>OY728127.1:596392478-601392478 GCA_963277665.1 Viscum album
TCGCCCTTGCGTCATGTTTTATCATCGCCCGCCAAATCCTCACAATAACGAAGAACTGTGGAGGGTTGTCGGGCCGTGTTCGTTTGGCTCGCACCTTCCGCGTTAGGCGGTATCAATCGGGAGGATTAATCAACACATAGAAAACATAACCAAAAACAATTTTAATGAATTAAAATTGTTCTTATGAACCGGGTTATTCATTTTAAAATAAACGATCACGGGAATATAAATTATTTCACAACAACCCCTACCTAGTCAAGTCGTCGCATGCGCGTTCTTCACGGATTTGATCGCCGCGGAAGGAGGCGATCGTCGCGTCGCGGGAGGGCGTCGCGTCGTCGCAGAAAGGCATCACGTCGTCGCGGAAGGGCGTCGCGTCGTCGTGGAATACGGTGACGCGTCGACGAACTCCGAGGTTCAAGAACATGAAGATTTAATTATATCGATTAAATCCATGTGTTGTTATAAACCACAAAGAAGATTTAAAAGAAACCTGAAATCTCCTACCTCAAGCAGTTGGTGATCGGAGATCGTTGCGGGGAAGAACGTCTCAGAAGAAGCGTCGTCAATATCTGAGGGTGACGGCATTCTTCGCGTTCTTTGCGAAGGAGGATGAAGGCACAAAGTTATCAAAACCTCTCAACGAGCATTTTTCCAGAAGTCGTGCGTTGGTCTTATTTTATTATTACGTCAAAGGATTGAAAACAGGTTAAGAAATGATTAAATTAATTCATCGAATTAATTCAACGAATAAAACCGCCCAATTAATTCAACGAATAAAACCACCCAATTAATTGGTGCGTTAAGAAATTAAGAAAACGCGTCAGTTGACTTTCATAATGACGAGTTTTCGCGGGTGCGTTACTTAGCGGAAAGAAACGGTGGGGCTCGTGCGGGCCCCACCTCACAAATATCCTACCAAGAGGGTAGGATATTTCTGGATAGCACCCTATCTGCATCAACTCAGCTTAAGCTGCTTTAAGTGACTTCAAGTGGCTTCCAAGCGGCTTAAGTGAAATAAAATAAAGTTTGTCGTACAATTTATTTTATTTCTTAACTTTAAGCCCAAAAATTAAAAACCACACCCGAGCAAACGCAACTCCAGAAGAGGCGTTTCTAAGTAATTACCGGCGCTGCGATTCCATCAGTGCCCTCAGAATTGGATTCCGAGCATCGGTTCGAAAGTTAGAAAAACCCGCTCGTCCGTTCACTGAACGTACCCAAGCCAAACTTTAGAACATGATTCCGGGCACACCGGGCCTCGGAATCAGGTGCCGTCAGGAACTGCGTTCTTGTAAAATTCCAAAGAAAAATAAGAAAAAAAATTCCTTGAAATTTACGGGTCTTTACACCATGTATCCAAAGTCACTAAACTATTACAATCTTTGGGTTTTTAATTGTGTAATGTATTATATATTACACAAAAAATGATGTAATGTTAATGTATGATAAGATAAAGTCACTATAGTTGGTGTCAGAGAAAATGTTTAGTTATCCTTTGGAAACTATAAATAGAATTCCTTAGTGAGAATCCTAGGGTCATGTTTAATAATAAGTCTAAGGATGATGAAAATTATAGGAAAATGTAATTTAATTTTTGTAATGGATATAGAAAGTAGCTTCCTAGAAATAAATTACATTCTATATATTATAAGTGGATGTGGCTTTAGAACAGATATATAGAGGGATAATTACCCTAAAAACTCTGTATTGGGATTGAATTGATCTGTAATTGGTGCATGATAATGGTACATGTTTCACACATTTTCTGACACTAACAAGGGTTGTTCTTTGGTAACTATCAATCTATTCCAGAAATATCATGTTGTATTTACATATAATTTGGCTTTGAATAAAATAATATAAATATAAGGTGTCGTATATTAATGAATGTTTCATAATTTAGACATCCTATAAGTGGGTTTTCACGATTATGTGGTTCCCAAATATGATAACTATTTCATACTATATGCATTTTGGATTTTTTTCAATGGATAGAACCTAATGGAAATGCGTTAATAGTTAATTTAATGAAATATGAAATGATTTTCCTCCAGATTAACTGAATGCAATGGGATCTATAATGAAAAATCTAATTCTTATGCTCAACCAAATTTCTCAATCTATGAAAAATAGAGAAAATAAAAATGTTAAAAGGAGAGAATAACATTTTGTCGATTCCATAATGATGAAACATCAACATTATTTGAATGGTTCTTCTGATCTAGATTTGGATGAACAAAGGATCAGTACCACTAAAAAGTTATATTCCGTCCTCCAGTATTCCAAACATGATATATTCATTCTAGTTGTTTATCATTTATAAGGTAAATTGGACTAGAGGTGTACTCTAATAAAAAATACAACAATTAAAGAGAAAACGGAATCCATGGTATGTGATAAGTTCAGTAACCTATTCTTCACTACGTATATTCCACTTTCCCTTTATAAAAACAAGGAAAATGGGTTCCCTAAGTTAAAGAAAAAAGGATGGTGATTTTTTTGGCACCTACAAGTCAAATTTTACATGACATGTGAGGTATGCTTCTGGTATTATCATCCAACCAAAAATTAAGATTGATTGATTATTCAATGTCTTAAATCTATGTCTTGGAATGTACAAAACCATAGGATACATTAGTAGATATGAATATATCATGTTTTTTGTGCTCAAGGTTTAGATGTAGGTTGCATATATGTATCATTTTCATAGTTTTAATATGAAAAAGGAGATGTATTTCAAAGAAAAATTGAAAAACAATGTAGAGAGGAAGATAAGGATTTATTTATGCTCTATTTGTGGAAAGAATCATGGAGTAAATTTTCTTATGGGGTCTAATAAATTTTTTATGTGTGGAAGGGAAGTCCATCGAGAAATTGGTTAGAGAACGGATGGGAAGTAGATGGATAATGATTCTGATATAGGTAAAGATGCAAAGAATGAACCTCCCACACTTCATTGCTTCAAGTGTAAGGAGAATGGGCATTATGCTTACTAGTGCCCAAACCAACGGTTAGTGATGCAGATTAGTGTCTGAAACCTCTTAATCTAAGCTATTAGGGGAATCTCATGTTTTCAATATTTCTTATTAGGGTTGTTATTAAAACATGGAGAAATGTAAAATTTAAATCCACTATAGAACTACCAAAATCTTATTTGGATTTGGATCTTCCCAATCTTTCTAATATAAATAATTTTCCAATTAGAAAAAGATTACACCCAAATGATTAGATATTATATTAGTAGTATTACCCGCTAATGGTATTATTATTTTATCTCAATCATATGACTCTTCTTTGGTTGACATTTATCATAATGCGCTTCCTATAAATATTTTTATTCACCCTTTGGTTTAATTTTATGTCATCTTAGGAACATATTGGCTTTCAATTTGTTAATACCACTTCAATTGTTGAGAAACAAAATTTAGGTTTGATATTTTATAGAAACATATGATAATATATCATAGTGATGATAATAATGAAATTCCTATAGATATTACATCTAGTGAATGGGTTTTAATTTTCATTCAGAATTCATTTTTCCTCAAATGATTGGGGAGAAATTTGACATCAATGATATGACTATTTGTGAATTTGTGGATGTGTTCCCAAAATAATTTTGTATTCATCTTCCAAAACATGAATTTGAGTTATTAATAAGACTCATACTTAGTTCCAAAATTATTTTAAATAATCCCAATACAAAGGCCCCAATTTAGTTATAGGAATTAAAGAAGTAACTCCAAGAAAACATTGAGAAGTGACTTCTTTAGCCATGTGTGTCACCATGGGGGAAGATATTCATTTTGTTAAAAAAGAAAGATTGATTAATCCAACTCTACATTTATTATCATGATTTTGGAAAGATCTTGATCAATAACAAGTATCTATTTCCCTATACTAATTATTGTTTTCTGAACAACATGGTGTTCAATAATTTTACCATATTGACCTTCATTTTTGGATATCATCAATTTTGGTCCATGAAGGAAGATATGCCCCATACAACATTCCATAAAATTTATGGGAAATATGAATATATAGTTATTCATTTTGGTCTTATATATACCCCTTATATCTTCATGAATTTATTGAATAGAGTCTTTGGAGATTACATTTATTAGTTTTGGGTATTTATTATAGATGATATTCTTATTTTCTAAAAAAATGGATGAGAAAAAAAAACCACTTGGGAATTGTACTAAAGACCCTAAGGATGGATAAAATTTATGAAAATTTTAAAAAATGTGAATTTTGGCACCAAATGGTTTATTTTTGGGTAACATACTATTATGATATTTTAAAATAGTAGATCCATGGAAGATGAAGGCTATTGAATGCTGGCCTAGACCAACCGTGGTTATATAAATCAATATAGTTTGTGGTGAAGATGGATATAATCAATGGTTAGTGGATTATTTCTCATAAATCTATAATACAATGAACAAGTTAACTCTGATGGGTTCCATGTTCCTCTCCACATATGAATGTGAGTATCAATTTAGGGAACCAAATAAATGGATTTCAGTGCACTTGTTCATACATTACCCTATAGTGTATAAGGGTTTTTAATCAATTTTGATTCTTACAAGAAGGTATAGATATGTGTTCTCATACATAATATCATGGTTATTTCCTCTTCCTCACTAAAATTATATATTCATGAGAAAAAATCCCAAATCATGATTTCGAGTTATCTATATTAAGTTTTAAATTACATATTTAGAGGAATTATCCTCATTGAGAAAAGTGTGATATATATATATACCAATTGTAAATTTTTAATGTATTTATTATAAAAAAATTAGTTAAAAATGTTCTATAGAAGATGGTTATTTATGATAAAGGATTATGACTACACAATACATTACCACACTGGGAAAGAAAACCAGTTGGACGATGATTTGAGTCAAAAGGATCACACTAGATTATACATGATAAAGATAAAAAAAGTTCAAATATTTATAAATTTTAAAAGTATGGAGATGGGAATCTTAATTAAAGGGGATAAATCATATCTTACTCAATTTAATGGTCAACCCCATACCCATGTGATAATTAAATATGTGATGAATGATGATGTAGAACTATAAATGGAGGTTAGAAATGTTCCTGAGTTTAACCTTCATCAGAATGGAATGATATATTTTAAGAACTACGTATGTGTTCCATAAAAACCATATTTAATGAAGTATCTATTATAAGAATATCATATCTCTTCATTATATATTCATCCTGGAAGAACGAATATGTATAGATACTTGAAAAAATATTTCTGGTGGGATAGAATGAACAGGGATATTGTAGTGTTTGTATCTTAGAGATTTGTATGTTAGAATGTTATGACTGGAAGATAGATGTATAAGAGGATGTTCCATCCATCCCCTATACCATTATGGAAATTTGAGAACATCACTATTGATTTTTTGGTGAAATTCCCCAAAAATTCAAAAGTATTTAATGTTATTTGGGTTGCATTTGATCTCCTTACAATGTCATCACAATTCATCTCTATTAGAGAAGACTTCCCTATAGATCATCCTACAAATATATACATTATGGAAGTGTTAAGGTTTTATGGAGTACCAAATTCCATCATATCTAATTGTGATCCAATACTTACCTCAATGTTATGTGTATGTCTTCAAAAATCCATTGATATAGAATTATGTTTTAGTACTTCTTATAAAATTTCAACATATGGTATGTTTGATAGAAAAAATAAAACCCTATAGTATGTTTTTAAATATTTTTTATTTTATTTCAATGTTAGTGGGGATAAACACCTTCCAATAGATTAATTTTATTACAACAATATCTTTCACTAAAGAATTCAAATAGATCTTTATGAATCCCACTATAGAATGAAATATAGAGCTCCAACCTATTGGAATGAAGTTAGAGAATGAAAGAAATTGGTAACTAAGATCACAGAAGAAATTTAAGATATTATTAGAACCATTCATAGCCATATCATGGAAGATAAATTTTTGAGGTGAATTTATGCTGATAACATATGGAATGATCAAGAATTTTATGTCAGTTAAAATGTGTTTCTATGAAATTCCCAACGGAACAATTTTATGAGATTCAGGGTGAATGGGATGGTAATACATTGGTATATCGGTCCCTTTGAGATTATTGATCATATAACGATGGTAGAATACCCCTTGGAGAATCTATAAAACCCCTCTTATGTCCATCACATGTTACATGTATGACTCCAGAGGATATGTATACATGACCCTCCACAAGTAGTGAACTTAGAGGTCATATTATTGGATCAAGATCATTCTTATTACAAAAAAAAGAGTTATAATTATGGATTATACCTATAAATTTCTATGAAATAAGACCACTCACCTAATAAATATTTTTGGAGAAATAACCACATAAAGATTCTATCTGGGATCATTAGTAGACAATGAGGTATAAGTATCCTCATTAGTTTGTATTAGAATTATGAATTTTGAAAATTAAATTAATTTTAAGGGGGGAGAATGAAACAACATGATTTTTTATAAAACTTATTTTTGAATATATTAAATATATTTCATTTCGTTCATTATAAGATAAACTATGTTAATTTTTCACTACACGCAGAACTAGATTAGCTTGTGTTATAGACAACACTGAGTTTTTATGAAACTGAATTTTAATACTATAATTATTTAAATAGGATAGTTATAACATAGAAATTAAATATAGTAATATGAATAGAAATAAATATTTTTTAATTATTATATACAATTTTTTTATTTTAATAAAACATATTGATATTAAAAAATATAATTTTGGAAATGTCTTTAAATGTAAGGAAATACAATTTTTTTAAAAGATATATTTTTTATGTCATTATGTGAACAATAATAAAATTAATATTAGAGTTTTAGAATTTTAATTTTATAAATAAAATCATTTTTTAATTCATAATTTCAAAATTATATTAAGGTTAAATTTATGTATTTTTAATAAAAAACATCATTTTTTGATGGATAATGAAAAATACTATATTTTAATTCAATACTGCATTTTAATCTAATTAATTTATATTGTTAAAATATATTTTAATTTCATTATAATGTTTAATTAGTTCAATTATATATCAGTTGATAAAATTTCATATATTATAACCAATTTTACATTGAAATTGTATATGAAACATTTCATACATTTGTACTTTTTCACATTAAAAATATATCATCTCATCTCATCTGAGAGATTAACATTATATTAATTTATGACACTTCTATGATAAGAGTTCTTAGAAATGGATTCCATATTTAGACTTAGAATAATTTATAAATTGAATTATCGGAAACTTAGTTATTGACCTAAAATATTACTAAATGTAATTAAAATTAATTACAATAATTAAGGTAAAATTGAACTTAATTAACGAAAAAATAGAATATATTATGAAAAAATGACCCTAAACATTTCTAATAATTATTTTCATGTCATATTTCGACCATTACACATATAAGTATCTATAATGGTTCAATTTTAACCCATTAGTGATACATAAAAAGTGGGGAGCACACAAATCATTCAACAGATATACAATGTGTTATTTTCCCCACTTTTAAAAGGCCTCATCTACTCCCCCTCTCTTCACACCACAAAAGCCAATTGTCTCAAACAAAACACCAACCAATTATCCTCCAAAGTTCCTTCCATTTATTATATAATCCTACCTTTTGAAAAAAAAATCCAACCAAATATGCCATTTGGTGGAAACCAAAAGGAGTTACCCAAAGAAGAGGTAACATCCTTCACCAAGCACTTTTCTTTTATTTCTTTCTGCACCCCCTAAAATCATTTTATTCCATTATCAAAGAATAAAAAAATAATCCTCAATATAATTATATTTTTTATATTAAGGTTTTGACCAACACTCACACACCCTTCCATTAAAAGTGAGATTAAATCCTCATTCAGGTGTACGGCAGACTACCGCCTCATGAACTAATGTCATTCGTTCTTAAATTTCCACTATTCTGGGTTGAAAATAATGATGTAATATATTTTTTATATGATATATATGATATATATTATTTATTTATGATTATTTACTTACATAATAACACATAAATTCATTTTTTCAAAAATTTTTAAATACAATAACTTCATTTGAGGACGTCTGGATGACCACCTCTTCAAAGCGATGTGATTCATTCACACATTACATGGAATATTAAGTATGGTTTTAGGGAACATATATTTTATATATGTCCTAATAATTATAATATAATGGTATTGTATATATATATATTTCATTTACATTATTTCATTCAACAATATATGAAAATGGAAACAGTGTTCATGTGTACGTACAATCTACCGTCTCTATGAATGGTGTATTTCATTTTTCTATACTTTATATATCATTATATATATATATATATATATATATTGAATAAAAATGATATTTATATCATTTTTATCATTATTTATATGATTAAACAATGATATAAGTAATATTCCCAAAAAATTACGAATCAAAACTCATGTAAAAAATAAAGTGGTTATTACCAAAAACATAACATTAACATGGATTTGTTAATAAAAGGGTAATAAAAGGTTATAAGTAAACAAAATATGGTATGAAATTAATGAATATGATTATATAATAGATTTATAATAATCATATATTTATTTTATATGATTTTTTAATGATTACAAAGAGATTATAGACATATGTTAAGGGGATTTCTAGTCTCACTTTTATTTAATCAAGACTTATGTCATATTCATAAATTGTTTCTTCTGTGTGGTGTATATAAATCCCATGAATGTATTCTATAGTTACTATAATTAAATTTATTATTATTTAAATATCAATTTGATTATATTTTTTTTATGTGGTTTAAGTTTCAAAAGGTTCCAAATCAGTATACTAATTTTGTCTCAATATTCCTTCTTTGGGACAAATGTTTTTCAATACACCTGTATTTTTTAATAGGTGTATAAATTATAAATTTTACATTTTATAACATTAATATTATAAATTTCATGATATTATAATCTTCATATAATTTTATTCTCTCTTAGTGATAATGACATAATGTTACCAATGTGGTAATAGTTTCTGGCTACAATCTCATCATTTATCAGGACTATTTGTGATTATAGTTCCATTGATGAAATCATATGACCCATATCTCAATAAATTTCATTAATTTTCATCACATCTGGTCATTAATGATACCCTCATGTAATAGTTACATTTTCCACTATTGGTTACTTATGATTATTAATAAAATTTCATTAAGATACCTTACATTATTTCTCTTTTTAGTCAAAATCTAATTTATTAAAAAACCATGTTTTCTAAAAAAAATCATAATTATGTTGTTTAACTTTTAAAATTATTTTCATTGAAAAGTGTTTCAATTTTTTCAAATATTCCATTGTAAATTTTCAAATATATTTTCAAATAAATGTTCTTGAAAAGGTTTTAAATGTTCGTTTATATGTTTAATGTCTATTTTTTGTAAAAATGGGTTTCAAATGGTTTTATGTTTCAAGAATATTTTTTCCAATGAAAATGGATATTTTCTTCAAAAAAATTAAAAGATAATTCAAAATTATTTAACACCCAAGATGACATATTTTGGTATTAATCATGAATTTCTATGGATATGATCCAAAAATTCTATTAATATTATTTAAATGGATTTATTTTTTGATGTCCTGATGGTTATGAAACCCAATTCACTTTCATATATTATTTGTTTGTGAAACCCATTTATCATCCATGGCATATATTCATTTGAAACTAACTTCTTTTCAAGGGTCATGATTTCATGAAATGATTATGAAACCTATATCCTTTATACAATTTATGATATGGGGACATTTTTATGATACCCATTTCATTTCATGGGTTATGATATGATTTTAATGATACCCATCTCTTTTAATTGGTCATGATATGATGATTTTTTATGATCTTTTGGAACATGTATGTATGGTTTTATTATATGAGGAGTGTGACCTATATCTCCTTCAAATGCATTTGGTAATGATTTATGTCTTATTAAATAATGATGGGAAACAAGTCAACATGCATGATACCCTATGTGATGAAGGGTAAACCTGATACACAATGGGAATAAGAGTAACTCCAATCCACTATGTAAATAAGTAGAATCTATGTTACTTCTAGGGAATGGACTATGATTTTCAATGGCGGTGTGTCCCTCCTAGTTTTTTTAGTCCCCATGAAGTGCCATGATATTTTTTGGAAATTCCCCATGACCTATATAGAATGATATTTCATACTTATGTGTCTGCCACTAATTCCATTTCTTATTCCTATGTTATGATATTTTAGTTTATGATCTTGATTCCCTCGTGATTAATGTATTATTAAAAAACAATATTTATTATATGACTCATTTATATGATATTTTATATGTAGGGTATGAACTTATAATTTTATTCTTATGTTCTCATACCACTATGTTCATGATTGTTCTTACGTATCTCCTTTGTTTACCATTACCAAGAAATTGATCTCACCCTTTCTTATGTTTCCTTCCCCCGAGTTATAATACATGTATTATGAATGATCTACCTAAGAGGGGTTCTATCATGGAGAACCTTGTGGTAGATAATGTATCTCACTTATGTAATAGAGTTTTTATTCCCATATTTCCAAAAAAACTAAACAAATACTGTAATTGGGTGTCAATTTGTGTAATTTATTAGGTATTCTAGAAAAATTGATGTAATGTTATTGTATGTTAAATGAGTATCACTCTATGCTGCGTATTATGAAAAAAATTTGAGGAACTTATAATGATTGAAAACCCCACTAACAATGCTGACTCAGAGGGGAGTAAGTATATATAGAATAGTGAATGTAAAGAATAATTCAATGAATTAAAAATGATTCATATCACTACACCATAACATACACCACCTATAAGTGGGAAACTCATTTTTGTATACATTGATGCATAAAATAAGGAATTATTATTTTTTTACTACTGAAAATTGATAATGTGATATCATATGCCTCAATGTAGTAAAATTTTCATGAGAAAAACTATCTCACACATGATATGGAGTTGGCAGTTGTGATATTCCCAATGAGAATTTGGGAAAAATATCTTTATGGGGTAAAGTGTAAGATATATACTTATAACAATATCTTATCATATATATTAACATTGAAGGATATTAATATTCCCCAATTAATATGGGTATAGATCATCAAGAATATAACATCTTAATCCACTATCATCATAGAGAATAAAATAAAGTATAATATGCACTATGTAGAAAGTATCCTATAATATTATCAATGGTTAAAATTGGGAAGTATCCAATGTTATTATAATTTCAATTTACGGGAATTGGGAATCACAAAGGAACACCAAAATTCATTTCTAAAATATTTTTACAACCATCCCTTTTAGTGAATAAAAGGATTATGAATGTAAAGACCCAGTTTTTCCATGTAAATTTTTTTTAATTATATGGAATTTTTATGAGTCTGCGAAAATTGACGGAGTGTGATTCTGGGGACCGATGTGCCTGGAATGAATTTCTAAACTTTTTTTGGATATGTTCAGTAAATGCATGAGCAGAGTTTTCTAACTTTTGAACCGTCACTCAGATTAAAAATCTGAGGGCACCGTTGAATCTACAGCACCAGGATTCCCTTAAGGGAGGCTTTACATTGACAGCAGTAGGTCTGGAGAAAAAGTTAAGTTTTGTGACTTTTTTTAAATGAAATAAAATAATATAATTTTTGTTATTTTATTTCATAAACCTCCAAAGGAAAAATTAAAGGGTGGGGTCGGCGGTGTGTCAAGCCACTAAATGGCTTGACCTGCCAACCTTAAGTAACGACGACATTGGGGAAATTAGGAAGCTTCCTAATTTATGAGCCCCATTAACTCCCCACGTCGTTACTTACTCTCCCCCTCTACTATAAATATAGAGCTTGGGGAGGGGTCTCAAACAATCTTCACCAAGCAAAGATGTTTTGTTGGAGTTCCATGACCCTGAGCCCTTAGAGGATAGAGATGACCCCAAAAGGATGTGACGTGCGACACCGAAACCCAGAACCAGAGTTTAACGTTCGAGCGGCGGTGAGGATAGATTGTTGTGGGGACGGAGAACAATGAGACTCCCTCAACCACAAGTGCTCTCCAATGTTTCAAGGTAGGGGGTTATTTTCGTTTGTGCATTTTTGATTTCCTCTTCCCCTTTCTTGAAATTATATGAAGAACACGGGTCAACCGACTAATGGGTTGACTCGGGATTCATTCATCTTTGTAGGAGATTTGTTGTGGGGAATCTATGGGGTTTAACTTGTTGTTTAATTCCATTGATTATTCAACCCCTTAATATCCTCCATAATAAAAGCTAATGCGGAGGGCGCGGGGCCTAACGAACCCAACCCGAACCCTCCGCTATATTTCTATCCTTGTGCCACCTTGGAAGACCGCGGTCACGTCAATGCACGCCGCAAGAGGAAGGCCACAGCTCGTCAGCTGCGGCGAACAGAGGAGGCGGCTGGTACGATGGTCGGCTGCGGGAAGGGAGGCAGCATGACTGTCACGCCACCGGTGAGCGGAAGTCACAGACAAAGCTACGATAGAGGCCAAACCCACCTCTAGTGGATTCCGCAGTGATCGAGCGATGCCCACGTGGCGCCGCCACCTCGCCTACCGAACGGCCTTCAGGACATTCGGGAATCTGGGAGACCGATGGGTTACACCCTTACGTCGGACCAAACCGGGCCACCGCCCTCACGCTAGGTCGCCGCCCTCATGTTGGGTCACCACCCTCGAAGAAGGTCGTCGCCCTCGATCTGGTCCACCTCCCTCAGACCGGGTCTCCCCCCTCAGAGCAGGTCGTCGCCCTCGAGCCGGGTCACCGCCCTAAGAGCAGGTCTTCACCCTCGAGCTGGGCCACCGCCCTCACACCGGGCCTCCACCCTCACGCCAGGCCTCCACCCTCGGAGCAGGCCACCTCCCTCAAGCCGGGACGTATCCCTCACTTCGGGTTGTCACCCTCGGACCGGGTCGCCTCCCTCAGAGCGGGTTGCCGCCCTCGATCCGGGCCGCCGCCCTCGGACTGGCCACCACCCCCAGACCGGGCCACCGCCCTAGTAGGCCGCCGCCCTCAGACTGGGCCTCTGATCGAGAAGGTCGCCACCCCCAGACCAGACTGCTTCCCTAACGGCCGCCACCCCACATGGGTCGGGTCGCCCCTTTTCGGGTCGCCCCTCTTGCGGGTCGGGTCATTCAGACTGGGTCGGACCGGACCCGAGCCCCACCGGGCTCAAAAACACTCAAAAGACCTTATCTTGAGAACCGGATGCCCGTTTGATGAACTATCTATGACATTGGGACCCTTGGAGCAAGACGGTCATTTTTACCTACTCCATTAGAGTTTCGGAGAAACTTAGAGGTCGGTCGAGTTGGATCGCACATGAATCCAACCGGGCCCTCAACACTGAAATGCCAATAACGCACAGACTGGGCATCCAACTGACGTGCCTTATATTGATTTGGAACCCTTGTGACTTGGTGAATCATCAGGTTACTTCTTTTTGAGGCTTCGTACTGGTTGAGATATTAATTATGTCTTGGGAAGAGGTTATCCCAAGCGCACTACGTACGGAACCCTGTGACTAGCTGAGACCTAACGACTGTTGACTTTTCAACTTAGAATGACTCGACGGTTGCGGTATGCAATGGGGAGGAGAACCTTAGTATACCACGATGGGGGTGGGTGGTTCTGTGTGACCTGGTGGGTCACGGTGGAGAGAGGATGTGGTACGCGATGGGGAGAAGTACCTTAGAAGACCACAATGGAGGCGGGTGGATCTGTGTGACCCGAAAGACCCACAGTACACGATGGGGAGGAGTACCTCAAAAGTTCAAGGTTAGTGGTAAGAGACTCAGAGTGACCTGGCAGGCCCACTGTATTCGATAGAGGAGGAGTTCTCCAGCAGCTGAGGCATTCAACATTGTGATTGGGGATGTTACTTGTTACTACCCCTAGAATAAATCCCTGTGTGAGCTGACTTTACTTTGTGCTTTTGATTGAGGTTATACTATGTGTTACTTTACCTGTGTGGTACTTTACCTTCATGGTGTTACCCTGTAATTTTCCTTTGTGGAACTCTAGGAGACCTTTGGGGTCTCGGGGTCCCAACTGAGTATCGTTATACTCACCCCTACACAGGCTTTGCCCACACCTCATTGTGTCTTGTGTAGACAACGTACAGCATTGATCGAGGCTGAGGGATCCAGGACTGGACGGTGCTCGGAGGTGGACCGTTCGGCGTGACGTGATTAAGAGGAGACGAGAGGACGTGGCGTGTAGTGGAGGCAATCTGTAGCTACTCATCTGGTAGGAACCTCAAAGGATGACCCAGTAGCTGTTTTCCTTTTTCTTTCAGTTGTACTATACTCTCAGTCGTACTTGTACTTTTAGAGTTGGTCTTGTATTCCGGACCCTTTTACTTTCAGCACTCCTTTACTACAACAGTTTACTTCGTAGTTGCTTCTTTTTGTGTTCTTGGACCGTGTGTTTCTACAGTTTTAAAGGCAATGTCTTCCCGTTTTAGGGAATATTCCTTTCGGTGCTAGTCTCTAACCCCTGGCCTATATAAGGTGGGCTTGGGGTAGTCACGGCACGGGCCCCGGGGGACGGGTCGTGACAAAGTGGTATCACAGGAGTTTGATTCTACTAAAGAACTAGGACTCTAATATTTTCTATGTGGAAATGGTGTTAAGTATTTTGAGAGTGGTTTTCAGTTCGGGGAGTCCAGTGTTGGTGTGGCAGCAGACGTATCCATACACCAGGACCCTGAATTCTGATTTCTGACTCAGCGCACGAAAACATTAATTGCGTGTGTTTTGAAAAGTCTTTCTTGTGTTTTCTTGAGTCAGCTCACCAGGTATAAATTTTAAACATGGCACATATATTTCTTTTTAGGATGCCTCCATGAAGATAGCCATCCAGGTTTCTTGAGAGAGTATGCATTGACGGCCCACCGAGCGATGAGGCCTTAGTGTTGGGCCCTCTTACGACATTAGCACCTTCACGTGGTGTACCAGTAGCACCACTACCCATTGGAAATTCATTGCCACTAGCCCCACCAACAGAGGGTGCACGTCGACTGAGCACGTTGCACGAGTTTCAGTAGAAAAGGCCTCCAAGGTTCTGATGCGAGAAGGAACCACAGGTGGCTGAGGACTGGCTGGAGGCTGTGTCTAGAGTTTTTCGCCAAGTTAAGACACCAGTAGAGAAGATAGTGATCTTAGCTGGTATTATTTTCTAGTAAGCGACCATGAGGATGGTCCTTAGGGTAATGAGGCTTCGGTACTTGGACCGTTGCCTGAGATGGTACCTCCGGGTAGTGTGCCAGCTATATCACTACCCATTGGTCAGCAGTTAAAACCAGCAGTATCGGTAGAGGACACATGTAGGCTTGGTACCTTATACGTGTTTCAGAATCAGATACCCCTTAGGTTTTGAGGCAAGACTGACTCATAGGTGTCTATGTATTGGCTTGAGGGGGTGACTGAGAGTTCCCTAGAGCTTCTACAGCTTTGGAAAAATGACATGTCAGTGGCTGAGTATTCATCGAGGCGTACCGGCTATTCCTGGTACTCGATGAATGTGATACGGTTAGTGATTCAGGGATTAGACCTCCGAGCGATGTGTGTTTAGGGACATCTGAGCCATCACTTTTCTTCTATGCATTCCTACCTTATATTAGGGTTCTAGAGAGAACTTTTGTGTTTGGATGTTCTTTGGTTGAGCGGATATAGCCAGTGAATGTTAGCAGGGGAAAGTAGGAAACTGGTGCCAGTCTTAGAGACTTGGGCTTGTAAAATGTTTTATGAAGAGGATGTGATAGGGACAGACGAATATATAGGGCTGCAGACATGGAAGCAGAGCTAGGTGAGCAGTATGAGGTGGTGTACATTTCGACATGTTACAAACCACCCACCCTATGTGGTCCCCACCGGGATTAGGGAGTTGGAGGACAGGGGAAGGGAGTAGCTGCATGCGGTCAAGGAGTGCGACCCATGGGATCTAGGAATGATTTGAGGCATGGTCTGTGTCTACTACTAGCTGTCGTATTAATAGACATAGAAACCAATCATTCCTTCCTTCCATGAATCTTGTCCAAGACCTAGATTTTTCGGTTAAACCATTGACTTGACCCTCACTTTTGGAGATACCTTTGGGAGAAGACTCGATAATCACACTTATGTCGACGATGTGATCTGACCCTTGAGGTGAGAGTCTCAGTTGGAACCACTGGTTGGTAGCATCGAGTACTTACGACGTTAGTTTGGGTATGGATTGGGCATCTAATGTTCATACTCAGATTGAATGTATTAGGAAAAAAGGTTGATATTTATCTAAAATGTTGGAATGGGGTTTTCCTTAGTCGGCGAAAAAGGAAACCCAGGTAGCAGAGGGTAAACTCATGCATAGGAGGGTTCATCTGATCACTCTTGAGTCAGCCAGACCTGCCCTCATGGAAGCGGGAGTTTTGAGTATTCAGTTCCCAAAAGGAGTGGTAGAGTGTGGGGACATCTTTTCAAAAGATGTTTCCAGGATTACCTCCCCAAAGGGAGAGGGACTTCTGCTTTGGTTGGGTACTACCGGAGATTCAGGGCTGACTTTTCTAGAGTGATGGCGCCCTTTTTAGATTTGACGAAGAAGGTACAGCCCTTCGTATGGGCGGAGAGATTCCAGAAGAGTTTCCAGGAGTTTAAGTAGAGACTGACGAATGCCCCCATCTTGAGGCTACCAGAAGATGGAGTTGGGTATGTAGTCTACTATGATGCATAAAGGACAGGACTTGGGTGTGTCCTAATGCAAGAGCGAGCAGTGATCACTTATGTCTCATGACATCTGAGACAGGATGAGCAGAACTACGCTACCCATGACCTGGAGTTAGCAGCAGTGATCTTTTCCTTGAAGATATGGCGGTATTACTTTATGGGCGAACATTTTACAGTCTACTCTAGTCATAAGAGTCTCAGTTATGTCTTCTCTCAGAAGGACCTGAACCTAAGATAGCGGCGATGGCTAGAGTTTCTCCAGGACTATGACTTTGAGATAGTCTATACTTTTGGGAAGGGGAACGTGGTAGCATATGCACTCAACAGGAGGTCTGGTATGCGGTTGCTGAGTGAGGCAACATAGTAGCTAGCCACAATGCAGATATCCTTCGTGGATAGAGATGGAGCAGCATACCTCCAGTCTATGATAGTCACACCCCCACTCCTTCAGCGAGTCAGGGAGGAGCAGCTTGGGGACACTGACTGCGAGGCTCAACGTTCTCAAATATCCTCAGAGCAGGAACCTGATGGATTTTCTATAGGTGGGGAGCACATCATCCTCTTTATAGGATGTACCATGGTACCAGTGGTTCTACGGGAGGAGGTGTTGGGGGAGTTCCATATGTACCCTCTGGTGGTACATCCTGGTGTGGCGAAGATGTACCAGGACCTCCGGCGTCAGCACTGGTGGCCAAGGATGAAGAAGGCAGTGGCAGAGATTGTTTCACGATGCCTCACTTTCCAGCAAGTGAAGGTCGAGCATTAAGTTCTAGAAGGCTTAGATCAACCACTAGAGGTGTCAGAGTGGAAGTGGGATGGGATCTCCATAGAATTTGTGACAAGGATTCCATGTATGTCCAAGGGAAATGATTTCATATGGGTGATCGTTTACCAACTCACCAAGTCAGCCCACTTCCTACCTATCCAAGATCACGGATCAGTAGAGAAATTGGGATGCCTCTACATACAGGAGATCGTGAAACTTCATGGGGTGCCATCGATGATCGTCTCTGACCGTGACGCACGTTTTATATCCCAGTTGTGGAAGGTATTTCAGGAGGAATTCGGGACTCAGTTGCGTTTGAGCACCGCCTTTCATCCTCAGATGGATGGTCAGACGAAGCAGACCATTCAGATTCTAGAGGAAATGCTTCATGAATGTGTTCTAGATTTTGTCCATAGTTGGGAGAATCACTTGACCTTGGTGGATTTCCCTTACCAAAACAGTTATCACTCCACCATTGGTATGGCACCATTCAAGGCCTTATACGGCCGACCCTACCGATCACCTCTATGCTGGACAGACCCAGGGGAGTTAGCATTAATGGGTCCAGAGTTAGTATGGGCTACCACTAAGAAGGTCCAGATCATCCAGGAGCAGATGAAGACTACAAAGAGTAGACAGAAGTCATATGCTGACAGAAGACGGAGACCTTTGGAATTCCAGGAGGGGGACCATGTATCCTTGCGAGTCTCCCCTCGACGGGGACTACGGAGACTTGACTGAGGCGGAAAGTTGTCACCAAGGTTTATCAGTCTTTTTCTGATATTTCAGAGGATAGGCAAGGTAGCATACCACTTGGAACTTCCACTGTAGTTGGAGAAAGTGCACAAAATCTTCCACATATCTCAGTTGAGGAGATATGTGCACGAACCATCTCACGTCATCGACCACAACGAGCTAGACTTAGATGATGGGGTGACGTTTATGGAGGTTCTTGAAGAGATTGAGGATCAATAGGAGCGGGTCCTCCATGGGCAGTCGATACCTCTAGTGCTCATTTGCTGGAAGCATGGGAAACTCCAGAAGAGCACAAGGGAGCGGGAGGCTCAGATTCGTTCTTAGTACCCCCATTTATTTCCTTAGTCTATGTTGTGGCTTTCGGGGACATAAATCCCTAAGGTGGGGAGAATGTAAAGACCCGGTTTTTTCATATAAATTTTTTTACAAATTATATAGAATTTTTACGAGTCTATGAAAATTGACGGCGTGTGATTCTGGGGCCCTGGGTGCCCGGAATGAGTTTTTGAACTTTTTTTGGGGACGTTCAGTAAACACATGAGAATTATTTTCTAACTTTTGAACTGTTTCTCGGATTAAAAATCCAAGGGCACTGTTGAATCCGCAGCACCGGGATTTTCTTAAGGGAGGATTTACTTTGACCATATTAGGTCCAGAAAAAAAGTTAAGTTTTGAAACTTTTTTTAAATGAAATGAAATAAAATAATTTTTATTATATTATTTAATAAACCTCCAATGGACCAATTAAAGGGTGGGGTCGGCGGTGTGTCAAGCCACTAAATGTCTTGACCTGCAAACCTTAAGTAATGACGACATTGGGGAAATTAGGAAGCTTCCTAATTTATGATCCCCATTAACTCCCCACATAGTTTCTTACTCTCCCCCTCTCCTATAAATATAGAGCTTGGGGGGGTATCGGACATGCTTCGCCAAGCGACGAAGTTCTGTTGGAGTGCCATAAAGTCGAGCCCTTGGAGGACGGAGTCGACCCTATTAGGAGGTGATGTGTGACACCGAAACCCCGAATCGGAGTTTGACGTTCGAGCGGTGGTGAGGATAGCTTGTTGTGGGGATGGAGAACATTGAGACTCCCTCAACCACAAGAGCTCTCCAATGTTTCAAGGTAGGGGGTTATTTTCTTTTGTGCGTTTTTGATTCCCTCTTCCCCGTTCTTGAAATTATACAAAGAACGCGGGTCAACCGACTAACGGGTTGATCCACGATTCATTCGTCTTTGTGGGTGGATTGTTGTGGGGAATCTTTGTGGGGTTTATCTTGTTGTTTAATTCCATTGATTATTCAACCCCTTAATAACCTCCATAATACGTGCTAACTCAGAGGGCGTGAGCCTAACGAACCCAGTCTGAACTCTCCTCTATCTTGTTATCCTTGCGCTACCTTGTAAGACCACCAACACGTCAACGCACACCGCAAGAGGAAGTTCACATATCATCAGCTGCGGCGAATAGAGAAGGTGGTCGGCACGATGGTCGGCCGCGGGAAGAGAGGTGGGGCGACCGTCACGCCACCAGCCAGCGAAAGCCATGGCAAAGGCCGAACCCGCCTCCGGCGGGTTCCGTGGAGACTGAGTGGCACCCACGCGGCACCGCCGCCTCTCCTACCAAATGGCCATCAGGAAATTCAGGAATCTAGGAGACTGGGGGGTTACACCCCCACGTTAGACCAAACCGGGTCACCGCCCTCACACTGGGCCACTGCCCTCACACCAAGCCGCCGCCCTCGAAGCAGGTCGTCGCCCTCGAGCCGAGCCAATTCCCGTGCACTGGGAAACCGCCCTTGGAGCAGGCCGCCACCCTCAAGTCAGGAAGCCTCCCTCACGTCATTCTGCCGCCCTCACGCCAGGCTGCCACCCTCGGAGTAGGCCGCCGCCCTCGAGTCGGGCTGCTGCCCTCACGTCGGGTTGTTGCCCTCACATCGGGATGCCTCCCTTAGAGTAGGCCACTTCCCTTGAGATGGGTCGTCGCCCTCATGTCGGGTCGCCGCCCTCAGACCGGGCCACCGCCCTCATACCGGGCCGCCGCCCCAGCGGGCCACCGCCCCCGAACCGGGTCGCTGCCCTAGCAGGCCGCCGCCCCACGCGGGCCGGGCCGCCCCTTTGCGGGCCGCCCTATTCGAGTCGGGTCTCCCTTATAGGTTGGACCGAGCATCGGCCCAGCGGGCCGAGTCCACCTCTGCCCAGCCCAGACTGGGTTGGTCCGGGTCAGTCCGACCGGGTTGGACCAAAGCCGACCCCAACCAGGCCCAGAAACACTCAAATTACCTTATCTTGAGAACCGGACGCCCATTTGACAAACCGTCTACAGATTTTGGAACCTTGGAGTGAGAAGGTCCTTTTTACCTACTGTATTAGAGTTTTGGAGAAACTTGGAGGTTGTCCAGGTTGGATCGCATCCAAATCTAACCGGGCCCTCGGCATTGAAATGCCATTAACGCACAGACCGGGCATCCAACTAACGCGTCGTTTGTTGCATTGGAACCCTTATGACATGGTGGATCATCAGGTTACATATTTTTAAGACTTCGTGTTGGTTGAGATATTACTGATGGCTTGGGGAGTGGTTCTCCCAAGCACACTATGTATGGAACCCTGGGACTGGTTGAGACCTGACGACTTCTGACTTTTTGACTCAGAGTGACTTGATGGCCATGGTATGTGATAGGGAGGAGTACCTTAGTAGGCCATGATGAGGGTGGGTGGTTCTATGTGACTTGGTGATCCGTGGTGGGGAGCGGCCTTGATACGCGATGTGGAGGAGTACCTTAACAGACCATGATGGAGGTGGGTGGCTTTGTGTAACTCGACAGACTCATAGTACGCAATGGGGGGGAGTACCTCAATAGTTCAAGGTTAGTGGGAAGTGGTTCAGAGTGACCCGGTAGGCCCACTTTACTCGATAGAGGAGTATTTCTCTAGCAGTCGAGGCATTAGACGTTGTGACTAGGGATTTTACTTGTTACTACCCCTCGAATAAATCTTGGTGTGAGATGTCTTTACTTTGTGCTTGTGATTGAGGTTATTCTATGTGGTACTTTAACTATGTGGTACTTTACCTTCGTGGTGTTACCCTGTGGTTTTTCTTTGTGGAAATCTAGGAGACCTTTGGGGTCTCCAGATCCCTACTAAGTATCATTATACTCAACCATGCATGGTCTTTTCCCGCACCTTGTTGTGTCTTGTGTAGACAACGTACCACATTGATCGAGGCTGAGGGAGCCAGGATTGGACGGTGCTCGGAGGTGGATCATTCGGCGTGATGTGATACATAGGAGATGAGTGGACGTAGTGTGCAGTAGAGGTGATCTGCACCTACCCTTCAGGTAGGAACCTTGGATGACGAACTAGTAGTTGTTTTCCTTTTTCTTTCAGTTGTACTGTACTCTCAGTCATACGTGTAATTTTATAGTTGGGCTTGTATTTTGGCCCCTTTTAATTTCAGCACTCATTTACTACAGCAGTT
This sequence comes from Viscum album, assembly GCA_963277665.1. Taxonomy (NCBI): domain Eukaryota; kingdom Viridiplantae; phylum Streptophyta; class Magnoliopsida; order Santalales; family Viscaceae; genus Viscum; species Viscum album. Next base: position 596,414,321 of record OY728127.1, read on the forward strand.
TAATTCACAGTTGCTTCTTGTTGTGTTCTCAGACCTGTGTTTGTACAAGTTTAAAGGCAATGCCTTCCCATTTTAGGGAATATGCTTTTCGGTACTAGTCCTCAGCCCCTGGCCTATGGAAGGTAGGTTTGGGGTAGTCACGATACGGGCCCCGAGGTATGGGTCGTGACAATGAAATAGATAATGTGGAAATAAAGACAGATGTGAAATCATTTATAAATGGGTTATCCTTATAGTTTAATATTGTTGTGTAAGGGTTTATATGATTCAGTTCAAGACTATGTGTTCTATCAAATATTTTGATAGTGGGGGAATTTTAGTGATCCACATAGAACAACATTGTCCATCCCCCTGGGAGAACATTGATGTATCAAGATCTTCAAGAGAACTATTTCTAGGATAATATTAAGAAGGAGATGAATGAATATATATCAATTTTTGTGGTAATACAGTATGTTAAATGTGAATGGAAAATGTATGAGGGGATGATGAAACCATTACACACACTAATATGGAGATGGGAAACATCATCATAGACTTTTTCACTAGTCTTTTGAAGACATCTAGAGGATGTAATGATATATGGTTTGTTTTTTATCATCTTATAAAGACTTATTTTTTATTTCAATTTGATAGAACTTATCACTCTACCAAATTACACAGATATACATCATATTTGTGGTGAGGATATATGAAGTACTAATGCCGATTGTATTTGATTGAGATATGAGATGTAACTCCAAGTTTTAGAAGAGTCTCCAAAATTACCTAAACTAGGACGTTAACATTAGTATTTCTTATCACACCCATAATTATGGATAATATAAGAAGACTATTCACTCATTGGAAGATATATTTTGATCATGGTCGATGGTCTTTAATGGATTATGGTATTAAAAACTTCCTTTGGTCAAATTCACTTAAAAATTATTTTCCACTCATGTATCTAAATAGATCCATATGAACCCCTCTTTGGGAAAATATGAATATCACTTGTATATTAGGATAAAGTTGGTGAACATGATCTTATAGGTCCAGAAATGGTTGATTAAATTGTATAAAAGGTGAAAATAATTCAACAACTCATTAGGGAATCATAATGTTGACATAATAGCTATGCTGAAAATCATTGATGGGACCTGGAGTTTGAGGTTGGAGTTAATTTATTCTTCTACATATATCTATGGAATGGATTCAGGGGATTTTTGAAGAAGTAAAAGCCATATCCCAGGTACATCAAAACCTTCATGATTCTTGATTCCATCAATGTTGCAGCCTATCGACTAACACTTACACTTATCGTATCTCGTGTATATGATGTATTCCATATATCCCTCTTAATGAAGTACATACCATATCCCTCATGCGTACTGAATGTAGAGGTGGTACATCTTTAAAATGATCATGCTTATTAGGATAATTTGGTTATGATCTTGGACTATATAGATAACGTTCTAAAAATTGACAACTCACATGGTCAATGTGCTACGGTGGAACCATAAATATGAAGATGTAAAATGTGAACCTGAGGAAATGATGAAGGAGATGTTCCCCCATCTACATTATCCTTATTATGTAATATTAATTTTTATGGAGAAATTTTTAAATGGGGGAGAATGCAATAGCCCAAAATTTTATCAATGAAATTTGCTTTCTTATAATTATGTCATATAGTTTAAATCACAAACATCACATAGAAAAATAAACTCAATATTATTCTCATAAATGAATAATGATACATTAGTTAGAAAATAATCCAACAATAATCCATAATATTTTAGAAGGTCAATGAATAGAAAAAAAATTAATAAGAACACGACAATTTAGATATTCTCAATCAACCAGAATGACCGCACCCATGAACAAATATATAGAAATTAAGAATAATGTTAATAATAAAATATTCATTTTGAATATGGAATTATGTGTATATACATAATATAAAATAGAAGTGAATGAATAATTAATGTAATAATAGGTATTTTTAAGTAGTGAGCTCTTATTACCATTTTAAATCTGACCATTCAATTGTAATCTGACCATTGATATAGTAATCTCATCATTGGAAAAGTAATATGGCTCTTAGGAATAGTAAATATAATGTTTTATTATAATTATATTTTAATTTTATTATACCATAATTAATTTTTCAGGGTGGGAATCGATTATAATAATAAAATTGGTGTTTTTTAATAAATGATTATTTTATATAAAAATTATATTTCCAATATCATGAAAATTATTATCAAAAAATTTATTAAAATTATTTAAATATAAAAATAAAAAAAAATATGTTGAATTTTTAGTATTCTTTCTAAAATAGTTTAACTTTTTTGGAATAGTGGAAGATTGAAATTTACGGTATTTAACATCATATGCCAAATACATGAATTTTTGTGTCATGGATGATGTAAGAACCAATTAGTTGGACATATCATGAACCAATTTCTATATATAATCTGAATAATCAATACTATTGATAGTCTTATGAAAAAATAATAATCTAATTAATATAAAAATCAAAAACACTCCTCTCCTCTCCTTATAAATACCACCACTCACCACCCCTTATCCTCACACAATTTTATCTATTAGGATTTCAAAATTTTTGGAAAAACCTATCCTCTGTACTCTCCCCACATAAAAGTGATTCTCGTCTCACTAAAAGACCAATTACATATTCCTTAAGGGGTCCTTCACAGAGGTGATATTAAAGAGGTATCATTATCAACTACCACTCTTAATTCCAATTATTTCTACCTTCTCCTCACCATATTCATCCATAAAAGTATATTAACTATATTATAATGTATATAATATAATTTTATATTTATAATTTAATATATTTTATCTATCCCTTTTTCATCTCCTCTTATTCAAAAAAATAGCATTTTCTAAATTATAGTGGTTAACCATCTCTATGGACAATGGGTATTAATTTTCAATTACCACTATCAATGACTGTAATAATAAAATTCTTGTTGTTAAAATATATTTTAATAAGTATATGATAATTTATTTCGTGTTTTATAACTAACATATAAACCAAATATTAAATAAAACAAAACCTATTTGAGTTGGTTGTAAACACTACAAAAATAAATTAAATGTATATCATGAATTTTTTATTAAATGAATCATCGACATGTCATAAAAAATGATATATGGGGAAATTTAAACTTCTATAGGTTTAATAATACCATTTAATTTGACTAATATTGTTTTATTTCTATTTAAAATATACTTTCATGATTCTATAAAAGTGAGCTAACCATAAAACCTTGGAACAAATGCTTCTAGAACCACAAAATTCATCATTATAACACATAAAAATAGCCATAAATTATCTTAATAAAATTATAATAAATAATATTTATTTGGAAGAGGTACTTAATTAAGAAATTCATTAATATAATTTGATTATCCAAGTCATTATGTTAAATTGTAGAAAATATTCATATATAAGGAACGAGGTCACTCTGAACCTCCATATTTTTTTGGGTAACACTTTACCTATTTTTGACTCATTTTTTCACTTTATTATTCTTATATACTTCTCTTATATTATTTATATATGTTCCATTCATATATATCTAGATATATTCATCTTTATTTTATGTGAAAATAATTGTTTTAAAAGGTGTTCTTCTCAATTCCTCTTGATTAGAAAACATGATTGAAGGGAACTTCTCTATTTTTACCCATTGTCAAGTACACAACATAAAATATTTTAATGAACCAATAATTTTAATCATCACTAATTTTATCTTTAGAGAAATCTTTTTTTTATTTTTCAATTTTATGTAAATAATTATGCCTTTATCCTCTTTGAATACTCTGAATTGTTTTAACTAAAATCACACTAAAGTGGAAAATTTCTAGAGTTATGTACCACTATTTTTCATGATTAACCTTTAGATAGAATTAGTAATTCATGATCAATTATTATTTCCCTTTTATAAATTTCATGAAATTATTTAAACACTTCTTTCAAGGATATAATTATGATACACCCTTTGATTATGCCTTATTAAAAGAATACAAAACCTGTTTATTTACATGGGAAAGCCTTATGTTTAATAAATACATTGGATTATTTATGTGGCACAAATATAAATGAACATTTTAATATGGGTATGAAAAAAATATTTATCCAATGAATTTGATAATTTTTTTGCCTCATAATATATTATGTATGGGATTAGAGAGTAAACCTATTCCATTATGGGAATATTTCCACCATGTGATATCATCATGGTAGTTATCCTTAACTAATGCTTATGTTATGGTTTATGATATAGCCACATTACTATATTTCCATGATCATATGATTCCATATTCTATATTTTATTCTTCTATATATTTATTCATTATTCATTCCACTTATTTAGTCATGTTATTCCTTTTTACTCTTGTGTTATGCTTTGTTACCATGTTTATTCCCTTACTGGGATTTTTGATCAACCCTTTTTGTCAATGTATTCCCCATGAGATCCTATGTATTTTTAGGAGTAAAAATGGAATTGGGATCTCATTATAGAGATTAAGAAAAAAAAATCTTATGTTATTATCATGTTTTATAATTATGTTTCTATTTTTCCAAAGGCACTGATTTTTATCCATTGTTCACGTTTCGAAGTTAATTATTCTTAAAATCATATAATAATATGTATAAAAGGACAAATTCAATATATATGTGAACAAAACTTAAAATCATTCTTATAGTAATACCCACATCAAAGATTTATCTATGGAGTAAATTTCCCTATATGTGATTTCATCAAAGAGATATAATAATTTAAATATAAATTCTCATAGGAAAAATAAAAATGATACTATATTTTTATTATATTATTTATGAGGGTAAATATCACTCTCTTTACCATGTAGGATAATAATTGGGTAAAAACATATTTTGGAACCAAAAAAATACATATAATTATTTTCGGATGCCATCTATTATAGAAAATTTTCCATTTTCCCCTTGAGATGTCTTGAGACATCAAAATTTCAAAATTAATATGAGTAAATCTTAAGTGAAACCCAAGTCACTACATCATCCCCAACATAAATCTATTTCCATGAAAATAATATAATTGGTACTTAAAAATGATTTTTATCATGAATTACCCTATTTAGATGATATTATAACATTACACACACATTATTCGTCGTTAGAGATACGATCTTCATGTGGACTCAATAAAAACCTATCTAATATTGAAATCACCTTCTTTCAAATTTTATGGTACCAACTAAAAAATATTGAGAAAGGGAGTTGAAATCCATTACTAATCATATGAACATATTAATCAGTCATTTCACTCTATTCAAGACTCATCCTAACTGTAGGGACAAGGTAAACCCAAAACCATCCAATTAGCACCCATAAATAGTTTATTGCTAAGGGATACATTGGTCGGCTCTCCCCACTCCATAAATTTCAAAATGTTCTCTATATTTTTTTTGAATGAGAGTAATACATCATAAATACTCCACCACCCATTATACATAACTAGTTATACATGTTGACATCAAAAAAATATGATTTTTTTCTTTATTATAAATTTTTTCACCAATCTTTTCCATCACCGTCAAAATTGGAACGTGATCCACCATTACTATCTAATAGAAAAAATGAAACATGGGCATCCCAAATAATCGCCAAAAAAATGTATCCTTGATAACTCATGAATACACGATGATCTCTGACAGATTCATACCTACTACTAGATGTAAAGAAGTATGGTTATCATCGCTAATTTACAAAAGATACTAAGGATAACATCAGTCACAACATCAACATAATACTACAAATCAACACCACACTATTGATCATTGGGTGGAAGAACCATAAAAATATGAAGTTCATAGTCCTAACCATTTAGGTAACCCTACCCAGTAAGCTCTATACCACAAGAAAGAACCATATTAAGCGACCAACTTATATTACCCTATGAGAAAACCTCCTCTATCAAATAACATGATTCTAAATAGGTGGGTTAAACATAATAAAATCCACTAGGAGATACATATAAAGTAACATTGTTTAGTAAATCAGTGTTGCATTAGGATTCCCATCACGATATCCTTAACTAGCATTAGGGAGGAAATATTATCCACCCGAGGAAGTGGGTGTCATGTTACTTATATTCAAGAAACCCTTCATGTCTACCTCCATATAACATATTGTCGCATAAGTGTACCAAATAAACATCATTACCAAAACATAATTTATGTAAAAGAAAGGTGTTTGGAAATAACCATCGATCAAAGGTGAAACATATCTCCCTTTCCAACAAGAATCATCTTCCTAAATGAAATCACTTACTTGTTCCCACCATATCCTAGACACAAAGTCCTCCACCAAAGAATTATAATCACCATGAAACTTTTTCATGACATAAATACCTATATCATCTATAGTCACAATTTCAAGAATACCAACACCACTTCACAAAACTAGGATTCACAGCACAAGGACATGAATTCCTAAAATTATCCACCATGAATCACATCAAAGATAGATTTACATTAATAAACTAAAACTCAAAAATGACACTAATAAACCACAAAATTTAGTCTAATACATATACCAAAATCATGAAAAATTGTCATCAATAGTTCACCTATAACACCCTAAATATATTTTATGAAATATTTCACTTTAAATAACTTTATTTATTTAATAATATTCATTACACATAACACTGATTTTAATTGATCCATGATATATTGTTAAAATATTATTATTTAAAATGAAAGATATCACTTATCCATTCTAATGATGAGTATGAATATGAATAACTAAGTTATGAAAACTATATGTTAACATACATATAAAATTAATTTATTTATAATAAATTTATTATAAATGAAAATAAAATTCCTTTGAAGTAAAAACAATTATTTTTATGAAAAATAGTTATTATTCGCATGATATGTTTTTTTATTAATACATTAAATTAATCTCTATTGGAGGAAATTTTTAAATAAAATTATTTATTATCTATATGAAAAAACATTTTAAACATTAAATAAATATTTTTCTTGGCATAAGATAAGAAAACTCCAATATTAAGTATAAAAATATATTTTCATTAAATCAATTTTTGTAAAATTTTGTGCACTTAATTTAAAATTAGTTTCATCATTTTTGGTGTTGAATTAGATAATATTAATATCATGTTTAAAATCAAGAGGCTAAAATTGTATGCATAGGTCCCATTTATTTTTTTTCAATATGAATAGTAACTATAATAAATTAATCACCTCGATAAAAGGTATTTCTTGTCAATAAAGATTAAAATTATGTGCCAAGGACATAATTATTAATCTAAATTATTATTGGATGAAGGTAATTTGACCCCAAACTCATTAGGATCAAAATTCCTTATTTTAATTTACACTTACACATGAAAATGAATTATATATTATTTAAATCAAATAAAGTTACAAAATTCCACATAAGGGACTTTATGACACAATCAATAATTCGATTCATTTTCAATTAGGTCTTGGTCTACCCTCATTAGGTGTAATTACTTCATTGGTAGCTCAAAATATGTACTCTTTACCCTCTTATGCATTCATAGCACAAGACCTTACAACTCAAGCATCACTATATACTCATCACCAATATATCACAGGATTCATCATGACAAGAGATTTTTCCCATGGAGTTATTTTTTGTTCGATATTACAATCTAGAATAGAATGAGGATAATGTCTTGGCATTAATGTTAGACCATAAAGAAGCTACCATATCCCATTTAAGTTGGGGTAGCCTATTTCTTGGATTCCATACCTTATGACTTTATGTTCATAATGAATCTTTTTTATCCACGTGGTTATTAATTTATTAGTGAGAACAATGACAGGGAATCTTTTAATATACTAATATATTGGTTTTATCTTTTCTTATTGGTTAAGTGATCTTATTTTTTAAAATGAAAATTATTAATGATAAAATATCTTTTCTTATTTTTACATTATTTTACTTGAAGTTTATACTTACAAATCCCCATTTTATTCATGGGGATAATTAACAATATTTTAAATTTGTGTGAAAAACACAATAAATAATAGAGAAAAAATAGATAAAAGAAATTTTTTCATTTTTTTGTATTAGGTTTTGAAAGAAAAAAAGAAGGGAGATTCGTCTGAAAAATCATCAAATGATTATTGGGTTGAGCAGGATTTGAACTAGGGTAGACTATTGGCAATAAATTTACAGTCCATCCCCATTAACCACTCAGGCATCGACCTAGGAGGAATAATCAATCTTTTTTTAGGCTTATAAACCTATGATCACTTCTTTTCGTAGTACCCCCAAAGGAAGTCAAATCTCTACTTCCTTTTTAAATATCATTTATGTGATCACATAATGAAAAAATATTTATTGAAATATTTTAATAGTAATGTTTTTTAATAATTGAATTATATTCATGATGGTAATTTAATTATAATTTTTAGATATTATATAACTATCATAAATTCTTATGGAATTCAAAAACAATATTTATTTGATTAATGGAAAAATAAAATATTGATTTTAAAAAAATTAAAAGCTATATAATTTGATTAAGGTATATTGTTACATAAATTTTATAGGTTAAAAATAAACATTAGTGTTATATTAAAAGATTATATTTGAATGAAAACTTTTTAATTATGTCTTTTAAGTCAAATTAATTGAATAGTGTCAAATTTGAAAATATGGATATTTTATCAAAATAGTATTTATTAAAGTATAAAAAATCCATAAAAGACATACTTTGTTTTCAAAAAAGAGGATTTACAATAAAGAGGTACATCACCTAACCAATCATTTTCAATTTTATATCCTTTTTAATATTATCAAAATCCATTGTATCCAATATAAAATACTTAATTAAATCAATAAAATATTCTTACTTTTTATTAAGATGGTGGAAAAACAATTATCCACCTTTTCATTCAATAGAATGTGAAAAATATAGTGTGTGTGTACTTATGACTTACCCTTACCACATATCGGTGTAATTTTTTTTCAATCACCACATTATGTGGGTGGTTATAATTATGTATTTGAAAACAAATATTTTATTTATTAAATTATTATGATTCTATAGAGGTGAATTATTATTTACCTTCCTTTCTTTCCACCCACAAAAAAAAATTGAAACAATTTTTAATGTGTATGTATGAGATGTTGTCCCTATGAACGGTGTAATTAATTTTTATATCCATAAATTTTATCGATGAATATATATATATATATAATATTTTTTATATTAATATCATAGATAAAAAAATTAGGAGAAGTTACCAAGAAAAAATTTCATGTTTGACACTTCTGAATAGAAACATGTATGAAAAGCAATACAATTATCACCTAGAAAAGTGATTCTAATAAATAATAGTAAATAAATATGTTATCTGTAGTTGGAACCTATGATTACTGAATCGTTAAATTCAATATGGAATAAGAACCAGTTGTGTGATAAAGATAATTATTGGGGTCTGAGTTTCCCATCTTCTTGAGAAGGATAAGTGCCTTGTTTTGGACTCGTGAGAGCCCATTTTCATGTTAAGGTTGAATGACTTGTTTTGAGGTCCCGATTTCCCTTTTTATTTTGCTTGTTTGTTCCTGCTACTTTTTTGATGTGATCCAAATGTGAGATTCCCTATGTGATGTGATATGGGGCGGTGAGGCTCGGATGTGATGTGAGTCTGGGATGACTGATGTGATATGTGGGCATGAAGGCCTAGATTATGTGGTAGTAGTTGATTATTGTGATGGTGAGATGCATCGAGACATGCATGTGGGTGTCAAGGATGGCACCAGAGATAATGGAATTGGTTGAAGTTGGGCTTACCCGTTGATGTGGTTTTGTGAGCTAGGATTCTCTCTTATGAAATTGTTTAATGGTTGATGGTTGGGTTGCTTGTTTTTATATGAATTGTGTTCCCCACTACTTGAGGCGGGTTGATGTGCTTGGTTGCATGTTCCCTCTTGGTGGTAGATTAGGATGGTTTTTGTGGAGTATCTGGTTTATGGAATAATGATAATAATGAATAAATAATTCTTAACATGCGGGGTTGGTGTAGCTGGAATACAAATGCTAAAAGATGTTAATCTTGATAAACCGTGGACTCGGTTTGGATTATGCCTAGTGGTCTTGGACTTTACTCTGATGATTAATGCAATGTAATTTGGAATAAAGATGAAGGTTAATTAATGGATAATGAATTAACAGAAGAAAATGATAAAAGGTAAAAATGAATTAATGTAGCTATTTTAAATGCTTGTGTGTTTATAGGATATTTGGTCTTAGTGGTGGTAGTTGGGATTCCAAGCGATGTTAGTTTCAATTGATTCTAAGACTAGGTTGTGATCATAGTGTGATTTTGAGATATATTATATCATGTATATTATGTGATTTCATACGCTACCCCACCCATGTCGGTTAGGGAGACTGACACCTAGTGGACTCTGGGAGGGTGTTTTCCCTAACATCCTAGTGGGAGGATAAATGGATGGCTACCCCCTCGGGCACCGCTCTCTTCTCTTGGTAGTTACTTGTACTGATATTCACAAGGGTTATTTTTTCATACATGTGTAGAGGGTTGTGATGGATTTTGGTTATTTCACACACATGTATTACCGAATATAGTATCCAAATAATTATTATAGGTATGATGTGTATAGGATGTGATGAATTGAGGTACTTTCTCAATGTATGGACTGTAATGGATAGAGGTATAATATCTGATGTATGATATATGTCATATGGGATGTGGTGGATCCCGAAAATTACTTGGTTACTATATATGGTGATGTGATATAGGATGATGTGATGATGTGATGCACAAGGTGCATGTTGTGATGCCTTGCTCTGGTGTCTTCAGGCTAGCCTGTTTTGGAGAGAGATGGATCAGGACGTGTGATTTTGGGGTATATAGGTAAACCAGTGAGGAGGAAGGAGTGGGGTACCCTTTATGTTTTATTATATTATATGCTCCCTTATATGTGATATTTGGTGAGAGTTAGTCATGGTGAGGTTGGGAACTTAGTATACTTATATAGGTGATGAGTTGGTTTCACTATTGTTCAATGTGTTTTAGCATGCTTTATTTAACTTTTTCATGAGAGACTCCTGGGAGGATTCTAATAAATATACTGTTATGCTCTCTATGTGTATATATAAACTGTTTTTCAGGTCATCTGGAGAATTTTGTAGATCAGGCTGGATATTACTAGCTCATGGTTTGCAGGAATTGTTTGGGTTTCATGGTCACTATTTTCTTTACCTTTTAGTATTTGTAGTTTTCCTTTCAATTGTTATAGTAATGTATGAAATTTCATGTTTTCACTTGGGATTTCTTTATATATGTATATATAAGTAGGTTTTTTTTAGTTTATTTATCTTATCTCTCTCTTCTGCATGTTTCTCTTAGAGGGTAATGCCTCCCATATGCATGTTTATTATACCCTTGGTGCTAGTCACAAGCCTGAGGCATACTGAAGGTCAGACTTAGGCAGTCACCATATATCCCCCATTATTGCAATATCTTTTTGGTGAGGGGGTTATGATAGGTTGGCAGAGAGAATTTATTCTTGATAAGTTAGAGGAACCCCAATCTGGTCTCTAAAGAGAAACTCAGATCTTCTATCTATCATTAACCCTGTAATGGTCTCCCCACCATTGAGTTTTAACATCATGATTAGAAATTCATGATTGGATGTCTGAGTGTCTTTAACTGGGTCAATAAAATTAGGAACAAGAGAAATATAAAATAAAACGACATAAACTTGCTTAGCACAATCCAGATGTATATCAGCTATGAGATTCATCAGCAACCACTAATTTGAAGCCTATTTAGTGAACTGACTATATGAATTCCTTCTCAATACATCAACCATGGAATTCCATTTACCTGGTGTATACATCAAGTCAAAGTCAAAAATATGAATATATTTCATACATCTTCATTGTCTTAGGTTCAAATCTCTTTGTGAGAAAATGTGTTTCAAGATTTTATGATCTGTGAACACCTAATTTCTCATTAAAAAGATAATTATGCCACATTTTCAAGGCATGGACTATATCAGCCAATTCTAAATCATATTTCAGGTGATTCTTCTTATGCACCTATAACTTTTGTTATCCATAAACTACAACATGAGTACCTTGCATGAGAAAACATCCCAACCCAGATCTAGATGCATCACAATAGACTACATAGCATCTTCCTGACTCTAGAAACGTGAGGATAGGTGCTAATATAAGTCGAACCTTAAGCTCTTAAAAATATTTTTGGAAGGCGTTTCTCCATTGGAAAGGAACACCTTTCCTTGTCAAAGTTTTCATCAGAGAGGAAAATCATGAAAAAACATGAACAAGGCATCCATAATATCCTACTAAGATGAGGAAATTGTGTATCTCAAAGACATTCTTCAATGATTTCCAAGAGATAACAACTTCTACCTTTATAGGATATAAAGATAATTCTCTTTTAGAAATGATGTGGCCAAGGAAACATACCTCTTGTATCCAAAAAATCACACTTTGAAAGATTATCATAAACTCAATGTTCCCATAATATACCCAACACTATGGCCAAGTGTTGTTCAGGATCAGCCTTAGTCCAAGAATACACCAGAATATATTTGACAAAAAGCGGCCACAAAGGAGTTTAGATACCTCTGAAAGATCATATTCATTGATGTCATAAATACCTCTAGTTCATTTGTAAGACCAAAGGGCATAACCATGTATTCATAATTACCAAATCGACTCTGTAAAGTTGTCTTCAAAATATCCTCATTCCAAACTCAAAGTTGGTGATACCTTGATAATAAATAGATCTTAGAGAACCATTTAGATACCCTCAGTTGATCAAAAAGGTCATCAATTCGTGGAAGAGGATAAAAATTCTTTATCATAACATGGTTGAGTTTATAATAATCCACACAAGTTTAAATAGTTTCATCTTCTTTCTTTACAAAAAGAACCGGTGCTACCCATGGAGATGTGCTTGGTCGAATAAACCTATTGTCTTCCAACTCTTCCAGCTAAGCCTTCAATTCCCTTAATTACATTGGTTCCATCCTATTAGAAGGAAGTGAAATAGGACTTGTCCCTAGTATGAGATCAATTGTAAATTCAACTTTTCTTTCATGTGGCAACCCAGATAAATTATCAGGAAAGACATTAGGAAATTGGTCAATGATGGTTGGAAATATCTGTGTGTGATTTCATTAGAATAGGCTAAAGTAACCGCTGCCAATTGGTAAGAGATAGTCCTGATCACTGATACCAAAGGTCTTGTTCTTCTTGTATTTACATCTCAATATCCTTTAAAGAGATGTTTAACACCATTTGAAGATGTGAAACTAACCTGCCAGGAATAACAGTCGATGTGGGCCTTGAAGAATGTCAACCAATCTATTCCTGAATTTAGGTTATAGATGTACATATAATAAATAGAGAAATTCCAAACAAAATCATCCTCATCAATAGTTATAGAACATGAAGCACACTTAAAGGCTCAATATTCTCATTGGTTAAGAGGTGTTTGAAGTTCCATGACCTGAGGCATCATTTCAACATGTAATCCCATATGATCCACAACACAAGCAGTAGTAAAAAGTGGAATGCAACTGTATCAAACAAAAAATTTCATGAGTATAGTTAAAAAGAATCACACCTCACATCTTTGAAGGACCAGATTGATCCTCCGTGAACATTTTCTCAGCACCATACAACTGCTTACTAGGTGCTCCTGATAATTATTTATTTCTTTTTTGTTTTTGTAATGACTGTTAGGGTGTCAATATGACATGAGAGTCACCCCAGGCTGCTTGGTTCTGGGAGTGATTACCATTTCATCTTGATCGACCAGTGTGAACAAAAGAAGCCTGGGACATGTTCAATACTTCATCATCAGACGACTTTGGAGTCACCGTTCAATAACATTTCAAATGTCCCAGATTTCCACAATTATGGAATTCCTGTAGAGGTATTGTGAATTCATACATTATATGATCATAAGATCCACACTAAAAACATACTAGATGATTACTACAATGAGGGGGAAAGGATACTTAACCAACCAATTGGTTCCTCAATGATTTGTTTTCTTGATAAAAATTCTCTCACTTGTACTTATTCCCCATGTTGGAGGTAAAAGTGTTTCCCCCAAAGGAGGTTCCCAAAATATCCTTTTCTTCTATGGTCTCCCTGTTCACAATCTCTGTATAGTTTTCAACACAAAAGACAACCAAGCTGGAGCATACGTCTGGTCACAGTCCTATCTCAAAGAGCCACACCTTTAAGTGGTCCCTAGTGGCAACTTCACGAGAAAAATGCATCAACCTCATAAACTGAGTTGCATACTCTATCACGGATAGATGTTCCATGTTTCATATTAAGGAAATCAAAAATCCTAATGATCTTGTAAGTGTGCGGATATACTTTTTTATTAAAAAAACTCCTCAATTCCTAACCATGTCAAATACCGGTCTTATTTAGTATGGAAAATAATATACCACCACTACCTAACAACATCCTCCAACATAAAAACTACTAGCTTCACTTCCTTTTCCTCTAAGGTTTCCAGAAAATCAAAAAAATTGATTAATCTTCCCAAACCATTCCTCTTCTTATTCAGGTCTAAAATCACCATAAAAATCATTGGATTTTGTTTTTGAAAGTTTGTGGATGAACTTTCTCAGCGTGTTTGTGGGTTCTGATTCCCCCTATACATAGTTTAAAATGCCAAGACTATGCTCTAAATGAGTTTTTGATTTACTTGTAGCTCGGTTTGAACCACATTCTTACTTTATTCCTCCCATGGGTTCCCCGATAATCAAAGTGGTGTCATTCTTTAAATAGCACAACAAAAACACATAAACTATTGAGAACGTTTTCTGAAAAGAAGGCTTGATATTTCAAATTACTCAAAAACAACAATCATCATTACCAATTTCAAAAAATCACTAAACACATTATGAACAATTCATTCTTGGTGGGAAGTCTTGGTACTAATGCATGATATGCTGCACTCATTGGCTAACCCATGATAATTAGATAACAACACACCTAGAAGTGTCTTAGAACACTTTTGTAACCAGACATCTTGGTAACTTGAAGTTCAGTATAAATTGGTTAGCTACATATTTTTATGCTATGAACTTCAAGTTCCAACATTCCTATCTCCTTTCTACCATCCCAAAAGACAAATGGGTCGACCAAGACTGATACCATTTATAACATCCTTCCCCTCACCCATTGTCTTGGTAAGAGGCAGAGGTTTTATCGACCTTGGTGATGTTTCTATGACACCAAAGGCTGGAAACAAGTTCTAAGGCCATACAAGATCTTTGGGGGATGATTTTACCTGAGATTAGAACAACCTGTAGAGGACAACACAAGAAAAAACAACACTATATGATGCATGTAACATAAAAAATACAACTCAAACCAGAAAGTAATATTATAATAGTGGATGGAATAAAATATAAGGTATAACACTGAAACAACATAAGGAAAACATAACTAAATGAAACTAACATGGCATCAACCCATCCAAGATCCAAGAACCAAATCCAAATCCCAAGTCCACTGCATCATGATTCATCGCTAGATAAGTAAAACACCTTTCCATTACTTGTGTCATGATACATAACATATGTAAATGCACCAAGGTGCCCAAGCAGGGGTGAGTATAAAACTTAGTAGATAATCCCCAAAGAATTCCCAATGCACGCCACTAGGAACTAGAACAAGTTGTCTCGCATTTATATAAAACAAAGTATAAATTGGAGAAGGGTAAAACATTTTCCTTACTAAAAAATTAAATAGTTTCCAATAATAAAATGGTTTAAACAAAAAAAATGAACTAAATTAATTTGTTCATTATTTCTTACCACTTGGCATACCCATCCCCATTCATACCCATTGACAGCCCCAATACTCATGAGCGGTGACCCATCTCGTCACCAAGTTGTCACCTAATAGAATCTCATGTGCCACTTTTACATCAGCCCCAAGTCTGAAACAATAAGGTGTCGCCAATGCAATTTCATGAACTCATGCCAACCACCCATGCCAAGTTATCAACAATCCATTTATTTGAAACCCATTTTCTTTCAATATGTAATCAAACACATTATGTGATAAATTTAAAAACCAAAGATTTAGTTACTAAAACCAAAGGGTTTTCCAAAAAAGCAAGAGGAAAGGATTTAAACAACAAGCCTTCAAGTTATAGAATGGGTAGAATGTAAGAGAAGAAACCTACCTCTCAACAGATGAAAAAAACCAAGAATGGCACAATAAAAAATCTAGACCCAGCCTTGAAATACCTTCCCTTCAAAAGATCAAATCAATATCTCATCAAAACACGTCATAGAACATAGATCTATCCATGATGGATTAGATCTAACATTCTAGGTGAGAGAATATAAGAAGATCTAAAGAGAAAGAGAAGAAAATGGAAACTTATCATTGATTATGGAGATCCAATGCCCTTTGATTCGTCAAAACTCGCTTCAGGATTTAAAATAATAACCAAGGACGCTTGGGGGGAGAGGAGTTTGAGATCTTGAGAGAATGGGAGGAAAATGATACTTTTGGGGTGTAAAATTGAGTTAAAAACTCATTTTCATATCATTAAATACACATCGCATGGTTAGGCTGCACAATTTAACAAATTGTACGCTAATTGTGTGAATACTATTGTCTCAAAACCAAAAAGTCTCACTGTTATGCCACACAGTTTGGAAAACTGTGCGTTAATCATGCGTAGCTACTATCCCAAAAGTTTATTTATCGCACGATTTCCTAGGATAACTGCATGATTTGGCTAAACTATGCGTCAATCGTGCAAAGCTGCTGTCTCAAAAACTCACATCTCGCACAGTTTCCTAGATATAGTGCACGATTTCTACTAATTGTGCACAAAGCATGTACCCCTTAAAACCCTTCCAAAACTTCTCAAACCAAAAAAAAATCCTAAAACTCAATCCAAGTATTATATAACCTCAAAATACATAATAAAGGGGTTAAAGTACCTAAAATCGGGAGTGTTGCAGTGCATGTGCAAGGCCAAGATCAAAAGGACGGTGGAATGATCAAGGGCCATGAAGCATCTCACGATAGTTCACTGACTAGGCAAGTTGGGAGAGCACGGTTTGTGGGACCAAGAAGGAAAGATGAACACAATGGTCCAAACTGGAGTCCTATGTAGGATCCCAGAAACCCAATGCATAAAAAAGAAGCCCAAAAAATACATTTGAGCATAATAATAATAAAAGGAAAATTAAAACAACTTTTCATTCATGCATAGAAATGCATTTGAAAAGGAAGAACAATAGAATAGGTAATTCAATATAAAAAAAACAATTCACAAATCTCCACCATTTTCATTTGAAATTGGTGATGTTTTTACACCCATGGTCATTGAATGGAAACCAAATTCATCATATCTAAACTATATTTGAACTTTGATAATACCACATTGGGTTATTACCAATGTTTATCTTATTGACACATACGGTTCCATGTTCAATGAAATCTCTAATAAATGATGTCTAATATCTATGTGCTTTGATTTACCATAGCATACTAAATTTTTAAACAAATGTAAAACTAACAGAACATCACAATAAAGTGTAATAATAGAATTGTACAAGTTGAGTTTTGAAAGTAAACCATTTAACCATAAATCCTCATTGACAGCCTCAGTCAAGGATATATATTTGGCCACTATGGTTGATAATGCCAACAAAAATCATAGTACACTTCCAGGATATGAGACCTCCATAAGCAGTGAATACATATCCAGTAAGTGATTTTCTTGTATCAACATTACATACATAGTCAAATCCTACATATCCAGGAACAAGCTCATTAGTATCTAGATTTATACCTTAATACATAGACAAGGAAGATGAATGTGATATGTGCATCCATTTTTGGGATTTTCAATGAGGCTTGCCTGGATTGGCCATAAATCTGCTTAGGGTGTAGATTGCAAAGGCTAAGTCATATCAGGTACGTATCATTGAATACATAATACCACCAATAATATTATCATAAGGAATTTTAGACATGTGATCAACATCAGAAGTAGCATTAGGGGATTGAGTCAAAGACGGTTTAAAATTTTGATCAAAAGGAACGTCGATAGGCTTTAAAGACTCAAGCAAGAGTTTTTTAAGGACTTTCAAAATATGAGAATTTTTGGATAGGTATAGCAGTTTAATAGGTATGTCCCTAACAATTTCCATACCTAGAATTTGTTTTACTACTCCTAAGTATTTCATTTCAAAGAAACTTTTCAATTGGGAATTAACAAAATTAATGTGCTTCAAGTTGTTGCACATAATCAACATATCATCTACATAAAGCAGTATGTAATGCATGTTGGTCTTAACCGACTTAAAATAAACATGTGCATCATGTTGACTCTAACTGAAATTATTTCCAAGCATAAAAGAATCAAATTTCCTAAACCATTTATTTGATACTTTCTTTAAACCATATAATGATTTATTTAAAATGCATACTTGGTTAGGTTTGAAATTTTTAGAATAACCATCAGGGGGTTTCATTTTCAAATGCTCATTAAGGTCATCATGGATAAAAATAGTTTTCACATCCAATTGTTTAATGTGAAAATCATGGAAATCAATAAAAGTAAGAAGCAACCGATTTGAAAGAGTACTTAAAACATGAGACAAGATCTCAACATAGTCAATTCCTTCTCTTTGAAGGCAGCCCTTAGCCACTAATCTAACCTTGAATTTTATTTTATTTTTAGTTGTATTGTCTTCCCTTCATTTATAAATCCACTTACATCCAATGACTTTAACATCAGCAAGCATATTAACAATAAACCAAACGTAATTTTTATTCAAGGATTTCATCTTTTCATCCATGGAAGTGATCTACCTCTTGGAATCTCGGTCATTTATGGATTGTTTATAAGACTAAGGAGCATCATCAATGAGACCCTGGGCTATATGAAAGGTAAAAGAATCCATATCATACTAGCTAAATGGAGCACGAGGTCTAGGGATCCTCCTTACTCTATCTTAGGTCAGTTAATAACCATCATTGTTATTAGGAGGATCTAAATCAGAATCTAAATCTGAATCAGAACTAGATTCAGTTTGGGAAATAGCTTGAGGAGCAGGCAGAACAATCTCAACAGGAGACTCAAATTGGGCTGGTGATCCATGCTGAACAACCTCAGTGTGAGGTGTATCAATGTTGTCATTAGTTACATCTTTAAATTTAAGAGAAGTGGACTCATGGAACACATCTCTACTAATTATACATTTTTTCATATGGGTTTATCAACCCATAACTTTTAACCCTTAACACATTCAGGATAGCTTATAAAAACACATTTAAGAGCCCTAGCTTCTAACTTCTCAGTTTTTATATGAGCATATACAGTACACCCAAAAATCCTCAAATGGCTATGTTGGCCTCCCCTAGTTTTAATGTTCACAAATCATACTTAATTATGTTTTATTAAGTTACATATTGTTTAATCATGTTTACATATAACCTTAATCTCTTCTGTTAGTGTTCACCTCTTAAGATAGGTTAATAGAATTTGGATAAGTATAAGTCACTGATAAGGATAAGTCACTGATGCCTGACCTACCAATAGATGAGACACCATTGCATTGAGTTACCGATAGCCACTCATAATTTTCGCCAAGTATAAGATACCAAGAGCTGAGTTACTGATGCATCACCTACCAACAACTTGACCTACCAATAGAGCGACTGACCGATACTCATAATTTTTGCAAAGTATAAGCTATCGATAGCTTAGTTAGTGACACATCATCTATTGACTGACCAATCTATCGATCCTGAGTTATCAATACAATTATGAGACACCGAGAGAATGTCCTACCAATCTGGGCTACCGTTCAAGACTTGGAAAAATTTCGTATCTGACATTTAAATTCAAAATTACTTCTAACAGTCATATTTATCAAACATAGTACTACTTGTTATATTAATGAACTTGTCTGTCTTTTTTAGACAACATTTAATTGATGTTAGAGACCAGTACGAGATATGAGGTACATGCTCTGGTCTGTTGCATTGTATAAAGTGCATACCAGATCAAAAAGAAGAAGTGATCCATAATGTCCTGTTGAGAGCTTGTGCGCCTGTGAAAACCCAAGAACTTTAAACTAAAGAAACATGAAGATATTGCTGAGAACAAAAAATGAATAACATCTTTGCAGCAACAATATAAAAAAGGAGAAGAGCGCATCGACTAAACTACACCTCACTGGAAACAGAAGACAGAACACTCATGATACTCTGTTTTGTTGTTTGTTTCCAGAAGTCGACTCCAGGTTCACTTTTGTTGTCTTTAAGGAGTCCAGAAGCCACAAAGCACATCACACAAAGCTTTTTAACTCTATTTTATTTATTTTATGCTCTGTTTGTGAACTGTTTTACTTTTTAGAGTAGTGTGTGTGTCTCTGTTTAATAAACACACACTATCTCTTGTGCATAACTGGAAGATACATTGATATCTACACAAACCTGTCTTTTTACACTTTACACTCCCACAGATAACAGTAGAAGAGCTCTTTGTGTGTCCTGTTGTAATTTTCACTCCCATAAAAACTGTGAAAGATATCTAGTTGACATGGACAGCTGTGTATGCTATTGTGTACCTCGATACAGGGTGTGGATCAAGTTTATTTATATAAATTTCTTGGTGGTAGGTGATCACCAAGTGGAGAAGACTAAATCTCATCTTGAGACTGAACCTCTTGTTTTAAAATCCGTTGTGTCTTTCAAAGTTTTGTTTTCCTTATTTTATTTAAATTAGAAAACTTTCCTTCACTTTGATAGTTAATCTTAGATAGTGTTAATATTAGAATTTGGTTTAGTAGATTGATTTCAAAAGCTAAAATAATACTCCATATTGTTTTAATTGAGAACTAATCAATCTTTGAGAAATCTTTCTAAAGATCAAAACTTTTATAAATCTTCTACTTTGGTTAACTGGTCCATATTTGATTTTGAATTAGGGTACTTTTAAATAAGTATTTTTGACAGAAATTTTTATAGGAACTCAATTCACCCCCCTCTTGATTGTCCTACTCTGAAAAACATTTGGTATCAGATGATTTCTTACTTTCAAAGTTTTTTTTATCTTTTCAACTGTGATTTTAGTTGTGTTTTAAAGATCTCTAAATTTATGTCAGTTCAAATTTTATAGTTCTTTGAACTCTTTAAAATTAGTTTTAAATGGACAATAGATAGGAAGGTGTTGTTACCAACAAACCTCCCTATTTCAATGGCAGAAATTATGCCGAGTGGAAAATTAAAATGAAAATGCATTTAGAAAGTATGGATTTTGAAATCTGGACTATTATAGTTGATGAATATAAAATTCCTGCTACTGCTAGAAATACTTGGGATGATGCCACTAAGGCAGCTTATAATAGTAATTACAAAGCTATGAATGCTTTATACTATTCTTTAAGTGATGAAGAATTCAATATAATTTTTGCATGTAAAATATCCTTTGAGATTTGGGATACTCTAGCTATTTCACATGAAGGAACCGCTAGTGTTAAAGAGATGAGACTTAACACATATACTATTAAATATGATAACTTCAAAATGAAGCCTGATGAACCTATTTCTGACATGTATATCGGGTTCAATGAGATTGTAAATACTATGACCTCTCTAGGAAAGGATATTTCAGCCAAGGAACAAGTCATGTGAACCCTCAAATGTTTACCAGAAATATGGAGAGGAACCTCAGTATCAATAAGGGAATCTTGCGACATCAACACTCTTCCAGTAAAGGAGCTTATAGGTAAGTTAATGATGTATGAGGAAGAATTAAAGGTTAACCGAGAAGAATATGATGAACTAAATAGAAAGTCATTGGCTTTCAAAACCACTACTTCCAAACACAAAGAAAAAGATAAAATGAAAGTTCACGCTAAAAGTTCCAACAATGAAGAATCGTCAAGTGACAGTGATGAGGAAATGGATCAGTTATCCATAAGATTCAAAAAAATCTATAGAAAGAAGAAATTCTTTAGAAAGCAAGGGAAGTATGACAACAAGGGTAACTAGAAAAATGATTGGAAGAGTGATAATACTACTGAGATAGTCTGTATGAGTGCAAGAGAAGAGGACATGTGAAGGATAATTGTCCTAAATTAAGGTACAAAAAGAAGTATGAGGACAAAGATAGGAAATATAAGATGGAAATGAAGGCCACCTGGAGTACTTCTGATGATAGCTTCGGTGACTCGGAATCATCACATGATGAAAAGGCTGACAAAGCCAACATGTGTTTTATGACAAACACATCCGAAGTAACTCTAGAATCTCTTGTATAGTATTCTTATTTTTTTAGAGGTGATTCTGATAATTCTAGAGATATGACTAATGATGAGATGTTTGAATACTGTAAAATGATTGAGGATACCTGCAATGAACTAAAGGATAAATATAAGTCTCTCAAAAAGGAACATGCTCTTAGTTTCTATTAAGTCTAAACTTACTATTGAAAAGGAAAAGAATGCCCATTTGCTTAATGAGAATAATGAACATAAACTGTCTAATGAGCAATTAAATAAGGATTTGGAGAAATTTACAAATGGTAAAAATACTCTAACTCAAATTCCTGGTAAGAAATTTGCTCCAAAATACACTACTAGTATAGGTTATCAACCATAGCAACGAATTTTTATTAAAAACAATTGTGTATCAAAATCTAGAAAATTTGGTTTTGTGCCCAAAATTGAAAAATCTATTGTATGTTCTAGTACTGGAAATGTTTTTACTGCTTCTAGTTTCTCTGGATCCAATAGAGTTTATTTTTCTAAGAATTTACAAACTGCTTATAGGAAACCCATGAAGCAAATGTGGGTTCCCAGAGCTTTAATTACTAATGTTTCTGGACCCAAGAAAATCTGGGTATCAAAGTCTTTTCTTGTTTGATCTATTTTTGTAGGAAAGTTGATTGAAGAGTTCATGTAAGAGCTTATGCTACTTGGACAGTGGATGTTCAAAACATATAATAGGAAACTATTCGAGCTTCAAGAACCTTATCAAGATTGATGGTGGGCATGTCACCTTTGGTGAAAATGAAAAAAGCAAAATAATTCATCTTAGCCAAATCGGTAACAGTAATTCAATTTTAATTTCTAAAGTTATTTTTTTATGGTCTAAAGTACAATCTTGTTAGCATTTCACAATTATGCGATGATGGATTTCATGTTAAATTTGAAAATGATGCTTGCAATATTTTCAATTCTAAAAATGATTTAGTATTTACTACCTTTAGAAATGAAAATGTTTATGTTGTTAATTTAGATTCATTAGTTTCTCAAAATGTGTCTTGTTTAAGTGCCTTTCATAAATAGTCTTGACTCTGAAATAGGATACCAGGACACTGTAACATTCACTCTCTTAGAAAAATTACTAGAAAAGGACTAGTCAATGATCTACCTAAACTTGAGTTTCCAAATGATAAAGTATGTAATCCTTATCAAAAAAGATAGCAGTATAAAATATCTTTTAAACCAAAGAAATAAGTTTCAAATTCTCAACCTCTTGAGTTGGTTCCCATGGATTTGTTTGGACCTTCTAGAGTTTCAAGTTTAAATGAGAAGCATTATGTTTATGTTTTATTAGATGACTTTTCTAGGTATACTTGGACTTTCTTTTTAGCTCACAAAAGTGAAGTTTGCTCTTATTTTACCAAGTATGCTAGATCTGTAAAAAATATAAGTGGACTTAGAATCAAAACCTTAGGAAGACCATGGCTGTGAGTTTGAAAATCAAGAATTTGAATCTTTTTGCTCAAAAAATGGCTATAGTCATAACTTCTCTATTCCTAGGACACCCCAACAGAATGGAGTTGTAGAAAGGAGAAATAGAACCTTAGAAGAAATAACTCAAACTATGCTTAATGAATATGATTTATCTATTTATTTTTTGGGCAGAAGCTGTGAATACAACTTGTTACATAATTAATAGTGTTAATTAGACCTATCCTTAAGAAAACTCCCTATGAGTTGTGGAATAATAGGAATCCTAAGGTTAATTATTTTAAAGTTTTTGGTTGCAAAGTCTATATCCTTAATAAAAAAGATAATCTTGAAAAATTTGCATCCAAGAGTGATGAAGGAATTTTCCTAGGTTATTCAACATCTAGAAAAGCCTATATAGTCTTCAATAAAAGAACCAAGTGTGTGGAAAAATCTGTACATGTCAAATTTGATGAAAAAAACCCACGTGAACCTAATACCTCCCTAGAAAATATTAAGGATGATTTGTCAAATCTCGACTTGGATTCTAAACCTTCTGACTCAACTGTTAAGCAAGCAGCAAAATCTTCCAGTTCTGGAAAATCTCCAGATTCTGATCATAGTAAACTCGAACCTGTAGATGAACCTGAAATAACCAACCCGACTTTTTCTAGATTTGTTAGAACCCTTAAGAATCATCCTTTACATGATGTAGTTGGATATTTAAATAAGGGGACATAGACTATGGATTCTCTAAGAAATCAGGTTGAACATTGAGCCTTTTTTTCACAACTTGAATCTAAAAACATCAATGATGCAATCAATAATGAATTTTCAGTGATGGCTATGCAAGAAGAATTGAATCAATTTGAAAGAAATAAAGTTTGGTATCTTGTTGATAGAATCAAAGACACCTTGACCATAGGTACTAAGTGGGTGTTTAGAAACAAAGTGGATGAGGCGGACACTATAATAAGAAATAAGGCTAGATTAGCTGCACAAAGTTATAGTCAAGAAGAAGGAATTGACTATGAATAAACCTTTTCACCTGTTGCCAAACTTGAAGCCATTAGGATTCTACTAAGATGTCAAAAGCTCATTCCTAAATGGTTATATAGTTGAGGATGTTTTTGTTGAACAACCCCCTGGTTTTAAAAAACCACACTTTCCAAATCATGTTTTCAAAGTAACAAAAGCTTTATATGGTTTAAAACAAGCTCTAAGAGCTTGGTATGATAGGCTCGGCACTTTTCTTATTTATAAAGGTTTTACAAAAGGGATTGTTGATCCTACTCTTTTCATAAAAAGAATTTTTAAAGATGCTTTAGTTGTTCAAATATATGTTGATGATATTATTTTTGGATCTTCTAAAAATTATTTATGTATTGACTTTTCAAAAAGCATGCAAAGTGAATTTGAAATGAGTTTAGTGGGTGAAATCAAATTCTTTCTTGGATTTTAAAATTTTCAAAATAAGGAAGGTATTATTTTAAATCAAAGTAAATATACTAAATATCTTTTAAAATGTTTTAATATGGATAGAACTAAAATTAGTGATACTCCTATGAGTATCACCTGTAAATTGGATCTTAATGAAGATGGAAAATCGGTGGATCAAACCAATTACAAAGATATGGTTGGAAGTCTTCTTTACTTAACAGCTAGCTGACCTGATATTATGTTTAGTGTGTGTATGTGTGCTCATTTTCAATCAAATCCTAAAGAGTCACACCTTTCTGTTAAAAGAATTTTCAAATACCTCAACTATACTGCCAGCATAGGACTGTTCTATCCTCTACCATATGACTTAATTATTCTAATGTTGACTTTGGCGGTGGAAAATTATATAGAAAAAGCATCTCTGGAACATATCACTTTTTGGGAAAGTCTCTAGTTTCATTGTGTAGTAAAAATAAAAATTTTGTTACATTATCTACTGTCGAAGCTAAATACATAGTTGTTGGTAGTTGTTGTGTTCATATTTTGTAGATGAAACACACATTACTAGATTATGGATATCAATTTAGAAATGTCCCTATAAATTGTGACAACACAAGTGCTATTAACATCTCTAAGAATCCAATTTCTCATTCAATAACAAAGCATATTGATGTAAGACATCGCTTTTTGAGAGATCATTATCAAAAAAGTGATATAACTCTTGAATTTATTAGCACTGAACATCAGCCTGCTGACATTTTTACTAAGCCATTGAATTCTGAAAGAATGAGTTACATCAGACATGAGTTAGGAATGATCAGATTTTGATGTCTCACTGATGATGTCTCACTGACGATGACTCACTAATAGGACTCACCGATAGAACTTACTGATGTGTCTCACCGATCTACTTTGTCATTTCTTTGTCTGGAAGTTAAAACATCATTGTTTTATTTGTTTCATTTTATTTTAATCCACATTTCTTATTTTATGATTTTAAATCCCTAAATGATAAAATTAGAGTCGATCCAACTCCTTTGCTTACTCTCACACTCATGCTCTCGCACTCTTGCCTTCAAACTTTTCTCTCCCGAACTCCTGTTGCCTTTCTCCTTTAAACCCAAAACCCTCAAATATCACCAATGGCTCAAGTTAAGTGTGTCTTTGAGAAGTTTTTGGACGAGTCACATCCTTCTAAGAAGTGGAAAGGTGAATCCAGTGAACCTAAACCAAAACCTATCCATCTCGAACTCGGGATCTGAATCATCACTCCAGAGAAAGAAGTGGATGCCAATTGGTTACTGACAAGCAAGTCTCTCTTATTGAATGTGTTGTAAATACAAGGATGGTTGGAGTGGTTCTCTAACAACAAAAGACCTCTTTACCCGAGGCTAGTGAATGAGTTATATCTGTATGCGGAATTTCTTCTCGAAGGCTCATAGGTATTATGGATTAAGTTTATAGTAAATGGCAGAAGAATTTCTTTTTCATCCAAGCAACTGGCAGAATGCTTGAATGTTCCCCATGAGGGTGTGTGTGAAAATCATCAGGGAAGTGCACCTCCACCTAGTGATATTTTCAGTTATGAGGAAGCTTTGGCTAAGCTTACTGGTAATGGAACTCATAGAAGGCCAATAGCAATAGAGCTTGATGGTGAATGCAGGTTGTTGTTCAAGTTCATTCAACATCAGATATATCCAAGAAAAGGGGATTTTGCCTCTCTAAAATACCAAGATGTGTTTTTTCTATATGTGTTGCAAAAGGGACATAAGATTAACTTTTTCAAGTATTTAATGGTGCATATGAATGAGATGATAAAACCATTCTGCAAGATAAATTTGTTGTTTTATTCCAAGCCTATCTCCACAATGATGGAAGTTAAAGGTTTGGTGAATGAGGGTGAATAATCAGTATCTAACTATGATGGTTTAGCATCACAAAATTCATTTGTAAGAGGATGAAGGTAAATTGGAATCACTAGAAGAAACTTTGGGTTGTGGACAATAAGATATATGAGGATTTCAATCCTGTTGAGCACCCTACAAGGCTAAGAGACATGGTTGACCCTGGCCTAGGACCAGATGAGGCTATTGAGTATTCTGATGAGGAAAATGAAGATGAGGAAAACCAAGGAAATGAATCACCTGCTGATGATAGAGGTGACCCTGATATTGAAAGAAGTCCAGAGATAATGGCCTATGGACTTGCTATCCCTCCTAGGCCTCTTCCTCCAAGGAACCTCTCTTTCCTGAAGATGATGATGATGATGATCAGATTGAAGAATTAGAAAATGTTGAATATGTTAGTAAGCGTGGCAGTGATGAAGAAGAGGATGATGGTGATGGAGATGAGGAAGATGATGAATAAGTTGATGAAGGATCTAGTGAACAAAGTGCAGATGATGGAAGTGATAAGGAAGAAGTGGTGAATCTGATAGTGGATCAGACCGTCTTGATGATGATCAAGGTCCTTTTGAAGAACCTATTGATCTTACTCCAGCTCATGTTGAGCCTACAGATCCTACTGATAGTGCTTTAGTGGAACAGACATCAGTTTTGGAATCCCATTAAGCTCCTGAGTCAGTTATCATTGAGGAAAGAGCTCCAGTAGATGTTCATATGAATGATAAAGGTCGTGTTGAAGAGGAAGTTACAGTAACTCCAATGCAAGAAAAAATTTATGTTAAAAGGAAAGTATTTGTTGAGGGGGAGAGACAGCCAAAAAGGTTTAGAATTGATATTCTTACTCCCTATGATGATATAGTTGTGCCTGAATGGGAAATGGATCTAGGCTATGTGACTTTGGGTTTGGAGTTCCCTGATTCAGAGGGTGAGAAAACCGGTCCTAAGGGATATGTGGTAGAAGGAACAACTCCAGTTGAAACTGATCAAGCAGTAGGTCCTGCTTATGCTTCTGTGGTTATAACAGAGCCTGCAGATTGTGTGACTAAGGCTGACCTCAATTTGTAAGGAAGAGTTGTGTTCAGTAGTCAGATCTGTCCTTCCACATCAACCAGCTCCAGTGGCAAGTCTTAATGAAAGTGATGAAGCTATGTTAACAGAAAGGGTTGTTTCTCAAATTGAACCTCATATGATTACAATGGTTGAAGCAATTGTAACATACAATCAAAAGATGTGTAATGAACTAGTTGTTAAGGTTTCTCCCATTAATGGTCTGACCATTGAATATAGAGCATCTTTAGACAAGGTTCTGAAAGCTTTTGGAGACACTACTTCTGAGTCTTCTAAGGATTCCACTCCTTCATCTCCAGCCCTTGATTTGAATCAATTGAGAACAGTAGTTCAAGATGTAATTCAAGGTGCCACAACCTCGGCTGCTCCTGATGTTGAGATGATCAAAACTATAATAAGAGAAGAGCTTCAGCCCATGATGGGTGGCACAGATCAGGAAAACCTAGCCAAAATTAAGCAAAATAGTGATCATGTGCATGATATGGAAAGATTCTACACTAAGGGTGCCACTAATGCTCAAGAAGAGATAACCAAGAAAGTAGACTTCTACTTTAAGAGGGTTTACACTAAGCATCAACTGGATAGTCATTTCAAGTATTTGATTGAGAATTTGATACTACCTCTGATCACTCAAGCCTTCAGAGAACAAGTCAAGCAGCTTAAAGAATTCACTCCTACTCTTCAGCAGTTTATGGAAAATAAGGAGGATTTTACAAAGGCTATGGACAATGGTGGCCAGATCATAATGGACTTTATCCGTCTGTTGAATCCCTACCTGCATCATGAGAGTACTGCAATTGTTGCTCCATCAGCTTCTCCTCTCAGACTTGTCCAGCACCCTTATGCTCCTTTTTCACCCTTGACGCCTTTCTCCATGCCTCTTGCTCAGGCTCTTACTCAAATCATACCTTTCATTCTTCGAGAACTTACAGGCCCTCCTACCTCTTCTAGCCCAAGCCTTTCTCCTTCTGTGTTTACCTGGTGTTCTTCTTCCTTCCACCAGTATCCCAACTGTAACTCCATCTCCTACCTCTTCTGCACCTACTAATCCTACCACCACTGCTCCTGATAAATGCAAAGGCATGATGGATTCTATTTTGGAGAAGCAGTGATTGGATGGCTCCTTAATAGGGATCTTTTGTAACTTTTTTGTCATCTCGTGTACTATTTGTTTAATGACATATATATTTTCATCTCATTTTCAGTTCTTTCTCTTAATTGGTTATTTACTTTTTGATAATCTCAAAAGGGGGAGAATGTGTATGGTATATATCTCAGGGGGAGTATGAGATTTAAAGAAAGATTCATCATGAGATTAACAAAAAACTTATTAAGTGATCTATATAATGTGTTAATGATCTAAATAATATTTGTGTTTATCTTAAAATTTCATCTTATGATCTGTATAAAATGTTAAGCAGACCTTACTTTGATCATCATAATTCAATTGTAGTGGTATATAATGTCATGATTTGTGATCATTAAAAAGGGTGATATTGTTGGCCTCCTCTGGTTTTAATGCTCACAAATCATGCTTAATTATGTTTTATTAAGTTACATCTTATTTAATCATGTTTACATATAACCTTAATCTCTTCTGTTAGTGTTTACCTCATAAGACAGGTTAACAGAATTTGGATAAGTATAAGTCACTGATAAGGATAATCACTGATGCTTGATCTACCGATAGGCGAGGCATCGTTGCATTGAGCTGCTGATAGCCTCTCATAATTTTTGCTATGTATAAGTTACCGATAGTTGAGTTACCGACGCATCACCTATCGACAGCTTGACTTATCCATAGAGTGACTGACCCATACTCAGAATTTTCTCTAAGTATAAGTTATCGACAGCTAAGTTACCGGCACATCATCTACCGACTGACCGACCTACCGATAGATGAGTTACCGACGCATCATCTACTGACTGACCGACCTACCGATCCTAAGTTACCGATACAAGTTTGAGACACCTACAGAATGACCTACCGATCTGAGCTTCCATTCAAGGCTTAGAAAAATTTCTTACCTGTCATTTAAATTCAAAATTACTTCTAACATTCATATTTATCAAACTTAGTACTGCTTATTATATTAATGAGTTTGTATGTCTTTTGTAAATAATATTTAATGGATGTCAGAGACCAATGTGAGGTACGAGGTACATGCTCATGTATGTTGTGTTGTATAAAGCGCATACCTGATCAAAAAGAAGAAGAGAACCATGCAGTCCTGTAGAGAGCTCGTGCGCCTATGAATACCCAAGAACTTCAAACTAAAGAAACATGAGATATTGCTAAGAACAAAAACCGAAGAACATCTTTGCAGCAACAATCTAAGAAAGGAGAAGATCTCATCGACTAAACTACACCTCACTAGAAACAGAAGACATAAGTACTCGTGATACTCGGTTTTGTTCTCTGTTTCCAAAAGTCAACTACAGCTTCACTTCTACTATCTTTAAGGAGTCCAGAAGCTCCAAATCATAACACACATAACTTTCTAACTCTATTCTATTTATTTTATGCTCTTTTTGTGAACTGTTTTACTTTTTAGAGCAGTGTGTGTGCCTCTGTTTAATAAACACACACTGTCTCCTATGCATAGCTGGAAGATACATTGATATCTTCACAAACCTATCTTTTTACACTTTACACTCCCATGGATAATAGTGGAAGAGGTCCCTATGTGGCCTATTGTGATTTTCACTCCCACGAAAACTATGGAAGAGGTCTAGTTGGCCTAGATAGTTGTGTATGTTGTTGTGTACCCCGATATAGGGTGTGTATCAAGTTTATTTATATAAATTATTTGGTGGCAGGTGATCACCAAGTGGAGAGAACTAAATCTCAGCTTGAGACTGAACCACTTGTTTTAAAATCTGTTGTGTTTTTCAAAGTTATGTTTTCACTGTTTTATTTAAATCAAAAAACTTTACTTCACTTTGATAGTTAATCTTAGATAGTGTTTATCTTAGAATTTGGTTTAGAAGATTGATTTCAAAAACTAAAATAATATTCCATATTGTTTTAACTGAGAACTAATCAATCTTTGAGAAATCTTTCAAAAGATCAAAACTTTTATAAATCTACTACTTTGGTTAATTGGGCAGTATTTGATTTTGAATTGGGGTACTTTTAAATAAGTATTTTTGACAAAAAAAAATTATAAGAACTCAATTTACCCCTCTCTTGAGTGTCCTACTTTGACCAACAGGCTATATGAAGGAGGTTTATTACACCAGAATTCTTCTAGGGTTTTAAATTTTTTTGAAGTGGATGGGCGCCTATTAATGTGGTAGACTTTCGTATTGGAAACCTCTACCCGGAAAGATTTGGGCGGCCCAAGCATGCAAGCATGCTTCATACCTGCTCAAAAATTATACGGTTTATGCATTCAGCAAGCCCATTCTGTTGGGGGGTTTCCCTACAGTCTGGTGCCTAAAAATTCCCTCAAATTCACAAAATTGAATAAACTCAGTAGACTTTCGTATTGGAAACCTCTACCCAGAAAGATTTGGGCAGGCCCAAGCATGCAAGCATGCTTCATACCTGCTCAAAAATTATATGATTTATGCATTCAGCAAGCCCATTCTGTTGGGGGGTTTCCCTACAGTCTGGTGCCTAACAATTCCCTCAAATTCACAAAATTGAATAAACTCAGTAGATAGGTATTCGAGCCCATTATCAGTTCTCATGGTTTTAATCTTCTTCCCAGTTTGGTTTTCCACAAGGCTTTTCTAGGTTCATAAAGTGCCAAACACATCAAACTTGTTTTTAAGGATATAAATCCACACTTTTCTAGAGTAACCATCAATGAAGGTGATGAAGTAGAATCCTCCACCATGGGAGGTAGTCCTAGTAGGACCCCAAAGATAAAAATGTATGTACTCTAAAGGTTGAGTGGCATTGAATGAGGACATACTAAAGTTAACCCTCTTAGACTTACCCATGATAAAATCTTCACAAAAGCGAAGGTTGGTTGGTGTGATATCACTTGACAGCCCTTATTTATAAAGTTCCTCAAGACCCTTGAAGCTAACATGACCCAATCTGTATTAATAGCATACACACTGCCCAATTGCATAGAATGTGTTTTTCATTCAAAACATAAAGCCCATTAACTAGAGAGCCCTTTATAATTGTCCTAGAGCCTTTAGAGATTTTTAGGCAGCCTAATTCAAACCTGAAAATAAAACCTTTCTCGTCTAGAACCCCAAGGGAGATTAGGTTTCTATGAAGGTTAGGGACCCGCCTAACATCTAACACTGTGATGATAGAATGGTCATCAAGTTCTATCAAAACAAAACCTCTTCCTATGACCTTACATCTCATATTATTGCCTAATATGACTTCATCTACTCTTTCAGTTAACTAAATGAATGACTCCCTATTAGGATACATAAAATGAACATTTGGGATCTAAGACCCACTCATCATTGAGTACATGCCTAGACACATTTAAGACTTCGGCAGTATCATAACCAGAATCCACTAAAAGGGACTGGTCAACATGTTCTTTAGTCTCAGGATTCTGTTTTGGTTTTCTACACTTAGGTCTTATGTGTCTGGGCTTACCATAGTTGTAACAAACAACTTTCGTATCCTTAAACTTAGACCTAAACCTGGGTTGCTTATTGTTCTTGCCCTTCTCTTTATTATTGTCTTTCTTTTTACCCGTAGATTGTGGTCTACCTCTAGTAAATAGACTCTTCGCCTCACCCATAACCCTAGATTTAGAGTGCAGTTCTTTAGAAATCAGGGTTGATTTGACTTCTTTTAAAGTCAATGAGCCTCTGTCATACATCATAGTTTCTACCAATGTGCTATAGGAATTATCAAGAGAAATTAAGAGGTGCATAGTTTGATCCTCGTCATCTACATTAACGTTATTATTGGACAAGTCAAACATGATTTTAAAGTCATCTAAATGTACTTTCATAGAAATACCATAACACATTTTAAAGGTAAACATGTGATGTTTCTTGTACAATCTACTAACAAGGGATGCAGTCATGTAAAGTTTCTCTAATTTAAGCTAAATTTCAACAATGGTAGATTCATATACTACTTCTCTAAACACCTTATCGCCTAAAGAAAGTAGTAAATAACTATGGGCCTTAACTAGAATGTCAACAAGGACATATTGGTATGTAGTATAGGTATGACCATCATTAGATTGGGTCACAATAGGTTTCATTGAGGCATACAAAGCATCGATTAGCCCCGATTGTACAAGCAGAGATTTCATATTAATTCGCCACAAATTAAAATCATTATCACCATCAAACTTTTCGATTTCATACTTAGATGAAGCCATGTTTATCTAAAGACTCTGATACCAATTTTTTGTAGACAACGATAGGCGTACACCCTCAAGAAACAATCAAAATCAACAGATATACACTTATATTCAATTAAGTATTTGAACTCAAAGAGGAAAAAATGGTTACAATGATTTCAGTTACAAATAGAAAAGAAGTTCCGCGATTTAAGATGAGTTCAAAATGCAAAATTAAAACACAAAACAGTTTTGAAGCAGAAATGAATTTGAAAGAAAATACAAGAAAGCAGTAGAGGACAACAGATTTAACGTGCTTCAACTCATTTTGGACCTACATGCACGGTAAGAACATCACACACACATTTTATTAAGTTCAAAAGAAAAGCGATGCAAGAAACAGTCCAGCAATATGAACAACAAGTAAACAAAAAAAGCAGAAGATGTATTTTTGAAGCTAAAGAACAAAGTAACAAGAATACTTACAAGGCCGAAGAGATGAGCTCTCTGGTTGTCATGTTCTCTTCGAATTGCTAGAAAGAAAATTGTTGGGGTAGCAGAAGGCGCACATATGTGCCCAATGTTTAGATCTGAGGCATTGCACTTCTCTGAGAGCTTCTGGATCAACCGATGGCCACATGCCTTCAACATGAAAGGGCGTCATCAATACTCCACCATAAACGACCTACCAGAGGTAGCCGGGGATAGCGAGCCAAAATGTGATCTCACACGAAGCAGACTCGTTGGGATGAGCTAGAGTTTCACCACAACAAACGAGTCAAAATTATGAGGAATGAGATTAGTCGAATGTTGAAAGATGGAGCGAGCATGGATGATCAATTCTCCTGACACAACACAGGGCCTCGAAATGGACCACCCAACCAGAAATCGCCAACCACGAAGAAGTTGAACCACCGAGCAAAAAAAGCATCCAAACCCCAAGCATGTGGAAGTCTAGGATCAAAAGGGCAATGGAACGATCAAGGGCCAGGAAGCATCCTGCGGCGGATCGATGACTAGGCAAGTCGGGAGAGCATGGGCCGCGGGACAAAGCAGGCAAGCCGAACACGACAACTCAAAACAGAGCCCCGCACGAGAGGCTCTCAACCCAACACACAAATAAGAAGCCCGATAGATACATTTGAGCATAATAATAGAGAGAAAATTAAAACAATTTTGCATTCATAAAAAATGCATTTGAAAAGGCAGAATAATAGAATATGTAATTTCAATATGAAAGCACAATTCAGAATTTTAATAATTGATTCCAAAGAATATATTTTTAGTACATTTTCCTAACCCATAGAATCACTGGTTTGTAATTTAAGATTAAAAAACTCTCAAGGTAATTCCAAATTCATCATTAATTTATTCCAAAAGATTCGTATTTTTTTACCAAATTAAACAATGATATAAAGGTGTAAATATGAAAGTTTTAAATTTTAAGTTTTTGAATATTTTTATAAGTTCAAAGAAAAATCTTTAGATGGTTTTTTGATGGAAAAATGATTTTTTTCATGACAGACATTGAAACAAATGAAATAACTAAAAAATAAATAAATAAATAAACACTTAAGTATAACCCAACACCAAATTAAGCATGGTATGTCAAAATCTAAATCCACCCAAATAGGAAAAATGATTGGAGAGGACTGCTGTCACAAAATTCAGCACCCACCTCCCAAAATTGCAACTTTGTTCAGGGAAAATGGATTGAAACAGGAAACAAAATCTAATGCTTGACATGTGACACTGTAATATTCAAATTACCATCACATCTCTCTCATTTCTCTTCTAATTCACAGACCAAACATGGCCTTGGTTACTCAATGTGAGTGCTGGCTCCTCCTCTCATATGCATGTGAAAAGGAGGTGTTGCCGGCTCCACCATCCTCCTTTTGCGCATTCTCGATTCCTTCTTCATGATCATATTGCAAGCGCTGAGACAGAGGACCGTTTGTTCCAGCTTAAAAAATAAATGATTTGGAAATAATTGTAAAAAAAATGAACAACTGGGAGCTATATTTTTATCTGGGGTCTGATCAAATGATCACTTTTTTGGAAAAAAATGTTTTTGATCCTAAAAATGCATTAGCAAATGGGCTTAGAATCAGTTTGAATAAATCATTTTGAAAAGCACAATCCAACCTTCTTTGGGTCTGAAAGCACTGCATACGCTTCCCCGATAATTTTGAAAAGCCGGTCGGCATCCCTGTGAACTGTCACAGCAAGGCCTTCATGCCCATTCCTCACTACCAATTTCCCACCGGCCTTGTCTGGATGATGCTTGAGAGCTGCTTTTCTGTATGCTTTCTTAATTTCAGATGCTGTGTCCGACGGTCTCACGCCCCTATGGTCAAAATTTAAAATAAGCTTTCAATGGAACTGGTGAAACTGATATCAAATTCACATAAACCCTACAAACATCAGATGAAACTGATGAACTTACAAAATGAGGTAAAAATTCAAGGAAACCCCCTTTTTAGCTTTTTCTTCCATTATAGATAGCTGCCGTTGGAGCTGATCAATATTTTTTGCAGCTGGTGATCCAGATGAATGCTTCTTTTCAAGAACAGATATAAGCCCCCTGAGGTCCCAGGCTGCCTGTCCATGATCTCTTATCTTTTCATGCAATATGGCCCTTCTTGAAATTGCCTGTAGAAGGAATAATCAAAATACAGAGAGGTAAACCTTTTGAAATTGAAGTTCATCATCAACTCAAGAAGATAATCAAACCTTATGGTAAGTTTGATCAAGAGCAATAGCCATACTACAGTCGGAGATGCTATCAACATATTGGCCAAGGGCTTGGTGTGCAGCACCACGATTGCAGAACAAAATTGCTGCAAAAGAATGAGATTCAACACTCCTTGTTAAAGCTGCTGTATAATGTTCTATGGCTTCCACATATCGCCCTGCATGAAAAGCTCCGTTCCCAGCATTCTGCAATTGAAAAAAAAAAGATTGAGAATGTCACCCACAGCACTCATGAATCGGGTTATCCAATGCTACCCATCCGATTCAGCTGAGTTAAGGTAATGATTAACCAAGTTGTAATTGGATTTTAAATAGTCCTTGTTTGTAATGATTATTAATTCATTGATTTTATATTTTTAATTAATAAGAAAATCATAGTATATACTTTTTGAATTCGGATTTGGGTTTATAAATGAATTTTGAATTTATAATCATATATTTTACCAAGTTCAGATTTTGTGGGTACTAAATGAGTTCAGGTTCAGATACTACAATGATAGAATATTCAAAGATTTTAAGGGAAAATGTGAATACAAGAAATAGATTTTAAATAAAATTCAGAAAATAGACAATAAATATTCCCAATCAACATTTATCATGACATGAACCAGAATGGCAAAAAAATGCATATTTAATATACGTTAAAAAAATTATAGAAATTAAATTAAGGATATTTTCAAAAAAAATCATTATAGTTTCTAAAATCACAGCCACTCACAAACAAAATCCCATAGTCAG
The DNA here is from genome assembly GCA_963277665.1 of Viscum album. NCBI lineage: Eukaryota > Viridiplantae > Streptophyta > Magnoliopsida > Santalales > Viscaceae > Viscum > Viscum album. The sequence continues at coordinate 596,451,325 of OY728127.1, forward strand.
TGGAACCCATATCAAATTAAAATATGATACAGCAGAAATGCAGGGACAGAGTTCTGCATCTACATTAACTGGGAGGAAAGGATGACACCTTGTAGAGTAACAGTTCATGTATTGTAGCAGCTAGCTGAGTGGACGAATCCAATTTCTTCTTCCAAAATCTACACAAGATACAATAACATCATCTTTGTGACAATACTGAGCAAAACAGAAAGGGGGGAAACATTACTTTTTGATGAAGGATTACCTTTCTGTAACAGATCGAGCATGCCCTTGGTTTTCAAGTAAATTGAGAGCTGCCTTAAGCTTTCCCATATTGAAGTAGGACTTGCATATCAATCGTGACCGCCATAAATTAACAAAGAAGCTTCTTTTGCATTCAGGAATTTCTAGGTTCTCAAAATAATTATTGATATCTAATGAGTTAAAATTCTTTTCAGCAAAATCAGCAGTCTGCTTGCAGAGATGAATCACCTCTTCAAACTTTTGCTGCTGCAAGATTCAAAAAAAAATTGTAAACAGTGAGTTGGCTTTTGGACAAAATAAGCATACACGTAAAAGAACATTCTGTTATTTAAAAATTGTTTAGAAAAGATCAATAAATGCAAAAGAATGGGATAAATAAAAAAAATAGTACTGACCATAAAAAGAGCCCCTGCTTTCATTTCAAGTAATCTTTCCGAGTGTGGACTAATCAACAAGGCCCGGGCAATCATTAGTAGTGCTCCAGCTGCTGCATCAGGTGTTCTTGTTTTCAAAAGCTCAACACACTGTTCTGTGCACTCAATTACTTTCTGTAAGTTAAAAAAATAAAATATTAATCAAGGAGAACATCAATAAAGCAGAATAAATCCCTTGAGATGATAAAAATAAAGGATAGAAAATCAATGATTAATGTTAGTGGAAAAAACTAAAAATCTCAAAAACTAAATCATACCCATCAATAAAGATTCAGAGAAAAGGAAAATGTGATTATCTTACAGGTAGGTTTTAAAGCAAGTGCAATACCTGAGCCTTTTGCTTGCCATTAAAAGCTTCTATCATGATCCGTCGATCCAAACACACATTGCTGCTCAAGTCCACACATTTACAGAAATATTTGTGTGCCTCCTCAACTTCACCGAGCAAAAGATAGCAACTAAAATTTGATGAATGGTGGCTTAAATAACAGAAATACCAAAGGCAACTAAAATAGATAACTTCAGTACAAGAAAAATTAAAATCAGATATATTACTTTCAGATGGATTCATAGCTTGATATCATCATCATGTGCTAAATTGAAATCAAGGCCTTACTTTGCTACTCTAGCTTGAGATTTAAGAAAGTTGAGATCCAATGCAAGAGCCTTCTTGCAATCTTCAATAGCATCCCTTATCCTTCCAACAGACATTCGAGCAGCTGCACGGTTGCTGTAACACATGACAACTGGTCTGAGAGACCATCTGGGTGCCCCATCAGGAGTCATAGAGTTTATCCCCTTGGTGTAATTATACTCAGCTTTAAAAAAATGCCCACTTTTATATGCTTCATTCCCCCTGAAAAACATCAAATATTTTCAAATAATACAAGAAACAGCATGATTCTCAGGAAATATATTCTTAAAAAAAACTATTAGAAGATGGGTTTCTAAAACAAAATTGCAAATATAAAAAACTAAAAAATAAAAATAATAAACGTGATCATTTACAGCATAACATGGAAAAAAGAACCTGAGTCGCCACTTCTCACATATCTCGTGGTTGAGCTGTACTTCATCTGATTCGACTGCTGTCTCCCCTTTGCTAAATTGATCTCCTGGACTTTCAGCCTTGGGTAATGCAGTGGACTCACAAGTATGTGCCAGGAACTGGGCAGAAGACAAAGACTTGAACTTCAAGTTTGCACTGGAAATGATATTAGTTGAATGAAGACATTTCAACCTGTTATTGCTTCTACGCCGATGCTTTGCAGCTGAGAGAGGCTTTTTTGCAGGAGATACAGCAGAAAAGGTAAAAATATTTACAGTTGAGTTTTCAAAAGCAGAAGCAGATGGACACTGCTCTTTGAAAGTACTCGCCTGGCCCTTTGCATTTGAGTAGCGACCTACACCAATTTCTGCTGCAGCAACACCAAAGTCTCTACTGAAGCTGACCTGATCTGTTGCAGATTCATGGCATAAACTTTCATGTTCACAAGCATCACTTTCAAAGTAATTTGGGGAATGGCTCTCCCTTGACTCCTTGCCTTGTTGATCAACATTCTTTATACCAAGACATCCACCTGTACTAACCTGGTCATCATCTTGTACATCATGAGAGATTGTTGAATGCACAACTGACGATGCACAGCCAATTTTTACATCAGAAGAATTATTGGATGTTGCAGAATTTACACATTGAGCATCAGTCATTGTTTCATGATAAGGAGAAAAATCCATGGGTGAATTGCAGCCCTGGGCACTGGGACTTCCTTCGCTACTGCTTTCTCTGTTAAAGAGATCTTTCACAGGAGAGGATTTGACAAATATGGGCAGCCTCACATTGACTTTATCTTTGTTTGATTTTCGGGGCCTAATTGACTCATTTATTACACTGAAAACAGGCTTTTCTGTGAACCCAGGAAAACAATTTCCAGTGACATAGGAAAGCCCTTCCGACTTAAATGTTTGCGACTCATTTGGTGCGCTTGTGAACCTGGAACAGCCCTTCCTTTCAGACCCAATTTCAGAGGATGCCCCAAAAGCACCACCACTTGGTAGAAAGCTGGGGAGATAAGGCAAGGATGAAGAGCACAGGGAAGCTCCTTTTGTTTCAGTGGCATTGTTGACCTGTCCCTGTGAACACTGGGCCGTCTGAGAACTCTTTTGAAAAATATGTGCAGGTGGAGTGCAACCTGCTGCAGGATCATCAACCCTTTTATTCATAGATATTTTTGGGTTGTCCTCTAAAGCCTCATAACCCATTTTTGTTTTTACATTAGGATCGCCAGAACAACTACCTTCATTGGGCACCATGTTTTTGTTGGATCTATCAACAGAACCACAAACATTTATACTATTTACTGTTTTAAAAGAACTTTTTCTATTGATCTTAGGATGAATTTCATCCCCAGCAATGCCAAATCCAGGCACTTCAGGATTTGAGGTATTGATTTGATTCTCCAAAACAGTAGAGGGGGAGCCTATATTAAAGCTTTTGTTCTTGCAATCACTGTCAACATTCAGTTTCTTAAATTCATATGAGAGTTCAGAGACAAGATTATTACTACCAGCACTAGACATGCTACAACCACCATTAACACAATCAGAAATCTGCTGTTTATTTGCATCCAAACCCAAATCGCTGCTACTAAAATTCCTACTGTTCTTCGGTACCCTGCTACCACAGAAATTGCGAGTTATTTTACTGCCAGTAGTAAATATGAAAACATTACCCTCGTTGTTATTATTAATTGTTGTACAACAGCCAACACTTGCTTCGCCTAGTCTCTGATAATCGGAATTAGTTTTAACTATTGTCTTCCCCTTGTCATCAACAACAGAAGAACTTGAAGATCCACAACATTCTCGCTTTCCCATCTCTGAATTTGACATCGACTCCCCCTGAGCAGCTCCAACTTTCTTACTCATTTTTATTTCCCTCTTTCCCAAGTAACCAAAATTGTGTTTTCCAATATTTTTAATGGAATTTGCTTTTTTGGGTCTTACACTTGACGCTGAATTACGTTGGCTAGCACAAAAAATAAACCCTGTGCTTTGTGAGTTGATATCCTCTGCTAAGGCCTGCTCTTTGAGTAGACTCCTGCCCACTGTAGAAATGTCCGCGGCTTTGCTCTGACTAGTGCCCAGATTAATTCCCGGTCTAGCAACAGAATTCAAAATTCTAAAACTATCACTAGACTCTCCATTGCCCTTAACGGTCAAAATTGGATGGGAGGCATTCTCATAACTATAATTCAAATTGTCTAAGTTCCAGGATTGCTGACCACTCACAACTGTCGCCTCTGGAGTATCATCTGAACTCCATTTCTCAAACTTTGAACACTTGAAATCTCCGTTAGAATTGCTAAGCCGATTGGACTCAGCTTGCACTGAAGTTCCAGACGCTGCGAGGTTAGGGTTGAGCCCTGGACCAATGCTATTGGGAGCGAAGGTTTGTTCCACGTGCTTCGTACCCAATTGTCTCCTCGTCTTCAGGAGTCTGGGTCTGGACCTGCCCGAAACGCTCGCTTTCTCGCTGCCCAGGCGGAACGCGGTCGTAGGACAGACGCCCTCCACACCACGGTCACTCGAAGGCTCAACCGCCAACCAACTCTTCTGCGCTGTGAAGTCTAGGGTTTTGAGAGAATGTGGAAAGATTTGAGAGTGATGCGTCGCTTTTCGCCGAGGAGACTCGGGTTTTATATATGGAGCCGGTTTCCAATGTTCCGATTTTCAAACTCCGTGTAGTAGATAAAACAGTTTCCGAGAAAAAACACTTTCCAACGTGACAAAATAAAAACACTTTCCAATAAAGATTCAATTCCCATTAGTTTCCATCACCGTATTTAACTAATGGCATGTCCAGCAATACTGAATGTCCAAAAGTTAGTCAATTTAAGGTGGTAGGTAGATCAATGGAATCAGACGGAGTACATCTAAAATATGAGATTTGTCATAAGTGGCGACTCAAGTATAAATAACAAACTCTGTTTCGATTTATAAACTCCTCTTCTCTATTTTTTATTTGAATTATGTTCTTATGTATATTATTTTAAAGGATTTTATTTTCACAGGGGGAATGAAACATATAAAAGTGGATATGTTTTGAAAGCCGAGTGCTTTTACACTAAGGGGATAAACGCCATGACTCCTAATGGAGCACGTGGATGGTCTCTTGGACCACTTGTCATGTGTTACACCAATCGTGCAGCGGCGCGAATGTCTAGTGGAAGGATAAGGGATGGTCTTGAAGATTGCATGAAGGCTATTGCATTGGATCCTAACTTTCTTAAAGCCCAAGCTAGAGCGGCAAAGTAAGACCCTGATTTCAATATAGCATAATATGAGAATATCATGTAATACAAATTGTTTCTTTTTTATGTCTCTTTAGAGACATCCAATAAAATTGGAACGATACAAATTTTTATTGATGGCTCACTCGTACTCGTTTGATCCATTGATCATGAGTTCGAGTCTCCTCAAGTTGGGATTCGGGGGGTGAGGGATGGAAAATTTAGTAATATATATTTGATTTTAACCTTTTTCTCATACTTCTATTAAATTATGTGTTGTATCGTTCATCAAATTTCAGTTGTTATTTTATGCTTGGTGAAGTTGAGGAGGCGCAGAAATATTTCTGTAAATGTGTGGACAAGAGTAGCGATATGTGTTTGGATCGGCGAATCATGATTGAAGCTTTGGAGGGCAAGGAAAAGACTCAGGCATGCCACTTGCTTTAAAAACTAGATAATCACATTTTCCTTTTCATTGGGTATGATTTAGTTTTGAGTTTTTGATTTAGTTTTGAGTTTTTGATTTAGTTTTCAGTTTTCCAATTGTTTTGGTTATAACTTGAGTAATAAATTCTCTATCATTTTATTTATCTTTTCACCAGATTTATTCTGCTTTATTAATATTTGAATACTTGAAATTTGATATTTCAATGATTAATATTTTATTTTGTTAACTTTCAGAAAGTAATCGAGTGCATAAAACAGTGTGTTGAATTTTTTAAAAGAAGAACATCTGATGCAGCAGAGAGTGCATTAAGAGTGATTGTTGAGGCATTGTTGATAGTTCCCCACTCGGAAAGATTACTTGAAATGAAAGTCGAGGCTCTTTTTATAGTACGTATTATTTTCCTTTGTTTCTTTACTTATCTTTTTTGTTTGCATTTCTGATTGGTTTAACATCACTTAACCCTTACCCTCCTCACACCCATTTATGGATCAACAACAAGATCTACGGCAACATCCCAAACTCATCTCCACTAACATAGAAAACCGTGTGTATATAAGACACACACATAAATGGTTTCAATGAAAATGTGGTCTTCAATAGAGCTAATAGGCGATGTTTGATCCATGTAGATGACCTCATTTAATTGAGTTTGAGACTTGTCTGGTTTTTGAGGTTGTCATTGTTTTTAGTAAAATGCTCTATTACATGTATGACAATTTTATCCAAAAGTCATCTTATCATTTAACTTTTGTTTTAATCGTGCAGTTGCGGAAGTATGAAGAGGTGATTCATCTATGCAAGGAGAATGTGGCCTTTTCAGAAAAGAATTTTAGTTCATTGGACATCAATAATTATCTTGAGAACCTAGAAATCCCTGAATGCAAAAGAAGCTTCTTTTTCAAGTTATGGAGGTCACGACTTATATGCAAGTCCTACTTCAATATGGGAAAGCTTGAGACAGCCCTCGATTTACTTGAAAACCAAGAGCAGAAAGCACGAGCTGTAACAGACAGGTGATCCTTCATTGAAAAATAATGTATTTTTCCTGGTTGTTTTGTTCAGGATTGACACAAAGATGGGTAATTCATGATGGTACAGATTTTGGAAGACGAAACTGGATTCATCAACTCAGTTAGCTGCTACAATACATGAACTGTTGCTACACAAGGTGTTCTATTCTTCCCCCCAGTTCATGTAGATGCAGAATTTTGTCTCTGCATTTCTTTTATAAATAATTTTTTTTTTTCAATTGCAGAATGCAGGGAATGAAGCATTTCAAGATGGTCAATACACGACAGCCATAGAACATTATACAGATGCTTTAACAAGGAGTGTTGAATCTCACCCTTTTTCAGCAATTCTGTTTTGCAAGCGTGGTGCTGCGCACCAAGCACTGGACCATCTTGTCGACAGTATCGCCGACTGTAATATAGCTATTGCTCTTCATGAAACTTACCAAGAGGTTTGATTATCTTCTTGAGTTGATGAACTTGAAATTCAACAGCATCACTGTTCGTATTAAGTTGACCTCATTGGATTTTGATTCTTGTGCAGGCAATTTCAAGAAGGGCCATTTTGCATGAAAAGATAAGAGATCATGAACAGGCAGCATGGGACCTCAAGAGGCTTATATCTGTTCTTGAAAAGCATTCATCCGAATCACCAGATGTAAAAGATATTGGTCAGCTTCAAAGGCAGCTATCTATAATGGAGGATGAAGCTAAAAAGGAGATTTCCTTGGATTTTTACCTCATTCTGTAAGTTCATCAGTGTCACGTCCCCAGTTGTTATCTTCATTAGGGCTCCGTTATTTCGAATTTTGAACACAGGGGCGTGAAACCATCGGCCAAGAAGCATGACATTAAGAAAGCTTACAAGATAGCAGCTCTGAAGCATCATCCGGACAAAGCCGGCGGGCACTTGCTGAAGAGGAATAGGCATGGAGACGTCGTCGAGACGGTTCAGAGGGATTCCCACCGGCTTTTCAAAATGATCGGGAAAGCATACGAAGTGCTTTCCGACCGAACCAAGGTTGGATCCACAGCCGTCTGTCTACGATTTTAATGATCAAAAACAGTTTTTCAGAAGAACAAGCCCTCTGTTTGCAGCGGTCGCGGTATGATCGTGAAGAGGGAATCAGGAACGCACGCAAGGAGGGCGACGGAGACGGCAACGCCTCCTGTTAACATCGCATATGACAGCCAATACAGGAAGAAGCCGGCATGGAGGCACGGGACATACAATCACATATCCTTGTCGCCGGATAAGAAAAAATAAACGGAATGAAATTAAATATATGTGATGCTAATTTTGAATATCATAGTATCAGATATCAAACATTAAATCCAGAATTATGCAATTATATATGCGCTGAATTTAAGGTTTTAGTATGATGCTTAATTCTTACTTTGTCAAATGTGTTGGATACAAAGAAAGTCTACCTTTGTTCTTACCTTCTTATCTAAAGAGAAGTATCCCATAGTGCAAACCAAATGGTCGTTACAACTTCGAAAGTTTGTTGACAATGGTACTACATAAACAGATTTTAACGGTGTTAGAAAAAGTCATCAACATCATTAAAAAAAACGTTGTTGATCTAAATGCAGTTAAAAGATGTCCCTTTTATTAGCGTTAACAAAAATGATGACACTCTTTTTATTAACAATAAATAAGTGACGATAAAAGAGAACTTTTATGAGAGCTAAAAAAACGTTGATAAATGTCAAAAAATATATTTTTTTTAAAAAAATCTGCAAATTTAAAAAAAAAAACAGAGGTGGAGACCACCCCTTTTACCCACATGTACGCTCTGCATCCCCTTCATTTCGAACCCAAGACCTCTCCCTTGCATGTCGGGACCCTTATAATTGTTCTCTATTTTATGATATATCTATTTATTATATATATATATATATATATATATATATATATATATATGTAGTTATTTTTTTATCCATATATTTATTCATATATTAATATATATTTATATGATTATTTTAAAATACATTTATAAAATATATTTTGTGTGTGCGTGTGTGTAAATAAATAAATAAATACATACATATATACAACTTACATATTTATTATATATATGTGTATCTATAAATATAATGATACATATTTTTATTTATTTACATATATTGTGTATTAATTTATATATATATATATATATATTAGAATATATAAATAATATATATCAGTTTTTCAATACAAACACACAAATACACGCACACACACACATTATATAGGTATATAAATATTCATATATTTTTGTTTTAAATAAATGGATATTATTTTTTATTTAGATATGGTTTATATATTTATAAAGATATTTTACATGTAAATATGTTTACATATTTATTTATAAAATTAAATTTTTATGTGTAAATATACACAAATATGCATATATGCTTATATACTTAATTATAAATAACATTACATTATGAAAAATAACAAAATTTGAACATCATAATATTCGTATTAGTGTAAGCCTTGAAAATAAATTGAGTCTGCCGAAAAAGGATAAGAAGACCCCCTTAAACGAAGTTGAAATTCTATTGAATGTTAAAAAATTAAGATACCTCGACTAAAAAATCTGTTTTGGAGGTTTTCTGAGAATTTTGTTACCTAAAAAATGGTTCCCCCAATCATTAGGTTATAGATCTTTTAGAGAGCTTCGATTTGATATGTGGTAGAGTTCAAACGAATACCCGGATCAAAAGTTACGACTGTTCGAATTTCAAGTTATGTTTTCAACTTGTTTTAGATCTTTTATTAATTTTTTACTTTTTATCTTCAAATTGTTATTAAGTGACTATTACACGATAATAATTAACAAATTATTAATTAATATTATTTTTTAAATTATTTTATAATCCATTTTTCACTAAATATCTTATATATTAAGTGTAAATACGTATATAGCCTTATATAAATTATATTTAATAAAATACTATTTGTGTATATATATATCAATATAAATATATTTTTATGTCAATATATTATTTTTAACGATTTACAATTTTTTATGAAATTTATCATTTATCACCGCTAGTAAAAAAGAACCGATAAAGACCACTTCTTTATCAGCGCTACTAAAAAAACACTGATAAAGGTACCCCTTTATCAGTGTTTTTTTAACATTGTTAAAGGGTGACACTGCATAAAACCAATTCCATAATTGTGCAATATCAAGTCCCTGAAAATTTGTTATGTCAATACCATTATTGTATTTTTTTCAAAGAATGAAAAAAATTCCAAAGGTCTAAAACATATGAAGTGGAAATACTTTTCCATTATGGTGAAGGTCAAAAATACAATTTCATCTTAACATATGTGTACTAATTTCATGATTATCTATTATTTAACAAAAAAAATTGGCACTCAAGACATTTATTAGACTTGTTAAAATTTGAACATTATTGTTGAGCGGGTTATGGTCATTTTTTTAAGTTGGGACCAAAACCTCTTTTTATTATGAAAAAAAGACCACTTTCTATCTAGCTAGAGGGAGACCCATTACATAGCTCGTAGACCCAAGATAAAGTTGCTTGCATCAGGCCTGCGTCATCGTCTGCCTGCATCATACCTACATCATCACCCCCAATGTCAGCGTCTGTGTCATAAATCCCCCAAGGGGCTTGCCAAGATTCAAACTCTAGTCTTTTGGATGCAGCATTACGGAGTTTACCACTCAGACGTCAGCCCAACTACTGTAGGTTATGCTCTATTATGTTTATTACATCTAATATTTTGAACTCATTAATGATTTTGATCTGAGTTACCTATTTCCAATATGTATACATTTTTGAATTGAATTATGATGACGTGTATTGTCTTAAATAAAAAATATTATCGATATACCAATTATATATATCTTATTTTAAATACTAACATGGAAAATGAAAATGTTGTAGTACATGGAAGAGACTGTTAGTTGACGATGTGAAACTACTATGGCTCATGTTGGTTTTATATGTAATTATGATTATGGATTAAATGTAAATGTGCATTATACTTAGATCAATTTATTAGTCATCATGTTGTAATATCACATGTTTAAAAATAAATAAACAATGGGATTATAAGTGGATAATATCATCAAACTGATGGGTTTTGAACATTAATTGTAAAAAACAACACAAATGACTGCTTTATCTCTATTTAAAGGGGAATTCCCTTTCCATTTTCTCTTATAAAGCATCTTTGACATGACCCATCAAATTACTATAGAATAGAGAGAGACAAATAATAAAACCCTTTTTTTCTGAAAAAAATACAGTCATGTCAGTGAATTAAGGTTTGTTAAAACTTTGAATGCTATTCTTTTATTTTTTTCATTAAATTCGTGATTATACGTGATAAATACGTATCTCAAAATCCTATTTTGAACTAGATAAAATTATGAAGAAAATTAACATAATCATGCCTCCAAATTCTTTACAAGAACATTGTGACACCCTCATGTCATTGTAGTATTTTATTTTGTATAATTTTGGGGTTATTTTGAAATTTTTGGAAGTCTAAAGTGTTTTGGTGTTTTGGAAGGTTTACGGTTTTGAGCTCCATCAAACCACACCGCAATCGTAGGCTCTGTTTTCCAACGAAGGCATTTTTCATGCCTTTTTTTCTCTTACATATTTGGGGAGGACCATGCCATAGTGCATAGGCTACACCATAGAGTGTCTTTATTTTTCAGCAAGGAATTCTTCCTTGCCTTCACAAAAATTTGCAAAGGGGAGCTAGCCACACCATAATGGGGTGCACTCCCCCGGGAAGTTGGTCGAGGTAGGTGCTCTGCACCGTGAAGAGTGAATGCCATGTCGTAGCGACCCGAGGCTCAAGGTTAGGGGTTTCTCTCAGAGGAGATGCACCATGCCGTCGTGGTGGGTGTTTGAGGGTGGGCATTGTGTCATGGTGGAAAGGGCGGTCTGTGTTGGAGTTGGTGCCCTAGAACTAACTTATGTGTACTTTATGATTACCTATATTCATAGTTTTGAATATTAATAAAATAATTATCATATCATGATTGTTCTTCTGCATAACATAGTATGTGATAATGTCCTAAGAGTAACTACTGTATTGAAAGGTCATAACAGTTCCTCACTATGATGAGAACCCAGAAGTACCATGAAAGTATTCTTTAATATATATTCTATAGCCAGATGAAATCATTTGAGAGACACAAATGATACAGGCTATTAGGGGTGGATTGTAAAGACTCAGAAATTCTGTATATATTTTTTAATTATATGAAATTTTTACGAGATCGTGAAATCTGACGGCACGTGATTACGAGGCCTGGAGTGCCTGGAATGATCCGTCGAAAAAGTGTTAAGCTTAAAATAGCAGGCGTAAGTAGTTTCCCTAAAAAAGTGGAACAACTCTTAAACGAGAGCTCGGATTAGAAATCTGAGGGCACCGTTGCGTTCAGGAGAACGAGTTTACCCTATGTGCGACTTAAGTTTAGTCGGCGCAGACCTCTAATGAGAAAACCCGAAAATAACATAACCATAAATAAAATAATTAAATAAAATTATTTTATTTTTAAAATGCTTATAACTCATGAACGGTGACTCATATTAAAAAAATCTAAGACCACCGCTGAGCTCATGAGGGTATGCTTTCCTTAGGTATATACTAACATTGGCTGGTGCGGGCCACCGGTGGAAGTTAGTTTTTGGCCATAAATAAAATAATTATGTGGAAATTATTTTATTGTAAAATCCTTAACTTCTAAACAGTAACTCAGATTGAAAATCTGAGAGTACTATTGAGCTCGTGAGGGCATTTTCCCCTTAGGCAGATCCTAACCACAATCGGCGCGGGTCAAGGGTGACTGTTAATAATTTCTGAACTTTTTTTAAGGTACGTTCAGTAAATGCGCGAGCGGCGTTTTCTAACTTTTGAACCGGTGCTCGGATTAAAAATCTGAGGGCACCATTGAATCCGCGGTGCCAGGATTCACTTAAGGGAGGCTTCACTTCAGCTGCAGTAAGCTGGGAGAAAAAGACAGTTTTTGGACATTTAAAAGAATAATAAAATAACAATGTTATTTTTTTTCTTTTTTTTCTTTTCCTCCAACGGACGAGCGGCGGTGGCGGGACCAACGACATGTCAAGCCATTAAATGGATTGACCCCCCTTTATTTTTGTAACTACACCATTGGAATTTGAAATTTTCATTAATTAAATGAACCTCATTAATTCCACGTGCGTTACTCACCCTTCTCCTCTCCTATTTATATGGAGCTTGGGGTGGAGTGTTGGCACGACTTCACCAAGAGACAAAGCTCTGACAAAGTACCACGGTGCCAACCACTTGGAGGATGAGAACGGTTTTAGCGAGTGGTGACGAGCGCCGCCGAATCACGAACCGACGACAATGACGAAGGAGGTTCCAACGATCATCGTCAACGAACGTCTCTTCTAGGCAGGGGGATTGTTGTTAAGTTCATCTTTATGAGATAACTTGTTGACTGCCTGATATGATGCTTACGTAGAAGGCGCGAGCCAAACAAACAAGGCCTGGACTCTCTGCCTCTTCGATATTTGTCTCGTTTTTCTAGAACAGATTTCCAAAGGGAGCGGCATGATGAAACCAGAGGACACACAGCGACGACGGTGACCCGAGAGTCTCGTAGGCGCTGACGACACCAAAAATGGACCACCAGAGCACGTCTGGTGGCCTACAGAAGAAACCGTCGGTGCGCCATGTTGGCGGCGACCAACGGTGGTCGTAGGAGACCCACGAAGGCTGGCCTGAGCCGGCCGTGCGGGACAAGGGTGACGCCCGTAAGCACCGCCAACAGCAGCAGCCACGGCCCTATGCCGCGTCGTGTTGGCGGAAGCCGGTCAGCCAAATGGCCAACCGTTTCATGTGGTGGGACAGCGCCCCACCGGTTGGGTGAAACGACCCCGTAACCACGGGGCCAGCGAGGAAGGCAGTCCGCCTTCTGGCAGACCGGGCCGGATGCGGGCTGACCGAGTGGGCCAGACTCGCCCAGCGGGCCGGGCTAGACCCACGACCCCACGGGCCAACGCGGGTGGGCCGAGCCCCACCCAACGGGCCGATCCAACCACAACCCGGGCCCGCGGACCAATGGGCCAACCCCAACGGGCCAAACCTAGTGAACCGGGATGACCCTTAACGGGCCGGACCCGAGCGGGGTCATGTAGACTTAGGGAACTGTTGCGTCGGGCCGGTCAGACCGAGTCGGACCGGACCCAGACCCAACCGGCTCCCGAATAAATAAATGCCCATAACTGATAGACAAGGCGTCCCTTTGACACACTGTTAGTGGTGTTGGGACCCCTTTTGGGAAGCAGTCCCTTTGGCATATTTCGGTGGGCCCGACCGAGCTGGGCCGGACCGAGGTGCGATCACCCCCATTTCACGGGAAGGGATGTAACTAACAGACTGGGTGTCCAATCGACACGCCATTTTTGGCATAAGGACCCTTGTGACAATGCGATCCTTTTAAGAAACTATAAGTGAGTTTTGACAGAGTTTGACGTGCGAATTGGGTTGGATCAGACTTGAATATAATCAGACCCTTTTTACAAAAGTACCCATATCTCACAGACCGAGCATCCGATCGATGCACCGTCTATTACGTTGGGACCCCTATGATAGGGTGGTCCCTTGGATATGATTTTTGTAGGACTTCTTTCTGGTTGAAATATGACCGATGACTTGAGGAGCGGTTCTCCCAGAATCAAACGTGTTATGAGCTGGAATCCTGTGGCTGACTGTCAATTGAAGAGCAACCCTGTGTGGATCAACATCGTAGAGACCCTGTGTGGATCAGCATCTTAGAGACCCTATGAGGATCAACATCCTAGTGACCCTGTGTGTATCAACATTGTAGCGACCCTATGTGGATCAGCATTGTAGCGACCCTGTGTGGATCAACATCCTAGAGACCCTGTGTGGATCAGTATCTTAGAGACCCTATGTGGATCAGCATCGTAGCGACCCTGTCTAGATCAGCATCGTAGAAACCCTCTATGGATCGACATCATAGAAACCCTGTGTGGATCAACATCGTAGCGACCCTGTGTGGATTAGCATCCTAGCGACCTTGTGTGGATCTCCATCTTAGCGACCCTGTGTGGATCTCCATCTTAGCGACCCTGTGTGGATCAGCATCATAGCGACCCTGTGTGGATTAGCATCATAGCGACCTTGTGTGGATCACCATCCTAACAACCCTGCATGGATCAACATCATAGCGAATCTGTGTGGATCATCATCATAGTGACGCTATGTGGATCAGTATCATAACGACCCTGTGTGGATCAGCATCATATCGACCCTGTGTGGATCAACAGTGCACGACCCAATGAGGACTATCCTTAGAGCAGTCCATCGTGGATCAGCGACACACGACCCTGTATGGATCGACAATGGAACAAATTCTTCATGGTTCAGTTGTGGAACTTCCTAACGGGATAAAATGATATATCTTAAGACTAATCATCTTTATTCTTGATCACTGAGTTGTATATCTGGTGTGAGATGACTATTGCTTCGTGATTTGTGATTGAGGTCTTGCTTTTTGGGTTTTCCTTTGTGGAACTCTGGGAGACCTTCAGGGGTCTCGGGGTCCCTACTGAGTATTGTTATACTCACCCCTGCACAGGCTTCACCTGCACCTTGTTGTGTCTTGTGCAGACGACAAGCAGTTGGGATGATACTTGAGGGAGCCAGGACCAGGCAGCACACAGAGGAGACGGGCTGACGTGGAGTGTTGTGGAGATGATATGTACCTACCCTTCAGGTAGGATCCTTGGTGGACGATCTAGGAGTTGTTTTCTCTTTTCATTTGTACTTGTACTTTTCAGTTGATCTTGTATTCCGACCCCTTTACTTTAAGTACACTTTTTACTAAGTGGTTTACTTCATGGTTGCTTCTTGTGGTGTTATTAGGTCGTGTGTTTGTACAGATTTTAAGGAAATGCCTTCCCGTTATAGGGATATGCCTTTTCGGTGCTAGTCGCCAACCCCTGGCTAGAAGGCGGGCTTGGGGTAGTCACGGCATGGGCCTCGGGGGATGGGTCATGACAAAGTGGTATCAAAGGAGTCAGTTCTACCGAATAACTAGGACTCCGATCTTTCCAATAGAGTAATAGTGTAAAGTGTTTTGAGTGTGGTTTTCAGTTCGGGGAGTCCAGTGTTGGTGCGATGACCAACATATCCATACACCAGGACCCTGAATTCTGATTTCCGACTCAGTGCACAAAAACACTAATTGTGTGTTTTTTAGAATTTTTTTTATTTTGATATATTTTGAGTCAACTCACCAGGTATAACTTATTGACCATGGTTTATATTGATTCTCTTTCAGGATGCCTCCATGCAGACAACTGACCGGGATTCCAATCCGTGACCATGAGGATGGTCCACAGTGTGATGAGGCTTTAGTACGAGGACTATTTCCAAAGATGGTACCTTCGGGTGGTGTACCAGTGATACCATTGCCCATTGGTCAGCAATTACTACCGGCACTACTGATAAAGGACACATATAGGCTCAGTGCCTTAAACGAGTTTCAGTGACAGATACCCCTCAGGTTCTGAGGTGAGCCTGACTCACATGCAGTTAAGGACTAGCCTGAGGTGGATACCGAGTTTCCATCTAGATAGGGCACCATTAGATCAGGTGGTGGTCCTGGCAGTGATCATTCTACGTGGCTCAGTAGGGCGATGGTAGGGTTTAGATTACCCCTAGCTTACGATGAGTTGACTTTTCTGTGAACAAGGCTTGAGAACCTTCTTACGCCAAGGAGTCTCTTTCCATAACAAGCTAAGGGGTATTTGTTCCCAAGATATTCTACATATTTGACAGGACAACGTGTCAGTAGCTAAGTATTCATCGAGGTGTACTGACCATTCCAGGTACTCGATGAATACGATACGAACAATGCCCCAGGGCTCGAACCTTCGAGTGAGATGTGTTTAGGGACATCCGAGCTAATACTATTACTCTGTGCATTCCTACTTATGTTAGGGTGTCATAGAGAACCTTTTTGGTTGAATTTTATTTTGATAATCAGAAACAACCAGTGAATGTTAGCAGTGGGAAAACAGGAAACTGACACCAGTCTTCGAGACTTGGGTGTGTAAAATGTTTCAGGAAGAGGAAGTAATAGGGGAAGATGAATATGTAGGGCAACAGACGTGGAAGAGGAGCTAGGAGAGTAGCATGAGGTGGTATACATATGACATGTTACAACCACCAACCCCATGTGTTCCTCGCCAGGATTAGGGAGCTGGAGGATATGGGAAGGGAGTAGCTGCATGTGGTTAAAGAGTGTGACCCAAGGGCTCTATGAATGATTTGAGGTACGATCTGTGTCTACTACTAGCTGCCGTATTAATAGACATAGGTACTAATCATTCCTTCTTGCCAAAAATCTTGTTTAAGACCTAGAGTTTCCAGTTAAACCATTGAATTAACCCTTATGTCTAGAGATACCTTTGGGAGGAGACTCGATAATCAAACTTATACCGATGGTGTGATCTGACCCTTTAGGAGAGAGTTTCGGTTGGAACCTCTTGGTGGAAATGTCGAGGCATTACGAAGTTAGTTTGGGTATGGACTGGTCATCCACAATTCATGCTCAGATTGACTATTTTATGCAAAAAGGTTGTGGTGTATCTATAGCATTGGAATGAGTTTTTCCTTGGTCGGTGAAAGAAAAAAAAGGGAACCTAGGTAGCATGGGTTAAACTCATGCATAGGAGGGTGAAACCGATCACTCTTGAGTCAACCAACCTTACCCTCGTGGAAGTAGGTGTTTTGAGTTTTCAGTTCCCAACAGTAGTGGCAGAGTGAAGGAAAATCCTTTCAAAGGATGTTTCCAAGGTTACCTCTCTATAGGGAGATGAACATTTGCATTGGATTGTACCTAGGGATGAAACCAATATCTACAAATGCATATCATATGGCTTCTATGGAGCTCTGGTAGCTAAGAGTATATTTGGGAGAACAATTTACTATTTACTCTGATAACAAGAGTCTCAGGTATATCTTCTCACAGAAGGACCTGAACCTGAGACAACGACGATGGATGAAGTTCCTCCAGGAATGTGACTTTGAGATAATCTATACTCCTGGTAAGGGGAACGTAGTAGCAGACACACTCAATAGGAGGTATGGTCTATAGTTGCTAAGTGAGGCAATAGAGTAGCTAGCCACGTTGCAGTTATCCTTCATGGATAGTGATGGGGAAGCTTACCTCCAGTCTACGAAAGTTACTCCTCCACTTCTACAGCTGGTCAGGGAGGCATAGCTTGGGGATGTAGATTGTGAGGCCCGACATGCTCAGATATCCTCAGGATAGGCTCGTGATGGATTTTTTGAAGGCGGGGAGCACATCGTTCTCTTTAGAGGACGCACCATGGTACCAGTGACGCTTCAAGAGGAGATGTTGAGGGAGTTCCACACACCCCCTTTGGCAGTACATCTAGGAGTAGAGAAGATATACCAGGACCTCCAGCGTCAGTACTGGTGGTCAGGGATGAAGAAAGTAGTGGTAGAGTTTGTATCTCGATGCCTCACTTGTCAGCAAGTGAAGGCCGAGCATCAGGTACCAGCGGGCTAAGCTCAGCCACTTGAGGTACCATAGTGGAAGTGGGGTGGTATCTCCATGGACTTCATAACAGGGATACCACATATGTCTAGAGGCCATGATTCCATCTGGGTGATTGTTGACCAACTCACCAAGTCGACCCACTTCCTACCCATCTGAGAACAGGGATCAGTAGAGGGCTTATGACGCCTCTATGTACAGGAGACAATACGAATTCACGGAGTGCTGTAGATGATCGTCTCAGATCACGACACACGTTTTACCTCCCACTTGTGGAAAGGATTGCATGAGGTGTTCAGGACTCAGCTACGCTTGAGAATCACCTTTCACCCTCAGACATATGTTTAGACGGAGCGGACCATACAGACACTCGAGGACATGCTTCGTTCTTGTGTCCTCGATTTTGGCCATAGTTGGGAGGACCACCTTTCACCAGTGGAGTTTGCATACAACAATAGTTATAACTCCACTATCAGCATGGCACCGTTTTAGGCCTTGTATGGGTGACCATGCAGATCACCTCTTTGCTGGACAGACCCAGGAGATCCAACACTCGTGGGCCTAGAGATGGTACAGGCTACCACTGAGATGCAGGTCATCTGAGAGCAGATGAAGACTACACAAATCTGACATAAGTCCTATGATAATATGTGACAGAGACCATTGGAGTTCCAAGAGGGGGACCAAGTATTCTTGCAGGTCTCACACCGATAAGGAATGTAGAGATTTGGCTGGGGCAGCAAGATATCTCTATGGTTCATCGGACCTTTCTAGATCCTCAACAGATCTGGTGAGGTGGCGTACCGCCTAGCTCTTCCCCCACAGATTCACCAGGTGGATAATGTTTTCCATGTGTCACAACTGAGAAGATGTGTGCATGATCCATCACACATTATTAACTAATGCAAGTTAGACTTTTAGGATGGGGTGACTTTTACAGAGTTCCTAATGGAGATAGAGGATCGACAGGAGCAAGTCCTTTGTGGATGGTCGATCCCTCTGGTGAGAGTTTGATGGAAACATGAGAACCTCTAGGAGATCACATGAGAGCGGGAGGATCAGATTCATGCTCAATACCCTATTTTTTTATTTAACTTTGATTTGGATTTCAGGGACATAAATCCTTAAGGTGGGGAGAATGTAAAGACCTTAAAATTCTATATATTTTTTTAATTATATAGAATTTTTACGTGACCGTGAAATCTTAAGACATGTGATTCCGAGGCCTGGAGTTCCCATAATGATCCGTCGAAAAAGTGTTAAGCTTAAAATAGCACGTGTGAGTAGCTTTCCTGAAATAGTAGAATAAATATTAAGCAGGAGCCCAAATCATAAATCTGAGGGCACCATTGTGTTCAGGATGGTGGGTTTACACTATGCGCGACTTAAGTTTAGTCGGCACAAGTCTCTAATGAGAAAACCCAAAAATGGCATAACTGTAAATAAAATAGTTAAATAAAATTATTTTATTTTTCAAATGCTTATAACTTCGGAACAGTGAATCAGATTAAAAAAATCCAAGACCACCACTGAGCTTGTGAGGGTATGCTTTCCTTCGACAGATACTAAATTTGGCCAGTGCGGGCCACCAGTGGAAGTTAGTTTTTGGCTATAAATAAAATAATTAAGTGAAAATTATTTTATTGTAAAATCCTTAACTTCTAAATGGTAACTCAGATTGAAAATCTGAGAGTACCATTGATCTCATGAAGTCGTGTTCCCCTTAGGCAGAGCCTAACCTCGACCGGAGCAGGTCGAGTGTGACTGTTAATAATTTTTAAACCTTTTAAGGTACGTCCAGTAAACGCATGAGAGAC
Organism: Viscum album; assembly: GCA_963277665.1. Taxonomy (NCBI): domain Eukaryota; kingdom Viridiplantae; phylum Streptophyta; class Magnoliopsida; order Santalales; family Viscaceae; genus Viscum; species Viscum album. The sequence continues at coordinate 596,471,154 of OY728127.1, forward strand.
TTTTTCTAACTTTTTAACCTGTGCTCGGATTAAAAATATGAGGGCACCGTTGAATCCGCAGTGCCGGGATTCTCTTAAGGGGGGATTCACTTCGACCATAGTAGGCTGGGAGAAAAAGATAGTTTTTGAACATTTAAAAGAATAATAAAATAACAATGTTATTTTTTTTCTTTTTTTTCTTTTCCTCTAATGGACAAGTGATGGTGGTAGGACCAACGACATGTCAAGACATTAAATGGATTCAACCCCCTTTATTTTTGTAACCGAACCGTTGGAATTTGGAAGGTTCATTAATTAAATGAACCTCACTAATTCCATGTGTGTTACTCACCGTTCTCCTCTCTTATTTATATGGAGCTCGGGGTGGAGTGTTGGCACGTCTTCACTAAGAGATGAAGCTCTAGAAAATTACCATGACGCCAACCACTTAGAGGGTGAGACCAATTTCCGCGAGCGATGACGAAAACCACCGAATCACGAACCGACGACAACGACGAAGGTGGTTCCATTGATTGTCGCCAGTGAACATCTCTTCTAGGTAAGGGGATTGTTGTTAAGTTCATATTTATGAGATAACTTGTTGATCGCCTGATACGATGCTAACTCGGAATATGCAGGCCAAATGAACAAGTCCCAGACCCACCACCTCTTTGGTATTTGTCTCATTTTTCTAGAAAAATTTTCAAAAGGGAGCGGCAGGATGAAACAGGAGGACACGCAGCGACGACGGTGACCTGAGAGCCTTGTAGGCACTGACAAAACCAAAAATGGACCACTGGAGCATGTCCGGTGGCCCGTGGAAGAAACCGTCGGGGCGCCATATCGGCGACGGCCGATGGTGGCCAAAGGAGACCCATGACGACTGACCACGGGCGGTGGGAAGCAGCGCGCCAGGGTGGCCAGAGGCGGCTGACCCGAGCCGGCCGTGCGGGACAAGGGTGGTGCCGGCAGGTGCCATCGGTGGCAGCAGCCACGACCAGTAGGCCACGACAGGAGGGTGTGATGCATCCCCACGCCGCACCGTGTTGGCGAAAGCCGGTCGGCCAAACAACTGACCATTTCATGCGGTGGGGCAGTGCCCCACCGACTGGGAAAAACGGCCCCGCAACCGTGGGGCCAACGAGGAAGGCAGTCCGCCTTCTGGAGGACCAGGACAGATGCGGGGCGGGCCAGACCCGTGGCCTAAGGGGCCATCACAAGTGGGCCGAGCCCCACTCGACGGGCCAAGCCAACCATAGCCTAGGCCCACGAACCAATGGGCTGACCCCGATGGGTTGAACCCTGTGAACCGGTCCGACCCTTAATGGGCCAGACCCGGGCAGGGTCAGGTAGGCCCCGAGAACCGTTGTGTCGGCCCGGTCAGACCGAGTCAGATCGGGCCCAGACCCAACCGGACCCCGAATAAATAAATGTTCGTAATTGACAGACCAGGTGTCTGTTTGACATGTCGTCAGTGGAATTGGGACCCCTTTTGGGAAGCAGTCCCTTTGACATATTCTGGCAGGCCCGACTGAGCCGGGCCGTACCAAGGTGCGATCACCCCCGTTTCACGGGAAGGGATGTAACTAACAGACCGAGCTTCCGATCGACGTGCCGTATGTAGCATAAATACCCTTGTGACAAGGTGATCCTTTGGAGATACTCTAAGTGAATTTTGAAGGAGTTTTACATGTGACTTGGGTTGGATAAGACTTGAATCCAACCGAGATCTTTTTACAAAAGTGCCCATATCTCACAAACCGGGTGTCTGATCAACGCACCGTCTATCACGTTGGGACCCCTATGATAGGGTGGTCCCTTGGGTATTCTTTTTGTGGGACTTCATACTGGTTGAAATATGAACGATGGGTTGAGGAGTGGTTCTCCCAGAATCAAGCGTGCTATGAGCAGGAATCCTGTGGCTGACTGTCAATTGAAGAGCGACGCAACGTGGATCAGCATTGTAGAGAACCTGTGTGGATCATAATCTTTGCGACCCTGTGTGGATAAAAATCATAGAGAAACTATGTGTATCAGTATCATAGAGACCCTGTGTGGATCAACATCATATCGACCCTATGTGGATCAACATCATATAGACCCTGTGTGGATCACCATTATAGTGACCCCGTGTGGATCGACATCATATCGACCCCGTGTGGATCAGCAGTGTGCGACCCAGTGAGGACTAGCCTTAGAGCGGCCCGTCATGGATCAGTGACACACAACCCTGTGTGGATCGACAATGGAACAACTTCTTCATGGTTCAGTTGTGGGCCTTCCTAATGGGATAAAATGATATAAATTAAGACTAATCATCTTTATTACCGATCACTGAGTTGTATACCTAGTGTGAGATGATTATTACTTCATGCTTTGTGATTGAGGTCTTGATTTCTATTTTTAACTTTGTGGAAGTCTGGGAGAACTTCGAGGGTCTCGTGGTCCCTACTAAGTATTGTTATACTCACCCCAGCATGAGCTTTTCCCGCAACTTGTTGTGTCTTGTGCAGATGATGAGTAGTTGGGCTGAGACTTGAGGGTGCCAGGACTAGGTGGTATACAGAGGAGACGGGTTGACGTAGAGTGCTGTGGAGACAAAATGTAACTACCATTCAGGTAGGATCCTTGGTGGATGATCTAGGAGCTTCTTTATCTTTTTGGATGTACTTGTACTTTTCAGTTGGGTTTGTATTCTGACCCCTTTACTTTTAGTACACTTTTTAATACAACAGTTTACTTCATGGTTGCTTCTTGTTGTGTTCTTGGGTTGTGTGTTTATACAATATTAAAGGAAATTCCTTCCTGTTATAGGGATACACCTTTTCAGTGCTAGTCACCAACCTTTGGATTATAGAAGGTGGGCTTGGGGTAGTCACGGCACGGACCCCGGGGGACCGTTCGTGACAATGTGGTATCAAAGGAGTCAGTTTTACCAAAGAACTACGACTCTAATCTTTCCAATGGAGCAATATTGTAAAGTGTTTTGAGTGTGATTTTCAGTTCGGGGAGTCCAGTGTTGGTGAGGCGACTGACGTATCCATACACTAGGACCCTGAATTCTGATTTCTGACTCAGTGCATGAAAACACTGATTGCCTGTGTTTTGGAAATGTTTTTCTTTTTATCACTTTTGAGTTAGCTCACCAGGTATAACTTATTGACCATGGTTCATCTTGATTCTCTTTCAAGATGCCTCCACCCAGACAGCCAGACGGGATTCCAATCCGTGACCATGAAGATGGTCCATAGTGTGATGAAGCTTTAGTACCAGGACTGTTTCTTGAGATGGTACCTTCGGGTAGTGTACCAACGATACCACTGTTCGTTGGTCAACAGTTACTACCGGCACTACTGGTAGAGGACACATATAGGCTCAGTGCTTTAAAGGAGTTTCAATAACAGATACCCCTCAGGATACTAGGTGAGACCAACTCAAAGGCGGCTAAGGACTAGCTTGAGGTGGATACCGAGTTCCCATATAGCCAGGGAACCATTAGATTAGGTGGTGGTCTTGGCAGTGAGCATTATACGTGGATCAGTAGGGTGATGGTAGGGTTTAGATTACCTCTAGCTTACGATGAGGTGACTTTTCTATGGATAGAGCTTGAGAACCTTCCTACGTGAAGGGGTCTCTTTCTATAACAAGCTAAGGGGTATGTGTTCCCAAGATCTTATATAGATTTGACAGGATGACATGTCGGTAGCTAAGTATTCGTCGAGGTGTACTGACTATTCCAGGTACTCAGTGAATACGATACGAACAGTGCTTCAGGGCTCAGACCTCTGAGCGAGATGTGTTTAGGGACATTCAATCCATCACTATTCCTCTGTGCATTCCTAATTATATTAGGGTGATAGAGAGAACCTTTGTTGTTGAATGTTCTTTTTCTGAGAAAAAACAACCAGTGAATGTTAGCAGTGGGAAAACAGGAAACTAATGCTAGTCTCAGAGACTTGGGTGTGTAAAATGTTTCAAGAAGAGGAAGTAATAGGGACAGATGAATCTGCAGGGAATCATATGTCAAATAGGATATTGGAGAGTAGCATGGGGTGATATACATATGACATGTTACAACCACCAACCCTATGTGGTCCCCACCAAGCTCAAGGAGCTGGAGGATATGGGAAGGGAGTAGCTACATGCGGTCAAAGAGTGTGACCCAAGGGCTCCATGAATGATTCAAGGTACGATATGAGACTACTACTAGCTTGTGTATTAATAGACATAAGTACTAATCATTCCTTCTTTTCATGAATCTTGTTCAAGACCTAGAGTTTCCGGTTAAACCATTGACTTAACCCTTATATCTGGAGATACCTTTGGGAGGAGACTCGATAATCACACTTATACTGATGGTGTGATCTGACCCTTGAGGTGAGAGTTTTGGTTGGAACCTCTTAGTGGTAGAGTTGAGGCCTTATGAAATTAGTTTGGGTATGGACTGGTCATCCACAATTAATGCTCAGTTTGACTGTTTTAGGAAAAAAGGTTGTTGTATATCTATAGCGTTGGAATGGGATTTTCCTTGGTCGGTGAAAGAAAAAAAAGGAAACCCAGGCAGCACAGGTTAAACTCATGCATAGGAGGGTGCAACCGATCACTCTTGAGTCGACCAACCTTACCCTCGTGGCAGCAGTTTTTTTGAGTTTTAAGTTCCCAACAGTAGTGGAAGAGTGAAGGAACATCCTTTCAAAGGATGTTTCTAGGGTTACCTCCATACCAGGAGAGGGACATCTGCATTGTCTTTTACCCAAGGATGGCACTAATATCTACAACTGCATATCAGATGGATTCCGTGGATCTCTGGGAGCTGGGAGTATAGTTGGAAGAACGGTTTACTGTTTACTATGATCACAAGAGTATCGGGTATATCTTCTCACAGAAGGACCTGAACCTGAGACAACATCAATGGCTAGAGTTCCTCCAAGACTATGACTTTGATATAGTATATAATCCTGGGAAGGGGAACGTAGTAGAAGACACCCTTAACAGAAGTTCTGGTCTACAGTTTTTGAGTGAGGCGATAGAGAAGCTAGCCACATTGCAGTTATCCTTCATGGATAGTGATGGAGTAGCTTACCTCCAGTATATGAAAGTTACTCCTCCACTTCTATAGCAGGTCAGGGAGGCACAACTTGGGGACATAGACTACGAGGCCCAAACTGCATAGATATCCTCAGGACATGATCCTGATGGATTTTTTGAAGGTGGGGAGCACGTCGTCCTCTTCAGAGGATGCACTATGGTACCGGTGAGGCTTCGAGAGGAGGTGTTGAGGGAGTTCCACACATCCTCTTGGGCGGTACATCCAGGAGTAGTGGAGATGTACCAAGATCTCCAATGTCAGTACTGGTGGCTAGGGATGAAGAAAGTAGTGGAAAAGTTTGTATCTTTATGCCTCACTTGTCAGTAAGTGAAGGCTGAGCATCAGGTACCAGTAGACTAAGCTCAGACACTTGAGGCACCAGAGTGGAAGTGGGGTGGTATCCCCATGGACTTCGTAACAGGGATACCACATACATCCAGGGGCCATGATTCTATCTGGGTGATTGTTGACCGACTCACCATGTTGGCCCACTTCCAACCCATCTGAGAGTAGAGATCAGTAGAGGGATTGAGACACCTCTACGTGTAGGAGATAATGTGACTTCAAAAAGTGATGTCGACAATAGTCTCAAATTGTGACGCATGTTTTACCTCCCGCTTATATAAAGGATTGCAGGAGGAATTCGGGACTCATCTATGCTTGAGCACCGCCTTTCACCCTCAAACAGATGTTTAGATGGAGCGGACCATATTGACACTTGAGGACATGCTTCGTGCTTGTGTCCTTGATTTTGTCCATAATTGGGAGGACCACCTGCCACTGGTGTAGTTTGCATACAACAAATGTTATCACTCCACCATCAGAATGACACCGTTTGAGGCCTTGTATGGGAGACCATGCAAATCACCTCTTTGCTGGACAGACCCAGGAGAGCCAGCACTTGTGGGCCCAGAGATGGTATAGGCTACCACTGAGAAGGTGCAGGTCATCCGAGAGTGGATGAAGACTGCACAGAGCCAAAAGAAGTCCTATGATGATATGTGATGGAGACCACTGGAGTTCCAGGAGGGTGACCGCGTATTCTTGCGGGTCTCACCCTGATAAGGAATGTGGAGATTTGGATGGGGTGGAAAGATATCTCCAGGGTTCATCAAACCTTTCAAGATCCTTAGTAGAGCTGGCGAGGGGGTGTACCGCTTAGCTCTTCCCCCACAGATGCACTAGGTGGATAATGTTTTCCATGTGTCACAATTGAGAAGATGCGTGCATGATCCATCACAAGTTACCAACTAAGGAGAGTTGGACTTTGAGGATGGGGTGACTTTTACAGAGTTCCCGGTGGAGATAGAGGATCGACAGGAGCAAGTCCTTCATGGACGGTCAATCCCTATGGTGCAAGTTTGGGGGAAACACGGGAACCTCTAGGAGAGCACATGGGAGTGGGATGCTTAGATTCCTGCTCAATACCCTCTTTTGTTTGATTTACCTTTGATTTGGATTTCAGGGATGTAAATCCCTAAGGTGGGGAGAATGTAAATACCTAGATGTTCCATATATTTTTTTAATTATATAGAATTTTTATGAGACCCCGAAATCTTACGGCACATGATTATGTGGCCCGGAGTGCCCATAATGATCCGTCGAAAAAGTGTTAAGATTAAAATAGTGCACATGAGTAGTTTCCCTGAAAATGTAGAATAACTCTTAAATGGGATCCCATATCAAAAATCTGAGGGCAACGTTGCATTCAGGATGGTAGGTTTACACTATGCGTGACTTAAGTTTATTCGGCATAGGCCCCCAATGAGAAAACCCGAAAATGGAATAACCGTAAATAAAATAATTAAATAAAATTATTTTATTTTTCAAATGCTTATAACTTACGAACAGTGACTTAGATTAAAAAAATCCAAGACCACCGCTGAGATCATGAGGGTATGATTTCCATAGGTAGATACTAACTTTGGCCGGTGCGGGCCACCAGTGGAAGTTAGTTTTTGGCCATAAATAAAATAATTAAGTGACAATTATTTTATTGTAAAATCCTTAACTTATAAACGGTAACTCAGATTGAAAATATGAGAGTACCGTTGAGCTCGTGAGGGCATGTTTGTCTTAGGTAGAGTCTAACCTCGATCGGAGCAGGTCGAGGATGACTGTTAATAATTTCTGAACTTTTTTTAAGGTACGTTCAGTAAACGTGCGAGGGACATTTTCAAACTTTTGAACTGATGATTAGATTAAAAATCCAAGGGCACCGTTGAATCCACAACGCCGAGATTCGATTAAGGGAGGCTTCACTTTGATCACAGTAGGATGGGAGAAAAAGATAGTTTTTGGACATTTAAAAGAATAATAAAATAACAATGTTATTTTATTTTATTTTTCTTTTCCTCCAATGGACGAGCGACGGTGGAAGGACCAACGACATGTCAATCCATTAAATCGCTTGACCCTCCTTTATTTTTTTAACCGCACCATTGGAATTTGGAAGGTTCATTAATTAAATGGACCTCATTAATTCGATGTGCATTACTCACCCTTCTTCTCTCCTATTTATATGGAGTTTGGGTTGGAGTTTTGGCACGACTTCACCAAGCGATGAAGCTATGAAAAAGTACCATGACGCCAACCACTTGGAGGACAAGACTGATTTCAGCAAATGGTGACGAGTGCCACCGAATCACGAACCGACGACAACGACGAAGTAGGTTCTGTCGATCTTCATCAGTGAACGTCTATTCTAGGTTGGTGGATTTTTGTTAAGTTCATCTTTATGAGATAACTTGTTGACCGCTTGATACGATGCTAACGCGTAGGGCGCAGGCCAAACAAATAAGGCCCAGACCCTCCGCCTCTTCGGTATTTTTCTTGTTTTTCTAGAACGGTTTTCCAAAGGGAGAGGTAGGATGAAACTAGAGGACACACAGTGGTGACAGTGACCCAAGAGCCTCGTAGGATCTAACGACACCAAAAATAGACCACCAGAGCACGTCCAGTGGCCCGTAGAAGAAACCGACAGAGCGCCATGTCGGTGGTGGTCGGAGGACACCTACGACGACCGGCCTCGGGCCTTGTGAAGAGGCGTGTCATCGCGGGCTGTGGCGGCTAGCCCGAGTCGGCGACATGGGGCAAGGGCCAGGCCCGCAAGTGCCGCTAGCGGCAACTGTCGTGACCAGCAGGCTGTGGCAGGAGGGCGCGGCGTGGCCTCAAGCCACGCCACATTGGCAGAAGCCAGTCGACCAAACGGACGAACGTTTCATGCGGTGGGTCAGTGCCCCACCGGTTGAGCAAAACGACCCCACAACCGCAGGGCCAACTAGGAAGGCAGTCCACCTTCTGGTGGACCAGGCTGGATGTGGGCCGGTTGAGCGGGCCGGGCTGGACCCACGACCCAGCTGGCCAGCGCGGGTGGGCTGAGCCCCACCCGGCGGGCCGAGCTAACCACATCTTGGGCCCGTGAACCAATGGGCCGACCCCGATGGGCTAAACCTAGTGAACCAGACCAACCCTTAACGGGCCAGACCTGAGCAGGGTCAGGTAGACCCCGGGAACCGTTGCATCGGGCCAGTCTGACTGAGTCGGACCGGGCCCAGACCCAACCGGCCCCCGAATAAATAAACGCCCGTAACTGACAAACTAGGTGTCCGTTTGACATGCCGTCAGTGGAATTGGGACCCCTTTTGAGAAGCGTTCCCTTTTTCATATTCTGGCGGGCTCGACCAAGCCGGGCCGAACCAATGTGCGATCACCCCCGTTTCACGGGAAGGGATGTAACTAATAAACTGGGTGTCCAATAAACTTACCGTCTGTGGAATAAGGACATTTGTGATAAGGTGGTCCTTTGGAGATACTCTAAGCAAGTTTTGATGGGGTTTTACATGCGACTTGGGTTGGATCAGACTTGAATCCAACCAGACCCTTTTTAGAAAAGTGCCCATATTTCACAGACTGAGCATCCGATCGACGCTCCATCTGTCACGTTAGGACCCATATGAAAGGGAGGTCCCTTGGGTATAATTTTTTAGGGACTTAGTACTGATTGAAATATGAATGATGGCTTGAGGATCGGTTCTCCCAGAATCAAACATGCTATGAGCGGGAATCCTATGGCTGGCTTCCAATTGAAGAGCGACCCAGTGTGGATCAGCATAGTAGCGACCCAGTGTGGATCACCATCCTAGTGACCCTATGTGGATCAACATCATAGTGACCCTGTGTGGATCAGCATCATAGCGACCTTGTTTGGATCAATATCATAGCGACCTTGTGTGGATCGACATCATAGCGAACCTCTGTGGAACAACATCATAGCGAACCTGTGTGGATCAACATCATATCAACCCTGTGTGGATCAATAGTTTGGGACCTGATGAGGACTAGACTTAGAGTGTCCCATCGTGAATCAGTGACACACGAACCTGTGTGTATCGAAAATGGAACAACTTCTTCATGGTTCAGTTGTGGAACTTACTAATGGGATAAAATGATATAACTTAAGACTAATCATCTTTATTCCCGATCACTGAGTTGTATACCTGGTGTGAGATGACTATTACTTCATGATTTGTTATTGAGGTCTTGCTTTGTGGTTTTTTATGTGGAACTCTGGGAGACCTTCGGGGGTCTCGGGGTCCCTATTGAGTATTATTATACTCACCCCTACACGGGCTTCACCCACACCTTGTTGTGTCTTGTGCAGACGATGAGCAACTGAGTTGAGACTTGAGGGAGCCAGGACCAGGCAGTACACAGAGGATATGAGTTGATGTGGAGTGATGTGGAGATGATCTGTACCTACCCTTTAGGTAGGATCCTTGGTGGATGATCCAGAAGCTGTTTTCTCTTTTCATTTGTACTTGTACTTTTCAGTTGGGCTTGTATTCCAACCCCTTTACTTTCAGTACACTTTTTACTATAGTAGTTTACTTCATGGTTTCTTCTTGTCATGTTCTTGGGTTGTGTGTTTGTACAGGTTTAAAGGTAATGCCTTCCCATTATAGGGATACGCCTTTTTGGTGATATTCACCAACCCCTGGCCTATGGAAGGCGGGCTTGGGGTAGTCACAGCACGGGCCTCAGGGGACAGGTCGTGACATGGATACCCATAGGACTTTGAGACACTTTCTCATGGTGTATGACATTGGTAATTTATAGTGTTTGAGATTATGAGAATGAGACCCATCAGTAGGAAATATATATATTTATGTATCATTGGATGTCCCTTTCTACAGATGTGTGTATTGATCCTTTGACTTTAAAATTATTATTAATGGATAATATGAGTTGCATACATTTATTTATTGATGAAAACTATGACAAGTTATGTTCATGGAGAAGTAGGATACGTTGGGTGCATCACAAGTAATATTTCATTAATGAATAATGCAAGAAGGTATTTGTCCCTTCTGTTCTTTAACGAAAGTTGATATCTCAATATCTTTGATGGAAATGATATATCCAAGATAAATCCATGGCCATGATATTCTATAGTCAAGTTAAATTTTTAGAAAGTCAAAGAAAGAGACATTGAGCATATAGGTTGATGAAACCATCATGAAACCTGCTTGATTAGAGATATGTTCATGTAAAATTAGGATACGTTGGGTGTGTTACGAGTAATATTTCATTAATTAATAATGTGAGAAGGTATTTTTACCTTCTTTTATTTAACGAAAATTGATATCTTAAGCCTTTTGATGAAAATTATATATCCTAGATAAATCCATGGACATGGTATTCTATATTCAAGTTCAATTTTTAAAAAGTAAAATAAAAGGACATCAAGCACATAGGTTGATGACACCATCATGAAACCTGCTTGATTAGAGATATCACAATAAAGAGATTATATTACGTAGTAAGTGCTTGTATGAGGTTTTATGTCATTAAAACATTAACATTTTACATGGTATTAACTCATTTCTCTATGGGCGTCTTAGCGTGTTTCTAGACACTAACCTTGGACTTTGGGATACTTTGCATAATGCCACTGAGAAATAAGTCTAGAGGGTTATACACTAAGTGTATCTAGAACCTTAGTTAAATAATAATAATATTTATTATTTAAAAAGTTGAATAAATATTATTCCTTCAAGTGGTTTAATAATTATTCCTATTTTCTTGATCACATTATATAGGAATGAAGGACCAAGTTTAATGGTCCAATGAGAAATAACATATATTTAATATTATTTGAATAAATCATATTTAATTAATTTATGAGTTTAGAGCATGTCAAATAATAATAATAATAATAATATTATTATTATAGAAATGGGGTTCTGCAAGGATTAAGGAAATGATACGGGCACACGTGCAATTATTTTTTTCTTACCCTAGTAGTATATAAACCAATTTATATTATTTCTTAAGTGTGTCCATTTAGTTTTAGTTGTGAAAAATGAAATCCAAAGTGAATTCTATCAAATCCCTAAAGAGCCCACTTTCCAAGAATGCTCTCAAGAATAGAGAGAGATCCCCCCCACCACTCAAAATTATAGAGATCTATTAGAATCCTTTCTTGAAGAGATTCTCGAGGTGATAAAAGAAAAACAATGCAAGTGTTAAGAATTACCATGCTAGCACCCATAAATTTCTACGACGATGTTCAGAGGTTTGTGGAGAATGTGTGGATCACCGCTGGAGGCAATCTACACTTGATTCCTACAACGCAATGATGGTACAATGTAAAGACGTTGTCAGATTCATCAACAAAGAAATAATTCATAACAAGTTAATTATTTCATTGTTTAAATTAATTATAAATAACATGTGATGATCTTGCATTTTGGTTCTCACATTATCTTGTCAATTAATCTTTGATTCAGTTCCATTGGTCATGATGTTTATCATCAATGTACATTGCAGATTAATAATTGATTATGAAAAAAAATATGAGTTGTGCATGCCCCATCTGGTGCTTCCACTGTGGACTAAATCTTCAAGTGGTATTAGAGCGGGTCACATAATTATTTATAATTATTTAAAGACTATTTAATGATTTACACATCTATCCTTAGTTTTTAATTCAAGTTTAATTGTTCTTTAATCTAAATAACGATATTTTATCTTCTCCCTCTTTGTTCTCACAAATATAATCAAAATTGATTAATTTTATAAACAAAAAACATTTGAAGATCTCATCCAAAGGTGCTGATGATTCTGATAGGATAAAAAAAGAGTACACGCTGTGTAGCTCATTGGTACACGCCGCGTACCCATGTTTAATACACTAAGGAATTAATTTGGAATTAATTCAATTTGTGTGTATTTATTACATGTGGTGTGTATTTAAATACACCATGTGTTAACTGGTATAGGCCAGTACATGGTCAATAGACTACACAACGTGTAACATCAGTACACAACGTATAGTCCTTTAGTCAAAGACGGGTCATGTATTTTCTTACCCGACATACATGACTAGTGACCGTGTAACTCAAAGACCACACACAGTGTAGCTCATGTACACTATCATGACCCGACCCAATAGGGCCCACCTAGCCGACGATAATCCAAGTGTGACCCCTAAGCCTGCCTCCAATAGGCTAGGGGCTGGTGACTAGCACCGAGTATCCATATCACACACATGAGAGACCTTAGCCTAAGGTACCTACACACACACACACATATCTAAACCACCAACACCAAAATGAAATATAAAGTTAAAATAATAAAAAAATTCATGCATATATCTATATCCCACAATCAAAGTATGAAAAAAGTACTGGAAATCATAAAGGGCCAAATACAGGCCCACCAAAACTATAAAAGGGACCAACCAACTAAGAAGGGGGGACATCTATCAAATGAAACACCTAATATGAACCATGGTCTTTCTAGCCTAAACTATACTCAAATTGATCCTGGTGCTCCTATGACTCCATAAAAAGGTCTGTCGTTTTCATAAGATATGACATGTTTGGGCAGATCCCATGCATGGGTGAGTATAAAAATACCTAGTAGGACACCTCAAAATCATCAAACATAAAACATCAAGAGAGTAGTTAGCTCATCAATACAAATATATTACACTTAGAAAATGATAAATAATAATAAGAACACACATATATACCCATGATAGACTCCAAGTCTCATCGAGGTCACAACCATGTTGCCAACCATAAGATTCTTCTTGAGGCTGAAGGTTTCAGGCGCAACAGAAGTGTAGTTGGGCCGAAACCCAACTTTAAATTTTACCATGATCAATGATTATTTTGGGATCAATACGATGATGAATTCCAGTCTCCATGGAATATAATCAAATATTTAGATAAAGAAGGAAGATGCCCAAAACCTTTAGAGAGGATCTTGCACATCATGTTTATAATTAATTTAATTAATTTCATAAAGAAAAATAATACCTGGATCTTTGATATTTTCTTCATTGATGATTTTGATTATCCGGAATGACCCTTTTGGATTATATTATTGTGCTTCTAAGGATCCAAACTAGAATCCCTCTAGAGGTGATCCACACGTGCTCCGATGGCCTCCGATCGACACCACTCATTATCTGGGTTCTAGCACGATGAAGCAAGTGTCTTGTGTCAGTCGTTCTTGATCTCTTGTTCTATGGACTTGAAGAACGTATCTTGTTCTTGATAAGGGCATGAAGAGTATTCAAGAGATAAATTTTTTAGCTCAAAAATTCTCAATTCACCGGGTGTGCGGTTCAATACATGACACAATAGACGTATGTGTCTAATTATTGACATGGGGCTTCAGTTACAATATTTAATTACGTAATAGAAATTAAATACATTTATAATCTTAGAGAAAACCCATGCTATTAATAATAATACCACATAATTATTTATGGTGTGCCAACCTGCACAAAACAAAATTATAAATAAAATTCCACGTCACAAAATAATAGCAGCGTTATTTTAATTTGTGACAACTAGTTAAATAATTATTTATCATCTTAAAAATAATTATTTTACTACCAGACCGGCCTTGGTCCACTCTAACTCCACTTCCATTTATTTAACACCCATATAAATAAATAAATAATTTATTTTCTTAAATAAATATTTTATTTACAACCTAGTAAATAAATATTTATTAAATGTTCAATAAAATAAGTAAATATATTTTACCCACAATCCAATGAATAAATATTTATTTAATTAATGCAATCATTTTAACTTTAATAAAATTATTAAACTATATTGAGAATAATATTTATTAATTAAATTCAAATATAATTTAACAGATACCACCAGAAACACTTAGTGTGTGACCCTCTAGGATTCTTTCTCATTGGCATTAGGTGGGTTTGCCTAAAGTCCAAGAGTACTATCTAACAACGGGTCAATACACCCAAGAGAAAGAACTTAAATTTTAAACAATGGCATCCACATACAAACTCTCACTATGTAATATAATCTCTTTTTTTCAATATCTCACCAAGTAGGTTTCATGATAGTGTCATCAACTTTTATGCTTAATACATCATTCTTTGACTACCTGAAATAAACTTATTGTTACACCATGGCCATGAAATTTTATGTGACAGTTATATTTCAATAAAAGGGACAAGATATCAACTTCTATACATGGAAGGGAAAAATTTCTTCCTTGACTTATCCATTAATAACATGCCACTCGTGATGCACCCAACATACCCTACTTCTCGCCAACTATCTGCATGACGATTTTCATCAGTAAATCAAAGTACATGAGTCAGAAAATGTATTAATGATAATATTAAAGTTTAAGGATCATTACACATGCTCACAGATAGGAATTTAAAATGACACCAAAACATACAGAATTCCTACTAGAGGGTCTGTTCTCATAATCTTATGTCTTGGAGATTACCAAGTGCGAACTTCATGAGAGGAAGTCTCATCTGCTTACGAGTACTCACACCTGATGGTCTGCATGCTATGTGTACCATAATAGTATGTAATCCAACCATATAACTATATTTAAGAATATTGTTATATTATTTCAAGGTTCTCATCATAGTAGGGAACTTCCATGACCTTATCAATGCAATAAATACTCTAGGACATTATTACATCATATTCATGAAGAACAATGAACAATATGTAATAATATGTTTAATATTTAAATACATTAAATATACATGTAATAAAAGTACAATAATTTGTTTCTAGGACACCCAATCATACAAACTACCACTTGGACTAGAGCCAACTGCCTATGACTTTCAGTTTACTAGACCTCACATGGTGATCATGTTTCTGACAAGTCAAGGCTTTAGTCAAGGGTTCCTATAACGACCCAAAGTTTCATTAATGGAAAATCCCTCTTGATCCAGTTAAATGTTTCTTTATGAAAAATGTTTTTATAAGATGTCAACTTCTTTGGTTTTATGTTAAGATTTGTGACCGTTACTTTTATAGCCGTTGAACAGTGATCACATGAGTAGTATAAATATAAGGCTTTAACGAACCCAATTTTACTCAAACAAAGGAAGCGATGGCCTCATCCAGTAGAATTTCCCCATACGAAGCCCATTTATCGGAGCTCAGAAAAGAGGTGGCGTCTTTGGGATTCGCCCTTGACCAAGCCCAAGCTGAGCTTCATTATGTCAAGCTCGAACGTGATCATCTACGGGAAAAGTGGAAGTTGATAGAGATTACCACTCGAGCGATGTTATCCGAGCCGCCCTAAGAGTCTGTCACCATCGCACACCTTACCCTTAGGTCTTATGCGGCTATTTTAAGGGGTTATGTAAAAAATAAGTAGTACCATGTTCATGTACATTATTTTTGTATATAATAATGAATATAATTTCTAGTCATTTTTGATACTTTGTAAATAGTTTTTTTTAAAGTACAAATGGTGTTTTTAGTTATTTTTTAATTAAGAATTATATTTTATTAAATTAAAGGATTTTTGAATTAAATAATATTTTAATAAAATATTATTATTAATATTAAATTAATTTTTATTAAATATAAATGATCTTATAATTTTATGAATGCAATTAAATTTTTTATTAAGGTTTGAAAGCCATTTCTGTCAAAACCCGTGATTTTTTTTATAAATGTAGGTTTTTATTTTAAAAGTGAAAATTCACATATTTAGAAAATTATTTATATAAAATAAATATTATTTTTGGAATCAGGACGTAGAAATTATCCAACGGTGAATTTTTCATAATTTTCTGAGCCAGTCAAATTTTTGGGTAAAAATTAAATACCATTTAAATATATAATGTGTTTTATGACATCATAATGACCCAATGGTGATGAAATAAAATACCATAATACTTATGTTCGGCCAATATATGTTTTATCATTAAAATAATTTGATTTTGGGTTTGTTTGACTTACTTTTCAAAGCATTAATGGAGCCCTCAAGACTTATTCAACACTTTGCCTTTTTAAATTAATTTCCATGGGAGTATGACTCACCTCCACATAAGAAAACCTAATTTTTTAATAAGTTAGGACATTGGCCTTATAAAATATTGTTTTCCTCTTTCCTTTTCCAGAAACCATGGGCAAAAACCATGGGATGGTTTGTGGTTTGAATTATTTTAATATAAGGGGTCCCAAACCTAAATAATAAAGAATTCTCTCACCTTTCCTATATAAACCCACCCAAGCTCCCACTTCCTCCTCACTCAAAGCCCTTGTAGTTCGTACAACCTCTGCCCTACTCTCTCTATAATCCTCTCAAGGTTCCCCAAGCTCCCAAGAAGCCTCTCACAAGCCTCTCTCTAGCCTTTGGAAGCACACTTCCAAGTAAGGGTTTTTTCTTCCTTTCTCTTTTTTGTCAATTTTCTTTAAGTTGTATTGCCCTTTTAATTTCAATTATTAATGTTGGAGTATGGTTTAGCACCTCACCCATACTGCCCTCTTATTCTTTGAATTATGGGAGACCCCTTTCTCTCTCATTAAATGCCTCCCATGTACACCCATTACTATGCCGAAATTCCGAAAGGAACTTTTCTCTCCTCTTTTATATTCAAGCAATAATTTTGTATCATGAATCTAAATTCCATTAAAATTGTTGGGACATGTATCTATATGACCTAATTACTGTCCATTACATGTAAATATGATGAGTAAACCCTTTCTCTCTCATCAACTTTTTTTTATGAATTCTTATGTCACGCCGTTACGCTGCCGAAATCGCACCGATTTCCTAAGCCAATGTCATTGTGTAGTGAATACCATGCCCATTTCTCCATCAAGGGTATTCACCTTTATGCACATTTACTTATTGATTGTAAAGTTTCATGTATGAATTCCACATTCCTTTATCGTGGAATAAATGATTATGTTTTATGAACCCATGTTTTATGATCCATGTGGCACACTTATGCATGAAATGAAATGTTTAAGAAGGGTGCGCCCTTTATAGCGCTCCAATGCATTGGGAAAAGTATAGTATCATGATACGTCATGTGCAATGAGTGTTGAATCATGCTAATTCAAGTGCAACAAGGGTTTACTCGTGCTTCATGTGCAATGAGGGTTTACTCATGCTCTATGTGCAATGAGCCTTGGCTCATGCTAATTCAATGTTAAGTGTTGTTGCCACATTTCCATGTTATGATTACCATGCTTTATCATGCCTTTATGTTAATGTTTCTATTATGCTCTATTGATATGCCTATTGCCTAACATGTATTGTACTCCTCATGTTATTCCATGTGTACTCCCTTACTGGGCTTTACAGCTCACCCTTTTCTTATGCATGTCCTCAGGTTATCCCATGCAATGCGAAGTACGAAGGAATGTAGTGATCATGTAAAGGAAGTTTTCAATAAAGATGTTGTATTTCAAGTTTAAAGTTTTTATGTAATTATCCTAAGCCCCAAAGACACTAAACCTCTCGATCTTCTTTGTTGTATCAAGTGAAGTTTTATGTAATAAAGCATGTTTAAGTTGTAATAAAAAGCAGGGTTGTCATAGTTGGTATCAGAGGATAGGTTTAGTTATTTTTGGGATTATGAAAACCCTAGTAAAGCCTTAGATACAAGACTAAGTATAACAAAAACATCCCTATGTTTTGGTAAGTATTGAGTAAGTGGTTTATCAAGCAAATACATCCCTGTCTGGATACGAGCAGGTAGAGGCGGCTCTAGCACAGATGTATCCTAGGGGTAAAACCCGAAAGCACCGCTTTGAGCTAGACTCGAACGGGAACTGGTGCACGACAGCGGGCCTTGCTGCACTCTTGGTTACGACACTCCCGGGGGATATGCTTTGATAAATTCACAAGCTTAGTATGAACCCTTATTAAGGAAAAAAATGCCCCTAAGAATATATGTTAGAAAGTAGATCATGAAAAGCCTAGATTGAAGCCTATAGACTCATGAGTTAAGGAAATTAAAGTTTATTTATAAGTCATCAAGTTTTTCTTTTAATTAACCTCTATGTGTTACCCCTAACTTTCCTTTTATTCCAGCCAATGGCCGGTAATAGGAGAACTCGGGCTAACAACCGTTGTGAGGATCAGTGTGATGATTGTACTAATGAGATGCCCAATCCAATAGGAGCGGGAATCACGAACTTTGTCACACTTCTATCTCATCTAACTCAAGTTTTGAATAGAAACATGGGTCAAGAGGAACGTTCAACCCCCCCTAAGAAAGAACAAGTCGCTATTGAAAGCTTCATGAGACAAAGGCCTCCTACTTTTAGTGGATCATCCGATCCCATGATCGCTGAACAATGGATCAACTCCATTGAAAAGATATTCTCCATCCTCCAATGTTCTAAACAAGAGAAGGTTCTCCTGGCGGCTTATCGTATGGAGGGTGAAGCTGATCAATGGTGGACGTTGATCAAAAATATGAAGCCTGAGGAGGAGATCGAGGCTTTGGAATGGAAGTAATTCCAGAAGATGTTTTTCGATAAATATTTTTCGCGCACCCTCCGTCTTAAGATGGAAAGGGACTTCCTTTCCCTCAAACAGAAAGATGAAGAATTTGTGGGAGCATATGAGGCAAACTTCACAAGGCTTGCACGATACGCTTTTGGCTTTGTCGTTACCCCCGAATGCAAGGTTGACCGCTTCTTTGGTGGGCTGAAGCCTAGTTTGCGGAAAGCATTAGCGATCCGTGACTTCGACAGTTATGAGGAAATTGTCCGATGTGCCCTCAAGGTTGAAATGGAGATCGGAGAATCACAGGGGTATCACGGGGACAAGAAGCGTAAGGTGGAATTCAATGCTAGTGGGCCGATGGATAAATCCAATGGCGCTAAGAAGTTCCAGCACCCCACTTTCCAAAAGTGCGGAAAGAAGCACCCTGGAAATTGCCTTAGGGGGACGAGAAAATGCTTTAGGTGTGGAAGAGAAGGGCATATAGCTATTAACTATCGGAAAGAAGGACCCGCGGCTGCGATAGAGGAGAGGAACGCTCCGTTTGAACCTCAACGCGTTGTTCAATGCTACAAATGCAAAGAACCGGGTCATTTTGCAAATCAGTGCCATAATCCAAGGGTTATTGGAGGCAACCAACAACCTCCAAGACAGCAAGGAAGAGCTTTTGCCATCACTTCTGCCGAAGTGAACCCCGACAACGAAGTGGTGACAGGTACGCTAGTTATTCATTCAAGAATAGCGAACATACTTTTTGATTCAGGTTCTACGCATTCTTTTATATCTCGAAAGTTTAGTAGAACAATCCCACCACCACCACAAATCCTGGAAGTAAAGATGTCGGTGAGTACGACAAATGAGACAATCATTGCATCCCATGAATATAAGTCCTCCCCTGTTATAATCTGTGGATTGAATTTCCCGGCGAACCTCGTCATACTCCCTCTGGTGGAATTTGATGCAATTCTTGGCATGGATTGGCTTTCCTTATATAGAGCCAACATAAATTGTCGGGAGAGGGAAATCACACTCCATATGGAGAATCGACCCCCGATTCTTTACAAGTGTCAGGAGGAAGATGAATCTCCTTTAGCTCCATCATCTCAAGCATGGATATTACTGCCTTATGAGCACGCATATCTGGCTCAGATGATTGAGTCCAAGGAAGAAACCACCCTTGAAGAAATGCCTATTGTGAGGGAATTCACGGAAGTGTTTCCTGAGGAACTTCCTGGTCTTCCTCCAAGAAGAGATGTTGAGTTCTCAATTGAACTTGTACCTGGGGAGATACCAATATCCAAGACTCCATATAGAATAGCTGTTGTTGAGCTTGAAGAGCTGAAGAAACAACTACAGGAGAATCTGGATAAAGGGTTTATACGCCCAAGTGCATCACCATGGGGTGCACCAGTCCTCTTCATCAAGAAGAAGGATGGGTCAATGCAGCTTTGCATCGATTATCGTGAACTTAACAAAATCATGATAAAGAACAAGTATCCTCTCCCAAGAATCGATGACTTGTTTGATCAACTGCGTGGAGCACAATACTTCTCCAAGGTGGACATGCGGTCGGGATATTATCAAGTAAGGGTGAAGAAGGAAGTTATCCCCAAGACTGCTTTTCGTACAAGGTACGAGCACTATGAATTCATAGTAATGCCTTTCGGACTCACCAATGCTCCAGTAATATTCATGGCCTTGATGAATAGAGTCTTTAGATATTACCTTGACAAATTTGTGGTATTCTTTATAGATGATATTCTAATATACTCCAAAACCAAGGAGGACCATGAGGAGCATTTAAAAACTGTACTAGAGATTTTGCGCAAGGAGAAGATCTATGCAAAGTACAGCAAGTGTGAGTTCTGGTTGAAGGAAGTCTCATTCTTGGGCCATATCATCACAAGCAATGGGATATCTGTGGACCCCTCCAAAACAGATGCAATTGAGGGATGGCCGAGGCCAACATCGGTAACTGATATCCGTAGCTTCTTAGGGTTAGCTGGATATTATCGACGATTTGTGAGGAATTTCTCACGATTTTCCAACCCTATTACCAAGCTAAATCGAAAGGGAGTAAAGTTTTCTTGGAGTAATGAATGCGAAGAAAGCTTTAAGGAGTTGAAAAGGAGGCTTATCACTGCACCCGTGATCACTTTACCCACAAGTGGGGAGCTCTTTGTGGTATTCAGTGATGCTTCGAAGAAGGGATTAGGATGTGTGCTGATGCAGAATGATAAAGTGATATCCTATGCTTCAAGGCAGTTGAAAATCCATGAGTGAAACTATCCAACGCATGATCTGGAGTTGGCGGCGGTGATCTTTGCCTTGAAAATCTGGCGGCATTATCTCTATGGAGAGAAATGTGAGATATATACTGACCACAAGAGTCTTAAATATACATTCACACAGAAAGAGCTTAATATACGCCAGAGAAGATGGATAGAGCTCATCAAGGATTATGACTGTTCAATACATTACCACCCTGGGAAGTTGAACAAGGTGGCGGATGCCCTAAGTAGAAAGGATCCATCGATTCTATCAATGATGAGAATTGAGAAGGATCCAATCTTCTTAGACTTGATGAAGATGGATGTGGGAATCATAAAGAAGGGAAAATCATCAATCCTTTCACAAATTATTGATCAACCATCTCTTTTGGAAAGGTTAAAGGATGCTCAAAAGGATGATGCAAGAATTCAAGAAAAAGTGGAAGCTATCAAAATGGGAAAATCCTCAGAGTTTAATGTTAATGAAGAAGGAATTGTGCAGTTTGGGAAAAGACTATGTGTTCCATCAAGTCCGGAGCTGAAGAAGGAAATTTTGGATGATGCACATAGTTCAAATTTCTCTATTCACCCAGGGAGCACAAAGATGTATCGAGATCTCTGAGAAAACTTTTGGTGGGATAATATGAAGAAGGAGATCACTGAATATACATCAAAGTGCCTGGTGTGTCAGCAAGTGAAGGAAGAGAGGTAGAAGTCTAAGGGGATGATGCAACCATTGCCCATACCAGAATGGAAATGGGAGAACATCACCATGGACTTTGTCACCGAACTTCCAAGGACATCCAAAGGCAACAATGCAATCTGGGTTGTTGTGGATCGTCTTACAAAGACTACACACTTCATTGCTATTTGAGAGGATTTCTATTTGGATCAACTGGCACGGATATATATCAGGGATTTGGTACGGTTGCATGGAGTACCACTATCTATTGTGTCTGACCGAGATCCAAGATTCACCTCTAAGTTTTGGAAGAGTCTACAACATGCTATGAATACTGAACTAAACATCAGTACGACCTGTCATCCTCAAACTGATGGCCAATCCGAGCGGACTATCCAAACACTTGAGGATATGTTGAGAGTGTTCTCATTGGACTTTAAAGGAGGATGGGATCAACATCTTCCTCTGGTTGAGTTCTCTTATAATAATAGTTTCCACTCGAGCATCCAAATGGCACCATATGAAGCCCTGTATGGGAAAAGGTGTAGAACACTGGCATGTTGGGATGAGGTCGGTGAACGTAAGCTGCTTGGACCAGAAATGGTCGAAGAAATGGTGGAGAAGGTGAAAACCATTCAGCAGCATATCAAGGCAGCCCAAAGTCGACAGAAGAGTTATGCAGATAATCATCGACGAGACCTTGAGTTTAAAGTTGGAGACATGGTGTTTTTATACATATCTCTGTGGAAGAAGGTCATGAGGTTTGGAAATAAAGGGAAGTTAAGTCCAAGGTACATCGGCCCCTTCGAGATTCTTGATCGTGTTGGGGATGTGGCCTATCAACTAGCACTTCCACCTACTATGGCCAAGGTGCATGATGTCTTTCATGTATCCCTCTTAAGGAAGTACATACCAGACCCTTCACATGTACTCTCTTCCGAGGTGGTACAATTGGAAGATGATCTTTCTTATGAGGAGCAACCGATGAAGATCTTAGATCGTAGAGAAAAAGTTCTACGAAATAAGACAATGCCCCTCGTCAAGGTGTTGTGGAGAAACAAAAAGTTTGAAGAAGCAACTTGGGAGTCAGAGGATATGATGAAGCTGAGTTACCCACATTTGTTTTAGTGTGGGAAAAAGAAAATTTCTAGGGTAAAATTTTTGAAGGGGGGAATATTGTAACGACCCAAAGTTTCATTAATGGAAAATTCCTCTTGATCCAGTTAAATGTTTCTTTATGAGAAATGTCTTTATAAGATGTCAACTTCTTTGGTTTTATGTTAAGATTTGTGACCGTTACTTTTATAGCCGTTGAACAGTGATCACATGAGTAGTATAAATATAAGGCTTTAACGAACCCAATTTTACTCAGACAAAGGAAGCGATGGACTCATCCAGTAGAATTGCCCCATACGAAGCCCATTTATCGGAGCTCAGAAAAGAGGTGGCATCTTTGGGCTTCGCCCTTGACCAAGCCCAAGCTAAGCTTCATTATGTCAAGCTCGAACGTGATCGTTTACGGGAAAAGTGGAAGTTGATAGAGATTACCACTCGAGCGATGTTATCCGAGCCACCCCAAGAGTCTGTCACCATCACACACCTTACCCTTAGGTCTTATGTGGCTATTTTAAGGGGTTATGTAACAAATAAGTAGTACCATGTTCATGTACATTATTTTTGTATATAATAATGAATATAATTTCTAGTCATTTTTGATACTTTGTAAATAGTTTTTTTTAAGTACAAATGGTGTTTTTAGTTATTTTTTAATTAAGAATTATATTTTATTAAATTAAAGGATTTTTGAATTAAATAATATTTTAATAAAATATTATTATTAATATTAAATTAATTTTTATTAAATATAAATGATCTTATAATTTTATGAATGCAATTAAAATTTTTATTAAGGTTTGAAAGCCATTTCTGTCAAAACCCGTGATTTTTTTTATAAATGTCGGTTTTTATTTTAAAAGTGAAAATTCACATATTTAGAAAATTATTTAGATAAAATAAATATTATTTTTGGAATCAGGACGTCGAGATTATCCAACGGTGAATTTTTCATAATTTTCTGAGACAGTCAAATTTTTGGGTAAAAATTAAATACCATTTAAATATATAATGTGTTTTATGACATCATAATGACCCAATGGTGATGCAATAAAATACCATAATCCTTATGTTCGGCCAATATATGTTTTATCATTAATATAATGTGATTTTGGGTTTGTTTGACTTACTTTTGAAAGCATTAATGGAGCCCTCAAGACTTATTCAACACTTTGCCTTTTTAAATTAATTTCCATGGGAGTGTGACTCACCTCCACATAAGCAACCCTAATTTTTTAATAAGTTCGGACCTTGGCCTTATAGAATATTGTTTTCCTCTTTCCTTTTCCAGAAACCATGGGCAAAAACCATGGGATGGTTTGTGGTTTGAATTATTTTAATATAAGGGGTCCCAAACCTAAATAATAAAGAATTCTCACCTTTCCTATATAAACCCACCCAAGCTCCCACTTCCTCCTCACTCAAATCCCTTGTAGTTTTTCCAAACTCTGCCCTACTCTCTCTATAATCCTCTCAAGGTTCCCCAAGCTCCCAAGAAGCCTCTCACAAGCCTCTCTCTAGCCTTTGGAAGCACACTTCCAAGTAAGGGTTTTTTCTTCCTTTCTCTTTTTTGTCAATTTTCTTTAAGTTGTATTTCCCTTTTAATTTTAATTATTAATGTTGGAGTATGGTTTCACACCTCCCACATACTGCCCTCTTATTGTTTGAATTATTGGAGACCCCTTTCTCTCTCATTAAATGCCTCCCATGTACACCCGTTACTATGCCGAAATTCCGAAAGGAACTTTTCTCTCCTCTTTTATATTCAAGCAATACTTTTGTATCATGAATCTAAATTCCATTACAATTGTTGGGACATGTATCTATATGACCTCCTTACTTTCCATTACATGTAAATTTTATGAGGAAACCCTTTCTCTCTCATCAACTTTTTTTATGAATTCTTATGTCATGCCGTTACGCTGCCGAAATCGCACCGATTTTCTAAGCCAATGTCATTGTGTAGTGAATACCATGCCCATTTCTCCATCAAGGGTATTCACCTTTATGCACATTTACTTATTGATTGTAAAGTTTCCTGTATGAATTCCACATTCCTTTATCGTGGAATAAATGATTATGTTTTATGAACCCATGTTTTATGATCCATGTGGCACACTTATGCATGAAATGAAATGTTTAAGAAGGGTGCGCCCTTTATAGGGCTCCAATGCATTGGGAAAAGTATAGTATCAAGATACATCATGTGCAATGAGTGTTGAATCATGCTAATTCAAGTGCACTGAGGGTTTACTCGTGCTTCATGTGCAATGAGGGTTTACTCATGCTCCATGTGCAATGAGCCTTGGATCATGCTAATTCAATGTTAAGTGTTGTTGCCACATTTCCATGTTATGATTACCATGCTTTATCATGCCTTTATGTTCATGTTTATCTTATGCTCTATTGATATGCCTATTGCCTAACATGTATTGTACTCCTCATGTTATTCCATGTGTACTCCCTTACTGGGCTTTATAGCTCATCCTTTTCTTATGCATGTCCTTAGGTTATCCCATGCAATGCTAAGTACGAAGGAATGTAGTGGTCATGTAAAGGAAGTTTTCAATAAATATGTTGTATTTCAAGTTTAAAGTTTTTATGTAATGATCCTAATCCCCAAAGACAGTAAACCTCTCGATCTTCTTTGTTGTATCAAGTGAAGTTTTATGTAATAAAGCATGTTTAAGTTGTAATAAAAAGAAGGGTTGTCATAGTTCCGCCATGTCGTCTTCCATGGAAATAATAATCACTTCAACTTCATCTCTCTGAGAAAAATCCCTCAAAAGATGATAATTCTGAAGTATGTTCTTCATCTACTGATGAGACCTTGGATCTTTTGCGAGAGCCACCGCTACAGTATTATCACAGTACATCGTGATGATATATTTAATACTAGGTATCACATCCATATCCTGGATGAAGATTCGCATCAAAACTGATTCTTTAGCTTCCATAGAAGCTACGATATACTCAGACTCTACTGTAGAATCTGCGATCACACTCCGCTTTGAGCTCTTCCAGCTCACTACACCTCCATTCAAAGTGAAGATGTATCTTATTTGAGACTTCATGTCATCTTGATTAGTTTGGAAACTAGAATATGCATATCCTCTAATGAATAGTTCCTCATATCCTATATAAACCATGAACATATCCTCAGTATACCTCAGATACTTTAGGATACTCTTGACTGCCATCCAATGGAGGTCACTCGCACTCAATGCATAGGCGACATCCAACCTAGTACATAGCATGACATACATGATTGACCCAATCGCTGATGAGTATGGAGTCCTTTCCATTATATTTCTTTCCTCATGTGTCTAAGGAAACATTTTCTTGGAAAGATAAATACCATGTGATGCTGGAAACAATCCCCTCTTGGATTGTTCCATACTGAATCTCTTTAGTATCTTATCAATGTATGCACTTTGACTTAGGCCCAGTAATATTTTGGATCTGTCATGATGGATCTTGATCCTAATAATATATGATGCCTCACCCAAGTCCTTCATGTAAAATCATTGATTCAACCATTCCTTAATAGACTGTAAGACTAGTATCTCGTTTCCAATAAGTAATATGTCATCAATATATACTATTAGGAAAATGACTGCACTCCCACTAAACCATTTGTAGAAACAAGGCTCACATTCATTCTTGATAAAACCAAATTTCATTATGGCTTCATCAAAATGAATATTCCATGACCTAGATGATTTATTTAATATATAAATGGATTTCTGCAACTTACATACATTATTAGAATCCTTTGGAGTCATAAAACCTTCAGGTTGTGTTATTTAGACATCTTCATGAAGGTTCCCGTTTAGGAAGGCTATTTTGACATCCATTTGCCAAATCTCATAGTCATGGTAAGTGGAAATGGACAATAAATTTTTTATGGATTTCAGCATTTCAACTGGTGAAAAGGTTTCATTGTAATCAATGCCTTGACGCTGCTTGAACCCTTTTGCAACCAGTCACTCCTTATAGGTACTAACTTTTCCTTCCATGTCCAGTTTCTTCTTGAATACCCATTTTCAACCAACATGATTTACATAATCTGGAGGATCTACTAAAATATAGACTTGGTTTTGGTACATATAATCAATTTCAGAATTCATGGCTTCTTTCCACTTGGCAACATTTGTGCCACTAACTGCTTCCTTGTAGTTTAGAAGATCATTATTATCAACTAATAATGAGTCACCATCCTCAGTAACTAGAAAAATGTACCGTTCTGGTTCTATAACCTCTCTTGTATTCCTACGTAGTTCTTATGTCTCTGGAATAGTTATTTCTTCCACAGGTATTTGTGAAATCTTCTCCTATACCAACTCTTGTGTACCTTGAGACTCAACTTCATCGAAGTCTATCTCTCTCCCACTATCTCTTCTGGAGATGTGCTCCCTCTCAAGGAATATGGAATGTATTTACACTATAACATTTTTTTTTCTGAGGGGTTGTATAGGTAATATCTCCTTGTTTTCTTGGGGTATCCTATAAAGGCACATTTTGTGCCTCGAGGTTCAAGTTTGTTACCTGAAGAGGCCTTAACAAATGCATCGCTTCCCCACACATGTAAATTTTATAACATGGATTTCTTTACAGTCTAGAACTCATATGGAATACTATTTATCAATTTAGTTAGTACTTGGTTTAGTATGTGAACTACTGTTTGTAATGCATATCCCCAAAAGGATAATTGAAGATTCACATGAATCATCATTGATCTCACCATGTCCAATAGGGTGAGGTTCCTCCTTTTTCTCACACCATTCCACTGGGGTGTGTAAGGAGGAGTGAGTTTGTATAGGATCCCAAACTACCATAAATAATCAATAAAGTCTTGATTAAGGTATTCTCCACCTCAGTCTGAGCAGACTTTCTTAATCTTATTACCAAGCTGGTTCTCAACTTCATTTATGTATTCTTTGAGCTTATCAAAAGAATCTGACTTATACCTCATTAAGTAGATATATCCATATCTACTAAAATCATCAGTAAAAGTTATGAAGTATGAGTACCCCCCTTTATTCAACTGGAAATGGTCGACACACATCGGTATGAACCAATTCAAGAAGTTCTTTAGCCCTTTAACCTTTCCCACTAAATGGGGATTTGGTCATTTTTCTTTATAAACATGCATGACATATGCCAAGTGTTTTTAGTTCGAAAGAATATGAATATCCATCTTGATGTAACTTTGTCAAGCGTTTCTCATTTACATGACCTACCCGGTGATGCCAAAGTTGGGTGTGGTATGAGTCATGTGAAGTATCTTTGTTATCAATTTCCATTACTTGGTTTTTGTAATCCAACATGTAAAAACCATTGTATAAATGTTCCCTACCAAAACAAATGCTATCTTTGTAAAAGAAGAAACATTCATTTCTAAACTTGAAAACTTATCCATATGTATCTAATCTGGATACAAAAATAATGTTTTTAGTAACATACAAAACATAATAACAACCCTTTAACACCAAGATCATCCCAATTGGCAACGTGAGGTGGTAGTCCCTGACAGCTACAACAACAAGTCTGGCTCTATTGGATGCTTGAAGATCTACCTCCCCTTGGTCAATCTTCTTGAATCTACTTGGTTCTTGTATTTGGATACATATTTGAGAACCAAAAGCTGTATCTAATACCCAATTTTTAGAAACAGATAGATTTCGTTTGATAACAAACGCACCCGAAGCTTCCCCTTACTTCTTAGGATGGGTGCAGTTCTTCTTCCAGTGACCTTTCTTACCACATGCGAAATAAATATCCTCCTATTCTCTTACTTCCCCTTTGATCTTCCTTTTCTTGGAAGTCCATGAAGAAGATTCGGGCTTAAAGCTCTATGCCTTCCCTTTCCTCTTATTCACCATAAGGACATAAGGCTTTTCATACTTAATATATTTTTCCACTTGGTGAATGAGGATAAGAATATCAGATAGAGACTTCTCAATGTTGTTCATGTTGAAATTGACAACAAAGTTAGGGAAGCTCTGAGGGAGTGATGAGAGAATGAGATAAATGCCTAGTTCTTCAGGGAGTTTAAACCCTAGAATCTCCAGGCCCTCAATGTAGCCAATGATCTTAACTACACGAGGCCCAACTGGGGAACCCCCTCCAAGATTACCATGAAAGAGTGACTTGTAGATCTCAAACCTTTCCTATCTTTCTCTCTCATGGTAAAGAACATATAGGTTCTCGATCATGCTATAAGTATCCATGTTTTCATGAGACATCATGAGCTTACTAGACATTGATGATAACATCAAACATTGAACGTCGACCACATCGTTCATATGTTTCTCATATACTAGGAAATCCTCATCACTAGTCTCTTTGGAAGGTGGATCATGTAATGATGACTCTAATATGTAATACTTCTGTTCATGGCATAGGATAACCCGGAGGTGTCTAAACCATTCCTGGAAGTTACTGCTGGTGAGGATGTTGTCTTTATCTAGAATTGATAATAGGGATAGTGTGGTTGATGAGCTTATCATTTTTATTCTACAATTAAAAGAGTAGATCATTAGTACTTTCTTGATTTTTATGAGAAATAATAAATTAATTTTATTAAGTCTCCCACTATTTTATCAAGTCCCAATGTCCCTCACTATTGAACTCAGAATGTCTAGTTTTCATGACATACTAGTGGCAAGGATCCATATTCCCCTTCGCATAACCCCAACAAGGGTTGGTCAAGCTATTTGAAGGTATTTAGGTAGGCAGGTCTTTGCCAACTATGGGCTTGCAGCTCCTTGATCTGTTGAGTGGACTCCCAAATCATGAAATCCTGAATTTGAATTTCCTCAACTCTTTCCTCCAGTATTACACCAATTCTAGCAAGGGACACTCCTCTTTATGTAATATGGTTATGTCAACTCAAAAACTTTCATAAGGGATTCCTGTATAAAAGTAAGTCTCCCAAAAAGGGTTGGTCAAATACATAGCTTTATTGAGTTTTTCACTTAATCAAGTAAAGGAAGTCTTGCTCTGACTTAATATTTTATTTGAGGTATTTTTATCTCTTATGCATGAATTGATTATTATAAATATCACATGATAGTTAATATTAACTGAAACTTATTTAAGTGATTAACCATGTATCGATAATATTTACGCATAAGCTTGGTTTATTTTAGTTCCATATTGTATGCTTGTTTAATACAATAATTATGTGACCGCGACAACACATCCATAATGATAAACAATGCAACTGACAAAAATAAAATAAATAAAAGGGCATGATCATGAGATTTTATAATGGTTAGTTTATCTAGAGGTTGATAAACTAACCCTGACCTAGGGGAGAAACACCTTGAACCTTTTGGGTTCATATTTATAGCTTTCCACCTGTTCACCTCTGTATCTCTTAGGATTGGTTTTGTTTTGGCTCTAGCTTGAACTGCCTCCTCTAGCTTGGGAGTTCCATCCATTACATATGATTTTAAACTCACACGTAGGTGAGGGGTAAAAGGGGGATTTACATAAAAGAAACCATGGGAATGCAGGACCTACATATTAATGAGAAGATATGGCTCACAGACCAACAATTAATTTAATAAATAAATTAAAAGGAAACCAATCACATACAAAGGTCTTGTTCTAGCTCATGATCACCCACATACATGCAACGAGTTATGCATTTAATAAAACTAGTTTTCAATTCTTTAATAGTTCTTATTAAGATAAATTTCACTTTAATCGATTAATTATTATCTTTAATTAATCAATCCTTTTATATTAATCATTTTCTGAATTTCCTTAAGATTCTCATCCATCATAATTTTAAACAAATAAATTCATTTAAAATTATCTTTGTACATAACTTGTACCTTGGAGGCAACCTGATTAATTCCCATTCATAACCACCCAATGAGTAGAAATGAAAATTACACAGATATTAAATTAAACATATATACATAAAACACCTATCACGTGTTGTGCCTCAGCTTTATGCATGCACCATGGTACACATCTCAAGGGTTTGTATAATATAATAATAAATTTTAATAAATCTGCTTAATTTGGATGAGTACACGATGTGTAGTTCCTACTACACGGTGTGTACTATATTTCACCGTCCATCGGAAGTACACGCCCGAGGATATGGCGTGTAAATGTACTTCATAAATCCTCAGAGTACACAACATGTCCAGTGGGCCACAAGCTGTGTAGTATCTTCTTTACACGGTCTCCAGCTGGGAAAGTTGTGTATGGGGTACACAGTCCAACCCTAACCCTAAGGGACTACATGCTGTGTCCAGTGGGCCACACGACGTGTAATATGGAAACCATGGGCCACCTATTCCTAGTCAACACATGAAGTCTTTAAGACTTAGACAAACTCTAATGACACGACTTGGTTTGGCGGACCAGTCCGGATGAATTGAACCTCGATACATGATGTGTGAATCCAACTACACACCGTGTATTCTGGTGTTTTATGGCTAGGAACCTTTGGCACCTCTGGGTGATATCCTCTATTTTATTTTAATCAAAATTAAAAGAAAAGAACATTTCTGTAAGGTGAATGAGAAACGAAAATAGGTAGAACATATCTCGAAATCCAGATTACAAGAATGATTAAACTTGAATTGAAAAACTAAATTATTAAACTGTAAATCATCAAAAAATTATTTAAATAATTATAAACTATGATGTAACTGCTCTAATACCACTTTAAGGTTCCAGGCCCAGCGGAAGTACGGTTGCTGACACCCAAATTTAATTTTTACCATTATCAATGATTATTCTGAGATCAATACGATGATGAATGCAAGTCTCCAAATAATAGAATCAAAGATTTAGATAAAGAAGAAAGAGGCGTAAAACCTTTATATAGGATCTTGCGCATCATATTTATAATTAATTTAATTAACTTCATAAAGAAAAATAATACCTGGATCTTCAGTATTTTCTTTGTTGATGATGTTGATCTTCAGGAATGACCCTTCCAGATTATCTTGTTGTGCTTACAAGGATTCAAACTAGAATCCCTCTAGCGGTGATCCACACATGCTCCAATGGCCTCCGATCTACACTACTCATTCTCTGGGTTCTAATACGGTGAAGTGAGTGTCTTGTGTCAGTTTTTCTTGATCATTTGTTCTTTGGCCTTGAATAATGTCTCTCATTCTTGAGAGGGGCGAGAAGAGGATTCGAGAGAGAAATTTTTTAGCTCAATAATTCTCAATTCACTGGGTGTGCGGTTCGGTACATGGCACAATAGACGCATGTGTCTATTTATTAACATGAGGCTTCAATTATAATATTTAATTGCATAACAATAATTAAATACATTCATAAAATTATAGAAAACCGATGCTATTAATAATAATACCACGTCATTATTTATGGTGTGCCAACTTGCGCAAAACGGAATTATAAATAAAATTCCACGTCACAAAATAATAACAATTTTATTTTTCCCGAATAGCCCAAAGGCCTTTATTTTATTTTATTATGGATAATCCCCCTTTTAAGGGTTTAAGGGGAACCCATACATGACCCATAGGCCCAAGGCACAAGGACCGACTGACCCACAATACATGACCCGAAGGCCTAGAAGAAAATCATGCCCATTACATGACCCATATGCCCAACCCACTAGAACTTCCCCTCCCTAGCTTCTGCATCATTGATAACCTAGCTTACCACCTTTAATTTCAGATCGGCTAGCATTTCCCCATACAAAGCTACATGGTGCCCGGTCCCGATGGCGGCCACCATACCCTCTCATTCTTCTAATCCGGTTAGCTCTGCTTCTGGTGGCTGCTACTCTTGTTGCTCTGATCCTATTCTAGGGCCTGTTCTGTGTGAACTGGGCTAATTCATGGTCTCTATGGCCCAAATTACCTATGGCTCGAAGGCCTTTTATGACCCGAAGGCCCTTGAGACCCGTAGGCCCAAAGGCCCAAACCGGGTGAATAGTTCCGACTGCTATAGTACTGAACAATAACTACTACAGTACTGCTACAGTGACTGCTATAGTACTACTACATCGACTGCTATAGTACTGATACATTACCCGAAAAGTCTCCTCCACCCAGTTTTGAACCTGGGTCTCTGGGATGCCAAGTAGGAGCCCTTACCACTCAGGTACGAGCTTGTTGGCAATAAAAACATTATTTTACTACCAGGCTGGCCTTGGTCCACTCAAACTCCACTTCCATTTATTGAACACATTAATAAATAAATAAATAATTTATTCTCTTAAATAAATATTTTATTTAAAAACTAGTAAATAAATATTTACTAAATGTTCAATAAAATAAATAAATATATTTTACCCACAATTCGGTGAATAAATATTTATTTAATTTATGCAATCATTTTAACTTGAATAAAATTATTCCACTATCTTGAGAATAATATTTATTAATTAAATTCAAATTTAATTTAATGGATACTACCAAAAACACTCAGTGCATCACCCTCTAGGATTCTTTCTCATTGGCATTAGGCGGGCTTGCCTAAAGTCTAAGAGTACTATCTAGCAATGAGTTATGGAACCAAAGATAAAGAACATAAAGTCACAACAACGACATCCACATATGAATGCTCACTGTGTAATATAATCCCTTTGTCGTAATATCTCATCAAGCATATTTCATGATAGTGTCATCAACTTTTATGCTTGATACGTCGTTCTTTGACTATCTGAAATAAACTCATCATTAAACCATGGCCATGGAATTTTATGCAGCATTTCTATTTCAATAAAAGGGCCAAGATATCAACTTCCATAAATGGAAGGGACAAACCCTTCCTCTACTTATCCATTAATAATATGCCTCTCGTGACACACCCAATATACCCTACTTCCTGCCAACTGTCTGCATGATTATTTTCATCAGTAAATCAAACTGCATGAGTCATGACACATATTAATGATAATATTAATGTCTAAGGATCATTACACACACTCATATATAGAAATATCCGATGACACCAAAACATGCAGAATTCCTACTAGCAGGTTTGTTCTCATAATCTCATGTCTTGGAGAATACCAAGTGAAAACTTCATGAGAGGAAGTCTCATCTGCTTATGCATAATTTCACCTAACGATATAAAAGATATGTGTCCCATCATAATATGTCATCCAACCGTAGAACTATATTTTAGAATATTGTTATAACATTTCAAGGTTCTCATCACAGCAGGGAACTTCCATGACCTTATTAGTGCAATAAATACTCTAGGACATTATTACACCATAGTTATATAGAATAATGAACAATATGTAATAAGATATTTAATATTTAAATACATTAAATATCCATTCAATCAAAGTACAACCATTTGGTTATAGGAAAAAAACTCTTACAGAGGATTCGAGGTAATGCTCATATTAGAGATCACACTCCATGAACCTTCATATAAATGATGGTGCACATCTGATAGGTCATGCTCATTGGGCCTTGATATGAAGAAGTACACGTTAGAACACAGAAGAGACCACAAAACAGATAGGGTATCACACCTAGGAATCATAGGGGACACTACAAACCCAATCTGGAATAACCTTCCAAGTAGGGGATTGTACACTCATGTATGTTGGTCATGACAATTCCTCAAACCCTATATAGGGAATATGATATGATAGAGGATACCACCATGGGCCTCATTGAGGTATTCATAAAACTCCATCTGAGATAAACCCATAGAGAGGATCACAATACTATGATAAGGATGTAATTATAGGACCCTAGAACACCCTGAGAGGGGAAGGGTGAATTAGGGTGTCAAATATTTATTTTAAAGTGATGAATCTTGTTACCACATTGGTAGGAACTTGTTAAACCTATATGATGAAATCGTGCAATAATCAAACATTCACATTGTTTTGTCTCCCACAAAACGTGTGTTCTGGTTAGGAATCACTACTTCTAGCCAGTTTCCATTGGATTTATTTATAGAAGCGGAAACATCCAAAGGTTCTTTATCCAAAGGGACCTACTTTCCAAAGGCAGTTGTTTATTAGGTTTGGACCTATGATACTTAAGAATATACATTGGTCGAGAGGATGGGAGGTTGGACTCATTACACCCTTTTGGGGGAATTATTTCCTACTCCATGACTATCTTATAGATTTGAGATATTTTCATGAATCCTTATTAATTCACTAAGTATAACGTATGTTTCCCTTGGAATTTTCAATCAATTATTGGAATGTGTGAAGTTTAGAATCATATGTATTCTTTATTAATAGAGAAATCCATATGTATTTGAGGTTCTCCATCAATAGTATCCTCTTATATACTATTTATAGATTCTTTTAACCGTTGTTATGATGATACTGGGTTTTTATGCCACTCAGTGGGGCACTATAGAATTTATTTTCATCTAGGGAGACAAAAGTTTGTTTTGATTTTGGGATCATACCTATAAATGGGCTACCTACGTATCCTTGTGAAAAGAATAAGAACCCTAGTATTTTGATGCCACTTAATGGGACACATCATACCTTTTAAGGTCATGTGATAAAGACCTAACCGTATAGTTTAATGTCACATGGTAAGGACATCTAAGCGGAAGGTTCTTAGTAAAATCTTGGCGTGGGAATTATTCTTAAGCAACCCAAGGAACCTGGAAAAGATATAAGTTTCCAAGTTGTTTTAGACCCTTTTGGGAATATGGTCTAGGAAGAATAGTTTTGTTTTGGAGTGTTGGGTTTTAACCTCAGGGAGGCTTCCTACATATCCCATTCAGATGGTAATCAAAGCTCAAGTAGTTCAGTATTTCTCATAGGAGAGTCTAGTCCTTTGAGAGAAATGGGTTTGGACTTAATTCTTGAAAATTATTCCTTGGTGATTTGGGGGTTTAATTTGGGGCTTACTCCTAAGGAGTATTCCCATTTATGTATGATATGATATGGAGCTAGAGCCTTAGGAAGGATTCCTATGTATCCCAGTTTTGATGGGAATCAGAGTTCTCGTAGTTTATTCAATGAGGTGTTTGTGAAAATGTTGTGATCATCATAAATCTATAATCCCACGTGAGTCATGATCAGTGTGAGAAACAAGATGATGTTAAGGATTCAACAAAGGCACACACTCTCTCTTCTGTTGATGGAAGAGGGTGGGCCTATGATGAAAGAGGTCAAGGCAACGATGGGTGAGGGCGTGGAGCAATGAACCCTTCAATGTGAACTGAAATTGAAGGTCATTGGATCTAGCCTGAAAGGCTAGAGGCTTACTCTAGGAGGAATTCCCTAAAATTGGTCCTGGCAGGGGAGGAAGAATTTTCCTTTGTTCAAAAGGAAAAGTATGTGTGAACCATACCTTTCCTACCAGGGACCTGAGGCTCCAGGTTTTAGAGATGATAAGGGATAGGAATCGACCGAACCCTAATCCTCCAAACTGGGAACTCCCCAACACTTTTCCTAGGATAAAAGTCCATGTGAGTACGGATATAGAAACCCATAGACACTCCATGAACCCTTACCCCATTATAAAACAAATGTGGAAAACCTATTACTGTGGATAAACAAACCCAAATGGGAGACACACTGATGTGCCTTTCCCAAGGGTTTAGTAAGTCAGGAGGTTTTGGCAGATGTTTCAAAATAATCCCTTTCAGAAAAGGGATCCAATAAAGAGGAAGCCTTTCCATGAATAAATTTGAATAAGTCTTGATAAAAGGATTTTATAGGCTAAAGGGATAAGATAAATCAAAGAGGGGCACCCAAGTAGGTATTTGGCATGCAGGTATGGGCACACAGGTAGGCTTGGGCGACCTGATGTTTAATTAAGTGATGAAAAACCCGAATGTTAAAACTTGGGTAAGACTTAACTCAAACCTTCAAGAGTATTCACAGGTATTCCCAGAAGTGGGGTACTCAAGTTCCTTTGAGAGGAATGGGTGGTGCACAAGTGTTTCTGATTTAGGGTGGTTGGGAACTTTATGCATACAATTGTAATGGATTTCAAACACTAAAGGGACTTAAGTCGTATGATCCTCCTTTAATTCCTCTACCCTAGGTGTTAAAGAACTACCTTGAAGGTTTCAGAAGACTTTGGTGAAGCACTAGGGTGATCGGAGTAGCAATTGGGCTTTAGGGAAATTCTTCCATCACAAATGAGGACCCCAAGGGTCTATTTATAGGAAAAATAGGTGACCTTGGGCGAAGGAGTTTGGTTGCACAAGTGATTTGAATGCCGACATTGTGGCACGTAAGTGTCTGCGCAACGATGGTGACTTGGCTCAACTGGGGCGATTTCAAACTTGAACCTTTGAAAATCTTGAAATTCTCCATGTATTTTATCCTCTTTTTTATAAGGCATTAACCTTTGTCACCTTTTCATCGATGTAATGGAACGAAGTGTCAACACACATGAAGATAGAAAACAAAACAATTTTACTTGGTTCACCGATAAGGGCTAGTCCAAGGATCATACACCGATAGTGTGTCAGTCGTACCTAAACCCACTAATCTTCACTAGTTGTGGAAAATAAAAGTTCAGACATAGTAACTCTATGCCAGACACACTGACCATACAAGATTTTAGGAATAACATATTGACTCCCTCAGAACACTTTTTTAAACCTCCTAGATCACTGACTTGAGAGAATTATTACTCAATTTAATGACTTGAAGGTCACTTTAATAGATTGGTATTTAAGTCTTTGTCCATAACTAGAATTAGATTTTACTTTCACTTTAGACCTAAGTTGATGCGCTTTGAAAGAACTATTCACTTAAACCAGATGTTCAATACTGCAGTTCATAGAGCTCCTTCATGAAGCTCACAACCTTCATGAAGCAAACTGCCTTTGCGGAACAGTATGTGATTGTAGAATAACTAGTCATCATGAAACTCATTTCTCCAAGATACCTAATCATTGGTCAAGACTAAGATATTATTTTCACTATGCTCAAGAACATAATGAATACTTGATTCATGAATATCCTAGACTTCATGAATTTAGATAGATTCACCCTTTTCTCTAAATATTTTAATGTTTAATGAAGTGGTGGTAGCCTCATATTTTGTCACAACCCGCCTTCACCAAAAGGAGGGAAGGGTCAGCAGATTGCCAGGCCCTTCCTTCTTTAAGTTGAAGAAGAGATAATGACCCCCAAAACTTGCCTTCTATAGGTCTCGGAGTGGCGACTAGCACCAAGCGTATGGAAATTACACACAAATGGAGGTCATTAACCTTTTTGTTTTATAGGATCAGAAGATAAGATGATGAAACCCAACAACACCAAGGTAAAAGAAAAGTAAATCCAAAAGTAAACTATTCCCAGATGCATGTTTCAAAAGTAAAACCCACAAAGTAAAAAAGGTGACTACAAAGGTAAGTACCAAAGAAGAAAAACAACAACTACAACGGCCCCAAAGGTTCGAGCTAGTATGGTCCCGTGCGATCCCCGAAGTCCTACTAGAAACCTGAAAGCAGTTTTATATACGTAGGGTGAGCATACAAGTAAACTCAGTAAGGAAAACCAAAGACTCTCATGCACAAGTGGGGAAATGTACTAAAGTTCCGTGAGAAGCAGACAACCAACACTATCAAGGAGTTCACCCATCCAACTCACCGACTACACTCACCAAGTAATGCAAACCAAGTAATATATATAATAAGAGCACATCGATGTTTGGGTACCCCGCGCCACTTTCCCACTGGTTATTGAGACATCCTACGCATCGAACCAATCCTGCCATTCTCACCGCAGTTCCACTGGCACACCCGCTCGCACACACCTGGGCCACAACCACACGCAGTCCCACTGCCGAATCTTGCCCGCAAACACCTGGGCCACAGTCACACGTAACCACGCCTGCAAACACCTAGGCCAGAACAACCACCACCACGCCCGAAGACACCTGGGATAAAAGATCCACTGCCACGCCCGAAGACACCTGGGACTCATCCTGAAGACACTTGGGAAACCACCTGCCGCACACACCTGGCCAACCACCACACTACCTCGCCCGAAGGTTCTTGGGCTAATAATGGACCTCAGGCCATCACAGCCTGCCTGAAGGTACTTGGGCTATCCGGGAAAGGGAGCAGAAAAGGAGCTAATAACCAGCCACTAAGAATAGTGTTGGAAAAAACACCCTCCCCCATGAAATGGGGGGTGTTCAGTACTAAGTTCTCAACATGGATGGGGTGCGAATAAGAAAAACAAAACTACAAGTATATACATAGGTAACAAGCACTCACCCAAAGTTAGGTTTTTCTTCAGACAGCCTACAGATCACAACATCACTCAAGTCCGAGTCACGACTCTCGCCAATAAAACTCGTTTGTCCCATTCTTGTTTTCATGTTCAGTAATAATGTATAAATAAGTTCATTCACCTACTTGGGAAACTAACACCATAAGCATAACCAAGGAAGAATCCAACCAAACGTCAATTTAAACATTCACACCCGGTTCTCTTGTAATGTTACAAAAACAAGGGAATAAGTGAGATCACTTGAAGTACTAGAACCAAAGAAACCCTCGAGACACTACCCCATGTCCCCCAAAATGATTTCTCATCAACAGAGGATCCCACCCGAATTTGTGATATAAATAAGGTAACCACCCAGTCATAAAACTCACAACCACTGAATCTGTAACAACAGGGAATCCCATTCCCAATTTCACAACCACCGAGAGTATAAAAACAGGGGATCCCATCCCCTCCCACATCTCCAGCAACCAGCCCGTGAAAGAAGAATAATCAAACCGCTACCACCAAGCAAGGCAGACCCATGCAGGTATTTCCAGATTTAAAAGATTTTACACGCTCCATGATTTCAATTTCGTGTGCTTTAACCGGGGGTTATCACAGAAGGGTTGATCCTGGTGCTTTCAATTTATTTAGCCAGGTGTACGTGATTAACCAATTGCCCTTTTCACAGAAGGAGTTCACAACCACAAACAAGTCATTTAAAACATCCCCAGGGGTTCATTAGTGCATAGTGAAACACCACCAACGACCATAATTTTCAGTAGGCATAAGCCCGCATAATTCAGAAAGATGATCACAACATAAAACAACATCAACGATCACAACCCCTTCTTTCTTTATAGAATCCGTTCATTATCTTTATTTAGGTCTGGTTTATCCAATTCTACAGAATCAAAAGCATGCCCACCCCGCATGATACAAAAAAGAGAGAGGCGAAGGAGAAATTCCCTACTTGTTGGATCAAAGATCTATGCTGAAGCCGGAGGCGAAAATTCATAGATAGCGATGCGGTTCACCTGAACAAAAATCACCACGTCTATCAATGCTTAGGATGGGCGTGGAACTTCACGCATAGCGATGCGGCTCGTCTGAATGAAAAGCTGGTCATCTGGAAGAAGGGTACTCTTAGCACACGGTGATAGAGAAAAGAAGAAACCATGGATAAACCTTAGTTTATAAGAGGCGCAGACGGTTGAGATAAGAACACCAAACCACGTAAGGAGTGGGGGTCATGGGTTGACTACGTGGCCCCACAAGTTATTAAAAAGGGGTCGAGTGGTTTAAACCGATGCACACACCAGGTTTATTCATTAATAATTAATTAAAACATTTACTGGCGTTACCGGGCTTTAAAACATGCTTAAAGGAGTCGAAAGAGAGTTTAAAACCCTAATCGTGCAAAAAGGAGCACTACTGGCCCGAGTGGTAGGCCAGATCCACCAGTAGCTGAGAGCTACCAGCGGTTGAAAACTACCGGTAGCCGAGATACCGGTAGGCTGCAGCTACCGATAGGCTGTAGCTACCGGTAGATCGAGCTACCAGTAGATAGAGCCACCGGTAGCTGCAGCTACCGGTAGACCGAGCTAC
The DNA here is from genome assembly GCA_963277665.1 of Viscum album. Lineage (NCBI taxonomy): Eukaryota > Viridiplantae > Streptophyta > Magnoliopsida > Santalales > Viscaceae > Viscum > Viscum album. Next base: position 596,511,863 of record OY728127.1, read on the forward strand.
AGGTAGACAGGGCTACCGGTAGGCTGCAGCTACCGGTAGACCGAGCTACTGGTAGACAGAGCTACCAGTAGGCTGCGGCTACCGGTAGACCGAGCTACCAGTAGGACTGCTACCGGTAGGCTAAGGCTATCGGTAGGCCTACCATTACGCCAAACTTCACTGAGATTCCCAGACCAGAAAACCCAACACGAGATTTTCACAAAGAAATGGACCCCAAAAACCCAGGTCATTACATCAGATACCTCTTAAACGATTCTCGTCCCCGATAATCAAAACAAAACAGAAGGAAAGAGAGGGTCCAAACAACCACCTCGAAAGATACCTCTTAGGAGTGAACCCATGTTAACTAAAAACACTTACAACATACCATGCCAAACTGCCCAGGCATGTGGGTTGGGGAGTCTCCTCCCCCATGTCAAGATATTATCCTCTTTGGGCGGCACTGAATCACCTGCATGGGTTTAATCACATCCACCTTAATGTGTCTTGATTATGGGTTGGGTTCTCTCCTCCCCCATAGCCAGGGATTTTCACACACATTCAGAGGAAAGAAAACCAGTACATTTCATAGCCAACAAGACAAAATGTTCTACCACAACTGATAAAACAAAGAAAAAAACTCAAAACAACTCTGGGTACTGTGTACGCATCTGTGCTTCTCTCTCCCATGTACTCTACTCGAGCCCACCACGTCTCCACAACACACGAACCAAGGTAATGGTTCGCCCACGAAGCACCTTCTCCCTACGATCCTCGATCATCACTGGTCTCTCCACAAAAGTTACATCGTCCTCGATGTCCAGCTCACCCCAATAAAGGACGCGTGAATCGTTGTGCAGATACCGACAGAGCTAGGACACATGGAAGACATCATGTATCCTCAGTAGAGGTGGTGGTAACGCTAGCTGGTAAGCCACTTCGCCGACCCGCCGCAACACTTCGAAGGGTCCAATGAACCTGGGAGAAAGCTTACTCCCCTTGTCAAACCTCCGCTGCCCACGCCGAGGGGAGACCTTCAAGAACACGTGGTCTCCAACCTCAAACTCCAAGGGCCTCCTCCTGGTATTAGCATACGACTTCTATCGGTCCTGGGCCGCCTTCATCCTTTCCCGTATGAGATGAACCTTCTTTGTCGTGCTCTTCACCAATTCCGGGCCAAGGATGCCTGCCTCTCCTACTTCGGTCCAACACACAAGTGAACAACATGGTCTCCCGTACAAAGCTTCAAACGGGGCCATACCAATGGTAGAGTGGTATCTATTATTGTAGGCAAACTCTACCAGATGCAAGTATCACACCCATGATCCCCCTGAGTCCAGAACACATGCCTGCAACATATCCTCCAAGGTCTGGATGGTGCGCTCTATCTGTCCATCTGTCTGTGGATGGAAAGTAGTGCTAAGATGCATATGGGTTCCAAAATCATGCTTCAATCCTCTCCAGACTTGCGAAGTAAACCGTGCATCCCTATATGAGACTATAGACCTCAAAATCCCATGAAAACGCACCACCTCATCCACATACTTTCATGCCAATGCATCCAATGCACTCGACTCCTTGATCGCCAGAAAGTGAGCCGATTTTGTCAACCTTTCCACTACCACCCAGATGGCGTCGTATCCCCCTTGGACCTTAGGTAGTCTCGTGACGAAATCCATCGAGATGTCGTCCCACTTCCACTCGGGGACATCTAGAGACTGTAGTAGGCCGCCTGGAACTCGGTGTTCATCCTTCACTTACTAACACACTAAGAACTTGGCCACAAACTCTACCACTGCTCGCTTCAATCTGGGCCACCAAAACTTTCTCTTCAGTCCCTGGTACATCTTGGAAACTCCTGGGTGTACCACCAGGGGTGATTTTTGGAACTCACTGAGAACCTTGCCACGCATTACTCCTGGAAAAAACAACCTTCCCTGGAAAATCATCTGGTTCTGGAAATCCTCTGTCCATCCTTCCGGAGCATTTCCCTTGGCCTCAATATAAGAGATCTTGAAGTCGTAATCCTAGAGGAACTCCACCCATCTCCACTGTCGCAAGTTTAGGTCCCGCTGGGAGAAGATATACCTCAAGCTTTTTTGATCTGTGAAGACCACAAAGCGTTATCCGATGAGGTAGTGACGCCATAAATTTAGAACAAAAACAACCACTGCAAGCTCCAGGTCGTGGGTGGCGTAATTACGCTCATGAGGGCGTAGCTTCCTGGACCCATAAGAGATCACCCCTTGTTGCTGTATCAACACACATCCCAGGCCCTGTCCTGAAGCATCACAGAACACCTCATACGCCACCCCTTCTTCTGGTAATATCAGCACTGGAGCACTAACCAACTTCTCCTTCAGATAGCTGAAGGCTGACTCGCACTGCTCACTCCACATGAAAACTCGGTCTTTCTTGGTCAGGGCTGTCAAAGGGGCTGCAACTCGGGAGAAGTTGGGTACGAACCTCCGATAGTAACCCGCCAGCCCAAGGAAACTACGGACCTCTGCCACATTCTTGGGTGCTTCCCAAGAACAACTGCCTCAACCTTTGATGGGTCCACCGCTACCCCCTGCTCGGACACCACGTGCTCGAGGAAGTGCACTTCACGTGTCCAGAACTTGCATTTCAAAAACTTCCCATAGAGATGATGATGTCGGAGGACCTCCAGAACAACCCTCAGGTGCTCTGCATGGTCATCCTCTGATCTTGAGTAGACCAGGATGTCGTCGATGAACACAACTACGAACCGGTCTAGGTACTCCCAGAAGATGGAGTTCATAATCCCCATGAACACAACCGGGGCGTTCATAACACCGAAGGGAATGACTACAAACTCGAAGTGTCCATATCTGCACCTGAACATCGTCTTCGGAATGTCGCCCTCCTTCACTCTCAGCTGGTGGTACCCAGACCACAGATCGATCTTCAAGAACCATCTTGCCCCTTTCAACTGGTCGAAAAGATCGTCTATCCTCAGAAGAGGGTAGCGATTCTTGATCGTCACTTGATTCAGCCTCCTGTAGTCTATACACAACCTGAGACCACCATCTACCTTCTTTGCGAACAAGACTGGAGCACCCCACGGTGACGCACTCGGCCGAACATAACCCCTATTCATTAGATCATCAATCTGGATCCGCAACTCCCGTAGCTCTGAAGGTGCCATCCGGTAAGGAGGCATCAAGATCGGATGAGCGTCGGGCTGCAGGTCTATCCCGAACTTGATATCCCATCGAGGGGGTAGAGTCGTTACCTCCTCAGGAAAGACGTCCATAAATTCACGGACAACCTCTGGCACCTACACCATCTCAACATCTACTGACTCTACTGACAGTTCGGCTAACAAGGAGAGGAGGGGTTCCTCTCGCCTGCTGCCCTTCTGACCGCTCCGCTCGCTGGTGAAGGTAAAACGCCGGCCAGCCAAGTCTGAGAACATGACCCTTCATCGAAAACAGTCGATGACGGCACACACATAGAATAGCCAGTCGATGCCTAGGATGACATTGTATGGATGTATCTACAGTAGAATAAGATCCCTAACCGACTGATGTGGCCCTATCATCAGTCTACATCCTCGACAAACAAACAAAAAGTTGGTCTGACCTCCGACTGACGTGCTCAACACCAGGGGCACTGGAAGTCTCTTGGCATCTAGACCCAAGGCACATGCTAGACTGGGTGCAACAAAGGAGTGCAAAGCTCCGGTATCAAACAAGTCATAAGCAAGAGTGCTAAACAAACTGATCGTACCTAGAACAACCTCCGGCCCTACTAGAACAGCTGCCTTCGCGGTGTGTAGCTGTCCACGCCCGACTCCTATGCCCCTCGTCTATTGGCCACCTCCCCGACCACGCCCCGGTTGAGGTCCCTAAGGAGCGCCCTGAGGTCGGCCCCCTCCTCCTACGTCTGTCCTCGGAGGAGCGGGAGCTCGCTGTCCCTACGACTGCTGCTGGAAAGGCCTGGCTGGAAGCTTCTACTAGGGCGGGTGCTGGGGCTATCCGCCACTGCCGTACTATAACCGATCCGAGCACTGACTCCGGAGATGTCCATGGCTCCCACAGACGAAGCATCGCGGTCCTGGGCCCGAAGGAAAAGGGCGAGGACCAGGGGATCGAAACTGAAACTGCTGCGGCCTGCTCCCTGCGGGTCGGAACCTGGAGGGTCCTAACGCTGGAGGCCTAGTGCTGACGGCCTTCCCCTTCGATGGTCCCAGCTGAATCCCCTCTCGTGACACACCTCCTAGAGCGTGCATCCTCTCCACCACTTCGACCTTCTTTTGGACCTCCAAGTACGTCGGCAGGGTAAAGGGGGTAACAACATACTAGAGGGAGGGTTGGAGTGCTTCCTCTAAACATCTTGCCCGAGACTCCTTGTCGGGAAAGAGATCCGAAGGAAAACCTATAAGGTCCTTGAACTTGATTCCTAGCTCCCTTACTGACATACTCCCATGCTGGAGGGAGAGTAGCTCCTGTCTCTTTTCCGCCTTCATCACCGAGGAGAGGAATTCCGCCCGAAACTCTTTCTTAAAATCCACCCATGCCACCTCAGCATCTCTCCTCTCCCCCAGGTAAAGCATCCACCACTGACGCACCGCTCCCCGCATCTGGCTGACAGCCAGAGGAACCCAGTACTCGGTCGGGGACCGAATCAGGCCGAAAGCTATCACTAGATCCTCTAGCCAGCCTTCCATCTTCATGTCAGAGGTGCTGCCCTCATACTTCTCGAGGGTTTGTCGCTGGAAGGCCCGAAGAGTCTTCTGCCACTGGTCATCCTCATCCTCTCGATCAGCTCTCTTCCGATCGTCCAAAGTAGTCTCTGGGGCCTCGATCTCTTGTACCACACGTGGTCACCTTCCAGGTGCCATAACTGCAAGGTAACCAAGGAATTCCTAAGCTCAAGTAGTGCAGAATATTGTTCTTAAAATTTCTTAAACTTTTCATTTATTCTCAATTCCTAAGACATCCCAGAAACACGAGAACACAAGTCATTATGATCCATGTACCTTTCCTTGGGTCTCTACCCTGCAATCAGCGTGGCCTCACTTGGTCGTTCGGTAGGTCCAGAGTCCTTGCATCGGATCACGGGGGCCCCTAAAATCCCGTGTCCTAGTCGGTCTTCCCTGGCCTAATTCACGCACCAAGGTCACCCAACACTGTTACCTCACCATCCCATGCAATCCTCACTATGACTAACTCCAGACTCCATCCTATCTCTCAACCTGCGCTCTGATACCATTCTGTCACGACCCGCCTTCACCAAAAGAAGGGAAGGGTCATCATATTGCCAGGACCTTCCTTCTTTAAGTTGAAGGAGAGATAATGACCCCATAAACCCGCCTTCTATAGGTCCCGGAGTGGAGACTAGCACCAAGGGTATGGAAATTACACAAAAATGGAAGGCATTACCCTTTTTGTTTTATAGAATCAGGAGATAAGATGATGAAACCCAACAACACCAAGGTAAAAGAAAAGTAAATCCAAAAGTAAACTATTCCCACATGCATGTTTCAAAAGTAAAAGCCACAAAGTACAAAAGGTGACTAAAAAGGTAAGTATCAAAGAAGAAAAAAAGAAACTGCAACGACCCCAAAGGTCCGAGATAGTATGGTCCCGCGCGATCCCCGAAGTCCTCCTGGAAACCTGAAAGCAGTTTTATATACGTAGGGTGAGGATACAAGTACACTCAGTAAGGAAAACCAAAGACTCTCGTGCACAAGTGGGGGAACGTACTAAAGTTATGTGAGAAGCAGAAAACCAACACTATCAAGGAGTTCACCCATCCCACTCACCGGCTACACTCACCAAGTAATGCAAACCAAGTAATATATATAATAAGAGCACATCGATGTTTGGGTACCCCGCGAAACTTTCCCACTGGTTATTGAGACATCCTACGCATCGAACCAATCCTGCAATTCTCACCGCAGTCCCACTACCACACCCGCCCGCACACACTTGGGCCACAACCACACGCAGTCCCACTACCGAATCCCTCCCGCAAACACCTAGGCCACAGTCACATGTAACCACGCCTACAAACACCTAGGCCAGAACAACCACCACCAAGCCTGAAGACACCTAGGCTAAAAGATCCACTGCCATGCCCGAAGACACCTGGGCCTCATCCCAAAGACACTTGGGAAACCACCTGCCGCACACACCTGGCCAACCACCACACTACCCCGACCGAAGGTTCTTGGGCTAATAATGGACCTCAGGCCATCACAGCCTTCCTGAAGGTACTTGGGCTATCCGGGAAAGGGAGTATAAAAGGATCTAATAACCATCCACTAAGAATAGTGTTGGAAAAAACACCCTCCCCCATGAAATGGGGGTGTTCGGTACTAAGTGATCGACATGGGTGGGGCGCGAATAAGAAACAAAAAACTACAAGTATATACATAGGTAACAAGCACTCACCCAAAGTTAGGTTTTTCTTCAGACAGCCTACAGATCACAACAACACTCAAGTCTGAGTCACAACTCTCACCAACAAAACTCGTTTGTCCCATTCTTGTTTTCATGTTCAGTAATAATGTTTAAATAAGTTTATGCACCTACTTGGGCAACTAACACCATAAGAATAACCAAAGAAGAATCTAGCCAAACGTCAATTTAAACATTCACACTCGGTTCTCTTGTAATGTTACAACAACAAGGGAATAAGTGAGATCCCTCAAAGTACTAAAACTAAAGATGTCACGACCCGTCCTCGGGGCCCGTGCCGTGACTACCCCAAGCCCGCCTTCCATAGGCCAGGGGCTGGCGACTAGCACCAAGGCGTAAAATCCCAGTAAACAGGGAAGGCATTGCCTTTATAAGTAACAACCACACAGAGTCAGCAAGCGGAAAGTAAAGTGCAGAAAAGTAAAGGGGCCGGAAATACAAGCCCAACTGTAAAGTACAACTGAAAGTAAAGTACAACGACTGAAGAAAAGACGGCGGCCTCGTGTCGTCCACTGGCAATCCCACCTGAAGGGTGGGTACAGATAGCCTCCAGGCTCCTCGGGTCCCACGTCCGCTCCGAGCACGTCCCGCCCAGTGGTCCACCTCCAGGTACCGTCCTGCTCCACGCCCAACCGTGATCAGCGCTGTCCGTCGTCTGCAACCAACACAACAAGGTGCGGGCATAGCCCGTGCAGGGGTGAGTACAAGCTACTCAGTAAGGACCCCGAGACCCCCGAAGGTCTCCCGAAATCCACAAAGGATATAGCACAAAAGAAAGATGCAATCACGAAGTAACATCTGACTCGACTTAGGTATATGCCCATACATATACCTAAGTCCCCAATTCTAGCTCTGCTCACGAGCTCAAGAACAACTCAATCCACAAAGGAAAGCAAGACTCAAATCCACAAGGAGAGTAAACGGTAAATCCACATAGGATAGTTCAACACAATCCACAAAGGAGAGTAACATAAGATTCAGCTCAACCAGGTATACTTTTTCAGATGACGTCAAAGACGATCACTGATCCATCTAAGTCGTCGGACCCACGAAGGATCGATAGGTACTAACCCCCGCAGAAGACCCACACAGGATCGGGCTCACACAGAACCTGTAGGCAGTGGCTCACACAGAACCGGTAGTAAGGACCCACATAGGATCGGGCTCACACAGAACCTGTAGCACTGATCCACGTAGGATCGCTGAGTGCAGTAGTCGACGCAGTCCACTGAGGATCTCTGCACAGTCGTCGCCGCAGTCCACGAAGGATCTCTGCTCTGCCGTCGCCGCAGTCCACGGAGGATCTCTGCTCTGTCGTCGTCGCAGTCCACGGAGGATCTCTGCTCTGTCGTCGAAGTCACAGCCAGCGCTAGGGTTCTCGCACAAAGCGAGCTCGTTTAGGAGGGTCCGCTCCACGAGCCGAGAGGCTGATACATCAACTGACACGTAGTCCGAAGTTGATGTATCCAAAAGTTCCGTATCGACAACAGGATCTCAACGCAACAGACGGCGCGTCAATCGGACGCCCGGTCTGAGAGTTATTGGCATTTTCGTCCCAGGGGCCCGGTTGGTTTTTAGGGAAAAACCAACCCTACCGTGCTCCGCCTGTATCCGATCCTCGGGCGGAGCATGCCAAAAGTTCCGTCTCACTTAGAGGAAACTACCACAGCTGACGGTACGTCGATCGGACGTCCGTAGCTCAAGTTATGAGCGTTTCCGCTCCGAGGGCCCGGTTGGTTTCGTGTACGAACCAACCCGGCCGAACCCAAAGTCTTCCGAAACCTTGAGTATAATATACCGAAACGACCGTCTTGATCCAAGGATCGCGTAGCCGCTGACGGTTCGTCAATCGGAGGTCCCAGGCCCAAGATATGGGCGAAGGACCGAAGAGGGCCCGAAACGGGGGTTCCGGGCCCGGGGCGACCTGGCCCGAACCCCCCCCTGGGGTCGGCCGAACCGGGTCGGCCCGAACCGGGCCGGCCCAAACCGGACCGAACCGGCTCGGCCGGGTCCGGTCCGGCCTGGGCGCGGCCCGGCCGACCGGACCGGCCGGCTCGGCCGGCGCGGCTTGGCCGGCCGCGCGGGTGGAAGGCCGCGGGCGCAGCCCGCGGTCGAGGGAGCCGCGGCCCGCGTGCGGGCCGCGCGGGTGGTCAGCGGACGCGGCGCATTGCCGCGTCCCGACCGGGTGGACCGGACCCGCGGACCGCGGGTCCGCTGGTTCGCCGCCGCCGCGGCCGAGCCGCGGCGGATTCCTCCGGCGGCGCGCCGGGCGCCGCCGCGCCGGCGACCCGCGCCGCCGCCTCCTTCCGCGGGCCGCCGGAGATGCTCCGGTGGCCCGATTTGCCTCCCGTCTGCGCCGATGCCCCTCCCGGATGCCGACCTTTACTGCGGAAACAACGGATCGCCCCTGCCGCGCGGTTTGTCGTCGTCTGCCATATCCGCACAACAAAAGAGATCGGCGGAGGGTTGTCGGGTCTTGTTCGTTAGACCCGCTCCCTCCGCGTTAATCATAAACAACGGGAGAAAAGAAATAAGATGATCAACACATGATCCAACAATTTTATTTAAAGATAAAATTGTTCGCTTGAAACCGGCTTTTTAAATTTTCAAGAACGTTCACGAGAAAATTTAAAAGGGGTAACTTTTCCAAAATAAATCCCTACCTCGAAGTCGTCGTCGGACGAGAGGTCGTCGCGGAATCGCTCGTCGCGGAAGAAGAAGATCGTCGCGTCGTCGCGGTATCCGGCGTCGCGTCGCCAATCTCCGGATCAAGAACAAACAAATTTAATTAATTAAATCCGTTGTTATTGAAATTAAGAAGGGAGAATTTAGAAGTTTCGATTCTCACCTTTAACCGCCGATCGCAGGTTCGCCGCGGAAGAAGAGGCACCGAAGAAGAAGAAGAAGGTCGCGGAAAAGCTGTTGACGTCGCGGATCGTGCGTCGTCGGATTCCGGTTCCGGCGTTCTTCGCGTTCTTCGCGTTCTTCGCGTTCTTCGCGTTCTTCGCGGAGAGGGTGGAGGCTCAGAGGAATTGCACAACGATAGCAATCCTCCAAAATAGACAAGTTTGTCTATTTTATTATTTTGCCAACAAACGTAAAACGCATAAGTAACGACCCAATTAATTCGTTGAATTAATTCAACGAGCGAAACAGCCCATTTAATTCACGAAAGAAACCGCCCAATTAAATGGTCTGTTAAGAATTAAAGAAACGCGTCGGTTGACTTTTCAGTTTCTTTGACGGGTTTTCGCGGGTGCGTTACTTAGCGAAAGAAACGGCGGGGCTCGTGCGGGCCCCACCTCACAAATATCCTATCAAGGGGGTAGGATATTCCTGGATAGCATCCTATCCAGTTCAACACAGTTCAAGCCGCCTTTAAGTGGCTTCAAGTGGCTTCCAAGCAGCTTAAGTGAAATAAAATAAAGTTGTCGCACAAATTTATTTTATTTCTGTCTTAAAGCCGCAAAATTTAAAAACCACGTCTGAGCAAACGCAACTCCGGAAGAGGCGTTTCTAAGCAAATACCGGCGCTGCGATTTCATCGGTGCCCTCAGAATTTGATTCCGGGCACCGGTTCAAAAGATAGAAAAACCCGCTCGTCCGTTCACTGAACGTACCCGAGCCAAACTTCGGAAATTGATTCCGGGCACACCGGGCCTCGGAATCAGGTGCCGTCTGAAGCTGCGCTCTTGTAAAATTCCAAAGAAAATTAAGAAAAAAAAAATTTCCTTGAAATTTGCGGGTCTTTACATTACTCCCACCTCAGGGCTTTACGTCCCCGTAAAGATACATCAAAAACTAGGGGAACAAATGGGGGTACTGAGCACGCATCTGAGCCTCCCGCTCCCAAGTGCTCTCCTGGAGGTTCCCGTGCTGCCATCTGACGCGCACAAGAGGAATCGACCGCCCACGTAGGACCCGCTCATGTCGATCCTCGATCTCCACTGGGACCTCCGCAAAAGTCGCCCCATCGTCCACGTCCAGCTCCCCAAAGTCGATGATGTGCGTCGGGTCGTGCACGTATCTCCTCAGCTGAGACACGTGGAAGACGTCGTGCACCCGGTGCAACTGAGGTGGTAGAGCCAGGCGATAAGCCACCTCTCCTATCCTGCTGAGGACCTGGAAAGGCCCGATGAAGCGTGGAGACAACTTGCCGCCTCGGCCAAATCTCCGTAAACCACGTTGAGGTGAGACACGCAAAAAGACGTGGTCGCCATCCTCGAACTCTAGTGGCCTCCGCCTCCTGTCAGCATATGACTTCTGCCGGCTCTGAGCTGTCCTCATCCTCTCCTGGATGATCTGGACCTTCTCTGTCGTGGCTCGGACCATCTCTGGTCCCACGAGTGCTGACTCCCCAGGGTCTGTCCAGCACAACGGTGATCTGCAGGGTCTGCCGTACAACGCCTCGTATGGTGCCATCCCGATGGTGGAGTGGTAGCTGTTGTTGTACGCGAACTCCACCAAGGGTAGGTGGTCCTCCCAGCTGCGACCAAAGTCGAGAACACATGCACGGAGCATGTCCTCGAGCGTCTGTATGGTCCTCTCCGTCTGACCATCCGTATGAGGGTGGAAGGCTGTGCTCAGATGGAGCCGCGTCCCGAACGCCTCCTGCAACCCCTTCCAAAGCCGGGAAGTGAAACGAGCATCTCGATCGGAGATGATAGACGATGGCACACCGTGAAGTCGTACGATCTCCTGGACGTAAAGACGTCCCAAGCTCTCCACTGAGCCCTGCTCTCTGATGGGTAAGAAGTGTGCCGACTTGGTGAGTCGGTCGACAATCACCCAAATGGAGTCGTGACCTCTGGAAGTGCGTGGAAGTCCAGTCACGAAGTCCATAGATATGCCGTCCCACTTCCACTCCGGGACCTCCAAGGGCTGTACCAAGCCTGCTGGTACCTGATGCTCTGCCTTCACCTGCTGGCAGGTGAGGCATCGCGAAACGAACTCAGCCACAACTTTCTTCATGCCCGGCCACCAGTGCTGTCGTCTGAGATCCTGGTACATCTTCGCCACTCCAGGATGTACCGCCAAGGGAGAAGTGTGAAACTCTCTCAGCACATCCTCTCGTAGAGTGACTGGTACGAAGGTACGCCCTCTAAAAAGGATGTCGTGCTCTGCTCCAAGGGAGAAACCATCAGGCGCCTGACCTGAGGATATCAGTGCACGCCGGGTCTCACAGTCAGCGTCCCCACGCTGAGCCTCTCTGACCCGCTGTAGAAGTGGAGGAGAGACTGTGAGAGACTGAAGAAAGGCTGCTCCGTCTCTATCCACGAAGGATATCCGTAAGGAGGCTAGCTGCTCTGTCGCCTCCTCAAGCAGCTGAATGCCCGTCCTCCTGCTGAGGGCATCGGCTACCACGTTCCCCTTCCCAGGAGTATAGACTATCTCAAAGTCATAGTCCTGGAGGAACTCAAGCCATCTCCGCTGTCTCAGGTTCAGGTCCTTCTGAGAGAAGATATACCTGAGACTCTGGTGGTCAGAAAAGACCGTGAAGCGCTCGCCCATCAGATAGTGCCGCCAAGTCTTCAGAGCGAAGACCACTGCTGCTAACTCCAGATCATGAGTGGCGTAGTTCTGCTCATGCGGCCTCAACTGACGTGATCCGTAGGCGATCACGGCCCACTCCTGCATCAGGACGCACCCGAGTCCAGTCCCTGATGCGTCGCAGTAAACTACGTATCCAACTCCCTCCTCAGGCAACCTCAAGATAGGTGCGCTGGTCAATCTCTGTCTCAGCTCCTGGAAGCTCTGCTGACATCTGTCTGACCATACGAAGGGTTTCCCCTTCTTCGTCAACGCTGAGAGTGGTGCCGCAACTCTGGAGAAGTCTGGCACGAATCTTCAATAGTATCCCGCTAGGCCCAAGAAGCTCCGCACCTCTGTCACGCTCCTGGGTGGCTCCCAAGCTAGCACTGCCTCGATCTTCGCGGGATCCACTGCAACTCCCGCCTCAGAGATGACGTGTCCCAAGAAATGGACCTCACGTAACCAGAACTGGCATTTTGAGAGCTTGCCATAAAGCTGGTGCTCTCGGAGCGTGTCTAGCACAACTCGCAGGTGGTAGGCATGCTCCTCCTCAGTCGTCGAGTATACCAAAATGTCGTCAATGAAGACCACGACAAATCGGTCGAGGTATGGCTGGAAGATCCTGTTCATGAGGCTCATGAACACTGCTGGAGCATTGGTTACGCCGAACGGCATAACCAAGAACTCATAATGGCCATACCGACACCTGAAGGCCGTCTTCTGCACGTCCTCGTCTCGAACTCTGAGCTGATGATAGCCTGACCGGAGGTCTATCTTTGAGAACCACCACGCTCCCTTGAGCTGATCGAAGAGGTCATCAATCCGTGGCAGCGGATACTTGTTCCTCACTGTCACCTGGTTCAGGCGACGATAGTCGACACACAGTCGCAAGCTCCCGTCCGCCTTCTTGGCGAACAAAATCGGGGAAGCCCAGGGTGAAACACTGGGTCGGATAAACCCCTTGCTCTGCAGGTCCTCCAACTGTACCCGCAGCTCCCGAAGCTCGGCGGGGGCCATCCGATATGCTGGAGTAGATATCGGGGCTGTCCCGGGGTACAAGTCGATGTAAAAGTCTACCTCTCTACGAGGAGGTAGCCCTGGAACGTCGTTGGGAAAGACGTCCACGTACTGGTCCACCACTGCAGGAAAAGCCGGACTCCGCACGTCCACTGCTCCTAGGATGAGGCTAGCCAACTGATGAGAGATGGGTTGCACTCTCCTCTGCGGAAGTCCATCCTGTGCTGCAAAGGTTCCCTTCTCGCCGGTGAAGGTAAACCTGCTCCCGTCGGTGCGAACACATCGCACCTTGCGCCTAAAACAGTCGATCTGGGCATGAACCGTGGATAGCCAATCCATGCCCAAGATGACGTCGTAAGGCCTCGACGCCGCTACAAGGAGATCCCAGCCGAAGCTCTCGCCTCCTAGAGTAAGCTCACACTGCCGGCACCAGTGCGTAATCGTCGAGTCTGCTCCCGTAGGAGTCTCTAGCCGTAAGGATCGAGCCAACGGCTCAGTCGGAATCTCCGAGCTCCGAACAAGGGCAGAGGCTATGAAAGAGTGACTCGCTCCTGTGTCTATAAGTACTGCAGCAAGGGTGGAATAGACACAGATCGTACCTCGAATCATCTCTGGCAAGTCGGGGTCGTAGGCCTCCACTGCCTGGAGCTGGGCCTGTCCCTGCCCGCCAGCTCCCTGTGGTCGAGGTGGCCCTCCTGGTGGTGGTGGGGGTAGAGCCTGGAAGCGTCGCCCACCACCCGCTGCTCGGCCAGCTCCTCTGCCTCGTCCGCCTCCTCCCTGCGGACCGCCACGGTCGACCCTCTGCCTCTGCCTGGGTGGCCCCTCCACCGTCTGCTGCTCCTCTGATCGGCGAGTCGGGCAGTCACGAGCCATGTGACCCTGCCCGCCGCAAGAGTAGCACAACCTGCCTCTCGAAAGGCTGGCACTCCGCTGTGTGCCTCGTACTGCTGAGCCGGTGTCCTGAGGCCGTCTGCGTGGGGGTCTGGTCTGCCTGGACCCGTGAGTCATCCGTCGGCTACCTGCTGCCGAAGACTCAGCTACCTGCCGCCCTGCGCTAGGTCTCGCCGCTGAAGAAGGCTCTGCCAGGAAGCTCTCGATCAGGAGGGCTCGCTCCAGCACTCCCTCCTGGGTCGGAATGCTGAGGGAGATCAGCGACGCCCGAATCTCCTGTCGCAAGCCCTGCTCGAAGGTCCGGGCCCGGAAGAAGGGGTCCCGTACCATGTCGGTCGAGTAGCGAGATAGGTCCGTGAACCTCGCCGCGTACTGAGCGACCGTCATGCTGCCCTGGCGCAGCTGGAGAAGCTCCTGGATGCGCACCGCTCGGAGGGTGGCCGAGACGAACTCAGAGCGGAAGAGGCTCTCGAAGTCCGCCCAGAGCAAGGATGCCTCATCGTGAACCTGGAGCATCAGGCTCCACCATCGTCCTGCCGCCGCCAGCAGGAGGCTCGCTGCGAGAATCACCATGAGATCCGCTGGTGTCCTCACTAGTCTGAAGATCCGTACCACCGCCTCTAGCCAGTCCTCGGCGGCCTGGGGGTCCGCCTCACCGCGAAACCTGGGCGGTCGCTGGCTCTGAAACTCATGCAGTGCCCTGAGGCGACGTGCATCGTCAGCATCTGGTACTGGTAGCATCGGTGGCTCGGCGGGTAAAGCTACCGCCGGTGCCACAGCTGGCAAAGGGCCCTGCACCGAGGCCTCGTCGCTCGGTGGGCTGCCGTCGCGCCCTACACTCGGAACCCTAGCTGGCTGTCGTCGCGGGGCCATCCTGAAAAGGAGAACAAGAGCACCACAGTCAGAACAGTATACCTGGTGAGCTGGCACAAGTAATCGCAAGGAAAACTTGAGACTTCCATAAAGCAGATCAGTATACCCGGTGAGCTGACACAAGTAATCACAAAGAAAACTTGAAACACACACGCAATCAATGTTTTCATGCATTAAGTCGGAAATCAGGAGTCAGGGTCCTGGTGTACGGATACGTCGGCCGCCGCACCAACACTGGGCTCCCTGAACTGATAACCACACTCAATACACTAAACACTATTGCTTCACATAGAAAGAAAGGACGATCAGAGTCCGCGATAGAACCGACCACCTTTGATACCAATTTGTCACGACCCGTCCTCGGGGCCCGTGCCGTGACTACCCCAAGCCCGCCTTCCATAGGCCAGGGGCTGGCGACTAGCACCAAGGCGTAAAATCCCAGTAAACAGGGAAGACATTGCCTTTATAAGTAACAACCACACAGAGTCAGCAAGCGGAAAGTAAAGTGCAGAAAAGTAAAGGGGCCGGAAATACAAGCCCAACTGTAAAGTACAACTGAAAGTAAAGTACAGCGACTGAAGAAAAGACGGCGGCCTCGTGTCGTCCACTGGCAATCCCACCTGAAGGGTGGGTACAGATAGCCTCCAGGCTCCTCGGGTCCCACGTCCGCTCCGAGCACGTCCCGCCCAGTGGTCCACCTCCAGGTACCGTCCTGCTCCACGCCCAACCGTGATCAGCGCTGTCCGTCGTCTGCAACCAACACAACAAGGTGCGGGCATAGCCCGTGCAGGGGTGAGTACAAGCTACTCAGTAAGGACCCCGAGACCCCCGAAGGTCTCCCGAAATCCACAAAGGATATAGCACAAAAGAAAGATGCAATCACGAAGTAACATCTGACTCGACTTAGGTATATGCCCATACATATACCTAA
This sequence comes from Viscum album, assembly GCA_963277665.1. Taxonomy (NCBI): domain Eukaryota; kingdom Viridiplantae; phylum Streptophyta; class Magnoliopsida; order Santalales; family Viscaceae; genus Viscum; species Viscum album. Next base: position 596,527,535 of record OY728127.1, read on the forward strand.
GTCCCCAATTCTAGCTCTGCTCACGAGCTCAAGAACAACTCAATCCACAAAGGAAAGCAAGACTCAAATCCACAAGGAGAGTAAACGGTAAATCCACATAGGATAGTTCAACACAATCCACAAAGGAGAGTAACATAAGATTCAGCTCAACCAGGTATACTTTTTCAGATGACGTCAAAGACGATCACTGATCCATCTAAGTCGTCGGACCCACGAAGGATCGATAGGTACTAACCCCCGCAGAAGACCCACACAGGATCGGGCTCACACAGAACCTGTAGGCAGTGGCTCACACAGAACCGGTAGTAAGGACCCACATAGGATCGGGCTCACACAGAACCTGTAGCACTGATCCACGTAGGATCGCTGAGTGCAGTAGTCGACGCAGTCCACTGAGGATCTCTGCACAGTCGTCGCCGCAGTCCACGAAGGATCTCTGCTCTGCCGTCGTCGCAGTCCACGGAGGATCTCTGCTCTGTCGTCGTCGCAGTCCACGAAGGATCTCTGCTCTGTCGTCGAAGTCACAGCCAGCGCTAGGGTTCCCGCACAAAGCGAGCTCGTTTAGGAGGGTCCGCTCCACGAGCCGAGAGGCTGATACATCAACTGACACGTAGTCCGAAGTTGATGTATCCAAAAGTTCCGTATCGACAACAGGATCTCAACGCAACAGACGGCGCGTCAATCGGACGCCCGGTCTGAGAGTTATTGGCATTTTCGTCCCAGGGGCCCGGTTGGTTTTTAGGGAAAAACCAACCCGACCGTGCTCCGCCTGTATCCGATCCTCGGGCGGAGCATGCCAAAAGTTCCGTATCACTTAGAGGAAACTACCACAGTTGACGGTACGTCGATCGGACGTCCGTAGCTCAAGTTATGAGCGTTTCCGCTCCGAGGGCCCGGTTGGTTTCGTGTACGAACCAACCCGGCCGAACCCAAAGTCTTCCGAAACCTTGAGTATAATATACCGAAACGACCGTCTTGATCCAAGGATCGCGTAGCCGCTGACGGTTCGTCAATCGGAGGTCCCAGGCCCAAGATATGGGCGAAGGACCGAAGAGGGCCCGAAACGGGGGTTCCGGGCCCGGGGCGACCCGGCCCGAACCCCCCCCTGGGGTCGGCCGAACCGGGTCGGCCCGAACCGGACCGAACCGGCTCGGCCGGGTCCGGTCCGGCCTGGGCGCGGCCCGGCCGACCGGACCGGCCGGCTCGGCCGGCGCGGCTTGGCCAGCCGCGCGGGTGGAAGGCCGCGGGCGCAGCCCGCGGTCGAGGGAGCCGCGGCCCGCGTGCGGGCCGCGCGGGTGGTCAGCGGACGCGGCGCATTGCCGCGTCCCGACCGGGTGGACCGGACCCGCGGACCGCGGGTCCGCTGGTTCGCCGCCGCCGCGGCCGAGCCGCGGCGGATTCCTCCGGCAGCGCGCCGGGCGCCGCCGCCCCCGGTCGCCGGCGCCGCCGCGCCGGCGACCCGCACCGCCGCCTCCTTCCGCGGGCCGCCGGAGATGCTCCGGTGGCCCGATTTGCCTCCCGTCTGCGCCGATGCCCCTCCCGGATGCCGACCTTCACTGCGGAAACAACGGATCGCCCCTGCCGCGCGGTTTGTCGTCGTCTGCCATATCCGCACAACAAAAGAGATCGGCGGAGGGTTGTCGGGTCTTGTTCGTTAGACCCGCTCCCTCCGCGTTAATCATAAACAACGGGAGAAAAGAAATAAGATGATCAACACATGATCCAAAAATTTTATTTAAAGATAAAATTGTTCGCTTGAAACCGGCTTTTTAAATTTTCAAGAACGTTCACGAGAAAATTTAAAAGGGGTAACTTTTCCAAAATAAATCCCTACCTCGAAGTCGTCGTCGGACGAGAGGTCGTCGCGGAATCGCTCGTCGCGGAAGAAGGAGATCGTCGCGTCGTCGCGGTATCCGGCGTCGCGTCGCCAATCTCCGGATCAAGAACAAACAAATTTAATTAATTAAATCCATTGTTATTGAAATTAAGAAGGGAGAATTTAGAAGTTTCGATTCTCACCTTTAACCGCCGATCGCAGGTTCGCCGCGGAAGAAGAGGCACCGAAGAAGAAGAAGAAGGTCGCGGAAAAGCTGTTGATGTCGCGGATCGTGCGTCGTCGGATTCCGGTTCCGGCGTTCTTCGCGTTCTTCGCGTTCTTCGCGTTCTTCGCGGAGAGGGTGGAGGCTCAGAGGAATTGCACAACGATAGCAATCCTCCAAAATAGACAAGTTTGTCTATTTTATTATTTTGCCAACAAACGTAAAACGCATAAGTAACGACCCAATTAATTCGTTGAATTAATTCAACGAGCGAAACAGCCCATTTAATTCACGAAAGAAACCGCCCAATTAAATGGTCTGTTAAGAATTAAAGAAACGCGTCGGTTGACTTTTCAGTTTCTTTGACGGGTTTTCGCGGGTGCGTTACTTAGCGAAAGAAACGGCGGGGCTCGTGCGGGCCCCACCTCACAAATATCCTATCAAGGGGGTAGGATATTCCTGGATAGCATCCTATCCAGTTCAACACAGTTCAAGCCGCCTTTAAGTGGCTTCAAGTGGCTTCCAAGCAGCTTAAGTGAAATAAAATAAAGTTGTCGCACAAATTTATTTTATTTCTGTCTTAAAGCCGCAAAATTTAAAAACCACGTCTGAGCAAACGCAACTCCGGAAGAGGCATTTCTAAGCAAATACCGGCGCTGCGATTTCATCGGTGCCCTCAGAATTTGATTCCGGGCACCGGTTCAAAAGATAGAAAAACCCGCTCGTCCGTTCACTGAACGTACCCGAGCCAAACTTCGGAAATTGATTCCGGGCACACCGGGCCTCGGAATCAGGTGCCGTCTGAAGCTGCGCTCTTGTAAAATTCCAAAGAAAATTAAGAAAAAAAAAATTTCCTTGAAATTTGCGGGTCTTTACAAAAGAAACCCTCGAGACACTACCCCGTGTCCCCCAAAATGATTTCTCATCAACAAAGGATCCCACCCCAATTCATGATATAAACAAGGTAACCACCCGGTCATAAAACTCACAACCACCGAATCCGTAACAACAGGGAATCTCATTCCCAATTTAACAACCACCGAGAGTATAAAAATAGGGGATCCCATCCCCTCCCACATCTCCAGCAACCGGACCGTGAAAGAAGAATAATCAAACCACTACCACCAAGCAAGGCAGACCCATGCAGGTATTTCCAGATTTAAAAGATTTTACACGCTCCGTGATTTCAATTTCGTGTGCTTTAACCGAGGGTTATCACAGAAGGGTTGATCCTGGTGCTTTCAATTTATTTAGCCGGGTGTACATGATTAACCAATTGAACTTTTCACAGCAGGAGTTCACAACCACAAACAAGTCATTTAAAACATCCCCAGGGGTTCATTAGTGCACAAAGAAAGACCACCAACGACCATAATTTTCAGTAGGCATAAGCCCGCACAATTCAGAAAGATGATCACAACATAAAACAGCATCAACGATCACAACCCCTTCTTTCTTTATAGAATCCGTCCATTATATTTATTTAGGTCTGGTTTATCCAATTCTATAGAATCAAAAGCATGACCACCTCGCATGATACACAAAAGAGAGAGGCGAAGGAGAAATTCCCTACTTGTTGGATCAACGATCTACGCTGAAGCTGGGGGCGGAACTTCACGGATAGCGATGCGGTTCGCCTGAACGAAAATCGCCTCGTCTATCAACTCTTAGGCCGGGTGCGGAACTTCACGCATAGTGATGCGGCTCGTCTGAACGAAAAGCTGATCATCTGGACGAAGGGTACTCTTAGTACACGGTGATTGAGAAAAGAAGAAACCACGGCTAACCCTTAGTTTATAAGAGGCGCGGACGGTTGAGATAAGAACGCCAAACCACCTAAGGAGCGGGGGTCGTGGGTTGACCACGTGGACCCACACATTATTAAAAAGGGGTCGGGTGGTTTAAACTGACGTACACACTAGGTTTATTCATTAATAATTAATTAAAACATTTAATGGCATTACCGAGGTTTAAAACACACTTAAAAGAGTCGAAATAGAGTTTAAAACCCTAATCACGAAAAAAGGAGCGCTACTGGCCCGCGTGGTAGGCTAGAGCCACCGGTAGCTGAGAGCTACCGGCGGTTGACAGCTATCGATAGCCAAGCTACCGGTAGGCTACAGCCACCGGTAGGCCGAGCTACCGGTAGGCTGCAGCTACCGGTAGGCCGAGCTACCGGTAGGCTGCAGCTACCGGTAGACCGAGCTACCAGTAGGCAGAGCCACCGGTAGCAGCAGCTACCGGTAGACCAAGCTACCGGTAGACAGAGCTACCGGTAGGCTGCGACTACCGGTAGATCGAGCTACCGGTAGACAGATCTACCGGTAGGCTGCGGCTACCGGTAGACCGAGCTACCAGTAGGCCTGCTACCGGTAGGCTAAGGCTACCGGTAGGCCTACCGTTACACCAAACTTCACTGAGATTCCCAGACCAGAAAACCCAACATGAGATTTTCACAAAGTAATGGACCCCAAAAACCTGGGTCATTACATATTTATAGGATCAACCTTTCATGATGCTCCCATGCCTCATATGGATTTTTTTGTGAACTTCCAAATTCATGTTCATGAAGCTCCTTCATTCATGAAGCTTCAGTGAAATTTATCATAGTCCTAGAGATGACCTTAAACCCTTCATGCATTCACGACGATCCACTTCTCATAGTCATTGAGATCACTATCAATGCATCACGCACTCGCAAAGCACCATACCTTCATGAAGCTCTATATTTTGTAAAACCTAGTCTTGTGAAACCCAATATTTTTGAAACCCATGAGTTTACCATATTTATGAAGATTAAATCCAAGAAAAATACCTTTGGTGATGCTTTCCTCTTCCTCCTAATTTAGAGCCAAAAATTTTAGAAAACACTAGGAAATGATGCCACCATCAACATTGTAGTCATCTTGTACTGTAAGATCACTTTCCTTGAAAACTCCCTAATCAACCTAGTGTGAATTGAAAACAAACACAAACCAGACTCTATTTCTAGTAAAGAATGGTCTTGGTTCCAATAATCTCCTCTTTTGGGTTTGTTTTAAATCTATTGAAAAATTCAATAAATCAATGGCTGCTATCAAAACCTGATATGTAAGAAACAAATCATTCAATAATCTAAGGATATTTGGGAAAATCTTGGTGTAGAAAACAAGAGAGGAATAATGAGTTGGGTTCTCATGTTTTGGAATTCTTAAATATGTCTAAGCTAATCTTTGAGTAATATGAATTTTTTCCTCATAATACCTAATTATCATTGTTTCATAGAAGAATTTCATGGTTTTTCAAAAACCTACAACCAAAAAACCTTTATCACATTGAATTTATCCATTATAACCCATTGGAAATAAACCCAAAGAACCTGTTTTTGTACTTTTTGAGCATAAAAAATACTCCCCCTATATCGCATCTCCCCCATAAACCTACATCACTTTCACAAACAGATTAAAATAGTTAATGAAAATAGGTAAAGGGGATTGTAAGAACCTGTGTTTTGGACCAGGTGATTTGTACGAGGGTTTTTGAATTTTTGTAAAATAATGGATAAGCCAAATTTAAAAATAATATTTAGAATGAAGTTATGAGAGTTTTAACCTTTTAAATTGATTTTATTGAGCTTGGGTAAAGGCCCAATGACTTTTCTAGGCAACTTGAGAAGTTTTGGGAGTGTCAGACTAGGACAAGCAGGTTTTTAAGTGAAGGTCCTGGGTGCAGCGGAAGCTCGTGGGTGGATGTTCCCACTTGGATTTTTTTCATTAGCAATGATAAATCCGGGATCAATACGAAGATAAATGCCAGTCTCCACATTTCAAATCACTGAAATAGACAAAGAGGAAGAATAGTCCCGAAACCAAGAAGTAAAGATCATCACAGGTTGATTATAATTATTTTAATTAATTGACAAGAAGTACCTTTTATAGAGTTCTTTATTCATTGATATTTATAACCACGTTCCGATGTGATTCGTTGTTGCGTCACAAAAGCTAAGTGTAGACTTCCTCTAGCGGTGATCCACACGTGCACCATGCATCTCTGGATGTCGCCAAAGGAATCTCCGGGTGCTAGCGTGGAGAAGACTTTGCTTGTGTTGTATGCCTTAGATCACCTTGATCTGATGGAGGTGGATCTCTCTCGGTCTTGAGAGTGTTCTTGGAGAAAGGAGCTCTTTTGGTTTTGAGAGAATTCTTCAGAATTGTTGTGCACAACGATTCTTAGGAAAAGTGTTGGGGTTGTGTGGATATTTATAATCGAGTTTGAGGTTATAGAGTTATGACAATAAATATACGTTTTATGCATTTTATTTATTTCATTAACTCTTATTGAAATCCCCCATGTCGAATAATTAATTCCTTGACATGCGCCCATGATGATTATAATAAATATCATTTAATAAAACAATATTATATCCTCAAAATCCCGACTGGAAAACTACATGGTGTGTAATCATTAATACACGGAGTGTACTTGTTTTCCATAAAACTACACAGTGTCTAGTCATTAATACATGACGTGTACTTGTTTTTTTTCATTTCCTTTCCAAAAATGAAAACTACATGGCATGTAATCATTAATACACGACGTGTACTTATTTTCCATGAAAAATAAACTGTGTGTAATCATTAATACACAGCGTGTATATATTGTTTTCATTTTATTCTTCCTCCATCATTAAAACCATTTAGGCTTCCTTGAATAATTATTAAACCACATATGGGAATAATATTTATTCTACTTGAGATACTTGGATACACTTAGTGTGTGACCCTCTAGGCCTCTTTCTTGTTGGCGTTAGGTGGGCTTTCCTAAAGTCCAAGATTACTGTCTAGTAATGGGTCAAGGCACCCAAGAGAAAGAAGTTAATGTCGCATTGATGTGTCACCTCATACGAACGCTTACCGTGTAATTTAATCCCTTTGTCTCAATATCTCATCAAGAAGGTTTCATGGTAGTGTCATAAACCTATATACTTGATCTGTCATTCTTTGACTTCCAGAAATAAACTCGTCGTGACACCATGGCCATGGAATCTGTTTGAAAGTTCTATTTCAATCAAAGGGCTCGAGATATCTACTTCCATAAAAATGGAAAGGACAAATCCTTCCTTGACTTATCCATTAATAACATGTCATTCATGACGTACCCAACGTACCCTACTTCCCGTCAACTATCTTCATGATGGTTTTCGTCAGCAAATCTAAGTGTGCGAGTCATGACATGAGTTAATGATAATCTTCCTGTCTAAGGAACATTACGCATGCTCATAGATAGTAATGTCTGATGACACCAAGACATGCATAATTACTACTGGCGGGTCTGTTCTCATAATCTATCATCTTGAAGATTACCAAGTGCGAACTCCATAAGAGATAGTCTCATCTTCTTATGAGTACTGACACATGACGGTATGTATACTATGGGTCCTATCATAGTATTTCATCCAACCGTAGAACTTTATTTAAGAATATTGTTATAACATTTCAAGGTTCTCATCATAGCGGGGATCTTCCATGACCTTATCAATGAAACAAATATTCCAGGACATTATTATATTATATTCATACAGAACAATGAACAATATATAATAAGTGTACATTTATGTAATCAAAGTACAAAACATTTGGTTCTCAGGACACCAACCCTAACATTAAGAACCTGCAGAGGGCACACAGTTGGAATACGGTATAAAAAACCTTGCGGAACATAGAAGGTAACCATGAAACTTATTTATTGGGGGGAAAAGGCTTTTTCATGGCCTACGCATGGTTAGGATAACTGTGTGGGACAACTGTGTGAATGGAGTTTCTTAAACAGAGGGGTGTCACACGGTTGGCGCACATTTTTCCAAAATATGTGGCTTAACCGTGTGCAACACCCGATTTTTAGAAATTTTATTATTTTAAATTAAATTAAAATTGATTTTAAAACAAAATATAACCTCTCCCCCACCCACTCTCATGATGCACAATCCCATGGGATCTCCCCTTCGACATGCTACCCCCTCCATGGAACCTCCTCCAATCTCTTATTTCCAACTGATTTCTCTGCGGTTTCTCTTCGAATCACCAAGGTAGAGTCCCTCCTTCCTTATCCTCCCTATTTCCAACTTCGATTCAGCCTATCCATTTCCCTACACTATGTGTATGAAACCCTAAGGTTGGGTTTGATACGATTTTCATGTTTCTTCTAGTTCTAGGTTTTGCAAAGGGCCTCTCGAGACCCATTTGTCCGTGTTCCAGCAACCGCCACTGAAAGAGAGGCAGTTTGGGTGGTTTAGATCTACTGGATTTCTTTTTAGGTAAGGGTTTTTACCACTAAATTGTTTCTCACCCTCTATTTAGGGTTTAATGGTGTTTATGAGACCCAAGGAAATTGATGTAGGGAGTTGCGATCATTTTCCAAGTGCGCGCACACATTTTTCCTAGGTATGAATATATATATATATATATATTCCATGTTCATGTTCCCTCATGGAAAATGGAACATGTGCATCAGTTTAAGGATATATATATGGAAGTGCGGGCATGGGAGCAGGTTGCTGCTTGAGTAAGAAATCTTGGCTGGGCAATATTTTGTGGTAGGGTCCTTAACCTTGCCCCTTTAATTTAAAAGTGTAGTAGTTTCTTATTTAATTCTTTTGATAAATTAAACTACAATTCTGAATTGAACTGTTTATGAGGAATACAATGATTTGTTTGAGAAAAAATTCATGTTTTTATAATAAAACCCTGCCATCGGAGGCACATTGCCTTCAAACTAAATACATAGTGATTAGCCTGTTTTGTTTGCTTGGCTTGGTGATTTGTGGTTTTTACTATTCTTTCCTAGTTAGATGAAACTTGTATGAACTAAATGGATATGGTTTGATTAACTAGTAGATATATTTCTTCTTTTTCATGTTAAAGCACTTGGTATAAATGGTTAGAATGAACTGGAATGGGAAACAGGGGTGTGAAAGCCTATGTGGTATGCTTGAGGGTGATTAGTTAATTGAGTGGGAATACTCAATGGGTCGACTTGAGTTGTTTAAAGGGTTAAATAAAAAACAATGTAAAATGGATAAAAAAGTAGTTAAACTTGTAAAACATATTCAAATATGAAATTTCAACATGAGAGGGTATGCTCGTTAGTTGACTTGTGATGATAAATGGTAAATAATGAAATATGGGTAGGTATAACCATATAGATTGTTTAATGGAAATAGAACCCATGAGTGTAATACTCATGTTGTGTGTGTTATATGTGAGTGGGTATACTCACTAGGTAAATTACTATGGTTATAAGGGTGGGTATACCCTTATGATTGTATTTAAAGCCATGTTTAGAATTGTGATTAATGGGTGGGTAAACCCATGGTTTATATGGAATGGAATTGTTAAATGGATTATATGAGTGGGTATAATCATATGAAAATGATGTAATATTTTATATGAGTCAATATAATCATATGATTTGATTTGACAAATGGTTTGAAATGAATGAGTGGTTTGATAGATTCCATGGACTTCTCTCCATGGGTCTGGAACATGGTAGTCGATGCCTTGGGTTGATTATGCCCCTTGGGTCTTGATTCTGTGGGATGCCTCAGGCCTTGCTACCCCATGGATATGTATTTCTTGGACTCATGTAGGACATGTTGGTACACTTGCTCCTAGGACTCCAACCAGTGCCTAGATCAAGTTTCCACCAGTACGCCCATGGGACTTGATGTGGATGCCTTAAACGAGTTCCTTGGATCCAACCTTTCATGGTCTAGATTTCTTAAATGGATGCCTTGGATGAGTTCCTTGGATCCGACCCTTTGTGGTCTATATTTCTTTATATAGCACGACTGTGAGGTATGTGATACGCTCAAATATACGGCTTGGCTATGGTAAATTGTGATATGTGGTTATACGATAAGGCCATGATGGTATGAAATGTTTGGATGAATGACAAGGCCATGATTTTTATTTGTGCATTACTTATAGCTGACTTGTTATAGGAGATTGAATAACTTGTACAAGGATCCTTGAGGAGATATTTGGGTATCACTGTTAGTGGTTACATTCTACGGTAATTTGTTATTCATATTTACTACTTTAGTGTTTACCTGCACACTGCCTGTTTACATATTGCACATATTGGTTTGGGCGTGATGCCTTGGGTGCTGGCCTACTAAGATGTTATGTCACACCCTACTCGGGTAACATTGGTGCCTAAGTAGACTCTTCTTGTTTAAAGGGATATTGATATATGATTGTGATGTTTTCACTTGTACCTAGGAGTTAGAAGCAAAGGAACGAGATGGAGGTCAGGATGCTCGTGGTGATTACCTTTAGGATTTGTTGTCTTTATTTAATTTTTGTACTGAAATATAAAGCATGATGCATTGTTTATTGCTTTCAAATTATGTATCATCATTGACATGCATGCATTTTATAAATTGACATTGCACATATTTCTATATTCAGTTGATATTAAAATTTTCTTCCACAACTTTAGTTATTTCTTTATAATGCTTCCACTTTTGTTTGAGTTTTTATATCTATCACTACTACACACTCTGAATATGAGATTATAGTCTCCCCACTGACTACCTTTACACCCTCAATTCTAGTTGGTAGCCTCTGGTGTTTGGGGAGACACTCTTAAGGTTATGTGGTGACCAGTCCAGCTACCAGATTAGTGAATAGTCGGGCCGGGACGTTACAAAGTGGTATCATAGGTTTTTTTCCTTTGTCTTACTATTTTGGGCTGGTAGACATGAGACTAGGAATGTGTTGTCACTTGGTAGATATCCATGTCTGGGACTGATCACCCCACGTATGGGGAATGACCAAGTGGTTAGGGTTGGGAATTATTGTTTATATTGTTTGATGTTACAATTTGTATGATTTCACCTTGGGTGACTGGTGTATTTTTCGCTGCTTATAGATTCTGATAATTTGGGAATATTTTCCTTGTCCTGATATGGAAAGAAAGTTTCATTACATGAATCATGTTAGGCACTTAGAAATTCACATGCCATTCATATATACCATGCCATTTAGTTTCATTAGTAGGATTCATGCTAATTTTTGTTGTGTGCCTTGGGTGTAATGACATTACTTTGATTTTCTTTATCATTCCTACTTGTATAACACTTTTAGATGATTATATGCCATGATGCCTCTGCTTTTAGCATGTTTTTATGTTATTCCATGCTTCTGTGTTATATCATGATTTTGTTTTACTGATTATGATAACATGATTTAAATGGTTTTTATGTGAAAATGGTTTCATGGGATGAAATTTTTTGGTTGTGTTTAAGATGAAAGCCAGTTTCAGTTATAAGGTGTATAGGCACCTTATAACTAGAAAAAGGGTAACCCATGTATTTGAACCATTAAAAAGGGGATTCTAAAGTTAAAATGTTAAATGGAATTGGATGTGATTAATGGGAGACAAATTCCATTGGTAAGGTGTATGGGAGCCTTATTAATTTGTAGATGGCCACCCATGTGACTGATCCATAGTATAACCATTGTGTGTTTGGGAATGGTTATAAATGTAAAAGTATTGAGTTTTGATTTTAAATGGCTTGTTAACTTTCAAAATACTCAACTGGACCTAAGTAGGTCAACTAGGGCATGTTTTTATGAAATTAACTCTTACGGGGTTGCATTTTTGAAGAAACCTGGATTGAATAAATGGTACCCTCAGAGGTATCCTTTTGGTTAAAAGTAATTTAGATGATAAATTTCTTGTTTATGATTGAATTACATTCAATGTTAAATGTTTAAATAGGTAGTTTGTTTTAACTCACCTGTTTTTCCCATGGGGAATTATTTAAAACCAAGTGCCTTGTTTGTGAAATGGTACTTTTGGGTTTGTTATAATTCTTTAAAATGTTTTAAGGTTGAAATGAATTAATGAAACAACTTAAAATTGGAACCTATAGTGGTGTCCTTTTTTTAAACCCTCATGGAAGGTTAGTTTTAAATGTTTTGATGATATTCCTTGGAATAGATACGTGAGTGATCATCTGCAGGTGGTTCCTTTTTATAAATGACTTAAATGGAAAGGGGATCTTGAGACTAGTGAAATCTATTTTGCATGAATAAGGGATAGGGTTGACACGTATCCTTTGTAAGGGAATAGCCTATGGTAGGTAGAACCCTTAGAGATTAAGATTCCTTGCTTCCGCTGTGATCTTTTGACATTGGTTCTATTGGGTGTCATTTTCCCCAGTAGGAATTTTGGTTTTAAAAGGCACCCTTGTTTGGAGGGGTGGTTGTAGTAACTTGAATTTTGATTTGGGAACAAGAATCGATGAATGCTTGGTTCAACAGGTTAGACATGCCTCAAGCATGGTTAGCTTCTTAGGAGGTCATGTGAACCCCTCTTTTATTTAGTGATGGATTACTCAATATTTCATCTGAGTTGACGGTTGTATGAGATGTTGTTCTATTGGATTTTGTGAATTAGGGGTGGTATGTGTTGACATACATGGTAACCATCGAGTGTTTAGCGATGTAATGAACCAATTGAGTTTATTATGATCGTGGGTCCTTTGATATTGAGGACAGTCTCAGGTTAACCCCAGATTAGAGTGAGCTTGGTGTTAAGGAAACAAGTTCTTTCCACTGTTCAGGAGTTCCTTTTGGAACTCGGGTGTTTTGAAATGCCGATTGGTTTAATTTTGGATTTCATGACAAATGTCTGACATGGTGATCGTGGTTCATGACACATCACACATGTATTTAAGGTGTTCTAATATAGTGCCCTGGTGAGTGCCTGGTCTTTTATTTTGATGACATGGACACTCCTAAGGTGGGTAGTGTCACTCAGTTCTGGTGTATGCCTAAGTGTTTTATTGGAAGCACAACTTCGATGAGTTTTGCAGCTTACGCAATCCTTTATAAAATCAGTTAGTTTTGTAAGAGTTTTAGTGGTAAATCTTTAAAGAACACGAATGCTTCAGGTGGCATAGGCATCGGGGTTCATTTGATGATGTGTCAGAAGGTGAATTCAGGCTATTGTAAAGAGTCAACTAGTAGTGGTTTGACTGATCTTCTTGGTTTACTCTTAGTGCACTCTTATAAAAGAGATGGGAATGTCCCCTATCTTGACGTTGTCCTAGATGCACTAGGAGAGTGTCAGTTATATGTCGTGCTAAATTTTAAAAGCTGTGGGGTTGTTTTGTGATCTCCTTTTGGGTTGTTTATGGAATACATGGTTCTTTGGGTTATTCCTTGGTTTGTGCTGAGGCATGAAGGTTTTAAATATCCTAGTGATGTCTTGATATGGGAATGTCACCAAAATTTAGGTAAGGAATTTGGTGTACGTGTTTGTGTTAACTGATGAATGCCTTAGAGAGGAAGGATTTGCAGTTTGGTTGGGATGCATTGGCCTCCTGAGCCGAGCATCCTCAAGGATGGTTATCCTAGAATGGATAGGGTTGTTACCTTTCATGCTTTTTGTGTATGGTTGGTGATGAAACTAGTTCAAAGACATGTCACCAGTTTAAGGGAAAGTCTGGGTTTGTGGGCTAGAGATGTATTTCGAGGAAAGAACGAACAACCAGTTTTAGTTGGTTTCTTGATTTTTGACCATCTTCCTTGATGAGGTATCTATTATGGCCTCAGATGTAATTGGGCTTTCCAGTAGAGTAAATCATATGAGAAGTGTCACTATATGTCTTAGGACATATCCTTTTAGGAAATTCTAATAGTGGAAGAGCCGTGGTTGGAAATTGGATTTCAAATTCTAATACCCTTGGTGAAAATCACCAAAGGGGGTATGGTTAAAGATATGATGATGAGATCATGTATCTGGTTTTGCAGGCCCAGTTTTTGACCGTTTCGATGTTTCAAGATGGACTTTGAGATTTGGATCGAGTTTTAAAGGCTTAAGAGCATTGGGATTATGAAGTGGTTAAGGGTGTGTTTTGTAATTTGGAAATTCAATGTGATAATTTGAATGAGACCTCACAAACTATATTGGTTTGGTGATGTTTTCTTAGTTCCCTAAGGATTATCAAGGATGAGAATTTTTAAGGTGGGTAGATTGTAAGAACCTGTGTTTTGGACCGGGTGGTTTGTATGAGGGTTTTGGAATTTTTGGGAACTAATGGATAATAAAAATTTAAAAACAAGCTTCATAATGAATTTATGAGAGTTTTAACCTTTTAAAGTGATGTTATTGGGCTTGAGTAAAGTATTAATGACTTTCTTGAGAAACTCAATGAGTTTTGGGAGCGCCAGACCGGGACAAGAAAGTTTTTAAGAACCTACAAAGGGTGCGTAGTTGTCGCATGTTCTGCCAAACCGTGTGGCCAGTAGTAGGTAATGGTGTGGCTTATTTCTAGGGGGAAATAGGATATCAAATGGAATGTTCATGTTTAGGCTAGCCATGAAGGATAACCGTGTGAATGAAGTTTCTTAAATAGAGGGGTGTCATACGGTTGGCACACAGTTTTCCAAACCGTGCGGATTAACAGTGCATGAAACCCAATTTTTAGAAATTTGATAATTTTAAATTAAATTAAAATAAATTTTAAAACCTAATATAACCTCTACCTCACCCCACTCTTGTGACGCACCAGCCCTTGGGCTCTCCCCTTCGACGTGCTACCCCCTCCATGGAACCTCCTCCGATCTCCGATTTTCGGCTGATTTCTCCACGGGTTCTCTTTGAGTCACCAAGGTAGAGTACCTCCTTCTTTTTCCTCCCTATTTCCATATTCAATTATCCTTATAAATCACCCTAAGTTGTGATTCCAAAACCCTAGGGTTGGGTTTGATCCACTTTTCATGTTTCTTCCAATTCTAGGTTGTGCAAAGGGCCTCTCAGGACCTGTTGGTCCAAAGGCGAGGTGGTTCGGGTTGTTTCGGTTAACAAAATTTCTTTTGGGGTAAGGGTTTATACCACTAAATTGTTTCTCACCCTCTATTTAGGGTTTAGTGGTGTTTATGAGACATTGGGAAATTGATGTAGGGAGTTGTGATCATTTTCCAAGTGCGCGCCATCATTTTTCCCAAGTATGAATATATATATATATATATATATATATTTCATTTTCATGTTCCCTCATGGTGTGGGGAAAATGTTTATTAGTTTAAGGATATATATATATATATATGTATGTGAGGGCGTGAAAGCATGTTTCTTCTTGAGTTAGAAAGCTTGGATGGGCCATCTTTTGAGGTAGGGTCCTTAACCTCAACCCTTTAATTTAAGAGTGCAGTAGTTTCTTATTTACTACTTTTTATCAATTGAACTACAATTTTGAATTGAAATTCTTATGAGGAACAAAATGATTTGTTTGAGAAAAAAGTTGTTTTTATAATAAAACCCCTCCATCGGAGGTGTGCTACCTTCAAGCTAAAAATATAGTGATTAGCCTGTTATGTTTTCTTGGCTAGGTGATTTGTGGCTTTTCCTATGATTTCCTAGTTATAGGAATATTTTTTAAACTAAAGGGATATGTTTTTATTAACTAGGAGATGTATTTCCTCCTTTTCATGTTGACACACTTGGTATAAATGGTTAGAATGAACCAGAATTTGAAAAAAGGGTGGGAAATCCTATATGGTATGCTTGAGGGTAATTGGTTAATTGAGTGGGAATACTCAATGGGTTGGATTCATTTGTTTAAAGGGTTAAATAAAAATCAATTGAAAATGGATAAATGATTAGTTAAACTTGTAGAATGTATTCAAATATGAAATGTCAACATGAGAGGGTCTGCTCGTCAGTTGACTTGTGATGATAAATGGTAAATGGTGAAATATGGGTGGGTATACCCATATAGATTATTTAATGGAAATGGAACCCATGAGTGTAATACGCATGTTTTGTGTGTTATATGTGAGTGGGTATACTAACTAGGGGAATTACTATGGTTATACGGGTGGGTATACCCTTATGCTTGTATTTAAATCCATGCTTAGAATTGTGATGAATGGGTGGGTAAACCCATGGTTTATATGGAATGGAATTGTTAAATGGATTATATGAGTGGGTATACTCATATGTAAATAATGGAATGGTTTATATGAGTGGATATAATCATATTATTTGATTTTATAAATGTTTTGAAATGAATGACTGGTTTGATAGATTCCATGAAATGCTCTCCATGGGTCTGGAACATGGTAGTGGATGCCTTAGGTTGATTATGCCCCTTTGGTCTTGATTCTGTGGGATGCCTCAGGCCTTGATACCCCGTGGATCCGGCTTGCTTGTATAGACATAGGAAATATCGGTACACATACTCCTAGGACTCCAACCAGTGCTTATACCGAGTTTCCACTGGGATGCCCATGGGACTCAATGTGGATACCTTGGACAAGTTCCTTGGATCCGGACCTTTGTGGTATAGATTTCTTATATGGATACCTTGGATGATTTCCTTGGATCCATCCCTTTGTGGTATACATTTATTTATATGGAATGACCGTGAGGTATGCGATATGCTCGAATATATGGCTTGGCCATGGTAAATTGTGATATGTGGTTATACGACAAGGCCATAATGGTATGACATGTTTGGATGAATGACAAGATCATGTTTTTTATTTGTACATTACTTATAAATGCCTTGTTGTAAGAGCTTGAATAACTTGTGCAGGGATCCTTGAGGGGGTATTTGGGTATCACTGTTAGTGGTTACATTCCATGGGAATTTTTTATTCATATTTAATACTTTAGTGTTTACCTACACACTACCTATTTACATATTTCATATATTGGTTTGGACCTGATGCCTTGGGTGCCGGCCTACCAAGATGTTATATCACACCCTGCTCGAGTACCATTGGTGCCTGAGTAGACTCTTCTTGTTTGCAGGGACATGGATCTATTCTTGTGCTGTTTTCACTTGTACCTAAGAGTTAGGAGCAAAGGACCAAGATGGAGCTCGAGATGCTTTTGGTGATTGCCTTTGGGATTTGTTGTCTTTATTTCATTCTTGTTATGAAATGTTAAGCATGATGTATTGTTTACCACTTTCAAATTATGTATCATCATCAGAATTCTTGCATTGTATAAACTGGAATTGACAATATTTCTATATTTAGTTGACATTACAATTGTTTTCTGCTTCTATAATTTTGACTTTATAATGCTTTCACTATTGTTTGAGTTTTGTTATCTATTACTACCGCACACTATAAATATGAGGGTATAGTCTCCACAATGATTACCTTTACACCCACACTGCTAGTTAGCATCCTCTATCTTATGGGGAGATTCACTTGAGGTCATGTGGTGACTGTTCTGACTACTAATTTAGTGGCCAGTTGGGCCAGGACATTACAAGGATCATTCTCTACCTCCTCATGTACTGGGAGGCGGCTGAACACCGAGGATTAACCGATGTTTATCAAACACATGTGTTACCAATGGTTTAGTTATAATGTCATCTGTTTGGTCATCATATCCAACTTGCTCCATTTTAATCACACCTTGTTCAATTTTTTCTTTGATGAAGTGATGTTTGATCTCAATATGTTTTGCATGAGAGTGATAAACAAGATTCATCATAAGATTTATCATGCTCTTATTGTCACAGTGAATCAACATTAGTTTTTTCACCTCATCACCAATATATGTTAGTTATTTCTTCATCTACAATAGTTGAGTTCAATCCCTTGTAGTAGAGATATACTCTGATTTAGCCATTCTAAGAGAAGTGTTGTCCTGCTTCTTACTTAACCATCCCACACATTTATTTACAATGAATAATGATCCACCATTTTTGGAATTTCTTCTATCCACCACATCACAAACCTAGTAAATATCATAAAATTATGATAATTTATTATCTCTTCCTACAATAAAGTATAATCCAAAATTGGGAGTACCTTGAATATACCTCATTATACATTTAATTACATCCAAATTATCTTCCTTCAGATTACATTGAAAACAGGATGATAAGAATGTTTCAAAGATGATATTTGGTCATGTTGAAGTCAAGTATAATAAGTTTCAAATGATTCTCCTATATAGGGTGGGATCCATAGATTTCTCATCCTCATGATTTTCAAGTTTTGTCCCAACCACAATCGGAGTTGAAATTGGTTTGGATTCATGCATATTTAATTTCTTCAAAAGCTCCCTTGCATATTTTTCCAGAGAAATGAAGGCGTAATCCTTCTTTTTAGTCACCTAAAACCCCAATAATTATGTGAGTTGACTAATCATAGACATTTAAAATTCTAATTTCATGTGATTAATAAATTCTTCCACTAATCCCTACCTGCTTCTGCCAAATATAATATCATCCATGTACACAAGCACCATAAATTGATATTCTTGTGAATTCTTCACACAAAGATTATGATCGACACCTCCTATTTTGAATTGAATATTCTTCAGATAAGAATCCAATCAAGAATACCATGAACACAGTGCTTGATTTATACCATATAGATCCTTCTTTAATCTAAAAACCTTTACTTCATCATTTCCAATCAGAAATCCCACTAGTTAATCAATGTAGAGTTCTTCTTTAAGAACTCCATTTAAGAAAGCTATTTTGACATCCAACTGATAACATTTTTATACTCTTTGGATTTCCATAGCAAGGAAAATCCTAACTAACTCTAGTCTCACTACTGGAGAAAACATTTCTTCAACATCAATTCCTTAAATATGTGCATATCCTTTACACACTAAGTGTGCCTTTTTTCTGATCACATTTCCATTCTCATCAAATTTATTTTAAAAAATACACCTTTTTTCTGATCAAATTTTGATTTTCAGGTCTCTTAACAAGATACCATGTTTGGTTCATGTCAATCTGATCCAATTCTCCATTCCTGGCCTTAACCCATGATTTATCCTTCACTGCTTCTTCAAATGAGGTTGGTTCCTTACAGATAGGAAGGCAGAATGTGCTTCATTCCTCATTCTCCTTATCTGTTTGGGGGCAGTCCAATCGATAATAATGTTGGATTGATCAATTTATACTCTTCTATTCCCCTTATGATGTTTTGATGAATTTTCTTCAGCCATGGATGTAACGACCTGAAATTTTGAATAAATCTTGTTTCCTAATTTTGTGTGTTATTTTATTTTTATACTCAACAAAACTGTTTCATTTGATAACATGAGTATAATTAAAATGAGACCACTGGGTTTTGACTTTTATATGACCATTGGTCAATATGACCGCTGGAAACTAAACGTTTCGATTTTTGTCTCTAAATACAAGTGATCTTGGTTAATTAATATAGAAAGAAGATTTGATGGCCTCACCCAGTAGTCTTGGACCGATCGAAGCCCATCTAACAGAACTTGGGAAAGAGGTAGCACTGCTGGGCTTTGCTCTGGACCAAACCCAAGCCTAACTTCATCATGTGAAGCTAGAACGGAATCGCCTTCGCGAGAAGTTCAAACTGATAGAAATTACTACTCGTGCGATGTTGGCTGAGCCTCCCTCGGATTCTCTCACCTTAGGACACCTTACACTTAGGTCCAATGCTGGTGTGATAAGGGGCTATGTAAGGAGATGGTAACTGCCATGTGTAATCCTTTGTTTAAAATAAAAATTTTGATTTCTTCTTATGATGAAGTTTATGAATTTTCAAATGTCCGGATAAATATAGTATGCATATTTTTGGTGAATTTTAGAGAAAGGATATTTTAAAAAAATGTTTATGTAAACCTTAAATAATTAAAAATGTGCAATGATTTTCAAAAAATGGTCTTCTACAAATTTAGAGTCTAATAAGATCAACTTAATTTTTGATGAATAGTAAATTATGAATAGTGATTTTGTGCTTAGGATTAGTAATGTGACCAAATGGATTTGTAATATCACTTAAAGAAATTATTAATATAATATAGGCACCTTGATTAAGTAATGTGATTCAATAAAATGGTTAAATAACGGTTTCATAAATTATTAGTCAAGTATTAGTTTTTTCGGGTGAATAGTGTTTTTTTAATTAAAAATTAAATTAAAAATATTTAGAAAATTATTTTTATAAAATGGACCTTATTTTTGAATTCAGAACATCGATATTATGCTAAGGTAATTTTTGGGGAATTTTCTGAAAAAAATGAATTTTCGGTGAATAGTGTATTTATTTAAAAATTAAATTAAAAATATTTAGAAAATTATTTTTATAAAATGGAGTTAATTTTTGAAATCAGAGCATTGTTTCTTGGTTAAGGTGAAATTTTGGGATTTTTCTGAGAAAGTTGAATTTTCAATGAATAGTAAAAATACAGTTTTAGGGTTTCAGTATGTTTAATGACATCAGAAATGTTTCATGATGATTTCATGAGATATTTTAAGAGTTTTCCGACCAAAGGTGATGAATTATTGTATGGGGGCCCCATGTGGACTAACTCCATGGGAAATACCATGGGAGAGCCCATGGTTTTGAGAAAACCACTTGTGAGGTGTCCCTTGAAATTATTAAAGTATCGCCTCACTTTCCCTATAAATACCCACCCTTTCCTCCTTTAGTTTTCACTCCCAACTCTCCCCCAAAAAAGCTCTGTTCTAATTACCTCCAAAGGAGTCCTCCCAAGGTGCCCCCAAGCCCTCAAGGTCCAAACCTTTGAGTTTTAAGAGATACGTTTTAAGGTAAGGGATCCTACCTCTCTCTTTCTTTTCAAGTAATCTCTTTTATGTAATTTCTTTTATGATCCATGATATTATGTTGGAGGATGTTCTTTTATATTACTCTTACTGTCCTTTTCAATTTCATATGATGAGATTCCCCCTCTTTCTCTCATCAATTCGTTTTAAGAATGTTTAAGTGGCGCCGTTAGGCTGCCGAATTTTTAAGGGATTCTTTCACCTTTCTCATTTTTCAAAGTTCTACTTTCATGTCAAGTCTTTAAAGTACCTTTTTATTATGTTGGGGTATGATCTATATATATATCATACTGAACTTTTATGTTCATATGATTAGAGACCCTATTTGATATCGTCAATTCATTTTTTGAAGTTTTAAGTGGCGCCGTTAGGCTGCCGAATTTTTAAGGGATTCTTTCAGCCTTCTCATTTTCAAGTTCTATTTTCATGTCAAGTCTTTCAAGTTCCTTTTTATTATGTTGGGGTATGGTATCTATATCTATCATACTGATCTTTTATATTCATATGATTAGAGACCTTATTTGATCTCTTCAATTCATTTTTGTTGAAGTTTAAGCGACGCCATTAGGCTCCCGAATTTTCATAAGAGAAATCTAATTTTTATCTTACTTCCATGTTTTTCATTTCAAATGGTATGTACTTAAAATTTCATTACCATGTTCATATATCCTTAATATTATTTTCCTCTACTGTTTTATGGGTCATTTATGAATGTTTGACCCATGTCCCCTCTCTTTTCAATGTTTTCTAAAACCCCGAAACATAGTCGTTATGCTACAGATTTTCCGTCTCAAAATGTCTCTCTCTTTTTATAAAGTTCTTTTATTTTATTAAGTGAATACTCAAAGCTATCTCTTCTATAGAGGTATTTACATATATACCAAAATGTTTTATTTTAAATTCTGGGATTTACATACATGAGACCCACCTTCCTTTTCTGTGGGTTTTAAAGTGACACAAAGATCATGTCTTTAAAGCAGTTTTTAAAACCTTATGATTATGAAATGAAACCCATTTATTTAATGCTATATGGGTTGTTTATGAAATTGTTGATGATGATATATTTGGATCACATGATAATAAAGGTGAATTTAAGGGTGCGCCCTGATAGCGCTCCAATGCATTAGGTAAAGACTTAATCTCTAGAGATGACCATTTTGAATGATACCTTGGTGAATAACCTTGGTAATTTTTATTGACACCTTGGGGATGGACCTTGGTGAAACAGAAATGATTTTCTTTGTTAAATTTTGTAGCCACATATTAAAGTTATGAAAAATGTTATTTTTATTATGATATGCCTCATTATTTCTTTCTCATTCCTTAAAGTTCTTTTTCATGACATTGTTGATGTATCTCAAGTTCACATGTTAAATGTTTCCCCTTGTTTCCCTTACTGGGCCTTCTGCTCACCCTTTCTTTTGATGTATGTCCCCAGGTTATGAGATGAAGTAATGAACCTAGGATGAACAAATGAAGAAGCCTTTAAAGTGTTTAAGAAGAATGTTTTTTTCCTCATGTAATAAGTTCCTGGTTTCCAAGACACTAAACCTTAAAGATCCTCGGTTTTGTATAATGTAAGAAAAGTTTATGTGATAAAAAGGCGGGACGCTATAATGGATTCATCTTCTTATTATTCTTCTGAATCAACATCGTTTTGTGCTCTCCGAATGTTTTTCAAACCTTCCACTATTTTTTCATTTAAATCAATCCCTTTACCACTTTATTCTTTGTATTCTATCATATCAGCATATGATATCCTTGAGGTATTTATGGTTTTCTCTTAAAGGATATTGACATCACTACTTTCCAAAATTCTTACAAGATAATTATTGTAAAATTTTTAGGCTTTAATTTTCATTAAATATACAAAGAATATTCCCTCATCTACAACATCATGATACTTTTATTGATTTCCATATTTGTTTCAGATGAAACATTTACTTCCAAAAATAATAAAATACTTTAGATATTGATTCCTTCCATACCATAACTCATATGGTGTCTTGGTTTCTCCCATAAAAATCTCTGTCCAGTTTTGAGTGTATACTACTGGTTAAACAACCTCTTTCTAGTAATGATGACATATACGACTCTCAATCAGCATAGTTCTTTTCATATTGTTAACCTATCGATTTCTATGTTCAAAAACTCCATTTTGTTATGGGGTTCTCACTGCAGCCACCTCATGCTTTATTCCATGTTTTTCTATTTAATTTTCAAATTCAATGGATGTATATTCTCTTCCATTATTAGATTGTGGAACTTTTATTGTGTGGCCAATATCATTCTAAACTATTCGATGATAAATTTTCATGAAATCAAGAACTTGATGTTTCATATATATAATAATTACACAAGACATTATAATATAATAATTAATGTAAATAATTAATTAGATCTTTCTATATGTTCCATCCACATTTATTGGACTACATAATTCTGTGTGGATGAGATCAAGTAGATTTGATGCCCTTTTGTTCTTTGGAAGATATGAACACCCAACCATCTTTCCCCACATGAAAGAATCATAAGTATTTTCACATTCATTATTAAAATTTGAAATATCATCCACTATCTTCAGCTTATATATCTTTTCCATTCTCTTTTGGTTAATGCGGCCCAACCTATGGTGCTACAAGTTTTTTTCTAATTCAACTTTCAAGTAACAAATGTTCTCTTTAATATCAACCTAGTATAAATTTCCATCTATTTTTCATCCCTTCATGAGATAATAACCAATTTTTTCTTTGATAGTTCACCCCTTTTTATTAAATGTCACTATCAGTCTCGATTTATAGATTTGAATCAAACTCAAGATATTGTGATTCAAACCATTCACATAGAGAACTTCAGTTTTTTTAAGCTCTTCATTTTCCAATTCTATAATTCCACTACCTTTGATATTTAAGAAACCATCATTTCTGAACCTCACTGTTCCATAAACCCCTCCCTTAACATTATTTAATAATTATGTACTTTCTATCATATGGGATGATCATATACTATCAAGAATCTAGGTGATACTATTATTTTTAGCTTTGAGATCTATTTCTGCAAGGTTATATTTCTCGATTTTCTTATTTTCCTTCCATGATATAATTTATTGAGTGAATTATAAAGTTATCCTTTCTAATCTCTTTTCCATATTCATGGGTTCATCATATTGATATTCTTATTCCAAAGGATAATACATATTCACAAGAGCAAATACACCTGGTTGGTGGGTAATGAATTTTCTCTAAGTTTTATAGGAAATGCTCCCATATTTCCTCCACCTGAAATGGATATCTTTATGTTTATAGTTAGAATAGTGAAAAAAATATCCATAGAAACTATTTATTCTATATATTGAAGGATATGGTCTCATTTCCCTTTTTTTTCTTCCAAGTGATTCCCCATTCAGATAGATCCTTGCCTCTTCACAATATGACATGGTATGGACCAGAAAGACACAAAATTGACATTTCATAAGATAAAATGTCTTCTCACTTCCATTCCTCCTCATGTACCCTTCTTTTGAAAAAGTATTTGACTGGAAATCATCTCTCGATGCTTGAGGATAATTTTCAGCTCTCTTTTCTATTTGATTTGAAGCTTTATTCATTAGCACATCAAGTGCCTTTGTGATATGTCTAATTGTCTACTTCACTTTATTTTGGATCTTCTTGTTTCTAGCCTTTGATGTTCCAGCATCATAACTAATTCCAATTTTTCCCATACATGTGGATCCCTGATCATTCAAAGAATTCTATACTCCTTAAGAACCACATTTAACTTTTTTTAATAGTTATTCATATAATAATCTTCCAAACTATAATTTCTTATTTATTTCCCTTGAATTTGATTCAATTTCTATTTTACTCATTAGAGTAACAACTTCTTCTTTAAGTACCTCAACTATATTAGCCTTCTCCTCCAGTCTGGATATAAGGTCACTGATGAACTTTTATTTCTCTTCAATCATGATCTTAAATTATACAAATTCTCCTAAGATTTCATGAGTTCTTGAATAATCTTTTTTTTCTACTTACAGTCAATCAATTTCTTCTTCAAGACAATCAACATACTCTAATGAGTCTTCCAGAATGACTATCAACTTTCTATTTTTTTCTTTGATCATCAAGATTATAAATCACACCCTCAAGTTCTACCTTAAGATCAACAACACCAATCAACTGATTATCTTTATCTTTTTAAGGTCATTCCATTTCAAATTCAGCCATCATGGATTCTTGGGTTTCAGATTTAAACTCTGGTTCTTTATCCTTGAAAAATTCATAATCATCATGTTCTTATTTACAAAATAAAATCTTTCTCTATAATTTCTTTCCTTATTTGAAGTCTCCCATTTGGGGAAAACTTTTTTGAGGCTTCTTCATACTTCCAAATTCACTTTTTTCATCATTTAACTTCCTTGAGCATCGAGAGGCAATGTGCCTAACTCTACCACATCGAAAAAATCCAAAGGAATATTTACTTCAAATCTCCCTTTTACTCTCTTGAATTTATTGGAAAAAATATAAAGAAGTTATTCTTCCTCATTATATTAATCAACAATATCTTTGGAAACCTAAAGTTTTTACATGTATTTAATTCCATTTTCGTAATTACTCGAGTTATTGTATCTTATGGTTTAACTCTCATTTCATATGCCACCAGACTACTTAGCATATCATTAAGAGAAACTTTAGAGAGATACCTCTCCTCAAGGGTAGAAACTTTTGGATTATACAATGGTGGAATCCTTCTCAATATTTTCATCACAATTTCAATATATTTAATTTATTCACCAATTCCTCAAATTTTTCCTAAAAATTTAGTAATTTGATTAAAAAATGTATCTATATTTTCATCATGATGATTTTTTAGATCATTGAACATATTGCAAAAAACTTGGAGTTTATACTCCTTCACTTTATTTTCACCTTCATATATATTTTCACGTTTTTCCCACATAAACTTTGATGAAGTGAAACTCATCACCTTTAGATATATTTTATCAAATAGAGTTGTGGTAAGGGAATTATTTTCTTTGTAATCTACATCAAGAATTTTCTTGTCTGTTTCATTCATAGACAGTCTAGTTGCATCGGTGACCTAAATCCCCTATGCAGTGGAAAAGAGAACTTCCATTATAAGTGATATTAAATGATATCTCATCATGTTATTAAAAAATATAGATATTTCTTACATTAAATAAGGTAACTCCCATGACATTTACTGAATTCTTCATGAAAAAAATAGAGGATATATTTAACTCTAGCAACTTTTATGCTCTGATACCACTTATAGGACCCCAGAACACCCCTGAGAGGGGAGGGGTGAATTAGGGTGTCAAATTTTTCTTTCAAATCAACATATCTTATTCCCATATTATTAAGAACTTGTTAAGACTATATGATGTAATCATGAAATAATAAAACATTTATATATAGAGAGGCAATATAACAATTTTACTTGGTTCTCCACTAAGGGTTAGTCCAATGAGCATATGCCGACAGTGTGTCAGTCATACCTAAATCCACTAATCTTCAATAGTTGTGGAAAACAGAAGTTCAAAAATAGTCACTTTATTCCAATAACATTTCCTTTACAATATTTTAGGGATAACACACAACCACCCTTAGAACACTTTCATCAACCCCCTAGCTCACTAATTTGAGAGAAGTCTTACTCTGTTTAATGAAATGAAGGTCGCTTCAGTAGATTGGAATTTCATTCTTTGTCCTTGACTAGAATGATACTCTAATTGCACCATAGACCTGATTTTATGCACTTCAAAAGCACTGTTCACTTAAAAAAGATGTTCAATAATGCTATTAATAGATCTTCTTCATGAAGCTATTACATGAAGCTCACAAAATTTATAAAGAAAATTACCTTTGTGGAACACTATGTCATCACTAAATAACCACTCATCACAAAACTCCTTTTCTTAATATACCTAACCATTATTCAAGACTAAGATAGTATTTTCACGATGCTCAAAATAATAATGAATATTTGATTCATGAAGTTCTCATCCCTCATGAATTCAGAGTGATTCATCCATTTCTCCAAATATTTTAATTTATAATGAAGTGGGGGTATCCACATATTTATAGGAGCATCCTTTCATGATGATCCCATTCCTCCAATGGATTTTTCACGAACCTCCAAATTCATGTTTGTGAAGATACTTTATTCGTGAATCTCCAGTGAAATTTCTTATAGTTGCAGAGATGACCATCAACCCTTCGTGCATTCATAATGCTCGACTTCTTGTAGCCTCAGAGATCACCATCAACGCATCACACACTCACGAAGCACTATAACCTTGTGAAGCTCTATATTTTTCAAAACCTAGTCTTCATGAAACCCAACATTCATGAAACCCATTCATTTACCATATTTATGAATTTTTAATCCCAAAAAACACCTTTCACAATGCTTGCCTCTTCCTTCTAATTTAGAGCCGACAAATTTGGCGAACACTGGGAAATGACACCACCTTTAACACTATAGTCACATTGTACTATAAGATCACTTACCTTGAAAAATACCTAATCAACCTAGTATGGATTGAAAATAAACACAAACCAGACTCTGTTTCTAGTAAAGAACAACCTTGGTTCCAATAGTAATACCACACTATACCCTCATGGGGATGGACCAAGGAAATACACCCAAATGATATTGGTCTATATTGAAGAAATTAAGGGCCTCAACGTACCCTTAATAAAGTACAAAACATATATTGGGAGTATACAACATGGAATGCTTTCCCCATGTCTGCCCGTGTCTTGTCATCTCACATGACATGTATTTATCCATAAGCATGATGTGTTATTTTGGGATACATGAAATGTAGAGGTCAACCGACACTCAGTGTGTTATGCCTACCTAAGTCAGTGTACTTTGGGCCATTCTAGTGTACTTCAGGTCATTCTTGAGTAACTATATGTGTCCAAGTACCTAGACATATCTGAGTATCAGTTTGTGCCTATGTACTCTAGCCGTGCCCATGTACCTATCAGTTTCTAAGTACCAGGTCATGCTTGTGTACTCTGGCTGTGCTTGTGTGTCTAGTTGTGTACGTGTCCATGTACCACTAGAGAACACACTGATCTTCTAGACACGGGTCCCATAGTGTTTGGTGGGTCCACACGACATGTGATATTTTATTTCTATGAAAATCTAGGCACTTCATCTAGGGTACTACATGTCATGTGTTATTTGAACTACATGTCATGCAATCGAGAATTATCTAGAATCTATAGGTTCTTTACATGGTTCTATCTACCCATACATTTCCATTGGATCTACTACAAGACCCACCATAGATCCCATATCAGGTTCATAACATCTACCTCACCATTAGTGGTCAAATTACATCCATATGAATCTCTTAGGAATCACCTCCCATCGCACCATGCCACTTCCGCATGCCAAGATGTGAATTGAAAGTCCCAATCTATTATTGAACATCTTCCATTTATACACACCAAAACATGACATTGATCTCAAACCCAAGACCATTGTATCGATCCATTGTGCCAAGGAACAATGGTACAATGATCAATTACCAGATATTTGTCAAACAACCGACCAAATAGATTACCAGTGGTGAATGCATGAAGAACATGGAGAGAAAACCAAAAAACATAAATGAAAGGAATAAACCTCAACCACTATTTGAATTGTCCCAGATTCATTGTTGTAGGGTGATAAACGAAGAGGAATAACAATTCACAACAAATAATATAAATTCCTACTATTCTAGGTAGATAATTTCATCAACCGTAAATAAAACATTGACTCATGAATCAAACTGTTAGAATAATTTATTTGAATTCAACACAAGATAATAAAAAATAGGATAAATTCAACAAAACAAAATCCTACCTTGATTTTGGATCAATCGTTGACAAAGAACAGTTCTCCTTAGTTTTTATTAGTGAGATCCATGAACTCCATTAGTGAAGATGGCCCTTTAACAACCAATCATGATCCTCAATCCATTTTCATTCTCCAAGCTCTCCTCCATACTCTCCTCTCAAATCCCTAGGGTTATGTAGCTAACCCTAGGGATTTTCTATTAAAGGGATTAAATAGTAGGAGGCTAGGTCATGAAAAAATAAAATAAAAAATAAATAAATAAATTTATCATTTAATATTCTGATCATGACCATACTAAAACCAAACACCTAATGAAAATAAATATTATGTCATTACTCTATTAAAACCCATATTCTATATTCAAAAACGGTCTCTATTCAGGAGTTATTCCATTATTTTTAGGAAAAATGAATGCACATGATATAATCTATTTAATATTTTTTATTATATCAATACCAATCCTCTATCGGCCCCAGAATCCCACACTAACTTATCACATAGATCTGGAAATATTACTTAAAATATTATAAATATTAACAAGGAAAAAAATTCATCACATTCTCCCTACCTTAGGGATTTTCATCCCTAAAAGAAAAAATCCTACTCAAAGGATGTGGGTACTAGGATCACATCTGGTTCTCCACCAAGGGTAGGTGATCCTCCCAACTATGGACAAAGTCCAACATTTAAGCCCAAAGCATGTCCTCTAGAACCTAAATGGTATGTTCATTCTGGACATCAAACTAGGGGTGAAACATCATGATCAATCACAACTAAGTCATAAAATACACCTATAATACTCTCCATAATCATAATGTAAAGAGAGAATCATGATTTGGAATGATTTTCAAGGAAACTCCATGAAACCAAACTACCACTTTAATGTAAAGGAATCTCAAGGTCTCTAATGAACTATGATTTCAGATATCTAGAAAGTGGAATGACTTGGTGAGTTATTATATGATCACCCAGATGGAATCATGTCCTCTAGATGTTAATGGGATTCCTATCATGAATTCCATTAATATACCATATCAATTTCACTCTGGAACCTCAAGGGGTTGAGCTAAACCTATTGGAACCTATTTCTCAGGCTTCACTTAGTTCCAAGTAAGGCATTAAGAGACAAACTCTACTACAAAATTCTTCATTCCCAGCTACCAGAACTAATGAAAAAGGTCCTGGTATATCTTTACCTCACCAGGATTTATCCCTAAGTGGGATGTATGAAACTACCTCAACACCTCCTCACACAATGTTACTAGAACAATCGTCCATCTTATAAAAAGGATAATGTGCTCCCTGCCTTCAATAAACCCATCAGGAGAACATCCAGTGGATATTTGAATATACAAGGTATTAATGTCATCATCCTAAAGCTAAGCCTCCATAACATGTTGTTGAAGTGGTGGGGTAAAAAACATTAAATAGAGGTAAGTTGCACCATCCTCATCCACTAAGGAAAACTACAATAGGGTTAACTTATCCAATACATCGCTCAAAAACAGTGAACAAGATCTCTTACTGAGAGAATATTCCACCACGGTTCCCATTTAGGGAGTATAGAATATCTTAAAGTCATAATTCTGGAGGAACTTTAGTCATCGCCTCTATATCAATTTAAGATCCTTGTGCAAGAAGATATAATTGAGTTTCTTGTGTTCAGAATAGAAAATAAACCACTCACCCATAAGACAGTGTCATCACAACCTCAAGAATAAGACTACCACTGCTAGATCTAGATCATGGGTTACATAGTTCTACTCCTGAGGTCTCAACTATCAGGACCTATAGGCAATCACTTCCTGTCTCTTCATCAAAACACAACTGATCCCAATCCTCAAGGCATTATAGAACACTACATACTCAACACCCTCTTATGGAAATATCAATATGGGAGTGCTCATCAAACACCACCACAACTCCTAAAAATAATGCTGGAATCTCCCCATCCATACAAAAGGTTGGCTCTTATGAGTCAAAGAATTTTAGGGTCCTGATGTCCTGTAGAAATTGGATATGAATATCATATAGTATCTAGCTAATATAAGTAATATTCTCACCTCTATCAACTCTTGGGTGGATCCCAAGCTAACACTACCTCAACTATCACTGGGACCACTACCGCACCCTCTTCTGAGATGACATGTCCCAGGTTTTGGACCTATCTAATCTAGAACTGACACTTCTAGAGATTCTCATAAAGTTGGTGCTCTTGGATCCTATCTAGGACCATTCTCAAATGTCTCTCATGATCCTCCTTAGATATTGAGTACACTAGGATGTCATCAATGAAGACATCCATAAAATGGTTTAAGAATGGCTAAAAAATTCAGTTCATGAGTCCCATGAACACTTATAGGGAGTTCTTAATGCTGAAAGGAATCACCAAGTAATCATAATGATTTTAGGGACATAATAATTCCATATTTGGTATATCCACGTCTCGTACTCAGAGCTTGTGACATCCTGATCTGAGGTCAATCTTCGAGAACCATCTCACCCTTATCAAGCAGTCAAAGAGGTCATTGATTATTGGAAGTGGATACTTATTATTTATATTAACTTGATTTAGGTGAAGGAAATTCACAAAGAACCTCAAGCTCTAATACTTATTTTTGGAAAACAAAACTGGGGCTAATTAGGGGGATACACTATATCAAATAAATCCTTTCATTTTCAAGTCCTCTAACTGCACCTTCAACTCATGAAGCTTTGTGGGGATTCATCCGACATGTTAGAATAGATATTGGGGTCATCTATAAGTGAAAGTATATATAGAAATCAATCTATTTATGGGGAGGTAATCCCGACACATCCTCAGGAAAACATCCTCATACTCCACCACCATTGAAGGGAACTGAAAGCTCACAAAATCCACTAAAACAAGGGTGATACTAGAAATATATTGAGTAATCAACCATATCCCATTACACATGATCACAACCTACTATTCCTATACTTCCTTATATCCAGCAAAGTAAAGCTATGAACCATCAACGTGGACACACCACATCCTCTATTTAAGACAATAAATCTATGCATGAACTGCAAAGATCCATCCGTACCAAGGATGAAATCGTAAGGTCTCATCATGGTTACAAAAAGGTTCCATTAAAAGTTATCTCCTACAAGAGTCTGGTCACACTATCAACATAAATATGTGATCATTGAATCTCCTCCAGTAGGAGTCTCTAATCGTAATGTTTGTGTCAAAATCTCCACCCGGAAGATCTAGGTTTTGCACAAGATATAGAAAGAAAATAGTGGCTCACACCCATGTATATAAATACTATAGATAAAGTAAAAAAGACACAGATCAAACCAAAAATCACTCCTAAATCCTCTAGGTTAGAAACCTTGAGCACCTTTAACTACCCATGTCCCTGACCAACAGCTCTATGAGCCTTTCATGGACCACTTGGGGGTGGGGGTGGTGTAAATAGATCAAATCACCATCCACTTCCTCCTACTCTCCAAACTCCTCTATCATGTCTATCACCCTACGTACCTCCCTTCTCTAACCACTGCTTCTGACTGGGCAGTCCATCAACCATCTCTCTATCTATAACACGATGGGTCAGACAATCCCATGTGAGATGTCCATGTCCATCATAAGTATAACAATGAATTTTCATTAGTGGAATGAGTTATCCCTGGGGTCCCCATGAACAACACAACCTCCTGTGCTATGAACTATGTTGAACGCCTGCTGTCAGTAGGTCTTACTCACCCTAGACCCTAGGATATACCTACCTCAAAATCTCATGATATGTGCTAACCCCATCACGTCATCTTCCAACACCACCAAAGAAATCCATGGCTCAGTTTGACATGATGTATCCACTAAGACCACCAAAGGTGGGTCTATTTACTAATAAAAGGGAAGAAGCACCACATGTTAATCACTCAAAAGGAAAACTACCTCTTGAATAGGCCCATTCATGGAGGCCTTATCACCCATTCAGACATACTCTCAACTCTACTATGTAAACCTCACTGGTTGTTATCATAAAAACATCCTTCAAGGAGATAAGGTGTACCACAATCAAAGCGTATATCTTGGGAGATGGCTCAATAAGGGCATGGAAACTAAAACCCATTCCTATATGATTCATGTACCAATGTTTTACATATAACCGATTCCTACATGTATTGATTCAGAAATAAGGTTATCAGAGTTTTAGTGAATGGACACGTCGACTTGTTCACTAACATCGAGGTTCATTGCCTGAGAGCTGAACTCAAAACACTTTAACACTATTTACCTAGTTCCCAAACCAAAAATCATAGTTAGATAATCTATAAATTTAGTTCCTAATGTAACACCTCAATATTTTACTGTATATATCTTCTTAAATAAATTCAATTTCTTCAATAGTATGCATTTCACGCAACACTAAGCTTAAACGAACCGCTATATTCTATTAAATATTATTATTTTAACACTAGATGTTAAGTTTGAGGTTGTGAATAGGATTAAATAAATTAGGAAAATATAGTTTACACATTTTTATAAAATTAATTCATTGATTACCAATTAATTATAAATGAAAATAAAAACCAATTGAATATAAAAGATGTGTTTTTATTAAAAAACTATTTTTATCCCCACAATGGAATTTTATCATAATAAAGTAAATTAATCATTATTAATGAAATATTTTAATGAAATATATATGTTATATATTCAATTTTTTTTCTAAATTCATCCAATAAGTTTGATAGGTATA
Source organism: Viscum album (assembly GCA_963277665.1). Classification (NCBI taxonomy): domain Eukaryota; kingdom Viridiplantae; phylum Streptophyta; class Magnoliopsida; order Santalales; family Viscaceae; genus Viscum; species Viscum album. Next base: position 596,560,765 of record OY728127.1, read on the forward strand.
AGATAAGAATAAAACCAATTTTACGCATAAAAGGCTATATTTTTTTAAAGGTAGTTTTCCCGCCTTTTGATAGTGTACTTGTTTTAAAACTAAATTTTGACACTTTTATAAATTATATTTTAAAAAATAAACTTATTATTTTAATTATTAATATAAAAATTTACTTTGGTTGAATTTTTGGTATTTTTATGACAATTTCCATGTTTTGACGAATATTGAAAAAGACTGGATTTTAATTAAAAATTGTTTTTTGTCCAAATAATTTAAAGTTATAAATTATAAATTTTATATAATTTAATCAAATTTAGTTAATTGGAATCAATTTCAGATTGAAACTGGATATAAAAACATTTTAATATTTTGAACATTTTTACTTAAAAAACCCGTTGTTTCATCACATTTTCAGGATTAATTTAAAATTAATTTATGAAACTTTTATGAATTTAATTTTGAAAAATAAATTCCTTATTTTTAATAATAAGGTCCATATTTAGTAAATATATCCCTTTTATTTTTGGAAAATATGAATAGCGACTTTGGTAGTTTTTATTACCATGGTTAAGGGTAAATCAGGTAATTAAGGGTAAAAATAATATTATAAATTTTAGAAAATTAACCTAAAACATGTCCTAATTTTATTGGATGAGTGATTTTCAACAAAAAGTACCATTGATCCTATTTTATGGCCTATTGGATCTACTTGGATGACTTTAAGGCTTTTATAATATTTTATTCTAAGGAAAGTCAAATATATCATACTCATGTTTTTAATAAGTATTAAATTTTTAATATGTGGTTATTCAGAAGATATTCTCAAGTATAAATAATAATTTTAAATCTAAATTATTTATATTCATCATGTTAGTTTTTTTAATTTTTAGGAAATAAATAATTACCTTAAAGTATTACACAATTATGACACATTAATTGTTTAATTAATGGAAATATCAAATAAATGATATTAAAAATATTAAAATAAATATAATTTGAGATAATTAGTGTCATAAAAGAATTTAATATATGAATTTTAAATATTTGAGATATGTTAAAAGATATTATTTGAAGATATCTTATTTTTATGATATTTTTAAAAAGTCAAGTGATGAATTGTATTAGAATTGACATTAATTATATTTCAAAATAAATAATATTTTATTAAATGATATAAAATTAATAAAAATCTAAAATTATTCCAAATTATTGGTATAAGGTTTAAAATTTTATCAATTATAAATTTATGGTTCTTTTGTAATTTTATAGTAACTATATTAACCCTTAAGTAATAAAAACACATGTTGCTAGAGTAAGAGTTAAAAGGATTAAATAAGGGTTAAAGCCAAAAGATAAGGGTAATAATATGACCTAAAATTTTCTAAAATTTTTTTATTGAGATAATTTATACCCATAATCATCTTATATTAGAAATAAATCACTTTATTTCCATTTGGAATTGAAAATTAATTTAATATTTTGAAAATTTCCAAAAGTGCCCCTCACCTCAATTATAAAAGGACACCTCTTCTCTCACTTATTCACAATACCTTGAGCCTTATATATCAACCAAAACATAAAAATTTATCCTCAAAAAATCATTATACAAGTTTTTGAGATGTTGGTACATCCAAAAGAACAACCCTAGATCCCTTAATAAGATATTAAAGGAAGTCTGCTGAAGAAGAGGTAATCATCTTTATCAAATCTTTGAAGTTTATTTCTTATTAAACTTCATATTAATGTGTTATTTACATGATAAATTAATAAATAAAAAAGAATATATATTATTATATGTTATTATTATTATGTGAAAACTATATTCCATATTTTATCCATTCTATGAAAAATGAAATCATTGCGCGTGTGTACATACGACTTACCGCCTCTTTGCCATGGTGTAATCTGATTTTCATAATTAATTTACTTGGATGGGTATAATGATGGAAATAATAAATATATATGATAATTATGAAATCATATTAATTCTATAAAAATTAATATACCATTCACTTCATTACCCTTTAACCAATAAGGGAATGATATCACTGCTCATGCGTACGTACAACCTACCATCTCCGCGATGTGATGTGATTCATTTTCCATGTTAACAATTCAAGAATGATTATAAAAGTTTATATAATTAATAAATATGAAATATATGACATTAATATCATTATAGATATGTTTTATCTATATCCTATTCAAAAGAAAAAGGCCTTTCAAGACAAAAAAAGAACAAGAAAACATGGAAATTAACACCCAAAACATTGAAATGAATAAAATATTATTAATAAAAGAAGTGGTAAAATGTTATAAGGGGATAATATATGATATAATAAATATTAATATTTTTCTTTTATAAATTAATAATATTATTTAAACCATTATACAGGAGGTTTAGATATATACAAAAGAAATTAGACCTAAGGTAAGGGTTTTCTCGTCTTACTTTTACTTCAGTGAGATATATGCCTTATTCACTACTTATTACTTGTGTGTGGTGTATGAACTTACCTTTGATATATAATATCCCAAATTTCCTTATTCTCATGATATTATAATTTTTCATTTAAGTTATTCCTTCATGGGTATTATGATTAAAATGTTTCAAATTGGTAAGAGTCACTTTGCAATGTTTAAAGATTATTTTCCTCAAGAATTCTTCAAAAGTCTCATTTAAAAGTATCTTCATCTATGTCAAAAATCCACTTTTGAATATTATAATTTATTGAGGTTTATCTCTTATGATAACATCTACCACATTTTATTAAATGGGAATTTATTAGTTTGACTGAGGATACACTATTTTGAAACCATTCATAATATTACTCTTGATGGTTTGTGATTTGTCTACTTAATGAAAGTTATTTACATTTTATATTCCAATTTTAATAAAAGTGTATATATTGATTATGTTTCACCACTTTCATATGAGTAATGTAGTGGAATTATTAAGTGATGGGAGGGGCACTCTATAACCCCTCGATGCATCTAAAGGTCTCCTGAGACAAACTATTTTGGGTATTGGGAAAGGCCTTACCCATTTATGTATGACATCTTGAAAAAAACTTGATGTTATGTTTATGATCTGTCATTATGAATTCTATCATTATAAAATTATTTATTGATATTCCATGTGATTATTTTACTAGTATAATATCCATGGTTAAGTTTCTTTCTCATGTGATTATTTATATAGAATTATTTGATCATATTTTATTCCTACCATATTGTGCTTAAGTTATTGATTAAATGGAATGTGTTTCAGTTAACCAGATTGTCATAATCATTTATGATAACTTATGATGTATGTATACTCTTAATGAGTATTTGAGATCACCCCTTTCATATTTCTCATTTTTGACCATAATTCTAAGAAGTATATTATGACTGATATGCAGGGCTACACAAAGTAAGAATAATGCCAAAATCAATGATTTTTTATTTTTATGTTTTAAAATGTAATGTGAATTCCAAGTATGTATCTAGTTTACCAAGACTACTAAACTATTCAGTCATTTGATATGTAATTCCTTGTATCTTATTCCAATGTAATAAATTAAAGAACTGACTTTGGGTTACTGGGGTTGGGGTCATTACACCTAAGATGAAAAGAATCCGATACCACTCTATCATGACCCGACCCACCAGAGCCTTCCTAGATAGTGATAAACTATGTGTGACACCCCAAGACCACCTCTAAAAGGCCAGTGGCTGGTGACTAGTATCGTGTAGGCATATCAAACACATAGTAGGCCTTAGTATAAGGTATCTTTATACACACACATATCTCTAAACCACAAAAACTATGCTAAAATATAAAGTGAAACTGATACAACAATGCATGCATACATCTATATCCCAAAATTAGAGTATGAAGAAAGTACTAGAAAGCATAAAGGGACAAATAAAAGCTCACCGAAATTATAAAAGTGTCTAACCTGATAAGAATGTTGTGATTTCTATTAAATGTAACACCTGGTATGAACCATGGATTGTATATCCCAAACTATGCTCCTTTAAGTCCTCCTAAGTCTCTGTAAAAAGGTCTATCACCTGTATAATATACAACATTTTTGGGAAGATCCCATGCGTGGGTGAGTATAATAATACACTGTAAGACACCCCAAAATCACTAAAAATAAAGCATCAAAAGTGTAGTATGATAATAAACATGAAGACATGTCAATTAGAAAATGAGACATAATAATAACACCCAAATATACTGATGATAGACTCCAAGTCTCAAAAATTTCACAACCATGATATCAACCACATGATTTTACTCGAGGCTTGAAGGCAATCCTTTCCTAGGAGATATCATTCCATGATCCATGCTATCAATGATGACACACATCCAAGAGGTCATGATGATTGGTTCTCACGATGAATAAGTACATGTTAGAATGCCAAAGAGATTGATACACAAATAGGGGATCACACCCAAGGATCATGGGGGACAATGAAAGACCAATATTCAATAACCTGATAAATATGGGACTGTACACCCATGTATGTTGGTCACAAAGATACCTCAAAACCTACATGGGGAAGAAAATATGATAGATAATCCTACCCCTAGAATCACATATGGATTCCCAAAACTCTATCCGAGAAAAACCTATATAGGGGATCAAGATCCTATGCTGAGGATGTAATGCCACACTATACCCTCATGGGAATGGACTAAGGAAACACACCCAATTAACACTAATATACACTGAATAAATGGAGGGACTAAACCTACCCTGAAGAAAGTACACAACATGTACTGGGAGTACATGACGTGTCTTTCCCACCCCAGGTTTGCCTGTGTATCACTATCACACATGACTTGTCTTCCTTTATATAAATGGCATGTTCTTTTGGGATACACAATGTATAGAGGTCTGTTGGACCTCAATGTTTTCCACCTTACTAAGTTTGCATAATTTGGGTCATGCTCATGTACTCTAGTCATTCTTGTGTACCTGGCCATGTCTAGGTACCTAGCTGTGTCCGAGTTCAGGGTCATGCCTGCATACTATATCCATGTTCAAGTATTAGGCTGCACCCCTATAATCTGGACATTCCTATGTTTCTGGACATTTCAATTCTCATTTACCCCTAGGGTACACGTGAAGACACCATCCATGGGTCATAAGGCGTGTGGTGTGTCCACACAATGTTTGATATTTTATTTTCGTGAAACCCTAGTTGCCACAACTAGTGTACTACACAATGTATGTTCTTTGGACTACATTTTATATAGTCTGGAATTTTCTAGAACCCATAGGTTCTTTATGTGGTTCCTTCTATGCCTCCACTGATACTAGATTCACCATAAGACATGTCATAGATCTTATATCTGGTTTATCGTGCATGCCTCACTACTAGTGGACAAATTCTAGCCATCCAAATAACTTGAGGATCACCTCCAATCACACCATTCCACTGCCTCATAAAAAAATGGGAATCGTAAGTGCCAACCCATTCCCAAACATCCACCATCACTCTACACAAAAAATGTGTTTTTGATCTTGAAACCGAACCTGTAGTATTGATCTATTATTCCAAGGAATAGTTTCACAATGATAAATTATCAAGTATTTTTCAAACCAACAACCAAATATATTATTGGTGATGAACGCACAAAGAATAAGGAGAGAAAAAAACAAAACATAAACATGACTAATGAACCATGTACATTGTTTGGGTTAGCCTCAATTAATTGTCATAGGGTGATGAATAAAGAGGAATAACAAGGAACAATAAATAATATCAATTCCTAATAATATAATAAGAAAATTTTATCAACCAACCATGAAACAAATAGTTATAAGAATTGATTCACATTTGATGCATGATAATAAAAAATGGGATAAATCCAACAAAAAAACATCCCACCATGAGTTTGGATCAATTGGTGATGAATAATGGGTTTCCATCATTTTCATTGGTGAGATCAATTAACTCCATTGGTGAAGATGATCCTTTTGAAATCGATCATGATCCTCAATCCATTTTTGTTCGGCAAGGTCTCCTCCAATATCTCCACTAAAATACCTAGGGTTATACAGCTAAAAATAGGGATTTTCCATAAGTGGGATTAAACAAGAGGATGATAGGTCATGGAAAATAAACAAATAATAAATAAATAAATAAATAAATAAATAAATTTATCATTTAATATTCTTCCCAGGAACACACTAAAACCAACAACATGATGATGATAAAGATTATATCATGCCTAAGGTAAAATCCACATTCCAAATTCAACCGCGGTCTCATATTTTTGATCCAAGACTCTATTCAAGAGTTGTAGAATTATTTTTATAAAAAATACATGCAAATTCTATAATATATTTAATATTTTTATTATATCAATACTAAGCCTCTTCCACTCTAACTCAAAACTTAGCTACAAAAATATTCCTTAAAATATTTCAATGATTAAAAAGGAAAAAACCGAGTCATCACGTACTCCATTATTTTTCATGGCATGATTACATATCGAGTCCCAAGTCCTGTTCCTTAGATAGATGGTGAGAAATATACACATTGTGTAACTAGATTATACAAGACTTGTATATTATCAAATTATGTAGAATTAAAAATTAATTATTATACTACTAAAGTTTATCAAAATGTGTTCCATGTTTCATTTATTTAAATTTGTACAAGAAATGTGATGAGTTATATATATATTGAATGTCTAATTAATTTTTGTGTAATGTTCAAAAAAATATATCATGTATAAGTCGTAATATAAACATTAATCTATGCACAATGAATCATAAAACATTATATAAATAACATGCGTTCTATGTGTCATTTATTTTACTATGTACACATAATGAAGTTATGTGATAAATAACGTATTCCACATACCAAAAGAGTAAAGAACATACAATTATAACACACACTGAGTTGTTCATATGGGTACTCACCTTGTTTCCTCCAAGTTACATGTTTTTTACATAGATAATTTTAAAAAATTTTATTTTATATTTTTAAAATTATGATGGATAAGAATCACAAGAAATTTCATATGAGAATTAAGATAAAAGAATTGATTAATTAAAGAATATAATTAATTGATTCGAGCATGATTTATCTTAAATAATAATGATTAGAATTGAATGATATTTTATTAAATTCATAATGCACTACATGTATGTGGATGATCATGAGTATAGACTAGACCTTTGTATGTGATTGGTTTCCTTTTAATTTATTATTAAATTAAATTGTTGGTATGCGTGCCACACCACTTATCATTATGTAAGGGCTAATGATCCCATAATTTATTTTATGTAAACCCTTTAACCAATCCTTTGATTCCCCTAAAATACATGTGAGTAAAATATTATGTAATGGATAGAACACCCAAGCATATGGAGGTAGTTCAAGTTTTGTAGTTGAGGTGAAACCAACTGAGAAAGTATATAGGTGGATAGGAAAAAAGCTAAAAGCACAAACCAAGTCATGGTTTAAGGTGTTACCCCCTAGGTTTACTGTTAGTTTATCATCCTCTAGATAAAATAACCATTAGAAAAACCTCAAGACTACACCACTTTATTATTTTATTTCTTTTAAGTTTCATGGTTATTTCATTATGGATATTTTTTCATGATCACATAAATTAATGAATTAACAAACATGCAATATAGAACTAAAATAAATTGGATTATACATAAAAGTTATCTAATACATGGTTAATAACTTACATAAATCCACTTAATATTAAAATTCATGTAATAAAGATAAAATGGGAAACATATGAATAATGATAAAAATACCTCAATTATATATATTAATTCAATATTACCTTTTACTACTTAAGTTAAAATCAAAACATAGTTCAAAGTAATTAACTCTCCAAAGTAGGGGTGATTTAAGTTATTGGGAAATTATAACTTGAAGTTTTGGGTTGGCTTAACTTAGTCCACATCATGGATTGACTTACAAATAAGGACTTTCTATAACTAATAATAAAAGGCTGAGGAAATCCAATTTAAGGATTTCAGGATTGTGGAGTCCACTCAATGGATCAAGGAATTGTGAGTTAATGCTAGCGATATTTTAATATCTACCTAAAACCCTTCAAATAACTTGTTAGAAAAATGTATAGGTTATAATAAGGGGAATATGGGTCCTTTACACTAGAATATACAATCAAAATGATATTTCAAATCCAATGGTGAGGGATATTTGGTTTCCATAAAATAAAGTTATATTGATAAATATAATATTTATTATGTACTTTTATCAGATAAAGTATTGAAATTATACACTTTTTATTTGTATAAATGATAATAAATATGAATTTAAACATTTTAATATGATCCATACTTGAAATTGATAACCTTCTCACATACACTAATTTCCAAGAATGGAAAAGGCACTTACACGTCATCCTATTACATGAAAGGAAATTATATGTGTTAGAAAACCCTATTATCGAAGAACCTAGCCAAAAGGATATTGAGGAAGAGTTGTATCTCTATGAGATACATTTGAATTATTCCACAAATGTTCAATGTTTCATGATATAATCTATAAAAAAGTCCTTCTAATGAAACATGTGGACATGGATGCCTATAGCATGATGCCTCACCTTTATGATCTCTATTAAGATAAAGCGAGAAAAGAGAGACATGAGATCTAAAATGATTTGTTTACATGAAATATTGGAGAGTAGGTTCCATATGAGCCCTATATAGACAATATTATTTTCTACATTGAATGCTTATATGTCATGGGGATTAAATTCCCAGATGATTTTCACACAGATCTCATATTTTTCTCACTTCCAAAGCCCTTATCTAGTTTTATTGTTAATTATAACATAATAAATAATGAGAAGATTATTTTAGTGTTTCTTATTCCCATTTTCTACGTATAAAGTACATGGAGAGTTATAAACCCATGATCCTTATGGTGAATAAAAAAAGGAAGAATAAGGAAAAGGGGCCTAAGACTCATAAAAAATCAAAATATCATGAGCTCCATCCTTTAAAGAATAGGAAGATCTAGATACTGGGAAAGGAAAAGGAATCAGTATGTTTTTTTATAAGGAAATGATGGATACTAGAAGAGGAAATGCATCCAAAAGTGAGGGTAAAGTAAAGTTTCATTAGTTATTGAGTGCAATCTTTCAATATCTAAAAACTGGGTATTAAATACTACTTATGGTTCTCACATATTTATCCAAATGTAGGAACCAAGTAGATTTCAAAAGATTGATATAGGAGAGGTGGATTTATAGCCTTACAATGGTTCAAGGATGGCATATCTATCCATTAGAGAGTACCAACTTTCATTTTCCAACATGAATGATATTGGTTTTAAGAGATTGTTATTATGTACCAGATGTTACTAAAAATATAATTTCTGTATCCTACCTAGATACATATGGTTTTATTTTCATGTTTGGAAATAAAATTTGTTTCTTTTAAAAAGACAATATATTTTATGGTATGATAAATTTAAATAGTGGTATTTGTGTATTGAATTATGAAAAAAAGTATTGGAAGTTGATATTGAATCATGTTCACACGACTTATATAAAACCTAGTTGTGGAATCACCATCCTAGTCATTTAAATGAGAAGTGTTTGGTAAAGATAGGTCAAGATGGCTATTTAGAATCTTTTGAGCTAAAACCACTTGAAATATGTCATTATTGTTTACAAGGAAAAATGAACAAACCACCACCCAATGGATAGGGTGAAAGGGCCATATAGATTCTAGGATTGGTACACAATAATGTGTGTGGACCATTTATATTAAAAGATATAGGTGGATATTATTACTTCATAACTTTTATTGATGACTTGTGTAGATATGGTAATGTCTAATTAATGAAGTATAAGTCTGATTCCTTTGAGAAATTTAAAGAATTTAAGGATGAATTAGAGAATCAAATTGAAAATAATATAAAGAATATTCGATCAGATCGAGGTGGTAAATATATTAACCAAGATATTATTGAATTTTTACTGGATTTTGGGATTATTTCTCAACTCCCTCCACCTTACACACCACAGTGGAATGATTTTAGTGAAAGGAGGAACTGTACCTTACTAGAAGTTATAATTTCGATGATGAGTCATGTAGATATTCCATTATCCTTTTGGGGATATAAATTAAAAACTGTGGCATACACACTAAACCAAGTACCAAATAAAGTGGAAAATTGAATTACCTTCGAGTTATGGAGTAGAAAGAAACTCATTTTTTCTTATACAGGTGTATGGGTTTGTGAGGAGTTTGTTACATTCATATTAGGAAACAAACCATCACCCCATGGAATAAAGTGTATCTTTATAGGGTATCCTAAGGAAATAAAGTGATACTAACTATACAACCTCTTAGAAGAAAGAAAGTTATTATTGCCAGACAAACCACATTTCTTTAGAGGGAGCATATCCTCAAGAAGGATTGTGGGAGAAATATTGATTTCAAGAAGTTGATACTAAATATACGAAAGAGTTGTTATAGGAATAGATTCCATAGGTCCCTGTGGAAGAAGTGGTTCTTGAAACACAAGTACTACATAAGAACACTAGAGAGGTAAGAGAATTAGAGAGATATGGTTTTCTATCCACTGAAGATAGTTACTCATTATTGGTTGTTAATAATGAAACTCTCTCCTATAAAGAATAAGTAGAGAGCTCAAAAGAATCAAGATTGCATGAATCCATGAATTCTGAAATAGATTCATGTATCAGAACCAAGTTTGGGTCTTGTTCAATCTTCCAGTTGATGTAAATCCCGTTGGGTGAAAATGGGTATTCAAGATAAAACTAGACATGAAAGTTAAAGTAAGTACCTATAAATAAAGGAAAGTGGATAAAGGTTTTAAATAGAATCAAGTAATTGACCATGATGAAACCTTTTCACCAGTTACTATCTTTAAATCCATCATAATTTTACTTTTTATAGTGATGTAACATGACTATGAAATTTGGTATATGGATGTAAAAATATATATCCTTAATGGGAACCTTTAGGAAGATGTATATATGACACAACCATAAGGGTTTGTGACTCCAATTGATTCAAAAAATATATTCAAATTTTAGAAATCCATTTATGGATTGAAGCAAGCATAAAATTCATAGAACATTTAGTTTGACGAAGCTATAAAAGAATTTGGTTCAATTAAGAGTGGATATGGTCCATTGTTTATAAGTGTTTTAGTGGGAATTCATTCATTATCTTAGTATTATATGTTGATGACAAATTACTTATTGGAATCGAAATACCAATTTTACAGTCTATTAAGGAATGGTTAAACAAATGTTTCTCCATAAAGGAATTCGATGAAGCAGCCAAAATTCTAGGGATTAATATCATTTATGATAGATACAAGAGGTTTCTTGGACTAAGTTAAGGTACATACATTGAACAAATACTAAAGAGATTTAGTATGGAATAATATAAGAGAGGATTGGTTCTAGTGTCACATGGTATACATATTTCCAAGAAAATGTTTCCTCAGATACAATAGGAGAAAGAGAGAATGAATAAGATCCCATATGCTTCAATGATATAATCAATCATGTATGTCATATTATATACTATACATGATGTTTCCTACACATTGATCATAGTAGGAAGATATCAAGTTAATCTATGTGAAAACATTGGTTTGCTGTTAAGGCTATCCTTAAGTATCTAAGAAGAACTAAGGACATGTTTCTGGTGTATGGAGGATATGAGGATCTAATAATTAGGGGTTATACTAATGATAGTTTTTAAATTGATAAAAATGACCTAAATTCACATCTAGGATATGTTTTTAGTCTCAACAGAGGATATGTGAGCTGGAAAAGTTCAAACCACCCAGTTGTCACTGATTCTATAGTGGATTCTAAGTATATTGAGGCTTCTGATGCAACCAAAGAATCCATTTAGATTTAAAAAATTTTCTAGGATAATGATGTGATAAAAAGTAGTAAAGATCCTATCACATTATATTATGATAATACTATAGTGGTGGATCTTAAAAAAGATATAAGGTTACACCAACTGAAAAACACATACTCTAGAAGTATCACCTCTTGAGGGATTTTTCTCAGAGGGGTGAATTTATAGTAAATAGAGTTTCCATGGAAAAAATCATGGTTAAACCATTGACTCAAGAATTATCTCAGTATAAGCATGAGTATCATGTGAGAACTAGTGGGCTGAAGGCTATTTGTAGTTTTCTCTAGTGTAAGTGAGAGTTTGTTGGAGCTAGTTCCCTAGAATCAACTTCTATGTATTTTATGATTACCTTTATGCATATTTTTAAATATTAATAAAATAATTATCACATCATGATTATTATTCTTCATAACATATTATGTGATAATTTCCTAAGAGTAGATGTCACATTGAAAGGTCATAGTAGTTCCCCACTATAATGAAAACCCAGAAGTGCCACAAAAATATTCTTAAATATATTTCTTTTATCCATATTAAATTATTTAAGGAAAAAATGTGATACATTCTATAAATGGTGGAGACTCATAGGACATTGAATAACCTTCTCACAGTGTATGCCCTTGGTAATTTTCAGTGTAGAAGATTATGAGAATGGGACCTGTTAGTAGGAAATCCATATTTATATGTGTCATTGGATGTTTCTATATATGGATGTGTGTATTGATCCTTAGAATTTAATATTATTATTAATCAATATTATGAGTCACATACTTTTATGTATTGATTAAAACCATGATTACATATGTTTGAGGTAAAGTACGATACATTGGGTGCATCACAAGTAATGTTTCATTACTGAATAATATGAGAAAGGATTTTTTCCTTCTATTCTTTAGCAAGAGTTGATATGTTAAGGCCTTTTATGAAAATTATATAGCCTAAATAAATTCATGGCCACGATATTCTATAGGTAAGTTCAATTTCTATAAAGTCAAAGAAATATACATCAAGCACATAGGTTAATGACATTGGCATGCAACCTACTTAATTAGAGATATCATGATAAATGGATTATATTACACAGTAAGCATCAATATGAGGTTTTATGTCATTACAACATTAAATTCTTTATCTATGGGTGTCTTGTCATGTTGGTAGATGCTAAACTTGTACTTTGGGTTACTTAGGCTAATACCACTAAGAAAGAGGCCTAGAGGGTTACACACTAAGTGTATCCAGAACCTTAGTTAAATAATAATATTATTTATTATTTAACAAGTTGAATAAATATTATTCCCACATGTGGTTTAATAATTATTCATGTTTTATTGATCACATAAATTCCATTACTAGTTAGTCGATAGAATATTTTGTGATCAAAATATTTAATAAATATTTATTTTATATTTAGTGAATATAATATTTATATATTTATTGGGGAACAATATAGAGATATTTATTTATTAAATAAATAGTCATTATTCAAGGTTTAATAAATATTTTGGAGGAATGGATTCCCTATTTTAATGGTCCTGTGATAAATAATATATTTTGAATATTATTTTAATAAATAATATTTAATTAATTTGCAAGTTTAGTGTATGTTAAGAAATAACAATTTTTTTTATAAAAATGAGGTTTTGTATAGATTAATAAAATAATAAGGGAACATGTGAAATTATTATTTTATAACCCTAGTAGTATATAAACCCATTTATATTATTTCTTATGTGTATTAATTTAGTTTTGATTGTGCAAAATGAAATTTGGATTGAATTATATTGAATCCCTAGAGAGTACCTCTATATGAAGATTCTCAAGAATGAATAGATATCCTACTCCACCACTAATATCTATTCTATAGAGATACAAGATAATACCTTCTTGAATAGATTCTTGGGGTGATCAAAGATGAATGATGCAAGCATTATGATCTATTGTGATATCACCTAGAGATTAATATGACAATGTTAGGAGGTTTGTGGAGAATATGTGGATCACCAGTGGAGGGAGTATAAAATTTATTCCCATGAAACAACAACAATACGATGTAGAGTTGTTTTTAAATTCATCAACAAAGAAATAATTCATCATAAGATAATTATTTAATTATTTAAATTAATTATAAATAATACATGATGATATTACGTTTTTCTTATGATGTTCTCTCATAAATTAATTTTTGATTAAATTTAATTGGTAATTATATTTATCTTTGATGAAAATATTAGATTAGTCATCGATTACAAAAAAAACATCCAGGTTGGGAATGCCCCATCCAGTGCTTCCGCTGTACCTAAAACCTTCAGTCTGCTTGGTTATGTTTTTTATAAATTTATAAAAGTACCCATATTTATTTTTAAAGGTTTTGGACCCTATTTTCTCTTTCCTTTCATTTGACTAACCTAGTTTCAAACTCAAGGAAGATTACCCTCCATTCTCTTTTTATTTTTGATCCACCTCTTATTATATTTCATGTGGTTCTTTAAGGTTAAACCACAATTCTTCTTCTCCACTTATCCCTTCTCCCATTTCCCCTAGATTTTATTTCTCCCAAAAACCCTAATCATTGTTTAGGGTGGTTTTATATTTTTATATGTGTCTAATAAAGGGGATTTGTTTATCTAGGGTGTGTAGAGTTTTTTTCCTTTCTTGGTTTAGAGTCCGTCATTAAAGGTGATGTGTTGTGATTTTTTTCCACTAAAATGAGGTAGGTGTTTCTGTGAAAGTTCCTTTATTTTATATTTCATGAAATTAATGGGATTATAAATTATTTTATTATCAATTATACCTATTTATAATAATTATTTAAGGGTTTATGAAAATGTAATCCATGTTTTTTATGCTTGGTGTAGATGAAACTTTTTAATAATTTTTAGTAATTAATTTTGAGATAAATGGTTTGTATGCCAAGTGTTTGTGAAAATTATTATAGGGATTATTTCAAATGAATTTGACAAGAAAATAAGGGTTTGATCCCTATTTTTATTTCAAAAGGGAGTGACCCATGTTAAAGGGTTTTTTAATCAAATATGTTTTTGGTTTTCAAATGACTCATAAAGGAGGAAAACTATGTTTTCAACGTGATTTCCTTTGTTGGTTTTCAAAGGAAAGTTTTATAACTTGATTCATAAGTTGTTATTTAAAGGTATGGTTTAAATTTTGTAAGCATGAGTACATTGGATGAATATAAACCATTTTTTCAATCCCCTTATTATTATTCATTTTTTTGGATTTTTTCCTTTATGAGATTTTATTTTTTTATTATATGATTCCTAATTGATGAAAAAGGGGTCATTTCATGTGAGGATGTTGGATGTGAGTGGAGGTTTATTGTTTATGAGGTTTTTTTATGTGTTGAAATTTTTTGTTATTTGATTTTTTACCTCCAACTTAAAAATTCCATGGGAACTCGAGTAGCTCAGTAAGAGATTTAGTTTAGGCCATACTAACTTCATTGACCTGATTGGATTGTGGGAGTGAATCGATATGGATTGATTAGAATGTGGGAGCTGATCAGCATGAAATAGTAAGACTATGAGATATTACTGAAAGATTTATTCTCTTGGGTATGTCTGGGATCATCTCATGTTAAAACCCAAGGAGTTTCCCATGACAATTATTCATTAACTAATGATATCATATAGGTATTTCAACAACATTATTTGTTTGTATCCCCTTTATTATATATTGGTTGTGGAACTATTTAAATTGTTTTCATTTGTTTATTTTCTAACTTCTTGTTATGATGGATACCATTTATTTTTTCCTTATTTACTTCATTGTATGGTTTAATTTTCAAATTTTTTTGAAAATGGGAATTCATGAAAGAATTTGAATGAAGAAAAATGGTTTGGGTTTGAATATGTAAACTTAGAAGTTTACCTTTTTAAATGTTTTAAAGTGTTTTACATTTTAAATAGTGTATTCCATAATCTTGATAATAAGGGTAATTTTAAAGATATTTTTAAAAGAATGCATTATTTATTCACTCATATTTTTATATTATGGTTTTTGAGATGAGTAGTTTTATGTTTTCCAAACCGATTTTACCTTGGGTTTTAGAAAAATACCAAATGAATGATATTTTTTTATTCTTATATGTGGAACACTTATTTTATAAATTATTTTCAAACTAGAATTTATGAATTTTTTTATTAAAGGAATTGTATAGAATCTTTGGTGAAATCCTAATGGGCCTATTTATATCACACCCTATATACAAACCTGTGTGTTTGTATACAGTTCTTATGTTTTTATATAGGGGCCCCAATTTTGATCCTAGTTTAGATATCAATTGGGTATTCTATTATTGGATTTTGGGGATGTGGTGAGTGACTGTGGGTCACATGTGGATCTTTGGGCAGTGTCTTGAGTTGTTTATTATTTTTAGGATGAGTATGTATCGACCAATTCGACTAGGTATATTTATTTTCTTGTTTTCATGTTTTGATTTAATGCATTGTTACTTATTTTTCTTTGCATTTTAAGCATGTTTTTTTTATTATAGTGTATATTACTAGATGAGAGCAATCACTTCTTTTGGTTATGTCTCATGTTGATTTTTATTGGTTATTATATATGTGTCTTGCTTATTTATCTGTATATTATTATTTTATATTCATAGAAGTTATATGTATGAACACATGATGCTAAATTTCCTGTAAGAATTACAAAACAAATTTTATTATTATTTATTGAGAAAAACTATTCGCAAGAGTGTTTCCTTGATCCCCAAGCACTAGTTTCCAGCCTGTGGGAATTGTGAATGCCCTTTGGGCCTTGTGGAAGATTGGTTCAGGTACTGGTTTGGTGGTATCCTAGGCCGATTCATTACAAAATGGTATTATAATTCCTTATTATTATTTGAGTGGGTATCAATAGTATAAAGATTAGTATATTTAGAACTTCAGAGGTAGTTCATGAGTCAGCGATTGATCAACACCTTTCATGACGAGACTTGAGTTGACATGGGTAGTTGGGATTTATGTTTTTAATATGTATTCTAGTTTGATTATTTTTATGGTGTTTTAATCCCCATTTATTTTCATGAGATACTTAAGGGGTTTTACTATGAGATTTGGGGTGAATGTAGAAGGGATCCAGAGTTTAATGGTTAGTTCACATGGTCTAGAAAACCATGTGAAGCTCGTACACATAGTTTTGGAATACCATGTGAAGCCCATGAACATACTCTTGGAAAATTTTTAATGGATGCTACAGGATCGACACATGGTCATAAAGACTATGCACAAATTTGTATGCCTTATAGAATTATTTTTTAGACCTATTTTTATTTCAAATGGCTCCTAAGGTGGTTTTAACTTGTTTAATACAAATCAAAGGGGTTTTTTGATGCACACATGTTGTTTAGATTTGTGTTTAAAATCTAGTTTTCATGCAAAAAGTATTTCACAAAATGGATTGATTGTTTAAATTAGTTTTTAGGTAGTTTATTTGTAAATTATTTTGACTCTCATAGAGTATCTTTTCAAGAGTTTCTAGTTTTAAAATGAAATTGGGAAAAAAATTGAAATGAAAGAGGATTACATGAAGTGTTTTGGTTTAAAATCCTATTTTAGTGGTTTATTTGAAAAGGGATTCTATGGAATGTTATTATAACAACCCTGAATGCATACTCTCAGATATGGTGATAAAAACTTAATCTTTACATTTCTTGATTTGATACCAATAAATGTGACCCAATTTTAGCAATCCAAAACACACAACATCAAACGAAAAAATTGGATCACTTACATACCCAAGGAAATTTTAGGTTTAGAGTTTTAGAGAAATGTGACAAACTCTTATATAGAAATACCCATGTATTTAAGTGATAATTTTCCCCACTATACCCAGATTTTATTATTTCACATTAAGTCTTAATCATATTCCACGTGAAAACTTTCATGAATTATATGGTATCCTTCCTTTTTAATACATAAAAATTTAATTAAATTGTGAAAAATTTAATTACAAAAAGAATCTTTTGAGGTTTAGTTTCTTGTAAATTAGGAACATGATACATGAAAAACATAAAATATATTCTAACCCACTTGAAATTATTCTTCATGGATTCATCCTAGGTTACTTTTATTGGATCTCATATCCTAAAAGGAAATATTTAGTATGTGATCATGAGGCATAAAAATAGGACATGACCATAAGAACATGAGACATATAAAAATAGAATGATCATGAAGCATAAAACGAAATTTTTTCTAGAATATAAAAATGATACATTCATAAGCATATCACCAAGGTTTATCACTAAGGTATAATTGATAATGTTATTCACCAAAGTATCATAAAAAATTTATTATATAGAAATTAATCATTTACCAAATGCATTGGAGTGATATCATAGAACACCATTCACATGTATTAATTCATTTTTTTCACATAGATAATGAGAAAACATTTCATTAATAACCCATGGGACACAATGAACGAGTTTCATGTAAAATTAATTAAATTCATAAATGCTTAAAGAAATAAGCATTACATCATATTTAACCCATGAAAATGAAATGTGGTTTTCATAAATGTAAATACCCAATAAATAAATTATGTTTACATATAGGTGAATACCCATGGAAAAAGAACAGTTTTGGGTATTCACAATATAAAATATTTCATGTAAAAGAGAGAAATTCAAGAAATATTTCGACAGCATAACGAGTATACAACATGGATTACAGAAAGGGAATAATGAGAGGGAATGAAGGTCTCCTATTGATAAAATCCTATTTTGGAAGTAATGGGATAATAAAAATTTCATGAAAATAATGTAATTCAACATTTAGAATGCATACCAAGAAAGAGGTAATTGAATTGAAAAGAAGAAGAGGAGAGTTTCCTTACCTTGGGAAGTAACTTTATAAAGTTTTGAGAGGGAAAAATCAGGAACTTAGAGACAACTTAGTGGGAATTTATAGAGGATAAATGATCATTATTTCATTCTTAAGGTATTTTTAGTGGATAAGAATGGGGGAATGGGTGTGTATTTATAGTAAAAGTGGATGAATTATTTAATAATTTCTAAATATAGGTATTTAAATTCTAGGTTGTGGAAAATGAAAAACCATTGGATTATCCATGGTTTTAACTCATGGTTTTGGAAATTTAAGTCATGTTTTATAATATTTTAATTCATTAGAACCGAAATCCATTTTTTAATATTACTTTGGCCATGGAAAAGTATATTTTCCACAAAATATAGTTTTTAAAATATTATTTTCCATTTTAGACTTTGGAAAGTAATTTATAGGTTTGGAAATAGATTTAAATCCATTAAAATAAATAATATTAATAAAATAATCTATTTTTGGTTGGGTATTCAGTTTTATCAATTATTATATCATTATTATATATTTATCAAGTCATAAAACATATCGAAAACAAAAAACTGCATTTTTACCATTTATTGAAAGATAAACCATTTTAAAAAATTATGAAAAATTTAACCTAACCTAATTTTGACGTGTTAATTTTGAATATATTTTTTTTGTTCGGAGTAGAGTACTCAAGATGGGGGTGAATTGAGTACCTTTAAATTTTTTTTTGTTAAAAAGTATTATTTGAGATTCCACCAATATTTAAAATTCAATTGCCCAGTTAGTCTGTAGTGAATTTATAAGAGCTTGACTGTTTGATTAATTTCTCAAAAGAGTAATTAGTTCTAAGTTGTATCAATTTTATAATTAATACAAATTTTAAAGCTAACCTAATAAGTCAATACTGTTATAAACACTTTATAAGACTAACTATCAGAGTTCAATTTAGTTTTATGAAATATGTGATAAAATAGAGTAAAACTAAAAGGTATAAACACAGTGGAAATAAAACAAGAGGTTCAGTCTCAAGAAGAGACTTAATTCTCTACAATTGGTGATCACCTAACACCAAGCAGTTTAAATTAATAAATAGTTTGATCCACACCCCGGATCAGGGTTCACAATATCACACAAGCTTTCTAAGTCACAAGACCTCTACCACAGTTCTTTGTGTGTACTGACTACCAGGTCACACAGGGACCTCTTCCACACTTATCTGTGATAGTAAATAGGTGTAAGAAGATGTGAGTGAAAGTATATATTGTATCCTTCAGTTTGATATAGGATACAATGTGTTGTTAATATAAATATGTACACACTGCTCAAAAGTATGTAAAAATGCACACAAAAGAGAAAAAAAAATGAGAAAGTATTTAGAAGGCTCTGTGTGTCTTGAGATGAATCTATTGACTCTTTAGATGAAGCTGAGATGAATTCTGAGACTTATTCTGGAAGTTGACACAAAAATATAGTGTCTTATTCTAGATTACAGGTACAATTATGGTTCTATAGGTATATTCTTCTCATTCTTTGATATGCTGAAGTAGTTTTTCAATTCGGTGTTCAACTCAATTGAGATTGACTTGTGTGTTCTTCTTTTGTTCTTGAGTTCACAATGGTTTTATGAGAGTTGTATATTTTCTTCAGTATCTTTATCTCTCACATAGAGGCATGCACTGCACTACTATCGTTGTTTCTCTTCTGTATATCTTCTCTCTTTAAAAATGATTCTTATTTTTGAGGGCTAAAAAAGAGCATGATATTTCCATGTGCATAGTTTTATCTTACCTAGAACTGTTTTCTAAAAGTACTATAAAAGATTATAAAATGTTCCAGTATCATTAAATGACACAAATATGACCATTATGAATAATATTAACAAATTTAGATTTAAATAGTCTATCAGTGACTCATCTATCAGTGTCTCCTTCTGTCAGTGTCTCTTTATGTTAGTGACTCAACCCATTGGTATGTCATTCTGTCAGTATTTCCATACGTCAGTGACTCATTATATCGGTGAATTGTTTCAACATTGATTCCTTCCTTCTGTTAGTTAGACAGTAGATCTATCAATGAATCATTTAAACGATGAGTCCTTCCTTCTGTTGGTGATACAATTGATGTTTCAGTGACTCATTTCAACTGACGGTGAGTCCTTGCATCAATTGCACTATGAAATGGTAGGTCACTTAGACTGATGGTAGGTCGTCTGCATCAGTGTCATGTGAAATGGTGATTCATCTGTGTCGGTGTCATGTGAAATGGTGAGTCATCTGTGTCAGTTTCAACTTCACATACTTATAACAAATGCCTATTTGAACTGTCTGTCAGTGAGTCATATGTCTGTCAGTGAGTCATCTGTCTGTTGGTGAGTCATCTATCTGTCGGTGTCAGTGACTCATACTTAGATAATTTATAGATGTTCTTTCTATCTTACATTTTAGAAAATCGAGAGAGTGTTAATACCCATAATTACACATAGATAATCAGTTATAATCTTGTTTATACTTAAACACATAAATAGGTATATGATTGAAATTATCTGATTATTCAAGATAATTATTTGACATAATTTAGGATCTAACATGAGGTAAGATATATGTTAATATATGACATGATTTTTGATAATTAAAACCATTATAGTCAGAGATAGTGGCCAACAATATCTATGGGGAAACAATCTCCCCCTTTTTGATGATCACAAATCATGGCATTATTAAGTACCATTAGAGAATGATTAAAGAAAACAATCTAACTATTAGTTACCATTATGGGAAGTTAAATGTATCATAGATAATAATTTATAAACACCTAATAATTCTTAATATATTCCCCCCTTTTAATAATTCTGAATAAAGTTCTCCCCCTTTTGGTATTAGCAAAAAGTGTAAGGTAAAAATAACACTAAAAACAGAAGAGTAGAAACAGTGAAATATCATTTAGAAGAAAAGTACAATGAATTAGAAAAAGTAAAGGGACTAAGCCCGATAAAAAAAGAGATCACTCCACACTACATGGTAGGGTCAAGGGGTTCCTTCCCTTTATCAGAAGAATCAATGGATGGTTCAGCAGAAGGAGTAGGTTAAGAAGAAAAATGGTCTGAATGGATTTTCAGAGGAGGTAGAGGCACTCCTTTAGGAACTATAGAATCTAGGGTAGGTCTTTACTAAGAAATAAGACGAGGATGAATAGGCTCTGTAATTATGGGTCTGATATGAGATAAGGCCTGAGAAACTAACATCTGATCTTGAGCAAGCACTAAACTAGTAGATCCAAGTGATGTAGTAGAGGACAAAACAATGGATTCACTTTGGACATAGAGATATAGTTTTAACAAATTTATGAACTCTTAAATTATCTCTCCACCATATTTCATTTCCTTTTCAATATCATCTTTATTTTCTATGAACTTTTCCAACAAGGGAGTGAATTCTCTTAGCTTCTGAATTTGATCCTTAAAATCCTTTTTCACTGGAGGAAGAGTAAGATTGGTGGCCAAATACTTAAAGAGACTAGTCATTTGATTATTTGTGATGAGTTTGGAGAAAAACTCATTAATAATTTTGGTCATCTCTTCCTGAGTATGTGAATCACTCCTTTTATAATACTTCACATGGTCATGCACCTTATCCGAAGTGTCCTCAACCTTAGTCATACTGACAATTAAATCTTGAAACTCTTCTTTCAAAACTGAACTAATAGTAGAAATATCCATAGATTGTAAATGCCAAATAGGTGGATCAGAGGTTAAAGAAAGAGAAAAGGGGGA
This sequence comes from Viscum album, assembly GCA_963277665.1. NCBI lineage: Eukaryota > Viridiplantae > Streptophyta > Magnoliopsida > Santalales > Viscaceae > Viscum > Viscum album. Next base: position 596,583,279 of record OY728127.1, read on the forward strand.
ATGTTATTTAACTTCTTTTCTCATCTTGGAAAAATCAAGAGCTTTAAAATGAGAAACAATATTCTCAAGTACTTTCATAACCATTTCCATTGTATTTATGTACTCATTGGTTAAAGAATTGATACCAATAGTTAAATTATTCATCTCATTCCCAAGATTGGTGTTGATTTTCAAAATTTTTTCTGCAGTTGTAATAAAATTTGGCAAAATTTCCTTTATCACCATCTTGGAAACTAAAGAATCATTATCTAGAGACACACTGGTTGAGGCAGGAGTGGAACTAGAAGTTCCAGCTTGGTTTAAACCTTCAACCATAGACTGAATTACTTTGAAATTTTCATTTAGATTAGTGTTCTCTCTCATGGATTCATTAATCTCATATCTCATTTGAGATTGTATTGAGTGTCTTTTGGATTAACATATGTATTGCTTGAATTTTTCAAAATCAGCCTTAGTGACATAATCACTAGAAGAGGTGTCATCCACTAGTTCCCTTATAGTAAGTGAAAATACTTCATCATCTGAATCTTCATAATCTAGATCCAGTACCACACACCCATGATTCCTCACCCATTCATATATAATATTAGAATCCAGAGGAGTAAGAGTATCAAGCCTTACTCTTCCAATTTGATGCTCTTCATCAACTTGAGTAACTCTTTATTAAGGCTCCCCCTTGGTGTCAGCTTTCTTGGTAGTTTTATCCCCCTCATTTGATGATTCCTTTATATTTTTCTTCTAATTATGTAGAGTTTTTTTCTAGTATATACAACTTAGGAAACTGGTTTGGCTAGAGAAACATTTTAATCTTGAATAGCACCCTCAACAGATACATCAGTATTAGCTTCAACAACTTCCATACTAAAAGCATTTGGATTCCTATTAGGATGACCAGATTCACTATAATTTCCACTTTAACTAATTTCTTCATTATCACCATTTTTATCTTTTTCATCACCAAATTCATCATCAAATTTCTCATATTCTTATTCCCTACCAAATTCTAAACCACTTTCACTACTTTCAGCTTCCTTTTCTTTATCATCTTCTTCACTAGATTCACTAACATATTCTACACTTCCTTAAACTTCTATTTCTTCACTTATAGTAGATTGGAGAACATGTTCATGAGAAGGTAAGTCCAAATGTGGACTTGGAGGTCCAATAGAGACTCTTTTTGATGGTCCAGTTGTGTTTGGGTCACTTCTATCATCAATTGGTGATCCCACATCTCTAAAAGGAGTAGTAGGCTCCTCCTCCTCATCTAAAGAATAAATCACTTGAGCATGTGGACCGAGGCCAAGATCCATTGGATTCCTTGGTCTTACTAGATGATCTATAGGATTGAAATTTTCATACAGTCTATCTTCATCACCAACCCATTCCTTCCTCCATGGGTTCCAGTTAATTTTCATTCTCTTACAGATGTCAGAGCTTAAACAGATTCCACTACATTCACTAACTAAAACATCATAAACTCCACTCACACAACCTTTCTCCTTTATCATTTCTGAAATCATTCTAGAATATAAAATAGAATTTGACTTACAACTAGGTTTTATCAACTCATTTATGTGAACCATCAGATATCTTCAAAAATTCCATTTAACTCCTTTTTGTAGAAAATACACTAAGTATATATCTTAATACTTGAGAGAATCAAAGTCCCCTTTCCTGAAAAAAATCTAGTGCTGAATAAACATAAATAAAATTATGCACTCACCATTTAACGTTGATGAAATGGGTCTCCAATGTTCTTCATTTCTAGTTATCTATTTTAGAGTTGTCTCATAGAAAAATAATTCACTTTCAGGAGGATAAGTACCTTGATAATCATCAAACATTCCCTCGTGAGGAACCTTAAGACATTAAACCCAATTCCTCGAAGAGAAAAAGATTATATTCCCTTTTAAAATTTACTTGACCCAAGAAACATCACTTACTTCCAACAAAAGTTCCATATTCTTGTAAAACTCATGTAGCGGCTTTAGGTAGAAAACTTTTCCATTGTTTGTGAACCATTCAAGACATCCTTGATCTTGCATCACCTTTAAAAACAATTAATTGATCTCTAAGAGACATTCCACTAGTACATATTTCTATGAGGTTACAACATGGTTTTCCAGACCTGGATTCATAGGAGTTGAAGATTTTCTCGATTCACCTTTATGTTTCTTAAAAGCACAAGACTCACCATCTTCAAGAGCTTTCTTCACATGCGCTATTCCAATCAGTTCAGTTTGGAGGCCATAAAGTGAAAGTTCGAGGGCAAAGAGAGAGAGAGAGGCTGTTGAGAGAGAGTGTAGAGGTAAAGGATTAGAGTGTATCGATTCAAATTTATTTCATTTAGGGATTTAAAAATTACACAATTGAAAAATCATGAATCGAGTTCAATAAAATTAATGAAACAATGTCGTTTTGATAAAAACTTAAAATGTATAGAAACAGTGAGTTATCGGTGTCAGTATGAAATAATTTTTATAACACTAATGGTGTCAGCATGATAATGGTGTTGACATGAAAACAATGTCGGTATGACAATGGTGTCAGTATAACAATGATTTCGATATGAAAATGATGTTGGTATGACAAATTCATTGAAACAGATCAAAGGAAAGGAAACACAAGGTCTTACTGATTGATCATTCCTAACTCATGTCTGAGGTAATTCATTCTTTCATAGTTCATTGGATTAGTGAATATGTCAGCAAGATGATATTCAATTCCAATAAATTCTAAAGTGATATCACCCTTTTGATAATGATCTCTCAAAAAAGTGATGTCTTACATCAATATGTTTTGTTCTAGAATGATAAACTGGGTTCTTAGAAATGTTAATAGCACTTTTATTATCACAATTTATAGGTACATGTTTAAATTGATATCCATAGTCTATAAGAGTGTGTTTTATCCACAGAATTTGTGCACAACAGCTACCGGAAGCTATGTATTCAGCTTCGGTAGTATAAAATGCAACAAAATTCTGTTTCTTACTACACTATGAAACCAAAGAATTTCCCAAAAAGTGACATGTCCCAGAGGTTCTCTTTCTATCTAACTTTCATCCACCAAAATCTGCATCAAAATAACTCACTATATCAAATGATTGTCCTTTGGAGTAAAACAAACCTAAATTTATAGTATGTTTAAGGTATTTGAAAATTATTTTAATAGAATTTAAGTGAGATTATTTGGGATTAGCTTATAAATAGGCACACATACACACACTAAATATTATATCGGGTCTACTAGTAGTCAAGTAGAGTAAACTTCCAATCATTCCTCTATTAGTGGTTTGATCAACAGATTTACCATCTTCATAAAGATCCAACTTACAAGTAGTACTCATTGGAGTTTCACTACTTTTGATGCTATCAAAGAAAAATATTTTTAAAAGATATTTTTTGTATTTAATTTGATTTAAAATGGTAGATTCTTTATTTTAAAAAAATCTGAAATCCAATAAAGAATTTCAGTTCACCCATCAAAATCATTTCAAATTAACTTTGTATCATTTTTGAAAACTCAATACATAAATAATTTCTTGAATATCTAAAAATAATATCATAAAAATATATTTGAACTACTAAAACATCTTTAGAAATTCATTTTATAAAAAGTGTAGGATCATAAATTTCTTTTGTAAAACCTTTGGAAATAAAAAACTGCTTAATCTATTATTCCAATCTCTTAGAGCTTGTTTTAAACCATATAAAGATTTTGTTAATTTGAAAAAATGATTTTGAAAATGAGGGTTTGTAAAACTAGGGTGTTGTTAAACCAAAACATCCTCAACTATATACCCATTTAGGAATGCACTTTTATCATCTATTTGATAAAGTTTGAAATTAAGATGGGCAATATAAGCAAGCATGATTATGATGGACTCAAGTCTAGAAACAGGTGAAATTTTTTCTTCATAGTCAATTCCTTATTCTTGACTATAACTGTGTGCAACCAATATAGCTTTGTTTCCAACAATATTACCAGATTCATCTACTTTTTTCATGGACACCCACTTACAACCTATGGTCAAGGTGTCTTTGGGTCTATCCACAAGTTTTCAAACTTTATTTCTTTAAAATTGGTTAAGTTCTTCTTGCATATCCATCACCAAAAATTCATATTTAATTTCATCATCAATGTTTTTAGGTTCAATCTGTGACAAGAAAGCTTGATGTTCAACCAGATTTATAAGAGAAGCTCTAGTTTGTGTCCCTTTATATAATTATCCAACTAAAACATCTAAAGGATGGTTATTGAGGGTTCTAGTTGGTCTAGAAAAAGAGGGGCTAGTAATTTCAGGTTCGTATACAGGTTTGAGTTCATATTGTTCAGATTCTGAATAATTTCCAGAACTATTTGATTTAAGAGATTGTTTTACAAGAGGATTAAAAGATTTTTCATTTATGTCCAGGTTTGACATATCATCTTCAAGGTTATCTAGAGAGGTATTAGGTTCATGTGGATCTGTTTCATAAAATTTTATATGCACATATTCTTCCACACACTTAGTTCTTTTATTAAAGATTTTATAGGATTTACTAGAGGTTGAGTAACCTAGGAAGATTACTTCATCACTATTGGATGTGAATTTTTCACGATTATCCTTCGTATTGAGGATATAGACTTTGAAACCAAAAACTTTGAAGTAACTAAATTTCGGTTTTCTATTGTTACACAACTCATAAGGAGTCTTCTTTAGGATAGGTCTTATTAAGACTCTATTAATTATGTAGCAAGCTGTATTTATAGCCTTATCCCAAAAGTAAACAGGTAGGTCATATTCATTAAGCATTGTTCGAGCTATCTCTTTTAAATTTATATTCATTATTTCTACAACTCCATTTTATTGAGGTGTCCTAGGGGAAGAAAATTTATGACTATAGAAACTGCGTGAGAAAAAAGATTCAAAATATTGATTTTCAAAATCTTGGCCATGATCACTTCTTAAGTATTTTATTCTAATTCCACTAATATTTTCCACTATTTTAGCATACTTAGTAAAGTAAGTACATGCTTCACTTTTGTGAGCTAAGAAATAAGTCCAAGTATATCTAAAAAATCCATCTACAAGAACATAAACATAGTGCTTCCCATTTAAACTAGAAAATCGAGATGATCTAACCAAGTCCATTTGAACCAACTCTAAAGGTTGAGAAGTTGAGACTTCTTTCTTTTATTTGAAATATATCTTGGGATGTTTACCTTTTTGACAAGGATTACAAAATTTGTCATTTGAAAACTCAAGTTTAGGTACACACTTGACTAGTTATTTTCTAGTAATCTTTCTAAGAGAGTGTACATTACAGTGTCCTAATATCCTATGACAAATCCAAGAATATTTATGAAAGTCACTTAAATAAGAAATTTTTTGAGAAACTAAAGAATCTAAGTTAACGGAATACACATTTTAATTTCTAAAAGCACAAAATACTAATTAATTTTTAGAGTTAAAAAAATTGCAAGAATCATTTTCAAATTTAACATGAAATCCATCATCACATAATTGTGAAATACTAAGAAAATTATATTTCAGTCCATCAACAAAGATTAATTTAGAAATTAAAACTGAGTTATCAAATAGTTTATCAGTTGTCATATTTTTAGACTCACTTTCATTTTCATAATAATAAGTATTGTGTGTAGGAGAATCTAAGGTTACCTTAGATTTTTTTTTTCATAAAACAAATATTTTCCATGTCATCTTTTTCATCATGAGATAATGCTGATTCACTGGAGATATCCTCATAGGCACTCTAGGTGGCCTTCATATCTTTCTTATACTTCTTGTCTTTGTTTTCATACTTCTTTTTGTATTTTAATTTTGGATAGTCATATTTGACATGTCCTCTCCTCTTAAATTCATAGAAGAAAATCTTCTCTAATTTGTCATTTCTTTTCCAGTCCTTTTTCTAATTTCCCTTATTATCATATCTTCCCTTTATAATTAGGATTCCTAAATAAATTCTTCTTTCTATAGAATTTCTTGAATCTTCTAGCCAGATGATCCATCTCTTCATCACTATCTAATGTCGATTCATTATTATTGGAGCTTTCAACAAAGGCTATCACCTTTTCTTTTACCTTATTTTTAGAGGTAGTAGTATTAAAGGCTACAAATTTTATCTTTGGTTCATCCTTTCCATCTTTGTTGACTTTAAGATCTTCCTTATACATAATCAGTTTTCCAATGAATTATTTTAAAGGGAGTTTTATGATTTCACAAGATTATCTAATTGAGATAGAAGTTCCTCTCCATATATTAGATAAGCATCTGAGAATCCTCATAATTTGTTTTTGGCAGTAACATCTCTTCCCAAAGAGATCAAATTGTTTATAATTTCATTAAACTTGAGATGCATTTCAGAAATAGGCTCATCAGGATTCATTTTAAAATTTTCATATTTAATAGTATATGTGTTAAGTCTCATTTCCTTAACACTAGAAGTTCCTTCATGTGAAATAGACAAATTATCCCAAATTTCATGGGCTGCTTTACATATAGAAATTCTGTTAAATTATTCGTCTCCTAAAGAACAATATAATGCATTCATGGATTTGTAATTATTGGTATAAAAAGTCTTAGTTGGGTCATCCCAAGTAGTTCTAACAGTATCAGGAATCTTATATTTATCTACAATTGAAGACCAAATTTCAAAACCCATACTTTGTAACTGCATTATAATTTTAATTTTCCATTGTGAATAATTTTTCCATTAAATAATGGAGTTTTTTTTGGTAGCATCACCTTCTATCCAATTATCCATAATAAAAATTTAAGAACAATATTTTAAATAGATAAAAATTTAGTATTAATAGAAATTTTAAGATCTTTGAAATACAACTAAAATAATAGATGAAAATTTTGAAAAATCATCGCAAATAGAAAAATACAAACCTCTGATACCAAATTTTGGTTGATGTAGAGTACTAAATAGGGGGTGAATTTAGTATCTATAAAAAATTTTCATTAAAAAGTATTATCTGAGATTCCCCCAATATTTAAAATTAAATTTTCTAGTTAATCAGTAGTGAATTTAAAAGAGATTGACTGTTCAATTAATTTCTCAAAAGATTGATTAGTTCTCAGTTGTATCAATTTGATAATTAATATAGATTTTAAAACTAACATAATAAGTCAATACTATTATAAATAATTTCTAGGACTAACTATCAGAGTTCAATTTAGTTTTATGAAATATGTGATAAAATAGAGTAAAATTAAAAGGTAAAAACACATCAGAAATAAAATAAGAGGTTTAGTATCAAGTAGGGACTTAATACTCTCCACTTGGTTATCACATACCACCAAGAAGTTTAAATTAATAAACAGTTTGATCCACACCCTAGATCGAGGTTCACAACAGCACACAGGCTGTCTAGGTCACAAGACCTCTACAATAGTTATTCATGGGTACAGACTACCAGGTCACACAAGGACCTATTCTACACTTATCCATGAGATTAAATAGGTGTAATAAGATTTGAATAAAAGGATATATTGTATCCTTTAGTTTGATACAGGAGACAATGTTTGATTAACAGACAGATGCACACACTTCTCAAAAGTATGTAAAAATGAACACAACAGAGCAAACAAATAAGAGAAAGGATTTAGAAGGCTATATGTGTCTTGAGATAAAGCTATTGACTCTTCATATTCATCTGAGATAAAGTTTGAGTCTTATTCTGAAAGTTGACACAAAAAAAGAGTGTCATATTCTGGCTTCCAAGTACAAGTATGGTTCTGTAGGTATATTCTTCTCCTTCTTTGATATGCTTAAGTAGTTTCTCAATTCGATGTTCAACTCAATTGAGATTTCCTTGTGTGTATTCTTCTGTTCTTGAGTTCACAGTGGTTATAGGAGAGTTTCATATGTTCTTCAGTATCATTATCTCTCACACACAGGCATACACCACACTACTATCGTTGTTTCTCTTCTGTATATCTTCTCTCTTTAAAAATTATTCTTATTTTTGAGGACTGAAAAAGAGAATGACTTTTCCAGTTGAATAGGTTCATTTTACCTTGTACTGTCTACTAAAATTCCTACAAAGGATTATAAAATATTTCAGTATCATTAAATGACACAAATATGACCATTAGAAATGATATTAATAAATATAGATTTAAACAATCTATCGGTGACTTGTGTTTTAGTGTCTCCTTCTATCGGTATCTCTTTCTGTCGGAGACTCAACCCATCATTATTCCATTCTATCAGTCTTTCCATACATTAGTGACTCATTACATTGATGAATTGTTTCAATGGAGAGTCCTTCCTTCTATCGGTGAGACAGTTGATTTATCGGCGACTCATTTCAACATTGAGTCCTTACTTCTATCAGTGAGACAGTTGATGTTTTGGTGACTCATTTCAACTGACGGTGAGTCCTTATGTTGGTAGCACTATGCAATGATAGGTCACTTGGACTGACGGTAGTTCATCTGTGTCGGTTTCATGTGCAAAAATGAGTCATCTGTGTTGGTGTCATGTGCAACGACGAGTCTTCTACATCAGTGTCAGTTTCACATACTTAGAAAAAATTCCTATTTGAACTATCTATCAGTGAGTCATATGTTTTTCGGTGAGTCATATGTCTATCAATGAGTCATCTGTCTGTCAGTGCGAGTGACTCATACTTAGATAATTTTTAGATGTTCGGTCTGTATTATAATTCATCAAAGTTAGAGAGTGTTAATACCCATAATTACACATAGATAATTATCCATAAGCTTGTTTAGACTTAAACACACATAAATAGGTATATGATTGAAATGATCTGATTATTTAAGATAATTATTTGACATAATTTAGGATCTTACATGCGGTAAGATATATGTTAATATATGACATGGTTTGTGATAATTAAAACCATTATAATAAGAGATATTGGACAACAGTATCTATGGGGAAACAATTTTTATTTTATCAAAATAATTTCCTAAATATGATAATTTCAACTTTTAAATAAAAAATCCTTATTTATTAAAAAATAATAGTCTTTACAACATAGTCAACTTATGAAACTTATAAAAATTTCTCAAGAAATTATTATATCATCATTTATATATAAATAAATAGTGTTTTATAAGACTATTTCATGAAAATAAATTTTATTTATAATACCTGAATTTATTATAAAAGTGTATATATCTTATAAAAAATACAATTATGTCTTGTTTGTAAAAAAAAATATTTATCAAATACATATTATTTTCATGTGTATTTTGTTAAATAAAATAATAATGAAAATGATATTAAATAAATAACTATTTAATTTTTACAAAGGAAATTACACTTTTATGATACTAAGGTTTGGATACATAACCCCTTATTACACCAGTATACATCCTAAGGGTAAAGTGTGTGATTGTAGTAGTTTCATGGGGTGGATCTACTAACATTGACCTAGTGGTGATCTCCACTAACTTGTACTTCTCCCATAGTTGATTCCACTTAAGCCTTACTTGTTGAAGCTCTTCTTGGGCTTGGTCAAGGGTGAACCCTAGTAATTATACCTCCACCCCAATTTCTGATAAATGGTCTTCAAAGGCATGATCCTACTATTTGAGGTCATCATTTCTCTCTTATACATAAATTATTTTTTTCATTACCCTTTATAAATACTAATTCTAAAGGTAAAATTATTACCAATGATCATAATGACTGATAGACCAACTGCCATATTAAGAAATGGTCACATTATAGTAATGTAATGGTCATCAATAATTTCTGAGTACCATGCATGAATATAACACACATAAGCTTTCATTTTCATCATTAAAATTTAAAAACAACTTTCATCCCTTTATAACTTGATTTACCCATGGAAAAGAAACATATTTTATGATAATCTCTTTAAAGGAATCATCATAATCTACCCAAAGAAAGAAGATAGATGAAATAATAAGATCATATTCCGAATGAAAAAAAAGGAATCATTAAATTATGTTTACATAGATGAAAATTCCTTAAAAGTACATTTTTAAAATTTATTTGTAAATAGGGAAAAATAATATTTTCATTTAGTACCTTTAAAAACTAAAAATGTGAAAAATATTGATAAAATTATTTTTTTTAAAATAACCATGAAAATTTGTAAAGGAATCTTGAAATCAAAGAATAGTTATGATGAAGAGAAAATAAATTCAAGCTATATATTTAAAAAAAAAATTCATTTCACACTTTATCAAATCAAGTCAAAATTTTCCATATAGGAAATGTTTAATAGATTCTTTTTTAAACCCTTTTATAAAAATAAAATTCATTTAAAAATGAATTTTAAATAATAATTTGAGTATAGTAAAAATATTCTTGAATTTTTTTTAATACATGGATATGAAATAGAAAACAATCCTAACCAAAAGGAGAAATAATACTGGTTTTTCTTAAACACATTCTTTTGATATTATTGAGTACAAAAGAGAGGAAAATTAATGGAAATCATGTAAACCACATATATAATTAGAGGAGAAGAAAAGTGACGTGGTTTAAGAAAATAGGATCATACAATTTCCTCCAATACCATGAATTTCATGAAGTAATATGTCAAAATACATTCATGGGGCTGTAAGTACACCATACAAGGAAATCATGGCACATGACATGAAACATGTCTCAAGAAAATGAGATTGAGATAAAGAAAACCCTTACAAAGATCATAAATTTTGAATTTATAATTAATTCATGAAGTGACTATGTTCACATATGTAAATACACATAAAATAATTGGAAATAAATAAAAAAAAAATTATAGATCAATTCACACAAAATCATGTCATAATAAAGTCAATTAAGAAGTGTTATAACCTAATGAAAGGAAATTGACTTAAGAAATCCCTTACCTTGAGTCCTAAATTTATATGTATGCCCTTTAAATCCTATATAATAAAATTATATTTTTTATTTACTTATTTAATAAATTTTTTCAAGTTTATTAATTTATCATTAAACTATTTATTTCAACAACATATTTTATTACTTAATCAGTTATGTCCACATTGGGTGTTTTGAGGATGTTCGGTTCATAATTATAAAATGAATTTTATAGGTTGACCATGTTCAAAGGAGTAATTATTCCATCATATAAAAAATAATTATCATATAATAATTATCATTTTTTCACATGAAATATAATTTTAGACCCAACCATGAAAATCGTTTGTGAAAAAAATACATCGGCACACATGGTGGTAGTCTGTATATACACATAAGCAATGTTTTTAATTTTATTTGGATGGAAAATAAATAAATAAAATAAAAAATAATCTTTACATAATCATTAGCATGTTATTAAAATCAAATTAATTAATTAAATCTATTCCCATGACCATCCATGAGAGACGGTTTTTGAAAAACTATGTACATCGCTTCGTATATACGGTAGTCCATATGTACACACATGCGATGATTCTATTTTTAATGATTGGAATGGTATGAATATAGGTGATATATTATATTTATAAAATCATAATAATGTCATGAATATCATATATATACATTAAATCTATAATAATAACCAGCCTTGTGAGGTGGTGATGAAAAACAAAACACATCGCTTCATGGAGGTGGTAGTCCACATGTATACACAAATGATATTTTTTGTTCCCCATAATATGGAAAATGAGATGAATAAGATTATGAAATTAACATAAAAACATCTTAGTATATGGGATATATTGATTTTATTATATTATAATGGTTAATATATAATTGAAGGAGGTAAATAAAAAGTAAAATGAAAATTCTCAATTTAGACGATTACCTCCTATTTGAAGAACCACCTTTGGATTAGCTGTGAAAAATGGGCCGCAGGCCTGCGGTCCTAGATGACTGGGGGTGAATTTGGGGTGGAGTGAGATTAATAAAAAAACCCACATTTAAAATTGTTTTATATGGATATCCCATGCAAGTACCAGACCCATGTAGGTAAACCCACACAGATATAGGTTGGCCCGCAGGCCATTGAAATTTTATTGTTAAAATATAACCTCCCACCAGTGCATTTTTACCCTCACCTAGTAGATCTACGTTTTGGTGTTCCACCACACCCCGCATGCATGGTGCAACCTCTACTCCAACCTTACCTCCAACAACCACCCAGATTCCTGAGGTATCCTTTAATATTATTTAATCTTTATTTTTTTCCTGCTTTCCTGGCCACCTACCTCACACTTGGAGTTTTTTATGCATTTTTTTAATTTTTTTATATGTGACTAGGTCAAATATTTTATGAAAACTATGTCTAAAATGTGGAAGGGCCACTTCCGCCTTTCAATAATAATTAAAAAAATTGATTAATTATACATGTTTTTATATTTATAAATATATAGATTTGTATATTATGATATATATATATATTGTGTTTGTTTTATTTTTTTTAGAATTATTCCATTAATATTTGAAAGTGAAAATGTTCTATTTTTAAGCAATAGATTTTGTGATATGTAAATAAGATTTTACATATTATATTTATGATTTTTTTCAATAATGTTTTATTTTCAAGTATGTTCCTAGATTTGTCGTTACTTTCTAATACAACTAATCTAATCATTTTGTTTCCAATGTATCTTGTCAGAAATCACTTATATAGGGTTTTATTATAAATTTAGTTTAGTTAAATACTATTTTTTTCATTATTACATAACTATAATATTATTATCATTATAAATATATACATTATATATATATATATATTATTTTGTTATATACTTACAGTAATATTTTATTTAAATCTTTAAATTCATTTGTTTCAATAAAACTCATAAGAAAATAATGTGCTACTTAAATGAAGGACATGTGAACTGTGTATTTTTTATACATCCAACAATTCTATAGGGCTGGAAGTGATCTTATCTCAACATCTTTTTTTATTCTTTTCACAACTGTTATTATGTTATATTACCCCCTTTTTGGATTTTTTAAGTCATTCTATTCTATAGAATTATAATATACCAGTAAAAGGTGGATCTCAAGTACAAAGTATTCATTTTAGCGGGGTTCAATATCTACGGTTAGTTTGAATCTATAATGCTTCAACTTCATCAATATTTTTCTTTGAAAATTAATTTTAGTAGCACAATATATTGTTGTTTTAAACCATTACAATGGTATTTATAATATTTTTTACATTCCTTTCATTTTTAATTATTTATTATATTTATGAAATTATTTTTATTTTCAAAAAAATTAGATTCTTAGGATATGTTTTAAATTTTATTTATATTTTTTTATAGTTTATATTTTATAATATTTTAAAGTTTCCTACTTGAAATTTAATAATTATTTCTATGTTTCAAGTAGTCAGCTTTAAAATCTTATAAAATATAATCTGTGACTAATATATAAATGAAAATTGAAATAGTGGCTAAATTTGTAAAAATGGTTGATAGTAAATAAAATTTCTTTATTTTAATAGATAGAAAACATATAAATGAATGAGTACAATCAATGTATATGGTGAGGTTACATCCCACATGGTAGTGTGTGAATGGGATTCCCATATTGCGATCATTAAGCTCTATGTTGGGTTGGAGTCTAATGACCTGGAGAGGGATGATCCTGGGGAACTGGAACCTCGATTGTTAAATGCTCTATCTGTGTCTGAATGGGAGGTGGTGTCAACTAGATGTCATCCTGTGCACCTGATCCTTCTCCCACTAGGGTAGTAGAAGGACACCCCATTATCGCAGGGGGAACCATATAGGCTTTGAAGGATATGGTATGAAAGTTTAAGGCATGGGAAATGACCCCTGATAGAATCTAGGATAATCTAAACCTAGAGAAAACTACAAATATCCTACCAATATAGGTGGATCCCATGACACCGAATACACATCCCCATTTGGCTGAGGATGGACTGCTAGAGGGATGGCTTCTTCTTGTAGAATAGGTGAGGCCTCATGTGCAACACAACATAGTCTACATCATCATCTTCATGGATCCTTAGTATTAGTAGCTTTTGGAGGAGGTTCCTGAGTAGGAACCTCCACTCCCTGGGTAGGAACAACTTCTCCCTGGGGTGGACAATTAAAGACACTATCGTGAACCGCATGATAAGATGGAATCAGCCCCAACAATGCATCATGGATTGCTTCTAGACTAGAAACCTCCCCCTCTGGATCACTCATGAAGATAATATTATGTGATCTAGTATGATGTAAAGAGATTCAAAATTAATTATAAAATAGTACAATAAAAAACTAATGTAAATTTATTAACATACCATATCTTGAATCCCTCTGTCGGGTCGAGTAAGATACAATATAGAATTCAGTCTATACCATGGATCAGACTCAACCTACTGTGATAGATGGAATCACATTGTAGGTATACCATGGATATGAAGCAATTATCATCTTCCCTAGAGGTTGACATACTTATCATGTTTTTGGCACTATTCGACATACCACCTCCCTATCAGCTTCATGCCATGAAGCTCCTGTAACTTTCTCAGTGGTAATGGAATGCACTGAACATAACCAACCTTGTGCATGAATCTATCAGGTTGGTACCACTAAATAATATTAAATTGAATGAGTGTAACTACAACCATAGCATCATAAAGTCCAATAGTGCAGTATGTAGGAAACTGGTCAAACATGAGCTGACATGCACTCAAATGGTGCATTAGAGAACTGAAAAATATGTGTGCATGACTCCACCTATAAAATAAAACATCAAAAGTGATAAATAACAATAAATTAAATCAAATAACTTCTAATAGAATCAGAATCCAATAGAGATGAGTGATTATAATAGCATATACACAAAGCATCATGCAACACCTCTATAGGTAGTGACTGACCATCAAGACTAGGGAAGAGTGGGGGGATGCACTACCATGCCCACATTTGAATAAGTATAAAGAATCCTTGGATATCCATGTGATCATAATGATATTCTATACATAATTATATGTTAATGTAATCCAAGCACACAGATCCCTAGTTGTATGTATCGACCTGATCAAATTCCTCCTGTATCTCTAGATATATCATGTGCACATGCATACCTGAGTGATCAGCCCACAGTGTCCCTCTAATGTTCTGTAATATATAGGCATGAGAATGAAAAATGAAAATATTCTCATCATCATCATCGGGTAAATGTAAAAATTTCATCTCAAGCCACCCCATAGATATCAACCCACCATCTATAGTAGCATCATCGACCAAAATGTTGATGCTTAGAAATCTATGAAAAAGATCATGCTAGTCTATATGGGTGGGTCCAATTACTACTTCCCTCTAGATAGGAATATCGAGAACATACTCAAGGGTGATGGTCATATCTCTCTTAGGTAGGTGGAATGTGTGTGCCTTTGGTATCCACCTCTAAAGGATGGAATCAAGCAGGTGATGATCAATAAATGTGAAATCAGATACCAAAATAATGTAGAAGCCATCATAGTGTAGGTATGGTATAATGGCGGCTGGGGGAATTATGTGATGATTATGGTGTTCTTGATGCACCTTGGTCCATCGAACTGGATGACCCTCTATCACGACTCGAGAAACATGTGTAGCCTACTCAGTGAGTAGTATAGTATCCTCCATATGCATGTAAAAAAATGAAATAAGTCTTAAGTGTAAAATGTAAATATAACATTATGGTGAGAATAATGTTATGACTGGAAGAATTTAATACATGACATGTTTATTCCCATTATTTTATAAACTTTTTTTACCATAAGAAAAGGGCATGTCTTTATGTTTCTGAAAGCATATTTTTAAAGTGTTTTTGAGATATTTTTTTACCTAGGCAAGGGTATTTTGTAATATTTGGTTATATATATATATTGTCTTCGTTATCTAAAATTTTATTAGAAAATGGTGTGTTTTGTAATTTATATATGATTTATCACATGATGGTATGTTTCAGGATTATTTTCTCACATGCTTGATTTATGGTTTAGCCATGGACAGATTGATTATTCTTTCATGTCACCTCACATGCACTTTTCAAATTCATTTTAATTTGAATATGAAAGATTTATTGTTATTTGATAGTAAAAGTATTCAGAAATGTCAGATAATTATACAAAATGAAGGATCTTATATTAACACTATATAACTAAAAATATGAGAAGATTACATTGGAGAAAATACATCATTATGGTTGAGAGTGTGAACTCTATTCAACAATGTTATGGAATCATTTTCAGTTATGACCTTCTTGATGAAATATGTTGCATCTCAAATGTTTACCTTGTTTTTAAGGCCAATCCATCTCATTACACATCTTGATAGACTTCAGTCTCCCTCATTTATGAAACCTGTTGATGTTAGGTATCACTATTGGCCAGTCTTTAGTCATCGGGAAATATTGAAACTCCCTAATAGGAATCCATGATGCATCATAACAGTTATTAATGGTGTCCATCCAGTAAAATGAATCAATATATAATTCCCATGATATATTCATAGGGTTACATGCGTCAATGATGTGTGCACATTGAAATCGTAATGCCTAGATGTTTTTACATTGAAATCGCCTCACTTCCAGTAATAACACCATTTTTTCGCTGCTGTGACTTGTTATGGGGCCTTTACTCTCTTGAAATTCAAATCGAGAGTCTTATTAGTGGAAAAGGTACACTAAATAACCAGAATCTTCTTTAATGTTCCTTTCAATCTCTCATTGATAGTGTCTTTCATACCTTATCCCCTGTTGAATCTTATCAGAGGCTAGTTTTTGTCTATCAACGAAGTACTTTACACAATGATAAAATTTCTCCTGAACTAGGGTAGTTATAGGTAACTTGCAAAGCCCTTTGAAGAAACCATTTATGCACTCCACAATGTTTGTGGTCATGTGTTCGTACCTCTTCCCCCCGTCATATGCCAATGTATATTTTTATTTTGGAATTCACATCATATAATCATACACTTATTGATTATCCTTGTAGTTTTGTTCAAAATTTTATTCAAACCCCCCTTGATATGGATCATATGATACATATAAGTGATCATATTTCACATAAATTGACTTTATCTTTACATATAAATAGTAAAAAATAAAAAAGACATTGTATACCAAGCCTTGTGATTGACTTATTTATAGGTTCATTATGGAATTTTTTTCACATATTTCTAGAAATTTTCTTCATACAGTATCAATGATGTGCATTTGGGGGTCTCCATGTATCAGGGTTTGTATTGTTTGAATCATTGATGGCTAATTCCAATAAGATATCAAACATACATCCCGAATGAGGGTGAAATGGTTGTTGATACATGCCGAAAACTAACTCCATGATTCATAGTTTTACTTCTATGAAATGGAAAATTAAAGAAAAATAGGTGAATGGTTTCCATATTGGTATTCTGAAATAAAAAATATGCCCTTATATTTTCCATATAAAAATGTTCCATCAATCTATATGAACTGTTTTCTAAAATAAAATATGGAAATACAGGGGAGGAATTCCAAGAACAACTGATGAAATTGAACATGAGAATGATCAAGTTGGTTATCTTGAGACACATGTCTATTCATATGAAGATGAAAGAAAACTTAGTCATTGTGTGTCAGTATGGATAGTAATTATGGAAGCACCTGTTATGAGTTATCTCAATCACCATAGACCTTCACAATTGCCTTCTGTTTCACCATCCATGCCTTGTTATAGGAAATATTATAACCAAAGGTTTGTTGTATCCTCTATTACAAAAGGGCTATAGGAACATCTTGTCAGGTCCTAATAATCTCAACAACAATAGAGTATACAAATTAATCATCCAATGAAGTATGATCTTGTTTCAGGATTGGATAAATGCAAGTATGAGATGAATCAATATTTGAAATTATCTTACCTCCAAATGAAATATCCAGAATCTCTCTCAAGAAGAATCTATAATCATCCCCATACTTTTCAAACCATATGATTTATTTTTTAAAACTTGATTCCTGAACTAAATATCTATATTTCCTCTCTATATGAAATATTTTCAGCATGTTTTTCAATACATCTTTACTTGGAAAATCCATTCCAACATATAATGTTTTGTTCAAATCACTAAATCTATCCACTAAAACTCCATGAAACTCAGTTTTAGGTGTTATAATATTGCAGTTGAATTCAAAAAAACGTGACATTGCTTCCGACCAAGATGCAAAGAGTGGTGGATGATTTATTGTGGGTTGGGACTACTGTACAACTCTTGCATTTCTAGAAACTTCCTCCCTAACTTCTACTCCTCCTTCCTCATCAACACTATTGTCTCCATCTATTCCATAATTAAAAAAATAATCATCCAAAGTTATATTTACATGTATATATGGGATATAATTTTCGTTTTCCTCTTCCACATCATAGGGAGGAGCCTCAATTTCTTAGGGGCAGACTGTCTTCAAATACTATTATAAGTCAATATCTATGTAAAATTGGATGTTGTTGTTGCACAGTATAAAACTTAACATATAACTCCACCATGGAACCATATGACCATTGGGAAAATGTATTTGTTTCTTAGAAACACTACTCACCATCAACCAATGGACAAGTTAGATACCATAGTGTAGTCGAGAATTGAAAATTTCTATAGGTAATAGAATTGATATCTTAATAAAGTTCTATAGTTAAAAAATCTTGAATACTATCTTGAATTTCACTAAGGGTTACACAATTATATTTCCTAACCATTATTTTTGGTCATGTGGGATAATAATATCCTTGCTTGGTTTGGATAACTTCCCTGTAAAATCAAACATAGGAAAACATGACTCTCTACGTTAAAAATGTTTTTTGATCAAGATTTTGACTGTGTAAATAATATTGACAATGAGGGTTGACCAAATACTCTTTATGATACTAAAATTTTATAACATATTTTTATATCCTAAAATATGATACTAATATTCCATTATATAAAATTTAATTATAAAATAAGTCACATAATATTTTGGAAACTGAGGTAAAAATAAAAGAAAACACCAAATAAGTTTATTTATCTATAATAAAATAAAAATTACGATCATATAAATTGAAATAAACAAGGAAAACACATTAAATAACAAGTTAATTCTTTATAATAGAAAAGAAATACCTTGAAATTTTTCAATAGAACAACATTTGGATGAGATGAGTCTAACTTTGGAAGTAAGGTAAAATCCTGCTTATTTTCAAGTGGTATCTTAATGAAATATTCTAAATAGATGTAATTAACTCTTAAATTTTCTAAATATTTCGACCATATAATAAAATATATTATATTTCATTAGAAGGATGAAAAATATTTAAAATTAAAATGTTAAGTACATATCTTTGAAAGATTTCATTAAGCTACCACTTGAAAATAACCTGTATTTTACCTCACTTCTAAAGTTTGACTCATCTCATTCAAACTTTTTTCTGTTGAAAAATTTCACAGTCTTTATTATATATTATAAAGAATTCATGTTTTATTTAATGTGTTTTTTCTTGTCCATTTCACTTTATATGATCATAATTGTCATTTTATCATTGATAAATAAACTCGTTTGGTGTCTTTTCTTCCTTTTAACCCAGTTTCCAAAAAATTCTATGAATACTATTGAAAATGAGGGTTGAAAATATAATATTTATGATACTAAAATTTTATAACATCTTCTTATATCCTAAAATATGATACTAATGTTTCAAAGTACAATTTTTAATCTTCCTAAAGGTATTTTAGTAGTTTATAAAGAAAATATGAATCATCTAAAGTATATCCCCCAGGAGTGTCAAACCAGGTGTGTAGTAAGGCCTGTTGTTGTGTAAAAGGTTATGCCAAGTCAGGTCCGACACAACTTTTTGGAGTTATTAATCCCAGGTACATCTGTGCTAGAGCCACATCCACTTGTAGTATCCATACAAAGATTTGATTTCTTAGATAACCACATAATATTTATGCAAAAAAAAATTTAGAACATTTTCTTATATCCTAAAAGATGACACTAAAGTTTTATAGTACAATTTTTAACTTTTCTAAAGACATGTTCAATGATTTATAAATAGAATGTGAATCATTTAAAACATATTCATCAACATTAACAAAAAAGGAATGCAATAAGGTATGGTTCATCTAAATCATGAGAGTAATAAATCATATGTGTAGTTAACCATATTTATCATCCAGTTTTTCATCTTTCATCCTATGTTTATTCCATGTTAATCCAAATTTAATCATTGATTAATCATTGAATAATCATTGGTTAATCAATAGTTAATCAGTAGTTAATCATTAGGTAATCACTAGTTAATCATTATTTAATCATTAGTTAACTATTATTTAATTATTATTTTATTATTAGTTAATAATTAGTTTAATATTAGTTAATCATTCTTTAATAATTCCTTAAAAAATATTTAATCATTACTTAATCATTATTTAATAATTCCTTAATCATTCCTTAATCATCACTTAATTATTCATTAATAATTACTTAAACATTGGTTAATCACTATTTAATGAATCTTTATTCATTACTTAATAATTAGTTAATAATTCATTAATCACTCTTTAATCAATACATAATCATTAGTTAACCATTAGTTAATCATTAGTTAACCATTAGTTAACCATTAGTTAATCATTATTTAATCATTCCTTAATCATTATTTAATCAATAATTAAACATTACTTAATCATTAGTTAACCATTAGTTAATCATTAGTCAACCATTAGTTAATATAAGAACCAGGATCTTCATTTCAGGTATGTTTTCCTTTTTCGGGAGTTTTTGAGAAAAATAAAGTTTCTGGAAATTTTTGAAGTACACGCCGTGTACTTTCTGAGTACACGCCATGTAATCTTTTCCCGCTCGAATCCGTGTGTTGGCCTTGTTTAGGCCACATACATGGTGTGTAGGGGTGACGTGGAGGCTGATTTTGGTAGAGTACGGAAAGACCTAGTACACGCCGTGTACTCTAAAATTACATGTCGTGTACTTTTTTTTTCATTAAATGGACCGGGGTCACACCTAATCGACGGAAAGCACTTCTTCTCCAGCTTCTTTGTCCGAGAGCACCGAGAACTCATGGATATTCGACGAGCCACTTCCCCTCCATCCGTTCTCCAATTCGAGCATGGTCGTTTGCGTTGGAATCGCAATGGTGAGTTTTTCCTTCTTCTTGATCATTTTTTCCAATTCCTCCTCCTTCTCAAGTTATCGTGGTTTGAACGTTTTGGACATTTTCTCAGATCTACGACGTTGGGGGGAGAATCAATCGTCAGGATTAAAGTATATAGATCTACTAGGATCAAGTTAGGTGGTTTGTGCCTTACCGTTCAAAGTCTTTGAGTTTTATGTGCAAATTCCACCAATACCCGTGAACGGGGTGTTTTGTGTTTACCCTTTTTCCCTTATTGTTTTCCTACCTTTCTTGTATGCTTTTGTAGAGGTAAATTTATCATGTTAGAGGATATTTTGTTGTGCTTGGATGTTTTTCCCATGCTTTTCTCTGTTTATGACCTTTGGGTCTTGTTAGCCTTTGGCCGTTATGACTGTTGCCATGCCTTGTGTCTATAGGATGGAGTGTTTTGAATTACATGCTTGTTTCCTTGTAGAATATTAGCCAAGTAGCTCTATTGGTATACTTTGGTTAGTCAAGTAGCTCTATAGGTGTACTTTTTCCCTATAGCATTATTATGTACTGACTAGCACGGGGATGAGGGAACCTGGGGCTACAGACTATAAGGGATAGACCGAGTGTACTTCCCAGAGAGTCTTTGATGTTATAGACTGCAGGAGGGTAGACCGAGTGAGCTTCCTCAGTGAGTCTTAGACATTATAGGCCACGGGGGATGGACCGAGTGAGCTTCCCAGAGTGCCTTCAGATATTATAGACTACAGGAGGGTATACCGAGTGAGCTTCCTCAGAGAGTCTTACCTTGTTTGATTTCTTTTAAGAACCTTCCCAGGCTAGAGGAGGAATTAACTGAGTGAGCTTTCTTAGAGAGTCTATGGTATACCTGATGCTATAGGAGGAATTGACCGAGATAGATTCCTCAGAGAGTCTCTATACCATAGGGCTAAGAGGGTTAGACCACATGATCTTCCTTAGAGAGTCCCTGACTACCCTAGACTGTGAGGGGAATTGACCGAGTGAGCTTCCCCAGAGAGTCTCATAAATTCACATGACCAAGCCAGAGGGGTTAGGCTGAGTGCACTGCCCAGAGGGTTGTGGTACTTCTTAGATAGGACCAGAGGGAATGGTTGGGAGTACTTCCCAGAGGGTTTTCCTGCTTGTTAGCTGTTTGCTTCACTGCTATTGTTGGTTGTGGATTGATTACTATTGTGTATCATTCTACTTTACTGCTTACTGTTTACTGCCTACTGCTTTTCTGTTGCTGTTTACTGCTTAGTGTAATTTTATCTTCCATATACTCACTGACTATTAGGCATAGATCTTAGGGTGGTTGCCTAATGGGATTTTATCTCACACCCTGTTTGGGCCATGTTTTTGGGCCCAAGCAGACTATGTTGTTGCAATTACAGAGAAGGGAAAGCGCCCTTCGACTTCTGGTACTTGATTGCTTGGAGCAGGAGAGCAAGGGACAAGCTCTGGCTTGCGATACTGAGGAGCGGTTACTTTTCTTTTGTACTTTTTTTGGTACTGTGGTGTTTTTTTAGCATTGTGACTTGTTTGGCTGTTTTCCTAGATATGTATCATACATCATTTCATATATACATATGTGCTCCAGTTTGTTGATTTAGTCTTCTACTGTTTATATTGTTGGTTATTACTTCTTCCTCTATTTCATGTTTATTTTTCTTCCGCTATGTACTCTGCCAATGAGGGAATAGTTTCCCCACTATCACACCCAAGGCCCTCACTGCTTGTTGGTAGCCTCTGGCGTTTGGGGAAATGCGCTTGAGGCCATGTGACCAATCGGGTATGGGGCGACTCTGGGTGGCTTCCAGAACCGGGATGTTACAAAGTGGTATCAAAGGAGTTATTTTCTATTGATTTATTGTTTGGAGCCTTTAGCCAGGGATAGGACGGATTCGGTACTTGGTATTAAGCTGTGCTCGGGAGTAGCTAACCCATGTACAGGGAAAAGCCATACTACCTCGTTTATTGCAGTTTTCTAGTTTTGAGATTTTACGGTTGATATGATTTCACCTAGAGTGATTCACATGCTTCGTTTTGTTATTGTTTTGACTATTGCGGTTGTATTTCTGTCGCAACCCGATGAGATGAGGGTATTCCATCTCATGCATCACATATGAACTTGTAGAAATCACATACCATGCATTCCTTCCATGCTATCTAGGGTGAATTAGCAATTGCATGCTGCTGTGATAGACTTTGTGTAGATTATACATGCTGTTGTGATAGATTCTTGATAGAATCTATACTACCTTATTAGAGGATTGTTTGTATTGTACTTTTCTTAAATGAATGCAAAATTTTGATTCTTGAGGTGTTATGGGCCCTCTTGAGTCGGAAATTGGTGGATTATGATATTGTTTTCTCTTGTACATGACTGTAGGAGATGCCAAGCTTTGATTCGCGGGGAGTATGGGCCCTCACAGATTGGAATTTGGCACCTCTTTGCCTTGTTTTCAGTGTTTCTGGGCTTCTGTGTAGTTTCTGAACTACTACCCAGAAAAACCCAGAATACACGGCGTGTACTTTTTGGATACACGCCATGTAGTTTTCAGGCCGTGTTACTGACTGTGTGAGCAGGGACACGTTGTTGTGGAAATAACTTCAGGAACACGCCGTGCACAGTAGGTACACGCCATGTAGTTCAGAGCCGTGTACCCGGCCATGTCACTAACAACACGGGTCGGGGAAGCTCGAGTAGAACACGCCGTGTTGTAAAGGAACACGTCGTGTAGTCCTGTCTAGGTACCCGTCCGTGTCACGAACAACACGGGTCGACATTACCTTCTTTTAGACATTCCATGTTGTTTTCAGAACACGCTGTGTATTCTTGTTCAGGTACCCGGCCGTGTCACGAACAACATGGGTCGGTGTCAACTTCTCCTATACACGCCATGTTTGTTCGGAACATGCCGTGTAAGTTCCAACCATGTAGACAACCATGTAAATAAAAACACTGGCCACTGAGACCGTATCTAGTACACGCCGTGTCCCTAGGGAACACGCCGTGTAGTCTGGGGTTAGTTGGACCGTGTGGGTTAGCCGTGTAAGGAGACTCGGGCATGGGTTTAGAGTTCAAGTACACGCCGTGTGTGGGAACAACACGCCATGTAGTTTGGGGTGTTACACGACCTGTCGGGCAGGGGTGCACGCCCATGTTAATGGCTAAAGAAGACACGCCGTGTAGTTTTTATACACGCCGTGTAGTTGTGTTTTGTAAAACATGATAGTTTCTTCCCCCTGTTCCCATTTTTTACTCATGTGTTTTTAGTATTTTTTAATCCTGATCTAAGGTTTGCTTTTGATATTTCAGAGCTATGCCTCCAAGACGTCCTCTGGTCGTACGTCAGTTTCCAGACGGTGATCAGACACCGGATATGGCCGATCAGGGACCTCCTGTTGATCCTCTTGTAGATCCTCATGCTGTGCCAGCCTTGGAACCAGCAGTTATACTTGTTGTAGGCGCCGATACGCAGTTCAGGGAGGACTTCTTGAGGATGATGTAGACTTTTCAGGGAGCGCCGCCTCCTGCCCTGTCGATGGCTGAGTTGACGAGGGTTTTTCAGCAGCAGCATCCTCCTACTTTCTTAGAGGATGGAGGACCCCAGGCTGCAGAGTCGTGGTTCGAGGCCACCCTGACTATCTTTGAGCATATGGAGATACCCCCAGAGAAGAGGGTAAATCTGGCCACTTATATGCTCTGGGACACCACCAAGAGGTGGTGGGAGGTGATCTCACAGTCATGGCGTTAATAGGATATGTCTTGGGACGAGTTACGACACACCTTCTATGACTACTTCTATCCGGAGACCCTGAGGGCCGACCGAGCCCGAAAGTTTATGAGTCTGCAGCAGGGTACTCTTTCTGTCATGGAGTACTTGTCTCGCTTCACTAAGCTGCAATGTTTCACACTGATCCCAGCAGGTGATGAGTTGTTTCTTGCTAGGAAGTTCAAGGACGATCTCAGGCAGGAGATCCATTCCCAGGTGAATATCTTTCAGCTGACTTCTATATCCTCCATCGTCAACCAGGATCTGATCACTGAGTGAAATCTTAGGGATTCTGGAGCAGTGATCCCAGGTGGTTCGACATCCAGAGCTGGTGTTCCTCCTATGGACAGTAGGAAACGTCGCAAAGAGTCTTCTAGAGGTAATCGGGGTTCACGGGATGTATCTTCTGGCAGCCAGGTTGTATGCTACCATTGCGGTAGGAGCAGGCATACTAGGCCTCAGTGCCAAAGAGATCCAATGGAGTGTCGATCTTGCGGAAAGATGGGCCCTCTTCAGCATTTTTTTTTCAGATCTTCTCACCTTCAGCTGGTGGTAGGGGTTCCACTATGACCCCACATTCTGGAGATGCTTCACTAGTTTCCCACCAGTCTAGGAATTGGCGTTCTTCTGGCCGTTCGGGCCGAGGTGGAGGTCACAGCCATGGTGTTCAGTCACCAGGTCATCAGCGAAAACAAAGTGGATCAGCTCAGAGTGGTCAGCCAGGGGCGCAGGGCCGCGGTACAGGCCAGTCTTTCACCATGGAGCAGACCCACCAGGAGCAGGATCTCGACCCTTCTACAGTTCGAGGTACGATCTTATTAGCCTCAGTTTTATCTTCTGCTATTTTCAATACAGGTAATTCCCATAGATTTATCTCTGTTGCGGTTTTGGAGAGCCTTGGTCTCTGTATCGTTTCGTCTGCCGACTTGTTGACTCTTGACACACCGTTGGGAATGAGGACATCTAGCGTCCGTCAGTGCAGAGAGTGCCCTCTTGAGGTTACAGGGTGTCTTTTCTTATGGGACCTCTATGTCCCAGAGATGTAGGGCTATGACTTTATTCTCAATATGGACTGGTTGGTTCCCTTCCAGGCAGTCGTTGATTGCTATCGCCACAGGGCGAGTTTCATATCACCAAAGGGTGGATCTTTCCTTCATAGAGGCAAGTGGGATGTCCAGGTGGGTAGAGCTGGACCAGAGCATCATGGGCTAGGGGAAGTTACAGACCAGATTGCCAGTCTTTATTTGGATGACCAGGGGACTTCACATTTATACTTTCCTCCAGTGGTGGATCGTTTCAGGGATGTCTCTCTAGAGGACTTTTCAGGTTTTCCTCCGGAGCGTGAGGTAGACTTCTCGATTGAACTCATTCCAAGAGCGGCACCAGTGTCTATTCCTCCTTATAGGATGGCTACAACTGAGTTTTAGGAGCTCAAGAAGCAGTTGGAGGAGTTTCAGGCAAAGGGTTTCATCTGACCCAGTACTTCTCCTTGGGGTTCGCCTGTCCTATTCGCGAAAAAGGCAGACGACACCCTTCAGCTCTGTGTGGATTATCGGAAGCTGAACCAGTTGACGGTCAAGAACCGATATCCCTTGCCAAGGATAGATGACCTCTTTGATCAGATTCGGGGAGCTCGAGTGTTCTTGAAGATCGATTTGAGGTCCGGTTATCATCATTTACACGTTAGTCCATCAGATATACCCCTTACAACCTTTAGAAGCAGGTATGGTCTATATAAGTATACAGTCATGTCGTTCGGTCTCACGAACGCGCCCGTAGTTTTCATGGAACTGATGAACCGAGTGTTCCATCCGTACTTAGACTCCTTTGTGGTAGTTTTCGTGGATGACATCTTGGTGTACTCTCACACTTGACATGACCATGACACACATCTTGAGATCGTTCTGAGTACACTAAGAGAGCATTGGATGTATGCTAAACTCTTGAAGTTCCACTTTTGGATGGATCATATTCACTTCTTGGGTCACTTCATCTCAGAGACAGGAGTTTCAGTGGACCTAGAGAAAGTGAGAGCTGTAGTTTCATGGGAGCAGCCGAAGAACGTCTTTGAGGTGTGGAGTTTTCTAGGGTTGGATGGATACTACAGGCACTTCATTCGTGACTTCTCGCGCCTAGAAGCACCGTTGACAGGTCTGACCAAGAAGAGGGCGAAGTTTTTATGGTCAGATTCTTATGATTTAGCCTTTCAGAAGTTGAAGGGGAGGTTGATGCCAGCACCGATACTAGTCTTGCCCGATCCAGGAAAGGGCTACACTATTTACTGTGATGATTCAGGTATCGGGCTAGGAGATGTGATTTTGTAGGGAGATGGAGTCATTGCGTATGGGTCTCGGCGGTTGAGGCCATACGAGAGAAACTACCTGACGCATGATATGGATTTGGCAGTTGTTGTTCATTCCCTACGCTGTTGGAGACACTACCTTCTGGGAGAGAACTTTGTGGTTTTCACTGACCACAAGAGTCTCAAGTATATCTTCACTCAGCGTGATCTGAATCTGAGACAATGTAGGCGGGTTGAGTATCTTCAGTCCTTTGACTTCAAGCTCTCCTATACGCCGGTAAAGGGACATACAGTGGCAGATGTGTTGAGCAGAAGAACTCAGATTCAGGAAGTTCAGGAGGCTAGCAGTGAGTGGCATCTTATGGCTATGTTCTCTGAGATGCACTTAGAAGTGCATGACAGGCAGGGACAGACTGTCCTATCTCCTGTAGCTGTTACCTCTACACTACTTGATCAGGTACGGATGAGGCAGCTATTAGACTCAGAAGGCTTAGTCCTGCGGGAGAGTTTTTCAGGAGAGGACACTCTTCCTGGATGGACATTGGGCGAGGATGAGATCTTGCATTTCTAGGGACACGTATGGGTGCTAGCAGACATACGCGAGGAGATGATGCGGGATTTTCATTCCTCAGTTTGGGCAGTTCATCCTGGCGTCACCAAGATGTATCGTGATCTACTATCCCTAGACTGATGGCCAGTCTGAGCGTACGATCCAGGTGCTTGAGGATATGCTTCGAGCTTGCATTCTAGAATTTGGTGGTTCTTGGGAGAAGCATATTCCTCTGGTGGAGTTTTCCTACAACAACAGTTTCCAGATGACCATTCAGATGGCACCATATGAGGATTTGTATGGTAGGCCACGCTGATCACCCTTATGCTGGCTGGAGGCAGGAGAGGCAGCTCTACTGGGACCTCGTCTTGTTTAGGAGACCTCAGAGCAGATAGAGTTGATTCGGAAGCGGATGGCTACAACATAGTCTTGCCAGAAGTCTTATGCTGATCAGCGGAGACGACCTTTGGAGTTCGAGGTCGGGGATCAGGTTTTCCTGCGTGTCGCACCGAGGTTGGGACACAAGAGGATTTGGAGACAGGGTAATATTTCACCATGGTACGTTGGGCTGTTTGAGGTGTTGGAGAGAGTTGGGACGGTTGCCTATCGGTTGCAGCTACCTCAGAGGTACCAGGCTATGCACGACGTCTTCCACATCTCTCAGCTCCGACGTTACTTTTCAGACCCGTCTCATGTCTTCCAACCTGAGGAGTTTGAGCTTGAAAAAGATGCGTCGTTTGAGGAGCATCCTATCCATATTGTCGATCGCATTACAAAGGTTCTCTGTGGGCGGTTTTTTCCTCTAGTACGGGTGCTATGGCAGCATGGGTGAGTACAGGACGAGACCTGGGAGAGGGAGGCTGATGTACGATCGCAGTGGCTGGAGCTGTTCGGGGTTTCTTCTTCTATGCCTCTCTAGGGAAATTTAGGGACGAATTTATTTAAGGGGGGAAGTTTGTAAGAAACCGGATCTTCGTTTCAGGTATGTTTTACTTTTTCGGGAGTTTTTGAGAAAAATAAATTTTCTAGAAATTTTTGAAGTACACGCCGTGTACTTTTTGAGTATATGTCATGTACTCTTTTCCCACTCGAAGTCGTGTGCTGGCCATGTCTAGGCCACACACACGGTGTGTAGGGGTGATGTGGAAGCCGATTTTGGCAGAGTACGAAAAGATCTAGTACACACCGTGTACTCTAAAAGTACACGCCGTGTACTTTTTTTTCATTAAACGGACCGGGGTCGCACTTAATCGACGGAAAGCACTTCTTCTCCAGCTTCTTCATCCGAGAGCGCCGGGAACCCGCAGATCTTCGATGAGCCACCACCCCTCCATCTGTTCTCTGATTCGAGTACAGTCAATTGTGTTGGAATCGCAGCGATGAGTTCTTCCTTCTGCTTGAGCCTTGTTTTCCAATTACTCATCCTTCTCAAGTTATCGTGGTTTGAACGTTTTGGACGTTTTCTCATATCTATGACATTCGGGGGAAAATCAATCATCAGGATTCAAGTATATTGATCTCATAGGATCTAGGTAGGTGGTTTGTGCCTTACCGTTCAATGTCTTTGAGTTTTATGTGTAAATTCCACCAATACCCTTGAACGGGGTGTTGTGTGTTTACCTTTTTTCCCTTGTTGTTTTCCTCCCTTTCTTGTATGCTTGTGTAGAGGTAAATTTATCATGTTTGAGGATATTTTGTTGTTCTTGGATGTTTTTCCCATGCTTTTCTCTATTTATGACCTTTGGTTCTTGTTAGCCTTTGGCCGTTATGACTGTTTCCATGCCTTGTGTCTATAAGATGGAGCGTTTTGCATTAAATGCTTATTGCCTTGTAGACTATTAGCCAAGTAGCTCTATAGGTATACTTTGGTTAGACAAGTAGCTCTGTAGCTGTACTTTGGCCCTATAGAATTATTATGCACTAACTGGCACGAGGCTGAGGGAACCTGGTGCTATAGACTATAAGGGATAGACCAAGTGTACTTCCCAGAGAGTCTTTGACGTTATAGACTGCAGGAGGGTAGACCGAGTGAGCTTCCTCAGCGAGTCTTAGACATTATAGGCCACAAGGGATGGACCAAGTGAGCTTCCTAGAGTGCCTTCAGATATTATAGACTACAGGAGGGTAGATCTAGTGAGCTTCCTCAGAGAGTCTTACCTTGTTTAATTTCTTTTAAGAACCTTCCCAGGGTAGAGGAGGAATTAACCGAGTGAGCTTCCTTAGAGAGTCTGTGGTATACCTGAGGCTATAGGAGGAATTAACCGAGATAGCTTCCTCAGAGAGTCTCTAGACCTTGAGGCTAAGAGGGTTAGAACACGTGATCTTCCTCAGAGAGTCCATGACTACCCTAGACTATGAGGGGAATTGTCCGAGTGAGCTTCCCTAGAGAGTCTCATAAATTCGTATGACCAAGACATAGGGGTTAGGCTGAGTGCACTACCCAGAGGGTTGTAGCACTTCTTGGATAGGACCAGAGGGAATGGCTGCGAGTACTTCCCAGAGGGTTTTCCTGCTTGTTAGCTGTTTGCTTCACTGCTGTTGTTGGTTGTGGATTGATTACTGTTGTGTATCATTCTGCTTTACTGCTTACTATTTACTACTTACTGCTTTGCTGTTGCTGTTTACTGCTTAGTGTACTTTTACCTACCATATACTCACTGAATGTTAGGAACAGATCTTCGGGTGGTTTCCTAATGAGATTTTATCTCACACCCTGTTTGGGCCATGTTTTTGGGCTCAATCAGACTATGTTGTTGTAGGTATAGACAAGGGCAAGCGCCCTTCGACTTCTGGTAATTGATTGCTTGGAGCAGGAGAGCAAGGGACCAAGCTCTGGCTTGCGATGCTGAGGAGTTGTTACTTTTCTCTTGTACTTGTTTTGGTACTATGGTGTTTTTTTATCATTGTGACTTGTTTGGATGTTTTCCTAGATATGTATCATGCATCATTTCGTATATACATATGTTCTCCAGTTTGTTGATTTAGTCTTCCGCTATTTATATTGTTGGTTATTACTGCTTCCACTATTGCATGTTTATTTTTCTTCCACTGTGTACTCTGCCAATGAGGGAATAGTTTCCCCACTATCACACCCAAGGCCCTCGCTGCTTGTCGGCAGCCTCTGGCGTTTGGGGAAATGCGCTTGAGGCCATGTGACCAACCGGGTATGGGGCGCCTCTGGGTGGCTTCCGGAACCGGGACATTATTGTTAATCATTTGTTAATCATTATTTAGTTATTCTTTAATAATTACTTAATAATTATTTAATAATTTCTTAATCATTCTTTAATCATTAATTAATTATTATTTAATCATTACTTAATTATTCTTTAATCATTACTTAATCATTTGTTAATAATTAGTTAATGATTCTTTATTCATTACTTAATCATTAGTTAATAATTCTTTAGTCACTCTTTAATCATTCCGTAATCATTATTTAATCAATACTTAATCATTACTTAATCAATATTTAACCATTAATTAATCATTACTTAACCATTAGTTAACCATTAGTTAATCATTAGTTAATAATTCTTTATTCATTATTTAATCACTCATTAATCATTAGTTAATCATTATTTAATCATTCCTTAATTATTAGTTACTCATTAGTTAATGATTACTTATTAATTAGTTAATCATTAATTAATCATCACTTAATCATTCTTTAATCATTCCTTAATCAATATTTAATCATTACATAATCATAATTTAATCATAATTTAATCAATACTTAATCATTAAAAAATCATTAGTTAAAAATTATATAGTCATTAGTTAAACATTACTTAATACTTAATTAATTATGCCTTAATAATTAGTTAATCATATGGTATTCATTAGTTAATTATTATTAGCTAATCATTATATGTAATCATTTTTTAATCCTAAGTTATTCATTAGTTAATCTATACTTAATCATTACTAATAATAACTATTATTTCTAAACTATATATAACCAACTAAACTACTTAATAAATAACATATTTATAACTAACTAAAACAATTCTATTAAATAAATAAATAACTTTAAATTAAATAAGAAAAAATACCTCTAAATGATGCTTCGTAAAAAATCCGAGAAACTTTTAGCCCACAGGAACCACCACACATAGCTTATTTTAGAGAGAAAATGTGTAGAATCTAGAGAGAGGAGATGATTTTGAAGTGAGGAGTGGGGGGGGGGGGGGTTCCCTTTTATATGGGATTAAGGGAAAGGTGATAGGGGGGGGACCACTTTTCACCTTTACCTTAGGACAAATCCGGTACACCCTCGACCACCTTTCACTTTATTTTGTGTGGACGGTGGCCGACCCATTTCCGCCTTTTCCATGTCATTGATTCGGGCCAAAGGTGACAGAGGGTGTGCCACCTTTCAATAAATTGGAAAGGCGGTAACACCACTACTTCCTTTCTAACACAACATTAAAAAAATCTAGCATAAATGTATTTTAAAATACTAATAATAAAAGAGCGCATAAGAAAACTCCTTGAAATTTCCTTTCCCTTTGTTCTCAACACTTATGCATCGATTGATGATCGACATTGATGTTATTAATTTATTAATATCATTTTATATACTCCCTCTACTTATTTTCAATTAAATGTGCATAACTTATGTGAAATACTCATGCTTTAATATTAAATATTATTTTGGAGTATTGTTTCGAATAATACAGATTCATGTCTGTTTAGTATTTTAAATATAACTCTCACCCTACTAATCCAAATTGTGTGGTTCTTGTCCTGTAGGGTTCTAAATTCAATTTCCTACAAATCACTCAACTGGAGCATTGGCTAATTCGGCCATTTGAAAGGCCATATGGACCACACAAGATGACCCACCGGATCTGCCTAATTTCTGGACCAGCCTTGAAGATTTCATTACTGGGCTCAATCTCTCATCCCAAATGAGTGGATATTCTTTTTCAAGCTCGGGAATTTTGTAAGGAGTCATGGATAAAAATTTAAAGGCCCAACTCTACCATTTTGGGGCCCAATGGATCCATTGAAATCAAGCCCACCATTCTGTCCGGGATTTTAAATCAGCCCACAATGCTTAACTTTTCAACTTATCTACTTGTCCAAAGAAGCTCATATTTTGTGGTGTGAAAGCTAAGATATGGAGGATCAACGTTCCAGAAGAAATGGTTCGGATTTGAAGGCATCTACATAGCCATAAATGCATTCACATTTAGGCCATGGAAACTTTCTGGATAAAATTGGACAGTAGAAAGGTTTTTAGTAATCCGGCCATAAATTTGGCCAAAAAAGTAAAATGACATCCACATTTTGAGGTTGACTATTCCACATCCATATCTACAATATTGAAGAAGGATATCTCTCGATATTCAGCTGTCTGAAAGGTCATATTGGCGGGCCAACTTGAGGGGCAGTTTGGGAATGAAAACAGTCCACTACCTTTGGCTATAAATTCACTCCCCTCTTCTCCTTGCAAGAGGTTGGCATTTCAGAAGAGAGGAGATCATATTGGCACGACCAAAGCTTTGCCAAAGGCTTGGGAGGACCTGCCATACTCAAGTTTTCACTTGAGAGACCTTTCCTCCTCTCTTTGTTTTCACTTACTTTTATGTTCTTCATTTTGGTAATCTTGTAATTCTCTTTCTTTGTAATTCTGTTTTAATGCAAGTTACTTATTCAATATCTCTTATTCTCATCCACCTTCTGTAGTTTAATATTTATGTTCCTAAAATAGTTTAAATTCAGTTGAATCCCCTTCCCTTCTTTTGCTTCCTCATTCAATCGAAAATCCGTTTTTAATTATCATCATCGTTCGTGTGTGAGTGTCAACGTACCACTCTTTTCTAATCCCTTTCTTTTTTTTCTATTCTTAATTTATCATCATAATTATTTTAACCAGAATATTAAACATCCAAATGGCTGAGTAAATCTATCATTGGGGTGAGTTATAATTCGGGGATGTTAAGTGATTGAGAGTTTTGCTCGATGAGTATTCTTTAAATTAATATTGTGTATGTTAAACTTAATATGTCATGGATTAATGATATGTTTTGTTTAACGAGTGGTTTACATGGATTATTGGAACCATAAATACACTACCATAAATAAGTTTTGATTGATATTAGAACCCTAAGTTAAGTTAAGGCTTGGATTAAAGCCTTCACACTTAGGAATTCCAATCAACGTCAACTTATGACATGGGTGTTAATTTAATGCAATACAAAGTAAGGCTCAAGGATATCACATGCTTAACTCCCCAATGATGAACTCACCCCAATCTTTATCAATTTGGTAAATCAAACATCATCCATAAATCATTTCAATTAAGATCTGCAAACAAACCCCCCTAATCAAAATACAATCAACTAAAAACAATCGACTATTACGAAGTACCATCACCGAGGATTCGACCCGAGTGCTGCTATACACATTAGCAGAGCACCAGAACTTTGACCGGTCGATAGGCGACAATCGGCCGCACTTTCAAATGGCGCCTTTGCCGGGGATGGTGCTTTAATTAGTCATTAGTTTCTGGTTATTGTCAAGAAAACACAAAAAAAAAACAAATTTTAAAAAAAATTGAAAAAAAACACAAAGAAAAACCCGTCTTCTCATAAAAATCATAAACTGAAAAAATACAAAGAAAAACCCGTCTTCCTCTTTCTTCCAAAATCTCTCTGAATGCCCCGTAGCCTTCCAAACAATCCCTCGGATTTGTTTGACCCTGAAATTGAGCGAACACTTCGCCAACTTAGGAGGAACATAAGAGATACTCAAATAATTCAAGAACCAATCCTCATCCAACCAGTTGAAATTGAAATGGCCAATCCTAGGGAACAAACCCTAAAAGAACTCGCTGCCCCTGATATGAATTACCAACCTCTTGGTATTCAATATCCAAACATAGAGGCTGACTTCGAACTCAAGTCGGGTTTGATTCATCTTCTTCCTCATTTCCATGGTCTAGCTGGTGAGGATCCTCATCTTCACCTCAAAGAGTTCCAAGTGGTCTGCTCAACCATGAAACCTCAAGGGGTTTCTGAAGAAAAAATCAAGCTTAGAGCTTTCCCCTTTTCCCTAACGGATTCTGCCAAGTCTTGGCTCTACTACCTCCCACCTGGCTCCATAAACTCATGGGTTGACATGAAGAGACTTTTCCTTGAGAAGTTCTTTCCCGCTTCCCGAACAGCTTCTATCCGAAAGGAAATAAGCGGCATCCATCAATTCCCTAATGAATCACTCCATGAGTATTGGGAGAGGTTCAAAAATCTTGTGGCAACTTGTCCACACCATCAAATCCCTGACCAACTCCTGATCCAATACTTCTATGAGGGGTTATTGGCTATGGAGCGAACTCTCATTGATGCCGCAAGTGGCGGTGCTCTTGTTGACAAAACTCCTGCAGCTGCAAGAGATCTCATAAGTAACATGGATGCAAACACGCAGCAATTCCATACTCGAGCACATGCTCAAGTGAAACAAGCCCAAGAGAATCAATCCATAGAGCCCAACAAGATGACTGAGTGGATGAGTGAACTTACATGTCTTGTGCGTCAACTAGCGGTGGCTACCAAAGCCCCAACCTCATCTTCTCCACAGTCACTATTCCCTGGACCTATCAAGAATTGTGGAATCTGCAACTCTCCATCTCATCCGACTGACACATGTACACAACTTCAAGATGATCCATCTGATTCATCTAGTCTAATGGAGCTCAATGCGACATATGCTCAGCGAAACTTCAACCCTCAACAATCAGGTCAGTTTGTTAGAAACTTCAACCAACCCCACTCTAAGCCCTTCTCTTCTACCTTTAACCCACCTCTGAGGTATGGTAATCCCATTTCTCATCCTCCTCAGTTCCCTCATCAAAACCCAAACCAGTTTCAATATAGTCAAAGTGGTGGTAACATCCATCAACCTTATCCTTTTGTTCCTCAACCCCAAAGGAACAATCCTCCTCCTGGATTCCACTATCCTAACGAGCCTTCCCAATTCCCCACCCAATACAATCACTTTCCCAAGAACCAAAATCAAGGCCAACCCAATTTGGGACAAGCCTCTTCTTCTAAACAACCATGGGAAAGTGCTGTAGAGGATCTTGCTTCCTTCACCCGTTCTAGCCTCAAGAACATTGAAACCCAAATAGGTCAACTTGCATCCCACCTTAGCCAGCAACAACCATCCAATTTATCCCAACTCCCAGCTCAACGATTACCCAACCCTAAGGGTAATGTAAGTGAAATTGCACTAAGATCGGGAAAGCAAATTGTTATGCCCCATGCTGATTGCTCTACCTCCCCTTTCGATGTTGATCTAGAAAATGAAAAGAACAAAAAGCTGGAAAAGGAACTTGAATCCACTCCTTCACCTCCTTCCATTCCTCTAAGGAACCCAATTCCTTTTCCTCAAGCCATCTCCAAGCCTAAGAAGTCCTTTGAACCTGATCCTGAAATGCTTGACATGTTTAGACGCGTTGAAGTGAAAATCCCCCTCTTAGATGCCATCAAACAAATCCCTAAGTATGCCAAGTTTCTTAAGGAATTGTGCACCCATAAGAGGCAACTTAGGAACATTGAAAATGTTTCAACTCAACAGTCCATTCCCATGAAGTGCAAAGATCCAGGGACCTTCACGGTTCCATGTCAAATAGGGAGTTCCAACTTTGATGATGCACTCATAGACCTTGGAGCCTCAATAAATGTCATGCCCAAATCCATTTTCTCCAACCTTGGTCTAGGTCCCTTGCACCCAATGGGTGTTGTCATTAAATTAGCCAATCGAAGCACTACCAGTCCTGAGGGGATAATTGAGGATGTTCTTGTTCGGGTCAATGATCTTATCTTCCCAGCTGATTTCTATGTCCTTGACATGGAAGGTGAGACGACCTCTTCTCGATCTCCCCTAATTCTAGGAAGACCATTCCTCATGACTGCGAGAACCAAGATTGATGTCCATTCAGGCATCTTATCCATGGAATTTGGTGACCAACTGGTCAAGTTCAACATTTTCCAAGCCATGCGATACCCATCTGAGGATCACTCTGTATTCTCAATCCATGCTTTTGAGGACACTTCTAAGATTCAATCGAACCCCAATCCACCATGTTCTTCATGTTATAATGATAAAGGATCTTGTGAAATCTGCACCATGATTAACAAAGTCATAAATGGTGAAGTTGATGTGGACCTCTCATTCATAGACTCCATCAATCTAGAGGAACTTGAAAACTCTCTTGAATCCCACATCAACTCTGATCTCTACTGCTCTACCTTGGACAGTGTTAAGGAAAATGATCCAAACCCATCTGGAATCCCTTCTCCTGCTCCTAACTTGTCTAGCTCTCAAATCAAGGCTGAAACTGATCTAAAACCACTTCCTTCAAACCTCAAGTATGCATTCCTTTTCCATGATCCCTCCTACCCTGTCATTATCTCTGCTTCACTTTTTGAAACTGAGGAGTCCCAACTTGTTCAAGTGTTAGAGGAAAACAAAAATGCCTTAGGTTGGACCCTAGAGGATATTCCAGGAATCAACCCTGCCCTTTGCATGCATCACATCCATCTAGAGGAATCATCCAAACCAATTAGGCAACCTCAAAGAAGACTCAATCCACTCATACTTGAGGTAGTTAGGGAAGAGATTACCAAGCTTCTTCAAGCTGGTATTATCTACCCAATTTCTGATAGTGATTGGGTTAGTCCAATTCAAGTCGTTCCTAAGAAGGGCGGGATAAAAGTTGTCACAAATGAACATGGAGAAGTGGTTACAACTCGAGTGAAAAAAAAAATGTCGTGTGTGCATCGATTATCGCAAATTGAATGCTGAAACACGAAAAGATCACTACCCACTTCCTTTCCTTGAACAAATGCTTGAGAGATTGGCTGGAAAGTCACACTATTGCTTTCTTGATGGTTACACCGACTACTTCCAAATTCCAATCGCACCTCAAGACCAAGAAAAGACTACATTCACTTGCCCCTTTGGAACCTATGCCTATAGGCGAATGCCTTTTGGCCTTTGTAATGCTCCTGCAACATTCCAGCGGTGTATGATGAGTATATTTTCTGAATTCATTGAGAATTGCATGGAGGTCTTCATGGATGACTTTACCATTTATGGCGAGTCATTTGAATCTTGCTTACATTCACTCTCTTTGGTCCTTCAAAAGTGTGTCAAGTGAAACCTTGTGCTGAATTTTGAAAAATGTCACTTCATGGTTTCAAATGGGATTGTTCTAGGGCACATAATTTCTCAAGAGGGTATCCAAGTTGATCCATCCAAAATTGAGGTGATCCAATCACTTCCTGAACCCAAATCAGTTCGAGACATTCGGTCCTTCCTTGGTCATTTCGGTTTCTATCGGCGATTCATTCAGAACTTCAGCAAGATTTCCCTCCCACTCACTCGTTTACTTCAAAATGATGTCACATTCAATTTTGATGAGGCTTGCAAGAGAGCCTTCATTGAACTCAAATCTGCTCTCACATCTGCTCCAATAATCCAACCCCCAGATTGGTCCTTACCATTTGAATTAATGTGTGATGCTTCTGATAGGGCCATTGGGGCTGTTCTTGGTCAAAGAAGAGAAAACATTCCTCATGTAATCTTTTATGCCTCAAAAACATTGGATGAAACTCAATCACACTACACTGTGACTGAAAAAGAACTTTTAGCTGTGGTTTTTGCCTTGGATAAATTCCAGCCCTATATCTTAGGTGCCAAAATCATCATCTTCACGGACCACTCAGCATTAAAGTTCTTACTTAAGAAAAGTGATTCCAAACCAAGGCTAATAAGATGGATTTTAATGCTCCAAGAGTTTGACCTTGTGATAAAAGATAAACCTGGAAAAGAAAACCCTGTGGCTGACCACCTGAGTAGAATTTCTAATTCTTCTCATTCTGAAATAATTGATCCTGAATTTCCAACTGAACACCTCTCCTCTCTCACTCCAAAGTTACCATGGTATGCCCCAATTGTCAATTACTTGGTTTCCGGTGTTTTCCCTGAATATTTTTCAAAAGAACAAAAAGAAAAGATGAAAAGTGATTCAAAGCATTATTTTTGGGAAGATAATAAACTTTGGAAAACCGGGGCTGACATGGTAATTAGGAGATGTGTTGATGAAACTAAACAATCCTCCATCTTGGAATTCTGCCACTCAATGCCTGGAGGTGGCCACTTTGGACCACAAAGGACTTCTCGAAAGGTCCTAGATTCTGGATTCTTTTGGCCTTCACTCTTCAAGGACTCACACGAGTTCTGTCAATCATGTCCCACTTGCCAAAGGTTTGGCACAATTTCCAAAAGAAACGAAATGCCTCAAAATCCATTAATCTTCTGTGAGCTCTTCGATGTTTGGGGCATCGATTTCATGGGACCTTTTACCCCTTCCAATGGATTATCCTACATTATCCTTGTTGTTGACTATGTTTCTAGGTGGGTCGAGGCCAAACCCACTAGGAAAGATGATGCTCAAACTGTGAGTGAGTTCCTCAAAACCCATATCTTCCATCGATTCGGAACACCACGTGCTTTGATAAGTGAATTAGGAACTCATTTCTGTAATAGAACCATGGAGTCACTTTTGAAAAAGAATGGGGTTGTACATAAAACATCCACTTCATATCACCCTCAAACAAAGGGAATGGCTGAACTTTCTAATAGAGATGTGAAAAGAGTGCTTGAAAGAATTGTTAAGCCCACAAGAAAAGACTGGCCCGATAGACTTGGTGAAGCACTTTGGGCCTATCGAACAGCCTATAAGACACCCATTGGGATGTCTCCATTTAGGCTAGTTTTTGGTAAAGCCTGTCATTTACCAGTTGAAATCCAACATAAGTCATTTTGGGCTGTCAAAACTTGTAATTTTGATTGTGAAAAATCTGGTGAAGAAAGATTGTTGCAGTTGACTGAATTGGAGGAGCTTCGACTCGATTCGTATGAGAACTCCATTCTCTACAAAGAAAAGGCAAAGTCACTCCATGACAAGCACATTCTTCGAAAGGTATTTCATGAAGGTGAAAAGGTAATGCTCTTCAATTCTCGATTTCGACTTCACCCAGGTAAGCTGAATTCTCGTTGGGATGGACCTTTTATTATTACTAATGTTTACCCATTTGGTGCAGTGCAAGTCGAAGACCCTTCTTCAAAAAGAACATTCACGGTAAATGGACACCGGTTAAAGCATCACCATGAGAGGTCTCACAATCCAGGAACCACGTCGACTTCCATCGAAACCCCAACCACTTCAATAGAACCACCACTGGATGGAGACCCGCCAAATCCAAACCAGGGGGCACCTCTTTCCCTTTAACTCTCTCTCTCCTCAATCTCTCTTCCCTCTCTTCTTCTCTCTACCTCTTTCTTCTTCTTCCTCTCTCTTTCATTTTGTTACCACTTTATTCATCAAACCCTTTCTTTTTATCTTTCTTGTGTGGGTGTGTATTTTAAAAAAAAAACCTTAAAAACTAAAAAAACCAAAAAACACAATTACTTAAAAAAATTACAAAAAAAAGAGTCATGCTTACTCACCATCTAGTTTTGAAATTTTGTCCAACCATTTTGGGGAGTCAAAAGGCTTGTTTTAAACTCAAATATATTGAATTTTTATCTCAAACTTGGGTAAACAATTTTGTGTCAATAACAAACATTTTGAATGAACAATTTTTAGTGGAAAATGATTCTCCCCTACCGTGAGGATTAACATTAGCCTTCATGCCAAGGTCATCTATGGCCATATTTTTCATTGTGTGTCTTCACCACTGATTGTGAGTCTTGAGTTTGTGGACCTTCGAGCTGAATTTCCATCTTTTGTGTGCATTAATATGATAGAGGCATTTTCTAAGCCACATGAGAATCAGAATAGCCAAATAGCCTCCCGTTACCCTTACATTTATCCTACTTTTGAAAGCCCCTTTGAGCCTATGAAAACCTTTATTTTGATAGCCACATTACAAGCCTAATACCTTGTCCCACCCAACATCTTCATGGATTTTCATTGTACAATTTATTGAAATTTAAGTGTGGGGGGAATGGACTTCATTTTTGGGCGTACTTTCATTGATTTCCAATGTGTCATCATATGCTTGAGGGCAAGCATCCATTCAAGTGTGGGGGAGAGGTTGTAATTCTGTTAGCTTTGGGGTGTATATGTGTAATTTTCATTTGTACAAAAGTCATTGAAAAGTGTTCAAAAAAAATGAAAAAAAATTAAAAAAAAAGAAAAAAAAGAGAGAAAAAGAACACTTGAATCATCTTGTATTGTGTCATTATTGGAAGTCTTCCTTGTTGTACATATTCCATCATCTCACCCTATTCCATTTTCTATCTCCCTCACTTTACATTCATCACACATTCATGCCCTTGTAAATATGTGTTTCTATTTCCTTTCAAATCAAATTTAAAAAAAAAATGTGCATTGATTTTTCCATGTTGGTGTTTTTAACCCCTCTTTTCCTTTGGACATTATATACCTACCGTCCCATAGCCACTGAAAACCCCTTAAAAGACCTCTTGATTCTTTTACACATTAGATTTGGGAATGGAAGCTGAGAGCTCTTACAAACTCTTGATTTTCACTTTTTGTTGGTGAATGAGTGAACCTCCTAAAATACATTTTTATCATCTTGAGAGGAGTAAGTTTTGAGTGCCTACATTTTCCAATTCAAACCTTGAACATGAAAAAATGAATTGTTTCTGATGAATTATTGTGAACCAAATTTGTGATGGAATTCAATATGGATGAGTGAAATAGTCTAAACCTCCCCTGATTGGAGAAAACAAAATTTTAATATTTGTTGGTGAGTGAAAATGATTTTGTCATGTTTTTATATTTGTTGTACATGAGGACATGCACAATATTAAGTGTGGGGGAGTTGATGTTATTCATTTATTAATATCATTTTATATACTCCCTCTACTGATTTTCAATTAAATGTGCATAACTTATGTGAAATACTCATGCTTTAATATTAAATATTATTTTGGAGTATTGTTTCGAATAATACAGATTCATGTCTGTTTAGTATTTTAAATATAACTCTCACCCTACTAATCCAAATTGTGTGATTCTTGTCCTGTAGGGTTCTAAATTCAATTTCCTAGAAATCACTCAACTGGAGCATTGGATAATTCGGCCATTTGAAAGGCCATATGGACCACACAAGATGACCCACCGGATCTGCCTAATTTCTGGACCAGCCTTTAAGATTTCATTACTGGGCTCAATCTCTCATCCCAAATGAGTGGATATTCTTTTTCAAGCTCGGGAATTTCCTAAGGAGTCATGGATAAAAATTTAAAGGCCCAACTCTACCATTTTGGGGCCCAATGGATCCATTGAAATCAAGCCCACCATTCTGTCCGGGATTTTAAATCAGCCCACAATGCTTGACTTTTCAACTTATCCACTTGTCCAAAGAAGCTCATATTTTGTGGTGTGAAAGCTAAGATATGGAGGATCAACTTTCCAGAAGAAATGGTTCGGATTTTAAGGCATCTACATAGCCATAAATGCATTCACATTTAGTCCATGGAAACTTTCTGGATAAAATTGGACAGTAGAAAGGTTTTTAGTAATCCGGCCATAACTTTGGCCAAAAAAGTAAAATGACATCCAAATTTTGAGGTTGACTATTCCACATCCATATCTACAATATTGAAGAAGGATATCTCTCGAGATTCAGCTGTCTGAAAGGTCATATTGGCGGGCCAACTTGAGGGGCAGTTTGGGAATGAAAACAGTCCACTACCTTTGGCTATAAATTCACTCCCCTCTTCTCCTTGCAAGAGGTTGGCATTTCAGAAGAGAGGAGATCATATTGGCACGACCAAAGCTTTGCCAAAGTCTTGGGAGGACCTGCCATACTCAAGTTTTCACTTGAGAGACCTTTCCTCCTCTCTTTGTTTTCACTTACTTTTGTGTTCTT
The DNA here is from genome assembly GCA_963277665.1 of Viscum album. Classification (NCBI taxonomy): domain Eukaryota; kingdom Viridiplantae; phylum Streptophyta; class Magnoliopsida; order Santalales; family Viscaceae; genus Viscum; species Viscum album. The sequence goes on from OY728127.1 coordinate 596,625,906, forward strand.
CATTTTGGTAATCTTGTAATTCTCTTTCTTTGTAATTCTGTTTTAATGCAAGTTACTTCTTCAATATCTCTTATTCTCATCCACCTTCTGTAGTTTAATATTTATGTTCCTAAAATAGTTTAAATTCAGTTGAATCCCCTTCCCTTCTTTTGCTTCCTCATTCAATCGAAAATCCATTTTTAATTATCACCATCGTTCGTGTGTGAGTGTCAACGTACCACTCTTTTCTAATCCCTTTCTTTTTTTTTCTATTCTTAATTTATCATCATAATTATTTTAACCAGAATATTAAACATCCAAATGGCTGAGTAAATCTATCATTGGGGTGAGTTATAATTCGGGGATGTTAAGTGATTGAGAGTTTTTCTCGATGAGTATTCTTTAAATTAATATTGTGTATGTTAAACTTAATATGTCATGGATTAATGATATGTTTTGTTTAACGAGTGGTTTACATGGATTATTGGAACCATAAATACACTACCATAAATAAGTTTTGATTGAGATTAGAACCCTAAGTTAAGTTAAGGCTTGGATTAAAGCCTTCACACTTAGGAATTCCAATCAACGTCAACTTATGACATGAGTGTTAATTTAATGCAATACAAAGTAAGGCTCAAGGATATCACATGCTTAACTCCCCAATGATGAACTCACCCCAATCTTTATCAATTTGGTAAATCAAACATCATCCATAAATCATTTCAATTAAGCTCTGCAAACAAACCCTCCTAATCAAAATACAATCAACTAAAAACAATCGACTATTACGAAGTACCATCACCGAGGATTCGACCCGAGTGCTGCTATACACATTAGCAGAGCACCGGAACTTTGACCGGTCGATAGGCGACAATCGGCCGCACTTTCAGACATCATCCATCCGAAACATTTCCCTTATTCATCCACCCTTTTCACCATCAATGTCACATCATCCACATCATCCCCCCCACATCCTTTCATCCCCATGCATCCCTCACTAATGTTGTCTACATCGTCCCTCATCCCTCATCCCCCATCCCCTATCTCCTTATGACCCCCACACCACCCCACCTCATTCCACATCATCTATCATCCCTACCTCCTTCTAGGCCTCCACCATCCTCCCCGATTTTTCCCAAATCCTCTGCCAGACCAACCTCCTTCCAACCTTATACGTGGCCTCTCAGATGTTCTCTATTGACGATCGTCCTTTGGCCTCACCTCCTTCTAGTTGACCCTCATCTGACACTAATCCAAATATTATTTGTTGGCCCTAGTCTCCACATCATCCTTTCTCCCCCTGCTTCATTCAATTGGTTCTATTACCAACCGAACTCCTTTGGGTCTGCATTTCTCCATAGATAATTTTCCATTATACATTAAGATAAAAAACAAATTCCCATTATAATGTTGTGGGAAAAGGATATCCCAAAGTACCATTCTGTGTGAGGGGGTGATTTACTGAAGAAATAATTCCTCTTTAGAAGATGTTTTTTGTGTAAATTTATTAAAGAAGACACTGTATATCAAAGTGAATTCTTTAGAGGACCAAAATAGAATGTGCCTACTAACAATGCACCTTTTTCAGACAAGCTTTTAAGAAGGAACTTTCTAATAAGGTGTCTTCTTAAGAAATAAATTTAACAAGGCACCTTTTTAAAAGGCACACATCCTTCAATTTTTTCAAAAAAAAAGTTTTTTTATTTGTATTTTTTTGTTTTGTTTATATATAATGTGATGGATTATGTAATTAATAATAAAAATATGATTATTAATAATTTCTCATAGTAAATATAAATAATTTAATAAATAATATATATAAATTGATATAAAAAATAGTAATAATTAATAATATAATCAATATTAATTATTTTATTATTATTTAAGTTAATAATAATACCATTATTAAATAAAAAAAATAAAAAAAATATTATTAAATATATAAAAAATTATTATTTGTTAAAAAAATTAATATTTCTTTTTATATTCAAATAAATTACAGTCATATTATCATTAAATATTTTTATTATTAAATAATAATAATGCGTGTATAATCATTTTGAATTAATAATTATTTATAATTAATGACATTATTAGTTATATTATTATTTAATATTAATGAATACATAAATAATTAGATTATATATAATATTTAAAATTATTATTTGTTTATTATTTAAATATTAATTATATTACTATTATAGTTATTATAAATGATAAATAATTGAATTATAAATAGCTAATAACAACATTTTTATTAGCAATTATATTTTCTACATTAAAATTTTAAATTACATTTATTTAAAGTTATATTATCAATAAATTTATTAGTTACACTAAGAGTTATATTATTTAATCATTATTCATAATTAAGGTTGTATTTATTATAAATATATTAAAATATATTTATTATTTATTAAGAATGCAATTCATAATTTTTAACAATAATAACATAATTAATAATAATGATTTATTATTTTTTAATGTTTATTTTATTTTAAATTAATTTTTATTTGCACAGTCAATGTTTTAAATTTCATAAAGATTTTATATATACTATATATTATGCGCATAAATTTTTTGAAGTGTAAATGATACGTTTTTAATCAATAAATTTGTATCATTTAAATTATCTATGGTTTTTTATATTTATTATTTTTTTTATTTTCAAATATTTATTATATGTTTAATTCATTTTTTAAGTTTCATTTACATTGGTGTTATAGTTTATATTTTATAGGTTTCCAAATTCACATACTTGAAACGTAATAAGAAGTTTTTAGAAAATGTGAGTCTTTAAAAACATGCACCACAAAGGGAGAGCCGGTAAAATGAGTTTAGATTAATTTGAAATCTCATAAAAAAAACTATAGGTTGATTGTTGAGTTTTAGGAACTGACGATGTATCAAACTGTGGTGTTTTTTTCCTGAGATGACAAAAAATGCAGTTTCAGTAATTTAAAATGATAAAACATGTGTTTCAATTTTAAAACCAGAAAAAATATCTCTAATTGATGTTAAATATTATGAATGTTGTCTTACACTTATTTTTGATGTGTGTGAGCAGACAATGCTCCAATCTGACATATAATGTCATCGAACATACTAAATAATGAGTTTTTAGAAAATATCTGTTTTTAAAAACATGCACTACAGAGGGAGATCTAGCCGAATGATCTCATATTGATGTGAAATCACATGAAAACTACTATAGATTGATTTTTGAATTTTAGGAACCAATGGAATGTCTAACCGATGTACCGTTTTCCCGTGACGATGGACATCACAGTTTCAGTAATTTAAAATGCATAAACATGAATTTCTCTATTAAAACCACAGAAAATAATCTCCAATTGATTTAAAATCTTATGAAATCCATATTACACTTATTTTTGACATGTGTGAGCAGACATCGCATCAATCTGATGTGCGACGTGCTCGAACGGACTAAATAAGGAGTTATTAGAAAATATTGGTCTTTAAAAACATGTTCCATAGATGGGGAGCTAGCCAAATGATCTTGGATTGCTGTGAAATGACATTAAAAAAACCATAATTTTATTTTTTAAGTTTAGGAATCAACGATGCATCAAACTGAGGTGTCTTTTTCCTAAGACGATGGAAAACATAGTTTTAGTAATTTAAAATGCTAAACAATTTATTTCACTATTAAAACCACATAAAATGATCTCAAATTGATGTAAAATCTTATGAAAGATGTTTCAGACTAATTTTTGACATGTGAGAGCAGACAACGCATCAATCCGACGTGCGATGTGCTCGAACAGACTAAATAGCTATTTTTAAAAAACATCTGTCTTTAAAAACATGCACCATAGAGGGAGAGCCAACCAAATTAGCTCATATTATTGTAAAATCACACAAAATAACTATAAATTAATCTTTTAATTTTAGTAACTGACGACAAGTCAAAACAAGGTGTCTTTTTCCCAATATGATGGAAAACATAGTTTCTGTAATTTAAAACGCTAAAACACGTGTTTCACTATTAATACCATAGAAAAAGATCTCTAATTGATGTTAAATATTATAAAATATGTCTTAGAATTATTTTTGACATGTGCGAGTAGACAACACATCAATCCAACTTACGATGTGCTTGAACTGACTAAATAAAGAGTTTTTAGAAAAGGCCAGTCTTTAAAAATGGGCGCCATAGAGGGAGAGCTAGAAAAATGATATTATATTGTTTTTAAATCACACAAAAATAAATATGGATTGATTTTTGAATTTTAGGAACTAACAACATGTAAAACTAAGGTGTGGTTTACCCAAGATGATGAAAAATGCAGTTTCAACAATTTAAAATGATAAAACACATGTTTCACTATTAAAACCACATAAAATGATCTCCAATTGATGTGAAATATTATGAAATATTTCTTACAATTATTTTTGATGTGTGAGAGCAGACAACACATCAATACGACATGCGATTTGCTCGAACGGACTAAATAATGAGTTCCTAGAAAATGTCAGTCTTTAAAAATGCATGCCACAAAGGGAGATCTAGTCAAATGAGATCAGATTGTTGTGAAATCACATGAAAATCACCATATATTGATATTTGAATTTTTGGAACTGACAATGCATAAAACTGAGGTGTCATTTTCTCAATATGACAACAAACACAATTTTAGTAATTTAAAATACATAAACATGTGTTTCACTATTAAAACCACATAAAACAGTCTCCAATTGATGTGAAATATTATAAAAGTTGTATTACACTTATTTTTGAAATGTATGAGTAGAAGACACATCAATATGACATGTGATGTGCGCTAATAGACTAAATAATGAGTTCTTAGTAAATGTTGATCTTTAAAAACATGTTCCATAGAGGGAGATCTGACCAAATGAGCTCCTATTACTATTAAATCACATGAAAACAACCATAGATTTATTTTTTAATTTTAGGAATTAACAACATGTCAAAACAATGTGTCGTTTTCCCACGATGATGAAAAACACAGTTTCTGTAATTGAAAATTCTAAAACATTCATTTCAATATTAAAACCTTAGAAAATGATCTCCAATTAATGTGAAATCTTATGAAAGATGTATTAAACATATTTTTGACATGTGTGAGAAGAATGCGTATCAATCTGTTGTGCGATGTGCTCAGACATACTAAATAATGAGTTCTTAGAAAATGCTGGTCTTCAAAATCATGCACCATAGAGGGAGAGCTAGAAAAATGAGATTAGATTTCTATGAAATCACCTGAAAACAATCAAAGATTTATTTTTGAATTTTAGGAACCGATGGTGTGTCAAACCAAGGTGTCATTTTCTCAAGATGACCAAAAATGTAGTTTCAATAATTTAAAATGATAAAACATGCGTTTAATTTTTAAAACCATAGAAAATGATCTCCAATTGATGTGAAATCTTATAAAAGTTGTTTTAAAATCATTTTTTAATTTTAGGAATCGATGACGTGAAAAAATGAGGTTCCATTTTCTCGAGACCACTAAAAAGTCAGTTTAAGTAGATTCCATTTCTAAATAAAAAATAGCACCAATGATTATTAAATAATATATATTTTTATACATAATTACAATTTTGAAGTCAATGAAATGTGAAAGTTAGAAGATTCCTTTTTTAAATAATAACAACACCAATGATTGTTAAATAATATATATTATTATATATAATTATAATTTTCAAGTCAATGAAATGTAAAAATAATACATCATTAATTCCTATGTGTACATAAGTGTCCTCTAGTCCCACACCTTGTCTCTCTAATAGTACGCCCATATCGACTAGTCCTTCTGGTAGGTTCTAGATTGTGACCAGATGTAGGTCCATGTGCAATGTTCTCAACTACATGACCAGGTGCGATGTCCTTAGTAGTGGGTCTACCAGTAGAACTAGAACTAATCTCCCATATACTAGTGTTTCTGATGCTTTCGCCGGGGCGCACACGTCCGTCTGTTCGAGGATGACAACACTATTTTTTTCCCCACATTCCTGCTTTCCAAAGGTGGGTGACATCCATTCCTTATTCAAGGATGTTTTCTCCTTGATCGAAACAGGATGATGGGATGTTGGTTCTTCCTTCTGTGGATTCCTCCTCAGAACTCGTCACCTAGTTCGGGTCTCCCTCATAGACTAAGATGTTGTTTGTGAAACTCTTCCTAGTTCCATATCTTTATGGAAACTAGTTAATTACATTGCTTTTGTCGGGATATTACAAGGGGTCCGGGCAGAGCAGCAACCTTCGGTCGGGGGAGTAGTCATGTTGGACATCACTGGTGTGTTTGGACGCTAGAAAACTGGCGCGTCTGGGTTTCTTCCCCTTATTATAGGGCTTCTCAAGGGCGCATAAGCCCAAGGAATACCACGTCAGACGCGGTGAATTTTATGCCATAGGCATGTATCTAAGGTTTTCCTCAGATTTCTATGTTTAACATAGGGTATGCCGCAGGTTTAACGTATAGCAGAGACGGATCAGACTGATCAGAACACTAAATATAGTGGATTAGGTGAGTGCATCTTCTAGAGGGAACACCGATGTTGGGACTAACGCATGGTTAGCTACTCGATTGATTATTAAAGTGAATGGGGGGGCATGATCCCACCAGGATGTGGTGGCCCAGGTAAGAACCAAAATGGACGATGGATGGTTAAGTGAAGTGGGTGGAGAATGATATGCAGTCGACTTGAGGACAATGGTGATGTTGGGATTGAGTCTCGGAGAGACCTCCTACATATCCCTGTGGAAGGGAATCAAAGTCCTCATAGTTTTCCCGACAATGGATTACTGTCGAATGGGGTTAAAAATGGATTACTGTTGGATGGGGTCACAATGGATTACCGCTGGATGGGGTTGAAACTCAGGGAGGCTTCCCATGTACCTTATCTAGGAGACAAGGATCAAAACCCACATAGTTTGGGATGGAGTGGGAACCGACGTGAATATGGCTGGGACTACTGGGTGTTGGGATTGAACCTCAGGGAAGCTTCCTACGTACCTTTCCTTGGCAGAGATCAAAGACCTCGTAGTTCAGAATGGGTTTGGTGAACCAACGTGAAGGTGGTCAGGACCAACGGGTGGTGATATTGAACCTCAGGGAGGCTTCCTATGAACCTTTCCTTGTAAAATATCAGATACCTCATAGTTTAGGTGGGTTTATGAGCCGACGTGAAGGGGGTCAGAGTGAATGGGTGTTGGGATTGAACCTTAGAGAGGCTTCCTAGGTACCTAGCCTTGGCAAGGATCAAAGACCTTGTAGTTTGTGTGGGTTTGGTGAACCGACATAAAGGTGTTTGGGACCAATGGGTGGTGGGATTGAACCTCAGAGAGGCTTCCTACTTACCTTACCTTGGAAAGGATCAAAGACCTCGCAGTTCAGGTGGGGTTTGGGGATTACACTCTAAGCTACCTAGAGAGGATGTCATGATCGATGCTTACTCTAAGCCCATGTGAGTCATGCTTGGTGTGAGAAACAAGAGGCAACAAATACTTGAATATCATGTATCAAAAGGTGCGTCAGTGGGAAGTGGAATGGGGGCTTAAGAATGGTTAGAGGACCAAAGAGGAAACAAGGGACTATGTGTGGTTAGCAGCCTGAGGTGATGGATATTGGGACTTACTCCAGGATAGAGGACCGGGTGGTGAAAAAGCCCAACGGAAGAGGGATTTGGCACCTAGGAAGAGAGGAGGAGAAGGGATTCTACCTCCTATAAGAAAATCTAGGGGCTTACACCAATGTGGTTGCCCTGTTCTCGGGGACCAACACCGCTCCAATAAAGAGGGTATCATTCCATGTGAGGAATGATCTCACTCCCATGGAGAGAAGTGGGTGTAGAGAATGTCCGAGACGGGGCACCCCGTGTGCGAGGAACGAGGTGAGGCCATAGTTTAACATCATGTGCTGAGGATGATGGTTCTTGGTAGTTTAAAATCCTACAGCTCGGACGAGGTAGGTTCACTCCTCACCCCTAGAACTTACATAACCGATACCTTCCCGCCCTTGAGGGAAGGAAGGCATCGACAATGCCATGGTTGGGGGGTGTCGAGAGGTGATCCCATTGGTGGTCCATGTTAGTGTGGCTATGTGAAGAAGAAATATCCATTAGCATGCCTGGGTACCATTAAGGAGTTGAAATAGTGAATGAGGATTACGTATGGAAGCTGCCCGGGTGCCGCTATAGAGCGACAATGGTGCATGGGGCTTACGCATGGAAGTTGCCCGGGTGCCTCTATGGAGCGGCAATTGTGCATGGGGATTACGCATGGAAGCTACCCGTAATGTCTTCCTAATGTCTAGATATGAGGGCATCCCAACTCACTGTTGGGTTGAGGTATATGATTGAGGCCTACACTTATGCACTAGTGCACAAGCGGGATAACACCAAGGGTGCTGGAATCAGTCCGAACAAAGGGAGATGAAAAGTGTGAATCACATTTACAACATTCAGAATGCAGTGAGGGTGGAGTGATGATGGAGGATAACTTTTGACCGTGTTTGAAACACATCATCCATATCATGTTATCCTGAAATGGGGATAAACAAATGAGGGTTGACTATTAATCGTGTTCTAAACACAGGACCTGACTCAAAGTGTCATCCTAAGTCTTCTAGGGTGTTGTCACAGGACGGTAGGTGAGATGATGTGGCATGGGACCAGTCCATTAGGGGGTCCCTGCAGACATGGAAGAGGATGAAGATTCGAATAAAGGACATGAAAAGCGTGAGATGGAGTGATGGAATGTTTGAACGAATTCTAATGATCTTGAAATTATACCCCTGCAATCATGGCATGAGGCATCTTATGCTTGTCACATAAGGAATCTCTTATTTGGAATAAGAGGCATCCTATTATTGAATGATAGGGAAATATACAGTTTATAGTCATGTAGAGAGGACTATTGGCATCTTATTCTTAGAGCACAAGGCATCTCTCATTTAGAGCAAAAGGCATCCTATGTTTGGCACATAGGGTGTACTATAGTTTATATTCATATAGATGGGACTATTGGAATCTCATGCTTAGAGAATGAGGCATCTCTTGTTATGAGCAAGAGGCATCCTATGTTTGGAACATAGGGTGTACTACAGTTTATAGTCATTTGGAAAGGACTATTGGAATCTCATGCTTAGATCATAAGGAATCTCTTGTTTGGAGCAAGAGGCATCCTATGTTTGGAACATAGGGTGCACTATAGTTTATAGTCATGTAGATAGGATTGTTTGCATCTTATTCTTGGAGAATAAGGCATCTATTATTTGGAGCAAGAGGAATCCTATGATTGTCACATAGAGAGTACTAATGTTTATAGTCATGTAGAGAGGACTATTGGCATCTTATGATTGGTGCACAAGGCATCTCTTATATTGAGTAAGAGGCATCCTATGTTTGTAAGATAGGGTTTACTACAATTTAAAGTCATGTAGATAGGACTATTAGGCATAAGGTGCCTAGTAATGGATGGTGTTGGGACTTACGCAAGGGCGACCCTTTCTAATTCAACCTGGTATATGAGCCAAGCGATGGGGTTTGGATGAGTTACTTGAGGAATGGTTCGAATCAAGGTACTCAGGAAATTTATGATGAGAATCTCAACTCACAACATGGGAAACGAACCAAGAGGAATATGCTGACTCAAGGTGCTTAATGGTGTGCATAGGAGTATCTCAAATCATGGTATTCCATAGGTGGAAGGCGGGTGCGCATAAGGGCGCAATGGAAAATCCCGACGTCCCAGCCCGAAAACTTCACAGTGCGACTCTCCATTTTCATGGGGGTCAGTGACGGTAGCGAAGGGACCGGCCCAGAGGGCTGGGACCACAACCCGACATTGACTATGAGCGGGGGTGCAGCCCCCTTGGTATGGACCAGCGGGCACATGCCTGTATACTTTTGCACGTAAAATGCACTACATGTAAGATAGGTTGCGCACAATATTGCACTGTGCAGCATAGGTGTGAGAAATATTGGGCATCATGGCACTATTGTGTGTAATAGGGAAGGTTGGCGTGCAATAGGGAAGGATTTTCACGCAATAGGGAAGGATTTCACGCAATAGGGGAGGTGTGCACACAATATGGGATATGTGTGCGCAATAGGGGGCCGTGTGCGCAATAGGGAAGGAATTGCACACAATAAGGGAGGTTGGTGCAAAATAGGAGATTTGTGCGCGCAATAGAGAATATGTGCATGCAATTGGATTGGTGCAACACTGGCATGTGGAAAATTGGGCACAATGTCACTATTGCACGGAAAAATAATGTTTTGCATGCAAAACTGGGGCACGTTGCATGCAAAAGTTATGTTTTGCACGCAAGAGGGGTTTTTACATGCATGCGTGGAAAATTTGGACTTACACGCATTAGAGCGGCGGCCGACCTCCGGTAGCCCCTCAAGAAGAAGGGGGTGTACTTGTATTTATAGGCGGAAACTAGGGAGGTGGTGTGCATAAAATTCAATGCGTGCAAGTGGTTTTCCACACAAGGCGGTGCACATAAAATTCCGCATGCACAAGTGGTTTTATACGCAATACAGTGCACGTAAAGTTTGGTGCGTGCAAGTGGTTTTCCATGCGACCTACACCGGGTGCACGCATAATGGGGCGTTTGACGTCGCATTTGGCGTGGAATAGGTTTACACGCGGGGTTTCGCGCAAAATTACTTTTTTGCACGCAATTTTCTATTGTTGAACGTAAAATAACATTTCTTTTCACGCAAGATTCCATTTTTAAGCGCAAGATTCCATTTTTACGTGCAAGATTCCTTTTTTACACGCAAATCCATATTTTCCCCAAAACCGTCCTGGATGGCCATTTCCATTAGCCCGACTTCAAACATCCATAACTTCTGATCCATAACTCCGTTTGGGCCCCACGACCAGTCAAATTGAAGATTTCTGAACGATATACACTTTGTGATCATATATGTAAGCATTCAGTGAATTAAATGGATGCGTTTTCTGGTGCTAACAACTAATTACTGTACATGTAGTTGGAAGGAATTTGGATCTAGGAAAGGAAAATCATTAAGTGTAACCCCCAATCAGTGCCCCAATATATTTAATGTGACACTACAAGAGATGAAGATAACATAGGGGTTTCAATATCAAACTCAATGGGGGTAACCGGTGCCCCAATATGAAGAAGGGTGTGTGAGGAATGTCTCAAATGATGTCATGTGTGATGAGGAAGGTCCAATCGGTGGGTGTGTAGTGGTGCCCCACTTTGAAGAAGGGTGTTTGGGGAATGTATCGAATGAAGCCAGGTGTGATGAAAAAGGTCAAGTCAGTGGCTATGTAGTGGTATCTTGAACTGTTTGAGAAGTGGAACAACATGAAAAATGTCAGCGTGAAGGTCGATCCTCATCGATGTATGATAGATTTTTCACAACCTAAGGTGGAATGGGATAATGGAAAGGATCACACTCTGACTATAAAGAGATTCTCTTAGAATTGTACAACACACCTTTCATCGAATCAAGAACTGAACTGAACTCATAAATAGTGAATACATCTTGTGTCTTGGGTGTGATCATATCTCAAACTCAATTGATCCCATCACCCTGAATAAAAAAATAAATAAATAACATATTAAAAATTTAATAATAAAGAATCAAGAAATGTGATAAAATTAAATTACCAAGGTATAATATGACCCTCCAGGACGAGTGATAAATTGTATGGTCACTCGCATATACTAGATCACATACTCAGTGTGGGGGCCATGATGAAGATGGCCTCCAAAATATCCATTGATGAAATACTACTCACAAGAATCCCACAAAAACATGTATGGCTGGTGTATAATATTCCAATCTCGATCCTATTTTCATATAAGTCGAATACCGTGCACCTCTTCAATCTATCTCAGTGGCCCATGAATAGGCTATCGATATATGAACTATATCATGAACCTATTGGGTTAGTGCCACTAAAAAATATTAAAATTGATTAGTGGAACCATGATAGATGAATGATGCAACACCATCATACAATAATCTGAAAGATATCCCAGAAACTCACCTGTATATGGCATCCAAATAATATACACAAATGAATAAATTTGATCAGTCATTAAACAAAGAACACACAATTATATCCATAATGATTCGTGCATACCACATCAATGAAAAAATGATCAAACAAAAGATATTAATATGAAATAGAATGTGTAGGGCTATATAAAATTTTCTTCGAGTGGCTCCACCTATGACTAGAAAGCAACAAAATTTAAGAAATTATATAACTATCATATTGGATTGTAAGAATAGTGTGTATTAAACTTTAAAGTACTTGTGAGAAAATGTGCCCATACGCAATGCATCGAGTGGTAAATCAGAGGTAAAATAGGGTGAAAGTGCAGGGAATTGTATCCATGCCCACACATGTAATAAAAAACAATATCCACCTATCTCCTTTGCCTCCGCGAGAGATTACCTACATAGATCTATATACAGATATGCTATACATTCCAAACCCCAACTATAACACCCAACACACTTAAAATATTTAAGCATATGTAGGTGCATCAGATAAACATATGATCTAGAGTGATCTAGAGATAAATTACCTCCAATCAGTTGTATAATGTAAGCTCATGCATATCTCTACAATTTCACCTCATCTGCATCAGGATCAACAGGGTTGAAATGAGTGTCCAGCCAAGACATCAGTAGCCAACCTCCTCTAAGGTTCCCTGATGCTTCTAGTGATAGTTAGTCCAAATATCTGTGTAAATTGTACTCCCATCTATATATCATCAGACCTATAACAACATCTCCATCCATAAGAATAACCAATAATATAGAGACATCCTGTAATGTAATCGTCGTCTCCCCCTGAGGCATATGAAATGTATACATATCTGGTGTCCATCGCTCAACCAAATAGGAAATGAGTAAAATTTCAATGGGTATATACCCATGCATTCTCAACCAACAGATCATGTATTGATGAAAATAAGGTATGATAGGCTCTGGTGGTCTCTCTTGATGAATGTAATGAGCACGACATAATTTCAATATATGATATTCACAACTATCCTATAAATATTGTGATATGTGATCATTATGTGTGGTAAGAATATATGGATCCTCAGGTCCTGGATGTGGCTGTGCATATGCCATTGATGTGAGTCCGATTGTCTCCTATCAACTATTCAAAGGTCTGGTGCTCTACTAATCTGTATAACGACACTCAGGTCGAATCCTCAGTGATGGTACAAATTTGGAGTTTATTTTTTCTATTTGGTTTTTATTTTATGGTAGTGTATTTATGGTTCCAATAATCCATGGAATCTACATGTTCAAAAAACATGTCATTAATCCATTAAATTTTAAGTTCAACATACACAATGTTAACCTAAATAATACTGAATGGGAAAAAGCCCTCAATCACTTAATATCCCCAAATTATTAATCACCCCAATAGTATATTTACTCAACCATTAAAATGGTTATTAATCTAATTTATGTTTTTTAGGGTTATGAGTTAAAAATATAAGAAAAAGAAAAGGACAATATAAGAGTAGTGCACTGAACACACACACAAACGGTGAAGAGAATTAAATAAATACTTTCAATTGAATGAGAAAGTGGGGAGAAGGAAGGGTTTTTATACTTTATTTAAACTATTTTAAGACCATTAAAATCACACAACATAATTTTCATTAAGATGAGATATAATTAAGAAGTAACATGCATTAAAATTCTATTGAAATGAAAATAAACTTACATGATTATAATTGAAAACAAACGTAGACGAACATGAAAAGAAAAGTTTAGGAGAGGTATCTATTGTTAAAAAAATTTCAAGTAAAGTCCTCCCATTACCTTGGAGAGGATAAGGTCATACCAAATATCATACTTTTCTTTGAAATTATAATCCCTTGCAAGTAGAATAGGGAGATATATTTATATCCTAAGGTGGTAGAATTTTCACATTCCAAATATGCCCCTCAAGTTAGCTGGACAATTTGAAAAATTAGACAGTAGAATATGGAGAAATATTCTTCTTAAAATTTTTATATATAGATGTTAAAATTACACCAACCAAATTTGGCATCCATTGTACTTTTTTAGTCAAAGTTATGGATGTTTTACTAAACAATGTGCAACTGTCCATTTTTATCAACACTTTTTAAAAGGCTGAAATGTGAATGGGTTTTTAAATAGTAATATTACATCATATGTGAAACATTTATTCTACAAATTATGCCATATATATCTGTTATTTCACATTGAAAAATCTTAGATCAATTGGATGTTCTGATTTTAATTCCCATATATAATGGTGGGATGGACTTAAAAACATCAGTTGGGACCATTTTTTTTGTGGATTTGGGCCTTGAAAATTTTATCCAAGATGAATTATATTATCTCCTAACTTTTGGTGGAGAATAAAAGAATTTGGAATTATGGATTGAGGCCAAAAATTATATCTTCATGCCTCATCTAGTTTTCTCAACAAATTTGTTGGGCCTTCTTTTGTGGCCCATATGACCCTTCAAATGGAAGAATTGGTAAAAGTTACCTTCTAATGATATGATTTAGTTTTTATTAGGAACACTAAAAAAGAATAATCACAAAATTTTTATTATCATGTTGAAAGATATAATCAAAACATTAAACTGAATTTTAATTAAATGAACTCGAATAATACTCTTCTTATGTGTTTATGATCAAAACATGAACATCGATTGGAAATTAATAATTTTTAAGTGAAAATTATATGATGGGAGTAATGTAAAATCATTAATGAATATGTAATATCAACTCCCCCATAATTAGTCTTGTGAATGTACTCATGTACATCAAATAAAAACATAACTAAGTCATTTTTACTCACCAAAAAATATTAAAATGTTGTTTTTACCAATCAGGGGATCTAGAATAGTTCACTCATCCATAAATAATTACACAAAAAATTGTTATAGTAATAATTTTCTAAAAAAAATTCATTTTTCATGCTCAAAATTAGAAATAGAAAATATAGGCACTCAGAACTTAATCCTCTCAAGATGATAAATAGTTATTTCTGGAGGTTCACTTATTCACCAACCAAAAGTGAAAATCTTAGAATTTTATAGAGCTATAATATTCCATTACCTATCCTAATGTGCATAAGAATCAAGAGGTATTTTTTATTTGTTTTTCAGTGGCTATGGGATGGTAGGAATATAATGGACAAAAGATAGAAAAAATGAGTAAAACACCAACATGGAAAAATCAATGCACAATTTTTAAAATAAGACATGGAAGTTTATGGAAAAAAATATTTACAAGGATATTATGTTTCAATAAATACAAGAAAGATGAAGGAAAAGATGATTTTTTTTAAAAACACAACACTTTTCCAAATGACATAATAAAAGATGATGCAAGTGTTCTTTTTTTGTTCTTTTCATTTTTTTTCATCTTTTTGAATGTTGAACTTCAAATAGATCTCACAATCATCTACCTACCCATGTTTGATCTCATAATTACACTAATTTTAATAGTTATAACAATATAAAATGTTGAGGAAGAGTGATTTTTGACCCACCCAAGACACAACCCATTCATTTTTTCATTTTTCTTTTGATTTTTTTGACTTTTTTCGTTTTTTAACACTTTTTGATAACATGTAAAAAATTACATAAATGTTAATCCATTACCAAAAATCACTGAATAGTAAACTATCCCCCACACTTAAATAGATTCTTTCCCTCAAGCATATGATGAAACATTAAAAACAAGGAAATGATGCCCAAAATGAAATCTATTCCCCCATACTTAAATTTCAATAAATTATGTAATGAAAATCCATATATATATTGGGTAGGGAAAGGTATTGGGCTTATAATGTGGATATCAAAAAAATTATTCATAGGATCAAAGGGGCTTTCAAAAGAGTATTAATGTAAGGGTAATGGGAGGAAATTTGGCTATTGTGATTCTCATGTGGTTTAGAAAATTCCTCTACCATATTAATTTACACTAAAGTAGGAAATTCATCTCGAAGGTCCATAAAATCAAGACTCACAATTGGGGGTGAAAAATAGACATTTTGAAAAGATGGCTATAGGTGGCCTTGGCATGAAAGATGATGTAATTCCTCATAGTTGGGGAAGAATCATTTTCCAAATAAAAAATTGAGCATTAAAAAATTATTGGTTTTCACAAAATATTATTTATACAAATATTTGATGAAAATACAAATTTTTTGAGATGAAAACATGTATTTTCACTCTCCAAAATGGTTAGAAAAAATTTCAAAATTTAATGGTGTGTAATTATGACTCTTTATTTTTTGTATTTTATTTATATTATATTTAGTTTTTTTAGTGTTTTTAAAATACACACGCCAAAAAAAGAAAAAAAGTTTTGATGAAGAAAGTGGTAAAAATAATAATAACGTGAGTAAAATAAGAAGAAAAAGAGAAAGAGAGGGAGAAAGAGAGAGTTAAAGGGAAAGATGTGTCCCTGGTTTGGATTTAGTGGGTATCCATCTCCATCCAGTGGTGAGTCTTCCACAATAGTTGGGGATTTGATGGAAGTCTATGTGGTTCCGGAGATGTATGTCCTCTCATGGTGATGCTTTAATAGATGTCCATTAACCATGAATGTTCTTTTGGAAGTGGGATCTTGAACTTGAACTACACCAAATGGGTAAACATTAGTAATAATAAAAGGACCTTCCCAATGAGAATTAAACTTACTTGGGTGAATTCGAAATCGAGAATTGAAGAGCATTAACATTTCACCTTAATGAAATACCTTTCAAATCATGTGTTTTCTATGATGTTCCTTAGCCTTTTCTTTGTAGAGATTGAAATTCTCGTAAGTATTAAGATGAAGATCCTCCAATTAATTCAACTACAACAATATCACTTCACTAGATTCTTCAAAATCAAAATTACATGTTTTCATAGCTCAAAATGAATTATGTTGGATTTCAATTAGTAAATGGCATGATTTACCAAAAACTACCCTAAAAGGAGACATCCCAATGGTTGTTTTACAGGAAGTTCTATAAGCCCAATGTGCTTCACCAAGTCTTTCAGGACATTCTTTTCTTGTGGTATTTACAATTCTCTCAAGCACTACTTGCACTTCTCTATTAGAAATTTCATTCATTCCATTTGTTTGGGGGTGATATACAGTTGAAGTTTTATATACAAACCCATTCTTTTTCAGAAGAGATTCCATGGTCCGATTACAGAAATGACTTCCTAAGTCACTTATCAAGACATGTGGTGTTCCAAACCAGTAGAAGATGTGGGTTTTTAGGAACTCACTAATAGTATGCGAATCATCATTTCTAGTGGGTTTGGCCTCAACCCACCTAGAAACATAATTGATCGTAAGAAAAATATATGAGAATCGATTGGAAGGGGGAAATTGTCCCATGAAATTGATGCCCAAAACATCAAAGATCTCACATAAAATTAAAGGATTTTGGTGAATTTCATTTATTTTTGGAAATTGTACCAAAATTTTGGAAAGTGGGACATGATTTACAAAACTTATGTGAGTCCTTAAAAAGTGAAGGCTTGAAGATTCTCGAGTCAAGGAATTTTCTGAAGTTCCATTGTGGTCTAAAGTGGCCACTAATAGGAATTGAATGACAAAATTATAAGATGAAGTAATGTTCATCTTCATCAAAACATCTCTTAATTACCATGTCAACCTTATTTTTCCAAAGTTTATAATCTTCCAAAAAATATAATTTTGAATCACTTTTTAGCTTAAATTTTTGTTCTTTTGAATTTTTTTTAGGAAAAACACTAGCAGCCAAATAGTTTAAAATTGGGGCATACCATGGTAACATTTGAGTGAGAAATAATAAGTGTTTAGTTGGAAATTCAGGATCAATTTTTTCAAAATGAGAATAATTAGAAATTCTACTCAAGTGATCATCCATAGGGTTTTCTTTTCTAGGTCTATCTTTAATCACAATGTAAAAATTCTAGAAAATTAAGATACATATTATTAGCCTTGGTTTAAAACTAATTTTATTGAGTAAGAACTTTACAATTGAATGTTCTGTGAGGATGATAATTTTGGCACCTAAGAGATAGGTCCAGAATTCATATAAGGTAAAAAACAATACTAAAAGTGCATTTTTAGTGGCAGTGTAGTGATATTGAGTTTCATACAATGTTTTTAAGGAACAATAGATGACATGAGTGATATTTTCTCTTCTTTGAAAAATAATGGACCCAATGGACCTATCAAAAGAATCATACATCAATCAAAAGGATAAAGACCAATTTGGGGGTTGGATTATTTGGACAGATGTAAGAACAACCATTAGTTCATTGAAGGAACTCTCTCAAGCCTCATAAAAATGGAATGTAACATAATTTTGGAGTAGCTGAGTGAGTGGGAGGGAAATCCTACTGAAGTTAGTGATGAATCACTGATAGAAACTGGTGTGACTAAGGAATAAATAGATGTGTCGAACTATTATGGGCTTGGGAATTTATTGGATCACCTCAATTTTGGCTGGATCGACTTGAATAACATCTTGTGAAATTATGTGCCCTAGAACAATCCCATTAGTAACCATGAAGTGAATTTTTTTATAATTCATAACAATGTTACATTTGACACATATTTTAAGGACTAGAGAGAGTGAATTCAAGATTCAAATGACTCACCATAAATGATAAAGTCATCCATGAAGACCTCCATACAATGCTCAATGAATTCAGAAAAGATAATCATCACACACCTTTGGAATGTTGTAGGAGCATTAAAAGTGACAAAAGGAATTCTATTTTATGAATATGTTCCAAAGGGGCAAGTGAAAGTAGTATTTTCTTGGTCTTAAGGAGATATTGGGATTTGGAAGTAGCTGATGTATCCATCAAGAAAGAAATAACGTGACTTTCCGGATAATCGTTATAGAATTTGATCCAGGAAAGGAAGAGGGTAATGATATTTTTTTGTTTTATCATTCAATTTCTGATAATTGATTCACACACACCATTTGTTTTTCACTCGAGCTGTGACCAAATCTCCATATTAATTTCTAACAACAGTTATCCCAACCTTCTTGGGTACCACTTGAATCAGACTAACCCATTCACTATCGTAAATTTGGTAGATAATACCATCTTAAATAAGGTTGGTGATCTCTTCCCTAACTACCTCAATTATGAGTGGATTTATTCTTCTTTATGTTTGTATGATTGGTTTGGATGATTCCTCAAGATGGATGTGATGCATGAAAAGGGTAGGGTTAATTCCTATTATGTCATATAGGTTCCAAACTAAGGGATTTTTATTTTCATCTAATACCTGAACAAGGATGGACTCCTCAATTTCAGTGAGTTTGATAGAGACAATGATAGGATGAGAGTGATCATGGAAAAGTAATGCATATTTTAGGTGTGAAGGAAGAGGTTTTAGATTAGTCTCATATTTCATTTTTGGGATAGACAACTCAATAATGGAGTAAGGGAGTTCATTTTGTTTTGATTCACTTTCCTTAATACCATCCAAGGTGGAATAGTAGATATCAGAGTTGAGATGGGATTCAAGAGAGTTTTAAATATCCTCTATATTGATGGAGTCTATGAATGAAAGGTCAATATCAACATCCCCATTTATGAATTAGTTAATCATGGTTCAAATTTCACAAGCTACACTCTCATTTAAACATGATGAACATGATGGAATGGGGTTAAATTGACTCTCATAAGTATCCTCAGAAGCATGGATTGATAAGGTTGAGTGATTTGAAATTTTTTGAACTTGACCAATTGGTCACCAAATTCCACGAATAAGATGCCTACATGGAAATCAATCTTAGTTTTAGTTATCAGGAAGAATAGTCTTCCTAGAATTAGGGGATATAAAGAAGAGTTCGTATCACCTTCCATATCAAGGACATAGAAATAATATGGTAAGATAAGATCATTAACTTGGATAAGGACATCCTCAATTATTCCATTAGGACTGGCTGTGCTTCAATTGGATAATTGGATGAAAAAACTCATTGTGTGCAAGGGACCTAGACTAAGGTTAGAGAAGATAGATTTGGGCATGATATTTATCGATTCTCCTAGGTCAATGAGTGCATCATCAAAGTTGGAACTTCCAATTTGGAATGGAAGTATAAAGGTCCCTAGATCTTTGAACTTAACGGGTATGGACTTATTGGTTGAAACATTCTCAATGGTCCTAAGTTTTATCTTATGGGTGCACAATTCCTTAAGAATCTTGGCATACTTAGAAATTTATTTTATGGAAACTAATAGGGGAATGTTGAATTCAACACATCTACACATGTTTAGAATTTCATGACATGGTTTAAAGGAATTTCTTGGATTAGATACATATTGAGGAAAATTAATTGGGTTCCTTAGAGGAATGGAAGAAGGTGATGTAGTGGATTCAGCTTCATTTTCTGGATTTCTGTACTTTCATTTTCAATATCAACATTCAAAGGTTCATTTGAGGGTCCATCACAAGGCTAGGAAATTTTTCTTCCTGATCTAAGTTCAATTGAACTTACATTACCCTTGAGGTTGGGAAACGATTGAGCTAGGAGTTGAGAAGAATTGGACGGTTGTTTCTAGATAAGGTGGGATGAATGTTGACTAATTTGGGTTTCAATGTTTTTAAGGCTAGAATTGGTGAAGGGGGAAATATCTCCTAAAATTATTTCCCATGTTTTCTTTGAAGAAGTGGTATGTCCTGTATTGGTATTACCTTGATTTTGTTTCTTGGGAAAGTGCTTGTAATGTGTTGGGAATTGGGAAGGCTCATTAGGATAGAGAAATATAGGATAAGAAAGAGGAGGATTGATCCTTTGAGGTTGATGAATAAAAGTATATGGTTGTTTGAAGATACCACCACCTTGACCATATTGGAATTGGTTTTGATTTTAAGGAGGGAACCGAGAGGTATGAGAAATGGGATTTCCATACCTCAAGCCTGGGTTAAAGCTAGAAGAGAAGGGCTTAAAGTGGGGTTGGTTGAAGTTTCTAATGAACTAACCTGATTGTTGAGGGTTGGTGTTCCTCTAAGGATATGATACATTGAGCTCCATTATTCTAGATGAATAAGACATATACTCTTAAAGTTGTGGACATGTCTCTATTGGATGAGCTGTTGAGCTACATATTTCATAATTTTTTATAGGTATAGGGAATAGAGATTGTGGAGAAGATGAGGTTGGGGCTTTGAAAGCCACAGATTGTTGTATCACAAGTCCTATAAGTTCACTTATGAACTAGGTCATCTTTTTGGGATATATGGATTGATTCTCTTAGACTTTTTTGACTTAAAATGTTCTCAATTATGGAATTTCTGCATGTTTTCAACCATATTGCTTATGAGTTCTCATGCAACGGCACGATTTTTTTCAACAAGAGCACCGCCACTTGCGAAATCAATGAGTGTTATCTCCATTTCCAATAACCCCTAATAGAAGTATTGGATCAAGTGTTGGTTAGGGATTTGGTGGTGTGGGAAGGTTTAAATAATCTTTTTGAACCTATCCCAGTACTCATAGAGTGATTAATTAAGGAATTTATGAATACCACTTATTTCTTTTTGGATAAAAGTGTTTCAAGAAACAGAAAATAATTTCTCTAAGAAGAGTTGCTTCATGTTATTACATTTGGTTATGGATCCAGGAGGGAGGTAGTAGATCCATGACATGTAAAATTCATCAAGGGAGAATGAGAATGCTTGAAGTTTTATTTGTTCTTCAGAAAACCCTTGAGGCTTTATAGTATATCACACCACTTGGAACTCTTTGAGATAAATATGTTGATCCTCACCGGCTAGCTTGAAAAAATGAGGAAGAATATGAATCAAATCTGATTTGAGTTCTAAATCAGTCTCAATGTTTGGATATTTAATACCAAGGGGTTGGTAATTCATATCAATGGTAGCGAGTTCTTTTAAGGTTTTTCCCTAGGATTAGCCACATCTAGAATGACCATATGGGCAATGAATGGGTCAGGAGTGATTTGATTATCTCTATGGTTACTCCTAAGTCAGTGAAGAGTTCACTCAGTTTCTGGGTCAATAAAATCTGATGGATTTTTTGGGAGGCTATGGGGCATTCAGAGAAGTTTGGAAAGGATGAGTAAGGTGATTTTTTCTTTGTATTTTTTTTAGATTTTTTAGATTTTTTTTTATTTTCTTCAAAAAAACATAAAAAAATATTGAATAATAGTTGCACCATCTCCAGAATTAGAACCCTTTGAAGCAAGGATGATTGTCTCCTATCAACCATTCAAAGGTTTAGTGCTCTGTTAATGTGTATAGTGGATCTTGGGTCAAATCCTTAGTGATGGTAAAAATTCAAAGTCGATTGTTTCTATTTTTTTCTTTTTAATGGCGGGTTTGTTTTCAGAGATTAATTAAATTGATTTATAGTTGGTGTTTGATTTAAAAATTTGATAAATATTAGGTTGAGTTAATTATTAGGGATTTTAAGCTTATGATATCCTTGAGATTTGCTTTATATTTTATTAAATTAACACCTAATTCACAAGATGATTTTGATCATAATTCCCAAGTGTTAAGGCTTTAGTCTAAGCCTTAACTTAACTTAGGATTCTAATATAAATTATAACTTATTTCTGGTAGTGTATTTCTGGTTCCAATAATCCATGGAATCCACATGTTAAACAAAACATGTCATTAATCTATGACATTTTAAGTTCAACATACTCAATGTTAACCTAAATAATACTCAATGAGAAAAATCCCTAAATCACTTAATATCCCCAAATTATGACTCATCCCAATAGTAGATTTAATAAACCATTAATATGTTTATTAATCTGGTTTATTTAGTTTAGGGTGATGAGTTAAAAATATAATAAATATAAAAGGATAAGATAATAATATTTCACTGAACACACATAGAAACTGTGAAGAGAATTAAATACATACTTTAAATTGAATGAGAATGTGAGAAAATGGAAGGGTTTTTATAATTTATTTAAACTATTTTAAGACCATGAACACCACACAATAGAATTTGGATGATTATGAGATATAATTAAGAAGTAACATTCATTAAAATTCGATTGAAATGAAAATAAACTTACACTATTACAATTTATAACAAACATAAATGAACATGAAAAGAAAAGTGGAGGAGATGTATCTCTTGTTAAAAAAAATCTAGGAAAGTCCTACCAGGACCTTGTAAAGGCTATGTTCATTCCAGATCTCCTTCTATTCTCTGAAATTCCAACCCCTTGCAAGGAGAAGAGGGGGATTTATTTATATCCCAAGGTGGTAGAATTTTTGCATTCCAAATCTTCCCCTCAAGTTGGCTCGACAATTTAAAAAATTAGATATAAAAATCTAGAGAAATATTATACTTAAAATTTTTAGATATAGATGTTGAAAATACATGCTCCAAATTTGGAGTCCATTATTTTTATCCAAAGTTATGGAAATTTTACTAAATAATGTGTAGTTGTCCATTTTTATCAACACTTTTTCAAATGCCTAAATGTGAATGGGTTTTTGAATAGTAATATGTCCTCAAATCTGAGCCATTTATTCTAAAAATTCATCCACCTATATATTTTCGTTCAGAATGAAACAAATTAGATCAATTGGATGTCTATATCAGGAGAAAAGTCAAGGATTGTGTGATGATTTTAATTATCGAACATAATAGTATAATAGACTTAAAAACATTTGTTGGTTACATTTTTTTTGGGAATTTGAGACTTGAAATTTTTATACAAGATGAATTGTATTTCCCCCCTACTTTTGGTAGAGAATCAAAGAATTTAGACTTCTGGGTTGAGGCCATAAATTCTATCTTCATGGTTGGTCCAGTTTTCTCAACAGATTTGTTGGACCTTCTTGTGTGGTCTATATGACCCTTAAAATATAAAAATTGGTCAAAGGTCCCTTCGAATGATATGTTTGAATTTTCATAAGGAACACTAAAAAGAAGAATAATATAATTTGGATTATTATGTTTAAATATATAATCAAAAAATTAAACTGAAGTTTAATTAAATGAACTCGAAAAATGATCTACTTATGTGTTTATGATCAAAACATGAACATTGATTTGAAATTAATCATTTTAAGTGAAAATTATATGATGGGAGTAATGTAAAATCATGAATTAATATGTAATATCAACCATATATGTTAATGTAAAAATAAATGATAAACATATAAATCTATTAAATAATATGTATGTTGAGTGGAACAAAAATTAAGATAATGAAAATTCATCATCTAATAAACCGTTATACAGGGAAGGTAAAACAATTACAGTAATAAACCCATAGTAACCAAAATCAAGTAGGTAGTTATGATTTACCCTACATGATATCATTCTGAGGAAACTATTTGTGATTATGTCCCTCTTCCCTACACATGCCACATCGTGGAAACATCCTTTTCTCCTGAGGCCAATCCATTTCATTTCTCATATGCGTGGATTTTGAATGACCTTTTCCACACAACCATGTTGGACTTGGAATATCAATTGGAAGATGTTGAGGAGCATTTAATATCGATACATCTCCAGTTGGGTTCCACTCTAGGTTATAGTAATTCTACAATGAGTCAATTCGATACATTGGATTGACATAACTCTTCCATGAGAGGTGAAGATGAGAACATGCTGCAAGTGAGCAAGGAATATTATATTCTTGGATGTAACCACATTCATAGGTTTGGTTATCAAGAAAAATAGTCATCACCCAACCATCCTGAACCTCTTCAACTTCAACCCAACTTCCTGACCTATGAAAAAGATGCACCTGATATGATGTGGCATAAGTTTTATTAACCTCAAAATCCTTTCTAAAAATTTTCAAGTATCGATGACCCTATAGTTTTTCTTTCTCGACATCTAATGATCTATCAAAAAAGTACTTGAAACATCTATAAAATGACTAAGAAACAGTACCTATGATTTGTAATTTTCTAACCCCTTAAAGACACCTTTAATTCATTCAAAAATGTTTGTAGTCACATTACCATATCTCTTCCCTTCATCAAATGACAACAACCATTTTTTCTTTGGGATGCGCATCATGTACTTGTATACATCCTCATTTATTCTTCTTATTTATTCCGGTATTTGAAGGAAAAACTTCTATCTTGGTTCATATGCTATAAAGTCATGCAAGACAAATTTTAAAAGTGTACATTGATATAAAATATGAATATGTATCGAATGTGTAGAAAATTAAATCCAATAGATAAGTTGATGATTAATTTTTTTCGTGTTTTAATTGTAAAATATTGTCCACACATTGCTAGTAATATCTCTCACGTAGTAATAATGGTAGGCATGTAAGGGTAACCAACCAACATCCTCAATATTCACTGAATCTTTAATAGCATGATGAAAATCTGAAATAAGGAATATCCCATGCTTATTGGTGACAGGAACACGTAGAAAAGATAGAAGACAACTACAAGAGTCTAGATTATCCTTCTCTACTATTGAAAATTATAGTGGCATATGACTTATATTTCCATTATGAGTGGAATAAATCAAGATAAATCCATTATAATTTCCATATATAGAAAAGTTCCATCCACTTTTATGAATTTTTTGCAGTGTGGGAATGATATGATGCATGTAAGGAATGCCCAAAATATTTGATGAAATTGGAATTTTTCTACAGAGACGCGATTTCTCACCATATGATCCATTATTTCAAACTAATAAACAACCTGACTAGTTTGAACCAATCTCTTGATCCAATAAGGAAGCACCTGAAATGAAGTTTCCCAATTAGTATACCCACTCTCCATGTGTTGTTGTATTAACTAGACCTAAACATCATGATTAACTTTGACCATACCAATAATAATAGAGCTTATGAATGATGAGTCAAGGTGTGTATGATCTTGAGTCAACCATGGATTAAAACAAGTGTGTGGTCCTAAAAATTTGGTAATTTTCCACCAATTTGAATCCTTGACATGGGTATCTCACAATCACATCTTACATATATCACCAAACTATTGACGTTTTATAGAAAATATCAATTTCGTAGACTCATCCATGAGATAAATGTAATGAATCTTCACCTGGTACTGATTTATAACTATTTGTAATTCCTCTTCGCTCTCAAATTTTCTTTCAACAGACAATTCATCATCATTACTTCCAATATTTATTTGTTGGAAAATACCAGTTGGGAACTCAGTTATTGGTGTCACTACATCCCAATCAAACTCTGGTACCACTAGTGTAATATAATGCGAGGTTTACACCGATTGTTCTTGTTGTATTTTTGGATAATTGGATGGAATCACATTATATTCTCTTTCAGATACTTCCTCATGCTCCAAATGATCATCATAGGCATCATTGATCGCACCCATATGTGGGCCATCTATAAAAACAAATGTTATAGGAACATCTACATGTACTATTATATGAAATTTTATCTCTACTCTATAAGTATTTTCTTCACCTGATCCACTTTTAACAATCAACTTAGACGTAAACATATACCCCTCAACATCGTTTGATATGTTTTGTTCGATTTGAGTGGTATCCTCAATTGTACTAACATCAATATACAATTCTATCACACTATAACTTGCATTCTCTTGGTATGTATCATAATAAAGCCTCAAATCTTCATCATCAACCAAATGATGATGCATGTGATATATATTATCCTGAGTTTGAGGAAATATATAAATTATAGATGATATACATTGATTCCCAACAAGCTTCAATTGATAATGAATTTTACTATTAACTACATTCATTGTATCACATCCAGTCAGATTTACTAATCTTGAAGGAACACTAATACACAATATCCCATGTTCATCATCTATTATTTAACCTCCATGATATAAAACACACACAATTTTTTGGAAATATTTCTAAAACTTTTATTTGAAATTAAATTAAATATATACACCAATATTTTTTTAGATAAATCTTAAACCCTCAAACTTTAACTATTATTATTTTGATTATAATTCCTCTAAGAACAGATGAAACTGACAAAGAAAATGGGTAGTCGTGATGCAGTAGTGAACGATTTATTAAAATATTAAATACTAACCAATAATATTTTATTTACAATGTAATATTATATTAATATATTTATATATTATAAAATTGAAATTTACAAAACAATTAATTTTCCTAACTTAAAATTTTAAATTAAAGTTAACTTACTAATTATTATATATATATATTTTACAATGCAATAATATATTAATTAGAAAATTACTAATTAACCAATAATATATTTTATATAATGAAATAATATATATATATGTATATATTAATTATGATCCAATAATATAATAATGATATTTTATTCAATTATTATAATAATATTTTAATGTATATTACAATAATAATTAAAATGAAATATTCTATTATATATTATACACTGTAATAAAATATTAATTTCAAAATCACTAATTAATTTACTAATATATTTTATACAGTTAGTATATATACACACACACACACACACATGAATAATATAATGAAATAATTCATATGAAAATATTCATGAAATACACACACACACACAATAAAATGCAATAATGAACAAATTAAAGTTAATTAAAAACATAAAATTTACCAATTAATATTTATATTAAATAAAAATTTCATTATTATTTTTAAAAAAATTTAATTTATCATCAAATCTCAAATTAAATTATTTTATTTAATGTCTTTATTAATTGAAATTAAAAAAAATAGTTAATTTTTCTAAATTAAAATAAAAAATTAAAATTAACTCACTATTTAATATATATTTTTTAAAATAAAATAATATATTAATTAAAAAGTTTCTAATTAACCAAGACATAATATATTTTATACAATGCCATAATATATATATATATTAATTATAATAATAACTTAATATATATAGTATAAAATCCAATAAATATATTATCCATAAATCACTAATTAATTTATTAATGTATTTTATACAATTAAACAAAACATATAGCCAATAAAATGCAATAATTCTTATACAATGAAAATACTGAAATGTTATACAATTTCCAACTAAATAATATAACACATTAACTAAAATTTTAAAAAACTAATATAAGAGTTAAAATAAATATTATTTCAATAAAATACACGAAATGTTAAATTAAAATTTAAAATATACCTATTGTATCTACAGGGGATTCACAAAGGATAAGGGTGTTGTGAATGTAGAGGGAGGGGTTAACGATGGGGTAATCTGAGGGAGGAGTTCATAGTAGGGGTGTCGCCAATCGGGTTGTGTAAAATGGTTTCAAAGAACCAGATCTACACTTCACTGGGAAGTAGGAATGATCCATGTTCATGGGTATTGTATAATGGTTTTGGAAAATAGATCTATGATTCTCCGAGGAGTGGGATCTCGATTCAAGAGGGCCGAACCAAAATTTAGATTTTAGGAAGAGTTTTGTGGAGAAGATGACGATGAAGGGGTGTCGACGGAGGGGTGTCATCGACTGTGTGATGAGATCCGAGTTTGAGCATGATTTTAAAGTCTAGTAGAAGGAACTTTCTCTCAGAGGGTCTTCTTTTTCTTATTTTTGGAGAAGGTACATTTCTGGAATGCACCTTCTATCAAATTTATGTGAAGAAGGTGATTTCTGGGAAAGCGCCTTCTTCGAAAACAATGTGAGGAAGGCACTATTTTGAAAAGTGCCTTCCCAAATAGAATTTTTGAGAAGGCGTGTATTGGGAAAGCTCCTTCAAAATAAAAGTTTCTCAAAAGTCTCTTTCTGAGAAGGTGCTTTCTGTGTTCCGCTGACTGAAAAAGAACCATTATATCGGGAAATTGTTTACGTTTTATGTTATTTAGGTAATATATTTATATATTATTATTATTTATGCAAAAAATCCTCTCTCCACCACTGGCACACAACAAGGTAATTTTTTTAATTTTTTTATTTTATTTATATCATCATTATTATATCAACATTCAATATTAAATTTAATATTTAAAAAATATTATCATAATTCAATATTTATATTCCATAACATTATTTCTTAATTTAAAATGTAATTATTTTTATTACATATTTATATAATTTTTTTAGTTGGGGGATTACCCGAGTGGTTAAAGCTCCCCATAATCCTACATCAAACTTGGGTTTAAATTAGGGTGGGAGTGAATTTCCACAGGTACTATAGCAGTACTATAGAAGACACTGTAGCGGTAATGTAACATTATAGCAGTGAAATCACTATAACAGGTACTATAGTGGGGGTACTGTAGCATCCATACTATTCATCCCGAATGGTCCTTTATGCTACTGGGCCTTCGAGCCATCATACAGGCGATGATGTAGACATGAAATGGGAATGTGGTGACGCATGCAGGATGAATGTAGGGGCTTTGGTCCATCCAATGGTGGGTGTATGATCCATATAATGGGATTAATGCCCAATGGTTCTATGGGAAATGAACTGAATAAATAAGGCTTGATGGATGGGCTATCCCTTGGGGTGCTATGACTTTCCTTTCCGTCCTGTGTGTGTGGTGTGTGTGTTCAATGTAATTGTACCCCAAAACACCTAATATATATATTTATATATATTTTTTTGTGATTTATGGTCATTAAGTCTTAACTTTTTTTTGGTAATAATGAATTATTGAGATTTATTAGATAATTATTATACAAATAATTCCTAATTTGATTAATCAAATAATTAAACAGTCACCCAAATAAATAATTACATTATATAATCAAATTATATAATTATGAGAAACCATATTTATGTAACAATAAAATAACTTATTTTTTCAATATTATTAATTTTATCATGATTAAGGGTTCGACTAATTATAATTTCATCCAATTTTCCCAAATAGTTCATTATTTCAAATTAGATAATGAGAGTACTCAAATTATGAATAATTACATATGATCTCTAAATCAGAATATTCAAATTATTTCACTAATCACATTATATTTTAAACACGATGTCAAATAAGTTAATGAAATTATAAATAAATAAATAATTTAATTTTTTTTATTTTTACGTGATAAAATTACTAGAAAATTATTTAAATTCATTATTAAAAATGATAAAATTCATTTTTTGACATAATAAAATTATTTTTTTTAAAAATATTTATTTTATCATGTTTCATTAAAAACTATTATTTTTCATGATCAAATTAGGTAATTATTTAAATTCCTTATTTTTTTTGGAAATTATTAATTATATTTTTTCATGATTTCAGTAAAAATATAATTCATAATTTTTTAATTTTTTATTTTATAAGATTTCATTAGATAATTACATCTTATCATTGATTTATTTGTATTTTGAATTATAAATTTTTAGTAATCAAGATTTTGATTGTATAACTATAATTGATTTAGTGATTAATGTTTATTTTTTTGGTTTTAACTAATAATTAATTACATTAAAAAAATTGTATATAAATTATGCAACTAATATGCATATAATATTTTGTAATTGTAGGTTATCTTAAACAATACTCAATGTGATAATGTTGTTGAATTAGAAGAAATTATCAGCTTGTCTTACTAGATTATTGAGTGTTAATTTTTATCAATTTTAATTTTATTAATGCATTTATTTCTTATTAAATTTTATCTTACATATTTAATTTGAAATTTATTTTTAAATTGTGTTTTGATGCAGTATATGGAGTAATCATCAAAGAAAATAAGGGTTCATTTAATGTTATAGAAGAAGCATGAAAAATTGATTAAACTCATTATCTATTTGTTGATTATTGTATGCTTAATTTATATTTTTAACTTCAACTTTGGAAAATTGAACACTTTTATATTAATTCTGGGTGAATTTAGAATTTGGTGGAACTTTTTGGGGTTATATTCAAATCATCTTTTAATTATTTTTTATAGTATTTTAATTGAATTCAAGGGATCCTAAACCATTGAGATATGGGGAATGACTAATAAAACTAATAAAATTGTGAAAATAATAAGGAATGTGGGGCTTTCTTGCATCCATCGCGGGGTAGGTTGGATACTTTCACCCATTTTATATACAAATATTTACGAAACTATTAAAAATTTAAGAAATATAAAAAAATAATGAATGTATTCTACCTTCAGGCTTTCTAGCATCCAATACAGGGTGTTGTGGGCTTGATAAATATGACCATTTTAAATTTGTGCTTGGACCGCCCCGTCCTGCCCGTTTCACATCGCTACTTTAGATATCTCCTTAAGGAACATAGGGATATAATTTTAAGAATAAGAATACCTCTATAATGTATCTGAGGAAGTTAAGAAGATAATTTTACATGGTTTGGTTGAGATAAGTGGATCAATATATACGAGGAAGAGAGGAGAGCTAGTGTCCTTTTATAAGTGACGGGAGGGGAAACCTTGTAATTACTTAAAGAAATAAAATAATGTAAATTAATTTTCTCACTAAAGTAGATTAAAATTTATATATTTCAAATATAGTATGTAGATAAATATAAATAATCTCATCTAATAAAATATAGACAATTTTAGGAGATGTTTTAACCCTTATCTCTTAGTTTTAACCCCTATTAACCCTTTTGATGATTACCATGATATCATAGTTTTTTACTATATAGGGGTCAAGAAAGTTATTATAAAAGGAAAAGTGATTCATAAGTTGAAAATGGTTGATATTAAAGACCATATAACATCCAATTTTATAATTATAACAATTTTATGAATTTTAAATCATTTAATAAAAAATTATTTAAAATAAAATACCATTAATTTCATTTTCAGGACTATTCATGTAGTTTGAATTTAAATACATCAAGATAGTCATGAAATTAGAATATAAACTTTTTAAACATCATTAACATGTTATATTTATATAAAAAATTCATGTAACATAATAAATCACCAAAAAAGTTAATTTTAAAGTTTTTAAAATCATTTACTTGATTTTTCTATTGCTTACACAAGAACTACGGCAGCATTGCATAAGCATTTAGGATATTTATTTTATAATTTAAAATTTAAAATAAATAATTACTATAAAAAAATTAATTCATATTTAAAATAAATATTCTTAACTGAATTTAAACTTATTTTATCCCTATGAAAAAATATTAGAGTTGTTAAAACAAAGAGAGTGACGTTTTGTATTAATTCTTTACTTAAAATAATATTAAGGCCATTATAAAAAAAGTGACAATAAATTGCCACATTTTTGAAATTTTGATGATTATGGTTGAATAAAATTAATACAATTAAATAATTGCAATTGTTTAAGTAATTCTAAAGTTTGATCCCAGAGTTTTAATATTTTTTTACCCATTTTACCCTTACCATGGTGATAACAATTTTATTATGGTTACTATTCATAATGACAAAAAATAAAAGGGACACATTTAAAAAAAATTAACCTCATTATTTCAAATATTTAATCAATTTTATCAAATTAAATTCCTACAAGTAGTGTAAATTACTATTAAAATAAACCCACAATAGGCAATGAAAAACAATTTTCTAGAAAAATACATTTCTAAGTATAAAAATGTTTTTTTACCAAAATAAAGAATAATGTCGATTATAATGAAATTAATTGGTTTATTTTTAATAAAAAGGAACTAATGAAAATTTAAATTCAATTTAAAACAAAATGGTTCTTTTTAAATACTTGAATGAAAAAGATAGTTTTCAATAAAATCAGTATTTTTTCACTATTCACTGAAAAATTAATCTTTTTAGAAAAAAATCACCTTAAGCTAATTTTTATTTTCTGATTTAAAAAATGTTATAATTTTTTATAAAATAAAATTTCTAAAAGTTTTAGAAATTAATTATAATATTTTCTCACAAAAGTAATAAAATACTTTTTTTGAAGAAAAATGTATTTTTGAACCATAAAAGGACTTTAATAAAAAATGAGTGCTTATTTACTAAGAATTAATAAATAAATTTGTATTGTGTAGTAAAATTATATATATGTATATATATATATATTTCATACTTTATTTATTCTTATTAATACTCATCAATTAAATTTCTAGGTTATAACAATTATATTTAAATAATAATATTTCACGGTTATTAAAGATCAATGTTTCCTATCCTGTTTTCTGTCAAATATAGTCTTATTTTAAATTATTAGGGTATTATAGTTATGGTTTTTTAAACTTAATAGGGTGTTTTTAAAGTGGTTGATTTCATAATGTTATTTGGATTTTTTTTGATAAGGGAGAAAGTTTTATATATATTTTTTGAAATGAAAGAAAGTTTCATAGAAATTTATTGAATTAACTAGTATGTGAGATGGTGTTTTGACTCTTTAGAGACATGTGAAATGGATTTTTTAGGATTTAAAAATTAGTTTCAATATTTTAAAAGTTTTTTTTTCTTCTATAAGAAATGTTTTTAACTCTTCATGATACATTATTGATTTTAAAGAAAGGGTTTTTCTGAAATATGTTTTTCCGTAGTGAATTGGTGTTTTTAGATTAATACATTGGTTTTAAATGGGATGTTTTTTAGATATATAAATCAATTCCTCATGATATTTAAAATATTCCTCCTAGAAAGGTCTCTATGGAATGTAGAGAGTTTATCCTGAGGGATGATACTTAAGGTGATTACTCACATTAATTGGGTGTAACTTTTCTAGTTGCTGTCTCTACCCAAACTTGGAGTAGAGTGGAAGAGCTAAGTTCTTCCTTTTTCTTGAATTCTTGAAATCCTTTTTGATTTACCTTATGTTTTTAAGCAATTAGGTTATGAGTATTTATCTAGGTGATTGAGTGGTGTAGGAGAATACCAATTTCTTTTTTAGGAAGTGATTGAAAGGGGTTTTGATAATGAAACTGGATCATAGGTAAATTAATCTTGATATAGAAAGTATTGGGTATAATTCATATTTGGATTTATTTTTGGATTTTTGCTTGATGAGTTTAGAGAAGATTGTTATTTTATGTTTGATATTAATTTATTCATTCTTTGGGTGTTTCCTCTATTTTATCTAGAGAGGTTTTGATTATTTGTGGTTGTGATCATGAATCATTAACTTTTTATACTGCTTGATGTTTATATGTGATAATAACCATGTGTTTTGACTTGTATTTTGAGGAGTTGTTCAATGGGATCCCAATGTATATTCTTTGGTAACTGTGATGATTGATATACCAATCTATATTATGCTATAGATGGTACCCATTTTGGGATTATTCCATTTTGTGGGTTCCTATCAGGTTCACTTTAAGAGGGTGTTCTGCAAGCTAGTTCCTATGTTATTTACCTTTTTTCTTATGACCTGAGGTTAGATCCCATATTTTTTACTATTGAAGCTTGTTTTCAGATTGGTGTATCCTTCCCATTTTGATCATGTGGGATGTTTATGGGTTGTTTGACCATGATTTTGGTCTTTTAGTGTCACGAACCGTCTTAGTGAGGCCCGAACCGTTACTCCCGAAGCCCGCCTCCAATAGGCTAGGGGCTGGTGACTAGAATCGAGTAGATAAATCACTAACATGAAAGGAATTGCCTAAGTACCTATACACACGTATACATATCCATGAACACTAATTCTAAAAATTAAAAACCACTAAGGAACAAAATGCATGCATACAACTAAACCCAACCAACATAGTACAACAAAAAGTAAAGTGCAGAATGTAAACTAGGTCAGAATACAATCCCACCAAGAAAACACTACTGAAAATTTCACATATCCCAACGGTTTCAAACCATTGGTAAAGGGCCTAAAACTGTTGGGATAGTCTATACCAACGGTTTCCAAAACCGTTGGTGTGTTAGCCATTGCAGTAGCTCTATGCCAACGGTTCATTGGAAACCATTGGTATAAGATGTCTAAATGTAATATATGCCCATGGTTTAAGTAAAACCGTTGGCATATATGTGTACCAACAATTCTTAAACTGTTGGTACAAATAATTTCCAACATCTAACCTATTCCAATGGTTTAATGAAACCATTAGAATATATGTATACCAATAGTTTTTGAACCATTGGTATACATGCAGTGTATGTTTTTCCCAACAGTTTCATAAATCGTTGGGATATATGTTGTCCAACAAACATAAGTTGGCCCCCACTACAGTATACCAACGGTTCTGTAAACCGTTGGCATTTCCTCTACTCCACAGAAAACATAAATTCCCCCCCACTGTAAACCTACACCTCCCATAAACCTTCCCCCCCACTAAAACCTGCACCTCCTATAAACCTACACCTCCCACAACAAACATAAGCTGGACAAAAACTGCACTTAAGTCTTCCAAAGCTGGGAAACCCTCCCACTATAAACCTGCACCTCTTAAAGCTGCTATAAACCAAAACCCGCACCACAATCTTCCAAACCTAGGAAACCACTATAAATATGCACCTCTTAAACCCACTGTAAACCTGCACCTTTTAAGCTAGACAACCCACTGCTCTTAAACCTGCTATAAACCAAAACCTACACCTCAGTCTTCCAAAGCCGGGCAACCCACTGTAAATCTGTGCCTCTTAAACCCACTGCAAACCTACAACTCTTAAGCTGGACAACCCACTATAAACTGAACATTTTCCAGTCTTCCAAAGCACCTGTAAACCTCCCACTATAAACCTATAATCATTCACATCTTCTAGATATAGAGGTTATAATAAAACCCATCACATATGAAACTGAGCTTATTCAAGTACTAGTCCAGTCAATAATATCATTCTCTCGGTTAATGAATTATCCCATATAGTTCCTTCCTCATCCAATAAAATTTTTCCTTTATGAATAAAAAATCCATATGTATAATTCTTATTTATGTAATCCATTTATAAATTAAAATTTTATGTCCGTATGGAATACCATTAATACCCTCTACATCATCATATCAAATTATACATGAATTGTTTCTAGTCTACCCATAGGATAAAATATCTAATCTAAAAATATACCTTCAATCTGGGAGTATCCCTTTCAGACAATTCATGAGGTAATTATTTATTTTTTGGGTATGAGACTGATTTGAGTCTCAAGGACTCTAGTGGATTCCATAGTGTAACATATATGAGTACCAAGTGGACTGAAATTTTTCACTTGGATGGTGAGACATTTTTGAGATGGGGTTATAGATCCAGAGTGACCATAACCTTGTACCTATCCGGTGAGCTATGATATGGACCAAATTCCCTTGTTGTTATTTCATACACATGTTGGGTGACAAATTCTAACAAGTATAGTGATATATCTTAAGGAATGACAACACCTTGAGTGATAAGGTGTTGGAAGGACCTTTACTTGAGTGATAATGAAGTTATCATATTATAACATGATATATAACCCTAGAATTATTGATAAGGCAGTGGTCAAGATAATGGCCTCACCTTGAGTGATAAGGTTCTAGATGAACCCAACCATGAGTGATAATGGAGCATTTGGAATGTGATATTATACCTACCATGGTTAATGTGGTATTATTTTAAAAAATGGATTTACATTGATCATAATGTATTAACATGGATGTTTGTTGAGTGATAAGGTTGGTATGTGATATATAGTGGTATGAGACAATACCTTTAGTAGTATGGTAGATGTTGGGAGTTGAGTGATGACCTGTATTGAGTGATAAGTATTAGTCTAGGTCTTGGATACATGACTCTATCCTACACATTCAGGTTGTGGTTGAGTAATCATTGATAATCCCCATTTAGAGTATTTGGGTATAGGATGGGTTTTATGTATGATGGTACAATGATGGAATTTTTTGTTCAGAAAAAAGTATCTATGGTTGGGTATCATGGAAACCTACTTATCACACGATGACCTAATACACATGGAGTCTTGGTGTCCTAGTTGGAACATGACATCTTACACGATATGTGTGTGTATTTATTTTTATAACATTTACTTCACTCAGGTATACATATATGTAAAAATATATTAGTGTCTCTTTGTGATATTCTAAAGTCATATATTTCTTACACCTAGCATGATCAACCAGGTATGTATGTAGATCTAACGATAGTTTTAATTGTCTAAGAAAAGATTATGTATTGGATTGGGATGGAGTAGCTCAATAGGGATTGAAGGTGATGATATTAGGTGGTGATCGAGGATGGAAATAAAGCCTATTGTGTATTTTTTTTATTTTTTTTGGGTCATATTGGTGGGAAATTAATTGATGTATGACTGTATACATCCACATGGTTTATAATTATAAATGTAAAGACCTGGAATTTCCGTGGAATTTTTTTTCTTAAATACACGTGAATTTTATGAGTCCGCAAAAACTGACAGCGCGTGATTCCGAGGCCCGGTGTGTCCGAAATCAATTTTTGAAGTTTTTTTTCGGGTACGTTCAGTAAACATACGAGCGGGTTTTTATAACTTTTGAATCAGTACACGGAATTGAAATCTGAGGGTACCGTTGAACTCGCAGCGCCGATATTCACTTAAGAAGACTTTCACCTCGACGACAGATGGTCGAGAATAATAGATAGTTTTTGGGTTTTACGTGGGAATAATAAAACAATATAAGTGCAAGTCTTAATTTATTTTATTTTTTATATCCACCATGTGGAAGTTGGAGGTGAGGACCACCACACCTTAACCTCCCATGAGTGGTTATGGTGGTGGGGCCACCTGAACCTAACCTCCTCTTCACGTTTATTGTGGTGGGGACCACCCAGGATTTAAACCCCCTTGAAACACCCCATTAATGAACACTACTGGAATTGAGACCTATACCAACACTTATTTCCCAACGGTTTTTTAAACCGTTGGGATAAAGACCCTTTTCTAACCGTTCTAGTAAACCGTTGGAATAAGGTGTTTTTAGGTTGGGTTTTCCCAAAGGTTTTATTAAACCGTTGGGAAAGAAAATTTTTTAACACCCAAATTAGGGCTCCTCATCTTGGACCGTCCCCGACCTCCACCTCCCTCCCCCTCCCCCCTCCCCGATCTCTATCTCCTCCTAGCCTCCGCCTCCACCTCCCAGCCCCCTCCCTCTCCTCCGGCGGCGTTCCCCTTCCCCTCTCGGCTCCCTCTCCAACGACGACGTCCCCCTCCCCTATCATCTCCCACTCCCAGTGACATCCCCCTCCCCTCAATCTCCTCTGATGACGTCCCCTGGCCCCCTCTCCAGTCAAGCGCGAGACCCCCCATAGCCGAACACCCCACGGGACATCCCCCCTCTCGGCTCCCTCTTCTCCTGCCAGAGTTTTTGATCGGTATTTTCCCATTGATATACTCTTCTAACTATTTATCTCGGTGAACTAATATTTTTTATCTTGTAATGGATTATGTTCTCTAACAGTTTTTCAGGTACACATGATTATAGTAGAAAACACCCCCATGGCATACCAATTTTCCTAGGGAGCTCTCAATTCCCTTTTATTTTCATTTTTTAGATATCCATTCCCACAAACATTTAAAATCCCTACCATAACACTCACCTTTATTTCATTGAAAGTAGGTACACTACCTCATTTTAAGTGTGGGGGGAGTTTCTCATAGTTTCACATGTGATGCACTTGGATTTTTTATTATTCTCACTTGTCTATGAGACATTTTTCAAAATAATAAGAATGATTTAAACTTGAGAATCATTATGCCATTGTTATTAAAAAAAGTTAAGTGTAAAAGTGCCAAGGAAAATGTTTGAATCCTACTTAGATTTGTTTAGAATGATTTCTATGTTTAGGGAATTAATTAAAATTCAAAATCTTTGAAATAATGAATAATTGACCTATTACTTAGGATTTATGCCCTTTATGATTGCCATTTTTTTTGATTCTCACTACCCAAGAGGACTCTAATCCTTCAATTTCATACTCTTATCTGGGAATATTTCTTGATAGATGCCAGGGGCATGTAAACTGACTAGAAATTGCACTGAGATCTTATCTTAGTGATGAATTAACAAGTATAAAACTAAAATGATTTAGGGATCTTTCATAGACAATTTTTCCCTAAGACCCACCTGACATCTATCCATCATTCAACACTTAGTTTCCATTAATGGACTATTAGAATGAATCAATTTCAATCCTATTTCCATTCATACCCTACTTATTGTACAATGCATATGGATATCTTTGAACAAGTGTGGGTGGGACATTCAAAGATCATGGGATGCCTCCACTTCCAGAGATGTACAATATGCTCACCTGATTATAGGGTTGCGATCCATTTACCATTTTTTGTGTTTCATTCGTAATCTCTTCCTTTTCAAAATAAAAAAAAGAAAATAAAGGAAAATTTTTATGGGTTTTTTACTAATAAGGTCAAAAATCAAAATTTTCCAGACTGATTAATCCCTCAAAGGATTATCTGTGGTTCAGTGATGGATATGATATCTATCCTAAGAATATATTTTGACATAGATCACTTGTATACTGTAATACCATGAGGTGTGAGTGTGAGGAAACACTGGAATATAGAGGAGCCTTCAATGAGATGGAATCGTTTTTCTAAAACATCATGTGGGAACATTTCTGGAGTATGTTGGAGTTATGAAATAACCCCAAGTGTCTCCATGAGATAGCATAAATAACCCCAAGTGTCTCCATACATCGTATCATCCTCGCATGGGTTGTCCACTCACCCAATCCTGTCAAACCTATCTTGGTCTATCCTCTCAGTCACATAGTCTAGACTCATCTCTCAAGGATTATCCCATGCCTCGATGCACATCCCATCATCCAACTAGAAAAACAGGACTATTCACCTAATGATTGTGCTAGTCACAAAAGAACACCATGTCGAACCCATCTACATTATATTCTTAATAATCCGGTAAAGAACCTCATCAAAATCATGTATTATAACCTAGCCCCACTAACCAGGTTCCATCCTAAGCTAAATCACACCAAGCCTCTTGGCATTATAACACCAATCTGTCCGACAATACCCAATACCCACACTAGCATCTCATCCTTCATCTATTTAGTTGAACTCTTGAATCATTAAATGGAGTAAAACCTTTCATAATACATTTTATATACTCAGAGGGACCATCCCACTCTAATAACCTACCAAGATTCCAATCCATCCTCATAAGTATTTCCTCATCAAACGCTAGATGTACAATTGCAACACCTATCACTACAAGGCCCAATCCTCTTAGGAATATTTTACTTGATCTAAATCCTCATCATTAGTGACATCAATCACATTAAAGTGCATAAATGTCAATTTAACCCTACATTCCAAGAATTATTCATGTGGATAGGCCCCATGGCAACAGGATAAGAACTAAAACCATAAATAATAATGCCAAATACATGCATCATTTTTAAATAAATATCTCAAGTGTAAACATAAAAACCAAGAATAATAAGACCTCATCCCTTGTATCGAACAAAACCAAAATAAGTTGAAACTCAGGCCAAATTGATTATATACCATTAATAGGAAGAGTAATTGTTAATTAATAGGAATGTACTATTTGATTGTATCATTTTGAAACATTGATCTGTTTCCCCTTTGCTTGCAGGAACATGATTTGACCCATGGGGCGCTGTGGTACTTTTATGTTGGGCGGTGACAGGTATAGTCATAGGAGACAAGTAAGTTTTAGTTTAGTTTTTATTTTATTTTATTTATCGCATTGGTCACTTAGATCTTTGACTACTTTCTATGGACAGAGGGTACTTATATTCTGCGAAGGGGGCCAGAAGAAGTTCAGATTGATTCAGTCCACTGACTTTGATCCGAGGTAAGATTCTATGGTTACTACTTGTCTCACACCTCATGTATTTGGGGCTTTAGTGTTTTTGACTCCATATTATGTTTTCGGTAGGGCGTAGGATCATTTTGTGTTGGTTCGGGTGGATTTGGTTCTCCGCTGCCAATCTAGGTAATGATTTAATTCCATTGGTTGGTTTTTACTGGTTATGTAGCGTCCTTCATGTGTTTTAAGTTTCTTAATATCCTTTTTGTAGTGCGTTGATCCCTGATCGTTGGTTTTGAGTCTCCAAGTCAAGGGTGACTCGCCTGTGTGTGCATAGGTAAGTAAGTTTATGTATGTGGGTTCCCCCGTTATGTGTATAGTCACCCATGGTAGTGATTATGAATGTATGGGGCTAGGTGTGCCCATGTATATATATATAAATGCATATGCAGGTGAGTAGAGACTGATATATGCATATAAGCATATGTTCAAGGATCCCCTTGCACATGCTCATGGTCATGCAGGTGTGTGTATAGGGGCTAGGTGTCCTTGCATGTGTGTGAAGGTGCGTATACCCAGTGGAAGAGCAACAAATTTTAGTTAGAAAGCTCCAAGAGCCAAAGTGGATAGCTTGGTTCCACCTTGAGGTAGAGTCCCTCTCATAGCCTCTTTAATTAAAAAATTATTTAAATTGAATTTAGATTCTTTCTTAATTCTGCTTAATTATATTTAATTTCATATCTTGAATAAGTTTTCTTTAATAT
Source organism: Viscum album (assembly GCA_963277665.1). Lineage (NCBI taxonomy): Eukaryota > Viridiplantae > Streptophyta > Magnoliopsida > Santalales > Viscaceae > Viscum > Viscum album. The sequence continues at coordinate 596,667,238 of OY728127.1, forward strand.
AATTGTTTCATTTGATAAATAAAGTCATGTTTTTATAATAAAACCCCTCCAACGGAGGTGCGCTATCTGCAAAAACTCATAGTGATAGTTTAGGCTATATGATTCTTTTCCGTCGTTTCGTTTCCCTTTAGACGTTGCGTCATTGTGCCACTCACTACAACCTTATGGCGATCCCTTTTTATAACATATTAAATAGTTGATTTGTTCTAAAATGTCCGTTGTGACCTTATCTTATGTCAAAACCCGTTTCGAGTGTTTTCTTGGCCTCTTGGCCACCCCTTTGGGTGTTTAATCATGCCTATATATCTAAAAACACTGATGGTGTCATTGTTTAACACCTGTCAGGCTTATAGTGCTCCCCGCCATAAGCTTCATCTTAACACTGTTTGGGGTGTTTGTTTGGCCTCAATGCACATCTAATTTTTTACATATATGAATTCTCCCATAAGATTTGTGTTGCATCCTGAGATGTTAAAACATACTCAAATTCTATTGTTCTTAAGGTGACTGAAGTTTTATTATTAGAGTTCCAAGAAATGCATATACCATTGATAAGTAATACACCTGCATAATTTGACTCTCAATCAGTAGTTTCAACTACCTAGTACCAATTTTAAAAACAATGAATATCAAATATATATCTTTATCATACCACAATATCAAATCAAGAGTCTGTTTTTTATGACATAAGATCAGTTTCTATAATGTGAAGGACAACTACATAGGATTTATTTGGAATCCCGGCCGGAAGATGCTGCCCTGCGGATGTCGCTCGAACGGGCCAACACGCCGCGATCACGCCGCGATCACGCCGTGGTAATGCTGTGATTTATTCCTCCTCTAGGAAGACACCCCGCGATGGTTCGCAGTCCTGTCAGAATTCGATGTATGATACCTAGATAGAGTTTTAGATACATTACCCACCCATAGTTAATGGGGAGGGAGACAACGACCGAAATGTTGCCCCGCTTCCTCCCACTCTCTTCTCTCTTGGTCGGAAGATGTTGCCCCACAGATGTCACTGGATTGGGCCAACACGACGTGGTCACGCCGTGGTCGCGCTGCAGTCACGCTGCGGTCACGCCGCGGTCACGCCGATGTCACGCCGCGGTCACTCCGCGGTCACACCGCGGTAACGCCGCGGTCACGCCGCGGTAGTGCCGTGATTTGGCCTTGATCAAGGATGACACCCCGCGACGGTTCTCAATCCTGTCGGAAATCGATGTATGATACCTAGATAGATTTTTAGATACATTACCCATCCATAGTTAATGGGGAGGGAGGCGACGACCGGAATGTTGCCCCGCTTCCTCCCGCTCCCTTCACTCTTGGCTGGAAGATGCTGCCCCACAGATGTCGCTGGACCGGGCCAACACGCCACAGTCATGCCGCGGTCACGCCGCGGTCACGCCGCGGTCACGCCGCGGTCACGCCGCGGTCACGCCGCGGTCACGCCGCGGTCACGCCGCGGTCACGCCGCGGTCACACTGTAGTCACGCCGCGGTCACGCCATGATTTGGCCCTGATCCAAGACAACACCCTGTGGCGGTTCACAGTCCTGTTGGGATACTTATCCTATCCCTAAGCCACACTTCTCCAAACCCTCGACACCAATACCATACTCCTCCCGTCCTCGCCGCCGCTCCCATACCGACCACCCCTCGCCACCGCTCCCATCCCAACCACCCCTCGCCGCTCGCCGATCGCCGCTCCCCGCTCATCAGTGCTCATGATTTTTTTCCAAAATCTCTATGCAAACCCATAACCCTTATCATTTTACCCTAAACCATAGCTCGACTCATCCATATGGAAGATTTTTCCCAATAGCTCGACACGAATCCTACTTCCCAGCTGACTCTCGATGCGAACCCTACTTCCCAGCGCGACAGGTCTGGTTTTCCAACGCTATATTCTTCCGCATTAAATGGTTACATGTTATGATCCCCTTACGATTTTAGGTTGTGTTTGAAACCCTGCTTCCCTACCTGCTCTCGAGGGTTCTAAATCTACTTTCCAACCGGTCATCTTATCTTTGATTCAATTAATTTTTGTTCAATCACTTTAAATCAGTATGTATGCCTTCATTTATTTTTTATTTTTTGGTTCCATTTTGCTGCAATGTACTGTCTATTATGATCCCCTTATGAACACAAGAAATATATCATTTTAGGTTGCAGTTTTGTTGTAATTTACCTGTATAGAATCATTTTGATTGATATTGAAGATGTCAAAATGAGATGGGGAGGAGGGGGGATGTGCTGGAGGGGGGGGGGGGGGATGGGTAGGGGTGAGGTGAGGAGGAGGGGGATGGAAAGGGGATTGGAGGTGGCTGTGCAGGTGGGGGAGGGGGGGGGGGATGTGCTGGGGGTGAGAAAATATAAGATATCGGGATGAAAGAACATCCATGTTGATGGCAGCACCAATACATCAACGAATAGAAAAACTTGATCATCGATCAACAACGTCTCCAACTGATCATCTATCAACAACGCACCCAATGGGGTATATAAAATAAATGAATAACCAATGAATTATCAATGGTCCTCATGAAAATCATAAAAGTTTTACCTTAAAAGGGCTCTATAGTACAGTATTGACCACTCCACATGGGCATCATTAATTAACAGGTATAGGAAACACTGGTCACTCAATTAGTAACAAGCCCACTATGGTATCCTCAAGAGTCCCTTTGACGCATATAAATATCTTAAGGAAATCCAACCATAAATTCTATCCCACAACATTATCCCATCCCAATGGTTCCAATAGTTCCAATCCATAAAAGGCGGTAATCCTCAACTGTTCTAACCTTGAGAAATAGGTACCAACATGTCTGGATAAAACAAGATCTCTTCATATATACTACTTGATTATAATTTTTAGGATCTATATGAAAGAACATTGAAAAAAACTAGCTTAGATTTCACAATCCATTCCAACTAATGATCTCATAACCCTCACACATGATTCTCATCTCACAACCCAACCTGCTGTAGGATTCTGAATCCAATCCTTGAAGAAATCCTGATAAATAATTCTTTTAGTCCAAAACACCATAAAGACCACATTCAAACACAGAAAGTATTCCATCATGGAAATTTATATGAAAAACTGATCAAAATTGAATACCCATAAGTCAAATTCTGACTCTAGGGTTAAAATAGGTTAAACACAACAAGGAGAAAAAATTACCCAACCTGTACTTTAGGTACATGATATGTAACCCAAAATGTCCCCTCATTCCATGTGACCTAGACTGCTCAGTGTGTACTTTTCCAAATTACACATCATGTGTTCCAGTATATGATGTTTACCCCCACCTGGGTACATTCACATACAAGGCCCCACTTAGCATGAAAAATTCCCTACTACGTGGAATGTATCACCCCATACACAATCTTCACCCCACATATGGTTCCCATGTATGTACCTATCCATATATCCCCCCACACAAGGTCTACCCACGCACAATGCCTATCCATGTACCTCGCACTAGATATATCTTTATACCCTACATGTTCATTTGCCACTAGAACACCCCGAGTCACAAATACATGGCGTGTAACCCACCCCCTTGTATTAATCTTTTAGTTCCCAAAACCCAACTTTCCCAAGTACGAAGAACACATGATGTGTGTTCTCAAAACTACACATCATGTACATGAGTTCTCACAAACTAAACCCCCAAAAAATATCCCAAAACACCTAATTTCTCCAAAGTCTCCATAGATTGAATCATGAATGGGTCACCAAAAACCCAAAAAATACGATTAAAACTTAAAATCAACTACCCTATGGGAATTTGTGGGGGAGGCGGGGGTTCTTGGCAGGGGTGATGTGGGGAGGAGGGGGGGTGGGTTTAGGGGGTTTGGTGGGGAGGGGGTGGGCTGGGCAGGGGGAGGGGGGTTGTGCAGGTGTGGGGGGTGGCTGTGTAGGTGGGGGGGGGGGGGGGCTGGGTAGATGGGGGAGGGGGGCTGGGCAGGGGGGTTGTACAGGTGGGGGGGGGGTGGTGGTGGTTGTGCAAGTGGGGGAGGGGGTGGGATGTGCAGGGGGTTAGGCTAGGCAGGGGGGAGGGGGGCTGGGCAGGGGGGCTGTGCAGGTGGGGTAGTGGGGGGGTTGTGCATGTGTGGGGGGTGGCTGTGTAGGTGGGGGGGGGGTGGGAAGATGGGGGAGGGGGGCTGGGCAGGTGGGGGGGGGGGGTGGTTGTGCAGGTTGGGGGGGGTGGTATGTGCAGGGGTTAGGCTAGGTAGGGGGGAGGGGGGCTGGGCAGGGGGGGCTGTGCCAGTGGGGTAGTGGGGGGGTTGTGCAGGTGTGGGGGTGGCTGTGTAGGTGGGGGGGGGGCTGGGAAGATGGGGGAGGGGGGCTGGGCAGGGGGTTGTGCAGGTGGGGGGTGGTGGTTGTGCAGGTGGGGGAGGGGGTGGGATTTGCATGGGGTTAGGCTAGGCACGGGGGAGGGGGGATGGGCAGGGGGGGCTGTGCAGGTGGGGTAGTGGGGGGGGGGGGGTTGGGTAGGTGGATGAGTATAGAGATGAACTTGAGTTCCTTGAACCCAATTGGGGAACTGCAGAATGATTTCGTAGGACCCGAGTATATCGGATAAGGCACATTCGTGGAAGAATCTATAATTCTAGCCATGTCCCTACTTAGACTATCAATGTTGTAGAAATCGTGGAAGACCCATTTAGTGAGTCTAGTAGGACAAGTAAAATCCCCATGCATAATCCAACTAGGTACAATTACTATGGAATGTACTAATGTTATATCCACCACAGATCAAGATTAATATGTCATTATGTTGAGAAACATCAGACCCTTGTACCTTTATTTAATGATAAATGTTATCAATATTTGAAAATATTACATTGAATATGATTTTTGATTTAATATCATTCCAATGTTGACACATTCTCATATGTGATATGATGAGGACAATATACAACCTTCCACATAGATACTAAAACTCTGTGTCCAATGCAATAAATTTCCATAAGTCCAATTCATGCTCGGGGATCAATTTGGAGACCTCATTTCTGAATCATAATTTATAGTAATTCAGTAGGATCAAAACTTCATTGACTTTTTAGGAAGGCCTCTTTAAACTTTTCTGACCACTCAAACATAACTACATTCTTAGTAATCCTAGTCATAGGCACTTCTAAAGGGGAAAATATTTAAATGAACCACATGTAAAACCCGAACAAACAAAGGAAACCCACAATCTCAAACATATTTCGTATGACTTATCATGACACCACAACCTATACATTCTTTGGGTCCACATAAATTCCCAAATTATAGATTGCGTGCCTAATAAAACATACTTTATGGAAGCATAAGTGACACTTTGAGATCTTATAAAACATATAATGTGGTCAAAGTGTACAAAACAAAATCTATAGGTGTCTAATGTGTATATCAGTGGTCGGTGAGTATATAAGGATATCATCAATAAGCACCACAATGAATGAGTTGAGATATGTAAGGAAGATCTCATTCATGAGATCCATGAACACCATTGGATTAATTTTAAACATGAAAGGAAAGTCAAGATATGTATGGAAGATGCCTTAATAATTTTCACACCATTGGTAATATGAAATCATATATATACATTCATTCAACTAATCAATTCATGTCCTTAAAAAAGTTCCACATGTCTCATTACTGCTAAGTAAAAAATGCCAAGGATCAATATTTTCCCTCATGTACCTCTTTATTACCTCTTTATTACCTCTACACAAGTAGTAATTTACTGCTTTCAAAATAGTAAGTTATCTTCACACATGTCTTTTCTAGCCTAATGTATTTATATGTATCCACTACTTTTACCCTTATCAAAGCCCTAGACTAATACTTCTCACTCAATATAGCTCATCACTCAACTCCCAACATCTTCCATACTACTAAAGGTAGTGTCTCATACAACTATATATCACATACCAACCTTCTCTCTCAAAAAACATCCATGTTAATACATTATGATCAATGTAAATCCATTTTCTGAAATAATACCATATTAACCATGGTATGTCTAATATCACATTCCAAACGCTCCATTATCACTCATGGTTGGGTTCATCTAGAACCTTATCACTCAAGGTGAGGCCATTATATTGACCACTACCTTATCAATCATGGTAGGGTTAGATATCATGTTATAATATGATAACTTCATTATCACTCAAGTAAGGGTCCTTCTAGCACCTTATCACTCAAGGTGCTGTCATTCCTTATTATATATCACTATAATTGTTAGAATTTCTCACCCAACATGTGTATGAAATAACAATAAGGGCATTTGGTCCATATCATAGCTCACCAGATAGGTACAAGGTTCTAGTCACTCGAGACCTATTCCCCTTACCTTATCAATCATGTTAGTGTTAGATATCATTTTATAATATGATAGCATCATTATCACTCAAGTAAGGGTCCTTCCAACACCTAATCACTCAAGGTGTTGTCATTCCTTAAGATATTTCACTATACTTGTTAGAATTTTTCACACAACATGTGTATGAAATAAAAAGGGCATTTGGTCCATATCATATATCATCAGCTTGTGTACCACCATGAGGACCATGATCCCATGTGATAAATGGTTAATTTTTATGATTCTCCCTATGGATCATCATTCAAATTTCAATGGATACAAAAATCATCTATGGAAGGTATATACTAAAATTCATGTAGTAATCTACTGGATTGTCATGGAGGATTATCTGAATGTTTTCATTACAGATTGGGGATAGAATATTACCTTGTAATCTTATCCTCTTAGAATATGATAGAAAATTTCCAAAGTGATCCCAACAGATGATGTAAATGATTCATAACCACTAACAAAAACCATGTTTGATGTCATCATAGCAGATCCCCTTGAAAATTAGGCATGTGATATCTCTCATGAATCAAGTAAATATCTATCCCCATATAATCTATGTGTCACAGAAGCCTGACCAATATCCCTCTCTTAAACACAAACCAATAACTTGATAAATGCAACAATATAACTAAATCTCTTGACGTTATAGAAGTCATTGCCCCATAGTATATGATTCCCCCATCATTATTCTCTAGGAACAAAAGGGTTATAATGGTCATAGTGTAAATATCCTTCTAGGTTAGTATATTGAATGATTAAATTCATCGAAAAAATATTAAATTTATCCTGGAGTAATCAAAACCAATAACCCTTATCCGATAGATCAAGATTGAGGCAGGGGATTCTTCATATATGAGTTATAAACTTGAATTTACAATATCCCCCTCTCTATTTGATCAACAAGACAACATTTTGTTGGTTCTTGGTCTATCTACCACATTAATATGTGAACCATACAAGGGGAAGGGATGTGAGTAAGCCTTAAAAAATGAGATGATTATTTCTATGTGTTTCTTGTTTATTTTTTTGTGTGATTGCAGGTGATTGAAGTGAGTTTTTGTGAGTTTTATATGTGTGAAGTGGTGTGTTTTCTGTGTTTGCAGGTTGTAGTGTTCCTATGACAGAGTGGTGTGTGCAATGGTGTGTTTTCTGTGTGTGAAGTGGTGTGTTTTCTGTGTTTTCTGTGTGTGCAGTGCTGTGTTTGTAGGTTGCAGGTTGTAGTGGTGTGTTTTCTATGTGTTTTCTGTGCAGTGGTGTGTTTTGTGAGTTTTCTATGTGTGCAGTGGTGTGTTTTCTGTGTTTGCAGGTTGCAGTGGTGTTTTTTTTGTGTGATTGCAGTGTATTTGAGATGACACATTTTTGACAGAGTTTTCATTACAGCCTGCAGTTGATTGCAGGCTGTTTCATCTTAAATCAATGGGGGTCTAACCCAACGGTTTCAAAACCGTTGGGTTATACCTGTGTACTTCTGCTGCATTTCCCAACGGTTCAAAACCGTTGGGTTATACCCCTGATGTTGCCTTTCCCAAAGGTTCAAAACTGTTGGGTTATACCCCTGCTGCTGCATTTCCCAACAGTTCAAAACCGTTGGGTTATACCCCTACTGCTGCCTTTCCCAACGGTTCAAAACCGTTGGGTTATACCCCCTACTGCTGCATTTCTCAACGGTTCTAAAACCGTTGGCATACCCCTGTGCACTAATTTTTCCAACGGTTCAGCTGAACTGTTGGTATAAAAGAAATCTAAACAGCCTTTCCCAATGGTTCAGGGTTAACCGTTGGTATATGGATTTCCCAATGCCTCACAGCCCAACAGTTTCTAAAACTATTGGGATAAGTTTTCCCAACGGTTTCAGGGCCTTTCCCAACGGTTTAAAACCATTGGGAAAACATGGATTCCTAGTAGTGGGAGAAACCCTCAAAATTCCATTAAGTGTAGGGGAGCCTCTTCAACTCACCTAACACTTAATGTGCATTATCCTCCTAGTTAATTAATTTAGCTGACACATTTAATTAATTAATTAAAACCATTTTAATTTTATGCCAACAATTTAATAGGATATCATAATCTAATATTTTTGGCTTTTCATTCTTCAATTTGGTGGAAAGGGGGAGAAGAGAGAAAAATCTCTAGCCAACGAAGAACGAAGAACGCGTTTCTCCAATGAAGAACGTCGATGAGGAGCATCTTCGACTTTCTTCCTCGGAACCTCCTTCGACATAGGACATGTTCATCTACAACGAATCGACATCCGCCTTTCCGCGACTTCGTCAATGAATAACGAACAAAGGTTGGGGTTCAAGATTTGCTAATTGTTGCATGTTATTAGTTTTCCGACAAGGTTTATAATTAAAAGCCGCTTGATATCACCCTAACGCGGAGGGCGCGGGCTAAACAAACACGGCCCAAACCCTCCGCCTTCTTTGTGGAATTTGGCGCTAAACGCGACATGAGTCTGGGATGAGAATTACTCGTCAGAAATGGTTGAGGATCGAAGGCGACGTCCCGAGGAGAGCTCAACTTTTTCCAGAATGAGAATCGGTCCACCAGAACTCGTCCGGTAACCCGTGAAAAGATCGCCGGGGGATAGAATCGACGAGCGTCATCGCGTGGCGGCAGCGGCGCAACCGCGACTCCATAGGAGTATCCCGCGGCCGACTGGCCATGGCGGTCTAGCGGCGGTCGGCATAAGGTAGACCGCGAAGAAGACCGGATGCTCGAGCCGCTGGGTTTCCAAGGAAGGCATGGTGCAACCGTGTCATGTGGTGGGACCAAAGGGGGCCGCGGACCTTCGCCGCGGCGGTGCAGCAGCGGCCGGCGCAAGGCCTGCCATGAGGAAGACCGGCGGCCTGAGCCACCAGGTCGCCAGAAAAGGCATGGAGCATCTGCTCCGTGTGGGAGTCAGCTGGACGCTCGGCCAGCCGGGAGGAGCGGGACCCACCGCTGGGTCCTGCGTGATGTGGACCGGCACCACGTGGCACCGATTTATCTCCCACCCGAATGACATAAGCCGTTCGGGATTCCCAGGGGGCGCAGTGTCCCCCCTAGATGCAGCTAGGGCAGACCCCATGGACCTCCAGCTGCGTGGGCCGCCAACCGCATGAGCCAGACCCAGCGCGGGCTGGGCCGGCCTCGCGGACTGGGTCGGACCAGACCCAGACCCATTTTGGCCTTTTTCCACTCTTTTGCTCATAACTTGAGCTACGAGAATTCGATTGATGAACCGTCTATGATAATGGAAACCTTGGAATGAGATGGTTATTTTGGTATTACCCACTAGAAGTTTGGAAACAGTTGGGGTACGGCCGGGTTGGATCAAACGTAAATCCAACCGGGCCCTCAGAACAGAAATGCCAATAACTCTCAGATTGGGTGTCTGATTGACGCACCATATGTCGCATTGAGTTTCTTATGGAAAGACGGGCCTTTTTGATACATCAACATGGAACTTCATGGTAGTTGATATATTGAAACTTGTCTTGAGGAGAGGACCCTCCCAGAATCGAGCATACTTCGTGCAGAACCTTGTGGCTGGCTGTGTACTGACGACTATTCATGGATCCTGTGTGGGTTCGACAACACTGACGACTGTTCCTGGATCCTGTGTGGGTTCGACAGCACTGAAGACTGTTCATGGATCCTGTGTTGGTTTGATAGCACTTACAACTGTTCCTGGATCCTGTGTGGGTTCGACAGCTTCAACGACTGTTCCTGGATCCTGTGTGGGTTTGACAGTTCTGATTTCTATTTCTGGATCCTATGTGGGTTCGATAGAATATATGACTCAGTGGCTACATCTGATCATCTCTATCTCTCTACATAAGTTGTATACATGTGTGAGCTGAGTCAGTAACTTTTGTGTTTACTTCATTATTGAGATGGATTACATGATAACTTAGGTATATGCATGGGCATATACCAACGTGGGATTATCCGTTGATTTCTTACTCTGTGGTTTATCCTTGTTGGATTTTGTGAGACCTTGAGGGTCTCGGGGTCCCTACTGAGTATCGTTATACTCACCCCTGCACGGGCTATGCCCGCACCTCATTGTGTTGGATGCAGACAATGAACAACACTGACCGAGGCTGAGTGTACTAGGACTGGACAGTGCCCGAAGGTGGACCTCACGGCGAGTCGGTACCCAGAGGAGACTGTCGTACGTGGAGTGCTAAGGAGGCTATAAGTACCTACCCTTCAAATAGGATCAGTGGTGGATGATCCAGGAGCTTCTTTTCATCTTTCATCTATTTTTTCCCTTTTCAGTTGTACTTGTACTTTACAGTTGGGCTTGTATTTCCGGCCACTTTACTTATTAGTACTCTCTTATTATACAGTTTTGATTAGTGTTTTTTATTCAGCTGTGTGCTCTGTTGTGTGTGTTTACAATTATAAAGGCAATTCCTTCCCGGATTAAGGGAAATTCACCTTTGGTACTAGTCTCCATCCCCTGGTCTATGGAAGGTGGGCTTGGGGTAGTCACGACATGGGCCCCAGGGGACGAGTCATGACAAATTGATATCAAAGGAGTCTGTTCTACTGTAGAACTTAGGAATCTTATATTTTCTGTGAAGCAATAGTGTTATGGGTACTAAGTGTGGGTTTTAGTTCAGGGAGTCCAGTGTTGGTGCGACGACCGACGTATCCATACACCAGGACCCTGACTTCTGATTTCTGACTCAGTGCACAAAACACTAATTGTGTGTGTGTTTCAAGAGTTTTCTTAGTGATCTATTTGAGTCAGCTCACCAGGTATAACTTATTGACCATGGCGCACCTGTTTCTTTTTAGGATGGCCCACATAGACAGCCATCCAGGGTTCCAGGATTTGTACGAGATGGCAGCCCACCAATCGATGAGGCCTTGGGGTAGGGTCCTGTTACAACGGAGGCTCTAGCGGTACCACTACCCGTTGAGCCACCGATGCCACCAGCCCTAGCAACAGAGAGTACACGCCTCCTGAGGGTATTTCACAAGTTCCAGCGCCAGAGGCCACCTAGGTACAGGGGTGAGATGGACCCACAGGAAGCCGAGGATTGGCTAGAGGTTGTGGTGAGAGTCTTCAGACTGGTAGGGACACCAACAAACCTTATGGTGATCTTTTCCGTGAGTCTCCTTCAGGCAACAGTAGTCAGATGGTGGAGCCTAATGCTCCAGGTGCATGATGAGATGACACTTCTCTGGGCAGACTTCGAGAGCCTGTTTCGGGCAGAGTTTGTCCCAGCCACCCTACGTGCAGTGTAGATATAGGAGCTACTGTATCTACTGCAGGGTAGCATGATGGTAGATCAGTACTCAGCGAGGTTCACCGACCTCTCACACTACTCCATAGATATGGTTCATGAACCATTCTTCAGGACCCAAACCTTCGATCAGGGGCTCAAGCGAGAGATCAGGGCTTCAATGATCTCCCTCATCATCCCGACGTAGGTGGGGGTGTTGGAGCGAGCCCTCTTAGTGGAGAGTTTCCTTGCTGAGCAGTCACCAACAGCGAGACCCGCCATCGGGAATCACATAGCAGAGTCTTCTGTAGCTGGCAAAAAACAGATTTCGTAGAGGTCCAAGCAGACCAGACCATCCGGTGGATGACCTCAGGGCATGAGTTCGGTTGTACGAGGCACATGAGACATATCTAGTCATTTGAGGAACAAGCAGTGTTTCACATGCAGCAGATAGGGTCACATTGCTTGTGACTATTCGACCCGCCATTCGGATGATCAGAAGACAGTTGAGGGACCTCCCAGGCAGAGGCAGAGGTTTGATCAAGGTGATCCACCGGGCACAGGTGGACGTGGCAGAGGATCTTGTCGTGCAACTAGCGGTGGGTGACATTTCGAGGTGTTACCACCACCACCACCAGGAGGTCCACCCCGACCATAGGGAGTAGGTGGACATGTGAGAGCTCAGCTTCAAGAAGTTGAGGCTTACGATCACGATGCTCTAGAGATGATTCGAGGTACAATCTCTGTCTACTCCACCATAGATGCAGTTTTTATAGACACAAGTTCTAGTCACTCTTTCATTACCACTTCTCTTGTTCGGATCTCGGAGATTCTGATGGAGCCATTGGCTCGATCCTTATTCCTATAGAATCCTACGGGAGCAGACTCGATGATCAAGCACTGGTGCCGGCAGTGTGAGATTACTCTAGAAGGTGAGAGCTTTAGCTGGGATCTCCTCGTAGTGGCATCGAGGCCTTATGACGTCATCTTGGGTATGGACTGGTTATCTACAGTCCATGCTCAGATCGACTGTATTAGGTACAAAGTGCGGTGTGTACGTACGGATGGGACTAGGTTCACCTTCACCGGTGAGAAGGGAGCCTTTGCAGCACAAGACATACTTACTTGGAGGAGGGTGCGGCCAATCACTCATCAGTTGGTTTTCCTTACCCTCAGAGCAGTTGATGTGGAGAGTCCGAGCTATCCTGTAGTGGTGGACTAGTACACGGATGTTTTCCCTAATGATGTTCTAGGACTACCTCCTCGTAGAGAGGTGGACTTCTACATTGACCTATACCCCAGGACGACACCGATATCTACACCAGTGTATCGGATGGCTCCCATGGAGCTTCGCGAGCTGTGGGTACAACTAGAGGACTTGAAGGGGAAGGGATTCATCTGACCTGGTGTTTCTCCCTAGGAAGCCCCGATTCTATTTTCCAAGAAGGCGGATAGAAGCTTGAGGCTTTGTGTCGACTACCGTCACCTAAACCAGGTGACTGTGAAGAAAAAGTACCCACTCCAAAGGATTGAGGACCTCTTTGATCAGTTGAAGGGAGTATGGTGGTTCTCGAAGATAGACATCAGATCTAGCTATCACCAGCTCAGAGTTTGAGACGAGGATGTGCAGAAGACGACCTTTAGATGTCGATAAAGCTACTATGAGTTCTTGGTTATTCCATTCGGTGTAACCAATGCTCCAGCAGTGTTCATGGGACTCATGAATAGGATCTTCCATCCATACCTTGATTGCTTTTTCATAGTCTTCATTGTAGACATTCTGATCTACTCAACTACTGAGGAGGAGCATGCTACCATTTGTATGTAGTACTGGACACACTCCGAGAGCACCAGCTTTATTGTAAGCTCTCTAAGTGCCAGTTATGGATCCTAGATGTTCACTTTTTGGGACATATCATCTCATAGGATGGAGTTGCAGTAGATCTAGTGAAGATTGAGGCGGTACTTGCTTGGGAGCCACCCAAGAGTGTGACAGAGGTATGAAGTTTCCTGGGTTTGGCTAGTTACAATCGGAGGTTCGTACCAGACTTCTCTAAAGTTGCAACACCACTATGATCCTTGATGAAGAAGGGGAAACCCTTTATGTGGTCAGAGAGATGCTAGTGGAGCTTTCAAGAGATGAGGCAGATGCTGAATAGTGCCCCCATCTTGAGGCTTCCATAGTAGGGAATAGGTTACGTAGTCTACTGTGATGCATCAGGGACCAGACTCAGGTGTGTCCTGATGCAGGAGCGAGTAGTGATCGCTTATGGTTCTCGTCAATTGAGACATCATGAGAAGAACTATTCCATCCATGACCTGGAGTTAGTAGTAGTGGTCTTCACCTTGAAGATGAGGTGGCACTATCTGATGGGAGAGTGTTTCACAGTCTACTATGACCACCAGAGTCTCAGGTATATATTCTCTCAGAAAGACCTGAACCTGAGACAACGACATTGGATTGAGTTCCTCCAGGACTATGACTTTGAGATAGTATATACTCTTGGGAAGGGGAACGTTGTTTCAGATGCACTCAGCAGAAAGTCTGGTATATAGCTGCTAGGAGAGGCGACAGAGCTGCTGGCCACTTTACATATATCCTTTGTGGATAGGGATGGAGCATCTTTCCTTCAGTATCTTACAATCACTCCCCCACTTCTTCAGTGAGTCAGAGAGGCACAACATGGGGATGCTAACTACGAGACACGACATGCTCAGATATCCACAGGGAAGGCACCTGATGGATTTTCTGAAGGTGGGGAGCACGTCATCCTATTCAGAGGACGTAATATGGTACCAGTGTCAATTCAGGAGGAAGTGTTGAGGGAGTTCCACACATCCCCTCTAGAGGTACATCCATGAGTGGCGAAGATTTACTAGGACCTTTGATGACAACATTGGTGGCTAGGTATAAAGAAAGTAGTTGCAGAGTTTGTATCTCGATGCCTCACTTGTCAGCAAGTGAAGGTGGAGCACCAGGTACCAGCAGGCTTGGTTCAGCCTTTAGAGGTCCCAGAGTGGAAGTGGTATGGGATATACATGGACTTCGTGACATGAATTCCACATACATCCAGGGGTCATGACTCGATTTGGGTGATCGTTGACCGACTCACCAAGTCGGCCCACTTCCTATTGATCAGAGAGCAAGGTTCAATAGAGAGCTTGGGATGACTCTACGTGCAGGAGATTGTGTGGCTACATGAAGTACCTTCTTCTATTGTCTCCGATCGTGATGCACGATTTACTTCCCGGCTATAAAAGGGGTTGCAAGAGGATTTCGGGATGCAAATTCGTCTGAGAACTACCTTCCATCCTCAGACGGATGGCCAAACTGAGCAGACCATTTAGACCCTCGAGGACATGCTACGTGCTTGTGTCCTCAACTTCAGTCGCAGTTGAGAGGATCACTTACCATTGGTGGAGTTTTCATACAACAACAGCTATCACTCCACCATAGGGATGGTACATTTTGAGGTGTTATATGGGCGACCTTGCAAATCACCCTTGTGCTGGACTGACCCTGGGGAGTCAACACTAATGGAACCAGAGATGGTACGAGATACCACAGAGAAGGTGCAGATCATCTAGGAGTGGATGAAGACTGCACAGAGTAGGCAGAAGTCGTATGCCAACAGGATACAGAGACCTCTAGAGTTCGAGTATGGTGACCATGCCTTTCTACGGGTCTCACCTCGATGAGGATTATGAAGATTTGGCCGAGGCGACAAGTTATCTCCTCATTTCATCGGACCTTTTCAGGTCCTCAGAAGAGTTGGAGAGGTGGAATACCGCTTAGCTCTTCCACATCAGTTGCACCGGGTGCATGACGTCTTCCACATATACCAGCTAAGGAGATACGTGCACGACCCTTCTCACATCATCGACCATGGGGAGCTGGACATCGACGATGGGGTGACTTTTACGGAGGTTCCAGTGGAGATTGAGGATCTACGGGAGTTGATCCTTTATGGATGGTCGATACCTCTGGTGCACTTTCATTGGCAGCATGAGAACCTCTAGGAGAGCACATGGGAGTGAGAAGCTCAGATGCGTGCTCAGTACCCCCATTTGTTCCTTTAGTTAGAGTTGTATCTTATAGGGGCGTAAAGATCTGAGGTGGGGAGAATGTAAAGACCCTAAATTTCCATGGATTTTTTTTCTTAAATACATGGGAATTTTACAAGTCTGTGAAAATTGACTGTGAGTGATTTTGAGGCCTGGTGTACCCGAAATCAATTTCTGATGTTTTTTTCAGGTACGTTCAGTAAACGTACGAGCATGTTTTTATAACTTTTGAACCGATGCATGGAATTGAAATCCGAGGGCACCATTGAACTCACAGTGTCAGTATTCGCTTGAGAAGACTTTCACCTCGACGTAAGATGGTCGAGAATAAAAGATATTTTTTGTGTTTTACGTGGGAATAATAAAATAATATAAGTGCATGTCTTAATTTATTTTATTTGTTATATCCACCATGTGGAAGTTGGATGTGGGGACCACCACACCTTAACCTACCATGAGAGGTTATAGTGGTGGGGCCCACCTGAACCTAACCTCCTCTTCATGTTTATTGTTGTGGGGACCACTTGGGATTTAAACCCCCGTGAAACGACCTATTAATGGAGAAACCCTCAAACTTCCCTTAAGTGTAGGGGAGCCTCTTCGACTCCCCCACACTTAATGTGCATTATCATCCTAGTTAATTAATTAAGCCAACAAATTCAATTAATTAATTAAAACCATTTGAATTTTATGCCAAAAATTTAATAGGATATCATAATCTATTATTTTTGGCTTGACATTCTTCAATTTGGTGGAACGGGGGAGAAGAGAGAAAAAGCTCTCGCCAACGAAGAATGAAGAACGCGTTCTTCCAACGAAGAATGCCGGTGAGGATCATCTACGACTTTCTTCCTCGGAACCTCATTCGATGTAGGACGCGTTTGTCTACAATGAATCGACGCCTGCCTTTCCACGACTTTGTCAATGACCAATGAACAAAGGTAGGGGTTCAAGATTTTCTAATTGTTGCATGTTCTCCGTTTTCCGACAAGGTTTATAATTAGAAGCTGCTTGATATCACCCTAAAACGGAGGGCACAGGAAAAACAGACACGACCCGAACCCTCCACCTTCATTGTGGAATTTTACGCTAAATACAGCATGAGTCTAGGATGAGTGTTACTTGTCAATAATGGTTACAGATCGAAGGCGACATCCTGAGGAGAGAGTGAATTCTTCCAGAACGAGAATCGGGCCACCGGAACTCATCCGAGGACCCACAGAAAGATCGCCGATAGATGGAACCGACTAGCGTCATCACGTGGCGGTGGTGGCGCAACTGCACCGTTGGAGGAGTGGCCCGTGGCCGACTGGCTGTGGTGGCCATCCGTGAAGGAGACTGGCAGCTTGTGCCACCGGGTTGCCGAGGAAGGCGTGGCACAACCGCGCCGCGCAGTGGGACCAAAGGGGGTCATGACCCTTGGCCACAGCGGTGCAGCAGTGGGAAGTGAAAGGCCGACCGCAAGGAAGACCAGCGGCTCGAGACACTGGGTCACCGAAGGAGGTGCGGCGCATCTGCGCCCTGCGGGAGTCGGCTGGTCGCTCGGCCAGCCAGGAGGACCGGGACCCACCGCTGGGTCCCATGTGATGCGGACCAGCACCACGTGGTGCCAGTTTGTCTCCCACCTGAATGACATAAGCTGTTCGGGATTCACAGGGGTGCAGTCTCCCCCCTGAACGCAGCTAGGGCGGACCCCACGGGCCGCCAGCTGCGCGGGCTGGACCCAGTACAGGCCAGACCCTGCGCGGGCCGGACCCAGCACGGGTCGGGCCACCAGTGTGGGACGAGCTATCCTCGTGGGCTGGGCTGCCCCTATAGACCAGGTCAGACCCCAGTCCGGACTCGGGTCGGCACGACTGGGCTGGACCGGACCCGGACCCGTTTTGGCCTGTTTCCACTCTTTTGCCCGTACCTTGAGCTACGGGCATCCGATTGATGAACCGTCTATGGAGACAGAAACCATGGAAGGAGATAGTTCTTTTGGTATACCCCACTTGAAGTTTGGACATAGTTGGGGTATGTACAGGTTGGATCGAATGTAAATCCAACTGGGCCCTCAGAATGGAAATGCCAATAACTCTCAGACCGGGCGTCCGATTGACGCACCATCTGTCGCGTTGAGTTTATTATGGAAAGAAAGACCTTTTGGGTATAGAAACTTGGGACTTCATGTCAGTTGATGTATCGAAACTTGGATTGAGGAGCGGACCCTCCCGAAATCGAGCATGCTTCATGCGGAACCCTGTGTCTTGCTGTGCACTGATAACTGTTCCTGGATCCTGTGTGGGTTCGAAAACACTGATGAATATTCCTAGATCCTATGTGGGTTTGAGAGCACTGACAACTATTCTTGGATCATGTGTGCGTTCTACAGTACTGATGACTGTTCCTGGATCCTGTGTGGGTTCGACAGCTTCGACGACTGTTCCTGGATCCTGTGTGGGTTCGACAGTTCTGATTTATGTTCCTGGATCCTATGTGGGTTTGACAGAATAGATGATTTGGTGGCTACATCTGATCATCTCTATCTCTATAAATAAGTTGTATACCTGTCTGATCTGAGTCGGTAACTTTTGTGTTTACCTCATGACTGAGATGAGTTACTTGATAACTTAGGTATATGTATAGGCATATACCAAAGTGGGGTTATCCGTTTATTTCTTAATCTGTGGTTTATCCTTGTTGGATTTTGTGTGACCTTGAGGGTCTCGGGGTCCCTACTGAGTATCGTTATACTCACCCCTACACGGGCTATGCCCGAACCTCGTTGTGTTGGATGCAGACGACAGACAACACTGACCGAGGCTGAGTGTACTAGGACTGGATGGTGTCCGGAGGTGGACATCATGATGAGTCAGTACCCATAGGAGACTATCAGACGTGGAGTGCTGAGGAGACTATCTGTACCTACCCTTCATGTAGGATCCGTGGTGGATGATCCAGGAGCTTCTTTTCATCTTTCAGCTGTTTTTACCTTTTCAGTTGTACTTGTACTTTACAGTTGGGCTTGTATTTCCAGCCCCTTTACTTTTTAGCAATCTTTTGTTATACAATTTTTCTTAGTGTTTTGTATTCAGCTGTGTGCTCTGTTGTGTGTGTTTATGGTTATAAAGGAAATACCTTCCTATATTAAGGGAAATTTGCCTTTGGTTCTAGTCGCTATCCCCTGGCCTATGGAAGGCGGGCTTGGGGTAGTCACGACACAGGCCCCGGGGGACGGGTCGTGACAATAAAATTATGTTTTTTTTCAGATGAGAATACCACTAAAAGCGATATATATATATATATGTTTGTGTGTGTGTGTGTGTGTGTGTGTCTATGTGTATATGTGTGTTTTGGTCATTTTCTTGCACAACTATGAATGGTGTGGATCACACCAGGATTCTATATCAATATAGAATAACTAGATGCTGTAATGTTGTGTAGATATCTCCCCTTTTCATAACAGACTCATGCAATATATATATATATATGTGTGTGTGTGTGTGTGTGTGCTGGCAGTTTTCATGCACAACTATGAATGGTGTGGATCACACCGGGATTTTATAATATTCTCATTATTCTCGAAGTATTCATGCAAAGAACATGTTTTTAAATTCAAATAAATATACTAAATAAGACACCAAGAACATTCACTGCAGTTTTCCATTAACTTCTTCTTGTTTTCAACCATCATCCATTAAAAACTATTAACTATCAATCCATATAATCTACAGATATCTCCTTTTAAATCCACCACTTAAAATATCCAAATATCTTGTGAGAATACCTCCATTTTAATTCACCACATTGTCCATAACATAGGAAAAATTTTAAACCTCCAACTGAATATCTATGTCATAAAAAAACCATTCAAACTTTCATTTTTAAATCCTGAACCTCAGAACATCGAAACTCACTTTTTAATTGTGTTTCCAAACTAAATTCCTTTCCCTTAACACCAAGGCATGAAACAACACTTCTTTATGAAATATTCCCTTCAAAACGTTGGACACCATGACCACTTGTCCATTTTTCTCCACTAAAAAATCTGGATACACCAAAACACTCATCTTTCCAATACGCAGGTCCACCACAGTGAGAAGAATGCTTTTAGTGAGTGTCCCCACTATAATTCTTATCATTAGAACATGGGAGAAATGTTTCAATAAAAATATTCAAAATAGGAGGCACTAAATCATATAAATTGGTGGTGGTAAGATGAAGCTTATAGTGGGGAGCACCATAAGCCTGAAAGGTGTTAAAAAATGACACCATTAGGGTTTTTAGATATATGGGCTTAGGTAAACACCCAAAGGGGTGACCAATAGGTCAAGAAAACTCCCCAAATGGGTTTCTCCATAAGATAAGGTCACAAAAAACATGATATAACAAATCAACTATTTAATATTCTATAAAAAGGGATCGTTGGAAGGTTGTAGTGAGAGACATAATGACACAACTTCTAAAGGGAAACGAATCGAAGGAAAAGAATCATGAACCCTACAAAAACCATTTATAAATTCATTCACTTCACCTAAACATGGAAATTTCATTTATAATATTCAAAGGGTGAAAAGGAAAGTGTCATGATCAGGGAATATGCCTACTCGGGAAATGTCATTTGTGCTAAATGAGTATGATAAGCCAATTAATATTATTCAAAGAAAACAAAATCTAACTAGCCAAAAAACAAACACCAACAAGAGGAATATGGAAAACTCAAAAAAATATAAACATGATACAAACAACTATCACTACTCTTTGGTTTATAAGACAGTGCACCTCCGTTGGAGGGGTTTTATTATAAAATCATGGAATTGCTTTATCACAAAATTCATTTAATTATATTTGACATTTATTCTAAAACTCATTCAACACAAATAAAATGCAATAAGTTAAGCAACTAGATCAACATAACTATCACTGTGAGTTTTTGTAGACAGCACACCTCCGTTGGAGGGGTTTTATTATAAAAACATGACTTTATTTATCAAATGAAACAATTATATTAAATAACACTTATTCAAGATATGCAATTCAATATAATTAAGAAGAATTAAGAAATAAGATAAATTCAATTTAAATCATTCTTAAATTAAAGAGGCTACGAGAGGGACTCTACCTCAAGGTGGGACCAAGGCATCCACTTCGGCTCTTGGAGCTTTCTAACTAAAAGCTGCTACTCCTTCACTGGGTATACGCACCTTCACACACATTCAAGGACACCTATCCCCTATGAACACACCCTCATGGACATGAACATGTGCAAGGGGATCCTTTCACATATGCTTATATGCATATACTAGTCTCCACTCACCTACATATGAATTTATATATATATACATGGGCACAACTATCCCTATACGTGCATAATCACTACTATGGGTGACTATACACATAACGGGGGAACCCACATATATATACTTACTTACCTATGCACACGCAGGCGAGTCGCCCTTGACTTGGCGACTTGAAACCAACGATCAGGGATCAACGCACTACACAAAGGATATTAGGAACCTTAAAACACATAAAGGACGCTACATAACTAGTGAGAAACCAACCAATGGCATTAAAGCCTTACCTAGATTAGCAGCAGAGAACCAAATCCACCCGAACCAACACAAAATGATCCAACACCCTACTGAAAACATAATATGGAGTTAAAAACACTAAATCCCCAAATACATGAGGTGTGAGACAAGTAGAAACCATATAATCTTACCCCGGATCAAAGTCGGTGGACTGAATCAATCTAAACTCCTTATGGCCCCTTCACAGAATATAACTACCCTATGTCTATAGAAAGAAGTCAAAGATCTAAGTGGCCAATGCGATAATGAAAATAAAATAAAAACTAAACTAAAACATACCTATCTCCTGTGACTATAAATTTCACCGCCCAACATATAAGAACCACAATGACCCATGGGTCAAATCATGTTTCTTCAAGCAAAGGGGAAACAAATCAATGTTTCAAAATGATACTATCAAATAGTACATTCCTATTAATTAACAATTACCCTTCCTATTAATGGTATATAATCAATTTGGCTCAAGTTTCAACTTATTTTGGTTTTGTTCGATACAAGGTATGAGGTCTTATTATTCTTGGTTTTTATGTTTACAATTGAGATATTTATTTAAAAATGATGCATGTATTTGGCATTATTATTTATGGTTTTAGTTCTTAGACTGTTGGCATGGGGCCTGTCCACATGAATAATTCTTGTAATGTAGGGTTCAATTGAAATTTATGCGCTTTCATGTGATTCATGTCACTAATGATGAGGCTCAACTGTTTAAATTAAAAAAACCCTATATGGTGTTTTTCTTTATAATTTATTGGAAGTATTCTACACAGTTGAACTATAATATTACTTCTAATTAATGGTATTATGGATCATATGGTGAGATTTTCCTTGATGATGACTACATAGTCTCTCCATGAAAGGGATGTATATTGACCCTTGGTGAATACTGGGCATTGGTGTTTGTAGTTACAGAGAAAAAAATCAT
The DNA here is from genome assembly GCA_963277665.1 of Viscum album. NCBI lineage: Eukaryota > Viridiplantae > Streptophyta > Magnoliopsida > Santalales > Viscaceae > Viscum > Viscum album. The sequence continues at coordinate 596,689,411 of OY728127.1, forward strand.
TTGATATTACAAGATAAGATTCAATGAGTTATATATTAATTAATGATATAAGTAGGTCATGATTGATGGCTAGATTATCACTATATAATATATGAAATCCTTGAACATCTCTCTATGGCTTATTCATGTTGTTCATATGAATCCGATATGTAGTCTCACCATGCAAGGGATGTATACCTCCGCTGGTGCCACCTCCAACTCATCAAATTCCATCCCCTTCCAAAGGAATTCCCTCAAAGAATACATACAAGAGGAAATGTGTGAGGTAGTCAACTAAGAAACCTCACACAAAGTCATCAAGTAAGTAGTGTGTTTTCTGAATTTAATCATCAAATTTCTTAATTATCTCTTCATGTATAAAGAAAGTATTAATAGCCTCTATAGAACCTTAAACACTAACATTATTATTCGGTCATTGATTGACAACAAATTGATTATAACTAGGTTCCGTGGGAGTGATGGACTCTAAGGACAGTAAATAAAATGAAATATATTAACATAGTAGAAATATAGATATGGTGTTCATAAGTCACCTAGGTTTAGAGAAGGTTCTTTAGTGATTTTATGGAAATGAAATCACCCTGTAACTAGGTCTCCAAGTGGATAAGATATCAATTGGGATATGAGTGGTCTAACATATGTCTTAAAATTGGGATGATATGTGTATGGACTAGATTATGATTTAGATAAAGTAAAATATTCCTAAGAGGATTGGGCCTTGTAGTGATAGGTGTGGCAATTTTACATCTAGCATTTGATGAGGAAATACTTATGAGGATGGATTGGAATCTTGGTAGGTTCTTAGAGTTGGATAGTCCCTATGAGTATATAGAATGTATTATGAAAGGTTTTACTCCATTTAATGATTCAAGATTTCAACTAAAGAGATGAAGGATGAGATTCTAGTGTGGGTATTGGGAATTGTCAGACAGATTGGCCTTATAATTCTAAGAGGATTGGTGTGATTTAGCTTAGTATGGAACCTGATTAGTTGGTCTGGGTTATAATTCATGATTTTGATGAGGTTCTTGACCAGATTATTGAGAATATAATTAAGGAATGGTTGACATGATGAGAGAAGACTATAGTGTGTGGGATGATGATTATGGTCAATGAGTAGTGACTAGGATGGGTCCGAGGGACCCTCGAGGATTCCCATGTGGATGAGAAAAGAATATAGATGTGTTTGACATAGTGTGCTTTTGTGACCAGGACAATCATGTGGTGAATAATATTCTTTGTCTTGTTGGATGATGAGATGTGCATCGAGGCATGGGATAATCCTCAAGAGATGAGTCTAGACTATGTGACTGAGAGGATAGACTAGGATATGTTTGATAGGATTGGGTGAGTGGCCAACCCATGAGAGGATGATACGATGTATATAGACACTTGGAGACGCTTGGGGTTATTTATGATATCTCATGGAGACACTTGGGGTTATTTCATGACTCCAACATACTCCAAAAATGTTCCCACACAATGTTTTAGAAAAACAATTCCATCTCATGGAAGACCCCAAGGCTCCTCTAGATTCCAATGTTTCTTCACACTCACACCTCATGGTATTACAGTATACAAGTGATCTACATCAACTCGTCAGGATATCATCACTACCCTCCATCCGTAGAAAGAAGTAAAATACCTAAGTGGCCAATGAGATAAAGAAAATAAAATAAAAACTAAACAGAAACATACCTGTATCCTGTGACTATACTTGTCACTACCCAATATATAAGAACCACAACGCCCCATGAGTCAAATCATGTTCCTACAAGAAAGGGAGAAACAGCTCCATTTAATAATCTCTTCATTTTTCATTATGTTCTTTATATAGAACATTGTTGGAAACACCATACTAGTATACTTAGCCATTGAATATGCACCTATGATACATTAGTTGAGTTGAATATTATGCACATAACCCTCTTCACTATGGAAAGAACCTCATAGGTACCATAATCAATGTTTAGTAGTTGATCCTACTCTTGAACGTGGTTGGGCACTAGTCCATGAACCAGATGGTATACTTGGTCATGAGGGTGTAAACCATTTCATTAAACTATACTAAGAATAAAGGTGTTGGTATCTTTTCTACCAGAAATGAGAATTTCTCAAGGCTTGAGTGCCAATCAGCTTCAGTTCCTAAGTTAATGGCCCCTTAACTATCCGTAGATGTTAAGGGGTGTCTCCCATGGGTGTCTTGTGGTGTGTAGTGTCTATCTATGATTTCTGTGGTGCTTCTGTATTGTGGGAAATGTGTATTACATGGTCAGTTTAATAAATACATTGGTCAATTGAAAAATACACCCATAGTCAATAGAGATATACCCACTTTTGATAGATAATACCATCCAAATAACCAACTCGAAGATCCAAGACCAACATTTTACTTTACCAATTCCAATTACATAATATACAACACCAACTTATGTTTTATTCACCAATCAATTAAAGGGAAAGAAACTCCTCAAAATAGACCATAAAATCTCATATAGAATCAATCACCTCCAATTAACCCACATCATTTCACATCTTAATGACGATACAACCTCATCACATGTATATCATGATTAAAAAAATCCAATACAATATAGCGTCTAATAGGAGTCTATAGAGGAAAATATGAGGTTTCAAAAAAATCATGAACTTTTTATTGAATGCATTGTTCGAATGAATGAAATAAAACCTATGAATCTAACCCTACATTTCTGGAAGACTCTATTTTGAAAAAATTCACAATTTTCCCAATAATTCACCACACCATGAGTTGGTTACTACCCAAAACTCTAGAAAATTCACGATTAATATGAATATTTATCCTAACTATTAACCTAACAATGAATTCCTTGTTGCCTCATTTTTTAAAAAATAAGACTAATTCTTACCTGGAAGTACCGATTAAGAACCCTGGCAAGAGAAGAGGGAGATGAGAGAGGGGGGCATCCCGCAGGGTGTTCAGCCATGGGGGGTCTCGTGTGCGACTGGAGAGGGGGCCGAGGGATGTCGAAGGAGGAGATTGAGCCAAGAGGGGAGGGGATGTCTCCAGGAGAGGGAGATGAGAGGGGAGGGGAGAACGCCGCTGGGATCCGAGAGGGGAGGGGGATGTCGTCGTCGGATATGGAGCTGAGAGGGGATGTGTAATGTCACTGTAGGAGAGGGAGGGGGCCGGGAGGCAGAGGCGGAGGCTAAGAGAAGACCGAGATTGGGGAGGGGAGGAGGGGGTTAAGAGGCGGAGGTTGGGGATTGTTAACATGGGATGAAAAGTTGGGAGGGACCCCTAAATTGGGTGTCTTTTTCCCTACGATTAATAAAAACTGTAAGTAATATTTTTATTTCCCAATGGTTTTGTTAAAACATTGGGAAAACCCAACATATAATACCCTATACCAACGGTTTAATAGAAATATTGGAATAGGTTCTTTATCCCAATGGTTTTTTCAAACCGTTGGGAAATAAGTGTTGGTATAGGCTAGAATTCCACTAGTGAAAAGAGTATGCAAACTAAAAAGTCCAACCTGTAATAAGAATGAGGTACTGGGACTACTACTCATAGCTATAGGAACACCTCGACCTGCTAGGATCTTAGAAGGCTCAGTCCGGTCCTAGTATGCCTTGGACTCCTTCAAAAGGCTACTCGTCGGCACAATACATGGCACGTGTGGGCAAAGCCCATGCAGAGGTGAGTATAACAACACTCGGTAGAGGACCCCAAAAAACCCAAATAAATACACAAAGAGAAGGTATAATCATCTCTAAATATTATGTTTCTACTAAACATATAGCAAGAGAAACACATCTAGATATACTTGAAACCTAGACCCATAGTCTACAACGATCGTATACCCAAATTAAGGATTCAGTTCGAAGATTGCACAAAGCACTCATCCACGAGAACTCACTCCACGAGTCTAATAGCTCTGATGATGTCTTTCCGAGAAGTACCATTTGTTCGGAAAATCCATGAGAGAGATAGGTGCACCGATAGATCTGAAGATAGAACAGATACACTCATTCTAGGAGAACACACTCCTGAGTTGGGAAAGATCATGATACATAGATGAGGATCACTGCCATGCCCTTGGAGGATACCATAACTCATCCGAATTCTCCTACTAAGTAGAGGATCGACATCCTATAGGATTAATCATGTCGATACCTGACTCTACCTAGGGTCAAGAATGGACAGAGGATCTCACTCTAAGTCTCTCAGAGGGACACTAACTTTATCTTGGAAAGTCATGCTAAGGGGATCATACACCTGTGGAAGGAAACGATACTTGAACTTCAGGGGAATGAGAAAGGGGAAATAACCCAAATGAAACCTATCCAAGGAACGATGGACAAAAGAATCAAGCCATGTAGAAGAGAGTACACAGAGTGTAGGAGTGGTCACAGGCCGTGTCCCTTGACTCTAGGTACTTCCCATGGACAACAACTTAGGTTTGGAGACCATGTTGTGTAAAAATGCATATACACAATGTATAGGAAGGATCACATTCCATGTCAAGGTATTTGTGGTTTGTTCCGTGTATGATGGACATGTGCCTGTACATGACCTCAACCCGTGTAATCCAACCCATGTAACCGGTACACAGGGTGAACCGTGTAACTGGCCTCATTTGGATTTGTGCTGGAGTACATGGCATGTACTCCACCCCATGTCCATGTATTGTCCGTTATACATGCCGAGTACCATGTAAGGACCCACACATCGTGTGATAGTGGTCACACGCTGTGTCTACGCTTCCTGTTGCCTGGAAACTCCAGCCGCCACTAGGTGGGGTCCACATGCCATGTCTTCTAGGAGCACACCGTGTCCTTCACCGTGTGCAATACATGAGACCTGGCCACTGTCATGTTGAAACCACATGGCGTGTCTAGTGAAGAACACATCGTGTTTATCGAGTTTTTCCAGAATGTCACATTCTTCATTATGTGCCCCAGGGAATCATTCGTTCTTCAATCTGGCCATTAGATCGATGTGAAACACTAAGATTGAGGTCGACCTAACATCCCAAAGCCATCTCCGTTGTTTTCGAGCCACTGATCGGCCCAAAAAACACGTCTCAATCCACCCGTTCAATGAACACTCGAAGAACGGTCCTCCTCGATCTAATCCGATTCGTCGTCTGACATAGCCATCGCACCTCCACTAGGTTTTCATGATGTTCAATCTACAATTTGGGAACTTTTCATTGTGAAATGATTTCTCAACGATCCGTTGTTCGTCTCCCCACGAAGAATGAAAATAACGCGGGGGTAGAGGATGAAAAAATTCAATAAACCAAATCATGGAATGAACCTCTACTATCATTTTTCATGACATTTATCCACTCCTATTAGAAGGATTAAATAGGAAGAATAAAAAAAATCAATAATTATCATAAATAAATTCCCAGATCAAAACCCCAGAAGAAACGGAAAATAACACCCTCCAACATGAGCGCACAACCCATGGACCAACCTATTTTTGGGTTGATCCATGTTCAACATTTAATAAAAGAATGGGGAAAGAAATAAAAGAAACGAAACCCCTACCTCAGTCTTCGACAATGAGGGAGATCAGCCATTAGTCAGGATTCAAACTTGCTATGCAACAATCCACACATCATCTTTCATCGTCGTTCGTCAAGAATTCTATAAGGGTGGATCCTTTCCAAAGCTCTAGAAGATTCTAGGGAGTTTTTTGGGGATATGAGTATAACCCTGGGATCCTTATTATTTAAAAGAAAAATAAGTGTCACTGCATTATGAAAACATATAAAATAAAATAAATTATTAATTTATTTTATTTCCTTTAAAACATCCAAAAAATAAATTTTTCATTCGACCCGTACCAGCCAATGTTAGGACCCTGCCTATGGTAAAGTCACTACTCTAAACGCAATGGTTCCCTAAGATTTCTGATCTGGGCACCTATTTAAAATTTATTCCTCTTTTTCAAGAAAATCGCTCGTGCGTGCTATTTAAAAGTTTAATTTATTTCAAAAATGTATTCTTGGCACTCTGGGCCTCAGAATCGCAAACTGTTACAAATCTTAGTCTTGTAATAATTCCATATAATATTTAAAAATAATATAAAAAAATATGATACATTAAATTATCTCCACCTTAGGGATTTACATCCTCAAAAAGAAAAAACAAATGGATACTCAAATAGATGTGGGTAATGCGCAAGAATCTGAGCCTCCCACTCCCACATGATCTTCTAAAGATTCCCATGCTTCCAATGAACACATACCAAGGGAATATATCTCCCATAAAGGATCCTCTCCTAATGATCCTCAATCTCCACTGGGTAATCTGTGATGGTCACTCCATCTTTGATGTTCAGCTCACCCCAGTCGATGACGTGCGATGGGTCATGCACATACCTCCTCAGTTATGAAACATGGAAGAAATCATGTACCTAGTGTATCTATGGTAGTATAGCTAGGCAATATTCCACCTCTCCAACTCTGTACAGTATCTAAAAAGGTTTGATGAACCTCAGAGACAAATTTCCACCCCATCCAAATCTTCACACCCTCATTGAGGTAAGACATGAATGAAGACATGGCCTCCCTTATTGAACTCTAGAGGTCTCTGTTGCCTATTAATATAAGACTTATGCCAGATCTGTGCAGTCTTCATCTTCTCCTAGATGATCTAAACCTTATCAGTAGTAGATTGCATTAACTCTAGACCAGGAGTGCTGAATCTCTGGGGTCGGTCTAGTAGAGTGGTGACTGGAAGGGTTGCCCGTATAAGGCCTCAAATGGTGCCATTCCAATGGTAGAGTGGTAGTTGTTGTTGTATGAAAACTCCATGAGTGGTAGGCGGTCTTCCAGACTGTGATAAAAGTGCAAGATACTGTCCTAGAAAATATCCTCCAGAACCTAAATGGTTCTCTCTATCTGACCATCAGTTTGGGGATGAAACACCATGCTCAAATGTAGCTGGGTCCCAAATACCTCTTGCAATCCCTTCCACAACCGAGATGTGAAATGATAATTGTGATCTGAGACTATCGTCGAAGGGATGACATGAATCCAAACTATCTCCTGCACATATAGGTGTCCCAAGATCTCTACGAAACTCTGTTCCCTGATAGCTAGGAAGTGGGATGACTTGGTGAGCCGGTCAACAATCACCAAGATGGAATCATGTCCCTTAGACGTCCACATTAATCCCATCATGAAGTCCATCGATATTCCATCCCGCTTCCACTCTGGCACTTCCAGGGGGTTATCTAACCCCAATATAACCTGGTTCTCATCCTTAACTACTCACACATAAGGCATCGAGAAACAAACTCTGCTACTGCCTTCTTCATACCTGTCCACCAGAACTGATGCCATAGGTCCTAGTACATTTTCGCCACTCCAGGATGTACCACCATGGGGGATGTATGAAATTCCCTCAAAACCTCCTCCCACAATGCCAATAGAACAAAGTTTAATCCTCTAAAAAGGATGATGTTCTCCCCACCTTGTGAATATCCATCAGGTGCATGTCCTATTAATAGATGAACACATAAAGTCTCAAAGTCGACATCCGCTAGTTGTGCCTCCATGAATTGCTGTAAGTGTGGAGGGGTGAAAACCATCGACTAGAGATAATATTCATCATATCCATCCACGAAGGATAACTATAGTGGGGATAGATATTCCATCACCTCACTCAGCAACTGCGAACTCAATCTACTACTGAGAGAATCTGCCACAACATTTCCCTTCCCAGGAGTATAGACGATCTCTAAGTCATAAACCTGGAATAACTCTAGCCATCACCTCTACCTCAAATTCATACCCTTATATGAGAAGATTTACTTGAGTCTCTTATGGTCATAGTATATGATAAATCATTCACCCATCAGGTAGTGTCGCCACATCTTCAATGCGAAGACTACCACTACCAACTCAGGATCATGGGTCACATAGTTCTACTCATGTGGCCTAAGATGACATGAACCATAAGAAATCACCACCTGTCTTTGCATCAGGAAAAAACCAAGCCTGTCCCTTGATGCGTCATAGAGAACTACGTTCCTAACACCCTCCTATAAAAATCTCAAGATCAGTGCGCTTGTCAAACTCTACCTCAACTGCAGGAAAGCCTGCTGGAACTTCTCTATCCAGACGAATGGATGCCCCTTTTTGGTCAAGTATGTCATCGGTGCCGATATTCAGGAGAAATCAGGGATAAATATTCAGTAGTATCCTACCAGCTCAAGGAAGATACACACCTATGTCACACTCTAGAGTGGCTCCCTTGATAACACCACCTCGTCCTTGGTTGGGTCCACTACTACTCCATCTGCTGAGATAACATATCCCAGAAAGTGGACCTCCTATATCCATAACTAGAACTTTGAGTGATTCCCATAAATATGGTGCTCTTAGAGTACATCTAGGACCATCCACAGGTGTCTCACATGCTCCTCCTATGATGCTGAGTACACAAGGATGTTGTTGATGAAGACCACTAAGAATCGGTCTAAGTATGGTTGGAAGATCTAGTTAATAAGTCCCATGAACACTATAGGGGTGTTCTTCACACTGAAAGGCATCACCAAGTACTCATAGTGACCGTAGCAGCATCTAAAAGCTATCTTCAGTATATCCTTGTCTTGAACTCGAAGCTGGTGATAACCCGACCTGAGGTCAACCTTTGAGAACCATTGTACCCCACTCAGTTGATCGAAGAGGTCGTCGATCCATGAAAATGGATACTTGTTCTTCACCATAACCTAGTTCAAGCACTGGTAATCTACACACAGCCTCAAAATCTCATCTTCCTTCTTGGAAAATAACATTGGGGCCTTCCTAGGTGAAACACTGGGTCTTACAAATCCCTTACTCTAAAAATCCTCCAACTTCACCCTTAGCTTACGAAGATCTGCAGGAGCCATTCAATACACTGGTGAGGATATCAGTGCCATCCCAATGTGTAAGTAAATGCATAATTCGATCTCCTGGTGGGGAGGTAGTCCTAAAACATATTTGGGAAAGACGTACTCATACTCCTCCACTACTGCTAGGAACTAGAAGCTCACAACATCTACTGCTCCAAGGGTAAGTCTAGCCAACTCATGAGTGATTAGCTGTACCCTCCTATGCCTGAGCCCATCTTATGTTGCCTGGGTATCCTTTTCACCGATAAAGGAAAACCTTATACCATAGTTGCAGACACACCGGACTCTTCTCCTAAATTAGTCAATATGGGAATGAACCGAAGATAGATAATCCATATCGAGAATAATGTCATAAGGCCTCGATGTTGCCACCAAGAAGTTTTAGCCGAAACTCTCACCTCCAAGGGAAAGATCACACTATCTGAAAAGATGCGTGATCATCGAGTCTCCTATTTTAGGTGTCTCCAAGCATAAGGGTTGAGTCAACTACTCTATCATAATCTTAAGTTTTTTCACAAGACATGTGGTGAGGAAGGAATGACCGAACCTATGTCTATAAGTAAGGAAATTAAGATAGAAAAGACATAGATCATACCTCAGGTCATCCCTGGAGTCCCTGGGTCATACGTCTCAACCGCATGCATCTATCATCACCCTTATCTCCCATCTTCCTAAGCCTAGTGTGGAACTCCTAGGGGTGGTGGTGGGAGTAGATCAAAGCATCTTTCACCACTTGAAGATCTTCCTACTCCTCTTCCACGTTCGCAACATGGCGGGTATGTTTGCTCTATTCTATTCCTCTACCTCAGTGGTCCATCCACTGCCTCCCTGTCAGCAGCTTGACGGGTTGGATAGTCTCTCGCGAGATGTCCTCTACCATCACACAAGTATCATCGCCTATCCCATAGGCTAACTGGATCCAGCCTGAGAGCCCTGAGATGACAATACCATATCTTGGGTCCTCCTGTGACATCTCTCACATCCCGAACCCTATGATTGACGTTGGCTCCTTACTGTTGAGGTCTCCACACCTGTTTTCCTGCTATTGAATTCCACATGTTGCCTCTACTCCTCCAAGAATGTCTCAACCACTAAATCTTTCTCGAGCACCTCAACATAATTTGAAATGCATAGATGCATGACACTAGCTCAGATGTCCCATCGTAGACCTTGATCGAAGGTCCAATATCTGAAGTACTGATCCATGACCATATCCATAGAGTACCTGGTGAGGTTAGTGAACCTCTATCAATAGTCAAACACCATCAAACTACCCTGCTATAACTGAAGAAGCTCCTAGATACTCACTTCTCTCAGCGTAACTGAAGAGAACTCCTCCATAAAGAGTCACTCGAAATCCATCCACGAAAGAGTATCCTTTTCGTGAGTGTGCGTGGTAAAACTCCACCATCATACCAATTAAACCTGAAGAAGGATCAATCCTAGGATCACCATATAGTCTGTTGGTGTCCTCACTAGATGAAAAACGCTGGTCACCACCTCAAGCCAGTCCTTAGCTGCCTGAGGTTTGGGCTCACCTAGGAACCTGAGGGGTCTCTGTCTCTAAAACGCATGGAGCGCACTCAGCCTACGCCCCTCATTTTTTGGTACTACAGGTACCATGAGCTTCTATACTAGTGGTGGTATAATAGGTGCACCACCAAGAGGCAATGTCGAGGGAACTGATCCCTGTATCAAAGTCTCATCACTGAGGGGGTCATCCTCGTGATCGAGCTACTGAATCCTAGTGGGTATGCATCACAGATGCATATTGTATGGAAACAAGATGTACCATTGTCAACGAGTATATATAGATAACTGACATTAAAGAACATAAAAAAAACCCATTCCTATATGATTCATGTACCATTATTTTATTTCCCTGCAACTAGTGTTTTCATGTACTGAGTTGAAAAGAAGGTTATCGGAGTCCTGATGTATGGATACGTCGTCCGCCAACCCCAATACTAGAGTCCCTAGCCTGAAAACCAAACTTGAAACACTCAACACTATTTCCCCAAACCAATCTCACAGATTCTTGGTCCTAAGGTAGAACCAAACACCTTTGATACCACTCTGTCACGACCCGTCCCTGTGGTTCCCATGCCGCAACTCCCCAAGCCCACCTCCAATAGGCCAGGGGCTGGTGGCTAGCACCAAGTAGGCATATCACTAACATGGGAGACATTTCCTAAGTACCCATACACACACACATCTCCTAGCCCACAAATGATAAAAATTAAAAACCATGAAGGAGTGAAATGCATGCATACAACTAAACCCAACCAACAGAGTACAACAGAAAGTAAAGTGCGGAAAGTAAACTGGGATAGAATACAAGCCCACCCAAAATAAGAGTATGCAAACTACAAAGTAAAACCTTTAACAAGAAATAGGTACTAGGACTACTTCTCATAGCCATAGAAACACGTCAGCCTACAAGGAACTCAGAAGGCTCGGTCCAGTCCTGGTCCGCCCTGGACTCTGTCAAAAGGCCTCTCGTCTTCATAAGACACGACACGTGTAGGCAAAGACCATGCATGAGTGAGTATAAAAATACTTAGTAGAGGACCGCGAAAACCAAAAATAAATACAAAAATGAAATGTACAATAATCTCTACACAGTATATGTGTACTGAACATATAGTAAGAGAAACACATCCAGATATACTCGAAACCCAGACCCGTAGTCTACAACGACCGCATACCCATGCTAGGGATTCAGTTAAAAGATTTCACGAAGCAATCATCCAGGAAAAATCACTCCATGAGTATAATAGATCTGATGAAGTCCATATGAGAAGTACCATTCGTCAGGAAAAGCCATGAGAGAGATAGGTGCACCAATAGATCTGAAGAGAGAACAGATACACTCATTTCGGGAGAACACACTCCTGAGTGGTGAAAGATCATGATACACAGATGAGGATCACTACCAGGGCCTTGGAGGATACTGTGGCTCATCTATATTAACCTAATAAGTTGAGGATTGGAATCCTATAGTATTAGTCACTCCGATACCTGACTCTACCTAGGGTCAATAATGGATAGAGGATCTCGCTCCGGGCCTCTCAGAGAGATTCTTGACTCTATCTCGGAAAGTCATACTGAAGGGATCATACTCCTGTGAAAGTAAATGATACACGACCTTCAGGGGAATGAGAAAGGGGAACTAACCAAATGAAACATGCCCAAGGAACAATGGAAAATAGAACAAAGTCATGTAGAATAGAGTACACGGTGTGTAGGAGGGGTCACACATAGTGTCCTTTGACTCTGGGTACTGTCCATGTACAACGACTAGAGTCTGGAGAACATTCCATGTAAAGATGCATATAAATGGCATGTAGGAAGGATCACACACCTTGTCAAGGTATCAATGGTATGCTCCGTGTATACTAGACATGAGCCCGTACACGGCCTCAACCTGTGTATGCCAACCCGTGTAACCAGTACAAAGGGTGACCCGCATAACTAGCCTCATTTGGCTATGTAGTAGAGTACATGGAGTGTACTCCACCTCATGTCCATGTATCTTCTGAGATACACACTAATTCCCATTGAAGGAGCTACACGCTGTGTGATAGTGGTCACACACTGTGTCTATGCTTCCTGTCGCCCGGTAACTCCAACCGTCAGTGGGTGGGGCCCACATGTCGTGTCTTCCAGGAGAATGCCATGTCTTTCACCATGTGCAGTGCGTGAAACCTGGCCACTGCCATGATGACCCCACACATCGTGTTCAAAAAAGAACACACTGTGTTATTCGGGTTTTTTTAGAACATTGTGTTCTTTATTCCGCGCCCCAGGGAATCGTCTGTTCGTCGATCCGGCCATCCTATTGATGCGAAACTCCAAGATTGAGGTCACCCCAATATCCCGAATCCATATTCATTGTTTTCAGGCCTCCAATCATCCATGAAAACACATCTTGATCCACCCACGTGAATAACACTCGAAGGACGGTCCTCCTCGATCCGAGCCGGTTCATTGTCCACCATTTTCATTGCACCTCCGCTAGGTCATCAAAATGTTCGATCTGCGATTTAAGATCATTGCATCGCGAAACGGTTTCCCAATGATCCGTTGTTCATCACCCCACGAAGAACAAAAATAACACGGGGCAGAGGAGAAAGAAATTCAATAAACCAAATTGAGGAATGAACCTCTACCATCATTCATCACGGTGTTTATCTACTCCCATTAGAAGGATTAAATAGGGAGGATCAAAAACAAATTCAACAATTATCATAAATCAATTACCGAATCAAAATCCCAGAAGAAATGGAAAATAACACCCTCCCATAAGAATGAATGACCCATGGACCAACCTGTTCGTGGGTTGATACGTGTTCATCATTTAATTGAAGAACGAGGAAAGAAATCAAAGCAAAAAAACCCCTACCTGAGTCATCAATGAAGATGGAGATTAGCCGTCGGTCGAGATTCGATCTAACTATGCAACAATCCACGTGTCATTGTTCAATGGCATTCATCAAAAATTATCCAAGGGTGGCTCCTTTCAAAAGATCCATAGGATTCTAGGGAGTTTTCTGGGGTTTTGAGACTAAACCATGGTTCCGGATTATTTAAAAGAAAAATAAGCGTCGCTGTATTATGGAAGCATCTAAAATAAAATAAAATATTAATTTATTTTATTTCCTTTAAAATGTCCAAAAAATAACTTTTTCAGTTGACCTACGCCAATTGATGTTAATCCCCGCCTAAGGTAAAGTCATTTCTCTGAACGCAATGGTGACCTTAGATTTCTGATCTGGGAACCTGTTTAAAAGTTATTCCACTTTTTCAGGAAAATTGCTCGCGCGCACTATTTAAAAGTTTAATTTATTTCAATCCTTTTTCCAGGCACTTTATGCCTTAGAATCACACACTATCGCAAATATTGGTATCATAATAATTTCATATAATATTTAAAAATAATACATGGAAAATCCAAGACATTACATTTAGGTGCTTATATAGGATTTCATTTTAATTTTTGGATATTTGGATTGTATTTTGGACAGTTATTCATGGTTGATAGAGGATTATTATTTCTGTTGAGTTTTTTTAAGTAAAAATGATTATTTTGGGGATATACCTCTCATAAGAGTTTTTATATTTTATCTCACTATTCTATATGAATTTTAAGTAGTGGGGAAACCTATGTCAGGTCTCTATATCCTATGGGATTCATGTTTCTTGAATCTTGGTTTATATTATATTTTTATATGTTGATGATCTTGAGGAATTGTAATTTTTTTAGCTATCTTCTCTTGGGGTATCCTTGAATTTTTCATCTCCCTCGCATCTATTAGGATAAACATTTAGGTTTTGAGTTTTCATTGATTCCACTTTTTTAGTTCGACTTTTTAGGGGAACAAAGTGACATGATGGGGAGAATTATGACACCCCTATGTCATTGTGGTATTTTATATTGTATACTTTTGATTTATTATAAAATTATTGGAAGATGTAAATGTTTTAGTGTTTTTAGAGGTTTTCATTTTTGAGCTAAAAAAAACCAAGTTGAATTCAGAGGCTTTGCAGTGTGGAAGGTGGCTGTTTTCTAATGAAGGCATTTTTCATTCCTTTGTTTTTTTATATTTGGGAGGATTACACAACACATAGTCTACACTATGTATGGTCCTTATTTTTTAGTGAGTACTTCTTCCTCTCTGTGAAATTTCAAAAAGGGGAGCTGGCTATGCTATAATGGGGTGCATTGTTCCATGGAGTTGGTTGGGGTAGATGTTATGAACTATGGAGTAGGGGGGCATGCCACAATGACATGAGGCTCCATTTGATGCCCGTATGTCATTTTTCTTTGTTATTTCATATTATTTTATCTTATTTTGGGGTAATTTAAATTTATAGATATTTTCACTTGGAATTTTTGAAAATTTGGATTTTTTTATTCTACGCATGGTTTGCACGAATGATTTAGAGGAAACCATGTGGTTACCCTCATACAAAGAGTTTTTTAGCTCATTTTGTTCTTGAACAGTTTGGGGTGCACAGTTCGTACATAGTTTGAATTAAACCATGATAATTCTAGTAGAAACAATGTGAGGTATCTTGGGTTTAGGGTGTTGGTCCATGAGTTGCTCATGATTAGGTTAAACCATTCAAGGAAACTATACACCATGATGTATCTTGGAAAATTCTATCCACAAGGTTGGTGCATGGTTTAGAAAATCGTGTGGCTAAACAACACAATTTTCCCAAATTCCATTAAAATTTAACATTAAATTTCTACTCATGATTGGTTTTTTTATTTTCTCCTTGTATTTCTATCCTCTTGCTCGACTGACATAGGTGTATAATGGATGATCCTGTCCCTTCATCATCATCTTCTTCTTCTTTTTATTCTTCATTTTTGAGCCTCCTCTATGTCAATTCAAAGTTATTTCTCTCCATTAATCCCTTCAATAGTCTTTTTATTCCTTCTCCTTCTATATTTCTCCATTTTCTCTTAGATTGGTTGTCTCCCACATTCCTTAAGGAGGATGTTAGACTAAGAATAGGATTCGAGGTGGGTTCCAATCTGATGTTTTGGTTGTTAGGGACTAGGAAGGTGCACTATTGTTTGTTTGGGTGTTCACTATTATAGGCGATGTTTTCTGAAATTGTTTCAAAATGATTCCTTTTGATTCAAGTTATGTGTTTTTGTGAATTTCCTTTAAATTATATTTCATTTAATCATTGATAATTTTTAATGACTTGTTTTTTTTTAAATTAAGCCTATGTATAATAGTAATAGTAGAATTTATAAATGTTTTAGAAGTTGGTCACTTAGAACAAAGGGGTTTTATGGGTTTTCCTTATTTTCTAAATGATTATTTTAAAGAAAAGTTTTTTGAAATTTCCTATAAGTTATGTTTTAAATGAAACGTAATATTTGAAGGTGTTTTACCCTATCTAGGTCTTTGAAAAGGAAAAGTGTCTTCTTCAAAGTGATTGTTTTGAATTAAAGAAGTAATTTTAGAATTTAAATGGTTTTATGGGAGAAGATATAATTTAAATGGGATTTCAAATGGATTATATGTAACACCCTGAGATTTTAAAATAACACTATGTTCGATAACTCACATCTCACATAACACTGGGCTTAAACGAACTCCAAAATATCATTATTTTAACATGACCATTATAAACTAGCCATTATAATAGCGGGTGTGAATAATATTAACTATTTTATAAAATAAATATTAATTTCATATTCAATAAAAATTAAATTATTCTTAGGAAATGAACATATAATTTTTAGTAAAGTCATTTTATTCTTCAAATGTATATTTTCTTCAAAAAGAGATTTTATTACTTTCTATGAGAAAATAAATATAATTAATTTTTGATACTTTTATAAAATTTATTTTAAAAAATAAACATCATTTTTTGACTTAGAACATCACAAATATCATAGGGTAATTTTTTGAGAATTTTCTAAAAAAGTTGTTTTTTGGGTTAAAAAGTGAAAATATTGTTTTTACAAGATACCATAACTATTATGAAATAATTATTACATTATAATGATTTATAATTTATTAAAAATTATTCTTGATCGAGATTTATTTATTTAATTAAATAATACATAAGGTGTTACATTTAGATTCAGTTGCTTAACAATTTTGAATACCATGATTTTAACTTAAAAAAACTATATTTTTGAGTTACATGCTTAACATATTTAGAACTTATTTTTATCACTTTTTTAAATTAAATAAATTAAAATGGATTATATATTTGGAATTATTTTGTCCAAATTATTTTATAATTTTATTTTCATTTTTAGGTATAAAAATTTATTGTGGTAAAAAAAGATTTACTGCAGTGTAGGTAAAAAATGTAGTGGGTTAAAGTTAAAAGGTAAAAGTTTAAAATACCTAAAAACTACATAATTAATTTTTTTTGATGTTTTTATATAACTTAAACATCCTTTAATACATTAATTATAAACCAATTTCATTTTAATTAATTCCACCCAAATATGTTTGGCTTTAAATATAAAATAATCATTAATTAACCACTTAAAACCAACCATCCTCAAGTATAAATACCACCCATTTCTCCTCAAAAGACCTGAATCTATTAAAATCTCTACCAAACCCTGTAATAACCACTATAAACACATTAATTTGCTTCTATTCTCACCAAAAGAACAATTCCAAGTTTCTTAAGGGGTCCTTCAACAACGTGATATTCAAGAGGTAACTTTCTAAAACAACCTCTCTTAATTTCTTTTATTATTCTACCATATCTTCACCTCCTTCATAAATAAAAGAATAATAAATATAGTATCATATATGTACTTTAATTTTATATTTATAATGCAATATATTCTTTCCACACATTTTCTCATCTTCTCTTATTCAAATAAATGCAACCATTGTCCAAATTATAGCGGTTAACCATCTCTATGGATAATGTTTTTTTTATTTTCTATTAACACCTTAAAGGCTGGTCATAAAAGTATTATTATGGTTAAATTATATTTTAATAGGTATATTATAACTTCTTTCATGTTATGTAACTAATATATATACATAATACTAAATAATATGAAACTAGTTCGCGATGGTCAGAAAGACTGCCAAAATAAACTAAACACTTATCATTAACATTTAATCAAATGAATCATACTCATGCTAGAAATAAAAATGATATATGGGGTCATTTAAAATTGTGTAAGTGCATGAATAACATTTAATTTCAATTATATAATTTTATTTACATTTGAAGATAATATCCATAATTATACACAAGTGAACCGACCATGAAACCATGAATTAAACGGACCTGAAACAATAAAAATAATGAAATATTATTAATGAAAAAGTGTCAAGATGTTATAAAAGGATCATATAAGGTATTATAAATATTAATATAGTTATGAAAAAAATTAATTAAATTCTTTAAACAGTCATACAATTGGTTGAAGTATGAAAAACTAAAAGTAAGCATGAGGTAAGGGATTTATTAACTAAATTTCCATTCATTAGGTTAAAATTCTACTTCAATTATTTTTTCATGATAAGATTATGTGTGAAATGAATTTTTATTAAATTATGTTTTATTTTCAAAATTTTAAGTGGATTTACAGCGGATACACATAATCAATTCATTTTATTAACTCTCACTTCAATGATATGATATTTTTAAGAGAATTTATTTTAAAAATATATTTCTTAATGTTTCCATTGAAACTCTATTTTTATTCCATGTACATGTTTTATATATTTGTTTCCAAAAATATTTTTACTATTATATTATGATTTTTTAAAGTTATTTTTACTCATGGTTTACTTTTTACAAAATGTTTTGAATGGAATATTTTTTCATTTTCTAAAAAAAGGTTCTTTACGACTTTTCTGACAAAAATATGGAAGGGATGTTTTTTTAACTAATATGGTTCAAGCATATTTTCCCACTGTCACGATGAATTAATTATTTTAATATTCATTAAATTTTTAAATGGTTATTTTCAATGATTTTTTTTATTTTATAATTGTACATTGTTTTAAAAATAATCAATTTTCAAAGTGAAAAAGGGTATTTTCCTCAAGAAATTTTATATGTTATCATTTAAATTATTTTTATCTATGTAAACATCCCTTGTTGAATATTATGATTAATTGATATTTATATCTTATGATACCATATACATATTTTATTAAATGGTTTATGTTCATTTTGATTGTGGATTTACTATTTTGATACCATTCACCATATTACTCTAGATGGTTTGTGATTATGTTTACTGATTAGGGAAAGTTATTTACATTCAGTATGATAGTTTCAATACAACTATATATGTTTATTTTGTTTCACCCCTTTCAAATTAGGAATGAATTTGACTTAGTATTTGATGGGTGGGGCCTACTATAACCCCTCAATGCATCAGTAGGTCTCATGAGACAAAATAGCTTGGGTATTGGCTCATGTCTTGCCCATTTATGTATGGTGTCTTGGACAAAGCCTTGAAGGTATGTTTATGATGTCCAAAATTATGAATTACCTCATTATGAGATTAGTTATTGATTTCCATGTTATTATTCGAGTAGTATAACATCCATGGTTAAGTTTTCTAGATTATGTGATTATTTATATTGCATTGTTTGATCATATTTTATTTCAGCCATATTATGATCAAGTTATTGATTAAATAGAATGTTTTTTAGTTATTTACATTTATATAATTGATTATTCTAATTTATGATAGCTTCTGCTATACTTAACCAATACCGAGCATCTGATCTAACCCCCTTCTTATGTTTTATTTTCCCCAGGTTTCCAAGATGTTTATTATGATTAATATATAGGGTTAAGATAGGAAAATAATGGTGTCCTCAAAGGATTCAATATGTTGTATTTTATATTTTCAATTGTAATTTAAGGTTCAATTATGTATCTAGTTTTAAAAAAATACTAAAATGTTTAGTCCATCGGGATGTGATTCCTTGTATATTATGAAAATTTAATAAAGTAATCATTGACTCTAGGCTACTAGGTTTAGGGTAGTTACACTTGGTATCAAAGTATGTTTAGTAGAAAACATGGGAACTATATTTAGGAAAATATAGAATAGAGAACAAAACCCTATGATAGAATTTGTAAATACACCAAAAGAAACCAAACTTATGATTTAGAGATTAGTTATATCTAAACTTTTAATTTAAGTTAAGTAGTTTTGAGATTATATATTATGTTTCATAATGTTATGACATAATCTATTATATTAAATTATTTAGAAATTTATTATTATATAAGTATTTTTAATTTTATAAATTCACATAGTCCATGTAGGGATTTACCTCCTTGGAAAGATAACGATGCTGGAGCTGGAGCTGCGATTGGAGATGGAGCTAGAGCTGGAGTAGGAACTGAACAAATTATAACTATATTGGGACAACTAACACAATTTATGAATAATAAACTTACCCATATATATAAAAATGATCCATAATGTGGTGTACCAATGTTATAATGCTTCATATGACAATGAAATTCATCATTCAATGGGAATAAAAATCCATTTGTAGTTGAGAAATGAATAAGTTCCTTAGAGAAGATATTTCTCACTTTAGGAAGTAATGAAAGGGAGAAGGTTATCATGGTAGTTTATCATATCTCAGGAGATTTAGATCAATGATGGTAATTAATTCAAAACACTAAATAGGATGAAGAAATAACAAAACATGTAATGAAATGATTTTAAGGTTCATTTCATGGAAAAATATTTTCCTCATTAAAAATGAGCAGATATGGAGAGAAAATTCTTGAGTCTGAGACAGATGGATGATGAGAATATTTCAAGGTATAAATCCAAATTTACAAAGTTATCAAGGAATTACAAATATTACATATGTAATCCAAAGAGAAAAATTGATCATTTATTTGATGGGCTTAAACCAATCCATTGAAGGGAACTATTTTCCCAAAAAAATTTCATCACATGAGGATATGATATCTTTTGCTATCAAGAATATGAAAAAATTCTAAAAGTATTTTGGTTCTAAATTAAATCAAGATAATAATAGGAAAAAAATAGAAAAAATGTATAAGGGGAATAAAATAAAGAAGGATTTTCCCACATGTTATAATTGTGAAAAGAAACACCTCAATTATTTCTTGAAGGGAATGAGAGTTTTTTACAAGTGTGGAGAGAAAGGCCACAAGGATCATGATTAAAAAGGAAAGAAATAAGTTGTGAAATGTATCAACTATAAGTATATGGGGTAATACACAAATTAATTCCCCATGTTTTAAAGGAATATACCCTAGAAGAAGAAAATAGATCATGGTCAAGATTATTCTATTAATAAAACTGAAGCGGAATGATTATTGTACTTATGTATTTGGATCCAATAAATATATTTTAAAAGTATTATATTGATGATATTATCAAAATTTTTAAGTATTTTATTATAATATTATTTCTTAGTGGATTTTAAATCATGTTTCAAATAGCGTTGAGAAAAATGATTCATTGGAATGTTTAAATTCTTAGAGAAAACACGATTAAAGGAAAGATAAGATTTAATATGTTCCTAATATTGAGATAATTATGTTGTTGTGATTATATAATTTATATGGATAAAGTAAATTGTTTAGTAATTACTACCTTCTAGATGGTTAATGATTTGTTGAAAAAGTGGTTTATTCTATGTTTGATGAAGTTAAAAACATTTTTGGATCTAAGTAAAATATCCAATAATACGTGTTTTACTTAATAAATAAGGAAGCACTCATGTTTTCAATAAGGTTTTATGATAATTAATATTATTTAAATGTTTCAATAGAATACATAAATAAGGCATTCACATGTTTGGTATGTGATGATTAATATATACTTCTTATTGTTTGAGATATTAATGGTAAGTTAATTTTGAAAATTCAGTAACCTTATTTCTAAAGTTTTGGATATTGATATGTGGAAGAGTCATAAGGTTAACCATTTATGAAATGTTTTAAGTTTAAATTTAGATGAGGTTTTAAATATTAATGTGTTTATGCATACTGGACAACTTGTGCAAACCATATTGGTTTTTAAAAATAGTTTGAGATAGACGGAAAAAATTGTCACTCTTTATTGATCTTATGATCCATTGAAAGTGAATTTTAGTGATTCAAGCATAAAAAATTCATTTTTGGATATTCATTTCTTAGATTAAAGGATGGAGTTATTATGGACTTTTTCACTGGATTACCAATGACTCTAAGAAAGAATTACACAATATGGGTTATTATATTTTTGGGAAATAAAAATGAAATATATGAGATAACCTTTGAGATTAAAAAATTTATTTAATGTTGAATATATTAATGTTATTTTTGTAAATTTTTTAATGGTTATATTAATATATTTTTAGAAAAAGGACAGACCACAGGTCGGGTTGCAATCCATCACATCCAGAAAGGACAAAAGGCTTGAATTCACAAATGAAGGGAAGAAAGGGTGCATTGACTACCACTGGCCTATGTGATGTACTGGTTAGTATAAAATAGTTTTTCTTTATTTAAATGGTATTACAAATTAAGTATAAGTTCATTTTTGGAACCATGTATGATTAATATAAATATAATTTTATTTGAGTAAGAAAGGCTGAACTCTCATTTAGAGAAAATATGAGTTTGTGGTGGAAATTTCTTAAAGGATGAAACTCTACTTGTCAAGTAAGTATATTTACTTACATTCTTACACTAGGAAGTAAAATAATTTCTCAACTCTAGGAAATTGATTATGGAACAAAAAATTTATTCATTTACTTTTCTTATCAAGAAATCAATATTATTTTAACCCATCATATATTTATAGTTTTTTTATGGTAAAATTTTTAATGAATATATTCTCTATCATTCTCCATCATAAATTGATAGTTATATTTATCTTCAATGAATATATTTTCACTTTATGACAACCCTTATTTTTATTTCCCACATAAACATGATTTATTACAAAAACTCTTCACTTGATACAACATGGAATATCGAGAGGTCTAGTGTCTTTGGGGATTATGAACATTACATAACAACCTAAAACATGAAACAAAATATCTTTATTGAAAAATTCCTTTACACGACCACTACATTCCCTCTTACTTAGCATTGTATGGGATAACCTGAGGACATGCATAAGAAAACGGTGAG
Organism: Viscum album; assembly: GCA_963277665.1. Lineage (NCBI taxonomy): Eukaryota > Viridiplantae > Streptophyta > Magnoliopsida > Santalales > Viscaceae > Viscum > Viscum album. The sequence goes on from OY728127.1 coordinate 596,711,960, forward strand.
CTATAAATACCAGTAAGGGAATAAACATGGAATAACATGAGGAATAAAATACATGTTAGTAAATAGGCATATCAATAGATAACAAGAGAAAAATGAACATAAAAGCATGATAAAGCTTGATAATCATAACATGGAGATGTGGCAACAACACTTAACATAAAATTAGCATGAGCCAAGGCTCATTTCACCTGGAGCATGAGTAATCCATCATTGAAAATGAATCAAGAGTAAACCCTCATTTCAATTTAATTATCATGATTCATAACTCATTTCACATGACGTATCATGATACTATACTTTACCCAATGCATTGGAGAGCTATAAGGGCGCACCCTTCTTAAACATTTTATTTCATGCATAAGTGTGCCACATGGATCATATAACATGGAATCAATAAACATCATAAGTTATTCTATGATTAAGTAATGTGGAATAAATAAATTAAAGTACCATTAAGTATGTATATGTGCATAAAGGTTAATACCCTTAATAGATACATGGGCATGGTATTCACTACACAATGATCTTGGCTTGAAAAAATGTAGTGTAATTTCGACAACATAACAACGTGACATAAGGATTCATGAAAATGGTTTATGAGAGATAAATGAGTGTCTCATCATATTTAAATGAAATAGACATTTAGGGGGTCATATAGATACAATTTCCAATAAAATTAATGGAATTTAGATGTATAATACAAAATAATTACTTGGATGTAAAAGAGGAGAGAGAAATCCCTCACAGAATTTTGGCATGGTAACAGGTGTACATGGGAGGAATTAATGAGAGATAAAGGGGTCTCCCATCATACAAACAAAAAGAGGGATGTATGGGGGAGGTGTGAAATCATAACCCAACATTTTTAATTAAAAAAAGGGCATAACAACTTAAATAAAATTAAACAAAAATGAGAAAGGAAGAAATCCCTTACTTGGAAGTGTGAACCCAAAAGCTTGGGAGTGTCTTGAGAGAGGCTTCTTGGAAGCTTGGGGAACCTTGGGAGGATACTAGAGAGAGAAGGGTATGGGTTGTTCGAACTCCAAAGGCTTTTAGTGAAGAGGAAGTGGGAGTTTGGGTGGGTTTATATAGGAAAGGAGAAGGAATTCTTTATTATTTAGGTTTGGGACACCTCACATTAAACTAATAAAAATAACAAAACATACCATGGTTTTTCCCCATGGTTTTTTTCAAATGGGAGTAGAAAACAATATTTTATAAGTCCAATGGACTAAATTATTAAAATAATAGGGTTTATTATGTGGAGGTGAGTCTCACTCTCAAGGAAAACAATTTAAAAATCTAAAATGTTTTATAAGTCTTGAAGGGTCCACTAAAGCTTTGTAAAATAAATAAAATTAACCTAAAATCACATTATTTTAATGGTAATACATATATTGGCCGAAAATATAATTTATAGTATTTTATTACATCACTATTGGGTCATTATGATGTCATAAAACACATTATATATTTAAACGATATTTATTTTTTACCCAAAACTTTGACTGTCTTAGAAAATTATGAAAAATTCACCATTGGATAATTGAAACATCCTGATTCCAAAAATAATATTCATTTTATCTGAATAATTTTCTAAATATTTGAATTTTTACTTTTAAAATAAAAACTGACATTTATCGAAAATTAATGGGTTTTGACAGAAATAGCTTTCAAACCTTAATAAAAATTACAATTGCATACATAAAATTATATGATCATTTATATTTAATAAAAATTAATTTAATAATAATAATATTTTATTAAAATATTATTTAATTCAAAAATCCATTAATTCATCAAAATATATTTCTTAATTGAATATTAACTGAAAATACTATTTGTGCTTTAAAAACTATTTACTAAGTAACAATAAAAAAATGAAAGTATATTCTTTATTATATACAAAAATAATGTACATAATCATAATGCTAGGGTATTGTTACATAACCCCTTATAACACCCACATAAGACCTTAGGGTAAGGTACGTGATGGTGAAAGACTCTTGGGGTGGCTCGGATAACATCGCTCGAGTGGTAATCTCTCTAAACTTCCACTTCTTTTGTAGGTGGTCTGCACAATATTAACGTATTCAAGCTCGTCTTGGGATTGGTCAAGTGAAAAACCCAATGACACCACCTCCTTTCTAAGCTCCAACAAATGGGCTTCGTATGGGGAAAGTCTACTGGATGAGGTCATCACTTCCTTTGTTTGAGTAAATTGGATTTCTTAAAGCCCTATATTTATAATAATCATGTGATCACTTTTCAATGGATATATTAGAAATGGTCACAATTCTTAACGGTATTTTAAAATTCAAAACATAGAACCAAATAAGTGCATCGTTTTACATAACCATAAGAATACATTTAAATAGGCCAAGAGGAATTTTAATTAATAAATTTTTGGGTCGTTACACACTTCCCACTAATGATCTCCTATTTGTAAACCTAGTTTTGTGGTGACCTTTTCATTTTCTTTTCCCTCTTTTAAGAGGATGTTTTATTATCCCTTCTTACAATGCGGGATTTCCAGAAGGGTATTTTAAACTATCAACTCCATGATTATCAATCACATGTTTAAATTGTGAGGATGAAATTTCTTGAATGAGGGTAGAATTGAGCACCCCAAAATTTTAAAATAACACTATGTTTGACATCTTACGTTGCACATAACACCAAGCTTAAAAGAAATCCAAAATATCATTATTTTAACACGACCATTAAAAATTAGCCATTAAATTCGAAAGTGTGAATAATATTAACTATATTATGAAAAAAATATAATGTTCACATTCAATACAAATTTAATTATACATAGGAAATGAACACAATATTTTTAGTGAAGTCATTTTATTCTTCAAATATATGTTTTTTTTCAAAAATTGATTTTTATTTCTTTCTAGGAGAAAATAAATACAATTAATTTTTTACACTTTTAGAAAATTTAATTGAAAAAATAAAAAATAATTTTTGGACTCATCAAATAAAAATTATCTTAGGGAAATTTTTTGTAATTTTCTAAAATTTTATTTTTGGGATAAAAAATAAAAATACTCTTTTTACGAAATACCATAACTCTTATCAAATAATTATTATATGATTTTATTTAAAATTTATCAACCATTATTCTTGATAAAAATTTATTTATGGAATGAAATAATACATAATTTTTTACATTTATAAATTCATGCTTAGCAATTGTGAAAACCATGATTTTAACTTTAAAAATTGTTTTTATGAGTTATACATGAAATTTTTTTAGAATTGATTTTTATCAATTTTATAAATTGAATCAAGTAAAATGGATTAAATATTTGGAATTAGGAGTTTTAAAATTGGTTATAATTTCATTTTCATTTTTAATCATAACAAGTTATCATGGTAAAAAAATATTTACCACAATATTGGTAAAATAATGTAGCGGGTTAAATTTAAAAGATAAAAGCTCAAAATACCTAAAAAATGAAATAATAAATAGGTGGTTTAAGTTTTTATAAATATTGAAATTACTATAAAACATTATATATAAACCAAAAATCTTTGTAATTAATTTTACAAAATGTGGTTGGCTTTAAATATAAAATAATCATTAATTAATCACTTTAAACCAACCCTCCTCAAGTATAAATACCACCCTCACCACCCCTTTTTCCTCAAAAGACTTAAAGATATTAAAATATCTACAAAAAATTATCCTCCCCACTCTTCCCACTTCTAAGTTCTACTGGTATCACCCAAATACCGATTCCAAGTTTCTTAAGGGGTCCTTCAATGAGGTGATATTATTGAGGTAACTTTATCAAACTACCTCTCTTAATTTATTTTCTTCTTCTAAATTCTATTTACCTCATTCATAAATCATATAATAATAAACCCAATATCATTAATATACAATAATATTATATTTATAAATTAATATCTTCTATCCACCCCTTTTCTCATCTCCTCTTATTCAAATAAAAAACCATTGTCCAAATTGTAGTGGTTAACCATCTCTGTGGATAATGATTTTTTGTCTTCCATTACCTCCTTCAAGGATGGTCACAATAGTATTATTATATTTAAATAAGATTTAAATAGGTATATTATAACTTATTTCATGTTATGGAACTAATATATATACATAATACTAAATAAAATGAAATTAGTTCGTGATGCTTGGAAAAACTGCCAAAATAAACTAAACATTTATCATTAAAATTTTATCAAATGAATCATACTCATATAAGAAAAAAATGTATGAGAAAATTTAGATTTATTTAAGAGAATTAGTAACATTTAATTTTTCTTCTATAGTTTTATTTCCATTTTATAAGAACATCCATAATTATACACAAGTAAACTGACCACGAAACCATGAAACGAACACACCTGAAATAATGAAAATAATGAAATATTATTAATGAACAGGTGCTTAGATGTTTTAAAAGGATCATATAAGGTATTATAAATATTAATATAGTTTTTTAATAAATTATTATAATTATTTAAACCATTATTCAGTAGGTTTAATTATAAAAAACTAAAGGGAAACATGAGGTAATGGATTTCTTAACTCAATTTCCATTCATTGTGTTAAACTTATACTTAATTGATTTTGTCAGGATAGGATTTTTTTGAAATTAATTTTTGTTAAATTATGTTTTATTTAAACTTTATTTATGTTTATTTTTAGTATATACACATAATCTATTCATTTTATTAATTCTCACTTCAATGATATGATATTTTAAGAGACTTTCTTTTAAAATAATTATCTTTTTTAAAGTTTACATTAAAAATATATTTTTATTCCATGTCCATTTTTTAAACATTAGTTTACAAAAATGTTTTTACTATTATACTATGATTGTTTGAAGAAATTTTTACTCATGTTATAATTTTTAAAAAATTTTTTTGAATGGTATATCTTGTCATTTTTTAAACAAGATTATTTGAGACTTTTCTGAAAAAATATGAAACGAATGTTTTTTTAAATTTTATGGAGTGAGTATATTTTCACTATATCATGACACATTAATAATTTGAATATTAATTTAAATTTTTTTATGATTATTTTCAAAGAGAATTTTTTCTTTTATAATTGGCCAGTGTTTTAAAAATAAGTGATTTTCAAAGTGAAAAACGGTATTTTCCTCAAGTATTTTTCAATGATATCATTTAAATTATTTTCAACCATATAAAAATCCTCTGTTGAATCTTATTATTCATTAAAGTTGATATATTATGATACCATCATCCATATTTTATTAAATGGTTTATGATTAGTTTGATTGGGGATGTATTATTTTGACACCATTCACTATATTACTCTGGATGGTTTATGATTATGTTTACTAATTGGGGAAAGTAATTTACATTTGTCATGATAGTTTCAATAAAAATGTGTATGTTTATTTTGTTTCAAAACTTTCATATGATGAATTCATTGGACTTAGTAAGTTAGGGGTGGGGACCTCTATACCCCCTCGATGCATCGATAGGTCACATGAGACAAACTAGTTTGGGTATTGGCTTATGTCTTACCCATTTATTTATGGTGTATTAGATAAAGCCTTGACGATATGTTTATGATATCCAACATTTTTCATTCCCTCATTATGAGATAATTTATTAATTTACATGTGATTATTCAATTAGTGGAATATCCATGGTTTAGTTTTCTAGTTTATGTGATTATTTATATAGAATTATTTGATCATATTTCATTCCAACCACATTATGTTCAAGTTATTTATTAAATGGAATTTTTTTCAGTTATTTACCTTACCAAAATAATTTATGTTTATTTATAATAGCTTCCAATGTACTTAAACCTTATCGAGCATTTGAGATCACCCCTTTATTATGATTTATTTTTTTCCCATGACTCCTAGAATTTTATTTTGATTTATATGTAGGGTTAAGCTAGGATAATAATGGTTTCCTCAAAGGATTCACTATGTTGTATTTTATATTTTCAATTTTAATGTAATATTCAAGTATATATCATGTTTTCCAAAACTATTAAACTATTTGTTCCTTGGGGATGAGATTAATCATATATTATGCTGATGTAATAAAGTAACCACTGACTCTAGGATACTAGGGTCTAGGTCGTTGCATTATAAATGTGGATAAAGTATCTTGGAACCAGAAGATTATATTTTAAAATACTATTTAGCACTTTTAAGAGGGTTTTCTTAAATATTAAGGTCCCTAAATTCATCCCATATATTCAATTTATGGTTATGGATTTCTAATCTATGAGATATATTTATATTGTTATAATTTAATGATGTTCATGTATTGGATGTGGAAGTGGGTTGATTCTTATGAGGGTGAAGGGGGTGAGATGATATTTAATTTAAATGTTTTATTTTTATAATAATGATTATTTTTCATATTGTTTTTTCACTACCATTATCTTATCATGGGAACTTTAGTAGATAATAGAATATCCGGATTTGTGTTACACTAATGTAGTACCACTAACAAGATAATTTACTTATAGATTTGTGCCCTACTTAGGGTTTACTTCCTACTCGATGACCCTAGTGGGTGCTGATAGGTATGTTCCAGTTTCACTAGGGGTCCTCTGTATATAGTGCTTTTGAAGAGACCAGGTCCTATATAATTATTTTTGGAGCCTTAGGAGTTATCCATGACATTATATCCTTTAGGATGACTTAGAGGATCCTAATTCCCATGTCTTCTCTGCATCCCACACCCTTTGGTTATTTCAATACACTAGTTCTTAGACTAGATCTTTTGGGATGTTTTATTAATGGTTTTGTGATATGTGTGTTTATTCACTTTTTAGGGGTTATTTTTTTATTTGGTTTCAAATTTAATTTCAAATGGTTTAGATAGTGTGTTTTTTAAATTAAAATTAAGTGGTTTATAGAAAATAGATTATGATAAAATGTATTGAGAAAATGGTTTTACTTATTTTAATGAGTTTTATAAAGAATCCTCTTTCTATTTTAGAAGATGATTTTATTTAAAAATGTTTGAGTCTGACTTTTTTTATTCCAAGAAGGTAGAATATTTTTTATAAAGGTATTTATAGAATGATATTTAATTTTATCTATGAAAACCCTATTTTATATTATTATTTTAAACTAGTGTTAATGAAATACTATTTTAAAAGAAAATGGAACAAAAACTTTATTGAAATCTTATTGGACTCATTTTAATCACACCAAGAACACACCACTTGGTTTATAAAAATATTATATTTTCGGTTTGGTGCCTTGGAATAGCCTTTGTGGGAGTTTGAGAGGATTGGACTGCCAATGGTCATTTTTGGGACATGGTGAGTGATCATCAGTCACAAAGAGATGGTTCATTATAGTTTAGTGTCTTTAGTTTTATTTTTGGAATGATTATGTATCATCCTTTTGGGAATATACCTTTATTTTTATTTATTCTATATATGGATGCTTGCTTCTAGTTTAGTTACATATTCTACCATGTGTGAGATGTTGTTATTATTCATTATTGTTATGGTTTTTCTGATTAGTTGTTTCTTTTTATTACATTGTTTATTTTGATTTTGTTGATGTTTTATGTATTGACCAATAATGTTGGATTTGTAGATGGGATCCTTGGTATTTAATCTGATTTAGAGGGTGAAATCATTTACAAGGTTTTTTTCTTGATACCCAGGCATTATTTCCCTACCCATGGGGATTAGGAACTCCCTTTAGGCCATGTGAAAGATCTGGTCAGACTATTATGGGTTGGTTATTTGAAAAATGGTATTAGAGCCTAGGTTTCTTATGGTCCTAGTTTTTTAAAAATACCTCTTATTATTTGGGAAGTTAGGTAGTATGAAGATATTACTATCAAAACTCAAGGGGTAGGCACAGGTATAGTGTCACGAGCTCTTCCTCATCCAAAAAATTTAGTTACCATTGGTATTTTGGGTTTTAATCTTGAATTCAAGGATTTTATTGATCATTATTGATATTTTTTGGTATGATATTGTGGCATTTATAAATCCATTTAGTAGACCAGTGATCCTGGGGGTCACTTTAAGTTTTTAGGGTGAAAATGAGAGGAGAACCAAAGTAACATGGTTAGATTGCACTATTTGTAAAACTGTTCAGAGCCTATGCATGTGCATATGAAACCATGAGAGTGGATGCTTTATGGTTGGCACATGGTTAGTCAACTCATGCTTCCAATTTTTTTATATTTTTTCTTTTGCCTCAAATTTGATATTTTGGACCCCTTTCATTTTAAATTAGTTCAAATAGTGCCTACCATTGGTATGAGGTCAATTTAGGGAGTTCTTATAGTGAATTAATGTTATTGGTTGATGATTTTATTGATATTTTATGCCAAATTATTTGGGATTTATGTTGTTAAAGGGTGGTTTAATGATTTGAAAAATTAATTTTTGAATGGAAAATTAGATTTTATAGAGTTATTTTATTTCAAAATAATTTTTTGGTGAGGTAATAGAAGAGTTTTGTTGCTTATAAAATGTTTTAAATATGCCCTCCATTCTCATTCATTTTTTATTTATAAATTGTGGTTTCAAAGAGAAAGGATTATTTTGGAGAGTGTGTTGGTTTTTAAAAAATGGGTGTCATGATTTTCCATAAATATGATTTTTTACCAATTAAAAGTGTTTTAAAAGGGTATGATTTCGTTATGAAATTTTATGGGAAATTAGAGTTTATAGAAATGTTTTAAAATCACGTGTGTGCTTTTGTGAAGTGTTTTCAAGGGGAGTTTGTTTATTTTCAAAGTGTGTGTTTCTTTGAAAAATGGATTTGAAAATTCTTGAGAAAGGATAGTGGTTTAAAGTAATTTGAAGTTTTTTAAATATGTTTGTCTATAAGTTTTCTACCCTTAGTGTGCATTGGGAATTTTTGGTTTAGTTAAGAAACATGAATGGGTAAGATTCATGTTTTGGGTTATTTAATTGTGCCTCATATAAATGGTTTAGATATGAGATAGAAAGTTTGTTTCCAAGGATAAGACTTAGGGATAATCCTATTATTTTTTGGTTGTGTATATTCGAGTTGTTGTATTTTCCTAGTCTCTAAATAGAGTGGTGGATCTAGAATTATTATTGCTTTAGGAATTCTTGAATCACCATTATTATTTTGTTATGGTGTTCAGGGTCCTTATAGGGCTGTGAAGTGGTTAGATTATCTTTATGAATCCAGTGAGTTAGAAATTATAGAGTGATTTGGGTGTAAAATGAAATTAGGTGATATATTGTTTTAGAGTTCATGATTACAAATTTAGATAATTTTTTGGTCTTTGAGATGATTTTTTTGGATTTATTTCGTGATTTGTTGAATCCTCTTGTGTGAAGTGTTTATTTTTTATAGTTGTTCTTATTCCTCAATGTTTGGTTTATGTTTCTTGATGTTTGTGTGTGAAACATATTATGGTTATATTTTAATGGTTTGGACATGGGTGATTCATGGGTTTTTGTCTTGGGTGACTAGGAAAATAATAACACTGGTTGAGATTATTCACTCATTAGTGTTAGTTTGAATCATGTTGGGTTTATAATGCAATGGTGACCCAGGTATGTGATCCTAGATTACTCTGTATATTCAATCATGTGACTCAAGGTTAGAACCCAGTAATTTTTATGGATGAGTAATTCTTTTTTAGTGTCCCTTTTTTGTTTTGGTAATATGGAATGTGATAGTTTTTTCTTATTTGGTTTCTATAATCATTGAATGATCCCTTTGGTTGGGCTCATTTATGGATTTGAGTTGATTTATCTATAGTTTCTATATAGTTTATGGTGTTTAGTGTGTCCTTTTGGAATGTTTATACTATAATTCACCATTTTAGAAGAATTATAAATGGAAGGGAGACCTAGAGTAGGTATCCACCTTCTGAGAATGTTTTTTTGATGGTGGAGAGATAATTTGTTCTTGGAGATGTTCATGTATGTTGAGGATTATGTTTTTTTTTATTTTTATGAATTGATAGTGTGGGTGGTTTTTCATATCATGAGGTCCATATAGGTTTTTATCAAATATCCCACCAGTTTTTTAGGTGTTGGGACTTTTGGATTTACTTTATCCCACTCTTATCAATGACTTTTGGAGGGAAGAAAGTGGTACGGTTGGGAGAATTGTGACACCTGCATGTCGTTTTTGTATATAATTTCATATTATTTTTGGTTAATTTAATTTTTTTGAGAGATTAATTTAATATTTTTTAAATTTCATAATTTTTTTCTCCGTGTATTGTTTTTTTGAACGATTTAGGGGAAAAAAATACGGTTACCCTTACACAGGGAGTTTTTAGTTTATTTTTTCTTTCATAGTTTGGGGTATATGGGAAATTCATAGTTTGGATCAAACCATGTGAATTATAGTGGAAAATGTGTAAGGTATATTTGGATTGGGGTGTTGGTACACAAATTTCATATGGTTAGGTGAAACCGTGTGAGGCAAACAAATGCCGTAATATAACTTGGATAGCACCATCCACATAACTGGTGCATGGTTTAACAAACAATATAGCCAAAACACATGGTATGCTTAGATTTCATTAAATTTTGAAATTAACTTTCTACCCATGCTTGATTTTTTTTATATTTTCTCCCCTCTTTTACTCTCATCTTGGTCAACTAACCTAGGTGCATGATGGGTGCTCCTCTCCCTTCCTCTTCTTCTTTAATTTTTGATCCTCCTCCACGATGATTCCAAATTGATTATCTCTATTAAGACCTCTATTGGTCTTTTTCTTCCTAATCTTTCACTCGTTCTCTATTTTTCTTGGCTAAGTATCTTCGAAAAATCCTAAAGGGGTAGTTTGTTAGAGGCTAGGGTTTGAGGTGGGCTCTAATCCAATGTTTTGATTTCTAGGGCCTATAGAAGATGAATTATTTATTGGTTGGGTGTTCTCCATTATAGGTGATATGTTTTAGAATGTTTTCAGAACAATTCTTCTTAATTCAAGGTTGGTGTTTTTGTAAATTTACTTTAAATATCATATCATTTAATTATTTAGTATTTTTAATGCCTTTTTTTATTAAATTAAGTCAATGTATAATAATTATGGTGGATTTTATACGTCTTTTATAAGTGGTTTAATTGGAAAAAAAATTTAATGGGTTTTACTTGTTTCCTAAATGATTATTTTGTTACCAAGTGTTTTAAAATTTATTATAGGACATGTTTTAAATTAAATTCAATGTTTAAATGTGTTTTATGCTGTTTGGATATGTGGAAAGGAAAAGTTTGTTCTTTAAAGTGTTTTTTTCGAATTAAAGAAGTGGTTTTCAAATTTAAATTATTTTAAAGGAAATTATATATTTGAAATGAGATTTCAAATGGTTTAAAAATGTGGATAAAGTAGCTTATCATTCCAAGTATATATTTTAAAGATATGTTTGACACTTTGTAAGAGGGTTTTCTTAAATGTGTGAGTCCCTCGGTTGATCCCCTGTACATGATTGATTGTTATGGACTGAGAGCTCATGGGGATATTTAAATATATTTTTTTCATTTAATGATGTATGTTTATTATATGTGGGTAGGGGATATTTCTTGCGAGGGTGTAGGAGGTGAGATAAGATTCATTGTAAATGTTTAATTATGATAAATGATGATTGTTTTTCCTATTGTTTTCTTACACCCATTTTCTTATCATGAGAAACTTGATAGATAATAAAAGATCTTTATGCATGTTACACTAGTGAGGTGGTGCTCATAAGATAGTTCCCTAGGAGATTTGTGGCCTCTTAGGTTTTTACTTCATACTCGGTGCCCCTAAGGGGTGAAGAGAGGCATGTCATGGTTTCACTAGGGAGCCCCTATATAGAGTGTTTCCAAGGAGAATGTAAAGACCCATAAATTTCAAGGATTTTTTTTTTCTTAATTTTCTTTGGAATTTTACAAGAGCGCAGTTTCTGACGGCACCTGATTCCGAGGCCCGGTGTGCCTGGAATCATTTTCCGAAGTTTGGCTCGGGTACGTTCAGTGAACGGACGAGCGGGTTTTTCTAACTTTTGAACCGGTGCCCGGAATCAAATTCTGAGGGCACCGATGAAATCGCAGCGCCGGTATTCGCCTAGAAACGCCTCTTCCGGAGTTGCGTTTGCTCGGGTGTGGTTTTTAATTTTCGGGCTTAAAGTTAAGAAATAAAATAATTTTACGACAACTTTATTTTATTTCACTTAAGCCACTTGGAAGCCACTTGAAGCCACTTAAAAGTGGCTTAAACTTAGTTGATCCAGATAGGATGTTATCTAGGAAATATCTTACCCCCTCGGTAGGATATTTGTGAGGTGGGGCCCGCACGAGCTCCGCCGTTTCTTTCGGCTAAGTAACGCACCCGCGAAAACCCGTCATTATGAAAGTCAACTGACGCGTTTTCTTAATTTCTTAACAGACCATTTAATTGGGCAGTTTATTTCGTAAATTAAATGAGCTGTTTCTTTTGTTGAATTAATTCAATGAATTGATGGGTCGTTACTTCCCCTTTTTCGCGTGTTGGCATAATAATAAAATAAGACTAACCAGTCTTTTGAAAGTTTGCGCGTTGAGAGGATTTGAAAGAATCCTTGTATATTCTTTCTCCTCCGCGAAGAACGCGAAGAACGCGAAGAACGTGAAGAATGCGAAGAACGCGAAGAACGCCGTCATCCGCGGAAATCGACGACGCTCTAATCCGAGACGTTCTTCCCTGCCCCGATCTCCGATCACCAACCGTTTGAGGTGAGTGATTTCGGGTTTCTTCTAAAAGTTCTTTGTGGTTTAAAACGAAACACAGATTTAATTATTTATAATTAAAATCTGTTGTTTCTTGGTCCGTCGAGTTCGTCGACGCAACGCCGGATTCTGCGACGACGCGACGCCCTTCCGCGACGACGCGACGATCTCCACCTTCCGCGACGAGCAATTCCGCGAAGAACGCTCACGCGCGACGACTACGAGGTAGGGATTTTATTTTTTTGGAATTACCCCTTTTTATTATTCCCTTAAATGTTTCTTTAAAAAGTTAAAGAACCGGATTTGCGAACAATTTTAATTTTATTAAAATTATGGTTTCTTGTGTGGAATAAAAATTCTCCCGTTGTTTATATCTAACGCGGAGGGTGCGGGCCAAACGAACACTGCCCGACGACCCTCCGACGTTCTTCGTTCTTGTGCGGATTTTATGGGCGACGACGGAGCGTGCCGCAACGGAGGTTTGATGATTCCGCAGTGAAGAACGAGTCCCGGGAGGAGCAACGGCGCAGACGGGAAGAAAATGTGCCACCGGAGCGACTCTGGCGGCCCGCAGAAGCCGGCGGCGGCGCCCGGCGCGCCGCCGGACGAGACCGCCGCGACACCAGCCGCGGCAGCGACGCTCGCGGGACATGGCTGAAGCCGCATCCGGCCACCAGGGAGACACCCCGCGGGTGTTGCGGGGGTGTCACGTGGGGGCGGTGGCTCCCCCCCGCGTCACTCGGGACGCGGCTTCAGCCGCGTCCGACTGTCTGGCCGACACCCCGCGGGTGCCGCGTGGGTGTCACGCGGGGCGGCGGCTCCCCCCGCGTCGCCCGCTCGGCTGCTCCGCCGAGCCGGGCTGGGCCGGCCGAGCCAGACCGGTCCGACCGGGTCGGACCGGGTCGGACCGGGTTCGGCCGACCTAGGGGGGGTCGGGCTGGGTCGGCCCGGGCCCGGACCCCCCGTCTTCGGACGGTTTTCGTTCAAATGGCCGTATCTTAAGCTACGAGCCTCCAAACGACTCGCCGTCAGCGGAAACGCGATCCTTGGATCGAGACGGTCATTTCAGTATATCACACTCAATGTTTCGGAGTACTTTGAGTTCATCCAGGTTGGTTCGTACACGAAACCAACCGGGCCCTCGGAGCGGAAACACTCATATCTTGAGCTACGGACGTCTGAATGACATTCCGTCAGCTTTGTTGAATTCCTCTAAGTGAGACGGATCATTTGGCACACTCCGCCCGAGGTTTGGACGCAGGTGGAGTACGGTCGGGTTGGTTTTGCCTGAAAAACCAACCGGGCCCCTGGGACGAAAAAGCCAATAACTCGCAGACCGGGCGTCCGATCGACGCGCCGTCTGCGACGTTGAGTTCATGTTGACGATACGGAACTTTGGGATACATCAACTTTGGACTTTGTGACAGTTGATGTATCAGCCTCTCGGCTTGTGGAGCGGACCCTCCCGAACGAGCTTGCTGTGTGTGGGAACCCTAGAGCTGGCTGCAACTGCTACTTCGACAGCGACGACCGTGCAGAGATCCTCAGTGGACTGCGACGACGACCGTGCAGAGATCCTCAGTGGACTGCGACGACGACTGTGCAGAGATCCTCAGTGGACTGCGACGACTACAACACTCAGCGATCCTACGTGGATCAGTGCTACAGGTCCTGTGTGGGCCCAATCCTGTGTGGGTCCAATCCTGTGTGGGTCAGCGCTCAGCAGTTCTGTGTGAGCCAGCGCCTACAGGTACTGTGTGGGCCCGATCCTGTGTGGGTCATTGCGGGGGTTAGTTTCCTATCGATCCTTTATGGGTCCGACGACTTACATGGATCAGTGATCATCTTTATCGTCATCCGAAAAAGTATACCTGTGTGAGATGAATCTCTGATTACTCTCCTTTGTGGATTGTGTTGAGCTATCCTGTGTGGATTTACTGTTTACTCTCCTTTGTGGATTGTGTTGATCTATCCTGTGTGGATTTACTGTTTACTCTCCTTTGTGGATTGTGTTGAGCTATCCTGTGTGGATTTACTATTTACTCTCCTTTGTGGATTGTGTTGTGCTATCCTGTGTGGGTTTACGTTTTTCTTTCCTGTGTGGACTGGGTTGTGGTTGGGCTCGGACGTTGGAGCTGAACGAGAATTGATGACTTAGGTATATGTATGAGCATATACCTAAGCCGTGTCAGATGTTGCTTCGTGATTGTACCTTTCCTTTGTGGATTATCCTTTGTGGATTTCGGGAGACCTTCGGGGGTCTCGGGGTCCCTACTGAGTAGCTTATACTCACCCCTGCACGGGCTATTCCCGCACTACGTTGTGTTGGTTGCAGACGACGGACAGCGCTGATCGTGGTGGAGGCGTGCGGAGCAGGACGGTACCTGGAGGTGGACCACTGGGCGGGACGTACTCGGAGCGGTCAGGTGGACCCGAGGAGCAGTGGAGGCTATCTGTACCCACCCTTCAGGTGGGACTTCCAGAAGACGGCTCGACGCTGCGGCTTTTCCTTTCAGTTGCTGTTTTTCCTTTCATTTGTACTTTACAGTTGGGCTTGTATTTCCGGCCCCTTTTTCTTTCAGCACAGCTTGTACAGTTTTTACTTAGTGTTTACTTTTCTGCTTGCTTACTCTGTGGTGCTTGTTTACTTTTCAAAGGCAATGCCTTCCCTTTTTGTTGGGATTTACGCCTTGGTGCTAGTCGCCAGCCCCTGGCCTATGGAAGGCGGGCCTGGGGTAGTCACGACACGGGCCCTGAGGACGGGTCGTGACAAATTGGTATCAGAGGCGGTCGGTTCTACCGCAGACTCTGATCTTTCTTCTATGTGAAGCAACAGTGTTTAGCGTATTGAGTGTGGTTATCAGTCCAGGGAGTACAGTGTTGGTGCGGCGGCCGACGTATCCGTACACCAGGACCCTGACTTCTGATTTCCGACATAATGCACGAAAACATTGATTGCGTGTGTGTTTCAAGTTTTCTTTGTGATTACTTGTGTCAGCTCACCAGGTATACTGTTCTGACCATGGCACACTTGTTTCCTTTTCAGGATGGCCCCACGACGGCAGCCAGCTAGGGTTCCGAGAGTAGAGCGCGACGACAGCCCGCCGAGCGACGAGGCCTTGGTGCAGGGCTCGTTGACAGCAGAGGCACCGACGGTACCTTTACCCGCCGAGCCCCCGATGCTTCCAGCACAGACCGCTGACGATGCACGACGCCTTGGAGCTCTGCACGAGTTCCAGCGCCAGCGACCACCCAAGTTTCATGGGGAGACGGACCCCCAGGCAGCCGAGGAATGGTTGGAGGCGGTCGTCCGAGTTTTCAGGCTAGTGAGGACACCAGCAGACCTCATGGTGATCCTCGCGGCGAGCCTACTACACGCAGCAGCAGGGAGATGGTGGAGCTTGATGCTCCAGGTACAAGATGAGGCCTTCCTCATCTGGATAGACTTCGAGAGCCTCTTCCGCTCAGAGTTCGTCCCATCCACCCTCCGTGCGGTGCGCATTCAGGAGCTTCTTCAGCTGCGACAGGGCAGCTTGACGGTCGCCCAGTACGCGGCGAGGTTCACCGACCTTTCTCGCTACTCGACAGACATGGTACGAGACCCCTTCTTCCGGGCTCGGACCTTCGAGCAGGGATTGAGACACGAGATCAGGGCATCACTGATCTCCCTCAGCATCCCGACCCAGGCAGGAGTTCTGGAGCGAGCCCTTCTGATCGAGAGCTTCCTGGCTGAGTCCACAGCGAGACCTACCGCAGGGCAGCAGGTAGCAGAGTCTTCGGCAGCTGGTAGCCGACGGATGACTCAGGGTTCCAGGCAGACCAGGCCTTCCGACAGACGACCTCGGGACAGTGGCTCAGCAGTGCGGGGCACACAGCGCGGAGCCAGCCTTCCGAGAGGCAGGCAGTGCTACTTGTGCGGCGGGTAGGGCCACATGGCTCGTGACTGCCCGACCCGTCGTACCAAGGAGCAACAGACGGTGGAGGGGCCACCTAGGCAGAGGCAGAGGGTTGACCGTGGCGGTCCGCAGGGAGGAGGCGGACGAGGCAGAGGAGCTGGCCGAGCAGCGGGTGGTGGGCGATGCTTTGAGGCTCTGCCACCACCACCACCAGGAGGTCCGCCCCGACCACAGGGAGCTGGCGGGCAGAGACAGGCACAGCTCCAGGCAGTGGAGGCCTACGACCATGGCGCGCCAGAGATGATTCTAGGTACGATCTGTGTCTATTCAACCCTTGTTGTAGTTCTTATAGACACAGGAGCGAGTCATTATTTCATAGCCACTGCCCTTGTTCGGAGCTCGGAGATTCCGACAGGGCCGTTGGCTCGATCCTTACGTCTAGAGACTCCTACGGGAGCAGACTCGACGATTACGCACTAGTGCCGGCAGTGTGAGCTTACTCTAGGAGGTGAGAGCTTCGGCTGGGATCTTCTTGTAGCGGCGTCGAGGCCTTACGACATCATCTTGGGCATGGATTGGTTATCTACGGTCCATGCACAGATTGACTGCATTAGGCGCAAGGTGCGATGTGTGCGCACCGATGGGAGCAGGTTCACCTTCACCGGCGAGAAGGGAGCCTTCGCAGCATATGATGGACTCACGCAGAGGAGAGGGCAGCCCATCACTCATCAGTTGGCTAGCCTCATCCTTGGAGAAGTTGACGTGCGGAGTCCTAGTTTTCCTGCCGTGGTGGATCAGTATGCGGACGTCTTCCCCGATGACGTTCCAGGGCTACCTCCTTGCAGAGAGGTAGACTTTTACATTGACCTGTACCCCGGGAAAACCCCGATATCCACTCCAGCATATCCGATGGCCCCCACCGAGCTTTGAGAGCTACGGGTAAAGTTGGAGGACTTGCAGGGCAAGGGGTTCATCCGACCCAGTGTTTCACCCTGGGCTTCGCCGATATTGTTCGCCAAGAAGGCGGACGAGAGCTTGTGACTGTGTGTCGATTATCGTCGCCTGAACCAGGTGACAGTGAGGAACAAGTATCCACTACCCAGGATTGATGATCTCTTCGACCAACTCAAGGGAGCACAGTGGTTCTCGAAGATAGACCTCAGGTCAGGCTATCATCAGCTCAGAGTTCGAGACGAGGATGTGCAGAAGACGACCTTCAGGTGTCGGTATGGCCACTATGAGTTCTTGGTTATGCCTTTCGGCATAACCAATTCTACAGAAGTGTTCATGAGACTCATGAACAGGATCTTCCAGCCATACCTCGATCGATTTGTCGTGGTCTTCATCGACGACATCTTGGTGTACTCGACCACCGAGGAGGAGCACACCTACCACTTGCGGGTTGTACTAGACACACTCCAAGAGAACCAGCTTTATGGAAAGCTCTCGAAATGCCAGTTCTGGTTACGTGAGGTCCACTTCTTGGGGCACGTCATTTCTGAGGCGGGAGTTGCAGTGGATCCCGCGAAGATCGAGGCAGTGCTAGCTTGGGAGCCACCCAAGAGCGTGATGGAGGTGCGGAGTTTCTTGGGTCTAGCCAGATACTATCGGAGATTCGTGCCGGAATTTTCCAGAGTTGCGGCGCCACTCTCAGCATTGAAGAAGAAGGGGAAACCCTTCATGTGTTCAGACAGATGTCAGCAGAGCTTCCAGGAGCTGAGGAAGAGGTTGACCAGCGCACCTATCTTGAGGTTTCCTGAGGAGGGATTTGGATACGTAGTCTACTGCGATGCATCAGGGACCAGACTCGGGTGTGTATTGATGCAGGAGCGGGCCGTGATTGCCTATGGATCACTTCAGTTGAGGCCGCATGAGCAGAACTACGCTACCCATGACCTGGAGTTAGCAGCAGTGGTCTTCGCTCTGAAGACATGGCGGCACTATCTGATGGGTGAGCACTTTACAGTCTTTTCTGATCATCAGAGTCTCAGGTACATCTTCTTTCAGAAGGACCTGAACCTGAGACAACGACGATGGCTCGAGTTCCTCCAGGACTATGACTTTGAGAGAGTCTATACTCATAGGAAGGGGAACGTGGTAGCCGATGCCCTCAGCAGGAGGACGGGCATCCAGCTACTTGAGGAGGCTACAGAGCAGCTAGCCGCCTTACAGATATCCTTCATGGATAGATACGGAGCAGCCTTCCTTCAGTCTCTCACAGTCTCTCCTCCACTTCTACAGTGGGTCAGAGAGGCTCAGCGTGGGGACGCTGACTGTGAGACACAGCGTGCACAGATATCCTCGGGGCAGTCACCTGATGGCTTCTCCTTGGGAGCAGAGCGCGACATCCTTTTCAAAGGATTTACCTTAGTACCAGTCGCTTTACGAGAGGAGGTGCTAAGAGAGTTTCACACTTCTCTTTTGGCGGTACATCCTGGAGTGGCGAAGATGTACCAGGATCTCAGGCGACAGCACTGGTGGCCGGGCATGAAGAAGGCTGTGGCAGAGTTTGTTTCATGGTGCCTCACCTGCCAGCAGGTGAAGGCAGAGCATCTGGTACCATCGGGCTTGGTACAACCCTTGGAGGTCCCGAAGTGGAAGTGGGACGGGATATCTGTGGACTTAATGACTGGACTTCCACGCACTTCCAGAGATCACGACTCCATTTGGGTGATTGTTGACCGACTCACCAAGTCGGCACACTTCTTACCCATCCGAGAGCAGGGCTCAGTGGAGAGCTTGGGGTGTCTCTACGTTCAGGAGATTGTACGGCTTCACGGTGTGCCATCGACTATCGTCTCCGATCGGGACGCGCGCTTTACTTACCGGCTTTGGAAGGGGTTGCAGGAGGCATTCGGGACGCGGCTACGTCTGAGCACCGCCTTTCACCCTCAGACGGATGGTCAGACGGAGAGGACCATTCAGACTCTCGAGGACATGCTCCGCGCATGTGTCCTCAACTTTGGTCGCAGCTGGGAGGACCACCTACCCTTGGTGGAGTTCGCGTACAACAACAGCTACCACTCCACCATCGGGATGACACCCTATGAGGCGTTGTACGGCAGGCCTCGAAGATCTCCTTTGTGCTGGAAAGACCCTGGGGAGTCAGCACTTGTGGGACCAGAGATGGTCCAGGCCACGACAGAGAAGGTCCAGGTCATCCAAGAGCGGATGAGGACAGCACAGAGCCAGTAGAAGTCATATGCTGACAGGAGGCGGAGGCCACTAGAGTTCGAGGATGGCGACCACGTCTTCTTGCGGGTCTCACCTCGACGTGGTTTGTGAAGATTTGGCCGAGGCGGCAAGTTGTCTCCACACTTCATCGGGCCTTTCCAGGTCCTCAGCCGGATTGGCGAGGTGGCTTATCGCCTGGCTCTACCACCTCAGTTGCACCGGGTGCACGACGTCTTCCACGTGTCCCAGCTGAGGAGATACGTGCACGACCCGACGTACATCATTGACTATGGGGAGCTAGACGTGGATGATGGGGTGACTTTTTCGGAGGTCCCGGTGGAGATAGAGGATCGACAGGAGTGGGTCCTACGTGGGCGATCGATTCCTCTTGTGCGCATCAGATGGCAGCACCGGAACCTCCAGGAGAGCACATGGGAGCGGGAGGCTCAGATGCGTGCTCAGTACCCACATTTGTTTCCCTAGTTTATGATGTATCTTTATGGGGACGTAAATCCCTGAGGTGGGAGTAATGTAAAGGCCCGTAAATTTCAAGTAAATTTTTTTTCTTAATTTTATTTGGAATTTTACAAGAGCGCAGTTTCTGACGGCACCTGATTCCAAGGCCCGGTGTTCCCGGAATCATTTTCCGAAGTTTGGCTCGGGTACGTTCAGTGAACGGACGAGCGGGTTTTTCTAACTTTTGAACCAGTGCCCAGAATCGAATTCTGAGGGCACCGATTAAATCGCAGCGCCAGTATTCGCCAAGAAACGCCTCTTCCGGAGTTGCGTTTTCATGGGTGTGGTTTTTAATTTTCGGGCTTAAAGTTAAGAAATAAAATAATTTTACGACAACTTTATTTTATTTCACTTAAGCCACTTGGAGGCCACTTGAAGCCACTTAAAAGCAGTTTAAACTGAGTTGATCCGAATAGGATGCTATCTAGGAAATATCCTACCCCGTCGGTAGGATATTTGTGAGGTGGGGCCCGCACGAGCCCCGCCGTTTCTTTCCGCTAAGTAACGCACCCGCAAAAACCCGTCATTATGAAAGTCAACTGACGCGTTTTCTTAATTTCTTAACAGACCATTTAATTGGGTGGTTTATTTCTTAAATTAAATGATCTGTTTCTTTCGTTGAATTAATTCAACTAATTGATGGGTCTTTACTTCCCCTTTTTCGTGTGTTGGCATAATAATAAAATAAGACCAACCAGTCTTTTGAAAGTTTGCTTGTTGAGAGGATTTGACAGAATCCTTGTATCTTCTTTCTCCTTCGCGAAGAACGCGAAGAACGCGAAGAACGCGAAGAACGCCGTCATCCGCGGAAATTGACGACGCTCTAATCCGAGACGTTCTTCCACGCCCCGATCTCCGATCACCAACCGTTTAAGGTGAATGATTTCGGGTTTCTTCTAAAAGTTCTTTGTGGTTTAAAATGAAACACAGATTTAATTATTTATAATTAAAATCTGTTGTTTCTTGGTCCGTCGAGTTCGTCGACGCAACGCTGGATTCTGCGACGACGCGACGCCCTTCCGCGACGACGCGATGATCTCCACCTTCCATGACGAGCAATTCCGCGAAGAACGCTCACGCGCGACGACTACGATGTAGGGATTTTATTTTTTTGGAATTACCACTTTTTATTATTCCCGTAAATGTTTCTTTAAAAAGTTAAAGAACCGGATTTGCGAACAATTTTAATTTTATTAAAATTGTTGTTTCTTGTGTGGAATAAAAATTCTCCCGTTGTTTATATGTAACGCGGAGGGTGCGGGCCAAACGAACACGGACCGACGACCCTCCGCCGTTCTTCGTTCTTGTGTGGATTTGACGGGCGACGACGGAGCATGCTGCAATGGAGGTTTGATGATTCCGCAGTGAAGAACGAGTCCCGGGAGGAGCAACGGCGCAGACGGGAAGAAAATCGGGCCACCGGAGCGACTCCGGCGCCCGGCGCGCCGCCAGACGAGACCGCTGCGACACCAGCCGCGGCGGCGGCGCTCGCGGGACATGGCTGAAGCCGCGTCCGGCCACCAGGGAGACACCCCACGGGTGTCGCGGGGGTGTCACCCGGGGGCGGCGGCTCCCCCCCGTCTTCGGACGGTTTTCGTTCAAATGGCCGTATCTTGAGCTACGAGCCTCCAAACGACTCGCCGTCAGCGGCAACGTGATCCTTGGATCGAGACGATCATTTAGGTATATCACAATCAAGGTTTCGGAGTACTTTGAGTTCGGCCGGGTTGGTTCGTACACGAAACCAACCAGGCTCTCGGAGCAGAAACGCTCATATCTTGAGCTACGGACGTCCGATTGACATGTCGTCAGCTTTGTTGAATTCATCTAAGTGAGACGGATCTTTTGGCACAATCCGCCCGAGGTTTGGACGCAGGTGGATTACGGTCGGGTTGGTTTTGCCTTAAAAACCAACCGGGCCCCTGGGACGAAAAAGCCAATAACTCACAGACCGAGCGTCCGATCGACGCTCCGTCTGCGACGTTGAGTTCCTGTTGACGATACAGAACTTTGGGATACATCAACTTCGGACTTTGTGATAGTTGATGTATCAGCCTCTCGGCTCGTGGAGCGAACCCTCCCGAACGGGCTTGCTGTGTGCGGGAACCCTAAAGCTGCCGAACGAGCTTGCTGTGTGCGGGAACCCTAAAGCTGGCTGCGACTGCTACTTCGACAGTGACGACCGTGCAGAGATCCTCAGTGGACTGCGGCGACGACCGTGCAGAGATCCTCAGTGGACTGCGGCGACGACCATGCAGAGATCCTCAATGGACTGCGACGACGACTGTGCAGAGATCCTCAGTGGACTGCGATGAATACAACACTCAGCGATCCTATGTGGATTAGTGGTACAGGTCCTGTATGGGCCCGATCCTGTGTGGTTCCGATCCTGTGTGGGTCAGTGCTCAGCGGTTCTGTGTGAGCCAGCGCCTACAGGTCCTGTGTGGGCCCGATCCTGTGTGGGTCATTGCGGGGGTTAGTTACCTATCGATCCTTTGTGGGTCCGACGACTTAGATGGATCAGTGATCATCTTTATCGTCATCCAAAAAAGTATACCTGTGTGAGCTGAATCTCTGATTACTCTCCTTTGTGGATTGTGTTGAGCTATCCTGTGTGGATTTACTGTTTACTCTCCTTTGTGGATTGTGTTGAGCTATCCTGTGTGGATTTACTGTTTACTCTCCTTTGTGGATTGTGTTGAGCTATCCTGTGTGGATTTACTGTTTACTCTCCTTTGTGGATTGTGTTGGGCTATCCTGTGTGGGTTTACGTTTTGCTTTCCTGTGTGGACTGGGTTGTGCTTGGGCTCGGACGTTGGAGCCGAACGGGAATTGATGACTTAGGTATATGTATGGGCATATACCTAAGACGTGTCAGATGTTGCTTCGTGATTGTACCTTTCCTTTGTGGATTGTCCTTTTTGGATTTTGGGAGACCTTCGGGGGTCTCAGGGTCCCTACTGAGTAGCTCATACTCCCCCCTGCACGGGCTATGCCCGCACTACGTTGTGTTGGTTGCAGACGACGGACAACGCTGATCGTGGTGGAGGCGTGCGGAGCAGGACGATACCTGGAGGTGGACCACTGGGTGGGACGTACTCGGAGCGGTCAGGTGGACCCGAGGAGCGGTGGAGGCTACCTGTACCCACCCTTCAGGTGGGACTTCCAGAGGACGGCTCGACGCTGCGGCTTTTCCTTTCAGTTGCTGTTTTTCCTTTCAGTTGTACTTTACAGTTGGGCTTGTATTTTCGGCCCCTTTTTCTTTCAGCACAGCTTGTACAGTTTTTACTTAGTGTTTACTTTTCCTCTTGCTTACTCTGTGGTGCTTGTTTACTTTTCAAAGGCAATGCCTTCCCTTTTTGTTGGGATTTACGCCTTGGTGCTAGTCGCCAGCCCCTGGCCTATGGAAGGCGGGCTTGGGGTAGTCACGGCACGGGCCCCGAGGACGGGTCGTGACAGAGAAAAAGTCTTATATTGTTATTGTTATATCCCTATGATTTACCCATGATTCTAGATCTTTTTAGGATAACTTAGGGGATCCCATTCCTATTCATTCTTTGTATCCCCTACCATTTGATTGTTTCATGATGCCACTACTTGGGTTGGATCTTTTGGCATGTTTTATTGATGTTTTGGTGTCATGTGTGTTTATTCACCATTTGAGGGTTATTTTGGTTTTCTTTAAAATAAAATTTTAAATGGTTTGGATGAAATTTTTTTAAAATGAAAATGAAATGTTTTAACAAAAATAGAGTTCATGAAAATGTGTTGGAAATAAAAAAATTTGACTTGTTTTCATAATTTTGATAAATAATACCCTTTCCATTTTAAAAAGTGTTATGATTTAAATTTTTTTGGATGTGGACTTTATTATTATATGAAGGGAGAATATTTTTATAAAGGTAGTTACAATATGATATTTAGTTTTATCTATGTTATAGTTGAAAACCCTATTTTATTATTATCATTTCAAACTAGAGTTAATGACATGGTATTTTTAGTCGTCTTGTTCTGGGATTTGGTCCTCAATTTGTATTGATGTTCTTTGTAGTTTAAGTCGTGTGATATTTCCCCCCTTTCTCCATAAAATGGGTTTTATTGGAAAATCAATTAAAATTTTGGCCTTCGGGCCATTCATCTAGAACAAAATACTTGTTGAAATATTACTAGGATCATTTTTATCACACCCTATTTACACTATTTGGGGTATGTGATCCTTATGTTTTCTCTTAGGTGCCTTATTCTTGCCTTTATTGGAGTTTTAATCAGATTGGACCGTTAATACTCAGTTTTAGGACATGGTGAGTGGTCTTGGGTCATAGGAAGATGGTTTGTTATGTTTTAGGTTGTTTTTAGTTTTCGTTTTGATATGATTATGTATCATCCTTGTAGGACGGTTTAACAACCCAACCCAAGTAGTCTAAATGATACCTGAGTGGGGAGAACCACATCACCTCAGGTGTGCCTCCTCATAGAAGAGAGGCTTTAGACTAGAAAAGAGAGACTGACAAAGTCATGGAGAGACTATGCTTTCAAAATAGCCCTATGGGTCATTCCCAACTCTCCTAAAAATTTACAATGACCAATCTATATAACATACATCCTCAAAAAACATTGATATAAATAGGGATCCATAGGATCCCCATAGTACAATACGTAAAGGAGTAAAATCTATTTTATATGATGCAGTAAAATGAAATAGATCAGCTACATATACATCTCATCATAGAAATATAAGGTGAAACTAGTTTATACACATAATGAATGATAACCAAAATAAATAAAAGGTCCTCTGAAAAAAAATCACATACATCCAGTCATATCCTTATCCTCTATGACCATATGACCTATACCATGAGCCTAGCTCTATGCTGTACCTGTGTTATAAAATAAAGCATAAAGATCTACCCATGCACACTAGAATCCATATTGAGTATGTGGATAAGGCATGAGTCCAATGACCTAGTAGGTATCCCAAATTATCAACCAAATTGATTTCTGTCATGATCAATTGGATATTCATGAAATACATATATAAGGTTCAGTAATGTTTGTGAAACACATCCACCCAAAAAACATAACAAACATACACATCTAAGTATACTTTCTTAAGATGATTATACACTAAAAGTGGATACTATTAAATATTAATATATATAATTTTCAGGTGATACATTATTTATAAACACAATTTTTAGTGAATTTTACAAATTAAACCTTATTTCCCATTATGATTGTAATTCTTTATTAAAATGCACTATTGCATGGTATATTTTTTAACTCCTCCTAAAACACACAAGGATATTGATTTTACTTTAATATTTAATTTTTAGGTTTCTCATTCCATTTAGAACAATTCATATTTTTTGAGCACTTGAAGATTCACATTGAAGACCACCATTTTGGACATTCAACCAAAGAAATTCTGGGCAAAGTGAACTCAATAGAAGCCCAATAATATCACTGTATAGGAGAATATCCAAGCCCAATTAAGATAAAATATGAAACGGGGATAGAGGAAACCATGGAGAAAATTTCATTAAATAGTTTCCAGATATAATAATTATTTTTTAAGGGAGTTCCAAGTTTCTCAAGATGAAGATGAAATTCTAGGATATATTCTATTGCCTATAAAAACACCCCTCCATTTTGATCATATCTCGCGAACCCAACATTCAATTGGGATAAAAGTTTACAAGATTTTAGGAGACATTCTTGGATTCAATTTATTATTCTATGGACCACTCAAATTCAAACATTTAAAATTTCATTTCAGTTCCTCTATTTGTTGGATGCAAGCTGGATTCTATCTCAGGTCAAGGGTGGAAAAGTCCAAATTCCACAAACTTTATACCACCCTAGTCATACCATACTCAAGTGGTACGACTTTTAATGTTGGTGGATCTAAAAAAGGATTCCAAAATTATTATTTAAGGTAGTGTTTTTGAATTATTTATGGACTTATGGTGTTTATTTCATTGTAATGTTTTGCAACCACTTTGTCTTTGTAATCACATTTCTTTATAATGTAAGTTGTTCGATTCACCTTAGTCTGTTAATAAAGTTTCTTCTTCTACTCTTATTCTATTATTATTCATATCATATTGAGACCTTTACCTCAAGGTGTGAACTTATTCACACCAAAATTTGTTAAATTATTAACACAATGAGGGAGTGATTGTTATTTTATTGTTTTTCACTTCTTCAATCCCAACCTCATGTGTCTACTTCATACTTATATTTAAAGCGTATAATTAATGGAGTTCTAAACCTATTATGGTTTTATCTAAGGTACTATAAAGGGTATGGTTTGGATGTTATTCCTCGCTATTTTAATGTTTAATCACTTATTTTAATTGATAATTTTGTTTGATGATATTAATACTTATTTATCCCTGTAGAATTTTATATACACACACTTAAAGTGATAATAAGAAAATTTACCTTTTAGTGCTCATAAAAATTACCCAATATGTTTATAGGTGACTAGAATTATGTTTTTTTGTTATTAAACCAATAAGTGATGAATTTGTTTTGATATATTTAAATGAATGACTCTTGAGTATTATAAATTGAAATCCTTAAAAAGTAATTTCATCCAAACCATCCTATGTAATAACCTATGAACAACCCCTTATCATAAATTGAATTAACTTAGTTAACTTAGTGTTAATTTAAACCATCTCAAATAAAACTAAAGCTGTCCACTTCATATCCAAATATCCCTCTTAGATTTTATGTGTATTTAGGTTTCTTCTTAGGTCTCTGAGGATTCAACAACCAAAGCTACACTACAAGATACTAATTAACCATAAAAACATGTGTAAATTTGGGCGACAAAAAATTTTGGAATAATTTTTAGGGACCTAAGCAAGTCATCTCAACAATCATTCTATTCTCCCCCTTTTATCATTTCTCATCCCATTTCTCTTATCTTTTTCCCTTGTTTCTTCTCTTTTATTGGTGCATGTATACATATTCCCATGACCATTCAAACCGACTTGTTAGGGTGGATAGTCCTAGGGTTGGGGATTCAAGTACACCTAGGGGATATTTCTATTAGAACCTAATATTCCTAATAATTTGGATTAAAAAATTGAGCCCATTTCAATGGAGGTTCTTAAAAGAAACCAACTCATAAACCTGGGTGGGAACCAAAATGGATGTCCAAATGAGGAAGCCCCAAACACGAGGAATGTTATTGACCAAACCATGAATGAATACCTCACACTTTCCTAGACCAATTAACTCTCTTAAATTAGGAATGGTGACCTAGGATAAGCCTATAATGTATTCAAATCTCATGTTCTAAACTATCTTCCAACCTTCCATGTGATTGAGTCAGAAATTCCATGCCTTCATGTCAAGTAGTTCAATGAAATTTTTGAAACAATGTTCCCACCACATCAATTTAAGTCAGCTAATATGAGGCTATTTAATTTAGCACTTAAGGTTCAAGTAAATAATTGGTTAAATAATCTAAGTCCTACACTAATACACTATAGTTACCAACTGAAAATAGAATTCTATAGAAAATAATTCCCCCATCACAAAACAATTTCACATAAAAAGAGCATCCATTTTTTTTGAAAAATAAGGGGAGTCATTTTATGAAATATGGGAAAGGTTTAAATACACACTCAACATGGTACCTCACCATGTATTTTCAATCAAAGAACAAGTTTGGATCTTATATGAAGGGTTGTTTTTAGGATATAAATAATTCCTAAACATGACATGTAATAGAACCTTAAAAAAAGACCTAAATGTTTCTTATGAGTATCTAAAAGGTCGGGCCAAACAAAAAAACATGGGGAACATCACCTTACTGTGAGAAGCCACCCAAATCTTGTAAAATTCACACCCTTAGGAAAAAATAAATCCTTAGAAAAAAACTTATTGCACTCACTAGGAATATTGAGAAAATCAATCTTAGAAAGGTTTATGAAATTAAAACTATTGAACCTATTGGCACAATTTGTGAAAAATATGACCATATGACCAACAACTAACAAACCATCCCTTCCATTAAGGATGTTCTTTTAAGAGGACCACCAGCTGAGGTCAATGATCTAAAATTTCAGAATCCACAGTGCCAAAACACTTTCAACCCATGGTACAATTACCATCCAAGATTATATTGGAAGGATAACCAATATCCCATACAACAACCTAGTCACCCAAAAGGACCAAAACCCTACCCTCCACAAAATTTTCAAACCCATACCCTATTAAAACCACAAATAGTCCAATACCAAAAACCCATATATCAACCCATTCAACAAATAATTAAATATCTAATGTATCCTCCTAGGATAAACCAACTTACAAAATCCCCTTACCAATCTATCCCTCTCTTAATCCTTTAATATTGGTGTAAAAAAATTGAGAAAATAAACTCATAAGTCTCATCCCTTAAACATGAAATGAAAATTAAAACCATAAAGGCACCCATTCCTACTTAGGCGGTACCATCCTCAAACTTAAGAGTAGAATCTAGCTACGCAAAAACCTCTCACGAACAACTAAAAATAGTGACTATTTTAAGAAGTGTTAAATCCATTGAAAAACTTGAACAAACCATACTAAAACCATTAAAATATTAAATAAAACATGAAAATGTTGAAGAAAAACCCTCCAAATCTAAAAAACCCAATGTGAATTTGAAAGAACCATAAACTCACAAAACACTCAAACAATATTCTACCTTCCCTTAACACATGATAGGAAAATATAAACCAAAACTAAATGAAAATTTGAGGGAAATATTCTCTTAGGTTAAGCTAAGAATTTCTCTTATCAATAAAATCCAAACCATTCCTACCTATTCAATGTACCTTAAGGACTTGGGTACTTTTAAATTGAAATTTTCACATCAAAAGCAAGTCATTTTGGCTGTTACTGTGATTACCACCATTCAAGGAACCATTCCTCCTAAATTGAAAGACCTATAATTTCCCGAAATTAATGTTTAATTAGGAGAGAATAAAGTTTTAAAATCTATTTGTGATCTAGGAGATAGTGTAAACATATTTAAATATGCCATGTATTGTTATTTAGGGAATGAGTAACTCTAACCCAAATATTTCACTCTTCAACTAGCTGATCATATCATTTGAGTTCCTAAGGGAATCGTAAAGTATGTCTTGGTAAAAGTTGAAAATATCGTTTACCCTGATGACTTCAATGTCCTTGACAATCACACAAGATTAGGTCCTAGGGATAAAATCCCCATCATCCTTGGTCATCCCTTCTTATCAATAATCAACTCAGTCATTTGAGTTTGGAATGGTAACATGACAATAAACTTTGGAAACATGAGCCTCAATATGAATATTTACAATGAAAACTCTCAAATTGGGGATGATGAAGAGACCCATGAGGTCAATTGGATAGGTAGTGTTGATTACGAACCATATGAACATTGAGGATTCATTAAAGTATTTATAAGTCAAGATGAGATTGATTTCCTTTGTTCATATGAGGGAAATTTGTCTCCTTGGCTTGAATCTCTTTTAAATGACTCATTTGATGTTTTTTAGGATCACCAATAAAAGATAAAATTTGTGAAATAAAAATCATTGAGTTAATACCCATTCATGACACTAACATGGAAATTTAGTGGTTGAAACTTCTATTAAAAAAGAACCAATTCTGTCAAGATATTTGGAAAAAGAAACCAAGATTGATACAAAGTCCCATTCTTCTTTTGAAAGTTTTAACTAATATAATCTCGAATTTAAGGTCATACCTTCATCACTCAAGTATACATTTTTAGGGGAAACTCAATAATTTAAAATTGTAATTTCTTCCTCTCTTGAATCCAATCAATAGAGGATTCTTTTGGATATCCTCGGAAAGAATAAGAAATAAATTGGTTGGACCCTTTCTGACATTCTTAGGATTATCCCACCAATTGGAACTCATAGTATTGTTCTTGAATCTGACTCCAAAAAATTTCATCAACCTTAGTGGAGACTCAATCCCAATCTTTTGGAGGTGGTAAGGAAATAACTTCTCAAGTTTTTGAAAGTGGGTATCATATAACCCATTGATGAAAGTGAGTGGGGCCCAATTTAATTTTGTTCCAAAGTAGGCTGGAATCACTGTAATCACTAGTGAATATGGTTATATTCTCTCCATAAGGTTCTGTAGAAGATGGAGAGTGTGAATTGACTATATGAAATTAAATTCATGCACCAAGAAAGACAATTTCCCCTCAACCTTTATTGATCAAGTCCTTGATAGAGTGGTAGGTCATCAGCTATACTGTTTCCTAGATGGATTCTTATGGTATAATCAAATTAAGGTCTCCTTATAGGATCAAGGAAAAATAACCCTCACCTGTCCATTCATCACTTTTTTCTTTAAGCGCATGCCTTTTGGGTTATGTAATTCCCCTGTTACCTTCCATTGTTTCATGATGGTAATCTTCTATGACATGGTGGAGGATTTTTTAGAGGTCTTTATGGATGAATTATCCATATTTGGTGATATATTTTAGAGATACATTATAAAATTTGAATCTGTTTTTTTTAAGATGTGAGGATAAGAATATCATCCTAAATTGGGAAAAATTCCATTTCATGGTAAAGGACTTTTTTTGGGACATATGGTCTCTGATAGAGGGATTCAAGTTGATAAAGATAAGTACTATGTGATTCGGCAACTTCCCTCTCCAAAAACTATCAAGGAAGTGAGGTCCTTCTTAGGGCATGTTGGTTTCTATAGAAGGTTCATTAGGAATTTCATCTTTATTTCTCAACCACTTTGTGATCTTTTAGTGAAAGTTTCTCCATTTATATGGATAGAGAGCTATGAGGAATCATTATAAACACTGAATTCCTCTCTTATCTCTCCACCAATCATGAAATATACCAATTGAAAACATCCATTTGAACTCATGTGTGATGCAAGTGACTTCATAGTAGGATATTTCTTAGGACAATGTTATGAAAAAAATATGTCTGTCATTTCTTATGAAATTAAATCTTTAAATGATACGCAAATAAAATACACCACTGTTGATAAAGAGTTTATTATTTTTGTCTTTTATTTAGATAAATTTAGGTCCTATGTCTTATAATCCCCCATAATTTTCTTCACTGATCATTCAAATCTGAAATACTTTTTACAAAAACAAGATTCCAAGTATAGATTTATTAGGCGGGTCCTTATTCTTTAAGTATTTTATATAAACACTAAGGATAAAAGGGTCTTGAATTTTTTTCA
The DNA here is from genome assembly GCA_963277665.1 of Viscum album. Classification (NCBI taxonomy): domain Eukaryota; kingdom Viridiplantae; phylum Streptophyta; class Magnoliopsida; order Santalales; family Viscaceae; genus Viscum; species Viscum album. Next base: position 596,743,464 of record OY728127.1, read on the forward strand.
CTAATCACCTCTCTAGGATGGAATTCAAAGACAAATCACATCACCTTTCTATGTCCGATTCATTTCCCAATGAGCACCTCTATTCTGTGAGTGATTTTCCTTAGTATCCTAACATAGAAAACCATTTGGTTATGGGTAAAATCCCAAAATTATTCATGAACCATGAAAATATTAAATTAATTTATGATGTAAAACACTATGTGTTTGATTATCCATACCTCTTAAATTTCTGTTCTGATCAAATAATTAGGATACATGTTCCTGAGTCCGAGCAAGAGTCCATTCTAAAATTTTGTCATGGGGAGGCGTGTGGATAAAACTTTTCCACAAATAAACACACTATAAAGGTAATTCATAGTGTTTTATAATATTCTAGATTCACTAAGGATTAATAACAATTTTGAAAAAGTTGTCCTCAATGTCAACAATTAGGATCCACATCCAAAAGGAATCAAATGCCCTTTACTCCCATTCGGGTCATCGAAATCTTTGATTGTTGGGGAATTGATTTCATGAGACCCTTACCAAACTCCAGGGTATATCTCTACATACTCTTGGTGGTTGATTATGTCTCAAAATAGGTAGAGTAAATTCCCACCAAGTCCAATGAACATCATCTTGTGATCTGATTCCGGAAAGAGTACATATTTTATAGATTTGGAATTCCTAGGGCTATAATAAATGATTTTGGAACCCATTTCTATAAACTTCCCATATTTAAGCACATGTCTACGTATGGGATTTCCCATAAAGTTTCCACTTACTACCATCCTCAAACCAATGCTCACATGAGTAGAAGAATAGATAGATTAATAATATTCTTTAAAAAACTATCAATACCTCTATGAAATATTGGTGTGAGAAACTCTTGAATTTTATTTAGTTATATCGAACTAATTTAAAAACTATACTAGGCATGTCACCATATAGGTTGTTTTATGGAAAATATTTCCATTAACTTGTTGAAACTGAACATAAGGCCTTTTAGGAAATCAAAAAAACAAACTATGACATTTATTTAGCCAAAAGAAAGAGTAAATTAGATCTTAATGAACTTAAGGAACTTAGGACATAGGCTTATGAAAATTCAAGTATTAACAAAGCTAAAGTTCAAGCATGACAATCTAGGAATATAAAATTAAAACACTTTGAATCGGGAAAATCTGTGCTCTTTTATAGTTCCAAACTTAATTTACACTAGGGAAAGTTAAGGTCTAGATGGTAAAGTCCTTACATATTGCATCATATGTACCCTCACGGGGAAGTATAGATTCAATATCTCATTAGTGTTAATATTTTCAAAGTTCATGCTCATAGGTTAAAACCATTCATTGAATCATTCAATAAACAAGAAATATAGGAGGAGTTAAAAGAGCCAATATATGAACAAAAAAAAAGTTAATTGATTTTGGGTCCATGTCGAGCTAATGAAATTAAACAACGCACTCTCCGGGAGGCAACCTATCCTTTACATGTACATTTACTCAATTTTTAGAGTTTAAAAATAAATAGGCATGTTTTTATCCTTTCATTTTTTTTTTTTTTTTTATTTTTAGTCAAGGGAACGTCTCAGTGTTTTCATATTATCTAATTTTTTTTGGGTGTGATAAGTAGGGGATTTTTAAGTCACTGTTATTTTCATGGAAATCAAATACATCCAAAAAATTCCACACCATTGTACCATCCACTATAATGAGTCCATGAGTGACATTATTATTGAAGGATCAATTTTTTGTGGCACAACCATTATCATTATACCACTAGGTGATATTGTTCCATAACTCATTTTTAAATTTTAATTTTGGACCTCCTATCCTCTATCTCTAACCCCTTTTAAATTTCCTTTTCTTTAAACACTAAGGATAGTGTTATTTTAAGTTGGGGGGATATGGAATAAAAAAATTGCTTTTTTATGCATAAAAAATAGTTTTTTTAAAAAAATTATTTGAAATAAAAAATTTGTGCTTTAATGGAAGGAAAAATTTATTTAACCTTGAACATGAAAATACACATTGAAATTTTTTAAACAAAATATCAAATAATTTTCATGTCTTGATTCTAATTTTAATCCATGTATAAGTGTATGGTTTTAAGGACCGGACCACAGTTGCCTAGAGCCAGTGCCTTATTTTATTACATTGGTATATAAATAAGGAATTTGAATCCCGAAGGACCAAGTAGTTTAGTAGATTTTGGAAACAAGATACATAAATAATTTCAAAATTAAATCATGAAAGGAAAATAAAACACTAATTGTTCTTTTAAAAACATCCAAGCCTCCTAGATTAAGCCTACAAGTCACTCATAACTTACTTCTCCATATCTTGGGAAAATGAAACATAAGAAATGGGTGATCTCAAATGCTTAGTAAGAGTAAGAAATAAAGTATAAGATAACATAAAAATTAGACATGGGGAAAAATGAAAACACATGACTTTACAAATAATAAACTTGAGCACATTATGGTAGGAATATGAGCTGAGTAAAACACTGCCATAATGAAACATAATCATGGGTATTATAATAGTCAAATAACCACATGAACTTTCAATTACTAGCTTCATAATGGGGGAAGTGCGTATGTCTTACTTTCTGAAACATTGTTTCAAGGCCTCGGCCAAGACAACTAAAAATTATTTAGGCCTCGGCCAAATCCATATATCACATTGGGAAAGGCCTCGACCAATTCCACAACTATTTGTCTCATTAGACCTACCAATGAATCGAGGCGATATAGTGGGCCCCACCCATAACATAATAAGTCCAATGAATTCCTCATATGAGAAGGTATCAACATAAAAAACATATACATTCATATTGAAACTATCATATGAAATGTAACTAAATTTCCCCAATCATCAAACATAAAACACTAACCATTCCGAGCAATATGGGGAATGGTTTTAGGATAGATCTACCACAATAAAATTAGTCATAAACCATTTAATAAAATATTTTATATGAAATAATAAATGATTAAACCCAATAATACATAGGAATCAACAAGAGTGTTGAATCAAATGAAAATACTCTTATAAAATCATTAAGCAATTCTTGAGATAAATACTCTTTTATTTGAAAAGAAGAGTTCTTTTGGAAAAATATTTTTATAAAACCATAAGTTAAATAAGATAACATTTCATAATAAAATTAGTGTTTTTATAAGTATAATGTTTTCCAAAAGTAGATTATAGAGTTCCCTTGAAAATAGATATCAATTTGAGAAATTTCCTCGAATCAGCTTGTATTTTGGAAAGAAATTTGAAAATTTCTTTTAAAACATGTAAATATCCATAAAATAGGGAAGGAATCTTGTTGGTGTACATATATATAATAATCACACATAATTTATGAGGAGTACATAATAATAAATAAAAATTTTATTGAGGTATTTAGACAATGAACGTAACCCGAATGAAAATGGAAGTTTGGGTGGAAAACCCTTACCTTAAATCTGAATGTGTTCCACTCTTGAACTTAAGGTCATAAAATATAAAATTATATTTATTAATAAATTATTTCATAAACTAATATACATGTATTTTTTTTATCATAATTCTTTTCAGTTCATTTATGTTCTTATTGATAAGTTATTATATTGAATTCCGTCATTCCAGAGTGTTTGTTTTCTTGATTTTCAGAATCAGTTCACTTGTTTTTATGTAATGGAAATAATGTGGAATGGTTGTAAATATCCAGAATTTAAATTAAATATTATTTATGAACATACATAATTGATAATGGTCATTTATATCTTTTTCATGGAAATGGGATGAATCATTAGATGATAACCACTTTGATTATTTGGCGGTATTTGGATTATAATGAACTAGTTTTGTCATATAAATTAATAATATGTACATATACTAGTTCATGAAAATTTATTAGGTTATAATAAATATATTATATTCTATTTCAACCATATAAATGGTTTCATGACCAGTAATGAAGGAGAAAATGAAGAACGAAATGTCATCGTCCATGAAGGTTATAAATTGGAACCTCATGGACGTTGATTTCATTTATAAAAATAAAAGGGAGGGATTATGAATATTGATGATGGTTATTAAATTAACATGATATAATTCAAGTATATATATGATAATGGAGTTATCATTGTAAATTGGACAGAGGAGGTGAGGAGAGAAAAAAGAAAGGATATGAACTTGAAAATAAAAGAAAAGTTGAGAGATCCCTTATGAAAATTCAGCAGCCTAACGACGTCGCTTAAAATTTCATAAAATGAATTGATGAGAGAAAGAGGGTATCTCATCATATGGAAATAAAAAGTATAGTAATATGAATACATAATATCAAACCCCAACATATGAGAATGAAAATTCAAAGAGATAACATAAAATAAGTGTCGACTGAAAGAGGAGGGTGATTGATTCCCTTACCTTATAGAGTAACTCCTAGAACTTGAAGTTTGGGACCTTGGGGGATTAAGGACACCTTGGAAGGAATCTTATGGAGGTAAAACCACCAGATATTCGAGTATAGGAGATTTGGAATGAATGAAAACAAATGGATGAGTGGGTATTTATAGTAAAAGAGAGATAATTTTTTAATAATTTCAAAGGGACACCTCATTAGTATTTTTTTTGAAAAACCATGGGCTTGTCCATGGTATTTTCCCATGGTTTTAGACACTTGGGACACCTCTTGTCATATGTCACTTTACACAAGTCAACCATACTTTTATTTTAATTGTTATTTCATTTTGATGTCATTAAACTACCGAAAACTCAAAACTGTATTTTTACTATTCATGAAAAATTCATGTATTTTAGAGAAATATCAAAAATTCACCCCTACCATTTTTCTACGTGTAGAATTCAAAAATGAAATCCATTTTTCAAAAATAATTTTATAAATATTATTAATTTAAATTTTAAATAAAATCATAGTTAATTTGAAAAATAACAATTTTAAAGGTATAATTAGTTTTATATCTCATTGAAAAATTATTTAAGAATTCATTATCTTATTACATTAATAAAAGAAAAGAAAATAATTATTTACTATTCATAAGGGTCATATTACTATTCATAAGGGTACACTACTATTCACCAAAAATCAATTTTGTTCTATTAGACTCCAAATGACTTACTGGTCACAACTCCAGATGATCGTTTTTCGAAATTCAAAACATAGTAGAGGCAAAGTTATGTTTAATGGATATATTATAAAATGCATTCAATATTTATTTTCAAAACCTTGGGGTGTTACATTCCCCCATCCTTACAAAAATTTCATCCTTGAAATTCAAAAAATGTTACCTAAAAATATTCAGGTATGTCTTTAACATATGCTCCTCAGGCTCCCATGTTGCTTCCTCTATCTTATGGTTCCGACAAAGAACCTTTACCAGGAAAGTCATTTGATTTATCAATACTTGTTCTCTGGTATCAAGAATCCGGATATGATCTTCACAATAAGATAGATCGGGTTCAATTTCTACTTCTTCATAGGTTATTACATGTGTTGGGTCTAGTATGTATTTCCTTAACATTGATACATGGAACACATTGTGAACTTTGGAGAGATTTGGAAGCATTTTCAAATGGTAAGTTACAGCTCCAATTCGATCCAGAATTTCAAAAGGTCCGATATACCTGGGACTTAATTATCCTTTCTTACTAAACCTTATAATACCCTTCTGTGGAGATACCTTTAAGAAAACATGATATACTTCTTGAAATTCCAAATCCTTCCTTCGGTTATCAGCATAGCTCTTCCGCCTACTTTGAGATTTTTTGATATGGGTTTGGATTGTCTTCACCATTTTTGTTGTTTCCTCAACAAGTTCTGGGCCTACGAGCTTTCTCTCACCAACATCATCACAACAAGTTGGTGTATGACATCTCTTTCCATATAACACTTCATATGGCGACATCTGAATACTTGAATGGAAGCTATTGTTTTAGGAAAATTATACGAGAGGTAAATACTAATCCCACATACCTTGAAAGTCAAGTGAAAAAGACCTCAACATGTCTTCCAATGTTTGATTTGTCTGTTCTGATTGTCCATCAGTTTGTGGGTGGTAGGCAGTGCTCAAACAAAGATCAGTATCTAGGGCCTTCTGAAGAATTTTCCATAATTGTGATGTAAAATGGGGATCACGATCAGAAACAATTGATAAAGGTACACCATGAAGACTTAAAAATTCATTAATATCTAGTCTTTCTAAACATTCAAGTGGTAAATATTCTCTTATAGCGAGAAAATGTGTTGATTTTATAAGACGGTCAACAATGACCCATATCACATCATTATTTCTTGGAGTCTTTGGTAGCCCCATAACAAAGTCCATTGTAATATCATCCGATTTCCACATAGGAATAGGAAGGGGTTTCATGAATCTTCTAGGACTTTGTCTTCTAGCCTTCACCTGTTGACACACCAAAAATCTCGACATATAATCAGCAATATCCCTCTTCTTGTTTTCCCACCATAAATGTTCTTTTAGATCTCTATACATATTTTTACTACCTAGGTGTATAGATAAATTAGAGCTATTAGAATCATCCAATAGTTCCCTCTTTAGCTCAGGAATAGCAGGAACACAAAGCCTCTTTCTGAATTTCAAAATTACACCTTCATATACTAAGTCAATCAACTTAACATCATTTATAGTTTTAATTTTCTTTTGAAACTCTTCATCATCAGCCTGAGAACTTTTTATCCTTTCCAGTAAAGAATTTCTGACAACCATTTGAAAAAGTAGTGATGTGTTACCTTCCTTGATAATTCCCATATCCATATTTACTAGATCCATGAACAAAGGATCCCTTTTAACTCTCATCTTACTCATAATTTCGTGGTACTTTCTACTCAAAGCATCTTCCACCTTATTTTCCTTCCCCGGGTGGTAGTGTATCGTATAATCATAATATTTGAGCAGCTCAATCCATCTACTTTGTCTCGTGTTGAGTTATTTCTATGAGAAGATATATTTAAAACTCTTAGGATCTGTATGTATCTCACATTTTTTTCCATAGAGGTAATTTATTCAAATATTTAGAGAAAAGATTACCGCTGCTAACTCAAGATCATGAGTTGGATAGTTTTGTTCATGAATTTTTAGCTTCCTTGATGCATATGAAATCACTCGATCATTCTGCATAAGGACATAACCAAGTCCATTCTTTGATGCATCGCTATAGATAACAAAACCATCATTCCCCAATTGTAGGGTTAGGATCAGATCATTCACTAACCTCATATTCAATTCTTCAAAACATTATTCACATTCCTTTGTCCATAAAAACTTAAATCCTTTTCATGTGAGCTTGGTCATTGGGTTGGATAAAAGGGTGAAGTTCTAAACAAAAAATTGATAATAACCTGCTAAACCAATAAAACTACATACCTTAGTTATGTTCGTTGGAGTAGGACTTTCTTGCACAACCTTTGTCTTTGAAGGATCTACACATATTCTATCCTTAAAGACAATGTGGCCCATAAAGGAAACTGATTGGATCCAAAAATCACACTTTCTAAACTTCCCATATAATTCATTTCTTCTAAGTGCGTTCAGAATAGTACGCAAGTGATTTCCATGATCTTCATAACTTTTAGAGTATACCAGGATATCATCAATAAAAACCACCATGAAGTTATCAAGATATTCCTTGAAAACTATATTCATTATATCCATGAATATATATGGTGCATTAGTTAGTCCAAAAGGATTTACTGTAAACTCGTAATGCGCGTACCTAGTTAGGAATGTTGTTTTTGGAATGTATTCCTTCCTCAAAAGTAACTGGTGATATCTAGATCGAAGATCAATCTTATAAAAATATTGGGCTCCATGAATTTGATAAAATAAATCATCAATACAAGGTAGGAGATACTTGTTCCTTATTGTTATAGCATTGACCTCCTTGCAGTCAATTCACAACCTCATAGACCCATCTTTCTTCTTTACGAAAAGAACAGGGGAACCCCATAGAGAAATGCTAGGGTGAATAAATCCTTTATCACTCATTTACTCTAGTTGTTTCTTTAGTTCCACTAAATCAATAGTGTCCATTCTATAAGGGGTCTTTGATATGGGCCTTGAACCAGGAATTAAGTTAATAGAAAACTCAATTTCTTACAATGGAGGATGTCCAGGTAAATCCTTTGTAAAGAAATCAATATATTCTTACACAACAGGTACATATTCTATTTGAACATTCTTTTCCTCATCGATAGTTATTGCATTCCCTTCCTCACCAATAATTGAATTCAGTAGAGATACTAGCGGTGGATCTAGATGAGAATCATATGGTGAGGTTTCTACTCTAAAGACAAGGGATTCTACACTATTCTCAAAAATTGTAACTTCCTTCTTCTTGCAATAGATCTTCACATCATAATTTGATATCCAATTCATACTGATAATTATATCAAATTCAGTCATTAGTATGATGATAAGGTTAGAAACTAAAGCATGATTATGTTTCATGAGAGATAATAATTAACATGCCTTTGTTGCAATGATATATCCACTAGGGGTTTTGACTGATAACTCATTTAATAAATCAAATTGGAAATATCTAATTTTATTGGAAAAATGAGAAGATATAAATGAATGCAACAATCTAGAATAAAATAAATCATTGGATAAGTTTGATGAAACGATCAAAGTACCTGCCACCGTGTCATTCAAAAATTGAACCTCAGTAGTTGTGATCGTATAAGCTTGTCCCTACTCCCTTGGCCTTTTCTGTTGTATGTTTACTTGACACTTTGGACAATAATTATCATAGTTCCCCAACTCAAGACAATTATAGCATTAAACATTAATAGATTCTTTCTTACCCTTGATATCACCAGAAAGATGCCCTTTCTGTCTACATTTGTAGCATACTCCTTTTCCCTTTAAGCACACACCAGGGTGTTTCCTTCCACAATTATCACAGGGTGTAAATTAAACTCTTCCCTTCTTCCCTATTTCCTTATTTCCTTTCCTAGAGTTTTCAGCATCCCTATTCTTCTCTTTCTTTCCCTTAAATTCATAAGACTTAGAGAATTCATTTTCTATCTTGTCAGTACATGAAACTATATCCTCATATGATGAGAAACTCTGGGAGACCAAATCCCACTGGAGGAATGGATTTAGTCCATCAAAGAATTGATCAATATTACTCCTTGGATTTCATATGTAGTCCATAACATTCCTTACTAACCTGGTGAAGTTAACTTCATACTTTGAAACATTATCATCTTCATTTTGCTTCAAATTCAAGAATTACCTCTCCATATCCACTCACAGTTCACGAGGAAAGTATTTCTCTAGGAATATTTCCTTAAAGTCCCTCTATTCAATCTCCTATATTTCCTCCTCCTCCTTTGTGTTTTAGATTAATGACCACCACTGATCCACATATCTCGATAGATAATAAACTTCCAGGATGACCTTCTCTATTTCCTTACATCCCAAAGCGAGAAATATATTCTCTAGGGAACTTATCCACTACTCAACTACAAATGGCTTTGTAGTCCCATTGAATGATGTTGGATGTTGACATGTAAAGTGATCTAACATAGCTCCTCCATGTGGTGGATCCGGATGCTCCATATGGGTAAAGTTATTATTAATAACCTGAGTAAGTTTTCTTAGAATAGTTATAAGTTGCTAACCACCCATCACAACACAAGAGCCAATATCATTATCTTGAATTGGAGGGAAATCCCAACATGGGACATGCACGTTCGTGTGATTTCCATTCCTTCCCCTAGGAATCATTTCTAGATGATGAAATACAATATATTAGGTTATGAATCATAGTTTATAATATTAATTTAACAAAATACTTAGCATAAATTGATATCCTATGCATGGATAATCCCATAATAACAAAAATGGTTTATTTGAGAAAATAGTTACATTTAAATCCTTCATAATGGCTTGTCAATAAAATGTGAATTATCCTAAGCATATCCCTTGGGAGTGTTGTAACCAAGAGTATAGAAATGCCTACTTTCGTGTACCAGGATACCCCGAGTCAAGCCTGAAAATTCTTGTTGGAGCTTTCACTTTTAGATACATTTGTTCCAGAGCCACCTCAACCCGCTCGTATCCAGAAATGGATGTATTTCTTGAAAGATCCACAGAATCTATTTATTACCAAACTACCAGGACGTTCTTATATGTTTATCCTCAAATACTATCTTAAGGACTCTTCCCTAATCTATGTTTTCTAAATCTAGTTTCCATGTTTTCTAATAAACTTTTTCTGATATCAACTGTAAGGACCCGACCCCAACTGCCTAGAGCTGGTGCCTTATTTTATTACATTGGAATATAAATAAGGAATTTGAATCCCTAAGGACCAATTATTTTAGTAGATTTTGGAAATAAGATACATAAATAAGTTCAACATTACATCATGAAAGTAAAATAAAACACTAATTATTCCATTAAAAACATCCAATCCTCCTAGATTAAGCCTGTAAGTCACTAATAACTTACTTCTTCATATCCTGCGAAAATGAAACATAAGAAAGGGGTGACCTCAAATTCTCAGTAAGATTAAGAAATATAGTGGAATATAACATAAAAATTAGACATGGTGAATAAATGAAAACACATGCCTTTACAAATAATAAACTTGAACACATTATGGAAGGAATATGAGTTGAGTAAAATAATTCCATAATAAAACATAATCATGGGTATTATACTAGTCAAATAACCACATGAAATTTCAATTACTAGATTAATAATGAGGGAATTTCATATGACAGACATTCTGAAACATTTTTTCAAGGCCTCGGCCAAGAAGTCTAAAAATGATCTAGGCCTCGGCCAAATCCATATATCACATTGGGAAAAGCCTCGACCAATTCCAAGTCTATTTGTTTCATGAGACCTAATGATGAATAGAGGGGCTATAGAGGGCCCCAAATATCACATAATAAGTCCAATTAATTCCTCATATTATCAGGGATCAATATAAACAACATATACATTCATATTGAAACTATCATATGAAAGGTAACTAACTTTCCCTAATCATCAAACATAAAACACTAACCATTCTGAGAAATATGGTGAATGGTTTTAGGATAGATCACCTACAATAAAATTATTCATAAAAAATTCAACAAAATATGGTATATGACATCATAAATTATTAAACCCAATAATACAAAGGAATCAAAAAGAGTGTTGAATCAGACGAAAATACTCTTATAAAATCATTAAGCAATTCTTGAGATAAATACTCTTTTATTTGAAAAGAAGAGTTCTTTTGGAAAAATCTTTGTATAAAACCAGAAGTGAAGTAAGATATTATTTCATGATAAAATGATTGTTTTTAGAAGGATACTGGTTTCCAAATATATATTATATAGTTCCCTTGAAAATAGATATGAATTTGAGAAATTCCCTTGAATCAGCTTGTATTTTGGAAACAGTTTCAAAACATTCTTTTAAAACATGTAAATATCCATAAAACAGGGAAGGATTATGGTTGGTGTACATATATATAATACTCAAAAATAATTTATGATGAGTAAATAATAATACATAATAATTTCATTGAGGTATTTAGATAATGAAAGTAACCCAAATGAAAATGGAAGTCTGGGTAGAAAACCCTTACCTTAAGTCCGAATGTGTTCTACTCTTGAACATAAGGTCATGGAATATAAAATTATACTTATTAATAACTTATTTTAGAACCTAATAGACATGTATTTATTTTATCATAATTCTTTTTTGTTAATTTATGTTCTTATTGATAAGTTATTATATTGAATTCCGTCATTCCGGAGTGTTTGTTTTCTTGATTTTCAGAATCGGTTCACTTGTTTTTAAATAATGGAAATAATGTGGAATGGTTGTAAATATCTAGAATTGAAATTAAATATTATTTATGAACATCCAAAATTGATAATGGTCATTTATATCTTTTTTACATGGAAATGGGATGAATCATTTGATGATAACCACTTTGATTATTTGGCGGTATTTGGATTATAATGAACTAGTTTTGTCATATAAATTAATAATATGTACATATACTAGTTCCTGAAAATTAATTAGATTATAATACATATATTATAGTTTTTTTCAACCATCTAAATGGATTAATGACCATTAATTAAGGAGAAAACGAATAATGAAACTTCGTCGTCCATGAAGGTTATAAATTGGAACCTTATGGACGTTGATTTCATTAATAAAAATAAAAGAGAGGGAGTAAGAATATTGATGATGGTTCTTACATTAATATGATATAATTACAGTATATAGATTATAATGGAGTTGGTCATTTTGAAAGAGGAGGTGAGGAGAGAAAAAAGAAAAGAGATGAATTTAAAAACAAAAGAAAAGTTGAGAGATCCCTATTGAAAATTCGGCAGCCTAACAACGTCGCTTAAAATTTCATAAAATGAATTGATGAGAGAAAAAGGTAATATCATCATATGGAAATAAAAAGGACAGAAAGATGAATATATAATATAAAACCCCAACATATGATAATAGAAATTCAAAGAGATAATATAAAATAATTGTCGACTGAAAGAGGAGGGTGAAGGATTCCCTTACCATGTAGAGTAATTCCTAGAACATGAAGGTTGGGACCTTGGGGGCTTAAGGACACCTTGGAAGGACTACTAGGGAAGTAAAACCACCAGATATTCGAGGATGAAGGATTTTTAATTAAATAAAACTAATGGATGAGTGGGTATTTATAGTAAAAGAGAGATAATTTTTTAATAATTTCAAAGGGACACCTCATTAGTGTTTTTTTGAAAAACCTTGGGATTTCCCATGGTATTTCCCATGGTTTTAGTTACTTGGTATACCTCATGTCATATGTTAATTTGCATAATTCAAACTTCCTTTTATTATAATTATTATGACATTATGATGTCATTGAACTACCGAAAACTCAAAATTGTATTTTTACTATTATTGAAAAATTCAAGTATTTTAGAAAAATACCAAAAATTCACCCCTACCATTTTTTACATTTAGAATTTAAAAATGAACTCCATTTTCCAAAAATATTTTTCTAAATATTATTGATTTATTTTTTAAATAAAATCATAGTTAATTCGAAAAATAACAATTTTAAAGGTATAATCAGTTTTATATCTCATTGAAAAATTAATCAAGATCTCATTATATTATTACATTAAGAAAATAAAATAATATCATTATTTTCAATTCATAAGGGTCATATTACTATTCACATTACTATTCATAAGGGTACAATACTATTCACCAAAAATCAAGTTTGTTCTATCAGACTCCAAATGAATTACTAGTCACAACTCTAGATGACTATTTTTCAAAACTAAAAACATATTAGAGACAAAGTTATGTTTAATGGATACATTATAAAATGTGTTCAATATTTATTTTCAAAAACTTGGGGTGTTACAATGAGCATATGTTTTGGAAAGTCTGGATGTATAATTTTATTTTTATGCATTTATATTTTCATCCATTGTAAAAAAATCACAATTCATGTCCTTAAGATTGTGGGGTATTAATTTGAGTTCTTGGGGTCCCATAAGAACTGGAATAGGTTTTGTGATCATTTTAATTTTAGTAGGAGTATTCAAAAAAATATATCATAAAGAAATTAAAATAAAAAAAACTAAAAAAAATTATACAATTGCCCGTAGAGTAATGGATTGACCTAATGTGTGGATTTTAACAATTGGGTATTGTGACTTCATAGTTTTTTGGCCCAAATTTGGGCATTTATCACTATTTTTGGAAATTTTAATTATCTATTTATTGAGTTAACTCAAGATGATGCCTGAGTATGTGAGCTTCACTTGGTTCCCTGAGGTATTTGAGCCTAGGAGTCATTGGAAAAGTTTCAATACATGGGTTGAATTGAGTGACTAAAATTTCAATTACCATGTAAAAATTGAAAAAATAATAATACTCAAATTAATATTAAAATGTGATTCTACCAAGAACATCTATCTTTTCCCCCTTGAATCAAAATGAACCCCCATGTCTATTGTGATTCACAACACATCATCATGGTTAAATGAAATTAGATGATATGTAGTGATTAATTTGAATAAAAGAATGGTCTTGGGATTGGGATATTCTTTTGAACCCATCTCGTGTTAAAATATTTTGATGGATTTCATAATTTTTTAGTATGAGGTCTTTTGGTGAGCATTTTATATTAATTTTTTTTTGGAAAAGGGAATTCAAATTTCATATTTTTAAGATATATTTTGCTCAGGACTAGAAAAAAAATTTGGGGGTGTGATTGTGCACTGAAATATGATAATATTAATTGTTAATATATATAATTTTTAGGTGCTACATTATTCATAAACACCATTTTTAGTGAATTTTACAAATTGAATATTATTTCATATTATGATTGTAATTCATTCTTAAAATTAAGTATTACATGGTACATTTTTGAACACATCCTAAAACACCCAATGGTATTTATTTTACTTTCATATTTCATTTTTAGGTTTATAATTCCATTATGAACAATTCATACTTTGGGAGAACTTGAATATTCTCATTGGTAGACCACCATTTTGGATATTCAACACAAGATATTCTGGGCAAAGTGAACTCCACATTAGCCAAACAATATCACAATATCGGCCAATATACAAGACCAATTAAGTTAAAATTTGAATAGGAGATATAGGACATAGTGGGGAATATTTCATTAAATAGTTTCTAGAGATAATTATGATGTTTGAAGGTCCAAGGTAGACCAAGTTGAAGATGAAATTCTGGGTCAGATTCTATGGCCCAGAAAAACATTCCAACATTTTAATCATATCTCGCAAACCCAACATCCAATTGAGATAAAATTTTATATAATTTTAGTAGAAATACATTGTGTAAATTTATTATTCTATGTTCCACTCAAATTATTCCATCTAGAAGCTCATTTTGGTTCCTATGTTTGGTGGATGCATACTGGCTACCATTTCAGGTCAAGGGTGGAAAAGTCAAAATTTCACAAAATTTCTGCAACCCTAGGCCTACCATACTCAAGTGGGATAACTTGTACCATTTGAGGATCGACCAAAGGCTTCCAAAATACATATTTAATATAGTGGTGTTGGAGGATTTAGGTAATCATGGTGTTTGTTTAATTGTAATGTTATGATGCCTCTTTTTCTTGGTAATCACATTTATTTCTCATGTAAGTTGTTCAATTAACCTTATTTTCATAATAAAAGTTATTCTTATACTCTTATTATATTATTATTTATATAACTTTGATACCATTTCCTCAAGGTGTTCACTTATTCACACCAAACCTTGTGAAATTATTCACAAAATGGTGAAGTGATCATTATTTCATTGTTTTTCACTTCTTCAATTCTACCCTCATGAATCTAATTCCCACTTCCATTAAAATAATAACATAAATGGGGGATACAACTCTTATGGGTTGATCCAAGAGAGTATAAAGGGTATATATTGGATGTTATTTCTCACTCTTTTGATGTTTAATCACTTATTTTAATTGAGAAATTTGTTTGAACATGTTAATACTACACCATCCTTATTGAATTTTAAGGCCACAAACTTCAAGTGCTATTAAGAAAATTTACCTTTGAGTTCTCATAAAAATGATCCTCCATGTTTACAGGTGATTATAATTAGGTTTATTTTGTTATTAAACCAATAAGTGATGAAGTCATTTTGATATATGTAAATGAATCACTATTGAGTATAAGAAATTGAAATCGTTAAAAAGGAATTTCATCCAATACATCCCTTGTAATAACCTAGGATCAATCCTTTCTCATAAATTTAATTCACTTATGTAACTTAGTGTTAATTTAAACCATCTCAAATCAAACTCATGTTGGCCACTTCATATCCAAATCTACCTCTTAGAATTTATGTGTCTTTAGGTTTCTTCTTAGTTATCTACAAATTTGACAACCCAAGCTACAATACAAGTGACCTCTTAAAATTAAACACTTGACTAAATTACTATGATACCATCGACACTAGGACAAGGTACACCATGTACCCCAACCCATACAATACTTGCTTCATAAAAAATTCAGAATCCATTTCATACTACAATCCATACAATAACTACTTGAGCACCATTCCATAATGGTTGTCTATTAAGAACCCAATAACACATGTATCCCATGCACCACACCTGTCACTTAGGTCACAACCTCATCAAGCACCCCAACCATTCCCTTTGTACCCAAGGAGGTCCATCTAGTCACCCCGAATCATCCTTACAAAGTCTAGCGAGGTCATTAAACATTATAACACACCCCCACTGGTTCTAGGGAGGTCATCAAACACACCAACCCATCCCCATAGGTTCCAGGGATGTCCCCATTAGTCACACCAACCCATACCCATAGGCTATGGGGAGGCAAAAAATGAGTACATTTACCCACCCCCACAAGTTCTAGGGAGGCCACAATCAAGAACACTAATCCATCCCAATAGGTTTTGGGGATTCCATCATCAATTACCCGGACCCATCCCTACAAAATTAGGTAGGACACATTAATGATGAGTTCAAAACACTGAGAAAATATAAAATAGGGCACACATCCCATCTCACAACTTACCAACTCATCACCAGGGCACTAGTCCCTTTGTACCTAGTCCCACATGCAAGAATCTTCTTGAGTCCCTTAGACCCTTGCAAACATTCTATGGGTCGGTCACATACATTGGGATTGACCCACCACTTTGATACCACAAGAAAAAATCTTTAGTAAAAAAACAAAATAAGAATCACCACACATAATCATATAAATACACATAGTGAAACCATGGAAAGGAGCACACACAAAGCACACAATATTTCATAATTAAGGAATCAACCACACAAAGTCAAACATACCAAAATAAAACCACTTTAATATCTTAATTATTTAACATAAATATTAATACAAATCCCACTTTTAAAACCAATTAAAAGGAATCACATTCTTCTTTACACATACTAGTCCCTAGGACCAAATCCCATTAACACCCTTTAGAAATCCCATTATCTACTTTAAAATACCATTTAAAACCCATTATGAAAATGGTAAATCTCCTTAAGAATTCAACTTTAACCAAATAAACTTTTTAAAATTACAATTTAAAAAGAAAACATTTTCCTTTGGAACTCCAACACACAACACTTAGAAAAACCATAAAGAGATCCACTGACACCAATTTGACCAAGGCATCACCCTCAATCCATTTAACAAGCTAAAAATCCATGTTGATTGTTAGGATGATGTAGGATCATCCCATCCTTATGAAAAAATACACCACACATCAAACATATAGGAATATAATAATAATGAGGCTTATGGAAATAAAATCACTAATTAAACAAGAGGATCAAATAAACTTAAGGCCCCCTTCCTCAAACCAAAGTCATCTCCTTTACATCACAACTCGATAGTTCATTGCTTGAGCTAATTCAAGAATCACCTCCAATCTCAAGGACCTATCTCACATTAAGTGTTTCTAATAATTAATTATAATAATTTATAAATAATTAAACAATTAAAAAAAATAGTCCCAAAGCCTAATAACTCATGTAATGATCCAATAAAATCATCTCAGTTCATACCAACCTCAGAAAAGTCCCCAATCACCTACCTCACCCATAATAGCATCAAATTAATAAATTTATTAATTTAAAACAATATTATATATTTTTAAAACCAGAACAAGACTCATCGGGCCATCTAATGATGATGTAATTACACAAAAACATATGCATTTAATTCCCAACACATGCTCAATATTCAGCCACACAATATCCCTAAATTACATACATGATTTGATCATAAATTTTACCCATAATCACTTGAAAACCAAATAAATACAAAAAATAGCTCACCTTTTGGAGAATTATGAACAATATCTTGGTTGTGATGTCTAAGAATGCCCTTTACAATCTGTATACAAAATAACGATCAAGTGCAATGATTTTTCCATGCTCCAGTGAAATTGTTCCTAAAAAAACCTAACCGGTGAAACAAAAATCAGAAAATAATGGTGAGGAGAATAAAGGGGAACATGAGAGTTGATATTACCTAAAAATATCATGGAAAACCCCACCAAAAACACCCTCAAAATAAGGGGAATCAAGGGAGAATAATGGGGTTTTACCTCTTGCTTGTGTGCATAAACAAGGAGGATAAGAGGGGATAAAACCTCTAAAATCATAATGGGTAAAAGTTTCAATTCCCCAATTTTTCAGTGGCACCCACCCACTAGTCGATCCCAGACCACCAAATAGTGGGTGGTTATAACAAATTATAAGGATACTTTCTAATACCACTGGATGGTTGGTGGATACCACCAAATGGACCATGGATTCTGTAGCAAATGATTTCTTAATCCAAAATATGGCTGATGGTTTTCTATATCCAAGGATGAAACAGCCACCCAGTCCCCTCCTAGAGCCCTCTTAAGCCCTTAAAACACATCTTGATCCTTATTTATGTTCCAAAAACATGAAATTAAGGTGTTCCAACTCTCAGAATCACATTTAGAATCCCAGTTCTCAAAATGACACAACATTTAAATGAAAAATTAAATTTCCCTCGGGAATTTACAACCCATAACATTGAAAGTCATTTCAAACTCACCACCATAACACTATCATCCCCAAGAAGCTACAACAGTTCTCCAAACACAAAACCTGACATACCATGATCATCTTTTTACTATGATATTTCCATACCCCATACTCATGCACACAATGTGATATCGTTTTATAACTATAGAATCTAATCCCAATTACACAAACTCATTATAAAGTGATTAGTTCGATCCTTGAACCCCGTAAACCACATCCTGAGAAACATTCTCAATATGGATTTCTACTCACCGCATTCGATTTTACCAAACATCAATAGTCATCCCCTCACCGACCATTTTTTTTTGAAAAAACATATCCTCACCAAAAATGAACCATCAGATCACCCAAACATAGTGCCGTAATCCAAGAGAAATCACCTCATCATCCAAAAACCCACATCGAGGTCCAGCCTAACACTTAGCATATTTCCTTAACTGGTCTCACAACCAACCACGTTCATCACCACTCTGCACCCTAAGCATCAATGCTCTTCTGATCCAACTCTACCTTGGATCACACTAAAATCATCTTGAGATCGATTACCATGCACTCAATCTAATAAAAATTTCATCCAACTTTCCAAAATAGGTCTATCCTTTCATCAACACCCCACCATTATTTCACAAATCCGTCGATCCATTTCACCGTACTCACTGATCTTCCCCTACAGGGGTCACATGCCCACAACTGATAAGTTCTTACTCATCATAGAAGCATCCTTATAATTTATTCACCAACCATAATCATTCTCAATATCCAATAAAACATTTTGAAGAATCTTTCCTTCTACTATCACCAAACACTGAGACAATGCTCAACTACACCCGTCAACTCCAAAACAGCAAAAGGTTATAAAAAATCCAATGAATATTGAGGCATATGGTGTTCCACACTATAAAACTACATTATCAATTACTAATTACAATGAGTGGAACTCCCAACTATATGAATTGTCTACTAAGAAAATACATCAACTAGTAACAATCGAGGACCCAAACCAAATACACATCAAGCGGTCCATCCTGAAAAATCACCAATCCTATCAAAACACATATCATGGGTCCAATACATAAACCAAAAAAATAAAATAAAATCCAGCTAATAAAGCCTCACATAAATGATCCATGAGACTTATACACACGAATCTATCAAAAAATCATCTCATGAGCCTTCCATAATCAGATCACACTAAAAATCGATCAAATAATCCCAGCACAAGCAGCTCTCATAAGCATCCATGGTGTACCACTGAATACACATGTCAAACACTGGGTATCTTCTAATACGTCACTAAATATCTAACCAATCATTCTATATAGGCATCAATTTCTTCCCACACACCATGCCAAAAAAATCACACACCTTCTGAATTCATTCGAATGTTTTATAATCAACCTTGACATATAGGCCCAGCACACAAATCAAGAATCCATGCTATCCCCGAACAACATACAAAATATATTTAAACCATTTTCAAGGGTATAATTTTATTATTTTCAAAAACTGATTTCAAAAATATTTACACACAAAAAACCCCCTTGGAATAAAAGGGTTTTCCATTAAATCCAAGATCACCAAAGTATTTATCCTAGATAGACCCTTTCCTAAAAATCGATCCCATTTCAAACATTACATTTTGAAATAATTTCAAAAAAAAATTCATTAGATTTTCAAAAAACTTGAAAATTGAAACCTCTATAAACCATTTAATCCATGGGAAAATTCTAGTAAAACCAACCCATAAAACCATTTATGAACACCTTGTTCCACCACATGAGTTTTTTTTCAAAACTAAGTTTTCTCAAAAACAAAAAAACCCAATGAATATTTCTATATGGAAGCCAAAAATGCATAAACATAATCAATAAACAAGCCTCTCATATCCATATTAATTTAATCACCACTTATAATATATATGAGAAAAACATCATTTATATTATAAGTTTTTTCAATTAATATAGACTCTGTTAATAAAATCATGTCAAGAAACACTGCCCATAGGCACATTTACCATTCCACTAGAATTCCATTATCATGATCCATGAACTACCCAATGGATCCCAGTCGAACCCTATGAATCTTCTAGGTCCCATCCACCCCACATTGGGATTCTTGGTCTAACCGAATTCCTCACTCATCTTATAGTCCCTAATCCAAGAACTTAATATCCCATAGAAACTTGAGTTTCAACTAATGTCATGTTTTCTTGGAATGTGATTGATCTACCTCTTAAGTCTTGATATCCTATCTCCACCTATAAATAGTCTATCACATCCTGAACATGATCTGATGACACTATGTAACACCCTAGCTCAGGCCACATCAACAACGCTCGAGCGGGTAGCACCACATCACCCTAGGCGCACCTCCCCATACTCTAGAGGCTTTAAACTAGTGGAAAGGTCCTAACACAATTTTGGGGTGATTATTCCCTCAAAATATCTTGTGGGTTCATGCCCAAATCGATTGAAAATTCAGCATGAACCATCCATATAATGGAAATCACCAAAAATTGTAGACATATAATAAGGATCCATCGATCCCCCATAGTCCAGTTTATAAATAAGTAAAATCTATATAAATGATGCAGTAAAATGAAATAGAGATGCAGAAGATTCACAGAATAATATAAATATAATGTCCAACTGGACTGTACACATAACGAATAATAACAAAAATAAATACAATTTCTATTAACGAAACTCACATACATATTAACATATCCACGACCTCCATGATCAGCTGACCTATTCCATGATCCTAGCTCTATGTGGTACCTATGTCTTAAAATAAAACAAAATGGTCTAATCATGTACACTGGAACACACACTCTGTACATGGATAAGGGGTGATTCCAATGACCCAATAGGTATCCCCAACACCTCAACCAAATTGAGGGCTGATATGATCAAGTGTACGTGCATGAAATACATAAATAATGTGCAGTCATGTTCATGCAACAAACCCACCCAAAAAAATAACACACATGCACCACCAAACATACCTACTTCATCACCACACTAGGTTGTGCCTCATGCCACAACCTTTACAATACCTACTTCAATACAAATTCAGAATTTGTGTTATACCATAATATATAAAATATCTAATTTTTCACCACACTATAATGGATGTCTATTAGGATCCTAGTTACACATGTATCCCATGACTTTATCTCATCACTTAGTAATGACCTTGTAAAACACCTTGACCCATCCTTTTATACTTAGGAAGTCCATCAGGTCACCATGAACTATCCTCACAGAGTATAGGGAGGTCATAAAATGCACTGAAACATCCTCACAAGTTCTATAAAAGTCATAAAATACACCAAAACATCCTCATAGGTTCTAGGGAGGTAACCACCAGTCACATAATCCAATCCTCATAGGCTTTGGGGAGGTCTTAATCGATCACACCAGCCCATCCCTATAGGATCTAGGGAGTCCACAATGAAGAAAAATAGACCATCCTCTTAGGCCCTATGGAGGCCATCGTCAAGTATCTCGAACCTTACTTGTGCACTTAGGGATGTCACATCAAGGATGATGTTAAAATACATATAAAATAAAAAACAAGGCACACAACCCATCTAAAAACTCACCAAATCATCACCAGGGTACTAGTCCCTCTGGACCTAGTCCCATGTGAAAGCATTCATACGGGTCCCTCAGACCCGTAAAAACCCTATAGGGGTTTGTCATTTCTATCAAGATCAACCCTCCACTTGATACCACTAGAAAAAATCATTTGTAAAATCATAGAACAAGAATCACTATGCATAATCATGCAATAATATACATAGTAAAAATATATAAAGGAGAACACACAAGGCACACATGTTTTCATAAACCAAGTATCACCCAAAAAAGTTCAGACATACCAAAATAAACTCACTCCAATCCCTAAATTATTTTTGATAAATATAAAGTCAAATAATATTTTTAAAACCATTTTAAATTGCAACACTTGTCACTATACACATACCAGGTCATAGGCCCAAATACCATCAACAACCTTTATAAAAACCCTTTTATATTCTAAAATACCATTTCAAACCCATTCCATAAATCATCTATTTAATTAGGACTACGACTTCAACCAAATACAATTTTTAAAATTAAATTTAAAAAAGAAACCATTTTCCTTTGGAAAGACAATGTATTCCACTAAGAAAAACCATTAAGAGGGCTACCAGAACCCCATTTAACCAAGGTGTTTCCCTCAGAACATTTAGCATGATAAATTTACATGTTGACTATTATGTTGACGCATGAACCTCCTATTATTTTGGAATCATACTCCACAAATGTAAAATTTAGGAAGATAATACTAATGAGGCATACAAAAATAAAACCCTAGTTAACTAAGAGACTCAAATAAATTCAATGACCCTATAATAAAATAAATCTATTTCCTTTACATCACGGTCTGAAAATTCATTAATCGAGATCATCTATGAACTGCCTCCATTATTGCGTCTCAATATCAAATTAAGTATCACAAACATTTAATTATAATAATTTATAATTAATTAAAAAATCAAAACAAAATAGGCCCAAATCATAACAACTTACCAGATGGTATAATAAATTCATATGGTCTCATTCCGACATTAGACAAGCCCCCAAGAACATAACTCACCCATAAACTCATCAAATTATTTAATTAGTTAATTAAAACTGAAATATAAAATTTTAATAATGAGAAAAAACACATTAGGCCTTACAATAATGTCAGAATCATGAGAAAATGGGTGCATTTCACTCCCAATGCACCCCCAAGCTTAAGCCATAAAAAATACTTAAATTATATACCCAAATCAATAATCAATTTTACCCAATATTACTATAGATCCTAATTAAATCAAAAAAATGGATTAACTTATGGAAAATGATGGGGAATGACTTGATTACAACATCTCAGGACACCCTCTACAAACTGAACAAGAATCCCCATCAATTTAAACAATTTTCCCATGCTCTCGAGAAATCATTCCTCTAAAACCCTAACTAGTAAAATGAAAATTAGTGAATAATGAAGAAGATAATAAATGATAAGAGGATAAGAAATCTTACCTAAAAATATCATGTAAAACTCCACCAAAACACCCCCACATCAATGAGAATTAAGGGAGAAAGAGGGGTTCAACCCCCTTCTCATGCACATAACTAAGATGAAGAAGTGGGGATTCCTCTCTAAAATCCTGTGGGGGAAAAGTTGTAATTACCAATTTTTAAATCCCACAAGATAGTAGGTGGGTTCCATCACCTAGTGGATGGACCCACTGGATAGCCAATCATGGCCACTGGATGTCATGTGGTGGCTAACGAATGGCTGGTGTCTTATACAAAAAAGGATTTCTATTTCCACCAATTGGATGATGATTTTATATATCCAACATTGAAATAACCACCCCAACCCCTCTTAGGGTCCTTCTAATCCCCCGAGATACATCATAGTCCTTATTCATCATCCAAAAACATGAAATTATGGTGTTATAACTCTTTGAATCAGGTTTTGAAACCTAGTTATTAAAATTACATGTCCTATAAATAAAAAAATTCAAATTCCCTATGGAATTTAAAACCCATAAAAATACGGGTCATTAAGATTGGGACCTTTCTTTTTGTTTATGCTATATATGGACTCTTGGCTCTCTTTTAGTTATTTTTTCTTTTATTCATGATATATTTTTTATTATCCATTACTGATGCATTTTTTATGATTAATTATTTATTAATTATTTGATTTTTTTTATTTTAAGGGTATAGATATCTGATGTATGGAATTGTTATATTAGATTTCTAGATGGGATCCTTGGTAGTAAATTTTATTTAAAGGGTGAAATCATTTGTACGGTTTTTTTCCTGATACCCAAGGGGCCATGTGACTGACTGGGTTTGGTGGAAGGTTAGGTCTACTTGGGTCGATTCATTACACTTTGAGTTGAGGGATTTTGTCCAAGGTGATGCACCATGCTGAAAAAATGAAAAATGTGTTGTGGTGGGCATTGGGGTGTAGGCATTGATTAGGGGTGGACAAGAATATGTTGTAGGGAAGTTTGACCAATTTTTATTTTTATGAATTTACTAAATTACCCTCATTTATTTTTAAGGGGTTTGGAACTTTTTTCTCCTCCCACTAATTTGAAAAACCTAGGAACATGATCAAGGTAGCTTCCCCTTCCATATCTTTAAAATTTGATCCAACTCTTGGATTTCAAGCGTTTTTTCAAGGTTAAACCTAGTTTCTTCTTCTCATCTTCTCCCTTTTCCAATTCCCCCTCTATTTTATTTTCCATAAGAACTATAATTGTAGTTTGGAATGATTTTAGGGTTTATTATAGGTCTAATCAAGGGAATTTTGTTAGATAGGGAATATAGAGGTCTTTTTTTTTTCTTGGTTTGGATTCTATCATTGAAGGTGAGTTATTGTAATTTATTTCCATTTAAATGAGGTAGGTGTTTCTTTGAAAGTTCATTTATACTATATTTCTTAAAATTGTTGAGTTTTTTAAATTATTTTCTTATCAATTACACATTTATATAAAACCATTTAGGGTTTTATGAAAATGTTATCAATTTTTTTCATGCTTGGAATAAAGGATTTTTTTATGAATTTTTAGAAATTCATTTAGAGATAAATGGTTTGTATGAAAAGTGTTTGTGAAAAATTCTAAATGGATTGTTTCAAATGGATTATATGAGCACATAAGGCTTTTATCCCTTATTTAATTTCCAAAGGTACTGATCCATGTTAAAGGTTGTTTTTTTAAATTAAAAATGTGTTTGTTTTTAAATGACCCATAATAAAGAAAAGAGATGTATTCAAAGAAATTTACCTTGTTAGTTTTTAAAGGATTGTTTTATAACTTGATTCCCAAGTTATTATTTTAATAAAGAATTGAAATTTTATAAAAATTATTACATTGGATGAATGAAAAAATTTGTTATAAGCCACATGTTGTTATTCGTTGTTTTGGATTTTCCCCTTTATAGGATGAAAATTTGTTATTATTATGTGATGGTTGATTGATGAAAAATGGGTTGTTTCATGATTGGGTGTTAGAGGTGATACATAGTCTATTTTTATTCACATTTATGTATATTTTTATATTTTTTATTTTTTATTACGCATATCCACCTTGAATTGTCATGGGAACCTGATTAGCTAAGTGGGTGGATTCAATTTAGCTCATAATAACTTCATTGACCCAATAAGACCGTGTGGGCTAATCGATATAACTCAATCAAACTATGGGAGATTACCAACATGAACTAATAAGACAGTGATATTTTATTGATAGATCTATTCTTTGAGGTATGTCTAAGATAATTTTTCATTTGGACCTAAGGTGTTTCCCACAACACTTATTCATTGAAAGATGGTATCATATAGGGCATTTCCATTGCATGTTTTTTCTATATCCCTTTACTTCCATATTTTTTATGCAAACATTTAATTTTTTTCTATTTTTATCTTCTTTGTATGATGTTTCCTCTTGGGTTTTTCCTTATTTCCTACATTATATGATTTACTTTTCCACTTTTTTTGAAAATGGGTATTCATGGAAGAATTTAAAAGATTAAAAATGGTTTGGTTGTGAATATGTAAACATCGAAGTAAACCTTTTTAAATGTTTTAAATTGTTTTCAATTTTAAATGATGGATTCCACCTTCTTGGTAAGTATGGGAATTTGAAATAGTATTTTAAAGGAATGATTGATTTATTTAATCATATTTTTAAATAATGGTTTTCAAGATGGATAATGTTATATTTTCCAAACTAGTTTTACCTTTGATTTTTGGAAAATATTAAAGTAATGATATTTGTTTTTTATTATTAAATGTGAAAAACCTTATTTTCTAAATGATGTTCAAACTGTCATTTATGAAATGTTTCATGAAAGTAATTGCATAAGATTTGGTGAAATAATACCAAGTTTTTTTAGATCATACTCTCTATACACACCTAGATATGTGTATATAGTTCTTATATTGTTATTTAGGGGATTGGATTTTTATCCATGTTTGGATATCATTCAGGTAGTTAAATTTTTGGATGTTGGGGTTATGGTGAGTTGTAACGACCTGGGTTTTTGGAGCGGGTTAAATTCCTCAACCTGTTTGAATTTTTGGAGTTTGGTGGTTTGACCAAATCGTTTCTTGATGTAAAAAACTTAATTATAAGAGTTCATTTGACCCAAGGCATTGATTTTAGATGGATTTAAATTCATAGCAAGTTCCTTAGGGTTTGAGTGGGTTTTGGGTATCTTAGAGGTTAAAATACCATCTTTTCAGGGTGTAGAAATTGGGGCGCATAATTTGGACAAACTGTGATGCCTCCCAGGAGAAAATTTGTGGCCCTAGTAGTCCAATGGAAAAAGATTTTTTTAATTGTTCATGAAGGGGTGCGTAACCATATGAAAAATCTATAGTTTTTAGTTGAGGTGATTCACATAGTTGTCACACAGTTTGGAAAACCATTCAAGAAAACCATGTCAGGTGGGGTGCTTAGATAGTGGGTTCCGCATGTTTGGCGCATGGTTATCCAAACCATGTAGTTCATTAAAGTTTTTGAAATTTAAAAAATTCCCCTACCTCCTTTAAAATTTTTTCTTAATTATTTATTCTCCACCTAAACACACAATAGTGGGAAGGTTCTCCTTTTACCTCTTTGGATAAATTGAGCCAAGTTATTCATCTAAAATCTGATCATCAATCCATCAATCTTGTTGGAACCACATAGGTCTGGGATTTATTCCTCTTGTATATTTTCTTCTTTGCTCTTGCCAAATGGTGTTCTAAATCCGTGCCAGCTGTTTTACCCTATTTTTGGGGAGTTCATCTAAAACACCAATTTCTTCTAATCTGGCTCGATTTAGAGGCTGATAACGGATAATAGAGCATATAAAAACATGAAATAGGTGGTTCATAGCTTTGTATTTGATTTCTATCATGTTTTAGGGGTGCGTACTTTGGTGCACAGTTAGGTTATCTGATAGAGACCCTATAAATTAAATGGTTTTATTTTAATTAATTAATTGATCAAATGGGATTATTATGGACATTATTGCACTAGAATAAAAATGGTATGATCCAGTGAGAGGCTTTTAACCTTAGGTAGATCATACTGGGCTATTAAATTATTAAATTAAATTGACTATGGTCCTTGTAATGAGTTCTATGGGAATGTGAAGGGTGAAACCCAAGTATTGAGATGGTGTTGACCATATGAATGAGGAGACATGGTTCATCAGTTTGGGATTGTCCTAGTTAATATGAGTGATGTTGATCATAGGTTTGGTTACATGGTCGTCGGTTTGAGGTGACAAGGTATTTAGGTTACGAGCATGGCCCAAGTGACATTGGATATTGATGACCATCAGATTGAGTGACATAGTCATAGGGGAATAAGGTTCTAGGATGATGTCTCTTAGGTACTTTTTTTAGTGATTTCCTCTCACTGTTATTGGATGATGCATTATTAGAGTCATGTGCACATAGATAGGAATCATAAAATGAGGTTGTGTTGAACACTCATGTGGGTAGAGTCCTCCATTAGATTTCGTATTAGGATGGTGTTGACAATTAGTGATGTTTGGAGGTTATTTCCATAGAAATCCATGTGGATGGTAAGGATACATTAGTTTATAGTGTTGATACCATTGGTTAGGGGATGAGGTTATTTTAATATTGAGGCCATTGGGATGAGATTATGAGTGAATATGGATATCATCATTCCTTGGGATATAGGTTGTGGAGTCAACCGTGTTTATTATTTGGAGGAAAAACATAAATGTGCCTCAGGACATCAGGCTTCGAGTCAATGAGAGCTTTTGAATAGGGGTATGTGGGACTAGGTACTCATTGTTTGGGAATTCCTTTTTGGATGCTGATACACGATTAATGGCATGATGTTTTGGGTGATTATTTTAGAGGTGGAACCTGAGGGTTCATATGGGATGATTTTCTTTAGGGGATGACTTGGGATTTAAGCTACAGATCCTCTCCACTACTATTATAATGATGATGGTCAAAGAAGGTGATGGATTTTTTGTGTGGATTCTGAGCACATGCGAAGCATATTATTTACATGATGTGCATGTGATATTTATTCTATAAATGATATCTTGATCTTGTTGATTATTTATTTCTACTACTTTCTTCTACTATGGTAGGTTAATGGTCTAGTGTTTTATGGTATTTATTTTTATATGTTTTATACATATATTACATTACTATTATCATCACCATAGGGTGTAGTCTTCCCACTATCACCTCTTTACAAACTTGCTACTGGTCAAAAAACTTTGGCATACAGGGAGGCCTGACTAAGGCCTCATGGAAGTCCGGCCTAAAGCACCGTTGGAGTGGAAAACTAGGCCAAGGAACTACAAATGGTATCAAAGCATTTCATGTCTGAGAATTAGTAGCATCATTTAGCTAGCTACTAATGGTATCAAATTATTTTCTTTTAGTTGGTCCTACTATTTGGGATATAGTAGACCGATGATTTGGATGTTGTCAGAACTGGGGTAAGATCTTGTGTTTGGGTGCCTCCAACCCCATGCATGGGGGACATACCAAGTTTCCAAGGGTGGGAAATTATTTTTATGATTTTATATTTTTATAGTTGATATGATTTCCACCTTGAGTGGTTCAATTGAATGTCATTATTATCTATTATGCTATGGACCCTTGGCCTAGTATGGAAAAGGAGGATTTTGGACCCTTGGACCAATATGAAAATGGGGTTTTTATGCTTTCATAATATGAACATAGGAGGATTAATATATATATATATGTGTCTATGATAGATTTATTGAAATTTTCATTGGTAACCTAGACTGTGCTAAGAGGGGTTGGTTTTTTAAAGTGTCAACATAGGGATCCAAACAATGTTTTCCTACTTAACCTCTCTCTGGTGGCATTCTACTTAGCCATTCCAAGAATGTGGTTCCAATGATATATTTATGTGATGTGATATGATATGTAATATATATATATATATGGGTCTAGATTTGATAGGAGTAGTTAGAGATGATAACATGGGTGATCTGTTTAAAATGTCAACAAAGAAGCTAAACAACATTTTTCCTGATTAACCTCTTTGGTGTAATCTTACTCAGCTACCTCAAATTTATATGTGATGATTGACTCTGATATGGGTAGGTTAGGGGCCATGAAGCTAGATTTATATTTGATACCTGACTTAGATATGGGTGGGTAAGGGGCAAAGAGTCTGGATGTCATGTGACATGGTTGCGATGGGGGAGTGTAAGGGTGGTGAGATTGAACTGATAGTTACAACTTTACCTATCTATGTTATATATATATATATATATTTATGTTATTATGACTATCTATCCATGGAATTGGTATTCAGTGGGATTCCACATAGATGGGAACTAGTGGACTGTCAGGAGGGAAATGATTTGGTGTCACTAGAGCATGCACAGGTTGAGGCCCCTAAGGGCCATGATGAGGCCCCAGAGGGTCAGAAAGATCATGATCCATAGGTATATGCTCAAGTTCAGACTCCAGTGAAGATAGGAAAACCTTCATATTTGATATCTTTGGGGTCATGGATGGATGAATAGTTTAGGGTGATCTTGGTTCGTGTCATCCAAGGGATTAATAGGGGAGATCAGGGAGAATAGACTCTTATTGTGTACTTGACTCAAGAGTTCTAGTTGCAACACCCTTTTATATTTCAGGGTGAGGGTTAACCACATGTGGTAGAGAAATGGATAGAGTCAATACAGACCATCTTTGAGTATGTTGAGACACCCCCACGATAGAGGGTGAAACAAGTGACATGCATGCTCAAATGACCCACTAAACTATAGTGGGACATATAGGTATGGGAATATAGAAATGAGGGACTAGCCTGGAAGAATTTTGAGGTCAGGATATTTAATAACTTCTTTCTAGAGACACGGAGGGAAGAGTGATCTTGAGAGTTTTTTAACCTTTAGTAGGGAGACATGACCATCATGAAATATGAAACTACCTTCACATACTTATTTTGTTTCGCTCCTGGTATAGAGGGTGATGTAACCTTGAGGGTGTGTTGTTTTGAGAAAGGTTTATGACACACTATTTGGGTGAAAGTAAAAAAATTCAGGTTAGAATCATTCTTATAGTCTATGAATTATGTGCTGATATTTGAGGTAAATTTGAAGGACTGACCATATTCGAGTTGGGTGATGGATTTAGATGATTTTAGTGGCAATGCTTTAGATAGTAGGAAGTGATCCCGAGAGGAGTCTTAGAAGGGAATCTAGACTGGAGAGTCAGGAATACCACTAAGGAGTGGGTGATCAACAACGTGATTCCAATGAAGGTAGCCAGGACATGTGCATATGCAGTGTGATCGGGCACCGAAGGAGTGCTAAGTATGTGGCCATGTTGGGAATCTAGATAGGTTTTGCAGGAATACATCTTAGATAGCCAACAACTAGGGACCTAGGAAGACTCATGTATCTGAGGTTAGACCGAGAGAAGTACCGGGTACTGGTAGCTGAGATTTAGCTGCACGTGGAAGTTATAGAAGACATAGTGGGACCCAATATTGTGGTCAGTGGCCAGTATCTAGTACTGCATCACAAGGAGGCCAAGCCTTGGGTAGTTTTCCTTTAGTCTTAGTGCATGTTGTGAAGATTCCAGGTGAATATTAGGTCAGGGATCCAACTACAGTTAGAGGTACACCGTGGATGTGATGAGGTTCATTTTATTTTGTCATGCACCCTTTTATAGGAATTCCAAGTTTGGGTGAATGAGGTACACGAGATGTAATTTTTGGACTAACCAAACACTGGTTAATAGGTTGGAATTAGCTCGGATTCATTATATATATATATGAGGTGCATGGAACCAGGATTATTTATGAGAATTGATGGATGTTTGGATTTTTGAGGTGAGGTGGCATCTGGGAATCGATATTATGAGGATTTTTATGTGAGGTGTGTTACACCATTACTAATTTTGGGAATCTTATGAAATATGGGACCTCATAGGTGCCATGTGTGACATGGGTACAAGGTGGGAATATGATGAGATGCGGTACTTGATGGGTGTCAAATGTGACATGGGCATGAATTGAGAACCTGATGATGTACATGAGTGAAGAAGCTTCATGGGATGACTTTTGAGTATGGGGATGGTCGTTTGACCATCAACTTATTTGGGTTTTGGGTCGAGAAGTGACTAAGGTAGGTAACTCCAAAGGTGGGGAGCACCTTGAAAGAGTTGACTAGTGACTTGATGACTAGTTTAGATTGGGTTGATTCTAACAATATGGGTATGTTTGGAAACTTCTCTAGGGAATGTTTTATAGCTCGAGGACAAGATATGTTAAGGCGAGGAGACTTTAATGACCTTGTTTTTTAGAAATGGTTGAATTACTCAACCTGTTTGAATTTTTAATGTTTGGTGGATAGAACAAATATTTTATTGATGTTCGAAACATAATTTTAAGAGTTAGTTTGACCCAATTCATTTATTTTAGATGAGTTTCAATGCATAGAGTGTGCCTCAGAGTTTCAAGTGGATTTCAAGTGTGTTAGAGGCCTAAATGAAATATTTTTTGGGTGTGAAGACTATGGTGAATGGTTTGGGAAAACTGTGTGGTCTTCTAGGAGAAACCATGTGGCCCTCCAGGTGAAATGGACATGATTTTTGAAACCATGAAGGAGGGGGAACACAGACATGAGAAAACTATTTAGTTTTTAGCTGAGGTGATTTTCATGGTCTGAAAAACCGTACAGGATAGCCATGCAAGGTTGGGTGCCTAGAATATGGGTGACACACTATTGGTGCACAGTTGGCCAAATGGTGTGGCCAAACTATGTGGGTCAATAAAGTGTGTGACATTTCCAAAATTATTCCACACACTTTTATAAGTTTTATTTCTTCTTTTTTCTGCACCCGTTTGAAAAATAATGGGAGTGTTATCCTTTTCCCTCTTTAGAGAAATTGATCCAATTTCATCATCCAAAATATGATCACCGATCTATCGGTCTCATTAGAACCACATATGTATGGTATTTAGTCTCTTGTCTCTTACCTTCTCTTCTTTTTCCAAGTGGTGCACTAAATCGATGTGAGTTATTTTACCCTATTTCAAGGGAATTCATATGAAATGCCAATTTATTACTATTAGTCTTGATTTAGAGGCCAATAATAGATGAGAGAGCATCTACCAATATGAGGTATGTGGTACCTAGATTTCTATTTAATTTCAATCATATTTTTGGGGTGTACCCTTAAACACACCATTGGGTTTTCTAAGGGAGACCATATAAATTAAATAGTTATTTTTTAATTAATTAATCGATCACATGTGATACCTATGGGAATGAATTCCCTATACTACAAATGGTATGATCCGGTGAGAGGCTTCAGACCTTGGGAAGATTAGGTTGTTTAGTTTATTAATTAAATTAAATTTTTTATGATTCTTGTAATTATTTACATGGGAACATGATAGGAACAAACCAAGGATTGTGGTGGTGTTGACCAAATGAATGAGGAGACATGGTTCATCAAATTTGGGATTGGATTAGTTACTATGGGGGATGTTGATCACAGGTTGGGTGGTGTGGTCATTGGATTGAGGTTATGAGTTCATCAAGTTGTAGTCATGAACTGAGTGATATTGGATGGTGATGACTATCAGATTGAGAGATGAAATCGTAGAGGCATGAGGTGCTGGGATGATGTGGCTAATATTTTTTTTGGTGATTTTTGATCACTGTGATTGGAAAATGTTCCATTGGAGTCATGCGAATGCAGATAGGACTTAGATTATGAGGTGGTGTTTACCACTCATGTGGGTAGATTCCTATGTTAGATTTTAGCTTAGGATGTTGTTCACCATTTGTGATGTTTGTAGGTTATTGGCATGGAAATCCATGTGAATAGTGAGGATCCATCAGTTGAAAGTGTTGATACCATTAGTTGGGGGATGAGGCTCATTGAATATTGAGCCCGTTGGGCCTGTATTACGAGGGAGGTTGGATATCACAGTTTCTCAAGTCATCTGTTGTGGAGCTGATGGTGTTTATTATTTAGAGGAAAGATATCACTATGCCTCAGGATGTCAGTCTTAGAGTTGAAAAGAGATTTAGATCAGGGGTTAGAGGGACCAAGTACTCATTTTTTGGGAATTCCTTTTTGGACACTGGTACATGATTGATGACATGAGGCTGCAGGTGATTATTTTAGAGGTGTAACATGAGGGTTTTCTGGGGATGATTTTTTCAAGGGATTCCTTGGGTTTTAATCAATGGATCCCCTCCACTACCATTATACCGGTGATGAATGAAGGATGTGATTGCTTCCTTGTAGTTTCTATGCACTAGGGAAGAATGTTATTTACATGATGTGAATGTGCTATTTATTTATATTTTGATACGCCTACTTTATAATATATGTAAGTAAGGAACATGTTAGTGATGGCATACTAAGATTTATTATCACACCCTATAAGTGCCCTCAGGATGAATGTATATTTTATGATCTTATGATCAGGTAATAGACTGATATCAAGATCTAGACATTCATAGTTATGTTAGAACTTTTGATTGGGATAGATGGAAGGGGACCTTGGAGGTTCTTTCATTAGTTGGAGTTTAATTTTATGTATTACTTTTGTATAATCATGCTTATATATGTATGTACTGTGTCTAGACATGGGTGACCCTTTTTATTGTTGTCTTGTATGACCTATCTTGTATGAATGCTTCTATAAATGGTATCATGTGATGATTATTCTACAAATGGTATGATGAGCTTGTCAATTATTTATTGATACTGCTTTCTTCCGCTATGGTGGGTTACTAGTCTAGTATTTTATGGAATTTCTTCTACTATGTTATATATATATACCTTTACTATTATAAAAAAAGGGTATAGTCTCCCCACTATCACCTATTTACACCTTGATTGGTAAATAGAAGCCTTTGGTGTTTGGGGATGCACACCTAAGGCCTCATGGAACTCTATCCTGAAGCACTATTAGAGTAGAAAACCAGGCCGGGACTCTACATGAGTCACCATGGGTCACATAGAGATATTTGAGTTGTGGATCAGGTTTCTTATTATTTTTGGAATGATTATGTATCACCAAATTTATCCTAGTGTAATTTATATCCATCCTTTCTTTTTTTAGTTCAATGTATTGTATATACATTTACTATGTATTTTATGCATTTTGGTTGTTTATTATGGTGTATATTTCTATACAAGAGCAGTAACTTCTATTGGTTATGTATCATGTGGATTTTTATTCGTTATGTCATGTTTGTATTTATTATTTATTTTTTTCTTCTTATTTCATATTCATGGAAGTTTGATGTATGGACACACCATACTAAATTTTTTATAAGAATTCTACTGCATGTTTAAATATTATTTATTGGGTGAATCCATTGCCAAGAGTGTTTCCTTGATACCCAGGAACTAGTTTTCAACCCTTGGAGACCAAGAATTAAATTTCAGGCCTTGTGTCATATCAGTTTGGGTATTGGTTTGGTGGTATATCAAGTTGATTCATTATAAACATAATAACCTAAATAAATAGTGATAATTTTCCAACCCACAAATAGTTCTAATTTTCTATTTCTCATCCATGGTTCCCTTCACATTCTCCTAAAAACATAATTTGGTTTTTTTATTTAGCCTAAAGTGAAAATGGTTTTTGATGAATAATGTTTTATGTATTTTTAATAGTTGATAAAGTCAATATATGTTTAGTGATGTTTAGAGTAACCAAAGTGAGAATGAAGTACCCAAAAGGTTGGAGGAGATTGAAGGAACCCATTGATTGAGATATATATTGGAGTTCTTACTAAACATATATTATACTATAAAAGAATGAGAAATATAAAAATAATGAGTTATTATTAGCATTCAATTTATAATTTAATAATCCATCAATTAAATATTTATAATAGTGGTTGAGTAATTTAAGCTGCTAATTGTGTTGATCCATTTTCCTGAAATGTCTTATATTAGATCCATTGTTTTGATAAATAAAAAAAATTCCTTATTTCACATGAACTTACTTGTAGTTTCATTAGATTTTTTATGGAGAATTATCCTTCGATTCAATAAGTTATGAAGAGTTGAATTTGATCCATGTAATTTTAAAAACTTTTTGAAGTTCTACTAAACTAAATTCAATGGAAGATAATGAAAATTATGATATTTATATAATTTTACTAAAGATCCAGGATGATACCATTGGGATTTTGTTATAATAATATCTATAAATTAAAATCGAGATTCGATTAATGGATTCTAGAAGTTAAAATAAGTTACAAAAAATGAATTTCATTACATCGATTTGTACAATATCTTAGTGTTAGGAGCTTTCAATTTTAATTTTTTTTTCAGTGTGATACATAGTGATTTTGTTTTTAGAGTGATTATTGTAAAATCTATAGATGATAGGAGGATGACGCCTTACTCTGTAGGGCCACTCTTGGGCTCTTGGATCACCATATTCCTCCTCCAATAGTTTCCTCTCTCTCTACCAGTGTTGGATCTTCGACTCCGCTTTCCCTGGTTCTCTCTTCACTTTGCTCATTTTTCTAGGCTTCACTCTCTCCAAGACTTCTACTCTCTCTCTTTATGGGTCTAGGTACTATATCTCTATCTCTCTATCTCACTGGTTCTAGATATCCTCTCCCTGTTTTGCATCCCCCAACTCCATGAAGGTCTTTATCTGACCTCCTTAATATAGTCTATCCTTGAGTTCCATCGATCCTCTAAAAGTCGTACCTGGAGTGATAGGAACACTAAGGATTTGGGATGGTGGCTTAGAGATTGAGGGTCCTCTCAGAATCTCTTATCTTATTCATTTAGGGTTTCATACCCCAATATATTTATAGGGTTTCATCCCCTCACAGTGGTGCTTTTCAGTTGTATTTTACTTTTGTTTTTAAGGTCTTTTCCTAGTTCCTATTAGGGTTACAATACCATTCTTTCTTCCTCACTCTCAATGGTTTAGGGTTGTCTTATGTTGGGGATTTTTGAAAGCATTCTATTTTTTTCTTCTATTGTTGGTTCATCGTTGGATTTGTATGGTGATGTGGGGATGACATAGGGTGGAGTTTGTGATGCGATGAGGATGATATTGGAAAATGTTAAATGAAGATAGGATGGCATCGAGATAAATTCATCCTCGATATAGCTTCTTCAATGGATTTGTTTTTTAAGGAACATGTTCTTCCCCAAAATTTTGGGAGTATCATCTCACGGTGTTGGAGGGTTTTAGGGGATTCCAATTCAGTCAAGAGTTCATCAATATTTCTATGGCTTGGGGATGGTGATGATGGTTGCATTATCATAGATTATTGAGGAGGTCAATTTTGAGCTTTTATTTGTTTAGGGTTTTATTCTGGTTATCGCATATCCCTAGTTTGTGGTCTCCCTATCCAAGTAAGGTATGAGTATTTATCTGGAGATGGTGATGAAATTGATGTTCAGTATGGTGATGGTAGTTAGTGTGATGCAATAGGCTTTGTTGGGAACATTATGGGTTGGCATGGAGTCCAATGACCTTTTGTAATTTGAAATCTGAAACCTTTTTCTTCTAGTGCGGTCTATGAATTATGAAGTATGGGGTTTGTTGTTTACTTTTGTGAGGAATTTTATTCGGTGGATATTATATTAGGGTTCACACTTACCCATTAAAATTTTCATTTGAAAATAAAAAAAATGGATTGTTTCCTTATTGTAAAATCTCAATGTTTTTTATTTATAATAATTTCTTTTGATCCAATGAGACTGAAAATATTATAAGGCTAGGAATTTTTTGCTTTAAAAATTGAGTTCAATAATGTATAGAGAAGGACTTAATGTTGGTTAGGTTTATTGAATATAATCTTAGAGATATATTTTCTTGATGTCAAAGGTTTAGCAAGGATGTTTTTAGGTTATAAAATTGAACCTTTTGATCTAGTTGATTAATGAGGTTCTAGGTTTGGAACTTGTATCCCTTAGATATAGGTACTAATATTTAGGCCTCTTTGGGATAAAAATAAAGAGTTACCATGATTAGAATAATTGGTAATAATATCCATTCAAGGAGTTTTTAAATTTTCTTCTAGAACTCTTTGTATTATTTCATTTGGATTGTTTTTATTTTGAATCGATTTATTTATCTTGATTTTGTTTTTTAGATCTCGAGTGTATTATTTTCTGTTATGATTATACTTTTTTGAACTTTGAACTCATCAGAATTTTTAACTTCCAAATAGTTTAAATTCTTTAGTGGGAGAATATTATAAGTTCTCTATAGACTTAAATTCACCACCCTCTTGAAGATAACATACTGGGAAAAAAATTTCTATTAAATCAAGTCTCTATACCTTTTGGAACTTATCTATTTAACTTTTTTTCAACATGGTTTTTATTTTCATTAAACTAATGAGTTAATAGAGGAAATATCTTTTTCTTTTATTATGGAAGTCAATTTACCAATCAGAACTTTTGAAAATATGAATCAAAATTGTCCATATATTTTTTATAGAGAAAATTATTAAAATTATGGAGATCGAATAGTGACTTATTCCATTAACATTGGAGTTAAAATTTTCGCATTTTGACTAGATACCATAAGACTCTAGATAATCCAATTCTAAATTTTAGTCATGAGGTGAAGATTGAGTTTCAATATAATTTTAGAGTACAAAATAATTTGTTATAAATGATTCAATGGTACATATATTGTAATGTAAATTTCTATAGGATTTCCTATGGAATCTATATATACCATGATGTTACTCATTTCATAGAATAATTTTTTTGGAGACTATGTGAGCTATGTTGGGGGATGATTATCAATCCATTTATTTCTACCTAGTGAATCTATAACTCAGATGTACCAATTGTTTATAATGAATATCAAGAACTTATAATCCCTTGTTGAGAGATAGATAATATATGAGAAAATAAATGAGAATATATTTAATATACTTCCTAAGGAATGGGAATAAAAAAATACAACGGTAGATAATGAATTTGATCTTGGATGATTAAATTGTAACTCTAATGAAATAAGAAAATAAATTGAAAAGAGATGTTTATAAGAAAAAAATGAAGAAAGAGTTTTTTTCTACAAATTCCAATGGTATAAATCCTAGAGATAATAATTCAAAGCTAAATAATTAAAATATATATTCTAAGAGATGTTCAGATTATAGTTTTCTAGAACTTACTAAAGGTGAGTTTTCTAAAATATAAAGATGAATGTATCGAAAAAAATTCTAGAGAGATTATAATAATGAAAAAAAGAGAAACTTAAGAAGAAGGATTCACATGCCTTTATCTGCTACGAATATAAG
Source organism: Viscum album (assembly GCA_963277665.1). NCBI lineage: Eukaryota > Viridiplantae > Streptophyta > Magnoliopsida > Santalales > Viscaceae > Viscum > Viscum album. The sequence continues at coordinate 596,782,420 of OY728127.1, forward strand.
AAAACTGATCATATTATATCATATTTTTTGAAGCTAAATAAGACAGATAAATAATATATAATATACTTAAAGTATAATAGAAATAATTTTTAAGAGATACCACTGAAATGTGTAGTGCTAGTGAAGATCCATCTTCCAATAGCAGTGGTGCTTTAAATTGTGATGGTAACTGGAAGATAACTAATTTTTATGCTAAATATATTATAAATAATTTGTATTTTATGAGATTTTTTTACATTTATTTGATAATTATCACTTGATTTAAAATTATTTTATTCACTATAAGGTGTGGATAAAGAGTCAAAATCTTATGTGGAGATGAAGATATTTGTATTAGAAGTCAATGATACATATCAATGATTGTTTAAGAAAAATTATAAAGTTAACGGTGAAGTTGATAAAACAATAATGATATTTCTAAACTTACTTCTGAGTTATAAGTCAATCCTGCATTTATTTGTACTTATGTTAGAAATAAAGTAGTAAGGGTAAAGTATAAAGTCTAAAGTCTAATGGAATTTATTTCTATATATACTTTTAAAATATTTTTTTGATGAAAATTTTATACAATTTAATCAAACCATAACATCTTCCAAAGTTGGATATAAATCTACCAAAAGGGTTCACTTTCAATGGAATTAATTTGTACCAAAGACTAAACCATATTACCCAAATATCTTTGTGGAGTATATTGGAAATATCATTAATTGTTAAAAAAATTTAAATATTTTGTAACTTATAATTATTTTATTTCAAAGGAACTTATGGTAGTTTAGTACAGGAGAGTTGGATTGATATAGGTACCAAATGTTTTATTCAAAAATATTTTAAGACCCAAGATGGTTTAGGCACAAAAGTCTTAAGTTCTATTTTAGAGAAAAAATTTCCATATCAATAACTGAAACAATTTGAACTTGGTACATTTATATTTAAATTTATTTACTTTTACATTTGAATTTACATAATTTTATATATGATCTTTTACATTTAATATAAAAATAGTATATAAAAAGTTATACTCTTTTGTATGAATATTTTACCTTTATTTATGAACCCTTGAACATGTAATTCATTATTTTATATTCTTGACTTCGAATTTTTTGATTCACATTTTGATTAACTCTTTGAGAAATGGGTCTTTTTTTCCAGATAACTTTTAAACATAAAGTTTATATTTTCTAGATAATTCCAACAAAATATGAGAGTAAACTTTAGAAAATATTTTTGAACTATCTTCAATGGAGGAAGATCATCTATATACATTTAAATACAGCTTTTAGAAGGTTTATCTATTTTATACTTAGCTTGTGGAATTTATGAAAGGATTATACATTTTTTACTTAGAATATTTAATTTAATTATTATTGATAAATTATTTAAATTTAATTCATTAAATGTTTTAAAATTATTTCAATGTTTATGAATGATTTAAATATTGATGAATGATTTAACTTATATACTTTAAGCTTATTACTCAACTATTCATGTTATTTTATTTATCTATTTTTTAAAGTCACAAAAGGGAATAAATGGGAATGATTAGAGAATGTTAGTTTGTGGTATGTTTAATTTTGTTAAGGTGGATTTGTTTATACTAACCTTTGTGATCCTGAAAGAACTAATTTATAGAATATTTCAATTCTAGTAATATATTTCTATGTTTTTATCTTATATATCCATATATTTTTTGAATATTTAGTTTACACTAAAAAAAGATATTATTCTATAATTTATTGGAATTAAATATTAACATTATAATATATTTACCAAACCTTTACATTTTGAATGATTCAAAGATATTAAACAGAAGATGAGTGTGATCAATGTTAAGTGATCATTTAATACTTATTATTTTAAATTCTACTAACATAAAAATATCCTCAAGAAATGGGATTTTTATTACTTCTTTATATAGAACTATACTATCTTTTTATATAGGTACTTTAAATATTATAGTAAAACATTGAATTAAAGTTATAATATGTATCTTAAACAACTTCTAACACTAAAACTTACATAAGTTACACTATTAAACTTACTTACCTATAGTTATCCTTTATAAGGTAACTTTATAATTTTTTCATCTACCTTATGTTCTTTTTGAAAATCCCAAAGGGGGATAAAGATAACATGTTTATGCTATTTCAGTATAAGAGATAATATTAAGCACTTCATCCCAAAGTGGAAGAAGGCTGAATTTAAGGGGAAGAAAGGTTAACTTACTAGGGGGAGAGTATGAAATTTTTATGGAAGAATATTTTAAAAATTAAAGAGGAATAAATTTTGGGAAATAATAATTAAGGAGGGGAGTTTTTCCAAACATTCATTGTATATCTCAAGTGGAAGTATGTTTTATAAAAGTTTTTATGATTTTTTGACTTTACCTAATTTTAATTTATTTTATTTGTTTTTTCTACTCTACTTATTGACTTTTGTGATTATAAAAAATGGAGAGACCATTGAGTAATTTTCCTAAAATAAATTCTTCGGGATCCATTATTTTGATAAATCACAACACACTCCTTATTTTACTTAAAATTACTTGAGGTTTTGTTAGTTTTATTTTTATGCAGACTTAACTTTAAATTCACTAATTTATAGTGAGATAAATTTGATCCATGTAATTTATGGAGTTTTATAAATTTATGTTAAAATAAATTTAATGGTATATAATGAAACTTTTGATTTTTTTATAACTACACTAAAGATCTAGGATGTTACCATTGAGATTCTATTACATTTTCTTCCATAAATTCAAACTTATCTTCAAGGAAATTATTTTATATGGTATAAGAAGTTATAAAAAATATTAATATAACAAAATTGAGAGGTAAACTATCTCAGTGTTGATAAATTAGGTTTGTAATATTTTTAGTGTGATACTTAGAGATTTTATGTGTGAGGTTCTTATTGTAAAAGGTATAAGTTTTTTCCAATAATTATTGGTTTTGATGATGTGGGATCGATTAAATTATAAGGATAAGAATATATGGATTCCAATTTATGAGTTTGATGGTGTATGAGGAATTAATTTTTTCCAATTATGTTGATCAAAAAGGTTCTAAAGGATAGAGCTACCATTTGATGAAGTTTTTTAGGAAGTCCCAGGGTGCGAAACTTATACCCTTCAATTAGGTTGATTGATGAAGTTATAGGTTTGGAACTTGTATCCATTGGATTTGGGTAATGATCCTCTTATAACTTTGGGATAAAAGAAAAAAGTTATTATGATTGGTATTATCTGTAATAATATTATTTAAAATAGTTTTTATATTGTCATTTAGAACTCAATATTTTGTTTCATTTGGATTATTCTTATCCTAACTTGGTTTGTTTACCATTTTGTTTTTTAACTTCTATTTCACTAATATAATATTTAGATTTTATGTTGGGGTTTTAACATTGGTTATTTGAAAAATATAGTTAATAATTATATGATAAGGATTTTAACATTTGTTATTACATAACCATCATTAAAATCATTTTTGATTAACTTTTAATTCCAGTTATTACATAACCAGTGTTAAAATATTTAAAAAAAATTAAAACACATGATTCATACTCATTATTTTGATAACCTCATTACTAAAATCCTAATCAACCATCTCACGACTGTATTATACCATTCTATAACCTCTTAAATTGATCAATTTTTGACTTATTTTGTATCGTTGATCCCCTTTCTTGGATTGATCGACTTGATTCCATCTCCCTTAAATCCATTTAACCCCAAGAAGGTGTGTTTCAATCACTTCCTTTGAGTTCCACTATCATCACCATAGCATTTAAATTTCTTTCAATCTATACCCCATCAATCACTATTATTGAACAAGTTGTTTCAAATCTTCATCATGAATATTCATATTTTGTAAGTTAATTTTTTTTATTTTTTAAAATATTTACTAATTATTTTTTAGAGTTTATAAATTATTAGTTTTCTTTATTAATTATTTTTTAATGATTGTATTCATTCATTTATAAATTTTTGTGGTTATAATTATTTTTACATTTTATTTATTTATGATTATAATTTTTTTGTGATTATAAATTATGAGTATAATTAATTTGTAGTTGTAATTATTTTTATTTATAATTCTTTGGGTTTATGTATTTTTTCTATTATAATTTTTTTATTTTTAAATTTATATTAATTTATAAATTTATTTCAATTATAAATTTTTATAAATTTTATTTATAATTATAATTTCTTATGATTATTAATTAATTTTTAGTTATAAAATATTTTTTTATAAATTGTTTGTTTTAAATTTTTGCTTGTTTAAATATTTATATGTGTATATTTTTTAAATTTATTTGTTTATATATATGTTTATATGTTTCTATGTTCTAATATATTCATCCATTATATTTTTAATTTGGGTAATTAATGGATTATAATTGGATAAATTCACAAAGAACCAGTGATAAATATGAGAAAGAGGTTTAAAATTTCATGGAATTTACTAAATGAAATCTTAAAAAAAGATTTTGTTTTATTTTTATGCATAAATTATTCGAATATGAGAAAATTAAGGTACAAAGAAATCAAAGACCATATAATTTTTTATTGTTTTAATCATAATTATACAAATTGGATATAACATGGTAAAATAATAAAAAAGTCAAGATGTTCAACATTAGATAAAGGAAAATGTTGAAGAATTAATTCATGATGTTGGTGTTGAAACCATTGAAAAAAACAAGTGTTGAGAAATTGTATAGAGATACTGATAAACCACTATTATCAAATTGCACTAAATTTTTAGTGTCATCAGAAGTGTTGAAATTAGTTAACATGAAAGTAATAAATAGTTCTAGTGATAAAAACTTCACAGAATTTCTTGAACTTTTAAAAGATATAATTCCAAAAGGAAACTAACTTCTAGATTTAAATTATGAGGAAAAAATATTATTCCCAATGAGATTGGGGAATAAAAATATACATTATTTCCCCAATGATTGTGTTCTATATAGGAAGGAATATGAAAGTTTATCAAAATGTTCTAAATATGATAAATAATAATATAAAATGGATGAAAAATCCAAGCAAGATTTATTCTTAAGAATATGATCTAAACCTATTACTAAATCAATTTGGTATTTTATAATAATTCATAATTTAGTGTTCTTATTTTCAAATTCAAATGACCCAATGAGGATAATATGGCATACAAACGAGTGCATCTCTAATGAAAAAATACATCAGATTGTTTATTCACCAAAATGAATGAGATATTATCAAAAATTTATTGATTTTAAAAATAATGTTAGAAATATCAGAATGAGATTATGCATAGATGGAATGAATCCATACCAGATCCTTAGTATCCAAAATAGTTCATGGATTGTTATGTTGGTTTTCTATAACTTTTACCAATAAATATGTATAAAGAAAAAATAGCTAATGATGACCTTTATTATTTTAGGACTAAAACAACTTGTAAATGATATTGATGTTTATCCATCACCATTAATTGATGATTTGAAATTTATATGGGTGAAAAGTGTAACATTATTTGAAACACACAAGAAATAGTATTTTATTTTTAATTATATGATATTGTTCACTATAAATTACTTTCCCATCAACTAAGAATAACACAAAATGTGTGTTCTTGAAACCACATGTCGTGCAATATGTTTTTTCTAATAAGAAACCCCTATAATCCTACTAAAACCCATGTTTCCCCAAAAAATAACCCCAAATAAACCACTATGGGGTCCTAAAATTCTTATATATTTATTTAAAAATACTTCAAGAGGTTTTATTACTAAAAAAATAAATGATACTACCTCCGGTCCGAAACCACCGATGCTTCGGTCTGATCCGTGCTCTACAGTTTCCACATTATGATCCAGCTCCTCTCTAGATATGCGGTGAAACCTTCATCCTATCCCCCTATATTCACATACTTATCATGATATTATATTGGGTAAGATGAAGGTAATACCCCATAGGGACATGTGAGGCAAGAAATATGATGGAGGAAGTAAAAGAGAAAAGAAATAGAGGATGAAGAAAAAGAAAATGGGGCCTAGACCCAGCCCTAGTGATTTCCACGATATTATGACCCTACTAAGAAAAACCCCACATTATAGAATTAACCATGGATTTATAATATCAATTTTACACTCCTTTAAATAAATATCACCATACAAACACATACAAATAAGTTAATATTTAATTCATTAAATATTAAATATTTCTCCAAAATTCAAACTCCTCATAATTCATCCAAATTCTGATCCTAAGGTAAAAACCATATTTTGGGACCAAAAAAGTGATCATAAAAATTATATGAGATTATATGGTAGGTTAAAATGACTATTTTACCCCTCAATATCATTCAAAACCAAAAAATTATATTTATTCTCATTTTCAAAAACTGGTAAAACATGAGGTTTCATAGAAGGGAAAATGTGAGATGAAGCAAACCATTTTCTTAAATCTACCGAAGATAAATATAGAAATACTAAAAATTTTGTGGTAATATTTTTTAAGGGAAATCATGATGTTATGAATAAAAAAATGACCTAGATATATTCCAAATATGATCATGAAAGTTTATCACTATTTTAAAAAGAAAAGTCCCTCTATTTCCCTTTGAAAATTCAATTCAATATTATAATTCTAGATCTGAAATAGAGAAAAAATTATTTTTTAAAATAAGGAAATAGGGAAGAAACATGTCATTGATGTTAATGGTCTATAAGGTGGACTAACCATGAATATAAAGAGTATTTTTGAGGATGTTTTAGTTGAAATATGTTTGAAAATTATGGAGTTTGTGAAGCCTATTTTGGAGAATCCATTTGAGAAAAAGTATTAAACTGGATAAGTTTAAATTAGGACCTAGAAAAATCCAAATGAATATAAAATACTTCCTAAATTGGGGTAATATGGAACCCACACTTACCATAGATATTTAAAATTCACCCTCTTCCTTCAAGAGCAGAATAAAAAAATATTTTTTTAGAAGCATCTGAAAGAAAAAAAATAGGAATTCTTACCACTAAAAAAATGATAAAATATGTTATCTAATTTTTAATAAATCATAGATATGTATTTGTATTATTAGAAGAAGTATAATAGGGAGGATTTTATTCTGTAAGAAAATTGAAAATCCTCCATTTTGTTTCAAAAATAGATTCAAACCCCTATATTCCATCTTAGAACATTCTCAATAAAAACCACCAACCTAAATCTATATAACAAACCTAAAAACCCCTTATGATGTTTAAAAAAACTTGAATCATTGGTTAGAGATTAATAAATTCATCTATACTATTGTAACACTTGCATGATCTTGAATGATAATTTTTTATCTTGAGAATCATATTTGAGTGTTAAGTGAAATATTCCAGGAAAGGTTTGTATTAGTGTGCCTGAGAGGATAAAGGATATGGAAATTAATTTAATTTAATTAATAAAGGTAATATATGAAATATTATTAAATAGTCATGTTAACTTGTGGAACATGGTTTTCAAAAAGGACAATCACATTGGACAGTGTTTGAATATTTCTTTGATAATATTTTATAGATCACATGGTTGGGAGTCCAAGGGTTATGTATGGGGGAATTAACATAGTCCATAAATTAATAATATTTATTTGACATGTGATTCATATTATTCACACATATTTATCAATTCATAGGTTTCTAAAGATTTTTTAAATTGAAGTGAAAAATGACTTGATTATGTGAATATTGTTTAAAATGGAAAAATTAAGTGTTTCATTGACTTTCTTGATTTTTTAAGTGACATGAATGGATTCTTATTTATTACACTTTATCTTGTTTTTTGTGAATAATTAAGAGTATATAAGTCGACATTTGATGTCATGATTGATAATACAACTATTGAGGGAAGTAGTGATGGTTAGAGTATTATTGTGGATTCATACCCCTTGAAGGAGATTAAACAAATGATAAAGGAATTAGATACGTAAGAATCATTGGGAGGATGAATATAGATCATTTTCCTCCAACATATGCATAAAAAGTCCCATAAAATCTTGTTTAACTATCATTTATAGCCTATATAAGCATGAATCTAGTGCTGTGTAACCATGAATCAGCCCTGCATAATCATCATCCATCACTTTTACCCAGTGTAATCAATCATTATAGTCCCAAACATTTGAATCTAAGAATGGTAAAAGCCCCAAACACCTCTGTGTAAGCATAAAAAAAGTTGAGGAAATGTATTCATGATGATCATATTGACCTCAAGCCAAGGATTTGGATTTCTACACGAGTTTAATAATGGGGAAAAATATTTTAATAAAAAAATGAATGATCCCACACAATTGTGGATAATGCACAATATTGGAATGGGATGAGGTTTATATACATGAAATGAGATCTATTAAGGCATAGAGAAGTCCCCATGTTACACAGGAGAAATATAAATAAAAAATATGATGGATTTTGGAATGGAGATGAGCATGGGGATACATGAAAGTGAGAAGAGAAAAATATATTAGAAATGTATTACTCAAATTCACATTGTAAATATTGAATTCCATTTTGTAAGTTTCATGATGAGGAGTATGTCACACAAGCTGATTTAAATTTTGGAAGGATAATTCCTCATGTAATCGAAACTCCATTCTAGATGATGAATTAAGGAAAGTCTCATGAAAATTTAAAATATAAAGACCCCCAAGATCTTTGAGAGGAAGTAAGAAAGAGGATTACAAGCCTATATTATCCATGATAGTTGTGTGAAAATTTTGTAGGTTTGACCATAGATATCCTCACATGAATTAAGGGAATATTTTAAAAGGAAATTTAAAGAGATAATATTGAAGTTTTTACCTATAAAAGATCAATGATTTAACTTTGATAGAAAAAATAAAAAGGCTTGAGAGTTTGACCTAGCATGATTGCTGATGTTTTCTAACTTTACTTTTTTATTTTATTATTTTTATAATGTTATATTTTTATCCTTTCAATTTTACTACTTTTGAAATGGAGTGGGTAAATTATGACTGATTTAAGAAGGTAGATCTATATATTTTACAATTCTTGAGTCTTTTCCCTTAATTAGATAAAATTATATTTCTTTTGTTAACTAGTTTTAATATTTATATAATATTTTTTATTTTCAAGGATGGGTGTATTTAATTTTAATTCTATTTATTAATTATTTCATCAATTAAGATCTATAATCCACCTATACTTAGTTCCAGTATTTATATGATTGAATAAGATATATCCAAGAGATGAAGTTCTTAGTTATAGTCAGCGAGTGTGGAAATGGTAGGGTAAACTCTTGGTTATTTAGGAAGAACAAGACTTGATTTGGATTTTCCCAAGTCAAATAGGGGAGTTCACAAAAACAATTACACACATAGGAAGGAATGTAGACCAAGATGAGATTTTATTTCGGAATATTCTCACCATCAACATTCCAAAAAGGTTGGAGGGGAAGTGATTTCATATAATATCACTTACTAGTCAAATAAAATATGTAAATAGTAATTATAAGATTAGGATAACATTACAATAGGGTATCCAACCTTGACCTGATCACCTTTCTCATATAACTATTTTAAATATATTTCTTCATTTCTTAATTTTTATTTTTAGAATTAAAAAATTTCTAAACAATAAATTAATTCTAACTAAAGTGAGAATAGATTTAGAGAACTACTCTCTGGATTCTACCCTATGGTTACAACTATTAATGATTTTAACCTAGGAATAATAGCCTTTTCCAAACCCCATAATAGGTTCAAGTGTTAGTAATTCTAGTGGTTATTGTGTTTCTGAGAGTAATTTATCTATAAATACCCCACTGATCCATTCAATAATGTTATATATAATTTTAAATAATATGTAGATATTTTAATGAATATCTATGAAGGTAAGATTTGTTTTCAAAGTAGGATCTATGTAGTTTTTACATTGGGACTAATCTATGATGTCGGTATGTGAAGAGAAGTTCATGAAGGTATCTCACAAGGAATAATTTGAAATGGTAGTTTATGGGGATAATTATGTATATCCATGTAACACCCTAATATTTTAGAATATATTTATTTAAATAATTTTATTTCTTTTTTTTTGGATTTTGTTACACACAACACCGAGTTTAAACAAATCCTGATATACTATTAAAATATCATTATGTGATAGTTATCACATAATCATTCAATTGGTGGATATAAATAGGACTAAATAAATTTCGATAAATTTATAGATACATATGTATAAATTAATTATTTGGGTATAAATTAATTTGAAATAAAAATAAAAATAATTTTAAAGTAAAAGTGATATTTTTCTAAAAAACTATTTTTATGAGTACAATGAATTTTTTATGTCAATAAATTAAAATATTTTCTATTATAGAATGCTTTTAAGGAAATTTATATATTATATATTCAATAAAATGTTTTAAAATTGGTTTAATATTTTTCTTTTCATGGGATAATAATAAACCAAGTTTTATTATAAAAATGTATTTTTTTTAAAAAAATGATTTTCATCATGTTTGACATGCTTATTTTTTAAATTAATTTCATCCACTTATAGAAATTAAATTTGATAAAATGGATTCCATATTTTTAATAAATTGGTCTAAATTTGGTAAATATTTCCCAATTATTTTGGGTAAGTATGTATAATAAACGTGGTAAAATTTATCACCTCCATAAAGGGTAAATCATGGTAATCTAGGTTAAAACCAAGAATCAAGGCCATAATTTTTCATCCTAATTATTATTTTATTAAGGAATTTATACCCTTTTCATCTTATTCTTGAAATTTATTTTTTTTAATGGACACTTTTCCATGAAAATGAGCTATATAATATTTAAAGTAAATAAAAATACAAAAGGAAACTCTCTTACTTTTAAATATCTATTATGTATTAATATAGGCAAAAATAAAGTGATGAATGAATATAATTTTTTTTGTAATGAAATTATATTCATGATAGAAATTTATTTATATTTTTTTTGGAATTAAATAATTTCTTTTAATTCTTTCACAACACAAATATAAATTTTTTACAATTAATAAAAAAATAAAATAAATAATTTTAAAAAGATGAAAAGTAATATAATTTTAGTAATTTATAGTGTTATAGAAATTTTATACAAAAATATTAAATATTATTTTTGTTTTAGAGGATTATATTCAATTTAAAACTTTATCTTTACGTCTTTTAAGTTAAATTAAATGAATAATGTCAAAATTAAGATTAATGATATTTTTTCAAAATAATATTTTATAAAATTATTTAAAAAACAAAAAAGTATTTAAATAAGACAATTTGGATAATACAAGGTTGAAATGTTAATCCATTATATATTTATGATCCAATTTTCATCTTATATGTAAAATTATAACCCTTTAAGAGTGAAAAATACATTACCACAATTAATGTTAGTGTGTTAAATAAGGGGTTAAACCATAATATAAGGTCTAAAACACCACTTAAACCTATAAAAATTTTATTTGTTTAATGGATTTAAATCCTCTTATATATTATCTTTTAATGCCTATTGTTTTTGAATCATTTTTCTTGAGGATGAATTTGTTATTTTTTAATATTTTAAGAATTTTTAAAAGTGACCATCACCTCAATTATAAAATGGAACCCCTTCCTTTATTATTCACACCTTTTTAGCCTTATATGTGACGTCCTGACCCCGGTAGCCTGGTGCCGGTGCTTTGGTTATGGTGTGAAATTTATTTCGTACAAATGAAACAAATAAGTCACACATCATCACCCATCAGGAGGAACTTTCTGGTTTAGATCCTGGAGAATCAGAGACAACAGCTTTGCTTCTTTATTTCTGAGCTAAGAACAAACATCCAAGTCTTGGAAAGGCTCTATCAACCTGTAAAAATTTAACATAAAACATAGGGTGACCATTGAAATACTCAGTAAGGGGTTTTTTAAAATACTTAAATACAGCTTTTGAAAACTACGTTGAGAAATACTTTTCTATACTTAGAAAATTTCTTAAAAGAAAAACTTCAAGACTAAACAAAGGTTGATACATTAGAGTTAAAGTACTTCATACGTATGCACTACAACACTTAGCGGTAACTCACTTAGCAAACAAGATAAGCATAATAATAAAAAGGCATGGGTTGCACGAAGTAAAGTTTCCATAAACAAGAAAAGTGTGTATGATCAATAAGATGAAAATGTCATCAGAGTCGCGCACAAGCGCATCATCTACACAAAATATGCACATTATGACATGATAATTGAAATACAACATTTGAAATGAAGTTCTGGAAAATAAATTGGTCATGAATCAACATTGCCATATCATATGTCTTGTGTTTCTTTTTTTTTATCTGATACTCATAGGTAAGGTTCTATAACCAAGGTTATTCCTCTAATCGGAATAAACACTAGGTTGGTCATAAACAAAGAAATGTATGCTGAAGGACTCATGGTCTCTGTGTCAAGGCCTTGTGCCATGACCTAAGGGTAAAAACCCAATCTGACTGTCTCGAGAACTATCGATGCATCGAGGAGCTTACTTTTACCGGTCTCCAACCCGGAGGGCTTACTTTAACCAGTCCCCAACCTGGAGGGTTTTCTTCTTACCGGACCCCATTCCGGGTAGTCCCATACATTTCTCACATGTTTATAGGGTCAGATATTCAAGGTGTCCCATACCACTTTGAGTATTTAATTTTCATTTCATATTACCCAAGGTGTCCCATACCACTTTGGGTAATACCATTTTCATTTCTCATTACCCAAGGTGTCCCATACCACTTTGGGTAATTAGTTCTTAGTTCCTTTACATGTTGAGTCATATGCACGAATAATATGAATAAGGTAACAATTACATAAATGGTTTACAAATACATGATATGACAGATAAACTTGAAAATATGGAATAAAAGAAGGCATGGTTAAGAAAGCATACTATGTGTGTAGAACAATTATTTAAGCACATAAAATGATGAATGTGTGAGACTTGCTCGCAAGGGGTATTAAATGATGAGTTTCTAAAATCTTAGTACATGGAAATGAACTACTTGGCATTAAATTTTGTACTTCACAGGTCACAGTACTTGCAACAAATATCCATCCACTATTAATTACTGCGGCATGCTTGGTATAAAAATAATAAACACTTGCCATCTTTAAAATTCTGACGCTTGGAAGTAAACCACATTAAAAATAATACCTGTCATTAATTATTATTCCTCATTAATCATAGAATTTGCAGTTACACTCTGCTCACTAAAAATCACTGCAATGAGTTTGGTATAAAAATAATAGAGGATTTCTACATATTAACATAACCCTTAAATCCATATCCTTTTAATGCAAGTTTAAAACAGGAAAGGGCATATCCTTTTGAAAAAAAACAAATCATTTTGAGGGCGACATTAATCAAGTTCATTGGTGTACCCTTAGACACAGTAATATAAAATAGCATAGGTAATCACTAAAATTCTACATGCATAGAAATATTAATAACCATTTCTTGAAACTAGGGTTTTCAGATGTTAATCTTATAAATACATTCATAAGGATATATATACACAAATTATATATATATCGGTTTCCTCATAAATTAAACACGGTACAATTAAAATCTTAATACCTCTAACTACTTATCATTTATTCAGTTTGAAATTCAATACCTCATGGGGGTTTAAATGTTCATGAAACTTTAAATACATAAACATGTAAAATCCTTGTTTTTAACCATAACATAATTGTTCTTAAACCAAAAAAAACAAGTTCACATCAAATGATATTTTTCAAAGATAATTATAAACACCAAAACACATTTCCATTCCAATACATAACATTGTATAAAATATATAGTTCTACATACAAGGCATACATAAAGATCATACCTGTTAGGATTTTATTTAAAAAAAAGGACCATTTCTAAATGTATAATTCCTAATTTAAAATACTGAATTATATGGAAAAATTAGAAATAGACTTTGTATGGTTACCTATATATATAAGTCTATACTCAAGCATCCAAATATATATATATATATATATATATATATATATATATGCTATGTTATGTAATGGTTTTGCTTAAAATGAAAACCCTTCATAACTACCCTTATATAAATACTCAAATAAATATTAATAAAAACAACCTCCTTGGAATACCTTAGACTGAAAGAGGTTAAGGGGGTATACCCAAACATATAAAAAAAATTATGTATATATATATGTAAATAGACTATCCAAGGGATATATTAGCAAAACTCAAAGGACATAAAACACTTAAATCTTTTTAGGAAGAGAAAGAAAAAGGTGATACCATTTCCTATGCCACTCACCAAGTCTTCAAAAGATGAGATACACGATGCATATACTGAAAATACATATTATATATATACATATCATATATCCGAGTATAAGAAGTGTGTATATTGGGGTTTTGAAATTATAAGGAGGTGGGGGCATCCCCTATGTTAGCAGACCCGAAGGAAAAACCACCTTAGGAGCCCTCTGTTTGCTTAAAATGGAAAACGTGGGAAGTATGCACTTGTAAAAACAATCCGTATATACATATATATGTATTTCATGTATATAAAAGTGTAACGAGGAGCATGGGTAGGTTCTGAAAAAAAAAGCTTAAGCATGGAACCCTTACCTTTCTGTGGAGGATGCTCGGATTCAAAGAAGCCCACTGGTTTAGCTGGAGAGATCGGGAAGAGCTCAGGTGCAGGAGGAGGTTCGTGAGGAGATGGATTATATAGAAGATTTCGGTGCACCCAAAAGGGATTAGATCCAAGAGTTAGGCCGATCCTATGGCGTCGTAGGTAGGTGGGTGCGCGAGGTCAACGTGAGCAGTGGGGGGAGGCGTCTCGGGCAAACCATGTCTGGTTCGCGGGTCCCCGTCGCAAGGTAGGAGAAGACGCGAATAGCGGTTTAAGAAAAACAAACAATGGTTGGGATTTCGAGCTCGGCGTGATCGGACGAACGAAAAAAAAGAGATTTTTAAAACATAACAACGACCGGGATCTGTTCTAACTTCGATCGAACGGATGTGGTTGGGGGCGCGAGATGTCCTGGGTTGCGTGATTGGGAAAAAAATAGAAGAAAAACAGTATAATAAATGTTAAAACAATATTAAACTGGTACATTATAATTTGATTTTGTATAAAACTTAATGAGTTCTTTTAAATCATAATTTCCAAATCCAAAATCCCATTTTAGTTTAAGCAAGCAAATGATACTATTTGATATAACTATTATTTTCTTTAAAAAAATATATATATATATTTTTAATACAACACTTTTGTAATTACTAGGAACTTATAACCATTAAAATCCAATTTATAACTTACTTCACTTTTTGATTTATAAAATTATGTTTAAAAGACCTGTAGTTTTTCTCTAATTCAAAACACATAGTTTTAGAGGTCTGAAAAGATACATTTTTCAATTATTACTGATACCGATGTAGACTTGATGTTCGACACATTTTAAAAAGAATACCATGTTTTCCATCATATAAATATCATCATGATCAAAATAGATTCATTTGCAAGAATAATATTTTATTTTAATACTTGAATATATAATTCTAATATTTTGTACTTATTAAAATATTGAAATACCATAATATTATAAAAGCGTTATAAAGACAAAAATTTTATAAAAAACAGCACTTAATCCCTTGGAACCCAACGGTCAAAAAAAAAACGGTCATATTCCTTTTAGAGGTCCATTATAAAAGCAAGCGGTAGGATGTTTTATATTTTCAAAACACCGGACCCTTGGCGGATGGCTCTCCTCATACCTCTGGTGCTGAGTGCGTGCGCGGTGATTCTGGCGGTTATAATTTTCACACTGATGGACCCTGAAGATGACGACTATCCGATTGCCTATGTTGTGGTTCTTTGTAGTCTTGTTGTGGCTGTGTTAGGTCTTATGCAGGGTACTTTCAATTAGATGGGTCTTGTTGTAATGTATCTTTTAAATATATAACAGTTTATCGTATTCTTCATGTTTTATTTCCACTCGAATTCTTTATCAGCACACAAACCATAAAATAAAATAAAACAAGAGACATCATTAAAAAGAACAACATTGTTTACTTGAACCAGTTTATAAAACCTGGGGTGTTACATTATCCCCCTCTTAAAAGAATTGCATCCCCGCAATTCGATCGGCGTACAAACACTGACTTATTCACACTGCTTCTCTGACACCCTTGGTTACCTCGAAGGCCCATGGAAGAAGTTACTATTCAACTCAATCCCCAGGGCTGAACAGAGCTTGTGGGTCTCCTCTTCCCAAATAAAATTTTGGCAAAGTGGATCGTGGTTGAAGCCAAGATCCCGTTTGATACAGGTGGTTTTCAAGAGATGGGAACGAGTTACATCAAGCTTCACGACATCTGCTTGGATTTGGTTCCTGAAGATCTCTCGAACCACTTCATAATTGAAGGATTCTATGAAAGATCCAAAATCGCAGAGCTCCCCAAGCATGCTGAAGCACAGGATTTGGTACATAAAGACTGCGCGGAAGTCCAACTGCTTTGCAGCTTCTCCAAATGCCGTGAAGGCCAACCATTTATTATTCATGGTGAAATAGAAGAAGAGTCCCTCATAGTACTTCCCTTTCTTTTTATAATTCTCAAACAGCGCACTAGCCATTAGGTTATACACAACTTCTGACCCTCGGAAGATTCGAAGGACATTCGAGCTTTTTGATATTTCATAGAGGGTTTTTCATGTGAGTCGTAAGTTAACAAAAGGTTGGTAACATGTTGAGCAGGATTTTGCTATAATAGTCTCTATGATTTCTGTAGGGAGAGTCAAGAGTCTAGGTGTGGTTCACTGTCTTTCCATCTGAGAATTTTAAGAACAAACCCTACTTAGTAAAACATTATTAATGTTTTTGTGTTGTCCTAATTTTCCAAGGTTGCCTAAACCATTCCTCTGATACCAACTGTGACGCCCCGACCCCGGTAGCCCGGTACCGGTGCTTCGGTTATGGTGTGCAATTTATTTCGTACAAATGAAACAAATAAGTCACACATCATAACCCATCAGGAGGAACTTTCTGGTTTAGATCCTGGAGAATCAGAGACAACAGCTTTGCTTCTTTATTTCTGAGCTAAGAACAAACATCCAAGTCTTGGAAAGGCTCTATCAACCTGTAAAAATTTAACATAAAACATAGGGTGAGCATTGAAATACTCAGTAAGGGGTTTTTGAAAATACTTAAATACAGCTTTTGAAAACTACATTGAGAAATACTTTTCCATACTTAGAAAATTTCTTAAAAGAAAAAATTCAAGACTAAACAAAGGTTGATACATCAGAGTTAAAGTACTTCATACGTATGCACTAAAACACTTAGCGGTAACTCACTTAGCAAACAAGATAAGAATAATAATAAAAAGGCATGGGTTGCACGAAGTAAAGTGTCCATAAACAAGAAAATTGTGTATGATCAATAAGATGAAAATGTCATCAGAGTCGCGCACAAGCGCATCATCTACACAAAATATGCACATTATGACATGATAATTGAAATACAACATTTGAAATGAAGTTCTGGAAAAGAAATTGGTCATGCATCAACATTTCCATATCATATGTCTTGTGTTTCTTTTTTTTATCTGATACTCATAGGTAAGGTTCTATAACCAAGGTTATTCCTCTAATCGGAATAAACACTAGGTTGGTCATAAACAAAGAAATGTATGCTGAAGGACTCATGGTCTCTGTGTCAAGGCCTTGTGCCATGACCTAAGGGTAAAAACCCAATCTGACTGTCTCGAGAACTATCGATGCATCGAGGAGCTTACTTTTACCGGTCTCCAACCCGGAGGGCTTACTTTAACCAGTCCCCAACCTGGAGGGTTTTCTTCTTACCGGACCCCATTCCGGGTAGTCCCATACATTTCTCACATGTTGATAGGGTCAGATATTCAAGGTGTCCCATACCACTTTGAGTATTTAATTTTCATTTCATATTACCCAAGGTGTCCCATACCACTTTGGGTAATACCATTTTCATTTCTCATTACCCAAGGTGTCGCATACAACTTTTGGGTAATTAGTTATTAGTTCCTTTTCATGTTGAGTCATATGCACGAATAATATGAATAAGGTAACAATTACATAAATGGTTTACAAATACATGATATGACAGATAAACTTGAAAATATGGAATAAAAGAAGGCATGGTTAAGCAAGCATACTATGTGTGTAGAACAATTATTTAAGCACATAAAATGATGAATGTGTGAGACTTGCTCCCCAGGGGTATTAAAGGATGAGTTTCTAAAATCTTAGTACATGGAAATGAACTACTTGGCATTAACTTTTGTACTTCACAGGTCACAATACTTGCAACAAATATCCATCCACTATTAATTACTACGGCATGCTTGGTATAAAAATAATAAACACTTTCCATCTTTAAAATTCTGACGCTTGGAAGTAAACCACATTAAAAATAATACCTGTCATTAATTATTATTCCTCATTAATCATAGAATTTGTAGTTACACTCTGCTCACTAAAAATCACTACAATGTGTTTGGTATAAAAATAATAGAGGATTTCTACATATTAACATAACCCTTAAATCCATATCCTTTTAATGCAAGTTTAAAACAGGCAAGGGCATATCCTTTTGAAAAAAAACAAATCATTTTAAGGGCGACATTAATCAAGTTCATTGGTGTACCCTTAGACACAGTAATATAAAATAGCATAGGTAAGCACTAAAATTCTACATGCATAGAAATATTAATAACCATTTCTTGAAACTAGGGTTTTCAGATGTTAATCTTATAAATACATTCATAAGGATATATATACACAAATTATATATATATATATATCGGTTTCCTCATAAATTAAACACGGTACAATTAAAATCTTAATACCTCTAACTACTTATCATTTATTCAGTTTGAAATTCAATACCTCATGGGGGTTTAAATGTTCATGAAACTTTAAATACATAAACATGTAAAATCCTTGTTTTTACCCATAACATAATTGTTCTTAAACCCAAAAAAAAAACAAGTTCGCATCAAATGATATTTTTCAAAGATAATTATAAACACCAAAACACATTTCCTTCCAATACATAACCTTGTATAAAATATATAGTTCTACATACAAGGCATACATAAAGATCATACCTGTTAGGATTTTATTTAAAAAAAGGACCATTTCTAAATGTATAATTCCTAATTTAAAATACTGAATTATATGGAAAAATTAGAAATAGACTTTGTATGGTTACCTATATATATAAGTCTATACTCAAGCATCCGAAAATATATATATATATATATATATATATATATATATGCTATGTTATGTAATGGTTTTGCTTAAAATGAAAACCCTTCATAACTACCCTTATATAAATACTCAAATAAATATTAATAAAAAAAACCTCCTTGGAATACCTTAGACTGAAAGAGGTTAAGGGGGTATACCCAAACATATAAAAAAAATTATGTATATATATATGTACATAGACTATCCAAGGGATATATTAGCAAAACTCAAAGGACATAAAACACTTAAATCTTTTTAGGAAGAGAAAGAAAAAGGTGATACCATTTCCTACGCCACTCACCAAGTCTTCAAAAGATGAGATACACGGTGCATATACTGAAAATACATATTATATATATACATATCATATATCCGAGTATAAGAAGTGTGTATATTGGGGTTTTGAAATTATAAGGAGGTGGGGGCATCCCCTATGTTAGCAGACCCGAAGGAAAAACCACCATAGGAGCCCTCTGTTTGCTTAAAATGGAAAACATGGGAAGTATGCACTTGTAAAAACAATCCGTATATACATATATATGTATTTCATGTATATAAAAGTGTAACAAGGAGCATGGGTAGGTTCTGAAAAAAAAAACGCTTAAGCATGGAACCCTTACCTTGCTGTGGAGGATGCTCGGATTCAAAGAAGCCCACTGGTTTAGCTGGAGAGATCGGGAAGAGCTCGGGTGCAGGAGGAGGTTCGTGAGGAGATGGATTATATAGAATATTTCGGTTCACCCAAAAGGGATTAGATCCAAGAGTTAGGCCGATCCTATGGCGTCGTAGGTAGGTGGGTGCGCGAGGTCAACGTGAGCAGTGGGGGGAGGCGTCTCGGGCAAACCATGTCTGGTTCGCGGGTCCCCGTCGCGAGGTAGGAGAAGAAGCGAATAACGGTTTAAAAAAAAACAAAAAATGGTTGGGATTTTGACCTCGGCGTGATCGGACGAACGAAAAAAAGAGATTTTTAAAACATAACAACGACCGGGATCTGTTCTGACTTCGATCGAACGGATGTGGTTGGGGGCGCGAGATGGCCTGGGTTGCGTGATTGGGAAAAAAATAGAAGAAAAATAGTATAATAAATGTTAAAACAATATTAAACCGGTACATTATAATTTGATTTTGTATAAAACTTAATGAGTGATTTTAACTCATAATTTTCAAATCCAAAATCCCATTTTAGTTTAAGCAAGCAAATGATACTATTTGATGTAACTATTATTTTCTTTAAAAAATATATATATATATATTTTTAATACAAAAATTTTATAATTACTAGGATCTAATAACCATTAAAATCCAATTTATAACTTACTTCACTTTTTGATTTATAAAATTATGTTTAAAAGACCCGTAGTTTTTCTCTAATTCAAAACACATAGTTTTAGAGGTCCGAAAAGATACATTTTTCAATTATTGCTGATACCGCTGTAGACTTGATGTTCAACACATTTTAAAAAAAATACCATGTTTTCCATCATATAAATATCATCATGATCAAAATAGATTCATTTGCAAGAATAATATTTTATTTTAATACTTGAAGATATAATTCTAATATTTTGTACTTATTAAAATATTGAAATACCATAATATTATAAAAGCGTTATAAAGACAAAAATTTTATAAAAAACAGCACTTAATCCCTTGGAACCCAACGGTAAAAAAAACGGTCATATTCCTTTTAGAGGTCCATTATAAAAGCAAGGGGTAGGATGTTTTATATTTTCAAATCACCGGACCCTTGGCGGGTGGTTCTCCTCATACCTCTGGTGCTGAGTGCGTGCGTGGTGATTCTGGCGGTTATACTTTTCACACTGATGGACCCTAAATATGACGACTATCCGATTGCCCGTGTTGTGGTTCTTTGTAGTCTTGTTGTGGCCGTGTTAGGTCTTATGCAGGGTACTTTCAATTAGATGGGTCTTGTTGTAATGTATCTTTTAAATATATAACAGTTTATCGTATTCTTCATGTTTGATTTCCACTCGAATTCTTTATCAGCACACAAACCATGAAATAAAATAAAACAAGAGACATCATTAAAAAGCACAACATTGTTTACTTGAACCAGTTTATAAAACCTGGGGTGTTACATTATATATATATATACCATATCCTGAAAAAAATACCTTATATAATTCCTTATCCATAATATATTGGTTTTTGTATTCCAAAAGACCAACCCTAGGGTTCTTAAGATGAGATCTAAAGGAGTTGTTTTGAAGAAGAGGCAACAGTCTTGACCGATCACTTTTTTTAATTATTCTATCACCTCCTATAAATCTATTATATTATTATTAAAATAAAAAATATATTATAAAAAATATAATCAAATTTTATTATTATTATTAAATCAATTTTATTCACCCTCTTTCCATCAAATGGGAAATGAAAGTATTGCTCGTGTGTACGTATGACCTACCATCACCACGTTGCAATACAATTCATTTTCCATCACCATAATTCATGAATATTTATTATGATGGTTTTAAATATTATATATTATTTATATTAAAAAATAATTCTGATGGAGTTATAATATCATATCTACCTTCTTACCTTCATAACCATTGGAAAATGATAACGTCACTCACACGTATGTGTGGACTGCCACCTCAATGAAGCGATGTGATTTGTTTTTCAGTTATGTTTTACTTATATGGTAAGAAATATGGATTTAATGAATATATCTATGATATAATAATGATTTTATAAATGTAATTTATAATTTACCTTTCTTTATTTCTATCTTTTAAAAATTGAAAACAATGTTCATGCGTACATACAACTTACCGTCTCCGTGAAGGGTGTAATTCATTTTTTATATCTCATGATTTTATAGATAACTATATATATATATATATATAATTAATATGTATGATATTTATATCATGATTAAAATTCTAGATATTATGTAACCATGATAAAATTATAAGGACCATGACTACCAAACCAAAACTTACATGAAAAATGATGCAATTACCACAAGGAATAGTGATGTTAATAAAGAATTATTAAGAAACGGGTTATAAAAAGCTATAATTAAATAATATATGTTATTATATATATTATTATTTTTATGCAATATATGTATAATAAATATTTATTTATTATATATGAGGTTCAAACACGTACAAAGGAAGTCATACATGAGGTAAGGGATTTTCATTTCACTTTTATTTCTGTGAGACATATGTCATATTCACCACTTGTTTCTTTTATATAGTGTATATATTAAACTTGAATTTATTTTATGATTATTCTTATAAAATTTATTGGGATTTATATATTCATGTAATATTATTTATTTCACGGGGCTTACAATTCAAATGTTACCAAAGTGGTAAGGGTTTTATGTTATAATATCATTGTTTATCCGGATTATTTATGATAAAGTTTTTTATGATGAAATATTATGATAAAACTTTCATAAAACTCATGAATTCTATTCTAATATAGTTATGTCTTAAAAATACATGTTTCCTTTCATATTTTTCACTTTAATTACTCAAGATACTGAAAATGTGTTTTTAAGGAAAATCGACTTTATTTATCTCTTTGGTCAAAAACCCTTTTATTTGATATCCATATTTTATAAAAATGTTTTAAATAAGGTTTTTAATATTATCATACTATTTTTTAAATCAAATGTTTACCCATTTTATACTTTTTACAAAATGGTTTAAAATGAATATTCTTGTTATTTTCTGAATGAGGTACTTTTTTGTCTTTTTAAAAAAATGTGAAAGGAATGTTTTATTTTAAATTATATGGCATGAATGGAGTTTCCCAACACCATTAATGATTAATAATGTAACTATTATTTTATATGTTTCCAAGGTTATTTTCAAAGAAAAGAATTTTTCATAATATTTTGTGAATTTTTATTTGTTGAAAAGTGATTTTCAAAGTGGAAATGGTATTTTCATCAAGAATGTTTTAATGATATTGTAATGGTATTTCTATTCATCAATGAAAAAACTCTTGATTTAACTTATGTTTTACTGAGCTTATGATCCACAGATACCATCGTTATTCTATTTTTTGATGGTTTATGTTTATGATGACAAGAAGTTTATAAAACTCGTTCTTTTTACATGGGTTATGCTATGATGAAATGATGGAATGTTTATGAAACCCATTTAATTTATATGGGTTATTATATGATTTAATGTTTATGAAACACATTTTTTTCATGGGTTCTTATGTGATGAATGTTTTATTATATTGTGGTACACATATGTATTATTTTCATTATGTGGTGGGTGGGTCTAGAAGTATACATCCTATTCTTGATTTGGGTAAAGATTTATATATCATGAGATAAATATTACTGAAATAGGTATTGATCCTAGTTTAGTAAGGGAATATATTCATGATGATATTTTTTGGGAGTGAACCTTAACTAATTTGATGGTTTGATGAGTGAACCCAATACACTATTACAACCTTGGCAGTGAGCCTTGAATACTAAGGAAAAGATTTTATATGCTTATGTGTATTCCAAAATTCCATTCCTTATAACAATGTCTTGATATAATGGATTAATTTCTTTGATTACTTTATGATTCATATCTTATGAATCTACAAGATATATGCAGTGACTCAAAATTATGATCTATGATACACAAGGTTTAGATTTATAATGTTAATCTCATGTTCTCATACCCTTATGATCATGTTATAATTATGTGACCATTGATATCTCACTTTTTTTCCTTTACTGAGCATCTGAGTTCACCCTTTATTATATTTATATACCCCAGTTTATGAATAAATGTTTTTGTATTGATATATCTAAGGAGGGTGATAATTAAGAAGAACATAATGGGAGACTCTTACAAACCAGTTGATTATGTTCCCAGGTTTCCAGTGCTACTAGACCTATATGGTTCTGGTGTAGATCATTATGATATGTAAGGAGTATCAATATAATTATATGTAATATATATGAATGAAATTTATAGGTCACTATAGTTGGAATTAGAGTAATTTTTAACTAAAATTAGAAACTAGGATGATAAAACTTTAGTGAGAAAACTAGGGATAAGTCCAAGTATAGGATAACATCCTAAAGTTTTTTAATGATCATGAATAACATAGGTTAAATGTAAGGTGTCATATATTTAAAAGAATGTGTCTTGATTTAGAAATATTATAAATATTTTTTCATGATTATGTGGTTTTCCACTATGATTATTGTTACTCACAATATGATTTTTATTTTTAGTCAATAGATAGAAGCCAAATGAATCATGTTAATATATAATGCAATGTAAAATTCAATGATTGTCATCTCTATTAACCAAATTTCATGGGAGATGGAATGAAAAATCTTGTTTCTATACTCACACAAATTTCTCAAGATATTAATCAGGCTGAACTAGTGAATGAGAAAACTAGGGAACAATGTTATATTGAGTCCCTCATGAAGAAATTTCCACCTTATTTTAGTGCTACCAATGCTCCATTAGTTTTTGAGCAATGAATTAGTATCATTGAAAAAAATATTTTATACTCCTCAGTGTTCAGAGAATGAAAAAGTCATTTTGGATGTTTATCCTTTGGAAGCTGATACAGATAAATGGTGGAATCTTATCAATAATACGAGACAACAAGAATAAATTGACTCCATAAAGAGGGAAGAGTTTAATATATTATTTTTCAATAAGTAATTTTCTATTATTATTCATAAAAAATTTAATAAGAAATTTATTGATCCAATATAGATGTATGATGAATCCATTGGTAACTATGAGGAAAATTTTATGGGACTTAAAAGGTGGGATTTTATTATTATCATCAAACTTGAATGTAAGGTTGATTGATTCTCCAGTGGCTTAAAATCAAATCTCCAAATGGTGTTATCCATAAGATAATTTAGTATCTATGAAGAAATAATTTGATGTGCTATCAAGGTGGAAATGGATATTGTAGTTACCTATCAATCTCATGGGTTTGATAAGAAAAGAAAGATGGAATTCAAAGGAAATCCAAAAAAACATTTAGAGAAGAAGAATATATTTCCCTTATGCTCAAAGTGTGAAAGGAAACATGGTGGAAAATATCTTAAGGGGATTGATAAATGTTTTAATCATGGAAATTAAGTTCATCAGAAAACCAAATGATTATGTGATGAGAAGAAGTTATCTAATGATGAAAATAGAGAGAAATATTCACAAAATGCACCACCCACACTCAAGTGATTCAAATTCCATTAGTATGGGAATTATGATAACAAATACTCAAACCTAATTGTTAATGATGATGAATTATATTATAAACCTCTTAATACTATATACAAAGGGAAATATCATGTGATTACTATTGGAGATTTGAAGTATGATAACAAAGTGGTGAATTGTACACTTACCATCCAATCTATAACTACTAATTTATTATTTGATTTTGCATATACCCGCTATTTTATATATAAAAAGTTTTCTAAGGGTATCACAGTACCACCTCAAATATTAGATTTGAGTTAGAAGTAAAAACCACATAATGTTAGGATAATCACATCTTAAGTATATGATTCTTCTGCTATTGAAGTTTGCTGGAATGTGATTCTGAAAAATATTCTTATTCTCCCTCTGGTTGAATTTTATCTTATTCTAGGAATGGATTGGATAAATTCAACATTAATTTTCATGGAAGGAAATTCATTTGTGATATTATAAATTAACTTATGATCATATAATAATTTGATGATAAATATGAACTTTTGATTGAAATTATATCTATTGTATAATTCTTGATTCATATTCAAAAGGGTTTTTTATCTTATATGGTTTGGGAGAAACTAAAAATGAAATATATTCCTACTATGTGTGATTTTTTTTATGTATTTGTAGAATAATTTCCTGGTCTTCCATTGAATTTTGAAGTTGAGTTCTTAATAGTACCAAAACATGGTGCTATATATATTTAAAATACTCTATATAGAATTCTCTCGATTGAGTTGTAGGAATTAAAAAATAAAATCTAATAGAATCTTGAAAAGTGATTCATTTGGACAAGTGAGTCACCTTGGTGTGCACCAGTTATTTTTGTTAAAAATAAAGATGGATTAATGAGGCTCTGTATTTATTATCGGGAAGATAACAATATTAAAATAAAGAATACATATCTTATGCCTCATATTGATGACTTGTTTGATCAACTATGTGGCGGTAAATACTTTTCTAAGATTGATATTAGTTCTAGATATAATAAATTGAGATTCAAGATGGATGATATACCCACAAAAACATTCCATAAAAGTTATGAAAAATATGAATATAGAGTGATTCTATTTGGTCATACTAATTATCTCACTATATTCATGGATTTAATGAATATAGTCCTTAGGGATTACCTTGATCAATATGTGGAATTATTTATAAACTATATTATTATATATCCAAAGGGAAAGGAGGATCCTGAAGATCATTTGAGAAATGTGCTGAAGACCCTAAGGAAGGAGAAGATGTATGAAAAATTTACAAAGGGTGAATTTTGGATAAAAAAAGGTTCATTTTTGGGTCATATAATCTCATGTGAGGGTGTATCAGTGGATCCATCAAAGATAGAGGTTATTTACCATTGGAATAGACAAACCATAATTCCCAAAATCTGAACTTTTCTTGTTTTTTTTGATATTATCATCACTTTTTGGAGAATATATCCCAACAGTATAGTCCACTCACCATGTTAACTTATAAGGGAGCCAAGTTCTTTTACATAGATTAATGTGAGGAAAATTTTAAGGAACTAAATAGAAGGTAAGTTAGAACACCCATTATTACATTATCATATAGTGGAGAAGGGTTTATAATCTATAGTGATGCATCGAAGGAGGGATTGAGATGAATTCTCATGCAGAATGATATAGTGATATCTTATGCCTCACGCCAATTTAAGGTTCATGAAAAAAATTATCCATCTTTTGATTTGGAGTTATCTATAGTAATTTTTTCATTAAATATATAAGGGAATTATATTTATAGAGAAAAGTGTGATATATATATATAAATATAATAAAACTTTAAAGTATGTATTAACAAAGAAAGATTTGAATATGCATAGGAGAATATGATTGGATCTAATTGAAGATTATAACTACTCAATATATTACCACCTCAGGAAAAAGAACAGATGGAAGGTGATCTAAGTTAAAAGGATTATAATAGCTTATCTATAATGAGGACAAAAAAATATTTAATATTTCTATATTTGAAAAGTATGGATATTGAAATATTGAATAAAGGGGAGATATATTATCTTTCTTAAATGATTTCTCAATCATCTATCCAAGTGAATATTAAAGAGGAAAAAAGGGAAGATGTAGAGCTGCAAAAGAAGGTGAGAATTGTTCATGGATTTAGCCTTAATTGTGATGGAATGTTAAGGTTCAAGAACTGTGTATGTTTTTTGTCCATATTATATTTTAAGAAGGAGATGTAGTATTAGGATCATAGTTAATAATTCAATATTCATCTTAGAAGCTTGAATATTTATAGATATCTAAAAGAGTATTTTTATTGAGAAATCATAAAGATAGATATTTCTAAGTATGTATCTTGATTCTTAGTATGTCAGGAATTTTAGGATGAGTTTTAAAATTCTAAAGTGATGTTACAACCATTATCTATACCAGAATGTAAATTGGAAAACATAACCATGTATTTTGTCATTAGACTCCCCAATACTGCTAAAGGACATAATTCTTTTTTTGGTTATAGTCGATTTCTTTACAAAGTCATTACACTTTATTGCTATCAAAAAAATCATATCTATTGATCAGATTGAAAAAATTTATAATAAGTGGTAAGGTTTCATGGAGTAACACATTATATTATATCTAATAGTAACCATTGGTTTACATTAAAGTTATGGAGAAGTGTTCAATAGGAGATTGATATAGAATTATGTTTTAGTATGACGTATCATCCTCAGATAGATGTTCAGTCTGAGAGAACCATTCAAAATATAGGGGGAATGTTGAGAACTTATTCTATCTATTTACAAGTTTTTTGGGATCAACACCTTCCTCTGGTCAAGTTTTCTTATAACAATAGATTTCACTCGAGCATTAAGATGAATCCTAATGAATTCATATATGGAAATAAATGTAGTAATGTTACCTCAATACTACAAAATATGCCTTTAATAATGCTAAAAATATCCTTTATCAGTGCTAGAAAATCACTAACTAATAGAGAGAGATTAAAATCCCTAGTCTTTTATCATCACTTTTAAAAGCACAGGTAAAGGTGTGCTTTATCAAGACTTATAGAAGCACTAATAAAGTACCATTTTATCAGGAATTATATAAGAACTGATAAAGACCCCCTTTATTAGGGCTTATAAAATCACTAATAAAGAGGAATAATATAGTGTACTCTTACAACACACTGCAACACTGATGCAATGTGCTGTAATAGCACAACAAAACACCAAAAACACCACAAAATCATCAAAATCAAATGCAAATACAGAATTTAAATGAAATAGAATTTACAACACAAATACAAGAAAAAACAATATATTATAAATAGTTTAAACATTGGTTTATACAATTACATAAGTACTAATTATTACAAGTCTTAAATGAATTATGGATAATTTTCTTAAAGTATTAAAACAATTTGAATGTGTTTGCTCGGTTTTGGGTATGTCACTTATCTTTTTTACTAAAATGTCATTTTAAACTGGAAACATGAAATTTGAATCATACCATTCCCATCATGTGTCAGTTTTATGTGATACTAATTCCTAAACATCAAAAATTACTTATGAATCATTTTACTAAATTATAAATACAATCTGAGTGCATTTCATCATTTTTTAGTGAGTGACACTTGTTGATCTAAAATGTCGATTTTAAACCGATAATGGGTGAATTGAGTCATAACAGACACATCGTGTGTTATATTGAGGTGTGGCTGATTTCTACACATCAAAAATTACTTATGGATCATTATCCTAAAGTATCAAAATAATCCAAATGTTTTTTTCTCCATTTTGAGTATGTTAGTTTTCCTTTTTACTAAAATTGATGCCAATTTTAAATAAAAAGACGCACTTGGAGTCATACAGGTCACACTATTTGTCATATTGAGGTGAGACTAATTACTACACATCCCAAATGTAATATGGATTGTTTTCATAAAGTATAACAATAATATTAATGAGTTTACTTAGTTTTGAGCACGTCACTTGTTTTTTTACTAAAAAGTCATTTAAATCGAAAACACACACTTTGACTCATACCAACCACATCATGTATTGATTTTAAGTGAAACTAATTCCTAAACATAAAAAATTAATTAATAATAAATTTAATAAATTATAAATAAAACACAATTTTGTTTTCTCAGTTTTCAGTGAGTGGAATTTTTTGAACAAAACTATCAATTTTTAACTAATAACAGACACATTGAGTCATACTGGGCACATCGTCTTTCAGATTGAGGTTCAGATGATTCCTACACATCACTAATGAATTATGGATCATTTTACTAAATTATCAAAACAATTAAAATACATTTTATTGATTTTGAGTAGGTCAGCTGTCCTTTTTACAAAAAATTATAGTTTAATTTTAAATAAAAAGATGCACTTGGAGTCATACCGGTTACACCGTGCGTTGTATTGAGGTGAGGATAATTATTAATCATCAAAAATGACTTATGGATCACTATACTAAAGTATCAAAACAATATAAATATGTTTTCTTGGTTTTGAGTATGTTAATTTTTTTCACTAAAATTTCAGTTTAAACTGAAAACATGTACTTTGACCCATACCGATCACATCGTGTATCGGTTTGATGTGAGACTGATTGATACATGCCACAAATGAATTATGAATTTATGTCATAAATTATAAAGAATATTCAAGTGTATTTTTATTATTTTTAGTTAGTGACATTTTTTGAATTAAACTGTCGATTTTAAACTGACAACGAACACATTAAATCATAGTGTTCACACCTTGCGTCAAATTGAGATGTGGAAGATTCATACACGTCCTAAATGACATATGGATTGTTTCAATAATATATCAAAAATAATATGAATATGTTTGTTTGGTTTTGATTATGTCAGCTGTCCTTTTTACTAAAATTAATATAAATTTTAAATAAAAATAAGCACTTGGTGTCAAACTAGTCACACCGTTTGTCGGATTGAGGTGCGGTTGATTCATATACATCCCAAAGATTCATAAAAATCATAAAATTAAATTTAACCATGTTTATATTGTTCTTATATATCAAACTACCAACAATGCATATTAACCCGATGTTAATAGCTGAAAAAACTTTCTCATTGTTGAAAGTCAAGAAGAGTAGAGGAAGCTTATGTTCTCAATATATCACGATAATTAACCACAATCAGAACATTATCTTCCTTTACTCTTATGGATTTAAATAATGAGAATGGTATTTTTATCCAAGAACATCGAATCAATATGCAGTGTATGTAGTTCAAAAAATAAAGACAATGAATTTAAAAAATGTGGTTACATTGGAAGAAAGAATCATTTTATCTCTTCTGTGGATTGTTGAATATAGTTGAAAGAAAAATATGAATTCAAAAAAGATTTTTGAAAAATAACTAAATAAATATTATAAAAAAATTATAAGGAAATTAACTTACAAATAATTGATAAAATGATGAAAAAACTAATTAAATAAATAGTAGGAATTCACCTTTTCCTAATGGTAGTATGAATTATTGACGCATATCTTTGTTCTCATTATCTAAGTTACGGGATCGAAGTCCAATCCCTCATGAGCATGAGAACCTTCAAACACGCACCCCAACTAGAACAAAAGAATCCACATGTACAAGACAAAAAGTATTTTATGAGTAATACAAAAAAGAAATATACTAAACATAAATATGAAACAATACATTTATTATATGGCTAATGATTTTACCATGAAAACATTGTTTTCCAGAGAGATATACTGATGGTAAAGAAAGAATTATGATAAAAAATAAAATTAGATCTCACCAAAAAATCTATCAACAAGTGAGGATGATGGAGAGAAAATAAGATACACTGTATTAAAGCATTGAATCATCTAAGAGAATGTAATGATATCCTATTGGGTTCATAAAATATTCATTTTGAACAATAAATAAATAAATACACAAAAGATATTCATTATCAAAAGTGAATGTTATAAATAATTATAATAAGTGTAACTCAATATTTGATTATTTCAAATAATTTTGAGTATAATTTGAATAAAATGGGTAATTGAATTTAAGAAAATAATTACTCATTTATGGTAGGTGTTATCTTCTTAATTCATCCAAAGGTGATTTTATAAAAAAAATTCATCCTCATAAGTTCATATTCTAAACTATCATTTCATTTTTTTGTTTGGAACTCATCCTCCATCTCTTATGGAAATGTACCTATGTTATTGAAAATACTAAAAGTAGTAGTTATCCATATGATTAATACCACTCAGAGTAGTACAATAAACATAAAAGAGATGGGGGATGAGTTCCAAACAATAAATCGGAATAAATATTCAAGGAATTAAACTTATGAGGATGATAGTTGTACTCTATTGTGTTCTTTAAAAGGGGTAATGTCTCCCATTTGTGAGAATTACATAGATGGAAATAAAATATTCCTAAGGGTGGAACCAAAAGGAAATGTTACAGAATTATTTGTTTTTAGATGGATTAAACTAAAAATACATTGTGTTTATTAGATGTGTGATGAAAGAATTGAAGTGATTTTTAAGAATTATTAATGAGTGGGTTATCATTTCAAAGATGACAATATTTTTATCAACTACAAGAAAAAATAAAGGTTGAAATCAATGAATAAAATTTCATTGGTGATTAGAAAGTTTCGATGAAAACTCAAAGGCGTAGGACTCTAAAAAAACCTCATTTTTTTACAAGTGGAGACTAAATAATTTTGAGATCCCGACAAGGATAATAATTGGATCAAATATATGAATGGTGATCTTGATATGAATTAGAATAATGTGACATGAGAAATTGTTCCATGGATGGAAGACATAAATGTTAATAGAACCAAGTGGGTGTTCAGTAATAAACTCATTGATTATGGAAAAGTGTCTCAAAATAAAGAATGGGTAGTGTGAAAGGGGAACTTCTAGATCAAAGGAATTTATTTTTATGATAAATTTACTCCCATAGCCCAGTTGGAAACTATTTGAATTTTGTTGGATATTTTAGTGAAAATGTATATAAAAGTTTACCAAATGGATTTCAAATCTATGTTCCTCAATGGAGTTATTAAGGAGGGAGTATACATTGATAAAATGGATGGGTTTATTATAGATAAAAATGAGAGAAACGTGTTCTAGTTAAAGAATTATTTGTATAAGATAAATAAATCACTGAGGACCTGATATTTTAGGTTGGATCAATATCCTAGAAAGCTTGGTTTTTAGCGAGGTAGAGTTGATAACATCATCTACATCAAGAAGGAGAATTATCAAAGGATGTTGGTACTCATATATGTCGAAGAAATAATATTTGAGGATTGGAAAAATCACAATACAATTTTTTTGTGGATCATATGTGGTTCGATATCAAGATCTTTGATTGGTGAAACATTTTCTTTGGTTTATAGGCGGATCAAGGAAATCACAACACAATAATTTCTCAATAAGAATATGAAAAGAGGTTACCAAGTGATTTGAAATGGAATATTCAAAACCAATGACAACATAGACCTCTATATGAATGAAATTTTCATAATTGATGACTGTAAAGAGGTAGATGTCATGTCATATAGGCATTGTGAGCCTATTATACCTCACAATAACATGTCCCAACATTGGGTTTGATATATTTCAATTCATACAACACCAATGTTGTCCCAAGGAGATTCACATGATATAGGGGAAGAAGATACTTTAATATATCTAAAAAACAATGAATTTTGTGTTTTTTATAGGATAATGCAACCAAACTTGTTGGGATACACAGATGTGAAACCAGACTGGTTGGGATAATTTAATATAACCGATGAAAATTATAGATATTGAAAGACCTAGATTTTGTTTGAGGAGTGATGGTAGCATGTTATGATGGTTGGGGTTGAATCACTTGATCCTTGGATTCAAGCCTTGGAATAGTTGGAGCGTTGATTCTTGCCACTATTCAATATTGGATTCGACAAAAAGGTGTGCTGACAGTAGGTCACTTCTGTGGAGAGCTTCAGATTGTGAAATGGTTCGTGATGATTAGATTTCTTAAAATAGATTGGGAGACTTTTATCAGTGCTAAGTTAATAAACATTGATAAAATGATTCTTTATTAACACTTTTGTAGAACTGATAAAAGTAGATATTTAGTATTGTGAAAAAAGCACTGATAAAATCAATCTTTATTAGTTCCAGAACAATAACACTGATAAAGATGGATTTTATTAGCGTTTTTTAGTGCTACTAAATTTCAACTTTTATCAGCGCTGCAAAAGCGCTGATAAATACTTATAATATAATTTTTTTTAAATAATACTTTAAAAAAATTATAATTATTATATTTAATTATAATAATAATTATATATAATAATAATAATAATAGTAATACTTTTTATAAAATAATAAGTTTATAATTCTTTGATTATATAATTATTTATTTATAATTATCAAAATAATTTTTTTAAAAACTAATATTTATATAATTAAATATATAAAAAATATAGTAAATATATTTATTATTTAAATAAATTTATTATAATTTTATAATTATTTATTTGTAATTTTATAAATAATTTTTAAACAAATATTATTTATTTATTTATAATCATAAATGTCTAAAAATAGTAAATATACATTTATAAATATATTTATTTATAAGTATTTTTAATAAATTCATTTTTAACTTTATTAATGAATGTTTAATCTTAAGTGCATGCATGTTAAAAAATGAGTAAAATTGATCAATTAAAAGAGTACTATATTTAAAATTATGATATGTTTGATTAAAATAAATCATTAAAAAGGGATATATATTGAAATAAAGATGCGTACATATTAAAAATATTAAGACATAGTAAATAAATATATATAAAATAAATAATATAAATTGATTAAATTCCCAAAAAATATTTTTGTGTGTATGTATGTATATAAAAATCCATTAATATAATATGTACGTTTGACCTATGCTAAATTTAAAAATTAAACAAAATTCAATTTTACCCATTAGTCGATGTAATTAGTCAGTATTTTTAATTCATATTAATTTTTAATTATAGACAATTATTAACTAAATATATTACTATTTAATGTAAGAAAAAAAAATAATATTTTGTATTATATAAATCATATTTATACATTCATATATATCTATATATTTAATATATAATATTTATTAAATTATCAAAAATTATTTAATTAACAAAATGTTTAATATTTTTCTCAATTTACTAATTTTTAATTTTTATTTGTTTAATTTTTATTTTACATATATCAATATATTTAATATATACAATTTATAATTTATATATATTATAATCAATTTATTCTTTTATATTAATAAATATTTAATTAATACAATTTTTAATATTATTCTAATAAAATAATTTTTTATTTATTTAATTATTTCATTTTATTCATACTTTTATCAGTGCTAAAAACGTTCTGATAAAGGATTCTTTTATGGGAACTAGAAATAAATCGCTGATAAAGGGTTACCTTTATGAGCGCTAAAAATAAAGTACTGATAAAGGACACCCTTTATCATTGCTAAAAAAGTGTTGACAATGGTTTCCATTTATTAATGCTAAAAAATTCTCTGATAAAGGGTGCCTTTTATCAATTCTAAAAAAAGGACCGATAAAAGGTACCCTTTATCACCACTTGTTTTAGCACTGATAAAGGGTACCTTTATCACTTCCTTTTTTAGGGATGAGAAAAACCAGTGCTCTGTTTTATAGTAGTTCCTATTTGGATGAAGTTGGAGAAAGAAATATATTTGGACCAGATATAGTTAAGTAAATTATAGATAATGTTAGATCAATTCAAAAACACTCAAGGAATATTATAATTGACCAAAAATTTATGCTAACAATCATCAAAATGATCTGGAATTTGAAGTTGGTGAGAAGGTGTTTCTGTAAATTTCTCTATGTAAAAAGGTCATGCAATTCAGATAGAAATGAAATTTTATCCCTAGTTATATTTTTCCCTTTTATATTCTTGATTGAGTAGGGACTATAGATTATCACTTTTCACTTCCACAAAACCACTATCAAGTTCATTATATATTCCATGTATCACTAATGAGGAAGTATATACCAGATCCATCATATGTACTGAACTTATAGGTCATAACACTAGATCAGGATACTTCTTATGAAGAATAATTGGTGTAAATCTTGGATCATAGATATAAAGTGTGAATAAATAATACTATTCACATGGTGAAAGTTCTCTAAAGAAATAAAAAATTCTAAGAAGTGACTTGGGAACCCAAGGATGTAATGAAAAATAAATATCCTATTTTATTTGTATCAAAGTGATTATTTCCAAGATAAAATTCATTTTAAGTGGGTTATAATGTAAGAAACCAATATTTTAGAATATATTTATTTAAATAATTTTATTTCTTCAATATCCTTCATTACACACAACACTCAATTTAAACAAACCACGATATATTATTAAAGTATCATTATGTGACAGTTATCATGTAGTCATTATATTAGAGGGTATGAATAGGACAAACTAAATTATGAAAAACATATGTTTAAATATTTATAATTAAATTCTTTAGGTATAAATTAATTATAAAAAAATCATTTAAAATAAAAGAGATATTTTTTTTTGAAAAATTATTTTTATGCACAAAATGAATTTTTTATCTTAATAAATTAAATTATTCATTATTGGTGAATTAATTTAATTAAATATATATATATATATATTTTAAATTCAATCATATTTTTTAACATTAATTTTATATTTTTCTAGGCATGGGATAAGAATAAACCAACATTTATGCTTAAAAATGATTTTTTAAAAAAAGTTTCTTCTCATTTTGGTTGCTTATTTTTAAAATTAATTTCTGATACTGATTGAAACTGAATTTTAAAAAATTTATTGAATATTTGGAATTAGTATTTCCATATTTGGTTAATAATTCCCTTTTATTTTTGGCCAATATAAATAGTAACCATGGTAAAATTTATCACCTTATTAAAGGGTAAATCGAATTAATCATGGTTAAAACTAAGTGATAAGGTCATAATTTTTCATTATAATTATTATTGGATGAATTTTATTTGAACTTTAAAACCTTATTCTCAAAATTTATTTATTTAATGAAAGCTTTTCCCTAAAAGTGATCTATATAATATTTAAATAAAAGAAAAATACAAAATTTCACTCTCTAACTTTTAAAATTATATTATGTGTTTATATAGAGAAAAAATCAAGTGGTGAACAAATAAAAGTCTCCATTTTGTGTATAATAAAATTATATTCCTCATGAAAATTTATTTATATTTTTTTGGAATTAAATAATTACCATAAATTTTTGCACAATGCTAATACAATATTTATTCAATTAATTAAAAATGAAATAAATGATTTTAAAAATATTAAAAGTAATTTAATTTGATTGATTTATAGTGTTACATGAATTTTATAGATAAATATGAATTATTATTATTATTTTAAGGATTCAATCCAATTTCTATCTTTGTATTTATGTTGTTAAAGTCAAATTAAATGAAAAGTGTGAAAAGTGACATTAATGAAATTTTATCAAAATAATGATTTTTTTAAATTATTTAAAAATTATAAAAATATTAAAAGAATACATTTTGGATAATATATCATCTAAAATGTCATCAATTGGACATTTATGAGCCAATTATTACCTTTTATATAAAATTATAACCCTTTAAGAGTGAAAAAAGATGTTACCGTAGTTAATGTTAGAATGAGTTAACTAAGTTGTTAAACCAAAAGATAAGGTTTAAAAAACAACATAAATATATCAAAATTTTATTGGTTGATGGGATTTAAAACCCATAATATATAATATATTTGAATATGTATCCTTTTTGAAGTGTTTGATATGGTAATTACTTTGTTATATTTTAATCCTTTAAGAAATTCCAAAAGTTCTCCTCACCACAATTATAAAAGGGAACCTCTTACCCTCGCTTATGAAAATTATTTAGCCATATATGTCAACTATACCTTGAAAAAATACATTATAAACTTCAATTTCTACATTATAGAGGTTTTCTTCTAACAAAAATAAAAAACCTAGGGTCTTTAAGAGGATATCTAAAGAAGTTATTTCAAAGAAGAAGTAATCACCTAAACCTATCACTTTATTTTAATTCCTATTTTTATTAATATAAATCTTTTATATTATTAATAAAATAATAACTGAAGTATCCTCAATATAATTAAATGTTATTATGATTAAAAAACAACTTTTATTCACCCTCTTTCCATCAAATGGGAAGTGAATGTATCACTAGTGCGTACGTATGACTTATCGTCTCCACAGAGCGATACAATTCATTTTCAATCACCATCATTAATGGATGGTTATTATGATGGGTTTAAACCTTATATATATTTTTATTATAAAAATATTCTTTTTAGTTATAATATCATATCTACCTTCTTATATTCCAAATCATTGGAAAATGAAAACATCGCTAATGCGTTTGTGTGTACTACCACCTACATAAAGTGATGTGATTTGTTTTTAATTTTTTATTTACATGGATGGTAATAAGGATGGGTTTAATAAATATATATTATATAATAATTATTATAGTAAGGTGATTTATTATTAACCATTCTTTTATTCCATCCATTGAAAAGTGAAAATAATATTCATGCGTATGTATGGCTTATCGTCTCTACAAATAGTGTGATTAATTTTTTCTATATATAGATTTTAAGGATAAATATAATTATATAAATATAAAAATAAATATTATATTTATAACATGATTACAATTATGGAGATGATGTAACCATGATCAAAGTACAAGTACCATAATGACTGAACCAAAACTTACATGAAAAACGAAGCAATTATCACTCAAAATAGTGATTATAATAAAAATTGTTTATAAACAAGTGATAAAAGGTAACAAGTAAATAATATATGTAATGATATATATAATTATAGTTCTATAATATATGTATAATATATCTGTATTTATTATACAGGATTTTCTAATATGTACAATGAAAGTCAGTCCTTAGGTAAGGGATTTTCATCTTACTTTTATTTCTGTGAGGAAAATTCTATATTCCCCACTTATTTATTTTTTTGGTGTATTTACTAACCATGAATGTATTTTATGATAATTATTATGAATTTTATGGGTATTTCAATATCTATATAATGTTTTTTTTCTTTCATTGGTCTTACGATTCAAATGTTATCAAAGTGGTAAGGGTTTTGTGTTTCAATCTCATTATTTATAAGAATTGTTTATGATTATGTTTCCAATGATGAATTATTATGAACTACCTCTCAATAGACTCAGGATTTTTTTTCAAAATTTTTTTATCTTATAATAATACATGTTTTAATTTCATTTTTCTCACCTTAAGTACTCAAGATATTGAAAATGTGTTTTAAGGAAAATCAACTCTATTTTTCTTTTCGGTCGAAAATCGTTTTTCTTCTATATACAAGGTTTTTAAAAATGTTTTAAATATGGTTTTTAGTATTAACCTATGATTATTTAAATCCACTTTTACCCATTTAATACTATTTAAAAATGGTTTAAATGGAATATTCATTTCATTTTCTAAATGAGTTACATTTCAATTTGTTACAAAAAATTTGAAAGGAATATTTCCTTTTAACTAATATGACATGAATGGAATTTCACACCATCAACACTACTAAATAATGTAAAGATAAATTCATATGTTTCTAAGGATATTTTCAAAGAAAATTATTTTATCATTCTTTTTTGAATTTTTAGTTTTTAAAAATTGATTTTTAATATGGAAAGGGTATTCTCATCAAGATTGTTTTAATGATCTTGGAATGGAATTTTTATTCTTCAAAGATAACAAAACTTGATTTCACTTATGTTTTACTGGGGATATGACCAAGGATACCATACTTATTATTTACTTTGATGGTTTATGTTTGTGATGATAAGATATTTATGAAACTTTTTCATTTTCTATGGGTTATACTATGATGAAATAATGAAATGTTTATGAAAATTGTTTCTTTTCTATGGGTTATGATATGATTAAATGTTTATGAAACCCATTTATTTTCATGGATTCTAAAACGATGAATGTTTTATTATCTTATGGAACATATATTTATCATTTTCATTATGTTAATATTGGGATTGGAAATTTATATCCTTATAATGCATTGGGTAAAGATTGATATATAATGAGATAAATAGGGCTAGAATGGGGAGTGAACCTAGTTTAGTATGGGGATCTATCCACTAAGATAATATTGGGAGTGAACCTTAACCACTATGATGGTTTGGTAAGTGAACCAAATACACAATGATACTCTTGGAAGTGATATTTGACTATTAAGTAAATAATTTTCAATTATTATGTGTATTCCCCAATTCCATGCCTTATACCAATGTTATTCTCTCATGGATCATGTTCTTTAATTCCTTTATAATTCATGTTTTATCAATTTCCATGCTTTATTCCATGAATTAATAATATTATTAGTGATATATAGGGTATGGATTTAAAATTTTAATCTTATGTTCTCATACCCTTATTCTCATGTTATGCTTATATGGTCATCAATATCTTCCTTATTTTCCCTTACTGAGCATTTTAGATCAACCATTATTATGTTTATTTTCCCTTGGTTATGAAGAAAGATTTTAGAAATGATATGTCTAATAAGGGTGATAGTTATAAATAACATAATGGAAGACTCTTATAAACCAGTTGATTGTGCTTCCGTATTTCCAAGGACACTAGACCTATATGATTCTAGCATGGATCGTTATGATATTTAATTAGTAGTTATCTAAAAAGATATAATATATATGTATGAAATGTGTAGGTCTCTATAATAAATATCATTAATCATGGTACCATTAAGTAAATTTATGAAGTGGTAGTGATATGTGATGTATAAGGTCTATGAAGTGAAGTTCACGATTCTCTAAGGGTAGTACACTGTCTAAAAGGTTAGTATGCAGTGAGTAGTGTTCTTCATTATTACTCCACGTAAGGCTGATTCGGGTAGGAATTTTCATATGAAAAAATTAGGTGGGTATTATAGTTTCCGTGTACATTAAAGAATCTAATTTAGGTTATCATGAAATGAATCAGATACACTCCTGCTAATGT
Organism: Viscum album; assembly: GCA_963277665.1. Taxonomy (NCBI): domain Eukaryota; kingdom Viridiplantae; phylum Streptophyta; class Magnoliopsida; order Santalales; family Viscaceae; genus Viscum; species Viscum album. Next base: position 596,823,050 of record OY728127.1, read on the forward strand.
AGAAGATACCTCGAGGTCAAAAAAATAAGGTATAATTAATCCCAATCAATGCATACTATGGAGTTGATAGAAGTTATATGGGGGAGGACATTCCCTATCCATGTATTCATTTTAAATTAAGTGTTCATGGCATGAAGTGACTATGGTGTAAAAATTATAATCTATAAAATCTTGGGAAGCATAGTATATTCAGGTATGACCAATACATCATCAGCATATGCTCCTTATACTAGAACTTAGTGGTGAACGATATAAAAATTGTTGTGTACTATTATTTCTATATTTTTATATTTGATGAATTCACATTACAATCATACATATTTAATGAGTCTTTACCAATTTGGGGATCCAATCCATTTAAAGAAAATGAATAATTTGAAACCATGATTCACCTGTCCCCTCTTAGTTCATACTGGGGTACACCAACTTATATTTATTTACATTCCATGATATCATAATATGAAGGAACCTTGAAAACTATGTCCTCCTAGAGTCCACTAGGAATCCAAACCTCTTCCCATGACTCAATTCAACCCTTAGTTACCCAGATAAGGGTAATGGTTTTAACACTCTATCTATTAACATAATCGCCACATGACTCCCTTAATGAATGTTAGAACTCATCTTACATTTATGAAAATGGTAGTTTTGTAAAATAAATAACATAATTAAAATAATGTTATCATATCTTATATTCCATCATAAATTACACATCCAATGAATCAACCAATATTTACCATTTTCTATTTTTATAGAAACACATTTATGACTAGTCTCACACAAAGTAGTTCTTTTAAGGCTACTCTACCATGAACCCAAAGTTATGGTTGAAAAAAATAATAAGTACTCTATGTATCATCATACACCCAGATCCCTAAATTAGGGTAGGTAAAGAGTATAAAAACATGGGTGAATGATTTTATACCACACACCCATGAGAGTAGATGAGGATAAGAATAAATAATTAGGTATATCATTATATGTCTCAAACCCAAGGCTGTAGGAGAGAATAAAAATAGATTCTTGGATGAATTTATCTCTCTCAAACCCAGTTCAATGGGTGAGTATGAGTGTATATGATTTAGTATACCATCACCATAAACATCCACCAAACTCTGGGGGAGTATGAGAAATAATCCAGGCATGGGGGATATCCATTGGAAGGGCCTTATATATGTATATGTCTTACCTTCTTCAAAGACCGATATCTAGAGGACTAATGAACTTATCAAAAATAGGTGGAGGGGTTATCTTTGAAAAAATAATAAATTTATAAGTCTATTATAGCTGGTTGTTCAGTTTTTTCTACTTGTGTTTCATATTTTTGCGAATCTTGAAGCTGCTTGGTTTTACTGTCTTTAGATATTTTCAAGGAAGTTTTCTGGGGTTTCTAGTGTTTTTTAGTTTTTCAGCAGTGTTATATTTTTGGGTTAACATATAGTTTTTTGGTAATTTAAAATCCGTTCAAGGTATTTCATGAGTTCCCACTAAACCCTAAAAGGTGGTTTATATTCAAATTAAAATATTATATTGAAGGAGTAAGCAAAGAAATCATGTTACTCATCACATGATAAAAAACCACACTACCCAATCTATAGTCAATCCATTGATCACATTGGAAATCAATATTATAACTAAGTGATACCATGTTATCCTCTGTGATTTCCATATCCCTTATCATATCAATGTTCAATGGAAGGATTTTTTTTAAATATTTATCATAAGAGAAACAAATTATTAAAACAATGTTATCAATATGCACATCATATAATCATGTTCATAAAATTATAAAATTTTCCTAACAAAATTAATAAAATTTTGTTTTTGAATTAGAAAATATCTGTATCAAAAATGATCTCATTCCACATCTTCAAATAAAGTTGATATTTTCATTTTACGTCATAATTATATAATACCTTCATTATTCAAAAGAAATATTAATATCTCCCATCATTAAAATTAATTCTCATCATTATTTGTAAGTTTAAATCATTCAAATTATTCATATAGAGTCTAAATAATCACCTATAAGTGAGAATTGACTACACCATATAGTAATATATATTCTTTATTCATTCCATCCTAATAAATAAATACACAATATTCAAGTGAATTTTACACCACTTTATCTTGAGTTTCAGATAAATATCATAAATTATTCCTTATTTTTTAATGATTATAATAATTATCATAATTAATTAACACCCTATTTGAGTAATCCATGTAAATATAGGAAACAATTTCTATATGAATGTACTCCAAAACATCTCCAACTATTCAAATTCATCAAAACATTAACATGTAGAATTATAAATGATTTACTACATAAATTCCTTAATTTACATCAATAATTCATCTACATTACCTTAAATATACTAAATTATTACTTTAATAAGAAAAATTCAACACCATAGTGAGTCCATATCACTAATAATTTTTTTCATCAAATGTATCCTTGAGAATAAGTCATCTCAAGCTAATGATTCCTCATTAATGTAAATAAGTCAAATTAGACTGTCAAAATTTAGTAAAATAATCCAATTAGATTTCCATTAGGTCCAAGAGGTCAATGTAAGTCCAAAATAATTTTTCTATACCCAAAATAACCACTCTAGTTTACTTACATATTTAACTTATATGGGTTACATGTGGTAACTTAACACACATCTTGTTCCATCTGTGTGGTACATGGTACATGCCTTTGGTTTGGACTGTCCATATTGTGTATCAATGTGATTATATGTCCATTCACATCATGATTCATATTAGTTGAACCATACTTCTCCCAGACATTGATCATGAGTGATCTGTAGTCCTCAATAAAATGTGGTGAACACGGATCATATACCCCCTCAACCTCTACTGAATCATTTTATTAATTTAATCATACAAACCCCATTAATATCGTGTTACCATGCATAAAATGGATGATACAACCCCTTTTTCACAATTTGATCATAAATCCAATGATTATAAATGCCTCCCTAGATTCTTGATTCACTACTTCCCCACTCTATTTTCAATTGTCACCAGTATCCTCATACAACCTATAACCAAGAGAGAGAATGAACTCGATTAATTTCATATTTCTATAGTAGGTTTGTCTCATTACTTAGATTATATAAATTTATGTTTCAATCCATGTATCAAAAAATAAAACCATGAAAAGTTATAAAAAAGGTATAATTCAAGATTTTTTTTCTTTAATATATTTTAATCCATATATTATATTATCAAGTTCTTATTTTCATTAGATTCATTTATTCATGATCTAAAAAATTATATATCATATTCATATGAATCATTATGATTTGAAGTATTTTCACTTTTATAAAAAAATTATATAAAAGAATATCTTTAAAATATTTTTAAAACCTTAATTTAGAATTTCATAAACCTTATATTAGTTGAATCTTCACAAGAAAAAATTCAATATATATAAACTAATAATCATGAATTTTTATTTTATGCCTTTAAATATTAAATAACATGTTGGGAGTATATAACTTCTCTATAAGAATAAACCCAATTCACACCTCAAATTAATTTCATTATAATTTCATAATAATCACCACTGTTTAATCTTCCTTATACATGAATTTAATGCTAAGAATAAATCCATAAAAGAGGAAATTTATTTTAGATTATAAGGCCAAATTTTAAAATAATGGAAATTCATATCAAAAAACCATACATATTATTTCAAGGAATTAACATAATCTAATGCCTTCTCTCATATTTTTTGGATTCCAACATCTAAAGATAATTCACTAGGTCAATGGTTTAATGAAAAAACTCTTTAAAATATGAATATATAAAGATTATTATAGGGTAAAAAATACTCTAAAATAAATATATTATTTATTTAAAAATTCAACACTGACACCAAAATCTCAACCTTCTTATATCAATACTGAAATATTTATAATGTTAATTTTATATACATTATTTCCATAATATTTGCCTAATATTTCCATAAAATTATTATAATTTTTCCATAGTGCCATTATAATAAATCAAACTATTCAAATGGTATGGTTTATATCGTCATTACATATTATAATCATAAGAAATACACATTATATATTAGTATTTCATAACATCACCTAATGAATACTATGTAATCACTAGAATATATATATATATATTACCAATGATATCAACCCATATGTTTGAGTAAAGTTTATGTTATCATTCCACACTAAAATCATATGATGTCTACTTCATAAGAAACCTCGGTAGCTCATGTAATATGAGGAACTCTTCATCATACTTTAGAAGTTTCACATCATTCACATTATCTGTATAGATTCTAAATTAACTCTCATAAGTGAATTCCATATATTTATTTTCATAATTTATACTCTTATCTTTGTCATCATAATAATTGAGATATGAAAAATAGATAAGTTTATATAACCTTTATAATAATTCCAACTATTCGTGAGTTTTTAAGTGTCACTGTGTTGATCAAATAAAAATATGAGTTATTATGTGATGTTTTTATTATAGTTTCCAATTTAAATACAATTGATTTTTTAGTCAATATTTCTTCAACGAATAAAATTTTACTTAGTTATATGATCACCAATCTACTTAAAAATCCACTATCATGGAGGTATCTTGTCTCATAAGCATATTCCAACCTCTTTCAACCATTTTATAGAATGTTTATTAATTTATTAAATATAATATAGTATTTTAAGGTTTCTTATGATAATAACTTAGTTTTGACAACTAATTTGGATCCATTTTTTATTCTTTTTGATTCATTGGTTTCCTTATTAATTAAATTGTTCCTTTTTTTATTGTTCAGATGTTTGGAAAATATTAAGTGACTAAGGATATAGGGGTTTCCAAGAAAGGTGTTCCTAAAATTTATTTGAGAAAGACCAATTATATACTCATTATTTCTCACCCATTTATTTTTTTAGATTCAATGTAATTTAGATTTATTAAATTAGGCAATCTTGGGGATTTAATGAGAATAATGATAAGTTTTGAAAATAATTACTAACTTCTGGTTTCAAAATTCGAATTCAAGATGCATTAAATAAATGTTATGATTCATTATCTTGAGGAAATATTAATAAGATAAATTTTATGAAATTATGAATTATAGTTTTATAGATATTTTATAGAGATATTTTGACATAATATTTTAGAAAATTATGAATGAATTCAAACCTAAATGATTCATATTTGAAATGATATATTATTGTTTATAATGTGAATAAGAAAACATGATGAGACTAATGATGTCATGATATGATATACAAATAAAAATATAAAAATGAGAGAATTTTTATTGAATTATAATTTTTATCTAAATTATCATGGATTTATTATTTATTTATTAGATCAAAACATATATTAATGTGATTTTTAGGATGGGTATAACCTACTTGGATAATGTTTTAGCAAACAGAAACATTCATTCTCTAGGTTATAGGTCATAAATAGTGGTGTATGAAGAAGTATGATAAAAAATGGAAATATTAGTGTTTGAATTAAAATTAATCATGGGCCAATAAATCAACTAATAGGACATTTTTGGGAGGTACACATAGATATCCCTTAGTGAAACATATGCAAGTGATGTGGTTCATGCTAAGATGTTTGATCAATTTGATTATCTGACATTCATTGTGGCAACATTTACACATGAAGGCATAAAATTGTATTGATTAGGTCTATATAATTGATTAAATTAGACATACCCATGTTTCCATGGCACCATGTGAGGACATTCCCAACTGGAGCTATACCAAGGTTGTGCTTCTTATTCGATCAAAGATTAGATGACCAAATTTTTATAGCATATAGGTTTTGGTATGTGTGATATGAAGGTTTTTTTGGAGTAATGTGAAGGTTCCACATTCCACCCTATATTGTATGGATATTTTCATGGTTTATGGGGCATGTGTGATGTCTAATTTGGACATTAAAAATTTCATTAAACTTTATTTGACCACATAGACCTAATAGAACACTATTTAGATCATTTTTGTGAAGTTAGATAGAACAAATTGAGTAATTATTGTCTAAAATAATCAGTGAGACTGTGTTAACCTATTTTAATTCTGAACTATGATGAAATATTTCCATTGGTTAGGTGGACTCAATATGATGTTGACTTTGACTCCTTATAATGATATCACAATCTAATTATGATATCATGATTAATTATTGATGGTAATTAAGGGAAATATTAATTATATTAGTAATGAATTCATTCGTGTATGTTTTAATGACTTGGGTTTCTTAGAGATGTTTATAATCACTTTCCGACAACATGAAAATATTATTATGACATGGATTACTTTGAGAGAACATGATTTACTTATGAAGATGATAAGAATCATTAAAGATAACAAGGAAAATAATTGGTTTGATTAAATTATAATTCAAACAAAGGTGATGAAAAATTATTATTGTTATCATGTATAACTTATTAAGATAAAATGTAAAAGAGGATAAATTGTTATGAGATGTGTATTAATTTCACTCTTGAGTGATGATTTGGACTCACTATGGATAATGTGAATGATGTGAACTTTTGAAGTATGATGATTCTTTCCTATGATAACATGAGATACTAAGGATTCTCATATAATATACATAATATGAAATCATGTGGAATGAAAAGATGATTTTTTTGAAGTCATAAATTGAGATCATTAATGATACATATATATTCTAGTGATGGCATGGTATTCCTTTGGTGATTCTATAAAAAAACTATGTATGATGTGAATTTTTTTATGTTAATATGGAATGATGAGATGAAAATCATCATTTAAAGTAGTGTATTTATTGAGATTATAAACCATATATAATTTGATAGATATTTATATTATTACTATACTAAATTGGTGAACTAAATAATCTTATAAATGAAACTAATACATCATTATATTTTGATATTCTAAAGGATATGGATATCCTACAGGATAATGTGAGAGCTCCCGATTATTATATATGATTTCTATGTGACTATTAGATTGATCAGATATTAGGTAGTGTTGTTTTTTATCTCATTATTTTTTACGTTTAATGTTGTCTATCAGGTAATGGATATTGATTTGAATGGTATAAAAAAGTATCTACTCTCATACTCACTCACTGACCTGGGTTAGAGACAAATGAGAAAAGATGAGTATTTATTATCTTCACATATACCATACTAGATTAGAGATAAAAAATGATGAATTTTTGTGTCTATTATAATTATCAACCATAGATTAGGGTTTGAGTTAGTTTATGATATAATTGGGAACATGTTTTTATCCTCAAGAATTGTATTCAGTTTGAGGTAGACAATGTTTCATCCAAGTATTTACACTTTTTTATACCTTAGCACTGAGATTGAGGTGGATGATAATGAACTAAGTGACTATTATTTTTAAATAAAAATCTCTATTTTAAGGTAAAATAGTCATATAAGTATTCTTCAAGCATGATACTAGTCATTGAGGTATATCTTCTACATGGAACAATGGTGTATTATGAGAGATTCAATGGATGTGGAATTTATGATGGGATATGGGATATGATATGAATTATTCTATTATGTTATTTCATTTATGTGAATATGATTTTTATGTGGTATGGAGGAGTTTAAATATCCATTGAGGTAGGTGTATGGTTATTATTTATGTGTCTATAGTGTTATAATATTTATCCATGTCCATGTTACTAAGGGTCGAATATAGGCATGTGATGAGGGACTGGGTTCCTAGTGACCTCTACTATAATGTATTTCATAGGAGGTATTTCTAATTGTGATATTATAAAATATGAGTATATATGTTTATGTAAAAAAATTTTTATTTAGTGGTTTGTGTGGTGGTGATATTTTGATAGCCTTGATATGAATTGAATCATTGTTATTAATGTGATATCATGGATGATATGTGTTGATGTGTTTGGTTTCTTAGATATTTTATATACTGATGATAATCAGAGACACTAGAGAATTATAGGAGTGGAATCACAATATGGGATGAGTATATTAATTATTATTAATCAACCATACATGAAAACATGAGCATATTGTACTTTTTTGGTCATGAAAATCAATAAGTACAATAGATGGATGATCTTTAATGATGGAAATGAATGTTTATAGGAACAAAAATGTGGTTGATCCCATTCCCAATAATGTTTTTCATATATTTCTCTAGACCATGTAACACCCCTTGAAAATTTATACTTAAAAGACTAAATGTTATTACTCATATAAAAAATGTTCACCTTTCTTTTTAAAAGTATACACGATTAGAACTCTACAGTTAATCATGCTTGCCTTCGAGTAGTGTCAAAATGGGTGACCTTATGGTAGGTTTCCTAGGGGGTGTGCAAGTGAGGAAAAAACACATATAAAGATCATCCATTAGCATGTGTGGACAATTATTTGTACGATAAGTGACCCCAATGGGTAATAAAATGTGGTGTACTGGGAATAAATCCATTGTATTATAGGATACCCATGATGTTAGATGATGATGTTTATGTCTCAATGTGGTTGTTTCGTAAAAAATGGTATAAAATACAATAACCATAAAAAAGTATAATGTCACTTATTAGGTTTAAGGTATGGGGTCCATAATGAGGATTTTGTGATTTAAAGGGGTGGTGAGTGTAAAACCCATATAAAAGTGATACTTAAAACACTAAATATTACTACCAATTTCAACAAGGTGAAACTTTCTTTTTAGGATCCTACCTAGTTAAAGAACTATAGTTAAATTTTCTTCACCTAGAGTTGTGTTAGGATGGGTGACCTCAAGGGAAGTTTCCTAGGGTGTGTGTGAGTGAGGAAAAATAAACCTAAAAGAACACGCATTAGCATATAAGGGATAATAATTAGTTTGAAAAGTGACCCCAATGGGTAACATCCCATGGTGCGATTGGATGGAAACCAAGTTATTATAGAAGATCCATGGGGTAAAATGATGAGGGACATGGCTAAAGTTGACCAGTTCATGAAAAGTCTCTTGATCAATTTTAAGCCTTGGCCAAAGAGAAATGATAATCCACTAAGGATTTAAAAGTACATGATATATAATATAGGTTTACATGGAAGGTAACACCTCAGGGGTAATATAGTCATGTACTACCCTATAAATGTCATTTGAAGTCAACCTCAATGGTGTGTATACCAGTGTACATGGTGTGTGGGACCGACTGGGGTACTCAACTCATTTCCCCAGTACATGATATCATGCCATCTTAATACTCATGATATGTACATGGTGTATGATTCCCATGATGATTCTTAACATGTACTTCCAGTTAGAAAAGTTGGGTAGTCCTAGACTGTAATAAACCGAACTTTTGAATAATATTTTTTTCCTAAATTTGTGTATTATTTCATTTTATACTCAACAAAACTATGTCGTTTAATTAATGAAGTGAGTGTAATTAAATAAGACCTATGGGTTTCGACTGTTATATGACCGTTGGAAACTAAACTCTTAACATTATGATTATTGTTTATAAATACAAGTGATCATGGTTAATTAATACAGAAAGAGGAGTCTATGGCCTCATCCAGTAGACTCAGGCCATATGAAGCCCATCTGTTAGAGCTTGGGAAGGAGGTTGCATCACTGGGCTTTTCACTAGACCATGACCAAGACGAACTCCAACATGTGAAGCTTGAAAGGAATCGTCTATAGGAGAATTTCAAGCTGATAGAAATCACCACTCGGGAAATGTTGTCAGATCCACCCCAAGATTCTATCACCATAGCACATATTACACTTAGGTCCCATGCATGTGTTATAAGGCGCTACGTAACGAGACCTCAGTTAAATTGTGTAATCCTTTTGTATAAATAAAATTTTTATTTATTATTATGTTAAATTTATGAATTTAAAATGTCTGGATAAATGTAGGATGAATTTATAAAAGTTCCATATTATTGATGAATTTTGGAAAAAGGCTATTTTAAAATATTTTTTGTATACTTTAAATAATTGATAATGTAAAAAGATTTTTAAAAAATTGTCTTCTATAGTTTTGACAAGTAAGAAATTTAGAGTCTAATAAGATAAACTTAATTTTTAGTGAATAGTAAAGTATGAATAGTAATATACCCTTATGAATAGTAATGAATAGTAATTAATAGTAAATCAGCCAAAAAATATAAACTTCACCCATGAATGTATAAATACAATTTAGACATCTTAAAAGTAAAAAAAAACAATTGTAGTATAAGTTATGGTATTTTTGTATGTCGAAAATATATTATTTACAATTTTTTAATTAATTTAATAATTTAAAATGGAAATGTATTTTCATAAAATGTAATCATAAATTTTTACTTTATTGTTTTATGGTTATATGATAATTTTGGGGGACCTTGATTACTTTTTCAAGGTGTTACAAAACAAGTTATAGTTTTATGGTTGTATTTTTGAATAAATAATGATTTTATTTAAAAACTAAATTAAAAATATTTAGAAAATTATTTTCATAAAATGGAGTTCATTTTTTAATTATTTAGTCAGCATTAGTTTAGCGATAATTTATGAGATTTTTATAAAATGTTTTGTTTTTCAGTGAATAGTGAAAATACAGTTTTGAGTTTCAGTGTGTTTAATGACATCATTAATGATGTAATCATGAAGTAATAATTATGGTCGACTTGTGAATAATAATATATGTTATGAGGTGTCCCAAGTGGACAATACCATGGTAAAATACCATGGTCAAACCCATGGTTTTTCAAATACCACTGATGAGGTGTCCCTTAGAAATTAATTAAATATTCCCTCACTTTTTCTATAAATACCAACCCATTCCTTCATTAATTTCATTCCACATTCATCATTAACGAAGATATGGTATTTTTACCTCTAAAGGGGTCCTCAAAAGGTTCCCTCAATCCCCCTAAGGTTCCAACCTTCACGCTTTATAAGTTACTCTTCAGGGTATGAGAACCTTTCACCCCCTCTTTTAAGTCATGACTTCCTTTATGTTATGTCTTCTACTTTTCCATTTTATTATGTGGGGGTATGTTATTATATATTATTATTTATTTTCATTTTATTTCCAAATTAAGAGAGACCCTTTCCACTATCATAAAATGATTTTTTGTATTTTTAAGTGACACCGTTTTTGCTGCCGAATTTTCGTAAAAGAAATCACATCTTCTCTTTTCTTTCATGTTTCCTTTCTATGTGGTATATCATTAAAATATCCATACCATGTTCTTATTTAGATTTTATTATGTACCTATACTATATTATGAGTTATTTCTTAGTGGTTTATCCTTTTCACCTCTTTTAATGTTTTATAAAAAAAACATGTCATGTAGCCGTTATGCTGCAGAGTTTTCGTCTCAAAATCTCTCTCATTTTCTCAAGAAATTATCTTGTTTTATTTAAGAGAATAACCAAATATATTTTCATTTATAGGGGTATTCATAGAGACATAAAATTAATCTATTTAATTCTATAATTGACATACATATAACCCTCACTCCCTTTCCATGGGTTATAAATGACATAATGATCTTATTTTTAAGCACTTTTAAAACGTCACGATTTTGAAGTGAACCCCATTTCTTTTACTCTATTTGGGTTATTTATGAAATTTATGATTATGATCTATGTGGATCACTATGAAATAAATACATATTAAGGGTTCACCCTGATAGTTCTCCACTGCATTGGGTAAATAATTTAATCTCTAGAGATGAAAAGTTTTATGATACCTTGGTGAATAACCTTGGTAATATTTATGACACCTTGGGGATGAACCTTAGTGATATATTCATGAATGTTTACATTAAATGTTGTATCCACATATTCATGTTATGGTTCAAGTTATTTTCATTATTATATTCCTTTACTTCCATTTCTCATGTCTTTATGTTTTTCATCAAGTTCCTATTGATATCACAAGTAAACTGATTCCCTTACTTTCCTTACTGGGCCTTCTGCTCACCCTTTCCTTTTATGTATGTCTCTAGGTTATGAGATTCTGTAGTTTTACATAGGATTAAATTTTTAAGAGAATTTTCAAGGGGATTTAAAAGAGTGTTTTAAGTTTTCATGTATTTTTTTCCTGATTTCCAAGACACTAGACTTTAAAGGTCCTCGTTTTGTAAAATGTAATGAAAAGTTATGTATTAAAAAGGCGGGATATCATATTTGGTATCAAAGGATAGTTTAGTTATTTATAGAAATTATTCTATGAAAACTTTTGTAAGAACCATATTGAAAAGTATAAATATAGAAAAACTTCCTGGTATTTTGGTGAAATATTAAGTAAGTGGTTTCCAAACAAACAAATCCCTATCTGGATATGAATAAGTGGATGTGGATCTGGTACATATGTACCTAGGAGTGAAAACAATGATGAGGAGTTTAAAGATTGACTCTGGGTATCCTGGTATGCGACAATGGGCCTTGACACACTCCTGGTTTGACACTCCAAGGGGATATTTTTGGTCAATAACAAGATTTTTATGAATCATTATGAAGGATTTATAGAGAGATGTAATTGTTTAATCATGATGTTTTATGACATAAAATCATTTATTGTTAAAATATTCATAAATTAAATAATCTTATAAATAAGTTTTTATTATTTTAAAAAATGGAGGAAAATAGGAGGAAAAGTGTAAATGGTGACTACAATGGACCACGTGCTGATGACCCTCCGATAGAATCCGAAATGGAAACTTTCATGAGAATGATGAACCAACTGACTCATGTTATGGGAAAAAACTTGAATCAAGCTGAGAGAATGATCTCACCGAGAAGGGAACAACATTTTGTTGAGTCCTTTATGCATCAACAACCACTAACCTTCATTGGATCTACCAAACCATTGATTGATGAATAATGGATCAACTCTATAGAGAAGATCTTTTCTGTGCTATGCTATTCAAAGCAAGAGAAGGTCATCTTGGATATTTACCTCTTAGAGGGATAATCTAATAAGTGGTGTGAACTGATTAAAAACACTAGGCCAAGAGTGGAGGTTGAATATATGGAGTGGGGAGAGTTCAGAGGGATCTTCTTCAGTAAGTATTTCCTTCATTCCATGAGAACAATGATGGAGAAGGAGTTTATCGAGCTGAAGAAGAAGGAGAATGAATCTGTGGGAATCTACAAGATGAACTTCACAAGGCTTTCTCGTTACACCACTAGCTTTGTTATGGATCCAAATGGAAAGGTTTATAGATTATTTGGTGGACTGAGACCTCATCTACAGAAGAATATATACAACCGAGACTATGATAGCTATGAGGATATCGTGCGGAGTGTGATGAAAGTTGATCCAGGGTTTGGTGAGACACAATGGTCTCATAAATCCAATGATAAGAAAATATCTATTGATCCAACCTTAGGGAGGACTTTTGATCAGGGAATAGGAGAAAAGTAGGTGAAACGTCCCATGTGTAATAAATGTGGGAATAAGCATTTGGGGAACTGTCTACTAAGGAGCGGGAAGTGATACAAGTGTGGAAAAGATGGCCATATCATATGGAATTATCTTAGTGAGGTGAAGCCTCAAATCCCAAACACTAATGAAAAAGGGAAGATGGTGAAGGACCTACTTGATGTACAATACTATAAGTGTGGAAAACATGGTCACTTTTCCAATCACTATCCAAATTATAGGGTAGTGGAGGGGAATCAACATCAACCTCAGCATCAGACAAGGTAACAAGGGAATACTTTTGAAATCAATACAGCTGAAGTTGAAGTGCCAAATGATGTGGTGGAAGGTACTCTTGTTGTACTCTCAAAGCTAGAAAGTACTTTGTTTGATTCTGGTTCTACACATTCCTTTATTTCCTCAATTTTTGCAATGAATTTAGAATCAACCCCTATTTTCTAAAAGTATAGTTGTCAGTCAAGACTCCTGGTGGTATTATCCAAGCATTATCTGTGTTTAGAAACACTAGTTTTTACTTTAGTGAGCACAATCTTATCAAAAATATAGTATTCACTCCCATGATAGAATTAAACATTATACTAGGGATAGACTGGCTCTCAAATTATATTACTAAGATAAAATTTAGAAGTAAGGAAATATCAGTAGTCTTGAATGGAAAACCTACAGTTATCTTCCTAGAAGAGATATCTCAACCTGATCATTGTCTAGAAGAATGACCTGTATCTATACTTATGGAGTTGATCGGTGAAGAAGAAGAATGAAATGAGAGTTTAAGGATAGAAAATGTCCCCATCTTCTAAGAATAAGTTGGTTTATTTCCTAAGGAGTTACCCAGAACTCCCCCAGAAAGAGAGGTAGAGTTCTCTATTGAGCTCATACCTAGATCTCATCTGATATCAAAGACCCTGTATAGGATGGAAAATGTGGAGCTGGAGGAATTAAAGAAGAAACTCCAAGATATTTTGGAGAAGGGGTTTATCCATCCAAGTGTGTATCCTTGGGGAGCACCTGTTCTCTTTGTGAATATGAAGGATGGATCAATGTGGCTATGCATTGATTATAGAGAACTGAATGAGGTCACAGTGAAGAAAAAATACACTCTCCCAAGAATTGATGACTTATTTGACCAACTTAATGTGGCTCAATTCTTCTCTAAGATTGATCTTCGATCTGGTTATCATCAATTGATGGTGAAGAAAGAATATCTTCCAAAAACTACCTTCCAATCAAGATATCGACATTATGAGTTTGTTTATATTCCCTTCAGACTGACTAATGCACCTGATAGTTTTATGGATTAGAGGAATAGAGTCTTTAAGGACGACCTTGATAACTTTTTGGTAGTTTTTTTTAATTATATTATGATATATTCCAAAAGTCTCAAGGATCATGAGGATAATCTAAGGATTATTTTGAAAACTCTACAAAAGGAGATGATTTTTGGAAAGTTCAGAAAATGTAAATTTTGGTTACAACAAGTTACTTTCTTGGGGAAAATTGTTACCAATGAAGGAATAACAGTTGACCCTGAAAAGACAAAAGTTGTAGAGGATTGGCCTAATAGGAATATAATAACTAATATTCATTGTTTCCTTGGATTAGAAGGATATTATAGAAGGTTTGTGAAAAAAATTTCATGAATTTCTAATTCATTAACCAAGTTAACTTGAAAAGGGGTCAAGTTCATCTGAAAAAAGAAGTGGGAAGAAAGTTTCCAAGATCTGAAGAAGATATTGGTTACTACACCCGTGTTAACTCTTCCCTCAAGTGGAGAAGGATTCATTATTTTTAGAGATGAATCTTTAAAAGGGCTTGGGTGCATCCTCATGAAAAATGACAAAGTCATTGCTTGTGCATCTCGACAGTTGAAGACTCATGAGCAGAACAGTCCTACTCCTGATTTGGAGCTAGCTGTGGTCGTTTTTTTACTTTGAAGATATGAAGGCCCTATCTTTATGGGGAGAAATGTGATATATACAAAAAGCATAAAAGTTTGAAGTATATTTTCACACAAAAGGAATTGAACATGAGATAAAGGACATGGTTAGAACTTCTTAAAGACTATGATTGTTAAATTCATTATCATCTCGGAAGAGAAAACAAAGTCGCTGATGCAATAAGCAGGAAAGACCCAGTTGTTCATTACATGATGAGGATTTAAAGAGATCCTTTGATCAATGAACTAGTAAAGCTAGAAATGTGAATTATAAGGGAAGGGACATCATCAACCCTAAACCAAATGATTTATCAACGATCATTACTAGAGAATATCAAGAAAGATCAGAAAGAAGATCCTTTGTTACAGAAGAAGTTTGGGGATGTGAAGGATGGGAAGTTTTTTGAGTTCAATATTGATCAAGAAGGTGTACTACAATTTCATACAAGACTATGTGTTCCATATATTATGGAAATAAAGAAGGATCTGATGGATGAAGCTCATAACTATACTTTCTCTATACATCCAGGAAGCATGAAAATGTATAGAGACCTTCGTGATCATTGTTGGTGGGATAATATAAAAATAGAGATTGATGGATACACTTCAAGGTGCCTAGTATGTTAGCAAGTGAAGGCATAATGGAAACGTTTTAAATGGGAATTGCAACCACTACACATACAATCTTGGAAGTGGGACAATATCACTATGTACTTTGTTACTGGTCTCCCAAGAACTTTCAAAGAAAACAATTTGATATAGGTTATTATGGACCGTATCACCAATATTACCCATTTTATCTCTATTTGGGAAGATTTATCTCTTGATAAACTTTCCAAGATTTACATGAAGGAAGTGGTAAGGCTTCATGGATTTCAACTTTCTATTGTATCTGATCGTGATCCAAGGTTCACATAAAAATTATGGAGAAGTTTTCAACATTCAATGAGCACTGAATTGAATTTTAGTATGGCCTACCCCCCCCCCCCCCAAACTGATGTCCAATCTGAAAGGACTATTCAAAAAATTGAAGACATGCTGAGAACATGCTCAATCGAATTTAAAGGTGGACGAGATCAAAATCTCCCTTTAATTGAGTTCTCTTACAACAACAGTTTCCACTCGATCATTCAAATGACACCCTATGATGCTCTATATGGTAAGCGATGTAGAACTCCTACTTTTTGGCATGAAGTAGGTGAAATAAATCTTTTTGGGCCTGATCTTGTGCAAGAGATGACATAAAATGTCCATGCCATCCAGCAACACATTAAGGCTACTCAGAGTTGGAAAAGAGCTATGACGACAACCGTCAAAGGGACTTGATGTTTGATGTTGGTGACAAGGTCTTTCTTCAAATTTCACCTTGGAATAGAGTTATGAGGTTTTGGAAGAAAGGGAAGCTCATCCCTAGGCACATTGGCCCCTATGTAATCCTTGATTGTGTAAGAGAAGTGGCCTATCATCTTAAACTTCCTCCAAATCTAGCACAAGTTCATGATGTCTTCTATGTATCCCTCTTGAGGAAGTACATATGTGACCCTTCACATGTACTAAATCCAGAGGTGGTACAACTGTAACATGACCTCTCTTTTGAAGAGAATCCGATGGATATCTTGGATCATAGGGACAAGGTTCTACACAACAAGACAACCCACCTTGTTAAGGTGTTGTGGAGAAACCAAAAATGTGAAGAAGACACGTGGGAACCAGAGGAGTCTATGAGGTAGAAGTACCCACACCTTATCTCTTCTGAGGGTATGAGTTAAAATTTCAGGGATGAAATTTCTTAAGGGGGGGGGGGAAGAATGTAATTACCCGAAATTTTTAATAATATTTGTTTCCTAAATTTGTGTGTTATTTCATTTTATACTCAAAAAAACAATGTCATTTAATTAATGAAGTGAGTATAATTAAATAAGGCCTCTGGGTTTCGACTGTTATATGACCATTGGTCAATATGGACGTTGGAAAATAAACACTTAACGTTATGATTATTGTTTATAAATACTAGTGATCATGGTTAATTAATATAGAAAGAGGAGTTGATGACCTCATCCAGTAGACTCGGGCTATATGAATCCCATCTGTCAGAGCTTGGGAAGGAGGTTGTATCACTGGGCTTTGCTCTGGACTAGGCCCAAGCTGAACACCAACATGTGAATCTTGAATGGAATCACCTATAGAATAATTTCAAGATGATAGAAATCACCACTTGGGAAATGTTGTCCGAGTCTCCCCAAGATTCTATCACTATAGCACATCTTACACTTAGGACCTATACAGGTGTTATAAGGTGCTATGTAATGAGACCTTAGTTACATTGTGTAATCCTTCTGTATAAATAAAATTTTCATTTCTTATTATGTTAAATTTGTGAATTTCAAATTTCTGGATAAATGTAGGATGAATTTATAGAAGTTCTATATTATTGATGAATTTTGGAAAAAGGGTATTTTAAAATATTTTTTTTATACATTAAATAAACAATAACGTAAAATAATTTTCAAAAAATGGCCTTGTACAGTTGTGACTAGTAAGAAATTTAGAGTCTAATAAAATCAACATAATTTTTAGTGAATAGTAAAGTATGAATAGTAATATTACCTTATGAATAGTAATGAATAGTAAATCGGCTAAAAAATAGAAACTTCACCTATGAATGTATAAGTACAATTTAGACCTCTTAAAAGTAAAAAAAACTATCATAGTATAAGTTTTGGTATTTTTGTATGTCATAAATATTTTATTTACAATTCTATAATTAATTTAATAATTTAAAATGGAAATTTATTTTCATAAAATGTAATCATAAATTATTACTTTATGTTCTTATGGTTATATGATAATTTTGAGGGACCTTGATTACCTTTTCCAGGTGTCACAAAACAAGTTATAGTTTTAGGGTTGTTTTTTTGAATAAATAATAATTTTATTACAAAATCAAATTAAAAATATTTATAAAAATATTTTCATAAAATGGTGTCCATTTTTTTAATTTAGATCATCGATATTAGGTTAGTTTGAATTTATGATATTTTTATAAAATGTTTTGTTTTTCAGTGAATAGTAAAAAAAACAGTTTTGAGTTTTGGTGTGTTTAATGACATCATTAATGATTTAATAATTCTGGTCAACTTTTGAGTAGTAAGATATGTTATGAGGTGTCCCAAGTGGCCAATGCAATGGGAAAATACCATGTTCAAGCCCATGGTTATGAAAATACCACCGATGAGGTGTCCCTTGGAAAATAATTAAATATTCCCTCACTTTTGCTATAAATACCAACCCATTAATTCCTTAATTTTATTCCAAATTCATTATAAACGAATCTATGGTATTTATACATCTAAAGGATTCCTCCCAAGGTTCCCTCAATCCCCCCAAGGTCCCAACCTCCAAAATTTAAAAGTTACTTTTCAAGGTAATGGAACCTTTCACCCTCCTCTTTTAAGTCATGACTTTCTTTATGTTATGTCCTCTAGTTTCCATTTTATTATGTGGGGGTATGTTATTCAATATCATTCTTGATTTCCATTTTATGTCCAAATGATTAGAGACCCTTTCCACTATCATCAACTGATTTTTTTTGATTTTTAAGTGACACCATTTTTGCTGCCGAATTTGCGTAAAAGAAATCACATCTTCTCTTTTCTTTCAAGTTTCATTTCCATGTGGTATATCATTAAAATATCCATACCATGTTCTTATTTAGATTTTATTCTGTCCCTATACTATATTATGAGTTATTTGTGAGTGTTTTATCCTTTTCCTCTATTTTAATGTTTTCTAAAAAAACATGTCATGTAGCCGTTATGCTGTAGAAGTTTCATCTCAAAATATCTCTCTTTTTCTCAAGAAATTCTCTTGTTTTATTTATGTGAATAACCAAATATATTTTCATTTTTAGGGGTATTCATCTAGAAATAAAATTGATCTATTTGATTCTATAATTGACATACATATAACCTTCACTCCCTTTCCATGGGTTATAAATTTTATAATGATCTTATTTTTAAGCACTTTAAAACATCAAAATTTTGAAGTGAACCCCATTTATTTTAATATATTTGGTTTATTTATGAAATGTATGATTTTGATATATGTGTCTCACATGAAAATAAAGACATATTAAGGGTGCGTCCTGATAGCACTTCAATGCATTGGGTAAATAATTTAATCTCTAGAGATGACAAGTTTCACGATACATTGGTAATAAACTTTGTAATTTTTATGACACCTTGGGGATGAACAATGGTGATGTGTTAATGAATGTATAAATTAAATGTTTTATCCACATATTAATGTTATGTTTCAATTTATTTTTATTATGATATGATTCTACTGTCATTGCTCATGTATTTATGTTTTTCATCAAGTTCTTATTGACGTCACAAGTAAATTGATTCCCTTTATTTACTTACTGGGCCTTATGCTCACCCTTTCCTTTGTTGTATGTATCTAGGTTATGAGATGAAATAGTTTTACATAGAATTAAATTTTCAAGAGTATTTTAAAGGGTATTTTAAAGAGTGTTTTAAGTTTTCATGTATTTTTTTCATGATTTCCAAGACACTAGACTTTAATGGTCCTCTGTTTGTAAAATGTAATGAAAAGTTATGTATTAAAAAGGTGGGATGTCATACAGACTATGTGACATGTATTTTATGTCCACAAAACTTATAGTCCCTAGAGGATGGATTGGAAATGTATTTTTTGGGTTTCTGATTCATGTACAAACAATGGTACATGGAATGTGGTCCTGTCCCACATGTCGTGTATAGCCAAATAACAAACTAAACATGTACACCATGTACACATTGAGTTAGTTTAATTAGGGACACACAGTTTGTGTACCTATGAAACACACTATGTGATAATTAACTCTCTTGAAACCCTATCCACCACTCTTGGGGGATACAAAATGTGCAGGTTAAAATTAAATGTCTTGTGGTCATGTCTTTTCCCCAAAACTCTATAACTAACATGAATTCCTACCTCGACTATTATTTCACACTAGATCATACCCAAATAATCACACTTTATTTATAACAACTCCATAACTCCTCCAATACCTTTTATATTCATTCATAATTTGAAAAACTCCCGAAAATAGATCTATACAATCCCCAAGCACCTTCATATATGAATTCCCTCGAAGACCTCACATCGCTGCACATCTTAAAGATCTATCATCACCCATTGAAAATCCATCATGCATTGATCTTCACTACCATATCTAAACTAGCCACTCATATACCCATATTATGATATTTGAACGATCTTATAATTTTTTTTATCAAATTGTTATCCCTAGTGAAGGTTGATGAATAAAGAGTTAAAAATGGGAAAAATTGGGATCAACAATAAAAAATAAAACTATTTTATGGATAAGTGAGGGTTTAGACATCAATTTTATGGTGTGGATTTTCCTAAAACAAAGAATTTAGGGATAATTATGAATTTTTATTAAAAATAAATATAGATAAATTTTCAAGGAAATGCAATTGCAAACCTTAAATCATGAATAAAAATAACACCCAAAAAATCACAATGAATGGTGAAAATAAAAAATAACATTCCCTAACTTTATGGAGAACCTCTATTGCTTCAAAGGTTTTTCATCACTATGTTATTTGACCATCAATGTCATCACGAATCAAACCTTGTTCCTTAAATCCAATTCTGATACCACCAAGATTTGGTCCCTCTCTTCTCTCTTGATCTAGGGTTTATGTTGATCAAAAAATGATGAAAACCCTAGAGATAAGTCATAAAGAGGGATTTATAAGTGTGAACTAGGTTAAATAAGCCTCTAATTAATCAAATAATAATTTATTTATTAATTTGATAATTCACCAACGATGGGGCCTGATTTGGGGCCATATTGTAAACCAATATTAAATCTTCCCTGAGGTAAATCCCATATTTCAGATGTAACTATGGCGCTAAATTGTTTATATATTATTCCATTTAAGGGATACCAAAAACCGTATTCACAGGATAAATATTTATTTAAATAATAAAAATTAATCACCCCTTAAAAATAATCATGCTCAAAATCTCACCAAAAATCATTTTTGGGGGTAAAGACTACACTCTTAGATGAATAGAACCATTAGATTTTTTTGAGATCAGGTAAATTTACCATAGAACTGAGATAAGTCCTAAGACCCTGAAATATAGAATTGAGATAAGTCTACATTGGAAAAAATATGGGTCTCTACATCCTATCCACCCTTAAAAATTTGTATCCTAAAAAGGAAAAAATTAGAGTTGTTAAAAAAGGAAGATCACAAAACAACCATATGTGGAAAACAATCCACCTTCATGTGAAATTCCTTCATCTTTAGATTTATGAGCTCTAAATTAACTCATTACATGTATACCTTGTAAGGGAACATCCACTCTCATCACTTATGCTATTGGATCTATCTCATCTCAACTAAAGACCATATATTCCTATTATTTATGAGTATTTCCAATTCTCCACACCCAAATTCATTTCCCATCCAAAGGTTATACTACCACATTGGAAAAATTGAACCCATAAACCACTGAAATCCATCTCAAAATGGTTCATTTCCAAGTTTATTCCCAATGGGATTGAATCACACCTCACATTTAATGAAAATTATTGATGGTTTCATATGATGAAAATCCATATATGATCTATTCCACTAATAATATATTTACAAAGATTATACACCAACACCATAATATATTTATGGTAGTATGATCTTCATTATATGTATTATCTTCAACATCACATCCTTCCAATAAGACAAAGACTCCAATGTTTCTATCCCATGAAACAAATCTAATTTGACCTTTATTTACAAAACTCTTTAAAAATAATAAAAATAACTCTCTATCTTCACCTTGATCTCTAATAATTTTCACCCACTTTTGAAGAAAGCTTGGTTATTTTTTCTTCACTCATTCAATAAATATATTGATACGTACATCAAGAAATAACACTAAATTACTCAATCTGTTTAATATTAAACCACTTCTCATTGGGTGGCCCAATCCACTATAATCCAAAGAATATGGGGCTTACCATATGACCCTTATTTATCGGATTTGGATCCTAAGATAACACTCATCAAAACTAGATCAAACAAAAACCATAACCTCCCAAGATAACCTCCTCCTCCACTCCATGACAAGAGTTTCCATGTGATGAGAACATCCAAAATGTTCCATTTTACACACCACATAGGTGGATATGCTCCACTAATAAAGTCCCCACTCAGTATATACATCATGATATTTAATTAAAACATCAATAGAAAAACACTATCTTCCAAGGGAAGTGAATGAAATGCTCCCTACCTTTAGAAAAAACCTTTATGTACAATGATTGTGAATATTTGATCACACGATACCACTAAATCAACATCATCACCATAGGACTATCTAGGAAACGAGATGAGTGGGGATACCACCATTATTCAAATGTTAACAACATTTATCTCTCTAAACAATAATTAAATGCTCTAAAGCTAGCTACTCAAGCACAGACTCTATTGATTAGTCAAAGAGTCCTCTACTAAGAGCATCAACCACTATGACACCACCATACCACTCTGATCTCATCATCTATCATGGTTTCAACTTTACAAGGTCCAAACACTATTATTTGAATTCATAAATCTTACTATGAGAGTTTATTGCACTACTGATTCTATCATGATCAAAATATATATATT
The DNA here is from genome assembly GCA_963277665.1 of Viscum album. Classification (NCBI taxonomy): domain Eukaryota; kingdom Viridiplantae; phylum Streptophyta; class Magnoliopsida; order Santalales; family Viscaceae; genus Viscum; species Viscum album. The sequence continues at coordinate 596,846,123 of OY728127.1, forward strand.
TTCCAAAATCCTAATCGTATCTTATATAAACTAATATAATGAAAATTTTAGACAATATGTTCCATAAATTTAGAAAGGTTGTTCATTATTACTCTCAGTAATACATGAATGACACCTTTATAATGAAATATGATTCATACATTAGTCTCCCATTAAAGGGAAACCATGGGTATCCCTTTGGAAGCATTCAATCATTACTCTACATTAATAGGAAATGAATTATTATCTATTCGCATGGTTTAAAAATACATACTTACCATATAATGGGTAACTGACTATAAATTCTTAAGGGTTGGATTTTATCACTATACTTAAGGGAATCTTACTCACTGTTGCGGGTATACCTCACCACACTTACTCAAATGTGTATGAATGAAAAAAATGGTTAACTAATCTATGCTACGGTAGGAACCACTAGGCCTAATCTATTATATGAAGTAATACCATGAAAGTGATCATTTATCTACTAAAGGTAAACTCACTTCACTATAAGGGGTGTATAAATGATGATCACCATTAGTGGAAATTATCTATATGATAAGGATCTGGATAGGGTTTCCATTGGAATATCTGATTCCTTAATATATAATTCATAAAGAATATGTCATGCATGTTGTAACACCATGAATATTGTAACCTAGAGTTAATGGTTAATTTAATACATTGGTACAAAATACAATAGATATCATCCCATTTAAATGAATAGTTTATTAGTTTTAGGAGATTAGATACATACATGATTCTCACATTACATTAAAAAACATGCAATAAAACTTAAAACTCCACTATGAACATTATTATTTATTCTAGTATATCCCTTAAATAATAAAAAGTTTACTTCATGGTACCCTGGGGAAAGGAAAATAAAATAAAGGGTGATATTAGATGCTCAGTAGGGTAAAGCATGTAATAAAAGATATTATGGAATAAAAAAACATGAATAATTTAGAAAAGATAAACAATAATTAAATATTATTTATAACTAATAACATAAAAGGAGAATATATCCATGGATGACATAACAAAATAAATAATCACATAGATAATAATATCTGGTTTCATAATGATAGAATGTATAATTCTAGACATCATAATCATATCATTAAGGCCTTATGTCAAGAAATCATACCTAAATATGTAAGGTATATGCCAAATACCCAACCTAGTTTGTATCATGAGACCTAATGATGCATCAATGAGATATCTAATAATAGTCACACCTTCTCACTTACTATGTCTAATACATTATTAATATGAAATAAATGAATAACTTTATAATACATAATCAATATAAAAAATCATATTAAAAAACAAGCATACAAGATGTCAATATTTTTCTCATTAAATTTATAGAATTACATGATCATAAGACATATATAGAAATAAGGTGGATGATATCCTTAGTTTATATCCCAAATGAATCATAAAAACTCTTAAAATTTTTTGATAGGAATGGAAAACACCTTTATAAATTCATTAGAAAGTATTTTAAAAAATAAGAAGAAATATCATTTTCTTGTGAAAAAATTTTGAAATCCAAAATTCCTATAATAATATAAATATGATTTTTTTGTAAAATAATAGAAACTTTTAGAGTAATTTTTATAAAAAATAATTACTATGGTATTGGGAAAAGGTAGTCATGTGATTAATATTAAAAAACATTATTTTCCCACTTTTATAAAAACTAAAAAATGACTTATACAAAAAATCTTAAAAACATTCCTTTTAAAAAAATGAATAGAAATCTGAAGATAAATTAAATTGACCTTAATAAATAATTTATGTTTAGAAAATAATATACTTTAAATAAAATAAATAATATAGATTTGTGATAGAAATATTCCCAACTATAAATGAGGAATAACATCGACTTTTCTAAAAAACTTTATTTCAAAAGATTTAAATTCCAAAATGAGATAAAATATAAAGAATACTTCAAAACACCATAAATATATAGATAAAATAAAATAAATGGGATTTAATAGATAAATATCATATAATCCTACCAATGAAAACTTAAACATAAGTAATCCTGAATAGGAATGAGATTATTAAATAAACCCTTACCTCAGACATCCGCTTGGTCAGACATGCTCTAATATATTGTATAATAAATTAATACATATTATACATTTATATTAGAACATTATTTGTATTTATATTACTATATAATATTCATTAATAATTTATTCTTACCCATTTATTAATAATTTTTTTTATTTATTAAAATTAGTATTTGAGTGTAAAAAGTTTCATTTTCCATACATGTTTCGGTTTGATGGTACTCATACTTGAACCCTAGTGATGGTTTCATCATATAAAAAATATAAAAAATGTTATAATTATCATTTTTTTCATTGAATTTACTTTTATTACTATCAATTAAAATTTTTCCTGAAATGTGAAATACATCATTTTATTGAGACGATAGTCTATACGTACGTATGAGTGATGTTTTCCCTTTTCTAATGGATGAGAAAGAAATGATGTAGAAAAAGGTTTAATTTTATAAAATCATAATGATAATGTAAATATTATATTTATTCATTAAATCCATCCTTTTGAATATCAATGTAGGGAAGAAATAAAAAATGATCCTCATCCCTTTGTGGAGGTGGTAATCCACACGTACGCACAAGTGAAATTATAATTTTTCAATGAATGGAAGGGTAAGAAATTAAATATTATTGTTACTTCCCAGACTCATATTCCACTTAATAGGTTCCTCGATCCTGGTGGGCCACATGGCCTCAAGTGTTTCTTTAAAAATGCCAGAGGCTATTGACTAGCAGTAAGGGCCTAGGGTGTGTCCATGGGGATACTATGCCATCATAAGAAGAGTGTAGCACAATGGATAAATAATAATAGAGGTAAATAGAGGAATAAATATAAGTAAACAATGAAAGTAGGAAAAATTAATAGATATACAAGGATAAAAATAACTAAATCAACTGGAAAAACCGATGATTATATTCCTTATCATTAGAAACTGTAAAACCTAGATACAAGATAATAGGCATAACACGTTCCACAATAGTATTCATAAATCAAAAGACTATCCCAATAATCCCGAGCTCCATCTCGGTCATATGATATCTAACTCTATCCTAAATAGTTATAAATCAAGTGTTGGAAGCTGTATGCTTCCCTTTATCAATACCTGTATTAATGTAATCTTCCCCAGGTACTAAATGGTACCCAAATAGGGTGTGAGATAAATCTCAATTGTCCACCACCAATGATGTCTATAACATACGAACCCTGTAATGAAAATGTAAAAGTGTGCATGAATGCATATATAATGTAAATAAGTACAATGTAACTAAATACCCATGTACCTGCTTCACCCCTCAGCTAGTGTATGAACATTTAACAAAATCATTATTTTATTATTACCAATTTATAAATAAGTCACACATTAGAAATAGTGAAGGTTTCTAGATGTAACAAGACAAAATTTATTGATATTAATTAATGAAGTTCTAAGTTATCAACCAAGGAAACATAGACCTCAAGTGTCACCATGTTAGTAATGACTGTATCCTGTCTAAGGGTAAGAGTGTAATCCAAAAATCATAGTCTAAGGAAATCCACAATAAGATTCCTAATATGTCCAAGGAGTTTATCCAAGGTGAAATGGGCCTATGTAATGACTGGGCCCAATGAGCTTTATCCATGGAAACTAATTTTCAATTTTGGATCTAAGGAGTGTATCAAAGGCATCCAATAGTACTTCATTAGGGATCCTATGGTGTCATACCGAGAATCCAAAGTTAGAAAAAGATCAATTTCTAGGTGGATATCAACCTAAGAAAGCCATATCCTTGAATTCATAATGGGGTCCTCAAGTGCTCAAGGCATTACCTTAGGAATCCAAGGTGGTATCAAGTTAGTGAACTCTTATTTTTGATAATGAATTTATATATAATTCATAAGTTTCAATCCATTATATTTCATTAGTGTGACAAGACTAATTGATCACACAACCATTTAATCAAGTCATAATTAATTAATAAGTCCATTTTGTTCAAGCCTCTCCTTTCATTAGTGTGATAAGGCTAAGTATCATGTAAACATTAATTTAATCAATTTAAGATATTTTAAAAAATAAAGGTTCACTCCACTACCTTCCATTAACATGTTAAAGGGTGAAATAGAAATGTAACCTTTTATTCAATTACATTTGAAAAAGGCCAAGTCATATACATAGGATACTTTCCAATTTCCATTTCAAATTTAATTATCATATTGAATCACTTAAATTAGGTGGATAAAGTGGTGATCATATATGGTAATTTCCATTATGTAATTAAAAATTTAAATCAATCCATTTAATATAGAAAATCTTACCCTTATAAATTTCAAGCTAAGGCACACCCAAACGATGACTCAAATGTGTCAAAACACTAAAATGAAAATTATGAAAAATAATAATACATGGGATGGATGAATTTGTGGGTGTAAAAAATAATAAATAATCATATATTTGGAAATATAATAACCATATGGTTCAAATAATTATAAGAATGGAATATAAATTCAATAAACGACACCCAATGAAATCGGCAGGCCCCACACATAATCTCCAAAACCAATGTATTTGAGGGATGAGTTATAGAACATCCACATTAGTATTTTATGACTATTCTCATCCAGTATTAGCCTCTAATTTGTCTTGGAATAGAGTAGATCTGAGAAAAGAGTAAAAAAACTCACACTTTTATAACTAGGTCGGGAGTAAGAGGGACTAAGAACGAATAAAAAGGACTCGAGTAATTACTGTTGCACATCCAACATGATGATCAAAAGCTCAAAAAGATCCCAAATGAAGTAGATATATTGATCCCTAAGTTAGGCCTTCAAAAATATACAAAATGAGATAAATGGAGGTTAATACTTATAGGGATCGGATTAGGCAGGAAGGAGGGGATTAATTAGATCATTAATGGTAAAAATGTAAAATTACAAAAAAATTAGACACTGCATGGTTTTTCCACACAGTTTGAAAAACCATGTGCAAGCCATGAATTGTTACCTATATAAATGATAATAATGCATGGTTTGGTCACACGCTTATGAAAACTGTGTGCCAACTATGAAGTTAGGCTTTATCTGAAAAAGCATTCCACCCGCACAGTTTAGACTAACCATGCGTCCTCCCTGCATAGTTTACTATAACAATGCGACATGACAATTCTTCCCAAAAATTGAGTTATGGGCCCAAAATGACCCCCATAAACCCCTGATACCTTTTATAACTCATTAGGTATCCTTATTAAGTCCAAAATAAATAAATAGACTAGAATTTAAAGGATCCATACAAGAGTGAAAAACTAGTTTCTTATAAATATGTTATCTTTAAAGAATCATTATAATTTCATAAAGATATTATATATTCATTAATTATATCTTTATAATCCTCCATGTGATGTGATGATGAAAAATTAAATACATCGCTTCATGGAGGTGGTAGTCCCCATGTGCGCATAATCATTGTTTTCATTTCCCATAAGATAGAAAATGATATGAATAAGGGTTATAAAATAAATATAATACAATTAAAATATATTTTAGATACTAATTTTATTATATGATTATGTTTATCATAGGTTTTAATGAGGTACAATAAGAAATAAATATGAAAGAACTTAGTTAATAGTTGAACCACTTATTTGTGAATCATACTTTGGATTACACGTTAATCCTTCTCAGGTTTGTGTTTTGGTGTGAGAAAATACCTCGAGGACATGGGTAAGGAAGTTAAGAAGTGATTTGGATTGGTTTTATATAATATATAGTGCTCATATTTTGGGAATAAGTCAGGAGAGGAGGTTCCCTTTTATAAGTGATTGGAGTGACACACTTGTAATTATTCTTAACTTTTAAATATTATAACTGTCTTACTCAAGGTAAAGTGGAAGTAAAAAAATTAAATTTATAATATAATGTGATAAGGGTCAAAATAAACTCATCCTACAAGAATTAATATTATATTTTTTAACCTTATCCCATGATTTTAACATTAATTAACTCATTTACCGCATTACTATGGTCACAAATGTTTTACTAATATTACTATTTATAAGGAACAAAAATGATAATGATGATTCCTTTGAAATTAATTAGATCATTTTTAATCAAATGTATATTATATTACTGTAACATTAAATCCAAAAATATAATGGGAATTTTAAATTACTTAATTTAATGAAAATAAAGGACAGTTTTGCAAAAATCAACATTTTTTATTATTCACCCAAAAATCAACTATTTCTGAAAATCACAAAAATTCACCATATATAAATTATACCATACAAATACAAAAATGATATAAATTTTATTGAATTTAAATTAAAATTTTTAGAAAATTTACTATTAAAAATAACCATGAATTGTTTATATTATAATAAAAAAATAATTGGATGTGCATTGGACAATAGTCTAGGGATACAGTGTTTACCTATTATAGGATGATCTTGGGTATTAAATTATACCCCATTTAAGTAATTTCATCCTGGAAATTGTGATAAGTTTCATTTATTAGAAAATTTTTGATAATCCTTTCTCATAGCTTCTTTAAGATCCCGTGTTGGTTCTTCTAGTTTAGGATTTGTACAAAGAACCTTCACTATCCATGTAATCTGATTCAATAAAAATGTCTATATAGTTTCAAGAAATTAGATAGGCTCTTATTTATAAAATAAATCACGATAGAACTCTATTCCATCATAGGTGATCACATGTGTTTGATCTGACATGTAATTTTAATAAAGAAACACAGAAGACATCATGTACTTTAGATAGGTTGTGTGTAATAACCAATCAGTAACCCAAAACTCTAATTATCTCTAAAATTTAAAAATTCCCAATGTACCTAGGTATTAAATTCAAATTTATTCCAGTTATTATAGCTCCATTCCATGGAGAAACCTTTATGAAAACATGATCCCACACTTGAAATTTTAGATCCCTCCTTCAATTATCGAAAGAGTTCTTCTGCCTACTTTGAGTTTACTTGATATGATTTTGAATAGCCTATGATTTCATAGTTGTCTCCATGATAAGTTATGGGAATATAGGCTTCCTTTCACCAAATTCTTGCAAACAAATTGGGGTATAAAATAACATCCTATGAAATTCTTAATACAGTGCCATATGGATGATTTAATAAAAGATATTATTGTATGAAAACTACACCAGAGACAAATACTGATCCCACACACCTTTAAAGTGAAGTGAGAAATATCTCCCCATGTATTCTAGGGACTGTATAAACCTTTTAGACTACCTATCAGTTTCATAATGATAGTCAGTGCAAAAATATATCTTTGTATTTAGATCCTCCTGAAGACTCCTCCAAAATTTCAATGTAAACTTAGGGTCACAATCAGATATAATTGGTTGGAGCACAACATGAATTCTCAAAACATCATTAATATAGAGTTGGAAAAGGTAATCGAGGGGTAGATCTTCCCTTACTTCTAATAAATGTGTAGAATTGTTAAGGAAATCAACATTAACCCTTATAACATCATTATTCCTTGAATTAATTAGAAGCCTAGTGAGAAAGTCCATTATAACATTTTCCCATTTACATATTTTTATATGAATAGGTTTCATGACTCCCTTAGGATGTTATCTTTTAGCCTGTACTTGTTGGCACACCAAGAATTTCGACACAGAGTCTACCATTTCCCACTTCAGACCATCCCACCTAGAATATACTCTTAAATCCTTATATATCTTTGTGACACCAAGTTGTATTGAGAAATTTGGTCCATATATTTCATATAGTAACTGTAGGTTCTGGGTGCAACGGAAGCTCATGGGTGGATGTTCCCACTTTACTTTTTTTCATTAGCAATGATCAATTCGGGATCAATACAATGATAAATGCTAGACTCCACTGATCGAATCACAAAAAAAGAAAAAGAACAAGAATAGTCCTGGAACCACAAAGGAGGATCATCATATGTTGGTTATAATTAATTTAATTAATTAAAAATAATTATCTTGATGGAATTATTTTTCTGTTGATGTCTCTGGTCACGATCCGATGTGATATGTCATTGCGTCGTAGGATCCAAGTGTAGGATTCCTCTAGCGGTGATCCACACATTCTCCACGTATCTCTAGACGTTGCCAAAGGAATATCCGGGTTCTAGCATAGAGAATCCTTCTCTTGGGTTGTCCGCCTTAGATTTCCTTTATCCGATGGAGGAGTATCTCTCTCGGTCTTGAAAGCGTTCTTGGAGGAAGGAGTTCTTTCATCCTTGAGAGAATTCTCCAGAATTTTTGTGCATAACTATTAGGGAAAAGTTTTGGGGTTGTAAGGATATTTATAATCGGGTTTGAGGTTATAGAGTTATGACAATAAATAAATGAATTTAATGTTTTATTTATTTCATTAACTCTTATTGAAAACCCCCATGTCGAATCATTAATTCCTTGACATGTTCCCATGCTGATTATAATAAATATCATTTAATAAAATGGTATTATTTCCTCAAAATCGCGATAGGAAAAACTATACAGCATGTAATCAATAATACATGGCATGCACTTGTTTTTTATTTCCTTTCCAAAATGAAAACCACACATCATGTACATTTAATATACACAGTGTGTATGTCTTGTTTTCATTTTATTTCCAAAATAAAAACTACACGGTGTGTAAATTCAATGTACACGGCGTGTATATCTCGTTTTCATTTCCTTTCCAAAATGAAAACAACACAGCATGTACATTCAATGTACACAACATGTATATCTTGTTTTTCATTTTATTCTTCCTCCAATATTAAAATGATTTAGGCTTCATTGAATAATTATTAAACCACATACGATAATAATATTTATTCTACTTGAGATACTTGGATACACTTAGTGTGTGAACCTCTAGGCCTCTTTATCAATGGCATTTAGTGGGCTTGCCTAAAGTCCAAGATTACTATCTATCAACGGGTCAAGGCACCCAAGAGAAAAAAGTTGACACTTCATTGACGTGTCACCTCATATGAAAGCTTACCGTGTAATTTAATCTCTTTATCTCAATATCTCGAATCAAGCGGGTTGCATGATAGTGCCATCAACCCATGTGCTAGAATATTTTTTTTGACTTTTCGGAATTAAACTTGCCCATTACTCACTTTGGAGATGGATTTATTTAGGTTATATCAATTTAATCAAAGGGCCTGAGATATCTACTTCTGTTATGGAACAGAAGGGACAAATCCTTTCCCGCATTATCTATTAATGCAGTATCACTCATGACGCACCCAACGTATCCCACCTCACTGCGAATAGTGTGTCGTCATAGTTTTCTTCAATACATCTAAGTGAGGGAGTTGTAATACCCATTAATATTAATCTTAAAGTCTAAGGAAGAATACACACGTACGTAGATAGGAACATCCAATGACACTATGGAATGTGGATTTCCTACTGGTGGGTCTCGTTCTCATAATATCCTCCTGGATATTACCAAGGGCACACACCATGAGAATTTTCCTCAAAGTTTTATGAGTTTTCACCCCTAACGGCCTTTATTATTTGTGTCCCTCAAATAACATCATCCGGCCAGAGAACATATATTCAAAAACAGTGTTATGGAACTTCTGGGTTCTCATCATAGCAGAGATCCCCTATGATCCTTTAATGTAACAACTATCCTTAGGACATTATCATATGCAATGTGACGTAGAAGAACAATCAAGATGTGATAAAGTATTCATTAATGAAAAAATTAAAAAGTAGTTGGTTCTAGGCCACCAACTCCAACAAACTCCCACTTGGACTAGACCCAACTGCTAACAACCTTTAACCCACTAGCTCTCACATGATATTCATGCTTCTTCTGAGATATGACTTTAGTCATGGGGTTCACCAAGTTTTCTTCCATGGACACTCTGCTCACTACAACTTCACCCCTATGATAGAAAACCTTCAATAGGTGATACTTCTAAATTATATACTTTGTCCATTTATGTGACCTTGGTTATTTTGCAAGAGCCACCGCTGCAGTATTATCACAATAAAACATGTTGGGATCTTTACTTCTAGGCACCGTATCATGTTCCAGGACAAAGTTATGAATCCAAACATCTTCCTTGGCTGCATCAGAAGACACTATATATTCAGACTCCACTGTAGAATCGACGACAACTAGCTACTTTGAACTCTTCCAACTCACAGCTCCTCCATTGAGACAGAAAACATATCTAGATTGCGACTTCAAATCGTTCTGATCTGTCTGAAATCCAGCATCAACATACCCTCTGATGAAATGCTCCTCGTCTCTTCCATACACCAGGAACATATCCTTAGTTCTTCTCAGATACTTAAGGATAGTCTTAACAATAGTACAATGTTTTTCTCCTGGATATTCTTGATATCTTCCTACCATGCTCAGTGCATAGGCAACATCAATACTGGTACATAACATGGCATACATTATGGATCCAATAACCAAAGCGTATGGGATCTTACTCATTCTATCTTTCTCTTGTTGTGTCCGAGGACACATTTTCTTAGAAAGATGCAGGCCATATGACATTAGAACCAATACTCTCTTAGATTGTTCCATACTAAATCTCTTTAGTTTCTAGTCAATGTATGTACCCTGACTTAGTCCAAGAAGCCTCTTGGATCTATCATGAATGATTTTTATCCCTAGAATGTTGACTGCTTCACCCAAGTCCTTCATGGAGAAACACTTGTTCAACCATTCCTAAACTGACTGTAAGACTGGCACATCATTTCCAATAAGAAATATGTCCTCAATATATACAACTAGGACAACGACCGTATTCCCATTAAAACACTTATAAATACATGTCTCACATTAATTATTAATGAAACAAAATTCTTTTATGGCTTCACAAAATCTTATGTTCCATGACCAGGATGCTTTCTTTAATCCATAAATGGATTTTTTCAACTTGAAAACCCATTTGGATTCACCTGGTGTCACAAATCCTTCTGGTTGTGTCATATAGACATCTTCTCGAAGTTTCCCATTAAGGAATTCTATTTTGACATCCATTTACCAAATCTCATAACCATGGTAAGATGCTATGGTAAGTATGATTCTAATGGAATTAAACATGGAAACTGGAGAGAAGGTTTCATCATATTCAATTCCTTAATGATGTATGAATCCTTTGGCCACTAGCCTTGTTTTATAGGTTCTAACTTGAACTTCCATTTCCAGGTTTCTCTTGAATACCCATTTGCATCCAACAGGATTTACATCAATTGGATCATCAACCAGAACCCAAAATTGGTTCTGATACATGGAATCCATCTCAGAATTCATATTTTCTAGACATCTTGTAGAGTCTAAGATTTCTACTACTTCCTTGTAGGATAGAGGTTCATTATTGTCCAACAATAATGATTCACCATCCTCAGTGACTAGGAAGCCAAATCTCTCTGGTTCCCTTACCTCTATTGAGATCCTACACAGTACATGTGCATATGGAACCTCTTCTACAGGGACCTATGGAACTTGTTCCTGTACCAAATCCTTTGTATCTTGAGCATTAACTTCATCAAAATCAATCTTTCTCCCACTATCCTTTTTAAGGATGTGCTCCCTTTCAATAAAGACGACTTGTCTGGTGACAACAACTTTCTTGTCTGAAAGGTTATATAGGTAATATCCTTTCATTTCCTTAGGATATCCTATAAATATACACCTCATGCCCCGGGGTTCAAGTTTGTTTCTTGAGAAGGCCTTAACAAACATGTCACATCCCCATACACGTGTGTGTGAAAAAATGGGTTTCTTTCCATTCCATAACTCAGAGGGAATTCCATTTTCCACCTTAGTTGGAACTCAATTTAATGTGTATGCTGCAGTTTGTAATGAATATCCCCAAAAGGATAATGGAAGATCTGCATGACTCATCATCGGCCTCACCATGTCCAACAAGGTGCGGTTCCTCCTTTCAATAACACCATTCCACTGTGGTGTATAAGTAGGAGTGAGCTGAGATAGAATCCCAAGCTCCCGTAGAAGATCGATGAACTCTTGGTTTAGATATTCTCTACCTCGATCCAATCGAAGCTTCTTTATATTCTTACCAAGCTAATTCTATACTTCATTCTTGAATTAATTAAATTTATCTATTGCTTCTGACTTATACCTCATTAAGTAGACATATCCATATCCACTCAAATAATCAGTAAAAGTTATGAAGTAAGAATATCCACCTCTAGCTTTTACTCGAAATGGTCCACACACATCCGTGTGAACCAATCCTAGAAGATCTACGGCCCCTTCACCTTGTCCACTGAAAAGAGGCTTGGTAATTTTTCCTTGTAAACAAGCGTGACATATATAAAGTGGTTTTAGCTCAGTAGAGTCTAAATAGCCATCTTGGCAGAGCTTTGTCAAGATCTTCTCGTTTACATGACCTAGACGGTGATGCCACAACTGGGTGATGTACGAGTCATGTGAGTTTTTTTAGTTGTCGATTTCCAACACTTGGTTTTCATAATTTAATACATACAAACCATTATTTAAATGCACCATACCATAATATATGTTTTTCTTAAAAAAGAGACATCCCTTATTTCCAAACTTGAAAATAAATCCATCCATATCCAAACAAGATAAAGAAATTATGTTCTTGGTAACACTAGGCACATAATAACATTTATGTAAAACCAAATTCATCCCAGTCAGCAATGAGAGGTGTTAATCGCTAAAGGATAATGCAACCATCCTCGTACCATTGGAAGCTCGAAGATCCACCTATCCTCTGGAAATCTTTCTAAATATACTTGGTTTCTGAATTTGAATATATATGTGAGCCCCAAAATCTCTATCTAATACCCAATGTGTAGAAATGGAAAGATTACACTCAATAATGAACGCATATTTAGCATCCCCACGCTTCTGGGTGTAGTTCCTTTTCTAGTGGCCTTCTTGCCACATGAAAAACATACCATATCCCGTTACTTTCCCTACCTCTAGATCTTCCCCTTCTTGGAGGGACGACACTCGAGGGATTCAGACCATTTATAAGTCTTTGGTCCCTTAGCCTTATCCTTCCTTTTCTAATTCACCATAAGGACTATGGGTTTGTCATGCCCCATGTGCTTATCTACTTGTATAATTAAGTTCAAAAGTCCAGATAGACTCTTCTCATTTTTTCTCATGTTGTAGTTGACAATAAACCTAGAGAAGGTCTTGGGAAGTGATGATAGGATGAGATCTGTACGCAACTCATCTGAGAAATTAATCCCTAAGATGTATAAGCGTTCAATGTATCCAATAAGCTTGACTACATGAGACCTAGTTGGCATAGACTCTCTAAGATTAGTTGTAAACAAAGCGTTGGAGATCTCATATCTCTCTGGTATCGCCTTCTCTTGGTATAGATCCTTAAGGTGAGACATCATGCTATACGCGCCCATGTTTTCATGTTTCTTAAAGAGCTCATTAGACATGGGCGATAGCATAAAACAACGGACATATGTGGAATCATCCATGTGTTTTATATACATAAATAATTCCTCATCACTGGACTCTTTCCCAGGGGCAACTGGAACATGCTCTTCCAATACATATAATTTCCTCTCGTGGTGAAGGATGATGCGTAAACGCCTCTGCCACTCTTGAAAATTGGTGCTTGTGAGAAGGTTTTCCTTTCCGAGTATGGTTCACAATGATATGTTTGAAGTCATTTTCTTTCCATTTCTACAAATTAAGATGAGAAAAGGTTTAGTACATTATTATGATAAAACCGAGACAAATAAATAAATTAACACTTTTTCGTCTCCCATTATTTTATCGAAATCGAATATCCCTCACCATTGATTTCAGAATATTCTATTTCCTGAATATTATAGTGGAAAGGATCCATATTTCCCTTTGAATTACCCCAAATAGGGTTGGTCAAGAAACTTTAAGGGTTTTAGGTATGCATTCCAAATACCAACTGCATTAACTTTCAACTCCTTATTCTGTTGAGGGGACTCCCCAATCCTGAAATATTTTTATTTTGGATATCCTCAACCTTTGCCTCTTGGTCACACCAATTCCTATTGTGGCAGTCAACCCTTGATGCGAACCAAGTCAAGTCAACCCAAAACCTTGAATTAGACTTCCCCGATAATTGAAAGCACCCCATCTAGGGTTGGTCAAGCACTTTGAACTATGGTTCGATTCTAACTATGATTATGGAAGGCTATAATGAATTAATATTTCTTTGAGGGATTTTATCCTTATATGTAAATTTCAATTTTATTATCTTTGATTACATGCTTGTTAATATGAAGTGGGATATACTTAGGTGATTAACCATGTATAAGATAATATTTTACGCATAAGCCGATCTTATTTTAGTTCCATCTTGCATGATTGTTTAATTAATTAATTATGTGATCGTGACAACACACCCACAATAAATAAACCATGAAACTGATAGAAATAAAATAAATGGTATGATCATGAGTTTCTTCTAGTGGTTAGTTTATCTAGCGGTTGATAAACTAACCCAAGACCAAGGGGAGAAACACCTTGAAACTTTCAGGTCCATGTTTATAGCTTTCCACATCTCCACCTTTGTATCTCCTTGGATTGGTTTCACCTTAATCCTAACTTGACCCACCTCCACTAGCTTAGGAGCTCCTTACATTATATATGAATTTATCTCACATGAAGGTGAGGGGTAAAAAGCGGTTTTACATAAATGTAACCTTGGGCTCGCAGGCCCTACATATTAATGAGGAGAAGGCCCGCATGCCAAAAAATTTAAATAAATTAAATGAAACCATTAACATACAAAGGTCTTGGTATATCTCATGATCATCCATACATGCAATGATATTTACACATAAATAAAACTAGCATTCAATTCTTTAATCATTCTTGTTTAAGACAAATCATGCTCGAATAAATTAATTATCTTTAATTAATCAATACTTTAATCTTAAATCTGTTTTCTAAATTTCCTTTAGATTCTCATTCATCATAATTTTAAACAAATAAATTCATTTAAAATTATATTTGTATGTAACTTGTACCATGGAGGCAACCGGTGTATTTCCATTTATGCAGATATTAAATTAAACACATATATATAAAACACCTATCACGTGT
Organism: Viscum album; assembly: GCA_963277665.1. Lineage (NCBI taxonomy): Eukaryota > Viridiplantae > Streptophyta > Magnoliopsida > Santalales > Viscaceae > Viscum > Viscum album. The sequence continues at coordinate 596,861,238 of OY728127.1, forward strand.
TGTGCCTAAGATTTACACCTGCATTATGGTACACGTCTCAAGGGTTTGTATAATATAATAATAAATTTTAATAAATCTGCTTAATTTGGATGAGTTCATGGCGTGTAGTTCTGACTACACTATGTGTACTTTTGTTCACCGTCCATTCGAAGTATATGCCCGTGGACATGGTGGGTTTTTGTACATTGGAAATTTTTGGGGTACACGGCATGTTTAGTGGGATACACACCATGTAGTGTCTGCGTTACATGGTTTCCGGCCGGGAAAGCCATGTACGGGGTACACGGTCCAACCCTAACCCGAAGGGACTACACGCCATGTTCAGTGGACCACACGACGTGTAATTTGGAAATCATGTGCCACCTATTCCTGGTCAACACACGATGCCATTTATGACTTAGGTAGGATCCATTTACAAGGCCTGATTTGGCGGATCAGTCCAATTCATTGAACCTAGACTGTACGACATGTACTTCCGAATACACACCGTGTATTCTGGTGTTGTACGACCATGAATGTTTGGTACCTCCGGATGAGATCCTCTATTTTATTTTAATCAAAATTAAAAGAAAAATTCGTTTCTTTAAGGTGAATGAGAAACGAGAGAGGATGAATAGATCTCAAGATTCATATTTAAAGAACAATTAACCTGAATTGAAACAACTAAATTATTAAATGTTTACATCACCAACAAAAAACTAAAAAATTATAATTAATGATATGACTCCCTCTCATACCACTTGTATGTTCCAGGTGCAGCGAAAGCTCATGGGTGGATGTGCCCAATTTACTTTTTGTCATTAGAAATGATCAATCCAGGATCAATATGATGATAAATGCCAGACTCTATAGATCGAATCACAGAAAAATACAAAGAAGAAGAATAGTCCTGGAACCACAAAGGAGGATCATCATATGTTGGTTATAATTAATTTAATTAATTGACAAGAATTACCTTGATGGAATTATTTCTCCATTGATGTCTCCGGTCACGATATAATGTGATCCATCATTGGCTCATAGAATCCCATTTTAGGATTCCTCTAGTGGTGATCCACACGTGCTCCACGTATCTCTGGACGTCACTAAAGGAATCTCCGGGTGCTAGCATGGAGAATCCTTTGCTTGCATTGTCCGCCTTAGATCACCTTGAACCGATGGAGTAGGATCTCTCTTAGTATAGAGAGTGTTATTGGAGGAAGGAGTTCTTTCGGCCTTGAGAGAATTCTCCAGAATTGTTGTGCATAATGATTAGGGAAAAGTGTTGGGGTTGTGAATATATTTATAATAGGTTTTGAGGTTATAGAGTTACAAAATTAAATAAATGCATTAAATGTTTTATTTATTTCATTAAATCTTATTGAAAACCCCCATGTCAAATAATTAATTCCTTGACATGCGCCCACACTGATTATAATAATTATCATTTAATAAAATGATATTATTTCCTCAAAATTCCGACTGGAAAAACTACACGGTGTGTTATCATTAATACATGGCATGTACTCGTTTTTTAATTCCTTTCCAAAATGAAAACTATATAGTATGTGCATTTAATGTACATGGTGTGTATATATTGTTTTCATTTTCTTTCCAAAATGAAAACTACATGGCGTGTACATTCAATGTACACGGTGTGTATATCTTGTTTTCATTTCCTTTCCAAAATGAAAACTACATGGCGTGTTCATTCAATGTACATGACATGTATATCTTGTTTTTCATTTTATTCTTCCTCCAACATTAAAACGATTTAGGATTCATTGAATAATTATTAAACCACATACGGAAATAATCTTTATTCTCCTTGAGATACTTGGATATACATAGTGTGTGACCCTCTAGGCCTCTTTCTCATTGGCATTAGTTGGGCTTTCCTAAAGTACAAGATTACTGTCTATCAACGGGTCAAGGAACCCATGAGAAATAAGTTGATGCCGCATTGACGTGTCACCTCATATGAATGCTTACCATGTAATTTAATCCCTTTTTCTCAATATCTCTAATCAAGCGGGTTGCATGCTAGTTCCATCAACCCATGTGCTCTATTATTCTTTATTTGACTTTCGGGAATTGAACATTTCCATTCCTCACCATGGGCATGGATTTATTTAGGCTATATCAATTCCATCAAAGGTCCTAAGATATCTACTTTTATTATGGAATAGAAGGGACACATCCTTTCTCGCATTATCTTTTAATGTAGTATCACTCGTGATGCACCCAACGTATACTACCTCGCTGCAAACAGTGTGTTGTCACAGTTTTCATCAATACATCTATGTGAGTGATTTGTAATACCCATTAATAATAATCTTAATATCTAAGGACAAATACACATGTCTGCAGATAGGAACATCCAATAACACTATGAAATGTGGATTTCCAACTGGTGGGTCTCATTCTCATAATATCCTCCTGGATATTACCAAGGGCACACACCATGAGAAGGTGCCTCAAAGTTTTATGAGTCCTCACCCCTAATGGATTTTATTATTTGTGTCCCTTAAATAACATCATCCGACCATAGAACATTATTCAAGAACAGTGTTATGGCACTTCTCGGTTCTCATCATAGTAGGGATCTGCTACGACCCTTTAATTCAATAGCTATCCTTAGGACATTATCACATGCAATGTCACATAGAAGAACAATAAAGTTGTGATAAATTATTCATTAATGAAAAAAGTACAAAGTAGTTGGTTCTAGGCCACCAACTCCAACAGCAACTCTATTTTCATCTCTAGTAAGGATGAAATGCATAACCTGTTACCAAAATTTAAAACATCATATTTATAGATGAATTCTATCAATTTATCATAATTCACTAATTTTATTTTCCACTATAAATTCTTATTATTCTTCTAGGAATTATCTATCCTTTCTAATAAATATGGTTTAGTAATTTCACGGAAAATTACTAATGTTTACCCTTGCTTAATAATTACCAAATCCAAATTTACTAAATACTTGAATATAAGATCCTTGTTAATTCTCTTCATAGGAAGAACTCTATGGATCCTCTTATTCAATGCACCAACCTCCTTATTTTCCTTCCTGGGGTGGTAGTGTATCAATAAATAATTATCCTTGAGTAGTTCTAACTATCTTATTTTCCTTATGTTGATTTCTTTATAATATTATATGTACTTCAAACTTTTGTGGTCCATAAATATATCAGATATTTCTACATAGATATAGTACCTCTATATATTTAAGGAAATTATTATAGCCACCAATTCAAGATCACAAGTTAGATAGTTTTATTCATGTATCTTTAATTTCCATGATGCATAAGTAACCATTATATCATTCTACATAAGGACACAATATAATCCTTTATTTAATTCATCACTATATATTTAAAAACCTTTATTTATCAATGTAAAATTCAATACGAGTGGATTAAAAAATATCCTCTTTAGTTCTTCAAAAAAATTCTTCACATTCAATTGACCATGTGAATTTAAGGCCTTTACATGTTAAATTTGTTAACAAGTTGTCCATTTAGGTAAAATTTTCCACAAATCATGAATGGTAACTTGTTAAACTAAGGAAACTATGTATCATAGTTATGTTTTTTAGTATAGGGAATTATTTCTATAGATTTACACTTTAAGTATAAAGAAATATTCTGTCCTTGGAGAAAATATGACCATGAAAAGAAACTTCTTGGAGATAAAATTCACACATACTGAATTTATTTTTTAATTCATTTTCTTGGAGATTCTTAAGAATTATTCAAAAATGATTCTCATGGAATTATAGTTTTTAGAGTATATAAATATATCATCAATTAATACCACCATGGATTTATCAAGATAATCCTTGAATAATATATTTATTAGATCCATAAAAATATAAGGTTCATTGTTCAATCCCAAGGGAATTACCATAAAATCATAATGTATGTACCTCACCTGAAATGCCATCTTCAGCATATCATCCTTATTCAACCTTAATTAATGATAACTAGAGTAAGGATAAATCTTAGAAAAATATTTATATCCTTGAATATTAAATAATAATTCATAAATTCATGGAATTGGATGGTTATTCTTTATAGTAATGGAATTGATCTCCCTATAGTCGATGAAAAACCATACAGACCCATCCTTTTCACAAATAAAACAAGGGATCCACAAGGTGAACACTAGGGTGTATAAATAACTTATCACAAAACTATTACAGTTGTTTATTTAACTCTATTAATTCCATTGGTACCACTATATTGGGATTATTAGATATAAGTTTTTCTTTATGGATTAGTTTAATAAAAAACTAAAATTTATACTCAGGTGGATGTCCCAACAAGTCTTCTAGAAATAAATTAATGTATTACTTTATAAAAGGAATATACTCTATCTTTAGGATGTCTTCCCCATACAAAGATAGTGTTTTCTATTTCTTTTATCCTTGAATTACATTAAGGTGATGTACTATAGGTGCATCCATACAAGATTCAAAAAATTAAGAGCTTCCCTTAAAACAAGATATTTTATGCCCCTTTATATATAGAAATCTTATTCTCTTGATAATATTTTTTTTGCATTATATTTTTAAATCCGATACATACTAAGGACCATGAAAATATTAATCATAGATATGAAAATAAATTATGTAACTAGGGAATACCTATGAATCTAAATAGAGACTGAAAAATATATCCTTATTACAATAAGATTCCAATTAGGTGTATTCATTAAAAACCTTTTACTTAGAGTGTTAGGAGATAATTTAATGCTCTAAAAAACATACAATATATAAAAGAGTGTGTAGATACAAAATCAAATAAAACATTAGTTAAATTTGATTTTATAATCAAAGTACCTACTATCACGCCATTTGGGACTTCAACTTTAGCTTTAGTGATCTCATAATCCAAGATTTTCTCCCTTGTATATTTTGAGGTAAATTACCTTAACTCTTAAGTAATTCATTTGAATGGAAACCCAATACCTTATAGTTGAAGCATTGAACATTGTAGAATTATTTCTTTCCTTGAAATCAGGATCCTGATGAACTTCCTCTCAATACTTAAGGGAAACTCCAATTACATTCAACTATGTTCAAATATTTTTCCTTCTAAAACTACTAAATGTTGGAAATTTTACCCTTACCTTTTTTCCTTTTTCTATATTTCTTTTTATAGAGTGCTCAGTTACCTGCTTCTTTTCTTATTTTTTTTTGAAAAACATAAGACTTAGAGAATTATTTATCTATATTAATGGAACTTGATACCATATCCTCATATAATTAAAAGGTTTAAGTGACTAATTCCTATAAAATTCTAGTTTTTATCCCTTAAAATAAGTGATAAGTCTTACTTCTTGGATTAAATTCATAATTTTACATGTGAGTTTCTAAACTTGTAAGGTTAACTTCAATTTCAGAAACATTTTCCTCTTATTTTTTCATTATATTGATAAATCATCTTTCTATATCAACTCATTACCCATAAGGAATGTAAATTTCAAATAATATATCTTTAAAATTATTCCATTAAAAAATATCTATGTCCTTCAACTCCTTAGTGTTCTGGATCAATGACCACCATTGATCCACATATCCTTTTAGATAATAAACTACCTTGAAAATTTTCTCTCATTAAATACTTCCCAAAGAGAGAAATATGTTTTCCAAGGAATATATCAATTTCTTAGCTAATAATGTATTTGCGTTCCCATTGAATTATGGTGGTTACTATTGCATGAATTAGTATAATATTTTTATACCATGTTGGGGATCAACAGGTTGGTTTATACAACCAAGATTATTGGCCATGACCTAATTCAACAAACCCAATATATTTATAATCTAATAATCTTTGGTACTGTACTCGTATAATTAAATAACTTAATCATGAGGGAAATCACTATACAGTTTATGAGTGTTGGTAGGGTTTCTATTCCTTTTTCTTGGAACTATTTCTAAATAATTAAATATACAAGATTAACTCATAAAATCAAGAATATTGAATCATAAAATATTATTCCTATATGAATAAAATATTTTATAATATTTTATTTAATATCTTAAGGGGTTATCATAGTGTTATCATTATGTTATTATATGTTTTTTTAGATCATGTTACCAAGGGTTCTACTAAAATTTTTATGATACCAACTATAACACCCTGACTCCAGTAACCAAGATCCAGTGGTTATTTTAATATATTGTCAAAAAATAAATTATATCACATCCCATGTGATCAAATAGTTTAATAGTACTGGGAGGTTAAATAAATACATTATTCTCACATTACAATTGAAAAAAATGAAATGAAACTTAAAACACTAGTGAAAAATATATTATTTCTTCTAGTGTATCCATAAAATCATTAAAATTTAAATTCTTGGTACCCTGGGGAGAGGAAAACATAATAAAGGGTGAGAAAAAAATTCTCAATAAGATAAATCTTACAAAGGAAGATATGATAGAATAAATAAAATATGAATAATTTATTATAGATAAAAAATAATAAAATATTACATATAACTAATATCATGAAAGGTTAATATATCCATGATTGTCATAGTAATAAAAAAATCACATAAATAATAATAACTAGTTTCATAATGATAGAAATCATAATTCTAGACATCATAATTTTACCATAAAAGCCTCATTACAAGACATCATATATAAATAGGCAAGTAATATAAAAAATACCCAATCTAGTTGGCATCATAAGGCCTATTGATGCATTGAGGGGATATCTAATAGAAATCCCCAACTATTAAATTACTTTGTCGGATTCATTCATCATATAGAAGAAAATAATAACCATATAATACATAATCAAATCAAACATTCGTATTTAATAACTATCATAAAGGATGTTAATATTTTCCCCAGAAATATATAGAACAATATGATCATAATAAATCTAGATAAATGAGGTGGATGATATTAGTAGATTATATCCCCAATGAAGTATAAATATCCCTAAATAATGTTTACATAAATGAAACATAGTAACAACCCGACCATAACCATTTTATTGAAAAGATATGAGGTGCCTATCCTTAGGTTAAATTCGCCAAACACCGATGGTTGGAAATAAATTATGGGGGTTTAATAATAAATATGGATAATGTTTCAACCTTTTCATATAGACACACATAAAAACCTAGAAATAAAACCATATAATAAAAATAACTCTGGACAACAATATAAATGATTCTTGATCAAACTAGAAACTTGAATTCTAACAAGGAAAACAATTAGAGTAATAACAAAAACAATAAATTAAAATAGATAAGACTCAAAAGTATTAAAAGACTCAAGCACCAGGGTGGATCTATTATAGACTCCCAGAACATGATCACCTCCCAATATCTATCTATAATAAACAAGAAAACTACATCAAGATGCACCACTAGTGAAATTCGAAGCCTTACCCCTTCCTTTATCATGGAAAAAATGTCTATATATTCCCTAAAGTACATAGAAAAAGGGTGAGTATAACAACCTAGTATGAAAAAATAATAATAATATTTTCCTACTTTCCAATAAAAAAAAGAATCTATTTATCTCATAGTTTTAATAAAATAATTATACTAAATATCAATTTAGTTAAAATAGTTTCAAAATTGATATATAAAACAAGAAATAAGAAAGCCAAGAGCAGTCCACCAAAAATATAGTTTTCATATCTAGTAGAAATTATTCTTTTCAAAACACTTGGAATATCCATTCCATTTTATTGTTAGGACGGACAAGGTAATGGTAGATGGTCTAGAGGGGGGGGGGGGGGGGTGGATAGACCAGAATAAAAATTTAATCAAATATATTGATTAATTATCAAAGTTAATTATTAAGGTTAATTAGCAGCGGAAAAAGTAAATAATGCAAGGATGTTTTTTAGAGTTGTTCAGTACAAAGTGGGCCTACTCTACTCTTATACATGTCTACTCGGCGAGAGATACGTATGCACTAAAATGATTTTTAAAGGGGAATCATAACCTAATTAAAAAATCCTTTTCTAGTGGAGGGATAACCACGACACTGACTTTTGTGTAGGGAGTCACAACCCTTACAACCTGACTTTAGATACTGGGAGTCACAACCCAAATAATCTTGACTTTATATATAAGTAGTCACAACCCTACGATCCTAAATTTAGAATCCAGGAGTCACAACCCAAGGTAAAATAATAAGAAATAATTCTTTTGTTTACAAAAGAATAAACAGAAAAATAGAGTGCATGTGAGAGATGGGAAGTAGTGTTACTAACTCAGAACCAGATTAAAAAGAAGATACAAATTAAAGCACATGTACTAGTTCTTGAGGTTTAGATCATCACATCTCGTCAATGCAATTGTAGTCGAAGAAGAATTCATTCAGCACTTGAGAGAATGAGTAGGTGGTAAAGTAAAGTGTCACAGGATGTTGCAAATGCATAGTAGGTTCAAAGTTCATAACACTTTATCTTTTTATTGTGTTGTTCTTTTTCCTGCAAGAGAGAATGATATATATAGAGAATAAATATATATAGCAGGTGCAGCAGCTCCGCTTCCTTAGGATATTCAAATTTAATTGAGTCAAGAGCTCCCATAAATGTCTCCTTTAATATAACAGCACTGTTGATTCTTTATTCCCATAGAATAAATATCTAAAAAAGGAATTAAAAATATTTTGAATAAGTCTTCCAATAAAATCTCCAGAAGAATAAAAGTATTGAATGATTTAAAACAGAATTTTAAATCCATTTAAAATGATTTAAACATAGTCAAAATAGTTCCTGAAAACTAGTAGTAGATTTAGAAATTAAATTCAAACATTTTAATTTAAATTTTTTTGAAACGACCAAATTTATTTGCAAAAGACGTTGAAAAAATTTATTAAATTTTATCTCTAAAAATAGCACATAAAAAAATTAAAAACTCTTTGATTATTATCCTTATATTTAATGAGATTTTTTTACAAAAAAATTGTTAAAAAATAATCCATATATTTTCTGAAAATCAATTTTTTTAAAAAATTGCACGAAATGAACAATAACTTCAGAATGAACAGTAACTTCGAAGTAAACAGTAATGTATGGTTGCCAAACCTACCTTGAAAAATGAAAAATAACACAATATAGGGTATGAAAAGTAATGTAACTTAGGGTATGAACAATAACGTACTGTAGGGTATGAACAATAACGTAACGTAGGGTATGAAAAGTAATGTAACGTAGGGTATGAACAATAAACCATACTTGCGTGAGATAAACAATAAAACATATTTTTGTGAGATAAAAATGAACCATACTTTTGTGAGATTAAAATTAACCATACTTTTGTGAGATAAAAATGAACCATAATTTTTTGAGATAAAAATGAACCATACTTTTGTGAGATAAAAATGAACCATACTTTTGTGAGTTAAAAATGAACCATACTTTTGTGACAAATCGGGACAGAATATTTTGACAAACTTCAATGAATTTTTAAGGGATTTTAACATAAGATTCATACTTTGGTCAAAAATAATTATTTTTAGAAAAACTTATTATCTTTACAAAAAAAATCAATTAAAACCGACATCTATAGTTCCTAAAATCATCAAAAATTGAAGCAAAACAATTCTGGAAAAACTGATACTACAAAATAGAATAACATAACTTCAAGTAATTAGAATTCTATTAAAACGATATTTTTAGACTTGGATGTAAACTAATTAAATCAATATAAACATTTTATCTTTACATAGAATCATATTTCATGTAAATCAGATAACCATAGAAGTTGCAGTAAAATAAATACATAAATGTTTTAAAAGAGTGAAATGTAGAGTTTCTAAAACCATAATAGCAACTTTATTGATTTTTTTTGTGAAAAATATAAGAATTTTCAAACTTCCTCATTAAATAATAAAATATAGATAAATATATTATCTTTTCAACGTGATAAGAATCAAAAAAATTCAAATATCATAAATTAAGATATCATCAAAATACAAAGGATAAAGTAATAAAAAAAACATATGAAATCAAATTAAAGGAAATATGAACATGCAAAAACAGTTATCACACTCACACTCCCATGCATGTTGAATGTCATCTCCCTTGTTCTCAAGTGGATATCCTTCCTCCACCAAGTCCTAATTTAGCGATAATCGCTGGCCCAAATTTTCACAGTGACAAAGTCCCTCAAAACAAGGTCCAATGCACATTAAAACATCCTAAACAAACTATTACAAGTTCATACATAAAAAAATCCTTTATTTTTTAAAAACATTGAAATCAATTCATCCACCACCTTATGGGAATCAAACACAACCAATGTTTGATGAACCAATCAACGAGTGCAAAAACTAATAGATTTTTAGATTGATATTTTAATTTTAAAGTAGAAATAATTTATTTTATAAATCAAATATCCTTCACATTATAGTGAAAATATAAATAGGGAAATATTAGTTTCCTCAAAAGAACTCAAAAAAAAAGAAACATTCATAAATTTGAAGATTTAGGCTCCCATTTTCTTCCCTTTAGTGAAACCCAAAGAATTTCTATCAAAATGAGTGTTAAATCATAGATCCAAGAAAAATAGACCATGCCAAGGGTTTCTCCCAAAAGATCACAATATAAAAATATGAGAATATGAAATAAAGTTATCACCTTTAATTCTTTATTCTGAAAACTCTATGCTTCCTTGAACTCAATCTATGAAAGGAACAAGATCTCCAAAATCACATATAGAGTGTCTAGAGTTAAAGGGGAAAGATTAAGGGACTAATCATAATAGAAGGTAAAAAAATTTAAAGGGATAGATAAAATCATATTAATTCATGACATGAATTATGATTTCACATCATGAACCTTTAAAATATCCACATATACTAAAATCCACATTACTTTACGTAAAATCCTCAAAACCTATTTATGTATTGAATAAAATTCGTGACAACTATACATAAATTATTCAAAATATAAATTAAATATTACATTCTAAATCCATAAAATCTATTAACAACTTGAATATAATTCATGTAAATAGCCTAGAAATTATTCACGCTTTGAATTACTATTTACATCATAAATCAATCCATGTGGCCAGATTCTAGCTTTTACTCTACTTCCTCCTCTAAACATAACTGGTGATCCAAACTAATAGTCAAAAACCTGAAGAGAATAACATAAAACATTAACATACCTCAAACTAGGTGTATTACATTCTCCCCACCATTAGGATTTTCATAATTGAAAAGATAGAGATTGAAATTGTTTTTGAAGAGTTCTAGCCACTACCCCTGCAAGAATTTATCTTGTTCCCAAGTATCTTCTTGAACCTGACCATGCTTCCATAACAATCAAACCAAGGAAATAGTTCTTCCTCACTGAGAATTTTACTATTTATCCAAAATATGAATTGGTTCATGGATAAAAATCACATCATGATCAAGAGTCACATGATTCCATGTACTCACATTATTAGAATCCAATTGGAAGTTCATTAGTTGAGAGACCTAGAAAACACTATGAATAAAACTAAATTTTAGCTATAAATCTAATTGATATGAAAGATTATTTATATGTTACAAAATCGTAAATGGTACCACATTTTGAGGATCTAGTTTTCCTTGATTTCCTGAATGACAATGATCTAATCAGAGAGAAACTTTCAAAAATACATGGTCACCAATTCAAAAGATAAGGGGTGAAGATGATGATCTACACATGATTTCTATTGGATCTCGGATATAAACATATACTTCAAGATCATTTGAATATTTTATATAGTCTCATGGAAAATAATTGGTCCAATTAGAGAAGTTTCTTTTATTTACACCCAAAAAGTGGAGAGTGTCACATCTCAAATAGGGATCTACTAAAATGGTACCCCGATCTTGTGGGTGACATGGCCTCAGGCACACCTCCCCCTATTCTAGAGGCTTTTAACTAGTAGATATGGTCTAATTATAGTATGATGTGGATAATATACCCTATAGATTAGTAATAAATATTACATAATCATAAAAAAATAAAATTAAGAGTATTGGAAGATAATAACAACTGATAATCAATAATAATTAATAACCTCGCCAATGCCAAATAAAAATATATACATGAACATGTTGATTCATAAATATAAGAACTAAAAAATTCCATAGGTAAAAAATAAAACCGAGTAATTAATACAAAAGGAATAAATAAATAAAATAATCAAACTCTGGAAGATAGCCTGATTCCATAATGAAAAACAACACATAACATACTCTAGTTCATAACCTAAAATTTGGATGTCTATCTGGGTACCAAACATCAAACCAAAGAGGGTGTGATATAGGCTCATTAGGTCACCAACAATAAAGTTTAATGAAATCCAATCCATAAGTACGAAATAAATCATTGTTTAGGTATAATAAATAAACTAGCAAATAATAAGTGTAATCATGTTAGATCAGGTTCCTAAAAAGACACTTGGCTGACCATACCTACTTCGGCCCAAGCCATAATGTCTCTGAAGATGTTCCATAATGTATATATATATAAATTCATATATGTAAACCTATATATACACACACACACACACATATATATATATGCACCCGAAAGGACTCGAGGCATAAGACCAAGGAATCCACATAAGGATAGTATAATAAGTTTCATCTTTTAAATAAAGGACTCCATGCCCAATGATCTCAAGTGAAATGATAAGGAATGTCATGCCTAACAACCAGATAAAATATTAGGTCCTCTATACCCAACAATATCAATTGAATGATGAATGATTCCATTCCAAAAAAAATTGAACTGAATGATAAGGGACACCATTCCCGTTAATCTCAAATGAATGATAAGGTATTCCATTCCCAATATAAATATAAATGATATAGAGCATCATGCACAAAATATCACCTCAATGGAGAATGATGCAACTTTTTCAACACTTCCCTTAACTATAACACAACATCCAATACCAATTGTTTAATAAAAATTATCAATAATTTCATTTAATACGTTATTATACTATAATAAAATTATATATTCCATTTCAATTTTCAATAAATACAATTTAGTCAACAGAATAAATAATAATTCAACAAGGTCTAAGTGATATATCCAATGACCTACATTTAAGATACATATATAGTCCATGAGAAAGTCAATGCAAAAATTATGATTCATCATGATCATTTCATTTTCCAATTTAAGAACTAATGATAAAGAGATCCATGTGCATACACAAGCCATATTATGATTTGATTCAAATGATTTAATATATATGTTCATTAATAAAAAATTAAGAACCAAAGATTTTATTTAACAATTTGAAATTTCAATTAACAATCCAAAGCCACCATAGGAGGTGTTTTGGTTGTATATGCATTTATAAATTCCTGATTCATTTAAAGAACACTCTCAAGGGGTGATTTAATCATAGGGAAATGACATTAGATATTAGAATTTTAAAAAAATCACCTTAATAGGTGGTTTGGGTTGAGTTTTTTGACGTACAACTATCTAAAGGGTCTAAGGAAGATCAAGGTTATTATCTAAGGGTTTTATTTAAGGTATTTCACATTATAGAAGAAATGTGTAGAAAGCATGACATGAAGGTTTTTTTATAAATAATGAAACTTTAAGGGAAAGGAAAATAGACTACCTGAATCATGGTTAGGATGTATCACTCATCCATTACTAGCCTTTGATTTGAACCGAAATGAGATAAATCAAAATATGAGACAAACACCCTGAAAATATCCCATATGAACATGCATGAAAATTACATCCAATAAAGAAAAAGAAAAGGAGATAAGAATATAGATGAATAATAGACTATCCATGGTCTATCCAACATGATTTATGGAGATTTATTTAGAGTCTTAATAAAGGAGATCCACCAATTCCTAGGTGAGGGAGGAGGGAGATCTCCCAATGTGGGGATGCTATGTGAAATGATAATGAGAAAGGAGAAACGAGGATTTAAAGAAGAGGATGAGAAAAAGGTAATTTATATCCCCTTTAAAGAGTTACACATTTTGGGAACATGGTTGAGAAAAGTATGAGATAACAATATAGTGCCACTGTCCAAGAACCTCTTAGATGCTTGGTTGCCTCGTACAGTTTACCAATTGTACGACACTACAATCCAAAGCACCCACCACCTCAGATGGTTGCATTGAATTGTTAGAGAAACCATATGTGGTAATTTTTCACTAATTCACTAAGTCACACGGTTTCCCTGGTGATTCTACATAGTTTCAAAAAAAAAAATGAACCCCTCTACAAACTGGCCACAGGGTTTGGGCCGTATGGTTTTCATAAACTGTGCGCCCCTATCTTTTTCTACTAAAACTATGTTTTTTCAAAACATAACACTTTTGAAACTCATAAAAATACCTGACATACCTATGTAACCTTAAAAACCATATAAAAAAATCACATTTATGTGTTCTAACTCACAAAATTCCATTTTAAAGCGTAATTTATGATTCGATGCATCCACTAAATGAAAAACTCAAACTCATTTAGAAATTTCAACCTTTCCAAAAAACAAGGTCTTGAAACCTCTCAACCTTAGAACTTATCATCACTGAGGAGTCATCTTGGAGAATTAAAACATCACCTGACCTACTTGGGTTATGATTTTCTTCTCAAATGGCCACATTAAATTTCCAAATGTCCAATTCACATCCAAAGGTTACTCTAAACACACGACACTCAAGCCACTAAAACTTGAGACAACTCTCATAAACATTGAAGAAACATTAGGAAGACACTTAAAAGATCCAATATAACCTAATAAATTATCACATCATTGTCCCTTTAATTATCTTAACCATGGTGATCCCCACCATATGTTCTACTCTGTACCGTCCAATCTTGAGTCACAGTATTCCCACCATCAGAATATCCTATTGAAGAATTAATTTTTTTTCCTAAAGACACTATTAGAATATTTATCAAATAACATATAAGGTAACTACCGTTAGTCCTTGATTTATTTGAAATGGTAAAAATCCAATTGAAAAAGATCTTACTTGTTACATAGGTTTTTTCGTGAAAAGGCACAATCTGCCTTTAAACTGAACCTGTCTCATCCCAATGGTGTGTTAAAAAAGGTTCTTTACCTACCAAATATAACCATTAGAAGAAACCAATTTAAAACACCTTTGATTGACTACTTTATAAGGACACTCTACATTAATAACCGATGCATCCTAAATCAGATCCCAATGCCTTTTGTCCAAGGAATTTAACGCTAATGAGTTTACACGTGAGACGTCGGTACACAGCCGAGACATACACACCTCAGAACCACTATCCATGCCCAAAGGATGTATGCTACCTAGAGGTTGAGTCAATGAATCAGTAGGTGTATGTGATTCTTTTAAAGTAATTCCTACTCAAGAATCCATGTTTCACTCAGGAAAATTATACCTATATAGTGATTCAAGTCTATGACCATGGTCAAACATAAAAAATTAAGTAGATTACCTATAATTTTCTAATAAATATATCCATACACTATTCAATTTTTCAAGAAACATATGACTTATAAAACTACCATCATACAACGGGTCCCAAGGTTTCATGACCCTTCTCACATGAGGTTATCCTACCAGTTATCAATGTCACACTCCATTCCTTAGGATCATCCTTGTCATCACATCCATGAAATGATTTCATGATCACCAAATTACATGATTTTTCAATCCTTGGACATATCCATTGGGAGGGATAAGACTCCTATCATCCCTGAGAACCAACATAAAAGTCACCCATAACCTATTCCATCTTTTCAAGAATGGTTCTCACATAATTTTCTGAAATTCAGATTAAATAAGGCTAATCATCCTCAAAAGGCAAAAGGTGTACTCCCTACCTTATGGATTACCTTAATCATCTCTTCAAGAATGAATCCCAAGGATTCCCTCAATAAAAGAATAAAATATACATAGGTATCATGGAATATAGTTGATGGTCTCTCAGGGTACTTAGGAAAATGACTAGATATTGGGAATGATAACCTCTAACTATGAGTACAGTAGAATTCCATTGGCAGGTGCATGTCTCTCTTCCCAAGACACTATCAAATCAAACATGTTTTATTTTCCTTAACCAACCCCAACAACACATCTCTCAATAATCCATGTTAAGGTCCACCCGTGCGTCAACTGCCTTTAAACACCCAATTTATTTTTATGTTAGACCTTATCAGAAGGAATTTCCTTTAATTTTCTCAATTATTCAGGTCACCCTGCCCATAAGATTCAATTATTGAAACATTTTATCCTTAGAAAGCACTTGTTTACTTAATGATGATCTATATTAACCATTTACCTTTTGAAATTATCATGAAATATACCTTCCATATGAAGTGGGAATACATCCCATATCATCTAATTCAAGTACTGACTCATGCTCCTGTAAGTCACGCATCCATAAGTCTAGGTTTACTATGCTACATGGAATATCTATTTTAACACACTAGGATATCCCTTAGAATTCCTCTTAAAAATTGGTCACCTCACATGTTCCATGATTTATCAAATGACCACCCACATTATGGTGTCATTTCAGAAATTAAAGCAACAACCACACAACCACGTGTCAATAGGTCTAGGCACCAAAACAGTCCTTCCCATCGAATCTAGGTTCAAAAACTAGCACTCAAGGTTCTTACCCAGAAATAAAGGCATCATTATTCCAATATTTAAAACCCCAGGCACCCATTGTGCATCAGCCTATAAATGAGTGTAAAACCAATCTCATTTTCTATAAGGAAAATGAAAAAAATTGGCTAACCACTGTAGCAATATTTACTTGATCAAGACAACATTGTTTACACACTAATGTCTAAGTCAAAGCTAAGGGCCTCTAGGTATCCCACCTACCCCTATCGTTCAAACTCAAAATAGGGATACTAAGTTCATCCACCTATCCATAATGTCTTTAAAACCAAAACCATATCCCACTTAGGACCCTTTATTATATTCTATATAATAAACCTATAAACCCTTTGAAATGTTAAACAAGAAGTAGTTACAGAAATAATTTATCAGTAAGGGACAAAACCTATCAACATATTCATAATACCATCACTTTCCAAGCCTCGACCTACTAGGACTTGATTCATTCTGAGTATCCTCATAGTGGAGGGCTCCATAGAGGGTCACCATGTCAATATAATATGATAAGGAGGCGAATTTTATTGAATAGTTTAATAGTATTGGTAAACTAGATACATATTTAAAATTCACATTATATTTTAAACAGAAAATAAAAAAATTGATTTTTTTGTGAATTCCATTATTCCCCTTAGCATATCCCTGAATATCAATCACAAAACACATCCTTGTATCCTTGGGAAAATAAAACATAAGAAAGGGGTGATATCATCTTCTTAGTAAGGGTAAGCATATAATGGAATATATGAATAAATAAGGTGTAATCAATCTGAAAAGGTAAATAATTGAAACACATGACATATATATAATAAATTGAGCATAATATGGTAGGAATTAATAATTATCAAATAATTCTATAAAAATAATCATATGATCTTGAAAACATAACCAAAAATATTCTAACTAATCAAATAATCGGAAGGAATATCAATAATTGAGTTCATAATGATGGAAATAATAATTATGGACATCTAAAGCATACCATTGAGTCCTTCTTCCAAGATATATAAATAAATGGGTAAGGTCTCATCCAAAACCTAATATACTTTGTCTCATGAAACATACTGATTCATTTAGGGGATAAAGAGGTCCTTGCTAGTCACTTACTTAGTCCAATGCATTCCCCATATGAAAGTGTTGAAAATAATCAATATAAACATTCATATTGAAAATATTACCTATGAAATGTTATTAATTACCCCAATAAATAAACATATTCATAAACCATCTAGAGTAAAATGGTGAATGGTAATGAAATTGTACAACCCCATTCAAATTGATCACAAACCAACTAGAGAAATAATAAGGATGTATTAAATAAAAAATATCCTTAGTGGGTTATAAGTAAAATAGAGGGTTTATTTTTTTATGAATACAAATACCATGAAAAGATCCTTACAATTTTTTTTGAGAAAAATAAACTTTACATTTTTTAAAATCACATTAAAAAAAATTAAAATTAAAATTTGAAATTACTTTTTATTGAAAATAACCTCTTAAAAACATAAAATGATCATTAAAACATTAATCGGCCAAGATTGTGGAAATTTCTATTTATTCCATACACATTAAAACTAATATTTCTTTCACATTTTCTATTAAATCAAATCATGCATTGTTTTGAAAAATACCTAAAGATTCCCTTCAATTTTTTTTAAAAAGTAAAAATGGTTACAAATGTATTTAGTAAATCATTTTTAAAAGGTTAAATGTTTTTTTGAAAACATTCTAAGAAAAACATGGGTTTCCAACTAATGAAATAAATAATGATCTATTTTCTTAAAAACATTTTCCCAATCATTTTAAGTACTAAAGAGAAGAAAAATGGCACTATTACTTGAAAAAGTTCATGAATAACCAGATTTGAAGAAAATAGATTTATTTTAAGATAGAAATATGAAATAATTCCCCCTAGGTAGACATAACCATAAATATTTCTGAATAATTATGATATTTTGAAATAAACCCTTACTAATTTTCTAACATACTAATCTAAATCCCCATAAAATAAATGACATCAAATAAAACTTTAAATAAAATAAAGATAAATGGATTCAGGATATGTCATATCAAAGGGGTAGTATATACAACCCAAAAATTAAATAAGTGGTGAATAAGTAATATGTATCATGGAAGTAAAAATGAGATGATAAACACTTTCCTCGGGTCCAATTTCTTTCGTATGCATCCATACTGCCTTCTATAAGAGAAACCACCTTTGGATCTCCTCTTAAAGACCCTAGGGATGGTATTTTTGAATAAAAAGAAGCCCTAGAATATTTCAACGGATGTTGGGGAGAGATTTTTTTAGGGATTGGTTGATCCAAAATGCTTAAGGTGTGTTAATAAGTGAGGTGAGGGAGTTACCTTTTATCACTGGGGAAAGGGAACCCTCTTAGAAATTACTCAAAAATTTCCCAAGGGAATCTGAAATGAAAAATTAATTCACATTAAAAAGCTTAAAAATAACCATATTTTATAATTTGGGATAGTATAAGGTGGAAATATTCCCATACAATAATCTTTTTGCAAGTTTTTAGGTCATTTTTACCCTTATCTTTTTAGTTTAACCCCTCAGTAAACCCATTTTTACCCTAACTATAGAAAATAATTTTTATTCTTTTCACTATTCATTTTGGTAAAAAATTATATTGATTTTATTAGATAACATAAAATATTATTATTCAAAACAGGTAATCCATTTTCCCAAATTCCATTCATATAAGTGAAAAAATTTAATTTAAAATTAATTCCGCAGATGTGATGAGAAAGCGGGTTTTCAAAGATAAAATGTTTAAATGTTTACAATGTTTCTATATGAAAATTCAAAATTAAAATGATTAAAATTAACGAAATTATATTAATAGATATATAATTGAACTCATTTTACTTTAAATAAAATTTAAAATATAATTTAACTTTCAATATAATTTAAATGAAAAGGAATTTTTTAGTAAAAATCATCATTTTCACTATTCATAAAAAAACGAAACATTTTAGAAAAATAATAAAATTTAATCCTAAGATAATTTTTATGTGTTGATTTAAAAAATAATTTTTATTTTTTAAAATATTTTTTTAAAATTTATAAAAATTATTTAAAAAATATGTGCACAAAGTGAGACTAAATTGCCTTTTAGAAAAATTCAGTTTTTCAGAAAACATTTCTTTTACTTTCAAATGTTTCTAATTTTATTTATAATCAATAAATAATCATTTGATTTATTATATATGTGTTTAAACCATAAAAGTTTCATAATTTAGATAATATTATACATATATTCCAACTTAACAGCTATGCTATAATTGTAATGTTTAGATAACAATAATTCAAATAAAGTATAATGTTTTGTTAAAACCCGGTGTTGTGTGCATCACAATATATTAAATAGATTGAATTTATTTAAAAATAAATGTATTATAAAGTCTTGAGATGTTATATTATCTTCTAATATTGGTGTTTTATGTCATACATGATATTGAACATGATGTTCCTATTTTAAAAATCATGGGGTATTATATTATCCCCCCTTAAATAAATTGTATCTTAAAAATTTAGTATTTATCTCAATAATCAAGGGTTTAACATTTGAGAATATCTTTTTTGAAAACCCAAAATAAAACATCCTCTCGATAAGAGGTAAATGGAATTACAATGTTCATATGTAATAATAGATAACTAGGTTTCTATGTTCGAGGAAATTTTTGTAAAGTAAAGGTATATACATGGAAGAAAAATATAAATAGTTATAAAGAGTGATAGTGTTAATTTATCACAAGAATCTTAATGATCAATGGAAAGTTAAGGACCTCAAAATAATAAATCTATGAAAATTTAAAAGGCCATTGGTTCAAAATATATGAAGTTATTGGGATAAATTTCTGTTTCAATATCCTTTTTCTGTAGTTGATTAATTCCTTTACCATTATGATAAATAACACTAGAAAATATAATTACAATTCCATCCCTTGTTTATGATTTGATCAATTTCCACTTTATTTCTTACTCTAAGAAATGAATATCCAAGATGTTTTTTTATATTGGAAGCACTAAAATTACCTTCTAATGGATCATAAGATCCATGAAAGAGTAAAAACCTATTCCCATATGTTTACTAAAACCAAAATGGTTATATAAACTTATCAAATAACACCCAAAGATAAAATTATTCTATTACATATATATTTAACCTTAAGAATCATCCAAAATATGTATTTCCAAATTCAAAGTCTAAATTTTTTGAAGGAATTTCACTAAATCAAGATTATATTCCCAATAAAATATAAAGTGGATCATAATGTCACATTAAAAATATGTTAACACCTTTATCACCATAAAAAATTAATGAAAACCTTCATGCTTCTAAATATAAAATCTCAGGTTGTTGGATATATTCCATAAATCAATATTTGTAGTAAGCTCTATCAAAGATTAAATAAACCATCAAAACTATAACCAATTTCATGGTCATTAACACTAACCCATAAACATATCATTATTATATCAACATTGTAAACATATTAAGCGTTATCCTCCTTCAATATTGGGTTTTCCAAGAATTTGAACTTTTCATCAAATCACTTTTCTTGGTCATCAATACCATTCAACATATGCTCTGAAATCCTTTAGGAAATAATACTATAGTACAATACTTATACATTTCATGATTCTTATAACCATAATATCATTGATAAAATACTCCGATAAAATAATTATTTAATCCAAACACAAACACATTAATCATTATAATTCATTTGTAGTAATTACATAAGCTTGACCTTGATCCATTAGAATATTTTGAGGTGTATTACATTAAAGCTTGAGGAATTAATTTTCATATTAACCTATATGCTTATAGTAGAAGCATTTTACATTGGAATATTATTTAATTTCCTTGAAATCATAATAATGATGTAATTTTTCTCCACACTTGAATTAAAATCCTTTCCTTTTAAGCATGTACCACCAAGGTGTTTCCTTCTATAAGTATCACATGTTGGAAAATACTTATTTCCCTCACCCCATTATAATTTTTTTCTATTTCATCCTATTTTTATTTGAATTCCATTTGAATACATAATACTTATAGAATCAATTTCTCTATCGAGACAACACATGATACTATGTCTTCATATGATGAAAATGTATATGGGACTAGTTTCCTATGAAATATTGTCTTAAACTCATTAAATAAATTATCATTATTATTCTTTAGATTATGTGAATTTATATGGTTCTCATTCCTTCCACTAGGATCCATTTATAAATGACTCATATACTATATTAGATCATAAAATTATGAAACATAATGTATAATCCCAAAACTAGTAAAACACTTAACATAAATCGAAAAATTTATGAATAGATAATATCATAATAATAAACATGGTTTCATTGGGGATATAATTATTTTCAAATACATCATAATGGTTGAAAAATAAAATGTGAATTATCCTAAGAATACTTCTTGGAGTATCATACCAAGTGAATAGTAAGTTCTATTTTCATGAACCAGGTGAGGACTGGGTCAAGCCCAATACAACCTTTCAGAGTTATTAACCCTATGCACATCTGTTCCAGAACCACATCTACATATAGTATCCCTAGAGATATGTATTTACTAGGAAAAACCACAAAATATTTTCCTTAACAAAACATTAAAATGTTCTTCTATACATATGCTCAATGTTTATCATAGGGTTATGTTAACTAATCTAGGTTTTCCTAAATCTAGTTCCTAAGGATTCTACATAACTTCATCTGATATCAACTATAGAAACCCCAAATGAAGTAACTTGGAGCCACTTTCTACATTTTTACATTGGAACTAGATAAAAGGTATCACATCTTAAAGAAATTAATCGTTTAGTAGTCTTGGTGAATCAGATAAATACTTGAAATTCACATTAAATTTTAAGCATAAAATACAAAAAGTATTTTCTTTTTGAATTCTACTATTCCCTTTATCATATCCCTACATATAAATCACAGAACACTTCCTATTATCCTAGGGAAAATAAAACATAATAAAGGGGTGAGCTAAGATTCTAAGTAAGGGTATTCATACAATAAAAGATATGAATAAATAATGAATAATCAATATGCAAAGGTAAATAATAGAAAAAAATTCCATTTAATCAATAAATTGAGAAAAATATAGTTGAAATAAATAATAATCAAATAATTACATATAAATAATCACATGAGCTTGAAACCTAATAATAGATATTATAACTAATTGAATAATCACATGGAATATCAATAACTAAATTCATAATGATGGAATTAAAAATTCTAGAAATCTAAAACATTTTTTCAATGCCTTGATCCAAAACATATAAATTAATGGTTAAGGCTTCTTCCAAAACCCAATCTACTTTTTCTCATGAGACATACTGATGCATCAAGGGGTTATAGAAGGCGTCAAACATCACTTACTAAGTCCAATAAATTCCTCACATGAAATGGGTGAAACCTAATAAACATAAAAATTCATATTGAAAATCTAACATATGAAATGTTAATACTTACCTCAATCAATAAACATAATCATAAACCATACATAGTAAAATGGTGAATGGTAATAAAATTTTACATCCCCATTCAAAATTATCATAAACTATCTATAGAAATAATAAGGATGAAATAAATACAACATATACTTAATGAATCATAATTAAAATAGAGGGTTGATTTAATTGATGAATAAAAATACCATTAAAATATCCTAATTTTTTTTGAGAAAATAACCTTTGCATTTTGAAAATAACCTTTTAAAATAAAAAGTTCATAAAACATTTTTATAAAAAATTTCATTGAAAATTTCAATTTAAAACATTTAAAATAAGAATTAAAATTTTTATTTATCATAAAGGTAGAAAATTATATTCATGTTATATATATTTAAACAAAGATACCATTCACATTTTCGGTAAAAGAGAAACATGTATTGTTTTGAAAATGATATGAAGATTCCTTTCAATTTTTTAAAGTAAAAATAAGTAAAAATGTATTTAATAAATCATTTTAAAAAGGTTAAAAACATTTTTTTTTGTAAAAATGGATTTTTATGTAAAAGGGTTTCTATCTAAAGAGGGAAATAAAGTCTGATTTTATTAAAAACATTTTCTCAATCATTTTAAGTACCAAAGAGTGAAAAATGATATGTTACATGAAAAAGTTCATTAATAACCATAGGTGAATAAAATAGATTGATTTTAAGTTATAAATATAAAATAATTCTCCCAAGGGAGATAAAAATCTAAAAAACCTTGAATAATGATGAGATTGTAAAATAAACCCTTATAACTTTGGTAACTTCTGAATCCTAAGCCCCATAAAATTAATGAAATCAAATGAAACTTTAAAGACCATGAAGATAAATATATTTATGATAAAATATATCATTAGTTAAGTATATATACCATAAAAATTAAATAATATATGAATGCGGACTTTTTTTTATATAAGTAAAAGTGATATTAAAAAGCCTTACCTCAAGTCTGATTTCCTTTATATGTGTCCATACCATATTATTTAAGAGAAACCTCCTTTGTATTTCCTCTTAAGAACCCTAATAATGACCTTTTTAGAGTACTAAAAACTTTAGAATATAAATAAGGATGTTGTTAGGATATTTTTTAAGGTTTTTATTGATCACAATGGCTCTAGGGGTGTGAATAAGTGAGGGTAGGGAGTAACTTTTTATAAATTTGGAAAGTGAACCCTCTTGGAATACTTGGAAATTCCACAAAATAATCCAATATGAAAAAGTCATTCACATGAAAAAAGCTTTCAAATAACATTAGGTTTGAATTTTGGATATTATAAGGTTGAAATATGTCTATCCAATATGATTTTAAAAAGATGGTATGTTATTTTAACCCTTATCTTCTTAGTTTAACCCCTAGTAAATCCATTTTAAATTAACTACGATAATTAATTTTTATTATTTTCACTATTGATTTGGTAAAAAAATAATTTGAAATTATTAGATAATTCAAATTATTATGATTCAAAATATGGAATCCATTTTTCTAATTCCTTTCAGATAAGTGTCAGATTTAATTTAAAATTAGTCCAGTAGGTGCGACGAGAAAGCGAGTTTTAAAAGATAAAAAGTTCAAAAGATCACAAAGTTTTTATTTCAAAATTAAATATGAAAATGATTAAAATAGACAAATTGGATTAATATATATATAATTGAACTAATATTACTTTAATACTTATTTAAAATATAATTCAAATTTTTAAATAATTTAACTGAAAATTTAGTTGTTATTAAAAATGAGTATTTTCACTATTCATCGAAAAATGAAACATTTCCAAAAAATAATTTTTTTACCATAATATGAATAGTACATGATGATTTAAAAAATTAGGTTTATTTTTTCAAATAAATTTTATAAAATTGGTGAAAATTAATTATAAATTATGGGTGTAAAGCATGACTAAACTGCCTTTTAGAAAAATATTATTTTTCAGAAAAAAAATTCTTTTAATTTAAAATTATATACATTTTATTTATAAATAATAGATAGCCATTGAATTTATTTTATACCTATGTAAACCATAAAATTTTCATAATTTATTTAGAACTATTCATACTTTCCAACCCAATGACTAGGTTATTAGGGTCATGTTTAAATATTATTAGTCAAACAGGTTTAGGGTCCAAGAAAAGCCTATCCCTATCAAATTAATATAAAATAAAAGAAGTTATAGAACAAGGGGTTTAAAAAGGTGAGAGTGAATCACACCATGCACATCCATATCAAAAAAATGAGAGAAAAATTATGGAGTAACAAATGACCATCTCAAGGAAATCTCCATGATTACTCTATTAGATAAAGCATCAACAACCTTGTTGGCCTCCCTATAAGAATGAGTTAAATCCACGTGAAGATAGTCAAGAAGTTGAAGACATGAAATACATGATGGAATCATTCTCCATTGGACATTCCTGGAACTCATCTTCAGAATATAAGCCACTTTGGTAGAGTCATATTCCTCCTAGATATGTATCCATCCATATTAGACAACATAGTTGATAGATCTAATCATCATCCATAGTTCAACTTCAATTGTTGAACCAATGACAATATAGTGATAGAAAATACCTTTAACGAGAACCTGATGGATACAGCAGATAACACCACATCCTGAAGGTTCTGGTGCGCCCGATTCCACCCCATCCATAGTCACATTCATACATAAAAGGTGGGTGGGATCCATCTAATTGATTTCAACATCATAGGCTTCCTGACCCTTTTAGGAACAAAAACCATTTTTAGAATAATCAGGTTATATATATTGTTATTCATGGAACCGGTTTTAATTTTGGAGGCTTCCAAGACCTCATTGTACACAACATTCAGAAAATCCATTAATGATGATCAATGATTCTCAAAGGAAATTTTGTTTATTTCCTTCCAAATAAAGGTAAAGACAGCAACCACAATTGTGACCATAAGAGAAATAATCCAGTCACTATTCTCAGCAGTAGTGATTGAAGTCATGAAACTATCCAGGCAGTCTAGAGAAATATTGACACCAAACACATCCTCCAGCTATTTCCAGATTCTCCGTGAGAACTTATAGGATAAGAAAACATACCAGATGGTATCATCATACTATATACAATGGTAGAAGATAAGATCTATGTGTATCCTGATTTTATAGAGGAGACTATTTATAGGAAGTATAAACTTATAGGCCCTCCACATAAGTAGGTAATGCGATGGAGAAATGAAAGGCCTTTTGAAATATTGTAGCCATAGGCGAGTAGGGTTGGAACCATCACACATGAACCTATAATACTCCCAGGAGGTGAACCTGCCATTAGAATTTGGGGTCAAAATAAGGATTTCATAATATATAAATATGTAATGCTATATCTCCAACTAGATTTTAGTGGATTTATAACTCTATAATTATAAGTTCTGATTAATATTAACAATGGAGTAGTTTTCCACAAGGGGAGTCACCTCCATTCTTTCATTTAATGGTCATTCCATCCATTTCATGGTCCAAAGATTGAGATCATAGATCTTGTAGACAAGTCATGTTGAGAATTGCATGATGCCACTATAGTCATGTTTAATAGCATGCTAGATTGAATAAGAAACATACATATAATTCCTAGTATGTAGCTTTGATATAAATCTATAGGATAGAAACTCTAGAGAAACATAAATGGATGTCATCAAGGTCCATGTGAATTTTCTAATAAGGTAATCATTGAATATTTTCAGATCCTTGATTCCCATACCCCCTAAATCAGTGGGTTTAATGCATTCATTCCAATCTACAGTGATGTGTTTCTTTTCTTAGATGGATCGAGCCCAAATAAAGTTCCTAATAAACACCATAATCTCCTTAATGACAGTACGATTCCATCTATAAATATAAAAGGAATATAAAAACATTGAAGTGATAATAGAGTTAACAAGAAAAATTATTCTAGATTGAGAAATGGTTTTCCCTTTCCAGTTATTCATTTGGGAAACAATTTGGGAGGATATTCTTTCATGTCAGTTTCTTTTAAACCATACCCAAAATAGAGGCACCCAAGATACATAAAAGGAAGGGCCTGATTCTTCACTCCAAGTTTCCTTGAAATCATAATATTCTTAGAGATAGTCATCTCATTCCCAATCATAATAAAGTACTTATTACAACTTATCACCTATCCAAAAATCTCCTCATAATGATTGAAGATTCCCTGGATACACAAAATTGCACCTTTGTCAGCTTTTATAAATAGAAAAATTTCATCATTATAAATGAGGTGGGAGGGGGTGAAGAGATCCCTTTCAGACTTAATTTTCATATGTAATCCATCTTGCACAAGATCATTCGGACAAACACTTAATTATTCTTCATCTAAATAAAATATAATTCTGGAAAGGAGGTCTCTTTTTCTGACCCCCTAAAGCAATAAATATATCCTCAAGAAGATCCATTTAGGAGGATTCATAACCTATCACTATTATGGAAGGTATTAACCAAATTAATTAAGGACTTAGAGAAGCCATGTTTTCTGAGTATTGAAAATATAAATTTCCAATTTATAGTATCAAATTCCT
Source organism: Viscum album (assembly GCA_963277665.1). Lineage (NCBI taxonomy): Eukaryota > Viridiplantae > Streptophyta > Magnoliopsida > Santalales > Viscaceae > Viscum > Viscum album. The sequence goes on from OY728127.1 coordinate 596,888,956, forward strand.
TATATCTTTCCAATTTATGGGAAAATATACCATTAATAACTTTACTCTTCATAATGTTGACACATTCTGATGTCGTAAGGAGAAATTTCTGAATTTTTATTCTAGGGAAACATCCAAATTGATTAGGGGTTATAAAATCACTAGAAATATGTCCAAGCCTTAGAGAAATAATCTTACTGATGATTTTGGTGATTGTGTTCCCAATTGTGACTAGCCTGAAGTACTTGATGTACAATTCATTTTCCTTTTTTGTAAAAAAGGTAATGAAGGATGCATTAAAACCATAGGGAATAGATGCATGACTAAAAAACTCTCTCACAACATTAATGAACTCCGAACGCACAATGTCCCAGTAGAACATGAAAAATTTATTAGTAAACCCATCTGGCCCAACCACACTATCAATGTTCAAGGATAAAAGTCAAGTCTTGATTTATTTCTCCATTAGAGCTTCAATAAGCATATTTTTCTATAGAGTTCCAATGGTGGGATCAATATTATAAAGAATATTCAATGTTCCATTACTACCTTTCTCTGAGTAAAGTTCAGAAAATAAATTTACCATAGCATCAAAGATTTCATGTTCTGAGCTATATAAGGATCCATTAATTTTGATAGCATTAACACCTCTCTTGGTCTTCTTTACTCTTTAAAAACACTGAAATAAATTTGAATTCTTGTTCGCTTATTATAAAAATTTGAAATTATTTTGGTTCCTGGCCATTCTTTCTTGAAGGATAAGAAGGCCATCAAGGTGAGATAGGGCCTCAATATCATCTCTAGAAAGAACATAATGATTCTAACTTTCATTTTGACACTAAATTAGGAGTTGTTCAGTGGCCTAAATGTCATTTTATAAATTTAAAAATGAATTCTAGCTCCATTGTTTGATCATTTTTTTGACATTTTTTAGATTTCAAGATAACATTTCAAGAGATCTACCAATAGATTCAAGCATCCAAGAATTTGAGGTGACCTCCCTGCATCCAGGAACAACAAGAAAATCATTGTTGAACTTAAGAGGAAGGGAAGATGATATTACCCTACCAGTAAAAATATCCACTAAAATTGGGTTATAATAGAGTGAAATTTGGTAAAAACCAGTTCATAGACCACAATAGCATCGTTTCTATAATCAATTTGAACAAGGCATCTGTCTAACTTTCTGGATTATCACCTATTTAGAGTGTACCTTCTCCAAGTACAATCTGATCCCATAATTGGGACTTTAAACAAATGATATTTTTCAATACACGAAGAGAATTTAGAGGCCTCCAATATATTAAAGTGAGTTTCTATATTTTGATCAAGTCTAAGGATGGTATTGAAGTCAGACATGACTTCCCAACATTTGGACACTTGAGTAGAGAAGTCATCAGGATCCTTCCAGAGAGCCCTCTTTTTGATATAAAAGTTGGAGGCATCAAAAAACGAAAGGGAGATGACAATAACTTAAATATCAATATCAACTGAATCATCATGATGATTCCTAATGCATGAGTGAATGCATATGCTATCACACTTGAGAACCCAAAGTGTTTTAGAACCATTCTCTTTTAAATTTTGTGAGATAGAGGATTAACCAATGGAGGCCCATTTAAAGGAATTCTATTTTCAAACTTCATTTTTGGTTCTTATGTATCCATCAACAAGGGTTTATAGGTCAAAATGAAATGTCCTAGGGCGTTGATCATGGGAGATTTCCCAAGAACATTAAAATTCCATAAGGTGATCTTAATTTGTTGAGAGATGTTTTGCCCCTAGTTTGAGACCCTCCCTTCCTTGGTGGTTCCACCATTTTCTTCTTGGTCTTCCCTTTTTTATTTCCCTTTAATAAGCTTAAAATCCAAACAAACATCATCATTATCAGAAGGGTAAAATGAGGTCTCATACGGTTCATCATGATCCCATATCCTTCTAATGAGAGGGGTGGAGTTATAGGGAGATTGATCAATTACCAAGGAGGCATCCCAAATGACTCTTTTCTTAGTAGTTTTAATTGTAGGGAATTGAGAGAAAGGTTACTTCATCACGTTCTGATAAGACACATACTCAATTTTTGGATCATTTTTAGAATTTCTCTAAGAAATTCTGGGTGTAGTTTTATTCTTAATGGGTATCTTTGGGTTACTACTATTAGTCAGCCTACATACCCAATGACCGTCCTCATGCATAACCTTTTGTGTGATGACTTGAGGAGGAGGCTACTAGAGTACCACAAACACATACTATTCAATATCACAAGATTGATCAACTATATCATCCACATTATCTGGTTTCTTCTTGTTGTGGGGAAAGATAATTGGATCTACGATATGTTTATATATAAGTCTCTAAATATATTGAGTATCTTCCCTAGACCGTATGTCCTAAGCATCACATGCATTAGATAGTTTCTGATCTTGTGTTTTAGGAGTTGTGTCATCCATGATGATATTAACATAAAATTGGGGGGGGGGTGGTAGAAATTAGGTCATCCTCCTTGTTATCAATTGGGTTACTCTTTCCAGGAGTGTGGGGGACATTGCCTGCACTTTTTGAATGATATGAAACATCCATTTCCATCATCATCATTTGTGTGTCAATTTTCTAAATATTAAATTCCATTATTGTCTCCTCAATTTCAACTATTCCTAAAATTTCATCCACCATAGGTTCCAACTTAGGATAATCCCCTGATGTATGAGAAGGAGCCACAACCACCATATTCTCAGATTGAGGGTCCTTCCTAATGAAGGAACCTGAATTCTCATTGGAGTTTCTTGTATTCCCTTTACCTTTATCATTATCCATCCTATAGGATTAGTCATCAAGGCCTTTGAAATTGTATAATTATAGAATTTGGACCTAGTTAATTCCTATTCCATGTGGCCAAATAAGCTGTAGTCCTTATAGAAATTGGGATTCATTTCAAAAAGGATTTCCAAATAAATACTATCATCCCTTATGGTGATAACTACATCTTCCCCCAAAGTGGTGTCTATATCTACTTCCACAAGGACTCTATCATAGTGGCCGAACCATGTATTATCCATTTTATTATCAAATCTAATTGGGTTACCAACTGAAGTGGAAATATCCTATAGAATTATTCGGTGCCAAAAGAACCAATTGAGCTTTAATATCCAAATCTGTATCTACGTGTGAGTGTTCCTCACATTCAGTGGATCAAATTTGCGATCCCACTCCTGTATCCTCATAATTCTGGGCTTCATTGAAATAGAACCAAAACTCTATGCATTCCCTTTCACCTCATCATTGGGGAATTCAATGTGGAAGTATCCCCTTACCATGATGTTCATTCACCAGTCCCCAAAGCCCCATACCATAGAAATTATATTAAAAAGATCATTAAACCTCCTTGTATGATCATTGAGTAATACCTTACCCAGAAATTTATAAATGAAGACAATTTATCATCAGTTTATTTTATTTTAATTTTACTTTATTTAGTTTAAAAAAATAAAAAAAAATATAAAAATAAAAGAACATGTCGTAGGTCGTGGGGAAAAGCCCGTCACAACTGTCCATGCCACTGAGACTCAAAGCTAAGATTGAAGGGAGACTGTGGCACACGCTTTCATCATCAACCACCAGGTGAATTCATTCCATGATTCTCATTTTCAAATTTCCCTTTGAACACCTCTCCCATTCCCCCTTATAAGTTTTCATTAAACACTGGGGACAATGTTATTCTATGTTGGGGGGAGATGAAATAAAAAAAGATTTTTTTAATAAGAACATGCATGGAAAGAAAAATTCCATTAACCTTGAACATGATAACAAACATTGAAAACTCTAAAATTGGATATCAAATAATTTTGCATGCCCTGATTCTGATTTTAATGCAAGTTTAAGTTCGTGAGCATAGTTTTTGGAAAGTACGGTTGTCCGATGTGATTTTTCAAAGTTTACATTTTCATCCTCTTAATAAAAATTCCACAATGCATGTCTACTGGATCTTGGGTGTAAATTTGAGTTCTTGGGTCCCTTTCATTATAGCATAGGGTTCTGAGGTCACTTTTATTTTAATTGGAGTATCAAAACAAAACAAAAAAAACAAAAAAACAAAAAAACAATTTTTTTTGAAAAACAGACCACATAGAGCAATGTTTTGTCCAAATGTGTGGAATCTAACACTTGGGGATTGTGACTCCATAGTTGTCTTGCCCAGAGTGAGGCTTTATATCTTTATTTTAGAGCATGGAATTGACAATATCTGTGGCGTATGGAACTTGGGGATCGTGACTCCATAATTGTCTTGCCTAGAGTTAGTATTTTCATATCTATTGTGGTTAAAAAAATAAAAAAAAAACAAAAATAAAAATCAAAAAAACAAAAACATAATTGGATACTCATCTTAAGGTTTAATGTGATTCCCACTTAGCGCTTCCATTTTTTCCCCTTGAACAATAAAATGGGCACTATATCTTTTTTGATGCACAACACTTTATCATGCTTAATTGAAATTGGATGAAATGTGGCGATGAATTTGAACAAAGGAATGGGATTGGGCTTGGGATATGCTTATGGACCTCGCTTGTTTTAAATGATTTTTATGGGTTTCATAATGTTTTTGGTATGAGGTCTTTGGGTGAGAAATGTGTATTGAAATGTTTTTGGAAAAGGGGATTCGAATTTCATATTTGTAATATATTTTGCTCGGGACTAGAAAAACTCAAGTTGGGGGGTGTGATTAGTCACTGAAAGTGGATAATATTCATTGTTAATATCTTAATATTAATGTGTTTCAAAGTTCATAAACATCAATTTTAGTCCAATTCAGAAATTGAACTTCATTCCCCATCATTGGGAAATTCATACTTAAAATTTCATTTTGGGCCCACTCAATAAATTGATTGTGAAAAATACATTGTTCATAATTTTAATTTTATATTTTCTTATATTATTCATTACTTTATTTGGAACATTTTATCTTTTAGGTCTGATAGATGAATCCCATGGGAAGATGATGATTTTTGCGCCTGAATGCAGAACTTTGCTGGAAAAAGCATAATGGGCCTTAGGCCAATCAGACAAATGTGGGGCCCACAAACCAAGCCCAATTAAGCTCAAAGTTTTACAGTAGAAATATAAAAATATTAGGATCATTTTATTCAACTGTGGATGGAGATAATTCTGAAGTTTTCATGATGATAAAGGGATTTGATGTTGAAATTTAAATGGTGGGCCCAACATGATTGCACATAAAGTCGTCCCACCATTTCGACCATAACTTCCAAACTGCTACGCCAAATTAACTAAACTTTTTACAGCTCTTATAGGACAGATGGAAGAGAATATTTATCTTCAACAACCCCTCCGGATTCGGCCTTATTAAATTACAAATTCACACATCAAAATGGTAGATGAATCTGGCTGGTTTTGTGGTCAACTTTGTAACGTCAATTTTCTTTTAATTATTCACACTCTTTTTGACTCTCTTAATTTTTTGGGGGTAAATTGATTGTTGGGGGGTGGAACTAATGCTCCTAATATTCCTATATAAGGATATTTTGGTGAAGGGAAGAAGGATCTCATATTTTTCTTATCATCTTTTGTTGCTTGTTTCATTGTATGGTTATGCTTCCAAAGTACCTTTGTAATGTTTTCCATTTCCATGTAAGTTTTTTTGTATCTTTATGTTCTTAATCAACTTATTTATCTAATATATTTTCCATTTATTTTATTAAAACTTCATTATAACAAAGCACAGTGATATCTCTGTGTTGTGGTGAATTAGTTCACACATAAGTGTGAATTTCATTCACGCACATGGAGGAGTGCTCGTTATTTCTGCGGTTTTAATTTCTTCAATCCAATTATTTTAAGAAATCTTCTTCCCACCATTTAGAGAATAGAATCAATGGAGGGATAACCCTTTAATGGGTTGATCGTAGGAAGATGCAAAGGGTGGATTGAATGTTATTTTATGAAGGAATTGTTGTTAATTGGCTAATTAATTTAAGACTTCCATTCTTCAGTTATTTCTACTCTTCATATTCACTTTGTTTGAGCAAGCTAAATTCGAGTACTAAATGACCATATACCTTAGAGAGATCATGAATTTGGTTCTCTAAGTGTATAATGGATTATTAATTGTGTTTAGTAAGCACCAAACCAGAAAATGATGAAGGTAGTGTTATTTTTGAAGAATGGATTCATCAAGAATTAATAAAACCAAAATTGTCTAAAGAAGTAAAATTCATTCAATCCACCCTGAGCATAATCCTAAAATCAACCCATTTTCATTGAATTTAATTCACTTAGGTTTCTTAGAGTTATTTAAAACCGTCTAAAATAAAAACCAAAGTTTTCCACTTCACAACTCATCCTCTACCAAATCATAGCGTCTCAAGGTTACTTTCTTGGTCCCTGTGGATTCGACCCCTACATGTACTACATCGACCACTTTTACCAGTAGGGTAAATTTGGGAGCAACCAGATTATCTCACCCAAAATCCATACTTTTCAAAAAAATAAAGTATTTTATATGATGAACCATCTCTCATGCATGAGAGGAAGGGATCCTAGAATAGTTCTTGAAATAAAAAATATATTATAGGTGTGGAAAACAGGACTAAAAAGACTAATTTAATAAGTGATGAAAATATATGCTATTTTTATGGGATTCATTTTCATATTTCATGTTTTTTTTGAATCATTCGAACATATTTCATATTACAAAGATAGATATATTTCTAAATATGAAAATAAGCATAAGTTTCTTGAAAATTATGGAAGGAAAATCATCTAGAATAAGGAATACATTAAATTCTATTATTGTGGAAGACTAAGACACAACCAGATTAAGTTTCAAGAAGCCCGAGGGCTCAAATTTAGAAGTAAAACTATTCTTATATCAATATATCAACCAATAAATGATGACATGATGTATTTTTTTAATGGGATATGTTTTATGTGTGATAATCATGGTCATTTGGAATGATATTACAGTTGGATCAAAGTAAGGAAGGAAAAGGAACCTAAAGGTAGATCCCCAACTCCAATGGTGTATAACAATAAATAATACACTAGAATAAAACCTAAAAATTTTAAAAATAGGTTTAAAGTATCAGAGGGAACAAAAGGATCTCAAAAAAATGTATACCAAGCATCTCCAGTTTTTGACTCCCAATATCTCTCTTGGAAAGAATGTGAATGCATCTATAAGAAAAGGGAGGATATGATCTAGTTTTAATTAAGAATAATATATGTAAAATAAAAGAATCACCTCTAGTAATAAAGGAAGAGGTGACTAAAATAATTTATAAAAGAGAAAGAGACCTCCAATAGAGGGTTATGTAAGAGTAGAGAACCAGTGGAAAGACTCCTTAGAGAAAGAACCATGAAAAATGGCATATAAGTGGAGTATAAATGAAATAAATTTATACTAGTGGGTTTAAACCCCAAAAAATGTAAAAGTCCAATCCTATAAAACCTATATATCGGAATAATACTGAGCACACAGGTAATGGAAGTCTAGTTTTATGTACAGAACAATTGAAGTTGGATGGAAAGATAAAACAAACATAAAAATAGTACAATTCATTCCAAGAAAATGGAAGAGGGGTTTTCCATCAAGGTCAACCAAAATCCTCTACTTGATTATTCTAGGGGTATCCCCTCTCTCCATAAATTAAATGATTCTAGTATCTATTGGAATTTTTGTAGGACCGAGGGTAAGATACAATACATGAGGTGTGTGAGTGCTGAATGAGAACAAGTTCATAAGTTGAATGGAGATACATGCAATAAGAAGAATCTAAACTCTTTAAATTTACATATGGTATGATATTTAATATTTGGTGTTACACAAAAAATATATTTTTAAAATATGTATCTAGAAGTTTAATTTTGTGTAAAAGGAAAATTATATGATGAAGGGCCTGGTGTGAAACTAAAGAGTTTTCAAGGATATACTTGAATGATCCAGTGGTTCCAAGTCACATTGAATATTAAACCATTGTTATAATTCCTCAGTTCAAGTGTTATTTTTCCAATGATTGGAGGCCAATTTAGGTATAAATAGAACCATTAATGTATTTCATGATTATCTATTTTGTTCTAGTAATGTGGTATCAACTAATTGTTTTTAGGATACCAAGAATCTATGAGAGAAGATCAACAATGTTTCCAACAAGTGGTCTCCCTATTATGAAGAGTAATTCAACATCTGAATTCATCTCAACAATCAATATTAATGATCTATATCAGTAAAAAGATATAGGTTTTTAGGGATATATGAAGACAATCACTCTAGGAGATATAACCTCATTTAAAAAGAGATTCCTATAAAGAATTAAAAAAAGTAGAACTGCTAGAATCCACGGAATCAAGTGAGTGACATGGAAAAAATTGGCATTTAGTATCTAAAACTTTTTTTACTACATTTTGTTCTAAATCAGTAGTCTTAGAGGATCTATTAATGACTCAATTCTAAGTGGTAATTTAACTTGTTGAAAATATTTTAGTAGTGTGAAAATATAAATAAGAATATGGATCTGATCTTGAAAAGTGATAAAAGAATCAATTCTTCAATCTAAATTTGATAAAAATAGTCAATACTAAAATTGAAAATAGTTAACATAGATAGATGGTCTTAGGATTTCAACCTATGGTGTCTCCTGGTCTATGAAGAAGTGCATGACCAAAGGAGGAGAGTAATTTCTCTTTATCTGGATTTCAAGAGAAAACAAAATGTGTATCCCCTCATGATTTTATATATTATCTAATGTCGAAAACATAGAGATCATTGAATAAGGGGGAGTAAAATAAAAAATTATGTAATCTATTATTAAATTCTATGAGAAAAGGGGGGATTTATGTTGAGGTTATGATTGATATCCATTGTGATAATTCAAATTCTAAAAGTATCATAAAAAATCTAGTCCATCATTCAATAAAAAATCACATTGAAATAACATATCACTTCATCAAGAAGAATTTTTTGTATGGGATTGAGAAACTAGAGTATATGCCTACCAAAATACAGGTTGCAGACATCCTGAGAAATTAATTACCTAGAGAAGTGTTTGAACAACATTGAATAGCTCTCGGAGTCTAGTCAACTCCCCACATGTGAAAAATGTGAATATGGAACCCCCTTTTCCCTGAGGCATGGTGGGTTTTCACCTATATACTGATATGTGTTGTTTACTATGTTTCATACCAAAGAGGAGTGACATGCAGGTTCATTAAAAAAGGGTATAAAATGTCTTAATCAAGACATGGAAGAAAATAATAGATGGAAAAATTGGTCTACCAATGAAGAAGAATCCTGAAAAGAAGTGGCCATTGGGTTCATGGTGAAAGAATTAAACATGGGTTAATAAGTAATATTGAAGGATGATATCATTCAATCTTTTAGTGTTGAGAAGGTTTTTGGTGGAAGTTTTATGAATGAAGTGATCTATTGATGAAATTTTCAATATACTCTTGTTTCTCATGCTGAGATTGAATCTTGTGGGATTAAAGTACGTGCTATGTAATTCTCTGATCACTATATGGGGTTGTAGAAGGAAAATGGGTTTTCATGTGAATGAATTTTCCACAAGTTTCATATTGATGATTATAAGTGTAGTTAAAAAATACAAAGAGGGATATTGTTGAAAAAATCCATATTAATGGTACCTTTGGTTTGATTTTATTTTTTTGAAAAGGTTTGAGGTTTTTTTAAAAGTTTGGATATAAAAGGAGGTGTGAAGATTGATCCTGAATTTTAGAACTGATCTCATGGAGTGAGAATGTATATACTAATCTCGCAGAGTATGAATGTATGAACTGATCTCATAGATCATTATTGTATGAAATGATCTTCTGGAGAAAAATTTTATGAACTTGTCTCATGGAGTGAGAATGTATAAACTGATCTCATGGATAGAAAATTTTAGATATGATCATTCATAGAATAAAATTTATAAATGGTCTTGTTGAGCAGTCATAGGAAGAACCAAATTATTGTCATAATATCTCTCATTAATATCATGCGGAGAAATTCAAGACACAACATGATTGTTAAAGGATTTCTAGGAGATATAATTTAAAGCGTATGAAGAAAAAGAAGATGGAAATGATAGATATCATACCATCATTCAAAATCAAGAGACTTCATGATTGTTTTTGGATCATATGATGGGATCTTATGAAGCGGTTCAAGACAATGTCGCTAATACTACATGATTTTCATTGGATATTGTGAAAGGGATCACATGAAGTTCTCATGATATTATTTGGATATAATGACGTGATCATGAAATGTGTTTAATATTGTCTTGGGACATCACAACGGGATCACATGAAGCGCTAAAAGACACTGTCAATTACCACTGCATGATTTTCAATTGATCTAATAATGAGATTACACAAAGTTAATGATGAAAATTGTTAGGTTGGTGGAATAAATGACTAACTATGATTTTAAGAGTTAAAGTGGTGGAATGTTTCCTATAAATACCCACTTAACTGTCCTTAATAAGTGATGAAGTTTTTCTTAAAATATTTATCTAAAGGTTATTCTGGAGAAGGGGTTTGATGTGAAGTAAAGAATTACATATGATTGACATCACATAAGTGTTTTAAATAAGTATAATGAAGTATTGTGCAAGAATCATGTGATTTGTGTAATCAAAATAATGTTCGTGAAGGGGTATCACGATGGTATCTTGTGAATAGATGTATGTGTAGTGTGTTTGCATTCATAACAATACCCATTGATATCACATGATCCACATAACATAAAAAAGTTCTTGTTATAGATTAAAATGATCTGCATGAACACAGAAAAGACACGTGATCCGCGTGAACAAAAAAAATCCATGTGATCCACATGAAAAATATAGAGTCTTGAAATCCACATAAGTAGAACATAGTCTTATGTTGAATTTTTGTGATATATGAAAACAAAAAAAGGTCTCACAGAGGGGTCTCATGGTGCAGCCTCATGGAGCGGTCTCACGAAGGGGTCTCATAAAGGAGTCTCATAAAAGTCTTACACACCAGCATCTTGCACAAGGGTTATCTTCTAGGATTTCATGTAAGGGTTATATGCTAGGATCTGATGCAATAGTTATGCATTGAGATATCACGTAGGGGTAATATACCTGGGTATTGTGCAAGGAGATATGTGTGAAGGTTAACCTATGAAAAATATCATTTTCATATCTGAATTTTTAATAAGAAGAAGAATGCTGAGGATCTATACCATCTAAAGATATTTGCAGAAGGAGTTTATTAACTATTATATTCAAGGTAGTGGAAATAAGACTAGACATCTCTTGAAGATATTGAAAATGTGAGGAGGAATTTCCATGACCTCTCATGGAATAGGGATGCATAAGGGTATGTTCACATAAAGGATGTGAAAGAGAATGTAAATTTAAAATTCACCAATCATACATCTGGTTTAGCTCTAAAAAATGGAAGATATTTTTCTTTGGCCTTCGTGATAATTGTTTTTCCTTTTGGAGCAGTGAGAATCATAGGGAAGTGAGAAGGAACTGATCCTAGGGAGATAATTCATCCACAAAAGTAACTGTAAAGTATGTGACCCTGATAAGGAGTGAACTATGCTAAAAAAACATCAGTGTGATTTAGTGTATTTAGTATATTATCACATTGCCTTTGTTTTCTCCTTGGACATAGTCCAGTAAAGGTGAACCAAGTGAAAATTTGTGTGTCATTGTGTTTGGTTTATTTATTTAATTTCTATGAATTATCGTTAGATAAAGTTAGAAAGGATAAGAAAAAAAAAACTAAATAAAAAAAATAAGTTACCATCATAATAAATAGGTCAATATCCAGTGGGGTTGGAAGAATTTCTAAAAGAATATCCATAAACTGATTCACCCCTTCTCTTGGTATCTAAGACAATTTTGTTCCAAACATTATCATTTTAAAATGGTTATAAGGGTAAGATGGTAGATAATATCTTATTTTTATAGAATCATAATAAGGTTATAAAATTATTATATATTAATTATTTATATTTTTTAACCATCCATGTGAGGTAGTGATGAAAAATGAAATACATCACATTGTGAAGGTGGTAGTCCACACGTATGAACGAGTGATGTTTTCATTTCCCATTGGACAGAAAAGGGGATGAAAAAGGCTGGTACTATAAACATAATAATATTTTAGTATATTGAAGTTGATATTTTTATTATATCATCACGTTTATGATATTTTATAAGGAGGTATAAGAAGAAATAAATACAAAAGAACTCGGTTAAGAGTTATACCTCTTCTTTTGGAAAACCTCCTATTGCTCACACCCCATGATTTCTTAGGTTATTCATTTTGTTATGACTAGGACCTATAGGATGTGGGGAAGGAAGTTTGGAAGGGAATTTATTGGGGCATGTTTGACCTAGTGTGCTCAATGTTTGCGAATAAGTGGGGATACGAGGTGGCCTTTTATAAGTTAGGGGAGTCACAAACTTGTAATTATTCTTAACATTTAAATATTATTAGGGTATTAATAATAGTAGTGTGGAACTAAAACAATTAAATTTTGAAGATAATATGATAAAAGTAAAAATACCCACATCTGATAATAATTTATATGATATTTCTTTACATTATCATAATATTTTAACGTTAATTAACCATTTTTACCCCTTTATCTATGTGAAAACATTTTTACCAATGTTATTATTCACAATGATAAAAAATTAAATTTAACTCATTAATAATTTTTAATATCTTAATTCAATGCATGAAATCCATTTTTCATGATTAAAATTTTAGAAGTGTCATAATTTAATTTTAATATAACTGTACAAAATGCAACAAAAAACTATTTTTTAGAAAAATGCGTTTTTAAGCATAAAAATGACGGTATACCAAAATCATCTATTTTGATTATTAATATGAAATTAATTAGAATATTTATAATAAAATTTATCTTATGATAATTTAAAACCAAATCCAAAATACAATATTGATTTTATATTATTATTTTTAAATAAAATAAATTATAGTTTTTCCAAATTCAGTATTTTTCATTATTCACTAAAAAATCAACTTTTTTTAAAAAATAAAAAAAATTCACCCAAATCTAAATTATAATATATGTATCTAAAAATTATATATATTTTATCAAATATAAATTCTAAAATTTAGAAACTTTACATTTAAATGTAACTATAAACTCTTTCTATTATAATGATGAAATAATATGATGTAAAATGAGAAATAGTTATGGGATATAACCTTTAATTGTTATAGGACTCTATTAGGTATTACACCTATAATATCTAGTATAAGTTTCCAAGAATATATTATATGAATCATAATCTAAACCACACTCACTATTTTTTTACCATATCCATCATTCTTATTATTCATCACATATCTCTAACTGTCTGTACTCCATGCCTGAAAAGAACTAACCGAAGGTGGTGATTTTGAAAGTAGATTAATATACCATATATATAAAACTAATCTTTCACCACTTAATACTCCACTAAATTTATCCATGATAGTTAATTGGTTATACAATATTGATATATCTAATATCAATGTTATCTTCAACATGATGTTTGATCAATGGAACCACTTTGGTTGTCTTTAGGTGAAATCCTAACCCACTCTCATAGGTAGGGAGAATATTTTCAAAGAATAATCAGCCACCAAAATTCTATTGGGGGAATCCAAAATAGGTGGTTTTGAATAGAAGAACAACCCCATATTGAAATATCTCTCACTAGAGGCTCCAATCTAGCCACTAATATTGAGATTATATAACAAAACATTTCCAAGGAACACTCACACGACGTATATGAGACTCAATGGATGCTCATACATGTTCATTTTTCCAATGGAGGGTATACCATCCTTGAATAAAACTATATCTTGAATAAGGGAACAAACTTAAACCATGGAAGATCATTCCAGTTATGAGTTCAAGAAAAACATAATCTATTAATATATCACTATACTATGTAGAGAGCTTAATGCAAGAATCATCATTTGGCTATCTAGAGTATGAACTAGATATAAGCATGAATCTCAATCTCCAACCAACCCTATATCTCTTGAGGATTATAATTCTTAAAAAAACCTTATGGAATATATCATGAGAACAAAAACAATATACCTAGCTTATAATTAGTCTTTTCTAACCTATCAGGAACTACCATATACTCTATGAGAAGATCTCCACTAAGAGAAAATGGGGAGAAAAACTACCTCTGATCATGGGGAAAGAACATATTTCAATAGATTATTAGAAATAATTCCCCATTTCTCAATAATAAATTTAACGAGGCCCAACTATAGGCATTAAATTATCACAACCCTTTCTCTACACACAATCCAACTATCTATCGGTAGAATCCTCAATTTAATAGAATGATCCCAAAATAATTAGAGTATATATCGATGAAAAGACACAAAAAGAACATGAAATATTATAAATTACTTCTATATGATGCATTTAATAACAATATTATACCCCAAAACAATATCTTTTATCTCTTGGTTGGATAAAAGATTACCAGAGTCCCAGTGAAAGGATTCATTGATTTCTTCACCTACACTGGTCTCTCTAGTCTACTAAATGAACTCAAGGATCCTTTAACATCATTTCCATAAATTCTAAAACTATTCCTCACATGACTACTAACTCTAAACTCTGTTATCTGGACTTGACATCATTGATACCCCTTTAAAATGACCCAACCCACCAAGGCCCTACCTGGGCTGGCAGTAATCTAAGTACACCACCCCAAACACACCTCTCAAAAGCCATGGGATGGTGACCATAACTAATTAGGAAAATATCACAACATGGGATACCTTATCCTATATCAAACTACTATAAAAACATATCCCTTATGTAAAATATAACCAAAAAACCCAGTAGTGTATAACAAAAAAATGAAATGTATACAGTGCGTGCATGTGACATCACAAGGTAAGTACATAACCACATTAGAAAAAAACCATAAGAATCATACACTATAAAAAGTCTCCAAACCCAATGATCATGGAACAAGGTATAACTATTCATCACTACAAGGAATCCTACATTAGTCTTTGACTGTAATAGTCACAACTACAAATATGAACCACCAAGCTCTTCAAAGTACCATAAAGTGTCATCTTTGAATAAATAGCATATGATCCACATCCACCTAGACCTCATTTAAACTATGAATCCTCTTCAGAAAATAAATAAATGTGGGAAAAATCACATGTAGATTTAGTATAAACCTACTTAGTATAATGACCTAGAACTATAATAGAGATAAATATAAATATGAAAAATCAAACTCTAAAATAAGAAGGTAATTGGAAGGAGTATAAGGATGAATTAAAATATTATCTATAACCAGAAGTCACAGGGACATATATAAATCTCCAAAATCTCACATCTAATACATGAAGGTCTATATCTCACAAGAATATATGGATTCTTAGATAACCAAAAGTCTCACTAAGTCTAAAGTAAATAACCCAACTATAATTAGCATATTAAAGGCTTCTTAGGGGTTCCTGAGCAGTCATAAGGCTCGAAGTATCCAAACTATGAAACATTTCTAACATCTATATTACCATTCATAAACCAAAAAGTGGAAAATACCCCTTATTAAATTATTATCATCAGTCGAGGGATTACCACATCTTACTACCCACAACTATCGAGTCACTATTCTTGAAACACTATAAGGAACCCACACCTTGTATGTGATTTTTGTCCGATCAAGTGAGTTTCAACACCTACTAAAAAAACTACATATCTTCGTAAAACCCATGTAATGTCTCAAAAACTAGTAGAACCATGCCTCTATAAAAAATAAATGTCAACCTAGGGAGCATCCTACCCGTATAGAGTCCCCAAACATCATCAAGTAGATCTTGTTAGACGAGGGAGTACCCTACTCCATAGATAATGGACCTACATCGTATTTCCCCCTCCCCCCAAGGGTATCTCTCTTGAACCTACTGTGAGGGAAGATAGAAAATTATTCTTGAAATCTTCCTCAAATAAGGCATGGGTTGGAAATTACCATTGAGGGTAATGAGAGGCAGTACCTTCCATGGAGAATATGAGGAACACAAGATAGGATGATAAAACCAAAAATATTCTACTCATAAGAAATAAAAGATCCCAATACATTAATATAATGTCATATATATTTAAAATCTATAAAATTACTATAAGTACCAAAATAAAATACTTGACAATGACTTTGAATCCCAAACAACTCCTGAACAACTCCTCAAGATAGTATTGTCCACCTTGAACACCAATCAGTTCCTGAAGACCTAAAAAATAGTATATATATTGGGGTGAATATAAAGGTATACTTAGTAGGATCCTCCCTATACCATCTCTTGTAAAAGTAAATAATGCATACTAAAAACCAATGAATAGGAAATGAAACTAACTCATCACCTGATTAGGTATTGTAAAATTCCTAGCCTCATCATGACCCTTTACCCAAGTATCACATATAAGTAATAATAAAATTTCAAACATAAGGATAAAAGTTAAGGTAGTCCCTACCACTTACTCACAAGTTTTATTCTCTCACCCCAACATCGCACATTATAAAAAATCTGTCTACAAATAAACCACATGTGTTAAAAGAAACTGTATAAAAACCCACACCTCATGTCTCACATAATATCATAAAGAATATCCACATCATTAGATAGTAAACAAGTAGTTTCCAGGAGGCACCAAAACCCATTCATCATGTATTATATGTCAATCCATTATATCCCATACACAACATACCCATAACATCCCATATGATACTATATCTAAAGATACATGTGCCTGAAATAATCATAATCCATTACAACCCTCAATACACATGCATGGGAAATATAACCAATGTTCATACTAGCATGTAATAATAATACCAGAAGAATATAGTGGGGGGTAGTGGGAATTTATCCATCCATCCTTGCCAACCTAGATTTTAGTGATTACATCCCCATAGTCCATTGGGAATTGGTCTCCCTACCGACATGGGTGGGGTTGTATATAAAATAACATAACATATTGAATATATATAGCTCAAACACACACTAATGGAAACTATATATCCATAATATCATCAAAATATATTGTCTGTTGGAGATTCTACTACCACCACTAAGGAATAGATAACCTATATTCACAAAAACATTTTAAAGAGTCTTTTAATTAATTATTTCTATTAAACATTTTATTTTTACATAATAGAAACTGGTTATCTAAGTCAACCATCAAAATTCGAACTCTATGGGTTAAATAATTTAATATTAATTATCATTCCATAAATGTAAGTACTCTAAGACTCATTCTAAAAAACAATAAAAGTTGTATAAACCATTCATATCTAATTGAACCAAGCATTGGAAAAAGGATATATAAAAACTAGAAGCCTAACCATATGGAATTGAAATATGATTAATTAATAGTAAAAAATAATAGATTTTATCACAATAAATAATGGGAATGACTAGCCTCAACCCACTCTATCGAACCCACTTCCATCCCCTGAACCACAATGCGTATCACCATCCATCCTATCGTATCATGCACCAACTGCTACTAAAAACTTGAGCATCCCCACCTATTTATTTCTAAACCATCATCTATACTAGGCTCAAATCTGGTCGCATATCAAGGATCACATCCATAGAAAAAAAAAGGTAACAATAAAACAACAAATAGTTATCAGGGAATAATCTCTTTAAGAAAATTGGCTCACTCTACCCAAAAAAATTATCTTTAGGAAACAAATGATTTGTTTATATATTGAATTAACGAATTCATTTAAAATAGGTTACTACCAAAAAGAACCCAAGTCATCAATTATCAACATCTAGAAGTTATTTAAACATGATTCAAGCATCACTTCAATCTATATCATATATAATGAGAAACAATAATGATTAAACATGCCTATTTATTATTTAGTCATTAACCATTACCAAATTTATGTTATTTATCCGATTTACAAGAAAAATAAACATGATAAACCATAACATAAAAAATCTGTCATACAATCTAGAAAATCAAGAGGAAAACTATTAACATGACATAAACACATGCAACCATAACAAACAAAACCAATTATATATTTATTTTACTTTTAATTTTGTTAAGGTTAATTCCACCATTACCCAATGAGATAAATCATGATACCTTTACAATTCAACTTTAAAATAAAAGAATCAATGTATCACCAACCTAAAGTCTTTCAAAGTTCTTAGAATGAGAAGGGAACAACAAGAATAGATCTCTAATAATATCTCCCACAATTAATTAATGGTCCCTATAGATGCCTATAACAAACCATATTTCTCATACATAAATAATACATCTTATTATATAAATATTCAATACATAACATAATGATCGATTCCATAACTATAAAATCTTAGTGACTTTAGAAACATGGATAAAAAATAACTTGATCATAAGAGATCTACATAATATCCCAATATGTTTGTTATAACTAGCACACTTCTTAGAAATATCATACATAGAACCATTCTTCAAAACATTGGGAAAGGAATGATAATAAAGGATGATCTCATAAGCTTAGTAAGGGTAAAATGGGAGATATCAACGATTACTTAATAATTACATTAGTATAAGGGTATAAGAAAATGTGATTAATTTTTGAAAACCATACCCGGCATATCCTAGATCATAATATTGAGTCATGGAAAAAATATTGGTAGTTTATAAGATATTAATAATAAAATTATATAAAAACATGATCCATGGGAGTATAATATTGGAATAAAATTTAAGTTTGTGGCATACACATAATTATAGAAAATAATTTCCTTAGACAAGGCTCACTTACAATACTATCATAGTGGATTGTGGTTACCCACAATTCCATCATATCCTTAGTCAAAGCTCACTCCAAAGACTATCAAAGTGGATAATGTCCCTTACTGAACAAAATTAACTCCCCATTCCAGTCCTTATTGTCACATGAGATATCCATCTTTACCAAATTCATTGTAGAGATATATAATTTTATTACCACTCACCACATAATTAAAATCCATTCATATGTGTTCCAAAATTTTATAAAACATTTTTCATATATCATAATTCAGGGAAAGGAAATGAGTTTTGAAAATATTTCAATAATTTATCAGTGTAACCCATGGAAAATAAAAGAGTTTTATAAAAATCTCATCATTATAATTATACACCATACAAATAAATAATTTGGATTGTACCACTTGATCATATCCCCATAAAATCATAATTAACATTTATTTATTCTATCTTATATGAAAATTCTTTTAAAAAATCACATGGATCATTTCTGGTAGAGAATACCCTTTTAATTTTGAAATCACTTATTTAAAATATAAAAATTTACCAAATATTAAGGAAAAAATTTGATTTTAAAAGAAAATTTTAAACTTATAATGTAAGATTCAAATCATTTATTAGTCTCGATGGAGGAAAACTTCATTCATGTCATATATATTAAAATAATTATTCCTTTAACATTTTTGATAAAATTTCAAAAGTACCTTATTCAAAAAATGACAAGAAGATTAATTTTAAACAATTTTTTAAAAATTAAATCATGGGTAAATATTAATTTCACGAATAATATTACAATTAAAAAAACTACATGAAATATTTTTAGAAAATGTGGTTATAGAAGAAAAAAGATTCTCGACCAAAGAAGAAATAATTTTTGTTTTTCTTAAAACAAAATTCACCACCATTTTAAGTAAAAAGGAGTTGAAAATTGTATTATTAGTTGAAAATTATATGAATAATAATAGAATAATAAAATTAATGGGATTATTTAGATATAGGTCATAAAATTTCATCATTGGAAACTTAATCCTAAACAATACTAATAAACAATGAGATTTCAACATATAACTCTTACCTCAAGTTTGAATTTCTTCAAAAGCACTCTATACTCATATATAATAAATATAAATTTATTATAATAATATAATTGATTAATAAAAATACTTATAATATCCTATAAGATCCACATATATCATTTCAATACCCATTTATTAATAATTTCAAATTAATATCATTGTTTCTGGGTGTTAATCATTTCATTTTTCAATAGAAATTCGATTCCCTAGTTCTGATTATTGTAATTTGATCATGGTTCCATAATATCCAAAATATTTATATGGATATAATTATCATATATATATTCATTATATATAAATATAAATATATTTATCTATAAAAGGCATAGATAGAAAAATGAATTACACTGTTTACAGAGACGGTAGGTCCTGCGCTTACAAGAACATTGTTTTCACTTTTTGATAGACAAAATAAAGAAATTTAAATAATAATTTAGTTTTAAAGAGTAATTATTATATCATAAATATCAAATATATTCATTATATATATCCTTATTAGCATTTATGAAAATATGAAACTAAAAAAAATGACATCGCTTCATGGAGGTGGTTGTCCACACACACACATAATGAACGTTATTGTTTTTCAAAATATGGGAAGCTAAGAAGGTAGATATGATATTATAATTTAAAAAGAATAATTATTTCATAAATAAAAAATATAAACATTAAACCAATGATAATAAAAATCCATGAAATATGGTGATGGAAAATGACTTATATTGCTATATGGAGGTGGTAGTCCACATGTATGCTTGAGTGATACTTTCACTTTCGTTGATGAACGTTACCTATTATTCGAGTATCCTATATATGTTTTCACTAAATCCTTTATTGGCTGTATTTATATAAAAAATAAGTTTTCTATTATGAGAGTAGGGTATTTTACGGTCAGTCCAAATGGATTGAGATGTGTGAAGTGAATGAGTTCCCTTTTATAGTTTAGGAGGAGTGACATTCTTTTAAATACTCAAAAGTTTTCACTATTGGGAGGTCCCCCTTACCTCATGTGGATCCAATATTGATAATTAATGGGGTTTAAGGATGATATGGTATCCACATATCCACCATAGAATATATAATATGTTTTAAACATTTGTTTCCTTAACTCCCAAGTTTCCTTATTATACCATTATGTTAACTAGTTTTCTAACCAAAGTAATTTATCCTTTAATACTAAATTAGAGTGAGATATATTAGAAATTATTTAATCTATAATTATAAATATTATAAAAAATTTACAATATTAAAAATTCCATGTGTGTAGGAAATTAATTTTAACAAAAGCGCATGTAATGCACAAAACACTACTTTAACCCTAACCGTGCTAACAAGGTTTTTACTATTTAGGGGTAAATATTTTCATTATAAAAGATAAATTTGTCCATTAATGTACCATAGAATATATTTATTAACATTTAAAAATAACTTTTAATAATATATGATTTTAAGTAATTTTAAATCATTTAATAAAATATCATTTATTATAAAATAACATTAATGTCAATTTTGACATTATTCATTTAATTTGTATTAAAAAAATATCACAAAAATAATTTAATTTGAATATATTAAGCTCACGACTATGTAACATGATATATTAATCTATAAAATTAATGGAACATAATAATTCATCAATTTACTTCTCATTTAATATTTTTAGTGCCATTTATTTTATTTAATTATTAACTAAATAATTATTGTATTGGCATCTCCTAAGCACTTTAAGTAATTTTTTCATGTATAAAAATTAAAGATAAATTATTATGATAACTAAAAATATTTTTTATTTAAAAATATAATTTATAACCAAACCTATGTAGTTTATTACCTTATTATAAAGCTGTATAGATATTAAAATCAAGAAAAGTACTTTTTTTTCCTTTTTCATTACTTAACATATTATATGGGTCACTATCATGGAAACGTATCCCAAAAAGTTATATAATTCTATAATAAAATTAATAGGGTATACATATAGCCATACAATGGGAGTTGGAAAAATAGGTATGTCATTTTACACCTTACATTCAAATTTTAACAAATTAGTATACTTGTTTTTACCTTAATCATTGTAATTAATTTTAACTAATTTGATTAATCATTATAGAAAAAAAATTAAGTTGAAATTATTTTATAATATAAATTATTATTATTAAAATTATTTAATCCATTTGGAAAAATTTTAATCATAAAAGTGGATGAATTAAATTTAAAATTGATTCCGTAAACGTGATGAGAAAGCAGAGTTGTAAAGTGAAAATGGGAAAAATGTAAAAAAGTTTTAATATCTAAATTTAATATGAAATTGATTCCAATGACACAAATTGGATTAATAGATTTATAATTCAACTATTTTTATTTTAAAACCAATTAAAAATATAATTTAACAATATAAATTATTTAAACAAAAAGGTTGTTTTCAATTAAAATTCACTATTTTTCACTATTCATCAAAAAATGAAACTTCTATGAAAAATCATAAATATTCAGCCTAAGATAATTTTGGTATTACAAATTAAAAAATGAAATTTAAATTTTCAAATAAATTTTCTAAAATCATTAAAATTTAATTTTAAACTATGTGTGCCAAGCATTATTAAATCGTCTTTTAGAAAAAACATAGTTTTTCAGAAAAACATTTATTTTTTTAAATGATTATTATTATATTTACAATCAATACATAAATAATAAAAATGTGAAAACTATATATTTTTATATTTTAGTTAATACTATTCAATCCCTCCATTCCAACTACTAGGATATAACTATCATATTAAATAATAATATTATTAGTATATTGTTGTTTGGTAAAACTTGGTATTGTGTGTAACACAGGAGAAACTTAGTATCGTCTTTACCCAAAGATAAAATTAGTGTTGTGTATAGAAAAATATTAAATTTTTATTTCATATAAAGAAATATTAACTTTATGTAGAGTGAAACATAATACATCAAATAATTTTAATTTATTGAAAAAAATTCATAAAAACTCTATTTGTTACAAGGATTTTATCACCTACCATCTGAGATAAAAATACCTTTTTAATAGGAATCAAGAGACATATAATGGATTTAATTTTCATTTTATGTTCATATTGATCATTTTAATCATATACGACCATAGGTTTCTTCAAAATAACAAATTTAACTTCCCTTCCTCAGCAATTGATATGGGATTTATATAAAGAAATTAAATCCATAACCAAAATAACATAAAATTCCACAATTGAAAAAAAATATTTGTAGGAATCACATATCCAGAAAATTAAATAATATAAGAACCATAAAATTTATATTTTATTATCATTCCACTAGTGGATTTTAATACTAATTCAACATCTATTGGTTTTGGTGGTATTGTGATACACTTTGAAAACTATTTAGATATAAAATAGTTGGTAGATCTAGAATCAAATAAGACCTTAGCAGTTATAGAGTGGAATATAAGTGTAATTTTTTACCAATTAATTATCATACCCCACATCATCAATAGTGATCACATGGAACTTCCCTTTGTCTCTTGGATTCATAGGTTTCTAACATTGATAATCATCATTATCCATTTTATTTGTACATAAGTTAACAAAATGTATATACTCCTTGTATTTGAATCACTATAGTGTGGGTAGTGATTTTTTTGTTTCTTTATATCCATCATTTTCAAAATTATTCATCCCATCACTTCAACATTAAATTTCCCAGTGACCTTTCTTTCTACACATAAAATATTTACCAGCCCCTTAAGAATATTTCCTCAATGTTTCCTTCCACACTCATAAATGAAGGATTATTTTCTTCTCTCCATGGTTTTTATTATTAGAATATACTTTTAATTTCATATTTATTTTCTTATAAAAAACATGATATTTATGGTTAAATATAATCTTCATCTCCATATTGATAACAGATCAAATGATTACTCCATATCCACTAAAATTTCTTATGGTTAACACCCTTAAAAGGCTTGGTTTTCACCATTTAAGAATCGATCAACCTTAATTTTATGTTTGATGTTGACACTAGAAGTGTACCTCTAATGTATTGTAATTTTTTCCTATTTTAACTAATGGATTAATCATCCACATGCATTAGATCAAGGAATTCCATCTCTATTTTCATGTGAAGAATATGAGGAAAATACTTATAAAAACGTAAGTTCCTAAACTCATCACACAGTAAGGAGTCAATTTCTTCCAATAGGATTGTGTTCATGATAATATTCCACCATTAATATTATTCACATTTAAAATGATAAATAGCTAAAATAACTTTTTCATATTCCAAAAACTGTAAAATGGAAAATATCTTTTCAGCAGAACTGATCCATTTCTCAACAACTAGTGGGTTAGTGGAGTCACTAAAAAAGGTGGATTTTGCCTCATAAAAGAATAAATATAAATTTTTCCCTCATTTTTTTATTTGGAAGCTCAAAATGATTCATATATTGAGACATTTACATAATAATAACAATAATACTTTTCATTCCGGTACCCATAACATTTGTTTTATCAGGAGGATAATCCTTTCATTTTCCATCACATTTAGCATTAATAGAATTCCTTCTAGTTATATCCATTGTTTAAAACCCAAAATCATAATGTAATAAACAATAATCATATTAAGAAACCATATAATAATAAAAAATTATATATAGGATGTATAAATAATGAAACATTCTTTTCAATATGAAATACCTTAGGTTTAACCTATTCCATCAATGATTATAATCTATTTAAATCATTTATAATTGTTCATAAATAAAATGCAAATTAACCCAAGTATATCCCCTAGGAGTATCAAAATAGGTTTACAATAGGGTAACACTCACCATACAACATAATGATGACTAATATATACTCAAAAAACTATTTTAAAGTTCATTACACCTAGATTCATCTATTCTTAAACAACATCTACTTGTAGTATCTATACTAAAATGTTTCTCTATGAAAGATTCACTATTTTATTTACCATAAAAAGGGTGTTCTCATGTACAATGGATTATACTAATGGTTCTCACTAAATTTTTCTCATTCAAGTTATCAAGGGTAACTAATCCTTTCTCTGATGCCAACTATAGCATCCCATACTTTTTATACATATATATTACATATTATTGTATGAATATTCAATATATAACATAATCATCTATGCCAGAATCATATAGTTTTAGTGTCTTTGGAAACTTGGATATATAAATAACATGTTCATTATATATCTACATCATCTTCTAGTATATTCTTTATAACTAGAACCCTTATTAGACATATCATACTTAAAACCTTTTGTCACAACCTAGGGAAAGGAGAAATATAAGAAATGGCGTGATTAGATTCTTATTAATGGTAAATAAGAGAGATATCAACGATCACTTAAGAATAATATGAGCATAATGATATGAGAATATTATATTAATATTTCAAAACCATACCCAACATATCATAGATCATAATCTTGAGTCATGGTATAAATATTTTTTGTTCATAAGACACGAATCATAATGTAATAAAAGAAAATAAGCTATGAGTGCATACAATTGGAATAAAACATAAGTTTATGGCATAAAAATAAGAATAAAAAACCATTTACTTAAAAATGTATCACTTCCAATATTAACATAGCTGATTGGGCTCACTCCCCATTCCATCACAACCTTAGTAAATTTTCACTCCCAAGACTATCATAATGGATAAAGTTCCTTACTGAGCTGGGTTCACTCCGCATTCCATTCCTTATTATCTCATGAGATATCCATATTTACCCAATAAATTTTATGGATATATAATTAATATACCACCCATAAAATAATGATAATACATTCATTTTTTTCCACAAGATCATAAAACATTCATCATATATCATAACCCATGAAAAAATGAGTTTCATATATATTTCAACAATTCATCATAGAATAACACATGATTTTTTTAGTATTATAATCATATCATCATAATAATAATAAACCATCTTGATAAATAATAAGGATGATAATATTAGATCATATCCCTAATAAATTATAAGTAACATTAAATGATGTAATCTTAGATGAGAATTACTTTAGAAGATAACTTGGAATATTTCTTGAGGAAAATTGCATTTTCATTTTGAAATCACTTATTTAAAATTACAAAATATCCAAAATATTAAGGAAAAGTATTTATTTTAGAATTTAATTAGAAACTTATAAAGTAATATTCATTTAATGGAGTGTTCATGACATTGGAAAATACTGTTCACATTGTGTTTGTTAAAATAAAGATTCCTTTCACAATTTTAGTAAAAAGTCAATAGTACCTCATTCAGAAAATAATAAGAAGATTAATTTTAAACCATTTTAAAAAAAAATTAATCATGGGAAAAAATTAATTTGAAAATAATATTATAATATTAAAAATATTCTGGAAATCATTAATAGAAAACATGGATATGGAAGAAAAAATATTTTCAACCATATAGGAAATAAATTATGTTTTTCTAAAAAACCATCATTGATAATTTAAAGTAAAAAAGAGAGTAAAATGGTATAATTAATTGAAAATTCCATGAATAAATAAAGGATAATATAATTTATGGTATTATTGAGTTTTATTTCAGGGAATTTTGTCATCATAAACTCAATCATAAAAAATCCCAACAAATTATGAGATTGTAACATAGAACACCTACCACAAGTTCAAATTTCATAGAATGTGATTTAAATTCCTGTATAATAAATTTTAATTAATTATAATTCTAAAAAATAGTCATGTAAATAATTTAAATATCATATATTATCCACTTATAACATTTTAATACCCATTTATAAATAATTCATTATTAAAATCATCATTTTCAGGCATTATTTGTTTCATTTTTCAAAAGAAATTCAGTTGGGTAGTTACAATTCTTATACTTTTATCAGAGTTTCATCATATAAAAAATAATGATAATTATATAAATATAATATATCTTTTCTAAAAGTAAATTCATAGGAGTGTCCTTTTCGAACCCTCCACACCTAGGAACCCCCCTCCCCACGAAGAGATCATCTAGAGAAGCCTCAACCAGGGTGGAGCCGTTGTCAGTCGAGATGACAGAGCATCTCGCGGGGTAACATCTTGATCAACGATGGATCATCACAGAAATCCATCATCCAGGTGAAATTCACACTTCCTCTCACCTGGTGAGACACCGGGTGACCCGACAAGGCGAGCGGTACAAGGGAAGCGGAAATTCTCCCAAGAGCAGCTCCCAGAAATCGAACCACGGACCTTGCCAAACACCGTTGTTGTGGAACTCGACCACACAACACTATGCCACCACCAAAGTAGATTAAATAAATATAATATATATATTCATTATATATATATAGAGTCATCCATAAAAGTTAGAGATAAGAAAATTAATTACAACTTTCATGGAGATAGTGGTTGTACGTAGTCATGAATACTTTTTTCACTTTTTGATGGATGGAATAAAATAAAGGTAAATAATAATTAAACTTTATAGATTAATTATTATTTCATATTAAATCTATCCTTATTACCATCCATCTATAGAAGAAACAAAAAATTAATCACATTGCTTCATGAAGGCAGTAGTCCACACGTACACACAGGCAATGTTATCATTTTCCAATAGATGGGAAAAAAAGAAGGTAGATAAGATATTATAATTATAAAATAAAAATTATATCATAAATATGATATATAAATATAAAACCCATTATAATAAACATCCATTAAATATGGTTATGAAAAAATTAATTGTATCGCTATGTGTAGGTGGTAGCCCAGATGCACACAAGAGAGATACTTTCACTTCCCATTTGATAGAAAAGTGGGTGAATAATAGTGGATTTATAATCATAATAAAATTTATGTACATTTAGTACATTTAATTTATTATTTTATTATAAATACTATAGATTTAGAGGAGTGATAACAAGAAATAATTTGAATGAGGTCAGATAGGATTATTACCTCTCCTTCAATTGGATTCCTATAGACCACTTCATAAGATTACTTGGAATGTTATTTAATGAATAAAATCACCTATAATTCATGGATAGGTAATTTGTGAATATAATTGGGTAGGGTTTGATCTAGATATATGGGCCAAAGTGTCATAAAGAAGAGAAATGATGCGTGTCCTTTAATAAGTGGGGAAGAGGACCGATTTAAACTTTCTTAAAAGATTAAAATATAATAACATCATGCTCAAGAAAAATGCTTCCAAATGTTTAGAGGTTACACTAGTTGAAAGGAAGATATACCAATGTACCTATACCAATGGTTTTATTAAATCTTTGGTAAAGTTCCCTATATAATAACAGTTTACTATAATCATTGGTATATGATGTTTTAGTGAAGGCTATACCAATTGTTTAAAAAAACATTAGTATAAGATGTTTTAATGACGGGATATACCATTGGTTTTGATAACACTTTTTTATAGAGAGAAAACATTAAATTTATTCTTATGGTTTTAGTTAACCATTGTTAATAAGTTTGTAATAATCCCTTCTCATAGCCCCCCCTATTTAGATTTGACCCCAATCCAGTTTTATCCCTATGAGTGCCTTCCATTATCTTCTTTAGCTATGATGGTCTATCCTTGTTTTTTGATTTCATTTGGTTGTTCTTCATTACAACATTTTTGATTTCCAAAGCCATCATATCTTATACCATGAATAAGTTTCATTTTTTTTATATGTATAAAACTCTAACCAAGATTTTTGATGGCAGTATTATTCTGGATTCATTGAACAAGGGTTAGTAATGTTACTCAGGATTGTAGTAATTAATTTTTTATTGTATATTTTTTATATGATTATTCTTACTATTATTAGTGTTTTATTGGATATATCTAACTATTTTTATAATTTGAATGATAATATGAAAGTATTGGTGGAATTTGTTTGACATGGTTAATAAATGAATGATGCAGAGACGAGGGATTTTAATATTTTTATATGGTTGTATTGCTTTCTGGGGTGGTGTAAGTTTATGGTATGGGTATAATTATTGATGGAATATACTCTAATTTTGGGGATTTTTTTTGCTTGTGTACTGTTTAAACAAGGGATTTCCATATATATATTTAAGGAGAGTTTCTTAATTTTTTTCTTGTTCACTCTCTTTATTTCTCTTCTTTTCTACATGAACTACAACAATATATTTAATTTTAGTTTTTTAGTGGATTATTTTATTATACCAGTCCTTATAGGGGACTTATTTAGTAAAGGGTTTATCACTATAATTACTATCACTGTGTTTTTGATTTGTGTAAACTAATTTGACTCCATTGGGTAGTTTTTTATCTCATCATTTTTTTCAGCTTTGTATTGACACATGTATTGTGAGGAAATAAATCTTTCAAAAAATAATTTTTTTTCTTCTCGAGTAATAAATTGAAAAGTAGACCAATAGTGCACTAGTGAGTCGAACTACACTAATTTTATGTGACAATATACAATTGACTTATACTTTTAAAATCATGTAAATTATTTTTAAAAGTTTATTTGTGTTTTTGGAAAAGTGATTGGATAGTTTGTGATTTTTTAATGGCTCTTGGTGGAGATCACTAACACATTTGAAGAGGTTTAATTATCCTATAATAAAAACTTATTCCTGAAAAAACATTTCAAACAACCCATTTATATAAGTAAATTCAATATCATGGTTTTATATATATAGTATATTGTTATATATATTGTATTATGCTGTCTTTTATATTATAATTATTACATAGGATAGTGTGTTAGTTATTTTTTTATATATAGTGAATAATTATTGTTTCCTTAAATATATTTTTGATTTAACGACAATATTATTTCATTTTTTTTACAACCTTACATATAATAATTTTTTAAGAATATATAGAATTTGGATGTATGAAACTGACTAGATCTCAAGCAGTTTTCATAGAAAGTTGGAGATCATTTAAGATTTTTCATTTAAGAGTGCTTCAGATAGGGGTCTTATACATTTATCAGGTTATAATTGTGTTGTAAGACCTTGATTATGTCACGAAGAAGTTATATACCATATAACCAATTTTATGAACTTGGTTAAATACCTTGAGAGGAGGGGGTGAATCAGGGTAAGATATATTAAAATAATTGCCTATTCGAATCTTGTTTCTTCTTAAAAAAAAACTCTTCTATCTCTTTCATGTATCAATTTATGACCATAAATGAAATCATGTACAAGACATAATGATTTTACTTGGTTCACCCTCATTAGGCTACATTCAAGGATCATACAATGAGAATATTCTGATGTACTAAATCCACTATGGCTCACTACCAAAATACAATGTTTAGGCTAGATAACTTCTATACCTAGGATCCCTACCTTTAAAATGTTCGTAGAAGACTCACTGTTCCTCCTGGTTTAAAACCAATCACATTTTGAAATCCCACTACTCTCTCAACTAAAGTATTCTCATTGCTCCTCGATAAAAATATCTTGTTCTGAATCACCTAAGAATTGTTTCAAACATATATGAGAATTCCATGAAGTCCCGTTTTCCACCAGTAGATGAAATCAAATTTTGTTTATAGTATTAGTTTTTAGAAATTTATTTTTTGAACTATTTTAATAATTTTGTGAACTTCCTTTATCCCTCAAAAAATTGTCTTTCACCCTTCACGAACTACCATGAATTCTCTAGGAACTATGTTGCGCCACATGGAATGACTACTTCGTGATCATCTTTTTTATTTATGGACCACCCCTACTTCATGGATGAATGATGCCTCATAAAACACCTCTGATACAAGACCAATTTTTCCATTGTGAGCTACTAATCCCAAGAAAACGCCTTTTTTGAATTGTCCCCATGAAATGTCTCCATCATAGAATTTATCCCCTGTGAACTAATTCCTTCTTTATAGAATCACCCCTTGTGTACTAATTCGTACTTCCCCGAATTCTTCCAATTATGATATTATCTAATAAAATTCAATATCTCTATAATTATGTGATTAAGTTTCTTTATATTGTAAAATAAATCCTATAAAACTCGCTAATCACAAACTTCCAAAACTCTATTGTGGGATAGCCTTCACCGTGAACTGATATGCTATCTGCATAGCACCTTAATGTTTTGTGGTGTTCAATGTCATATAAAAAAACCATTGTGGATGCTTAAATCACCACCTATATTAAAAAAATGATCCTCCCTTGAATGATGAGCCTCCTGTGAATGACGAGCCTCCCATAGACTGATTTTTCTATACGGTTCTCGTAGTGTGCTTCATGGTTCACATCCTCCTTTGTGGTACGTATAGTTATGCTATGATACTATGTAGTCCGAGAACTCCATGCTTCCTGGTCTCTGAATTATATTCTATTAACTCCTTTGCATGAAACCATCCTTTTCCTTAAAACAAACTCCTGGTTTTATGGCCCAAAAATGTGGAAAACACTAGGAAACTGCACCACATTAAAAATATGATTTGGAAACACCAAGAAAACTTAAATTTTATCATTTATCTTTTTCATAAATCAAAATCACCGCAAAAACACTAATAAGTAACATTGAATTATTTTTTTCTAAAAATATCCCCCTTTAGGTTTGTTGACAACTCTTCACATTTTGATACCACACTAAAGATTCTTCCATATTTTTTCAAAACTCACTTCATATGATCCAAATAGTGATTAATTATTTACCCAACACACACTCTAAGACCACATCATCCATTCTTTGAGTGATAAAAAAGAGTATAATGAAAATTTCATCAATGAATCACTTAATTCAAAAACACTCAACTACTTTATTCACAAACCCCATCTGTCTTTATATATAAACTTTAATAGATCATCATTAGAATCGTTAGATTGAAAAATCCCCCTACTTAAATGATACCCCTATTAGAATTTTCTATATTTTAATTAAGTAATTCTCCCATTTTATAGCCAAAATTTATCCCCCTTTGTCAATGAACCTAAAGGACACTTTGTTGTGGTCTGCAATTGGGCTATGAACACAGACCATCACATAAGGGAAAAACAATTCATACCTCAGGGAGAGGTGGTACCACATACACACTTTTCAAGTGTGAGGAGTCGATTTAAATTCAATAGCCCATAGATTCCTCTAAAAAATTATTTTGGTAATACCTTCTTCATAATCGGCAACCTTTAGTGTTGTGGGAATATAATCCAACTTCAAAAGATATTTTTCCACCTTCTCCTTGATAAAATGATACTGGATTTCAATGTTCTTTGTCATTCAATGATGGAATGGATTTTTTATAATTTTTATATAACTTTAAATATCAAAATTTATTCTGATAAGAGACTTCAATTTAATTCCCATATCATCAAGCTTCTGCTTCATCCATAGTGACAACAAGAATACTTGACTAGTAGTTACATATTCAACTTCTACAGTCCTCTTTGAAATCCAATCCTATTTCTTGATTATAAAAGAAATAAAAAACCCTCCAATATAGAATTCACCACCTAATGTTGATTTTCTATCATATGATGATCCAAACCAATATGCTTCTGTATATCCCAATAACTCTTGTTGATATTTTTCATTATACAGAAAACTAAAATCCACCATTACCTTGATATACTGAAGTATTATTTTCACAAAAAACATGAGTCTTTAATTGGGGGTTCTTTAATATATTGCTACTTGGAATGGGGGAAAATAATATAAGGTATTGTCACTGTCAATTATAAAATACTACCGATATTTTTCTAGTATTCCATGACATTAACTACAATGCCTTCATCATCCTATGATAGTTTCATCATGGTAGCCCCCAGAGTTGTCATTTACTTATAATTAACCATTAAAAATCTTATTAAAACATCCATGTAATATTTTTATTGAGAAATTAATGTTCCATTATTTCCTTTTATCACATGTAATCAAGGAAAAATGCCATCTTATCAATCATTGAAATTTTGAATTCAATTTTCATGCATTTTGCAAACGGTTTGTATTTTTTTCTTCTAATCCACCAAATATTATGTCATCAACATATATCAACACCATCATCCTTTTATTACCATCATTATTGACATAGATATTGTAATCAACTCCAACATGTTGAAAACCATGTTTCTTCACAAACCGATCTCCTCTTGAATACAATGCTCTTGGTGATTTATTCAACCTATATAGTGCCCTCTTCATCCAAAAGAATCTATTCACATATTCATGAGTGAGAAAACCATATGGATTCTCAATATAAAATTCATCACTAGCCTCCTGAGACCAATCATGTATTCTTTAAAGATTCTTATCATTCTCAACTATAATTACATCATTTATTTCAAATACCCTAACTATCCCCTTATTCAAACATTTATATACTTTTTTTTGAGTATCCAAGGAATATCCCTTCATCTCTATGAAATTAAAAATTCTTGTGTTTATACTTATTGAGAATGAAACACTTACTTTCAAAGACCTGAATGTACATCAACATTGAATTCATTCCAAAAAATATCTTATATAGAGTCTTCCATTCTTTTGGACATAATAACACTCTATTTCAGGTGTATACTGATTAAATTTTAGATTCTTTCAAAAACCTTTCTATAAGGACTTTATCAATTATCATTGTTCTATCCGTGTTTTTGACAATTTGAGTTCTTCTCTCAACTAATCCATTTTTCTGTAGAGTTATTACATCTAAAACGTGGTGCCTTATCCCATGTTTATCAAGATAATCCTCCACTTAGATATTTGTGGACTTTGTTCCATTATTTGTTATGATATTTTGTATGATTGGAGCCAATATATTTTCAACTTCCCTTCGACAATTTGTTATGAAACTAAACCCCTCAGATTTGTGAGTGATGACTGAAACTCATTCCATTCTATTAAAATCATTAATGAATAGAACGTAATATCTCCTCCCATAAAAATATATCGGTGCAATAGGTCCACACACATCAATATGAACCAAATCAAGAACTTTTGTTGAACTTTTTTTTTCAATACACCAAAACTAGTAATTAGTGTCAGTTTAAGAAACCGCCGCTAAAAAAATAGTCAAAATATGAGGCATTTTTCAAAAACCCCCACCAAAACTTTTCTTAACCCGTGATACTTCTTCTCCCCACCCCCATACCCGAAACCCCTCCAACTCTTCCCCCAAACTCGGGAAACCCTAACCCCCTCCTTCTGGCCCCTTCTCCTCATCACCTCCAACTACATTCTTCGTCGCCCCCTGAACTCGACACCTCTCCCCCCTCTTCCCCAAAAACCATCAAAGCCTAGCCCCCTCTCACTGACCCCTTATCCCCTCACCACCGACTTACTTCTTCATTTTAATCCCCTTCACACACTACTCTATTTCATTTGGCCCCTTATCTGTCACTATTGGCCCCCTTCACACCATACCCGAGCTGGAGCAGCTGACCCCTATCTCTCCCAAACATTCACTACCGCTGCTTCCTAGGAAAGGTAAGGGTGTGGTAGTCCTATAACCTTGCTTCCTCTATTTTTTACAAATTTGTTTACTATGTTTTTTAGTTTTTTTTACTTACCATGGTTTATTATTATCATATTGATCAACTAAAATGATTTTTTTCCTGATATTATTAGTCTGAACAATTGTGTTTTGGAACAGTTATGTTTTTTAATGGTGGATGTCTTAATGGGAGTAGGTGTATATTTCAAAGTACCGTGATGAATATTTGATTGATGATTCATTAAATATAAGGTTTTACACCTCATTAATGAATAAAAATGTTGATCCAATCATTAGGATAGAGAAAACTAGTAGATAAATTTTTATCATGGAAGTTTTTTTTTGTTATTTGAAGATTTCCAAGAACTTAATCACTATAGAGTGGTACTGACTCCTAGGGGTAAAACATGGTGTCTCAAGGATCAGGTAAATCATATTTTTTTGAGGTTTCCTCGAGTAGATATGTATTCTTATGGGGTGTAGATAATACCTTATTCGTTTTCCTTTAGAATATTTTTTGCATAAAAAATTAGATATTGGTACAATTCTCTTAATCTCGGTACAAATTTTATATAGGAATGGAAAATATGATTCAATTTTTTTTGTATATAATAGGTAGTTTCAGGTTTGGATCAAGGTTTTTTCCCTAAATTGGATTCCATGGAACCCATTAATTCCATTTTAGTAGAACAATGGGGAAAAGTCATGTTTTGGTATGTTGATCGGAAAAATTTTTAATTGGATTTAAATTCCACATTGATTGATGATTTATTTCTTATAACTGATGAGGTTTTATTGTTCCTATGTATTGAGTATGATTGATTTTCAATATTTTTTATCATGTGTCCTTTTCTTGGGAATGTAAAAAATTATTTTATGATTATTTCTTATATATCTTCATAGTAGGGGATTGATTCAATGGATTTTTATAAGTGGATGCTGTAGAGGGATACAGTTAGGCTTGGTGATTCTATTAGTACTCATAATGAACTGGGGAATAGTACACATATATCTTGAAATTATTGCATCTATTGTTTTTCAAATAAATATGAAGTCATAAGTAATGTTATAGAAATATAGTGGAATGTGGTTATTCTATTGTCTGAATATATACCTCAATTCTCGGTTAAATATCATGTGAGAGATAACAAGTTTTGAAATGTTACAAGTTGGAATTTGTGAAAGAGTTATTTTCAGAGTTTTAGTGTGATTCAAAAAAATTATCATTTACTATGGTTTTTGAGTCAATATATTCAATTTTATCTTTTTATATACTTATCACATATTAATTTTACTTTTTTTTAAAAAAATTAATATTTTTATTAGAGTATTTGTTACATCAATGGTTAATAATAATTATCTAATATATTGAGAACCAATAGATTCCATGATGGTATTATAAAAACTATGTCTTTTGTTCTAGATTTATTAGTCTAAGAAGGCATAAAAATTGTCTATAAATTATTTTTTATAGGTTCAAAGGAATTATTACTTTTCCTCATGAAGTTCATACTTTATATGTTGGGTTCTGAACCACTATGAATAGAAGAATGACAAAAAACATCATCAAATGTGGAATAAAATATGGAACTCAAAAAATTTGAAGAAGCTACATAAATGATGTATAAAAAATGAAAAGATAATAGTCCCAAACATAATGAAAAATGATGAGGAAATAAATGAACAACACCATGAAACTATAATGTTTCGATGTTATTCCTACTTCATAGAAGAACATTAGTGATTTATTTATACTAACAGAAGAATAATTTATAATTTTTATCAATTTTGATTACTATATTTATCATGTTACCACAAAATATATATTTATAGTGTCTTCTAGCTAGTAAAACAAGTTCTGATACAATTTGATGTTTGTAGGGATCCCACCATTTATCTTGGATACCTCTAATTTCCTATAGATTTCCCCACCTCAAAATATGTCTTTTGGTGAATAGATCAATATATCCTTATATATATCTCTATGTACTATTACTCAGACATTCAATACCACCATTGACTCTGATGGATCAATAGAATTTACAATAAACATAATTTTATTCTCCACTTCCATCATCTATACATAGTCACCTATCAAAAGGTTCAACACCATTACCATAGAAAACATTCCTATAGCTATCTTTCATCCATTACCATAAGATCCCACAATGTATGAGTACCATTTTTGGTTAATTCTCTTTCTAAAATCAATAAATCAAAACTTGAATGAAATATTCCCACATACTAAAAAACACTACCATAATGATTTGATTTCAAGGATTCATGGTATTCACCAAGAAATGGAAAAATTTGAAACACATCAACATTTGTAGAAAAATTCCCCATCTCTACCCCATTATCAAGTCACACATATAACATTGTGGAAAAAAGTTTTGTAAGAATTTCTCAAAATATGACCTTAGTATGCATGTAATATAGATTATAAATTCTAATAATCTACTAAATCCATGTCACCCTATTGTCCAAAATATTTTAAATTAAATAATACATGATTTCAATGTGATTTATCCATAAATGAAATTCTATATTTATTTCCATATAAATGATTCTTTATAAAATTTTAAACAAGATCCTACTTTCTTGATTCCTTCAATGAAATTCCTATAAGCACTACATATATGTCAATTATTTACCTTCTTATAAGATGTTATTGAAAAATTATTTTATTGATGAAAGTGAATCTACTTAATTTTGTATTGTAATTTGAATTAATCCTTAACATCTAAAATTAAACACAAAAAATGGTAGTATTCCATTCATCCATTTCCCTTCAAAATATTTCATTAATATAACCATATAACAGATCATTCATTTTTAAATAAAAGGATATATCTTATAAGCATTTTGATAGTAGAGAATCCACTTCACATATTCCATGTGATCCTTTCTTAGATTTTCTAGAATCTAAATAAAAAAACATCAATAAATCCCTTCCTTACATAAATGATCATAGAAAAAACCTTATAATTATTGATGTATACATATAATTTTACTTTTATTTTTCCTTATCTCAAATTTATAGTTCTTACTCATTGAATAACATGAAATATCTAGAAAATTAGGTGGTCAAAGGGTGACATATGGCCATTTTTAATCTTTCAATGAACATTTAGATATGTTCCTGCTATGAAGGAACCAAATATGTGTCATTACTATCTATCGTTATTGGTAAACTAAATTTAAAAATTGTATTTATTGAGATCATTTATCTTAAACATTCTAGAAAAATATTCATTTAACACTTTTATTGAATCCATATTCAAATACAACATTTTTATATCGTGTATATTCAAAAGAAATATGATACAACATATTAAAATACTCTCACTAGGAATGTAGTGAATCTATTAGGTAATTTTAAAACCACTCTAGTTATTTAGATATGTACCATCTATAAATAAGAAAAATAGAATGTGACACACATAAATAGAATATCTTATATCACCACTATTAATACTATCCATGATTGATTTTATTTTTTTACTTTTAAATTTTTAGTACTTACATGAATCATCATATAACTACTCAGGTTGTGTTTTTTTCACTTCCATTTATCTCTTTTCCTACTTAGTAATATTTATGTGTTTTAATTTTTATTAAAACAGTGTAGGAAAATTATGATACTGATAATAGCTGGATAACATTACCGAGGAACACACATCATTATGCTAAGGGCTTAGAGGAATTTTTAGATTTTTCAATTTCCAATCAATCAGTTGATGAGAGAATAAGATTTACATGTACTGAATGTAAATTCAGAATATGGTTGAAGTGATATGATGTTTATAAACACTTGATATTAATGAAAATCCCTGCTCAATATTTTTGTTATATTTGGAATGGAGAATCAAATGTTACAGAATGGTTGAGAACTGATTCCAATTGAGAGAATGAGCTCTCAACTTAATTGACCATGGACAATGTAATGAAAAACATTATAAATGATGCATTCAGTATTGTAAGATACAAACACAACAATCAAAACATATCAGTACAACCAGTTGAGGGTGATACAAATAAAAACTTGACAAGTGATGTTTTTGAGACTATAGGAAGATCAGATCAAGTTTGTAACATATCATTGGATCCTCCTCTTGATTTTGTAGAGACTAATTTAAGGGAAAACTTCATTGAGAATAAAAATTTATTTAATGGTTTAGTTGATAATGGAAATCAAGAGTTGTATAGTGGATGTTGAAAAAATTCAAAACTTTTTTTTTCTGCTAAAGTTATACCATATCAAATTCCTATGTGGAATTACAAATACTGTGATGTCCATGATATTATAATTGTTGTGTGATGAATTCTTGAATCAAATATCCTTGATTATTTTTATGATATAAAAAAAGTTGTTTAAAATCTTGGTCAAAATTATACAAAAATACATGTGTGTTCCAATGATTGTATTCTTTATTGGGGAGAGTATTTAAGCATAAAGGATTGAAAAAATGTTCTTCTTCAGGATGGAAGTCAATGAGTGATGTTAGAAGTCTGAATAAAAAAACTACCAGGAAGAAGAAGAAAAGGAACACACTTATAAAGGTTTCCATTACTTTCCATTAATGCCTTGATTTAAAAGGTTATTCATTTCATCGAAAACCACTATACATGTGAAGAGGAATTCTATAGATAATAACAATAATGGGTTAATGCAACATACAAGAGATTTAAAACCATGGAATAAATTTTATTTATTACATCCATATTTATCATCTGATCATATGAATGTTAAATTGGGATTAGATGATGATGGATTCAACCCATTTGGGACTTTGAGCACAAGTTATAACATTTTGTTAGTTGTTTTGATCCCTTATAATCTACATTTGTGGATGCGTATTCAACCAATGTATTTTATAATTTTGATGATTATCCCTAGAAAAAATACCTAAAAATGATATTGATGTAATATTGCAACCTTTAATTGAATAACTACCAGAGTTATAGAGAAACAGTGTTGAGATATATGATGCCTCCTCTAAAACAATGTTCAAAATGAATGCTTCTCTAATTTGGACCATTAGTGACTTCCTTGGACTTGGGAAATTTCCTGGTTGGAACACTTACAAAGGTTTGACTTGTCTTATTTGTAAAATTGATTTTGATCCCGAATGACTACCACACAATAGAAAATAGTGCTTCTTTTTTCATCAAATATTTCTTTATGTGTATCATGGATTTCAATTCAATAAGTAAAAAATCAATGGTTCTATTGATCGTAGACCACCTCCAAAGTTTTTAAGAGGTTTTGAAGTATTGGAAAAACTTGGAAATATTGAAACAGAATTTGGGAAGGTAAATCATTTTAATGGCAGTGGGAAATGAGTTTTAAGTGCACCTTCAAGTGAAAGTAGAATGAATCAATGGAAGAAAAAAATTATATTCTTTAAACATCCATATTGGAAATTTAACATATTACAGAAAAAACATAATGTTATATATATTGAGTAGAATGTTTGTGATAATATTGTCTTCACATTTCTTAATGATCATGTAAAATAAATGTATTATCTCAATACTCAGAAATAAGTACAAGAAATGAACATAAAAAATGATCTATGGCCATATAAGAATAGAATGTTTGCTCTTACATTTTTTGTAATGAATAATAGGGATAAAGATGCTTTCCTTTGAATTTTATAACATGTGAGGGTATCTGATGTGTATTCAAGTAAAATCTCAAGGTGTGTTGACATAAAGCATTATAGGTTAGATGTATTGAAAAGTCATGATTCACAAATTTTGTTACAACAGTTATTACCTTTGGAATTGCACAAATTATTACCTAAAAAGGTTACTGCTATTGTACTCCAATTGTTCATATTCTTAAAAAAACTATGTAAGAAAAATCTATAAACATTTTATCTTGAAAACCTTTAGGAGATATTTTCATTGACACTTTGTGCAATAGAGAAGATCTTTCCTCCATCTTTTTTTATTTTCATGATGAATTTAACTATGCAATTGGTTAAAGAAGCTTAATTAGTAGGCCTCATGCAATATAGATGGATATATTAAATTTAGTGGTACTTTATTTATATATTTTTTAATTTAATTAAAAAATTCAAGGAAATTTATTTAATAAAAAATTATGTTTTTTTATTTTACCTCACAGATATCTTGGGAATTTGAAATCATACGTGAAAAATAAAGCTCAACCTGAAGGATCTATTTCTAAAGTCTATTTGGAATATGAGTGTCTTAAATTTTGTTCTAGATACTTGGATGATATTTTTATAAGATTCAATAGAGTAAGACATGTTGATGACACATCAAATTAATATCAACTACATGGGAAATAAAAAATATTTCATATTATAGGACGATCTGTTAGGAGGACCTCAAATGTTACAGTGATAGAAAAGGAATTATCAAAGGAACATTGATATGTGTTGCTGAATAGTGGAATTACAGATCCATTTATTGAAGAGTTTATGATGAAAAAGAGAGAGGAATGAGAGGTTGAATAATAAATGACAATTATATAACTAAGGATTTTAATAAATATCTTTTAGAATGGATTACACAACGTTTAACTTCATAAATATTGCAATAAACATAGATATTAGGTTGAAACATATACTTTGTAAATCTAATAAAGTATATTAACTTTTTTAGATTATGAATACTGACCCTTGAGCTGAGTTTTTAGAATATTCGATGTTTCTTTCTTGAGTTCCTCTAAAGTAGGATATAAATTTCAATGATTACAATGTGAATAGATTTAAATTTCATACATTTATTCCGTAATAGGGTTTGAAAACAAATAATAGTGGTATATTTATGTTTTCCAAAGTGAGATACTATGGAAAGTTGGATAATATTATCAAATTAAACTACCAAGACCATTTTTCAATTGATTTATTCAAATTCAATTGGGTTGATATTATCAAGGGCGTTAAAAGAGATTCCTTGAAATTTACTTCTATGAACTTCTCTCTCTTGATGGATGTTGGTGGCTATGAATTACATGATCTGTATATCTTACCATAATAATAAAAAAATGGTATATTATGTGGAAGCTTTCCCAGAAGAAGGGTGGAGTGTAGCTGCTCATTTAAAACAAAGAGACTTGTATGATATTGGTGATGAAGTGGAATATTTAACCTCAGAAATTTAATTCCATCAACAGCAAGAAGAGAAATATTTTTCTAACATGATATTTTGAATATTAATATTGAAAGGATGAATGTAGTAGATGAAGTAATGATGGATAAAAAAAATGACATTATTGAAGGAGAAAATGATTGTAAGTGTAGTCATCCATCCATTTATCAACCACTTAGGTCATTTGTGAAGTCATTCATTATCATAGTTATGTATATTTTCTTTGGAAGTACTGTTCATTAGTTATCATTTCTATTTTTTTGCATGTATTTTTTAAATATATGTTCTGAAGTTAATTTTATTGAATTACATGACAAGAATTCCAAGGAGGAAGCATTATACTGATTCTAGTTGACTCTAAATCAACGTTACCTCGACCATATTGACAGATGATGATCCATATGTCTCCTCCCTATAGCATTTGAGACACCATCCACTTGACCCATACACCATCTCTCACACCCTCCATCAACATCCCATTAGAAACTTAGTTGACAATTCCTCATTTAGCAGCCTTAGTAGTGAGGGAGCAGGTTTATACTCCTTGTTCTTCCCGAGGATATTGGAGGGTGACTATTATAGGTATAAATTTTAATATGAATAATGTTATTTCATTTTTTATACTAAAAACTATTTTTTCATAAAATATGGAAACAATGAAACTACAATGAAAAATATGAAATGTTTCGAGGTCTAAAATCTAAATTAAGTAAAGGTAGTTTTCCCATTTGACTGCCATAAGGTCCCTATGGATGATGTCATGGGATTATTTGGACAGATTCTAGGATAGTTGGCTGCGGAGTTGGTTACCCTCCACATTACGTATGATGATCAGAGGCATACACCTTCATATTGGAAAAATGAAGTTCTGGGTTCATTGATAATGGTAATTTTAATACATTATGGTCTAATTAAATGTCATTATGTTATTAAACTCTAATATTTTCAAAATGAGTCTCTTTTTATAGTTACTTTTCCACTTTCTTGTTTCTGATCTTATAGCACGAAGGTGGACATTGAAAAATTTGGGCAAGAAATTGAATGATTTTAAATGGGGATTATAGAAAAACTTTAATGATACTTTATTGAGCACCCAACAACTATATGATAAGGTACCTAATGAGGTACCTAGAGAAAAATTAATTAATTTTATTAATATCCATTTTGATAAGAACAACATGGTATTTAAATATATATTATTATATTAATCTAAATTTATATTTATAGTTGCATATGATTAGGAGATGATAAAGAGATGACATTTCATACATTACTATTAATAAATCATTTGATTTATATCAGGATGTTTCATGGATGAATGCAGTGAGTCAGGATAAGAAAATCATCCATCACACTATGGGGTCAAAGAGTTTTTTAGAATCCAACCGTATTTGGTAATATTTCCATTATTTTAAATATTTATAAGACTATATTATCTACTCCATATATTAAGTTTTTTGATTTATCTTTGTTTAATGAAGTCATAGAATTTCAGGCACCAATCCCCCCCAAAAAAAATGTTTTTGTATGTTCATAAAAAATTTGATACACGTTATGTTAATGAGACTTCCAAAGAAGTTAGGGGTATGAATTAAATTTTCATTATAATAACTCATTATCAAGGGTCACTATGTTAATATAAATTGCTTCAAATATTAATGATATTTGATTTATAGGTAAAAATTAAAGAATTATGGGATGCCAACTTCATGCAGTCCTACTCAGACTCCCAGGATGACCTAGTTAGTAAAGAAATTGGGAAATAGCATCCTAGATAAGTTAGCGGGATGGGTTTGAGACCATTACCATCTGAGGTATTTGGTAGTCCATCAAGGATTTCAATTACACATACTTCTAGTTGTATTCACTCCCTACTTAGAGATGCTCAGAGAGAGTTTGTCTCTGTGAAAAACACAATTCAGGAACATGGGAATCAGATATCCACTTTGTAGAATGTTTTGATTGTTTTATATGAGAAGAAGATCAGATCTACCCTCAATGATATTGCATCAATGAATGGTGGTGAGTAGGAAAATCTCCCAAATTATAAATCATTTAGTTCAAAAACTTTTATTGTTTTTAACTTCAAATATAAATATAAAAAATTGATTAATTTTCAATATAATTTTCTTATAGGTGCCAGTACTTGGATGTAGAGATGAATATTGAGAGGGTGAAGGGTAGAGTTCATCATTGAGTAATGATTAGTGGTATTTTTTATTCCCTGGACTAATATGGAAAGATATGGTTTATTCATGTATCATTTGTGTCATAGAGTATTCACATGAAATTTTCACGACTTTTTATGTTTGAAGAGGGTGAAACCATTTATGGTTCATGTAAATTAGTATAATTTTTTATATATGATTACTTTCCTTCATTCAAGTTTTTGGGGACTATATTGATAAATATAGTTTAAAAAAATATAGAGAAATATATAGGATTTTGTGTGTGCTTATGATAAGTGATACACCTGGTCTTCTAGTTTATGAATTTTTTTTCAGGGTAGTTCTGGGGATGCAGAATTTGTAGCTAGTTTTTTTATAAACCAAAATATAACACCAGTTTAAAACACTGCTAAATATGGTATATATTTTTATAATTGGTTAAAAATTTCACTATATGATGATGGTTTATTATTAGCAGTGGTTAAAAATTCCACTAAATCCTCATTATAGTTTTTCCAAAAAACCTCTACTAAAATCAAAAGACTGCCACTAAATAAGATTTCTATGACAGTTACTATAAACTGTCACTAAATGGAATAAACCACCATATATTGGATGATGAAACCAACTTTAGAGGTTGTTTTTCAAAACCATCACAGAACCATTCGGTGGTGTTTCAAACCGCAACCATATAAAAAAACAGCCACTTCTCAGTGATTTTCTTGCAGTGTTTGCTTTATTTGTCTTTCTAATGATCTTACCTTGTTAAAAAGCATCACACGTATGTGTATGATCATGTGATAACCTAGGTTGGTCTTGAGAAGCATCAAATTTAACTAGATCTTCTAATGACACATTTCCTAAATGACCAAGGTTTTTATTCCATTACTTCTTTTCTTCTTCCTTGGACAAAAAACACATATCTTCTTATCCACTTAAAAGGTATAGATATCCTATTGTATTCTTTCCCATCAAAAAAATGCACCATTATTTACCTAAGTGATTCAAAATTATATTGAAAATATTATGTCATATCCCATGTCACACAGCTGACTTATAATTAGCAAGTTGTGACTAAGACCTTAAGAAACCATGACATCTACACATCTCATGTCTTTTCCCCCAAACATTTTTTTCCTGTGCCAATAAATTTTCAGTCCCTCATCATTACCAAATCTATAGTACCTTCCTTGTCATATCTAACACTATCACCAGTTCCTTATTTCCCATCATATAGAAAGTGAATCCCTTATTAATGATCCATATTCTAGTGTGATATGATTCATTGAAATAAATCTCTACAACCACTACCTATTCATCTCACTTATTTTTGATCCC
Source organism: Viscum album (assembly GCA_963277665.1). NCBI lineage: Eukaryota > Viridiplantae > Streptophyta > Magnoliopsida > Santalales > Viscaceae > Viscum > Viscum album. The sequence goes on from OY728127.1 coordinate 596,933,905, forward strand.
TATTTTTGACTTTATACCTAACACAGATCGATAATCAGAATCTTCCTCATAGTATGATGGACCAACTTCACCCTGTATAGATTTAAATAAAATTTTCATTCTTTTCTCATTTGATGATACATTTAGCTGCTGTTCAGGAACATATTTAGTCTACTTCAGCACATTCCCCAGTATTGTTAATAACCAATATCTTTCCATTTGTATGAATCCTTCAAACTTGAAACAGTGAATATCAATTGATATTATAGAATATTGAGTTCCGTATGGATTCCTTTTCCGATCTTGTTTCTTTCAATACCTATTTTCTATGAAACATACATTTTGTGAGTGTCCCATCATTCCACAATAATAGAATCTAGTATGGGATTCCATCCTATGTGTCACTACAACAATAATAGTTTTCCACTGGGATATCTAAATCTTATAATTTTGATTCATACCTAAATCAATCTCCAATATCAGGGTGGGTGCTTATGGTTTGACTTCAATGATTACTACTTTGTATTTTTGGTAAATACTTATACCAGTTGTAACATTTATATCTATTATTTTATTCTCCAAACATTACTTTGTCTATTTCACCGAGGGATTTGAACACTAATTTTCCATTTTATACTACCTTTTCATCTATATTCTCTAGATTTAATAGTTTTTCCTAATCTTTCACTTTCATTCATAGGATAACAACCTCCTCCTCATGCTTTTTTATGAGTGTTTCATGATATTTTACTGTATTATTCAAACCATTGATAAAAATTTTATATTATTTAACTTTGATCTTGTACTCATTGATAATATTTATGTTCTTTGGGTTTTAATTATTAAGCTTTTAAATTTCATCTATCATCTCAGACTTCTCTTCTTCCGACTCATCGGTTAAGATTTTTCCATCATGAACCACCCTGTTGTCTTTCTTTTTTTGGTTATCTAGACATCTATCTCTTCAAGTGTATCTTCTAATTCAACATGAAGTACAACTCTTCCTTAGAATTATCATTCATGATTTTCACTTTCTTCCATTATTTGGTAATGTCTTACAACCACCTCCAAAACATTTTCTACATGATCCTTTCATTATTCCAAATCTTTGACCTTAGATTCTTCTAAACTGTCATCTTCTTTTGAAACCATACTCTTCTATTTGAAGAATTTTTTCAGAAATTTTTTCTTGCCATTAATGTAGGATGAAAAATTCTTAATGGGAATTTATAATTCATCCTCATCATCATATCGAAACATCTAAGGGAACCTCACTATAAGATGTCTAAGCTTTCCACATCGAAAGCATGCAAGTGGGAGTTTCCCTTTGAACATTACTTTTCATCTTTGTAAATTTGATGAAAGGAATGAAATGATGTCATCTATATATTCTTCTTCCTACCCATATTAAATAGTGAGACTCTTCATAGCCTTTAATTACACTTATTTAGACTTTCCATCTTCTACAAATTCATTATCCTCATTTCTCATCTTATGTGAAACAAGAGTATTATGCAAGAAATCCAATTTCAGCTCCTTTAGATCTTTATCTACCAATATAGAAACTTTTGGATTTAGTTGTGGTGGAAGTATTCTCAAGATACATGTGAATATATTTACATATTCCTTAATTTCTCTGAGACCACACATGTCTTCCACAACAATAATCAACCGATCAAAGAATGCGTCTATAAACTCATTAGGGTGTATTTTGAGATCCTCATACTTGTCCCACAGAACTTATAGTTTTTATTCTATGAATTTTGAGTGTCCCTCATAAATATTCATAATATTTTCTCACGTAGCATGTGATGTATTATAAGACATAAACATTGTATATGTTTCATAGGATAGGGCTCCCCCTAAAGCATCAATTCCTTCAGCTTCAACATCCAATTCCCTTCATCCAGATTTTGATAAATCACCATTATCAATATTTGCTGAAATTCCATGCATTAATTCTAGAAAGACATCCATACCTAATTATTGAAAGTAGTGCTATATCTAATTCTTCTGTAATTTAATTTCCCCCCATAAAATATTAGAATCCATTTAGGATTGACAACCTCCATCAAAACTCTTGGGAGATAAAGACTGATATTAACCTTTCTTTATGATACTAATTGTTATCCCAACTATGGTAAATACCCTATGAGGGGGGATGAATTAGGGTATGATAGATTAAAACATCTACCCCATCAGATTTTATTTTGTTATTAAACAAATATCACTTGTATCTATTTCCTGTGACAATGTATAAACAGAAATAAAATCTTACATGAGGCACATAAATTTTACCTGATTCACCTTTATTGGGATTTGCACAAGGAGCATACAATGATAATGTGATGATATTACAAATCTGCTAAGGCTCAATTCCAAAATATAATGTTTAGGATAGATAAATTCTATGACTAGGCTCACTACCTTAAAAATGTTTGGATAAGACTCATTTTCCCTCCTAGTTAACATCCAATCACAATTTTAAATCTCCTTACTCTCTCAATTAAATTGTGTTCGCTACTCCTCCAGAATAATCTCTTATCATTTTGAATCACCTCATAATTGTTTCACACATATATGAGTGTTCCATGAAGTCCTTTTTTCACTTGGTAGACGAAATGCGTTTTTTTAATGTAATGTTATTATGTGATTTTTTTTCATGAACTATTTTAGTCCCTTTGAGAACTTCCTTGCTCCGTCCACAAACTATTGGGCATCCTTTTTGAACTACCTAGAATCCTCCGTGAACTATATTGCACCATATTATGTGAGTGATTCCCTATCACCTTTCTATTTTCTAACCACACCTGCTTTGTGGGCTAATAATTACTCATAGACTGACTCCACTATGTGGTCCCTTTTCCTTTATGAGCTACTGATCCCTGCAAACCCATTTTCAAACTGTCTTAAAAATCGTATCCTTCTTAGAATTTATCTCGAGAAAACTACTTCTTCCTTCATGGAATCCTTCCTCATGAACTACCATGAACTTTCTTCTAATGAAGACCTTATCTAATGAAATTATATATATATATATATCTTTCTAATGATGTGATTATGTTTCACTTTATAAGAAAATAAATCCCATAAAACTCCCTAATCACAAATACCCAAAATTTTATTGCGGGACAACCTTTATTGTGAAAATATATGCTATCCTCATAGTTACTCAATCCTTTAAGGATATCAATGTCATTTACAAAAATAAATAATTCTTTGTTCCTTTAATAAACACCTTAATTTCGTAAAAGATGAGCCTCCCAAGAACGATTAGTCTCCCACAAATGATGAGCCTCCTGTGAACTAATATCTCTACACAATTCATGTAGTGTAATTCATAGATCACATACATCTATTGTGGTATACATAGAGTAGCCAATCTACTATGTAGTATGTGAACTACAGTCTATTATCTGCTATGTGGAAAACCTTCCTTTGACTTTAAACAAACTCCCGATTTTGGGTCCCAAATATTTGACAAACACTGGGAAACTCTGTTGCCTTAAACATACACTTTGGAATCACCTACCAAACTAAAACATGGGCATATAGATTTATCAACTCACAATCTCCCCAAAACACTGAGATGGAACCTTGAGAGACATTTTACCAACATAACGAAATATGTTAAAAAAAATTTATGTCTGGTATCACAATGGAAATAAAATCCAATATAAAAATGTTCATGAACTGAATGAGATGACTGGAATGGATAATTTATTAGATGATCAGTTTCCATTTAATCATCATCATGAGAAATAATGGATTCTAAACCAAGAGTACTTTTATATGAGCACAAATGATTAATGTAATGAAAATGATGATGTTAAAAGGGAGAAAAAATCTAATGATGCTACTATGAATCCAATATATCAGCAATGTGGTTAAATGAAAAGCTAGAATTTTTAATTCGAATTTCTTATGGGAAAACCATGTATGGTATTTGTAATACTTCCATCAATTATATTCTTACATTTTGGAAGAACTTATTTCCATATGATGTAGATATTCCCTTAAACCATTATATAGCATGGAAGTTATTTAACATTCTTGGATATTCTAAAAACATTAATTCCTTCCTAAAATATTTTATGTTATTTTGGGAGTTAACTACTAAAAAAATGATTGTATAAAATATGATTCATATCGATGGAAGCAAAATACTGATGGAACACTATCTTACATGCCACCGAAAGTAATGTGGAAGTTTACAATGATTCCCAGACACTATGCTATTATTAGGTATGATAAATATTAATAAATATGTGATGTTATGATATTGAGATAGAGAATAATAAATTTAATTTCATTTATCCTGTAGATGGATTAACATGGCAGAGATTTGATGCTCAATATTTTAATTTTAGAACTGATGTGTGTAATGTGAGGTTGGGTCTATCATGTGATGATTTTAATCCGTTTCAGCCAATTCTTACTTCATTAAACACATCGTTGTTTTTCATAAACATTTATAAGATTCCTCCAGGTATGTGTATAAAAAACCTTTTAGCTTCATTAATATACTCATATTTGGACCTTTTGATCCTGAAAATTATATCGATGTGTACATGAAAATATTAATAAAATATTTGAAGCGTATTTGAAATGTTGGTGTGTGCACATATGATTCTTGTTCGAAATAATTATTTTTGATGTGAAACAGTCTTATATGGATGATAACTTATATTCCTACTTATGTAAGGATCTATGGTTTGATTATGAAGGGAAACAATTATTATCCTATTTTTATAAAGAATACATGATCTAAAAGACATAAATATCTCTTTAGTTTCAGTTTTATGGGATATGAAAATTCATACAAATGGATCCTCTATATAAGAATAATTGTTGAAGGTTATACAATACCATGATGACTGAAAATACACCACAACATATGTATGAAATTGATGTTCTTTGTGAATTACATGATGTTAGTTTTTCATATGAGAAGGTTCTAATGAAATACCAAAATAGAAATAATTTTTCTGATGAATACAATTACAATTGGAAGAAGAAAATTATATTCTTTGAGTTTCTTTATTGGTCATCCAATTTGTTATGTCATTGATTATACGTAATTAATGTTGAAAAAATTTAAAATTTACCTTAAATTATTATAAATTTTAATGTAAATACAAAACATGATTTATGATCTTAGTGTGACTTGGTGGATTAGGGTATCAAATGAGAATTTCATCTTGTGTGTATTAGTGAAAATAAATAGAATGTTCTGTGTTCTTATTATGTGATGAAACCTATCGAAAAATATCAATTTATGGATGTACAAGAGACTATCAAAGTTCTGAATAGATATTCATGAAATATATCAAAATGGGTTAACATAAGATAATTGAAGTTGAAATATTTGAAGACTCATGATTATCACATACTTCTACATGTATTGAATCCAATAGAAATCTATCATCTATTGACCTATAATATTAGGGAAGAAGTTATTTGGTAATGAAATTTTTATATAGATATCTGTGACAATATTTTTTCCAATTATTTCTTACAAAAAATTCTGAAAGAGGCACAATTAATTGTTGCATGAGTTAGAGAAAATGTTTCCTCCATCATTTTTCACATGCATTCTATATCAAACAATCCATCTTCAAACCAAAATAATTCTTGGAGGACCTGTTTATTTTCATTAGATGCATCCAACTAAAATAAATATTTACATATTTAGGTTTTATTTCTAGAACATGAATCATAATGAGGGTTTTATAATTAAAGGTTACATAGATCAAGAATGTATGGATTATTGTTCAATTTATGCTTATGATGTGACTATGAGACTAAATAGAATAATGAGAAATAATGATGGGAAGTCTGAGAAAATTGAACCCATTTTCTATCACATACCCAAATAGATATAATTACTAGATCATATACACTTACTACATTAAGACTTGAAGAGTATAATATGACACATCACACAATTTTTTTAACTATGATTTTTTCAATGACTACATCATGTAAGTAAATTAAACATGTATATCTTATCTCATCTCATTTAATTGTACATATCAATTAAACTATTTTACTTTTTTTTCTATTGGAAGTATAAAAATATTATAAATACAAATCATCATTATTTATCATTGAGAATGAGAGAGAATTTCATAAAAATAGTTCTTTTTGTTTTGTTTAAATTTAAGGTATAAGTATTATTGCAATAAATTAATAAAATTAATATTGAGTTAATTTTAAAATTAATTTTATTTTAGGTATTGATTTTTCCACTAACTCTATCACTAAGGAAGTAAGATCTTTGGATTTTGGTCCTAATTCTGTGGTTGGTGAAATAAAATTAATTATGATCAATGGGTACGAATTTATTATCACTTAATGATAAATGAACATTAGATCACAACATGATGGTATTATTGTAACTTCCACAATTTACTGTTTTTCCAGTGCATCAGATATTAGGCCTGTAATGTCTCAGATTTTTTCCATGTTTTATTTTAATATTATGTGGGAATTATTTCGAGACTAGGATTCAAGACGGCGTGCAGTTCTGAGGTCCAGTGAGCCCGAAACAAATGTTTGAATTAAATTAAATAATTTAATTTACGCGCATGTGAAGTTTTCCTGAGAAAGTGGAATAACTCTTGAACGGGTTCTCAGATCGGAAATCTGAGGGCACTATTGCGTCCATAGCAGCGGGTTTACCCTAGAAGAGACCTAACATCGGCTGGCGCAGACCAATGGTGAAATCTGTTTTTTTGGATGTAACCGTAATAAAATATTTATTAAAAATATTTTACTAAAATTATTTGCTGTAGTGAAATCTTTATCTTTTGTCCTTTTAAATAGTGGTTTACGTAGGGGTCCAGCGTTACAAGCCTCAAAACCCTGAAACCCTTGGAGGCACTGAAGGCTCTGGAGAAAACCTCTTGACGCAGTGACAACGACGCGGTGACAAGATCTTTGCCAACGAACGCCGTGAATCCATGTAGGGAATTTGATCTCTTTGTGATTTATTTCCCATTCATGATTCCTATGACGAAAGAGGACTAATCCATGAACAGATTAGCCTGAGGATCGATCATATTTGTAGGATGTGCTTTTGTAGGGATTTTTGGGAAATTGATCCATATTGATTTTTTATTTTTGATTTCTACTCCGTTTAAGCCTATTAATGGGAGAAGATCAACACCGTGACAAACAACGATGAAGGTTCGTTCCTCAAAATTATTTCATTGGATTTTCTTCCCTTTTTCTTTCACGCGTTCTTCACGTTCTTTGTCGGGTGATGAACAACGGATTGTTGTGTGTCTGTTCTGCAACGCAACGATACCAAATTCAAGAATCGACACCGTAGTGATCTTACAGAGGTGCGATGATGGTTCTGGCGAATAGATCAAAGCAAATTAGAATATATTGTTCTTCGAATGATTTCCGCACGGGTGGCCGGAATCGGACTTTGGAGCCGATCGAAGGCCCAAAACCCACGGATCCGATATCATGATGATGAGGTGAACCAACGTCTTGAATTACGCGTCAAACGGACAACAAAATAGGAAACCGGAAGATCGGCCGATGTGCGGAGGAAGAAAACGGCGTTCTGGAAATTTCCGGACTACATGGAATTTAGTACGGGCTACATGACGTGTGTTCGTCGATGCGCCACCTGGTGTGTACTTCGGGAGTACATGGAAACAGGTCGGGTACACGACCAAGGACATGGCGTTTATACCCTTCCCCGGCCAGATACACGGGATACCCTATGTACTGGTACATGGGAATGCAACACAAACGGACACTTTGTATGGGCATACAACCAGGGTACACAGGTGTTTCCCAGTTGACAGGACACGGTGTGTGCTTTGACTTACATGTCATGTATATGCTTTCCTATACGACTTTGATTCCGGACATGTTCCATTTATATGGGTAGTACCTGGAGTCAGGGAACATGGCGTGTGATCCTTCTACACGCCGTGTAGTTGAGTTTTACACAGATTGGAAGGATGACATGGGCCGTTTACACGGGCAGTACCCGGAGTCAAGGAACACGGCGTGTAACAATACTACATGCCGTGTAACCAGTTTTACATGGCTTGAGTCAGTTTTCTTTTGTGACTTGGACTAGTTTCTTTAGGGTTCGTCCCCTTGGTCTTCTCCTAAAGGTTTCCGGTATCATTTCATACATGCATGAGTGTGATCCCTTCAGCAGGGCTTACTGAATAGATTTGTTGGAATCCCCTCTACGAGACTTGGAGCCGGATCCTCTATTCATTCCTTGAAACCTAGGTAGAGTTCTTGGTATTGACGTGACCAACTTTACCTGGGTGCCGATCCTCTGCTTAGCATATTAGTTCAGACTGAGTTGTTGGACTTACCCCCTGGCTATTGGCTGTGATCTTCATTTGAGCATCATATTCTAAAGTAATTGTGGAGTGTGTTCTCCCAGAATGAGTACTTCTTATCTCTCTCTTCAGACCTAGGAGTGTGTTCTCCTTGTTGTGTGCTTAGTTGAATCTTCGAGCTGGATCCTAGTGGTGGTATCGCGATAGTCGATCGTGTATGAGTATATTTGGATAATTATTGTTATATGTTCTGTAGACATACACTGTGTGGTGCTTACTGTACCTTTAATTTGTGGTATTTTCCTTTGTTTCATTCCTTTGTGGTTTTGGGGTGTCCTACTGGGTATTGTTATACTCATCCCTACACGGGCTTTGCCCGCACGTGTCGTGTCTTATGCAGACGAGCAAGCCTTTGACAAGATTCTAGGCGGACCAGAACCAGACGATGTTCAGTGATCTCAGACAGGCCGAGGTGTGTTCCTATGACTACAGATTGTAGTCCCATTACCATTCTTTACAGGTTGGAATTTGATGCAGACTCTCTTTTGGTGGTCTTGTACTTTTGACCCAGGGTTTTACACTTGCTGTACTTTACTTTCCTATCGTACTCTGTTGGTTGGGATTTTTTTAGTGAATGCATGTATTTCCATTTTTAGTAGTTTTATTTTCATCTTTGTGGGCTTGGAGATGTGTGTGCGTGTGTACAGGTTTATAGGCAATGCCTCCCATTTTAGTAACATGCCTACTCGGTGCTAGTCACCAGCCCCTGGCCTATTGGAGGTGGGCTTGGGGAGTTGCCACTCAGGACCCACTAGGATTGGTCGTGACAGAGTGGTATCAGAGGTGGTCGGTTCAACCTTAGGACTGAGAGTTTTTGAGTTGGTTTGGGGAAACAGTGTTAAGTGTTTCGATTTCGGTTTTCAGGCCAGGGACCCCAGTGTTGGTGCGGGCGACCGACGTATCCATACACCAGGACTCTGATAACTTTCTTTTCAACTCGGAACATGAGAACACTAGTTGCAGGGTAAAATAATGGTACAAGCATCATATAGGAATGGGTTGTGGTTTCCATGTCCTTCTGGAGTCAGCTCTCCAGATATAATCACTAACTGAGATACATCTTTTTTCTTTACAGGATGCCTCCGCGACGCTCACCCGCTAGGATCCAATAGCTCAATCATGAGGATGACCCCCTCAGCAATGAAGCTTCGATACAAGGACCAGATCCCCCAGTTTTACCTTCTGGTGGTGTGCCAGCTATCCCACCACCTATGGAGCATGACCCTCAGACAACAGAGGACTGGCTTGAGATAGTGGCCAGAGTCTTCCGTTTGGCCAGGACACCCGCAGACCAGATGGTTATCCTGGCAGCGAGCCTTCTGCAGGGCTCGGCAGGGCGATGGTGGAGTTTGGTTATCCAGACCCAAGATGAGGAGACTCTTACATGGTCGGAGTTTGAGAGTCTCTTCAGAGAGGAGTTTTCACCAGTTACCCAGAGAGTGGTACGTATACAGGAGCTTCTTCAGCTTTAGCAGGGGACCATGATGGTGGATGACTATTCCTCGAGGTTTACCGACATCTCAAAGTACTCGATGGACATGGTCAGAGATTAGTACTTCAGAGCTCGGACTTTTGAGATGGGCTTGCATAGAGATATCCGAGCTAGAATCATCCCTATGAGCATTCCTACTTATACTAGGGTGCTCGAGCGGGCTTTGGTGGTCGAGAGCTTCTTGGCAGAGTAGAGACAACCAGTAGTTGTCAGTAGTGAGCGAGCTGGAGCAGAGACCTCGACAGCAGGGAGTTGACGTCAGGGACCCAGGCATGGGAGAAGTTTTCAGAGGAGATCCCAGGACAAGGGATCTACTATACAGGGTTTGCAGGGCGCATCCACCAAGCCTCAAGAGAGGTGATGATACTCTTGTAATGGAAGATGACATCTCGCTCGAGATTTTCCAACTTTCCGTACTACTGACATAGGAGCGGTGGATGGACCACCAAGGCGGAGGAAACATGTGGAGCAGATAGATCTGCGGGGCGACAGACGTGGTAGAGGAGCTGGGAGAGCAGCTGGAGGTGGTCGGCGTTTTGACCTTTTACCACCACCACCCCTAGGAGGTCCACCCCAGGCTTAGGGTGATGGTGGACAGAGGTAGGGACAGCTGCAGGAGACGGAGGCTTATGACCCAGGTAATCCCAGAATGATTAGAGGTACAATCTGTGTCTTTTCTACTTTGGTTGCCGTACTGATAGACACAGGTGCTAGTCATTCTTTTCTGGATGCTTATCTTGTTCGAGACCTTGATATTCCAGTTGAGCTGTTGACTCGACCTTATTCTTAGAAACACCGACTGGAGAAGGTTCATAAATCACACACCTTTGCAGACAGTGTGACCTGACCCTTGGAGGCCAGAGTTTTGGTTTGAACCTCTTGGTGGTAGCGTCGAGACCTTACGATGTCATTCTTGGTATGGATTGGATATCCATAGTTCATGCCTATATTGACTGTTTTAGGAGAAGGGTGCAGTGTGTCCGTAGTGATGGAATGAGGTTCTCCTTCGTCGGTGAAAAGGATACCCAGGAAGTGCAGGATAGACTCATGCATAGGAAGGTACATCCGATTTCACATCAGTTGGCTAGCCTAGCCATTGGCACAGCAGATGTTACGAGTTTCCAGTTTCCAGCAGTAGTGGCTGAGTACAAGGATGTCTTTCTGGAGGATGTCCCCAGACTACCTCCTCATCGGGAGATAGATTTCTACATTGAGTTGCAACCTAGGACGACACTGATATCAACATCAGCATATCGAATGGCTCCTGCAGAGCTTCGTGAGCTGAGGGTGTAGCTGGAAGACTTGCAGAGGAAGGGCTTTGTGAGAACTAGTGTTTCACCCTGGGCGGCCCCAGTGTTGTTTTCCAAAAAGGCAGACAGGAGCTTGAGGCTGTGTGTGGATTACCAGCGCTTGGATCAGGTGACCGTGAAGAACCGGTATCCACTACTGAGGATCAATGACCTCTTCGACCAGTTAAGAGGGGCACAATGGTTCTCGAAGGTTGATCTACGATCAGGCTATCACCAGCTGCGAGTACGGGATGAGGATATACCGAAGACGGATTTCAGATGTCGCTACGGTCACTATGAGTACTTGGTGATGCCCTTAGGTGTGATGAACGCCCCGACAGTGTTTATGGGACTCACAAACCAGATCTTTCATCCCTATCTAGATCGGTTCGTGGTGGTCTTCATCGATGATATCCTTGTGTACTGTGCATCCAAGGAGGAGAATGAGAGGCACCTAAGGATGGTTCTGGACACACTCTAAGAGCACCAGTTGTACGGGAAACTCTCGAAGTGTCAATTCTGGATACATGAGGTCCACTTTCTGGGGCACGTTATATCTGCAGATGGTGTAGCAGTTGACCCAGCCAAGGTAGTGGCAGTGCTAGCATGGAAGAAACCCCAGAACATGACAGAGGTGCAGAGTTTCCTTGGATTTGTAGGCTACTATCGAAGATTAATTCTCGATTTCTCCAGGATTTCATCTCCCATGACAGCTTTGACTCGAAAGGGGCAGCCTTTTGTATGGACTGAGAGATGCCAGCAAGCTTTTCAGTAGTTGAGATAGAGTGTGACGAGTTCCCCGATCTTGAGATTACCGGAGGAGGGTGTCGAGTACATGGTGTTCTGTGACGCATCAAGAACCGGGATTGGTTGTGTCCTGATGCAGAGGCAAGTGGTGATTGCCTATGGCTCATTTTAGTTGAGGCCACACGAGCAGAACTACGCGACCCATGATCTTGAGTTGGTAGCGGTAGTCTTCGCGTTGAAGATGTGGCAGCACTACCTGATGGGTGAGCGGTTTATCTTCTACTCTGATCACAAGAGTCTCAAATATATCTTTTCCCAGAAGGATCTAAATTTGAGACAGAGGTAATGGACTGAGTTCTTCCAGGATTACTACTTTGAGATCTTTTATACTCCTAGGAAGGGGAACGTATTGACAGATGCTCTCAGAAGGAAATCGAGTTCGTAGTTGCTGGATGAGGTGACGAGTCAGTTGGCCTCTTTACAGTTATCCTTCGTGGATAGAGATGAGGGAGCTTACCTTCAGTCGATGGTTGTTGCCCCTCCACTCTTACAACGAGTCAAGGAATCACAACACTAGGATGCTAGCTGTGGGACTCTACATGCTCAGATATCTGCAGGTGATGCTACTGATGGATATTCAAAATGTGGGGAGCACGTTGTTTTTTTTTCAGAGGGCACACAGTAGTACTAGTGATGTTTCAGAAAGAGGTTCTGAAATATTTCCATTCATCTCCTTTGGTGGTGCATCCAGGCGTGGCAATGATGTACCAGGACCTCCGACATCATTTTTGGTGTCCAGGAATGAAGAAGAGTGTGGCAGAGTTTTTCTCTCAGTGCCTTACTTGTCAGTAAGTAAAGGCTGAGCACCAAGTGCCAACAGGATTGACTCAGCCCCTTGAGGTGCTAGAGTGGAAGAGGGATGGGATATCTATGGACTTCGTGATGGGTTTACCACATACGTCCAGGGGACACAATTCCATCTAGGTGATCGTTGATCGACTCACCATGTCATCCCACTTCCTAGCCATACGGGAGTGGAGTTCAGTAGAGAGCTTGGGGAACCTCTACATGCAGGAGATTGTTCGACTTCATGGAGTTCCATCCATGATAATCTCAGATCGTGATACTCGTTTCACAACCTGGTTCTGAAAGGGATTGCAGGAAGCTTTTGGGACTCAGTTACACTTGAGCACAACATTTCATCCTCAGACTGATGGTCAGACGGAGCAGACCATCCAGGTTCTGGAGGATATGCTACAAGCTTGCATACTTGACTTCAGTCGAAGGTAGGAGGATAAACTACCACTGGTGGAATTTGCTTATAACAACAGTTATCATTCCACTATTAGTATGGCACCATTCGAAGCTCTGTACGGGTGACCTTGCAGGTCACCAATTTTCTAGAATGACCCAAGAGAGTTAGCACTCAAGGGCCCATATATGGTGCGAGATGCTATGTAGAAGGTGCAAGTCATCCAGGAGAAGATGAAGACTGCATAGGGTCAGTAGAAGTCTTATGCTGACAGGAGACAGAGGGCCTTGGAGTTCGAAGAGGGAGACCATGTGTTCCTTCGGTTCTCACCTCGATGGGGATTGCAGAGATTTGGCTGAGGAGGCAAGCTGTCTCCGAGGTTCATTGACCATTTTCAGATTCTGAGTAGGGTTTGATAGGTGGAGTACCGCTTGGATCTACCTCCTCAGATAGACCGGGTACACAACGTCTACCATGTGTCGCAGCTGTAGAGGTACGTGCATGACCCATCACACGTTATCGACTGGGGTGAGCTGGACATCGATGATAGAGAGACCTTTTCTAAGTACCCAATGGAGATTGATGATCGGTAGGAGAAGATCCTTCGTGGGTGAGAAATTCCCTTGGTGCGTGTCCGATGGCAGCACGAGAATCTCTATGAGAGCACGTGGGAGCGTGGGGCTCAGATTCGTGTGCAGTACCCACATCTTTTTTAGTAGCATTTATTTTGGCTTTTCGGGGACATAAAATCCCTAAGGTGGGTATGATGTAATGTCTCAGATTTTTTCCATGTTTTATTTTAATATTCTGTGGGAATTATCTCGAGACCATGCTTTAGGATGAAGTGCAGTTCTGAGGCCCACTGATCCTGGAACAAATGTTTGAATTAAATTAAATAATTTAATTTACGCGCATGTGGAGTTTTCCGGAGAAAGCGGAATAACTCCTGAACGGGTGCTCGGATCAGAAATAAGAGGGCACCATTGCATCCAGAGAAGCGAGTTTCCCTTGAATAGACCTAACATCGGCTGGCACAGACCGGTGGTGAAATCTGGTTTTTTGGACGTAACCGTAATAAAATATTTATTAAAAATATTTTATTAAAATTCTTTACTACAGCGAAATCTTTATCTTTTTTCCTTTGAAATAAAGGTTTATGTAGAGTTCTAGGGTTACAAACCTCATAACTCTAAAACCCTTGGAGGATCTAGAGGCTCTGGAAAAAACCTCCCGATGCAGCGACGATGACCAGATCATTGCCAACGAATGCCGCAAATCCTAGTAGGGTGTTTGATCTCTCTGTGATTTCTTTCCCGTTCTTGATTACTATGATGAATGCAGACTAATCCACGAAAAGATTAGCCCTCAGATAAATCATATTTTCGGGATAGGCTTTTGCGGGGATATTTGGAAATTTGATCCATATTAATTTTTTATTGTTGATTTTTGCTCCGTTTAAGCCTATTAACGGGAGCGGATCAACTCCCCGATGAACGACGGTGGAGGTTCGTTCCCCAAAATTGTTTCATTGGATTTTCTTCTCTTTTTCTTTTACGTGTTCTTCGCGTTCTTTGTGGGGCGATGAACAACAGATTTTTGCACGTACGTTCTCTGATGAAACGATCCCAAATCGAAGAATCAACACCGCAGTGATCTTGCGGAGGTGCGAAGACGGTTTCAGAGGACAGATCAAAGCGGATCAGAAGATATTGTTCTTCGAACGATTTCCAAATGGATGGCCGGAATCAGACTTCAGAGCCGATCGAAGGCCCGAAAACCACGGATTTGGCATAACGATGACGAGGTGACCCAATGTATTGAGTTTTACGGAAAACAAATAGCAGAATCGGAAACTGGAAGATCAGAAGAGGCGCAGAGGAAGAAGATGACATTATGGAAATTTCCTGACTACACGGCGTGTAGTATAGGCTACACGGCATGTGTTCGTCGGTGGGCCACCTGGAGTGTACTCCGGGAGTACACAGACACGGGTTGGGTACATGGCCAATGACACGGCGTGTATACCCTTCCCTGGCTAGACCCGGCCAGATACATCGGCAGGAAACACAGACAGACGCTCTGTACGGGCATACGACCAGGGTACACGGGTGTTTCCCTATTGACAGGACACGGCGTGTGCTTAGACTTACATTCCGTGTATATGCTTTCCTATACGACTTCAATTCCAGACATGGTCCGTTTACACAGGCAGTACCCAGAGTCAGGGAACATGGCGTGCGATCCTTCTACACGCTGTGTAGTTGAGTTTTACACAGCTTAGACGGATGACACGGGCCGTTTACACAGGAAGTACCCGGAGTCAAGGAACATGGCGTGTAACCATACTACATGCCATGTAACCATTTTTACATGGATTAAGCCTGTTGTCTTCTGTGACTTGGACTGGTTTCTTTAGGGTTCATCCCCTTGGTCTTCTCCTGAAGGTTTCCATTATCATTTCTTACATGTAGGAGTGTGATCCCTTCAGCAGGACTTCTTGAATAGAGTTATTGGAATCCCCTCTGTGATACTTGGAGCCAGATCCTCTATTAATTCATGGAGCCCTAGGTAGAGTTCTTGGTATCGACATGACCAACATTACCCGGGTGCCGATCCTCTACTTAGCGGATTAGTTCAGACTGAGTTGTCGGAATCACCCCATGGCTATTGGCCGTGATCCTCATCTGAGCATCATATTTTCAAGTACTTGTGGAGTGTGTTCTCTCGGAACGATTACTTCGTATCTCTCTCTTCAGACCTAGGAGTGTGTTATCCTTATTACGTGCTTAGTGGAATCTTCGAGCTGGATCATAGTAGTTGTATCACGATAATCGATCATGTATGAGTACATCTGGATAATTCTTGTTATATGTTCTGTAGACATATACTGTGTGGAGATGACTGTACCTTTACTTTGTGGCATTTTCCTTTATTGTATTCCTTTGTGGTTTCATGGTGTCAAACTGGGTATTGTTATACTCACTCCTGCATGGGCTTTTCCCTCACCTGTCGTGTCTTGTGTAGATGAGCGATCCTTTGACAGGATTCTAGGCTGTCTAGGATAGGACGGTGTTCAGTGAGCTCAGATAGGCCGAGGTGTGTTCCTACGGCTATAGTTTTCAGTCCCAGTACCTTTCTTTATGGGTTGGAGTTTGATGAAGACTCTCTTTTGGTGGGCTTGTACTTTTGGTCGAGGGTTTTACACATGTTGTACTTTACTTTCCTGTCGTACTCTTTTGGTTGGGATTTTTTTAGTGTATGCATGCATTTCCATTTTTAGTAGTTTTTACTTTTCAGCTTTGTGGGCTTGGAGATGTGTGTGCATGTGTACAGGTTTATAAGAAATGCCTACCATGTTAGTAACATGCCTACTTGGTGCTAGTCACCAGCCCCTGGCCTGTTGGAGGTGGGCTTGGGGAGTTGCGGCACGGGCCCCACTGGGACGGGTCGTGAAAAGGCCTCAATTTGAAAATGTATCTTATTATGGTATCATTGAGGAAATAATAATATTGGATTATTACTCTCACGGTCGAGTCACTATGATGAAATTCAAGTGGTTTTATTTGATGTAGATACATGAAACATTTATTGATGATTATGTATTTTGAGTAATTAACATGACTCACACTCTTTCTATGGATGAGCCACATATATTGGAATCATTGGAGAAATGAATTTTTATGTGAAAGATCATCCTTGACCTGAATTTTGTGTCATTATTGAATCAATACCAAGTCATATTTTTGGATAATGGAGGGGATGAAATTAACACCATTACTGGACCCATTATCCCCAATCAATTTATCACTTATGATAAATCTAATAGTTAAATTGTCAAAGTTTATTGTGAAAGTAAAGTTGTGGTGGGAAATATATAGAATCAACCATTTGTGTTATTAGTTATTTTGGTATAACTAAATATGGGTTTTTAGGTTGGTAATAGTAAAATTTATTTAATTTTGATTATTATTATTATTTGTTTCCAACTTGACCATCATGTTCATTTTTAATATATACTGTTTGAAGTTTTCTTTGAGTATCATTTTCTTAATATTGAATTGAACTATGTTAGAGGATAACAAAAAAAACTGAAACAATTCAATTACAACAAAAACCAAGATTAATTGAACTGAAACATATTAAAATAACTATAATGAAAATCAAAACCAATGAAAATAATGACCTAACAAAAAAAATGAAAAAATGAACTAACTCAAAATACGAACCAAATAAACTATCCAAAAAATGGAAAAATGAAATAATCAATTGACCAATATGAACTAAATGACATAATGAAAACTGAATTGGATCAAATTTAAAATATAAGAATAAATCTATATCATACCCATGCTAAACATGATAATTTTAATGTGTTGATTTTTCATGACACGTATTTTATGTTTTGATATTTTTCTAACTAAATATAATATGATTTTATTATGTCAATAAAAATGCATTATTTGGATTGAAAATTAGTATTCTTTAATTAATTCTATCCTATTTTATTTCTTGTTTGTGTTACACATTAGTTATGAATTTACAATTAAATACATTTTTTTCAAATGAAGGAAACAAAAAACATTAAAGAGGCATAAAAAAAGAGAATTTTAGATAATAATCATCATATGAGAGATATAGGAATTCCTCCCATTTTTTTCATTGTAAGTAATTTATTTCATATATATATATGTATATAAATAACATCTAATTTCATGTGATTTTTTTCACTTTTAATAAGGATCCACCACCTAGGAGACAATTATTCTCTGAAGAACCTAGTGGAAAAGATGCTCATCCAAATAATGTGTGTGTGCGGGGGGGGGGGGGGGGGGTAATAGAGCTACTCATACAACTCTTTACACCTAATCACACCTAGTCCCTTAATTAGATATACAATTTAGAACATTTTCTTATCCCATCGTGTTGTTAGAGGCACCCTAAATATTTAGGCAGCCTATATTTTTACCACCATTTATATCCGATTCTCCTTGTATATGTATCCTTTATCTGATGATGGTTACCACTACCCATCTATATTATACATTTCCAAAGACTTATATGCCAGTTTGTTTTCCTTATACATCTTTATACCCAAAATTTTACGTACATGCTCCTTTGACTTCTACTCCGACAAATTCTGAGCCTCATGAGTAGACATTGGATACCACTACTACTATATAGGTTAATGATTTTTTAGATCCTTAGAATCCAGATGTACCCACTAATCATCCCAGATCAGGTATATTTATAGAAACTGAGTAATGTTTTTGACCAGATTGTTTTTTCCTTATAAGATGTTTTGATATAATATTTTTTTCTCATTCACAATTGGATTTTCCGCTAGGCAGCATGGG
Organism: Viscum album; assembly: GCA_963277665.1. Lineage (NCBI taxonomy): Eukaryota > Viridiplantae > Streptophyta > Magnoliopsida > Santalales > Viscaceae > Viscum > Viscum album. The sequence goes on from OY728127.1 coordinate 596,952,402, forward strand.
CATACATGAATTCTTGAGGTGTGGAACTACAACACACAATTTATGGTTTAGTATAATGATGTTAATTAAATGATTGTAAAAATAAGGTGATAATATATGATTTTTATAGAACCACTGTCCAAATACTATGATGTCATTCCTGTCATACCACTCTCTTAGAGACACCTTCAAAATGAAGTGAAGGACAATTATTAGCCACAAATATGGGTATGAAAATTCATTATATTTAATGTTATATTATTTTTGTATTTCTAAGAATTAATATTTTGGTACCATATTCATTATAATTTTCCTAATAGTGAGGTTGTGAGGATCACATGGCTCATGGAATTAGGTGAGATGTGGAGAGCATATAAGCATGAGTTGTCTAGTGGAAAGGTTTCTAGAGTTAGAATAGATTTAGTGGCCATGCCTATCATGAATGAGTGTCCAAAATAACATTATATTGAAACAAATTCTCATTAGAAGAGTACCAAGTTTAAGATATTAATCAAATATGATGTTTTTAAATGAAAATTATGACTATTTAAATTTAAAATCGATTTTTTATTATTGAAAATTATTTTTAGGAAGCATAAAAAATAAATAAGAAAAAAAGGATGTTGTGAAATACCTCCACAATTTGGTGTGGACTACGATGCCAAAACACGAGAGGAAGTTAGTATTTTAGATTCATGAAATTATAGATAAATTTAATTATGATAATATTTTTAATTATTAGTTCATAAAAATATATTAATAACTCCTAAAACATGTTCAATAATATTTTTATATAATCTACATAGTCTATTAAGTAATAGTAAAATAAAATCATTTATATTAACTTACTCAATAAACATGTTGTGTGTATTTCATATTCAAACTATTTGGTTATATATATACTCTTTAGAAACTATTAAATTATCATATATTTTCTTTATAAAAATAAAAAAAACTCCATAAAAATTTAAACCACTTCATGAGCTATTATTTTTAATAATTTTTATGGTTGTTGAAAAAATATTATCATATTTAATAATTAGAAATGAAAGTTGTTATGTATCCCCAATACTTTTATAATAGAATTTCAAATTTAAAAACATTAAAATCAATAGATGATCAAAATAATATTCATTTAATTGACATGATATATACTATAATGAACTCAATTTTTTGTGTGAAATTAGTTAATTATTTAATATATGCGCTTTTCTTATCTAACCATATTTTTTTATCTTAAAATGATCTCTCCAACCAGAAACATCCATTGAAATATTGAATAAAAATTTTTAAAATACGATATAAAGTAAATAAATATTTTTCTATAATAAATCATTCAGAACTAGATCAGAGATAAAAATAATTTTTTCTTTTGGTCATTGTGTTATATGTTGCAGGTCTAAGATTCTTTTTAATATTTTATGAAAAATTATTCCAAAACTCATATTTTATAGTCTTCAACATAGAGAAATAAATATAATCACATACTTTTAAGAATATAATCTCATAAAATATATTCATCTATTAAAGAAAAAATTTTCTATTCTTTTAATCAATATGTGTTTCGTACTCTATAAAGTTATAATTTGTCTTATTATTTTGAGATATCATTATAAAAAATATTCTTAATCACTCAAAAAATGGGTATCTAATAAATTTCAATGCCACATATTCACTCAAGATAAATGTTTTACACTTATATGTATATGTGTGTGTGTGGGTGTGTTTGTGTGTGTGTGTTTGTTTCTTTTCTAAGAACTCATAGATTGTTATTAAAAGTGTATGTTTTGTGCTCTCTAATTTAATATACTAATTGATTCAAACATCTACCATCTTTATTTTTATTCAATTCATAGAAAAATATAAATTCATGCACTATCTCAGAACATTTTAATTTCTAATCAATGGTGTATTAGAAAATATTATATGTTTAATTTTCATGTTCCACACTTCATATGTTTAGTGGAGTTACTCTATACTTTTTTTAAAGCACACGTCTTGTCCTTTACAACTTTTTTTGCACTGAATAAATCAACTCTAAAAAAATATTCATCTATATTTATCTCTAAATGATCTAATTATTATAACTATAACATTCAATATCACCCTTTTTGGCATTCTCACCTCCCATATCTAAGAAAACATTCTTCCACCAGTTTTAATAGATCCCCCATAAATTACATGATTAATTTATATAAATATAAAACATGTTAATAACTACATATTATATGTCTATAATATCTTCCATGATTTTTATATTCACAAGTAACTGATTAAAACTATATAAAAAACAATATTTTAAACTTCCATATGATAAATCACATAAATTATAACCTATCCTTGTCCTCATGGTCTTCTATAAACCTATCAAAATCATCCATTTCCATCTAATTCTAAAAAAAACTACATTTTAATTTATCAAAATGTGCTTGAACACATGCAGTAAAACCATTTTGGTGATATTTTTAACCATGGAACACACCTAATACTTCAATAATAATCATCACTGAAACCTATAGACTGATTCATGATTATAACAGTAATCTATATATATAAACCGTTGAATAAAAATACAAGACTCAACTAACTTATTATCCATTTCCATTATCCTTTAGGAAATATCCAAATAAATATTATATAGCATCACACTAATTAGGAAATATCCTTTACATGTTTCTGAATAATATAATGAAATTTCATGTTTTTGGGACTGATATCTATTAACAGAATAAATTATTCTTTTCATCTCTATGTAATTATCATGAATAATAATACCTAAATCAATGAAATAACATATTTGTTTTCTTTATATAAAGTTTCTTATGAAATCTATCTTTAGATCACCTCATATGAAATCAACCATTTATTATGAACATAATCATCCATACCCCTAAGACATTTCGAATCAATCTTATATTTCTCTATTATGAATGAAACATAACCTTTTCTGTCTTCTGGAAACTCTTATATAACCTTTATAAAATTAGAGGCATGATTATGAATCTTGAATAATCCCATGGTAAATCATAGATAAAAAATTGAAAAAATGTTTAATCTAATGTGAACTTAAACTTCATAGAGTTACTATTACATTTTACATAGAGTGTCATGTTATCTCTTACTTATATAGTGTAATTTCAAAGTAAAACTTATATACAAAGTAAAAATTAAAAATAACAGTAACATATAAAATCCATTTTCAATTCATTATTATCCAAAAACTCCAGGAACCTTTAAAATTAATCTCTATAAATTTAAAATCATCCCCAAACATTTTCATCCATATTAAATTACTATTCCCATATATTGATAATAAATATGACATCATCTTTAATGAGTTCAATAATAAGAACATTAAAAAAATATCCCATGATTTAATGCTTTCATTGATCAATAAACTAATCCATTGAACTTTTTTATATTACTCATGGTTATATAATATACAATTTTCATTTCAAAATGATTTAAACATCTCTATTAGAAATATGTTTCTAAAAAAACACCATGTATGATTGTAAGCCTTTAAAAACATCTTTTATATACTGTTTAATTACAGTACATGTAAAATTTTTCTTGAATAACCATTTGGACATCGTGAATTATATATTATCTAGAAATACTCCTATAATATAGAAAATATTATGATACATTGAATCCATTTCTTAATTCAGGTCCACTGTCTATTTTTAACTTATTTTTCTATTTACTGCTTCAATGTAGGATAATGATTTATTAATATATATGAAAAATATAACACATAACTCATTGATTATAAAACCATTATTCTTTGGTTTTAATTTTTTTATATAATTTATATCATTAATCCATTACTTTAATTAAGTTCTTATTAAACTTGTTCTTTTGACTACTACAATTGTAGGTTGAGTATTTAATTTATCCTTGAACCACGTTATCAAGATTAAGTTCAACAGATTCATCATGAGGATATTCCAAATGGGTATATCTTTCTAAAAATATTTTACACAATAATACATTATAAGAACATTGAAAATTACTAAAATGGATTCAATTATGATTGTTATTATAATTTGATTGACATGAAAGGCCTATTAGGCCCCGACATACTATACTGATGTCATAATGGATACTTCCTCATGAAAAATTACCATGATGATAAATTTAATGGAATAATTATACCATAAAAATATGATTATACATGGACCATTCCCCCTTTCCTATAGAACCCATTATAATATGGTAAATGAATATCACTTCAAGATTTATAGCCTTAATTAACTCAGTACTGGAATCCCATTTGTAGATTTGATAATATAAGTAATATCAACAAAAACATAAAATAAATAACTATAAAATATATTTTAGAATTGTAATAAATTTAAAGATAGTTGAATTTTATAAGAATGGAAGCATCTAATAAAACCATAATCCAAGATATAAGATAATCATAGTCATGTAAATCATATACCATTATATTAATGAAAAGAACACAGAAGCACATAATATTCAACTCAAGGGATATTTAATTTCTCTATAATTATTTTTTGTATATTATATATCTCAAAACTATTACATGATACCTTTTAAATTGGGTTTTAAACTATATTAAAAGCACCTAATTTCTGATGAAATTTGTTTTCTAGGGGGGAGATTTTCTAATCTCTCTCATCCGATTACATGATGGGTGCATACTTTATGTTATTGTAAATTCATTGTTAAATGTTTTTTCTTATATTGTGATATAATTTATATATTGAGAAACACTTCACAATGTATTTACATCCTATAAATTGAAAATATTCTTTTTTTAATGTAATATTGACTACTGAGTTCATTGGAATTTTGTGTTACAATTATAAGTATTTTTAAGATCTATTTACAAAAAAAATTAAATTTCTATTGGTTATATTTATTGAAACTGTGCGAATCGTTCCTTAATACATTTTCAATAATGGTTTTCTACTTTAAATTTCATTGTAGAGGGTGGTATTTAATATTGAATGACATGTGCCCCAAGAATTTTTTTTTGTTCGAGGATAAATAATAAATATAGAAGCATGGTAAAAGAATTGGCACAAAAAAAATTTATTTTTTAATTTGTTGATTTCAAATTTTAATATCAATTTTATAACTAAATAGTTCATTTATATTTGTAAAAGTGTAGTTTAGAGTCCATTTATGGGAATGAAGCTGGAAAATTTGGTCCAAAAGATCATTTTATCAGGAATTAGGAGATGAGAACCATGGGAGAGTATGTTATCGAACAAGAAGAGTATTTTCCACACTAGATATTGTCCCACTTTAGGTGCAGGTTCTAGTATCACCAAGTTATAAATATCTCATTCAAAGGTAGAATATGCTCTTACAAAGGTATAAGAGGCAAAAAAAAAATGGTTCTGGAGGAGCATTAATGGAATCAAAATACCAACAATGAATTTATGAAATTTATTTCAGCCTTTTTTCCACCACTTCCACAAAATACCATGGTGAATTGTGATAAATATATATCAATGATTCATATGTTATATGGTGCACCGAACGATGTTCATAGTGGTGGTTAGGACAATGATGTTTTTAGCGATAACAATGGTGATAGTGATGGTGATGGTGATGATGATAGTGATGGTGATGGTTAGAATGATGGTGAGGATGATGATGATAATTATGATAATGATGATAACGATGGAGATGGTGATGATATTGGTTGTGATTATATAAAGATAGATCCTTTTCAATTTTGACTAATATTTATGAAACATGATGTTTGACGATTGGATGTGAATTATTATATGTGATGTGTAAAATGTGCGTCATCACTGGATGAATTAATTAATTATTTTCTTAAATTATATATATTTTCTGGTAGTGGTTTGGACATCGGTGTTTTATGGTTCATGTGTTTTATGATATTTTCTGGTTTTGTGCTATAGTGGTGGGATGTAAGTGTTTGCTGATGATTGCAGGATAAGGTCGGGGTGATGCTGGTTCCCAAGGAATGGAATTTATATACCAATATTTTTTAAAACTTTTTGTATAAACCTATGAAAATAGTTTCCTTAAACCATTGGTATAGTTTTAATTTAGTAAAGGCTATGCTAATGTTTTTTTAAACCATTGGTATAGAAATATATTAATGGTTTTGATAACTGTTGGCATAACTCAATACCAAAAATTTCATAAAATCATTTGTAAAATTTAATACCAGGTATTTTATACCAATGGTTTATAGATTAACAACAGTATAAGGAAATAACCATGACAATATAGCCAATAGTTTTGAGAACCATTGGAATGGGCTATACAAATGGTTTTCTAGCTTAGACCAATAATTCGAAACCATTGGTATAGAGCCATTTTAAAGAAATGATATATTTTGGGGAAGTATAGGGTATAAATATTTCCATCCAATATTATTTAAAGAAGTTTAATATGCAATATTACCCTTATATCTTGGTTTAACCCCTGGTAAACCCATTTTAACCTTAACCATAGTGATTTTTTACAAGTTTTACTGTTCACTATTTCTAAAAAAGAAAGTGAACTCATTAAAAAATTTATAAATCACGAATATAAATATATAATACATTTTATAAAATTACATTCAACTTAAATGGAAGAATTAAATTTAAAATTAAACCTGTAAAACACAATGAAAAGTAGTTTTCAGGGAAAATGATTTCTTAGGTATAATTTTTTGTATATGAAAATCTATTATAAAATTGATTATAAGGACCTTAATTGGATTATTCATAATATAAATGAACTAATTTTACTTTTTAAACCATTTTAAAACAAAATTTAACTTTTTAAATGATTTAAATGAAAATAAAATTTTCATTAAAAATCATTTTTTTACTATTCATAAAAAACCAATATTTTTAGAAAAGTCTAAAAAATTAACAGTAAAGTTTTTAAAATTATGATTTAAAAAATGAAATTTAATTTTTAAAATTAATTTTATCAAAGTGGTAGAAGATAATTATTTTATTTTCTCCAAAAATCATTAAAAACCAATTTTGAGGGAAAATGTATTTTTAAAGCTTATAAAGACAATACTAAAAATTAAGTAATTATTACCAATATAATTTCATTATCAAAAAAAATTATAAATAATTTTAAATTTTTTTATTCCTATTTAGACCACCAATTCAAATATTAGGTTATAATGGTCTACTGTATTATAGTTCATTTAGACTCAGGGTTGCGTGTATCACATGCTGTAAATGAAGTTTAATATATTTGAAAAGAAATATATCATAAAATCTAAAGGTGTTACAATTATACAGAAAAACAATAAAAGTAAAACCTTGGTAATGATTTATATGAACCTCCATAGAATGTAAATATATAACGGGATAAAATAAAATAAAATGAAGAATAATCCTTAAGTGGAAGAGGGAAAACTCACCTTAGATCACCACATATCGATCTCTAGAAGACCAAGCTAGATTCTAATCAAAGTTTATTTGAAAAACTTTTTAAAAATCATCTTTATGCCAAATGTAAGGTATAAAATGTTGGGATAAAGAAAAATTTCAAGGGGGTTTAAGAATTTATATTAAAATTGGAAATTATAGGACCACGACATATCTCTCTACACTAGTGAGAAATGATGTTGAATTATGAAAAAAATAAGGTATAAGGTAAGATAAAACTGCATAGAACACCTAATAAAAAATGTGGATAAAAAAAGTGGTGTATTAAATGACAAAGATCATATCAATTGGGAGAAGGATCACAATATAAAGGAACCACTACGTTTTAAATTCTAATTTCCAATGATGAAGGATACACCTTAACAAATCACTACAATATAGCAACTAAAAAAAGGAAGAACCACAAAAACAAACCTCCCTGGGTTCCACTCCATATCCTACCACATATTTCATATAATTTTCTCTTGAATATAGTATATAACACAACACAATCCTATACACCATAATTCTACTTTAGAGATGAAATTTCAGCTTAACTTCCCTCTTTACTTTTTTCAAGCCTCCTATTGACACCTATAACCCCTAAAACACATAAAGGAATGGGATAAATGGATCCATTCCCTTACATGAACCCAATGAGTGTGGGTGTACCTAACTATATCATCCATTTTGGGAATCTATGCCTTATTATAAACATATTTCCAGGGGATTACCAAACCCTATGAACTCTATGGTATCCACGACCGATCCCCATCATAAATCCTATAGAGATAAGGAGAATAAAAAAACATTATAATATTTAATCTTACCTAAAATTACAAATATAATTGTAAAATTATTTTTTTAAAAAAAATATTAGGATGGACTTCCAGTTTTCACAAATCTACATCCCACATGAGGATAAATGAAAATTCACTAAGGATAGAAAAATATATTGCATGTATTATAGAAGTACATGATGTGTTTACCCATGTGATGTAGTATGGTTATTTAATTCCATTGAAATTGAATGTGAAGTGAACTTAAAAAACATTTATATCAATGTACATGGTGTGTGGTACTACCTAGGGTACTCAACAACTTTCCTCAGCACACACGATCATGTTGTTTCGATCCATATGATGTGTGATTCCCAAGAACATGTTCAATGTATACAACTAGTTGGTTATGTCATATTGTCCCAGTATCCATCAAATTTATTAAATGTATAAATAATATATGGACTGTATGGGATGACCTGGTCTTGTACCTCTGGCGTGGTCGAGTCATGTAGGTCTATTGTACACAATAAGTGATCCTATCCTATAAACAATGTATAGAAAAATGTCTTTTTGGGAATGTAATCCTTATATATTCTAATCTAGTTGTACCATAGGTGAATGGAATTTGGATATATGGTACATTTCATGTAATAATTAACTCCCTCAAAACCCTATTTGTCATTTCCTAGGTGATACATGACATATAGGTCAGAATTATAAACCATGTGCTCACGTCTTCAAACTGTAACTCCAAAACCCACCCATAATCACACCACCGGCTCAAATTTAACCTTAATTCACATATAAATCGTCATCCCTAATTTCAGTGATCTCATCACAGTTCTGAGACCGTTTATCAATCATTACTTTCTAGAAAAATGCTAAGAAACAGATTCTCACAATTTCTAGGTGCCTCCATATCCTACTACCCTTTAATAGCCCACACCATCACCCATAATGAAAAAATACTATCACATTTTTAAAATTATGTATTCTTTTATTTTTGTTTTCATGTACAAATCATCTACTCAAAAACCTAGATTGTAATTGATCAAAGATTTAGTCCATTTTCCATAAAACTCTGTCCATGGAAAAGGATAATAGTGAAATCCTGAATAACTAGGGAATAATGGGTAAATAAATCATAAAATAAAAATCATTGGTGTCTGGGTGAGGCTCCAACCATCGATATTTGGGTGTCAATTAATTAATGATGAATAAAATATTCAGAATTGTAAATGTTTAGGCAATAATAATAGAAGATAAATTTATAGGGCCATGTGATTACCAACCTCAAACCAAGAGTATAGTTTTTTTCCAGATAAATCATAAAGAATAAATAAAATAAAATATAAAAATTCCCACCTTAAGATAAATTTATCATCACTTCAATGATTTTTCATTTACACATTATCTATTCATTGATGTTATTGTGGACCTGACTTTGTCCCTTTAGGTTGATGTTGATTCCTCCAAGATATAGTCCATCTCCTCTATCCTGATCTAGGGATTATGTTAGGGTCAAATGTGAAAAAACCTAGTGAGAAATCATATAGAGGGTTTATAGGAATGAACTAGGTCAATCAAGCCTTTAATTAATTAATTAATAATTAATTTATTCATTTAATGGCACACCCACGATGGGGCTCAATCATGAACAAAGATAAGATCTCTCCTGGGGTTAACCCCATACTTTGGTTATAATTATGGTTCCAAAATTTACATTTTGAGATCCTATTTAGAAGAAATCAATATCTATGCTCATAGGATAAATATTTATTTAAATGATAAATATCAAATATCCTATAAAATTCAATTTTATCAAAAAAATCCCAAAAAACAAAACTAAGGGTAAAAACCTCACACTGAGATTAACATAACTATCATAAATATTTTCAAAGGTTGTCTAATAAGGAAAATTTACATTTTACCCCTAGAGAGGCACTGAGACTAAAAAAATTGAATTTATTTATGTCTCAATTAATTTTTTTTGATTACTACCTTCCACATGAAATAGTGGTAGTAGAAGAAGATACTATGAAAAATTGACTTATAGGTTGATAATATAGGTTAGAGAATAAGAGAGATATAATTTTAATATTAATAAGATAAGAAATGAAATATTAATTGAGGACAATAAAATTATTATCTATAAGGGAGAAATAGATGGAAATGAATATTTTAAGTGGAAAGGGTCTATAAACATGAAATAAAATCGATGCACCAAAATTAAGATTGGCCTTTGGTAGAAAAACTGGCTGATTTAAGAATTGTTGGATTTAAATGGGTATTCAAGAGAAAACTGGATATTAATCGAAAGTTAAATAACTATAAATCATTTTTGGTTGTAAATGGTTTAGATAATGTCAAGGCATTGATTATATTGAAACCTTTTCATGAGTTTTCAATGATAAAATCCATTATAATTTTAATTACTATAAAAACGTTCATGATTATGGAATTTAGTAAATAGACATAAATATTTTGTTGTCGAATAGAAAATTAGTTAAAGATATAAATATGAAACTACCAAAAGGGTTTATGAAATATAATAATTCCAAAAAATTATGAAAACTACAAATATCCATTTATGGATTAGAATAGACACTATGTTTATTGAATGCTTATTTGTTTGAAGCCATAAGGGCTTTTTGGTTTTGTTCAAAATAGAAGTTATCAATGTGTATACAATGAGGTTAGTGATGCCATAATTTTATTATTGTTGAATATAGATGAAATATTGTTAATAAAAATCTAAATTCAAATATTACAGTTATTAGAACTTTATTAAGTGAATGCTTCTCCATGATATAATTTGGTTAAGAGACCTAAATTATAGGGATTAAGATCTATAAAGATAGATATAAAAGGATTCTTGGAGTAAGTCAAAGTACCTACATTTACATGGTACTAAAAATGGAAAATATTGATCAATCCTAGAGAGGATTGTTTCCAATGTCACATGGCATTAATATCTCTAAGAAAATGTTCTCACGAACATAAGAGGTGACAAATAGAATGATTAGGGTTTTGTATGATTCAATAATTGGATATATCATTTATGGCATGTTATATACAAGGTTTGATGTTTCATAATCTCTGATCACTGTGGGAAGATAATTAAGAAAACTATGAGAGTTATATTTTATAGTAGTTAAGAATATCCTAATGTATTTTAGGCATACAAAGGATATGTTTCTATTTTATGAGGAATGAGTAGATGACAGTGAGGAGATACACTAATCAAAACTTATAGATAGATCATAATGATCATAAATTATATTTAGGCTATATATTTTATTTTAATGGTGGTTTAGTGAGATAAAGAAGCTTGAATAAACTCATATTAATTGATTCTATAGTGATACTTGAGTATATAATGCCTCCTATTGCAGTTAAAGAATTTTTATGGATACTTAGTTTTGTCTTAGACCTTAGTATTAAATCTGTAAGTGTAAAACTTATTACAATATATTTTGCTAATACTATATAAGTGATAATTTTCATGGATCTTAGGAAACACCAAAGGATAAATCAACTACTTTAAAAGTTTCATCTCTTGAGGGATCTTACTCAAAGAAGATAATTCTTGTATTGTAGAGTAGCCATAAAGTAGAATATAAAATTCCCACTAACTAAAGTTATATCTTAGTAAAAACTTGATTCTCATGTGTGTGATAGATGATTTAGAGTGGTTAGTAGTTGGATATTGTTTAATTGTTATTATTGTGATAATGGGTTCCCTATACCCAACTCAAACTTGTATTTTTGAATTACCATGTCATGTATATAGTTTAATATATATATATATATATATATATATATCTATGTGTGTGTTTTTGTGTGTGTGTTTTTGTCTGTGTGTGCATGTCTATGTATGAATGTATGTATTTTTCTTACTATTATAATGTTATTACTTATAAAAACAATATGTATAATAATATTATTAATTTATATGTTGTATCAAAAGGTTATAGTAGTTCCCAATAATAATAAGAATCCTGCGATACTATGATTGTAATATTGAACATATGTCATATGGTCTAGATACATCAATTTGAGATGACATATATAGTGTTTTAATATTAAGTGTTGGGAGATCATAAGTGTTTATACATCTTATCATGAAGTTCTCACTTCATGATCTCATGTATACATGATCACATGGATAGACCCGCAAAATGGGACAACACATATTTTTGCAATCATTGGATATTTCTATTTATGAGCATGTGTATTGGTATATCAACATGAGAAAATTGTTAATATATATCATTGATCATATAATTTTATGCATGATGAAAATTATATTAGTTTATTTCTGTAGAGAGGTATCTTGTGTTGGGATTTTCATTAATCGTATGATATTTATTGAATGAAAAAGATAGGATTTTTCACTTCTGGATATATGAAGATAATATCTATAGCCACATGTATCAGATGGTGGTGCATTGATTAAATCCATTCCCTTGGTAGAGGATGGTATGTCCATATGATATAGTCAAATAAGAAAAAAATAAATCTAGGAAGGATATTGACACAAAGTATGCATCGTAATTTATAAGATATCACTTAATAAGAAGATTATATTACACATTTTTAGGAATGATTATCGCTTCTATGACTTATCCATATATATTTAGGGGCCATGATATGTTGATATATACTAATAATTTATTGTAATCCAAACTCACTACTAACGAGATATGTTCTTAGAGGAGTATACACAAACTGTATCAAGAAATTCTACCAATTCAAATGAATTAGAGTTTAGGGAAAAATAGGTCCCAAATCCATGGACCGTTGAATGTCAGAGTGGGTATAACAACAATTAAATGAATAAATAAATTAAACTATATATTATTCATTTTATAATAATAATAATTTAATTTATATCTCAATGTATTTACAAGTTATATATGTTCAAAGAAGTAAATATGGGAAAATAGTTTTTCAAATGAATATTAATTTTTTTGGGTGTACTAAACATATTCATGCAGAATGAGCTAAGTTAAAGGTTCAAATTTTATCATGAGAAATGTAATAGTGTTACATGTAAGTCATAAAATATATTTTTCACTTCTGAAAAATTTACATAGTCATCAGTGATATAACGTGTTTGTTTTGAAATGTTAACTCTATGCAGGGACTAAAGTGAAATTAAAGGTAGTTAAAATTAGGTATCTAACCATATTTTAGAACCAAGAATTAGTGTGAAAGCATATTGTAAAGTGTTTATCCTCTCCTATATTCTCTCTTAAGTCTAAGAGTGGGAGAAAATAAGGAATAAAATGATAAAATCGACTTCTCTTCATGAACCAATCATGTGTTCACCTCACAGTTATATAGACATTGTAAATCCATTCAATCTTCCATGCCAAAACATAAGAATTGAATAATGATGAACTAGGAGCTTCATGAATCAAATTTGGAAAACATAGTGGTATCCTATCTTAGATTTTATTCCATGACACATTAACATCGATAATACTATGTCAATATCACATGAGTGAACAAGATAAAATTATCTTTAATTTATTTCTACTTAAATATTATTATATGTGGTTAGTCCTGGAATCCAAGAACCGTAATTCCATATTTTATATTATGATATATATATGATTGATTTTTTTAAATAATATCTGTAACGCCCCAACCCTAATTACCTAGAGTCGGTGCATTATTACATAACATTGGCATGATCATGAGAAAGATCAAGTCTCGAAAGACCGATTAGTTTAGTAGCCTTGGAATAACTAGATACATCCATAAATTTTACATTACATCATAAAAAAAAACATCTTGTCTTCATATCCCCTTATACTATCCCTACAGGTCATTCATAAATTACTTCTTCATAATCCTGGGAAAAAAATAAAACATTGAAAGGGGTGAGCTCAGATGCTCAGTAAGGATAACATTATAGCAGAAGCTTTCATAAATAAGCATAATCACTTAAGGCAATTTATAACTAAAACAAAAGCCTTTTAAACTTGAACTTCAGCATAAAATGGCAAAGGTAAAATGAAATAATGCCATTTACTTACTCACATGGATATTCTACTAGTCGAATGATCACATGCAATATAAATAACCACTTTCATAATGATGGAATGCATAATGCCAGACTATCATAACCACATAGCCAAGGCCTCGTGCCAAGACTACAAATAAGATTTTTCCAAGGCCTTGTGCCAAGACACTAGTTTGTCTCATGAGACCTACCGATGCATCGAGGAGCTATAGCGGGCTCCACCCGTCACTTATTAAGTCCAATACATTCCTCATATGAACATGTTTAAACATAACATAAACATTCGTATTAAAAATAGCATACGAAATGTCAATACTTTTACCACAAACCATGAATGGTATAAAAACAGCACATCCACATTCAAACATAACTCATTCGATACAATATGTAATATTTTATTGTATCACATTAACCTCAATCAAGAATAATGAAGGTTGTGGACATAGATGAAAATAATCATCAAAACTATTTGAGCGAAATATCCCCCTTTTCTTGAAAACATTTAAAAGTCACACTATTTGTAAAGAAGCCATTTAAAAGTAGATTTTCGAATCAAAGTGTCCCATACCACTTTGAAACTTTTTAAAATGAGTTTTAATTTCTAAACTTTAATGTCCATATAAATAAATCCTTAAAACCATTTTTAAAACATGGACATTAATGAGAAAGGTTTAGATGAATAAGTCTTTAAAACATTTAAAAATGGTATTTTAGTTAGAGATTCTAACCAAAATAGACACTTGAATACAAATAATTGATGTAATCAAAACTTTGTAATATCATGAGAATAAAGGGATTCATGATATACTATGTCAAATTACATTATATACACCACATAAAAGTGATTTGGTGTATATCATCAAAGAAGTCTCAATGGAATGTAAATTGAGATGAAATCTCTCATAAAGGTTGTATCCTTAGGTTAAGGATAAATCAACGACATAATTATGTGTGACAAATATAAATACACTAAATATGATTAGATATTCAGTGTAAAACAATCAAAGGACATTCACACATATTCTTGTAAAAACAACACCAACGAATTGGATGTTTAACTCAACAAATGGAGAATGAGTTAAAATTACTCTTATCAAATTCATATCAATGACTTGAAAATTATCAATGGAGTGATTATGTGTATCAAACGTATATCCACAGGAAGGGGAGTGGAAATTATGACATAATAAAATGAATAGTGATTCCACACATAATCTTGGAGTAATATAATCAATGAAATATGCGTAAAGCCAAATGAGTGGAAATTGAAATTTCAAATTCCCTTATCGATTAGGCAACTTACGAAACATACACCCATGAAAGAAGTATCATACCCAGATGATGTAAATACCCATAAATTAAAGTATATTACACAATGAATACAATCATGGGCAGTACACATACACCACATGCAATAATTAAGTGGTGAACAATGGAATTCTCACGAAATTAAGTGCGAGATAAGAAACTCCTTACCACGTTAATCAACTGAGTCGTATGGCCAAAAGTTAATAACCAACAAATGATTTACAGAATAACATGAATATAAAGATAATCATGATAATATATATCAAATGGTAGTACACAATACACCACTTTCAATAATTTAGTGGCGAACAATGGAAATCTCACGGAATTGAAAATGAGATAAGAAAATCCCTTACTTGTAGTTTTTCCTTGGTCGATGGTAGGTTTACCTCCTGTATAATGGTGAAATAATTGTTATTGAATAATACAAGAATCACTTACTTTAATATGATATCATATATGATCTTTTAACATTGATTTGTTATTAATATCTTAGAATTATCGTTATTTCGGGTGTTAACGGGTTCATTTTACTTTATATTCTTTGTTATGTGAGCCATATTCATTATTAATGGGATATATATTATTCATATCTATAATGATATCAAGTCCTTAGAAAATATTTTTAAATCATCAAATTATAATTATACTTGAATGGATATGATGGACAATGAATCTCATCGCGTTCGTGGAGACGGTAGTCCGTACATACGCATGAGCGACAATATCATTCTTTTGATATTAAAATAATATATAATTGGATTTTATATCATATATACAGAATCATTATCATGTTATATTTTTTATTTACATGAGTTACACATCATTATTATACCCATCCAAATAATAATATATTGAATAACAATTACACCACAATGTGGAGACGGTAAGCCGTACGTACGCACGTATGGTGACATGTTATTCAAAGGATGGATAGAATACTGAATATGGTTGTACCATATTTATAATAACATCACAGTATATATATGATACTGGATTTGTTATTTTATAATGGTAATAACAAAGAAAGAGGAAGTGGAAGAAGAAAGGAACTTAAAAAGGGGTGGTGAAAACATTACCTCTTCTTCGGGTTCTTCCTTTTGATTTGATCAAAAGGGCTCCTTATATTGGCTTTCTGATCAAAATAAGGCCTCTAGGTTGTAGTGAGGGAAGTTGGGAGAGTATTTGGTCAGAGTTTGGCCGAACCTAAAGGCTTTGAAGGTGTGAAGAAATGAGAAGGAGGAGTGCCTTTTTATAAGAGGGGTGAGGGGCACCTTTGGAAAAGCTAGAAATATTAATTTATAATAAATTCATATTCAGTTTTTAATGGCTCCAAAGTTGACTATTCAACGGTTAAGGTGGGGATAGGTAGAAAATCACTCAACCAATAGAATTTAGACAGGTTTGGGTACTTATATTAACCTTATCTTTAAGTATTAACTCTAAGTTAATTAGTTTCACTTTTACAATGTCTCTTTGTATTCTTATATAATATGGTTAATAAACTTACTATATAAATCCAAGAGACCCCCAAGTGGTCCATTAATGATGAACCTATCATGATATAAGTCTCTTGGCCGAACCTTAGATTTTTAGAAATTTAATATCAATTAATAATATAATATTTGTTTTAAGAACTCTTTTATGTCAATTTTGACACTATTCAATAGTTGATTTTTGTGAAACTCATAACAGATTGATTACTTCGAACAATGTAAATTAAATCAATCCTAATATATCATATTATCCTAGAAAATTATTTTAATTCATTAAAAGTTTCATATTATATTTATTTGGGTATTTATAATATCAATTATTTTAATTTTTCACTATTATAGTAATTACTGCATCATCATTGTGTCATAAATAAAATAAATTATTTAATGTCTAAAAATTATAAATAAAATATAATTATGTATGAAATCTTTTTATCTTTCTAATGAATATTTATAATCTAAAATCCAACATATATAACCCTATGTAAAAATTGTTTTTCTAAACGATATATTCTTGTGTCATTTTTGTATTCATTTTAACTTAATTAAAATAAAGTGTCATTATCACTTACAAGTGGATCCATGGGGTCCCAAAATCGACCCAAAGATGCCAATGGTCGACCATGTATCAAAAAATAGGGTTAAGACACGTTTTAGGGTAATTTAGTATTATTATAATTTTATTTTTTAACCCTTATTTACCGGATTTACCCTTAACCATGGTAAATAAAATATTTACCGCAGTAATTATTCAAAATGTCTAAAAATAAAAGTTACCTATTTACACAATTTGAACATCCTGGTTCCAAATATGGAATCCATTTTCCTAAATTCAAAACACATAAGTGGCAGAAATTAATTTAAAATTAATTCCCGCTGTCAAAACAAAAAGCGTGTTTTTAAGAGATAATAACTATCAAAAGATTGACACTTGTTTATGTTCGGTTTAATTGTAAAATTATGTCCAATGACCAAAATTATATTAAATGGTAAAAATATATTCTAAATATACTTTAAAACTACTAAAATTCATAATTTATCACTATTAATTATTTTGATTAAAAAAGTTATTTTTAATTAAAATTTATTAATTTTCACTATTCATCAAAATATGAAAGTTATCCGAAAAGTACCAAAATTTCACCTTAGGCTAAATTAGATATTACGAATCCAAAAATGAAGTCCATTTTGAAATATAAAATATATATAATTTTAAAAAGTAGGTATTACTGTTCATAACGGCTAGTTTGATCGGTTGTGGTGTGTGTTAAAACTCGAAGTTGCGTACAACACACGCTACTGTTTTATTCAAAGGAAAGCATACCGTGGAAGCTTGGGATGTTTCATTTTAAATTTTTTTGATGTCTCCATTTAGTCAAAAAGTTTAAAATATTGTATTTAAAAAGTTTTCACTATTAAAAGTTGATAAAAGTGCAATACTGAAAATGAATCTGTTCTTGCATTATGACTAAGAAACTCATAATATGGATTCTAAAATTATAAGGATTATATAAAGTTTAAAATTTAGTTAATACTATTCATGACCTCTTTTAATGGATTTTTTTTGTAAGTCAAGGTGTGATTGAACTCGGTGTTGCGTGTAGTGCAAGTTATTGAATTATTTTGAAGAAATAACACACTATGAAATCTTGGGGTGTTACAATATCCCTGAATACTTTCCCTATTCCTAGGTTCATTCATTAATAAATACACAATCCCAACTCATCATGTAGTCAAGTCCATAATGAGAAGCATCACAACACACTAATTTGGTGTCATATCATCTCGTAAATTGAGAATATGAGCACTGGTTGACCTCTAATTAAAAAATATAACCATTCAATAAACATAAATGTAATATATTCATGAAAATAAATCCCAAAAATGTATATGTAATTACCAAGAAAAAAATGGGCTAAATATCATCCAATTTAATTCCACAACATATCATTAGGCTAATTTAATCTATGAGTAACATTATATAGAAACACTCATACTAAATCTCATTATGATGAGTTATCTTATCCTCTATAAAGAGATGAAATTTTCATAATGCTCACCAGTTTAGGTTACTCACACTCAAACCCAAAATAATAATCATGTTATGATCAATAATAGGTGACACTCTAATCACGATAAACCCAAGTTGTCCTAACTCTTGATTTTATAAAAAATTTCTTAATATTTTAAAATAAAATATATGTAAGAAATATAAAATTATAATCAATCCACAAAAATTGTGAGAGAGAAATTCAAAAAATATATTTTAATATCTCTATTTTTGTAAGAAATCAGTATTATAAGTAGCAAGACTACTGTCCAAGTCCATGCTTGAGCCTTCTAGAAATATCAATTTATAAAATCACATGAGATATGTGTAAAAACGTCCCATATACTATCACAAAATCAAATTATTGTTTCATAACCACTAATGGAGATGTATCATCCTAATCATTGAAAACAATGCCCACTATCTCCACAACAACATTTCTACCTATTCATCAATCAATATATCTAAAAAAATATGATCTCAAACTCACATTATATCATATATATATATATATATGTGTGTGTTTTTATCATTATACCCCATAAAAATATACCAAAGTCAATAAAATCAATCACATTCATTGAATCATGACCTGAAAATACATGATACAAGGTTTACCCAATTTGGGACCCACCACCAATGTTCATAGTACTCATGTTAGTTTGTAGAAATAGTCCATAAATATGAAATTTTCAACTACCATGGCCGATTATTGGGTTCTATATATTATTGAATGTGCTATAGTACATATGAACCATTTTATTAATTACCAAACCAATAACCCACATATATCTATCTTTAAACTGAAAGATAATGTTTTTATACAAATAGATCATATCCCATCCTATCAATTAGTGAAATCCTAAATGCAGCCTCTAATAGGATAATGTATAATGACAAAAATTGAGGAATCCATATAAATTAATGAGAGAAACTACCTATGAATACAAACCATCTTCTATAAACATGTAATACCATACACCATAGTACAAATAAAATAATAATAATAATAATAAATTTATATCATCTATATGCGAAAATAATATCCACAATATAATAAACAATAAGAAAATAAATCTCTATATTCAAATGACACATCCCAAATTTTTTATAGAATATAAACTAAATATGGATGAAACCAATATGATTACCATCACAAAGACTCTAAACTCGTAACTACTATATCTCCCATAATATCATATTGGAGTTGATGCCTTCAAACCAACTAAATTTATACTTTTTATTACCTATATAATCAAGGAATTTAATATCAATAAAAATATTTTCACATGATAATTGTTCTCATATGTAGCATTAATGTGTTAATTTCCATAGAGTAATTTTCATGTCAAAATTTATAACAGTTCCCATATTTGGTGAAAACATTGATATAATCTGACAATATTCATAAATATATTTTCTATGAATGGTTTAAATTTTCTGAAATGTCACACATGATGTTTTGATATCAAGTTTAAGAGTATCATAATACATTAATACTTCTTATCATGATGTTAACACTTGGTAATATCCAATAGATGATGTTATGAGAACAAACACACCAATAGGAATTCCACATGTTTTACATATCATTGGATATTCCTATCCAAATACATGTATACTAGTCTTTAGACTTGATTTTATTTTTAACTTTTATCATGATATTTTTTATTTTCAAGTATTGATGAAAATTATTATGACATATGCTCATAGAGAGGATGGATATGTTGGGTGAATCATAAGTGATGTGCCATTAATGAATAAGTCAAGAAATGATTTGTATCTTCTATGTTAAAGAACGATGATATATTGTTCCCTTTGAATGAAATGAAACTATTTGTTAAATTCAAATCTATGCTACCTTGTTGATGTGCTCATTTAAGAAATTCAAAGAAAGATAAATCATGCATAGAGGTTTTTGACACAAGTATTCAACTTTATTTATGAGATATCGAGAAAAAGGTATTATATTACGTGGTGAGTGTCCATAAGAGGTTTTCATCATTGAAATAATAAATTTTTTCTCTATTGGTTCCTTAACATATTGCTAAATATAGATCTTATTCTTTGGGCTAGTTCACCTAATTCCACTAAGAACGAGTCCCAGATGTAAAAACACTAAGTGTATCCAAGATATTAGTTAAATTATATATAAATTTAACATTTTGGATAAATTTTATTCTATACTTTTAGTTTTATAATTATTTTAGATATTTTAATCACATTAATTTAATCACCAACTATTAGAAACAATATATGTATGAGTTGAATATTAAATAAATATTTCATTATAAGATATGAATTATTTCATGAATATATAATATTTATTTATCTTTTGTTTATTCATAAAGTAATAAATAATTATTTATTTGGTTATAAAAATATTAAATATATAATTATTCTCTATTTGGTAAATATAATATTTATTTATTTACTAAATTAATAATATATTGATATTTATTTATTTAAATATATAGTTTTTATTCATGGTTCGATAAATTCAAATGAATATTGATGGGCTCAGTTAAGGGTCTAAATGAAATAGTATATTTTAGTTAATATCATTGAAATAAAAATTGAATTATTTATTTAAGGAATGATATTTAAATATCTGTGAGTTAGTAAACATTAATGAAATATAAACGATAATATTATTTTTATTCGATGTGAGGTTAACTTAGAATTAAGAAATTATTTAATGTAATTTCTATAACAACTAATTCTCTATCCTAAGTATATAAAGCCAACTTATATCATTTCTAGGAATGATTGTAGAATTATTGTGCACAAAGATATCATCATAAGACTCTATCCAAAATGAGAGGTGATTATCCTCCTCCCACCTCTCTAGACTAATAGAACAAAAGATAGTATTTCAATAATGAAAATATCATTTTTATCAATGTATAATGATACAAGAGGTTTATTTCTTCCATGATAGTACCCATAGTCCCAACAGTGATGTTATAAGATTTTTGGAGCACATGGGGATACCAATATATGAATTCTACTATGGATTTTTCATATCAATGATGGTATGGAAATAAAGGTCAACGAATTGATCATATAATAATGAATTATTAAGATGAAGTATTTTTATTAAGTGATTAAATATATAGTATATGTGAAAAGATCCACTGTTAGAATATTCGAGGTTTTTGTTATTATAGTTATTTGTATTTAATATAAAGAAACCAATGAAAAAAATTATCGGGAGTGGTCCTAACAACTTAGAATGTTCCCTAAAACCCTAACGTGGTATCAAAGTGGTCACATATAAATTTATAATTATTTATTATTTGTTGACTAAATTACACATCAGTGTTGTTATGTTATCATTTATAGTTTTTCATTCTTGAATTTAATGTTGAGATATTATGATAATTTAGTTTCACATGGGAATGAAAAACCAAGAACATATTAATAATGTTCAAATATCCCATCCATAGGTACAAGAGATTATATTGAGATGTAATGGATACATGATGAGTAACTAAAATGTAAAAACTATTTAACCATGGTCAACCACACATGAACAATCCAAGAAAGTCATGTCACCTCATGTGTGGGAACTATACATGTCATCATCACATACCATGTATTGAACAAAAAATTGGTATGCAGTATGACAAGGTTAAATGGCATGTATCCATTGTACATGTCATGTAATTCCACATAGTTATGTCCCACAAGAATCATGAAATTCATGTGGTCAAATTCTGTGACATATAATTAATACATGATATAGAATGACTACTAATTGAGTAACATGGTCCATTTGGTATTTCATGACATGTAGCTGACATACATTCCATGTAAAACATAAATGTCTCATAATGAATACCCATTGAGTCCCTAGGTGTGTTATGTGGGTGGAAAGAGAAAGGATTACATGATGCATAATTGGATATACACATTATGTAACTCATAACCACTCATGAATAGTACATACCCAAATAGGATTGTCTTATTAGTCAAACACATAGAAAGAAATATTAATTATAGAAAAATAAAACTACATGACTTATAGCTAGATGCACATTACATGTGACAAGGTTTTTCCCATGAATTACATGCCGAGTGATTTTTAGATACATTGGTGGAATTAAAAGCTTAAATTAATTTTTTTTATTATTATGGATTTACACAACTTGTATAGTTATTGTACACGATGTGTAATTAAACATAATTTCCTGTAGTATGTGACACATATATTCTAGCATGTCATGTGTTTATAAATTTCATGCCTAATACGCGATTTAACCTAGATATCAACACATCATGTAATATCATGTCACATTATATAGGATTACATGCCATGTAATACATAGTATATAAAAAGTACAATATCACAATTATTCATAATCCATGCAAGTGATATTACATTTCATGTAAGGAAGAAGGGAACACATTATGTTTCCTTCAGTACATGTTGTCTTTATTAAATTCCACGAAGAGTATAAATTGGACATAAGGGTACACACTATGTCCCTTGTCAATACATGTCACTTATGAATTAATTTTAAATTAAAATTTTAAATTAATTTATTTAAAATTGTAATGGATATTAATCTAATGGAATATTTGGATATAAAATTAATACAAATAGATAAATAAATTAACAAGATAATTAATTTATTAATTTTTAAATTTTATCTTAATAAAGAATAAATTTAAATAAACAATAGGTAGATTTAAATTTTTAGTTTTTTTATTCATGGATGATCATGAGATTGACCGAATGATGTATGTGTTGGGTTTCCATTTAATTTCAATAATATTGTATGGGTTTTGTTATAATTTATTATTAAATTAAATATGTTGTTTTTTGTATCATCCACTGCACTTTATTATATCGGAGCTTGTCTATCCACGATTTCTTTTATGTAACCCAAAACCTTAGTTCCTCTATCCTGTGTCTGAGTAATAATATTAAAATGAAAGATATTCCATTAAAGTGGAGGCAATTCAAAATAGAGTAGATGTGAAACCTACCAAGAAGATACCCAAGTCAGAGGTAGAATACTATAACTCAAACCAATCCTAGTTCATGGTGTTATTCCCCTAGGGTCAAGGGTTATTTTATTATCCACTCAATAAACTAAAAAATAGTAAAATCTCATTATCATGACATATATTTATTTTATCTATGTCTTGTGCATGGTTATTTATTTATTTTACTTTTATGTTTAAACATAATAACATAAAATAAATGAATTAACCAAAATGAAAGATGGATTAAAATAAATAGATTATATGTGAATTATTTTATCAAGATATGGTTAATTATTTTTAAAAAAAACACATGATATTTAAAATCATGTAAATGGATAAAAAACTGTGTGTAAGATAAAAAATACAAAAAGGAAATATTAACTCAATAAAGCCTTCCATTACATGATTTAAAATACAAATATAGTTTAAATTACTTTATTGGCCTCTACCAAGGCAATTTAAATTCTTAGGGTGTTTAATTTTTTTTTTGGCCAAATTAAACATGATGGATTCAAGGTTTTATTGCCTCCATGAGAATTAGTGTGACTAGGGGGAAAGTGTCAAGGAAATAAAATTATAGGATTTTAGGATTTAGGTTTCTATTCAATGGATCATGTAACTATGAGTTAATACAATTGGAATGAATTCCTTCCTAGTTAGCTTCATATAATTTGATAAGGCATTGATATGGGTCTCTTAAAGGAAAACATATATCATTTCCATTAGAAAGTATATATTATAGGATAATTTGAATAAAATGTTGAGGGATGTTGGGATTTGATAAATTACTGGGAGACTAATAAAATAAAATTTATTACATCACACTTTTTAATTAAGATAAATTACTAAAAATCTATATTTATTTAGTATATAAAATGTCAATAGAAACCATAAAAACACAATTTCCTTTTCTGGATGAAGTTCCTAAACTCAAAAATAAAAATTTACAATAGTTGGGTAGGTTTTTATACAAAAAAAATCAAATATAAAGGTTTATACCATGTGTTTAAATCCCTTGTTGCAGATTAATCACCACACCAAGTGAGTGTTGGTTAAAATGATGTCTATATGAGATATATTGATGGTGTTTCTACTATATATTACATCATTATATTATATATGTATGAATAGATAAGGGTGAAATATAAATAAATTTATGTATACACCAAGATATCTTATCTCCTATCTATTGAGAAGGAGAAATAATGGCTTATGATAAATAAGATTGTTACTGCACTTTACGAGTGTAAACTGGGAGACGAGTATCTTGAAAGTGATATTTATTTAAAAATATTAAAGTAAATTGATGAAATTATTCTTCCATATATATAATAAATTATCCATTAATCTCATATTATCATCCTTATCATCTAGATACTCTATATTAATTCAGAACTATAGGATTAACAGTATGAAGAAGCTGATGGAGAATATTTTGACTATGCTTTACTATGTAGTTAGGTAATGGTAAGAACATGGTTCCTCACAACTTTTGGTAAAATCTATGAAATAAAAGGTTTAAAATCCCATGATTAGTCAAAATTATATGTTTACTTTACAATTTTATTCAAAGTGAAAAAAGATTTAGAGGCAAAGTGGTGAACATGAAGATATTTTCTTCTAATGTGGCCAAAAAGGTCACAAAAGAAGAACTTTAATAAATTGAAAAAAATAAAGCATTAGAATCTAATTCAGGTATATTAATCATTTCATGATTTTTTTTTCATTTATTTATATTAAATAAAATATGTTTACAAAATTATTGTATTGAAATAAAGAAACAAAGGATGTTTAGAAACATTACATGAAGTAAGGTGAATTCTCCAAATAGCTGTAACATCCCACCTTGCATCAATTGTGAGTCCCTTTTTTTAAGTATTGTTTATGCATCTTTATAGCTGAGTTTAAACTTTTAAAGAGGTTTGAGAATATAAGTTATGTGTTTAGAGGAGTGGGGTGGCCTTTAACTGCTATTTGGTGGTTGAAAAGGACCACTAGACTGCCGATGGAATCCTGTAAGAATATTATTCCTATGAGCATTCCATTGGATAGTCGGCAGGACTACCAATGGTGTAGAAATTATTTCTTCTACAAATGTCTAGCCAGTGGTAGCCCCAAGGTAGCTTGTGGCCTTGGGCTAGGATGGACTAAACATGGCCAATTTAGTCATTTAACCCCCCAAACCCTTGTTTGACCTTTTTTATCACTCCCTTAAAGCGTAATACATATTTTAAAAATAAAGGGACTTTTTAGGTTTAGAATTGGATTTCTATATGTCTTTTTATTATCATTTTGATATTCAATGATGTAGTTATCCCTATTATTGTAATTTTGATTGATCCCTTATTAATTTAACCATTTATCTTGGAATTGGAAGTGGTTCTTGGATATGTTTTTGGGATATATTTTTCATGTTATGATCCTTATCCTATATCTTCTAGATCCATCATATTATTTTTTAATGGAGGATAGTTCTGTTATCAGTTGTGGTGTGGTGTCCTGGACCCGGCTGCCCCTCAACCCGAGCTCGGTTGGCCACATAACCCCTGACTCGTCTCTCCATAGGCCAGGGGATGTCAACTAGCAGTGGGGGTGTAATGGTAAGTCAGTGGGGGGAATGTACCCCCATGTCATAGTATGCAGTGGTATAGTAGTAAGTGATTAAATAGCGGAAGCACAACTAATGGATAAACAGGAGAAAAAGGGAAACATACAAACCAAACGACAAAAGTAAGGAAAAAAACTGATAAATATAAAAAATCCACATAGGCAGTGTCTAATAAAAAATGGATGTATGGCATGCTAATATATTAGAAACAGATGGCATACATGTTATAAAGTAATGAAGAAAGAGAACAAAAGTAGTCCATGAGCATCTCTAGCCAAGATCGGTCCTCTGCTCTGGATCTCCAGCTAGAACATACATGTATCAACAGCCTGAAGCTGGCACTTTTCCCCTACTAGTACCTGCAGTAGTAAAGTTAACAAGGGTGCCCAAAAGGATGCCCAGGTAGGGTGTGAGACAAGTCTTAGTAGGCCACCACCAACGATGTCTACGTGTAATCCAAATAGGTTTTCGCAAGCAAAGTGAGTAATAGACTGCAAGTAATGAAAACAAAGTAACTAAACAACCCTCCCACTCAGGTTCTGGAAGGACCCCTGGAAGGTCTACCTGCTTCATCTCATGGATGGTATTTCGAACAATCACCAGAGTATAAGTACATAGATATAAGTTATCACTGGCACGAGGTAAGCATGCCTCTCATCCATGCTTCTCATATCGGCAATAATCATCACTAGCATGAGGTATGAATTCCTCTCATCCACAAGAACTGTAAATGGCATGGGGTAGAAATTACACCCACCCATAAAGGTTATATAGGCATGAGGTATAAATTCCTCTCGTCCTCAATCACTATAGCTAGCATGGGGTAGAAATGCCTCCCACCCCTAAAGGTTATATAGGCATGAGTTATGAATTCCTCTCATCCTCAAGCACTAAGATTTATCTGGCACGGGGTAAGAATGCCTCCCACCCAACACACAGAGATTAACTTGGAATGGGGTAAGAATGTCTCCCGCCCCCACACGGGTTATCAAAAGCATGTCAACACAGAAAATCATAACCATTCATATCACATTATATAAGGAAAACCATATTATAATATCATATAATCAAAACATGGAATACCTACATTTTATGTTCATTCAAGTGTTCATGCTATCTCATCCTAGCCAACCTCTAACCAGGTCATCTCATTTTCCTAACATGAAAAAATCCCTTTCAAGACATGTCATTAAGGTTCAAAGATGAAAAAGGCGAAATCTCAAGGCATATCACCTATGGTTGACTGCTCCCGGTCCAAACCTCATCTAAACACCCTAACAAGGTTAGATTCATCAATCTCATACCACAAGGGTCATCTAGATGTGAAGAATTAATTACAAATATGGGTTTTGGTGAAAGACAAACCATGACATGATGATAATAACTCAAAAAGGTGAAAACCCAAAATGGAAACCACGTGACGACCTACCTTAGAGCTGTAGGCGTAGGCTCGCTTGATATCAACCTCAGATTTGAAGTAGGTTAGAAGAGATCTAAGTTCTAGACCAATTCCCTGAAAATAGGGCATATGAGACTGCGGAAAAATAACAATACAGAAGGAATGATTCATTGAGGAAAGAGGGGTGTGTGAGGTTAGCCTTACCAAGGGTGATTCAACACCTTCAACAGATCGAAGAACGGTCGTCAGATAAAGAGACGACAAGATATTGAGAGAGGAGAGGGTTTTGATCTCAAAAGAAGGCTCCCCTCTGGTTCTTTACGTAGGAAGAATAAAGAAAGATGCGTAAGCCTTTAAATCAATTTAAGGGAAAAATGGTAATTTTACTCAGAACAAGGTCACACGGTTTAGGTGCACAGTTTTCCAAACCATGCACAAACCGTGCACATCTCATTTCCTTCAGATAAATGGGTCGCACGGTTTAGGCACACAGTTTACCCAAACCAGGTGCAAACCGTGGACACCTCCCTCCTTCCAGAACAAAGGCCGCATGGTTTGTCAAACCATGCACAAGTCATGCGCAGGCGATGTTCCCCTGTCTGCAAGTCCATTTCTCAAACTCCCGGTCTTCGAACAAACCCCAGACTCTCCCTGGACCTTCATTAGAGCATCACACACATTAAACAAGCTTAAAGGAATGGTTCGAAAGAAAAACTAATGATCCGTACCTTTTCTGAAGATTCAGGTCATTACAACCTCCCCGCCTTAAAGAAACTTGTCCCTGAGTTGGCCTTCCGAGGGTACTGAGGTGTCATCAATGAAAATCTCCACCCATTGAGAACGTATATCAGCCTCTCGCTCCCAGGTCTCGTCCTGTACCCGAACGTGCTTCCATAGCACCCGTACAAGAGGAATAGACCTACCTCGGAGTTTCTTCACACTCCAGTATACAATTCAATTCGGATACTCCTCGAAGGAAGCATCCATATCCAGTTCAACCTCATCAGGTTGAAAAACATGAGTCAGATCTGGAAAGTACCGGCGTAGCTGAGATACATGAAAAACATCATGCATGGCCTCGTATCTCTATGGAAGTGCATGATGGTAAGCTACTGGTCTGATCCACTTCATCAACTCAAAGGGTCCTACGAACCTTGGTGAAAGCTTACCCTGCTTCCATATACGTCTCTACCCCAACCTGGGTGAGACCTTCAAGAAGACCCGGTTCCCAACCTCGAACTCAAGAGGTTGCTGTTGCTTGTTAGCATAGGATTTATGTCTAGACTGAGCTGTCTTCAAACACATCCTAATAAGCTATATCTGCTCTGTAGTCTCCTGCACAAGACGTGGTCCTAGAACAACTGCCTCCCCTGCTTAAATCCAACACAAAGGCGAGTGACAAGGCCTACCATATAAGGCTTCATAGGGATCCATCTCAATGGTAGCATGGAAGATATTGTTATAACTGAACTCGACAAGAGGAATGTGTGTCTCCCATGAAACTCCAAAATTGAGAACACATGCACGCAACATGTCCTCTAGTACCTGTATTATCCACTTGGTCTGTACATCAGTCTGTGAGTGATATGCCATGTTCAAAAGTACCTGCTTACCCAAGGCCTTCTGTAAACCCTACCAGAACCAAGATGTAAAATGAGGATCTCTGTCCAAGACAACCAAACTAGGTGCTCCATGAAGGCGCACTATTTCCTTGACATATAGTCTTCCCAAGTTTTCAACCATGAAGGCCTCACGCATAGGTAAGAAATGTGCTAACTTCATCAGACGGTCGATGATAACCCATATTTCATCATTTCCATGAGGTGACCTGGGTAAACCAGTTACGAAGTCCATAAAAACATTGTCCCATTTCCACTCTGGAATGGACAACGGCTGTAAAAGCCCTGCCAGACGCTGATGTTCTGCCTTCACCTGCTGACAGGTGGAACATCGCGTGATAAAACCGTCTATCTCCCACTTCATGTTAGGCCACCAGTACTGTCGTCACAAATCATGATATATTTTGGTGATGCCTGGGTGAACTGCCCATGCAGAGGCATGGAAATCCCTCATCGGCTCCTCTCTAATGTCTGCTGGGACCCATATACACCCACGAAACAATAAAGTATCACATTCATCCATGATACATTCTATAAAGGCATCATCAGCTACCCTTTCTAGTAGAACAAGGCCTTCTAGATATGATAACTGTCTATCCCTAACTCGTTACAAAAGAGTGGACATCACAGCTAAGGCTGAGAGAATAGTTTGACCCTTACCCTTATGAACCTCAACGTACATATCTGAAAATAGGTCTATCAGCTTCCACTCCTCATTAGATTCCCGAACCACTTGTGATTGAGTTTTCTGACTTAGTGCATTGGCTACTGAATTTCATTTCCCATGAGTGTAAGCCAGTTCGAAATCAAAGGATTGTAGGTACTCGACCCACCTGCGCTTCCTGAGATTTAGATCCCACTGAGTGAAGATATATTTGAGGATTTTGTGGTCAGTGAATACAAAAAAATTCTCTCCCAACAAATAGTGTCTCCAACATAATAAGGCATGTACAACTGTTATGATCTTGAGGTCGTGCGTTGGATAATTCCATTCAAGAGGCTTTAACTGACGAGAACCATACGCAATGACTTTCTCATCCTGCATCAAGATAGCTCCAAGCCTGATACCTGATGCGTCACAATAGACCGTATAAGCTATACCTAGCTCCAGCAAGATCAATATTGATGATGAAGTTAGTCTGCCCTTCAGTTCCTTAAAATCTACTTCACAAGGTTCTGAACAATCGAATCTCACCCCCTTTTTGGTCAAATCTGTAAGCGGTTCTTCTAGGTGTGAAAAGTCTTGAATGAACCGCCTATAATATCCAGAAGGCTGCAATAAACTCCTGATATCAAAGACGTTCTTGGGATCCTCCCAAGAAATTACAGCTCTCACCTTCTTAGGGTCAACTGAAACTCCAGAATCAGAAATAATGTAACCCAGAAAGTGAACTTTATTTATCCAAAAGTGTCATTTACTGAGCTTAGAATAAATCTTATGCTCTCTTAGTGTATTCAGGACGATCTCAAGATGGGTTGCATGATCGTTTCTCGAGCATGAATAAACTAAGATATCATCCACAAATACAACCACAAAAGAATCATTGTAAGGGTGAAAAATCCGAATCATAAGATCCATCAACACTACAGGTACATTCATAAGCCCAAACAGAATGAATAGGTACTCATAGAGACCATACATGCTCCTGAACGCCGTGCGAGGTATCTTCGAGGTCCTAACAAGCACCTGGAAATAACCCAACCTCAATTCTATCTTTGAAGAAACCTTCACTCCTTGGAGTTGATTGAAGAGGTCGTCAACTCGAGGTAAAGGATACCGATTCTTAATATTCAGCTGATTTAACTTACGATAATCCACACAAAGATAAAGGGTATCATCTTTCTTCTTGGAAAAGAGAACAGGTGATCCCCAAGGAGATGTGCTGGGTCGTATAAATCCTTTTACTTCCAAGTCCTCCAACTGACTCTTGAGCTTCAGAAGTTCCGTAGGTGCCATCCTATAAGGAGGAATGGTCACTAGTGCTACTCCTGGTAAAATCTCAATAGTAAAATCCACCTCTCACACTGGAGGTAGACCAAAGAAATCATCAGGGAAGACATCACTAAAATGCTCCACCACAGGAGGATAAACAGAGGGTTATAACCCTTGGTCATCGAGATAACGACTTTCCACCTGTGTTGTGATACCACCTAAACTCTGGTGTTCCGGTCCTACTCGTGTCGCACTAAGATCCCATTCTCCATTATTCATATACGTGTCTCCCTATGGTGACATAAATTCCACCCTTCGACGATAGAAGTTAATCCAGGCTCTATAGGGAACGAACCTGTCCATCCTGATTATTACATCAAAACCTACCATATCCAGAACATATAGGTTCCACAAGAATAGGTAACCGCCCACCTCAACGGGACAATTCTGAAAATGATGAACGCCCTATGAACGGATACCTAATGGGGTATCTTACGTTATCATTCCATAATATGACTCAACGTCGAGGCCCAAACTTCCAATAATCACCTCCGATATAAAAGAGTGAGAAGCGCCTCTATCAAACAAAGAAGATACTAACATAGAGGAAACTAGAATCGTACCTCGCACAGTAGATGGTCTGGCATCCTACCCTTGTCGCGTAGGCTTGACTGCATAAAACTGGCCAGTACCACGACCTTGAGTCACATCCTAGCTACCCTGAGCAGACCCACCCTCCTATTACTAAGAGTCATACACCGGATTACCTCTGCCTCGACTGCTGTCACGGCCTGATCGGCCGGTGGTATTCTAGCTGCTTGACTGACATGATCTTGCCGATCCAGCACTCGATCGTGGAGTAGGTACAGATCCCTGCTCACTAGGCCCTAGGGGAAGAGTCTTGCAGAAATGGTGGAGATGACCCAACCTACCATAAACTCTGCACTCCACTGGATTTCACGTACACTGCCTCTTCATATGTCCTGGCACCCCACATTGGTGACAGATAGGAGTACCCCCTGAGAAAAGGGTCTGAGCACCACTAACACCACGAGAGTCCTCAAAACGCCGCTTCTTCCCAGAAGCTGATCCACTAGAACCCTTAGGTGCTGAACCACCCTGGTTCACACTACCCTCTTCTCTCAAATTCCTCTCTATGATCAAAGCCTGATTGAAAATCTCTAAAACGGTCGTCAGCCTGAACACATTAACTTGTGACTGGATGGCGTAACACAACCCATCCTCAAAACGCCTAGTGGCACTGAGATCATCAGCAGCTAGTGAAGGAGTAAAATGCTGTAACTCAGTGAAAGAGGATGAATACTCCATGACTGTCATGGTCCCTTGTTGAAGATTCATAAACTCCCTAGCTCTTTCAGCCCTCAAATTATGGGGAAAGAAATAATCATAGAAGATAGTCTGGAAATCAGTCCAGATCATATCTATCTATTGTCCCGACTGGGTGAGGACATCCCACCACCTTCTAGATGAACCACGTAGCATATAAGCTGCGAGATTGACCCTCATCTCTGGAGGCGTCTCTAGGTGCTCTAAGATGGTCAGAATAGCTTCCAACTAGGACTCCACAGCAAGTGGTCCACCATCTCCCGTAAAAGTAGGCGGATGCTGTGACTAAAACTCGCGGGTCAACTCTGCCATACTTAGGGAAGGTCGCACTCCGCCTTGCATACTCTGCATCATACGCAAGAAGCTCTCACGGAACTATGCATCGACGCCCATCTCAGGAATAGCAAGAGGAGCCACGGGTGGCTCAACAAGAAGATCAAATGGCGGCTCAGGGCCTGCCACCTCAGGAACGTGATCGTCGCTACCTTCAACACGCCCGACTCGATGATGTCTCGGAGGTAGAGTGCTACAATGCCAAAAGAACGTCTATAAAGAAGAAACCAACAAATTAGATGTTGAACTCTAGAAGATAGGACAAGTACTAAGCCTTCCTACCCCTAAGATCACCTATCCACACCCATATGAATTTTTAGTAAAACCTACAACTATTCCAATTTAACTAAATCCAGTGACATGGAATTTCCTAGCCCATAAGGGCCCATACTCCTCATGAACTGAAAGATGAAACACACTTGGATTCCATTTCTCATTTACTTGTGCTAATTAATTATTTGAATTTCCTTTAAAGAAAAATATTGGTTTAGTTTTAATGTCATTTTCCGATCCATAAGGGCCCAAACACCTTATGAACCAAAGAGTGACACCCACAAAAACCACATCATTCCTCAATTCACAACCAGTAAGATGGGTTAGAACAGTTTCACACATATTAACAAGGAATGGAAATAAGCAACAAGAAATGCTCTCTGAAAATTGAAACCTGTCATGGAGAGATGCATGGCCTAATCATATTGTTCCTATAGTAATGCATGTTCTAATTCATAACCCTCATTTCATCAGGTCGAACCCTGAAATAAAAATTCCAACATTGAAAATATCAATAACATCACAAAAAATGTGAAACACCTAATGGTGAAACGGTATCAACAGTAAATAGCAGAATCAATAACAACATAAAATAGAAAACTTGGACCATACCCCGTACATGGGTTCACGACACCCAAGAACAACTACGGGATAAGTCCCCAAGAGTTCCCATTCTCCAAGTCTATCATCACCAAATAGTAAAGAAATAAATAAAGAAAGAAGGAAACCACTGATACCACTTTCTGATGTCCCAGACCCAGCTACCCCTCAACCCGAGCCCCGAGCCCGATTGGCCACATAACCCCTGGCTCGTCTCCCCATATGCCAGGGGCAGCCGACTAGCAGTGAGGGTGTAATGGTAAGTCAGTGGGGAGACTGTAATCCCATGTCAGAGTACACAGTGGTATACCAGCAAGTGATTAAATAGCATAAGCACAACTAAGGGATAAATAGGAGAAGAAGTGAATCATACAAACCAAATGACAGAAGTAAGGAAAAACACTAAAAAATATACAAAATCCACATAGGCAGTGTCTAATACTAAATGGATGTATGGAATTCTGATACAGTAGAAACAGATGACATACATTCTATATAGTAATACAAAAAGAGAACAAAAATAGTCCACGAGCATCCCTAGCCAAGCTCGGTCCTCTGCTCTGGATCTCCAGCTAGAACATACATGCATCAACAGCCAGAAGATTGGCCATTTCCCCTACTAGTACCTATAGTAGTAAAGTCTACACGGGTGCCCAAAAGGCCACCTGGGTAGGGTGTGAGACAATTCTCAGTAGGCCACCACCAATGATGTCTACGTGTAATACAAATAGGTTTTCACATGTAAAGTGAGTAATAGACTGCAAGTATGGGAAACAAAAGTAACTAAACAACCCTCCCACTCAGGTTCCGGAAGGACACCTGGAGGGTCTACCTTCTTTAGCTCATGGCTGGTATTCCGAACAATCACCAGAGTATAAGTACATTGATATAGGTTATCACTAGCATGAGGTAAGCATGACTCTCTTCCATGCTTCTCATATCGGTAATAATCATCATTGGCACGAGGTATGAATGCCTCTTGTCCACAAGTACTGTAACTAGAGTGGGGTAGAAATGCCTCCCACCCATAAAGGTTATATTGGTATGAGGTATAAATGCCTCTCGTTCTCAATCACTATAGCTGGCGTGGGGTAGAAATGCCTCCCACCCATAAAGGTTATATAAGTACGAGGTATGAATGCCTATCGTCCTCAAGTACTGAGATTTATTTGGCACATGGTAAGAATTCCTCCAACCCAACACATGGAGATTCATCTGGAATGGGGTAAGAATGTCTCCCGCCCACACACAGGTTATCACAAGCATGTCAACACATCAAAGTATAACCATTCACATCACATTATATAAGGAAAACCATCTTATAATATCATATAAGCAAAGCATGGAATACCTACATTTTATGTTCATTAAAGGGTTCAGGATATCTCATCCCAACCAACCTCTAACCAGGTCATCTCATTTTCCTAACATAGAAAAATCCCTTTTAAGACATGTCTGGAAGGTTCAAAGGTGAAAAAGGCCAAATCTCAAGAAATATCACCTATAGTTGACTGCTCCCAGTTCACACCTCATCTAAACACCCTAAAAAGGTTAGATTCATCAATCTCATTCCCACGGGTCATCTAGATATAAGGAATTCATTACAAATATGGGGTTTGGAGAAAGACAAACCACGACACGACGATAATAACTCAAAATGGCGAAAACCCAAAATGAAAACCATGTGACCACCTACCTTAGAGCTGTAGGCATAGGCTCACTTAATATCGAACTCAGATTCATAGTAGGTTGGAAGATATTTGAATTCCAGTCCAATGCTCTGAAAATAGGGCATATGAGCCTACGGAAAAATAACAAGACAGAAGGAAAGATTCACCGAGGAAAGAGAGGTGCGTGAGGTTAGCCTTACTGAGGGTGATCCAACGCCTTAAACGGATCAAAGAACATTCACTGGATGAAGATATGGCAAGAGATTGAGAGAGGAGAGGGTTTGGAGCTCAAAAAAAAAAGGCTCCCCTCTAGTTCTATCCAAAGGAAGAAGAAATAAAGAGGCTTAAGCCTTTAAAACAAATTTAGGGAAAAATGGTCATTTTACCCAGAACAAGGTCACACGGTTTCGGCGCACGATTTACCAAACTGTGCGCATCTCACTGCCTTTAGATAAAGGGGTCTCATGGTTAAGGTGCACGATTTACCCAAATCGTGTGCAAACCATGCACACCTCCCTGCTTATAGACCAAAGGACGCACAGTTTTTCAAACCATGTGCATGCCGTGCGTAGGCCATGCACCCTTGTGTACAAGTCCATTTCTCAAACTCCCGAGCACCGAACAAACCATGGACACTCCCCGGACCTTCCTCAGAGCATCACACCAATTAAACAAGCTTAAAGGAAAGGTTCAAAAGAAAAACTAATGATCCGTACCTTTTCCAAAGAGTCAGGTTGTTACCTGTGGGGTTTCACATGTGATTATTGATGTTTTTGATGATCCATACTCTCCACCAACATATTTATTATAAAAACTCAATCCTAAGTTGTGGTAATCAATTTTTAGGGGCTCCTCTCATTTCCTCTAGAACTCACTTTCCTTATAATGGGTGGATCACATCACGACTGTCATACAAAATGAGTTTGAGGTAGGTGGTTCCGTCTCTAGCCTATGTTCTATGAATCTTGGATGCTCTTGGTATTATAATTTTTTTTCTAAATGAATTGGAATGATCCTTTAATTGATAGTTATTGATGTAATTTTTTTAGAAAATATGTTTTACCAATTATTTTGGTAAAAGATATATGTTTTAAAACAATTTTGAAATGGATTATGAAACAGGTTTTTAAAGAATGTTTTTGATGAAAAGGCTTGTTTGGAATTGAGTGTGCAATGTGATAATCCATTTGAAATTTATTTTACATATTCTGAACATGGGATACTTGGGTACCTATGTAGAGGGTTTAATATTGGGAATTTTATAATGAAATTGTAAGGGGGTTCACTTTATTGGGTGCTCCTCTATCCTTGGATCAAAGATAAATTTTCTCTTAGAACTAGATCTTGACATTGTAGGGGTTCAATTTTTGGGATGTTACTCCATCCCTATTTTATCTTAGGGGTGATTACCATTGAACAATGGGTTTGTACTATTTTGGATTTGATATTATGTGATGCACTAATTGATAAATTTAAATTGTTTATGAAAATTATGATTTGAAATTATATTATTTTATTTTTTAATATTTGGAATGAGGGGGAATTTATTACCATGTATTTGATATTAAAGCATGTAACTTCTTATAAATTCCATGTTTCCTTTTAAATTGATCATATTGTGATTATTTTATAGAGGCTTGTAAAAAAAACTTGGTGGGATCCTACTGATCCCATTTAGATCACACACTGCACACTCCCTCAAGGGTGTTTCAGAATTATTTTATTTGTTGTTGGAAAGGGAATGATGGTCCAATGAGGTGATGGGTATTTTGATCATTTGGTCATGGGTAGATGGTGGTGATATGGTGGGATGATTCCCACATTTCACTTGGAGTAGTAGTGTATTGTTTCTGGGTTTCATTTATTTCGGTTGTTTTTTGGACACATACCATAGTTTTATCTTTTCTAAATTTGGTTGTATCAATACAATTGTCACTATTTTGATGATGGAATATTTCTTTTATGGTTTTATTTCCATATCTGTAATCAAGGTATCGTGCTTCGGATTGGGAAAATCATTCCCTATGGTTTTTAGATATATGGTTTCTATTTTCCAGCCCATGGGGACTGGGAATTCCCTTTTAGCGTTGACATAGTTTTTTTTAGAGATTATATGGATGATATTTATAGTCCATTTCATGAAAATTTGATATTAGATAATGGTTACTCTTAGTCTTGGGATGTTGATAGGCATGGGATAGGGTTTTTCGGACTTGAGAGGTGGGTTGCGGTGAGTTCCTGACCAGATCCCATCACGATGAGCCTCAATTAACCATGGGATATTGGGTTAGGTGTCTCTTAAGTTGGGGTCTTCCCTTAAAATAATCTTCTTTCTATACTCATTAGGTTTAAACTAAAATTGTTTTATTATATGACTATTTCCTCCAACATTATTTATGTAGAAAAATGCCTCTATGATTTATTCCAAGGGTTCTACAAGAGGGTGCAATGGGAGATACTCCTAAAAGGAATAATACTCTATATAAAAGTTAATTAGAGGATATCATACATGTATTTAATACCATATATAAGAATGTACCACAAATTCAGAACCAAACTATTGAGTCTTAACTAAGAACTGCATGCTATTGGGATCGAGGGAGAGAGTTCCTACACAATAAGTCCCCTTCCTTTAAGGGTATGAATGAAACCCTTGAGGAAAAAGAATATCTATAAAAGATTGATCATGTAATGAAATACTCATAGAAACATGATTCTATTAAGGTGAAATGTACAATGTTAAATATAGAGGTTCATAGTTAGCAGTGGTGGGATTCCATGGTTCAGGAAAACTGGCTTTTGGGATGAGAGTTGAAGGGATTCAATACCCTATTATTTTAGTAGTTCATCCGATAATATTATATGATAGAAAAATATTTTTATTTTTTATCTTTTTAGCAGGGATAACATTCGTTATCATAGTATACCGACCTTTTTTTTGGAGATGGTTCATGTTTCTCCATAGGTGGCGATGAATGATTAATTGAGGGCTTAGACATACATGTATGGTTTAATACATGAAATCTGATCACAAGAATATATATTCTTGTCATAGGAATATATATTGAATCTCACTACCTATAATAACATGTTTGATATTCTTGTTATGGAATAAATGGACATCGTGAGAAATATTGAATCGTTTGGCTCTTCTCTTCCACCTAGGGAAGATTCTTGTAGAGCACTCAGAAAGAATAGGAGGGAAACAATTTTAATAAGGGTGGTATATGTGGTTCTCAGTAGGTATATTCTTTTTCACCTTCATTAGAATCCATTAGAATTCCCCTAACTTTCTATCAACGTTTAAATGTAGGGAACACCTGATGGTTATATCCCAACCCTACAAAAATTGTAGTTCTTCTGGCTGTTGAGGCCATTTGAAGAGGTTCTACAAGGATTTTTTACACCACATTATAGCTAGGTATCATTAGCTCTAAAGGACACTATAGAACATTAAGAAGATTAAAATTCTATAAGAATTAAACCATAGGACTTATTTGTTAATCATCTTCATGCAGTGGATGAATTTTCAGAGAGGGTTGACGTGAGATCGACTATAGTGAAAGTACATTCTTTGTTACATCTTCTATAACAACTAATCTATTTGAGACAAGTTCCTCATACTCTAGAATATCATCTTATTTTTTCAATGTTGTGAAAATTATAATGGTGCTCATATCCTTTGTTATGGAGATAGATATACCTCTTGGAACGATGAAATAGTAGGGGTTTCTATGTCCTTCAATTTATCTTTTGATAAATGATGCAGAGTTTTTCTGAGAATTCTTGGTTCTTGATTAGTGTATTTTCAATGTCATCATTATGAGGAATTTTTTGGTTTCACATTGATATGGGGTTTATTATTATCATTATATTGTTTTTATATCTACTAATTATGGGACTTCTCAGGTGTTCCAAGGAGAGTAGGTTTCGTGTTTTGGACATGCAGGACCTGTTCGCCCAATGATTAGGAGTCTATTGTCTACCATTATGTTTGAGAATGATGTTGTTTTCCCTCTTATTGATGTTACCTAGGTTGTTTGGTATTTCCTCATGTTATTCTGAAATGAATTATCTAAACTAGCTTCAGATAAGATGGTAGAGTTTCCCATCGATCTCGTACATGGTACATAGCATATTTTTATACCCTCTTATCATAAGGAACTTGTTGTGATGAAAGATCTCATGATCTTGCTGAATGATCCACTAAAAAATAGATTTATTCATCCTAGTGTTTCATCATGGGTGGATCCTGTTATCTTTTCCAAGAATTCCTTTTGTTATTTGTGTCTCTAGATAGACTATTGAAAGATGAATTGGGAAACTATTAACAATATATCCACTTTCCCACTTGTTGATGACCTATTTGACTAGTTAATGGCAGTGAAGTGGTTTTTTGAAATTAATCATTTGTTGGGTTATCATTCACTTAGATTTATGAAATATGATATCCTAAAGAGTTATTTTATGCGAAGGTATAACCACTATTACTATCTTGTGATGCCTATTGGCCTGAATGATGCCCCTACAGTGTTTATGGACTTGATGAAATGGATATTCCACCAGTATCTTGACACATTTTTTGGTAATCCTGGATGTTATATTAGAATATTATATATCCATTTGTGAGCATGGAAAATATATAAATTGGTTTTCTAAAATCTTGATGGGTTACTACCTTTATGGGAAGCTATAGAAATGCAAATTTTGGACCCAAGAAGAGAAGTTCATAGGGAATGTGATTTCAAAACATGGAATTTTAGTTGATTATATAAAGGTTAAGGATGTCCTTTCATGGGAAGAACCACATAAATTCATTGAGATACATATATTCCAAGATCATGATCGATATTTTCAGTGGTTCTAAGGTTTTCTCCAACATAGCATCATATTTGACTTATATTATTAAGAAAGGGGTGGATTTGTTATGGAATACTATGTGCCAGACCACTTTTTTAAATTTAAAATATCTTCTGACATTGAATTATATTCAATTATTTGTATAACCTAATAAGAGATATATGGTATATTGTGATACTTCTAGTTCTATTCTTATTTTTTTATAGATGTAGGATGATCACATTGTGAAATATAACTCTCATTAGCTCTAAAAACATGAGATTAATTACCCCAATCATGATTTAGAGATCACATTTTTTAAGAATGTGCTTGATTGATAGTGATAACACCTCTTCGGAGAGAGGTTCATTCTATTTTTTTATCACGAGATCATGAAATAAAAATTTTATCAAAAGGGAATGAACCTAAGGAAGAGGAAATGGGTGGAATACTTACAAATTTTTGAATTTGACAATGCCTATACCATGGGGAAGGGGAATGTCATCACTAATTCTCTTAGTAGGGAATTTCCATCTTAGGTGGTCGAGTAATTGATAGAGGATTGGAACCTTGCTGATATTTTCACTCAGTTACATATGGAAATGTAGAAGGAAGATTCATGAATGGTTCTGACCAATGTTTATTTAACAACATCTCTCCATGATTCTATTATGTAGGACCAACAACATGATGATGAGTTCAGAAGAATTATGGAAACCTTATATGGCGGGGAGACAATTATTGCTTGGTCTCTCCCCTATAATTATATTCTTCACATTGAGAATTAGTTTTTCATCCTATCATCCTTCAAGAATTCATTTTAACATTATTTTCAAAGTTCTTCATGGGATTTTCATCCTATAATTATGGATATGTATTATGAAATATGATGAAATTTATTATGGTTGGGTATAAAGTGAGATATATCTAATTATGTGTCCCAATGTTACACCTACGAGAAGATAAATGTAGAGCATCTGAATTCTTATGGTTTTCTCCAACCTCTTATCGTGCCATTTTTGAGATGGGATGAGGTGTCCATGTACCTAATTATTGGATTACCATAGAAAACCTATGTAAATAATTCTATTGGTGTAGTAATTGATTGATTGATGAAATCAGATCATTTAATTTTGACTCGGGGGAACCACCAAGGTTGAAGTTATGGGTATGATATATGTGTAAGAGGTTGTGATGTTTTATGGGTTACCTCATACTATTGTTTCTTACATGGATACCAGGTTCAATTACATGTTCTAGAAGAGTTTATAAGGGTTTTTGGGACTCAGTTTAGACTACGTATAACTTACTATCCATATAAGGATGACTATATGGAGAATTATATAAAAATTATTTAGTATATTATATGTTTCTACATCATAGAATTCATTTTATCATGGGAAAACTATATGTGGTAGGTAAATTTTTCTTCTAATAATATTTGCCATCCATCAAACAGAAAGGATCCCACAGAGGATTTGTATGGTTATCAATGTAGGCCACCTCTTTATTGGTCAATGGTGGGAGAGGTCTCTCTCATGGGACCGAGAATAATTTAAGAGACATTGGAAAAGATCCAAGATATATGTTGACACATGGTCACTACTCAGAGATGGGAAAAATAATATTTGGATTTCCAATGTTGTCCTTTGGAGTTTTCAATTAGTGATTAGTTATTCTTGGAAGTTTCCCTTGGTTGGGTCATCAGCATATAGAGGAACAGGGGAATATTGCGGTGAGATATATTGGACCATTTTAGATGAATGATTGGGTTTTAATGGTTGCTTATATGTTTTAATTACAAGCTTTGTTGATAGGTATTCATGATATTTTGAACATACGTTATCTTAATAAGTACCACCTTGATTCATCCCATGATCAATGTTGGGATGCAGTTGAGTTAGAGTGAGATATTTTTGTTATGGATAAAGAAGTGAAAATAATTTATTCTTAAAGGAATGTTTTTCATGGGAAATTTATTCTATTAGTCAATGTTCCATGGAAGCATGGATCATATTCTCATGAGACTCTGGATCATAAATCACCAGCAGGGGATTAGTGGCCCCCCTTTTTCTAGAGCTTCCATCTTCCATGTGAGTTTTTTGGGATATAATGACCTATAATGGTGGAAATTGAAATAAATCTCCTAGATTTAGACATAAGACCCTTTTTTAAACTACTTTACTGATGTTTTTGAACTTCTAAAAATGTTTTACGATTGAGGATAGAATTTCAGAGGAGTGGGGAGGCCTTTGGAAGCTGTTTGCTGGAAACATGGGGCCACTGGAAAGCTATCGACATCCTAAAAGAATTAATCCATATAGGAATTGAACTATATCATTATTTAAAGCACACTATCTAGCTAGTTGTACTTCTAGTAGTGTATACATTTAGTCTACTGCCACTGGATAGCATGAGGTATCCATAAGGTACTTGGTTGCCTCGGGCTAGTCCGAGAAAACAAGGGGGTCTTTAGTTACTTATTTAACCTTTTTAATCACTTCCTTTAATGTTAATATATAATTTATGAATCCTGGGACCCTTTAGAGTAATCATGGGATCTCTTCAACTCTTTTGGTTTTTATAATTTTCATCTTTGTTCGAGAGGTTGTTCCCCTTTTGGTAAGTGTGATTGATTCCTTCCTAATTCATCTATTTCTCTTGTAATTTTTAGTGGTTCTATACTTCATTTTTGGTATCAATTGACAATTTTATGATCCTTATACCTAATCATCTATATCCCACATGTGACTATCTTCCGAAGGCTAGTTCTCCTATTGGTTGTGGTGCACCAAGTGTGATTCTTGAGGTATGTGATGATTTATCCTCTTAATCAACCTCATTATTAAGGAAACTCAATTTTCTGTTTTTGGAATAATTTTTAGGACCTGCACTTATTTTATCGTTCATTACCTTTCCTTTCAATGGTTGGATTCCATCATGGTTTTCATGCGAATTGATTTTGAGGTTGGTGGTTCCATCTCTAACCTATGTTCTATGAACCAAAAATATTCTTGGGTTTATAAATAGTTTTATACATTAATTGTAATGACACTTGAATTGATTTATATGTATTTGTAAAGAGGTTTTTTGAGAAAATATATCTTTCCTATTCATTTTGGTAAAAGAAAGGTATTTTTAAAGAATTGTGAAATGGATTTTGAAATAGTTTTTTTTAAAGAATGTTTTTAATGAAATGGGTTTCTTAGAATAGTTTTTGAAATGCGATAATCCCATTTAAATTGATTTGACATATTATATACATGGGAGCCTTGGGTATGTAGGTGGAAGTTTTAGTATTGGGACTTGTCCAATGAAATTGTTAGGGGGTTCACTTTTTAGGGGGCTCCTACATTCATGGATCAAAGATACATTGGCTCAAGTAACATGATATTGAAATTGTATGTCATTTACTTTTTATGGTCTTCCTCCATCCCTAGTTCATTTATGCGTTGTCTCTAAGGACTTGAGTACACAATAGTCATTGTGATTTGGATACAAGTGACCTATCTAGCCTAAACATTGTTATCCTAGGGGTGATTACCATTATTCTCTATCTTTTTATTTTTTTCCTTTTATATGATTTGATACATAGTTTTATAAATTAAAATGGTTAATATAATTTTTTTTGAAATTATATTACTTG
Source organism: Viscum album (assembly GCA_963277665.1). NCBI lineage: Eukaryota > Viridiplantae > Streptophyta > Magnoliopsida > Santalales > Viscaceae > Viscum > Viscum album. The sequence continues at coordinate 596,996,707 of OY728127.1, forward strand.
GTTTTGGAATATTTGGAAAGAGGGGGAATTTATTACTATGATTTGCATATAAATTTTTTTAACTACTTATCATGCCATTCTATCTTTTAAGTTGAGAATATTGGGATAATTTGATAGATACTTTATATGTAACACCTGGGTGGGATCCTACTAGTCTTCTTTAGATCACACCCTATAAAATACCTCAGGATTATGTAAACCTTGTTTTATATGATATAATAAGGGGAAAAGTGACACAATGAGGAGGTGAGGTTTTTGGTCAGTTGGGTGTGGGTAGCTGGGGGTGAGATAGTGGGATATTTTCCATGTTTCACATGGATTGGTAGTGGATAGTTTTTGTCTGTTCTTAATTTTAGTTGTTTCATGGACATGTACCCTAGTTTTATCCTGATAACATTGGTTGTATCATTATTGTTGTCACTATTTTTATCATGGAACATTTATTTTATGGTTTCCATTCCATTTATATTCTATGTATCTTCTTTAAGGTTTGGAAAATAATCCAATATGGTTATTTTTGGATGTACAGGTGCTAGTCAACAGCCTATGGGGATTGAGAATGCTGTTGAGGTCATGATGCGGTCAAGTTTTCTTCCTAGATAGATGGGCTGTCTAGGATGGGTCATGAAAGTATTTGAGAAAGGGTTATTTTTATGTCAATAAAGATAAGAACATGACTTCATATTACCAAGTGTATTGATTCCTAGGAAACTATTTTTTTTGTATTCAGTGTAACCAAAACATTTATCTCAGTGTCCAGTTAGACACAATGGGACATTATTTATTTTGAAATGAATATTGTTATAGAATTTCATATTTAATAAATTGTTTAATTATAAATGAGTTATAGATATCCAATAATAAAAAATTAATTATGAATATAAAATATAATATTCATACCCAACTTAGGAATGGTAATTCTCAGTGAAGTAAAACTTAAATTCGTTGTTGAAGATATACCCAGCAAGATTTTTAGACAATTTGACGTTGAAAACCTTAGGTATTATCAACAAACTTATTATGTTTTAGAAAATGAAAACATTATAAATAAAGGTAATTCCCAAATACTATAAAATTAGTTCATCTGGACCACATGAACTATTTTGAGGAGAATATAGAGGTGAATTCATATACTTTAGGAGATTCCTTAAAAAATTTTAGGAAATATTGGTGGATTAATTAATAAACATGGTAAAAATATACAGGATACTCTAGGTGGGATTACCAAAGTATATCTTTTCCTAGTATTCATAAATCATTTAAATGTTATGTGATGGTTTTACTAAACTCATATTACCTTATACAAATCAAAGTGGTAAAAGAAGTACAAAGAATATTGATGAGGATTCTTATATGTATTTTCACTCTTATATAGTATTTTATGGTATGTTTCAATAATAGAATTGTAATATCTAATCATATTCTGACTATATTAAATAATGGACATCGTATTAGTTATAAAATTATGAAAATTAATTATTTCATAACCATAGTACTTTATTTGGAATCATTTACTAAAACTATATTAAGCTTCAGATGTACATCAAAGAAAAACACAAAGTGCATCTTAGTTAATTATCCTTTAGTATCTCAATATGTCAACATCCCTAAGAGAGAACGATATTAGTAAAAATAGAATATATTTCTCTAGTTGGGAAGAACATATATTTAGAGATAATAAGAGTAGTATATGATTTTTTTAATGTATAGAATCTAGATGTATATAAGTTTTTATTGAAACACTGACCTCCATAAGTTTTAGTGGGATGGATTATTTTAGAGACACATATTACATGAGGAAGTTCAAACCAAACATGTGATTTTATATTCAACAAAATATGTGAAATATTATTCCAAAATAATATTGAATCCTGCATTGAATCGGTAAATAGAAACTTTCCATGATTGGAAAGTTCATGTGAAATCATAAATGGATTACATGTACCAAAATTCAGTTCTGTATCTTGGTATATTCACCAATTGATGTAAATCCATTGAAGGGTATTCAAGATAAACTAGACATGGGTGGTATAGATTTTTACTAGTTATTATTGATTAGTTATTTATGGTTCAAGTAATGATAAGATATATTATATGAAAAGACATTACACAAATTTGTCATTCTAAAGTCCATTAGTATTCTACTTATCATAACAATTTTTTATGACCATTATATTGCGCATTGGATATAAAGGAAACATTCCTTGGAAAAAACCTTATAAAATATATCTATATGATATAAACATAATTTTTTTGACACCAAATAACTCCAATGAGTTATTTGAGTTTTATAAATCAAGTTATAGTTTGAAACAAGTATAATGGACATAGAATATTCACTTGGAATGAAATTGATCTAGGTGTCTACATGAGGTTTGTTGGAGCGATATAGTTTTACAAGATAGATATGTTGATAACATATGGATTTTTTTGGTCTTATTGTTTTCAGACTAATGAAAATTTTCTTCAAGAATGAATTAATGTAATAATCAAATTTATTGGGAATAAGATCCACAAACATAGATCTATGGGGTTTCTTAGATCAAGTCATAGTATGTACACTGACAAAGTATCATTCTCCTATGTCACATGGCATGAAATATAACTAGTATGATATGTGAAAATATAGTATTATATTCTTGTGATAAATAGAATACATATCCCTAAGTTTAATTTGGAATCTATGTCACATTCCATGATATGTAACGATATTTGATATTTCTTATGTGTAAAGTATGGAGGGAAAATATAAATAAAACATGAAAAGTATAAAGGATGGAAATTAGAACTATTCAATAGTAATTTAGAAAGCAAAAATGGAGGAGTTCTTGGTATTTGGAGAATTTATAATACTATTTATCAAGGGGATATAAAACTAGTATTATTTTAGATTAGTTTGATCTAGTATTGAAACAAGGATAAGGTAATATGTCATAAAAACATATTATATCATGTGGTTTCCATATCTTGGTAGGATGATTTTGTTTTGGATTATAATATAGCTTAAGAAGTGGTTTAGTAATGGTTTGTTCTAATTTATTTATTTTTATTCCAAGATGTCATATATTAACATAGTATAAAAAGATAATATATATAAATATCACCTCTTGAGTGATTTTATCATAGAGATAAATTTGCAGTAAGTTCAACACAAACCAAAAAATTTTAGGCCTATTAACTATATCCATTACCCACTAGAAGAATATTTATCATATGAGGATAACTAGTTATTTAGTATCCATATGTAGTGGTAGTGATAGTCTATTCGATATGGTGATTTAGAACCAACTAAAATTATACTTTTGATTACATATATTTTCAAAAACATGAATATGAATAGAAAGATTATCATAGGATGATTATAATTCTATGTAACATCATTGTGATAATTTATTTAGTGTATTTTTTACATAAAAGGTCATACCAGTTCCCTAATATGATTATAAACATTAATTGATATGATTTTTTTTAAATATATGTTCTATGTCCAACTGAGACTAATTTGATGTGTCACGAACCAAGATGGTAAGTCATCCAAAATGGAACCCATCCAATTCCATGTCATGGACTGAGGGGCGTTACCGATCCCCATGGGCTTGCAAAAAGTGCCTGGGTATCAATAATAAAACATGGAAATTATTTCACTTGATTATATAAACATAAACAAACAAAAATTATTAATAAACCAAAATTAAAATAACACAACCAAACATGGTGTAACCAATTTCCGTTTTAAAGTTTATAACATTTAAATGAAAACCAAAATGGGCTAAAAACAAAAAGGGAACAAGAACTTTCCCAAAAACCACCATATGAAAAGATAATCATTACCCTCAAGCCACCACCAAAACACCTACAAGGGAATACCTATAGCATCCTGAACCACCATCTTTAAACACCATTACTTTACCTGTAACAAACATAGCCAAGTATACTTACACCAAAAGCAGTAACTAGGGTGTGATACAAAGCTATGTAAGATTCCTACCAACCAAAGAGATTACATTCTATGAACATTATAAGATAAATAAACATGCATGTTTTTTAAAAGAAATACTCAAAACATTTTTATAGAAAACATTTTAAAAACGAAACATGCTTACTTGTAAAAATAACTTAAAAAGTATACCATATAACAATGGTATGTGCAATATTATCATAGCGAAATGTGTTACTAGAAATATCTATTGGGACTAGATCTAGTGGGTACCTAGGAACATCATATCTTAATGAAATGTTTTATAAAAACCACACTGAAAAACATCCTCATTCACAATCCACTAGAGGGGATTATATCCAAAATTCCAGTGTTATACAATCTTCATTGTTTAGTTATTGTTGTGTATTTCAATCCAAAAAAGTGAAACTAGGACTTTTCACTTCTAAATCACTAGAATACTAGTCCAAGTCCATCCTCCTAGTCACCTAGGATTCCCTTTTTTCTCAATTACTTCCCACATATCACATAAAACATCACTTTCACTTATAATCAATCCAAACAATGAAATACACAAGATAAACTACCACTTACACTACCAAAAACATCTTTTTAAACAGAACACACACCAAAACTATTTTGAAACATTATTCATGCCACTTTCACAATTTAATAACCATCTTTCATAATTTATGAACATATTTGAACTAACAATAAGGGTATACACAAGAAACACACCCCATTTACTTAAAAAAACCATTTAAAGACAAATTCATATAAAAAATTTCAAAAACACCTTTCACACCACACACATAAATTATAAAACTCTTGTAAACACTCAATCAAGCATATCAAATTCACCAAATAATGTTTAAGCATGGAATCACCTACCTTGAGCCAAGAAGCTTCTGGAATCCAGTGGAAAACATCAATAGCACCTCAATTGCACATTAAAGAGGAAATATTGAACCTTATAAATCAATAATAATCCCTAAAAATCATGATATAATCCTAAAAATGACACACTACCTATTGGATAAGTGAATCCCCAAATAAAATAAAATAAAATCCTATAAGGGAGAATGAATCAAGAAGATAATACACTTACTTGAAGATCTGGAGAGATAATACACCAATATTTCCACCAAAATGAAGCCCAAGGGAGAGGGGAAGGAGGTGGAGGTGCGCCTAGGGTTAAAATACAGAGTGGGTGGGGGGGAGGGGGTGAGTTTGGGTGTTTATTTCAAAGGATAAAAAATGGTAAAATCAACATTATAATGATCTGGAAAGGTTTCATGGTAACCCCACATGATTTTCTAAATCATGTGGAAATCATGCTACCCTTAGTATCTAAGAAGTACATGTCACACAGTTAGATCACATGGTTTGAAAATTGTACGCTAACCATATGATAATCCTCTACCAAAAAATGACACCTTGACACATAGTTTACAGGTTCAGGCGCACAGTTTCCCCTAACCGTATGCAAACCATTCACCACCCCTTTCCAGGAATAATATTCCATTTTTGTCAATAATATCAAAGGATACCAAAATAAAAAAAAATATAAAAAAATAAATTGAAAAATACCTCAAAATAATATCACCGGTGTGATAATTATTTCCACCATGAAAACTTTTCATCCTAGGAAAGTCAACCTAAAGTTTGATTAGATAATTAAAATGGATACTCTTGATCAAACCACGAGTTATTCTCCAATGTATCATGAAAATATTTACCATCAGGCCAAAGAACTTAGACCAATGTATTAGGTTTCCCATGAAGCACTTTCTCATGGGAATCTGACATCTGAATTGGATTCTCAAACACTGAAAAATCAGGTTCTATTTCCGACTCCTCCAAATTTAGACAATGAGACAGATCTGAGTTATACTTATTCAATTTGGATGAATGCAACAAATCACGAATTAATATCAAATGAAATGTAAAATTTGACATGTGTTCCACCCTTCCAACCTCCTCAATGATCTCAAACGGTCCAACATACCTCAACGTTAGCTTTCCTTTCTTTCCCAAATGATAGTGACCCAAGCGAGGTGCCACTTTTGGGAACACTCGGTCACCCATAGAAAACTCAATAACCCAACTTCTCTGATTGGTATAAGATTTTTGGAGACTCTAAGATATCAACGACTACTCCCTAATTAACTTGACCTTCTAAGATGCCTCTAACACTAGCTTGGTCCCAACAGTGAGGTTTCATCCACCTCATCCTTGTACAAAGGAGACCAACACGACTGACCATAATGTGCCTCAAAGGGATCCATTTGAAATTAATATTGGTAGATATTATTATATTCCAGCTAAACCAATCCCAAATATAATTCCTTACCCAAGGTGTATAAGGTAAGAAAATATTAATGTCCATGGGGATGTCGTCCTACTTCCATGTATGAATTGGTAGTGTCTGATGTAAACCTAAGGGCCTATAGTGCTCTGATTTTACCTGGTGGAACATGTAACACATTGACACAATGTTAGATATACCATGCTTCACACTTGGACACTAAAATTTCTAATGAACATCATAATACATCTTGGTTGCACAAAGATGAAAGGCCTAATAAGACTGGTGACTATCCTGCATCACAACCTTTCTCAGAGACAAGGTGACCACATAATGACCATTAAAACACATGATTCCATTGAAATAAAATGACTAATAAAAAGGTTTATCAAAACCCTAAAGAAAATAAATAGACTATCAGAATATTTCATCACTAGTATGATCTCATTGAATTATATCCAATATAGAAGGAGTCAACAGAACGGTAGAAAAAAATACCACTCTATTTTGCTCTTTGGTTTCCAGGTTCATCTGAAAAAGATCCCCATGAAGGTCCACTCATCATTAGACTCTTTTAGTGCCAATAATTGAACTTTTATGCTCAAAGTTTCATCCATAAAATTACCTTTTCCTAGGGTATAGATGGTATCAAAGTTGAACTCTAGATAGTACTCCACCCAATGATGTTGCCTTAGATTCATATCCTTTTGGGGGAAAATGTAATCCAATATTTTATGATCAGAGTAACCTAAAAATTTATCCCCAAAACAATAACGAAACAATGTATTTATGCCATGAATCACTACTTCTAACTCTGATTCATGGGTCCGGAAGTTAATTTAATGTGGTTGGAGTTGGTGATAGCCATATTCTAACACATGGTCATCCTACATAAAAAAACACCTAATACCCATTCTAGAAGCATTATAATAAATCACATAGCCTTTTCATAATTCAACAAAGATAAAAATAGGAGTGGTAGTCAACCACTGATTCATATCCTCAAAGGATGCTTGACATTCTTCTCTCTATTCAAACATCACCCCTTTCTGGGTGAGTGCTGTCATGGGAGAAGAGAGATGAGATAATTCTCGAATGAATTACCTATAATAACTGGCCAAACCTATGAATATTCTGATCTCAAACACATTCTTTAGTCACTCCCATGAAATAAATACACTAATAATCTCAGGATCCATTGATACCATTTTTTTAGATAACATGGACCAAAAACATCACCTCCCCAATCCAGAAAGATAACTTTGAAAACATGTCATAAAGGTGATGATATCGAGGAGTGCCCAAAAAAAAAATCCTCATGTTCCAATCATCCTCCTCCTTAGATTCAGAATAAACTAGGATTTAATCCGCTAATACCATGAAAAAAGAATCATGATTCTCATAGAACATCCTATTCATAAGTTCCAAAAAGACCGTCAGAGCATTCATCAACCCTAAAGGCATGACCAAGTACAGAAAATGGTTGTACCTGCTTCAAAAAGGCATTTTGGGACATCCTCCTCATTTACCCTTACATGGTGGTATCCAAAATTCATGTCTATATTAGAAAATCACCTTTAACATTTAAAATAATTAAACTAGTCATCAATTTGGGGAAAATGATACTGGTTCTTGATGGTTACCCTGTTTAGTTTCTGGTAATCAATTCACAACGGGAGAGATCCATCGACCTTCTTTGAAAATAGGGCTAGGGTGACCTAAGACCATACACTTATGAGAATGAATCATTTGGATTCCAAATCATCCAGATCTCTCTTTAATTCCATCAATTCGGCGGGAGCCATACTATATGAGGGAGAGATATCAACCATATTCCTAGTGCTAAATCAATCAAGAAATCTACATCCCTCTCCAGAAGAAAACACAAAAAATACTCTAGGAAAACATCAAAGAATTTATCCACCATAGGAGGTAACCCACCCTCAGGAGAACCACCGCCACCCTTCAGTATGCGCGATGATAAATGGAAATAAGGATACCTAATTTTGGATGTAAAGGTCCAACATGACCTGACTGAGGATCCCATTCTCCATGAAAAACCTGGGTACTTCCATCAGGTTCCACAAAACTCACTCGAAACCTATATCAATTGATGTGTTCCTAGAATCACACCATCCAGTCAATCCTAAGGATTACATCAAAGGGGCTTATATTCAAGGCCCGAATATCCCATTCCAGCTCGACCCCTGAAATTAGGTGTACACAATATGGACACTTGAGACCCCTCTCTCAATTTTTACTGAGAGGCATCACAACATCCATTACACACACCAAATATTAGTTGGAAAACCCAAGGCATCCATAATATGGGTAGACATAAATGAATAGAAACACTAATATGGAACAAAAAAACAGTTATAAATGACACAAAAATGGTACCTTGAAATGTTAAAGGCCCCATATCTGGTTCTACTGGTGCATGATCCACAATATAGAGATACATGATCTCTGCCAAAGTCTAAGAAAGTCCACTAATCTACAGATCTACTATGAACTGGACCTTACTAAAAAAGGATACCATCCTACCTCCACTACGACCAAATAGATATTTTTAACACCCTGACCCCATTTAACCAGAGTCTGTGCATTACTACATAACATTGGAATGATCACAAGGAATAAAGTGCCAAAATATTGATCAGTTTAGTATCCTTGTAAGTAATAAATACATAAATAAGTTTTACATTACATTATGAAATAAAAAAACAACATTATGTCTCATTTGAACACAAAAAAACCTATAGCCTATTCCTACATGTCTATCATAATATTATTCTTCGCATCCTATGAAAAACAAAACACAAGAATGAGGTGAGCTCAGATTCTCATTAAGGATAAAAATATATGGGAAAATTTTATAAATATGCATAAATATTTAAGATAATGTATAAGACTTAAACACAAGCCTTTTAAACATAAACATCAGCATAATATGGAAATGATAAATCAAATAATTCCATTTATTTATTCACATGGATATTATACTAGTGAAATAATCACATGTAATATCAATATCAAATTTCGTAATGATGGAATGCATAAATTTGGACATCATAACCACATTTCCAAGGCCTTATTCCAAGACTAAAAATAAGTTTTTTTCAAGGCCTTATGCCAAGAAACTAGTTTGTCTCATGACACCTACCAATGCATCGAGGAGCTATAAAGAGCTCCACTCGTCACTTATTAAGTCCAATGCATTCCTCATATGAAAAGGTTGAAACATACTCTAAACATTCATATTAAAAATAGCATACAAAATGTCAATATTTTAACCAAAAACCATGAATGATTTTAAATTAGCACATCCATAGTAAAAAATAACTCATTCAATACAATATGGAAGAATGTATAATAATAAATCAACCTCAATCAAGAATAATGAAGGATATTGACATAGATGAAAATAACTAGTAAAACTATTTTAGAGAAATATCTGTTTTTATTGAAAACATTTAAAAGTCTCACTATTTATCAAGAAGCCATTTAAAAGATATTTTTGAATAAAATCATCACATATAACTTTGAAAATTTTAAAAGGAATTTTAATTTTAAAACATTCATTGTCTATATAAATAAATCCTTGAAACCATATTTAAAACATGGACATTAATGAGAAATATTTAGAAGAATAAATCTTTAAAACATTTAAAAAGTTATTTTAGTTAGAGTTACTAACCAAATGATAGATTCTTGAATAAAAAAACAGAGGTAATCAAAACCTTATAATATCATGAGAATAAATAGATTAATGATATACTATGTCAAAGTATAGTATATACACCATATAAAAGTTAATTGGCACATAAGAACAAAGAAGTTTCAATAGAATGTAAATTGAGATGAAATCACTTATAAAGACTGTATCCTTTGGTTAAGGATAAATCAATGGCATAATTATGAGTGAAAAATATTAATACAATCAACATTATTGTGTATTCATCATAAATCAATCATAGTATATTCACACATATTCTTTTAAAAATAACACCAATGACTTGGATGTTTAACTCACTGAACAAAAATTTAGTTAAGATTAATATTATCAAGTTCATGTCGATGAATTGAGAATTTATAAATGGAGTGATTATGGGTATCAAAAGTATATCCAAACAAAGGGGATTAAGTTTTTTAAATAAATAAATATATCGTGATTTCACACATAATCATGGAGTAAAATAATCAATGAAGTTTGCGTAAAAACAAATGAGTGGAAATCAAAATTAGAAATTCCCTTACCGATTTGGTAACTTACAAAACCTACACCTCATGAAAGAAGGATAATAAAATGAATATGTAAATAACCATAAAATAAAGTATATTACACAAATAATACAATCATGGGAAGTATATACACCACAAGAAATGAAATATTGGAAATATAGCATGAATCTCACGGGAATAAGAAGTGAGATGAAAACCACTTACCTTGTACATTTCCTTAGTAGAGGGTTGGTTAACCTCTTATATAGTGGTGAAATAATTGTTATTATATTATAAAGAACCAAATACATAAATATGATATCATATATGATCTACTAATATTTCTTTCTTAATGATATTTCAGTAGTATCATTGTTTTGGGTGTAAACTGATTCGTTTTAATTTATATGTTTCGTAACATAAGTCATGTTTGTTATGGATATGATATTTTTGATTAATATAATGATTTATTTTAATTTCTTAAACATTATTTTTAATCATCAAATGTAAATTATTCTTGAATGGTTATGATGGGGAACAAAATGTCATCATGTTGTGGAGATGGTAAGCCGTACATATGCACGAGCGACAATATCATTCTATTAGTGGTGAAATAGTATATAATTGGATGGTATATTATATATACAGAATAATTAAAAGGTTATATTTATTATTTAAATCAGTTATACTTATTATTATACCCATAAAAATAATGATGTGTTGAATAACATAATACACCACGACTTAGAGACGGTAAGCCGTACATACGCACATATGATGACTTTGTCATTTATAGGATGGATATATTAATGAATACGGTTGTACCATATTTATAATAACATAATAGTATGTATATATTAGTAGAGTTATTATTTTGGTATGGAAACAACAATGAAAGAGGAAGTGGAAGAAGAAAATAACTTTGAAATTGGTGATGAAATTATTACCTCTTCTTCGGGTGCTTCCTTTCGATTTGATCAAAAAAAGGCTCCTTAATTTGGATTTCTGATTAAATTAAGGCCTCTAGGTTCAATTGAGAGTAGTTTGGAGGATATTTGAGCAGTTTTTGGCCGAGCCCAATGGATTTGTAGGTGTGAGTTTAAGATAAGGGATGTACCCTTTTATAAGAGAGGTGAAGGTCACTTTAGGGAAATCTTGAAATATTATTTTATTGTAAAATCATATTCGGTTTATAATGGATCAAAATGGATGTATTTATAGGATAAGGTGGGTAGGGGTGTAAATAATCTCAGAAAATAGTTTTTAGAAAAGTTTAGGTCACCATATTAACCTTATATTTTAGATTTAATTCTTAGTTAAATAGTTTAACTTTTACAATGTCTTCTTGTATTTTTATATTACAAGGTTAATAAACATACTATAAAATTACAAGAGAACCTCAAACGGTTAATTAATGATATATATATCATTATATAATTCCTCTGGATAAACCGTATATTTTTAGGAATATTATATCATTTAATAATGTAGTATTTCTTTAAAATACTCATTCATGTCAATTTTGTCACTATTCAGTATTTGTTTCTTTGAAAGTAAAAAAAAACTAGATTACTTAGAAGAAATAAATTAAATAAAAACTAACATGTCATATTAACCTATCAAATTCGTGGATGCATCAAAATTATCAATTTATATTTATTTTAATACCTATAATATCAATTATTTTAATCTCTCATTAATATGGTAATTACTACATCATCATTGTGTCATAAAAAATTTAATTATTTAATGTCTAAAAATTATAAATAAAATACCATTATGTAGGGAATCATATTATCTTTATAATTAATATTTATAGTTTTATTTATCTTATGTATAGCCCTATATTAAAAATAGTTTGGTTATTAAACATTGAATTTAACACTTTTAACTCTTCTATAAATAAATTAATAATAAATGTCCTAATCTAATCCAAGTGGATCCAAAGGATCATATTTTATTCCTAAGGTTGATTTTGGTGGAAATACACTTATCCAATATAATTAGGACATTTTTTAGTGTAATTATAATATCATTTGTACCTTTAATTATGCTATTTACTTTTAACCGTGGTAAATGAAATTAAAAAGTTATTATTCACCAAAAATTATTTTCATCCCATTGAACCATATTTTACTTACTAATTTCAATTGTGTCTCTCATATTTTTGAAATTCAATTCACAGAAGTGGTAAAATTATGTTTTTTTTCAAATTTGCAAATGTTCCTAGAAGTTGAGTAAAAGAGGGTAAAAAGTGCAATAAAATTTTATATAACTAATTTTATTATAAAATGAATTAAATGAATTAAATTAGAGTAATATAGGTATTATATATCTATTTTGACCTTAGAATAAATTTAAATTAAAAATAATTATTTAAATAAAATGTCGGCTTTAAATAATAAAGCAATGCTTTCACTATTCATCAAAAATTGAAAGTTTTTAAAAAACACCAAAAAATAACCCAAAGATAATTTTGATATTTCAAATTAAAAAATGGTGTCTATTTTTGCAAAAAAAAACATATAAGTTTAATTAATTAATTTTAAAAAAATAATCCTGTTGTCAAAACCAGAAAGCGGGTTTTTGAGAAGTAAAAACTATCAAAAGACTGATATGTGTTTAAGTCCAATTTAAATGTAAAATTACTTCCAATGGCCAAAATTGGATTAAATGATAAAAATATAATCTAAGTATACATAAAAACCATTCAAATGTATAATTTAACACTATAAATTATTTTTATTAAAAAAATTGTTTTCAATTTAAATGTAGTATTATTCACTATTCATCAAAATATGAAAGTTATCAGAAAAGAACAAAAAATTTATCCAAACTAAAATTTTATTTCCAGATTCTAAATAAGAAGTTTATTTTATCAAATATAATATATAAAGTGTAAAATATTGGATTTAAAAAGGGTTCTCCATTAAAAGGCGGTAAAATTTCATTTTTTTCAAAAATACTTATTTTATCTGAAAAATGGAATGTGTTCTTATATTATGTCTAAGAAACACATAATATCAATGTTAAAATTATATTAAGTATATAATATTCAATATTCCATTAATACTATTCATAATTGTTTTTTGAATGACTAGTTTGTTAAGTCGTGGTGCTCTCGAACTCGATGTTGCATGTAACACAAACTATTGAATTGCATTAAAGAAAATAACTTACTATGAGATATTGGGGTGTAACAATATCCCACCATCCTAGATGGATCTAACGCTATTGACATTCCCCTAGAAGCCACTAATCCGACACCGTTCTGATAGGAATAACTGGCCCTACATAACTTCTGAAAATTTCACATAAATCCACACTGATTGAATGATTTGGGTGGGGATGTAAACACTCACCAAACATTCAAAAACTTCCAAAACTGATCACACATTACTAATACATCATCTAAAACCAATGATTATGTCATTCAGATGGATGGACCAAGCTACCACCACCCTTCTTTCCCAATTCATACAACATCCTCTTACTCTCAAATGAACTGCCACTTCCCATCGCTGACATAGCCCCAGAGGAACCAGACATTCCCTTACAAACAATCTCCACCATAAAATCATGGACAAACACTTCATCATAAGTATTTAGCTTAAATAGAAATATATGAGAATATATCTCTGTTCTTAACCCCTATCAATCCTCTGAGCCTTCATCTTCTCATTTGAAACAATTTTAGGTGCATACTAATCTATCTCAACAAAGTGGTTAGCGTACTCCATCCTAGAATAATCACCCCTGAACAAGATACATAAACTAATGGGATCTAGAATAGTCTAAGAACTCAGGACAATACTAATCATTGAAAACATCATTTAAGTATTTCTAGCCCATCTGCTCATTCTTCCCAGTTTGGGCCACTAAGTCCCACCACCTATGACTAGGATCCTATAGTAAGAATGAGGCATATTTCACCCTGACCTCCTAAATAGTTTTATGTAATTCAAATACCCTATATATCTTCCAAAGGCACTTATCTTCTTCCTATGGTTTCGTGCTACCTCAGAAGGAAGTAGGCTTGTTCTTAAGAACTCATGAGATTTGTCCTTCCTTAGACCAGGTTCATCTTATCTAACTGGAGAAGTATCCGAACCCTCTCCCTATCCCAAAGACTAAATAGCCCAGACCATAGCTTCTACTATTCACTAATAAATTGAAGATGGAGAACTCTCTCTGTCCTCTTCCTGTGATTGGATATGAAGTCTCTGAGGATGCATTTTTTTACAAGATAAATAATCACAATAAAAAACATCAATATGACAATTCTAAAAATTTTCAGCAATGAAAACAATACCAACATTCCTTAAATCCAAACAAATAAAATTAAATAAAATAACAAGAGAATTGTACCACTTCACCTCTAACCAATGTACAAATATAGTCTGAAGCCTACACGTCTCACCTAGAGGAGACGTTAAAAAAATTCCAAAATCCCATGGCAACCCAAGTTCTTTCATGAGGTGTGCATACTAGACACCCCAATCATAACCATAACATCATGTCCCAACACTACTAGCTCTTATATATTAATACTCATACAAAATAACTTGACCCCAAAAGATAATACATGGATTTCATACCATTTTTTCACAAACAAATTTTGGGTTTCATCTAAACAAGTGCCTAAACTTGTTTGTGGCATAGACCAAGGCGCATTCTAGATCCCCACGGGCTAGAAACAAGTTCCCAGGTTTCAACAACACAAATTGGGAATGATTTAATTCGATTAAAAAACATAAACAACCAATAATTATAAATAATCCGAATCTAAATTAAGACAACCCAATATAGAATAACCAATTTCTAGATTTAATTTTACAACATTTAAATAAAAACTTAAATTTGATACAACCAAAATGGGAATAGTATCTATCCCAAAAAACACTACAAGGAAAGAGTAGAATCACCCTCAAGCCACCACTACAACACCTACAGGAGAAGACCTCTAGCATCCCTAACCACCATCTCTAAACACCTTTCTTTTACCTGTAACAAACCAAACCAATTCTACTCACACCCAAAGAGTTATGTTGTGTGTGATCCAAATCCCATTAGGATGCCACCCAAAAATATATATTCCATGTTATAAACATTATAAGAAAAATAAAATTGCATGTTTTGTAAAATAAATACTACAATCATTTTTATAGAAAACATTTCAAAAAGGAAATATGCTTTATTTCAAAAATAACCAAAAAAGTATACTGTATGCTGACGGTAAGTGCCAAATCACCATAGAACACTAAGTCACAGGAAATCCCTTTAGGCACTAGCTCTAGTGGGTATTTAGGAACATCGTATCTTGGTGAAATGTGGTATAGAAACCACACTAAACAACATCCTCATTCATGAGACACTAGAGAGGATTACATCCAAAAGTCCAGTGGTCTCCAATCATCATAGTTTAGTTAGTGTTGTATGTATCAATCCAGATAAATTAAATTGGGAATTTTTACTATGTTAATAACTATCATAAAAATCCTAATACATCCACCAAGCCACCTAGGATTTCTTTTTTGATGAATTATATCCTATACATCACAGAAAACACCACTTTCACTTATACACAGTCCAAACAATGCACCACACAGGATAAACCACCAATTCCACAACCAAAAACCTATTTTGAAACCAAACACACACCCAAAATATATTAAAATATGATTCAAACCACATAAAAAATTTAATAACCATCTTTCATTATATATAAAAATCTTCAAATGAACAATAATGGTTTCTAGAAGAAATACAACCCATTTTCTTTTGAAAAATTGTTTTTAATCCAAACACATATAAAAAACATTCAAAAACACCTTTTGAACCACACAAATAAATCATAAAACACATGTAAAAACTCAACCAATAATATAAAATTCATCAAATAATTTTTAAGTACATAATCACCAACCTTGTGCCAAGAAGCCTTCAGAATCTAGTGAAAAATAGCAACAACACCTCAATTGCAGCCCAAAAAAGCAAGATCAAACCTTTGAAATCAATATTCAACCCTAAAAATCAATATATAACCCTAAAAATGGCACCCTATCCACTAGATAAGTTAAACACCAAATAAAATTGGAGAAACCCCTAGAAGGGAGAAGGTATCAAGAAGAGAAGGCACTTATTTAGAGATCGGGAGAGAAAACACACCAATATTCCCACAAAATGAAGCCCAAGGAAGAGGTTAAGGAAGGGGAGGCATTATTAGGGATGAAATCTAGAGAGGGAAGTGATTTTAGGAGATTTTTGGTTTATTTTGAAGGAGTAAAAATGGTAAAATCAACATTTTAATGATCTGGATATGTCGCATGGTTATCCCACATGGTTTTCCAAACCATGTGGAAACTATGACTACCTTACTATCCAACTAGGACATGTCGCACAGTTATCTCACATGGTTTGAAAACCATGTGCTAATCATGTGATATGCCTCTACAAAAAAATAACAGTTTGGCGCATAGTTTCCTGGGCAAGGCACACCGTTTTCTCTAATTGTGCGTAATCTGTGCACCACCCCATACCAAGCTAAAATTTCAATTTTTCTCATGAATCTAAATGGAAACCAAAACAAGAAAAGATATAACAAAAATAAATAAAAAATACCTCAAAATAATATCATGGGTGTGAAATGATGGGCCATGTATATTTATTTGATATCATGTGTAGGGGGTTTGTAAGACATTGATATTTCTTCTGATAAAGTTCACACTTGGTAATATTCAAGAGATGAGGTATTGAGAACATATACACTAATTGGAACTACATATGTTTTATATGTCATTATATATTTCTATTGGAATATGTTTTTATTATTCCGTAGACTTAAGATGATTATTAATGTATATCATGAACTCTGTACTTTGAGGTATGGATGAAAACCATAATTATATATACTTACAATGATGAAGGATATGTTGGGTGCATCATAAGTGGTATGACATTAATTAATAAGTCAATAAATTATTTAACATTCCATATAAATGGAAGATGCTATTGTAGAATCTTTGATTGGAATTGATATATCTTATAAATCCATGGCTAGTGTAGCATATTGATGTTTTCATTTTAGGATGTCAAAGAAAGATAAATAAATCATATATGCTGCTGAAAAGTTATTCAACCTACTACATGATATATATAGAAAAATGGATTATATTACATGGTGAGCATCTATAAGATGTTTTTTCATTTCAAAACTAACATAATTACCTATGGGAGACTTGATGTATTTATAGATATCAATCTTATACTTTAGGCCAGTTCATATAATTCCACTAAGAAATAGGACTAGATATTCACACACTAATTGTATCTCTAATTTTAGTTAAATTATATTTTAATTTAATCATTTAAATAAAGGTTATTATCATATTGTTGTTTAATAATTATTTAGGACATGTTATTTGTATTAATTGAATTACTAACCATTCAAAAGAATTTATATTTCATCTGAATATTAAAAAACATTTATTTTCAATGTAATTGATAATTACACTAATATATAATATTTATTTATCTATTTTTTATTCATAGGGTTACAAATCACGAGAGATGAATTGAACCTTTCAGGGACCTATTGCTGTAATGAAGAATAAGGTATCCATTAAAATTGAAAACTAGCATGCAATCACCACAAGATGAATTGATAAAATAGGAATCCATTGGGGGAAAGAACTACGGAGATCCAAAAATCCATTTAAATGCAAGGAATATACCCATAATCATGCTTTTCCCAACCAATTCTTCTTCAATGACATATCACACTATCTCTGACCCATGTTATCACTTTTTTCTTTTTCCTTGAGTTGTAAACTAGAACACCCATTTATATATAATTCAAATGATTAGAGAAAACCTCAGCTAATCATATATAAATGATATGGCTAACAAAACAAAAGAAAATGATGAAACCACCACTCATGCATTATTTTGTTATTTGGTTATGTAACTATGAAATAAATATTTATTTTCCAATTGGTAAAAATGATATTTATTTGTTTATTGAACGACAAATACAATGATATTTATTTATTTAAATAAATAGTTATTTTTTTTGGGTTTGATAAATTATGAAAAGGATTTATAGGATGAGTTAAGTTTCCAAAAGAAATGATATATTTTATTTATTAAAATTTAAATAAATATTGATTCACTTATTAAAAAAACTATATTTAAATATATGCAATTTAGAACACATAAAGGAAAAAATAATTATCATAATATTATTATTTTACATGGGGTTTAATAAGAATTAAGATATTCCTTAATATCCTTTGTAGTATAAATAATTCTATAACCAAGATATATAAGACCAACTAATATAATTTCTTGGGATGGTTAGTGATTTATTGTGCACAATTATATTCCCTCAAAAATGATGTCTAGAATGAGAGGTGATCAAAATACTCCTCCCTCTATATATTGATAGAATAAGAGAAACCCTTTTAAGATTAGAAGAATTATTATTGAAACCAATGGTGAATGATTCAAGAGGTTTAAATCTTTCATTCTAGCATCTAGAGTTCAAAAAATTATTTCTCAGGATTCATGGAGCATTTCGGGCTACCTCTAAATAAGGTACCTGATTCGACTCGTGAGATGGCCCTAAGGGGTATTACCAATCCCTTTGGGATAAAGACATGTGTTGGGGAATCATGCTACATAAATGGGGATGATTTATCATGATAAAATAATATAATAATACTAGTATTTACAAAAAAATATGGTATGTCTATTCCGTACATTGGAAAGTTGCAAAATAGAATATGTAGTTTTAATAATAAAAAATATAACTAATTATGAAATACAAAATGTAAACTAAATAATAAATATAAGGTTGTTGTGGAAAATAATATAATGATATCAAAGTAAAAAAAAACAACAACCTTCATTTATCCAACACCATGTGCAAGCAAAACATATGCACTTGCTACCTCCTCTAAACCTAAACCAAGAATCCAAAAGAAAACATCCACATCCATGAAAAACTATATATATTTATAAGATGATTATTGTGAGAAGAAAACACCCTATAGGTACCATGTCACACCTCATGCATAACCTTTAAATTGGAAACAATTTCATGGTTGGTTGAAGATAAATATAAAAAATAGGTTTTTCTTCAGTTCCATTAAAAATTAATAACTTTATAATGTATTTCAAAAAAAATTTATTTTTTAACATGAATCATATAATATTTTTTAAAATTATATCAAAAAACAGTTTTTAAGATAATTTGCATGTATCATTAGTTTTCTTAAAATGTAATATTACAATAAAGGAAATCATTTTAATGTTAGATTTAGAAGGAAGTGGAAAAAATATAATACATACAAAAAATGATCATCATGGGAACCTTGGTGATCATGGGAAATATAGGACATAACTAACAGTGGCCACTAAAGAGAAATATATTGGTATTGGATACAAGGTCAACATGCCCAAACAACCTGTATTTTCCTATTTGGCTTAACTAAGTTGAAAATTCATTAAGTAGAGCATATGCATGGATTAGGGCCACTAGTCAGAGCGTGAAAATAAACCAGTGTAGTTTGTGTACTTGAATGTCCTACACTACTACCCAATGCTTCCTAGTATATTTAAATGTCGGTGAGTATGTAAAACTAATATATACATATACATTCATAATTATACAAACATTTTAATCCCTCACCTTTAGATTCCCTTCAAAGAAGAAATCCCTTTTTATAATTAAAAAACAAGAAAAATAAATATGACCCTACCAGAATCAATTCATGTACCATTATTAATAACACACATATTTTTTTATAACACATGGAACATGCTTCAATGGGGGTTTCATTTTCAAAATAAATCATTCAAAAGTTCAAACTGTGCCTTATAACTTTTCTATGAAACAAATGTATATAAAATACATTGAAATAAGTGATATAAATTAATAAAATAAATCTATAAAGTTCATTAAAGATCAATGGTATTGTTTTAATTTATATAAATATCATTAAAAATCCATTTAGTCATTTTCACAAACATGTAGTTCACTTGAGGTTTCAAAACAGTTTTAAAAAACAATTTATGAAAGTTAAATCATATTGGAATCATGGAGAACTTGAGAGAAACCAATTCCTTTTCTCAATATCTACTATATATAATGTATATAAATTTTTTTATACTGAAAAACACATATAAAATCAACAGTCTGTCACGATTCAAATCTTAATGGCTAAAACATAATTTTACCTACCTTAAGCATGTTTAATTCCAAAACCACAACATAAATGAAATTTAGTATGGTATATAGGGATCAAAACTACCAAGATAAACCCAAAATCAATAAATACTAAATGAAAATACATCTAGTGGAATCCCTATATCACATAGACCTTGTTAGGATTTTAACAAGAGTTAAAATAAAGGAAATAAGAGAAAGATAATAGGGATAAGTGTTTACCTAGGACATTTTACCTTAATCCTTATATAATCCATGAGAAGTAACCATGGAAAGAAGGGGAATGAAGGTAGGAGTCACCTAGGGGTCATGGATGTCAAATTGGGTAAGCTAAGGGCCTTAAATTCATTAATTTGACAAAGGGAATTGGGGTAAATTCTCATTTGAATGACCTAAAAACCTTACATGGTTGAGGCACATAATTGGCCTAATAGCGTGGAAACCCTATGACATGGAACTGCCAAAACTTTAGGCACATCACATAGTATATAAATAGTTAGTAATAACCATGTTCCCTAATTGCGAGACATGAAATTTAAGACCAAAAATCTAAATTTCAATGAAAATCGACCAAATAATCATGGAAAAGAAAAAAAATAAATCAATAAATAAAATAATTGGTAAAATCAATGTCGGGGTGTGACAATTATCTTTATAATAATGGTATCTACCCCTATAATGATGTAGATAATTGGTTCATTAAAGAAAGAGAATAATTTTATCCCCTCTATATGGGTATAACTAATAGAGTAAAAGGGCCTTGTTCCAATTGAAGGAAGAACTAGGAGACTGAAAAACCTAGAATTAAATAGAATGCATTAATTAAAATCCTTGAATATAGTGACTACCAAAAAAACTATCGATTAAAATCATGAAGAACTAAAAACCAATTAAGTTATAACTTTATATAATAAGATAAGGTAAATATCATTTCAATAGACACAACTAAAAAAATTAAGGAACACCCTAACATGACAACTAAATTGTAAAATGGGGAGGATTGGGGATGGCTTAACATCCAAAAAAGATAACGAAAAAGAACAAAAATTCCTCCATAGGTGGGATGGGATGAAGTTGATTTAAAAAGAATAATTCATCACCAAACATCACCCACATACACAGAGGTGAATGATAGAATCATGATAAAAAATTGAAAACTCCAATAAGTCCTAATCAAGAAAAAATATCCTTTCATAATAATAGACTAGTTGATTTTGGTCACCCACCATATTAAGGAAATTATCTAACCCTAATTACGAAGTCACAAAATCAATGAAGAAAATAAATAATCCATCTAAAAAATGGATCTAACATTACCAAAATAAAATTCATCCATAAAGTAAAAAAGTATTCCTAATATTATAGGAATTCCAAACACTAACATCCCTAACAAGGAAAATGAATTGATACACCTATGGGGTGTTGTCATTAATGATTCAAATCAAAATACAAATTTAAAAAACTCAAACTATACTGATCAATTAATTAAATTTTATATAGATGTTGGTTGATATTGATCCACAAAGATAGTGAAATTAGTTTAATTAGTATTTTAAATAAAAAAGATTTGATTTATTGGTTAATAAAAGGGTAAAGAATCATATTGGGGTCTTGTAACAATTTGGAGAAATCAAGAATTGAAAGTTAAGTAGATTGATTGATTGGTTTAAAAATAGTTTTTTACAATAATTCCAGTGTATTGTAATTTTTGGGATTATGTGAAATTGTCTTTTAGGAAATAGATTGATTGATTCATGATTGGTGTCATAGTCAATATAAGGAAAATCCAATGGTCATGGTATCCCCTCCATGATGTGGAAATCACATATTTCCTATAGTTTGATAGTTTATGGTTTTACTGAGCTAAGTTTTTCTCGATACCATATTTAAACATGATTCCCCTAAATTTGAGAATGGTCATTCCTTCTTTATGTTTTTCAGTTAATAAATTTTATGTTTATTTTCATATTCAATTGTCAATGGTCATGAAAAAAAGGAAAAGAAATGTATTGGAAGTTGAAGACTAAATTGATCAAACCCAATACAAGAATAGAATTAAAAAAAATAAATCCAAAAACAACTTCCTGCTTCTATTAAATAACCCTATAACGAAGAGGGTTTTGAGCCCTCATCATAGTGATGAGCGGATAAGAGGTAAGGAGAAGAAAAAAGAATGCATAATGAAAATGGAGATGAAACTAGGGAGGGACCCGTATAACACAAATTCTCACTCTATGATTTGGTCTATAGGATGTACTCTACAAAAAAAGGATA
Source organism: Viscum album (assembly GCA_963277665.1). Lineage (NCBI taxonomy): Eukaryota > Viridiplantae > Streptophyta > Magnoliopsida > Santalales > Viscaceae > Viscum > Viscum album. The sequence continues at coordinate 597,019,678 of OY728127.1, forward strand.
TACCTTCATTTCTAGGGTCCATATGGACTCTGGTAACAATAAATCTCATTAATGATTGGTCAAAAAGTGGTCATGGGTCAGTCCGGGGTCTTAAAATGGGTCAAAAAATAAATATACATCAAACATATTTGATATAATCTTGTCCTGAATTTTTACACAATGTGTAATTATTACAAGACATGTAACTATTGCACCACATATTCTGAATTCATGAATTTTATCTTTCTAGGCATCGACCACATGTGTCAGGGAGTAACATACATGTGTCATTCCATGAAACATGTCTACATCATTTCATGCTAATTTCTTTCACTTCAAACCCAATGTTTGTTTCACAAATTTTATCAGTATATGATATATAGTGATTACAAGATGTGTAATGTCATTTTTATACTCTATAAGCCTCACTTTTCCCCATTTTTTAGTTTCATGCCCTAGAAGTGCTACATGATCATCCTAAAAAATCTTTTGTCAGGATGCAAGTAAAGCTCACAACATGAAGTGTCTTTTTTGTCCTTCTTCAATTATTTGTTGATACCTTCCATGAAACAAAAATCATTCAAAAATTGTAAAAAACAATAATTTAAATAATAAAATTAGTATATTTAAATATAATAAAATACATGCTTGAAATACAGATATCAAAAATCATAAAAAACCATCAAATCATCTCGACAATAGCACAGAGTTCCGTAGGCTAATCCTAATGGTTTTATATATTAGTAGATATAGCTGCATCCATATTATGATAATATTCTCTATAAAATATTTAAAAGATTCCCTGATGAATTCCACCACAAAATATCTTAGGAATATTTTAGCATGAAGCCTTCTTATGTCCCACTTCCTCACCCTGATGGAACACCAAGTGCTTACTTCATGAAGAAATTGAATCAAATAAACATAATGGAATTTTAATTCCACTACTTAACTAGATAGAATTGGGTCTCTTTACTTTACCTTTACTAGAAATACTTCCACCACAATCGAGAATAGGACAATCATCAACCACCTTGGGCACTCCATCAAAGCCAACCTCAATTCAAATAGCCTATTTCACTACATTTTCATAATCATCGTGGCCAATAAAGGAATATACCAATAAAAGATATGGGTGAATACCTATTCCAAAATATCAATACTTTATTGATTAATCCATGAATATGTTAGAAATGTTTGACATCAAGTAAATGAAAACAGATGACCACTCTAACACTACATTATCACCCAAAATAAAGGATATAAAATTCCACCACCTTTAATATGTTTAAGGATTATGAAATGTAATACTAGATGAAAAATTACTTAAAACATTACCTTGAATATTACTTCTATGGTTTACTATGAAATATTGAATTCCACCACATCCATCTTGGATCCTCTAATGTAATGGTTGAAAATTTGATCTTAAAAAACTTAGGGATATTAAGATGAATGGATATCACCTCAACACTCCATAATAACTACTCTACTTCCTTAGAGTCATATTTTCTAAATAGGTGAGGAAGATTCAAATACCATAACTTCTGAATGAAATATTCATACTGAACTATAGGATTTGGACTACTAGGATACATATCTAGAGTGGAAGAATCAGTCAAATGAGATAGTCCTTGATCAACCAAAGGACATAATAATAGGAAATCACATATAAATCCATTGTAGGGTTCCATAAGACTCAGAAGGGGAATAATCTATAAGAAAGAGGTATAAAATATCTCTAAAGAACACTCAAAATAATATTTCTATAGACTAAAATTTAAATCTCCTATTAAATCCCACAATTCCACCAAATAATATGCAAATATCATCGTAATAAAATCAATTAAAATAGAAAATCCAATCTCAATAACTATAAGAAAACCACTATTTTCTTCAAAGGACATCATAAAAAATTTCTTTTTGAAAAAAAATCATGATATAATTCATTACTCAATCACACTTTACAATTTATAATAATACCATTCATAATGTTTAAATACTACAAAATTTCCTTTTGGGAGTATCTATAACTTGAAACTTTTAAAATATCCCTAATTTTATACTTCCAAAAAATGTTAGCACAAATTTTATTTTGATAAAATTAATTCTTTCTCTAAACCCATTTCTCTTATACAATCCAAAACATTTTTGAGTGATTTACGAATTTTATAAAAAAAATTGTATTTATTTTAAATACAATTTCTACGATTTTACTTAAATTCAAAGATAATTTTTCTGAATAAAATCAATATATAGAATAAAACATATCAAAACAACTTAAATAAAACATGAAGAATAATAAAATAAATCAAAATACTCAAAGATTCCAAGATTAAAAAATATGGAAAATTTATAATTGTGCATGATTTGGATGCATGGTTTGAGAATATATGAAACAACCTTTAATAGTTCAACTAAAAGTCTCATAGACCTTAATGCATGGTCTAAAAATGGTTTTATAGACCCCACACAGGAATAATGTTCCTTATTATATCATCCATAATTCTTTGAAATCCTGGAGTTTCATATAATTAATTAATAAATCCTCAATAATAACTCAAAGACACTCAAATAAAGACTAAAAAACATGAAAAAAAATTCAAAAATAAATTATTAAATTTGATATAGACTCATCCGAGATTACCATGGAAACTGAAGTCTCATCACATGAGGGTGGTGATTAGGTACCAACTCATGATTTGATCAATGAGTTATAATGATCCAAAATTCTCTTTACAAGACATCCCAAAACAAAAAAGGGCATGCTATGATACAATTTTTCACAAACCAACCAATGATACCCCTGAATTGGGCACCCGATCTGGTCTGTAACATGTTGTGATCGATGTTCTTGATCCCCCTAAACTAGATATATGAACCAAGGTATCATGATACAAAAATGAGAATGATTTTACTTGATATATTAAAATAAACATTAGATAATTTCAACTCATAAATCTATCATGACCATTCCATACATTGAAAGGCCATTCAATACATTAATGGTTTTCAATAATAAAAAATAAAACCAATCAGGGATAATGAAATGTAAAAAACCCATAGACAAGAGGAAATGAATTTAATAATCCCAAAAATATATGAAAAAACGGAGGAATTGAAACTAATAAATATAGTAAAGGCCATAGTGGAAAATACAAAATTCATACGAAGTTGAACAAAATAAAAAACCTGCATCGACCTATCACCCTTCACAATCTCAATATCTCCACATTCCACCTCTAATAAATTTGATCTAGGAATCCAATAACAAACTTACACATCCATGTATAACTTTATAAACTTTTAATATGATTGGGGAGAGTATAAAATGACCCATAAGTACAAGAACACACCACATTCACAAACTTTTAAATAGAAAACAATTTCATGATAATTTGAAAATACATATAAAAGTTGGATTTTCAATATTTTCCATTAAAGAAATTAACATGTTAATGTCTTTCAAAAACATTTTCATTTTTAAAACAAAGTGAAAAATATTTAAAAAAATTCCTTCATAAAACCCTTTTAAAAAAATTGGAATTCATTTTATTGAAAAAAATTAAAATTAAAAGAGAAATATCACAAAAAAGGAAACCATTTTAATGTTATTATCACAAGGAGATTAAAAAATATAATACAGAAAAAACTATCAATATGGTAACCCAAGTGATCAGAAACATATTAGGATATAACAAACAAAAACAACTAAAGAGAAATACATTAGCACTAAATACAAGGTTAACCTTCATGAAAACTCATTATTTCCCACTCTAGCCTAAGTAAGGTAAAAATCCATTAATATGAGTATTGTTTAGAATTTGGGCCAGTATTCAGAGTGTTAAACTAAACTTTAATATTATGTGTACTCGGATTTCCCACAAAGCCACCCACAACATCCCATGGAATTTAAATGGTGGTGATTATGTTAAACTACAATATAGATATACATTCATAACTAAAAACAATTTTCTCTACCTTACCTCAAGACGACCTTCAAATAAGTAGCCTATTTTTATAATAAAAAATTTAAACAATATATAATACCCTACAAGACTCAATTCATGTACAAGAATTAGTAACAAACATATTATTTTCATAACACAAGATACATGTTTCAATGGAGTATTATTTTTCAAAATAAATCATTCAAAAGAACAAAATAGGCCTTAAAACATTTAAAATAAAATTATATACAATACATTGAAATCAAAAGATATATATAAGAACCCGAACTTAAACATTACATATTCAAATTACTATTGACTAGAATTCATTTTATTTATTCCAAAAGATCATTTTGTTATGTAGTTTTAGAGATTTCTGATTTTTTTTTCAATATAATCTCATACCTTAAAAGTGGACACTTATACTAAGTATCTATTTTTTAAACAAAGGAAACATTTTTAAAATAGAACATGATTAACTTTGAGGACATATCTTCCCAATTTTCTTCGTGACCTCATAATTGTTAATTCACATCTTTAAAACATGTGAAAAATATTTTAAAACTTGGTATGAGAATAAAATATTAGTAAGGGACATAAATGAAATGAAACCATTAGTCCATTGAAAACCCATAAAAAATTTTCTTAAAGAAACATTCCTTTTTTACCTAGAAAAAGAAATCATCCTTTAAAATAGATCATTATCTTACATTTTGAAAATAAATGATTTTCAAGAAAACCCATAAGAAAGAATATAAAATACATGTAGGTAACATTGGAAATAATTTACCATATCTATCTTAAAAATATTTTAGCTCTCTTGGCTACACAGTGAGTATCCATCATAGTCACATTTATAATAATCACCACTATATTATTCATATAATTTCTTAGGAGAAACCTAATAAATTAACATTGTCCCATTACCCAATGAATTGGAGATCTATAATTATATCACACATTGTTGGTTTATCAAATAACCACCCTTCTTCATAAAAAAATCCTAAGAACCATAACATAAACCTAAACACATAAGGATTTCATAAAAGAAACATTTTTGAGGAAAATAAATTTTCCATTTTGAAATCTCTTTTAATTTTTTTAAAATCCACACACTCATAAATAAAAAAATTTTATTTGAAATTAAACTTATAAAATTTTAATAGAAACATATAATTATTAATTCTTCATGAAATTGGAAAAATCTGATCAATATGTACAAGTTAAAAAAATATTTAATAAAAAGTGTTGTAATTTGAAAATAAATTTTTTAAAAAAGAAATTCCCTTTCATAAAAGCTGAGAAAAAACTTTTTTTTGGAAATGATTTAAGATAAATTTGAAAAATTCCATTTTCAAAAATTAATTTCCATTCATAAAAACCAAATTGAAATCATGGGCATGAAAGAGAAATATTTATAAGGATAAGTATTTAAAACATTTAAAATAATGTTTTAGTTAAAGAGTCCCATTATTTTGGTTTAAATTCATTAAATTGTGTTCAAATATATTGAATAATGTTTTAAGTAATATTAATAACCTACTATATAACTATATTCATAATTATGATAGCATATATGATCCTCTTATATCATTTTATACCCTATTTCTTAATAATATTTTGTTATTACCCTTGTTTCTGGTGTCAACTACCTTATATTCACATGTATGTTTTGTCATGAATGTATCAATTATTTTTCATTGTACATAGTTCCATAATTTATTAAATGTCATTAATTTATTTTTAAAACCATTATTGAATTTTGAACATGGAAAATGAATTGCATCCCTTCAAAGAAATGGTAGGTTGTACATATGCACGAGTGACGATATCATTCTATTAATGGGTGAAATGTTAAGGGAAGTGGTTGATATAATGAATAGAAAATATTTATATGATGTCATAATTATTATATATTTCTATTAGTTCGATCATTTTAACTATACAAAAAATATTTAGGAAAAAAATCACACAACTATGTGGAGATAGTATTCTGTATGCACACACGCACACACACTGTTTTTGTTTTCTATAGGATGGATAAAAGGAATAATATTGTTGTAACATAATATTAATAAAATATAAGAATATATACGATACTATATTTATTAAATTATAATGAAAACAAAAAATGAAGATGATGTGGAAGAGGAAATGACCTTGAAATAGTGGATACAAACGATTAACTCTTCTTTAGAGGACATCCTTTAATGTCCTCTTAAGGGGTCTATGGTTTGTCTTATGGAAGGAAAATAACCTCATGAACATAAATAAGGATGTTTATAAGAGAAATGGATATATTTTGGTATATCTATATAGTTAAATGTGCTGAAATGGAATTAAGGAAGGTGTAGCGACTCAGAGTGGGTTCTGGTATCCCCTAGCGGACCCTAGGAGCGATCCCCTATCCAAGGAGTTTGGTGGTTATGTTGTTCCAGGGAGGTTTCCTCAGTGAAGATATCTGATGAGCGTGATCTCTTGGGTGAGGACCTGAGATGTTTGTGAGAAACCTGATGGAGTGTATCTCTTGGACGAGTGTCATCTGGGATGACAGTGATCGTGTGGTGTACTCTCCTGGTTGTGGACACATTGGTTATACGATCCCCTACTCAGTGCATGGTTTCAGTAGGGTGGCATCATCATCAGTTCGATCCCCTACAACACGGGTTATACCAGATAGGGTTCCAGTATCGTCGTGAGCACCTTTAAGCAGGCGACAATTCTCTATCTGAGTGATGGGTTCCTGTCGAATGCCAGATTGGGTTGTGGTATCCCCCAGGGGACCCTGGGAGTGATCCTATATCTATGAGATCTTCGTATAACGGTGTGGGTTCTGGTATCCCCTAGCGGACCCTAGGAGCGATCCCCTATCCGAGGAGGTTGTTGTTCTTGCAGTTTCAGTGTGGTTTTCCTCATTGACGCAATATGATGAGCGAGATCTCTCGGGTGAGCATCTGAGATGTTTGTATGAAACCCGATGGAGTGTATCTCTCGTACGAGTTTCATCTGGGATGACAGTGATCGTGGAGGGTGCTCTCCTGGTCGTGGACAATCGTTGGTGATGTGCCGATTGACAAGGTAGGCTAATGCCTCCCATGTTTGTGATAGCCTACTCGGTGCTGGATGCTAGCCCCTGGCCTATTGGAGGCGGGCTTGGAGAGTCGCGGCTCGAGCATCGTTGAGTCGGGTCGTGACAGAAGGAGTGCCCTTTTATAATTGAGGTGAGGGGCACCCTTGGAAATCCTCAAAATATTAAATTTAGATAAATTAATTTTCTATAACAATACCTTAAAATGGACATGATTTGAAATATAATATGAGATAAGGTTTTAATATCATGAAAAAAATTTAATTTTATACATTTTTTTATTTTATTTTAAAACTTATCATTTTTACTGTCCATAGTTAATTTATTTTAATTTTAATTATGGAAATAATTTATTTAATATTAAAATGTGGTAATTTAAACATATAAAATTAAAATTGGCCAAAAAAATGGATAATATATTACATGTTGGAATAAAAAATAATCACTTTTTATTTTTAATGATTTTATTGTTTTTTACACAATTTAATAAAATATTATTTTTTGGAAATATCATTTGTTTCAATTTTGACACTAGTTATTAATTTGAATTTAAGAAAAATGAAAAAAATATAAAGTAAACAAAACATTTAATAAACCCATAATACTCCCTAATAATTCATTAAATTTGTGGATCACCTTAATTATTTCAAATTATATTTATTTTAAAATTTTTATTATCATTAATTTGATTATTTCATTAATAAAATAATTTCTACATCACCGTAGTATGATTATTTAAGGAAATTATTTCTTCAATTAGAAATAAAAATAAAATACCATAATCGATATAAATATTTTATATTTAAAAATAATATCTATAATTGAATCTACCTTTATAATAAAATCATATAAAAAATAATATTTTTATTAAAAATATGAATGTGACACCCTTTTCCTTTCTTTAAATAAAATATTATAAATATCATAACCTCATATAAATTGATCCAAAAGGCATAAATAAATATATAATGAAATTAATTTTATTATATTCAAATTTACACTTATTTTTATTCTTGACCTACCTTTTTTCACTATGTGGACACATAAAAGACATTTAAGTCAAAGAAAGTGTCATTTTGGATTGCCTTTAATTTAAATTATATCAAAGTGATTTTCATAGAAAAATGTCAATTAGATAATTAAAATTATAAAAAAATGTGTTAAGGGTAAAAAATAAATCATAAAATAAAATATGGGAAATTTTTCTGGTAATTTTTGAATACTTATCATATTATTTTTACACTAAATTACCCAATTTACCCTTAACCATGGCAATAAAAATTCAACTAGGTTACTATTCATATTGGAATGAAATAAAAGTTAAATATTTAATAAATTTGGAGTTTATGATTCAAAATATGGAACCCATTTTTCAAAATTTGAATCATATAATTTATAGAAATTAATTTGAAAGTAAACTGGTAAAACGCTACGAAAAATAGTTTTTTTTTGAAAAATTCTATTTTTAAATTTAATATGTTTTATACTCATTTAATGTATAAAATCCATTTTAAAACCAGAATTAAAATATCTTAAATAAAAATCAACTTTTTCAAATTATAAATAATCAAAAAAATAATTTTACATAGTAATTATTTTGGAAAATATAATTTTAAATAAAAATTTGTTTTTTCAATAATTATTGAAAATAAAACTTTTTAAAAAATTATATTAATTTATACATAGGAAGATTTTGATATGAATACTTCAAAAATAAAATTTATTTTATCAAATTAATTTTCTAAATTCTCGAGAAATTAATTATATTATTTGTACATATAAAGTAAATAAAGTCATTTTTGAAGAAACTTTATTTTTTTATGAATAAAAAGACTTTTTTAAATATCTAGTACTTATTTCTAAAAGAATTAGTTAATATATTGGAAATTATTAACAACATTAAATATTTCAAAATTTCATTAATACTTTTCATTCCATCCAATTTAATGGCATTTTAACAATTGTCACATTTAAATTGTGATATTTAATTGTTTGTCTACGATTGATGTTGAATATCTTGTACGTTATCAAACATAGTGTTTCATTTTAAAAAAAATACTAAGATGTTATATTCTCCCCCAATTTTGTAAATTTTATCCAAAAATATTTTATTTCATTCTTGGTAACTAAAGTTATACTTTTCAAGTTTCCATAATTGAAATCCCACACTCGAAAAAGAATAATAGAACATCTACTTAAAAAAAGATAGGGAAGTACGATAGTTAACTAGGTTTCCATATAGGAGTACATGGAATGGAAGAAAAAAACTATCAATGACTAATATAGAGTGATAAATAACATAATCATGAGAAAGTTATCCATTATAAGACTATAAATATATGATGAGTTAAAAGGATGTTGATTAAAAGTAAATGGATGACATTTTCAAAAATTCTTTTCCTAATGTTAAGGTACTCATTTACTTCCTAGAATATGAATATAAGGAAACATACTTACCTAAAATTTTTTAGTGTCATACTTTAATAAATTTCCACCACAAATTTATCTTTTTCTCTAAATGATGAGTATTAAAGATGAATTTTTCAAACCTGGAGAACTAGAATCAACTTATAGAGAATCACATAATTCAAAAAATATTAAGTATTTATTTATCCTATCTTAAAATAGTAAAAAATAAAAATTTAGTACATGATAAAACAATTATCCAAAAATAATATACCTTTATATGATGAAAGACTATTTTAAATCTCTAAAATTCAACAGTAATGTTGAAAGTTATTTCAAAAAATGACTATCCATAAAATTCCTACAAAATATTCTAGTCTAATATTGAAACCCAATATTTATAATGATTTTATCGCATAGAATTCTAAGATAGTATTAACATTTATCACTAAATAACATCAATGAATCTTAAAGTGTCACTCCATAATGTATATTCCCAAATCATATAATCTCAATGAGATGCTAGTTATTTTTATATTTTCACCATAATGCCATAATAAAATAATATATTTCTCTAAAATAAAATTCATCCGGTATTCATCAAATAAAATCCCATTGTATTATGTTCACCTTAATTATATAAATTTCTAAAAATATTCGACATATTCTTAAATAACATGATCACAAAATCAAATTATGATAAAACATATGTTCCAAAATTATAACATACCATGATTACCTTAAAAATTAATTTCTCCAAAAGTACCATTAAACACCTTAATATTTCACAACATAAATACTTAAAAAGGGGTTACTAATACATTTATCTTATGGAAAAAATTAAAATTATAAAACCATGATAATATTTTTACTCTTAAGAAAATGTACTAATCTCCAAAAATTATCTAAACCCTGATCTAATAAAAATATCTATAGAACTGACCATAAACATTACATATTCTTGTGACTTTTGACAACAATTAATTTTATTTCATTCCAAAATATTTTTTATAGTTAATGTATTAGTGAATTTTGAAAAACATTTAGAAAATAATCCCATAAATTAATAGTGGACACTTATACTCAGTATCCATTTTTTCAACAAATGGAAACTTTTTTCAAATAAAACATGATTTATTTTCATGACATATAATCAAAATTGTCTTCATAACCTCATAATTTTCCCTACACTTACTTAAACCCTATTATTTTTTAAAACTTGGAATGAGTATAAAATATTGTAAGGGACATAAAATAAAATAAACCATTATTCCTATGAAAACCCATAAAAAATTTCTAATAAAACATACATTTTTACCTGGAAAAAGAAATCATCATTTCAAAAAGATCATTATCTTACATTTTTAAAATCAAAATATTTTAATGAAAAAACATAAGAAATCTTATAAAATAAATGTAGGTAACTTGAGACACCATTTTATATATCAATCTTAAAAATATTTTAGATCCATCAACTACACCGTGAGTAACCATTATAGTTACATTTGGAATAATCACCACAATATTATTCACTTAATATCATAGGAGAAACCTAATCAGTTAACTCCATCCTATTATATAATGCATTAGCAATCTATAACATGCTCTACTGACCTTAGTTTGTCATATAACCACCCATCCTCAAAATTAATTCCCAAGAACCATAACATTATAATAACACATAATGAATGCATAAAAGAAACATTTTTGAGGAAAATAAATTTTCCATTTGGAAATCTCTTTTCAATTTTTTTTAAATACACACACTCATAAATGAAATTATTTTATTTTTAAATAAAATTTTAAAATTATAATGGAAAAATAAAATTAATATGTCCCCATGAATGTAGGAAAATCTACTCATATAGTATAAGTTAGAAACATTCATTTAATACAATGTGTGGCAACTTGAAAAGTGTATTTTTTAAAAGAAATAGCCTTACATAAAAATTGAGAAAGATCCATTTTTGATAATTTTTGAGAGAAATTATAAAATTAAAATTTTAAATAATTATTTTTCATTTATATGGATCATTTAGAAAACATGGACATGAAAGAGAAATATTTTTAAGGATAAATCTTTAAAACATTTAAAATGACATTTTAGTTAGAGAGTCACTTAACTATGATCTCAATTCTTCAGAAACTTGTAAAATATCACATATAATGGTTTAAATAATGTTATTAATTTATTCCTGATCTATATTCATAACTAATTTAGCATATATGATCCTCTTATATCCTCGAATGATCCGTTTGTTAATAATATTTCGTTATTCCCCTGCTATGAGTTTTAACATCCTTATTTTGTCATGCATGTTTTGTCCTGAATATCTATGTTATCTTCCAATGGATGTAGGTCAATAAGTTGTAGAATAATATCAATATGATTATTAATCATTTAATTTATCTTTAGAACCATTCTCGAATGTGGATCATGGATAATAAATCACATCACATCATGGAGACGATAAGTTGTACGTACACAAGAGTGATGATATTACTCCATTAATGGATGAAAAAGTAAGGGAAGTGGTTGAAATAATGAATATAAATAATTTATATAATTTCATAATTATCATATATATCCATTATATCAATCATTATAACCATAAAAGTATAGCGGTGATGAAGAAAAACCACACCACTGTGTGGAGACGATATACCATACGTACGCATGCATGATACTTTTGCTTTTTATAAGTTGGATAAAAGGTATAATATGGTTTTCCTATAATCATAATAACATATAAGAATATATAGGACATTGGATTTATTACTTTATCATGGAAATACATATGAATAGGATGTTGAATAAGAAATAATATTCAAAGAGTCGATAAAAACGATTATCTTTTCTTTAGCGATCTTTCTTTAATATATTCTTATGGGATCTAGAGTTGGTCTTTTGGAATGAGAAAGACCTAAGTAACCTAACTAAGGATGTTTATAAGTGAAATGTACAATTTATGGTTGATAGAGAAGGCTAAATGTGGTGAAATGAAATTAAGGACTTCCCTTTTATAATTGAGGTGAGGGACACCCTTGGAAATCCTGAAAATATCAAATTATAATAAATTCATTTTCTATCAAAATACCACAAAATGGAATTTTATTAGAGTATAAGATTATATAAGGTTGTAATATCATAAAATAATAAAATTTATACATGTTTTTCTTTAATTTTAAACTTTGTCATTTTGATTTTCCTTAGATAACTTGGTTTAATTTTAATTACGGAAATAATTTATTTAATACTAAAAGGTGGTAATTTTTACTTAGAAAATTTTAATTGGGAAAATTGACACATTATGAATTTTTAGATGAAAAAATAAACATTTTATTATTATTTTTTATTATTTTTAAATAATTTATTAAAATATTATTTTGATAAGATATCATTAGTGTCAATTTTTGAAATTAGTTATTACATTGACTTTAAGAAAATGAAATACACAATAAAAATTATAAATTTTTTAATACACCAATAATATGTAACAATCATTCATAAAATCCATGGATAACCTTAATTAGTTTAAATTATATTTATTTAAAATTTTTTATTATCATTTATGTTATTGTTTCATCAATAATATAATTACTACAACATCATTGTATAATTATTAAAGGTAAATAAATTTTCAATAAAAAGTAAAAATAAAATAACATTATGTAGATAAATATTTTGGATTTACAAATAATATCTATATTTTATGATATATTCATAATAACACCATATTAAAAATAATATAGTTATTAAAAATATAAATGTGATACCCTTGTATTTTCATTAAATAATGTATTATAAATATCAAAACCTCATCTAAATGACCCAATAAGTCATAAATAAATTTAAATCTTGAAAATAACTTTATTAATTTAAATATGGACACTTATATTAGTTCTTAATAAAAAATTTTCAACATCTAGACATATAATATTTGTTTAAGACAAAGAAAGTGATTTTTTGATGTTATTTAATTTAAATAATATCAAAGTCATTTTCATGGAATGTGTACTTTAAAGAACTCAAATTAAAACATTAGGTGTTTAGTGTTGAATATAAATCATCAAATAATATTTGGTAAAGTTTTAGGATAATTTTATAATACACATAACTTTATTTTTACCCAAAATTACCTGATTTTCCCTTAACCATGGTTATAATAATTTACCAAAGTTACTATTCACATTGGCCAAAACTAAAAGGGACCTATTTAATAAATTTATAGCTTATAATTAGAAATATGGAATCAATTATTTCAAATAAAATTCTAATAAGTTGCATAAATCAATTAGAAATTAAATCGGTAAAATGCAACGAAAAATAGTGTTTTTGGGAAAAAAAATATATTTTGAAATTTAAAATGTTTTTATACACATTTCAAGTATAAAATACAATTAAAAATTATAATTTTATTATTTTAAATTAAAATTAACTATTTAAGATTTATTAATAAAATAATACATATTTTTACCTTGTAAATATTTTAAAAAATATAATTTTGAATAAAAATCATTATTTTCACTATTTATTGAAAAATAAATCTTTTTTAGAAAATCATATAAATTTTACCATGTGAAAATTTTGATATGATGATTTCAAAAATTATGTTCATTTTATCAAATAAATTATCTAAAATATATAGAAATTAATTAAATTATTTGTACATAAAAAACAATTAAAGTATTTTTTGAAGAAAATGTATTTTTTGAATAGTAAAAAGAATTTTCTAAAAATCTTGTACCATTTTTATAAGAATTAGATAGTTTATTATAAATGAGTAATGCCATTAAATATTTCATAATTCTTTTAATACTATTCATTCCCACCAATTTAACATCTAGTTTATAATGGAAAAATTTAAATAATGATATTTAGTTGTTCATTTAAGATTGATATGGAGTAACTTATATTCTATCAAACATAGTGTTTCCATTTTAAAAAATATTGGTATGTTACAATAAAGCCTCATAATAATTATAATTCCCAAGAAAACTTTGTTTTAATTGTTGGAAATATGTCAGCATATGCTTTTAGAAAAAGTTATTTAGAGAAGTTTGAGTGAATATTTGTTAATAAGTTTAGAACAAAATCATCAATTCATATTATGATTTACTGATATTTAAAGTACCAAGAATCATGATGATATTCATGATTCAATCCAAGTTTATACTATGGAATAATTTGTAAAAATTGAAGTCTTATATACTAATGTTATTAGAAATTGGTTCAACTGTATAAAGTTCAATTTATAAAGACTGTACAAAGATTGAGTTATGGCTGAAAAAAGTGGTTTGTGATGTCTTTATGAAGTTACAAGAATGATGTTAACATAAAAAGTCTGTTGAATATACAGGAATGATGTTTCTGAAAAAATATAGATTGTATGAAGTTCAAGTTATAAAGTGATAAAGTTGTAAATAGTAAAAATTTTGAAGTCATGAAGTATGTATAAAGTTTGAGATACAATGTTGGAGACATGGAAAAAAATATAATTGATAATTTTTAATTCTAGTTAAACAAAGGTTTTTTGTATGTTTCAATTGATGGGTAAATTAATAATACTATTTGGGGAAGGAAACCCATATATAACAATATATGGAGAAATCTATAAACCTTAATCAGATGAAGAAATATTAATTTGTACCAGATGGAGAAATATGATGATCACAAATTGAATGTTCATTAGATAAACTCTCAAAATATCCAACGAATAAAAAAATGTGATGTCATCAGATGCATAATTCTATACTCACCAGATAGGGAAATGTTGATTCCATCAGATAAATGTTTCCAAAAAAGTGGAATTAGATAACAATATATCAGACATTGAGTGGATTTTTGAGTATACCAAAAGGATAAAACTATGGGTGTATCAGATAGAGTTCATCATAAAAAGGAGTACTTATGGATTTATATCATACAAAGATTCCTCTAAGTTTATACACTAGAAATAGGTTGGTGGAACTTTAAAAAAATACTATGAAGTCAATAACCATGAAAATGGTGACATTTTCATTCAAAATACAGAAATCTAGCTGTGATTAAAGGAACATTTTAAGATATCAATGACACTGATAATTAAAGAAGTTTATATGAAAACTTTTGATTCAAATGTTTTAGTGGATTTGAAGTAGGTCAAAAAAAGTTGAGTAAAGCGGAAAATTTAAAATCAAATGATGCACTTCTTCCTTTATTTATATAGGATGTTTTCCTCTATAAGAACATGAGAATATTTAATGATTTTTTAGCTGTATATGACAAAAAGTAATGTTAGTGATGATGTTTTTGTGTGAGAGAAAAAATGAGATTTTATAACCATGATTCTACTTAGTTAAAAAGAGGAGCGTCAAATCATGTTGCATCAGAAAAATGACCATCAAACAGAGGTTTATTAGACATAATGTATCAAATATAGTAAAACATACTAATTATTTCTAGATAGGTTACATTGGATACAACACACTAGGCTGAGGATAAATGAACAAATCATACCAAAAAATGTATTACCAGATAAAACTTTACTGAGGAATATTTACAGAAAATGTTCTAAAATGGTAATTTTTACTTTATCAATGTATTTTAATATCATGAGGATGTTTTGAGACTAGAAAAATATTCATAGTTATTTTAAAGATCATAAAGAAGTGGTATATAGGATAATGTGATCCAATTTTTTTATGGAGGAAGAACATCTGAAGAAGAAGATATTTCTAGAGTAGATGAACAAAGAAGAAGAAAGATATTATACCATGACATATAACTAGTTGCTAAAAATGATTTTTTCTAGGGGTATAACCTGTTAAGAAGATGGAAGTTACATAAAGCATAGTTGGGAGGTATAACCAATTATGTTAGAAGAGTTGGTTTCTAAGGTGTAGAAATAGATTCAAATCATGGAATGTTTTATTCAGTGTAGAAATGTTTTCTTCCTACACCTTTATAATACTAAATGAATTTAGTAAATAATACATATGAGGAATGGGGATAGATAACATGGAAAGGAGTAGGTCTTTTTATAAAACCTTTTTAATATTATGTTCTTATCTCTCTCTTTATATTTACTACATATGATGTGAGTTTTAGAAGCATATTTGATTTGATTGAAACATTGACAGGTTTTTGTGGTTGAGTTATAAGATGAAATCATAAAAAAGGGATCACTAATTCATACCTCACCCTCTTAGTGATTTCACATTGATATGGGAACTACAATTAGTATTATATAATAAGTTTCCTCTCAAATATACAACCATCTACTAAGGATGGGGAATATAAATTTAGTTATCAAAAAGGGTGTTAATATTTTTGATGGAAAGAACTATCACAACTAGAGGAATAGTTTGTTAACCTAACATATATCTCTTTTTATAGAATTTATGGATCTTGTAACAATGGGATTTCCTATGACTAATTAAGTTACTATTACTGATGATGATAAGATAAATTTTAATGTTGATGGTAAAGCTCAAAATTCCATTTTTATGGATATCTATGAGAATGTTTATATAATAAATATTATCCTTACAACTAATAAATAAATGTGATATAGGTTAAAAGAAGCTATGATAGAAATTAAAAAATCAAGGAAACTAAGTTTAAAATCTAGTGGAGTTGATGATGGCTGCTGGTGAAGATATTGATAAAAAATTTACAAGAGTCAATGAGATTGTTAGTAACATCAAATGTTTTATTTAAAAGACAAAATATTCTAGTATTATTAAGAAATTAATGAGAAAGATTACATATTGGATTGATGCAATGGTTTCAACTCTATAATACCACGATGATTTATCACTAGATGAACATGAGAATATTCTCATGGAATTTGACAAGAGAAAAAACAATAGTATTTTAAAATAAGGCAAAAGATGAAATAAAATTTTCATCTATGTTAAAAGGAATGTTTAGAGATAAAAAATAAATGAAAAATCATGTTATTCAAATGATGAGAAGCATGAATTGGAAATAAAAAAATAAATTCTTTTTTTACTACGATATAGAAAAAGTAAAATTTAAAATGAAAAATTAAACAATATATTAAGTGTCGGAGCTATAATGAAAGTGTAAATTTTGTAGGATGTTTTCCTATGACTAATATTGATGATTCCAAATCATACTAAAAATCTAATAAGTCTTAGAAAAAGGTATAATAAACATAAGAAAATGTTTCAATAAAAGAAGACGACTTTATTGTGAAAAATGGATAAGGATGATTCATCATCCAACAATGAATATAATGGCTATGTTAACTTATTGGATTTTGTTAAAAAGAAAATTGATTTATTAATTACTGATGATGATGAAGAAATGATAAAAAAATTGTAATGGATTCTAAAATAAAATTTGTAAGTAGATATTTAAAAAATCACACAACTCAGGAAGGAAAATAATATGTTAATAAAAAAATCTAAGGAGATAAATTTTGAGAATGGTTTTCATATAAAAATACAGGTGATAATTTTTAATGATATTAGAGCATGTAAAGTAAGAGTGGATGAGCTAGAAAAGAAGGTAAAATATCATAAAGAAAAACTAGTTGAATAAGAGATGCTCAGTAAGGAATAAAAAACCCTTGTTGGGAGAAGTGGCCATATGAAATTGAAGTTTTATGAATTCAATAAAATAGTAAAAGATGTAGAGGAATGACTAAATGTGAAATAAGAATATTTTATATGAAAAAATAAATTATTGTTATAACACAAAGTTATTTTAATATGATTAGAGAATCCATTTACCATGTAGTAAAGTTTAAAAGAAAATCTTCTTAAGCTGATTAAAAGATCGGTGCACTAAGGAAATTTGATTCCTTCTCCAAGAAATGTCAACATATATTTACCTTTAATAATAATACCATTTTCATAGAAAATATTGAATCAAATAAGCCCAAGATGGTGAATACTAAATTATATTATATAATTAATGAATGGAATATATAAAGAAGGTATCCCTTTAAATAAATATTCCCATAGTTTGTAAGGAAACTACAACAACAAACTTATGTGAAAAAACATTATCAAAATGAAAGATCAATATTCAGAGGTCACTGATGGTGTTGTAGAGTATTCAGGAACATAGCATATTCATGTAGGTATACTATATATTTACTTGGGAAGAGGTATGAATGAAGGGGGGATATAAGAAGTAGACATGAGAAAACATTTCAAGATAGAAAGGTGAGTATGGAAGGAATGTTTAAAATTTAAAGAATACTAATGTTTAAAGCAATCCTTGTGTGATACTCAAGAAAGTTAAAAAATAAAATAAAGAGTGCTTATTTATTTGTTTTGATCAAATATCCATGGATATAAAGATGGAAAAATAATAATAAAGAAAAAATGAAGAGTCAAACCTCAGAATATAAGAATAATTTTTAAGATAAGCTAAATATTTTTGGTGGTCTTAATATCCATAAGAAATGTGAGAGGTTTGAGAAATAATGTATTGAGACAAAAAAATATATCAATGTCTTACTAGCCCAAGAGGAATGTATGAAAAGGAAGTTTGAAAATTCAAGGGAATGATGATGTTTTAAAATCTAAAGAGAAGATGTCAACTTCATATAGAGACTTCACATATGAGAAGAGATCCATTAAAAAATATATGAAGGTTGATCAAAAGGAATGAAACACATTCAATAACCAGTCAATGAAGAATAAAAAAAATAAGAAGTCTATATTGAGAGAAGACTCTCAATATGATTGTTACTTCTAATGAAAATTAATGCTCCTCCTTATTCCCATTATATTTGTTTATATGAACTAATTTATATGTAATTAATTGAGAAGAAATATATGATCTTGGTATGTGATGTATCAGTTTATATTAAGAATATATATCCATCATTAAACATTCTAATAATCATTATGAGGGATGTCATAATACCCTTAGTGGGGGTGTAAAGATGAAGCTGAGGTATGATCATAACATTTTTCTTAGTAGTATCAAAATTATCTCCACATAGGACTGATTATTATTGAGTAATATGAGATGCAAGGGGATATATTTTTATAAACATTATTTTTTGATATGTTTATTAAGATGGGTGAAGTTTTTACTTGAACAACATACACAAGTTTCCCCTTATATTAAGATAATAAAATGATCTTGAGGAAGGTATCACATAAATAAGTTATTCTATAAAAATTATAACAGTGATTTCACAATCTTGTTTTATACATCATGGTTTCCCACATAAACTTATAATTTTTCAATTAAAAGTTATTTGATAAGATATTCATTTGATACTATTATTCTCTTAAAGAAAATTTTCAAAATTATAAAATAAAATATGATGTTTTGAGTTGACCCCATGATATAATTTTTATTTTATTCTCATTAAGGGAGGGGGAGATAATTGTCACACACATATGGGGGATAAATAACTGAGCATACATATTGACTTCAAATAAGTTTAAAGATGTATGGAGATATTGAAAACAAACATAAAGAGGGATATTTTTATCCCTAAGATGGTTTAGTTGAATTTTTTATCAATAATTCAATATGTAATAGTAGAAGAATTTACTTAGAGAAGATTGAGATAAGAGTTTTTTCTAATTTTTGAGAAAAATAATTATGTGATATGATGTTTTGATGATATTAAAAGTACCAAAAGTCATGAAGATATTCCTGATCATAACTGAGTTTGTGAAAATTTTGAAGTTATACAAACATGATTTTTTGGGATTGTTGGTACTAAATGGAGGTATAATTTAACAATGGTAAATTTATAATGATTTTAAAATTTTGGTGTTATAGATATATAATGTTATTAATGAAGACTTTATGAATAAACTAAATCTAGGTTAATAAAAACAAGTCTATAAGATATTCAAGTATGAATTTTCTAGAAAAATACAGTTTGTAAAAAATTTAAATTATATAGTGATGAATTTGAGAATAGTAAAAAGATCAAAGTTATGATATTTATATAAAAATAGAGATACAAATTTGAAGATGCAACAATAAAATTCAATGAAGTCTTTGTAATTTTATTTGTTGGAAGTTTGTGGAACTTCCTAATATCGGATATCTTGTTAATACAATCTGATAGGGGAAACTAATCTAGAGAACACGATGGAGAAAAATATGAAGTTGCATTAAATGATGAAATATAAAGTTATATCAGATAGAGAAAGATAAGTATGACCATATTAAGATCCATAAGATTGAATATTTAATGTCCCATTATATGTAGAAGTGTGATTCCATTAGATGGAAAATTCCAAAGTCATTGGATGGAGAAATTATGAGTCCATAGGATAGAGGGTTCTAAAAAAGTTTAACCAGATGAAGTTATATCAATTAGAGAATAGATTTTCAATTCCACTGGATAGAGAGAGATAAAGGGGTACCAGATAGATATCATTACATTAATCAGTTCTTATGGAGTCATATTAGACAAATTTTCCTTCTTTTTTGTACACCGAACAGAGGTAGGAGGAACTTTAAAAAACTCTTCAAAGTCAATAACCATGATAATTATGATATTTTATTTCCACATTCATAAATATATCTATGATTTATTGATATTTTAATGAGATAATTTATGCTCATAATTAAGGAAGATCATAAGAATAATGTTGGTTCAAAACATTCAGTGGTTTTGGAGGTGGTAAAATGAATGTCGAGTTGACAGGGAAATTCAAAATTTGAGCTCACAGTTCTTCCTAAATTTATGGAGGAAAATTTTCTCTAAAAGGAGGAGATATAATTATAATATTTGGTATTTTTGTGTGATAAAAAGTAGTATAATTACTTATGTTTTTTTGAGAGTGCATAATGATAGTTTCCAACAAATATTCTATTCAGTTTAATAGGATAAGAATCATACAACGTTTCATAAGATAAAGGATAATTATATCAAGTTTCACTAGGAGTATCACATTAGATAAAGAAAAATTGAACTAGGTTTGATAGATGGGGTGAATCTGATAGAGTACACCAGATTGAGGGGAAAGAGACAAAACACACAGGATAAAGAATGACCTGACAATATTTTGCTGAGGAAGATATATAGACAGTGTTTTGAAAAGGAAATACTGATTTTATCCAGGTATTTCAAGATTTGGAGGAATTTTGGAGAGTATAAAACTATTTAGAGAGATATTAATGATATTGAAGATATTTTACATAAGTAAAGGTGATCTAACTAGGTTTTAGAGGAATAAAATCTAAAGAATATTATCTTTCTATAGTAGATCTACAATGACAAATAAAGATCTGTTAGTTGGGGGTATAACCAATTACTAAAAATGCTTATGGCTGGGGGTATATTTATTTAATAAATAAGAGGATACAAGATGGATTTTTGGGGTGAATAACCAACTATGAAAAAATACATGGTTATAGGGGTGTGTAACCAGATACAACTAGAGGAATGATTATTGGGTTTTAGAACTAGATGCTTAATGTGCCATTTTTATCCAAAAAATAAGTTAGTAAAAATTGTATGTTGAAGGGATAAATAATATGTTAGGGTGTAATAATTTGTACCAAACATTTTAAAAATCACGTGATAGTATATATATTTTTATTTACCACATATGAGGTGTGGTTGAGAGAAATATTTGAGTGGATCAAAGATCTAACATGTTTATGAGGTTGAGTTCAAATAATAATTCATAAAATTAAGGGACAACTTATTCACCCATCACCCACTTAGTTATCTCACACAGATATAAGAACTACAAAGTGAACTCATAAAATCTATTAAATATCCATGGAATGCCTTTAATTTATAGTAATATGTTTCAAAACATATTTATTCACTTTTCAAAACACTTAATGTACTTTAGGGTTCAAAAGAGATTTAAAATATAATTTGTAAAAGTTAAATCATGTCAGAAACATGTATCACATAATAGAAACCAATTCCATTTTCAGAAAGATATTATGTATAATGTATATAAATTATATTATAGTGAAAATATTCATGGAAAATAAACAAGAAATCACCGTTCAAATATTAAAGGTTATGAAATGGAGCAACCAACCATATGCATTCCACATTCAAAAACTACTACTTATATCCACCTCAATAATTTCTAAAGTTATTAATATAACAAAGAGAAACCCTAAAAATTAAAAAATACAAAAATAAAACTCAATATAAAGGAAACAATGGGTCATTGAGACCTTTATTGGGAATGAGAGAGTGTGAAAAAATGGAAAGAAGTTAAGGAAGATAGGTAGTATAGTTTACCTTAGATATCCAACCTTAATAATTTAATAATCAACGATAAATCACTCTGTAATGGAGGGGAACGAAGGTATGAGGTGATTAAAAGTCATGGTAGTTGAATAGAGGGATATAGAAACACTTAAAGATTTTACTCGACCAATGGAAAAGAGTAAATTACCATTTAAATTACCTTTCCACTTCACATGATTAAGGTTCATTATTATCCTAATAGTTTGGAAACTTTGTGATTTGAAATAATTAAAATTTTATACCTATCACATGGTTTCCACAAGGATAGTAATAACCATGTGATTTAACCATGTTGATATGAACTACTCCCCCCCAAATGTATAAATTTAAAATAAAATCAAGCATTGAATCAAGGACAAGTATAAAAATAAAAATACATAAAATAATAGGCAAAATCAAATTTTATGTGTGAAACAAGTAGTGCATCCTAATATTTTCTTAATATAGAGTGTAGTGACACACTCTTATTCAGCATAAGTGGTGATATATATGGTAATTTTAGAAAATTTATTATCTTTATCTCTATAGTTCTTGTGATGAAGATCATGTTTGGTGATTAGATCATTCATGAGTTTCATAATTCCCTTAGGAATGTGTTTATGAGAGGGGGTGGGTTCCCCATATGACTGATAGACTTAGAAAAACTCCCAATCATAGAGTTTGGATCATTTATCCATTTATTTATGTATTCTATCATCTAACTAGATCTACATGACGAGGCGTGGGTCCTCCATTATAGATGGTTATTCCCTCAATTGACATTTAAAATCTCGCATGACATGGGTCCCCTAATATTTGTTTGGAGAGGTAACATGGTTTGTTCATGGATAGAAAACTATTTTTAGAAGTGGCTAGAACTCCCTTGAGTGAAAATTATTCCTTGATAATGTGAGGTCTCCCTAGAGTGCTTCTCAAAAAATGACATGATAGTTTTGGATAGTAAGGTGAAATTCACCATTGATATATGGGCATACTTTAGTGGGGACTATGTTACCCTTTTTAGTTTTATGTTGTAATTTAAAAGATAGAAATACTATGATTTTAGGGTCCTCTATGACTCGTGACTCCTTAAGAACCCCTTGGTTTCCTTAGAGATGTGACTTATTATTGGGATATTGAATTTATACTATTTGATACTTTTGATACATTGATAATTCCTAGTTTTTTGTGAGACATGAACCTTCATGGATTAGAGTTGAGATGAATAAGACTTATTTATACCCCAAATTATTCTACTTATAGACCATATATGGATTTTTACTTATCCTCATTTTAATTATATTTATATTTTGGAGTTTGAGCAGACATCTATCATTATATTTTCTTTTTATTTTGGGGTATTATATTTAGGCTAAAAAATGATGACTCTATATAGAAAACAAACAATTTAGAGATGGATATAACAAAACAAACCACAAACACATTTTACTTTATATTTTTTAATATAGTTTTCTTAAAAATAAAATCCAAGAATATACTGGTCTAGTATCTTTGGGAGATTGGACACATAAACACATCATATTTAAACATAAACAACATATTTTTTATTTTAAACACTATATATTTATGTGAACTATTAAAATATTTTAAAACTACAGATTATACTCTAGGGAAATACATAATTGAAAAGGGAGACCTAGAACTCAAAATAAGGGAATAATCAGAGAAAAGTATGATGGTACGAAAACATATATAAGATAGAAGGAATAAAATTATATCATATATATAATGTAATTAAGTCAGA
Source organism: Viscum album (assembly GCA_963277665.1). NCBI lineage: Eukaryota > Viridiplantae > Streptophyta > Magnoliopsida > Santalales > Viscaceae > Viscum > Viscum album. The sequence continues at coordinate 597,044,065 of OY728127.1, forward strand.
AAACATGGCATAAGTAAACGATACCATAAGATTATGTAATCATTAATATGTGTAAAAAAATATAAAACAAGAAATTATAAGCACAAATCAATGGTCACTACCAAGACAACATAACATAGTTCTCTAGGGAAACATCCCTTGAACTAAACATGGTATCTGATGATATTAAACCATTACCCAATGAATTAGAGGGATATATAATTTTGCGACCACCCATTACATAATAATATATATATGAATATGTGTGTCACATGAGGAAAATAAACCATACACAAATCATAATAATGATCACAAACGTGAGAAAGAAGTGGGATTGAAAATATTTTCTCCCAAAATAACCAAAGTCTATAACATAAATATTCCTAATCAAATCTAGAATTAAATGAGTTGATATGTTAATATTTGAAATAAACTATGGTCTTGAACATATATTTTCGATGTAGAAAACTTAAATATAAGGATTGGAAAAGTAAGGATGAAAAACGAACCACATAGGTTATACTTTACAAAATTACTAAAGGATATTTTAAAGAATAAATGAGATTATTATTTACTTTTGAACCAAAATTAAACCAGAAGTGTTTTCTAGAAATTAATTAGGGGTTTCAAAGGCTATTCGTGGTTAGAAACATTTGATGGGGGTGGTACATGATGTAAAATAAGAAATATGAATGTTTTCATAAATTGGGTTTACTTAAGGGAGATAATTTTTAAGGGAACATAAGAATTTTTTAACTGCAACACCATTTAACTTAAAAAAATAAATCTATGCTCAATGGAGTACAAGACACACAACACATATTTTAAATGATCCATGGAATAATATTATTTTAAATATGATTATTATAACATATTAATTAAATTAGAAGATATGAATAGTATTAACTATTTATGATATATATATAAATATGTTATGATAAATATAAATTTATTGATAAATTCTTATCAAATAATCAATCGATTTTTAGTAAAGTAATTTTACTCTTAAAAAATATGTATTCTTCATAAATAAATTCTATTGATTTTTGTTAGAAAATAATATAATTCATTTATAGATATTTTAGAAATTTTATTTGATAAAATGAAAATAATTTTTTAAATTTTCATATAGAAGTCAACTTAGGGTGAAAATTTTGGATTTTTTGGTATATATTGATTTTCAGTGAATAGTGAAAATATTGATTATTGTAAAATTTTCATTTATTCTAAATTAATAATGTAATTTAAAATAAACAATATATTTTTCATATGATTGAAAATATAATAAATATTATTTAGTTTTATTTATTATACTTAATTTATTTTTAATAATTTTTATATTGGATTTTAGTAAAAGTTTAATTTTTGGTTTAAAAATGGTTTTTTTAAAAAGTATTTTAATGTACATAATTTTTTTCTATTTTAATTAATTTTAAAACCCATAATTAGAAATGATTTAAATTAAATTTCTATATTATATATATAAATATTAATTTAAATTTATATAATGTTTTTACTGGTCATAGAGTTAATATAAGAACAACTTTTTCTTGAAAAATACACTTCTTGAAAACCCGCTTTTTTGTCGCTTCTACAGGTTTAGTTTTAAACTAAATTATGCCACTTACATAAATAGAATTTGATAAAATTTATTAAATATTTTCAAAAATAATAATTTATATTATTTAATAATTTCAATTTATTGTTTGACTATAATGAATAGTGAAAGCAGTAAAAAAATAATTACTGAGGTTGAGGTAAAAACATATTTAATGGGGGTTAAACTAAAACGATAAGGGTTAAAATTACCTAAAAAGTAGTATTAAATAAATTCTATAAGAATATTTAGATGTTATCATGTATAATTATTGATAATGGTCCATTTTAGGGCCTTATTCAGTGTGAGAAATGTGGGTAAGACTTTTTCTTTTCAAAACTTGCAGTTGTGTCACTCACATCACTTATAAAAGGCCACCCATCTTCTCTTCTATTTACACCATCAAAACCATTCGTTTTGGTAAATACCTATCCAAATAACTGACATAATTCCATCCACACATCATATAATCCTTTTTAGCAGATATAATTCTTAAGATAGATTTTGGTTCTTACCTATAAAGGTTTTCCAAAGAAGTGGTATTGCGCTTAACCGAGCATTTTTATTTTATTTCTTCATCAAACACCTTAAAATATTTTTAAATTATTATTATATAATAAAAACCTTATATTAAATATAATTATATTTTATTATGTTAATTTAGTAATCTAAATCCATCTCCTATTCCATCAAATGGGATACAAAATCACTATTCATGTGTACATTGGACTACCACCCAGTGAGCTGATGTCATTCATTTTCCATAATTATCTCTCACGACTTTTTATAATGATGGATTTAATTTATTTATATGATAATTTTAATAAATTTATACTTATGGTGTTATTATATCATATATAACTTCTTAATTTCTATTTCATGGGGGATATAATTACATCGCTTGTGTGTACTGTGGAATACCTTCTCACGAAGCGATGTGATTCATTTTTCACTAATGCTTTAAATGATAAGTAATAAGGATAAATATAATGAATATATGTAATATAAGTGATATAATTATTATATTAATTCCATATTTATCATTTTTAAAAGATAATACATCATTTTCTTTCATACCTTGAAAAATGATAATATCGTTCGTGTGTACGTGTTTAATGCCACTTCAATATAGTGATGTGACTATTGTTTTCATCACTAAATCACATGGATGATATATATAAGTATATTTAATGAAATAATATGGTATTAATGATATTTTTATCATTTTTAAATTTTTAATATTACTTACCCTATTTCCTTAATGATCTTTTAAAAATGGAAACATTACTCATGCGTACGTATAACCTATCATATCCATAATCATAACGTAGTTTGTTTTTAAAAAAAAATATTTCAATTTTTGTTTTAAAAATATAATTTATGTATAAAAATTATAATTATTTCATGATTGTGATTCTGTATATGTCTAAACAATGACCTTTTGACCACATTCAACACATCGAAGCCGTTTTGAAACAATGATCCGAACATGCTCAAAACACACGATGTGGACTTAACTGATTCAGTATTTAAATATGAAATAAAAAATAAATAAAATAAATGTTTTAATTATAAATTATAAAGCCTATAAAAATTTATTATGTAATAAAATAATTTATATAATATTACATGGAAATTCTATACTCGAGGTAAGGGACTTCGTCTCAATTTTCCTTCATTGAGGCATATTGTAATGTTATTCACCAAATTTATTTTATATGGTGTATATAATACCCATTTTACATTTAATATCATGAATCCATTATATTTCATGTTATTTTAATTTTCTAATTAAATTATTTTATCTAGGTTATTTTTATTTTGAAGTTACGAAGTGGTAAATGTTTTTTAACTCAATTTCAGTTTGTTTGGTTATAACTCTTTTTCATTGAAGTTTTTATGCCCTGATTATGTGTGAATAAATAAATAGATTATTTTATTCTATATTTTCAATTTTTTTATGGATTTAATTTTTTTTCACATAATACCCCCATTTATTAACTCTCAATTAAATGATATTGTATTGGTATGGGTTATTTATCTCAAATTACCTTTCTTTGGGACACACATTAGTGATATTCACAAATATACATTTATAAGGTGTACATACTACCAATTTTACATATATATGATGAATTTCATCATTTTAAAGATATTTAATGTTTCATTTTATTTCAGTCATTCATGGGAATTACGGTTGAAAATTTACTGAAGTGGAAAAGGCTTTATATTTCAATGTAATTTTGTTTTAGGATTGTTTATGTACAATGTTCCATTAGAGGAAATCATATGATTTTATTTTCTCAAAACAAGTCTATTTTATTATACTATGGTTATTATTTTTGTTTAAATGTTTAATTTCCATTTCATAACTTATTTATTAAATAAATATAAATAATTATTTTGTAAGTAATACCGATCTTTTATATTTTTCTAGTTTGGGAATCTTTCTCTTCCATATCCATATTTTCTAAAATATTTTCTAAAATATTCCTTCCAGAACATAAATTATTACCAATACCTATATTACATGATCTTAAACCTTATTTTATATAGATTTAAAACATAAATTTCTTAATATTTTCCAAATGGGTCACTTTTTAATCCCATTCCAAATTGTTTAAAAAGAATGCTCATTTTTAGGATTTACATCATGAAAAAATTTTCCCACCGTCATGAGGAATTATTTTTTAAAATTTTTTTTATGTTTCAAATATTAATTTAAAATAAAATATTTTCTTTATTTTTTGAGAAATATTTCAATTTTAGAAATTTTTTTGAAATATAAAGTATATTTTCATAAAGAAATGTTCCATGTGATCTTTCAAAATAATTTTATATTTATGCCCACATACTTTGATGTTAATCAATGTGAAAAGGTTATTTTCTTTAATAATATTTTTAATAATAATTTAATTTTATTTTCATTCATTAAATTCAACAACCATTCATGTTAATAACACCCCACTAGGGATATTTGGTACTGATACCATCCTTATTATTTCTCTAGATGAATTATGGTATTTTCATGTGACTCATTTTTTTTCCATGGGTGAATTAAGAAATGAATGAACAATTACTGTTGTTATGTTAAAAAGTGAAGGATTCTATAATTTTTATTCATGAATGGTACAAGGAATTTATTGATGATAATGGGTACACCCCGATAACGCTAGGTGTGCCCAAAATTGTTTATATGATTGATGTACCTAGATATCTCGAGGTGAGACTAATATAGATTATACGATATGTGTGACCAGATAGCACCGACTGAGCTTGATATAAATTATACTATGGGTGAATCTATATAGAGCTCCAATTCATTGGGTAATGTTTATTTTCATTAGAGGTAAGAATAAGGGGGTTATGAGAGGGTTTCTTCTATAGATTTAAAAAAGCTCTTATTATTTCTCAAATATATTTAAAATGGGCTATAAAGATGATGTTACCAGATACCAACAAATTTTATTTATGTTTTCTATGGAATTTTAAGGATTCATTTGATCAATATTGTAATCAAATGGATCATTACTCTTTATTAATATAAATATTTCCTTTTATAAATATTTATTCCATGTTTCATGATTGATTATACAAATATTGATGGTTAGTAGTATCATTGTATTTTTATCATGAACATTTATTATGTCATCACACCCTCATTCTCTTCATATACTCATTGACGACATTCAATTGTTAATTCTTATGTTTAACCTTACTAAGTATTTGCAAACACCCTTCTTATGTTAACTATTCCCTTGTTTATCAATAATTACACTGAATTAATTATGTATATAAGGGTTTCATAAGGATGATTATGAAAACTTAATGTGAAATAAGAAATGTTGGGTTAAATTAGAGAAATTCACATTTAAATACCTCTATAGTTTTTTTATGTAAGATAATTTTATAATTATATAATTATGTAAACCTAAAAGTTCCTTGATAATTTAAGTGATATAATATTTCATTTTTATGATGTAGGGTTTGGATGGTGAAAATTGGGCCACATTCATCTGTATCAAAGCCAAAAATGAAATGATAATGTTTTTAGAGCTAAACCTAAGAGTGTGGGTATGGGATGTTATAATAACCTAAATATGTAAAGGGCAATTAAAATAGGTTCTTATTTAAGGAAAATATATAAAAAAGTGAAATAAATACATTGGAATAATATTAATGAAAAGGGATATAATAAAGGGAACATTTAACTTGAAAGTGACGAGGGTGGTATGAAAGATCCCTGACCTCGATCCCTTATTCACTACATTCTTGAAATTAACTTCTAAAAAAATAAAATTATGTTTGTAAAAAACTTTCTTAATAATATGTTTCTTCTATATATCATTTTGTGAGATTTATTTTTATTAAATGTTATTCATTTATTAAATCATTTTCTCTTGTGTTAGTTACTTGAGGTGGTTTGATCAATTTCTATGAAATTTTCTCAATATGATGACCATGATCAAATGCGTTGTAAAATGTATTTATAATATCCATAATTATTGGGATTTATGTATTTATTAGTCTATTAATATATAATTTATGCAGTTTCCTAGGTTTTCCTAAAATAGACTCCAATTAAGAACGGTGACTTGATATGTTAATTTAAGTGTGTTAAATTTACTATGATGTTTGTTATTAATTTCATGTATAAAATGTCTAATATTATATTTCCATAACATTAATAGTTTCATAAATATCATTTTAATAAAATATATATATTTTTAAAACCATCCATGTTAGGTGGAGATAAAAAATCAAATACATCATTTATATGATGGTGATAGTCCACACGTACACATAGATGACACTTTCATTTTCCATAGAACATAATGATGGGAGAAAATGAAATAATTTATCATTTAGTAATAACAATAATGTTATAAATATAATATTATTTAATTAAATATCACTTTTCAACCATCCTTATAAGGTGGTAAAAAAAAATAAAACACATCATTCATGGAGGTGGTGGTCCGTACTTACTCATGATGACCTATTCATTTTTTGAATAGTTTTTAAGGAATGTATAAAATGGATATCCCATTTTTATAAAACAATTTAATCACATTATTTATAATTATTCTATCATACTTTCTTTTTTAGAATATATTTAATGGGGTAGAAGATGAAATGAGTCAAGAGAGAGTGGTTGAGAGAATTACCTCTCTATTTGGATGTTCTACAATGGGTAAAACCATAATGCTCCTTATATAATTATTTATGAAATAAAAAGGATTCTAAGATGTTGGGATAGAGGTTATGAGATAATAGGATTATAAAAACTCAATTTTACATGAATTTCTTTAAAAAAAATTTATGGATTTTAGGCGTTTAGACAATGTGATATTTTGAGTTCCGGTGTGTCCTGAATGAATTTTAGAAATATATTAAATATATTTAATATAAGGCATGCATTTTTTTTGAAAAAGTGGAATAACATTTGAACATATACTTGGATAAAAAATATGTGTCTTTCATTATGTTCTGAGCATGGGTTTTACCCTAGGTGTGGCATGACCATTTTCAGCATCGAGCGACTCCATAATGTGCATCCTTGGGAAAAAAATAAAAAAAATAAAAAAAATATTTATTTTATTTAACATGACATAGTGACATCATACCTCTCTATTTAAAAATTATTATTACCAATTATCAGGGTTGGATGCATAACCCTGAGAATTGATAGATTTAATTGGAGAGTGCCTTGGTGAATGACGACGATGGATTGAAGATTATCTATTCCAACAAAATTCGAGGATCTCACCATTGACAAAAACATGGATCTATTCATTATCAATGATCAATCCACCTTGAGGTAGAAAATTTGTATTATGTGGATTTATACCTATTCTATTATCTTATGTTTAACATAAATCAATTTTCCAACATATTGATTCATAGTTCGATCATATTGTGGGTGAGAGATTATTTTCTGGGGAGTTTTTGGAAAAAGTGTCTATTTTTATTATGGTTCTTCATTCATCTTTATAAGAGAAAAAGATCTAGGACAACCCAAACATGGTCAATGTTTATTCCTCATTTGAATGTTTTTTTGGTTTTCTTCCGCCATTCATCATGCGTTCATCACCGATTCTTTGTTTGACTAGTTGTTCTCCCAAAATTCTAAGAAATCTATCATTGCACACCGATTTCTTGGAAGAACATATTGATATTGTAGATATGGATTCATATTGATGATGGGATTGATCTACGATAATAGATCAGGATGGGATCAAAGTTCCTCAAGTGGTTTTTGGTTGGTGGCTGCCAAGAAGAGTGATAAAAGGTGTTTTCCTATGAGAATAGATGGACGGATTCTGGTGAGCGATGATGAAAAGGCTTAACTGGGACCATATCCATGTAACCATAAGATATTGGAGTGTGGGTGAATTTTAATGAAGAACCCATGAGTTCTATGAAATCCCATTATACATGACATGTATTTCAGAGTTAAACGATGCTTGTGACCTACCTATGCAGTACTTGGGTTCCTCATAGAAGATAAATATCACATATAATGTGAAATCTATCAAACAACATGTGACCCTTAATTTGAGGCTCTACATGCATCTAGGGAGGTACATTGTCATGGTTAGGAGGATGCGGGCTCAAGAATGTTGTGTACTAGGGCATGGAAAATGCCAACCATACTTGAAAATGATCCTGAGTACATGGGATCAAACACACTCTGTACTCAGAGACAAAAAAAGAATGGATTTTGTTACATGGATATGACCTAGTATGAAAGGTACATGCCATATACAACCAGTAAAGGACATGTACTCCTTCAAAGACAGCTTGGATCCTTTTTTCGCTTCAACTTGGAAAAGTTTCAATAGGGTATGTTCCCATGGCCCATTCCCTAGGGGTTTAGTATAGAGTAACATCTTATGCCTAGGATGGTGATTCTCTCTGAGGATATTTAGTCTTGGATAGAGTTGTTGGAATCATTCTATGAGGCTAGGAGTGAGATATGCTATCATAATAATTTCCCTACATGGGGTTCTTGGTATTTTCATGACCAAAAAAATGTAGGTGTCTTTCCCCTATTTAGAAGGTTAATGTGGATTAGGTTGTTGGTATACCCTATGGCTATGGTGTGATCCTCAATAATTGTTTTGTTCTCTTTAAACATACATCATTTACATATCTTGGTGAGACCCAATAAGCATGACATCTTGGAAGGACACCATCAGTGTTATCTGACTCTTGGAGCAAGTTATCTCAGATGAGTGTAATGTAAAACCTTCTAGAAGGAATCTTATATTGGAATTATAGTTGTGAACTTACCTTAAGAATATATGTCAATGTTGATTATATCAGGATATTATTTTTATATTTTTTTGTTGACATAATCCTATGATGAGTTGACTATTATTCTTGATTTTATATGCTTAGTGATTCTAGGGTGTCGTACTGGGTATTTTTATACTCCCCATTGCATGATATTTTCCCATATGTGTCATGTATTATGAGGAAGATTTACCTTTTGGTAGTGTCTTAGAGGGACCAGGAATAGGTAGAGTTAAGTGATCCGGATAGATCGAGGTGTGTTCCTGTAGTTTCATTAGATGCAGTCCACACACACTTTATAGGTCAGACTTATTTTTAGCTTCTTTATGGTGGGCTTGTAATTTTCCATTTATCTTTCTAATACTAGTTTTCTTACTTTGATATAAGTATTTTAGATGTATACCTGCATAATTTTCAGTTGTTTTACATTTCTAGATTGTATGGGTTTGGATATGTGTGTGTGTATAGGTACATTAGGATAATGCCTCCCATGTATGTGATATGCATATTTGGTGCTGGTCTCCTACCCCTGGACTATTGGAGGGGGGATTGGGGTAGTCATGGAACAACCCCCGTTGGAATAGGTCATGGAATATTGGTGTCAAAGGAGTTGATTACACCTTAGGGATAGAGTCTATGATATTTTTTTAAGGAAACAATGTTAAGTCTTTTGAGTTTTTTAGGCCCAAGACTCTAGTATTGGAGTGATAGCTGATATATCCATAAACTAAGATGCTAATCGCATACATTATGACTTGATACATATAGGCACTAGTTGTAGGTAAAACATTGGTGCATGTATCGTATATTAATTGGTTTTGGATTCCATGTCCTTCTTCAGTCATCTCTCTAGATATACATATTGGATATGGTGTATCTTGTTTATTTCAGGATGCCTCCATGAAATTTTCCAACTATGATTCAATAGTAGGATCAGGAGAATGATTCCATTAGCTATGAGACATGATATAGGGACCTACTCAATAGTTTTACCTCTAGGTGGTTCACCAATCTTACCACCACCTATCAATCAATTGATGGTATTAGTAGTCTAACAGATTAAGTGCATATACTGAGCATTCTTCATGAGATTCAGTGTTAATGGCCCCTTAGGTTATGAGGTGATCCAAACCCATAGTTGCTTGAAGACTATCTTGAGGAGGTGATGTGAGAATTATTTATTATTGGAACACATGTAGAAAAAATTGTGGTCTTAGTAATAAGCCTTTTATATGGTTCTATAGGATGATGGTGGGGCTTAATGACCCAATCATAAAGTGAGTTAACTCTAGAATCGTCAGAGTTCAAGAACCTTTTTATCAAGTAATTATATATAGATAAGTTGACGTTTGTGTGCACCAAGGAAATTCTGTAACTTTAGTAGGGAATTATGAGTGTTGCCAATATCTCTTAGTACATGATTGATATGGTGTAGAATAAGTTATTTATGACTCAGACCTTTGAGTGAGAACTTTCTAGGGACATATGATATAATTTGATACCTCTATGAATTTATACCAATGCTGGGGTTCTAGAGGATACTTTGGTGATTGAGTGTTTCATGGATGAGTAGATGTAGATATTTTTTGCTAGCAGTGGGCACAGAGGAGTATATACATTGGAAGCAGGTTTCCAAGGATAGAATTAGTTACCTGGATGTGTGATATGTTTTTGGAGTCTATTCCAAGATAGAGGGTTTGTAGTTCATGGGTCACATGATGGATCTAGTCAACGTAGGAAGAGGTGGTGATACTCCTGTGATGATAAAATACATCTCACACGATATTATCTGACCTATTGTATGATATATAGAGAGACAATGGATGGGATGATAAAGTAAAGGAAATGGTAAGAGAAGTCATGTTTGTAGGGAAGAAAACACGGAAAATGAGTCGGGAGAGCTTTTGGAGGTGGTAGAATATTTATTTTTTTTACCACCACCACCCAAGGTGGTCCATGCCAGGATTAGAAAGCTGAGGTATATGGGAGAGGGAAACTGAAATCTATCAAGGATTATAATCCAAAGGATCTATGGATGATACAAGGTACAATATATGTATTTTATACCCTAAATGTAGTTCTAAAAGGCATAGGTGTGATTCATTCCATTATTTCCACTAATCTGATTCGATACTTAGATGTTCTGGTTGAGCCTTTGGCTTGACCCTTACGCTTAGAGACCCATAATGGAGGTAAATTTGTAGTAAAACACTTCTTCTAATGATGTGACCTAACTCTTCTAGGTAAGATTTTTTTTGGATCTCTTTGTAGAAATTATAAAGCCTTACAACATCATATTAGGTATGGAGTTGTTATCTATAGTTCATGCCTAGATAGATCATTTTAGAAACATGATGTGTTGTGTCTACAGTGATGGGACAAAGTTTTCCTTTATGGGTGAAAATTAAACCCATGAAAGGAAGGATGAACTCATTCATAGGAGTGTTCATCTTTTTACTAATTATTTGTCTAGAATGACCCTTTGTGATGTTGATGTTTTTATTTTTGAGTTTCATGTAGTGTTGGTGGAGTACTAGTACCTCTTTCTCAAGGGAGTTCTAGGGTTACCTCACCACTGAGAGATTGAATTATGGATTTATCTTCACCATGAGATGACCCTGAAATCTATTATAGAATTTTATATTTCACCTATTGAGTTTTTGTGAGTTGAGGGTGTAGTTGGAGGACCTACAAAAGAAGGGATTTGTTAGGCCCAATGATTTACCTTAGGTATCCCCAATGTTTTTCATCAAGAATCTGAACATGATATTGTGTTTATGTATGGATTAACATCACCTAAAAACGATGATTGTAAAGAATAAGTATTAAATACCAAGGATTGATGACCTCTTCAATTATTTTATTGGGGAAAGATTGTTCTTGAATATTGACCTCAGATTAGGTTATAACAAGTTGCGAGTACATGGCATGGATATAATTAATAGGGATTTATGATGCCATTATGGTCACTATGATGTAATTGATGTAGTGTTAGCTTGAGATCCCCCCTAGAGCACAATAGAGGTGAAATGATTACTTGGTTTGGACGACTTATATCATAGATTCTGTAACACCCCAGGTAAATAAATAATATGACATTTTTATATTTATCCCTATTTGTGAATAAAATGTTAATATTAATTTAAAGGGAATTCTATGCTCGATGGCTTACCCAATACGCAACAACGAGTTCCTTTGAAATCTTACGTTTCACTCTAATAATAAAATAATTTTATTTTAAATGGTAGTTAACACCTAGTCGTTGTAATGACGGAAATGAACAGAACTAACTAAAAAATGATTATATATGTTTTTCAAATATTTTTACTTTTTACAATAAATGTTTGAGGATTAAAAATGCGAATGAATCCAATTTTAAGCGTAAACATTCTAATATTCTTTAAAAGGTTGATTAACCGCCTTTTGATGGTGAACCTCTTTTAAATCCACTTTCTAACAATTTTATGTGTTGTATTTGACAAAATAAAATTCTTCTTTAGAATCGGGACATCAAAATTTACTTTGTGTAAATTTTTGGTATTTGTCCAATAATGTTCATTTTTTAATGAATAGTGAAAAATGTTGAATTTTAATTCAAAACCACTATTTACTCTAATTTATTTATATGATTAGATTATATTTTTAATTGGTTTTAAAGTGAAATTAGAATATATTTTTACCATTTAATCCAATGGTGGTCATTTCAATTAATATCACTTTGAGATTGGACAAAAAAGAGTGTCAATCTTTTGGTAGATATTGTTTCTTTAAAACACACTATTTGATTTGACAGTGGGATTTAATTATAAAATTAATTAATGAAACTTCTATGTTATGAATTTGGTAAAAAATACATCATTTTTGAATTCATAATTACAAATATATCTTAGGGTGAATTTTTGGTATTTTTCTGAAAAACCTTAATTTTTTATGAATAGTGAAACCACAAAGTGGTAGTTACAAAAACTGCTTTTTTGTTTAAACGGAACATTACCACTTCTGTGATTTGAATTTCAAAAATCCAATATAAATTATTTTCATTATTAAGTAAAATGTGTTTCAATGGGATGAAAATAATTTTTGATCAAAAGTAACTTTTCTGTTTTATTAATCGCGATTAAAGGTAATTAGTGTGATTTAAGGTAAAATCATATTATAATAAAATGAAAAAATCTTTAAACTTGTCCTAACCCTATTGGATGAGTCATGTCCGACCAGGACAACCCATGGGTAGATTTTTGGGACCCCATGGAGCCACTTGGGTAAGATGATGACATTTATGCCTTTTATTTAAAGTAAAAGTAAAAATGACACAAACATGTATTGTTTTACTAAAAAAATTTTTACATAGAGTTATACAAGTCAAAGTTTTGACTATAAATAGCAATTGGAAAGATAAAAAGATTTCCTACGTCATAGTATTTGTTTTATAATTTTTAGAAATTAAATAAATTAAATTATTTATGACATCATGATAATGTAGCGATTACCTCATTATTAAACGATTTAAATAAAATGAAAAGATAATGTAAAATATAAAACCTACACATGTAAAAAACCTATTGGATGGGTGTATTTCGAACTTTTATCACCTTATCCTTGAAATAAATCAATTTCGGACCTTTAAATTTTGAAACACATTTGAAAATAAAGTAACATTTTATACCTTTCCAAGAGATCCCCTCCTCTCTTCTTATAAAAGGCCCCCACCTCTACCTCCTTACCCACACCTCTCAAGCCTTTTTCTCGGCCAAGATCTGATAATTTTTTCTCTCCATATCCCTTTTCTCATCCTATAATCCTTAACTTAGGCAGTAATCTCTTCAATAATCCCTTTTGGTTCAAACCAAAGGGAGTTACCAGATTTTAAGGTAACGTCTTCACTTGTGCTCTTTTGTTTTATTTTGATTCTCCAACCCCCTAAAATATTTTTATTCATTTATTTTGAAACAAAACTAGTATCTTCCATATACAAGGATGTTTTTATAATAAATAATCGAGCTACACTTAGACACACCTACATATAATGGTTAAAGAACATACTATTTCTGTGGATGGTGAATTTCTGCCTCACGAAACGATGATTGTTCAATACTCTTTTAACACCTTCAATGGTGGCCATTAAGATGTCAATATATTTATATATGATATATAATATGTTTATGTTTTCCTTAAGCTTCTGTAATTTTCATTTATGGCATACCTTTATGGTTTCCATTATGGGTAAACACGATATCTTCATTTTAGGAAGTGCGGACTACCACCCCCTCAAAGTGATTTGATTCGTTAATACCATATGTTGTATATAGCATCCTGCCTTTTTATAACATAAACTTTCATTACATTACACATAACTGAGGATCTTTAAGGTCTAGTGTCTTGGAAACTAGGAACATAAAACATGAAAACAACATAAACCATTGTTCTTAAACACTTGAAAGTCTTCTCCTTAAGTTCATCCTAGGTTCATTACCGCATCTCATAACCTGGGGACATACATCAAAAGAAAGGGTGAGCAGAAGGACCAGTAAGGGAAACAAGAGGAACATTTTACATGTTAACTTGATATACTTCAATAAGGACATGAAAAGAACTTTAAGGCATGAGAAAGAAATCATGAGTCATTTCATAATAAAAATAACATTTTTCATAACTTGAAAATGTGGCTACATCATTTTACATAGAAAATAAGGAACATATCACCAAGGTCCATCCCCAAGGGGCCATTTGAAAATTACCAAGGTTATTCACCAAGGTATCGTGAAAATTGTAATCTCTAGTGGTTACATCATTACCCAATGCATTGGAGCGCTATCAGGGCGCACCCTTAAATTTTCCTTTATTATCATGTGAGACACATATATTATCATCAAACATTTCATAAATAACCCATATAGCATAAAATAAGTGGGTTTCAATTTCATAATCAGAACGTTTTAAAAACTACTTTAAAGACATGATCTTTACGTCACTATAAACCCACAGAAAGGGAAAGCGAGTCTCATGTATGTAAATCCCAGAATTTAAAATAGAACATTTTGATATATATGTGAATACCATTGTAGAAATAAGAGCTTTGAGTATTCACTTTATAACATAAAATAATTTTGAGAAAAGAGAGAGGCATTTTGAGATAAAAATTCTGCAGCATAACGGCTATGTTATAAGGTTTTAGAAAACATTGAAAAGAGAGGGGACATGGGTCACCCACTCATAAATGATCCATAAAACAGTAGGGGGAAAGAATATAAGGGATTTAAGAACATGGTAATGACATTTGAAAGATATACCATATGAAATGAAAAACAAGGAAGTGAGACAAAACAATATTTCTCTTATGAAAATTCGGTAGCCTAACGACGTCACTTAACTTTAATAAAAAAATGATTTGACAAGATCAAATAGGGTCCCTCATCATATGATCATAAGATATCAGTATGATAGATATAGAGATCATACCCCATCATAAAAAAAGGAACTTGAAAGACTTGACATGAAAATCGAACTTGAAAAAATGAGAAGGGTGAAAGAATCCCTTAAAAATTCGGCAGCCTAACGACGTCACATAAACATTCATAAAACGAAATGATGAGAGTAAGAGGGGATCTCTCATCATATAAACATGAAAAGGGCAGTAAGAGGAATATAAAAGAACATCCTCTCACATAAGAACATGGAGCATAAAATGAACGACATAAAAAGGATTACATGAAAAGAAAGAGAGAGGTCAGATCCCTTACCTTAAAAAGTAACTCTTAAAACTCAAAGGTTTGGACTTTGAGGGCTTGGGGGCACCTTTTTAGGACTCCTTGGGAGGTAAGGAGACCAGAAATTCGTTGGGGGGGGGGGGAGTTGGGAGTGAAAACTATAGGAGGAAAGGGTGAGTATTTATAGGGAAAGTGAGGGGACAAGGCATTAATGGCCAAGGGACACCTCATTAGTGGTTTTGGAAAAACCATGGGCTTGACCATGGTATTTTCCCATGGTATTGGCCACTTGGGACACCTCATACCTTATCTTACTATTCATAATTCGAAAATATTGAATATATACTTAATACATCATTTAATGATGTCATTAAATACCCGTAACTTAAAAACTATACTTTCACTATTCATCGAAAATTCAACTTTCTCAGAATAATCCCAAAATTTCACCTTAACCAAATATCAATGCTCTGATATCAAAAATGAAATCCATTTTATAAAAATAATTTTCTAAATATTTTTAATTTAATTTTTTAATAAAAACACTATTCATCGAGAATTCATTTTTCTCAGAAAAATCCCCAAAAATTACCTTAACATAATATCGATGCTCTGAGTTCAAAAATAAAGTCCTTTTTATAAAAATAATTTTCTAATTATTTTTAATTAAATTTTTAATTAAAAAACACTATTCATCCGGAAAAACTAATACTTGACTAATAATTTATGAAACCGTTATTTACCCATTTTATTGAATCACATTACTTAATCTAGGTGTCCAAATTATATTAAAACTTTCTTTGAGTGAAATTACTAATCCATTTGGTCACATTACTAATCCTAAGCGTAAAATCACTATTCATAATTTATTATTCATAAAAAATTATGTTGATCTTATTAGACTCCAAATTCCTTACTGAACACTTTTTTAGAAGACCATTTTTTGAAAATCATTACACATCATTAGTTATTTAGGGTTTTCATAAATATTTTAAAATATCCCTTTTTCCAAAAATTCATCAATAAAATACATTCTAAAATTATCTGGACATTTGAAATTTCACAAACATCACTAAAGGAAGAAATCTCAATTTATTCACCCGAAAGGATTACACAAGGAAGCTAGGGTCTCGTCACATAGCCCGTTATAACACCGGCATAAGACCTAAGTGTAAGGTGTGCTATGGTGAGAGAATCTGAGGGAGGCTCAGATAACATTGCCCAAGTAGTAATCTCTACTAACATGAACTTCTCTCATAGGCGTTTCCGTTAAAGCTTGACACACTGTAGTTCGGCTTGGGCTTGGTCCAAAGCGAAGCCCACAGATGCCACCTCCTTCCCAAGCTCTGATAAGTGGGATTCATAAGGGTCGAGTCTACTGGATGAAGCCATCGACTCCTCTTTCTGCATTAACCATTAACATCTCTATTAAATAATTAAGAGTAAGTTAATATACTATTTAAAAAGTTTGGGTCATTACATTCTTCCCCCCTTACGAAATTTCATCCCCGAAATTTATACTTGAGGCCTAGTAGAAAAGGTGAGGGTACTTTTTCTTCATTGTTTCCTCAGGCTCCCAAGTCGCATCTTCATATTTATGATTCCTCCACAACACTTTCACAAGGTGGGTATTTTTGTTTCGTAGGACCTTGTCTCTACGGTCCAAGATCTCCACTGGATGCTCCTCATAAGAGAGGTCATGTTCCAGTTGTACCTCCTATGGGTTCAGTACATGCGAAGGGTCGGGTATGTACTTCCTCAAGAGAGATACATGGAAGACATCATGAACTTGAGCTAGGTTCGGTGGAAGTACTAGAGGATAGGCCACTGCTCCTATGCGATCAAGGATTTCATAGGGGCCAATGTACTTAGGACTGAGCTTCCCTTTCTTCCCAAACCGCATGAATCTCTTCCATGGAGAAATTCGAAGGAAGACTTTGTCAACAACTCCAAACTCCAAGTCCCTTCGATGATTGTCAGCATAGCTCTTCTGCCGACTCTGAGCTGCCTTTTTGTGTTGTTGGATGGAATGAACCTGTTCCGTCATCTCTTGCACGAGATCAGGCCCAAGAAGCTTCCTCTCACTAGTTTCATCCCAACAAGCAGGAGTTCTACACCGCTTTCCATACAGATCTTCATAGGGTGCCATCTGAATACTCGCATGGAAGCTGTTGTTATAGGAGAACTCCACTAATGGGAGGTGTTGATCCCATACACCCTTAAATTCCATTGAGCATAATCTCAACATGTATTCGAGTGTCTGAATAGTACTTTCAGATTGGCCATCAGTTTGAGGATGATAGGTCGTACTAAAATTCAATTCAGTATTCAGAGCATGTTGAAGACTTCTCCAGAATTTTGATGTGAATCTTGGGTCACGATCAGATACGATGGATAGTGGTACCCCACACAGCCTTACCACTTCCTTCACGTATATCTTGGCAAGCTGGTCCAGAGAGAAATCTTCCCGAATAGAGATAAAATGGGCTGTCTTGGTGAGACTGTCCACAATTACCCATATCGCATTGTTTCCTTTAGATGTTTTCGGGAGACCAGTTACAAAGTCCATAGTGATATTATCCCACTTCCATACTGGTATGGGTAGCGGTTGTAATACCCCCTTAAGAAGTTGTCGTTTTGCCTTTACTTGTTGACACACCAGGTACCTTGTAGTGAAATCAGCAATCTCCATCTTCATATTATCCCACCAATAATGATCACGAAGGTCTCCATACATCTTAGTGCTTCCCGGATGTATAGAGAAAGTAGAGCTATGAGATTTATCCATCAGTTCTTTCTTTATCTCCGGAATAGATGGAACACATAGTCTTGTTCAAAATTTCAATACACCTTCTTGATCAATATTGAAATCAGGGAACTTCCCATCCTTTACAGCCTCGAACTTCTCCTGCAGCAAAGGATCTTCTTTTTGAGCCTTCTTGATCTTCTCTAGTAATGAAGGTTGAGAAATAATTTGGGATAGGGTTGATGATGTCCCTTTCCTTATAATTCCCATTTCCAGTTTTACTAGATCTTTAATCAAGGGATCTCCTAAGATCCTCATTATTTCCAGAACAACAGGATCTTTCCTGCTTAACGCATCCACGACTTTGTTTGCTCTTACAGGGTGATAATGTATTGAACAATCATAGTCTTTAATAAGCTCCAACCATATCCTTTGTCTCATGTTCAATTCTTTCTGTGTGAAAATATACTTTAGACTTTGGTGGTCAATGTATATATCACATTTCTCCCCATAAAGATAGTGCATCCATATCTTTAGAGAAAAAACAACTGCCGCCAGCTCTAGATCATGCGTAGGATAATTCTGCTCATGAATCTTCAACTGTCGAGATGCATAAGCAATTACCTTGTCATTTTGCATGAGGACGCACCCAAGCCCTTTCAGAGATGCATCGCTAAAAATAACGAATCCTTCTCCGATAGAGGGTAGTGTTAACACAGGTTTAGTAACCAATCTCTTCTTTAGCTCTTGGAAACTTTCCTCGCATTCCTTTGTCCAGATGAACTTAACCCCTTTTCGAGTCAACTTGGTTAGTGGATTAGAAAGCCGTAAAAAGTTTTTCACAAACCTCCTATAATATCCTACTAAACCAAGGAAACTACGAATCTCAGTTACTGTTGTGGGTTGAGGCCACTCCTCCACAAACCATTTTCTTTGCAGGGTCAACCGAGATTCCTTCATTGGTTACGATGTGCCACAAGAAAGCCACTTGCTGTAACCAAAACTCACACTTGCTGAACTTCCCAAAGAGCCTCTCCTTCCACAGAGTTTTCAAAATAACCCTTAGATGATCTTCATGCTCCTCACGATTTTTTGAATATATCAAAATATCATCAATAAAAACTACCACAAAGTTATCAAGGTAGTCCTTAAAGACTCTATTCATCAAATCCATGAAAATAGCAGGAGCATTAGTCAATCCGAAAGGCATAACAGTAAACTCATAATTCCCATATCTTGATCGGAAGGCAGTCTTTGGAATATATTCCTTCTTCACCCTCAGTTGATGATAACCAGATCGAAGGTCAATCTTAGAGAAGAATTGAGCCCCATGAAGTTGGTCAAATAAATCATCAATTCTTGGAAGAGGGTATCTGTTCTTCACTGTGATCCCGTTCAGTTCTCTATAATCAATGCATAGCCGCATTGATCCATCCTTCTTCTTCACAAAGAGAACTGGTGCTCCCCAAGGAGACCCACTCGGTCGGATAAACCCCTTCTCCAACAAGTATTTGAGTTGTTTCTTTAACTCTTCTAGCTCCACATTTTCCATTATATATGGATTCTTTGATATTGGTTGAGACCCAGGTACGAGTTCAATAGAGAACTATACCTCTCTTTCTGGGGGAGGTCCAGGTAAATCCTCAGGAAATACATCCCTATATTCCTGAACAATCGGAACATCTTCTATTTGTATGCTCCCTTTTCCTTCTTCATCATTACTGATTAAATCCATAAAGAAAGCTATAGGAGGTGCTTCTAGATAGGGATCAGTTCGGGATATCTCTCCTCGGAAGATAACTGTAGGTCATTCATTCAAGACTACTGAGATTTCCTTACTTCTGCATTTGATCTTAGCATTATACTTTGAGAGCCAGTCTATCCCTAGTATAACGTCGAATTCCAACATGGGAATGACTACTAGATTTGCGATAAGATTGTGCTCACTAAAGTAAACACTAGAGTCTCTAAACACTGTTGATGCATGGATAATCCCACTTGGAGTCTTGACGGACAACTCTACCTCAAGAAATTTGGGGATTGATTCTATATTCTTTGCAAACTTGGAATAAATAAAGGAATGCGTAGAACCAGAATCAAATAAAGTACTTGATAGTTTTGAGAGGACGACAAGAGTACCTGCTACCACATCGTTCGGAACTTCAACTTCAGTTGTTATGATAGCGAAAGCAAGACCTTGCTCCTTTGGACTATGCTGAGGTTGATGGTGATTCCCCTCCACCACCCTTGGATTTGGACATTGATTAGCAAAGTGCCCAAGCTGTCCACACTTGAAGCATGTGACTTCGGGTAGGGACAGAACCATCTTTCCTCTGTCATTAGTGTTGGGAAGTTGAGGCTTCACATCACTACGACAATTCCGAGAAATATGGCCTTCTTTTCCACACCTATAGCACTTACCACTTCCGATCAAGCAGTTCCACGAATGCTTATTCCCACATTTATTGCATGTGGCATGTTGCATATGCTTTCCACCTCTTTCCTAATCAAAAATTCTTCCCAGGCTTGGTTCTAGAGTTCTCTTCTTCTCAATAGCTTTGTGAGACCACTGTGTCTCCCCAAACTCTAGTTCAACTTTCATAGCACTTATAACAATTTCTTCATAGCTATCATAGTCCCTATTGGCTAGATTATTCCGTAGATGAGGTCGTAGTCCACCAAAGAATCTATCAACCTTCCCATTAGGGTCCATGACGAAGCTTGAGGTATAACGGGAAAGCCTTGTGAAGTTCATCTCGTAGGTTCCAACTGATTCATTCTCCTTTTGCTTCAGCTCGAGAAATTCTTTCTCCATTCTCGTTCTCATCGAATGAGGGAAATACTTATTAAAGAATATTCCCTGGAACTCTTCCCACTCCATAGATTCCATCTCTCCTCGTGGCTTCGTGTTTTTTATCAGTGACCACCACTGATCAGCTTCTCCCTCTAGGCGGTAAATAGCAAGGGTTACTTTTTCTTGTTCCGAACAATGAAATACAGAAAAGATCTTTTCAATGGAGCTTATCCATTGTTCCGAAACCAATGGGTCAGTAGATCCACTGAATGTTGGTGGTCGTGGGCGCATGAAGGACTCAACAGAAAGTTGTTCCCTTCATGGTGAGATCGGCCTCTCAGCTTGATTCAAGTTATTACTCATAACTTGAGTCAGTTGGTTCATCATTCACATGAATGTTTCCATACGGCTTCCATCAGAGGGCCGTCAGCACATGGTGCATTGCGGTCACCATCAGAACGGTTCCTCCTATTGCCCTCCATTTTATAAAAGAATAAAAACTTAGTGAGAAACTTATTTCATTTATGAATCTTTTAACTAAGACTTCATGCTTAGACAATTACACTTTTCTATAATTCCTTCATAATGATTCATAAAAAGCTTGTGATTAACCAAACATATCCCCCAGGAGTGTCGTAACCAAGAGTGCAGCAAGGCCCATTATCGTGCACCAGTTCCCGTTCGAGTCTAGCTCAAAGCGGTGTTTTTGGGTTTTACCCCTATTTACATCTGTGCCAGAGCCGCCTCTACCTGCTCGTATCCAGACAGGGATGTATCTGTTTGATAAACCACTTACTCAATACTTACCAAAATACCAGGAAGTTTTCCTATATTTAAACTTTTCTATAGGGATCTTCCTAAAGTTTTTATATCCTAATTTCCACAAATAACTAAACCATCCTTTGATACCAACTATAGCATCCTGCCTTTTTATAACATAAACTTTCATTACATTACACATAACTGAGGATCTTTAAGGTCTAGTGTCTTGGAAACTAGGAACATAAAACATGAAAACAACAGCAAGCATTCTTCTTAAACACTTGAAATTATTCTCCTTAAGTTCATCCTAGGTTCACTACTGCATCTCATAACCTGGGGACATACATCACAAGAAAGGGTGAGCAGAAGGCCCAGTAAGGGAAACAAGAGGAACATTTTACATGTGAACTTGATATACTTCAATAAGGACATGAAAAGAACTTTAAGGCATGAGAAAGAAATCATGAGTTATTTCATAATAAAAATAACATTTTTCATAACTTGAAAATGTGGCTACATCATTTAACATAGACAATCATGAACATATCACCAAGGTCCATCTCCAAGGTGTCATTTGAAAATTACCAAGGTTATTCACCAAGGTATCGTGAAAATTGTAATCTCTAGTGGTTACATCATTACCCAATGCATTAGAGCGCTATCAGGGCGCACCCGTAAATTTGCCTTTATTATCATGTGAGCCACATATATCATCATCAAACATTTCATAAATAACCCATATAGCATAAAATAAATGGGTTTCATTTCATAATCATAACGTTTTAAAAACTGTTTTAAAGACATGATCTTTACATCACTTTAAACCCACGGAAAGGGAAAGCGGGTCTCATGTATGTAAATCCCAGAATTTAAAATAGAACATTTTGATATATATGTGAATACCCTTGTAGAAATAAGAGCTTTGAGTATTAACTTTATAACATAAAATAATTTTGAGAAAAGAGAGAGGCATTTTGAGACGAAAATTCTGCAGCATAACAGCTATGTTACAAGGTTTTAGTAAACATTGAAAAGAGAGGGGACATGGGTCACCCACTCATAAATGATCCATAAAACAGTAGGGGGACATAATATAAGGGATTTAAGAACATGGTAATTAAATTTTAAAGATATACCATATGAAATGAAAAACATGGAAGTGAGACAAAACAAGATTTCTCTTATGAAAATTCGGCAGCCTAACGGCGTCACTTAACTTCAATAAAAAATGATTTGACAAGATAAAATAGGGTCCCTCATCACATGATCATAAAAGATCAGTTTGATAGATTTATAGATCATACCCCATAATAAAAAAAGGAACTTGAAATACTTGACATGAAAATCGAACTTGAAAAAATGAGAAGGGTGAAAGAATCCCTTAAAAATTCGGCAGCCTAACGGCATCACTAAAACATTCATAAAACGAAATGATGAGAGTAAGAGGGGATATCTCATCATATAAACATGAAAAGGGAAGTAAGAGGAATATAAAAGAACATCCTCTCACATAAGAACATGGAGCATAAAATGAATGACATAAAAAGGATTACATGAAAAGAAAGAGAGAGGTCGGATCCCTTACCTTAAAACGTAACTCTTAAAACACAAAGGTTTGGATCTTGAGGGCTTGGGGGCAGCTTGGGAGGACTCCTTGGGAGGTAAGGAGACCAGAACTTAGTTGGGGGAGAGTTGGGAGTGAAAACTAAAGGAGGAAAGGGTGGGTATTTTTAGGGAAAGTGAGGGGACAAGGCATTAATGGCCAAGGGACACCTCATTAGTGGTTTTGGAAAAACCATGGGCTTGCCCATGGTATTTGCCCATGGTATTGGCCACTTGGGACACCTCATACCTTATCTTACTATTCATAATTCTACCATATTGAATATATACTTAATACATCATTTAATGATGTCATTAAATACCCGTAACTTAAAAACTATACTTTCACTATTCATCGAAAATTCAACTTTCTCAGAATAATCCCAAAATTTCACCTTAACCAAATATCAATGCTTTGATTTCAAAAATGAAATCCATTTTATAAAAATAATTTTCTAAATATTTTTAATTTAATTTTTTAATAGAAACACTATTCATCGAGAATTCATTTTTTCTAAGAAAAATCCCCAAAAATTACCTTAACATAATATCGATGCTCTGAGTTCAAAAATAAAGTCCTTTTTATAAAAATAATTTTCTAATTATTTTTAATTAAATTTTAAATTAAAAAACACTATTCATCCGGAAAAACTAATACTTGACTAATAATTTATGAAACAGTTATTTACCCATTTTATTGAATCACATTACTTAATCTAGGTGTCCAAATTATATTAAAACTTTCTTTGAGTGAAATTACTAATCCATTTGGTCACATTACTAATCCTAAGCATAAAATCACTATGCATAATTTACTATTCATCAAAAATTAAGTTGATCTTATTAGACTCCAAATTCCTTACTGAACACTTTTGTAGAAGACCATTTTTTGAAAATCATTACACATCATTAGTTATTTAGGGTTTTCATAAATATTTTAAAATATCCTTTTTTCCGAAAATTCATCAATAAAATACATTCTAAAATTATCTAGACATTTGAAATTTCACAAACATCACTAAAAGAAGAAATCTCAATTTATTCACCCAAAAGGATTACACAAGGAAGCTAGGGTCTCGTCACATATCCCCTTATAACACCGGCATAAGACCTAAGTGTAAGGTGTGCTATGGTGAGAGAATCTGAGGGAGGCTCAGCTAACATTGCCCTAGTAGTAATCTCTACTAACTTGAACTTCTCCCGTAGGCATTTCCGTTCAAGCTTGACACGCTGGAGTTCGGCTTGGGCTTGGTCCAAAGCGAAGCCCACAGATGCGACCTCCTTCCCAAGCTCTGATAAGTGGGCTTCATAAGGGTCGAGTCTACTGGATGAAGCCATCGACTCCTCTTTCTGCATTAGCCATTAACATCTCTATTAAATCATTAAGAGTAAGTAAATATACTATTTAAAAAGTTTGGGTCGTTACATGGTACATATAAAGGATATATTTAATGATATTATATATGATACCATTCTGGAATTATAATAATATTATGTATCATTATGTTTTAATTCTATTAAATATGAAATAGAAATGGAAGTTGCGTTCATGCGTACGTACGGCTTACCGTTTCCATGAACGGTGCATTTTATTTCTTACCTCTAAATGTTATGTAATATTATAAATGCAAGTATATAATGGATATCTATGATATATATGATATCTAAATAATTAATATAATTCTAGATATAATGGATATTTTACCCCATGAAAAAACTTGTAATTATAAAGAGTTTATTTTTGACTCAAGTACCAATGATCGTTAAAATGACCGTTATTAACTTAAATAATTAAATAGTGTTCATGACATGGTAATAAGTGATATAAAAGGAATAATGAACATCAAAAAGGTTATTAAGCAGGTATAAATTAACTCATGTTTATTATTCATGAGATTAAAGAAAGATCGAGTCAAGTCGGATATGAGGTAAGAGATCCTACCCCTCTCTTTCTTTTTAAGTACACTCTTTTATGTCATTCCTTTTAGGATCATATTTCTTCTGATTGGGATGTTATTTTATATTAATCTTACTGTAATTTTTATTTTCATATGATGGGAGACCCTATTTTCTCTCATCAATCCATTTTGGATGTTTTGATTGGCGCCGTTAGGCTGCCGAATTTTCGTAAGAGATCCAACCTCTCTCTTTCTTTTGAAGTACTCCCCTTTATGTCACTTATTTTAAGCTCCTCTTTGTTATGTTGGGGGATGTTATTTTATATTCCTCTTTCTATAAATTTTATGTTAATATGATGAGAGACCCTATTTGATCACATCAATCTATTTTTTGGATGTTTTAAGTGGCGCCGTTAGGCTGCTGAGTTTTCGTAAGGGATTTTTCATCTCACTTTTATTCTCGTGAGATTTATGCTACATTTTCCAACATTTCCTTTCAATGATATATGTACTGACCATTATTCTACTCTTTTTTTAATATACTTTCTTTTATGAGTATTTACATCAATGTTGTATTGTCCTTCTTTCATGGGGTGTATGTTTCGAAAGATACCCAAGTCGGTAAGGGAACGTTTCACCCTCCTCTTTTTAAAGACTTATTTTGTTGGGTCTTTGAATTTACATATTGTAATGTTGGGATATGTTCTTATATATCCTAATTTATGTAAATTTTATGTCCAAGTGATGAGATACCCTTTTTATCTCTCATCAACTCATTTTATGAATTTTGAAGTGACGCCGTTAGGCTGCCAAATTTTTGTAAGGGAACTTCTTAACCCAATTTCTGTTCTTTGGGTTAATCTAATACTTTCAAATTATTCCATGATATTATTATATAATATCTTTTATTTGTACTTTATTTATGTGTAATTATACTGAATACACATAATAGATCTATTTTATTTAAAAAAATGATCTTTGTATGGGACTTTGTCTCAATCTCCATTCATTGGGGCTTGTTTTGTTTTATACACAACTTTAGTTTATATGGTGTATAAACCCCTTTGACTTTTAAACTTATCCAAAAGGAATATTTTTTTATATGAATCTTTTTAGTAAACTTCATAAGTAATGTTTTTTTTGTTGTATGTATGTGGCAACAACGACTTCTCTGCCGCCATGACCATTATTTGAGTTTCGGATTCCTCTACAAGCCATAACCTTTTTTGAATAAAAAATAAATACCATGTTTTATTTTTCTTTTATTTTGGTATTGAAAATGGTTTTCATAATGTATTTATATCAATGTGTTGTATTGATATCTTGTGATTGAAAAGTGGAAATGTTATGTTTCCTTTATGCATGTTTTATGTGATACGATTATGTTATGGTTCTTGGGAATTGTTTATGAAGACGGGTGGTTCCGTGATAAACTGAGGGAGGGTGAGCCCGATATAGCTCTCCAATTCATTGGGTAACGTGAAGGAGTTAAACGTTAAGGTTTCTCTGAAGAGATTTAGGGAATATACTGTGATGAGTATTCCAAATGTAACCATGAGGGTTACTCCCTACGTAAGAATGTTATGAATGCCTCAAGTTACCTTTATGTGTTATGATTTCTATGATTTATTCATGATTTTATGAGGTATGTGATTATGTTTTATGAGTGAAGTATGATTTCAAGCATGGAATAATGTTTTCATTTCGTACTTTTATATCCCCTACTGATCTTTTTATGCTCATCCCATTTTTTTGAAATGTTTTTCACAGGTCAAGGGAAAGGTACACGATGTGATGATAGTGTCAAGGAAGTGTCAAGAAAAAATCCATGTTTTATTTTAAATAACTTTCCGTTGATGGAAAAAATGAGTACTATCTTTTATGTAACCACTTTGTTTAAATGTGGAATATAATGCACGTTTTATGATCTAATTCTCCAAAACTCTAAACCTGAAAAGATCCTCAACTTGTACTCGTGAAGTAACTCAATATTATGTAGGGTTTAAGGTTGGGGCCTTATAGTTGGTATTAGAGGTTGGTTTAGACAACCTTAGGGATTAGGAATTTTCATTAAACATATGGTTAGTCCCTAGGTCTATTATTTCTGTTATATCCTTGTTTTCTATCTTTTTAAGATCAAGAAAAGTCAGTTACAAATGGGATGAGGAGGATCTCAAACGACATTCCTATCTCTTCCCGATGACATGCTTGCAATAATTGTTGCAAAGTCCTGTTCGGATGAATGTGATACTTTTTCTAGAATACAAATCACTTGCAAGAAGTTGTTTTAGATATCAAACACCTCTACTATACCTCGTTATCTTCTTGGATCATGGGTTGTATTTAGACAAATACTATTTTCACAATATTCACATATTTTCAAGTAAGGTAAATATTATCAAGGTATTTTCAAATATTTTACCTTATCATAAGAATTTGAAGCATATTATGATTTTAAAAATGGTTCTGAAGAAGGATACCCTTGTGCAACCTATTTATATTTTCTTTTAAAATATAGTCTCTCAGAAAATACCTATGGTATTTTAAAAAGACCATTAATTGAAAGTTTCAACTCAATTTCGGTCCAACTATTTTATAGAAATCCTGGTTGATCAGATGTTTTGAAATTATATGTCATACATGATTATTTTCCAAAACTATTTTTCTGTGAAAAACCACATGACCCATGTTGTACAAGCTGTATTTTGATGGAGGAAGGAAATGATTTTGAAGGATCTCTAAATCATTGTTGCGATGCATGGACCTTATACCTATGTGAACAAGATGACGATGAAACCCAACGGACACCATGATCAAGGTATGATGTTCTTCATTTTGGGGATGGATTTATTTTATCTTATGATGGTGAAGTAAGACTTCAAGAAATAATATGTGGGGATCATAATGAATTTGGATGAAAATAAGTGGTATAAGGAAACCATTGAAGTTAAAACATGTTAGGGTTATTTTTGATATTTATAAAAAACCCCGTAAAATGGGTGACAACCAGTCGCGTTCGGCAATGCCACATGAATTGAACCCACAAAGGAAGGGCGACAAGGGTGCATAGCCTACCACTAGCCTACATGAAGTCCCTGGTTAGTATGAATTATTATTTTTGGTAAAATTATATTATGTATCAATAAGAAGTTGATTTTGGTAACTTATGTTTTATCAAATGGATATCCTTAGTGTAGGAAAATGATTTGGTGATCAAGTAATAACTATTATTTTGGAATATGTTCTCTATTTCATGGAAACAATAAATGCCTATAGAAAATAGAATTATTTGAGATTTGAATTGAGGAGAAACGATGGAATTTTATTTTGGAAGAATCTATGTTTTTATTATGGACTTATATGATTTTGGGTTATCTATGAAAATGATTAACCTATCATGGAGGATATGTGATTAGGTTAATTACTTTTCAATATGATACTTTAAGAGTAACTGATGTTATTTGGATATAAATGTTAAGATTTACCTTGAAAGACTATGTGATTAAATCCTTCAGAGATTTGGGTTTCAATACTAGTTTGGATTAATTTGAGGAATTTTATGGGTAGATTTTTATTGAATGGTCTTTGTTGAACTTTGGGTATTGTTTGACAAATTTTGGAGATTAAGATTAGTTTTTATTTTTATAAAGGATTATCCTTTTTGTGTATTATTTGATCTTTTACTAACAATTTTTTGGTTTTGGTTAAGGTCTAAAGAAATGGTAAATATATAGATCTCTTTTGTGGATTAGGTGATTCTCAAGAAGTTTATTATAGTACTCTTAATGCGAAAAAGTCTTCCTAAATACTCATCTTTTGGAGAAAGTATGAGTTTGTGTAAGAAATCAAGTAAAAGTTGAAAGTCAACAAGATAAGTAAGTATGTTCCCTTAAGATCAAAAATAAATTCCGCAATGAAAATTAACTTAAAACAAAAATGTTGTCTATTAAATATTCCTACTGGGGAATTGAATACCGTTTAACCCACCACAAGTTTGTGATTTTTTTGTGGTTAACTTTCTCCTAAACATGTTTTCTATCACTCTCCCTCAGAACATGAACCTTTTCTTTTTCTTCCATATCCATGTTTACCTACATGGAATCATAGTATGGGTTAACTCAGGTGACCTATGTACTTATCTTTCTTTATTTTAAAGCAATTGTTTTACCGACTCCTGTTCCGATGTGGGACTTTCAATGATGTTTCCAAGCCCAATTTTAAAATTGCGAGGACACAATTCCCAAAAGGGGGGAAGGATGTAACACCCCAGGTAAATAAAGAATATGACATTTTTATATTTATCCCTATTTGTGAATAAAATGTTAATATTAATTTAAAGGGAAAGCTATTCTCTATGGCTTACCCAATACGCAACAACGAGTTCCTTTGAAATCTTACGTTGAACACTAATAATAAAATAATTCTATTTTAAATGGTAGTTAACACCTAGCCGTTGTAATGATGGGAATGAACAGAACTAACTAAAAAATTATTATATATGTTTGTCAAATATTTTTACTTTTTACAATAAATGTTAGAGGATTAAAAATGTGAATGAATCCAATTTTAAGCATAAACATTCTAATATTCTTTAAAAGGTCGATTAACCGCCTTTTGATGGAGAAACTCTTTTAAATCCACTTTTTACAATTTTATGTGTTATATTTGACAAAATAATACTCTTCTTTAGAATCGGGACATCAAAATTTACTTTGTGTAAATTTTTGGTATTTGTCCGATAAAGTACATTTTTTAATGAATAGTGAAAAATGTTGTATTTTAATTCAAAACCACTTTTTAATATAATTTATTTATATGATTATATTATCATTTTAATTGGTTTTAAAGTGAAATTAGAATATATTTTTACCATTCAATCCAATGGTGGTCATTTGAATTAATATCACTTTGAGATTGGACATAAACGAGTGTAAATCTTTTGATATATATTGTTTCTTAAAAACACGCTATTTGATTTGAATGCGGGATTTAATTATAAAATTAATTAATGAAACTTATATGTTATGAATTTGGTAAAAAGAAATAATTTTTGAATTCAGAATATAAAATATATCTTAGGGTGATTTTTTGGTATTTTTCTGAAAAACCTTAATTTTTTATGAATAGTGAAACCACAAAGTGGTAGCTACAAAAACTGATTTTTCGTTTAAATGGAACTTTACCACTTCTGTGATTTGAATTTCAAAAATCCAATATAAATTATTTTCATTATTAAGTAAAATTTGATTCAATGGGATGAAAATAATTTTTGATGAAAAGTAACTTTTAAGTTTTATTAATCGCGATTAAAGGTAATTAGTGTGATTTAAGGAAAAAATGATATTATAATAAATTGAAAATATCTTGAAACTTGTTCTAACCCAATTTTATGAGTCATGGAAGACCAAGAAAACCCATGGGTAGATTTTTGGGACCCCATGGAGCCACTTGTGTAAGATAATGACATTTATGCCTTTTATTTAATGTAAAAGTAAAAATGACACAAACATGTATTGTTTTACTAAAACAATTTTTACATGGAGTTATTCAAGTCATATTTTTGACTATAAATAGTCATCGGAAAGATAAAAATATTTTATAAAGCATTGAATTTTTTTATAATTTTTATACATTAAAAAAATTAAATTATCTATGACATCATGATGATGCAGCGATTACCTCATTATTTAACGATTTAAATAAAATGAAAAGATAATGTAAAATTTAAGACCTACACATGTAAAAAACCTATTGTATGGGATTAGTTGGAAATATTATCACCTTATACTCGAAATAAATCAATGTGGGACCTTTAAAATCCAAAACACATTTGAAAATAAAGTAACATTTTATACCTTTCCAAGAGTGCCCCTCCTCTCCTCTTATAAAAGGCCCCCACATCTACCTCCTTACCCACACCTCTCAAGCCTTTGGCTCGTCCAAGATATGATCATTTTGTCTCTCCACATACCTCTCCTCATCCTAGAAGACTTAACTTAGGCAGGAAGCTCTTCAATAATCCCTTTTGGCTCAAACCAAAGGGAGTTACCCGATTTTAAGGCAACATCTTCACTTGTGCTCTTTTGTTTTATTTTTCTTCTCCAACCCCCTAAACTATTTTTATTCATTTATTTGGTAACAAAACTAGTATCTTACATATACTAGGATGTTTTTATAAGAAGTATTCGAGATACAATTACACACACCTAAATTTAATGGTTAAAGAACATACTGTTTCTGTGGATGGTGAATTTATGCCTCACGAAACGATGATTGTTCAATATTCTTTTAACACCTTCAAAGGTGTCAATTAAGATGAAACTATATTTATATATGATATATAATATGTTTACGTTTTCATTAAGATTCTGTATTTTTCATTTATGGAATACCTTTATGGTTTCCATTATGGTTAAACGCGATATCTTCATTTTAGGAAGTGTGGACTACTGCCCCCTCAAAGTGATTTGATTCGTTAATACCATATGTGGTATGTATAAAGGATAGATTTAATGATATTATATATGATACCATACTGGAATTATAATAATATTATGTATCATTATGTTTTAATTCCATTTAATATGAAATAGAAATGGAAGTTGCGTTCATGCGTACGTACGGCTTACCGTCTCCATGAACGGTGCATTTCATTTCTTACCTCTAAATGTTATGTAATATTACAAATTCATGTATATAACAGATATATATTATATATATGATATATAAATAATTAATATAATTCTGGATATAATGGATATTTTACCCCATGAACAAACTTGTAATTATAAAGAGTTTATTTTTGACTCAAGTAGCAATGATCGTTAAAACGACCGTTATTAACTTAAATAATTACATAGTGTTAATGACATGGTAATAAGTGATATAAAAGGAATAATGAATTGAAAAATGTTATTAAGGATGTATAAATTAACTCATTTTTATTATTCAGGATATTAAAGAATGATCGAGTCAAGTCGGATACGAGGTAAGGGATCCAACCGCTCTCTTTCTATTTAAGTACACTCTTTTATGTCATTCCTTTTAAGCTCATATTTATTATGTTTGAGATGTTATTTTATATTAATATTACTGTAATTTTTATGTTCATATGATGAGAGACCCTATTTTCTCTCATCAATCCACTTTGGAAGTTTTGATTGGCGCCGTTAGGCTGCCGAATTTTCGTAAGAGATCCAACCTCTCTCTTTCTTTTTAAGTACTCTCCTTTATGTCACATCTTTTAAGCTCCTATTTGTTATGTTGGGGGATGTTCTTTTATATTCATCATTCTGTAAATTTTATTTTAATATGATGAGAGACCCTATTTGATCACATCAATCCATTTTTTGGATGTTTTAAGTGGCGTCGTTAGGCTGCCGAGTTTTCGTAAGGGATTTTTCATCTGACTTTTATTCCCGTGAGATTTATGCTACATTTTCCACCATTTCCATTCAGTGGTATATGTACTGACCATTATTATACACTTTTTGTAATATAATTTCGTTTATTAGTATTTAAATCAATGTTTTATTGTCCTTCTTTCTTGGGGTGTATGTTTTGAAAGATACCCAAGTCGGTAAGGGAACGTTTCACCCTCCTCTTTTTAAAGACTTATTTTGTTGGGTCTTTTAATTTACATATTTTAATGTTGGGATATGTTCTTCTATATCCTTATTGATGTAAATTTTATGTCCAAGTGATGAGATACCCTTTTTATCTCTCATCAACTCATTTTCAGAATTTTGAAGTGACGCCGTTAGGCTGTCAAATTTTTGTAAGGGAACTTCTTAACACAATTTATGTTCTTTGGGTTAATCTCATACTTTAAAATTATGTCATGATATTATTATGTCCTATATTGTATTTTTACTCTATTTATGTGTAATTATAATTAATACACATAATAGATCTATTTTATTTAAAAAAATGATCTTTGTATGGGACTTCGTCTCAATCTCCATTCAGTGGGGAATGTTTAGTTTTATACACAACTTTCTTTTATACGGTGTATAAAACCCTTTTACATTTACACTTATTCAAAAGGAATATTTTTTTATACAAATCTTTTTAGTTAATGACAAAAGGAATGTTTTTTTGTCGTATATATGCGGCGACAACGTCTTCTCCGCCGCCATGACCATTATTTGAGTTTCGGCTTCCTCTACAAGCCATAACTTTTTTTGAATAAAAAATAAATACCATGTTTTATTTTCCTTTTATTTTGGTATTGAAAATGGTTTTCATAATGTTTTTATATCAATGTGTTGTATTGATATCTTGTGATTGAAAATTGGAGATGTTATGTTTCCTTTATGCATGTTTTATGTGATACGATTATGTTATGGTTCTTGGGAATTGTTTATGAAGACGGGTGGTTCCGTGATAAACTAAGGGTGGGTGAGCTCGATATAGCTCTCCAATGCATTGGGTAACGCGAAGGAGTTAAACTTTAAGGTTTCTTCGAAGAGATTTAGGGAATATACTATGATGGGTATTCCAAACGTAACCATGAGGGTTACTCCCAACGTAAGAATGTTATGACTGCCTCATGTTACCTTTACGTGTTATTATTTCTATCATTTATTCATGGTTTGATGAGGTATGTGATTATGTTTTATGAGTAAATTATGATTTCATGCATGAACTAATGTTTTCATTTCGTACTTTTATATCCATTACTGAGATTTTTATGCTCATTCCAAGTTTTTGAAATGTTTTTCACAGGTCAAGGGAAAGGTACATGATGTGATGATAGTGTCAAGGAAGTGTCAAGAAAGAATCCATGTTTTATTTTAAATATTTTTCCCTTGATGGGAAAAATGAGTACTATATTTTATGTAACCACTTTGTTTAAATGTGGAATGTAATGCATGTTTTATGATCTAATTATCTAAAACTATAAACCTGAAAAGATCCTCAATGTGTATTCGTGAAGTAACTCAATATTATGTAGGGTTTAAGGTTGGGGCTTTATAGTTGGTATCAGAGGTCGGTTTAGACAACCTTAGGGATTAGGAGTTTTCGTTAAACACATGGTTATTCCCTAGGTCTATTATTTCAGTTATATCATTGTTTTCTATCTTTTCCAGATCAATAAAAGTCAGTTAGAAATGGGAGGAGGGGGATCTCAAACGACATTCCTGTCTCTTCTTGATGACATGCTTGCAATAATTATTGCAAAGTCATGTTCAGATGATTGTGAAACTTTTTCAAGCAAACAACTCACTTGAAAGAAGTTGTTTGAGATATCAAACACCTCTACTATACCTTGTTATCATCGTGGATCCTGGGTTGTATTTAGACAAATACTATTTTCACAATATTCTCATATTTTGAAGTCAGGTAAATATTGTCAAGGTATTTTCAAATATTTTACCTTATCACAAGAATTTAAAGAACATTATGATTTTAAAAATGATGCTGAAGAAGGAGACCCTTGTGCAACCTATTTATATTTTCCATTAAAATATAGTCTCTCAGCACATACCTATGGTATTTTAAAAGGACCATTAATTAAAAGTTTTAACTCAATTTCGGTCCGACTATTTTATAGAAATCATGTTTTATCAGATGTTTTGAAATTATATGTCATACATGATTATTTTCCAAAACTGTTTTTCTATGAACACCCATATGACCCATGTTGTACAAGATGCATTTGGATAGAGGAAGAAAATGATTTTGAAGGATCTCTAAATCATTATTGTGATGCATCTACCTTCTACCTACGTGAACAAGATGACGATGAAAACCAAGGGACACCATGATCAAGGTATGATGTTCTTCATTTTGGGGATGGATTTATTTTATCTTATGATGGTGATGTAAGACTTCAAGAAATAAGATGTTGGGATCATAATGAATTTTGATGAAAATGAGTGGTATGAGGAAACCATTGAAGGTAAAACATGTTAGGGTTATTTTTTATATTTAAAACAAAACCCGTAAGATGGGTGACAACCCGTCGCGTTCAGCAATGCCACATGAATTGAACCCACAACCGAAGGGCGAAAAGGGTGCATAGCCTACCACTAGCCTACATGAAGTCCCTGGTTAGTATTACTTATTATTTTTGGTTAAATGATTTTATGGATCAAGAAGAAGTTGATTTTGGGAAATTGTGTTTTATCAAATGGATATCCTTAGTGTAGGAAAATGATTTGGTGATCAAGTAATAACTATTATTTTGGAAGATGTTCTCTATTTCATGGAAACAATATATGCCTATAGAAAATAGAATGATTTGAGATTTCAATTGAGGAGAAATGGTGGAATTTTATTTGGGAAGAATCTATGTTTTTATTATGGACTTATATGATTTTGGGTTATCTATGAAAATGATTAACCAATCATGGATGATATGTGATTAGGTTAATTATATTTCAATATGATACTTTAAGAGTAACTGATGTTATTTGGAGATAAATGTTAAGATTTACCTTAGAAGACTATGTGATTAAATCCTTCAGAGATTTGGGTTTCAATATTAGTTTGGATTACTTTGAGGAATTTTATGTGTAGATGTTTATTGAATGGTCTTTGTTGCACTTTGGGTATTTTTTGACAAATTTTGGAGATTAAGATTAGTTTTTCTTTTTATAATGGATTATCCTTTTTGGGTATTATCTGATCTTGTACTAACAATTTTTTGGTTTTGGTTAAGGTCTAAAGACATGGGAAATATATAGTTCTCTTTTTTGGATTAGGTGATTCTCAAGAAGTTGATTATAGTACTCTTAATGCGAACAAGTATTCCTAAATACTCATCTTTTGGAGAAAGTATGAGTTTCTGTAAGAAATATAGTAAAAGTTGAAAGTCAACATGATAAGTAGGTATGTTTCCTTTTGATCAAAAACAAATTCCTCAATAAAAAGTAACTTAAAACAAAAATGTTTTCTATTAACTTTTCCTACTAGGGAATCGAATACCGTTTAACCCACCACAAGTCTGTGATTTTTTTGTGGTTAAC
Organism: Viscum album; assembly: GCA_963277665.1. Taxonomy (NCBI): domain Eukaryota; kingdom Viridiplantae; phylum Streptophyta; class Magnoliopsida; order Santalales; family Viscaceae; genus Viscum; species Viscum album. The sequence goes on from OY728127.1 coordinate 597,080,422, forward strand.
TTTCTCCTAAACATGTTTTCCATCACTCTCCCTCAGAACATAAACCTTTGCTTTTTCTTCCATATCCATGTTTTCCTACATGGAATCATAGTATGGGTTAACTCAGGTGACCTATGTACTTCTTTTTCTTTCTTTTAAAGCGATTGTTTTACCGACTCTTGTTCCGATGTGGGACGTTCAATGATGTTTCCGAGCCCAATTTTAAAATTGCGAGGAAACAATTCCCAAAAGGGGGGAATGATGTAACACCCCAGGTAAATAAAGAATATGACATTTTTATATTTATCCCTATTTGTGAATAAAATGTTAATATTAATTTAAGGAGAACTCTATGCTCGATGGCTTACCCAATACGCAACAATGAGTTCCTTTGAAATCTTACGTTTCACTCTAATAATAAAATAATTTTATTTTAAATAGTAGTTAACACCTAGCCGTTGTATTGACGGAAATGAACCAAACTAACTACAAAATGATTATATATGTTTTTCAAATTTTTTTACTTTTTATAATAAATGTTAGTGGATTTAAAATGCGAATGAATCCAATTTTAAGCGTAAACATTCTAATATTCTTTAAAAGGTCGATTAACCGCCTTTTGATGGAGAAAATATTTTAAATAAACTTTTGAAAATTTTATATGTTATATTTGACAAAATAAAACTCTTCTATAGAATCGGGACATCAAAATTTACTTTGTGTAAATTTTTGGTATTTGTCCGATGAAGTTCATTTTTTAATGAATAGTGAAAAATGTTGTATTTTAATTCAAAACCTCTTTTTAATCTAATTTATTTTTATTATTATATTATATTTTTAATTGGTTTTAAAGTTAAATTAGAATATAGTTTTACCATTTAATCCAATGGGGGTCATTGTAATTAATATCACTTTGATATTGGACATAAACGAGTGTCAATCTTTTGATAGACATTGTTTCTTAAAAACACGCTATTTGATTTGACATCGGGATTTAATTATAAAATTAATTAATGAAACTTCTATGTTATGAATTTGGTAAAAAAGACATAATTTTTGAATTCTTAATATCAAATATATCTTAGGGTGATGTTTTGGTATTTTTCTGAAAAACCTTAATTTTTTTATGAATAGTGAAACCACAAAGTGGTAGTTACAAAAAATGATTTTTCGTTTAAATGGAACTTTACAACTTTGGTGATTTGAATTTCAAAAATACAATATAAATTATTTTCATTATTATGTAAAATGTGGTTCAATGGGATGAATATAATTTTTGATGAAAAGTAACTTTTATGTTTTATTAATCACGATTAAAGGTAATTAGTGTGATTTAAGGTAAAAATGATATTATAATAAAATGAAAATATCTTGACACTTGTCCTAACCCTATTTGATGAGTCATGGACGACCTAGAAAACCCATTGGTAGATTTTTGGGACCCCATGGAGCCACTTGGGTAAGATAATGACATTTATGCCTTTTATTTAAAGTAAAAGTAAAAATGACACAAACATGTATTGTTTTACTAAAACAATTTTTACATGGAGTTATACAAGTCATATTTTTGACTATAAATAGTAATTGGAAAGATACAAAGATTTATCACATCATATTATTTGTTTTATAATTTTTAGACATTAAAAAAATTAAATTATTTATGACATCATGATGATGCAGCGATTACCTCATTATTTAACGATTTAAATAAAATTAAAAGATAATGTAAAATCTAAGACCTAAACATGTCAAAAACCTAATATATGGGTGGATTTCTAACTCTTATCACCTTATCCTAGAAATACATCAATGCGGGACCTTTAAAATCCGAAACACATTTGAAAATAAAGTAACATTTTATACCTTTCCAAGAGTGCCCCTCCTCTCCTCTTATAAAAGGCCCCCACCTCTACCTCCTTACCCACACCTCTCAAGCCTTTGGATCGGCCAAGATCTGATAATTTTGTCTCTCAACATCCCTATCCTCATCCTAGAATCCTTACCTTAGGCAGGAAGCTCTTCAAGAATCCCTTTCGGTTCAAACCAAAGCGAGTTACCCGATTTTAAGGTAACGTCTTCACTTGTGCTCTTTTGTGTTATTTTTCTTCTAAAACCCCCTAAAATCTTTTTATTCATTTATTTTGTTACAAAAAAAGTATCTTCCATATACTAGGATGTTGTTATAAGAAGTATTCGAGCTACACTTACACACACCTACATCTAATGGTTAAAGAACATACTCTTTCTCTAGATGGTAAATTTCTGCCTCACGAAACGATGATTGTTCAATATTCTTTTAACACCTTAAAAGGTGGCCATTAAGATGTAAATATATTTATATATTATATATAATATTTTTATGTTTTCCTTAAGCTTATTTATTTTTCATTTATGTCATACCTTTATGGTTTCCATTATGGGTAAACGTGATATCTTCATTTTTGGAAGTGCTGACTACCGCCCCCTCAAAGTGATTTGATTTGTTAATACCATATGTGGTATGTATAAAGGATATATTTAATGATATTATATATGATAACATACTGGAATTATAATACTATTATTTATTATTATGTTTTAATTCAATTAAATATGAAATATAAATGGAAGTTGCGTTCATGCGTACGTACGACTTGCCGTCTCCATGAACGGTGCATTTCATTTCTTACCTCTAACTGTTATGTAATATTATAAATGCATGTATATAACGGATATAAATGATATATATGATATCTAAATAATGAATATAATTCTGGATATAATGGATATTTTACCCCATGAACAAACTTGTAATTATAAAGAGTTTATTTTTGACTCAAGTAGCAATGATCATTAAAATGACCGTTATTAACTTAAATAATTACATAGTGTTCATGACATGGTAATAAGTGATATAAAAGGAATAATTAAATTGAAAAATGTTCTCAAGAAAGTAGAAATTAACTCATGTTTATTATTTAGGAGATTAAAGAACGATCGAGTCAAGTCAGATACGAGGTAAGGGATCCTACCCCTCTCTTTCTTTTTAAGTACACTCTTTTATGTCATTCCTTTTAAGATCATAATTCTTATTATTGGGATGTTCTTATATATTACTATTACTTTAATTTTTATGTTAATATTATAAGAGAACCTATTTTTTCTCATCAATCCATTTTGGAAGTTTTGATTGGCGCCGTTAGGCTATCGAATTTTCATAAGAGATCCAACCTCTTTTTTTTTGAAGTACTCTCCTTTATGTCACTTCTTTTAATCTCCTCTTTGTTATGTTGGGGGATGTTATTTTATATTCATATTTCTGTAAATTTTATGTTAATATTATGAGAGACCCTATTTGATCTCCTAAATCCATTTTTTGGAAGTTTTAAGTGGCGTCGTTAGGCTGCCGAGTTTTCATAAGGGATTTTTCATCTCACTTTTATTCTCGTGAGATTTATGCTACATTTGATACCATTTACTTTCAGTAGTATATGTACTTCCCATTATTCTACTCTATGTGTAATATACTTTCGTTTATGAGTATTTACAACAATGTTTTATTAGCCTTCTTTCATGGGGTGTATGTTTCGAAAGATACCCAAGTAGGTAAGGGAACCTTTCACCCTCCTCTTTTTAAGACTTCTTTTGTTGGGTCTTTTAATTTACATATTTTAATGTTGGGATATGTTCTTATATATACTTATTGATGTAAATTTTATGTCCAAGTGATGAGATACCGTTTTTATCTCTCGTCAACTCATTTTCTGAATTTTGAGGTGACGCCGTTAGGCTGTCAAATTTTTGTAAGGGAACTTCTTAACCCAACTTCTGTTCTTTGGGTTAATCTCCTAATTTCAAATTATGTCATGATATTATTATGTCCTATATTTTATTTTTACTTTATTTATGTGTAATTATAGTAAATACACATAATAGATCTATTTTATTCTAAAAAATGATCTTTGTATGGGGCTTCATCTCAATCTCCATTAATTGATGCATATTTTGTTTTATACACAACTTTATTTTATATGGTGTATAAACCCCTTTGAATTTTAAGCTTATTCAAAAGGAATATTTTTTTATATGAAGCGTTTTACTAAACGAAAAAAGGAATTCTTTTTTTGTCGTAATTATTGTCACGACCCGTCCTCGGGGCCCGTGCCGTGACTACCCCAAGCCCGCCTTCCATAGGCCAGGGGCTGGCGACTAGCACCAAAGGCGTAAAATCCCAATAACTGGGAAGGCATTGCCTTTATAAAAGAAAACAAGCACCACAGAGTACAAGCGGAAGTAAACACTAAGTACAAAAAGAAGAGCTGAAAAGTAAAAAGGGGCCGGAAATACAAGCCCAACTGTAAAGTACAACTCGAAAGGGAAAACAGCGACTGAAAAGTAAAGCTGCTACGCTGAGATGTCCACTGGAAATCCCACCTGAAGGGTGGGTACAGATAGCTCCTCTGCTCCTCGGGTCCCGCCGTCTGCTCCGAGTATGTCCCGCCCAGTGGTCTGCCTCTGGGTACCGCCTCGTCGTATAGTCCACCTCCAGGTACCGTCCAGTCCTCGAACACTCGGCCTCTGCCAGTACTGGCCGTCGTCTGCAACCAACACAACGAGGTGCGGGCATAGCCCGTGCAGGGGTGAGTATAACGATACTCAGTAGGGACCCCGAGACCCTCAAGGTCTCACTAAAACCAACAAGTATAACCACAAGAAGATCACAACAGATAAACTCTACTTAGGTATATGCCCATACATATACCTAAGTTATCAAGTAACCCATCTAAGTCATGAGGAAACACAAGGATCATGAGATCAACGGATAACCACTACCCAGGTATATGCCTATACATATACCTAAAGTTAGCAAGTGACCCATCTCAATCATGAAGTAAACACAAGGTCAAAAGTCTCAGCTCAAACCAGGATTTTCATTATCGAAACCGTAACTGCTGAAGAGCCCCGTCTCTGAAGTGTGCAGTAGTCCTGTCACGACTCCGAGGTACTGCTCACTAACCTAAGACTGCTGAGGTACTCCTCCTGTCGAGTACTGCGGGTTTGCGGCCAACTACCTGGCGCTCCGTCCGCTGAGGGTCTGTCGCCAAATACCGGGCGCTACCCAGTTAGCCTGCTGAGGTACTCTCCGGACGAGTACCGCGGGTCTGCGGCCAACTACCTGGCGCTCCGTCCGCCGTGGGTCTGCTACCAACTACTGGGCGCTCCGTCCACTGGGCTAGTCGACTCACTCCAAGTCGAGTCGGTCAAGCAGTCGTCAGGTCTCAGCCGGCTACACGGTCTCCGTACTCTGCACGCTCGTCTCCGGGAGGATCCGCTCCACGAGCTACTGGTCGATACTCCAAGTATCACAAAGTCCCACGAAGAAGTGTCTCATAGAACCGTCTCGTCACAGGGGTCTCAACGCAACAGACGGCGCGTCGATCGGACGCCCGGTCTGTGAGTTATTAGCCTTTTCGTCCCAGGGGCCCGGTTGGTTTCGAGTGCGAACCAATCCCGGCCGTATCTCAACTGTACCCCGAACTCCCATAGGGTATACTCATAGGGACCGTTACTAAACGTAACCACCAACGCCGCTGACGGCTCGTCAAGCGGACGTCCTGTCTGTAAGATATCAGCTTTTCCGTTCCAGGGGCCCAGTTGGATTTCGGGTACAATCCAACCCGGCCATACTCCGACTGCATCCAAAACTCGGGCGGAGTATGTCAAAAGTTCCGTCTCATCAAGAGGAAGTCAACGAAACAGACGGCGCGTCAATCGGACGCCCGGTCTGTGAGTTATTGGCATTTTCGTCTCCGGGGCCCGGTTGGTTTTTAAGGAAAAACCAACCCGACCGTACTCCACCTGCGTCCAAACCTCGGGCGGAGTATGCCAAAAGATCCGATTCACTAAGAGGAACACAACGCGACTGACGGCGCGTCAATCGGACGTTCGTGGCTCGAGATATGAGCGTTTCCGCTCCGAAGGCCCGGTTGGTTTCGTGAACGAACCAACCCGGCCGAACTCAAAGTAACCCGAAACCTTGAGTGCGATATATCGAAACGACCGTCTCGATCCAAGGATCGCGTTGCCGCAGACGGTCCGTCATTCGGAGGTCCGAGGCTCAAGTTATGAGCCAAAAACCAAATCAGGTTCGAAACGGGGGGGTCCGGGTCCGGGCCGACCCGGCCCGACCCCCCCCCCCTGGGCGGCGCGGCGGCCGGCGGCGGCGGCGGCGGCGGGCCGCGCTGGCGGCGGCGGCGGGCCGCGCTGGCGGCGGCAGCGGGCCGCGCTGGCGGCGGGGGGCGCCGCACGGGGTGCCGCACGCGGGGGCTTGATTGCCCCCGCTGTCTACTGGCGGCGCGGCTTAGCCGCGCCGATTTGTTGAGCAAACCGCCCCCTCACATGAGGGGGCCTCCTTGAGCGGAACCGAGGGGGCAGCCGGCCCCCTCCCTTTAAAAAAAACCGCCCCCCTCTTTAAGAGGGGGGTTTTGCCAGATGGCCGGGGAATTAATTCCCCGGTTCCGGCCGGCCAGCCGGCCGGCCGGTTTTCTCCAACGGGACCGGAAATTTCCGGTCCCCTTCGGCTTCCGACGCCGGCGGCCCGGCCGCCGGTCTTTCCTTCCGCCGCGGCCCGGAACCGGCCGCGGTCTTCTCGTCCCACCGCGGCCCGGAACCGGCCGCGGTCTTCTCGTCCCGCCGCGGCCCGGAACCGGCCGCGGCGTTCGTCGTCCGGCGCGGTGCGACGGCACCGCGCCCCTTTCGCCACACGTTAATTTCTTTCAACGCGGCGCGACGGCGTCGCGTTCTTGATGTTCCTTCCATGGCGTGCGCGCGACGGCGTTGTGTAAAATAAACGCACGATCAACCACGTGGTGCGACGGCACCACGCCTCTTGCTTCCACCCGCAAGAACAAACAAGATTGTTGGAGGGGGTTCGGCCGTGTTCGTGCGGTCCGGCCCCCCTCACGTTAAATTAATAACGCATCTTAAAATAATCAACATCCCACGTTAGTTGTACGAACCACGAGAAAATGTGATAATTAAATATTAAATCAACCACCCCTACCTCGGGTTTAGGATTCAAAGGTTCTGCTACGCTCCGCGGAAGACGGCGTCGCGGAGGTCGGGTGTCGCGGTCGTCGTTCGTCAAATCCGTTGACGAAGTGCTATGCCCGAAGAGACACGACGTTGGCGGATCTTCGTTTGCTGACGAAGGTTGTCCGAAGAAGAGATGGCGTCCCCTTCGTTGTCACGGTGAACGAAGAAAGGAGTTGCGGCGTTCTCGATAGTCGCACGTGACGGAGTCGTGGAACATCGGTGTCGATTCCCTTGACGTCGGAGGAAGAGTCGTTGTCGAAGGCGTTCGTCGCGGAAAACCGACGCGGAAGGGATGTCGCGGAAGAAGTACGTCGCGTCGCGGATACGGCGTCGCGGATGGATCGTGTTCTTCGGCGGAGAAGTTCTTCGTTGAAGAACGTCGTTCTTCGCGTTCTTCGTTGAGTTTGAAGAAGAAGGAGAGGAGCCCTCCACCTCTCAAGAAGACAAACGATCAACCCAAAATAAAATAAGATCACATCTCATTTTATTATTACAAAACATAAAAGAATTTCAAAAGTTTGAAATTCAAAAGAGATAACTCCACATTTAACTCACTTATTTAATATACATGAATTGTATAATTAAATATAAGTTAACTTGTCAAGCCATTAAGAGGGAGAGTGGGGAGTTGAAAAGGTGGGGGTTCGTGTGGGCCCCACCACACTTAATCCTCCCAAGGGAGGTTAAGTGGGTGTGGGTCCCACTTCCAACCTCCTTTGAGAGGTTTTAAGAAGTTAAAATAAAATTTGTCTTAAACAAATTTTATTTAACTCAACTGAAAAACCCCAAAACTAACTTTCAACTTGCAACAAACGCAACTCCCGAAAAGGTCTCTTTAAGCGATTATCGGCGCTGCGAGTTCATCGGTGCCCTCGGATTTCAATTCCGAGCACCGGATCAAAAGTTAGGAATTCCCGCTCGTTCGTTCACTGAACGTACCCGAGCCAAACTTCAGAAATTAATTCCGGGCACTCCGGGCCTCGGAATCAGGTGCCGTCTGAAACCGCGCTCTTGTAAAATTCTAAAGAAAATTAAGAAAAAATTTCCCTTGAATTTTACGGGTCTTTACAATTATGTAGCGACAACGACTTCTCCGCCGCCATGACCATTATTTGAATTTCGGCTTCCTCTACAAGCCATAACTTTTTTTGAATAAAAATAAAATACCATGTTTTAGTTTTCTTTTATTTTGGTATTGAAAATGGTTTTCATAGTGTTTTTATATCAATGTGTTGTATTGATATCTTGTGATTGAAAAGTGGAAATTTTATGTTTCCTTTATGCATGTTTTATGTGATACAATTATGTTATGGTTCTTGGGCATTGTTTATGAAGACGGGTGCTTCTGTGATAAACTAAGGGCGGGTGAGCCTGATATACCTCTCCAATGCATTGGGTAATATGAAGGAGTTAAACATTAAGGTTTCTCCTAAGAGATTTAGGGAATATACTGTGATGGGTATTCCAAATGTAACCATGAGGGTTCCTCCCTACGTCAGAATGTTATGAATGCCTCAAGTTACCTTTATGTCTTATGATTTCTATGATTTATTCATGATTTGATGAGGTATGTGATTATGTTTTATGAGTAAAGTATGATTTCATGAATGGAATAATGTTTTCATTTCGTACTTTTATATCCCTTACTGACCTTTTTATGCTCATCCCATGTTTTTGAAATGTTTTTCACTGGTCAAGGGAAAGGTACATGATGTGATGATAGTGTCATGGAAGTGTCAAGAAAGAATCCATGTTTTATTTTAAATATGTTTCCGTTGATGGGAAAAATGAGTACTATCTTTTATGTAACCACTTTATTTAAATGTGGAATGTAATGCATGTTTTATGATCTAATTCTCTAAAACTCTAAACCTGAAAAGATCCTCAACGTGTATTCATGAAGTAACTCAATATTAAGTAGGGTTTAAGGTTGGGGCCTTATAGTTGGTATCAGAGGTCGGTTTAGACAACTTTAGGGATTAATAGTTTTCGTTTAACACATGGTTAGTCCCTAGGTCTATTATTTCAGTTATATCCTTGTTTTCTATCTTTTTCAGATCAAGAAAAGTCAGTTACAAATGGGAGGAGGAGGATCTTAAACGACATTCCTATCTCTTCCTGATGACATGCTTGCAATAATTATTGAAAAGTCATGTTCAGATGATTCTGAAACATTTTCTAGCATACAACTCACTTGTAAGTAGTTGTTTGAGATATCAAACACCTCTACTATTCCTAGTTATCATCGTGGAACATGGGTTGTATTTAGACAAATACTATTTTCACAATATTCTCATATTTTCAAGAAAGGTAAATATTATCAAGGTATTTTCAAATATTTTACCTTATCACAAGAATTTGAATCATATAATGATTTTAAAAATGGTTCTGAAGAAGGAGACCCTTGTGCAACCTATTTATATTTTATTTTAAAATATAGTCTCTCAGCATATACCTATGGTATTTTAAAAGGACCATTAATTGAAATTTTTAACTCAATTTCAGTCCGACTATTTTATAGAAATCATGTTTTATCAGATGTTTTGAAATTATATGTCATACATGATTATTTTCCAAAACTGTTTTTCTATGAACACCCATATGACCCATGTTGTACAAGATGTATTTGGATGGAGGAAGCAAATGATTTTGAAGGATCTCTAAATCATTGTTACGATGCATGAACCTTCTACTTATGTGAACAAGATGATGATGAAACCCAATGGACACTATGATCAAGGTATGATTTTATTCATTTTGGGGATGTATTAATTTTATCTTATGATGGTGAAGTAAGACTTCAAGAAATAAGATGTTGGGATAATAATGAATTTGGATGAAAATGAGTGGTATAAGGAAACCATTTAAGTTAAAACATGTTAGTGTTATTTTTGATATTAATAAAAAAAACTCGTAAGATGGGCAATAACCAGTTGCGGTCGGCAATGCCACATGAATTGAACCCATAATCAAAGGGAGACAAGGGTGAATAGCCTACCACTAGCCTACGTGAAGTCCCTGGTTAGTATGACTTATTATTTTTGGTTAAATTATTTTATGGATAAAGAAGAAGTTGATTTTGGGAACTTATATTTTATCAAATGGATATCCATAGTGTAGGAAAATGATTTGGTGATCAAGTAATAACTATTATTTTGGGAGATGTTATCTATTTCATGGAAACAATATATACCTATAGAAAATAGAGTGATTTGAGATTTCAATTGAGAAGAAACGGCAAAATTTTATTTTAGAAGAATCTATGTTTTTATTATGGACTTATATGATTTTGGGTTATCTATGAAAATTATTAACCTATCATGGAGGTTATGTGATTAGGTTAATTACTTTTCAATATGATACTTTAAGAGTAACTGATGTTATTTGGAGATAAATGTTAAGATTTACCTTGGAAGACTATGTGATTAAATCCTTCAGAGATATGGGTTTCAATATTAGTTTGGATTACTTTGAGGAATTTTATGGGTAAATGTTTATTGAATGGTCTTTGTTGAACTTTGGGTATTGTTTGACAAATTTTGGAGATTAAGATTAGTTTTTATTTTTATAAAGGATTATCCTTTTTGGGTATTATCTGATCTTGTACTAACAATTTTTTGGTTTTGGTTAAGGTCTAAAGACATGGTAAATATATAGTTCTCTTTTGTGGATTAGGTTATTCTTAAGAAGTTTATTATAGTACTCTTAATGCGAAGAAGACTTCCTAAATACTCATCTTTTGGAGAAATTATGAGTTTGTGTAAGAAATATAGTAAAAGTTGAAAGTAAACGTGACAAGTAAGTATGTTTCATTAAGATAAAAAATAAATTCCTCAATGAAAAGTAACTTAAAACAGAAATGTTGTCTATTAACTTTTTCTACTGGGGAATCAAATATCATTTAACCCACCACAAGTTTGTGATTTTTTTGTGGTTTACTTTCTCCTAAACATGTTTTCTATCACTCTACCTCAGAACATGACCCTTTGCTTTTTCTTCCATATCAATGTTTTCCTACATGGAATTATAGTATGGGTTAACTCATGTGACCTATGTACTTCTCTTTCTTTCTTTTAAAGCGATTGTTTTACCGACTCTTGTTCCGATGTGGGACTTTTAATGATGTTTTCGAGACCAATTTTAAAATTGTGAGGATGCAATTCCCAAAAGGGGGGAAGGTTGTTACACCCCAGGTAAATAAATAATATGAAATTTTTATATTTATCCCTATTTTTGAATAAAATGTTAATATTAATTTAAAGGGAATGTTATGCTCGATGGCTTACCCAATACGCAACGACGAGTTCCTTTGAAATCTTATGTTGTACTCTAAAAACAAAATAATTTTATTTTAAAGGGTAGTTAACACCTAGCCGTTGTAATGATGGGAATGAACAGAAATAACTACAAAATGATTATATATGTTTTTCAAATATTTTTACTTTTTACAATAAATGTTAGAGGATTAAAAATGCGAATGAATCAAGTTTTAAGCGTAAACATTCTAAAATTCTTTAAAAGGTCGATTAACCGACTTTTGATGGTGAACCTATTTTAAATCCACTTTTGACAATTTTATGTGTTATATTTTAAAAAATAAAACTCTTCTTCAGAATCGGGATATCAACATTTACTTTGTGTAAATTTTTGGTATTTTTCCGATAAAGTTCATTTTTTAATGAATAGTGAAAAATGTTGTATTTTAATTCAAAACCACTTTTTAATATAATTTATTTATATGATTATATTATCTTTTTAATTGGTTTTAAAGTGAAATTATAATATATTTGTACCATTTAATCCAACAGTGGACATTGGAATTAATATCACTTTGATATTGGACATAAATGAGTGTCAATCTTTTGACAGATATTTTTTCGTAAAAACACGCTATTTGATTTGACAGCGGGATTTAATTATAAAATTAATTAATGCAACTTCTATGTTATAAATTTGGTAAAAAAGACATCATTTTTGAATCCATAATATCAAATATATCTTAGGGTTAATTTTTGGTATTTTTCTGAAAAACCTTAATTTTTTATGAATAGTGAAACCACAAAGTGCTAGTTACAAAAACTGATTTTTCGTTTAAATGGATCTTTACCACTTCTGTGATTTGAATTTCAAAAATCCAATATAAATTATTTTCATTATTAAGTAAAATTTGGTTCAATGGGATAAATATAATTTTTGATGAAAAGTAACTTTTAAGTATTATTAATCGCGATTAAAGGTAATTAGTGTGATTTAAGGTTAAAATGATATTATAATAAAATGAAAATATCTTGACACTTGTACTAACCCTATTTTATGAGTCATGGACAACCAAGACAACCCATGAGTATATTTTTGGGACCCCATGGAGCCACTTGTGTAAGATAATGACATTTATGCCTTTTATTTAAAGTAAAAGTAAAAATGACACAAACATGTATTGTTTTACTAAAACAATTTTTACATGGAGTTATACAAGTCCAATTTTTAACTATAAATAGTCATTGGAAAGATAAAAATATTTCCTACATCATAGTGTTTTTTTATAAATTTTAGACAATAAATAAATTAAATTATTTATGACATCATGATGATGTAGCGATTACCTCATTATTTAACGATTTAATTAAAATGAAATGATAATGTAAAATCTAAGACCTAAACATGTCAAAAACCTATTGGATGGGTGTATTTATAACTCTAATCACCTTTTCCTCGAAATAAATCAATGTGGGACCTTTAAAATCCGAAACACATTTGAAAATAAGGTAACATTTTATACCTTTCCAAGAGTGCCCCTCCTCTCCTCTTATAAAAGGCCCCCACCTCTACCTCTTTACCCACACCTCTCAAGCCTTTGTCTCGGCAAAGCTCTAATCATTTTGTCTCTACACATCCCTCTCCTCATCCTAGAAGCATTACCTTAGGCAGGAACTTCTTGAAGAATCCCTTTTGGTTCAAACCAAAGGGAGTTACCTGATTTTAAGGTAACATCTTCACTTGTGCTCTTTTGTTTTATTTTGCTTCTCCAACCCCATAAACTCTTTTTATTTATTTCTTTTGTAACAAAAACAGTATCTTACATATACTAGGATGTTTTTATAATAAGGATTCTAGATACAATTACACACACCTAAATCTAATGGTTAAATAACATACTGTTTTTGTGGATGGTGAATTTCTGCCTCACGAAACGATGATTGTTCAATATTCTTTTAACACCTTCAAAGGTGGCCATTAATATGTAACTATATTTATATATGATATATAATATTTTTATGTTTTCCTTAATCTTCTGTATTTTTCATTTATGGAATACCTTTATGGTTTCCATTATGGGTAAACGCGATATCTTCATTTTAGGAAGTGCGGACTACCGCCCCTTCAAAGTGATTTGATTCGTTAATACCATATGTGGTACGTATAAAGGATATATTTAATGATATTATATATGATACCATACTTGAATTATAATACTATTATGTATCATTATGTTTTAATTTCATTAACTATGAAATAGAAATGGAAGTTGCGTTCATGCGTACGTACAGCTTACCGTCTCCATGAACGATGCATTTCATTTCTTACCTATAAATGTTATGTAATATTATAAATGCATGTATATAAAAGATATATATGATATATATGATATCTAAATAATGATTATAATTATTGATATAATGGATATTTTACCCCATGAACAAACTTGTAATTATAAAGAGTTTATTTTTGACTCAAGTAGCAATGATCGTTAAAAAACCATTATAAACTTAAATAATTACATCGTGTTCATGACATGGTAATAAGTGATATAAAAGGAATAATTAACTTTAAAAAGGTTCTTATGAAAGTAGATATTAACTCATGTTTATTATTCATGATATTAAAGAATGATCGAGTCATGTCAGATACGAGGTAAGGGATCCTACCCCTCTCTTTCTTTTTAAGTACAATCTTTTATGTCATTCCTTTTAAGCTCATATTTCTTGTGATTGGGATGTTATTTTATATTAATATTACTGTAATTTTTATGTTAATATGATGAGAGACCCTATTTTCTCTCATCAATCCATTTTGGATGTTTTGATTGGCACCGTTAGGCTGCCGAATTTTCGTAAGAGATCCAACCTCTCTCTTTCTTTTTAAGTACTCTCCTTTATGTCACATCTTTTAAGCTCCTCTTTGTTATGTTGGGGGATGTTCTTTTTTATTCCTGTTTCTATAAATTTTATTTTAATATGATGAGATACCCTATTTGATCTCATCAATCCATTTTTTGGAAGTTTTAAGTGGCGCTGTTAGGCTACCGAGTTTTCGTAAGGGATTTTTCATCTCACTTTTATTCCCGTGAGATTTATGCTACATTTTCCACCATTTCCTTTCAGTGTTATATATAATGCCCATTATTATACTCTATGTGTAATATACTTTTATTTATGAGTATTTACATCAATGTTGTATTGTATTTCTTTCACGGGGTGTATGTTTCGAAAGATACCCAAGTCGGTAAGGGAACCTTTCACCCTCTTATTTTTGAAGACTTCTTTTGTTGGGTATTTTAATTTACATATTGAAATGTTGGGATATGTTATTATATATCCTTATTGATGTAAATTTTATTTCCAAGTGATGAGATACCATTTTTATCTCTCATCAACTCATTTTATGAATTTTTAAGTGACGCCGTTAGGCTGTCAAATTTTTGTAAGGGAACTTCTTAACCGAATTTCTGTTCTTTGGGTTAATCTCCTACTTTCAAATTATGTCATGATATTATTATTTCCTATCTTTTATTTTTACATTCTTTATGTGTAATTATAGTGAATACACATAATATATCTATTTTATTTAAAAAAATGATCTTTGTATGGGACTTCATCTCAATCTCCATTCATTGAGGCATATTTTGTTTTATACACAACTCTCTTTTATACGGTGTATAAACCCCTTTGAAATTTACTCTTATTCAAAAGGAATATTTTTTTATATGAAGCTTTTTACAAAACGAAAAAATAAATGCTTTTTTTTTGTCGTACGTATGAGGCCACAATGACTTCTCCGCCACTGTGACCATTATTTGAGTTTCGGCTTCTTCTACAAGCCATAACTTTTTTTTGAATAAAAAATAAATACCATGTTTTAGTTTTCTTTTATTTTGGTATTGAAAATGGTTTTCATAATGTTTTTATATCAATGTGTTGTATTGATATCTTGTGATTGAAAAGTGGAAATATTATGTTTCCTTTATGCATGTTTTATGTGATACAATTATGTTATGGTTCTTGGGCATTGTTTATGAAGGCGGGTGGTTCCGTGATAATCTAAGGGAGGGTGAGCCCGATATAGCACTCCAATGCATTGGGTAACACGAAGGAGTTAAACGTTAAGGTTATTCTGAAAAGATTTAGGGAATATACTGTGATGGGTATTCCAAACGTAACCATGAGGGTTACTCCCTACGTAAGAATGTTATGAATGCATCATGTTACCTTTATTTCTTATGATTTCTATGATTTATTCATGATTTGATGAGGTATGTGATTATGTTTTATGAGTAAAGTATGATTTCATGCATGGACTAATGTTTTAATTTGGTACTTTTATATCCCTTACTAAGATTTTTATGCTCATCCCAAGTTTTTGAAATGTTTTTCACAGGTCAATGGAAAGGTACATGATGTGATGATAGTGTCAAGGAATTGTCAAGAAAGAATCCATGTTTTATTTTAAATATGTTTGCGTTAATGGGAAAAATGAGTACTATCTTTTATGTAACCACTTTGTTTAAATGTGGAATGTAATGCATGTTTTATGATCTAATTCTCTAAAACTCTAAACCTGGAAAGATCATCAACGTGTATTCTTGAAGTAACTAAAGATTAAGTAAGGTTTAAGGTTGGAGCCTTATAGATTCACACATTATTTCTCTAGTATATTGGATCAGTTGATAGATTTTACATGAAAGGGGAAGCCTTTCATGTGGACAGAGAGGTGCCAGTAGGCTTCCTCGGAGTTGAGGAAACAATTGATGATATCTCTCATATTGAGATTTTTAGAGCAGTGTGTACAATACATGGTGTTATATGATGCATTAGTTAGTAAGTACAATTTGTTTTGATGCAAAGGAAGGTGCTGATTTCCTATAGTTATTTCCAGCTAAGACCACATGCACAGAACTATGTGACTCAAGATATTGGGATATCAGTGGTAGTATTCACACTGAAGATGTGTCAAAACTACCTAATGGTTGGTAAACCTATGGTTTATTCTAATCACAAGAGTCTCAAGTATATATTCACTCATAAATATCATAACTCAAGATAGAGGTGATGGGTAGAGTTCCTCTAGGACTATGACTTTTATATTATCTATACTCATGGGAAGGTGAACATGGTAAAATATTTTCTCAATATGAGTTCTTTCTCAAAGTTTATGAGAGAGGAATTAGAGTAGTTGGAGTGTTTTTAGTAATCCTTTGTGTATGGGGATGGAGTAGCTTACCTATAACCAATGGTTTTTACCCCTATGGTTTTACAGTGATTCAGGGAGATATAAATTGGGTATATTGACTCTAAGACCCTACACACTCATATATCCATTGGACATGCTCTAAATGGATTTTCTTAAGGCAGGGGGATCACATTGTTCTTTTTAGGGGATGTATGATGATAACCATGAAGTTTTGGGAGGTGGTTATGAGTTATTATAATAAATATCCCTTGGTGGTACATCCATGGATGTCGAAGATATAACATGACCTTCGACATCAGTTTTGGTGTCCCAAGATGAAGAAGGGAGTTGGAGAGTTTTTATGTTGATGAATTACTTGTTAGTAAGTGAAAGTTTAACACCATGCTCTATAAGGTTTACCTAAAACCCTTGAGGTTCCACAATGGAAGTGATTTGGGATATCCATCGACATCCTGATAGGGTTACCACATTCGTCTGAGGGACATGATTCCATCAGGGTGATTATAGGCAGACTCACCAAGTTGATCCACTTCCTAGCTATTTGAGATCATAGTATAGTAGAGTTAATAGGATTACTATATGTTCATAAGATATTATAACTCCATGAGGTTCAATCGACACTCATTTATGACCATGATTCTCACCTCACAATCATGGTTATGGAAGGGATTTCATGATGCTTTTGGGGAATAGATGTGTTTGAGCATAGAATTTCACCCCCAAGCTCAGGACTAGACTAAGTATTCCATTCTAGTCATGGAGGACATGATTAAGGATTATATTTTGGACTTTGTACATATTTGGGAGGATCAACTACAATTGTTGTAGTATTCATAAAACAAAATTGACATTCCACTATCGGTATGGCATTGTTTGGGGCCTTGTACGAGAGACCCTATAGGTCTCCACTAGGCTAGACCAACCCCAGAGAGTGATAAATTATGGGACCTGAGTTTGTATGATCTAGTAAAGATATTTTGAAGATAATATAGGAGAATATAATGACCCGATAAAGACATCATAATTCATATGTGGTCTGATGATGGAGGCCTTTGGAGTTTATGGAGGTAGACTATGTGTACCTGAGGGTCTCACCTCGATGTGGGTTGTGGGGATTTGGATTGGGTAGAATTTTATCGTCAAGATTCATTTAAACATTAAATATTGTGTATATAGTTGTAAACGTGGAATACAAATTAGTTTTACCACCCAAGTTGGACTAGGTACACGACATCTTCAACATGTCACAACTGAGCAGGTGCATGCACGAACCATCACACATTATCAACCGAGACGAGTTGGACATTGATGGTAAGGCTACATTTGATGAGTACCTAGTAAATTTTGAGGATCAGTAGCTATGTAACCTTTATAGGTGAGATATTCCTTTAGTTTGTGTCTAGTGGTAGTATGTGAATCATTAAGAGAGTACCTATGAGGGAGAGACCCAAATGCATATTCAGTACCCAAATATCATTGTGTATATTTTTTTTGTATTTTTTTGATGTAAAGCCCCATATTGTTGAGACTTTCATGACACTAATTTTTCAATTTATTGATTTGGAATATTATATTGATTATTTTTAGATCTTGGAATTGATATGGCATGAGATTATGAGTCCCAGTGTGACCGAAATTAATTTTGTAAATATATTAAATATCACGTGTGCATAGTTTTTATGAAAAAGTGGAATAAATACTAAACAAAGGATCATATTAGAAACCTAAGACCATCATGGAAATTAGATCATGGATTTTACTCTTGGTGCGAACTACCCTTTTTCAGTGTCAGGAGAATCTGTAATGTGAATTCAACGGTGAATAAATAAAATAAGTAAAATAAGTTATTTATTTTATTTAATGTGACACATAAACATAATCACTCTCTATTTAAACATTCTTATAGCCAATTATAATGTCTAGAAACATAACCTTGATAATTCTTAGGCCCACTAGGTCGAATACTCTGAAGGGAGGGGGTGAATCAGGGTTTGGGAAATTAAAAAAACTTCCCCTTTTGATCTTTTTTCAATGTAAAAAAAACTATATTCTCCGTATTTCCCCTAGAAAATAATGAACATAAATTAAAGAATACATGAGACAAATAAATTTTTACTTGGTTCACCCTCACTGGGCTATATCCAGGGAGTATAGAACTTCACTATACCAATGTACCAAATCTACTAAATGCGGACTACTTTTTACAATGTTTGGAATGGACTCATTGTCCCTCTTGGTTTACAACCAATAAAAATATGTAAGATCACTTCTCTCTCAACTAAAGAGTGCTAACTAATTCTTCAGAAGATACACTCAATGTTTATAGACTTGTAGATACTTTTATTATCTTTAATGAATTAACCCTTTAATGTAAATAGATGATCTATTTATCTCCCACTTTCATCCTCTGATGAATACCACTTTTCCAATGAACACTGGGAAATACCCTTTAAAAACTGTTGAAAATAACATTGCTTCATGAAGTTACTTATTTTACAAAGATCACTAATTCACGAAGAATCCTATTTCAAAAAGATCATACAAACATTTTTGAAGTAACTACCATTCAAAAAGTTCAAATTAGCCTTCATGAAGTTCACATCTTTCAAAGAGCTCAACATAACTATTGTGAATCTCTTTCCTTTCAAAGATCTCAACAAGCCTTTGAGAATTCTATTTAATTACATGAATCCAAACTTAGATTCCATGAAGTAATTTCAAAACCCACCTTTGAAAATTGAGGGGCTATCCTATTTATAGGAATTTACCACGGATTCTAAAACCATTCATGCCATGTCAGCACCATATCAGCCCATTTTTCAAAGCTATGAAATTTTTTCTGAAATTATATCTTGTTTGTAAATCTCCACGACAATTTTATAGGTTCTCAAATATCATCGTAATCGTAGATCCTTCCCTAAGAAACTTCTCACCTCCATGATTCTCACTCGTAATGCTCTTCACCTCTTCCATTCGCGAAGCTCATCATAATCATAGATATCACCATCAAATTTCTTTGATTATTTGCGAAATCAACTTCACGAAGCCCATATTCATGAAATTCAGGAATTTTACATGTTTATATGAGATATTCAAATAAATACCCTTTTCACGATGCTAAAAAAACTCCAAATTTTGGACCCCCAAAATTTGGAAAACACTGTAAAACGATGTCACCTTATATCTATACTTTTTGTAGCACCTCTAGATCTTCCTTTCCTTTGTCATGGTTCTTTTCCAACATGGGGTTTCAAAAATATTTATGGAACACGATAACTCACCATGGGAACCTACTTTGTGGAAAAAAACCACCAACCCAAATATTTTGTAATGTTACCTTGAGTGATTTTTCCCAAAAATAATTGATAGAGTGAATTTGAGAGAGCCTTGGTGAACAATGACGAAAGATCAAGGTTCGTCTAAGGGAACAAAATTTGAGGATCTTGACATTGAAAACAATGCATATTGAGTATTCATTAGTGATCAATCCAACTTGATGTAAGATATTTATATTATGTGGATTTATCCCCATTTTTTTTATCCTACATTAAACACGAATTAATCAACCAACATATTGATTCACGGTTCGATAGTATAGTCAGTGTAGGATTATTTTTCAGGGATTTTCGGGGGAAATTGTTTATTTTTTATTTATGGATTTTTTTTCAATCTAAAAAAAACTGATCAAGTTTAACCCAAACTTGGATGATGTTCGTTCCACTATTATGTGTTTCTTGGTTTTATCCCATTATTATTTGTGCTTTCATCACTAGAACTTCTCTTGATTGGTGGTTCAACCAAAGTACCTAGTAATCCTTCATTTCACACTCATTTCATAGTGCAACTGATTTATACTATAGATCTAGGTTCGAATTGAAGATTGGATTGAGCTACAGTTACAGATCAAGTCTGGGTTAGAGTTATTCATGCTATTTTTTTCCTGAGGCAATCAGGATGAGTGATAAAAGGGATTTTTCCATGTGAATTAGTGACCAGATTCTGGCAAGCAGTGACAAAGAGGCTATGTGGGGACTATATCCTTGCTTACATGTGAGATAAATGGTGTATCTAGAGGTGAAAAAATCATGGGAAAACATGTACTAAGAACCCATGGGTTCTATGAAATCCTAGTATACACAATGTTTATTTTAGAGTTACATGATTTGTGGGACCCCCTATATACCACTAGGTTTTTGTAAAGAAGATAAATATCACAAGACATGTGACAACTGTCACATGGAATATGAAACATACTTGGAGTCTTAGTGTATAACTAGGTAGGTACAAAGACATGGACAAGATTAGACGAGATCAAGAACACCACGCACTAGTGTATAGATATGACTTGACATACACTAACACAGTTGGGGGCACACAGGCTTAGAAACACTCTGTACTTAGATAAATACATGAAAATGGGTTGTGTTACATGGGTAAGACATAGTGCTAGAGGTATATTACATGTACTAATAGTACATTCCACATACTCCTTAAAATATGTCTTAGAACCCTTATCCTATTTAGCTTCGACACATTTTTTTGGGGAATTTTCCCTTGATCCATTCCTTGATGGTTTAGTACGGAGTCACTTCCTATTCATAGGATGGTGATCCACTCTAAGGAACTTCTATCATGGAATGAGTTGTTAGAACCATTCCATCAGGACCATAGAGAGATCCTCTATCATTATAATTTTCCTAGGTGGGGGTTTTGGTATCGTAGTGACCAACACTACATAGGAATAGATCACCCACTTAGTGGGTTAATTGAGATTGTGTTGTTGGTATACCCCATGACCTTGGGTGTGATCCCCATTCTGTGTATCATTCACTTAAGACTTTCAGCATGTAATCCTCTTGGAGATACTCAATGAGAATGAAATATTAGAAGGATTACACCACTAATATATGATTTGAGGAATGTGTTATCTTGGATGAGTACTATGTAGAAACTTCAAACAGGAATCCTAGGATGGAATTGATGTTGTGACATTTTCTTGCGACTATAAGTTTTTGTTGAGTATATCTTGATATTATTTTTATATGTGTTGCTAACATATAATTGTGACGGGATGACTGTTAGTCTTGATGTTATATTCATTATGATTTTAATGTGTCTTATTGGGTAATTTTATACTCACCCATGCATGGTATTTCCCTGCATGTGTTATATCTTATGTAGGAAGTTGACCTTTTGATAGAGTCATAGAGGGATCAATACAAACAGAGCTTAATGAGCCAGACAGACTAAGGTGTGTAACTACTAAAAAATAGGCCTTTAAAAATCTCAAACGTGGCTTTTATCAGTGCCCAAGCATCACTGACAATAGGAGTGAGATTAAAATCCTAATGCATTTGTTAGAATTAGAAAAGCATTGATAAAAGGGTCCTTTATCAAGGATTTTAGAAGAACTGATAAAGGAACCCCTTTATCTGCACTTTTAATTAGCACTGATAAAGAGGAATACAATAATGTGTTGTAACATCACATTGTAGAATTGGTGCACTGTTCTTTAACTGTACATTAAGACACTAGAAACAAACCCAAAAAAAAGAAAAATCAATTACCAATACAGAATTTAAAAGAAATAAAATATATAACACAAATATAAGAAGAAAATAGATTATAAAAATTTCAAACAATGTTTTATACAATTATATGGGTAATTAAAAATTATTCCATACATTAACAAACATCAATGTCACTGTCTTTTCCCCCTAACCCCAACTCATGTTATTCTCAAAAAAACAACCCTTTCTCGAAAAAATAACAAACCTATTCAAGAAAACCATTCTTATGTTAGTAATAATATAAAGAAATAAATTTAACAAAAAGTTTTAGTTATAAGCTAAACTATGAGTCATATCATGAACATTGTGTATCAAAATGAGTTATAGTTGATTCTTGCACGTGAAACCATTTTTTATTCATCTTCAAAAATTATCTCTATTAAAATTAACTAAATAAGTATAAGATAAAAATTATAAGTAAATTAATTAATTAAAATATGACAGAATGATGAGAAAACAGTTTAGGCTCACTTTCTAGGTTTTCACGACGTGATGCATGTTTTAAAATAAAATGACACTTATATATTTTAAAGATTCACTTTGAGTCATACTAGTCATATAAAGTGTCGAATTGAGGTGTGTATAACTCATACATGTAAAAAATTAATTATGGAATGTTTTCTTAAATTATTAAAATTATTTTAATGCATTTGATCAGTTTTGTGCAAATTAATTATCTTTTAGACTAAAATGTCATTTTAAAGTGGAAACACACACTTTGAATTATGCTGGTCACATCATGTATTAATTTGATGAGTAATAGATTCATACACATCAAAAATGACTAATTAATAATTTACATAAATTATCATGAAAATTGGACTATGTTTTCTTAGTTTTACTTAAGTGACACTTTTTGAACTAAAATGTCAACATTAAACTGATGATAGACACTTGGAGTCATATAGGGAACATCATGTATTAGATTGATGCAAGGATGATTATTACACATCAAAAATGACTTAGGGATTATTTTAATAAAGTATCTAAGTAATTAGAATGTGTATTCATGTTTTTGAGTGTGTCAGTTTTCTATTTTACTAAAATTAATCTCTATTTTAAATAAAAATACACTTGGAGTAATACCAGTCACACTATGAGCCAGATTGAGGAGAGACTGATTCCTACACATTCCAAATGACTTATAGACAATTTTAATAATGTATCAAAACATCTGGAATGTGTTTTATTAGTTTTGAGTATATTATTTGTCTTTTTTTTTAATTTTCTTTAAACTAGAAACACGTACTTTGAGTCATACTGGTCATATCTGGTGCCGGTTTGACATGAGACTAATTATTACAAATAATAAATGACTAATGAATCATTTTACTAAATTTTCAAGGCAATATGAGTGCATTTTCTCATTTTTTAGTGAGAGATAGTTTTTGAACTAAAATATCAATTTTCAACTAATAACATACACTTTGAGCCATTTGGGGAACATTATGTATCAAATTAAGTTGTGACTAATTAATACTCATAAAAAATTACATATTTATAATTTTAATGAAGTATAAAAACAATATGAATGTATTTTCTCAGTTTTTATTATGCCAATTGTCTTTTTTACTGAAATTAAAGACAATTTTAAATAAAAAGATACACTTTGAGTCATATCAGTAACACTATGCATCATATTGAGGTGTATCTAATTTCTAAATGTCCCAAATAATTTTTTTTAACATTTTACTAATGTTTCAAAAAAATACGAATGTGTTTTCTTGGTTTTGAGTATATTATTTATCTTTTTACTAAAATATAATTTTGAAACAAAAACTCACAATTTGAGTCACAGTTGTCACATCCTATGGAATTTTGAAATGAGAATTATTCCTAAATTAAAAATATGTATATGTGAATCATTTTACTAAATTATTAAGAAAAACCAAAACAGTTTGATTAGTTTTCAATGATCAGATATTTTTAAACTAAAATTACAATTTTAAACTAATAATGGAAACTTTAAGTCATACTAGCTACATTGCGTATTATATTGAGGTGCGCCTATTTATAACATTTAAAAATTGACTTATATATAAATTTTATAAAGTATCAAAACAATTATAAATGATTTTCTCAGTTTAGATTATGTCAATTGTATTTTTACTAAAATTGAAGTCAATTTTAAGTAAAAAGACACCCTTTGACTCATATCGATCACACCATGCATCAAATTGAGGTTAGTTTGATTACAACAAGTCAAATATTACATATAGATCATTTTTATAAATTATGAAAACAATCTGAATGTGTTTTCTCAGTTTTGAGTGCATCCCTTGTCTTTTTTAGTAAAATGTTATTCTAAACTCAAAACATGTACTTTGATACATACCAGACACATCATGTGTTGGTTTGATATTAGAATAATTCATACATATTGGAAATTAATTATGAATTATTTTCCAACGTTATTATGATAATATAAGCATTTTTTATCAGTTTTAAGTGGGTGATAGTTTTTGATCTAAAACATCAATTTAAAACTGGTAACAAACACTTTGAGTCATAATGGTCACATCATGTATTATATTGAGGTGATGCTGATTAATACACATAAAAAACAACTTATGTATCGTTTTAATTGATTATTAAAATATTAAAAATGTGTTTTTTGTCTTGATTATGTTAGTTGGTCTTTTATACTAAAATAAATGTCAATTCTAATTAAAAATATGAAATTGGAGTCATATTAGACACAACATGCATTGAATGGTGGTTTGATTGATTTTTACACATCCCAACAGACTTATGAATCATTTTAATAAATTATTTAAATAATACATATGTGTTTCTTAGTTTTTTGTATGTCACTTATCTTTTTCAAAAAATGTCATTTTAAACTGGAAACACGCACTTTGAGTCATACCAGTCACATCGTGTGTCTGTTTAATGTGAGACCAATTAATACACATTAAAAATAAATTATTAATCATTTTATAAAATTATATATACAATCTAAGAACATTTTATTGGTTTTTATTGAGTGATAATTTTTGGACGAAAATTTTATTTTTAAACTGATAACAGACACTTTGTGTAATACCGGTCACATCGTGTATCATATTGAGGTGCTGATGATTACTACACATAAAAAATGACTTATGAATCAATTTAATAAAGTATAAAAACAATAATAATGTATTTTACCATTTTTGATTATATTCGTTTTCTTTTTTACTAAAATTAATAATAATTTTATATAAAAAATTCACTTAGAGTCCTACCGGTAACACCATAGGTCAAATTGAGATGCAGGAGATTACTAAAAAATACCAAATGACTAATGGATAATTGTTATAAAATTTACAAATGATATAAATATCCAATGTTACAATGTTTTCCATCGCCTTGATTTTCGGAATTGACAATGGTGCATGTTGTGTCGATGTCCTTAGCCGAAAAATCATTTTTCTAAGAACATCAAATCAATATGTAATATTGTTACTTCAACAAAGAAAGGAAATGAAAATCATGGTAAAATTGGCATAAAGGAACATGTTATATTTTGTGTGTGTGTGTGTGCATTCTTATAGATATTTTAAAGTGAAACAGGGCTTCTCAATAGATTTATGCAAAAAAATAAATAAGTATTATATAAAAATAATAATGAAATTTACTTAAAAATATTATTAAAAACAATGAAAAATATTATTTAATAAAAACTAGAATATATAATTTTCATTAAGATTATATATATTCTTGACCCGTTTCCTTATTTTCATTATCTCAGTTGTAGCCTCGAAGTCTAATTTCTCATGAGAATGATCAGATTTGAACAAACCAACCAAACAAAAATAAAATAATAGACCTATATATGAAAAAAAATTATATGAGTAATACTAAAAATAAATAAATAAATAAATAAAAGATAAATATGAAATAATAAATTAAATCATTCTATATTGGGTTTACTGTGAAAAAATCAATATTTCATATTTGATTGATTAGGGGCATCCTTGTTTCTCTCCATGCAAATGAAATGGAGGAAAATTAAAGTAATGGGATAAATGAAAACACTACTAGGGTGACATGGTTTTGAGGGAGAATAATTAGGTTGAATTTTTGGTGAATAAAGGAATGAATGATGGATAGAAATATTCTAAAATTAATGAAATCTAAAAGGAATAATGAAAATTAAATCAGTGTTTCATTACATATTTTATTTAAAAACAGAGAAAGTATATCATAAAATCACCTTTACATATTTCTAAAAGGTTTCCTTTAGTATAGTATATTCTTCTGTGGGATTGGTAAAATCATCATGTGTAGAAGACATTATCCGTATGAGTAGTCAATCATTTAATTTATATGATGTTAATGTAGTAGATAATATATAATATTATGAGTGAAAACAAAGTATTTTAAAAAACACTTTTACCTTATCATTGAACCCCTTTTATTTTTATAAGGTTTTAAGTATTTGGATCCTCTATCAAGAATCAAAATCACCTCTTTGTGGTCCCCTCTAATTTATAAGATATTGAATACATTTTTTTTATTCCTGCATGGCATCATGAAACTGTCCGACGTACAAAATATTCCAATATGGTAATTCAAAAAAAATTTATCTATTATTCCAAACTGATTTAGTATGTTTTTTCAAAAAACGGATTACCAAAAATAGTGTCAATATCATTTAATTTATCAAAAAATTTATCATTCAATAGTGGATATGGTTTTGTACCATGTTCGATAATCCTGCAGAATGATGTCATCCCAGATCAGTATTATAGTAATCAAGGTAAAAACTTCCAAAAGTTTTAAAAACATAGTCTTTAAGGAATGTTTCAACCTAAATAAGTGTGTAAATTATTCAAAAATTCCATACCCCAAAAATACCATTAATTATATAGCCTAATAAATCTACATACGAAGGAAAGTCATTTATCATCCAATACGACATGACCCTCGATGTGAATTCTTCACTAATATGAGCATCATAAATTGTAACACTTGCATCCCATGTTAATTTGAAAGCATAGATCAATAAATCCAAATAGACATTAATATCATTTCAGGGTTTCTTTTGTCAATATATAAGATGGGACAACATAATGTATTTGTGTTTTATGCATAACCATGGTGGGAAGTTATAATATATCAACATTATAGGCCTTTTACTGTGAGTAATACTCTCTAAAAGAAAAGGATTTATTCCACCTGTAGATAATGTAATATAAAATTTTATCATTTCGTTTAAAAATTAGGGATACTCTTAATTATTTTTCTTACACTGAGGAGAATATATAGGATGAAATAGGCTCCCATATTTAATTATTTCATCTATATTCCATGTTTTTGTCCATGTTTTCCTGAAATCCATATAGTATTCTATGTGGTGGTATGATAGTAATGTAACATCCAAATTTTTAAAGACTTGATTCATTTTTATTGTATTGATCCATGATATAATTGGGTAATTTTATGAGCGATTCATGGCCCTTCAAAAATAATATGCAATCATTAGAAAAAATCACGTTTTTTAGAGATTATGGTGAAAGAATGTAGCCTTTGTTTTGGGTCATATGTTCTACATGGAAGTTCATTTTCTTTTGGCGGCATATCAATAAAGATACAAAATTGTTCTGTATAGTTGGATTCACTTTATCCACTATCATCTTTAAAATTATATAACTTCAATACAACTGAAAATGTTGTGGATTTAGTTTAACCAGTATACAATGGTCTCTTAGCTAAACTATTTAACTACTTAAAAAATGTTGGATAATCACAAAGGTCATCCTCAATTTTAATTTTCATTTATTACATTCAATCTCATTTATCATTTACACTAGTATTCATATCAAATGATTCATAAACTACAAAATCATCCAAATTAGTCTGCCTTATCAAATTTTCCCAAGATTAGTCCAACATATAGAGCTCTTATCTATTCTGTGACGAATCAAATGTTCTTAAAACTCATTTAAACTATTTTTAGGAATAAAAAAAATATAAAAACACAAAGGATTTTATAAGGGTCGTATGCATGCCATATTTCAAAACATGAGGGAATATTTAACTCCACCTTCATACAATTTTTTTATAAAATTAGTATGGATATATCTTCAATTCATATCCATTCTATTAGGTTCATAAAAAATTTAATTTTTATAATGAATAAATAAATTCACATAAGATATTCATTTTAAAATGTGATTGTGATAGATAATTCAAATAAGGGGAACCCAACTTTCTTCAAATATTTTTTGTATGATTTGATGGAGATTATTATTTGAACTTAAGAAAATAATTACTCCACTATGGTAGGTTTTATCCAATGAATTAATCCAAATATGAAGGTGATAGAAAATTTTTATCCTCACCATCTTCATATCATAAATTGGTCTTATCTCATTTTGTTTTTAAGACTCAACCTTATCTCTTGTGGACATCCACCAATTTTTCTTGAACTAATCTAAGTAGTAGTATTCCCATAATTGGTATTGGTGATCATTTTGGATGACTACTGATCATATTAGTTCAAGAAATATAGAAGATATGGGTGTAAAGTCTCAAGCGACAAAATGAAAAAATAACTATTTGGGAGATGAATTTTATGAGGGTGAAACCAAACCTTTGTTATCTTAAAAAATGGGGGTGCAGATTATTTTTAGAGTTTCTATTCCTAAAATAACTACATCTGAAACTAAAATAATTAAAACTGTTTTTCATATTTAATATACTAATAAATAATATAGAAAAATTCACATTGAATCTAATATAATTTCTGAATCTAGAGTTATAAAAAATTTAAAAAATAAATTTTATAAAGATAATTATAATAAAATTGTTCCTCATAGCCATATATCTAGTGTGTCATCTAGTTTGGATATTATTGTAGTGAATAAATATGATTTTGGAGTTTATTCTAAATGGATACAAGATCTAGAATGCATAAATATCCATATCATGAATTCATATATTTCCAATCCTTCATTTTTATTATTGATAAAGATCAACATAATAATTTTCTGAAAAAAATATGCTATGATTAAAACCACAAATGATGATATTAATTTATATAAACAATAATTGTCTTCAAAATATATTTCCTTCTATAAATAATCAATTAATTATGAAATAGATTATATTATGAGAAATAAAACATTAATCATTAAATATTTTCAACAATATTCAAATCATATAGGTTGTAAATGTGTATTTCATAGCATGTATAACTCGAATGATAAAATTAAGGTTTTTAAATCTATATTCGTAATTAAAGGTTTCAAAAAAAATTAATGGATTGGTTATTTTGAAAAATATAATCATTTAGTTTAATTATGATAATAAGGATATTATTTTTCTTTAAATTTGATAAATCATTTCTGTGTTCATTAAGTGGATGTTAAAATTGTAGTAATAGAAGGAAATTTAAATAACTAAATTTACATGGAATAATATGAATATTTTCTTTATAATATATTTAAAATAAATTACCTAAATTTGTTAAATCGACTTATGGTCTTAAAGAAATGGATAGAAACATGAGAAACAAGATTATTCTATTTTATCAAATGTATTTTACATAACAATTTTGATAAGTTTAATTTTTTAATTTTCATATAATTATAATAAGTTATTATTTGTATATATGTTTATGATATACTAATTTTTAAAAATAGCATGTCGGGTATTAATAAGATGAATAAATATTTTCCTCCATGATTAAAATGAATAATGTTAGAATAATAGAAAATAAATTAATTATTAAAGTTAGAATACATAGTGGGGGTTATTATTTATGCCAATATAAATATATTGTGAATATGTTTAATAAATTTGATATTCTTGGATTCAAATATGAAAATACAATATTTGACTCTAGTTTAATGTTTTTTACTAATGAAGATATACATTTATCACAACATGAACATTCTAGTAAAATATTTTCCTTAATGTATATGATAAAATATAATAATCTCAATATCACATTTGTGGTTTGTCAAATTAATTGATATTATATTAATAATAGAGTGGACAATTAGAAATGTATACTTATAATATTTTTATTCTTAACTAAGGTTAAAAAGTTCAGTTTTATATTATAATGATTAGATGCCGACATTAAGTATGCACTAATTCATGTTGAAATACTGTCATGTGATATTATCAATCCCAATATCAATAGATATTTACTCTTATATAATATTTCTTTTCTAGGGTGGGAAATAAATAGAAATTTGACATTCAATATTTGTGTCATAATTTTATAATTTAACAACTTGTATAATGGAAAAAAGTAACCATAAACTTATTAATGAAATTTTAGTTATGTAATATTTTAATTAAATTTATTTCTATTAATTGTGGAAGTGAAGAAAAAATATAAAATGATTATATTTTCATTTATAATTTATTGTATGAACATATTTATTGTAGACATGATATGGGATAAAAATATTATAATATAAAACCCTAATTATTGTTTATATAAAATCATGTAAGAACCTTGTAGATCCATTTATAAAATATATATTAAGGGATATTTATGAAAAAATTAATATATAAATTGGGATAACACCCTTAAAATGAACTATTTAGTGCCAAGTGTGATCATATAGTAGTGAAATAATCATCCCTAGATCTTTCACCAAGATACCCAAGGTTTCTCATGACTTGTAAGTGGAGGTGGACAATACAATATAACACAAAACAATATAACAAAAATAATTATTAAAATATTTCAACAAACCTAAAATCACATGAACCTTAAAACACCATTTAATGAACAACCCATTCATAATAACATAACCAATATAGTGATATCAAAGATCCATGATCAATCTATATTATAATAACAATCAACTTTTCACTTATGAATCAATAATGGGCGTAACTTTAAGGGTGTATATAAAACAACATATTAATCAAATTGGGTAAACATATCAAACATAGATTAATAAATTTTAAAATATGATAAAAGACATCAAAATTTTTATTTCAAACCCTGGAAAAACATTTTAAACAATGAATGGAAACAATAATTCCATGTTCTTTGATAACATAAAAATAATCTTGAAAAATAGTAAAAAATGGTCTAATTCTTGAAAATACTTGATCAAAATATAATGGTAATTAATTATTATTCATAATAAATTATTACATGAAATCCATTTCGATTTATTCAATAAAACCCATGGGTGGAATTTTAATGAACACTTTGTGCGAGTTATTTCCATGGAAGGAAGTTCAAATCATTTAAACTTTGGGAAATATCCATTAATGATAATGAAAAAATAAGAAAAACACTTATAAAACCATAACCCATGATGGATAATTATAATATAATTTACTTCATCTAAATAAATTTATTTTAAAGATTCAAGCATTCATGGTTCCATGTTTAAAGGAATGTGGATGTAGGCACCTACCAGAATGAATAAAATTAGGGTGTGGAAGTAATAATACAATACATGGAAGAAATAAAATCCCTTAAAGGGTAAATACAAACCAAAAATCATATAAACCCCTACTTAACATACCTTATATTGAATATTTGATTAACTAGAGAGAAATAGAGATATCGTAGGTGAAATCTTAGATTCGTTTGAGCATGGGATTCAAGGAATCATGAAAATTCCATACAAGCCTAGATTCATTCAAGCCACGAAATCTTTAATCCTTGAAATAAATATGATTACATATTGGAAATATTAAAACATAGTAAATAAATATATATAAATATATCATATAAAATGATTAAAATCCAAAAATAACAGTATATTTATGATACATTATTTATTATTTTTTAATATTTAAAACAAATTATGAGGATTTATAAGTGCAAATAAACATGAAATAGTTGCTAAATATGATTACCTATTTTTCGATAAGCTTCCTTTAGATATCTTCTTAAGGGGCAGAGTGTAACAAAACAATATTAAAAATGATTTAATACCTAACTGCAATAAAAAAATAAATAAATAAAATTTATTGATTAAATTCATAATATATTAATTGTATCACGTTATAATGAAATTATGAAATGAATAATTTTTTTATAAATTACATAAATATTATGTGTATGTGTTTCCTTATAAGATTTCATTAATTTCGTAAATATTTATTCATATGGATTATATATAAAAATGAATTAATTATGTATAGGTATGTAAAATAAATATAACACATGTTTGATATAAATTAAATTGAAAAAAAAATTATATCAAATTATGTCCATTACTCATTGCAGTTAGTCGGTATTTTTAATTATAAATCATTCTTCAATAAATATATGACTTATTCAATTTAAAAAATAAATATTTTATATTATATAAATCATATTTTAAAAAATATTATATATATATATATATATATATTTAATATATACTATTTATTAATATTATATATATATGTGTATTAAATTTATACATTTTTATAAATAATTATTTAATTAATAAAATGTTTATTATTTTTCTTAATTTAATCATTTTTATTTTTTATTTTTTTAATTCTTTCCAATCATTTTACATATTTATATATTTAATTTATAATAGTTATTATTATTTGAAATTTATTTATGATATATTAATTTTATTAATTTTTATCAATAATTATTTAATTAGTTAAAATTTTAATATATTTTTAATTTTCTCATTTTAAATTCTTATTTTTTTAATTATTTCATTTTATTAGGGAGCACTATCACTACTAAAAAAGAACAAATAAAGGATACCCTTTATTATCACATAAAATAATGTGCTGATAAACGGTACCCTTTATCAACTCTAAAAATAAAAATGCTAATAAAAAGTACATTTTTAAAACAATAAAGAAAATCATTCATAAAGGTTACCCTGCATCATTATGAAAAAAAGAACTGATAATGTATTGTAATATTAAAGGACTATTTTGTAGTAGTGTGTTCCTTTAGTTGTAGTGATAGCAGTCCCAACCCACTTTACTAGTTAGACTTGTTTTCAGTTTCATTGTGGTGGAATTATATTTTAATCTTTTTCGTTCCAGTACTTGTTTTCATACTTTGTTTGCAAAATTTTAGATGTATACATCAACGGTCATAATTTTTTTTTACATTTCAACATTTTATGGGCTTGGAGATGTTTTCTTGTGTACATTTACATAATTCTAATGCCTCCCATGTGAGTGATATGCCTACTCGGTGCTGGAAACCAACCTCTAACCTATTGAATGTGGGATTGGGGATTCATGGAATGAGACCCTTTGGAATGGTTCATGAAAATGGTATAGTTTTGGTTGAGATAACTCTTTATAATGTGTGAAGAAATGGGTTTGTGAATGTTGGTATTTATAAGTGAGTGGAGTGAATTTTTTAATAATATTAAGGTAAAGTCACTATTCATGGTTCATGTACATCCAATAATGGATAATAACATAGTGGGGGAAAGTTTAAGGTTAATTATACATAAACCATTGATTTTAAAACATGTGTTTAACATGGTTTTATGTCTCTAAATCTTATAATTTCTATATATACCGTTTTTACTTTTACCACAGTGAATACGTTTTTACCTATGTAATTTATTTTTATGCCTAAAAATAAAATTTCAATAATTAAATTATATGGACCCAATGATTCCAAATGTGAAATATTTTTTATTTAATTAATATTTTTAATTTCATTAACATCAATTCTAAAATAATAAATTTAGAGAATATCAATGTTTTTATAAAAATACTCTCCTAAGAATAAAAATTATTTTTTTGGATAAAATTATGAATGTTATTGATTTACATGATATCAATTACGTTTTTATTAACCAAATTAGTTTTATGCTTATTTAAAATAAATTCAATAAAAAATTATTTCTTTTGAATATTTAATTAAAATAAGAACATGAAAAAACTGTTTGATCCGAATAAAATATTGCTTATGATTTAAAATGTTAATAATGAATTTTCTAAATTAAAAATATTATTTTTAAATGTATCATTTTTTACTTCTTAACTATATATTTTCTCTAATATATTTCAATTTTTTCAAGTAATACTTTCTTTTTGATAAAGTTATATACATTGCAGTATTAGTAAAAACAATATTTTTCACTACTTACCTAAAAATTAAATATATTATGAAAATATCAACAATTCATCTAAATTTAATGTTGATATATTGAATTAAAAAACTAATATCATTTTATTAGATTAAATTTATATGATTGATATTTTTTTAAATATAGGTTTAAAAAACACTATTTTTTAGAAAAATGTATTTAAATTATGAAATGAACTTATTATTATTATTAGTGATTCATTTTGTTGATATTATAATGGTACAGATACTATCCCGACAGTCATATTAAGGCCATCTATTAATGATATAAATCTATTAGTTTTTATTACCTATATTACCTAATATGAAAAACATATATATTTATATGGGGAATTTCTATATATTACTTCAAGGTCCTTACATTCTTTCCCCATAAAAAAAATTGCATCCTCAAAATCTCATTTAATACAATTAGTTTAAAATTGAGGTCATTTCTATTTTATTTTGTCTTTAGTTTCCCATATCCCCTCTTCGTACTAATAATTTTTCCAAATAACTTTGATAAAGTGAGTTATCATTTAGCAAAAAACATAGTCTATATAATCCAAGATCTTCATTGACTACTCCTCATAAGAGAGATAATTCTCTAAATATACTACCGGTAGATTCATTTCATGTGAGGGATATGGTATGTTATTATTCATGAATTTTAATTAGATCATATCATGTACTTTAGACCAATTTGGGGGTAGAACTTATTTATATTCCATAGCTTTGATGCGATAAGAATGTCAAAGGGTTTTGTGTATCTGAGAATTAGATTCCCTGTATTAACAAACTTCAAAACTATCTTATATATAGATATATATATAGAAAAAAATTATTACTAACCTCAAAATCCACGTCTCATTGAGAATAATACACACAACTTTTCTATCAGCTTTGTTCTATTCTGATTTGTTGTTGAATGACCTTGACCTTTTATACCATTTCATCAATATATTTTAGTCACAACAACTTACATTCACTAAACACATACCAACATGTGAATGTTATATATTTATTCCCATACATGGATTCATATTGGGATATTTTAAGGATTTATTGGAAACAATTATTATATGGGATCTCATCTAAAGGAATAATTTGGTTTGAACCTCCCATAAAGTCCATAAAACAAGATTTTCATATATCTCAAAGTGTATGGATATTCTGTTCAAATTGGACATCAGTATGGGGGTGATAATCCATAATGAAGTTCAACTATGTGTTTAATACATGTTGAATAATTTTACAGAACATTGATGTGAGCCTCGAATCTCTATCTTATACAATCAATAGTGGTGTTCCATATAACCACAACGCTTCTCTAATGTATATTTCGGAAAGTTGATCTACTGAAAAGTACTATGGAATAGAAATAGAGTGAACATTATTTTAAATATATCCCACCACATACGATATAAAATTATTTAAATTTGATGAATTTGAAAGAGTCATGAAAAAATTCATAGTGATGATCTCCCATTTCCATGTGGTTATTGGTAATGATTGCATCATTTCATTGATATTTTAACACCATTCCTATACCTTCTGACACACCAGAAACCTTGATGTATATTTTGCAATCTCTGTATTCATATTTTCTCATTTAGAGTATAATTATACATCTCTATAAATCATCATGTATATTTTTTGGATGGAGGATTATGAGTTTTGAGCATTGTTCCAAATCTCCTTCTATATATCAATATTTGATAACATGAATTGTATTTTTAAAAATATTACAAATACTTCATCATCAATTTTTTACATTGAATATTTTCATTTTCACTCAACATCCACATTATTATGTATCTCTGCATCATTACTTTTATCTTTCTTATTTTTCATCAGAAAGGATTGTTGATAAATCATTTAAGGGAGGTAGGATGAATGACCTTTATTTATGACTCACATGTCCATCATTCACATGTATAATAATATTGAATATTTCTGAATCTCTATCATATATAAGGTTTTAGTATCTTTTTTAATTAGAGGATCTACCTTTATTCACCTTCTTAGGATGATAGTGGATTTGGATGTCATAATCCTTGATGAACTCTAACTATATTCATTGGTGCATGTTGACATCTTATAATGCCCTGAGTTTTTATGAATTATTTTTAGATAAATTAAAATTAATTGACATATTACATTTTAGGATACATAATTTTAAGCTTTCTTTATACGCTACATCACGTTTAGCTTGTATTATACAAAACATTGACTTTAAAAGAAACATTACATATTATTAAAATATTATTAGAGTTATCATCTCGCCATTGTTATGGATGGTATGAAATGGATTATCTAAAATATGAAAGTATGATTTATTAATTTTTATGAAATTAACTATTTTCTAAAAAATTAATTATAAATGAAAGTAAATACTATTAAAAAATAAAGAAAATCCTTTTAAGAAAAACCATTTTGATGCACAAATTTGTTTTATCTCAAAAAAATAAACTAAACACTTTTCATTAATTACTTTATTAATATAAATATAAATATATTATATTCAATAAACTACTTAAAATTTATATTATATCTTTTCTATGCAATAGATAAGAATAAATCCAATTTTATGTATAAAAAGATGTATTTTTTAAAAATACAAATTTTCCGCCATCTAATGGACCACTTATTTTAAAACTAACTTTTTAAAATTTTGTAATTTTTTTTGAAAAAATAAAATTTATTTTTTAAATTTTAATATAATAATTATATTAGGATTAATTTTTGGTATTTTTTGAGATGTTTCATTTTTAATAAAAAAATAAAAAATACAATGTTTTAATTGAAACCAACCTTTTTGTATGATTTTTTATATAGTTAAATTATATTTTAAATTGGTTTTAAAGTATAATTAGTTAAATTATATATAAATTAATACAATTTAGGTAATTATTATACATTTCATATTCAAAGTATATATAAAGATATTATAAATTTTTGATGTTTTTCACTTTAAAAACCCGCTTTCTCATCACATGTGTTGGTTTAATTTTAAATCAGTTTATTAAAATTATGTGATTGGAATTGAACAAAATAGATAAAATATTTATAATAATAATAATTTTTAATTTATAATAAGTAGAAATAATTTTTTACCAAAATTATTGTTGGAAAATTTTAAAATTAATCAAGACGATTAAATGAAAAACGAGGTTATCATGGGACTAAAATTTAATCTTAATAGAAAAAATAACCTATAAACATATACATAACCAATTGGTTGGAAATATTTCTACCCTTAAGAAATTAATATCTAATATTATGAGTTCTTGGTATAATTTTCCCTGATATTTTCCCATATAATATGTTAAGTAACAAAAAAGACAAAAAATGTAACTTTGTTCATTTTAACAAAAATAAATCAATGGAATAGGGAAAAAACTACATAGGTTTCATTATAAATATTATTCTAGAAGATAAATGAGTGTTATTATCCAGATAATTTAATTTAACTTTTTATAGATGATATAATTAAATTCAATTCTTAAGAAACACCAACACAAGAATTATTTAGTTAGTAATTAAATAAATCTATTGATATGAAAACATTAAAAGTGAACTAAATTGAATTAATTATAGTGTTAAATTATTTTTTTCACATTAATACACCAATTTAAAAATATATGAATATAATATATTATAATTCCATAATTTTCTTGATATTTTATATTCAGTTCCGTGAATAATTTCAAAATTGACATTATTACTAATTTATAATAAATGATATTTAATTAATTTATTTAAAATAAGTCAAATTTATATATTATATCAATTGACATTAAAATATTAATAAATATCAATTTCAGTCCATTAATGGACTATTTTTTTATTATAATGACTATATTGATCGTCAAATAGTAAAAATGTATGTTAGAATAGTTTGGGTTAAAAGAATGTTTTTACATGTTTTTGACACTCATGATAAGATTAATTCCCAAAACACATAGGATTATAATTTTATAAATTATATATAATATTTATAATAATTTAGTACAAATTATATAATAATTATCACTTTAATTTACTCTTAAATTATAAAATACTTAGGGTATAGAACTAGTTTCCATAATGAAATAATGGTAAAAAAAGGAAAATTAAGAGTTATGG
This sequence comes from Viscum album, assembly GCA_963277665.1. Lineage (NCBI taxonomy): Eukaryota > Viridiplantae > Streptophyta > Magnoliopsida > Santalales > Viscaceae > Viscum > Viscum album. The sequence goes on from OY728127.1 coordinate 597,118,660, forward strand.
AACCAAATATTTAAAAAATGTGTATAAATGTGTGGTTGAGTTTTTTATTTACCATATCATACCTCCAAAACGCTAATTATCAATTTTCTAGTAACTTGAGATATGTTTGACTTCCCAATAGTGAATAATTTTGAATATTTACAAGAATGCCACTCCTCCTCAAGTATAAAATGGAACTCACTCTCATCACTTATTCAAACCAATAAAGTCATTTGGATTGAACAAAATATGCAAAAATCATTTAAAAAAATCCATCCCATCATCCTATAATCCTTATTTTTTTTATAAAATAAATCCTTTGATGGATTTAGTAAAAACCCAAGGAGGATACTTTAAGAAGTGGTAACGATATTCAAATGAGGGTTTTATTTTATATCTTCATAAAAATCATTCAATTAATACCATATCATGATCATATTGTGTTACAAAATCATTATTTGTGGGTACGACAGACTATGACCTCAAGAACTGATGTCATTTGTTTTTCAATTATCACAGTTCAAGGTTGAACATAATTATGGAAATAAAATTTATATATGATACATGTAATAAATATGGATTTATTATGATTTGAGACACATGTTATGTTTTGAACCTAGTTTATTTATGATGTGAATATACATCCCATTTGAAATGTTATATCATGAATCTAATTATTTTTATTAAATTTTATGCTTCATGTAATGTTATTATTTTATGGGTATTATGATTCAATGTATCCAAAGTGGTAAAAGTTTGTTGCTAAAAACTCATCGTTTATCAAGATTGCTTATGATTTTTCTTCCATTAATGAAATAATATAATCCATATCTAAATAATTTTGATGGATTTTATTATATTATTTTTAACAATGATATCTAAAAGTAAGGGTACAATTTTAAACTCTTTTATACTTTTGATAATTCAAAAAAATATTTTAAGAAAATACGATGTTATTTTTATCTTCGGTCGGAAATCTGTTTTCTCCAAAAACCATATTTTATGAAAATATTTTAAAAAATGATTCAATATATTTTTTCTTAAAACAATACATTTTTAAACATTTTTTACAATTTTAAAAATGGTTGTAAAAGGAATATATTTTTTACAATCAAGTCTCCTTTGACTTCTACTGACAACATGAAAAGAATCATTGTTTTTAAATATATGTCATGTACAGAATTAACTACTGTCAGGAACACTCCATTCATTGAAGTTTGAATTATACATTTTCAATAATATTTTTAAAAATAAATTTTATTTCTTAAATATTTTGGAATTAGTTGTTTTTTAAAATTTATTTTTTGAGAAAAAGATTTTTTAAATGATTTATGTCTAGAAAGTATATCAAATGAGTTTAAAATATTCCTTTATATGATTTCAAGGTTATTTTCAATGAAAAATTATTTCAAACTACTTCAATTTTAAAAAACAATTTTTCAAATAGGAAAGAAATTTTTTTTCAAAAATGTATTAAATTATTTTTAAATCTCCATTTATATATTTTAAAAGTGGTTTTCAAATAAAAGGATTTTGGATTTTTTTGTTTTTGAAAGTGGGTTTCAATGAAATTGAATTTTCTTTAAGAAATGATCGAAGTGATATTTTAAAATCCTTATCAATATATAATGAAATCCATTGATATAGTTTTTTCTTTAAGAGGGACATGATCCAAGTACACAATTCTTATTCATTCTTGAATGGCCGATGTTAATGATGAAAAGTTATTTATAAAAACTATTTCTATTTCACAGGTTATACTATGATAATTTTCTTATAAATACCAATTATTTTCGTGGGTTATTCTATGATGAAATGATTATGAACCATGTCCCTTTTCAATAGGTTATAATACAATTTAAATTTTATCAAACCATTTCATTTCATGAGTTATGATAAGATAAAATTTTATGATCTTGTGGAACACATATTTATGATTTCATTATCTGGTAGGCATGACCTATATATCCCTCCAAAGCATTGGGTAATGATTTATATATCGTTTGGGATAGATATGGATGGAATGGGGAGTGGACCTAATAAAATAAGATAAAATTTTCATTATGATAGTTTGGGGAGTGAACCCATTTTACTATAAGGAAGGGGATGTGACTGGGGATGGTGGCGTGTCATTCCCAGTCAGTGTATCCCCCATGAGGTCCCTTGATAAATTTTGGAAACGTGACTTAACATATAATGAATGATTTTATATGATTATGTGTAGGCCACAAATATACATCTTAAGTAGATGTTATGATCTTATGGGTCATTTTAATTGATTATATTGTCATTAAAGTATTAATAATTGTCAATATTTATTCCATGACTCATGATTAAAATATTTGATACATAGGGTATGATTTTCGAATGTTATTCTCAAGTTCTCATACACTTATATTCAAGATATACCTATGCATATCCTTTATTTTTCCTTACATAGAATCTGATCTAAAACTTTTTTATGTTTCCTTTACCTAGGTTATGAAAAAAGGTTTCAAGTATCAGTACTGAAGGAGAAGATATTTATGGGAAACATTAAAAACATTCACTAGAATAATAGGTTGGGTTTCATGTTTCAAATGGAACTAAACTATTATTGTCCTTGGGCCTGTGTTTATGTAATGTAATTAATATTGATCTTAAAATTTGTAATAAATAAATATGTTAATTATGAGTCCTTATTGTTGGTATCAAAGGAAATGTTTATTTACCCTTTGGAATTCAGGAATAGAAAAATTTAGTGAGATCCCTATGTGTATTTATTTGGATATGTCTAGGGATATCTCTAAGGATAAGTATATATATGAGACAAAGTATAGGAAAAAATCATATAAATTTGGTGAATGATAGAGCAATTTGTTTCCTATAAATAAATTTTGGTATGGATACTATAAGAGAATGTGGCTCTTGCATAGTTTTACCCATGGGTAACAACCATGACAACACAGTATTGATCTAGAATCAATTGGAAACTAGTGCATGACAATTGGCTTTATTGCACACCTGGTTTGACACTATTGAGGGATATGATTTGGAAATTTACAAACTATTTACAAACTATCATTAAGTATTTAAATAGTAAATGACTATTAATAACCTAGGATAAACCTAAGATGTCATATATTTAAAGGAATTTTTCAAGATTTAGAAATACTATAAATAATTTTTCATGATTATGAGATTTTTTTATAATATTGGTGGTCCTCACAATATGATTTCTAGTTTTAGTCAATGGGGGGAAATTAAAGGAACTGGGTTAATGTTGAATGTGATAGAGAATTTTCTAATGATCAGTCAAATGGGATGATGAATGGAGTGAAGGACATTTGACTATGCCTAATCTGTTTTCAGAGAACATGATTAAAAATATATAACATAACCAACCCTTAGACACACCAAATAAAATTAGGAAATATTTCATTGAGAGTTTCAGTAGTGGAGACTATAGAATAAATAAGATTCATTTTCCTATATGCTGAGAACATGGGAAGAATTAACCAAGTGAATGTCATTGAGGAACAAGAATATGTTTTGATTATGTGAAAGAAATACAAAAAAAAGTAACTCTAAAGGAAAAATGAAATGTTCAGTTAATGGAATGGATGAAAATGTTGGATTCCCTATGATATAAATTTCTATTAAATGGTTAAAATGTGGAAATAATGGGAATTATGATAATTTGTGTCCTAAAATAAATTCTTGAAAATATAATCCTCAAGGAGGTATGACTAAAAAATATATTTATGATGATAAAGAGACTAAAAATTAAATATAAAATAAAAAGAGTATTAATAAATAAGATGACAAAGGTTAGTTATTTTCTTGATAATTAATTGGGATGAATGAAGTATTTATCTATTTTAATTCAAATATTTTATTTTCTAAATAATGAAATATATAAGGATTGACATGTATAAGTATTTAGTTAAGGGTATGAAAGAGAATGTTTAATGATATAGAGGATATTGAAAATTGATTTAATTTCAAGTTTATATTTTATAGAAAACATAGGATTAATGTAAAGTTACACTTAATTTTCTTCTCATGTTGAGAAAATGGGGTTTAGTTTGGATCAAGATATATTGGATAAGAAAAAAGTAAATTGGATAGTTATGATTACCTTGTAAATAGATATTTTTTTTGAAAAAGTGTTCTATAGTATCATGGATAAAGTTTACATAATTTTTAGATTTAAGGAATATATCCAATAACATGTTTCTTAAAATGTAAGGGAGCAATAATGTTTTTATATGGTTTTATAGTAATTTAGTTTATTACCGTGTTTTAAGAGAATACATGATGAAATTATTCACATGTTTGGTATGTGACATTGAATATATACTTTATGGTATATAAGGATTAATGATAAATTCATTTTGTAAATTCAGTAACTTAATTTATAATGATTTGGATTTTTATATTTCAGAAGGTTCAAAAGGTTAAATATTTATAAAATGGGTTCAGTTGAACTTTAAATGAGGAATTAAAAATTATTTTACCATATAATGATTTAAGAAAATTGAATAACTTGTGACAACCATTTTTTTTGATGATAAATAAAGATATATAGAATGAATTATCATTCTATCTATGGATTATATGATCTGTAAGTTCTTCAGGGATAAAAAACCCACCTTCATTTCATGAATTAAGAGTGAAGTAAAAATTGAAAAAGGCACAACCCAAGGATGAGAATGTTCATATGAATTAGAATGTAATGATTTATATATATCTTCTAATGAAGATTCATGATGTTTAGGAAAAGTATCCTAAAACAAAAATGTTATCCTTGTACATTAATTTATGATGAATCAAACTCCCCCTTAAATCCTCATAGATTTATGATTTTTTGATTTTTAACTTTATCTGGATCTCCCAGTTTCTTGTGAACAGTGATCTATATCACTTTGAATAATTATTTATTCATTTATTTCATGTATAAATATTCCCTCCCACCTATATTCTCCTATGTGGAAATATATTTATGAGTTACATTGGGTAAAAGTTATGTTTCCAACATTCCCTTTTAAAGTGTTTTTTACTGTTAGTTTTTTATGTTGTTGGTTTCTATGAATGAAACTTTCAAGTATTAAACCATTCAATATATAGATGAGTTTTGTGGGAGAAATTCAATTTTAGCGAGGTAGAATATAACACCCCAAATTTTTTTGAATTAACTTTTTGGATAAATTAAAATTCATTGATGGATTTAATTGTGTGCTACACCAAGTTAATCTTTATTTATAAATAACATGATGTTATCTTGTGTTACACACAACACTAATTTTAAATGAAACATGATATATTATTAAAATATTTTTATTGTTATCACTTAGACATTGGAATGATAGGTATGAAATGTAATAACTATATTATTAAAATATATTTTATTCATGCTTGAAATATGAATTATTTGGTAACTAATTAACAATAAATTAATGTAAAAACTATTTCAAAATAATGAAATTCCTATTTGGAAAAACTATTTTTCCATGAACAAATATGTTTTATCTCAATAAATTAAACAAAACCCATTTGATGAATTATTTCAGTGAATGTTATATGTTATATATTAAAAAACTATTCAAAATTAATATTATGTTTTTTTAGACAACATATAAGAATAAATCCAATTTTACACATACAAAAATTATTTTTTCAAAAAGACAGTTTTACCTTCTTTTAACAGTGTAATTTTTTCAAAAATAATTTATGAAATTTTATAAAAATTTTATTAAAAAAGTAAAAGTTATTTTTTAAATCATCATATTAAAATTATCTTTGGGTGAATATTTGGTATTTTTATGATAAGTTTCATTTTTTATGAACTTGGAAAAATACTATGTTTTAATTGAATAATACATTTTGATCAAATTATTTTTATAATCAAATTATATTTTAATTTTTCTAGAGTATAATTAGTTAAATTATATATCAATTAATAAAATTTTGTTCATTGTAATAAATTGGATATTTAACATGGATATAAAAACATTATAAACATTTTGTACATTTTCACTTTAAAAACCCACTTTTTCGTTACGTCTACAAGATTAATTTCAAATTAAAATTTTCCACTTTTGTGATTTGAATTTGAAAAAATTGATTACATATGTGGAATTAAAATAAGTTCTAATTTATAATATGTCCAAATTAATTTTTTACAATATTAGTAGTGAATATAGTTAAAATTAATCATGGCGATTAGGAGAAAAATAAGTTTTCCAAGGGACTAAAAATTAACATTATGAGGAAAATGACCAATAAACATACCTAAAAACCTTTTACCAGAAATAATTTGACCCTTAGTACCTTATACTATAATATTACGAGTTTATGGGATAATTTTCCATGAAAGCAACACATTAAATATGTTAAGTAAAGAAAAAGTCAAAAAATTCACCTTTCCTCTGTTTAATTTCTATAATTCTTAGAAATAGGAAAAAACTAAATTGGATTGGTAATAAATTTTATTTTTTAAGATAAATTAGTTTTTTTTCATTATAATTTATTTCAATATTTTGGTGAAACATTAGGTATTCTTGATACCCCAATATTGAATACTTTTGAATATTTTCAATAATTCCACTCCTCCGAAACTATAAAATGTAACTCACTCTCCCGATTTCTTAAAACCTATCTAGCCATTTGGTTCGACCAAGATATACCAAATAATTTATCATATTTAATAAACACACATTATAGTCCTTATTGTTTTTGAATAAATACATAATTTGATGGATTTAGTGCAAACCCAAGGTGGATACCTGAAGAAGAGGTAATGATCTTCAAACAATTGTTTTATTTTATATCTTCCCCAAATCCTTAAATTATTATTAAATAATGATTATAGAAATACATAATTATATTAAATATTATTATATGTTATAATGTTAAGGGTAAAACATAAAAATAAACACACTTCAATCAATTTGGTTTCAAAATCATTGTTCAGGGAGTGAACCCATTACAATATAAAAAGGGCTGTCATTGGGGGATAGTGGTGTGTCCCTCCCATTAGGTGTATCCCCCATGAGGTTCCATAATATGTTTTGGAAATGAGACTTGAATTCTAGGGAATGATTTTATATTCTTATATGTAGTCTAAAAATCTATGTCTTATGATGATGTTTTTCTGTCATGGATCTGATTCTATGATTATCTTACCGATCATATCTTATTAACCTCCAATATGTATTCTGTGAATCTAATTACGGTATTTGAGATGTAGGTTAGGGTTTTAAAATGTTATTCTCACTTTCTGGTACCCTTATGTTCAAGTCATACATACGTATCTCCTTTATTTACACTTACTAAGCATCTTGGATTACCTTTTTTTATGTTTCTATTCCTTAGGTTATAAAGAAATGTTTTAAGTAATAGTACTAAAGAGGAAGATCACTGTGAGAAACATTAAAAATCTTTCACCAGAAATGGAGATTGTATTCCATGTTTCTAGAGGCACTAAACTATTATGGTCCTCTATAATGTATTTATATAATGTAATGTATATTCATCTAAAAATATGAAATATCATTATATGTTAATCCAAGGCCACTATAACTCTTCTGTGTGAATATATATTTTATACACTTATTGTCAGTATATATATCACATCTCTATCCATAGAGATAATTCCTCAAATTTTTATATACAATGATTACTGTATCCAACTCCAATTCAAAAGTTATATAATTCTATTCACCAAATTTCAACATCCTTAAGTTATAATCTATTAATTTATCATTTTCCAAGAGAAAATAACCCACATCATTCTTTGTATCATCAATATAAATATCAAATAATTCCCTACCTGTGGGTAGTTTGAATTTAGGTTTGATGGTTAGAATTTTATTTAGATCTGTGAAGCTCTATTCACATTCATCTATCTAGAAATATTTCAAGCATTTCCAAGTCATCTTTCTCTATAGGTTTGACAATCTTGATATGTTCCACACACATGAACAATAATACCTAGCTAATCCATAAAAACTACACTTCTTAATTACTGATGTTGTAATGTTTCATACCTCAATCACTTTCATTTTAGAATAATCTATTTATATCCCATTAATTTTGACAATATTCTTAATAAATTAACCATTTTCTATCCAAAAATAATTTCCACCAAATTTTCATTTAACTTCTACTTCTTCCATTTCATTAGAATAATTTTTAAATTCTCATAGTGTTCCTCCTATAATAATATTCAATTTCTCTTAGTACTTTTATAAAAGATCCATTAATTATACCTATAATGATTATTGGACCATTCATGAGTTCTAATGGCATGACTATGTACCCAAAGTTCCCATACCTTGTATGAAAGGTGATGTTAGGAATATCTTCCTTCACCTTTCTCTAATTATATAGAAATAAAATATCCACTTTTAAATAAGTACTGGTCCCCATGTGGTTGATGAAACAAGTAATAAATCCTTGGAAGGGGACTCTTGTTCATTATCATGATCTTTTTGAGTTCATAATAACCAATACTAAGGTGTGTAAAACCATTATTCTTTATAATAAATGGATTGGTTCCCCCATGGTGATGAACTCAGAAGTAATACACCATTTTCCAAATTATATTTTAGTTTTTAATTTGAACCTTAAAATTTAATAGTGGATATTCTATAATGAGTATTTCAGGTTTGATGGGATCCAGGTATAAGCTCAATTGATTACTGGACCACCTGTTCAGAAGGAAGAATGAAAAACTCTTCAGGGAATACATCAATATATTCCTTTCCAATAGGCATGACTTTAAGGGTGTTCAATCTTTTTTTTCAATCATTTGATCTAGATATGATTTCCAATAAGGTAAAAATATCCATTCTTATAAGTAATATTCAAAAAAAATATATCCTTCTCCTTACACTTGTATAAAAATAGATGATAGATTGCGATATAAAATGTGATTCTATTCTCCTATAAGTTTATGTGGGAACTTTATGGGGACAATTATTCCATTTCTAGTACAGAATCAAATTATACTAATATAAGTAATATTATATTTTTCTGGGAGATTCATCCTATAATGGTTCACTAGGGGGCATTATATACATCAGATAAATTTTTTTACAATTTTTTATTTTCACTGATAATTCTACCTCAATGTATTGAGATGGTTTTTGAATAGTTATAATAAAAATTTGTAATATGAAATAATGTTAATAATTCGGATAAAATAGTATATTTTCTATTCTTGATTGAGTAACTAGAATACCTATCACCATATTATTTTATTTATCCACCTTATTTGTGGTAATAGCATAAGACCACCCATACTCGCATTCCTTAGAGGTTTTTATCGTCAGTTGTATTTGAGAATACTTATCTTAATGAATTAGTTTTCATAGTGTCCATGTTCCATGTAGTTGAAAATTTTGACTATATGTGAAGGATTTATTGGGAAATTCCTTTCATTTATCAGTTTTGTAGGGTTAATTATCTCTCTTCTATATTAATTGGCCTGATGTACCTCATTCATAAACTTGAAACATTTATTTGACCCAGTGTGACAGTTTCCAGGATGCATATTCCCACACTTATGACACGTTTTATGTTGATTCTTATTTCCACCATGCAATTTATCTAGTGGTCCCACAAAATTAAACTCTTCTCTTCACTTCTTATCTCCAGTCCCTCAAGACAACTAAAAATCCCAAATATCCATATAGATTTTGAGGGAACATCATATAATTAGTTCATTGTTTTATAAAGTCCATAATTTAAAAATATATTCGTATACTTAGCATTATCCCAGTAAAGAAATGGGATATTTTACTTTAATTATTAATTAAAAAACTAGAAGTGTGTCATGAAATTCTTGTGAATTTCACTTTATAGGCTTCGATAGATTCATCATAATTTTTATTGAGTGTAAGGAAATCCCTCTCAATTTTAAGATTTATACTAATGGGAAAAGGTTTGTTGATAAATATACTCTAAATTCATCCCACTTTACAACTTATATATCTTCATTGGGATATATATTCTTTATTTTTTTCCACCATTGATTGAATTATCCCCCAAGGAGATAAAATGATAGCATGGACTTCTCATTCCCATAGCATTGAAGGAAAAAGAATATTATCTCAATGAATTTAATCCATTATTCCATGATTATAAGATCAAATATATTAAATGTTGTTGGTCTCTATTATATAAAGGAATAAATCACAAATTTCACTTTCATAGGATATGTAGGGTGTTCCAAGTGATTAATGTTATTATTAAAAACATGAGTTAGCTATTCTAGTACATCTATAAAGTTGTAGACTCCCACCCCTATCATGTTTGGCTTTCCATTAGGGTCGTAAACACATTTACCATTTTATATGTTTTTGGAACAATTTATCTTATTTGAAAACATTTTCTATAATAAATGAATGTTATGTATGAGATAATTAAAACTAATAAGAATATAAAATGGTGACTATTAACATAGAATGAATAAACCCTAAATGACAAATATACCATAGCATATGAATTTCTAGGTTTCAATATAGATTATCCATAATGTATATCCTATTAATTTATCTAACCTAACATTATATTGAAATCATTCATAATGGTTTTTATAGATCATAGGGATTATCTAATGTATATCCCCTAGGAGTGTCTATCAAGGTGATCAGTCATAGGCCCGCCCATCGTGTACTGAGTAAAGATCATGTTGGTACTCAACAATCCTTTTTTCAGGGTGATTATAACTAGGTACATCTCTGCCACAACCAAATAAACTTACTACTATCCAGAAATGGATGTAATTAATAGGAATCCATATACTATATACATTTCCAAAACATTAGGATCGTTTCATTAAAATTAACCAAAGGGTTTTCTATAACTAGTTCTAATTCCAAAAAAGAACCAGAACTTCCTCTAATATCAACTATAGCAAACCAAACCTTAAAAACAATTTAGTTTATGATTTTTAACATATTTTTCAAATAATATAATCCCAAGATCTATAGGTACAATGTTTTTAGAAGATTGAACACATAAATACATCAAACATAAATATAAACTATATAATTCTTATTTGAAACTCTATATCATACTCCAAAATCCAATTGGTATCATAAACTTACATTGCATACCCTAGGGAAATATATAATGGAAAATGGTGAACTAGAAATCCCAATATAGGAATAATCATAGTAAATCATGATGGCGATAAAACACATATAAGTTAGAAGGAATAACTTGGTAATATTATTTGAATGATCATAATAATGTAAAAAATGCAGTAAGAAAATGATATCCTAAGATCATGGAATCAAAAATTTGTTTCAATAACATAAAACATGACATCATAAGCATAAGTCAAGGATAAATTCCAATATAACATAACATAGTGTGTTAGGGGAACTACCCATGCACCATAAATGGTATCTCAGGAGATGAAAACATTACCTCATGAATTATAGGGCTATATAATTCTAATACCACCCATTAGATCATAATATGTACATACATATGTGTGACACATGACAAAATAAATCATAAATAATAATAATAAGCGCGATCATACCCATGATATGTAATTTGGTTTCATAATCACGTCTCAAAGCATAAACCATGGCTATATCATAAATATTTTGAATATAATATGGAATAAAATAAATTTTTATGTTAATTTTTTAAATAATAAAAGGTCTTTAACATGGAGATCCAATGTATAAAAAAATCTTGTTAAGGATCAGAAATGTAAAAATAAAAAATGCACCACTTAAGTGATACATTATGAAATGAGGAAGGTATATTTTATATAAGGAAAGAGATTATTAATTTTTTATACCAAAATTGAACTAGGTTGGTTTTAAATAAAATAATGATGATCATAAAAGGCTATTCATTTTATTTTTTTGGATAATGGTGGTACTTGATGTGAAATAAGAAACATGGAAGTTATCTTAAATCTGGTTTACTTAAGAGATAGAATTATGAGGGGAACATAAGGCATGTATAATCCTAGAAAGGGAATAGAAATTAAAATAGGTATATAAGAAAGTAACATATAAAAATAGAATAATTTCATGGTATGAATTTTTAGGAAAATGGATAAATGAATGCGAAATTTTAACATGAAAGTAATGTGGGTGGTATGGGAGATCCCTTACCTCAGGTATTGATTTTTTCTGCATATGATCTTATTTTTTTGAAAAATAAAATTGAGTTCATTAAAAAAATTATTATGAAACATTTTATTTTATATTTAATTTTCAAATTCTTATTTATTATACCTATTTATTTATTAATTTTTTTTCTTAGGTAGATTAATTGAGGTGGATTGGTCAGATATTGTCTATGGTCAATTTTTTTTTAAAAATAACATCTGGATCTATATAATTATACAATTTTATTTATTTTATTATTACATTAGTAAGAAATTCACACAGTTTCAAAGGTATTCATAAAATGGACTAAAATTAAGAAAGTTGGTTTGATATGTTCATTTGAGGGGGTTAATATTATTATGAATATTTATTATTATTATCACTTATGGAATTTACAATATAATTATTCCATACTATTAATAGTTTAATAAATTTAATGTTTATTACTTAAATATATTTTCATATCCATAAATGTTAGTAGAATATGGGAAAAAAATAATTTACATGGAGGTAATAGTTTGCACGTACACATATACAACACGTTCATTATCCACAAAATGATAAAGGGAAAGAATATGAAATAATTTACCATTTAAAAATCCTAATCATGTTGTAAATATAATAATTTTTTAATTATATATCCCTATTTAATGATCCATGTAGGGTAGTGCAGAAAAATAAAACACATCATTTATGGAGGTGGTAGTCCACATGTACGCATGACTACATCTTCATTTTTTGAATAGGTTTGAAGGAAGGTATAAAATAGAAATCCCATTAGTGTAATAAAAAATAATAATAATAATAATACATATTCTATAATAATTCCATGTGTAGAATAGATTTGAGGTGGTATAACAATACATTAATTAATAGATCTCAGTTGAGAACATTACCTATTCTTTTGTATGTAATCCCTTGGGTAACATCTTAAGGGTATTTATCATAGTATTTTTGTAAGAACAAGGATTCTAGGACATAGGTATGGATTTTGAGGAGCTATCAGGGATAAGTTTATAATTATATGAATATTTAGAATGAGTGAAGATATGAGGTGGTGATTATCCACTAAAATTGTCTAACATTAATTATTTATATTTTATTATTCATGTGTTTCAATGTCTATAAACCCCTATTTTCATTCATTTTATAAATTGAACATCATTTCACATAATAATACAATTCAGGTCTAATGTTTGTCAATGTGGTCCCAATTAATCATAAAATTATGGAATTAATTATTATTATTATTATAATTTGATGTTTTGGAATATGATTTATCATTTTTTAAATATTTATTATTTTATGATCAATGGATGGATCACAATGGAAGACAATCATTTTTTTCCATGGATGAATAAATTTTGAATCAAAGAATAATTGGGCTTAGGCCAATAAAATAAAAGTTGAGACCATAATTAAAACCTAATGAATCACAAATTTTAACTGTAACAATATAAAAATATGGTGGTCATTTTATTCAACTATGGACAGATAGAATTCTCAATTCATTAAGGATATCTAGGGAGACCAAGTTGAGGATAAAATTATGGGTTAGATTTCAGGTCCATAAAAGAGTCCCATAATCCCGAGCATAAATTCATAATGGAAAATAAAATTTCCATGAAATTTTGAAATATATTTGAGGAATGTAGGACTAATATAGTTCTATTATAAAACCCATTAATATTAATTCATCTTAATGACAAATTCACACATTAATATGGGTGATGAATCTGGTCAACATTTTTTTATTAACTTTGAAAATCAAACTTTTCTTTTATTTCCCACACACATTTGAGTCTAATAATTAATGTTGAATGAATTTATTGACTAAAGTTCGACACTAGGATCCTAATAATCCAATTTAATGTGGTAATGGTTTTGATTCAATTTTGGTATTAATGATTTTATTTCAATTGTAATGTTACACTGTCATTTTTAATCGCATGTTCAATTTCTCTCAAGTATTATTTTTGAATAGATTTAGTTTATTAATAATTATTTTTATTAATATTTTATATCCTTATTCATACCACATTGTTACTATTTTATTACTGATTTATGAAATTCAGATATATTTTTTTAAATTCTTTACAAAGTGGAAGAGTGATCGTTATTTCAATGTTTTGCTTCTTCAATTCCTCCCTCATGAGTCAACTACCTGCTTTCATTTATAGAATGAAATAAATTAAGGGATAAAATAATAATGTTTTGATACAAGGGATTATAAAATGTATGGATAGGTTTTTATTTCATGTTCTTAAATATTTTACTCAACTCATTATTTTAATATTTCTATTCGATGAGTTATTTTCTTCTTATTCCTTGCTAACATTAATGATGACCCATTTCTAGTTCTAGTAAAATCTAATTAGATGGAGTGGTAATTAAATTAATACTCCAATTTAATTGTTTATTATCATTGTAATTGTATAAGGACTAAATTATTTAATGATTTTATGGAATTAACTCATTGTTTGGATACATCTATAATTAGTAATGCGATAGTTTATATGAAAAAATGCATCCAATATAACCCTAATGATAACCTAGGATTAGATAATCTTCATTAATTATTTACATTAAAACATTTAATGTTTCTTTCATTAATTAAATAAATAAATTTAGGTTTTTATCATTCTTTTTATAATTATAACCATAGTTTTCTACTTCATAGCCAATCCTCTGACAAATCCAAGTGTCTCAAGGTTACTCCATTTGACCCTATGAATTGGATCCCTACTTGTACTTCAATGAACGCTTATACCAGTAGGGAAAATTTTGTTGGCAACAAATTTTTTGTGCCATTTACAAGGACCTAAGTATGTTATCATAGACACTAGAATCCATTTCTCACCTCAATTTATCTTTTCTCACACCCACTTATCTGTTATCAACCCGATTTCATTCATATGGATGGACATTTTGATCATGTCCAAACTTGGGGAACCTCTCCCTTATTTGACTACCCAAAACCATGTGTGATGTATAATGACCATAACTGTTTCTAATGGAGGGGAAAAAAATTCTAAATCAACCATAATATTTGAACTCCTATGATTAACAATGCATCCCAACCTATAATGAGTTTCAATCCCAAAAAAGCCAATATAAACATCTTGCAATGTAATTCCAACAATATTATTATCCGATTTGAGTAGAATATTTTGATCAAACACTTATACTATATGATGCACTATAATTACTTGATAAAATGTGTCAACATATGGAGATAATTAATTTCGAGGGTTCATCGTTGAGATTAGAACTACAAAAAATTGAATTGTTTATGAATCTCATTCCCACTTAGTGTGTCCCTTCCTCATCACTAGAAGAAGAATATTTTATCCCACAAACCTATCATGAATTTACTAAAGAATCATCTTTTGTATTTGGGAATTATGAATAAGATCATTTAATTTCTTAAGGGTCTTTATATTCGGAGGGAATTTATTTTTTTGGATTTAAAAGAGGAGAATTTGATATCATGGATCAAGTATCTTAAATATAACTCTAATTATGATATTTTAGAAACACCATTCACTAAATAATTGAATTAAATCCCAAATATTGTGTCCATAAAATTTCATGAAACCAATATATCCAATTTTTTGGTTGAATATTCTTCTCAAAAGGAACAAGTTATATTGGTAAATCTTGAAATTAAAATTGAGTTTGATTCAAAGTCCCAATCTCTGTCAAAATTTCCTATCCAACCACAGACCAAAATTATTGTCCTTCCTTCCCCGCTCAAGTATTCATTCATACGTCATGACCATGGAATTTCATTTTGAATTAATTATTCTCATGAAACCAATAAATTAGGGATGATTATTGATTTCTTAGGCAAGACTATAGAAGAAACTAGATCTACCATTTCTAATATTCCTTGGAATTTACCATTCATTTTCAAACATAGGATTGTATATGAAAAACATTCTAAACAAAGAATCAATATAAATCAAGTATTGGTGGAGAAAAATTTGGTCCTAATTTTTTTGAAAGTTGGTATTGTATAAATTATGGTGGGGGGGGGGGTCTAAGTCAAGCTAATGAATTTAAACTCACTACTTTTTGTGAGGCAACCTATCTTATTCATTGTTTTTATTTGTTTTATTTTTGTTTTTTTAAGAGAACCATCTTGGAGTTTACAAAATGATATAATCTCTCTCATTTGTGAGATTTAGAAGATGAATCATTTTTTTATTTCTAAATGAAAACCATACATTCTAATGTTCAACCCCATCCATCAATCACCCCTAAGGAGTCTCTCTATGAAATGAAGCCAATGCGGTAAATTTATTATCAAGGTTTCATCATCTTATAAACATATGATTTTATTCTAAGATTTCATTTCAAATCATCGCCCCTCTTTCATCCAAATTTTTGACCCTTTATTCTCCTCTTTGAAACTCTGAGGCCAGTGGCATTCTATATTGGGGGGAGTAAAAATATGATATTTTATGAAATAAAATTGGGCATTCATAGACAATTTCACTTAATTATCATTTCATGTGTTAATATACAATATAAAAAATGAAAACTGAAGGTAAAAATATTTTTAATGGCTTGATTATGATTTTAATTCAATTTGAAGTCCATGAGGGTAGTTTTTGGGAAATTATGTTTTTCCGATGTGATTCTTCAACATTTATATTTTCATACTCTAAATAAAATTGGCACAATTCAAGTGTATTGGAATTTGGGAGTAATTTTGAGTTATCAGGTCCCTTTCATCATAGTATGTGGTTTATGGTCTCTTTAATTTTAATTTGAGTATCCAAGAAAAAGAAAATAATCACCATGTAGAGAAATTATTTAACCAAATGCACGCCATTCAGAAATTAGGGATCATGAATCCAAAATTTTCTTTCCTAGAGTTAGGCTATACATATCTCTTGTAGAACCTGGAATTGAAAATATGTGTGGTCTTCAGTACTTGGGGATCATGATTCCATAGATGGATTACCCAAAGTTAGTTTTTTTTACTCTCTCATATGGTTAAAAAATAAAAATAAATACAAAAAAAGAAAAAAAAGAAAAAAATTAAAAAGGGATACACTTATTGCTTAATGTTATTTCCACATAGCACTTCAAAATTTCCCCATGAACAATAAAATGGTCCCCATGACTTATGTGATGCCCAACACATCATGACACTTAATTGAAATTGGGTGAAATGTTGAGATGAATTTAAACAAAGGAATGATTTTGGGATTAGGAAATGATTGTGGAAATAACTTCATTTAAATTTTTTTAAAGGTTTCATGATTTTTTTTCATCATGTATTTTGATTAGAAATGTATGAAAAAATATTGAGAGTTTAATTTCATATTTTTTGAGACAATTTTTTCTCAAGAATAGAAAAACTAAAGTTTGTGGGTGTAATTAGCCACTTAATGAGGATAATATTAATTGTTTATATTTAAATATTTAGGTGTTTCAATGTCCATAAACACCAATTTTAGTGAATTTTATAAATTGAACTTCATTTCACATCATTATGAAATTCATGTCTAATGTGTGTCAATTTGGGCCCAATTAGTCATAATATTGTGGAATTCATTATTATGATTATTATAATTTGATTTTTTGGTATATTTTTTACCAATTTGTGTGAATTTATTTTTTCTTTTAGGATCAATGGATTAATTACAATGAAATATGAACGTTTTTGGCCATGGATAAAGAAATTTATGATCAAACCATAATGGGCCTTAGGCCCTTCAAATAAAAGTGGAGACTAAAATTGAAGCCCAATGAAGCTCATATTTTTACATTAGAAAGAGAAAATTTTGGGAATCATTTAATTCAAATATGGATAGAGCTAATTCTGATGTTTTCATGTAGATCAATTGACCCCAATTTGAGGATTAAATTTTGGACCAGATATCAGGTCCCATAAAATCAGCCCACCATTTCAAGCATAAATTCGGAATGGATGATCCAATTGGCATGAAATTTTGAAATATGTCTGAGGAAACCAGGAATAAGATATTTATCAAATACAAACCCATCAGATTCAGCCATATTAAATGTCACATTTTCACTTCAATTAGAGGGACGAATCTGGTTCTAATTTCCTCGTCAACTATGAAAATTCAAATTTCTTTTAATTTATCACCAACTATTTACTATGATAATTAACAGGTAAGGAATTTATTAATGGGGGCTTGACCATAGGAATATAATATTCGTATTTAATGTGGTTATGATAATGTAATTGGGGAATTCATGCTTTTATTGCAATTGGGATGTCACAATATCATTGGTTAATCACATGTTTAATTTCTCTTATGTATGTTTTTTCAAATCACTTTCATTTATTAACAAAAGTAATTATTATTCAACTAATATATCCTTAGACGTATCAATTTGATACCATTTACTTAGATATTTAATCCATTAACATCATGTTTTGTAAATATTTTCACAAAATGGTGGAGTGATCGTTAATTCAATGTTTTTCTTTTTCAATTCCACCCTCATGAGTCTACCTATCACTTCCATTGATAGAATAAAATAAATGAAGGTATAAAAATATTATTTATTGATTAAAGGGAGTATAAAGTTGATGTATTGGGTTTTATTTCTTGTGCCTTAATATTTTAATCAATTCATTATTTTAGGATTTCCATTCGATGAGTAATTCATCTTGGTCTTTGCTAACTTTGATGATGACATATTCTGAGTGGTAGTAAAATCATATTATTTCCAGTTAGAGTAAAATTATTTTTCTTATTGAATTGGTTATTATCATATGAATTTTTTAAGGACTAAATTTGTGAATTATGTTGTGGAATGGCCTTGTTGTTTGTATACATCTTGAATTTGTGATATGAAATTTTCTATGAAAAAATACTTCTGATAGATCCCTAGAGACAACCTAATTTCGACACATCTAAATTAATTATTTCCATTGAAATATTTATTGTTTTAATCATTATTTAAATCCATTATCTTAAGAATTTTAGTATTATTTTTACGATCAACACCATAGTTGGCCACTTTACATCCAATCCTCCAAAAAAAATTCGAGTGTCTCAAGGATACTTCTTTGGTCGCTATGGATTCAATCCCTACTTGTACTTAAAAAACCCCTTATACCATAAGGGAAAATTTTGGTGTCACGAGGTTGTTAAGGGAGGCATTTATAAGTGAGAAGAGTGGAATTTTTTGTTATAATATAAATTGTAACGTCACTATTCATGGTCAAGTAGATACTAAAGTACTTAATAATATAGTGGTAGAAAGTTTAATATTTTCCAAACATCAAAACATCATTTTTAAATAAGTTTTTATGTCTTTTACTCATTGATTATGCACCTTTTATATTTTTTACTTTTATCACGGTAACACATTTATACCTAAGTTATTTTTTACACCTCAAAATAATGTAGACATAATTACATAATTTGGAAACATCAATTCCAATTATTAAATAAATTTTATTTAATAAATTTTTAAAAGTGATAAAAATTAATTCTCAATTAATTAATGTATAATGGAGTAAAATAGTTTTTTTGGGAAAATACCTTCAAAATCATAAAAATGAGATTTGGATAAAATTATGAATGTGGTTAATTTCTATTACATTAATTAGTATATTATTAAATTAATGAGGGTTATATTTCTTCAAAACTAATAAGAACAAAATTTTACATTTTGAATATTTAATTAGAAGAAATAGATGATTTTCTTTTCTAAATAAAATATCACTTACGTTTCAAAATGTTCGACATGGGTTTTATAAATTCAATATAGTATTTTTAAATTTAGATTTTCTTAATTATAAAATATATATATATTATATAATAATATAATTTTAAAATTTTTATGTAATAATTCATGAAAATTTTATTCAAATTAAATGATTAGTAAAATTTATATTTTTACCATTCACAAAAAATTAAATATTTTCAGCAAACCCCAAAAATTTATCCTAATATAATATTGATATTTTTAATTTGTAAAGGAATTTTATTTTATTATATTGAATTTATAAAGGTGATAATTTTTTTAAATATAAGTGAAAAATTTTAATTAATTTTTTTAGATAAATGTATTTTAAATCATGAAATAAATTAATTATTATCATTATACCATAAGTTAGTTTGACTTTATAAAGGTTGATATTGTATCATAATATTAATATTTTGTCCAATAATTAATGATAAAAATTATTTAGTTTTTATTACCTATATTACCTCATATGACACACATATATATTCCAAAGGGGAAATACTATATATAACATTTGGATCGTTGTAGTGCTCTCAGTAGACGCAAAGTGAGTGTAGCTTTTTTAGAGATGATTCATGATGGATCTCGAAGGATCCTGGTGGTTCATATTAGTGGTGGTTACCATTTGTCAAAGATTGATCTTGGAGTCCTAATTTTGAGGAGGAGTTATCCGATATTTCATGTTCATTAGGTTTGGAGACCTTATCTGATGTATAGTTCTTATGTTGATTTTTAGATGTGGTAATGTACTTATCATTTAATGTCTTATGCTTGAATTTTATATAGTTAAATGGTTTATTTATATATTTTTTGTGTTGTTGGATACTTTTTCCATTATTTATTTTTTCATGTAGTAAGTTAATATTTTAAAAATCCTCCCATATTGTGTGTTTTACCCACTCGGTGGTTTTTAATTGCTCACAACATATTATAGGCAAGTTTTTTGTGGCACAATTAGCTTACTACCAATCTATGTGAGGTCTTTATGTGTTATTTTTTTCATATAGTTTCTTCCAATTCCAATTTCTATGTATATAGAGATTGAACTTCATCAAATTAAATCTTTCTATGACTATTTATTTAACAAGACATAAATTTATGGTTATTGTTTTTTGAAAAAATTTTATTTATTGGTCCTGGTGTAGGAATGGGTTGGAGAATTGGTCCTTGGATATGAATTCAAAGGACCATAAAATATCTATAAGATTTTTTTGGATGTACTCAGAGTCTCAAGATATGAATAAAGAGTTTAGGTTAGTGTCGGAGAAGGATCAGGGTGATCTAATTTCAGAATATATGTTTTATGTGGCTCATCCCACCATGACAGATGAAGGTCACTCTATAGAAAATTGTTGATTGAAGTAAAAAATACCCCCGGAGGGGAACTTTTATATGATGGTTTTGAAGGTATAAGTTTACACCATGACCAATAGTCATAGTGTGGTGTTTTTTGTGTGGATTTTAACAGTGGAAAGGCCCTTATATATATTAGGTAGTGTTTTGGTGAAGGGGGTCACACCTTGATGACCCTTACAAACTGTATTTATTAGAAACTTAGGGACCCTTACTTATTTGGACTGAGGAACATTATGTTTTTCTTTTGTGGGAAATTTCAAAAGGAAGGGATGGTTATGCTTTAACCCTTTTTCCATGTTGTGAATGAATTCTTGTGAGGAGTGGTGTGACATAATTATATAACCCAAGACCATAAATAGAATTTTCCATGTGGGAAGTTGAAAGGGATATGCTATAAGAACTATTCGTATAGGCCATAATAACATGGAAACACTGTTCATTTTATTATGATGACCTAATTTTGGGGGTCAACCCCTTTTCCTGGGTACAATCACACCATGAACCCGAGGGACCATGCTATGATGCGGCCTAGTATGGGTCATGGCCATAAGGGTCACCCCTAACCTGATATTTGTTTTTTAATTGTAGGATAGTCCTTTTAGTTATTATAAATTAGAAAAGTCCTTCAAAATTTCATCCATTCAGTACATGTGATCATGGGGGATCTCAAAAACCTCTTCTCATTTCTTCACCCTTATCTCCCCTTAGTTTAGTTGTCTTTTGAGGGTTTCAATACATAGATTCTAGGTAATATCTCTCTATTATACTCCCAATTCTTCCAATTTTATTTCCTTAGATTATGGTTCACCTAACTAAGATTTCACAAAGAAAATTCCACTGGAGCATGGTGGAATTGTCACAATTCATAGGACTTCAGAATGTAGCTCATAGAGGAGGGTCTAAGAGGAGGTGATCAGGCCTCCATTTGTCATTTTAATTGAGGTATGTTTCCACAAAAATTTATTTATGGTTTTAGAATAATTGTATTTATTTTACCATTAATTTATGTATAAAAATTTAAGTAGTTAAATAAAATGGCACGAGGGTGTCCTAGGGGGATAAATGCATAGTTTTTTGTTCCGTTTTGGTGATATAACATTTCTTATTGATTTTTTGGATATTATATCTTTTTTTTGAAATTTAATAATTAATTATAATTTTTTTTGAATAATTATTTTTATTTCATGGAATTATATTAGGGATTAGTGGTTTTCATGAGTCTAGAAAAGGGATGGATGAGATTTGGAGAGGACTGGCTAACCATTGAGAGTATGGTGACTCTATGTTGTATGTTTTCGATCCTTATAGTTTTAAAACATATTATTGTTGATTCATGAGTGAAAATTCATTAATTAATATATGTGGGTTTGGAAAAAATGGATAGGGACTAGGATTTACATATGTAAGGATATTGGGTAGCTTTGAGCCTCATAGTGTTGAAACAAGTTCTCCTTTTCACTTAGGGTATTTTGGGATTTCCCGATGACTATGTCATTAAGGGAGGAAATCATATTGGTTGAGATAATGAAATAAATGAAGTATGATTTGAGAATTTTTATGTGTTTTGGGTGTCCAAGGTTTTTTCCCTGGGCTAGCTAGGTAGACATGAGAGGCTTAGGTCTAGTGGTGATGGGTAAGAAAATCGTAGATATCAAAATTTAAATAGAACACCCTCTTGAGGGTGGAGTGGAAAATTGTCATGTAATAAGAGTAGGATAAACCCTAGGGATAAATGTGTTTTGGATTTGAAGGGTCTCATTTGGGAGACGTTTTTGAGATATATCTAGGAGAGATGTGAGATTGGATCCATATATGGGTCGTGCGAATTAACTTGGAACAGGGTTTACAAGAGAATTTGGGTTGGTTATAATAAAATAGTCATTGGTTATAGGGATAAAGCTGAGATGTAGGAGTTGGAAGAGTACTATTGTCTACCTAATGAATCTTGGGTGAGGTGTGGTCTATGAGCTATGAGATAATTTTGAAGTGATTAGTGCATGTTGGTATCAAAGAGAAGAGAATAATTTGGGTTTGGAGAATCTAGTAGAATCCATTATTGGATAGATTATAATGAGGATGAAATTACAATATTGTGTTTGTGTGATTGATATGGTCTTGAGAATATTATTATATGAGGATGGATGTATGGTGAGATATTCTACAACATGCGGGGCTAGGTCTCATGTGAATATCTTCAAACTATTGAGTTGGAGAGCATATGGGATATGATATGATACTGTATTTATATTATATGTGTGTGCTTGAGTAGATACCCACATCATTTTAGATCATCTAGATGGACTCACCTTGAGTTAGAAGGTGGTGGAAAGGCTCTACCTTGAGTGATAAGGTAGTGATCATGCGAGTTTGGGCACTTGATTTGAAACCTCCCCTGAGAGGGGATGGTTTGGGAACTCGATGTGTGACCTCCCTTGAGAGAGGATAGTTTGGGTACTTGATGTGTGACCTCCAATGAGAGGCCTTGGTTTGCTTACATAATTTGTGACATCCCCGGAGATGGGTTGGTTTGGGTAATTGATGTTCAAAATTTTCTGAGAGGGATTAGTTTGGGTATATGATGTGTGATATTTTATGGGAGGGGTTGATTTCGGTACGTGATGTGTAACCAATAGGCCAGAGTATGATGGATGGAAATAGGTAGTGGGTCGGGGTGGGGTGGAGAATTTATCTTAAAAAATATTAAAAAATAATACTTAAAATAAAAAAATCACTTTTAAATTATTAAATAAAAGAGTAATTTTGTTTAATTAAATATAAAAATATAAAATTGGAAGCATATAAGTAAGTGTATTAAAAAATCCAACATTTTAGAACAATATAAATTTAATGATTAGTCATATTAGAATTAAAATACATATTCAAATTAATGATATAAAAATTTATATTATTTCTAATAACTGTATCGAAGAATAAAGGATTATGCACTGAAAAAATTTAAGAAATAACTAACTAAAGAATAAAATATATAAGGAACATGATTTGATAATGGAGTTTGTCTAAAGAGATTTGACGATCCCCAATGCCTCCTACCCCAATTGATTGATGGTTTAATGTACTAGTCCTCAAATTTAATGGTATCCAAGACACCAAAAATCATTTTATTTTTAGTTAGTTATAAAATGAAACTAGAATTATTTTTTAGCCTAGTTTTTTAAGAGGTGTATCTAGAAATCCCAAAATAATGAAATATCGTTCCTTTTAGATGTTTTGAATGAAATGTAAATTCCTAAATTTTAATGGTTTAAGAATTTAAATTTAAGGAACTAATTATAGAGATTATATTTTAGGAATAATTCCTTTGAATCATGGTCTTAATATCTCATGGAATAATAAATAACACCACAAGAGATAGAGAATAATGCAGAAGAAGTGAGAATGATTTAGAAATATTGTACAGTTTTGGTCAGAATAATGAGTGAAAGTATAAAAAAGAGCAATTTGATGATTGTATAAATATTTCATTAAGAATAATGTTAAGGTATGTTTTTATGCCTTCATGGAGACTATTAATATGATCCATGGTCGTTGGAAATTTTCTATAATTGCTTCGAGGTCATTGAAGTTGTAGAAGAACAATTCAATGCATTCTAACCATAATAAATGATCCTCTTGAGAACCTAAACTGATTCCACTATTTTGCTGTAGAGTACTACAGGATATTCGGTGTCTACCTATAGATTCACTGGATTATCTATACCTCAATTGTTATCTGATAATATTCTTCAGGTAGTTGGTGGGATGTCTACCACTAATATGTCTTTATCAAGTGCCACAGGCTGGCCGGTGACACTCCACCGATTAGCTGGTGGACCATTAGTGAATCTCACACTTATTTCCACATCTAATGGCTAGCTAGGGCCTATTTAATGGATATTAAGTGCTCCAAACTATCCCATGACTTCAAAATTTCCTTATACATTCCATTTAAGGCCTTCTTTTGGTTCAGTAGCTTCTCTTCTTAATATATGAACATGAAAACTAAAATATACTGATTTTATAAATGTTAGATAAAAAAGTTTTTGTGATCATTAAAACATAATGTGAGAAGAATAATAATATTTCCTTATTTGATGATAAAATACAATTGAATATAAATGTTATAAGTATAACATGATATTAAAATAAGATATGTATAATAAGAATTTCTAAAGTCATTTACAAATAAAACAGAAAGTGATTTGTCAAAAACATTTTCAACACATAATATTTTAGAATGAAACATTCTTAAAAAATTAAAATTTATGAGACATAATTTATTTTCCTAAATAATCCACTTTTTTAAGAAAATTATTCCTTATAAAAATAATGTTATAAGAAGACCAGAAATTTCTCTACCTTTTGATAAAAATATTTTTTTAAAATAAATTATAAAAAATAAAGAGATTTACTCACTTACATCAGTTTTACATGGAATTCCACCATTGTGATTATAAAAATGAAGTAGAAAATGGGTTCAAGAAATAATTCTTAGAAATAAAAAAGATCCAAGTAATTGAAATAAAACAAGTGTGTAAAAATTTCATCACCCATCATTAATGATTCTAAGAGAGAAAAAATTAAAAAAAATATAATTTTAATTTGATTTTAATTAACAATAATCTCATAGAAGTTAATGGTTTGAAAAAAACCTTGTATTACAAAGAATTTCCAATGTTAAATTAAAAAAATTATTTAGATTGAAATAAAATACAAAATTTTTAAATAAGAATTGAAAAATTATGCCTCTTTTAGGAACACTTTAGTACTAAGTAGATTATCCTCCCTTAATTAATGAATTATAAATATGATGATCCATTTAATAGTTGTAATAAAGAAAAATAATAATAAATAAAAAATACAAAATTGATAAGGTAATTTTTTAATATTTATAAAAGACCACATAAAATAATGTATTGAAAAGAAAAATTAAAGTAAAATTTTAACTTAAAATTTTCATTTCATCATTAAGGTTTAGTAAATATTCTGTTAATAAACTATAAACAATTATCTAGTTGTGTCAAAACTGGTGTTTAGTAAAATCCCACTACTCACACCTAGGGTGAAGATAAGATTAAAAATCCATCTAGCCCTTTTCGGGGTAATAACTTTTAGGTGCATCATTCTAGAACCAAAACCTCTTGTTTGTATCTATACATGAGGAATTTTCAGGGAATATCACACCCACATAACAATTAAAAAATTATTTAATGTTTGAAAGCATTTAAATATTTTTTAGAAAAATACATAAAAAAATTTAAAAAACATTTAACAAAATTAAATTGTAAAAAAATTTATTTAGAATGTTAACGCAAAAATATAAAAAGGTAACCATACCTAACTCACCTTTGTAAAAGTATTTGTTATTTAATGTAATGGGTTTGGTAAAGATATCGACTAATTGAAGGTTGGTGAAAATAATATCATGAATTATGTCTCCTTTTTTTAAATTGATCTCTAAGAAACTGGTGTTTTAGATCAATGTGATGAGTGAGTGAATGTTCTATATGATTTATATTGTTAATAATTACACTAGTATCAACAAACTTGAAAGGGATATTATCATATGTAATACCATAGTCATTGATATTATGTTTAATCCAGATATTTTGGATGAAACAACTCATATCAGAAACACATTTCACTACATCTATAGAAACATTAATAATGTTTTTCATTATACTACTCCATGAGATGATTAATTTTATCAGTAGTTGGAAAGCCCCACCCATAATTTTCCTATCCAGTTTCCATCCCTGAAAAACATCATTATAAAAATTATTAAGTTCAAAATAAGTATATATTGGATAAAATAATTCATGTTTTTTGTTCCCTTGAAATAAATAATTTTTTTCGAGATTTAAAATGCGATTCCTCAACATTCGATGAAAAATGAGTACAAATAAAAAACCTAAAAATTATGTAATTTAATGTCACAATAAGGTAAATAATACTCTTGATCATACATCTATAAAATTGTTTTCAATTGGATTAATAGATTTATCCAAAACTTTTTTACATTTATTAATAATGGGTGTACTTATTTCCTTAGTCTGATCCATTCCCAAATGTTTTAAAAGATCATTAGTGTATTTACATTGGTTTAGAAAAGTTACATCAATATTTTGAGAAATTTTATAACCAAGGAAGAATTTTAGTTCTCCCATAAAATATTTTCAAACTCTTTATTCATTAAATTAAAAAAATCATTATAAAGATTATTTAGTTGATCTGTAAATAACATCCTTAGTTTAAATTTGAATAATTAATAATTCATTTTAGGAAAAAAGTAGAATCATATTTGCGTTTTTGAAATAATTTTATTCATCAAGTTTTACTAAATTTTCATTCCAAGATTGGGGATATATTTTTAAACCATTTATAGATTTAGTTATTAAGAAAACAAGATTTGGAAAATTAAGATCATAAAAATCAGGTGGTTTTTTCAATTTTTTTAGAAATAAAAACATTTAGAAAATCACTTTTTTACATCCATTTTAAATAGTTTAAAACTGAAGAGTGGATAAAATTCAAACAAGATTATAATGAATTTTAGTTGAGGAATAGGTGAAATAGTTTCACCACAATAAATACCTTATTATCTGTTATAACCTTTAACCAGAAGTATATCATTTTTATGATTTAAGGACATATGTTGTTCTATCATATCTTTTTTTATTTGTTTTGATGATTCAAAAAATCCCTATTTTTATTCTAATGCATTTATCTTAAGTGTTTCATGTTATACATTTATCAGAGGAATATATCAATTACTGAATCTAGAATATTTCATCTTATGCTTTGTAAACAAATCAATTTATTAAAAAGTATTTTATACTATGAGAATTTATGTTTTGAAATAATATGTTTTATAATAAAAAACTACATTTTAATGTTTTTCTTACTACTAGAGATATTATCTTATCAAGAGAATTATTTAGTTGATATATGTTCAATGTTAGATACTTCAAACAAAATGATGTTATGATAAGACTTTATCTTATGAAAAAGATATTCAAAAAATATTATCTTATAGATGTAATAGGATATTTTTAAAGGCATGTATCACACCCTTGTAACATATTTATATTACAATAAATAAATATCTAACGAAATATTTAATTAAGTTTATCTTACATCCAAAATAAGATGAAGGTATTTTTTTTGTTCTGATGTCTATCAAATGTTTATCTTACAAGAACAATACTACAAGTTGGATATCTTATGAAGAATTAGAAGTTATTTAGAGAGTCATGATTAATCTCTTGATAAGTAATTTCATGATTTAAGACTGGATCATAAAATGTATTTAAGGAAGTATAGATGTGTAGAAAGTATCATTTTTCTAAGAATGGAATGATCAAAAGAAGAAGATCTGTAATAGTGATTCTACATAATCTTATTCCATATTTGGAAAGAATGGATGCATGCAATTAATAGAATATCATATCAACTTTTAGATGGATTATCCAATCATACAATATGATTATTTCACTACATAAGTTAAAAATCAAAGAGGATATATAAAAGGAAGAGTTAGTCGTTGCATGATTAAGAGAAGACATAGAGACATGATGTGATACACATACACTAGTAAATAAACTGATAACAATAACAATTAAATAGTTTACATAGAAAATATCAAAAAAACTAATCATGATATGATTAAAAGTTTATCAGTTCCATTGAAGATCATCCAAATTTGTCACTTGAAGACTATCATCTTCTCATGACCTATCTTCAATTACTTTCTGTTGCTTCTTGGAAATATCTGATGCAATAGTTTTTAAAAACATAATTCATATCATTTAATTTACACTCATTTTAAGAGAGTGTGTTATGTTCATGGGTAGGTATTATAAAGGGAGATACTTGTTGAAAGCTATTTGACCCTTTTAATAATTGATAATTATTTTTACTCAGGTAGGAGCCCCTGAGAAAAGGGATATTATAGTGAAACACACCAAATTCAAGGGGTAGAGTGTTGGTGGAGTGGACTATGGGGTTTTTTTACTCGAACCACTATATAATCTCCTCTATTTAATATTGTTTCATTAAGTGTTTATGTTTCCACTTACTATTTTTTTATGTAAAATATTTGAACTGGCATACCAGAAGAGGGAGGTTCCGTAAAAGGAAAAGTTTAAGGAAATAAATTTACGCCCATCTTGAGTTTGTAATTATCCATTACATGGGAAAAAAATTGGTAATAGATATCATGGATATGAAGTTTAACGATTTCAATAGTTATATTCCAACGATATGTTTTTAAATGGATATTGTGTATGATAAACAAGAAGGTATGTTAATGGTTAAGAAGACTTACTTTAACGGAGAAAATCATGGTTACTGGAAGTCTCACATGACCATATATTTTAATAATATTATATTAAATGTTGATCTTAAATTAGTAAAGAAATATTAAATTACTACGAAAAAACTTCAAAAAATGGGATGCTACAACCGAAATAGAGTATGATTTGAATTCCAAATCAATTAATGCTTTAATTTTAGAATTTGGACTGGATGAGTTCAACAATGTTTTTCAATGTAAAACAACTCAGGATATTTTGAACACTATATATGTTTCCTATGAATGTAATTACAATGTGAAGTATCTCAGATATGATTATTTCAAATTGAAGTTTGATACATTAAAAAGGGTTGAATGATAAATCATGACTTAGTTTAATGGAAGACTCAATATTATTGTCAAGAAAATTTCCTCTCAAGGAGAACATATCCCTGAGCCCGAAAAAGAATTGAATGTTCTGATAGATTTACCACACAAGTGAAGTTGAATTTTTCCACTATCATATAATCAATATACATCAATAAAATTAAGATAAAATAACTCATTGGAACTCTTATGATGAATGAATACGAAATGGGAGTCAAAGCTATAGAATATAAAATGACCAAGAAAAAAAATGCTTCTCTGAATGTTTCTTCTTCTAAGGATGAATATAATAAAAAGGCATACAAATATCTAAAAAATATAACGAAGAAGACTTTTCAAGATATTCTAGATCAAATGATGATCTCAAATAGATTTGAAGAATGTAAAAAAAATTATATAATAAGAGAAGAGGATTCATAAGACCATTTAACAAGTACCAGAAGCATGGTAACAACTCTATATTATTAAGATGTTATGAGTACAAAAATTTAGGAAACTTCAATACCGATTTTCTGTATCTTAAGGATGTTAAGAAGTTAAATAATAAATTCTTCAAGAAGGATTGATATGATAATAATGATAAGAAATATATAAAGTCCACCTATAGTGATTCTAAAGATTATTGTGATTTCAATCATAAGAATTAGAATATTATGTTCTTAATCAAGATGCTAACATATTCTTTATAGAATATTAATTTGAGATATATTCAAAATATTCCTATGAATATAAGCATGATTAAGAAT
Source organism: Viscum album (assembly GCA_963277665.1). Taxonomy (NCBI): domain Eukaryota; kingdom Viridiplantae; phylum Streptophyta; class Magnoliopsida; order Santalales; family Viscaceae; genus Viscum; species Viscum album. The sequence goes on from OY728127.1 coordinate 597,149,289, forward strand.
CAAAAAATGAAAATTACACATATGAAGAATTAAAAAATTACTATACCATGTTAGAAACTAAGTATGAAGTCATAAATAAAAAAAATATCTTAATAACTAATTTACTAAAATTAGCAACAAAGAGGAATACCTAAATAAATAAATTTCTGATTGAAAAATCCAATTAGAAAATTTTACTACCTCACATACTGAAAAATTTAATTCAATAGAGAAACTACAGAAGGTGATTTAAGAAGTTAATGATATTTCTTGCATTTTCACTAAATGGTAAGATTATCCAAACCAAATTATTAGTTAGAATAAACTCAAAAAATAAAAATTTAGAATAAAATTTGATGGTGAAAGTCCAAAATTGTAAAATAAATATTTTGTTTCTTAGATTTGGAAATAGAAATCATTATGAAGTTACATGTTTTCATTATTTTTAAGTAGTAAATTATAATAATATCTATAATCTGAAAAATCATCATTTTTTGGGTAATTAAAATTTCTTTTCTTACTAAAAATTTCTATAAAATTACTACTTATTTTTGTGGAAAACAAAAACATATTTGGAACCCTAAATCTCTTATTTATAACATTAATGGACCCAATAGAGTTTCCCTTATAACGAATTATATTGTTTGATCTATCATTGGGGTGAACAAACCACATGAATAGAAATTAAAAAGGGTTTATGGAAAATGGGTGTTCAAGGCATATTAGTGAATATTTATAAAACATTCACTCGCTATCCATGATATATGGAGTCTATGTCACATTTGGTGAAAAAGAAAAAGAAAAAAATATTGGAATAGGATCTATTAGAAATCCTCATTCCATCAATATCAATAATTTTTTTTTATGTTTAAGGTTTAAAGAACAACATGATAAGTGTCTCTCAACTTTGTAATTATGGTTATTTAGTTTTTTTTTATCAAAGCATGTTTATTTTCCAAATATCAATATATTATGATTAAATCACATATAACTGATAATTTATATAAATTATATCCAAATTTTTCGGTAGAAAAATGTAAATTGTTTGAAGGGTGAAATTGATGAATCATGGATTTGGAATATAAGGTTTAAAATTATTAATTTACACTTCTTAAAAAATTTGTCTAAAAAGAATTTTATTTATGATTTTCCTAACATTAATTTGGATGAAATGAAACTATGTGAGTTATGTAAAATGGGAAAGCAACATAATTCATATTTTATACTAATTAAATAGGTATCCATATCTAGACCACTAGATCTTATCCATATGGATATGTTTGGACCTACTAGAACTACAAGTATTGTTGGTAAATTGTTTCTTATGTTTTTTTAATTATTTTTAATGATTCACTTGTGCTTAATTTTTAAAACATAATAGTGAAGCTTGTTCTATTTTTAGAAATTTTTTTAAGCATGTGGGACATGAAAATGATTCTAAAATTTTGACACAGAGAAGTGATCATGGAGGTGAATGTGGGAATCATGAATTTAATTCATATTTCTCAAAAAAGGAATTGAACATAAATTTATTGACCTTAGGAAACCTCAATATAATGGTGTTTGTGATAGGATGAATAATACATTGCAATAAATTTCTAGAGCTATGTAATGTGAACATAACATGCCTCTATATTTTTGGGATGATGTTGTCAACACAACATGTTATGTTATTAACCAAGTTATAAGAAGACCAATATTAATGAAAACACCCTATGAGTTTTTTAATAATTTAAGAAAAAAGGTATGATAGTGTAAATTATTTGGATGTATGTTTTATATCCTAAACACTAAGGATAATCTTTGTAAGATTGATCCAAAATGTGGTGCAGGCATTTTCCTAGGCGATTTTTCTTGGAAGGACGATTGTTATATGTTAGAAATGGAGTATGGTTTGTTTTTGTTGTCTATCCTCAATGGATGTTCATAATGTTTTCTAGGAAAGAGATCAAAGAGTTCAATCCGACAATAGTATAAAAGGTTGCGTCATTTTCGATAGTTTGCCAAATTTTTGGGCCTGAAAATTGGAAAATGAAGAAAAGTGTTTTTGGAAAAGGTTGTTACATGCAAAAAATGTAGGTGTTTTGGAAACTTGCATGCAAGGAATGATTCGGGATTGTAATTTCAAAAAATGGCAAAGGCATGAGTTGCCGTAAAAATCTAGAGTTGTGCACAGAAAACAGTTCCTGCGTGAAAAGAATTTGGGCACAAAATGAGATGTTTTGTGCAACATAGTGGGTATTGTGCACAGGGGTCAAAGACACCTATAAATAAGATGTTAACACTCTCATTCGTTACAGATAAAGACTTATAGAAGATCAAAGTTCTGATGTGCATAAAATTTTCACGAAAATGGAGTTGCATGGAAAAGTTTCTATAGCGCAGAAAAGCTAGAGTTTGCAAAGGAAAATTACTATTACACAGAAAATATTAATGTTTCATGAAAAAAGTTATAGTTGTGCATAAAGGGTGTAGCTGTGAAAAATATTTTTCCACACAAAAATAAAATATTAGGTGCAAAAGTCAGATATTGCGCGCATAAGGTTGTTGTTGGGCACAATTGTTAGTGTAGGATAAATAAATATTCTAAATATCCGGTTCAATGGTTTAGTTCTTTAAAGTGAATCAATTCAGGACATTGATGTAAGAAGTGTCTCATTCTTAATAGATACAAAGATTTCAATGACAATCTATTTAAGTGACCATCAAGTCAATAAACTAAGTTTGACTTCTCTCAAGGTTGTGTGCATGGGGGGGGGGGGGTCGAGGGTAGTGATCTGAAAGACATAGTGAGCTATCACCAAACCTTTGTAAATGCATTTTTCTTGGCATAGAGTGACTGTGAACAAATATTTTAATCCGAAAATTTTAAAATATTAGTGGATTTAGGTACGGCCGACACACTATTGGCGTATTCTCCTTGGATATAGCCCTTTGAGGGGAACCAAGTAAAGGTGTTGTGTCATCTCCCTAATTTTATTTGTTTGAAAGATTTAATAAGTTCCTACCAACGTGGGAACAATATACAGAACTTTAAAAATAAAACGTTGACAAACTAATTCACCCCTCCCCTCTCAGGGTGTTATGGGGTCCTTCAAGTGGTATTAGAGAGAGGTTGTTGGTGTTTGATATGTCTTATACCATCATGGAGAATTCAACCAGTGTTAGGGGAGTCCCCCCTTTAATGGAATTAATTTTCATATTTGGAAGAAGAGAATGATATCTTATCTAAGATTCCTTATAATAGAAGTCCTATTTTCGACTTTTAAATGTATTCAAGATACTGATCCAATAGGGTTTTCTATGACAAAATAAGACAAAACAAATTCTTGATATAAATTCTAAAGTGAAAAATGCTCTCACCTCAGCCCTTTCTGATCAGATCTATTTAAAGGTGACTAGTTTCACCTCAGCATAGTCCATGTGGGATAAACATGAAAATATTTATGATAGAGGTATCAAAGTGAAGGATTCAACACTACAAGTCATGTATAATAGGTTTTATGATATGAAGATACATCCTGATGAGAGTACATACTCCATTTTCAATCGAAATACTAAAGTTGATGGAGAAATTCGAGGTTTAGGGGAAGAAATCAAGGATGTTGACATTGTAAGGAAAATATTGAGAAGACTTCCACCCCTTTACAATGAAAAGGTATTAGACCTTGAGGAAAGATATTTTCCCATAATTTATCAGGTTGATTTTCCAGGCAGCCTGGTGGCATATGAAATTAGAGTCAAACCAAAAGATTCTACAACTCGAGTGGGAAAGAAAATGGCATTCAAATCCATAGAGAAATTAAAATTTTCAAAAGATAGTAGTGGTAAAGATGATGAGTAAAAATAAATTCTTTCCTTCATTTCCAATATGTTATAGAAGGGAAAAGGTAAATTAAAATGGCAGCTACCTCTAGCTTGCTTTTGTTGTGGAAAAGTGGGGCACATTTCCTCTCAGTACATAAGAAAGATCGATGATGAATATAGAAAAGATGAAAGCATTGATAAGCCTCAAAAAAGGTTTTTCAAAAAGGGAGACTTCAAATCTAGAAACATAGTACCGAAGAAGAGTATTTTCATGAAGAATAAGTTGATGATAATGAATTATGTGAAGAAGAAGAACTAAAATTTGAAACTGGAAACTATGCTTCCATGATGGTCACTATTGAAAAATCAGAAGATAATGGTGGAGACAATCAGTTGAAAACTATTTCTAATCCTGAGTTTTAAATTATGTATGCTGTTAGTAAGCTTAAGATCAAATGAAAGTGTAATAATAAGTTGAAATCAATTGTAGAATAATCAAATGAATATGACGATCATCTCGAAGCTGAAAATGAATGAATAGAAGAATTTGTGAAAGTACATTCGAAAATCCTTGAAATCAATGATGATGTAGTGGATCTAAAGGTGAGAATTGAAGAGAAGGAAAAGGTTATCAATGAACTCACCTCCAGATTGGAATAAAATTCCAAGACTACTAAGAGTCTTGAGGAGGATGTTGTTACTCTTATGAGTAAACTTGAGAGTGAATAAATTTCAGAAGAATCAATGAAGAAAATGTAGTTTAGAAGGTTCTCAGATGCTAATCTATTGGAGAGAGGAAAAAATGGATCTAATGGATTTGAAAAGATTTCGAATAATCAATGACCCACACACATGGGAAATAGCGGAATCAGTTGTGGGGATGAATTGTCAAATATAGTAATTAATGTGGACCAAAATAAAGGCATGATTAATGGTGGCCATGTAGAAAATTCATCTGATGTGATGAAAAAGGAAACCCCAATTAAATCTGAAAGAAGAATAGATAAATATCCTCAAGCCACCAGGAATGAGAGGAACTCAAACAATTATTCCACAAAATAGGGAATGAAGATAAACAAAAGTGAGAAGCCATTTCCTCTCATGAAGTTTCAATTCTGTGGATATCTGTTCCATACCATGTCTTATTGCAAATAGGAATGAATCTGTTTGAATGAAGAAGATATGGGAGTTCAACAAAGGAGAAAAAATCCATATCCTAATTATTTTAGAAGAAACAATTTCTATGGATATTGTTTCATTGTTTTAATAATGGTCATAAGGCTGCTGATTGAAGGTAAAGGAGGAACATGGACACCTCATACCGGAGTCTGAGACAAGCCAAAGGTTTTCAATAAGACAGTGTAGCTCTTACAAGCAGGTTTTCTCTTCTAGAACAAGATTTCAACAATGAAGAATCCATGTACATGAAAGAGAGAATTAGTAGGCCATTAGTGTTGTACATTCAATCCAATGTCTCGGGGAATGAAAAGAAGATAATTGATAAATCTAAACTTGTAGAGGTAGACCTTAAAGCTACAAAAAGAAAAAATACCTGGATCCTAGATAGTGGTTGTTTGTCTCATGTGATAGGTAATGCAGGCCTGTTAAGATATGTCAAGAGGAGGGTTGAGGGAACAATACGGTTTGGTAATTATGATGCTCTAAAAATCAAAGGCAGTGGAAGTACTGAACTATCTAATGGAGAGTTAAAGAAAACTTAAGTCCTTTATGTAGATGGACTATTCCATAATCTCCTCAGTGTGAGTCAACTCTATGACTCAAGACTTATAATTACTTTAAATCAGAAACGGTGCACTATTAAGGGAAAGACAATAAATTCACTTTTGAAGGGATGAAGAATAGATGGAAACCTATATCAGGTTGAAAGTAAAGAAAAAACATTTTCTACAAGACTATTAAGGATGAAAATAACTAGTAGAATCATAGAATAGGGCAAATCAATCAACAAGACATGTAAAAAATATCAAAAACAAAGATTTTCATGGACATTCCCAACCTTGAGTGTGAATGTGAAAAGTATTGTGATGGTTGAATTCAGGGGAAGCTGGTCTGTAGTTCCTATCGTCCGAAGAAGAAAAGGGCATCTCATCCTCTTGATCTCATTCATACAGATGTATGTGGGCTAATAAATTTAGTCATAACTCATGTAGAAATGTACTTCATCCATTTCAGAGATGATTACAGTAGAATGGAATGTGTAATGTTTATACATAGGAATCAAAATGTTCTTGACTACATGAAAACATATTGGCGAATTGCCATGAAAGATACTGGATGAACAATCCAAGTGATGCGATCTGACAATGGATGGGAATACACATCCATTTAATTAGATAATTACCTAGAGAAGTGTGGGATATAACATGAGGTAGCTGTTGTGAGAACTCCACAAAAAAATGGAGTTGTTGAGAACATGAATAGATAGGTGATCTGTATAACAAGAACTATGCTAATTGAGATTCATATTCAATGACATTAATGAAAAAAAATTCAAGCTACACTATATATTCAAAAATAGAATAGGGATTTATATGGGAGAGACAAATACAACAAAAGAATTGTTTCATGGAAGGAAGCCCTCTTTGAAGTACTTTAGTATTTTTGGAAATAAATGATTCCTCCGAAACAAGGAATGGAATCTATAGAAGTACAATGACAATGAATAAGAAGGAATTTTCATTGGATACTCAATGAATAGAAAATCCTACATGTGTTTCAATAAGCGCCTATGAAGTATTGTGGAAAGAAGCGATGTTATGATCTTTAAAGAGAAAACCAAAAATGATTACAGGATTTCATATGATGATGTGATTAAAAATGAAAAACAAAGTGAACATAGAGTAAATTAAAATATAGAAATAGAGGAAGGAGTAAAAAATACTCAGGAGTCACATCATGATGTTGACTCGAGAGAAGAATCTTAAGAGGAAACCTTGGCCAGAGAGAATACAGTTGAATCTTGAAGGAGGAATCAAAGAGAAGAAATCGATCAATCCAATATTATTGTGGATTGAAATATAACCCTAGAAACAAGGATAATGAAGAGTAACACACAATATTTTTTTTTTCAGTTGTGGAACCATCCCAATTTAATTAATCTATAATGGATGAATCATGGGTGAATTCCATGAATAAAGAGTTAGATCAGATTGACAAGAATCATACATGGAATCTAGTCAAGAGACCTAATGGTCACAATGTGATTTGTACAAAGTATATTTTCATGAACAAGTTTGATGAGCAGGGAATTGTTATCAGAAACAAGGCATGGTTGGTATGTAAATGATATTCAGATATTGAAGGTATCGATGTTGAAGAAACCTTCGCTTGAGTGGATAAAATAGTGTAAATCATGATTTTTCATTCCATGGAAATCCAAATAGGATATATATTATTTCATATGGATGTCAAGGAAACATTCTTGAATGGTTTTCTTGAAGAAAAATTCTACATTGAACAACTAGTGGGTTTTCTTCTTGGCACTGATGAAACAAATGTTTTTAAACTAAAGAAGGATCTCTATGGTTTGAAGCAGGCACCACAAGCATCGTATTTTTGGATGGATTCTTATCTCAAGAATCTAGAATTAAAAATAGGAGGAGTATATCACAATCTATATGTGAATAATTCTTCAAAATATCAATTCATGGTTCTATTTTATGTTGATGACAATATATTTAGTGGAAGATGGTAAAAATCAGTGGATAAATTTTCCAATCACATGAAATAAGAATTTTAAATATCTATGATTAGGGAGATCACATATTTATTGGGGATGAAGGTGACTCAAAAGAAGGATTTCACAACCATTTCTCAGCAAAATTATGCAAGAGAGTTGATGAAGATATTTAATATGCATGACTCCGAACCAATGTCAACTAAAATTATGGTTAGAACCAAACTTGGAAAGCATGAGGATGAGACATCTATTGATCCCACCATGTATAGAAGGATTATTGGAAGCTTATTATACCAAAGAATAACACGACCTGATATTGTCCTTGCAACTTGCCTAATAGCCCGATTTCAGAGTAATCTGAAGGAAGAACATATGATAGCAGTAAAAATAATCATGAGGTACATTAAATGTACTCATAATTATGGGTCATACTTTACATCAGGAAGGGAAAATGAATTATCAGAATTTTTTTATGCTGAATGAGCTGGAAATGTAGTGGTTACAAAGTCCACCAGTGGTGGAGCATTCTATATAGGGAAGAAATGTCTTGGCTGGTTGAGAAAGAAACAAGAAAGTACTTCTCTTAGTACTACTGATGCTGAGTATATCTCCACTATAATGTCATGAACTCAACTAATATGCATGAAGAAACAACTGATTGATATTGGTGGTGAGGTGAAACAACCTATAGTGATTTACTGTGATAACAGGAGAGCAATTGAGCTTATGAAGAATTATATTCAGAATTCTCATGAAAAATATATTCAAATCAGAAATAACTCTATCAAGGAAAAAGTTGAATAAGAGATGATTAAAATAGATCATGTGGGAACTAATGAACAAGTGGCTGATATCCTAAACAAGCCACTATTTTAGAAACATTAGTTGAACCTCGTTGTTCAGTAGCCTCTCAGTGCATACGAAGGTTATGAAATTACTTTCTCCCCCATGTATGTTAACTATTTTTAATCTGTTTGTGGATTTGATGCAGGTTTATGGGGGAGATAATATCCAGGGGAGTTTTGAGATGTTCAATGAACTTTTACCTGAATTTGGGTTATTTGTGAATGGCAGAGAATGGAGTAAATTAAGGATTCATGATATGTACTGAACATGTAATTATTTTGTGACATGAGGAGAATATAGTGTTTGAATGAGAAAGAAAACATTCAGGATATAAAATTATTCTATAGTATAATAAGAGAATAGCTTGTGTGGTGTCTTTAAGAATTCCAAAACATAGGATCCCAATTCACGCTTCCCCTCTTTTTTTTACACTGAGCATTTCTCACGCAGACTTAGAGTGTTGGCTATGTTGATTCTTGTGTTTAATGATTTTCTTGTGGCTGATGCTCGATTGAATTTATCTGGTGATTGCCAACAAACAAAAATAGGGGGATTTTTGGAAAAACAATTGTTCTATACTGGAAATGGAGTATGGTTTGTGTTTGTTTTCAATCCCCAATGGAAGTTGATAATGTTTTCCAAGAAAGGGATCATATAGTTCAAGCAGACAACAGTATTGAAGGTTGCATCATTTTGTATTGTTTTCCAAATTTTAGGGCCTAAAAATTGGAAACTGGAGAAAAGTGTGTTTGGAAAAAAAGTTTAAAACCAAATGGTATGTGTTATGGAATCTTGTGTGCAAGGAATATTTTTTGATCAGAATGTCAAAAAATGGAATAGGCATGGGCTGCGTGAAAAATCTGGAGTTGTGTGCGGAAAATGGTTTCTGTTTGAAAAGAATTTGCGTGCAGAATGAGAGGTTTTATGCAGCACAATGGGTTTTGAGAATGGGGGTCAGTGACACCTAAAAATAATAGGCTACCCCCTCATCTTTTATGACTAAATAATTAGAGAAGATCTGAGTTCTGATGCGCTTAAAAGTTGTGCGCATGGGGAGCTGCGTAGAAAAGTTAGAGTTGCATGAAAAATTTTATGCAGTATGGAAAAGATAGAGTTTGTGCTATAAAATAACCATTTCCTAGAAAATATTAATGTTTAATGAGAAAAGTTACAGTTGTTTGTAATGTTTTTACTTGCATGAAATATTTTTCCACGTGAAAAGATAATCTTACCCCAAAAAGTCAGATCTTGTGCGCTCAGGGTATGTGTTGCACGTAATTTTCAGTGTATCCTGAATACATGTTCTAAATATCCAGTTCGGTGGTTCAGTTTTTTCAAGTGCATCAATTCACAACTTCAATGCAAGCAATGTATCATGAGAAAAAAAGACAGAGACATCAATTCAAATTTATTGATGTGACCATCAAGTTGATAAAAATGAGTTTGACTTCTCTCAAGGTTGTGAGCTAGGGGGAGACGAGGGTAGTGATCCGAGGGATGTAGTGAGATATCCCTAAACATTTTTAAAGTCAGTGTGTCAGGCCCAGAGTGTCTTTTACCAAATCTTGTAATCCTCAAAATTGTAAAGATTAGTGGATTTAGGTTCGACCGACACATTATTGGCATATGCTATTTGTATGTAGCCCTTTGTAGTGAATTAAATAAAAGTGCTGTGTAATCTCCCTGGTTTAATTTTTATGACATATTAAACAAGTTCTTACAAATTTGTGAACAATATCCAAAACATTAAAAAGAAAAAATTGACACCTTGATTCACCCCTCCCCTCTCAAGGTGTTCCGGGGTCCTTTAATTGTAATACTTTCATGAAATATAGAGTTATCAACAAAAGGTCAAGGATATTTGAAAAATTAACTCTTTTGTTTCTTGATGAAATTGATCCTTTTGATAAAAAAATTACTCAAAGTGAAATGTTGAATGATTCTCTTAAGGTCATGAGGACTGAATATCTCCTTAGCATCAACAAGGAAGATGATTTAGAACATGATTATTTTAAACCTAATCTTGTAAGGGTTTATACTAGTGAACTATAAAGCGTTCCACCTAAATTAACATGAAATATTAAGGAAAAACCTTTAGAAACTATTATATGGAGCTTAGATGATTTATTAGGAACTAGAATAAATATAGGTATCCTATTATAATTCTCTACCTTTGTTTCCAAGTTGAAAACTAAATATATATATGAATCCGTATCTAATAAAGTTGGTTTTTATCTATGAAATAAGCGTTAAAACTTTTCAAGTATGTGAATTATTTGATAGACCCAATGATTACACTATAGTTGAAACAAAATTGTTGTTCAAAAAACAAAGAATATTATTATGGTGTAAACACTAAAAATAAAACTAGATTAGTTACAAAAGTTTACAATCAAGAAGAAGAAATAGACTACGAAGAAACCATTTTTCCAAGTTCTTGGTTTGAAGCAATTAGTATTCTTATAGAAAATATATCTATTATGAATTTTAAATTCTATATTATGGATATTAAATCTATATTTTTAAATTGATTTTTAATGGAGGATGATTATGTTGAACAACCTCTTGGTTTTGAAGACCCTCACTTTCAAATTTCTATTTGTAAACAAACCAAAGATCTATATGGATTTAAACAAGAACCAAGAACCTGGTATGAAATATTATGTTCTTTTATTTTATAAAATATTTTTATATTAATAATGAAAGATCCTAACTATTTTATAAAACTATATCATTATATAGTTTTCTAGTAAAAGAATATGTTGATGATGTTATTTTTAGATCAAAAAAATAAAAACATATGTAATGATTTTTCAAAACAAATTAAAAAAGAATTTGGAATGAGTATAATTGGTGAGATAAACTATTCTCAAGGATTTAAAATTTACCAATTTTTTGGAAATGTTTTTGTTGGCATCACCTGTTTTGATAATCCCAATTATGCTTTCATATACTTTGATAATCTCAATATAATATTTTTATATATATTAATTCATTCAATCTGTGCTCCAGATGATAATAATATTAAAATAATCCCTGAGATAGTTTAATCTTTGTTTATCCACGTTTATATAAGTTCTGAAGTAATTCTAACCCATTCAGATATGTTGTGCATGGAACAGATAAGTATTGAGTTACTGGTCTGTGCTTTAGCTAGAGCTACCGGTACTCAGTCTACCGATAGACTTGGTCTACCGATAGACAGAGTCACTGATACACTAAAGTCACCGATATGTACATAGCTACCGACAGATAGACCAGAGATAATAATAGAATTAGTCTACAGATAGACAAAAGTCTACTGATAGAAGTCTACTGATAGTGTAAGTCCACCGACACACCAGAGTTACCGGTATGCATAAACAAAGTCTACTGACAGAACAGACGAGCTACCGATGTGCATGTCTACCAGTAGTTGCTGGTAGAGTAAGACTACTGATATTAGTACTGAATCACAAACCAGAGCTACCGATAGAAGTCTGCTGATAGGGAGAGTCTACCGATACGTGCAAACATCTACTGATTCGAAGAGCTACCAATGGAGAGACAGCTACCGAGGGAACTAAAGTCACTGGTATATGAGCTACCGATGCAAGTTCAAAAGAGCTACCGATGGAAGGTTCTGCGACACAAAGTCCACCGTGCACGTCTACCAATAGAATTCTATTAATGATTGACCAACCAGTCAAACCCTATACTCTTCATACTATTTATTTATTTAGCTAACGGTTATATTTGATGGTTTTAATGCAGTTAATGTTATTTAATGATTTATGTTGTATGTCCGAGAACCGTACCTAGTACCCAGGAAAAATGTGATTATTCTTTTCTACCGAAGCTGAATGATATAAAGTGATGGAAAGAGAACACTGGATATACACATGCATATGACACTCCTTGAAAGAAAAAAGAAGACACACGAAGGGTGAAAGAGATGGAGCTGAACAAGAATTCAAATGTGGAGCATTTTTCTCTAGTCTACATCCTACTCCAAGAATCCTGGACATACATGAAAACAATTATTCTAGAGGAGAACACAAGATACATATTGAGTGAAGAACTACAAAAAAATTTCAAACACTCAGGCTTCTAAGCTGCACCATGAATCAAAGAAGAAAATGACACACTGTTTTCTGAGAAAAACCAGAGAAGGAATCAGAATCTTTTTATGATAAACCAAACAAGTCTAGAGCTGCACTACTAATCAATAAAGAATTTCTAAACTCAATCATACTTCTCTTATTGATTCTTTATTTACATTTTGAGCAGTGTGTGTACCCTGTTTATTTTACTCAAACACTGTCTCCAGTGCTAAACTGGAGGATTCTTAAATCCTCACTCAAACTCCATAACTCTTTTGTTTCCCACTGCGGATGGTGGTAGAGGTTGAGTAGGACCTGAACAGCTTGTGAGCTGTTGTTTCTTTTTTCCACGAAGAACTGTGGTAGAGGTCTTTGTACCTGGACAGTAGTGTATGTTGTTTACCCCCGATCTAGGATGTTGATAAATTTATATAAATTGTTGAGAGGACTAAGTCTCGGCTTAAGACTAAACCTCTTGGTTAACTTTGATGTGCTTTTATTTAAGTCTATAAGTATTACATATATATTTTACATATTCCGATTCTATTACTTTGAAATACAACACTATTTTAAAGATACTTTGATAGTTAAATTAGAAAGTGTTTATACTTATTGTAAACCAGTAAGTTAGTTTTAAAAGTTAATTTAATCTTCAAATTAAGTAAACTGAGACCTAATTAATCTTTTAGAAACTAATTGAACTTTTACACTCTATATAGATTCACAACAGTTTAACTTTGTTTTTAAATTGGGGGATTTTAAGAGAAATATTTTTAACAGAAATTTTAATTGGAACTCAATTCACCCCCCCTCTTGAGTATCCACTCAGACCAACATTTGGTATCAGTGGTTTGTTTTTTTTCAAGGATTTTTGAAATACTCTATATTTCAACTGTGATTTTAATGGCATCTTTAATGATCTTAAATTTCTATTAGCTTTAAATTTTTATCTCTTTAAAATTATTTTCTAAAATATAGTTATGGATAATAGACTAGAGGGTGCTGCTACTAACCAGTCACATTTCTTTAATGGCACAAACTATACCCATTGGAAAATGAAAATGAAAATTCATTTAGAAAGTATGGGTTTTGATATTTGGACTGCTATAGAGTCTCAATATAACATTCCAGAAATTGAAATAACAACTTGGGATGAACCTACAAAGACTGCTTACAATAATAATTTTAAATATATGAATACTCTGTACTGTGCTTTAGGAGATGAAGAGTTTAATAGAATTTCTGCTTGTAAAACTGCCTTTGAAATATGGGATACTTTTGAGTGTTTCTCAAGAAGGAACGACCAATGTTAAAGAAATGAGACTGAATACTTATACTATTAAATATGAAAATTTTGAAATGAAAGCTGATTAACCTATTTCAGATAAGTATCTCAGGTTTAATGAGATAGTCAATACAATGAGTTCACTTGGAAAAGCTATTCCAGCTAAGGAACAAATTATGAGGATATTGATGTTTGCCCGAACAATGGAGAGGTACCTCTGTCTCAATCAGAGAGTCATGTGACATTGGAGCACTTCCAATAAAGAATCTTATTGGTAAATTAATGATGTATGAGGAAGAACTGAAGGTGAATAAGGAGGAAGATGATGAACCTAAGAGAAAATCCGTAGCTTTCAAGTCTACTGCCTCGAAGAGTAAAGACAAGGGGAAAAATGAAAATACCTACTGAGAGTTCAACCAGTGAAGATTCTGATTTAAATAGTGATGCTGAGATGGCTCAAATAGCCGGGAGATTCAAGAAGTTTTATAAGAAGAAGAAATTCTTCAGGAAATCTAATTACAAAGTAAAGTATGACAACAAGGGACACTGGAAGAAGGATTGGAAGAAAGATGAAAAGAATGATGAAATAATCTTCTATGATTGTAAAAGGAAATGACACATCAAGGCTGATTGTCCAAACTTAAAAGTCAAAAATAAATATGATTATAAGGACAAGAAGTACAAGAATGCTATGAATGGAACTTGGAGTGCATATGAAGAGAGCGCAAGTGAATATGATGTTTCTGATTCTATGAAGAATCATGCCATCATGTGTTTCATGACTAACACATCTGAGGTAACCTTAGATACTCCTATTTTAAATTTTTATTATTCTGAAGATAATGCAGAATCTAATTCTGATTCTAAAAACATGACGAGTAAGTAACTATTTGAATACTGTAATATGCTGGAGGAGACATGCAATGAACTTAAGGATAAATAGAAATCATTAAAGAAACAACATTCTCTCACTATTACTGTTAAAACCAAACTTACTATTGAAAAGGAGAAGAATGCTCAACTGTTAAAGGAAAAAATAGAACTTAAAATGTCAAATGAGCAACTTAGAAAAGACTTAGAGAAGTTTAAAAATGTAAAATACACACTTACTCAAATGTTAGGTAAACAAGTTGCACCTAAATACACTACTGGTTTGGGATTCCAACCTGGACAGAGACAATTCACTAAAACTCGATTTATTCCTAAGTCTGGACAAAATTCTGCTTATTCTAGTTCTAGAAATTCATATGCTACAACTAGTTATTCATATGGTTATAGGTAAAATAAATTTTATCTTTAAAAATCTTCTGATTCTGTAAATTATATGAGACCCATAAGACAAATATGGGTACCTAAAGCTTTGATTGCAAACCTTTCTAGACCAAAGAAGACCTGGGTACCAAAATCATTTCCTATCTAAATCTGTTTTGTAGGATATATGCTTAAAGAGTACTCACAAGAAGGTATGGGACTTGGACAATGGATTTTTAAGACATATGTATGTAGATTATTCATGTTTCAAAAGTTTAATAAAGGTTGATGGAGGCCATGTTACCTTTGGTGATAATTCTAAAGGAAAGATCATCGGCCTAGGGAAAATTGGTAACACTGATTTAGTTTTAATTTCTAAAGTTTTATTTATTGATGGACATACGTATAACTTGTTAAGTATTTCTTAATTATGTGATGATGGATTTAATGTGAAGTTTGAAAATGATTCTTGTAATATCTTTAATTCTAAAAATGTTTTTGTTTTTTCTACTTTAGGAAATGAAAATGTTTATGCATTTGATTTAAATTCCATAGCTAAACAAAATGTTGCTTGTTTAAATGCTTTTCATAAAGAGTCTTGGGTTTGACATAGAAGATTAGGACACGACAACATCTATTCACATAGAAAACTAACTAGAAAAGACTTAGTTAGAGACCTACCTAAACTTGAATTCCCAAATGACAAAGTGTGTAATCTCTGTTAAAAGGGAATGCACCATAAAGTTTCTTTTAAATCAATGAAAGAAGTTTCAACTTCTCAACCTCTCGAGTTGGTTCACATGGACTTGTTTGGGCCATCAAGAGTTTCTAGTTTAAATGGGAAGCACTATTTCTATGATCTAGTAGATGAATTTTCTAGATATACTTGGTTATACTTCTTAGCTCACAAAAGTAAAGCTTGTTCTTATTTTGTTAAATACCCCAAATCTGTAGAAAATCTTGGTGGACTTAAGATTAAAACACTATGAAGTGATCATGGCCGTGAGTTTGAAAATAAAGAGTTTGAATCATATTGCTCACACAATGGCTATAGTCAGAACTTTTCTGCTCCTAGGACACCTCATCATAATGGTGTAGTAGAAATAAGGAATAGAACCCTTCAAGAAATAGCTAGAACCATGCTTAATGAATATGACCTACCTATTTACTTTTGGGCTGAAGCTATGAATACAACTTGTTATATTATTAATAGAGTCTTAATTATACCAGTTCTTAAGAATACACCTTATGAGTTGTGGAATAATTGAAAACCTAAAGTTAGTTACTTTAGATTCTTTGGCTGCAAAGTTTTTATTCTTTATACAAAAGATAATCTGGACAAGTTTTCTTCTAATAGTGATGAAGGAATTTTTCTTGGTTATTCTTTAACTATCAAAGCATATAGAGTCTTTAATAAAAGATCCAAATGTGTGGAAGAATCTGTTCACATCAAGTATGATGAAACTGATCCAGATGAGCCTAAAACCTCTCTTGAAAATATTGAGGAAGATTGAAGTGTTCTGAAACTTAATGATAAATCTAAAGAACCTACTGTAAAAACATCCAGTTCTGGACATATTCCAAAATCTACCACTATGGAACCTGAACCTATAGATGAACCTGAAATTTCTAGTCCTACCTTTACCAAATCAACAAGGATTCTAAATAATCATCCATTGGATACTATTGTGTGAAATCTTGATAGAGGGACACAGACTAGAGCTTCTCTAATAAATCAAGTTGAACATGAAGCCTTTCTGTCACAACTAAAACCTAAAAATATCAATGATGCTATCAATGATGAATTTTGGGTAATGGCTATACAAGAAGAGTTAAATCAGTTTTAAAGAAACAAAGTCTGGGAATTAGTTGACAGACCTAAGGAAACTTTAACAATAGGAAAAAAATGGGTTTTTAGAAACAAAGTTGATGAGTCTGGAAACATAGTTAGAAACAAAGCTATAATAGTTTCACAAGGATATAGTCAAGAAGAAGGAATAGACTATGAGGAATCTTTTGCACCTGTAGCCAGATTAGAAGCCATTAGGATCTTAGTTGCATATGGTGCTCATCTGAATTTCAAGTTATATCAAATGGATGTCAAAAGTGATTTTCTAAATGGTTTTATTGTTGAATATGTTTTTGTTGAACAACCACCTGGATTTATTAATCCTCATTTTCCTAATCAAGTTTTTAAACATTATAAAGCTTTATATGGCATAAAACAAGCTCCAAGAGCTTGGTATGATGGACTTAGGAATTTTCATATTTCAAAAAGTTTTACTAAAGGGATTGTTGATCCAAATCTCTTTATTAAAATAATTTCTAAAGATGTTTTAATAGTTCAAATCTATGTTGATGATATTATTTTTGGATCTTCTAAACCTTCTTTATGTACTGATTTTTCAAAGAAAATACAAAATGAATTTGAAATGAGTTTAATGGGAGAAATTAAATATTTTCTTGGATTTCAAGTGTTTCAAAATGAAAATGGTGTTGTTTTGAATCAATGTAAATATACAAAGGATCTTTTAAAACGTTTTGGTTTGGATAGTATTAAGGAAATTGGAACTCCTATGAGTACTTCTTGTAAATTGGATGCAGATGAAACTGGGAAAACAGTGGATCAAAACAATTAAAGAGGTATGATTGGAAGCATACTTTACCTTACTCCTAGTCGACCAGATATTATGTTTAGTGTGTGTATGTGTGCAAGATTTCAAGCTAATCCAAAAGATTAACATTTACTTGCTCTTAAAAGAATTTTTAAGTATCTTAAACATAATATAAACTTTTGTTTTTTTTACCCAAAAGGACAACCCTTTGAGTTAATGAGTTATTCATATGCTGACTTTGCTGGTTGCAAGTTGGATAGAAAGAGCACTTTAGGAACATGTCATTTATTAAGAAAGTCCTTAGTATCTTGGTGTAGTAAGAAGCAGAATTCTGTAGCATTATCCACTACCGAATTAGAGTACATAGCCGCTGGTAGTTTCTATGCACAAATTCTGTGGATGAAACACACTCTTTTGGACTATGGATATGACTTTATCCACGTTTCAATCAACTGTGACAATACTAGTGCAATAAATATGTCGAAGAACCCTGTGTCTCACTATAGGACCAAACACATTGATGTAAGGCACCATTTCTTGAGAGATCATTACAAAATGGGTGATATTACTCTTGATTTTATAGGCACTGAACATCAATTAGCCGACATTTTCACTAAACCTTTGAGTTTGGATTGGTTAAGTTACATTAGACACGAGTTAGGAATGTTTAACCTCAATTGATAGCTAACCTCACTGACGTAAAACCCTCACCGACGCAAAATCCTCACCGATGTAAAATTCTCACTGATGTAAAATTCTAACCGACGTAGAATCCTCACTAATGTAACATCACTAATATAAAACCTCACCGATGTAAAAACTCACTGATAGAAATTCTCACCGATGTGCGTGCTGGTTTTTCCGCCAGAATCTGAATCAATTTTTATTTCATTTTGTTTATTTATTTTATGATTACTAAATAATAAAACTAAAGTCTGAGATACTTCTAAATCCACCGAGCCTCAAACCATAACCCTCGAACCTTAGCTCCCGAATCCTTAGAGAACCCTAAATCCTTCAAACCAGTGATGGAAATAACCAAACTTTCTACCTTCAGAGATGACTCTGTTGAGCCGAAAATAAAGAAGCAAAGGAATGAGCAAGAATCAAGTGGTAGTGGAAGTGTTGCTAGAACTAGGTCAGGGTGATGACCATTGAATCCTCATCTGCAAAATCGAGTTATTGTGATTGAAAAGGAACTATGCATAGAATGGATGCTGCCTAGAAGGTCCTTAGTGCTCGAAGTTCTTGAAGATCAAAAATGGGTAGAGTGTTTTTCGAACAAAAATGGTCCTTACATTCCAAAATTAGTGAAACAGTTTTATGATTTTGTAACCTTTGAAGAATCAGAGAATGAAAATCGAGTAACTTCTTTTGTGAATGGAAAGGGGATGTCGTTTTCATCTGTTGAATGGGCTGATTGCTTGAAAGTTCCACATGAAGGAGTATCTGGATATGTCGTGATAGCCACGCCACCTACCAGTGACATTTTTGATTATGAGACTGCTTTGGAAGAGCTGACTGTTGATGGAAGTCAAATACATGTAGTAGCTGCAGAAATGGATGAAGAGAAAAGAATTCTGTTCAAATTTGTTCAATATGTCTTGATACCAAGGAGAGGAGACTTTTCCAATTTGAGATATTAGGATATCTATCTCTTGCACCTCTTAAGATGCTATGTAATGGTTAATTTGTACAGATTGATGATACTCCAGATGGAAGACATGACAAGGCCGAAATCGAAGAAAAATGCCCTATTCTTGGCCAAGCTAATCTCTGGGATGATCAAGGTAAATGGTGTTGCTGAGTCTCAAGATGAGACAATGGTAGTAAAGAATAACTTCTGTATCACAACTACAGTTTGTAAGTACATGAAAATAAATTGGAACCCTTGGAGAGGAGAATGGGTCAATGATGACCAGAGGGTGTATGACAAGTTTAATCCTGTGAATCATCCTTCAAGACCAAAGGATATGAGGGATCCAGGTCTTGGACCTAATGAAGAGGAGCCTGAATATAATGATGATTCAAAAGAGGAAGAGTCCTGTGATGATGAAGGAGGAGACCCTGACATGCCTACTAGCCATGCTCCTGAAAATCTAGTTCAACATATATCAGATAAGGAAGAAGCTTCTTTAGAAGCTATTGAAGTGGTTGCTGTTGAAAATGAAGGATATGTTCATGAAAGTGAAGCATCTATGTCAGGTGATTTGAGTCTGAGTCCAGTTATTGAAAAATCTTTTGTACCTACTGAGGAAGAAAATGAAGTTGACATACCCTTACCTAATCTAGAAGACCCTCCTACTGCTTCAGTAATGGAATTGATAGTAGAAGATTCTCCTCTAGATGAAAGACCTGCTGAGGATGCTACTGTAAATGTTGCTGACAATGCTGTTATCATAATTGAGGATGCACCCATTGAGGGGGAGCATAGATCTAAGTTTGGAAGTGTTATAGTGGATGTTGGTTTTAATGATTGGGCAGAAGACCCTGGTTTTGTAGTCTGTGGTTTAGACTATTCAGATTCAGATAATGAGGCATCTCACGATAGACCTATGATTACTTATGATGTCGATTCTGAGTTATTTCCTGAAGATTTGGTCACAATTCATGACATGGATAAGCTGAAGAAAAACCTTAAGGAATGTTTTGCGGAAGATGTAAAGAAAATGGAATTTTCAATGGTATCTTCAATTCAATCAGTTATGACTGACTCTGTGTTCAGTTTAGCCTCTGAAAGAGCATCTGCAGCAGTTGCACCTGCTGATTTTGTTACCAAGGTTGATATGGATATCTTAAGGGATGAGCTGAAAGAATCTTTTCGCGCCTCAGTTGCTGAGATGAAGCAAAATTTTTCTGAATAAATGGTTATGCTGGAAAGATCTTTTTAACTATCTCTTTCCTGTAATTTATCAAATTTTATGTGCGAAATAGTTGAAGAAGTTAAAGAATGTCAGGCTCAAGTTTCTAGACTTGAAGCAGATCTTGAAGCTCTAAAGGAATCTTTTGTTTCTTTAGACTCTTACATTAGCTCAAAATCCCAAGCATATAATTTTTTAGATTATGTGAAGAGTGTTGTAAGTCAAATGGTTTCAGTTTTTGAAGGTTTCAAAACTTCTATGAAAGATCATATTAAAACCCTAGAATCCGATGTTCAAAATCTTATCAGTGGATTGACCAAAAGCTTCAAAGAGACTATATCTTTCTCTGTTGGTTCTCTTTCATCTAAACCTTCGATGGATTTGAATCAAATTCGATCTATGATGAAAGAAGAGCATGGTTATGCCTCAACCAGTGGCTCTGGGGACTCATCTGAACTGAGTAGAGTTGTTCTCTCTACTAGAGATTCAGCCAGAGAATTTATGAAGACAGTCCATGACTATATGAGAGAAGCCTCTGCCTCTCACAAAGAATTGAAAGAAAAGGTGGAATCCTATTTCTCCCAAATTTACACAAAGACCCACATGACCAGTCATTTAAAGCTTCTAATTGAGAATATGAAACTGCCTCCTGTCAATCAAGCCTTTAGAGAGCATGTTAGCAAGCTAAGAGAATTGAAACCAGATTTGGACAAGTTTATGGAGAACAAGGATGACTTCATATCCGCTATGGAGAGAGGGGGAGGAATCATTATGGATTTCAGAAATCTTTTGCTACCATTTCTGCATGTTGATGCCAAGCCAGTAATTGTCCCTCCTACTTTTCCTACCTCTTCCTCCACTGCTTCTTCGATTCAGCAGACTCCTATTCAAGCCATTAGAAGCCTCACACCTATTATCACACAAAGGACTCCTCAATACAGGCCATGCATAGTGTCAGTTTCTCAGCCTCCTGTGGTCATTGCAGGAATTCCTAAGCCTTCACCAAAATCCTCACCACCTGAGTCCTCTTCTGACCCCAAGGGAAAATCTCACGTTGAGGATGAGGTTTGATCCAGTAGATGGACTATTTGATAGGAATCCTATGTATTTGGTTTTCTATCTTTGTACCTTTTTGTCAAATTTAATACAAGGGATTTTCTTCTATCCTTATTGTATTACTTCTCTTTATTATTTCCCACTTTTTGATTATCACAAAGGGGGAGAAATATTTTACAAAGGAGGATAAATACTCTCTAGGTATCAAAAGAGGAAGAAATATTAATGAAAGGGGGAGCAATTTTATCTAAGAGCTATCATGCTTTTCCCCTTTGATACCTCTGAATTTCATCCTCTAATACCAGGGCCTTTTCTCTCATCCTCTAAAATAATTTCCTTTAGTTCTCTAATGTTCTCTGATACCACTAAATTTTACCTTTGATATCATTGCTTTTTTCTATTATCTCTGATACATTTAATTCTATCTCTGATAAGATATGTTTTATACCATACTGTTTTTTATGAGAAAATTTAGCTTAATTATATATCCTCTGATACATTTTTTAAAAAAATGATAATATCATAAGTTGCGATTATAAAAAGGGGGGAGATTGTTGACCTCACCTGTTTTGATAATCCCTATTATGATTTCATATACTTTGATAATATCAATCTAATGTTTTTCTATATATTAATTCTTTCAATATGTGCTCAAGATGATAATAATATTAAAATAATCCCTGAGATAGTTTAATACATGTTTATCCAGGTTTATACAAGTTATGAAGTAATTCTAACCCATTCAGATATGTTGTGCATGAAATTGATAAGTATTAAGTTACTGGTCTGCGCTTTAGCTAGAGCTACCGGTACTCAGTCTACCGATAGACTTAGTCTACTGATAGACAGAGTCACCGATACACTAAGGTCACTAATATTCATAGATCTACCGACAGACAGACCAGAGCTACCGATAGACTTAGTCTAACGATAGACAGAAGTATACCGATAGAAGTCTACTGATAGTGTATGTCCACTGACAAAAAAGATTTACCGGTAAGTAGAAACAAAGTCTACGGATAGAACAGACGAGCTACCGACATGCATGTCTACCAGTAGTTGCCGGTAGAGTAAGACTACTAATATGAGTACTGAATCACAAACCAGAGCTATCGATAGAAGTCTGCTGATAGTGTAAGTCTACTGATATGTGCAAATATCTACTGATACAAAGAGCTACCGATGGAGAGACAACTACCGATGGAACTAAAGTCACCAGTATATGAGCTACCGATGCAAGTTCAAAAGAGCTACCGATGGAAGGTTCTGCGACACAAAGTCCACCGTGCACGTCTACCAAAAGAACACTACTAATGCTTGACGAACCAGTCAAACCCTATACTCTTCATAATATTTATTTATTTAGATAATGGTTACATTTGATGGTTTTAATGCAGTTAATGTTATTTAATGATTTTTATTTCATGTTAGGGAACCGTACATAGTACCCATGAAAAAGGTGATTATTCTTTTCTGCCAAAGATGAAAGCTATACAGTGATGTAAAGAGAACACTGGATATACACATGCATATGACACTCCTTGAAAGCAGAAAGAAGACACACGATGGTTGAAAGAGACAGAGTTGAACAAGCATTCAAATGTGGAGCATTTTTCTCTAGTATACATACTACTCCAAGAATCCTGGACATACACGAAGAAACATATTATAGAGGAGAACACAAGCTGCATCTTGAGTGAAGAACTACAATAAACATTTCAAGCACTCAGGCTGCTAAGCTGGACCAAGAATCAAAGAAGAAAATGACACTCTGTTTTCTGAGAAAAACCAGAGAAGGAATCAGAGCTTTTTCTGATAAACCAAATGAGTCCGTAGCTGCACTACTAATAACTAAATCATTTCTAAACTCAAACATACTTCTCTTAGTGATTCTATCTTTACATTTTGAGCAGTGTGTGTACCCTGTTTATTTTACTCACACACTGTCTCCTGTGCTAAACTAGAGGATTCTTAAATCCTCACTCAAACTCCATAACTCTTTTGTTTCCCACTGTGGATGGTGGTAGAGGTCGAGTAAGACCTGAACAGCCTGAGAGATGTTGTTTGTTTTTCCCACGAAGAACTGTGGTAGAGTTCTTTGTACCTGGATAGTAGTGTACTGTTGTTTACCCCCAATCCAGGGTGTGGATCAATTTATATAAATTTTTGAGAGGACTAAGTATCGACTTTAGGATGAACCTCTTGGTTAACTTTTCTGTGCTTTTATTTAAGTATATAAGTATTACATATATATTTTACATATTCCGATGCTATTACTTTGAAATATATAACTAATTTAAAGGTACTTTGATAGTTAAATTAGCAAGTGTTTATACTTATTGTAAACGAGTAAGTTAGTTTCAAAAGTTAATTTAATCTTCAAATTAAGTTAACTGAGACCTAATAAATCTTTGAGAAGCTAATTGAACTTTTACACTCTGTATAGATTCACTACAGTTTAACTTTGTTTTTAAATTGGGGGACTTTAAGAGAAATATTTTTAACAGAAATTTTAATTGGAACTCAATTCACCCACATCTTGAGTATCCACTCCAACCAACAGTTTAAATGAAATAAAATAAATATTTAATTAATTATGATGTTTGTACTTGAAAACAATAAGACTTATTCAAATTCAATGAGCTCTAAAATTAAACTTGATATAGATGATACTGGAAAACCAGTTGAAAATAAATTGTATAGAGTAATCATTGGATGTTTTCTTTATCTTACCAAATGTATACCAATCATTATATTTTTATTAGGTATTTATCTTAAATCTCAACCAAATCCTAAAGTATCTCATTTAAAAGCTACCAAAATAATCTTCTGATATTTTTAAAAAACTATATATATTTCACTACTTTTTACAAAAATCATATGATTTTAATTTATTTTTATATTCCAATTTTTTTATAGATGTAAATTAGACAGGAAAAAACATTAGGAACCTTTCTGTTTTTAGTAAAATATATATTATCTTGGTCTAGTAAGAATCAACATAATGTAGCATTATCAACTACTAAAGAAGAATTATTTGTAGTATATTATTTTTGTGCACAGGTGTTGTGGATGAAACATGCCTTAATGTATTTTTCGTTTAATTTTAATTTTTTTCTAATTAAATGTGATAACACTAGTGCTATCAACATTTCAAAAATCTTGTTAACCATTCAAGAAAAAATCAAATTGATCTGAGAAAAAATTTCTTAAAAGATTATGGACAAAATAAATATACATTTCGAATTAGTTTGAATATAAAATAAATTAGAAATTATTTTTACTAAATATTTTCCTACTGATAGAAATGAATTTTTTAAATAATAATTTGGAATGTTTTATTTTACATGATCTTATTTTAATTATTCTTAGTAGAATAGATTCTATATTCGATTAAACATTATACTTAACTTCTTTTAATTATGATTTAGTGTCTCTATTTTGAGTATTAGTCACATAAAATATGAAACATCATCTAAAATATATAATGATCACTCTTCACATCACTGTGTGATTCCTCGTTGACCATAGAAAAACAAATTTTCTCAAATCTATGCTTGAATCCTTTATAAACCTTAAAAATAACATTCTTTTTTCTATCAAAACCTTCCTTACCTAAACATATAATATTTAAAATCTTACCAAAAATGGAAAATAATAAGAGAACCAATGGGGCTTCCACATGCCGAATGAACGATAAAATATCATCAAGGAAAGTTCATCGTAGAGTAGAAAAATATTTTACTTATCTAGAAGGAAAAAATATGTCTCTCATGAAAGTTATACATCTTTAGGTTGTAGAATTCATATTTGATAAAATATGAATTGATTTAGTGTTTGAGAAAAACGTTTAAGAGGTCTATGACATTGTATTTTCTACTTTGGTGATATTGATGACTTGTTCACTACAACAGTTAAACACAAAATTTTCTCACTATCCTTGTTGGTAATAAATAAAGCATTCAAGTTCCCTCATAATGCCTACATAAACATGAGTACATTGTTTTGAAACTGTAGATGAAGTCAGCCCACTTGAGATCATGAAGTCCCAATTCAGATCTAAACATGTCAAGAAGAAGCCAATGATGGACCTAGAAACCAAAAAAATGTTCTTAAACATTTCATTAAATATTCCATCTCACAATAGAATGGTGATTTTGATTTTCTTTATTTGAAGATTTCACTTTATTATTTTTTCTTATGACTGATAATTCAGTTAACCTATCTTGACACCTTTAGAGATACATGTGGCATATACATACTAATTTGGTAAACTTCTATCCTATGGGAATGAGGTTAACATCAGTATTTCCTAATATTCGTATTGGTTTGGATGAAAATACTACAACAAAATTTCATGTATTGACCAATTTGAGTGTAAGAAATTTAAGGATAATTGGTTTTTATTGAAATCATTCTTCGAATAAGTTTGTTTTGGTGAGTTCTAAAGAAGTCATCGGAGTAGACCCTACATTCAATCATGTGGAGTCATCTCAGATGGGTTTTCCTAGTGATGTTTTAGTTCCTGTAGTTCTTTCCATTTTAGGTGTGGAGAAGGAATGATGATATCCTTGATAAGCACAATGTTCATCAATGTCTCTATTACCAAACAATCAACCATGTCAAATTCCAAGGGATAAGATCATGTATCTATTTTCATTTTTGAATTTATTGAGAAAATTTATAAATACTTTACTCGTGTCATTTTTTAGCTAAGAATAAAACCCTGAATATCTAGTATTATCATTGATAATTACAAAGGTGTGATATTTAACTACTTTACTAAATACACGAGTCAGTCTAAAAAGATCATGGTGTATATGTTTTAAGGCTTTAGTAGAGGAAACAATATTTTCATAATCAGAGGATGATTTGTGTTTATTATTGAGTTGGAAGGGTTTTAAATAAAATGATATATCGGAAATGAATATTCGGTAAATCTCGTTCTAGATGGTTATAGTTGATATTGACTAGTGTGTGTGTGCTACAATGACCAAGGTGTCTATGCCAAATTCAAGGATTTATATCTTGTGAACGTAAATACATAAAATTTTGTATTTCAATTGATTTTAAATCTATAACATAAATATTTTCAAAATGAGATATAGTAAATAAAATTATTCCTTTAGAATTAAAAAGTCTAAAAAACCATTGTCATAAGAAATTATAAGTAAACCATCACATAATTGACTAATAATTAATAAATTTGTCTTCATTATGTTTATAAGTAAAACATATTAAATTAAATTAGAGTTGGGGAAACCTATCCTACTAATACTGATGATTTTAGTTTTTTAATTATCTTCGAATTTGACATGTCATCCATAATTATTTTGCAGATGATTGAATTCAGAAGGATCTCCACAGATGTGTATAAAACACCCAATATCTATATACTAATTATCTTATTGGTTTTTGTTCTTGAGACAAATTTCATACAAATTTAAAAGTAATAATTCTTTTGGTACCCATTTTTTGGGTCCAATTATGTTTTTTAATAAATAATTTTAATTCATACTTTTTTTGAATAATTTTTTCAATTAGAAATGTGGGATTATAGGTGAATTCACTTTGGTATATCACATCTATCACTTGTTGTACCTAAATCTCATTGGTGTTTATAGTGATTAAAAACACAAAAATGTTCTTATAACCATTTTATTTCATGGATTATAGTGTTTCTATTTTAGACATTTTTAAAGGATGTTTTCTGACCAAATAATGGGGTTGAGAAGAGCATGGGGGAAATTTTTGGAGTCCTCAACCCGCACGTACTAGATTCTACCCAATTATGTACACAAAATAGGAAATTAGACCACACAAGTGAGCTTGTGTGATTTTTATAGAACACATATTCTTTTCAGGTTCCAACGACAGGATGGTGACACCTACCATCTATCCCCTAGTTTTTTGGATGACATAAAAAGAAATTTATAGTGGCCCCTAATGCACTAATTTGACTCAAAATGGATCTTTTTAATCCAAAGAAGTTATATAATGATATAATAGGTAATAAAGGATATAAATACACTCTATTGGGTTCTTAGATGTCCTTGGTTACATTGAGGATCAATTTTGAGCTCATAGGGATTCATTTACATCATTCTCTTGATCTCTATTACTCTTGTTTCTTTTTCTACCACTAATTAATATTGAATTATTTATGAAGGATTTATAGTGTTATTCAAAGTGATTAAACTTAATAATTATATTATTTTTCATTTCTTTGGTGCTCACTATCATTGATTGTTAGAGGGGTTGGTTCTCACAACCTAATGTGAGGGATATTGGGTAATAAATACCATTTTAGTGTGAGGGGATTGGTTAAAACTACCATAATGGGTGTAGAATTAGGATTTATTTCCAAAACCTATAAAAATAAAGGTAGATTGGGTTTATAGTCAGAAATACTAAAAGGCTAGTTGGTTTCATTATAAAACCACAAAAAACATTATTCTTACTTATTGTAAATAGGTTTCTTCGATACCGTTAAAGCCAAGGGGTAATAGGAACTATCAAGAAATTGAGAGGAGGAGACAAAAGAATCTAGTTTTGGATTTTTTTCCAAAATCAATTTTCAAATTCTTGAAGGTTTTATTATATTATTTATTTCCCATATGATTTAGCAATTTTTATTTTTAGTTTTCCCTTTAGATTTTATAATTTATTATAGTTTTATATTATTTCTTAAAAGTATTTCAAAAGGAAATTGAAACACCATATTAGAACATTTACTAATACAAATATAATTATTGAAATTTAATTAATAAATAAGATGACCAAATTTTTTATAACAATTACAAAATTTATTTTGGGAAAATCCATTTTCCATTGTTGTTTTTTATAATTTTATTAAAAACACGATTGTTTTGAAAAACCAATTCTGGGATGACATTTAAAACAATATTAAGAGTCCAAAATAATATTTAAATATTTAACACCTTGGGGTCATTGAGAAAGATTATTTTTATAATCTACAATTTTATATTTTAAATTGCCAATGTTTGGTTGTTCTTTTAATTTTAAAACCAAGTCATTTATTTTTTTTAAAGTCAATATTATTTTAAAAAAATACATTTAACTTAATTTTATGATTCATAAATTTTCATGCAAGTTCATAAAAATCATTTTGATGTTGTAACATCTGGGACCGACTTACCATCGAACCAATTGCCAAATGACCTCAATTGCGCCTCCCCGTACGCCAGAGGCTGCTGACTAGCAGCGAAGGTGTAAGGATAGTCAGTGGGGAGACTATACCTTCACATGAGAGTTTTCATAGCAGTATAACAATATATAAATAGATTAAAACAACAAAATCATATATAAATAAATAATCAAAACAATAGAATATAATTACAATATCAACTGAATATTGAAAATGGCCAATTCAAGTATATATAATGCATACATGTCATGTTGATACATATATGATCGAAAAAAAACAGAAAAATGATTTAAATCTCATTATAGAAATAAATAAATGACTTAATGCCCCAAGGGAGATCTCCATGAGCATCTTGAGCTCCCATTCATTCCTTTTATCCTAACTTTAAGGTACAACAAAACAACAACAAGAAAGGTCCATGGTCCAACAAACAAGACGGTCTACTCAGGTTCCTAAGGGAAATGGTGACCCGAGTAGCGTGTGAGATATAAATCTCAGCAGGCCAGCACCACCACTGTCTAGCCCAAACTAGGAATTGAATAATAATTAAATAGTGTGGAATTACAGATATGTAATAACATAATTGAATAAGTAAACAAAAACCCATCCAAGTTCCTAAGGGACACCTGACAACGAAACCTGCTTCTTCTCATAGTCAGAATAAGAGTCTGAATGAGAACTGTTTGTATTTACAATGCATAAATAAAATTTTTCTCACAATATTTCATATTCTTTATTAAAAAACATAGAATCAGGTTTATTCCAAGTCACACATTCAATTCACAGTTTATACATACTTTTTATTGGTTTAGAACACCATGTCTAACACCACAAAAAACACATTCATTTATTAATTATTTTTTGTGGAGAACACCATGTATGACACCCCAAATAACATTCATTTATTTATTATTATTGGTGAAGAATTCCATGGTTTAGATCACCACACCTAACAACCAAAATCTCATCAGTGTATAATTCCATTTCTAATAGCCAAAATCCTGTTCATTTATTTATATTATTGGTGCAGAACGCCATGTGTAAAACCCCAAATCACATTGGTGTAGAAAACCATGTCTAAAAACAAAAATCCTATTTATTTATTTATTATTATTGGTGTATAACTCCATGTCTAACACCCAAAATCCAATTGGTGCAGAACACCTTATCTAATTCCCAAAATCCCATTCATTAATTAATTCATAAATAAATTAATTAATTCTATTAATTAATTTAGAAACTAATTAAAAACATTAGTTTACTATTACTTAATTCAAAAATAAATTAACTCTTCAAAATTTCAACATTCAATAATTAATTAACCCATTAATTCTTCTTGATCATAAATGAAAAAACTAGATAATTTACAAACCATTTTATTATCCCAACTTATCAATCATCTACATTGATAATTAATTTAACAATTATGTATCCTTATTTCTAATTAAAAACTCAACTTGACAAACCTAATTAATTATGACAATTAATTATCTTATTCACTCAACCCTAAATTCCAAAAGTTCACCACTTTCACAAATAATTAATATTCAATAACAATTACTTCAACCAGAGGTCTCCATTGCTATTTTTACTAGCAATCCGACAATATGATTATAAGTGGGGATTTAGAAAATAGACCACCTACACTTAAATCATATCACAAGGGTATACCCATCCTTTTATCCCATCAAGGTTATATAGAACTATTTAATTCAAGTGTATCTACATGCAAATGAGGCGGTAATATAATATCTAAGAAAAACAAATTACTACAATTTAAATAGCAACCAAAAAATTGGTAAGTATAGGAAAAAAAAATATATCTAAGCTAATCAAACATATCAGTCAAGTCACTATGTTTTTAGCTTTATGATAGTGCACTTATGTTAGAGCGGTTTTATTACAAAAATGTGATTCTATAATCTAAAAATATATTTAACATCAATGGACAATATTTTACAACATTGCAGTCAAATTTATCAAATTATGTAAATAAAAAAAGGTTAATTTTTCTAATTAAATAATGGTTGATTACCCAACATCAAATAATTGTCCAAGACAATGATTTATAACTCAAACATCAGTATGCTCGTGTACACATACATCAACAAAAATGAACACATACACATGGAATTGATGGCAACACCCTACAACAATATCTAGAACCCAAAATTAGATAAACAAGGACCAAGTCACAACTAATAAATTACAAGGGAATCATATATCACAAAACACCCAATTATAAACTACAAAACAACAAGAACGAGAAAAATACCTTACCCAAAAACCTTGGTGGTGGAGCAAATCGAGCCTAACCAGCTTGACTTTGGCGTAAATCATCAGAATATTGACCAATGGGTCCCAAGACATCTCTTTTAAATCCTAAAATCAGTAAAAACACAATAAATGGGTCAAACGAAAACCCTAGGGTATTAGCCGAGCAGGTGTGGAAACAGATAATTCAAAATCGACTAAAGAAACATAGGATAATGAGGGAGAAGGTTGTACCTTGGAAAATAGGAAAATAACAGACAAATATTCATATGAAAAATGATGATCAAGGATGACATTGGGTGATGAAACATTGGTGATAGAGGGGGGTTTGACCAAGGGGTTCATCTACCTTGTTGGAGTTCGGTGAAATAGGAGAGTTGTTGCCCTAGAGGTCTGGTTGAGGGAGGTCAGGATGAGGGAGCTCGGGTCAAGATTATGTAACGTGCCTTCTGTAGGTGCTGGTGTGTCATGCTCCAAGAGGGTTCCCCACCCTGTTTTTTGTGCCTCGTGTATGGGGTAGAGGGAGGTACCCTTTGGTTTTCTCAAAACCCATATTAATATTATAATAATAATAATAATAATAATAATATTTAAAATAGTAAACATAAACAAAATAATATCATTATTATTAATATTATTAAAAAATAATTTTATTTATTCCTTATTTAATATTATAAATTTTAATTAATATTTAATTCAATTATTTTTAACATTAATTTAAATAAACAAAAACCCCTATTTAAATCTTAGCAAACTGCATGGTTTGACTCACACAGTCTGAGAGACCGTGCACAACTTGTGCACCCGCTATTGGATGCCCAGATTATCTCGCTTGACTAACCCTCATAGTTTGACTAACCATGTACAGCTCATGAGAATTCCACTGCCTCAATTTTATCAATCCATATGGTCACTGCTATGGGCCGCAAGGTTTTCCGACATACCGTACTCCATCTACAACATATTTAAAAATAGAGTCTCCAGGTCTGGTGCTCCCAAAATACCTCCATCCACCTAAGAATCTCCTTTAGACTATACCCAAGATCAATATCAACACTTCAAATATTCCCAACTCACAAAATGTCATATCTAATCTTGGTTTTAAAACTACCCATTCTTATAAATGAAAAAGATCAAAAAATTTCTTATTCTAGTCTGGTTCAAAAACACGAGACTCTATAGTTGTGGATCTTGAGATTAAATGATATATTAATAACTTATAATAGGGGTTGAATAAGTAATAGAAAAATTGTAAGTAGGGGAATTAATTTATTTTACATCATCATATACCTTCATATTGTCCATGGGGAACTTTTCACTTTTATCACTTCATTTGGATAAAGAAAGAGAGTCATTGGTAGCACTATAAGTAGTGACTTTACATGATTTCTAACCTTGTTTCCTACCTTTTTATTTATTCATGTTTAAGGAACAATCTATCTTGATATGAATATTTTTTTCAATCAAATAAAGAAAATTCTTATTCTTGATTTTTATTTTTTTCATAGTGGTTGGATCTTTTTTTATTAATGAAATTCTTTATCTTCCAGGAAAGATGAGAGATTTTAGTGTTAGATATATATGATTCTTCATTGATATCATTGACTATAATTATCCTTATAATCTATTTTACTTACTTACCCTATTTATCACCATATCCCTCTATACTAATATCATATTTCATGAGATATACGATACACTCCAAAACTGGCATTCTATTTAAGTATTTGGATTCTTGGATCACCATCAATTTAGGTACCCAATTTCATAGTGAAATCAAAATTATTTTCTTAACTAAAGATTATATTTAAATATTATCACCAAGAGACTTTTGATCATTTCATATCTTTTAAAAATGTTAAATATCTCAATAAAAAATCATTTAGAAATATAAAAATAATTCAATGTTTTGTCTATTCATATGTTGTCTAGAATCATTTACTTGTTTTGTTACTTCATGAGTGAATTATAAGAGTTCCCAAATTTCATTTTTAGTTTCAAATGTAGATATATGATTGAATTCATTTATTTATAAACTATAATGGTGAGGGTTCATATCATTTCCATCCAATTAAAATGAAGAAATATCAACAAGTGTCCATTTTTATTCTTTTTTACTAGTAGTATCATAAACATGTGTGAAAATTTCCTTACCAGATAACTAATACTTCTATGAAATATTAAAATTTGATTCTTCCAATAACTATATTTGAAACCACCAAAATAAGGGACAAACAATAGATTTCCCTTCATCAGAACCATGAGTATAAGAAATAGATGACATTTTTTTAAAAACATCATTTCTGGAAAAGTCGTTAAAAGACCTTGAAAAACTAATTTAGCTTTTAATAAGATATAAATAATATTATTTAAAAAAAGATAAAAAAATTCAAATCAATAATTCTTCTAATAACACATGTAGGTTGAATTAGGATAAATTGATTTTCGAGGGGGGTGGGGGTGAATTTCATTAAAAAAACAAAAAAATAAGCCTTAAAGGAAAACAAATTTAACGATTAGATTAAAGAGTAAGGTAATTTGATTGAATATAAAAATCTAACATCAAAAGCATATATGTAATAATATTTAAAAATAAAAAATTTGATCATAATTAAAATATAATGAATAGTCATATTAAAATATAAATATATATTATTAGTATTGATATAATAATTAAGATTATTTCTAACATTTGTTTTGATGAAAATTATAATGTGTATTTGGAATTAAACAAATAATTGAGTAATGAAAAAGATAAATAAGTAACTTTATTTGATAAAGGAATTAATGTAAAATTAATTGATGAGCCACTACATGTTCTACCGTAATTTGGAGAGAGTTTAATATATTATTTCATATATTTAACTATATCCAAGATACAAAAAATCACTTTTTTTAATTGATAACTAAAATAAATCAGATATAAATCAACCATATTTTTTAATTGTTTAAAATAAAAACCTCAAAAGATTAAAATCCTATTATTTTAAGAGATTTGTAAAGAAAACTAAATCTACCAATTTTAATTGTTGTGAGAACCGATATAGAATGAAGGAAGAAGAGAGATAATTGTCCAGGCACAATTCCATTGCATCTTAGTCTTAAAAAATCAAAGAATAAGTAATAACAATATGTGAGATATTTAATAATGTAGACGTAGTGATAATGATTTAAAAATAATTCACACATTTTGGTTTTAATTCAGTGCATAGGAATAAATGAGAGTAATTTGATGATAATGGAGTTTTTGTATTTTGAATTGTGTTAAGGTACATTTCCATTCGTCCAAGGGGCTTTTTTATAGGATCCAAATTCATCTATAATAATCTTAAATTGCTCGGGTGTTAATGAAATTGTATAAGACTAGTTTAATTCATTTTATACCCTAATAAATGAGCCTCTTGACCATATAAATCCACACCACAGGGCACCCATTAGCTACTGATAGTTAGCTAGTGTCTACCTAAATCTTCCTTGGCTCAGTCAAGACCTCACCGGGTGTCTATTGTGCTCTATTGGGTAGATGATGTGATTTTTTTCCAGTAAGAAGATGTTTTCAAGGGCCATTGTTGGTTGGTGATACAACACCATATAGACGGTGGACCTCCAATGAGTCAGGTGTGTTTTTTTCAATTCCAAAATCTCATCAATTCCTCTGTATGAAATATTTAGTTCTCCTTGATGGAATGATAATTAAAAAAAGATTTTACATTTCATTTAGTGGATTATTTTTTATTATTAGACTCTCTTATTTATATTTAAACATTATAACTAAAATAAACTATAGAAAAACGTTTATATCATTATAAATTGTTTTTGAACATTAAAAAATCATTTTTGAAACATAATACAACCTACATTGAGATGGTATAGTTTGGGTACTTGGTATAAAACCTACCTTGAGGATGAGGAAAGAGGTTGAGGCATGATATGACACCGTACCTTTATTCTTTGAGTATGGGTTGGGACTTGGAGAATAAGGGGACTTCTTCTATATAAGTCGATGAGAAGGTATAATTGGGAGTCATGGTGGCCTAGTTAGGACATGATAACTCATTGTTTATTTGTTCGTTTAATTATTTATTTACATTACTAATGAATAAATTGATATACTATGGGTTATATTATGGGAACTTGGTGAGACCCTGTTGAGATATATTTCTCACACCCTGCATAGGATCCTTGGGGCACATAAATACCATATGTTATGTTTTTTGGTTTGATCATATGTTGTAAAGTGGATTGGATATGTAAAATCAATGAGGAATGTATACTCGGTTGAGGTTAGTCTTATGGATATAATAAACACTCCATGTATGTTTTCAACTTTTTTTTTCATTTGTAAATTTTATCATCCTGGTGGTCGATCATTATTGATGAATGATTGTATGAATTTCATATTTGTCATTTCTTAAAATATGGTTATGTTTCTGAATATGTATAACACTAAGATATTTTGTGTTATATTTTTCTTTAAATAAATTTTATTTCTTTTATATCATATTTTACATGCAACAAAATTTTTAAATGAACTGAGATATATAATTAAAATATTATTATTAAATGTTGTAGTTATCTCTAAATATTGAACTAGAGGGTATGAATACTATAATGATTAGAATTTTTATAAATAAAATTACCTTTTTTCTTGAATTAAATGACTTATTATCTATTATTTTTCTATAAAATACATGAAATTATTTGGTTTTATTATATGCTATCTGATTTAAAAGTCCATTAATCATAATTACCATTGATAATATTGGCATTGAAGAGTGACTATATGATAAGTATAAATATAGGGTTTTAACATATTCAATTGACACATACATATAAAGTAATAGCCCAAAATATTTGGATAACACCCTATAAATCCCATTTATCAGTTATTCCTAGGGTTATATCCTCATGAGGACTTTCCCTTAACGAAGATAAAGCCAAGATCCAACAAATTGAGAATGTTAAAAACCATTTATGGGATAAGTTAATGGAAATCAAGATCACAAACCAATATATGTATTCTGAACCACCCCATGGAAGTCTCATGGTCAAGCACCATACCCTTAGGTAATTTATTTTGATTCTAATATAATAAAACACAAATAATATTTTTAGGTAATACTAAAAATCAAATATGGAATTTATTTTCATTAATTAATGGATTTATTGAAATAAATAATTTATTAATATTAAATAATTTTTATTAAATATAAATGATAATAATTTCTTATGATGTCAAATGTTATTTTTATAACGGCTCAAAAACAGTTATGGTAAAAAACACAAAATTTCCCAATAAATGATGATTCTTAGTTTACAAGTTAAAATCAACACATTTAGAAAATTATTGGGATAAAATAAATATTTTTTTGGAATAATAACGTTGAAAATATCTAACATGGAATTTTTCATATTTTTCCGAGATAATAAAATTTTTGGGTAAAAATTAAATACAATATAAATATACTATGTGTATTATGACATCATAATGACAAAAAAATGATATAAAAAATAATTTAAATGTTATAAAAAATATATATGTTTTTTATTTAAAATAATGTAATATTAATTTAATTTTATTATTTTAATGAAGCCTTTATGAATCCTCCAAAACCTATATTTTATTATAAGATTTTAAAATCATTTATTTAAGAACATGACTCACTTCCATATCACTCAAGGTTATATTTTAATAAGTTAGGCCCTTGTCCTAATAAAATAATGAAATCCACCAATATATGGTAAAAAATATGGTGAAAACTAGGGGAACATTTGTGTTTTTTTAAATTTTATTGTATAGAGTCCAAAACCACAGTTTAAGAAATAATAAAGAACCCCCCTCTCTTCCTATATAAACCCACCCAAGATCCCATTACTATCCAGTAAAAAGTATTATATCATTTATTTGATATATATTATCATCTATATATTTCTCCAAAGGTTCACCAATTCCTCAAGAACATCCTCCCAAGGATTTGGAATTACCCTCTCAAGGTAAGGGATCCTCTCATACTCCTCTTTATTCATGTATCTCTATTATCTTATGCATTTTATCACTATTTACAAATACAGGGATATGTTCTCCAATATCCCACTAAATTCCCCTATGATTAATAAATTAGTATAGACCCATTTCACTCATATTAATTCCTCACATGAACATTTATACACCCCTGTTATGATTTTGAAATTTAACTGCGATTTTCCATTCTAAACAATTGAGTAGTGAATACCCATATCC
Organism: Viscum album; assembly: GCA_963277665.1. NCBI lineage: Eukaryota > Viridiplantae > Streptophyta > Magnoliopsida > Santalales > Viscaceae > Viscum > Viscum album. The sequence goes on from OY728127.1 coordinate 597,186,454, forward strand.
AATTTTTATCAAGGGTTTTCACATTTATCACATCAAAATTATATTACTAGTTAATTACAAGTATTTATTTTAAATTCCTATATTGTGTAATAAAAGTTTATGATAAATGATTTCATGTTTTAGGATTTATGGGGCACACTTATGCATGTGAATTAAATGAATGTCACGGGTGCACCCAATATTATATAGTTATCTAATGAATTGGGTAGTGTATTATTCTCATGATACATCATGTATGGAATTTTTGAGTGAATGTAATCCATAATGGGATTTTCCATAATGATTTCATGGAAATTATCCTTGAACTATGTTTTTGAAGCCATGTTTTCAGTTGGTGGAACATTTTCCATGTTACCTTAATGACGTCATGCTACATCATGCCTCATTATTCAGGTTTATGATTCTCACCCCTTTTATGTGTCATTGATATTACTATTTTCTAACATGTAATAATTTCTCCATGTTATGACATGTTTAATCCCTTATTGAGATTTATAACTAACACCATTCTTATGTATATCCCCAGTTTGTCCCGTATAATTTTATGTTTGATGGAATAATTTGAGCATGTTAATTATTTTTTCAATAATGTTGTTTTATCCCATGTTTTAAGATTTTATGTAATGTATCTAATTACCAAAGGCACTATAATTTGAGATCATATGGGTTTTATTTTGTATACTCTTGTACATTAAATCATGATTTAATGTGTAATAAATATAGGGTTTGTCATAGTTGGCATCAAATGAATGTTTAGTTATTTTTGGGATTCTGATTATAAAACCCTAGTTAAAGCCATAGTGACATGGATAAACATAAGAATACATCCCTAATTTTCTCTAAATGATAGAGTAAATGGTTTCTATGAAAATACATCCTTTTCTAGATAATGTATGTGGATTTGGCTCTACCACAGATGTATGTAGGGGTAAAACACGAAAACACCACATTGAGCTAGACTTGACCATTAACTCATGAATGAAAACATGCCTTACTACACACCTTGTTTGACACTATCAGGGGATATGCATAGGGAAATTCACTAGCTCATTAATAATTACTATCATGGGGAAAAAATTTCCATAACAGTATATTCTGGAAAATATATTATTGATAAAAAATATTGAATCATAGAAATTCATAAGTCAAGGAATTACCATCATTTATATGTTACCCATTTAATTTATTTGAATTCATGTATATGAATTTAATAGTCTGAAAATAATCATTCCCAAGTCTATTTTGGATGACGCAGATTGTTAGTAATAGTATCAAAATGTTAATTTAAGGGTTATAATCTATTGATATATACATTCCTTTAAATAATGAATGTTTAGTAGAACTATTAAAACCCACCCAGAAATAATAGAAGTAGAGCAGTTGGTGAAAATAGAAAATAGGTAAATTAATGCATCCCATGTATATAACTCCTCTCGATCATAGTTTTTGGGATAAACTTCCCTGAGAACATTGTGATACCCCCTTTGGTGAAATTTGAAGAAAATTTGGGTAAGGATTGGATTTACTTGCACAGGTTCACCATAAATGGCCACTAGAAGTAAATCACTCCCCGTATCGCGAATTGTCCCCTGATTACATACAAGTGAAAGGAGGAGGATGAACATTATTTAACACCACCCTCTCAAGAATGTATATTATTTCCATACAACTAATCCAATCAAGATCAAATTATTGATAATAAGGATAATATCATCTTTGAATACATTCCCATTGTGAGGTAATACAAAAATGTGTTTCCTAAAAAAATTCATGGTATCCCTCATAAATGAGTCATTGAGTTCTTAATCAAAATTATACTTAGTATAATTGAAATACCTAGATAATTTCATTACTAGAAAAGGGATATGTTTTGACCCTTCAAGGATAGAAGCAATTTAATTATGGTTAAGGCCAACATCAGTGACAGAAATTCATAATTTCCTTTAATTATCTAGGTACAATCATCAAATTTTCCGATATTTTTCAAGATTTTTAAACCCTCTATCAAAGATAAATTAGAAGGGGGTAATGTTTTTTTTGGAATAATTAATGTGAAGAGAGACTCAAGGAGTTTAAAAAGAGGCTTATCACTTGTACTTACACTACCTACAAGTGGAGAATGTTTTGTGATATATAACAATGCTTCAAAGAAGGACTTGGGCTGTGTGTTAATGTAGAATGAAAAAGTGATAGACTCTGACTAAAGGAAATTGATGTTTGATGAAAAAACTACCCAAACCGTGATCTAGTGTTAGATTTAGTGATCTTTTCATTAAAAAGATGTAGTAATTATCTCTTTGGGGGAAGTGTAAAATATAGATGGATCAAAAAATCCTAAGGTACATATTAACACAGAAAGAGATGAATATAAAAAAATACTAATGATTAGAGATAATTAAGGACAATTAATACTCAATAATATACCATCCTGGGAAATAAATTATGTGGAATATTCTCTATATAAAAACCATCCAACAATTTTATCATTGATTATAATTGATAAGGATTCTATGTTCATAGACTTGAAGATAATGAACATGGGAATCATAAAGGAAGGAAAATCATCAATACTTTCACAAATGATTGTTTAACATCCACTTCTGGAGAGGATAAGGGATTATAAAAAAGTTAATGTTGGAATTTAGAAGAATTCATAAGTTGTAAGAAAAGGGAAATCCTCAAGTTTCAATGTTAATGAAGAAGGATTTATGAGTTTTGGTTCAGGACTCTATGTACTATCAAATCTCGATTTAAAGAAGGAGTTATTGGATGATGCAGATTTCTAGACCTTCTCTATCCATCCTAGAAGCATAACTATGTATAGAGATATATTATACCACTATTTTTTGGATATACTGAGGAAGTATATCACATAATATACATCAATATGTCTCATATTTCATCAATTTATGGATAAAGGGAAAAAATCCAAGGATATGATGCATCCATTACCCATACCTACATTAAAATGGGAAAACATAACAATAGAATTTGTAAGTGATATTCTGAATACATAAAGAGGTAATAATTTAATATGGGTTATGGTGGATCATATCAAAAATACTGCTCACTATATTATAATTTTAGAGGACTTCACACACAATAAACATTCAAGGAAATACATTAGAGAAGTGGTGAGGCTATGTGGAACACTACTATTTATTATTTTGTATTAAGACCCAAGATTTACCAAATTTTTTTTGGAAGATTCTCTAACATTCTCGAAATAATGAATCAATCTTAATCATGAATTATCACCCTCAAAATGATGGCCAGTACGAGCAGACTATCAAGAAACTCGATGGCATGTTGAGAGAATGCTCAATAGACCTCAAAGGTGGATATTATAAATATCTCCCTCTGGTCATGTTCATAAAAAATAATAGTCTTCACTCAGGCATCAAAATGGATCCCTATGAAACCCTCTATGGGAATAGGTACAGAACGCCGACATGTTGGGAAAAATTTGGTGAACACAAAAAACTAGGTCCTGAAATGGTTGAGGAAATGGTGGAAAAGGTCAATATATTTAGCAGCTCATCGAGGTCGATCAAATTCAAATAAGGATCTATGGTAATAATCATCAACAAGACCTATAGATTTCAGTTGAAGACACAATATTAATCTGGATATTTTAATGGATGTAAGTGATGAGATTTGTTAAGAAGGTAAACCTTAGTCTAAGATACATCAACCTCTTTGAGATCCATAATCGTATTGGAGCGGTGGTCTAGCGACTCGCACCCCCCAACTAACCTATCCCAAGTACATGAAATATTACATCTATCCCTATTTTGGAAGTACATACTATACCCCTCACATGTAATTTATCTTGAGGTAGTGCCATTGGAAAATTATCTATCTATGAGGAGTAGCCAATAAAGATCTTAGATCATTTAGAAAAAGTCATATTAAATAAGAAATTTCACCTTGTCAATGTTCTATATAGAAACCACAATACTGAATAAGTAACATGGGAACTAGAGGAAGGGTTGAAATAGAGTTAACCACATCTTTTTTATTACTTCATATGAAAATTGTGCGGGACAAATTTATGAAGGGGGAATATTATAATGACCTATTCTATTATGTATAAAATTTCCGTTGTGGTTGAATTAAATGTTTTATTATGTGTTCTGGTTATAGGAAAAACATGCACATATTTGGTTTTATTATATCATACCAGATTTAATAGACTATGATGAATCATTATCTTTGATAATATAGCCTCTGAAAAGTGATCATATGATTCATATACATATAGGATTTTATCAAATCTAATTGATACAGATAAAGGAAGTAAAAACCATTACCAGTAAGATCATACACTATGAATCTAATTTATCATATCTTCCAAGGGAGATAAAAACACTGGTATTTTCCCATTTCCAAGACCATGATGAGATATAACAACATAAGAACAAGAAAAACCATTTACGGGATAAGATGAAGACCATCAATATCATGACCCAAACCATGTACGTTGAACCACCCCATGAAAGTATCACAATCACAATCCTTACATTTACAGAATTTTTTATTTTAATAAAGAGATATTTATCAAGAACCTAATAATATGAATATCTTTATTGTATATAATTATATTACTTATTATTTTTAAATTATAAATTATTTTGATTCTAATACAATAAAACACAAATTGTATTTCTGGGTAATATTCAAATTCAATTAAAGAATTTCTTTTGATGAATTAATGGATTTTTGAAATAAATAATATTATAATATTTAATAATTTATTTTAAATATAATTTATCATATATATTTTTGGAATTAAAATGTAATTTTTATAAGGGTATGATAAATATTACTGTAAAAACACTACATTTCTCAATAAATATTGATTCTTTTTTTAAAAGTTAAAAGCCACATATTTATATAATTATTTGATAAAAATAAATATTATTAATGGGATTTTAATGTCGAAATTATCTAATGGTTAATTGTTCATAATTTTCTAGGATAATAAAATTTTCATGTAAAAATTAAATATGGTATAAATATACGGTGTGTATTATGACATCATAATGATCAAGAAATAATGTAATAAATAATTTAAATGGTCACCATGAAAAAATATCTGATTTAAATTTAATATAATGTAATAATTAGTTTATTTTACTATGTTTATAAATCCATTATGAATCCTCCAAAACCTATAATATGTTTTACGATTTTAAAATCATTTCTTTGAGGACATCACTCATTTCCACATCCCCAACGGTAAAATTATAATTTTACAAATAAAATAATTAAAATAAAATATTTGGAATAAAATATGGGAAAAACCATGAGAATGTTTGTAGTTTTGGTTATTTTATTATATAGGGTCCAAAACCTATGTTTCAGAAATAATACCGAATTCCCCTCACTTTTCCCATATAAACCCACGCAATCTCCCATTACCATCCACTAAAAAACCTTACAGAACATCCTCATTATTCCCCACCATCTCTAGAGTCATCAAAAGGTTCCCCCGAGCCCTCAAGAAGTTCCTCCCAAGTATTTGGAATCACCCTCTCGTGGTAAGGGATCCTGTCATTCACCTCTTTATTCAAGTATCTATATTATCTTAGGCCTTTTATGTCTATTAAATAATGTTGGGATATGTTCTATCATACCCTCCATACATACCTTATGATTCCTAAATGGTGAGATACCCCTTTAAGTCTTATTAAGCCCTCTCATGAACATTTATATGCCCCGTTATGATGCCTAAATTTCCCCATGATTTTCTATACCAAACAATTCTATAGTGAATACACATACCAATTTATTCTCAAGGGTGTTCACATTTATTCACTTATAAATATACAAAAAAAGACATACATGTTTTTCTTCCACACTCCATGATCATGGAATACAATGTTATGAAAAATTATTCTAGGTTGTATGATCTTTGTGGCACACTTATGCATGTGAATGAAATGAAAGTGAAAGGTGCACACAAAATTATATAGCACTACAATGAATTGGGTAATGATTTAGTGTCATGTGACATCATTAAATGGATTATAGAGTGAACCTAATCCATGATGGGACTTTCTACATCATTATTTTTTCACAGTTATCCTTGACATATGTTTACGATTCCATGTTTCATGTTACTGCAACATTTACCATGTTGACTTTATGTTATAATTCAATATCATGACTCAATGTTCATGTTTATGATTATAATGAATTTTATGTCTCATCTGTATTCCTATTGTCTAAAATGGATTACTTTATTCATGTTATTCCATGTTTATTCCCTTATTGTGATTTATAAATCACCCCTTACTTATGTATATCCCTAGGTTTTCCCATGCAATTTTAAGTATGATGGAATAATATGACAATGTCAAGTATTTTTTCAATAATTTTAATGTATCCCCTATTTTAAGATGTTATTCAATGTAAATAATTTCTAATGACATGAGGCTTCTTGATATTTTTGGTTGTATTATGTATATTATTTTATATTAAATCATTAATTAATGTGTAATAAAGAAAAGGGTTATCATAAATACTACTATCTAATTTATGAAAAAATATTTTTTATATATTCATAAAATCAAATAGAAATTTTTAAATTGGTTAGAAATTCAAATAAAACCATTCGAAGTCATAAAAAGATGTTTTAAAAAAATTATTTTGATGCTCACGATGCATTTTTATCTTAATAAAATAAATAATTATCATTTTATTACTTATTTTAACAAATTTTTTAGATAATATATTCGATAAAATATTTTAACATTGATATAATTGTTTTTACATGGAGTGTAATGAAAGTATATTCCATTTTATGCATAAAAATGATTTTTTTCTAAAAATGTTTTGTTGTTTCATTTTTTTACATTTTATAAAATTAATTTACAAAACTTATCAGAATTGAATATTTTGTATATATACCATATTATTATAACCATTTTTAAGATAATTTAATAATTTCAACTATAAGGACTCAACCTTAAACATTATACAGTCTTATGTTTATGTCAAGAGTTAAATATCATACATTTAAGGATATTTATAGGTTTAGATTTGTATATAATTTGGTTATAAATCATACAAAACAAAACCAAGAAATTCAAATTAGATGCCACCAATTAGTCTCTATTTTCCCTATAATATAAAACTTTTGAAATAAAGCATGACTTCTTTTCATGGAATGTCTCCATGAATTTCAGCATGACTTCTTCCTTTACCTTGCCCTTAATTAAACCGTATGATTTTTTTTTAAATTATGGATGAAAACAAAAAGCTTTATATGAGACATAAAAATAAAAAAATAAATATTTTAGTGAAAAAAATTTAAATATAATATAATGTTTATTTTTAAATTTAATTTTCATTAGGTGTGTGAAGAAAAATATTTTTAATTTTAAAATTGTAATGATCTAAAATATTATCATGAAAATTTCTTATATTATAATTATGTAATAAAGTATTAAACATGAAATCACATATAGAACCTAATAAAAGCATTATTCTTATCAATTAAGAATGAAATAAGTTTTATTCATAGAAATTAAGAAACCTATTCCGATGGAATTGTATCCTGATAGTTGGAATAGTTATATGACATTTATGAATAGTAATCCGACCAATAGAATACTAACCTCATATATAAAACTATAAATAAAATTTATATATATGATAAATGAAAATATGGTATATTTATATCACAGAAATAGTGAATAAATGATTTAAAAATAATAAATTATTTTTTAGTATTTTTATAAAAGATAAGTGTTGATTTAAACTTTTATATTTAATATAATAATTAAAAAAGAAATTTACTTTCATAAAATATATTCATAAATTAATATTCTTTTTTCTTAAGACTATAATATAATTTCACGAGACCTTGATTAATTTTTCAAAGTGTCATCAAATAAGTTATAATATTAAAATTAGCATTTAAGAATAGATGATGATTATAATTAAAAAGTATATTTCAAATATTAAGAAAATTACATTCCTAAAATTAAGTCCATTTTTTAAATTTACATTGTGAAGAATCACTAGGTTTATATTTTGGGATTTGTCTAAAATAGTTGATTTTTTTTGTGAATAGAGAAAGATGATAATTTATGGAATTTCACATTATAAGTAAATAATTGAATTTATGAGTCATGGATGTTTTAATTACCCCTGGTTTGAACTCAATTTCCCTAGTAAATATAATTAGTACAATAAATCAACAATATTTATAGTCTTGAGATAAATAATAAACAAATGAATAAAATAAGAAAAAACACCCATCTCCCCCTATACATACCACCCCACATCAACTATCATCGTCACAACATAAAAACCTTGTATCTTTCTAATATTATGTCCAATTACACTCCTAAGTATCTTACCAATTTACCGGTCATGGTTTTCTCACTAAAAGACTGTTTCCATGTTCCTTAAGGAGGTTCTTAAGGAGACAATATTCAAGAGGTTCAACCCGAATTCTTTCTCTTTTATTTTCATTTCATTTCTTATACTCCCCTAAACCCCTATCCAATGTGACAGGATAACTCAAATATCATACAAATAATATAATTTTATTATGTTAATGTAATATCCATTATCATATCTCTTCTCCTCTCTTTTTTTGTAAAAATGAAAACATCTTTCGTGGGGTGTCGATTCGTCGCCTTTCACGTACGACAAGTTTTTTTTTCTCATTACCACTTTCAAAGATGGTCATAAAACTAATTTTATGGTTAAAAAGGATTATTATATGTTTTTTATAAGTTATTTAATGATATATAAACCATTATATAAACATAATATTAAATAAAATGACACTAGTTCGTTATGGTTGTAAATAAACCACATTAATAAACTAATCATTTTTCATTAATGTCTTATCTAGTGAATAATAATCATATAAAAATACAATATTTGGGGTTAGTTGAATTTATGGAAGATAATTAATACCATATAATTTCAATTTCGGATAATTATTCTAATTTTAAAATAAATTCCATAATTACACATAAGTGAACCAGTCATGAAACCATGAAACAAATGCTCTTCAAATGATGAAAAAAAACTCTATAACTCATACAAATTATAATCAATGAACTCAATAAGATAATAATAAATAAAGTATTTGTTATATATTTTATGTATTAATTTATTAATGAATCCAATTTGATTATCCATAATGTTAAGTACAGTTGCAACACACTTTCGTATATAAGTTAAGGGATTCTGTCCAAATCATCACATTTCATTAAGGTTACACATTCTATCTCTTTAGCCCAAAGTAATTATTAATTATTCATATAATTTCCTCATTAATTATATTTATATGTTATAAAGATAATTAACTAGCTAAATTATTATTTCTTTTATGGGGAAATAAATGTTTTATAAGGTTCCCTCCTCAATTCATCGAGATAAGAAAGCCCGATTAAAGGGAAATTCCCAATTTGATACTAATTTTCACGTACACTCCATAATATATTTACATTCACAATTATTTTTTTAAATAACTGATTTCATCATAAAAAAACTATCTTATTTAATTTCTGGTTTTATAAGTACAAATATGTCTTTTCCATTTTAAAGGCAGTTTAATATTTTCCCATAATCCGTAATAAAGTGGCACATTTCAAATGTTTCTTAAACAATATTTTTACATGTTTCAATTAAGTTGAAAATAATTTATCATGATATAATTATTTTTTACCTTAAGAAGGTACTCGTACAATTTAAATCTATTCTTTCATTCACATAATTATGATACTCTCTTTGGTTATGATTTATGTTACAGTTATGATGCCCATTTCAATCCATGGGTAACCTCTATGTTTATTCCTAATGTTTAATTCATCATGTGGAGAACATATTCATGAAAATATTATGATGGGTGTTCATATATAAAGATCAAATATATTGGGAAATTTTTAGTCTCACGAGGCATCATGTTGGGATAAGGTGTAAACCTAATTCCATTGTGGGACTTTGTCCACCCACTGATATAGTTTAGCAGTTATGCATGAATCATATTTTTTTCACATTATATGTTTCTTCCGCATTACTAGGTATCCATGATTATGTGACCCCATGTTCTATATTTTTTAATTCCATATTTTTATTTTTTTTCTAATACTTTTTCTATCATCTTGTTATGCCTTTTAACTAATGTGTTATTCTTTTTTCCCATGTTTATTACTTTATTGGGATTTTTAGGTCATTGATTTTTCCAATTATTCCCCAAGTTATACTATGTAGATGTAAGAGTTCAAAGTTAGTGTGGATATAATTATGTATTTTAAATAAAATAGGTATTTAGTTTGATTTCATACCTTCTAATTATGTACCTAATCTTCTAATGACAGAAGACACTATGATCCTTGGTATGTATTGAATGATTAATGATGAATAAAATCATGTAATAATATGTGTAAAAGGATAGGATTTCTATATTTGGTATCAGAGAAATGATTAGTTATTTTTTGAGATTATTAATAGTTAAATTTAGTAAGAAACATAGGGATAAATCTATCAACATGGTTAACCAACATGAAAACCTAGGCAATCACATGGAAGGATTTACTTTTCATTTACATGTTTATCTTTTTTATGTTCAAAGTTTTATTTTATCTTGCTTGTTAGATAAGTATTCAATCAACGTAATTGTAATTTTCTTTTTCTTAATTAATGGATTGAAATAGGAGAACCCATTCCAAAAATAAATTTGATAGGAAATGCGACAATTGCCCTAATGAAATTCAAAATATGATTGGAAAGAGAGCTAAAAAATTCGTGACAATATTTATCAAATGGTTCATGTTATGAATAATAATTTGAATCCTATGAAATTTCCTCCTTCTCATAAAAATAAAAATTTCGAGTCAAATAATTTATGTGATAAAGGATTCCTATATTTAGTGGATCTTCTGATCCCATCATTGTAGAATAATGGATTAACACCATTGAGACGATATTATCTACCCTCTAGTGATCAGAAGAAGAGAAATTTTTGCTGGAGGTTTTTCATTTTGTTAGGGAAGCTGATCAATAGTGGAAACTAATCAGGAAAATAAATTAAAATATGAAAATTAATTCCATGGAATGTGTATCTTTCGAGAAAATTTTTGTCAATAAATATTTTCCCCAAAAACTATTTATTATGATGGAAAGGGAGTTCCTCAGACTGAAGAAAAAGGAAGTAGAAAATATCAATTAAAATTGAAATCAAGGTGGATCACTTATTTAGTTGACATTAACTGAGTATATAAAAAGTGTTGCTGATTTGAGACATTCTCAACTATGAAGAGATTTTTTGTTATTCCATTAATGATGAGATAGATATCGTAGACTCTATATAGTCTCATGGGCCTAAAGATAATAAGTGGAAAATGGAGTTTAATATTAAAGGATCAAAAGATGAATCCCATTAATGAAAGAAAACTCAACATATTATGTGTCAAAAGTGCGGGAAGAATCATCCGGGAAACTGCCTAATGGGAACCAGGAGATTCTTCAAATGTGGAAGATATGATCATTTAGATAATTTTCATAGAAGGTATCTAAATAATCCCACTAATGTGGAAGAATAAAGGATGTTTCACATCAAAACTAAACCTATACTTTAATGTTTTAACTTCATTAAACCAATACATTATGTGGGATAATGCCGTAAGCTAAGGGCTGTCAGAGGCAATCAACAAAAACAACCTCCAAGGAAACAATGATGGGAATATGCTATCACTACTACTGAGGTGAAGCCCGAAATTGATTTGGTGATATGTACACTAGTTATTCATTCATGAATAGTGAATTTACTATTTGATTTTGGTTCTGTACATTTATTCGTATAATGTATGTTTTATATAACTATTCAAACACCACCTCAAAATATGGAGGTTGAGTTATCTATGAGAACAGAAAATGGGGTAATTATTGTATCCAAAATATTTAACTCTTTCATGTTTATTTTTTTGGACTAAACCTCATAGAAAATATTTTCATACTTCATTTTTTAGTGTTTGATAATATATTGTGCATGTATCAGAAATCATTATATAAATCCAACATCAACTATTGGGAAAAGGTAGAGCACTCTTCACATCCTAAGGCTCCACTAATTTTGTATAAGTTTAATGGGGAGAATTAATCTCTTAAAAAAATCATCACCTAAATTGTGGATATTATTTCCTTATGAGAAAAAATATGTAGCTCAAATTTTTTGAGATAATGGATAAATCTTGATCGAATACATTCCCATTTTGAGTGACTACACATACGTGTTCTGGGAAGAATTACGTGGTCTTCAACATGAATGAGAGGTAAATTTATCAATTGAAATTTTTCCTAGATCGCAACCAATATTGAAGACTACTTATAGAATGGCCATCTTTGAGTAGTAATAACTAAAGAAGTAGTGACAAGAGAATCTAAAAAGGATTTTATATTTCCTAGTGCATCACCATGGGGTGCATCATCCATCTTTTTCAAGAAACCAGGTTGATCAATGTCCCTATGCATTGAATATATTAAGGTCAAGAAATTCATAATATAGAATAAGTATCCCTTTCCACATATAGATAACTTATTTGATCAGCATTATGTGACCAAGTATTTTTCAATGGTTGACATTTAGTTAGGATATTGCCAATAAAAGATGAATATGGAAGATATTCCCAATACTACCATTAGAACAAGTTAGGGATAGTATGAGTTCATAGTGATTCCCTTAAGAATCACTAATGATTCAAAAATTTACATAGATCTAATGAGTAGAGTCTTTAGAAATTACCTTGAAAATTTGTATTAGTGTGTATCAATAATATTCTGATATACTTCAAGTGAAAGGATGAACACAATGAGCCTTTCAATACAATTCTAATGACATTTTGAAAGGATAAAAAATATGTTAATTATAGTAAATGTGAGTTATGGATGGAATAAGTTTCATTATTTGAGAATGTTATCACCAAAAAATGGATATCCATAGACCACTCTAAAAAAAGGCAATTGAGTAGTGGACCAGATCATCATCAGTTATAGAAATATATATTTTTCTTAGATTAGTAATGTAATATTGATGTTTTTTGAGGAATTTATAATGTTTTTATATCCTAGTAAACATGTTAACATAGAAATTGGTTAATTATGTCTAGAAAAAATAATGTGAGGAAAACATTAAGGTTCCCAAGAAGAGGCTAATCACTACAGCTCTTCTCACACTACCAATAAGTGGAGAAGGTTTTTTGATATATTATGATACTTCAAAGAAAAAATTGGATTGTCTAATCATGATGAATGATAAAGTGATATCATAAACCTCATGATATTTTAATATCCTTGAGAAGAACAACTTGATGCATGATCATGAGATAGTTGCTGCGATTTTTTCCATGAAAATTTGGCATCACTGCCTTTATGGTGAGATGTTTGAAATATATACTGATCAAAAGAGGTTAAATTTTATATTCACACAAAAGGGAATAAATTTGAATCAAAGGATATGTTTAGAGATTATAAAGAACTATGATTACTCTATCTACTATCATCTTCGGAAGGCAAATAATATAACTGGTTCTCTTTGAAGAAAAGAACATGTTACTATATCCATGATACATATTGAGAAAGACCCAATATTCATGGAAATTAAATAGGATGGATACAGAAATCCTAACAGTAGGGAATAAATACTACCTTTTACAAAATTATTGACCAACCATCTATCAAAGAAAATATCATGGAGAAAAAAATTGATGATCTAGAGTTACAAAATAAGGTTACACCGATAAAGGAAAGGAAACAACATGAGTTTCACCTAGATGATGATGGTGTGATTCAGTTTGGAGTGAGACTTTTTGGGAATTATTCACATGATATAATGAAATATATAATGGATAACAAACATTGCTCATATTTCTACATACGTCCTAGAAGTGATAAGATGTAGTGTGGTCTTCGATAACACTTTTGGTGGGACAATATAAAAAAAGACTAAAAATTATATATCAATGTGTTTGGTATATCAAAATTTTAAATTAGAGTTATGGAAGTCCAAATAGATGATACTAAAATTGCCTATACCCACATGAGAATTTTATAATTTCACTATGGACTTTGTCACTGGTCTCCATAAAACATCCTAAGAAAATAATGTGATATTTGTTGTGGTGGATCAAATCTCCAAGGCCGCCCACTTCATTTTTATTCATGAAGATTTATTTCATGTAAAACCTACAATGTTATAAGTGAAGGAAGTGATGAGGATTTATGGGGTACCACTTCAAATTGTTTATGATCATGATCCATAGTTCACATCTAAATTATATGGAAGTCTTAAACAAGCTTTGAGTATTGAATTGAATTTCCGCATGACCTATCACAATCAAACTGAGGGAAATTAAAAAAGGAATACTTATAAAATTGATGAAAATCTAAGAGAATATTCAATGTAATTGAAAGGTGGATGGGATAATCATATCCAATTGGTTGTGTTCTCATACAACAAAATTTTCTACTCAAGTATTCAGATGGATCCATTTGAAGCACTATATGGGAAACTATAGTGACCCTACCCTTGAAATCCCAAAGGCAGTGACTACTACCATTGAATTGGAAGTATTATAGGTAACAATATCCCAAAGGATTGAAGAATTTATTATTCTTGGTAAATAGTACATATACATGAGTCTTGTATTATAAATGAATATGTTAATTACAAATTTTTTTTTGAGGATAACATTATCCTATCTAGAATATACTTGAATATAATTCTTAGTAATCATATTATCTTCCCGAGGAAAGAGAATAAAAATAAGTGTAATCTAAAATTCCTAGTAAGGATCAAGTATAGTGGAAGAAAAAATGAAAAAATGAGAATAGTCAATATGTGAAGGTAAATAACTGAGAACACATTCCATGTAATCAATACTAGACAAGGATGTGTATAAAAAATATGGAAAGGTAAATAAATTAATATAAATTACATTTAAATAAATTAACAAAGAATTAAATCCATCCATATATTTTATCAATGTGAAAATGTCATTGATAATAAATACTGAATCAAAATGAAGGCAATGGTTTTTATTGGATGTCATGTTTGAGACACAAGAAAAACTATAATATCTTGACCTTTAAAAATATGTTTTAAAACAATAGGTAGAAACCTATTTAATTGGAAAAACTATTTTTTCTCAGGAGAACCCATCAATGCACTGAGGGGCTATATATTGTTCAGGACCCACCTATCACTCTATATCTGAAGCATTCTTCATATTGAGTAATTGATTTAATTAATAAAAAATATGCCTTATACAATATCTGTATGGAAATAAGAATACATATTTATCAATAATTCCTTAATGGAGGATAACTAACAACAAGGGTTATTGACATTGATGATGAGATATACCATTGAAATATTATGAAAACAATATTACAGAAAATAATTCTAAACATTCCAAAGTGTCCCATACGGCTTTCAAAAATTTGAATCATAATTCCCCAGGAATTAAATAAAAAATATAATATCATGAGAATAAGGAGATTCATGATAAAACATGTCAATGTAAATAGTATATTTAAAAATGATATATGATTTAGGAGGACTTTATGATGAATGAAACCCCTAGTGAGAGAAAGGGTCCTGGATCTTCCGGTGCATCACCCCCGAAATCATTTAGGGATGATCTTTGTGATGTTAATCCTCCATTTATTACATGCTTTCTTAAAATCTCCATAGTGTAGACAAATTTTGTTCCTGAAGGATCTTAAATTAGTTTTCATATCTCTAAATTTTATTTTTAGGAGGCTTCATATTTCTTACGATAAACACTAGTTTCCCACAATGGGTGTGAGAGACTATCTTCTTTAGTTTTCCAACATATTGTGGATTTTTTGGGTCTTCAACTTGTAGTGTATTTTTATCCAATTAACAGATAATATTTTTGTATTATCCAGTGTTCATGGAAATATTTTGTTCAGGTGTGGTGTTTTTCTTTTCGTTCTATTTGCTGGTAGAATTTTAGCTTATCCATTTAGTCTTTGGATGATCATCATGGTATGAAGAAATCAATGGCGGTAGAATGGGTTAATATTCCAAGTCTTCCTATTCCTTTCCACAATGAAGTATTCTTGAAGAAGATTATATATTCTCTTGGTGGTTTCTTATTCATTGATTTTAGGTCCAAATCATGCATGGATACTGTGGTGGCTCAAATATGTGTGGTGATGGATATTTCTCATTCGGATCAAGAAAAGAATATTCTTTGGGAGAATGATTCTTTCCCCTAGAATCAAGATATTGAGTATCCCATTTTTTGAGATTTTTTTTCCAATTTATTCCTTCATGGTCATTCTTTACAGGGGTGTCATAGTATCCTCTAGGGAATATAGAAAAGGTAGGATCAGGGTGTGGGGACTAGTAATGATCAATTATCTTCATCCATTATTGATTCTTCTGAAGGAATGTTGTTGGAAAATAAGGTCCTTAATGAGATGATTCATGTGAATGAGAAATTACCAGATGAGAATGTGTCTTGTTGGGATGTTGTTCTATACATCCCAAAATCCAATGACCCTATTCCAGGTTTGTGATAGTTTTCCTTCTATTTATAGAATCATGATATCCAAAAATTCGTGTTGTTTTAATTATTTTCAAGATTTGTTCTCTAGATATAGTGAACCTTTATTATTTTCCTATTATGAATCCCTAAATTGTTTTGTAATTAAGTAGGAATATAAAAATATATTTTTTTGATTGGCTGGTTTAATATTTGAGAATATTCTTTCTACTCCCACTAATTCTGGTTTAAGGGTGGAATACATTTCTTTAGTAGAAGTAGATGCTATCAATCACTCCCTGTATACTTGGGGGAAAATTTATAACCTAGATTAATACCCCCTCTAGTTTTTTATCTTCATAAGGATAATAGATTTTTATCATATATTAGTCTAATTATTGAAAGGTGAAGTCTATCTCCCGTTAGGAAAAGTTAACATGTTCTGGGGAAAATCCCAAAACCCGAATTTATTAATGATTTGAGTATTCATATAGAATGCTAGAGTTATTGGAACCTAAGTCAAAACATATTTTCTAACTTCTGTTGTAGCTAAACATAAAATTGTTGTGGTTGGTATTCTTGAGCACAAGAAATGGACATATATGATTGGTGATTTTTTGATAATATTAAATATGCATGGATTCATGCATGCAAACTCGATTAATTGGTATATATTAATCTTTTGGAACAAAAGATTCACTAGGGATGATATTCCAGCAGACGTTCTATTTATTATAATAAAGGTTAACTGTAATTATCATCCGTTCTTTTTCTCTTTTGTTTATGGGAGTTGTGTTCCTCATCAAAAATTGCGGACACAGAATAGCTTAAAATAATTTGATCCTGACGACCTTGTGTGGTTTATGAGAGGCGATTTTTAAATTATTGTTGACCCTGATGAGAATAAGGGAAGATTTCATTTTCCCAGGTGGGATAGCAATGATTTTACACAAATAATGGTATAAAGGGGTCTAATGGATCTCAGGTTTCATGGCGACAAATTTACACGGTGTAATAATCAGAAAGGAGGTCGTAGATCATGGAGTCATTTAGATAGATATTTGGGAAACATACAAGCTTTATCCACAAATTCTAGTGCCAAAGTGGATCATTTGGTAAGAAGTATTTTTAACCATTCACCATTATTGATTACTTTATCTCATAGAAATAATAATCAGGAGAGATTAAGATATTTTCATTATTGGAAGGATGATATGACCATTCATGATTTCGTAAGGAAGTCCTAGGAAGAGCCCATTCAAGGTCATACATGGTATTATCTTCATAACAAAACTAGACATCTAAAAAAGATTTTATAGATGTGGATGATAGATCTTTCTATATCGGATAAATGCTTACATGACATTATTCAAGTGGTGGATAATCTTGAACGTAGTTTGGTGGAATATTGGGATGTTTGGGTGTTTGAGGATCTTTCTCATAAGAAAAAAACATTTTGAAAATATGTTTCTTAGATAGGAATGTCTATCTAGAGATAAATCGATGATTAAGTGGTTGAAGGAAGGAGATGGAAACACAAGGTACTTTCAGTCCTGTATAAAGGAGAATAAAAGGTTTATTAAATCTAATAACTTACATGAGGATGTCTCTTTTACAGATGATGGATACATTGTTGGGGATCTGGATAATACTTATTTTAGGGATCTTATGGATGAACATAATGACAATCTGCCTAATGGTTATCCAAGGGAGTCCATAAAAATATTTGGTGATATACCAACCTGTGTTTTAGCAAGCGGGAAGGAAGAAATGGGATCTCTTCCCTAGGAGAAATAGATATTTGATGCCATGATGAATCTCAATACAAATAGTGCTACTGATCGAGGCATTTTCCCTATATATTTCTATATATCCTCATGGAAGATTATCAAGAATGATATTGTTGATGCAATCCAAGATTTTTTCAAGGGAGAAATGTTTCCTCTTGTTTCCTGTGCCACCACTATGATTATTATTCATAAGAATAAAAATACAACTTATATTCTTAATTATCATCCTATAATTATGTGTAATATTTCCTATAAGATCCTAGACAGTATTATCAATACTCACATGTCAATTCATTTAACACGATGGATTTCTCATGAACAACACAAATTTATGAAGGGAAGTTATATTCACAGTGCTACATATTTCTCTTAGGAAATGGTTATGGATATTAATATGAAAACATAGGGGTCTAATGTGGTCACTGAACATGGCATGAATAAATCCTATGATTGTGTTTAATATAGTTTCATCAATAAAGTGTCGATAAGTAAGCGAATTTCTTCTTGGCACCCTGATTTAAATTTTTACTACCTTTTATCTTCCCAGTTTGAAGTATCTTTTATGGGGAATACCTATGGATTCATTAAATTGACACATAATCTACAGAAGTGTGACCCTTTATCTCCATGTTTATTCATCATTGTTCAGGATCTTCTTAATTAGATTATTCATAGAAGCATGAGTAATGGTGTTATTCTTCCATATCGGCGTAGGATGGGATCTCCTTCGATATCTCATCTTATGTTCGATGATGATACTATTATTTTCACAAATGAATCGAGTAGATCTCTTAGAGGTTTGAATAATGTTTTGGATAAGTATTTTCTTTGGATTGGACAAGTAATTTTAAACAATATATGCTTTTTCTATGGTCCCATTTGTTGTAATTTCAGTTGGATGTACTCCATTGGTCAAATTCAAGATATGCAGAAAAATGCCTTTCCCATGGATTATTTGGGGGATCCTATATCTTTTAGAAGGACTAAAATTCATTAATATGACGATTTTATTATTATAATTATTATTCAGGTTACAAACTAGAAGAATATCCATCTTTCATTCAGATGGAGAATATCATTGATCAATAGTTTTCTTCTGGACACTCCTACACATGATTTATCTTTTTTCAATATTCCAATGGGGTGATCAAATGTATTGATAGAATTCTTGATAATTTAATATGGTATCCTAAGGCTAAGGGTAATAGGAATTGGGTCTCCTGGGAGAGGATGTCTCAACCTATGCAGGAAGGTGGAGTCAATGTCAATATCCTTGAAGTTACACTTATGTGTATGCACACAAAATTATCATGGGAGATTCTTGAATTCCATAAAATATGGGGAATATCAATGAATGGTAATTAAGTGAGTGAAATAGTTTCAACAAATAGACATGGTTCTCCATTCTGGATTGATATTAGATCTATTGTTTATTTCCTCAGGAATTATTTTTGTTAGCTTGTTTGAAAGGACGATACTATGTTCTGACATCACAAATGGAGTGGAAATACTATTGGATATCCGAGTTATCATACTATGTTTTTGTCCTTTAAGGAAGATTTTAAATACCCTACTTTTAATAATTCAATTTTTGGCAGAGATCAAGAGGATCTTTTTAATCTCATTTTGTTATCCTTAAGTCTAGTTTAGTGTATATTTACTCCTTCTTCGAGATCCATCATGACTAGAGATTACCGGAGGATTATTATCATCCAAAACTCAATGTATATATGAAATAATACTCTTTAGGTTAGTATTATTACTACAATATATAATTTCTTAACTTGAATAATTCGGAATGGAGCTATATCGTCCGATGATAATATGAAATGGTATGGAATTTATCTTGTTTACAAACGTGTTTGCTGCAAAAATTATAAAGAAGAGAGGTCAAAACAACTCTTATTTGATATTGATTGGGCCAAACAAGTTTGTAATTATTTTTTTGAATTCAATGTGTTCTATTATCTGGAAATGTTAGATCATTACTTCCTTGATCACTGGAATTATAGATTAGGTGTGGGAGATATTGAAAGAAAAACACATACATTGATATTACATGTGGGATGATGGTTCTTGTGGAAGGTAAGAAACAAGGGAATCTATAAGGGTATGACATAAAATTGTCAGTTGATTATATGCAAGATGAATAATCTGGTGATTGATATTGTAAATATTTTTGGTAACTGGAGAGTGGCTCTTTCATATATAGAATTATTCAAAATTATCATCTATTATCTTAGGAGGATATTTTTCAATCAGGAAACTGGGTTGGTTGGAGGCCTCCATCAAGGGGTTTGAATCTACATAGTGATGGTTCGTGTGTTTCTAGTTTGATTTGTGAAGGTGGTGTTGTTTGTGATAGTTTCAGGTCAATCATTATGGACTTCTCTATTATATTTGGTCAGGGTAATTCTCTTTATACTGAGGCGATGGCTATGCTACCTAATTTGGACAAATGCATGCAAAAGAAGGAATATATATCTGAAGGAAAAACAAAGTCTATGCCCTTATATAATTCAATATGAGGTCAAGGTATGATTCCTTGTTCTATATCCTATATAATTAGAAAATGTAGAAGGATCATTGGTTTTCATATTAGAATTTATCTTACATGTAGTGAAGTAAATATGGCTGTAGACTACTTAGCTATGATTGAAATTCTTGGTCCGGGGAATTAGTGCTTTCATGATTTGAAAAGCTTCAATCCGGAAGGTGTTGACACCATTATAGGAGATTCTATTATTCTCCAATATTTTTGGCCCACTTGATTTCATTTCTTCTTTTGGTCTATCCATGCAATCATTTAATTTTTTGTATTCTCTTTTTCTTGAATAAAAAATTACATTATTGATAGATTGATATTCTATTTAGTAAATAAAAACATCCATGATAAATGATATAGATAATTTTGGGAAATTCATTGTCAAATGATCATAGGAAATTGAATATTTAAAAGGAAGATAACAGAGGAATCAGAGAAGTGAATTTGATTATAATCATGAAAAAATTAATAACAAAACCTTTATTGGAAGATTAAGAATGGTATCAACATAAAATATCCCAAGTGAAATAAAATAAAGGGTTGTTTTTATTTATGAAATAAAATAAGAACATTATGAACAATCTTGAGGAAAATACCATTTTTTTTTGAAAATACCTTCAATTTTTTTATTGGAAAATAATTTTTAAAATCATTTTATTTTATACTTAAACATTTAAATTTGAAAATTTAGTTTCAAATAAATTATGGAGGGTAAATTCATACATGTCGTACAAGGTAAAAAGATCATTCCTTTTACTCGGTAATAGGATAGAAAAATACCTTATTCTAATTGAGAGAAGAAGATTACTTTGAAACATTTTGTAAAAAAATGTGAAGAACATTCTTTGATAATTTTTCATAATTTTTATTTTTTCGATCTCCTATTTATAAAATAGGGGTTTTAGATGAAAATATGTTCTTTGATTAAAGATAGAAATTATGTCGGGTTTTATCGAAAATATTTTCTAAAACAATTTAGGTACAAAAGAGTAAAAAATGGTACTATTACTTAATAATGGTAAATAATAAAAAACTAGAATAAAATAAAATGTTTTTATTGAAAAATTATCCAAAAATTTATTATGATTGAAATTCAAGTATAGAAAATCCAGAACAAAATTAGATTGTGAAGTAAACCCTTCAGAAGACCATAATGCTGATATGATAATAAAAAAATAAATAGATTATATGTGTAAAATATAAGTCCACATAAAATATGTGGAAATATAAAAAAATATTGTTAAATTTTATTACAAACATACTCTTATTATATTAGCAACAACGAAGAAGTAATATAACCCAAAGAGAAGAAATTGGGTTATGAAATTATTTTCATCTTGGTAAATTTTAACTCAAATGTCATTAAAATAAATAATTCATATTTAAAGTCAAAATAACATGAAGATAAATTAATTAATGATATAATATATCAAAATTCATGGTATATACACAACATAAAATAAGTAAGTGGGGAATCTGACATTTATCTCAGAGAAGCAAAAAGTGTGATGAAAATCCCATACTCTGTGTTTCCTTTTGGGTGACCATCTTTTAACCTCCTGTATAATGTATTTAAAAATTTTAATCACTTATTATAGAGACATATTAAAATTTATGATATCATATAGTTTCTTATTATAATATTTTATTACTCGTTTTCTAGTATTCATTCATTATTTTCACTATTTCAAGTGTTAATTACCTAGTTAATCAAGTATGTTCTCACTTGTGACTTGTTTTTCCAATCATAGTTTCATTATATCAAAAATATAAAAGATGGTGTAAATATGTTATACATTTATTATATTTATAATTAAAATAATTCATAATATTTAGAGATAAGAAATTGAATGCATCGTTAATGGATACGGTAGGCCATAAAACACATGAACCCTACTTTCATTTATTTTCCATATTTGAAAGAATGAAATGTAAATGATATATATATATGTATATTAAAATTATATTATCACATTTATTTCATATTTTTCACATAGGTTTAAAAAATCCATCTTTTATACACTCCACATATAGTGTGAACGATTCACAACACTTTCAAAGGCAATAGTCTACACTTCTAGAAACGATGTTATCATATTTATAGAAAATGGAAATCATGAGGGTATGTATTATTTAAAAATTAATGAATTATTAATACTAGATAATAATAATTTTTATATTCTATAAGTAGTGTTTCCATCATATTGTCCATCTTTGAGTGGTTATAAAGGAAAATGAATGACATCATTTTTTCAGGTGGTATTTCTTGCTTCCAGGACATTGACCTGTTTTCCTATTCGGTATCACGAAATGGATCTCTCCTTTCATCAGTCTATAATGCTTCGGTGTATACCATGATGTTATTAGGCTTTAAATGGATGATTTTGGGGAGGTAAAACATTTCTAAACCTCCTATTTTTTCTTCAAGTGCTTCATGGACTCCTGGGGTTTGTAGGAGGTGGCTCGCATCTCAATGATTCACAGAACCTTGTTCTTCCCGATGCTTGATTCAGAAGCATATTTCTTCCTATTGTGGTGAAAAGCATGATTAGTCACTGAAAGTGTCTAATATTCATTGTTAAGATCTTAATATTAATGTTTTTAAAAGTTCATAAACATCAATTTTAGTCCAATTCAGAAATTGAACTTCATTTCCCATCATTGTGCAATTCATGCTTAAAGTGTCAATTAGGGCCCACACAATAATTTTCTTGTGTAAATTACAATATTCATAATTTTAATTTTATATTTTCGTATATTATTCATCACTCTATTTGGAACATTTTTTCTTTTAGGTCTGATGAATGAATCATAAGTGAAGATGGAGATTTTTGCACCTGAAGGCAGAAACTTGCTGGAAAAAGCATAATGGGCCCAAGGCCCATCAAACAAATTTGGGGCGCACAAACTAATCCTAATGAAGCTCAAATTTATACAGTAGAAATATAAAAATATTTGGATCATTTTATTCAACTGTGGCCGGAGCTAATTCTGATGTTTTCATGATGATAAAGGGATCTGAAGTTGAGATTTAAATGGTGGACCCGACATTAATGCACAGAAATACGTCCCACCATTTCGACCATAATATCCAAACGGATGAGTCATATTTCCTAAAATATTTAAATATCATAGAGGACAGATTGAAGAAGATATGTCTCTTCTACAACCCCTCCGGATTCGGCCGTCTTCAATTGCGAATTCACACGTCAATATGTTGGACGAATCTGGACAGTTTTCCGGGTCAAATTCGAAACATCAATTTCCTTTTTATTATTCACCCTTCATTTGACTCTATTAATTTTTGGGGGGTGAATTAATTTTTGGGGGATGTACATAAGGCTCCTAATATTCCTATATAAGGATATAGTGGTGAAGGGAATATGGGTGGATATTTTTCTTATCATCTTTTGTTGCTTATTTCATTGTAAGGTTATGCTTCCAAATTTCCTTTGTAATGTTTTCCATTTCCATGTAAGTATATTTTTTGTATCTTTATATTCTTAATCAACTTATTTATATTCTATATTTTTCATTTCATTTATTAAAACATTATTATCACAAAGAATAGTGATATCTCTATGTTGTTGTGAATTAGTTCACACATAGTTGTGAATTTCATTCACACACACGGAGGAGTTATCGTTATTTCCGTGGTTTTAATTTCATCAATCCAATTCTTGTTAGACATCTTCCACCCACCATTGAGAGTATACCATCAATGGAGGGATAACCCTTTAATGGGTTGATCTTAGGAGGATGCAAAGGCTGTATTGAATGTTATTTTATGAATGAATTGTTGTTAAATGGATTATTAATTTAAGACATCCATTCTTCAGTTATTTCTACCCTTCATCTTTAAAATATTTGAGCAAACTAAATTCAATTACTAAATGACCATATACCTCGTATAGATCATGAATTTAGTTCTCTAAGTGTATAGGGGATTATTAATTGTGTTTAGTAAGCACCAAACCAGAAAATGATGAAGGTAGTGTTATTTTTGAAGAATGGATTCATCAAGAATTAATAAAACCAAAATTGTTTAAAGAAGTAAAATTGATTCAATCCACCACAAGAATAATCCTAGATCAACCAATTTTCATTGAATTGAATTCACATAGGTTTCTTAGTTTTATTTAAACCATCCAAAAGCGAACCCAAAGTTGGCTACTTCAAAGCCCATCCTTCACCAAATCATAGCGTCTCAAGGTTACTTCTTTTGTCCCTGTGGATTTGACCCCTACATGTACTACATCGACCGCTTTTACTAGTAGGGTAAATTTGGGCGCAACCAAATTTTGGCACCGTTTCCGGGGACCCATGTAAGTTCCTTAGACACTCATCTTCTTTTCTCACCCCAAATTCTCTATTCTCACCCTAATTTCTCTTCTATATTACGCTTTCTATTTCCGCATGTCCAATGATTCCCAAAAACAACTTTCAATCAAATCCAATGGATTATCTTCAACAATACCCATTAATATACCAAGCCTATAATCAACTGGAAAATCAATATTTTGAATCACCTCACATAGAAAATTTCATTGACCAAACCATGATTGAATACACCACACCAGATGAGATGTACAATCAATGGGATGCTGATTTTTTAAAGGATCAATTTTCATACCTCTCGAGGATGATTGAAGAGATCAAACATAGTGATGTTCATGATGTCCAAACATCTATCAATCCTAATTCTGAAAAAATTCTTGAAGATTTGTGTGAAAAAATGTATAAAATGAATTCAGAGGTTTCATCTTTAAGAGTAGAACTTCAATGAATTGAAATGGGTTTGGAACCCATTCCCACTCACATTGTCTCTTCCTCGTCACTAATACAAGAATCTTGTCTCTCACAAACCTCAAATGAATTTATTGAAGAACCAACCATTGGATTTGGGATAGTTGAAGATAATCAAGGAATTGTTGATGGGTGCTTAAATCAGGAGGAAACTGATTTTTTGTATTCACAAGAGGGAAACATGACATTGTGGATGGAGATTCCTGAATATTTCTCCATTGATGATTTTTCAAAAACACAAATCAGTGAACAATTGGGAGAAATACCAAACATTGAGCCCATACCCACACCTCAAATTCAACTAGACACTTTTGGGGATGAATCTTATTTTAAAACGGAACCAATTCTTTCTAAATTTTTTGGGGAAGAAACTGACTTTCATTCAAATTTTGAATCTTTATTAGGAAACTACAATCGACCAGTACTCAAAATCATTATCCTTCCTTCCCCAGACAAGAATTCCATCATAGGTGATAAAAAAGACATTGTAGTTTTAGTTCATTCATCTAAAGAAGCCAATAATTTTGGAATGGTCATTGATGTCTTAGGAAAGAATATAAGTTCAAATCGATCAACCATTTCAGATATTCCTTGTATTTTACCAATAATTGTAGAAAATATGATTTTACATGAAACAAATTTCAAAAAAATAATCAATCTCAATCTTATTGAAGTGGAAAAAGATGGGTTAATTAAAATTTTGAAAGTTGGAATTGGATAAGTTGGGGGGTACAAGTCGAGCTAATGATGTAAAACAAAAGCGCTGCACGAGAGGCAAACCGTGGTTTTCATGTTTCCAATATTTTTGGAATCATATTTATTTTTCAAATATGATTAATAAATCATTTTGATATTTTAAAAATATAAAAATAAAAAATAGACTGTTGACCTGTTCTTATTTTATGATTAAGGATGGGTATGAAAGGGCAGCACCGTATTCATCCGTGTCACGCGGTGTGATCCCTGAGTAATACCTTACCCAAAAAATATAAAGAAGACAATGTATCATTAGTTTATTTTATTTTATTTATGTTTTTTGTAGGTTAAAAAAATTAGACTCTTGCCATGTTCTTCTTTTATGAGTATGGATGGGTATGAAAGGGGAGCACTGTATTCATCTGTGTCACGCGGTGTGATTCCTGAGTAATACCTTACCCATAAAATATAAAGAAGACAATGTATCATCAGTTTAATTTTTTAAAAAAAATAGGGAAAACCATAAAAATGTTGTACTTGGTTTTAAATAAATTGTTGTGTTGTTTGTTTTTTCTGCATTGTACTTCTTTTTATGGTTCAGGAACTATTTTGGGTGATATATGTTCAATCAAGGAGGTGCCTAAATCCCCCAAGAGATCAAAGGAGTAATCTGGAGCATCATGAACTTCAACATCAAAAACCAGGTGAATTTGTTCCATGTTTATCATTCTCAATTTCATCTTTGAACTCCTCTCCTACCCCCTTCTATCTTTTCTTTTTTTTAAACACTGGGGACAGTGTCATTCTATGTTGGGGGGAGATAAAAAATGATTTTTTTATTTTGTGAATAAAAACATGCATGAAAAAAAATTCCATTAACGATAAACATGATAACACACATTTCATACTCTAAAAATGGATATCAAATAAATTTTTCATGCCTTGATTCTGATTTTATTGCAAGTTTAAGTTCGTGAGTATAGTTTTTGGAAAGTGCGGTTGTCCGATGTGATTTTTAAATGTTTATATTTTCATCATCTTAATAAAAATTCCACAATGCACGTCTAATGGATCGTGGGTGTAAATTTGAGTTCTTGCGTCCCTTTCATTATAGCATAGGGTTCTGGGGTCACTTTTAGTTTAATTTGAGTATCCATAAAAAAACAAAAAAAAACAAAAAAAAAACAATTGAACACATAGAGAAATGTTTTTTCCAAATGTGTGGCGTCCAACACTTGGGGATCGTGACTCCATAGTTGTCTTTCCCAGAGGTAGGCTTTATATCTCTATTGTAGAGCATGAAATTGATAATATGTGTGGCGTCCAGCACTTGGGGATCGTGACTCCATAGTTGTAATGCCTAGAGTTAGTCTTTTCATATCTACTGTGGATAAACAAATCATCAAAAAAAATAAAAAAAATGGATACTCATATTAAGGTTTAATGTGATTCCCACCTAGCGCTTCCATTTTTTCCCCTTGAACAATAAAATAGGCCCCATACCTTTTGTGATGCACACAACTATATCATGCTTAATTGAAATTGGATGAAATGTGGCGATGAATTTGAACAAAGGAATGGGCTTGGGCTTGGGATATGCTTATAAACCTAGCTTGCTTTAAATGATTTTGATGGGTTCCATAATTTTTTTGGTATGAGGTATTTGGGTGAGCAATGTGTATTTAAATGTTTTTGGAAAAGGGGATTTGAATTTCATATTTGTAATATATTTTGCTCGGGACTAGAAAAACTCAAGTTGGGGGGTGTGATAAGTCACTGAATGTGTCTAATATTCATTGTTAGGATCTTAATATTAATTTTTTTAAATGTTCATAAACATCAATTTTAGTCCAATTCAGAAATTGAACTTCATTTCCCATGATTGTGCAATTCATGCTTAAAGTGTCAAATTGGGGCCACTCAATAATTTTCTTGTGTAAATTACAATATTCATCATTTTAATTTTATATTTTTGTATACTATTAACCACTTTATTTGGAACATTTTTTCTTTTATGTCTGATGAATGAATCATAAGTGAATATGGAGATTTTTGCACCTGAAGGCAGAAACATGCTGGAAAAAGCATAATGGGCCTAAGGCCCGTCAAAAAAATGTGGGGCGCACAAAATAAGCTCAATGAAGCTCAAATTTATACATTAGAAAGATAAAAATATGAGGATCATTTTATTCAACTGTGGCCGAAGCAAATTATGATGTTTTCATGAAGATAAAGGGATCTGAAGTTGAGATTTAAATGGTGGACCCGACATTAATGCACAAAAATACGTCCCACCATTTCATCTATAACTTCCAAACGGATAATCCATATTTCCTGAAATTTTTACAGCGCATATAGAACAGATGGAAGAAGATAGTTCTCTTCTAAAACTCCTCCAGATTCGGCCGTCTTCAATTTCGAATTCACACGTCAATATGGTGAACGAATATGGACAGTTTTCCGGGTCAAATTCGAAACATCAATTTCCTTTTGATTATTCACCCTCCATTTGACTATATTAATTTTTTGGGGGTGACATAATTGTTGGGGGATGTAACTGAGGCTCATAATATTCCTATATAAGGATATATTGTTGAAGGGAATATGGTTGGATATTTTTCTTATCATCTTTTGTTGCCTGTTTCATTATAAGGTTATGCTTCCAAATTTCCTTTGTAATGTTTTCCATTTCCATGTAAGTTTCTTTTTTGTATATTTATGTTCTTAATAAACTTATTTATCTACTATATTTTTCATTTAATTTATTAAAACTTTATTATGACAAAGCACAATGATATCTCTGTGTTGATGTGAATTAGTTCACACATAGGTGTGAATTTCATTCACACACACAGAGGAGTGCTCGTTATTTCCGCAGTTTTAATTTCTTCAATCCAATTCTTGTTAGTAATCTTCCGCCCACCATTGAGAGTATAACATAAATGGAGGGCTAACAATTTAATGGGTTGATCTTAGGAGGATGAAAAGACTGGATTGAATGTTATTTTATGAACGAATTGTTGTTAATTGGATAATTAATTTAAGACATCCATTCTTCAGTTATTTCTACTCTTCATCTTTACTGGGTTTGAGCAAACTAAATTCAATTACTAAATGACCATATACCTCAGAGAGATCATGAATTTTGTAATCTATGTGTATAGGGGATTATTAATTGTGTTTAGTAAGCACCAAACCAGAAAATTATGAAGGTAGTTTTATTTTTGAAGAATGGATTCATCAAGAATTAATAAAACCAAAATTGTTTAAAGAAGTAAAATTCATTCAATCCACCCTGAGCATAATCCAAGATCAACCCATTTTCATTGAATTGAATTCACGTATATTTCATAGTGTTATTTAAACCATCCAAAAAAGAACCCAAAGTTGGCTACTTCAAAGCCCATCCTTCACCAAATCATAGCGTCTCAAGGTTACTTCTTTGGTCCCTGTGGATTCGACCCCTACATGTACTACATTAACCGCTTTTACCAGTAGGGTAAATTTGGGCGCAAAAAAATTTTTGCGCCGTTGCCGGGGACGCAAGTAAGTGCCTTAGACACTCATCTTCTTTTCTCAACCCAAATTCTCTATTCTCACCCTAATTTCTCTTCTATATTCCCCTTTCTATTTCTGTGTGTCCAATGATTCCGAAAAACTACTTTCAATCAACTCCAATGGATTATCTTCAACAATAACAATTAATATACCAAGGCTATAATAAACTAGAAAATCAATATTTTGAATCACCTATCATAGAAAATTTCATTGACCAAACCATGATTGAATACACCACACCAGATGAGATGTACAATCAATTGGATGCTGATTGTTTAAAGGATAAATTTCCATACCTCTCGAGGATGATTGAAGAGATCAAACATAATGAATTTCATGATGTCCAAACATCTATCAATCCTAATTCTGAAAAAATTATTGAACATTTTTGTGAAAAAATGGATAAAATGAATTTAGAGGTTTCATCTTTAAGAGTAGAACTTCAAAGCATTGAAATTTTTGTGGAACCCATTCCCACTCAGGTTGTCTCTTCCTCATCACTAATACAAGAATCTTGTCTCTCACAAACCTCAAATGAATTTATTTAAGAACCATCCATTGGATTTGGGATAGTTGAAGATAATCAAGGAATTGTTGATGGGTGCTTAAATCAGGAGGAAACTGATTTTTTGTATTCACAAGAGGGAAACTTGACATTGTGGATGGAGATTTCTGAATATTTCTCCATTGATGATTTTTCAAAAACACATATCACTGAATAATTGGGAGAAATACCAAACATTGAGCCCATACCCACACCTCAAATTCAACTAGACACTTTTGGGGATGAATCTTATTTTAAAACGGAACCAATTCTTTCTAAATTTTTTGGAGAAGAAACTGACTTTCATTCAAATTTAGAATCTTTATTAGGAAACTACAGTCGACCAGAACTCAAAATCATTATCCTTCCTTCCCCAGACAAGAATTCCATCATAGGTGATAAAAAAGACCTTGCAGTTTTAGTTCATTCATCTAAAGAAGACAATAATTTTGGAATGGTCATTGATGTCTTATGAAAGAATATAAGTTCAACTCGATCAACCATTTAAGATATTCCTTGGATTTTACCAATCATTGTAGAAAATAGGATTTTACATGAAACAAATTTCAAAAAAATAATCTATCTCAATCTTATTGAAGTGAAAAAATATGGGTTAATTAAAATGTCTAAAGTTGGAATTGGATAAGTTGGGGGGTAAAATTCGAGCTAACGACGTTAAACAAAAGCGCTACACGGGAGGAAACCTATGGTTTTCATGTTTACAATATTTTTGGAATCATATTTATTTTTCAAAAAGGATTAATAAATCATTTTGATATTTTAAAAATAAAAAAATAAAAATAGACTGTTGACCTATTCTTCTTTTATGAGTAAGGATTGGTATGAGAGGGAAGCACCATATTCATCCGTGTCATGCGGTGTGATCCCTGAGTAATACCTTACCCAAAAAATATAAAGAAGACAATGTATCATTAGTTTATTTTATTTTATTTATTTTTCTTGTAGGTTAAAAAAATTAGACTCTTGAACTGTTCTTCTTTTATGAGTATGGATGGGTATGAAAGGGGATCACTGTATTCATTCATTTCACGCGGTGTGATTCCTGAGTAATACCTTACCCATAAAATATAAAGAAGACAATGTATCATCAGTTTAATTTTTTAAAAAAAAATAGGGAAAACCATAAAAATGTTGTACTTGGTTTTAAATAAATTGTTGTGTTGTTTGTTTTTTCTGCTTTGTTCTTCTTTTTATGGTTCATGCACTATTTTGGGTGATATATGTTCAATCAAGGAGGTGCATACATCCCCCAAGAGATCAAAGGAGTATTCTGGAGCATCATGAACTTCAACATCAAAAACTAGGTGAATTTTTTCCATGTTTATAATTCTCAATTTCATCTTTGAACTCCTCTCCTACCCCCTTCTATCTTTTATTTTCTTTAAACACTGGGGACAGGGTCATTCTAAGTTGGGGGGTGATAAAAAATGATTTTTTTTAATTTGTGAATAAAAAAAAGCATGAAAAGAAAAATTCCATTAACAATAAACATGATAACACACATTGGAAACTCTAAAATTGGATATCAAATAAATTTTGCATTCCTTCATTCTAATTTTAATGCAAGTTTATGTTCATGAGCATAGTTTTTGGAAAGTGCGGTTGTCCGATGTGATTTTTCAATGCTTACATTTTCATCCTCTTAATAAAAATTCCACAATGCACGTCTACTGGATCGTGGGTGTAAATTGGAGTTCTTGGGTCCCTTTCATTATAGCATAGGGTTCTGGGGTCACTTTTACTTTAATTTGAGTATCCATAAAAAAAAACAAAAAAATGACCACATAGAGCAATGTTTTGTCCAAATGTGTGGCGTTCGGTACTTGGGGATCGTGACTCCATAGTTGTCTTGCCCAGTGTTAGGCTTTATATCTCTATTGTAGAGCATGAAATTGAAAATATGTGTGGCGTCCGACACTTGGAGATCATGTCCATAGTTGTCTTGCCCAGAGTCGGTGCATTATTACATAATATAGGCATGATCACAAAAGATCAAGTCTCGAAAGACCGATTAGTTTAGTAGCCTTAGAAGAACGAGATACATTCATGAATTTTACATTACATAATAATGTGAAAACTACAACAATATCTTGTCTCCACACTCAAATCCCCTTATACTATCCTTGCAGGTCATTCATAAAATACTTCTTCACATCCTGGGAAAAATAAAACATTGTAAGGGGTGAGCTCATATGCTCAGTAAGGATAACAATATAACAGAAACTTTCATAAATAAGCATAAACATTTAAGGCAATGTATAACTAAAACAAGTCTTTTAAACATGATCTTTTGAATAATATGGCAAAAAAAATTAAATAATTCCATTTACTTATACACATGGATGTTCTACTAGTTGAATAATAACATGCAATATCAATAACTACTTTCATAATGATGGAATGCATAATTCCAGACTATCATAACCACATATCCAATCCATCATGCCAAGATTACAAATAATATTTTGTCAAGGCCTCATGCCAAGACACTAGATTGTCTCATGAGACCTACCGATGCATCGAGGAGCTATAGCGGGCTCCACCAGTCACTTACTAAGTCCAATTCATTCCTCATATGAAAAGTTTGAAACAAAACATAACCATTAATATTAAAACTAGCATACAAAATGTCAATACTTTATCCACAAACCATGAATGGTATAAAAATATCACATCCACATTCAAACATAACTCATTCAATACAATAAAGAAGATTGTATTTTAACATATTAACCTCAATCAAGAATAATTAAGGATATTTACATAGATGAAAATAATCATCAAAACTATTTGAGAGAAATGTCCCCCTTTTTCTTGAAAACATTTAAAAGTCACACTATTTGTCAAGAAGCCATTTAAAAATAGATTTTTGAATCAAAGTGTCCCATAACACTTTGAAACATTTAAAATGGATTTTAATTTTAAAACATTAATGTCCATATAAATAAATCATTAAAACTATTTTTAAAACATGGACATTAATGAGAAAGATTTAGAATAGTAAATCTTTAAAACATTTAAAATGATATTTTAGTTAGTGTTCCTAACCAAAAGAGAGACACAAGAATAAAAATAATTGAGGTAATAAAAACATTTTAATATCATGAGAATAAAGGGATTCATGATATACTATGTCAAAGTACATTATATACACCATATAAAAGTGAATTGGCATATAACAACAAAGAAGTGTTAGTGGAATGTAAATCGAGATGGAATCTGTTATAAAGACCGTATCCTTAGGTTAAGGATAAATTAACAACATAATTATGTGTGAAAAATATAAATACACTCAATATGATTGGATATTCAGTGTAAATCAATTAGATGATAGTCACACATATTCTTGTAAAAACAACACCAATGAATTGGATATTTAACTCAACAAATGGAGATTGAGTTAAAATTACTCTTATAAAGTTCATATCAATTACTTGAGAATTTATCAAGGGATTGATTATGTGTATCAGATGTATATCCACATAAAAAGGAGTGGAAATTATGACATAAGAAAATCAATAGTTATTCCACACATAATCATGGAGTTAAATAATCAATGAAGTATGCGTAAAGCCGAATGAGTGGAAATTGAAATTTCAAATTCCTTTATCGATTTGGTAAATCACGAAACATACACCCATGAAATAAGGATCATACAATGATGATGTAATTATCCATAAATTAAAGATTATTACACAATGAATACAATCATGGGTAGTACACACACCACATGCAATAAATAAGTGGTGAATAATGGAAATCCCACGGAATTAAAAGTGAGATAAGAAACCCCTTACTCTGTACTTCTTCCTTGGTCGAGGGTAGGTTAATCTCCTGTATATTGGCGAAATAATTTTTATTGAATTATAAAAGAATCATATACATTAATATGATATCATATATGATCATTTAACATTGATTTGTTAATAATATCTTAGTCTTATCGTTGTTTCGGGTGTTAACGTATTCATTTTCCTTTATATTATTTGTTATGTGAGCCATATTTTTTATGGATGGGATGTATCTAATTAATATACATAATCATATCATGTCTTTAAACATTAAATTTAATAATAAAATGATAATTATTCTTGAATGGATATGATGGGGAAATGAAACTCATCACGCTCATGGAGACGGTAATCCGTACGTACGCACAAATGCTACTTCCATTTCATTTTTCATTTTAAAACGAATCAAAAACAAATGATACATAGGTATATTTTTATTAAAGTATAATATAATATCTTATATGTGTTACTTATGTTCGTTAACACCATCCTTTATACGTTCCATGTACGGTATGAACGAGTCATATCTCTTTGAGGGGGCGGTAGTCCGCACTTCCTCAAAGAAAATTGTCGTATATATATACATCATGAAACGAATAATGGTATGATATAAAATGGAATTACAGAAGCATATATATAAAATAAATATCATTAATATAATATTTAATTAAAGTGCCATCATAATGGCCACCATGAGAGGTGGTAGGAGATAATTGAACAATCATTTTTTCATGAGGCGTTTGGTTTCCATCCACAGAAACATTATGTTCTTCACCCATTAGATGAAGGTGTGTGTAAATGTAGTTATAATAATTCTCATAACAATATACAAGTATATTTAGGATACGTTTTTTGTTAAAAAAGAAAATAATAAGAATAGTTTAGGGGTTGTAGAAGTAAAATAAAAGAAAAGAAGCTAAGAGAAATCATTACCTTTAATTTGGGTAACTCCCTTTGGTTTGAACCAAAACGGACTCATGAAGTGCCTCCTACCTAATGAAAGGCTTATAGGAGGAGGATAGGGATGTAGGGAGATTCATTGGGAAGAGGATGGACGTGGAAAAATGATTTAGAGGTGTGAGGAATTGGATAGAAGTGGTGTCCTTTTATAAGGGGGAGGAGGGCCTCTTTAGGAAAAACATAAAGTATTAATTTATAATAAATTTATATTCGGTTTCTAATGGATAAAAAGTGTATTATTAAAATTATAAGGTGGTTATGGGTCTAAAAACACTCAACGAATAGGTTTTAGATAAGTTTTGGTCACTATTTTACCCTTATCTTTTAGATTTAACTCTTAGTTAAATAGTTTGACATTTACCATGTCTCTTTGTATTTTTATATTATATGGTAAATAAATTTAATATAAACGTCCAATAATACCCCAAGTGGTTCATTAATGACATACCTATAATAATATAAGTCCTTTGGATGAACCTTATATTTTTAGGAATATTATATCAATTAATAATATAATATTTGTTTGAAAAACTCCTTTATGTCAATCTTGACACTATTTAATAATTGATTTTTTTAAAGTCTTAATAACATTATTAATTCGAAAAAAATTCATTTAATAAATCCTAACATGTCATATTGACCAATAAAATTATTTTAATTCATTAAAAGTCTCAAATTATATTTATTTGGGTATTTATAATATCAATTATTTTAATATTTCACTAATAAGGTAATTACTGCATCATCATTGTGTCATACATAAACTAACTTATTTAATGTCTAAAAATTATAAATAAAATACCATTATATAGTAAATCTTTTTTATATTTCTAATTAATATTTATAATCGAATTTATCTTATGTATAACCCTATATTAAATTTTTTATTTATTAAACATTGATTTTAACTCTTTTAACTCTTCTTTGAATTAAAAAATAATAAATGTCCTAATCTAATCCAAGTGGACCAAAGAGGTTCATATTTTATTCCTAAGGTTTTTTTGGTCGAATTATACTTAGCCAATAGAATTAGTACATGTGTTAGGGTAATAATAATATCATTTTTACCCTTAATTACCCAATTTACTTTTTACCGTAGTAAATAAATAAAAAAGTTATTATTCCCAAAAAATTATTTTTATCTTATTGAACCACATTTTACTACTTGATATTAACCATGTCCCCTGTATTTTAGAAATTCCACTCATAGAAGTAGACAAATTATGTTTTATGTGAATTTCAAATTCCCCTAGGTGGGGGGTAAAAGACAGTGAAAAGTTCAATAAAATTTTTATATATCTAAAATTATTTTAAACCGACTCCAATGAATAGCATTGAACTTATATAGGTATTATGTATTTATTTTGACGTAAAATAATTTAAATAAAATAAAGAATAATTTAAATAAAAATTCGGTTTTAAACTATAACTCCTTGTTTTTAACTATTTATCAAAAATTAAAAGTTTTCAGAAAAATACCAAAAATTTACCCTAAGATAATTTTGATATTAATAATTAAATAATGAATTATATTTTACCAAATTCCAAACATATAAGTTTCATTTATTAATTTAAAATTAATTCCCGCTGTCAAACCAAAAAGCGTGTTTTTATGAAACAATAACTATCAAAAGATTGGCACTTGTTTATGTCCAGTTTAAATGTGAAATTACGTCCAATGACCAAAATTGGATTAAATGGTAAAAATATATTATAAATATAATTTAAAACCACTAAAATTCATAATTTATCACTATTAATTATTTCGATTAAAAAAGTTGTTTTTAATTAAAATTTAGTAATTTTCACTATTCATAAAAATATGAAAGTTATTAGAAAAGTACCAAAATTTCACCCTAGGATAATTTTGATATTCCGAATCCAAAAATGTAGTCCATTATGAGAGATAAAATTTATAAAATTTCAAAAAGTGTGTATTACTATTCATAACGGCTAGTTTTATTGGTTGTGGTGTGTGTTAGAACTCGAAGTTGCATAGAACACACTACTATATTATTCAAAGAGAAGCGTACCATGGAATCTTTGGGTATTACATTCTCCCCTCATTCAAATAATTTCATCCTCTATTTTTTTTAAAATTGGGCTTGGGAATATAATTCAAAGTCCCACATCGGAAAAAGAGTCAATAAAACTATCACCTTAAAAGAAAGAAAGAAAAATACAAAGGTCACCCAAGATAACTCGTACTAGGAGTCCATGTATGAAAACATGGATATGGAAGATAAACTAAGTTTCAAGTTCTGATGGAGAGGGATAAAAATCATGATAAAAATGAAATCCACAAACTTGTGATGGGACAAACGGTCATTAGTTTCCTAGTTGGAAAAGAATACAGACAAATTTTTTTTAAGTTATATTACATAAATATGAGAAATTGATTTACGAGATTGGATAAGAAAATAAAATGATATACTTTCTTTTTAATTAGAGTTTCATTGTTTAATAAATTTCCACCACTAACTTATTTTTTTAAACGATGAGTATTCAGGAAGACTTGGTCACCTAGAAGAGATAGAATAAACTTCTATAGAATCACATGATCCATGAAGGATAAAATATATATTTACCTTGTCTTTAGAGATTAATCAAAACCAAAATGGTTAGTACAAGATCTGATGATCCCCCAAAAGGATATTTCTTTAGAGAATGAAACACTAATCTTAATTTATAAAATTAATCCAACAATACCCCAAAGTTAAATAAATACCATTAAATAAACCATTGTCCTTAAAATCCTTCAATATAATCCAAACTAATATTGAAACCCAAAACTTAGAAGAATTTTGTTATGTTGTCTTCCACATTAAATTGTATCTCACCAAAGTTAAATAAATAACATTCAATAAACAATTGTCCTTAAAATCCTTATATATAATGCAAACTACTATTGAAACTCAAAACATAGAAGAATTTGGTTATGTAGTCTTCCACATTAAATTGAATCTCCAAATGACATCAACTACTCTTAAAGTCACATACTTAAAATTAATTAACCTAATCACATATTCTCTATTAGAGGTTAATCATTTCCATAAATAACCCAAATAACTATAAATAAACTATAAAAATGTAGATAAAAATCGACCATTACTCCTCAAATGAAACCCCATAGTATTCTATTTTCATTGGGCATATAGTGTTCCCAACAGAGTGAACATCTTCCAAAATAACATTTATCACTTAACCACCAAATCATTTTCCTATACTAAGGGTATTCATTTTTTAAGATATAAGATCCCAAATCAAATTATTATTGATCAATAAAATCATTTAACTAAAAATAATTAGCCACACTAACCAGGGACATCACATAGTCCAGTGGTAGGCGATAAATCCCAATCACACTTTGGTTGTGGGTTCGATTCCCACAGCTTTTTCCGACGTGACGGGTTGTCACATGGTCTGTGTGTTGTTCTTTTTCAAAAAGTATATTTTATAACATTACCAAAATGAGATAAATTCCTCAAAATAACCATAACATAATTTTAATCAGATATGTTATCTCATACCTTGCATTTTCATCCAAAAATATAATAACTTGTAATTGCCTCAAACCCAATGATCATATAAAACCAAATGGTTATTTATAACTATATCCACAAGGGAAGATATAAGTCTTTCTCAAATATCATTCTCACATGGAAAACTGTGGGGCTACAAATACAAGAGAAAATTATTACAAAGTAATCCCATCAACAGTGATCACTAATACATTTAAGCATTTCTCCAACAATTTATTTCCACACAGCTTATTCTCTGACTAAGGAAATATCCTATAGAATAGGTCATTGACTAGGGTAATGTCCAGGTCCCCTATATTTATGACAAATTACTGTAAATGGATTTTTGGGACCATTTTTATTTTCTTCCACAGTACTCTTCATTTTTCCTCGATAATTATTCAGTTTATGTCCTTCTTTACCGCACGTAAAGCATTTATTTGTTCCGTTGAGACACTTTCCTGGGTGTCTATTTCCACATTTCCTGCATGGTAGAAATTTAAGATTATTTTCTCCATGGTCTCCACTACTGGAGCTCTTATCATTCATCACCTTTCTCTTCTTTGTTGAGTCCGGGAGTTGGTTAATATATGGTGTTGATCATATTTTTGGAAAACTGATTTGGCATGAACACGATATCTTTTACGCCTATCAACATTCCATTTTGTTCCTCATTTACACCACCGTTACTACCTTTTACATCATTATCAATGTTACAATGAATTCCTTGGACTCCATCCATTGACTAAAAATAGAAAGCATTGTGTGAGTAATAGTAGTCATAAAATCATTTAGAGAATATCATGACACCATATTTTCAACTTGAAACACCTTAGGATTAACCAATGTCATTTATTCTCATATTATATTAAAATAATTCAAATTGGTTTGTAAAAAAAATTTAAATTATCCTAAGAATATACCCCAGAAGTGTAATAACCAAGAGTGAAGAAAGGCCCGTTGTCGTGCACCAATTCCCGTTCGAGTCTAGCTCAAAGTGGTGTTTTCAGGTTTTACCCCTAGGTACATCTGTACCAGAGCCGCCTCTACCTGCTCATATCCAGACAGGGATGTATTGCTCGGAAACCTCAAAATATCTCTACAATACCAAAATTCTAGGAAGTTCTTATATAATAATCCTCAATGTCCATCTTAGATCTATGTGCTCTAATCAGAGTTTATCCAATTTTTGCCTCCTGGGTTTGTACTAAACCTCCCTCTGATACCAAATGTAATTCCCTGACCCCAGTTACCCAGAGTTGGTGCATTATTATATAATATTGGTATGATCACAAAAGATTAAGTCTCGAATGACCGATTAGTTTAGTAGCCTTGGAAGAACTAGATACATCATGAAGTTTACATTACATAATAAAGTGAAAACTACGACAACATCTTGTCTCCACACTCAAATCCCCTTATACTATCCCTGTAGGTCATTCATAAAATACTTCTTCACATCCTGGAAAAAATAATACATTGAAAGGGGTGATATTAGATGCTCAGTAAGGATAACAATATAGCAGAAAATTCATAAATAAGAATAAACATTTAAGGCAATGTATAAATAAAACAAAACCCTTTTAAACTTGATCTTCTGCATAATATGGCAAAAATAAAATGAAATAATGCCATTTACTTATTCACATGGATATTATACTAGTCGAATAATCACATGAAAATCAATAACTACTTTCATAATGATGGAATGCATAATTCCAGACTATTATAACCACGTAGCACAGCCTCCTGCCTAGACTACAAATAAGATTTTGTCAAGGCCTCATGCAAAGACAGTAGTTTGTCTCATGAGACCAACCGATGCATCTAGGAGCTATAGCGGGCACCACCCATCACTTACTAAGTCCAATTCATTCCTCATATGAAATGTTTGAAACATAACATAAACATTCGTATTAAAACTAGCATACGAAATGTAAATACTTTATCCACAAACCGTGAATGGTATAAAAATAGCACATCCACAGTCAATCAAAACTCATTCAATTCAATAAGGAATATTTTATTGCAACATATTAACCTCAATCTAGAATATTAAAGGATATTGACATAGATGAAAATAATCATCACAACTATTTGTGAGTAATATCCCCCTTTTTCTTGAAAACATTTAAAAGTCACACTATTTGTCAAGAAGCCATTTAAAAATATATTTTTGAATAAAAGTGTCCCATACCAATTTGAAACATTTAAAAGGAATTTTAATTTTAAAACATTAATTTCCATATAAATAAATCATTAAAACTATGTTTAAAACATGAACATTAATGAGAAAGATTTAGAATAGTAAATCTTTAAAACATTTAAAATGATATTTTAGTTAGAGTTCCTAAACAAAAGAGAGACACATAAATACATATAATTGAGGTAATAATTTTTTTAATATCATGAGAATAAATGGATTCATGATATACTATGTCAAAGTACATTATATACACCATATAAAAGTGAATTGGCGTATAACAACAAAGAAGTCTCAATGGAATGTAAATTGAGATAGAGTCTCTTATAAAGACTGTATCCTTAAGTTAAGCATGAATCCAAGACAAAATTATGTGTGAAAAATATAAATACACTCAATATTATCTGATATTCATTTTAAATAAATCAGAGGACATTCACACATATTCTTGTAAAAACAACACCAATGAATAGGATATTTAACTGATCAAATGGAGATTGAGTTAAAATTACTCTTACCAAGTTCATATCGATGACTTGAGAATTTATCAAGGGAGTTATTATGTGTATCAAAAGTATATACACAGAAATGGGAGTGGAAATTATGACATAAGAAAATGAATAGTGATTCCACACATAATCTTGGAGTAAAATAATCAATGAAGTATGCGTAAAGCCTAATGAGTGGAAATTGAAATTTCAAATTCTTTTATCGATTTGGTAACTGACGAAACATACACCTATAAAATAAGGATCATACAATGATTATTTAATTATCCATAAATTAAATCATATTACACAATGAATACAATCATGGTCAGTACACACACCACATGCAATAAATAAGTGGTGAACAATGGAAATCCCCCAGAATTAAAAGTGAGATAAGAAACCCATTAATTTGTACTTTTTTCCTTGGTAGAGGGTAGGTTAACCACCTATATAATGGTCTAATAATTGTAATTGAATTATAAAAGAATCATATACCTTAATATGATATCATATATGATCATTTAACATTTATTTGTTAATAATAACTTAGTATTATCGTCGTTATAGGTTTTAAGGGATTCATTTTCCTTTATATTATTTGTTATGTGAGAAATATTTGTTATGGATGGGATGTATATTATTAATATCCAGAATGATATCAAGTCCTTAAAAATTAAATTTAATCATCAAAAAATAATTAGTCTTCAATGGATATGATGGGGAAATGAATCTCATCGTGTTCGTGGAGACGGTAATCCGTACGTACACACGAACGCTACTTCAATTTCATTTTTCATTTTAAAATGATTTAAAAAAATGATAAATAGGTATATTATTATTCCATTATAATATAATATCTTATATGTGTTATTTAAGTTCATTAACACCATCTTTTATACGTTCCATAAATGGTATGGACGAGTCATATCACTTTGAGAGGGCGGTAGTCCGTACATCCTCAAATGAAATTGTCATATATATATACAACATGAAAAGAATAATGGTATGCCATATAATGGAATTAAATAAAATTATATATGAAATAAATATCATTAATATCATATTTAATTATATTTCCATCATAATGGCCACCATGAGAGGTGGTACGAGATAATAGAACAATCGTCGTTTCGTGAGGCATTTGGTTGCCATCCATAGAAACATTATGTTATTCACCCATTAGATGGAGGTGTGTGTAAGTGTAGTTCTAATAATTTTCCTAAAAATATCCTAGTATATTTAGGATACTGTTTTTGTTACAAAATAAATGAATAAGAAGATTTTAGGGGTTGGAGAAGTAAAATAAAAGAAAAGAAGCTAAGAGAAATCGTTACCTTTAATTTGGGTAACTCCCTTTGGTTTGAACCAAAAAGGACTCTTGAAGTGTCTTCTTCCTAATGTAAGGCTTCTAGGATGAGGATAGGGATGTAGGGAGATTAATTGGGCAGATGATGGATGAGAAAAAAGGCTTGAGAGGTGTGAGTAATTGGTTAGAAGTCGTGTCCTTTTATAAGGTGGAGGAGGGGATCTTTTGAAAAAACATAAAGTATTAATTTATAATAAATTAATATTCGGTTTCTAATGGATAAAAGGTGGATTATTTAAATTATAAGGTAGGGATGAGTCGAAAACCACTCAACCAATAGGTTTTATACAAGTTTGGGTCACTATTTTACCCTTATCTTTTAGATTTAACTCTTAGTTAAATAGTTTGACATTTACCATGTCTCTTTGTATTTTTATATTATATGGTTAATAATCATACTATAAACATCCAAGAGAACCCCAACTAGTTCATTAATGAAATACCTATCATTATATAAGTCCTTTGGCCGAACCTTATATTTTTAAGAATGTTATATCAATTAATAATATACTATTTGTTTTAAAAACTCCTTTATGTCAATTTTGACACTATTTAATAATTGATTTTTGTTAAAGTCTTAATTACTTTATTAATTGAATACAAATTCATTTAAACAATCCTAACATGTAATAGTAACCAATAAAACTCGTGGAATTAATTAAAAGTCTCAAATTATATTTATTTGGGTATTTATAATATCAATAATTTTAATATGTCACTA
Source organism: Viscum album (assembly GCA_963277665.1). Taxonomy (NCBI): domain Eukaryota; kingdom Viridiplantae; phylum Streptophyta; class Magnoliopsida; order Santalales; family Viscaceae; genus Viscum; species Viscum album. The sequence goes on from OY728127.1 coordinate 597,230,008, forward strand.
ATAAGGTAATTACTGCATCATCATTGTGTCATAAATAAATTTACTTATTTAATGTATAAAAATTATAAATAAAATACCATTATGTATGAAATATAGTTATATTTCTAATGAATATTTATAATCGAATTTATATTATGTATAACCCTATATTAAAAATATTTTAGTTATTAAACATTGATGTTAACTCCTTTAACTCTTCTTTGAATTCAATAATAATAAATGTAGTAATCTAATCCAAGTGGACCAAAGAGGTTCATATTTTATTCCTAAGGTTTTTTTGGTCCAATTTTACTTATTCAATCGAATTAGTACATGTTTTAGGGTAATAATAATATCATTTTTACCCTTAATTACCCTATTTACTTTTTACCGTGGTAAATAAAAGTAAAAAGTTACAATTCACCAAAAATAATATTTATCTTATTGAACCAAATTTTACTCCTTTATATTAACCATGTCTCTTGGATTTTTGAAATCCCCCCCACATAAGTGGTAAAATTATGTTTTATGTGAATTTGTAAGTTCTCCTAGGTGGGGGGTAAAAGACGGTGAAAAGTTCAATAAATTTTTATATATCTAAAATTATTATAAACCAACTCCAATGAATTGAATTGAACTTATATAGGTATTATGTATCTATTTTAACATAAAATAATTTAAAAAAATACATAATTATTTAAATAAAAATTCGGTTTTAAACTATAACTCATTGTTTTTCACTATTCATCAAAAATTAAATGTTTTCAAAAAAATACCAAAAATTTACCCAAAGATAATTTTGATATTAAGAATTCAATAATGAAGTCTATTTTACCAAATTAAAAACATAGTAGTTTCATTTATTAATTTAATATTAATTCCTGCTGTCAAAACAAAAAGCGTGTTTTTAAGAAACAATAACTTTCAAAAGATTGACACTTGTTTATGTCCGGTTTAAATGTGAAATTAGGTCCAATGAAAAACAATGGATTAAATGGTAAAAATATATTCTAAATATAATTTAAACCCACTGAAATTCATAATTTATCACTTTTAATTATTTTGATTAAAAAAGTTGTTTTTAATTAAAATTTAGTAATTTTCAGTATTCATCAAAATATGAAAGTTATCAGAAAAGTACCAAAATTTAAACTTAGGATAATTTCAATATTATGAATCCAAAAATGAAGTCCATTTTGATAGATAAAATTTATTTAATTTCAAAAAGTGGGTATTACTATTCATAACGACTAGTTTGATTGGAAGTGGCATGTGTTAGAACTCAAAGTTGCGTACAACACACGCTACTGTATTATTCAAAGAGAAGAGTACTGTGGAAGCTTGGGGTGTTACACTATATGATTTAAGGTATAATATTTGTTGTTTTAAACATTTTTTAATCTTGATTCATGGAACAACATTTCCATAATGAAGAATGTTTTTAGAACTAAGAGGTTTGTGAATTTATCTTGTTTGACATTGTTAAACAATATCATATTTTTTAGTTCCTAAATTTTTTTGAATATACAATTCACCCCCCACTTGTATATTGAGTATCCAAACCATATTTTCAATACATTAATCAGTATCATATCTTTCTTACAATCGATCCTACAATATCTAAATTGTTTTTACTATTCCTTTGGTACCCTTTGATGGTGTTTTGTGGATTCTTTCCCCGAATTCAGAATTAAACTTGAGAGTTGTACATTCTATGTAGTTTTCCACAAGGACCGCAATGGTGAAACCGATGGAGTGTTATAAGGACTGATATTCTGTGTGTTAGAGCTTCTATATAAATGGAGAGTTTCTTCCACCAGTTATTGTATTTAGTGTCTAGGGAGTTAGAACTACCCTTATATGACCCATTAGATTTCTCAATTTACCTATGCTTGAGTATATTTTCCATTGAGGACATCTCCCTTGTGAGATGTTCCCTTTTGGCCTGAGTGGCCATGAGACTAGTTGCTTACGTGGATCCCTTCTAGGATTTCTCTATTTACATTTCAACTTAGAGAATCCTGGTTAGGATGCCTTTATCCTCTCGCTGTTATCGAGGATACCATGATGGTTTCCTTTGTTTATGATCGATTCTAGGGATTTCGTTGTATGATGCCTTACCTGTATGTACTTCACAATATCCCATGTAAGATTCCTTTATTCTCTCGCTATTATCGAGGATCCCCTATAAGATTTCTTTACATAAGCAATGATTTTGGGAATCCCCTGTAGGATATGTATACCTACGTATCATTACAAGGATACCCAGTAGGAGGCCTCTTCTATTTTTGGATTGAGTTCCCCTACAATTTCCCCTTGTTTTGTCGAACCTAAGATATATGTCGAGTATAGGTAGATCTTTTAGCAGGTGTCACCTTAGGACCAATTTTGAACTTGTAATCCCTTTGGACAGTGATAGTAGTGTAGGGTTGAGTGTTTGGACCACCCTCACCCCATGGTTTATACATTTGACATGGTTATTTCGGATGTAACAATGTTTAACTTAGGTGCTTCTTGGTCTGTGGCTGTGGAGCCTAACGTGAGGTGCCCTTACATATTTTGGGATTCCTGGTTATTCTTCATGGGATCTATTTTTCTTGTTGGGATTCAGAGACATTCTATCCTAGGATCCAGCTTCCAATACATGTTATTTTTTATATTTACTAGTATATCTATAGGTACTATCTGAGACATGCATATGATCCTATATATATATATTGTTATATTTTTTTGGGATTTCCAGAAGTGTTCCCTAGTACCCAACTATTTAGCCTTACATGAAGACTTGTATACCCTATGAGATACTTGTAAACCCATAGAAGGAATGCATTGGATAGACTTATAAGGATAATTATTTGTATGACTTGAGTGATACTTTGATTCCTGTTGTAGGAATTCCTTGGAAAGACTCAGAGGGATAATGATTTGTTTTCCCCAAGTTATTTTTGGATTCCCTATTATAGTTATTACTTAGATAGAATCATAAGATGGTTTATTTTATAGATACCTTATATATTTATCCTTGGATCTTGATGAAGTAGTGTATGACAAGGATTGAGTATAGTCCTTGGGGCTTGATTTTATGGGATTCCTTGGGCCTTGAAACACCTTGGATTCCACTTTCTTGGACTAACGCAGAAAATGACTGGTAGACATGCTCTTGGGACTCAAATGAGGTCCTTTACCATGTTTCCTTTGAGATTCTATTTAGACTCAACAAGGATTCCTTGTTCATTATCCCATGTATCAAACCATTCATGGCCAAACACTTGATTATACGGTGCAACTGTGATCGATGTTACTTTGGATTACATGTATAGGAAAATGTGGATTCCTTTGAGGAGTTCCTTGGATCTAGACCATCAAGTTTGCCACATTATTACTTGGTGTAGGTTTTTGATGGTTGTAGTGATGTTTACCAGATTGAACTTCGGTATAGTGTATCCTTATTATAGCGATTGGAGGCGAGTACGGGTGAACCTAGGTGTTGGATGAGTATCATCCTATGGTGAAATAGATTTCTCAGAGATATTTTCAACATTAGTTGAAGATCGTATATGTATATTGGGATTGAAGACCTAGAGATTTACATAATGAAATTCAGATTTTGTGGAATGACATCCAACTCAATTCCCTTGCACATGATGTCCAGGCGATTGAGATTATAGACCCATGGATTCACTGCTGATGTGGTATTATGTTATTTTTTTAATTAATCATGAATATTAATATTTATGTATATGTTTATATGTATAGGAATATACATATACATGTATATAGATATGTACACCATTGGTGGAACTTACCCAGTTCACCAGGATTAAGGACCCGATGTTTGATTGTAGTTTCAAGTATGGTTTTACTTTATTTTTAGTTGTGTTTTAGCTTGGGTGAGAAATTTCATTTTCACACACTTATAATAGCACATTTATAGGTTTCTTTTTATGGTTACCCACTAGGATTATTTCTCAAGCTTCCAAATTCACCTCGGTGTACATGTTGAACTTATTTTTTCTTTTCATGTTGAGAATATATTTCATAGTGGTTAGGGCTACAGCTTAGAGTTGCATAATCAAGTAGAGTTTCTTATGCAGTTCTTGATTTTGTTGGTTCTATTTGAAAATGTCTAGAGAATAGGTACATGGTCTAGATCATGACTATTAGTAGATCCCTATACTTTTACATTCAATTTCATTTGTACTACAATATCTGTATGTTAATCCTAGCAGGTGACCAGTGTTGTATTTTATTGAACAGCTGCTCGGAATTTTAGTACATGTTCTATTTTAGTTATTTACTAGTTCCAAACTCAGTTTTTTTAATGTTATGTATTATACACATCAATTACAATGTTTTCATACTCTGATATGTGGGAATAGTCTCCTTACTATCACACCTTATGACCTCGCTAATAATTAATAGCCATTGGCGTATGAGGAGGTGTTGTTAAGGCCACATAACACACCGGCTTAGAGAATAGGTTTTTTAGCATCCTGGTCATATAATTACAAAGTTGAATTAGTGATATTAATTTATTGGTATTTAATATTTTGGAGACAATTGACATGATTATATGGATTTTTTCAGAATCTATGATGGATATCTGACCGGTGTGTTGGAACACTTGTTCCAGTAGGACGTCCCAGTTAACAGGGTATGTGATTGCTACTATAATCTACGATTTTATAGTTATATATGATTTTTTTCATTGATATAATCATTAATTGTGTGTATGGTATACTTTTTTAAAATCCCCTTCTATTATCCATTGGAAAGAGGTTAGAGATGGATTTTGAATCATGTCTAGAAAATGCAAGATGCGTCTCATGCATCATATTTGGCACGTATGATTCACACCATATAGGCATGATATTTTGTTGTTTTACGGATGACTGAAACCTATTAATTTAGGCCTACATAAATGTTTATATTTTATTATGATGGTAGGTTATGTGGATCTATGTTGAGGCATTTTGGTTTTAGTCTGATGACTCATCCCTTAGGCACATGATTTTCAGTGACCTGAGTAGGTCAATATGCCACATGTTTCCCATTTATTATTCCCCTTGTAGTTTGTTGTTTTTCATGTCTATGGTTATCTAGATGGATCACTGAGTACTATATTGTTGGATACGAGGATATTTATTCTGAATTGGACCTTCATTGGTATTTCTGTATATGAATGTCTGATGAGTGTCAGTTCAGGATATTTTATGAGTCTGTATCATGACATCTTGCATGTAGTACCTATTAAGGATACTCGGAGAGGATTGGGACTTTTTAGGCCATGTTTCAGTATTTAAACTCATAGTAAATTTTTATCTTTACCTTAGTTTGATAGGTTTGATATTTTTTGATAGGTATTATAATATCGTGACCTAGTTGTGAGGCTTGTTTAGTAGGGTTAGATGGGAGACCTAGAGACCATTGATATTGAATCAAATCCTTGTAGGTTGAATGTTTTTTGTTCTTGGGAATCCTACATGAGAGAGGTTGTCCCATGTTTTCAAGTGTCTTTTAGGGTAAGGAGCTTTGGTTTATTCTCATTTTTAGATCATTTCATAGGTGAGGTTGTTGAATCTATAGAAGAGTTTCAAGGGAGATTTCAAATTAATGAAAATGAGGTTTTGTGTAGCCCGATTGTCTTAGCCTTTCCATGAATGACTTTATAGACTACAATTAGTGTGGTCAAGGTACACGATGGTTATGCATGGTATCATTTGAATCATAATCAGTGAGTGGCCGCTTGTGAGCCAAGTACTGATGTTTTCAAGAGTCACTATTGGATTGGTTTCCTTGGAGTTGTGGCTTAAATGTTTAATGTACCTACGTTGTAGAGGTTAAATAATACGTACATTGGGTGCCATACGATGATTGAACTATAGTTAAATCTTGGTCAAGTTTTTATAGGATGGTGAGAAAGGATCAAAGAGATAATTACATGCCCTTTTATAGAATATTAGTGTACTCTTGTTAGAGATGATCATTCTCTATCTCTATTTATCTTGATTATTCTGAGAGATATTTGAACCTATGATGATATCATTTTATTTTTTAATGTTCTTCCCTGTATGAGGTTGGGAACTAGTTTAAGTTGTACTCAAGGTGTGGTGTAAGTTAATCCATTTGATAGGGAGTGAACCATTGCCTATTTGAGGAATGTGACCCTTGTTTTTAGTTGGCATGAAGTATCTTCTATGTTTTATTGAGCTCATAGTTTTCTTGTGAGATGATGATAAGGGTATTATTATGGTGGGAAGTACAAGAATGGTCATAGTTACACATCTCCTATGAAGAAGATGGGTTTTCACACTATGAGGCTGGTTGTTTGACTGTTTGGATAGATTGGTTGTATAGATTATTGGGATGATATCATGACTTACAGTCTTTTCGCCAGGATTATCAGGGATGATAAGGGTTATGGTGGGTAGTTTTTATGGACACATGTTTTTCTGTGTTGTAGTTTTGAGTTGAAATTTTATTTTTTTTCTTTCAGATGCCTGAAAAGGGTAAAATGGTCTTCTTACCCTGGAATATGATCCCAAATAATTTTTCAAACAACCATGTTGGTCCCGGAATATGGTGTTCACCCTAGGACATGAGTTTTGTTTATATACGAGCTATTCAAATTTTAGTTGAATAATTAATAACTAATATTTAATAAACTAAATATTAAATTAATCATGTTGGTTTGTTTGGACATATCATTTGAATAGAGTGTTGAATTGAGATTTATTATTTCCTTTTGAGTATGCAACTGGGAGTTTTGCATAGGCAAGAAATAATATTGAGTTGGGCGCTGTGTCCAGCCTATGCCCCCTTTCCATTCTTTTCTTTTCTTCTTTTTCATTAATTTATTTTTCTTTTCTCTTTTTTCCAACTCCTTATCAAGTATGTTTATTTTGTGTATCCTCCTACACTACCATGAGATAAAATATGGAGATAGAGAAAGAGAGAGATAGAGAGAGCGAGTGAAGGAAAGAGGGGTATTGTCGCAAATCTCTCGATTCATTGGATCGTCATGTTCTAGAGGTGGACCGTGAAATCAAATGAAGATTCTGTGGTTTCCTTTTAAAGGTTGTAAAAATTATGTTTTTACCTAAAACCTCCTATATAAATCTATTTCATTTTTTAAATCCCCATTATTCATGATTTGGGCCCTAAGTGGTCAGATCATTTTCTTTAGGGGATTACATGGGGATTTTGGGTAATTTGAGGGTTTTATGTTTGGGAAAACTAGGCTACATGACATGAAGTATAGGGTGACATGCCATGTGTTCTTCCCATTCGGTGAAGATGATATTTTGGAAGTATGTACTATGTACATTGTTGTATACTCAGTGTACTGGTACTTGAAGGGGTAGCCGAGTACCCAATCAGACAAACCCGAATAGGGGTACGCGGCTTTGGGGAGTACATGTCCAAAACTGTGTGGGTTACACACCATGTATAAGTACATGAACTAGACATGTTAATGGAAAGGAAAGTTGAGGGACATAAGAAGTTATCCCTTGTGGGGTACATGCCATGCTCCCTCCTTACACACTGTGTTCCTAGGGCTTTCACACACCCAGGTTGGTAGGAGTACAAGCCCATGAAGGGCTATGAGGGTACACACCATGTATGGTCTCTTCAAAATATGTACTCATCCTTTAGTTCCCTTTGAGTGGTTTTCATGTCTTAATTCCACATAGTATGAATTTGACCAGAGGATAGTCCATTATGGTCAATTTTCTTCCTAGATTGTGATGGAGAAACCCGTAGGGAATTATGATGAGTCCTAATGGGTGTTTTAGGGATTCTATCTAAATTGAGAGGTTTTTACTCCAATTGTTATAATTAGTGTCTCCTGAGAGTGAGAACTATTCTAAGATAATTCTTGATCTATCTCTCTTGACCTATGTGTGAGTCTTTTTTCCCCTTAGTATGTCTCCCTTGTGAGATTTTCCCTTCTCACCTAAGTGGTCAAGAGACAAGTTACATACGAGGATCCCTTACAGGATTCCTCCATTTAAGATTCAACTTAAAGGATCCCATGTAGGATGTCCATATCCACTTATGTTTACCGAGGATCCCTTAAAGGATTCATTTATTATAGAGCAGTTCTAGAGAGTCCCTTATAGGATACCTTAACTGTATATTGTTCATAGGATCTCGTGTTGGATTCCTCTTTTCTATATCTATTACTGAGGACCACATGTATAATTTCATAGCTTATGTTCATACTTAGGGTGTCCCTTATAGTATCCCTATACTTGTGTATCATTCTTAGGATCCCAAGTATGATGTGTCTTCAGTGTTTGGTTCGAGAGACCCAACAAGTGCCTATTGTTTGACTGACCCTGAGATGTATATTGTTTTGGCTAGATATATTAGCGGGCATATCCTTTGGAAATGTTCCAAACTTGTAATCCCTTCATGCTCTGAAAGTAGTGTTGGGTTGGGTGTCATCCCACCCCCACCCCTTTTTTTATATATTTGACATGGTTATTGCGGATGCAACAATGTTTACAGAAGGTGATTTATGGTTGGTGGCTGTTGATCCTGACGCGAGGTGGAATTATATCTTTTGGGATGCCAAGATGTTCTTCTTAAGATCCGTTATTTTTTAGGGATACCCAGACATTCTCACATGGAATCCGGATTCCGAGACATGTCATTTCTGATATTTACTAGTATAACCAGAGGTAATACATAGGACTTAGCTATGAACTCAAATATATATATATATATATTATGACATGTATATATTTTTGGGTTGTTTTGGAGGTTTTCCTGGGTAGGTAGGTGTTGAGACTTACATGATGACTTGTATGCCTGGATTGATACTTGGATTCTTGTTTAAGGAATGAATTGGAAGAACCCATAGGGATGATGAGTTGTTTTCCCTGAGTGATACATGTATTAATATTGTAGGAATTCCTTGGATGGACTCATAGGGCTAATGAATTGTATTCCCTAAGATGATAATGGAATTTGAAGAGGATTCCTTGGTAATTTTACCATGGATCAATCCGTTTGTGTCCTGACACTTGATTTTGGAGTCCAACCATGGTGGATGTTAGTTTTCATTACAAGGATTTGGCCAATGTATATGCCTTGGACGAGTTCCATGGATTCATCCATTGGGTGATGACATGTTTTAACTCATTATAGGACATATTTAGTTGTAGTGATGTTTTTGGATGGATCAATGATATACAGTATCCGTCTTATAGTGACTAGAGGTGAGAACAGGTAATCCCATGTGTAGGAAAAGTATCCACCTAGGGTGACATATATTTCTCAATGATATTTTCATTATTGGATAAAGCTGGTATATTTCGATTGGGATTAGAGACCCATAGACCAAGTTAATGATAGATTGCTTGAGTGGAATGATTTCCAACTCAATGCCCCTACAAATGAATTCTAGGTGATCAGGATTTAAGACCCAAGGTTCGACTACTGATGTGGTTTTATGTTATTTGTTTTACTTACTGATAATGATTCATATTTATGTATATATGTATAGGTATGAGACTATGCAATTATATGTATATAGATATGAAAATCCATGGTGGATATTTCCCAGTTGGTTTGGATTACATACCCGAGGTTTGACTATGGTTTCATTTTTGGTTCTAAATTCTTTTTTTTACTTGTGTTTTATCTTGGATTAACACATTTCTTTTTCATACACTTATAGAAAATCATTTATAGATTTCTTATTATGGTGACCTACTAGGATTATTTCTCACCCCTTCAAGTGAACCTCCATGTATGTATAGATTTTATATCAACTTTTAAGGTTGATCATGGATTATGTGGTTGTCAGGGTTGAGGCCTAGAGTTACATGATCATGCAGAGATGTTCATGTAGTTCCTGATTTGGTTGGTGTAGTTCGATAGTGTTTGGAGACCCGATATGTGGTCTAGCTCTGATTTAGTAGTATATTCCTATATTTTACTTTCATTTTCTTATGTACTCCTATATTTTTATGTTAATCCTAGTGGGTGGAAAGTGTTGTATTTTATTTCATGGTCTTTTATGCTTTTCTAACATGTTCTATTTCAGTTATTTATTACTTACACACTCTATTTGTTTACTTCTATGTATGATACATATCCTTTTACTCTATTTTATTTCTTTGGAATAAAGGAAATAGTCTCCGCATAATCACACCCAAGGCTATCACTTATATTCAACAGCCTCTAGCATACATGGACGTGCACATGAGGCCTCATAACCCATCAGCTTAGAGCACCAATTTAGTGGCATCTGAGTCAGGTCATTATTGTAACGACCCAAAAATTCATTAATGAAAATTCATCTTGATCCAATTAAAAGTCTTATTATGGTTATAAAAAATATGAACATTATTTGTTTTATGTTTCTAGATTTTAGAATACTTTTAATAATTTTTACCATTTCTAATATATCCATTGAACAGTGATCACAAGAATAGTAAAAATAAAGGGCTTTAAGAAATACAATTTACTAAGAAAAAGGAAGAGATGGCCTCATCCAGTAGACTTTCCCCATACAAAGCCCATTTGTCAGAGCTCGGAAAGGAGGTGGTGTCATTGGGATTCTCTCTCGACCAAGCCCAAGACGAGCTTGAACAAGTTAATCTTGAGCATAACCGACTATGGGAGAAGTGGGAGTTATTAGAGATTACCACCGGAGAGATGTTATCTGAGCCACCCCAAGAGTCTGTCACTATCACCCACCTTACCCTTATGTATTATGTGAGTGTTATAAGGGTTAATGTAAATAGATCCTATAACAATGACTATGTACATTATTTTTGTATAAATAATGTGAATTTATTTTATTATTGTTACTTGTTAAACATTTTTTAAAGTGAAAATAATATTTTTAGTTAATATTTATATAAGAAATCTATTTCGATGAATTAATGTATTTGTTAATTAAATAATATTTTCATAAAATATTATTATTATTATTAAATTACTTTTTATTAAATATAAATGATCATTTAATTTTATGAATGCATTTGTAATTTTTATTAAGGTTTGAAAGCTGTTTTTGTCCAAACCCATGAATTTTTGATAAATGTCAGTTTTTATTTTAAAAGTAAAAATGTAAATATTTAGAAAATTATTTAAATAAAATGAATATTATTTTTGGAATCAGGATGTCAAAATTATCCAATGGTTATTTTTTCATAATTTTCGAAGACAATCGAATTTTTGGGTAAAAATTAAACACCATTTAAATATATAACGTGTTTTGTGACATCATAATGACCCAAGAGTGATGTAATAAAATACTAACAACATTTTTTTCGGACAATATATTTTTTAGCATTAAAATAATGTTATTTTTGGTTTTTTTGAATTATTTTACAAAGCTTTGGTGTACCCTTCAAGGCTTATAAAACATTTCATCTTTTTAAATTGTTTTCCATGAGAGTGTGACTCACCTCCACATAAGAAACCCTATTATTTTAAGATTTTAGGACATTTTAATTATAAAATATTGTTTTACACTCCCATTTGGAAAAAATAATGGGCAAAAAACCATGATATGGATTTTGGTATTGATCAGTTTAATGTGTGGTGACCCAAACCTAAATAACAATGAATTCCCTCTTTTTTTCCTATATAAACCCACCAAAGATCCCACTTCATCTTCACTAAAATCCTTTGGAGTTCGTCCAACCTCTAACCTACTCTCTCTAGAATCTTCCCAAGGTTCCTCAAACTCCCAATAAGCCTCTATCAAGCCTCTCCCAAGCCTTTGAGATCACACTTCCAAGTAAGGGATTTCTTCCTTTTTCATGTTTGTCATATTTTCTTTAAGTTGTTATGCCATTTTGTTTTCAATTAAAAATGTTAGGGTATGATTTCACACCTCCCACATATGGCCCTATTTATGTTTGGATGATGGGAGACCCCTTTATCTCTCATTAATGCCTCCCATGTACACATTTTACCATGCCGAAATTCCATGAGGGATTTCTCTCTCCTCATTTACATCGAAGTAATTATTTAGTGTTATGCATCTAAATTACATTAAATTTTTTGGGACATGTATCTATATGAACACCTTAATATCCCTTTCATGTACATATTATGAGACACCAATTTCTCTATCATCAACCATTTTCATGAATCCTTATGTCACGTTGTTATGCCGCTGAAATTGCACCGTATTTTTTCAAGACAAGATCATTGTGTAGTGAATACCATACCCATGTCTCTACCAAGGGCATTCATCTTTATGCACATATAAATATTGACTGTTACTTTCATGTATTTATTCCAAATTACATAATCGTGGAATAACTTATGATGTTTATTTATTCTATGTTATATGATGCATGTGGCACACTTATGCATGAAATGAAATGTTTAAGATGGGTGTGACCTAATAGAACTCCAATGCATTGGGTATAGTATAGTATCATGATACATCATGTGAAATGAGTGTTTACTCATGATAATTCAAGTGCAATGGGGGTTTACTCGTTTTTCATGTGCAATGAGGGTTTACTCATGCTCCATGTGCAATGAGCCTTGGCTCATACTAATTCCATGTTAAGTGTTGTTGCCACATTTCCATGTTATTATCATCATGGTTTATCATGCCTTTATGTTCATGTTTATCTTGTGCTCCATTGATATTCCTATTTTCTAACATGTATTGTATTCCTCATGTTATTCCTTTTTTATTCCCATACTAGGCTTTATAGCTCACCCTTTTTTATGCATGTTCTCAGGTTATCCCATTCAATGCTAAGTACGAGGGAATGTTGTGGTCATGTAAATGATGTTTTCAATAAGGATATTGTATTTCATGTTTTATGTTTTCATTTAATGGTCCTAAGCACTAAAGAAACTAGACACCTCAATCTTCTATATTTTTACAAGTGTAGTTTATTTAATAAAACACAATTTAGTGTGTAATAAAGAACAGGTTTGTCATAGTTGGTATCAGAGGATACGATTAGTTATTTTTGGGATTATGGTTAGAAAAACCTAGTGAATCCTTAGATACAAGAATAATTATAATAAAAACATACCTATGTTTTGGTGGGTATTTAGTAAGTGGTTTATTGGGAAAATACATCCTTGTCGGGATACAAACAGGTAGAGGCAACTCTAGCATAGATGTACCTTGGGGTAAAAACTCTAACAAGGAGTTTTGGGCTTGACCTGGGGTATCCTGGTACATGAAAATGGGACTTATTTCACTCTTGGTTATGACACTCTTGGGGGATATTCATTGGTAAATTCACAAGCTTAGTATGAACCATTACTAATGGAATTAAAAAAAATCCCCAAGAATATATGTTGGATAACATAGATTAAAGACTATAGATTCATATGTTAAGGAAATAAAATCTATTTATAAGTCATCAGTTTTGTCCTTAGATTAACTTTTATGTGTTACCCCTAACTTTCCTATTATTCTAGCCAATGGCCGGTAATAGGAAGATTTGGGCTAACAACTGATGTGAATCTCAATGTGATGACAATGCTAATGAGATGCTCAATCCGATGGGAGTGGGAATCGCGAACTTTGACATGATTCTCTCTCAGTTAATTCAATATTTTAAGGGAAACATGTGTTAAGAGGAACATTCAACCCCCCTAAGATAGAACATGTTGCTATCGAGATCTTCCTGAGACAAAGACCTCCTACTTTTAGTGGATCATCTGATCCCTCAATCACAAAACAATTGATCAACTCCATTGAAAAGATATTCTCCATCCTTCAATATTATGAACAAGATAAGGCTCTTATTTCTAATTATAGTATGAAGGGTGAAGTCGATCAATGGTGGAAATTGATAAAAAAATATGAAGCCTGAGAAGAAGATCGATGCGTTAGAATAGAAGGATTTCCGGAAGATGGTTTTTGTAAATATCTTCTACGCACCCTTCGGATTAAGATGGAAAGGGACTTCCTTTCCCTCATGCAAAAAGATGATGAATCAATCAGAACATACGAGGAAAACTTCACAAGTCTTGTGTGATATACTTCTGGATATTTCATTACCCCCAAATGCAAGGTTTACCGTTTCTTTGGTGGGCTAAAACCTAGCCTACGGAAATCCCTATCGATCTGCGACCTCGACATCTATGATGAAATTGTCTGATGTTCCATCTTGGTTAAAATGGAGCTCAAAGAAACTCATGGGTATCATGGGTATAAGAAGTGTAATGTTGAATTCAATTATAGAGGTCTGATAGATAAATCCAACAGTTTTAAGAAAATCAAGTACCCCACTTGCCAATGGTGTGGAAAGAAGCACCCCAGAAATTTCCTGAATGGTATGAGCAAATGCTTTAAGTGTGGAAGAGAAGGGAAACTAGACATTAACTTATAAAAAGAAAATCATGAGGCAGAGATAGAGGATAGGAATGATCTATTTGACTCTCAACGTGTTGTTCATTTCTTAAACTGCAAAGAACTAGAGAATCATGCAAGTCAGTGCCCTAATCCAAGGGTTTTCGGAAGAAACCAACAACCTCCAAGGCAGCAAGGGATATATTTTTCCATTACTACTGCCGAAGTGAATGCTGACAATGAAGTTGTGATAGGCATGCTAGTTATTTATTCAAGAATTGTGAATATACTTTTTGAATCAGGTTCTTGGAATTCTTTTATATCCTGAATGTTTAGTAGAACAATCCGAAAACCACCACAAATCATGGATATAATGTTGTTGGTGAGTACGACAAATGAGAAAATCGTTGCATCCCATGAATATAACTCCAACCCTGTCATAGTCAATGGATTGAACTTCCCGGAGAACCTCATCATACTCTCTATGGTAAATTTTGTTGTAATTCTTGGCATGGATTGGATTCCACCATATAGAGCCAACATAAATTTCCATGGGAGGTAAGTCACTCTCCATGTGGAGAATCGACCCCCAATTCTGTTTATGTGCAAGGAGGAAGATGAATCTTCTTTAGCTCCATCATCTCAAGCGTGGATATTACTACCCTATGAGCACGTGTATCTGGCTCATATAATTGAGTCTAAGAAGGAAACCATTTTTAAAGACATGCCTATTTTGCGGGAATTCTCTGAAGTGTTTCCTGAGGAATTACCTTGTCTTCTTCCTAGAAGAGATATTGAATTCTCAATTAAACTTATACCTGTGGTGTTTCCAATATCAAAGACTCTATATATAATGGCTATTGTGGAGCTTGAGGAGCTGAAGAAACAACTACAAGAGAATCTGGATAAAGGGTGTATATGCGCAAGTGCTTCACCGTGGGGTGCAACAGTCGTCTTCATCAAGAAGAAGTATGGGTCAATGCGCTTTTTCATCGATTATCGTGATCTTAACAAAATCAAGATAAAGAACAAGTATCATATCCAATGAATTGATGACTTCTTCAATCAGCTGCGTGAAGAACTATACTTGTCCAAGGTGGATTTTCAGTTAGGATATTATCCAGTAAGGGTGAAGAAGGATGATATCCCCAAGCCTGATTTATGTACAAGATATGGGCACTATGAATTCTTAGTAATTCCTTTAGGAATCACTAATTCTCCAAAAATCATCACGTTCTTGATGAATAGTGCCTTTAGAGATTATGTAGACAAATTTTTGGTAGTCTTTATAGATTATATTCTCATATACTACAAAACCAAGGAGGATCGTGAGGAGCATCTAAGAACTGTACTAGAGACCTTATGAAAGGATAAGATCTATGAAATGTAAAACAAGTGTGATTTTTTGTGGAAGGATGTCTCATTCTTGGGCCATATCATCACAAGAAATGGTATATTTACGTATCCCTCCAAGACAACTGCAATTGAGAGATTTCTAAGGCCAACATAGGTAATAGATATCCATATATTCTTGGGGTTAGCTAGATATTATCGACGATTTGTGGGAAATTTCTCATGAATGTCCAACCCTCTTACCAAGATAACTCAAAAGGGAGTAAAGTTTTCTTGGAGTGATGAATGTGAAGAAATATTCAAGGAGTTAAAAAGGAGGATTGTAACTGTGCCCATGCTTACTTTACACACAAGTGGAGAAATGTTTGTGGTATTCAGTGATGCTTCAAAGAAGGGACTGGGTTGTGTGTTGATGAAAAATGAAAATGTCATTGCCTATGCTTCATTGAAATAAATATTTCATGAGAAGAATTATCCAACACATGATTTGGAGTTGGATGTGGTGATATTTGACTTAAAAATTTGGCATCATTATCTCTTTGGGGAGAAGTGTGAAACATATACGAACCAAAAAAGCCTCAAGTATATATTAACATAGAAAGAGTTGATCATGCGTCAATAGAGATAGTTACAGCTGATCAAATACTATGACTGCTCAATCAATTACCACAATGGGAAAGCGAACAAGGTGGTGGATCTCTATGTCGAAAGGACCCAACGATTATATCATTTATGAGAATTTAGAAGGATCCAATCTTCTTAGATTTTATAAAAATGGACATGGGAACCATAAATAAGGGAACATCATCAATCCTTTCCCAAATTATTTCTCAAACATATCTTTTATAAAGGATAAAGGATGATAAAAAGGATGATGTGGGAATTCAGAAGAAAATGGAAGCTATTAGAAAAGGGAAATCCTTGGAGTTAAATGTTAATGATGAAGGAATTGTGGGATTTGTAAAAAGACTGTGTGTTCCATCATGTCCAAAGATAAAGAAGGAACATTTAGATGATGCACATTGTTAAAATTTCTCTATTAACCTAGGAAACACCAAGATTTATTGATATATAAGAGAGCATTATTGGTTGTAAATTATGAAGATGGATATTTCTGAGTATACCTAAAAGTGCCTGGTGTGTCAAAAAGTAATGGAAGAGAGGCAGAAGTCTAAGGGGATGATGCAACCATTGCCCATACCAGCATGGAAATGGGAGAACATCACCATGGACTTTGTCATTGGACTTCCGAATACATCCAAAGTCAATAATGCTATCTAGGTTTTTATGGATCATCTTACAAAGTTTGCACACTTCATTACAATTTTGGAGGATTTCTCATTGCATCGACTAGCACAGAAATATATCAGGGAAGTAGTAAGGCTGAATGGAGTACCACTATATATTGTATCCGATGAAGATCAATGATTCACCACTATGTTTTGGAAGAGTCTTCAACATGCTCTGGATACTGAACTGAACTTCAGTATGTCCTATCATCCTCAAATAGATGTCCAATCTGAGAAAACTAATCAGACACTAGAGGATATGTTAAGATCATGTTTTATGGACTTCAAAGGAGGGTGGGACCAACATCTTCCACTGGTTGAATTTTCCTACAATAAAATTTTCCCTCAAGCATCTGAATTAAACCTTTTGAAGACCTGTATGGGAAGAGGTACAGAACACCGGAATTTTGGGATGAAGTCATTGAGTGTAAAATTCTAGGACTAGAAATGGTTGATGAAATGGTGGAGAAGGTGAAAACCATTCAACAACATATCAAGGCAGCACAGAGTCGATAGAAGAATTATGTAGATAATCGTCGATGAGACAATGAGTTTAAAGTTGGAGACATGGTATTTCTATGCATATCTCTATGGAAGAAGATCATGAGGTTTGTATAGAAAAGGAAGTTAAGTCCTAGGTACATTGGACCATTAGAGATTGTTGATCTTCTAGGGGTTGTGGCCTATCGACTAGCACTTCCACCTACCATGGCCAAATTACATGATGTCTTTCATGTATCCCTCTCAAGAAAGTACATAATAGACCGTTCACTTGTACTCTCTTCAAAGGTAGTACAATTAGAGGATGATCTTTCTTATGAGGATAAACAAGTGAATATCTTAGATCAAAGAGAAAAATTTCTACGAAATAAGACAATTCCCCACATAATGGTGTTATGGTGAAACCTAAAGTTCAAAGAAGCGACTTGGGAATCAGAAGAAGTGATGAAGAAAAGTTACCCACATTATTCTTAGTGTGGAAAAATGATATTTCAAGGTTGAAATTTCTTAAGGGGGGAAGATTGTAATGACCCAAACATTCATTAATGGAAATTTCTATTGATCTAATTAAATGTCTTATTATGGTTATATAAAATGTGAACATAATTGGTTTTATGTTTTTTGATTTTAAAATACTGTTATATATTGTGACCATTGATAATATATCTGTTTAAAATTGATCACATGATTAGTATAAATATAAGGCTTTAAAGAATCCAATTTACTTAGACAAAGGAAGAGATGCCTCATCATGTTGACTTGCCCCCTACAAAGCCCATTTGTTAGAGATCAGAAAGGATGTGGAATCATTGGGATTCACTCTAGACCAAGAGAATGCTGATCTTGAACATGTTAAGCTTGAGCGGAACTGACTATAGGAGAAGTGGAAGTTAATAGATATTACCACCCGAGCGATGTTATTTGAGCCACCCCAATAGTCTGTCACCATCGCACACCTTACCCTTCAGTCTTATGAGGGTGTTATAAGGGGTTATTAAAAAAGAACCTAGAACAATTACAATGTAAATTATTTTTGTATAAACAATGTGCATTCATTTTATTATTATTACTTTGTAAATAGTTTTTAAATTGAAAATAGTATTTTTAGTTAATATTCAACTAAGAAATATATTTTGACTAATTAATGGATTTGTAAATAAAACAATATTTTAATTAAATATTATTATTATTATTAAGTCAATTTTTATTATATATAAATTATCATTTAATTTTATTAATGCAATTTTAATTTTTATTATGGTTTGAAAGCTGTTTTTTGTCAAAACCCATGAATTTTCGATAAATGTTAGTTTTTATTTTAAAATTAAAAATTCACATATTTATAAAATTATATATATAAAATGAATACTATTTTTGGAATCAGGATGTCGAAATTATCCAACGATGAATTTTTCATAATTTTCTGAGGTTGTCAAATTTCTGTGTAAAAATTAAATATCGTTTAAATATATAAGGTGTTTTATGACCTCATAGTGACCCAATAGTGATATAATAAAATACAATAAACATTATGTTCGGCCAATATATGTTTTAAAATTACAATAATGTGATTTTGGGTTTGATTTATTTATTTTAAAAATATTTAGTGGACCCTTTAAAGCATTATAAAACATTTTGTCTTTTTAAATTGTTTTCCTAGAGAGTGTGACCCACCTGCACATAATAAACCCTATTATTTTAAGATATTCGGCCATTGGCCTTATAAAATATTTTTTTCCACTCCCCTTTGTCAAAAAACATGGGAAAAAACCATGGTATAGTATTTGGTATTGATTAGATGAATGTGTGATGACCCAATCCTAAATAATAAATAATTCCCAATATTTTCCTATATAAACACACACAAGATCTCACTTCCTCTTCACTAAAATCCTTTTCAGTTCATCCACCCTCTAACATCCTCTCTCTATAATCCTTCCAAGGTTCCTAAATCTCCCAATAATCCTCTATGAATCCTCTCCCAAGCCTTTGGGATAACACTTTCAAGTAAGGGATTTCTTACTTTCTCATTTTTGTCAAAACAATTTAAGTTATTATGCCCTTTTTATTCCAATTAAAAATGCTGGTGTATGATTTTTAACCTCCCACATACTTCCCTATTTAATTTTGGGTAATGGTATACCCCTTTATTTCTCATTAATTCCTCCAATGTACACTTGATACCGTGCCGAAATTCCATGAGGGATTTCTCTCTCCTCTTTTACGTCCAAGTAATTATTTTGCATTATGTATCTAAATTCCATTAAGTTTGTTGGGAAATGTATCTATATGACCCCTTACTGTCCTTTTCATTTACATATGGTGAGACACCCATTCATCTCTCATCAACAATTTTCATGAATCCTTATGTCACGTTGTTATGCTACCGAAATTGCACCACATTTTTCCAAAGAAAGATCACTATGTAGTGAATACCATAACCATGTGTCAATCAATGGTATTCAAATTCATGTACATATACAAACTTAATGGTAATTTCATGTATTTATTCCACATTTCTTAATCATTTAAGAACTTATGACGTTGAATGATTCCATGTTACATGATCCATGTGGCACACTTATGCATTAAATGAAATGTTTAAGAAGGGTGTGCCTGGATAGCGCTCCAATTTATTGGGTAAAGTATAGTATCATGATATGTCATGTTAAATGAGTGTTTACTCATGATAAATCAAGTTCAATGAGGGTTTACTCATTCTTTATGTACAATGAGGTTTTAATCATGCTCCACGTGCAATGAGCCTTGGATCATACTAATTCCATGTTATGTGTTGTAGCCACATTTCTATGTTATTATAATCATGCTTTATCATGCCTTTATGTTCATGTTTCTATTATGCTCCATTTATATTCCTATTGTCTAACACGTATTGTATTTCTCATGTTATTCCTTGTTTATCCCCTTACTGGACTTTATAGCTCACCCATTTTTTATGCATGTCCTCAGTTTATCCCATGCAATGCTAAATATGAGAGAATGTACTGGTCATGTAAAAGACATTTTCAATAAATATGTTTTATTTAACGTTTTAAGTTGTTATGTAATTATCCTAAGCCCCAAATACACTAGAACTCTCGATATTCAGTGTTGTAACAAGTGATGTGTATATAATAAATCCCGATTTAGTGTGTAATAAAGAACATGGATGTCATAATTATAGTGGTGTTCCAATGTTCGAGGTGAGATCATGTTTTTTTGTAGTAGGATATTGGTTATCCAATAATGGAAATGAACTAGGATTCAAGTTCATACTTCAGTGTTAGTGTTTGGGTAATTTCATGATAGTACATACTATTAGGGAATCGGTATAAAGCATTGAGGTATGGAATTAGCTGGTGTATAAGAATAATATGGGAAATTTTATTGGGAGGTATGATTGGTGTTTTGGAGTGTAGTTGAATGCATTGAGGTTGAGATTATTTTTTTGATATCATTTGGGATATGGGTGAGGTGTTTCAGGCATCACATGAGACCATTTGGAAGAAAGATGACAAATCCCTGATTGGTGTTTGGAGTGACATAATATAAGTGAACAAGGAATTTTGGAATGAATAATTTTTTTTATCAATGTGCTGAAGACTGATGTAGGTTAGGGGATGTGTTTTTAGGATTACTGCAACTTCATGATGATTAGAAGTGATATATAGGTAATTTTTTAACAACTCACTTCTTTATGGGTAAGAAATTCGTGAGGGAATATTAATTTTAATTTTTAATAGATGGTTTGTTTTGTTATCTAGGAAATTAACTAGGTTTTAGAGTTTTTTAAAAAATGTTATCTATTTTTTAGATGGGGTTTAGGGTTTGGTGGACACACTGGGTGTTTTACTGAGAATTATAGATGGTTAGGGGTGGTCAGGTTGCTTCCGCAGTTGATGGATAATCATTGATCCACCACTAGATAATATGAGGGATAACTTGTAGCCAATTATGTTTTATAAGATAATATTCTGTCCAATGAGGCCTATTGGAAAGCTAGTGGAGTATGGGAGGATTTGTTAGTGGGGGATGTTTTTTCATAAAGGTGTTGTGGGGCTTCGAGTTTGTGACAGCATAGGGTCTCCAGAGATCCCGTTTCATGGATGAATATCCCTACCATTTACTAAACATTGATTCTTCTTGTGGGATTATGAATTTTGGTTTGTTGAGATCATGATTCAAGCTAACAAAATCAGTTTTATTTCATTATTTCATATTCATTCACTGATCATTGATTTCATATGACCCCGTTAAAGGATTCAGTGTTGATTCCATCAGAACATGGTCAACTAAAAACGAGAATGATTAGGATTTTACTGGAATTGCATATAAGATGCCCCAATATGCTATCTACACATCATCCATCATCATTTAAAAAGAGTTAAGCTACTTCCATGAATTTTTTAGGGTTTTCAATAATATTTGATGAAGTTGAAAGATGATCATCCATTGAACGATTTATTCTTTTCGTAGGATGGTGTTGGGAATGGGCCATGGACCTTCCATGTGTGGTTGGATGAGGATTTGGAGATGCGAAAGTTCTTGGTGAGTAATTATTTGATTTTTCAAAATTTAATTATGTTATATAACTGAACATAAATTTCTAAAATTAATTATTTTTATTATTTTAAAAGAGATAGTTCCTCAATAGTTTGGATGGTCTTTGTTGAGGATGTGCATAGATTGTACATGGATCAACAAAGATTAGTGATGATGGTAAAAAAAAATTTGAGTTAGGTGTACCTAATAATAAAAAATTATATATTAGTTTTTTAATTGGTGTGAATGTTTGTGTGCATACTACATTGGTTGGGTAGAGTGTCTAAGGACTAAGAGACCCTTTTGATTGATGTTAGGGGTGGTTTTGAGCCCTGATCATGGGATGACTTCTAGGAATCACTTGAGATATTTTTATTTGTATAGAGAATCTGTATCTAGGGTAAATGGGGTAAATTCTGATAAAAGTAGACCATGAGGAGGCCTTACGATGTCATATGGGTTATAGATATAAAACATGTAGTGTCTTTAGATTTATTCAGGCAGGAATGAATGTTTTATGGCATAGTGGTAAGGGTCACCCTGGAGTGACATGAGATGCGCTCTAGTATTTATTTTGGGAATCAGTTTTGGAGATGGAATTAGAATACCATGGAGAATATATATAGGATCTATAGATATCCTTATTAGGATTGAGTCAATGTGAACCATTAGGATGACGTGTCATAAATGGCTCATAGATTTATGTTTTTATCATTGATAAGAGGCTGATAAAGGTTATAGAGATCTAGTGGATTCTTTATAGGGTGATACACTACCTTCTATGGTGTGATAGTTTAGCTGAAGGCTAGGCTACGATGTGCTGAAATTGTGGGAATGTTGACGGTCTATGACAAAGTTTTTGTATGGATTTTTTTGTGATTACGTGGTTTTCGTCCATCCTTAGATTGTTGAGTTGGTAGTTAAATGATATGACCTTATTCAAATAAAGAAATGTTTATCCATCCTCATATGGTGGAGTTGGTGGATAGATTGTGTGTAGCTTATATTGATTACATGGTGGTTATCCATCGATGTGATGGTCGATTAATTGTATTTTTACATCCAATTGTATTCTAATTATAAGGTGTCTATCAATTAGTGAGATGATTGAGTTATTGGTTGTTCATATTTTTCTTGATCTGATTATGTGGGAGTTATCCACTAGTGAGATGGTATAGCTGTGCGATGAATGTGTATCTTTTTAATGATTTATGAAACATTTTTCCTGTTGTTTTGTTTCTATCCTCAAGTCTTATTATATAGAGAATAAATTATGAACTAAGATAATAGTATATTTTACATGGTGTTGGAGTTGGTATGGTTGGGTATTAGGGTGGACTAGTTAGATCCTGATGACTTGACAAGTGTGCATAACTCATCATGCATCTTGGTGGATTAGTTAACACAAAATGATTCAATGAGAATGTTAAAATTTTTATTTTCAATCATTATTTTAAAACACGCATATAGAATGTATAATAGAGATTCATGGGGAGACCCTTTTTATTTTTTTCTCACACACTACATGTGAATCTCAATATTCATGAAGAATATATAATTTCCATTAACATTAGAGAATGATCTGTGTAGTGGATCAGGTTGTTGTAGCTTGATGGGTATTTTTAGATTGGGAGTAGGATGAGGTTTAGGTTTCATGAGATAATGCTTGTGTTTTTTTAATATTTATTTTGTATATGTGTTTGACCTGGTGGGTGATTGATTGTGTGTTTTGTATGACCAAAAAATTTGTTACCGAATTGTATTTACAATTAATTTCTATCCTCTAATGTCCAATATTCATATTTATGATTCAGTTATTTTCAAAAAATTTATACTCTGATATAGGTTCATAGTATCCAAACTTTTATTCTAGGTCCTCACAACTTGTTAGAAGCCTCTGGTGTATGTAGATCTGTGAATGAGGCCATGTGACCATTTAGCTCATAAAAAGTGATTTAGGTTAGGTGTGTCAAAAAATCCGTGAGAAGAATACTCCTATATTCAAGGGATTAATGATTTTTCCTAAGAATCATGGTTTCTCAAATGACAAGAGTAAGCAATTCCGAAGAATAACAAACTACGAAAAATATTATTGGAGGTATCATTTTCATGGGAATAAATCTATTGTTTGTTGGTGTAATGGCTCGGACCTCTCCGACCCATTCCTTTTCCAAAAACAGGGTCATGAAGTGTTCTGGTGGGTAAAATGGAATTTTCCCACACTTTTCAGAATTTTTAAACAACACGCCATGTAGTGTGAGTACACGCCATGTACCCCCTCACCGGGTATACCCCGTGTTGAAGGCTGTGTCCTTGCCGTGTGAAATAAATGGGTACACGCCGTGTACCCCAAACTACACACCCTGTAGTCCCTCCCCGCGTATGCGTTACCTTCAAACCGTGTGTTGACCAGTCAATGGATGTGTGCCGTGTTGGAGCCGTGTCCTTACCATGTGAAATAAATGAGTACACGCCATATAGCCAATACTACACGCCATGTAGTCCCTCCCCGCATATGCGTTACCTTCAAACCATGTGTTAACCAGTCAATGGCCGCGTGCCGCGTTGAAGGCCGTGTTGGAAGCCGCGTGGTGACCGTGTGAAATAGCCGAGCACACGCCATGTAACATCAAGTACATGCCGTTTACTTTTGTTTTTCTCACCAATAAAAGGAGGGGTCCTCTCCTCATTTTCAACTCACCCCTCTCCTCCCCATTCCTCTGAGCAGAGCTCCCCCAAGAGACTCGAAGGCTCTTTTTCTTCCATAACTTCTTCGTCTGAGCTCCGATTTACGATCCGTCAGCGGCCACGAGATCATAACGACAAGGCGGAACTTCTGACCTGGGATCCATTGTCTTTCCTTTGGCCTTTCTTTTCAAACATCCACCCAAGGAGGTTTTTCCGGGATTTGACAGAGGTGATAGACACCGACGGATGTCTTCTAAAGTTGATCCAGGGGAGCGTTGTTATCAGAACCTGTTGAGGTAGGGATCTTACCTTCGTCCCTCTAAGTTGTGCATCATGCGGGGTGGGTATCTTCTTGTTTTCATGAGAAATGGTTGAACCATTAAACGAAGATAATAACTGGTTAAAGAACGGGGATGGGGAAGTTGTTATGTTTATCTTTATATCCTATGATATTATGTTGTGAATTGAATAGGATTATGCCTACTGAAAATCACAGTCGTTTGGGGCCTTTTCTTGGACAATTGAATGTTTCCATATCTTTCTAGACCTTTTTTGTGAATGGAACTTTGTTGAATGTGTAATTTAGTTAATCAAGTAAAGTTGGATGATTTAAATTCTGAAACCCTTGTGTGATAACCCCGGTTGAAAAAAATGGAATAACGAACATGTGGGTGTTTGCTTGGATACGTGGCATGTGTTGGGGTTTTTTTGTTAGTTGTTGTGGATCGGGTGAGCAGCGGGGCTGCGGTTGGCTTGGTTGTGGGTTTGTGTGAATTCTATGTTAGTGATAGGCAGTGGGGATGCGATAAATGGTATCAAGGGGTGATGATGTACGATGTGGTTGTGGTTATGGTGGTTGGAAGCGGGGCTGCAGGGATGGGATTGAATGTGAACAAACTATGGGGTGTGAATAATAAATATAATGTGGAAGAGTTAATGAATGGTGGGGCTTTGTAATGGAATGGAAATAATAATCAATGGGGTTGGTTGGTTAATAAGAGGGGATTGGTTGTGTTGCTTGTGTTTTCCTAACTTGATTTGTGGATGGCAGGGATATGCTTTACGAACGATTGATATGGTTGGTTGTGGACAGTTTCCCAGTAGTTAAGGAACTAATAAGCTGTTTCTGTTGAAACAAGAAAACCTAAATGGGGTTGGGGTTGTTTGTTGTATGTATGCTTCGTAGTTGCAGTGCCGAGGCACATTCCCAGTTCTCTGATTAGAAGACATAGATTGGGCTGAGTGTTTGGTATATATATATATATATGTATCTTTGTGTTTAATCTTACCCCACCTATGTTGACCACTTAGTTCCGAACACTCCAATTTCATGGGATAGGGTGTTTTCCCCATAGTTACTAGCTCTTTACTCCTCCTTCTTCCGTAGGTTGTGATGTCTTGAGGTGACCTTACACCCAAGACTTTTTAGGTAGGTTTCGATTGGGGTGGTTTTAGACCAAGACTCTTCGGGTCATGTTTTACTGTTTCCCAAGAATCATTGGGATGAGGCCCAGGTGTGTGCGGGCGGGATATGTGGTTGTGAGGCCCAGGTGTGTGTGGGCGAGATACGTGGTTGTGAGGCCCAGGTGTGTCCGGGCAGGATTTATAGTTGTGAGGCCCAGGTGTGTACAGGCAGGATATGTGGTTCTTGAGGCCCAGGTGTGTGCGGGCGGGAAGAGTGTGGTAGCGTCAGGAAGTTTTCCATTAGGAAGAGAAGCTAACTAGTGGGAAATGGTTTAGGGTACCCAATACTCGTGTTCTTATATAATACTACCTGTTGTGATTGTGTTTTTGGTGAGTGTGGCTGGTGAGATTGGGTGGGTATAATTACTTTCTAGGTTTCTTCTGTTGTTCTCACGGGACATTAGGATGTCTCCCCACTTTTGCACGAGAGCTTTAGGTTTCCCTACTAAGTATACTTGTATGCTCACCCTATGTTTACTTTCAGTTTTCCAGGAGGAATACCAGGGACATGCGGGACCCTACTAGTTGGGACAGTTGGAGTTGTTGCAGTTGTTGTATTCTTGTTTCTTTGGGTATTGTACTTTTGAGATTTCTTGGACTTGTACCTTTTTTCAGAACTATTTAAGCATGCATGTGGGATTGGTTTGGGTTTATTTCTATACACTTGTTATTTTCCTTTTTGGTGGTTGGCTTTTCCTATTTTCTAATCTTAAATAATAAAAAGGGTGATTCCTCCCATATTTTTTAAAACTCATACCCTTGGTGCTAGTCGCCACCCCGGGGCCTACTGGAGGTTGGACTCGGGGGTCATTATCTCCCTTCCACCATTGCAAGCTCAGGAGGGGCATCTTTGGTTGGAAGGGGTCATGACAGAATGGTATCAGAGATGATGGTTGAGATATAGGAAGGAGTCTGGAGTTAGGCACAGTGAGGATTGCATTGGATGGTAGGGCAATAGTGTTGGTTAATCTTGGTGCGTGACATAGTCCAGGGAAGATTGGCTAGGACACGGGATTTTAGGCCCCCCTGTGATCTGATGCAAGGACTCTGAGCCTACCGAACGACCAAGTGAGACTACATTGATTGCATGGTAGAGACCCTAGGGAAGGTACATGCATCATCATGATTGTGTTTTACTTGATTTGGGTGTTCTGGGAAAAAAATGGAAAAAAATGATAAAATGAAACCTTGAGAAATTCCTTACTACTTGGGCTTAGGCGATCCTTTTTTACCATACAGCTATGGCACCTGGACGTCGTCCCTGGGTGACTCAGACGGCTGAGGCCCAGTAGATTCAGGTGGTCGATCAGTTGAGGATTGACCAAGAGGAGGAAGATAACCAGTGGCAGAAGACTCTCTGTTCTTTCTAGCAGCAAATCCTCAAGAAGTACGAGGGTAGTACTTCGGATACGGAGACAAAGTGGTGGCTTGAGGAGCTAGGGATCGCTTTTACCTTGATCCGTGCTCCGAGGGAGTACTAGGTTCCCCTAGCAGTCATTCAGCTGAGAGGTGCGGAGGAACAATGGTGGACGCTCTACCTCAGAGAGAGGATAGAGGAAGAGGTTCCATGGGATGACTTTGAGAAAGAATTCCGAGAGGAATTCCTTTCTTCCATGATCAAGGAGGAGAAGCGGCATGAGTTACTCTCCCTTTAGCAGGGGATTATGTCAGTACGAGATTTGGGGATCAAGTTCAAAGATCTCCTCTACTTTTCTCCGGATCTCTTTCCGGATGAGGGGTCTCGGTCGAGACGTTTGGAGGAGGCGCTTCGTCCTTCGCTCCAGTATGCTGTCACCCCCTTCACCCTTCTGACGTACATGGTAGTACAGAAGAAGGCAGAGGTTGTAGAGAGTATGCACTCGGAGGGAGGTGCACCACATGAGGAGATCCAGCCAGGTTCGTCGAAGGGGAAGACAGTCAGTAGTAGGTATCTTGTGACGGGACCATCCAGGTTCAGGCCAGTGGGGACCAGGCCCCAGTAGTTCCAGTTCTGATCTTCAGGTCCTCGTCCCTTTTTCACGAGCCTAGGAGCGAAGTGTTTTTCATGTGGATGTTTCGGGCACATTCAGAGTCGGTGCCAGACCCGAGCTCAGTACGGTGGAGGTGGGTAGGTTCAGCGCCCGCCTCAGCAGCACCAGTTGCCGACGAGGCCCTTCCAGCAGCAACAAGACCATGCTCCCCCGAGGGAAGAATTTGCAGGAGGAGGCCGACCTCAGGGTGCTTCTCAGGGACCTCGACCAGGGCATGGTTGGGGAGGTGGAAGACATCAGAGAGGTGGAGGAGCTGGGCGTGGACAGTTTCACGCGGTAGAGTTGACAGCTCTGGCAGGACCAGAGGTGGTGCGAGGTACGATTTGTTTGTTCAACACTCTCGTTTATGCCTTGTTCGATTCGGGATCTTCGCACTCCTTTGTTGAACCTGGTCTAGCCCATGCTTTGGGACTAGAGTTAGAGAGACTTTCCGTACTACTGGTGCAGAGTACAGCAGTTGGAGAACAGACCAGTGTATCTTGTGTTTGCTGGGGATGTGGGCTGACATTGGTACCACATTGATCTAGCAGGGACCTTCTTCTATTACAGATGTAGCCATACGATGTCATACTAGGCATCGACTAGTTTTTTTTTGTGAGTGCTGTTATCGACTGCTTTCGGAGAAGAGTCGTGTTCTCCGACGTGGACGGGCAGCGTGTAGCTTTTGTTGGTGAGAGGAGCTATCAGGTGGGAAGCCGACATGTGGAGCCTCTTCTTTCCTTGTTAGGCAGGTTATTAGTAGTTACAGCTGATGTAGAGATGATGGATGTCCCAGAGGTTGTTGGGGAGTTCCTCGATGTTTTTCCTGAGGAGGTTGTGACTCTACCCCCCAACGCGACGTTGATTTCGTGATAGAATTACATCCTGGTGCTCATTCGATTTCGATGGCCCCTTATCGGATGGCACCTTCGGAGTTGTGGATGTTGCGGATCCAGATTGATGACCTGATGGAGAAGGGTTTTGTTCGACCTAGTGTGTCACCATGGGGTGCTCCAGTTTTGTTCGTGATGAAGGAAGATGTTGGTCTCAGGTTATGCATAGACTACCAGATGTTGAATCAGGTAACAGTCAAGAACTGTTACCCCCTTCCAAGGATAGATGATCTCTTCGACTAGCTGAGGGGAGAAGGTTAGGTTTCTATGATTGATCTATGATCTGGATATTATCAGCTGAGGGTGAAGGACAGTGACACCGTGAAGATGACTTTCAGGTGCAGGTATGGGCACTTCAAGTTTGTAGTGATGCCGTTTGGAGTTACAAATGCACTAGTTGTGTTCATGGGACTTATGAACTTTGTAGACCAAGAGTTTCTGGACCGGTTCATCATTGTGTTTATCGATGACATCCTCATCTACTCAAGAATAGATGAGGTGGACGTTGAGCATCTCAGGGAAGTCTTGGAAGTCCTTCGACACTAACAGCTTTATGGGAAATTGTCGAAGTGTAGGTTCTTGAAACAAGAGGTACACTTCCTTGGGCACGTAGTGTCTCAGCATGGAGTGTCAGTAGACCCGTCGAAGATGGAGGCAGTTGTTTCATGGGAAGCACCCAAGAGCGTGGCGGAAGTTCATAGTTTCTCTGGGTTAGTAGGATACTATTGGAGGTTCGTTTCAGACTTCTCTCGAATTTCTGCTCCATTGACAGCTTTGACTAGGAAGAACCAGGTCTTCCTATTGAGTGAGCGGTGCCAGAAGTCTTTCGAATTCCTGAATGAGAAGTTGGTCAGTGCTCTAGTACTGAGGTTTCTAGAGGAAGGGTTGTTGTATATGTTGTTTTGTGATGCTTATGGCCTTGGATTGGGATGCGTACTAATGCAGAAGAAGGGTGTGATCTGTTATGGGTCTAGGCTGTTGCGCCCTCACGAGCGTAACTATGCGACCCATGACATGGAGCTCATAGAAGTAGTGTTTTCCCTGAAGTTGTGACGACATTTCCTCTTTGGGGAGTGCTTTGTGGTCTTCTCAGATCATATGAGCCTGTGTTATATCTTCTCTCATCATGACCTGAACATACAGCAGCGGAGATGGGTCGAGTTCCTCCAAGACTATGACGTCGAGATCTCTTTCACTGAATGCGAGGGAAACGTTGTGAATGATGCCCTGAGCAGAAAGTCACATAAGGAAGTAGTTCGGGAATCCACTGATGCTTGGAAAGCGATGGGAGAGTTGTCCGCCTTGCACCTGGATGCAAGGTAGAAGGTGTTAGAGGCAGTTTGTTTTAGATAACGGTGTCGTCCTCCTTGTTGCAGCAGGCGGAAGAGTCTTAGTGGAGGGAATCTGAGGAAGAAGTAATGCGGGATCGTGTCAATCAGGGAAATGCTCCAGAAGGATGGTCAGAGGAAAGCCGACATCATATTCTTTTCCATGGAAGGTTGTTTGTTCCGGAGGCGATGCCTGAGGGAGTTCTCCGTGATTTCCATAGCTCAGCCTTGGCGGGACATATAGGAGTTTCCAAAATGTACCAAGGCCTGAGGGAATAGTTTTGGTGGCCCGGGTTTAAAACAGTCAGTGGTGGAGTTTGTGGCTAATTTCCTAGTGTGTCAGCAAGTGAATGCTGAACACCGTGTTCCATGTGGTTTGTTGCATCCTTTAGTTTTCCCTGAGTGGAAGTGGGATGACATCTCAATGGAATTCGTCACGGGACTACCCAGAGCTTAGGGTGGTTATGATGCTATCTGGGTAGTGGTGGATCGTCTGACGAAATCAGCTCACTTCATAGCAATTAAGGAGTCGGGCCCGATGAGTACCTTAGCACAGAGGTACATAGACGAGGTGGATTGTTTGCATGGAGTTCCGAATACTATTATCTCAGACCGGCATACTAGTTTTACCTCATGAGTCTGGAGGGGGTTACAACATGCTTTTGGCACCCAGATATGCCTTATCACTACTTTCCACCCCCAGACCGATGGGAAGACAGAGCAGACTATCCAGACGTTGGAGGAAATGTTGCGAGCATGCATTCTGGATTTCAGAGGGTCATGGGTACGACACTTGCCTTTAGTAGAGTTTTCCTACAACAACAGATTCGACTCTACTATTGGCATGGCTCTGTTTGATGCTTTGTATGGAATACCATGTTGTTCATCCATTTTCTAGGTATAGGTTGGTGAGACAGGTGCTCATGGGCTTGAAGTAGTGAAGAGCACCACAAAGAAAGTTCAGCTTGTGCATGAGAGGATGAAAGCGGCTCAGCACTGACAGAAGTATTAGGCTGATCGTCGGAAGAGGCCTTTGGAGTTCGAGGTGGGAGTCCATGTGTTCTTGAAGGTTTACCCTTGATGGGGTCAGAGGAGGTTTGGGAAAGGGAGAAAGCTCTCACCTAGGTTCATCGGACCTTTTGAGGTGTGGAGGCGAGTCGGCGAGGTGGCATATCAGCTAGCCCTGTCACCTCAGTTAGAGAAGGTTCATGACGTCTTCCACGTCTCCCAGCTACGTCGATACTTACACGATGACTCTCACATTATCGACTGGGGAGATTTTGATATGGGAGATGACGAGACCTTCGAGGAACGACCAGTCAGATTTGAGGATCGTAAAGAGAAGGTGCTCCGTGGATGAACCATTCCCTTGGTTTGTGTGTTGTGGAGGAATTGCAGCCTCGAGGAGAGCACCTGGGAGAGAGACTCTCATATGAACGCTCAGTACCCAGAGTTGTCTTGACGTGTGCTTGCTTTGTTCTTCTAAGCTTTGTTTTGATGTTATAATTTGTACCTTGGATATATGGAATGCTTGGCTTGTCAGTTATGAGACATTTTGTTTCCTTGTTCTCTGGAAGTGTGTAACATGTCCGGATGTATGGGAAAAAGGAGGAAAACCTGATCCTTAACCGAGACGCATTAATGAGGATGAGATTAAACCCATGCAGGAAAGTCAGTGCCGCCTAAAGCAGATAATATCTCGACATAGGAAAAGTAATTCCTAACACATATGATTAGGATTGTTTTATGGGTTCCTGTTATAACGAGGGCCCTAAGAGGTATCTTGTTGGGTTCCTCTGGGTTGGATTTTGAATTCTCGGGGACGATAATGTTTTAAGAGGTATCTAATGTAATGGCCCAGACCTCTCCGGCTCATTCCATTGTCAAAAAGAGGGTCATGAAGTGTTCTGGATGGTCAAATGGAATTTTCCCACACTTTTCAGAATTTGGAAACTACACGCCGTGTAGTGTGAGTACACACCGTGTACCCCCTTGCCGGGTATACCCTATGTTGAAGGCTGTGTCCTTGACGTGTGAAATAAATGGGTACACGCCGTGTACCCAAAACTACACTCAGTGTAGTCCCTCCCCACGTATGCATTACCTTCAAACAATGTGTTGACTAGTCAACGGACGTGTTCCGTGTTGGAGCCATGTCCTTACTGTGTGAAATAAATGAGTACACGCCGTGTATCCAATACTACATGCCATGTAGTCCCTCCCCGTGTATGCGTTACCTTGAAACCGTCTATTGACCAGTCAACGGCCGCGTGCCGTGTTGAAGGCCGTGTTGGAAGCCGCGTGGTGACCGTGTGAAATGGCCGAGTACATTCAGTGTACCATAAAGTACACACCGTGTACTTTTGTTTTTCTCGCCTATAAAAGGAGGGGTCCCATCCTCCTTTTCAACTCACCCCTCTCCTCCTCATTCCTCGGAGTAGAGCTCTCCCAAGAGACTCAAAGGCTCTTTTTCTTCCATAACTTCTTCGTCCGAGCTCCGATTTACGATCCGTCAGCGGCCACGGGATCATAATGACGAGGCAGAACTTCTAAGCTTGGATCCGTTGTCTTTCCTT
Organism: Viscum album; assembly: GCA_963277665.1. NCBI lineage: Eukaryota > Viridiplantae > Streptophyta > Magnoliopsida > Santalales > Viscaceae > Viscum > Viscum album. Next base: position 597,262,932 of record OY728127.1, read on the forward strand.
TGGCCTTTACTTTCCAAAATCCACACATGGAGGTTTTTTTGGGATTTGACAGAAGTGACGGACACCGATGGACGTCTTCTAATGTTGATCCTGGGGAGCGTTGTTATCAGAACCTGTTAAGGTAGGGATCTTACCTTTGTCTCTCTAAATTGTGCATCATGCGGGATGGGTATCTTATTGTTTTTATGAGAAACGGTTGAACCATTAAACGAAGATAATAACTGGTTAAAGAATGGGGATGGGGAAGTTGTTATGTTTATCTTTATATCCTGTGATATTATGTTGTGAATTGAATAGGCTTATGCCTACTGAAAATCATGGTCGTTGGGGGACTTTTCTTGTGCAATTGAATGTTGCCCTATCTTTCTAGGCCGTTTTTGTGAATGGAACTTTGTTTAATGTGGAATTTGGTTAATCATGTAAAGTTGGATGATTTAAAATCTGGGACCCTTGTGTGATCACCTTGCTTGAACAAAATAGAATAATGAACATGTGGGTGTTGGCTTGGATACGTGGCATGTGTTGGGGGTGTTTTTGTGGGTTTTTGTGGATTGGGTGACCAGCGGGGCTGCGGTTGGCTTGGTTGTGGGTTGGTGTGAATGCTATGTTAGTGATAGGAAGGGGGGCTGTGATAAATGGTATCAAGGGGTGATGATGTATGGTGTTGTTGTGGTTATGGTGGTTGGCAGCGGGGCTGCAGGGATGGGCTAGAATGTAAATTAACTATGGGTTGTGAATAATAAATATAATGTGGAAGAGTTAATTAATGGTGTGTCTTGGTAATGGAACAGAAATAATAATCAATGGGGTTGGTTGGTTAATAAGAGGGACTTGGTTATGTTGCTTGTGTTTTCCAAACTTGATTTGTGGATGGCATTGATATGCTTGACGAACAATTTATATGGTTTGTTATGGATAGTTTCCTAGTAGTTAAGGAATTAATAAGCTGTTTCTGTTGAAACATGAAAACCTAAATGGGGTTGGGGTTGTTTGTTGTATGCATGCTTCGTAGTAGTAGTGCCGAGGCACATGCTCAGTTCTTTAATTAGAAGCCATAGGTTTGGATGAGTGTTTGGTATATATATATATATATATATATATATATATATATATCTGTGTTTTATCGCACCCCACCCATGTTGATCACTTAGTGATGAACACTCCCATTTCACGGGAGAGGGTGTTTTCCCTATAGTTACTAGCTCCTTCCTGCTCCTTCTTCCATAGGATGTCATATCTTGAGGTTACCTTACACCCAGGACTCTTCGGGTAGGTTTCGATTGGGTCGGTTTTAGCCCAAGAATCATCGGGTAGGTTTTACTGTTTCCCAAGAATCTTCGGGATGAGGCCCAGGTGTGTGTGGGCAGGATACGTGGTTGTGAGGCCCAGGTGTGTGCGGGTGGGATACGTGGTTGTGAGGCCAAGGTGTGTGCGGGCAGGATGAGTGGTTGTGAGGCCTAGGTGTGTGCAGGCGGGATATGTGGTTCTTGAGGCCCAGGTGTGTGCGGGCGGGAAGAGTGTGGTAGCGTTAGGACGTTTTCCATTAGGAAGAGCAGCTAACTAGTGGGAAATGGTGTGGGGTACCCAATAATCGCATTCTTATATACTACTACCTATTTTTATTGTGTTTTTGGTGAGATTGGGTGGGTATAATTCATTTCTAGGTTTCTTCTGTTGTTCTCACGAGACATTAGGATGTGTCCCCACTTGTGCATGAGAGCTTTAGGTTTCCCTACTGAGTATACATGTATGCTCACCCTACGTTTACTTTCAGATTTCCAGTAGGACTACCAGGGCCGTACGGGACCCTACTTGTCGGGACAGTTGGGGTTGTTGCAGTTTTTGTACTCTTGTTTCTTTTGGTATTGTAATTTTGAGCTTTCTTGTACTTGTACCTTGTTTCAGAACTGTTTAAACATGCATGTGGGATTGGTTTGGGTTTATTTCTATACACTTGTTCTTTTCATTTTTGGTGTTTGACTTGTCCTATTTCCCGATCTTAAATAATAAAAAGCGTAATGCCTCCCATATTTGTGAAAACTCATACCCTTGGTGCTAGTCGCCACCCCGGGACCTACTGGAGGCGAGACTCAGGGGTCATTATCTCCCTTCCACCATTTCCAGCTCAGGAGGGGAATGTTTGGTGGGAGGGGGTTGTGACATTTGGAATAATATCTCTCTCACCTGGATCCATTACATTTATCATTAATGGAGATATTTTCTTCATTAATATGAAGAAAAATGAGATCTGAAATGAAGAAAACTAGTTATGGGAGGATGGTAGGTGTATCAATACAAAATATATATGATGGGCTTGAGAAAATCAGTGTAAGATGTAACCAAAAAGGTTACTATGTATAATATAGTATGAAAATTATACTATTTAAAAAAATCAATTTCAAAATAAAGGAATAAATCAAATAGAAATATGACTGAAAAATATTTAATTGCTGATGAAGTTATATGGGCCAATAAGTTGATGAGTCCTTAGATCAGTGATAATGTATTCTCAACACAAATTAAAGGAGATACCAAGACCTTGAAATGTATTGTAGTATATGACAATGTTTTAGAGACTTTAGAAAATAGATGATCATTAAAAATCATGGGGGTTGGGTTGGATGTGATTTTACCTAATAGAAAAAATTTAGAAGGATTATTATTTTTTATGTGCTCGAGAATAACTTATTGAGTGTGAGTTAGTTATGTGATTAGTGTAATGAAGTTATCTACAAGAACAACACTTGTATAAATAAAATATTTTAATGTGCAAGAATTGTTAAAGTTGGATAAATGACAAGTGTATGTTTGTTCCAGAAATGAAATACTTGTAATTATTTTTTCTCAATGTTAAGAAATAATATTATTCATTGAATAGAAAACATGAACATCTGTGTCAATGTAAAATGAGTAAAATCTATTAGAAATTTTTTGTTAGAGATTTTCTTCAGTTGATTTGAGATGGAAATAAAATATTCAAAACCTATAAATTGGGTAAAATGTTTATAAGGAGACGTAAAAGAGTGGAGACACAAGTGACAAGACACATAGATTGAGTTCACTCAGACTTGTGTGGCCCCATGAGATGAAAATAGAAAATTATATACATATACATATTACATTCATTTATTGATATACAATAATAAAAAGATATAAATTATTGAACAGAATTCTTAGGTTGTGGATATGTTTACAATTTTCAAAATATAATACAATGAGAGCCTGACACTCATATCAAGAAGTCAAGAAATGATTATGGGAATGAATACATTAGTAGTGAATTTGAAGATCACCATTGTGAGTATGGGATTAAAAATCATTATAACAGTCCTTACATAACCCAACAGAATCGAGTTTCTAAGAGAATGAATAGAACTAGTTTGGACATTTGGAGAACAAAATTTTTTGAAATTGGGAGGTCTAGATTATTTTGGAGAGAGGTAGTGTAAATTTCATCACACATTAAAAATTTATTCTATTTGAGTCCAAACTAAAATAAAACATCATATAATTTTTGGTGTCACAAGATTCCAACAATGTGTTACTTTAGAGTCATTGGTATTCCTTGAATCATCAAAATTAAATGCTCAAATTTGGGAATGTTTGATGAGAAATCCGGGGAATGTATATTTCTTAGGTACCCATCTAATGGAAAAGGGTAAAAATGTTGTAACAAAAAAATTCACATGGAAAATAATTTTTAGGATATAAATATTTTTTAAAATGAACCCAGAAAAGGTTTTCAGGATACAATAGTTCTTGATGAAAGTCATGAATCAAATGAAAATATTTCTAGACAAAACTATTACAAACAAATTATGTCTGAACCAAGAGTATCATATAATGAATTAGATCATACTGGTGATGATGAATAGAAATATGATAATAAAAAAACATGTATTTGAGGGTAAAGAAACATGAGAAAGTAAAGAATATGACTTAAGAATATTCTTCACCTATGTAGACATGAAGAAATATATGATGTGCTGTTCAAATATTTGAATCAAATAGATTAATATTGATTTTTTTAAAATAAGACATTACTATTTTCTGAGGGTGAACCAAATTCATTAAAAGAATCCTTTTAACATGTAGGGTGCATTAAGGCTATGAATTAATATCTAAGATATATTAAAAATAATTCCACAAGGTATCTTATTCGAAGATAGGATGATAAATGTTTCATTGGGACCATGTTGGTTTTCAGGAACTAGAATAATGATCCTTGAAAAGTGTTTAGAAATAAATATAAACATTTATTCAGGAGATAATTTCATGTTTAAGGAGTGTAACTCAATGAATCATTTCATCTGGTTTCATGGTTATAGGTTATCGAGATTATCTTAACTTTGGAAGCTTATAAGTAGTATATTTTTTTTTCAATTGGATGTCAAATATACCATCTTAAATATATTTATTTAAGAAGTGGTTTACATTGGGCCAGATCATGGTTTTGTTCTCGATATTTATGCCACAAGATATTAAAAATTAAATAATGCTCTATTTGGATTTAAATAGTCCCAGATTTCCTATTATTCAAGGTATGATTACTACATAAATGAGTTAAAATTAATTAATGGAAAAGTGGAAAACAATCAGTATGTCAATGAAATGAAGATAAATATACTCATTATAATTGAATATGTTTATGATATAATTTATTTGTTGGTAATCATGAGATTTAATGTTAATAATTTTCCAATAAATAGTAGTAAATCTTTTATATTTCCATGCATGGTGAGATAAGCTACTTATTATGATTATAAGTGATGAAAATATAATATATTATTCTCTTATCTCAAGTGGAAAATTCTAGTGGTCTATTGAATATGTTTTAAATAGATACTTCAAATTCAGTATCTACACCCATTCAAGTGGCGCTAAATGTTTATAAATATTTTTATGTAAAAAGTGTAAATCAATGAAAATTAATAAGGCTGATTGGACACCTACTTTATCTTAAATATTCTAGGCCGGGTATTGTATATATTTTGAGTCTTTGTCCTACATATCTACAAATGACCAAAAGGAGTCATATATTAAGGATATTAAATGGGTGTTTCAATATTTTAAGGAGACTAGGAATTCCATTCTTATTTACTAGACAAGAAATAATTTAAAAATTTTGTATTTTACAAATGATTTCTGGGTAAGAGATTATAATGATATAAGATCCAATTCAATTGTAATTTCTCTCAGAAGAAATATTTGTATGAGTTGTCACCAAAAGAAAAATAAATCAATCATACTGAGTACTAGATAGGATAAATAGGTTTAAACAATAGTTTCTTTCACTTAAAATATTTGTATAAAGGATAAATTAGATTATTTGAGGATGAAAGTTGAAAGACCTTTTCGAATTCACTATGATAATTAATATTCGATAGACCTTTCTAAAAACCCATTATAACACACATGGTCTAAGAATATTTATTTCTTATTTCACTTCATCAAGGAGAAAGTGGAAAATAAATATATATATTTGGTATTTATTCTATCCTCAGTTCAATTGGAAGATATCTTTACCAAGGTTATACTAAGGGATAGATATGAGACCTTGAGGCTGAACATGGGCCTTATTCACCTCCCACAATCATAAGAACTTTTGGGTGTGACCCCTACAAAGATATGTATTTTGTTTCCAAAGGGGGAAGTTGGTGAACTACTATTTTATTGAAAATTACCATTCTCCCTTTATCTAATTTTTTTAAGTGGCTATGATTATTTTAATAATAGGGTGCTTATTGAAATGGTGGGTGAATGGTTTAAGGTCAAACAACTTATCCTTTAGCTAAAATGTCTTTTTAACTAATAGACGATGTTATATCAAAAATAATAATATAGACTATGGTGTATAATAATGATTTTTTCCTTTTAACAATGGATATGAATTTATGTCTCTTTAAGGAGAAGTAGTTGAGTTTTAATGATGTGTCAGAGAAATATATTCATGATTTGAAGAGAAATAAAAATGGGTTGAAAAAAGTTTCTAATGAAATATTGATTGTGCTATATTTGTTATTAACCCTATATAAGAAATTTGATTGGAGTTTTTTAGTCTTCTAGAGGTGGAAAAATTGATTTTCATGGTCTTTGTGACATGTTCACTGAATTTTGGATTTTTTGGTAATGATAATCTAAAATTTTCATTACATTATTAATAGAACCCCTATATTTATTATTTTCACATAATGTTAAAACTAAGATACATGAAGGAAATATAATTATTTCACTCCTTAAATAATGTTATTTTTTTATGTTTCAAAGACTATGTGAGGAAAAATAAGAAACTATTCAGTCGTGTCAAGGTAACTATGTATTTAAATAAATGTATTCGACCCTAAATAAAGGTTTTACGAATTATATATTACATACTTAAAGGTAATCTATAGATGCATAAAGGAAAGAAAGAAATTATATAAATATTACCGTGAGAGTGAAGTGGTTATTTAAATTTAATTTTGGAATAATATTTATTACATAATGGTAATTTAGTATGCTATGTAATGGAACTTTAAAATTATGAATGATGTATAAGGGTATATTGGGGGATATTTAAGGTATGTTAAAGTGTTTAGAATATTATATATTTTAAAGAATAAATATTAGAGTATTTTTTGTGTTATTTTTTGAATGGATTATACTTCATATTGAGATCAAATCACTCTATAAAATAATTTGCGTTATTTATGTTTAAATATAATCCCTCATTGAGAAAGAAAAGTGAAAATCATGAAGATGAAGTTGTCTATGCTATTGTGTAATCCAAATTATTTATTATTTAATGAAAAGAATATATCATGGTGGAAATTAAATGGGTGTTTTTCTCATCATGGAATAGTTATGAAGTGAAATGAATGAATGTGATGAAACATAATTAAAGGCAATGATAGTTTTAAGTACAATTTTTACCTATATGAAATATAAACTCACAATATATCATCGGGAATACCATGCAATTGTATGAATAATGCATAAATTTTTTTATGCTTAGGTGGAATGGTTTTAAATGAGCATTTTATAGATATAAATATCACAGTAATTAAAATACTTCACACTAACATATATTTGGGTCAGCATAAGATGTTATTTTGAATAATATATATTTTTAATGTTTTAAATATTATTATATGTGAAATATAATTATTATTTTGAAAATATTGGGGAATTAATTCAATAATTCTTGAGAATTTTTCTTCCCAGATATTGAGAAATGAAGTTTAATGGAATATAGAGAATTTGATACCATTTCTATTGGATATCATTTTCTAAATAGATGAAAAAGAGGCTCGAGAAAATTTAAACTCTTTATATCTGTGAGATTTTTACGAGCTCAATGAAATCCATTATTATTTAAATATATTTGTTATTTTAAAATTTATAATAAATAATACCATTAAATTAAAGCATTCCCTCTTACAGGTGTCGATTATTCTAAATAATATTGAGTGGAATATAAATATTTGGTTTTTTCACTATAATATATTTGATAGTTGATGTCTTTATTGAATATGATCCATCTTTTTTTCTTGAATCTTCAGTGGTAAAATGAATATTTGATTCCAGAACACATTCAATGAATAAAGTTTTCTCTACTAGTGGTTCTTTTATAAATAATTACACAATGATTATATATAGTAGTTGATAAACAATTCTCAAGCATTATGTTCTAATTTCAATAATTTTTAATCACTATAAATTATAGTGACAATAAAATCCATGAAACCACAATATGTTGATCACAATAAATATTATGCTCTCATATTGTGGAAAATTCATATAAAATTATCATGTTTAAAACATTATTTACTAATCTTGAAAATTATCGGGGAAGAGATTTGATAGAGTTAATCTTCACATTAATCAGTCACATGGGTTTAATTTAAATTAGAGAATAAAAAAATAAAAATGAACTACTAATTGACCTTCCATTTCAATAGTTTCCAAATTGATCTAGGATACATAGATTATAATAATTTTGGATTCTATTTTGCGTAGTTTCAATACCTATACTTATTGTTTAAACATTATAAAATGATGGGATATTGAGCCTTTTTTTAAGAGATGTAATATTTTGAATCTTTTTTGAAATGTTTGTAATGATAAAAAAACATTATGATATACATGAGGGTCTATGTTGAATTTTTTGAGGATATAAGAAGAGGTTAAATACTAATGAAAATATAATATGTGAATATTATATTAAATAAGTGACAATACTTGATCTGAAGCTCTCATTTCTCAATTTTCTTTAATAAAATGATGTAGTTTACCTTAAGGAAGAGAGAAACCTATCTAAGTATTAGGTGATTTATTTAATTTTTGGACATTCCTAGGGATAATAGGAATGTCTATTTTTTATAAGGGATATACATTATGCTCAAATTATATATATTCAATAATCATTTATACACAACAAAGATGCATATTCCTCACTTATGTTTTATTCAATTTAAATATGTTGCTGAATCATCTAAAAAAATGGCTTTTAGTTGTTATGTTTCACTCAGTTTAGATAAGGGTTTACCCTATTAAAACCCAATAATTTTATTAGAGACTATTCATTACAATTGTATTAAATATTTAAAAAGATTAAGAGTCTTAATGACTAATTTTTTCCATAACCATGACAAATTATATTGAAAAAAAATACAGTTTATGATAATTCCTCAAACCACGTCATGGTTTATGAACCAAACCACAATTTATATTAAATTTATAAAATTAAATATTTGTTTAAGAAATAATATCATGTAAAATGATTCAAAAAATAGGTTTTTATAACAATATGATTTTAATTTCATGGTTTTAGAATAAAATGATAGCAATTTTATGGGAATAAAATTTCCTAATTAAAACCCAAAAATATCATATTGAAACAACCTATTCACTTTGAAAATTTGAATTTTAAGGGCCCTAAATAATTTTTTTTCTTTATATGTTATGTGAAAAAATTCTCTTGGAATTGGTTTTCATTTGAGAATAACCATGATATTGTTTATATTAAAACATAATTTGGTTTTATGTTATGTTAATTTTTTTGTAAAATTTTTAAAAACATTAGACATTGTGAGGAATATAATATAAAAATTATCTAGGTGGATGGTATATATATTTAATTCCATTCATTTTCATTTTGGGTTAAATTAATTTTTTTATAAATTGTAAAACAATTCTAAATATTGATTATATTGTATTACAGAGTGTTTATAAATAATAATATGAAATACTTATAAAAAAGTCATTATTTATAAATTTATTGAAAACATTTCAATTATTTTTTGTATATTTTATCATGGATCAAATAAAATAAAATATTGATATTTAAATTAGGAAAAATTATTGTGTAAAATAATAAATGCTTATATAGATCATAAAAGGATTATATTTTTATAAATATCTTATATTTGAAATATGATGGATTATATATCCACTTACATGTAAAATGATAATACGATGATTTTTTTAATATTATAAATATGAAATGATCATGTTTATTTATGTATGAATGTTCCCTAAAATTTGGTATGATTATAATGTTTCTATAATGATTTTATTTATATAAAGTTCATAAATGTTTATCTCAAGATTAAATTTATTAATTGTTTATTAATTTAGTTTATTCACCACTTTATTTAATTGATGAAATAAAAGGGTTTATATTATGAATTAATGTATACTTTTGGTGAAAATATTTAAATTTTTTCTTAGAAATGTTATTACATTTATATAAGGAGTAACATTTTATGTATAATATAAGATTTTGATTCATTCTATCATGACTATGATTTGTGTATGGGTTATATAACCATTATTAATGTTTTGTTATGATTTATGAATTTTAATTATTATAATTATATCGGACTTTTGGTTTCCATTTAGTATTTATCTACCAGTAGTAATAGTTTGGTTTAGACATCATACTAATAATGGGGATTAAGCTCTGTCTAGGAAAGTTGGGATTGACTAGAATTCAAACCACAATTTCTCTTATAAGGATTTTATATTTTATATTATTATAAATATTTATATGAAAGAGTTCATGTAATTTATTCATGAGATGAATTGGGATATGTTTGAAAATAATTAGATTCTATTTTTAGGTAATTAATAAAAATGATTAGTTGTATAGTGTGTTATAAATTAATGTAATTTGAATATATTTATATTGTTGAAATTATAAGATACAAAAACTAAATCATTATAAGCATAAATACAATGTGGGAATACATGATAAAAGAGAATGATATGTTAAAACCTTTTAAAAATACCTTGTGTTGAATACATTATAAAGTAAACACTTATCAAGATCCCAATCATCCGAACAGTTAGGTTAATTCCAATCCTTGGATCCTATAGATAATCATATGTAAGGATATAAGAATATTAGTGACCTTAATAAGAGTGGGTGTATGTTTATTTCATAATCATTAGATCACACATATATTGGAAACACCAAAATCTAGGATACCGAAAGAATCTAGCTGGGATAGTCTATATGATGGACATGAGAAGGGAGTATTGAACTCAACTATTTAAAAGTAATATATAATATAATTTAAATTATTGTCAACCAAAACTATTAAGATATAATATAAATTAAAAGTGGTCTCAAATATTTAGGGATATATGGATCTTTTCCAACAGTTAGATATGATGAAAAGAATCTAAATTATTATTTTATTAGGTGTACATTTAATAAAATTTCATATTATATGATTGTGAAACAAGATTCTCATCTGATAAAAAATTTCATTATATATAAAAATAGAATAATTACCATCTTTTACTTTAAGATAAATTATTCAAATAGAACAACTTAATGAAGTTAACTTAGTGTACTAGTATATAATAATTAGAATAATTCTAAAATAAGAAGAAAAAATCTATGTGTTAGAGAGAAAAAATTACATTAAAACACCTAATGAAGAAGAATGTAATGAAGTAATATATTATTAGAGATATCAAATATAATATTATATAATCATCTAAATATTTTAATATATTTATATGATTCAAAAAAATTTAGATCAACATAAATATACCCACAGTTTTAGGATGATAAAAAACCTAAAAAACTCTCAAAATAATAACCTATAGATATGAGATATGATGTTTTTACAAATCTTTTTTAGCGTAAAATGGTTGATATAAATTTTTCCACAAGTCACATTCTGAATATTATTGGGTATGTAAATTACATAGAGTGACTTAGATCACAACCGAATCTTGATCTGACCATGGGATTTATTCTAAAATCCATGACATAATGATTTTATAAATTTATTATGAACTATAACATGAACTATTAAACAAATATTTTCTCAATATTCTCAACATTTAGATGATCTATTATCATTATCTGGGAGGTCAATGAATATGTGACATGATGATGGGAAAAATAGAAATACTCATGGTACTTTCTAGACGGAAAAAATGAGAGGTGATGGAGATTATTTAATAAATTCTTTGAAACTAGAAAAAGAAGATTCTAAACAAGGTAAATGTTTCCATTTTTAAAAAATTTTTATTTGAATAAAATTACGTAAAATATCATGAGGGTTCCAATAAAGACATGAAAATTTAAAGTTTGTGATTTTTTGTATTTTATATGTTTCTTCTATGAAGGCCAAAATAGAAAAGTTTCAAGTATTGAAATGAAATATTGATCATTCAATTGAATTTAGGATATGCTGATTACTGTTGGGTAGAATTTTAGAAATTTTTATGTTTACTATTTATTTAATTATTTTTTTAGGTATTATTTTTATAATATAAATAATACGGAATGTTAGATATTATATTTTATGGTGATGATGTGGGATTTAGAAGAACTTTTGAATTGATATTTTATTATGTTATGGAATGTTTAGTCATTTTTGTTAATAGCTGATTTTAAATAAATATCTAATGAGTGAGGGTGATAGAAACTACATAGTTTAATTTATGTGATCTATGTAACATAATTTATAGAAGAGTTAAATAAATTTACTTCTTCATTAAATTATTTTCACCATAGGGAAAATTTTAATCATAATATTTCTAATTAATTTATTATTTTAGGATAAATCCCTTTGTATGTATGTGTCTTATTGGATATAAGAGGGATGAATATATAATAAAATTAAGATGACCGATTATCCATTTATTAGGTACTAATTTTTGTTGCGGAATCAATGGAGGTGACTCAAAATTATCATACTTTAAATCAATCCATATGAATCTACCATTTTTTATTTTTTCATAATGGGTAAATTGAATTATTAAAATATAAGATTAGGATTATCTGGTAAATTGAAAATTGAAGTTATAGAAGAATATGAATTTTTTTGAATATATATTCAAGAAAATTAATTTCTATGAATATAATTTTTTACGAGATATTATTTATTATAATTGATAAATGATGGAAATTGAATTTGGTGTTGGGATGATAAATATAAATATATGAAAAAATAATTTAAATTAATAAACATAGTGGTATAATAACGGTGGAAAATAATGAAAATAGGATATGAATAATAAATTTATGAATTTGTGTTTATTATTTTTTAAGATTAAAATTTTATTACATAATTATTTTTTATGAAAGAAATACGAGATGATATTTATTTATGAATATGTTGACAAATTTATTAAATCACTATAATAAATTGTGAGAATGAAATAATAAAATATTTTTGAATCATACTTAATATTTGAGTAGTGAGGAATTATATATTTTGTAATGGTTCATTCCAAATAGGAACATGGGACATGTAACTCTACCGAAATTTACGAAAGTGTTTTTTATGCTGAAAATTGAAGTGGTTGTTAGATACCTGGTGGTGATGCCACTTAGGAAAGAGGTCGTGATATATTCTAGAGTTGGGGGAGGTGCATTTTTTAGGAGATATATACATGAGGTTTGCGTAAATTTCATAAGGGCTATTCCTCATTATTACATGAAAATTAAAATATCCTTTGAGTCAAGTATCTTGATGATTTATTCCATTTATAGAGCTTTTGGGATTATTTGTGTTAGCACTCAAATAAGAAAATAACTATTGGGTAAACCATTGTAGTGTTAATATATAATGGTCTAAAAGTGGTAATTTGTGGTTTATATTGAGAGAATAAATTGTAATGGGTACTTTATGATATATATTATTTCGATATGAGATGGTAGATATAGTATTTTCCCAAGATATGATGAATAATAGAGATGCACTTAATTAATCGAACAGATCTAATTATAAAAATAACTATTTTGGACCACCTTTTCTATATTTAATGTGGTTATATTTCCTAGAACATTTTAATGTGCGATGTTTTGGGTGGTTGAATGAATAGATGGTGGGGATGTAAAAACAATTATGATATTTGATAGTGATATTAATGTGGCATTGGTTTATGCTTCATGATGATGACATGGATGATTTTCAAGCCAAAGTGGATATGTGGTGTTCCATTTAGATGATACACATTGGTGAGGGGTGAGTCCCAAATGGTGGACACATGGAAATACACTAAGAGTACTAAATACTAAACACTATCCCTACTAGTGCAAGTTAATGGTGGTGATATTATATATATTTCCCTGGGGGTGGAAACAAACATGAGGATGTTATAGATATTCCATTTTAGGTGGAAATATACCCAATAATTTTATGTATTGGTATCCTTGAGTTCAAAACTATGTAGATATTTTAAGTGATAATACTTTTGGGTATAAATACACTTAGAGTTATTTATAATGAGTTATTTATGGGTGGAAAACTATTTAGTTCTCAAATATAGGGAGTTGTGGTTAATTTAATAATAATTTCTTAGTGATGTGGTGTGATAGGGAAGGTGTCTTGGTTTGGAAATAGAGATGAATTTTAGTTAAGATGTTGTTGATGATTTATAGGTAGAAATGAATATGGATGTTTTTTTAATTATTTTGTTTTATCTATCACATATATAGATGAATTATTAGACATTCTTCACAAGGTCACAAGTGAGTTTCAGTGAGGAACCTACTGAGTATATTAATGTGATCACCCTTTTTTTATTTTTTTATTTTTTGTTATCTAGTAGATTTGATTACTGTATCTAGTGACCTTAGCTATGAGTATAAAATAATTATTGGTGGAGGTAGAGTTAATTATAATATGATTGATGTATAGAGGATATGTTAGAATTTGTGGTTGTATTAGAACTTATATCATTACTTTTCATAACATGAGAGTCATTGATATACATTATTCTAGTGTTGAGGTAGTTGTGAGTATTTCATGGCTTGAAATGAAATAGTAATAATTTAACTGAGTATGTGATGTAGATCCTAGAAAATAGGTAAACACATAAGAGTCCTTATAATCAATGGGGGGACTCTATTACCCATAGATCAATACTTAGGGAATAATATAGTGACCATGTGGTATCTTGAGAGGTTTGGTTTCATGCATCTTATTGTCTCTATTGATGATAATTGTGTTTGTTGTACATGCTGTGATAGTCTATGTGGGGGTGAATTATATGGTAGTATTGTTATTCATTCGTTCTATATATATTGTGGATATGGTTGGTTTATATATTTATTATTAGGCCGATTATATAATTTCATAATGATATTTAGAAGGATAAGGTGGAAAAATCATATAAGGCTTTATATCAAAGGGTGGAACTAGAATTTGGGACAAATTTGAAGATATAATTGAGTTATTTGTACAAGAATACGTTTTTTATGTATAGGATATTTATTTCCAATCTTGAAACTGAGAATTGTTCTGAAGTGTACGAGTTAGTTTTCAGAAGATCCAAACAGGAGATGAACACAATGTTCTTTTAGAAATGAGTTTATTTATAGGTTTGGCGTATCTGTGGTGGATTCTAGGCTTTGTAGATCATTATTCTTCTCTGACCAGGTGGGTTTAATTTCAATATTTTTTTAGTTATTTTCAATGAATCTAAAATGTAATTGGAAGAAGAAGATATTAGTTATAATTTAGGTACTTTCTTCTATATGATATTTTTGTGGGATTCTGGTATAACAAATAAATTATTCTCCTGACTTTATAAATATCGTGAGGTTAATAGTTCATCATTTCTAGTGATCATTGATTCATGAGAAACATAATTGATTAATAATATTTTCTTTTAGTTTCTTATCCATGATATTGAAAAAGGTTGAGATAAAGGGGAATTTTTTTGACCATGAAAAGATATTTCCTAGTGAGTACCCATCGTGGAGGCGCCCCTTCATCAATCCTAGTGGTTAAATGATGAAGGTTCAGGTTTTTGAATTTCAGTTCAATTTGATGGTGATTTCATGATTTTATGATGGTGAGGTTTTTCAGTTTCTCTGTTGTTTGTTGTTCAGATTTGGTCTTCTACGACGATGAATCTGATGCTGCTCGTGTTGTTTATGATGAACTAGTTTTGGGTTTTTGTGAATGATGTTTCTGTGATCTCCAAACATTATTGTGTGGTGCTGGAGAGGGTAAAACACGATGGTGAAGGTGTAATATATGGTGGGTTTTTCGCCTGTGTGGTGACCAGGGAGGCGATGGATCGATGTTTCATGTGGTTGGCAATGTCGTGATGATGAAGATGATGCTGTAATGATGGGTTGACATGCATTTCTCGGGTGAAAACATGATTTTCCGGAGTTTGCTATTTTCAAATTTCAAATACGGGACCTGTTTTGAATTCTTAATTTATAAATTGTGATTGGTTATGTATGGTTATGAATTTTCCTAGAAAGTGGCGTTTTCATGAAAATAAAAAAAAATGATTTTGAGGCCTATAACATCTCAATTCCTTAGTGTGGCTAGTATGCATACATTTTGTGGGTCCTAGGTTTTTTGATGTTTCTCTTATAGAGGTATAATACACCACCAACCTATATTCTATTCTTCTTAGGGTCGTCAATAGGTGTGTGAGAAAATTTTGATGTTTAAGAAACTACCCCATAAATTTCATTACTTTCCTCAACAAGGGTTTTCATATAAATTGATATATAGATAACTATTGGGAACCCCAACATAAGTTGGATCTACAAGGGAAAATAATGAATGAAATCAACATAAATTTTACCTGAGAGGATGTAGAGTTTAGTATTTGGGATTTAGAAGACGGAGTGTTGGTAGAGGGAAGGTATATGATGTAGAAGTTCAAGAAGTGGAGGGACTATTGGTGGTTTGAGGTAATATTTTTATTTAGTATGGTATTATTTTTTCTATGATTTATACAGGTATATCACATTAATTTATCACCCCATACCTAGTGTATGGGTAATATGTTATAAAATACAATATTTAGATTCCACATGGGTTGATTAATTATGTGGGATGCATGACAAGTTTGTTTGAGGTGTATAGTTATAAGGTAGTTTTGAGAACATATTGATTATATTATAACTTAATATTATTATTAATGAAACCATATGATGTTATCCTATATATGGATTGGTTATAATATGTTTATTATTATGTTGATTATCATCAATTGATGATGATTTTCACTAGTTTTGATAGATATTTTGAATTTATTTAGGAGAAACTGATTTCTACTTTTGGGAAATATGGAATGATTAGTATATTGTTATATCTCAGTTGAAAAGGTATAAAAATGAAGTTTTTTTTGAGGAGTTTACGAGTTTACCTTCATGGAATGATATTGAATTTTTAATCAATCTATATCGTGTTTTTTTCCCAAATATGATGGTTTATTATCTAAATCACTAGGAGAGAATAAAACCCTGAGGATTCAGATTAATAATTAATTGCAAAAAATATTTATTCTTTATAGCATGTTTTTATGGTTTTCTCTAGTATTTTTCATAGAGAAGGTGGACGGGAGATTGAGGTTGTGTATATATTACAAAAAATTGAACCAATTTATGGTTCTGAATTCAGATAATTTTTTTTGATAGATGATTTAGTCGACTAGTAAAATTGGAGGATTTGGGTTTTTTATGATTGGTTTATGATATGTAAATACTTATTTGAGGGATAAGGATTAATACATCTCTAAAATAGGTTTTTAGTTTTTTATGAGTATTTTGAGTTTTTAGTAAATCTATTTGAAATTATAAATGCACAAAATTCATCAATGGGGATTTTAAATATTGGTTTTCAACCTTATGTTGATGATTTCAAGGTTATATTCATTGATTATATCTTAGTTTATTCTAATATAGAAGAATATCATGCATATCATATCAAAATGGTATTGGAGTTTCTTTGGAGACATAATTTGTACTGGATTATGTATAAGTGTTCTGAACTTGTGAAGTTTATTTTTTGGGCCATGTTTTTTTAGATTGTAGTGTATTTTTGGAACTAATGAAGATTAAGGTTGTTTTCCATTGAATCAACTAATGAATAATTCAGAAGGATTTTCTTAGGCATGAGTGGGTTTTATTGGAGGTTAATACTTGATTTTTCTTTGGATGAAACACCATAATTGTATTTAACTGTGAAAGGTAATTACAACTATTATATAGAGAAGTATCAGTCTATATTTGAATGTTTTAGGGATAATTTGATGATTACTTTATTTCATTGATTAACCAAATAAAGGTACTCATTATTTTATATATTATTATCCCTTCTATCAGGTTTTGGGATGTAAGTCAATGAAGGAGAGTGATCATTTATTATGGACTAATTTACTTAAGTCAACATGAATGTAAATTAAGACTTCCATAATTTAGATCTTGTATCTATTATGTTTATACTTAATTATTAAAGGAATTATTTTCATGGAAATTTATTTATGGTTTATATATATCACAAGAGCATGAGATATATATTTTCAAAGAAGGATTTTAATTTTAGGTAGATAATGTAAGATGAATTTATCCAATATTATGATTTTGGTTTCTTATATACTCTCATTAATGGTAATGTGTTTTTTTATTATTTGAGTCCAATGTTATATGTTGAAAATTATAGGTGGATGGGTGAGGAATATAAAGTGATGGAGTTGTTATCATCTCATCACCTTGGTTATGAGGATATAAATAAGGGATAATTTCCTTATCATATGATAGTGACATATTTATTAGTATGACATATATATATGAGACTTAGTTAGGTTATATCAAGGTAGATATATGGAGAGGATGGATTGTGAATGATTCTTCTATTGATGGTTTTACTAAGTATTAAGATCATTGAGGGTTTTTCCATAGGAAATTATTTAACCTTATAATATGTGGTTACTGGTTTTTTATGATGACTATAGTTCATATTTGGTAGAGAAAATTGGTGTTAAAATGATGTATCATTCTTTAGAGAGTCTCTTTTGGTGGCATGGGATGAATGGGGTGGTAGATGAGTTTGTTTCTTGAATTCTAGTGCGCCTAAATGTAAATGTAAATAAGTATGTTTTTTAATGTTTATTATATCTCTTATAGATTCTCTAATAGAAATGGGATAACATTTATATGGATTTTGTTATGTGTTCATCTAATACTTTGAATGGTTTTTAATCCATTCAGTTTATCATGGTTTAATTTACAATGTTGGATGATTTTTTACCAATTAAATAATAGAGATCAATGGATAGTTTGGTGAATATTTATGTAATTGATGTTGTGAAGAATCATACAGTTATGGGTATTATAGTATTTAACCATGATTATTGGATTATATCACTACCATGGAGGTGATTACAATTTCCCTTTATTTACGAGTTTCACCTTAGCACAATATTACACACATAGAGAAATGGAAAAATATATAAAATTATTATGATATTAGAGGATATGTAGAGGGTATGTATCCTATATTTTTGAGGATCCTTGGTGGATAATTTAAAATTTGGGTAATTTTATTATAATAAAAGTTTTCAATCCCCTATTAGCATGACACCTTATGGGCCTTTATTTCCATGATTGTGCCAAAAAATATTTTGTTAGATTGAGGGTAGTGAGGTCACATTAGTTGGAATAGAGTTCATGATATAATGGTGCATGTACCATTCATCTAGGATCACATCTGGAAAACGTAGAGCATACATAAATCAAATAGGGATTTGAGGGGATAGTGTTTGTGTTTATGTTTGGAGATCATGTAATCCTTTTAATTTTCCCGAGTGTGGAAAATGATGGTTTGATAGAGAAGTGAGTTTTTCACCAAGATTCATTGTCTTATTTGAGGTATTACAGTGAGTTGGGGATGTATATTATCATTTGATTCTACCATTATGGTTATAAATGATTCATGATATGTTCCACATGCCTTATCTTTAGTACAATTATCCTGAACCCTAACATGCAATTGATTTAATTGATTTGTATTTCATGGATGATATTATTTTTACTGAGTACCATGTTAAAATTAAATATCATGGAGAGAACGTACTATGGGAATAATTCTTTCCCATAGTTTGAGTCCTTTGGATGCATGTTTGTGTAATGGAAATTACTTGGGAGAGGGAATAATAGAAATTTCATTAATTATTTTTACTTTTTTTTATAATATTTTGGTATGATTTCTTTGTGATGAATAAATAAATTGTTTCTACTTTTCTGATTATGTATAAATAATTTTAAATATGAAACATTATAAAATTTTAATTTCATAAAGAAGCCTAAATATTTAATTTATTTGTGTTTGTGAAATTTTATGGGATTTCAACTATGAAAGGTAAATTAATAATGTTTTGTTGTGTCAAAATGAAAATGAGAGCATGTCCTTGGAATTGGGACATAATATTTACCCTTAGGTGGTATTTTTTATTTACTATTGAAGGCAGTTTTATTTTCTTATAAATTAATTGTGATAGTGTACTTATATTAAATAATTAATTAAATTCATTTACATGAATCATTTCTATAAAATAATTAATGAGAAATTTTGAGATATTATATATGGTAGAGATGACGAGGAATATTAGAGGAATTATATATCTAATAATATATAAATTAATGGCATGTCTAGTCAATTATGTTAATTGGGGGTTTTTGAATTAGATAATTGATGTGCAAGAGAGTGAAATTAAATGTTGTACTTTTGGGTTTTAATGGCATGAAAGTGATGGAAGAATTATAATAATTGACTTCTTTTTTGATTTATTTTTCCACTATATAAATTTTACACATACACTCTCCATTATCCCAATTATTTTAATAGAAAATCCCTGATATCATTGTGTCTTAGACTATTTAAGGGATATAAATGAGGAATGAAATTTAGATGAATGATTTTCTTTGGATTAAGTATTAATTTCATTCATGGAATTGAAATAGGTGACATGGAAGTATAGTCATTTAAATTAATATATTTGATTCTAAGAAAATATTTATCTATTATGGATAAATGATCAATTAGAATCCTATAATATTATTATTTATTAAATTGGAATAGGAAATGATATATGAATAAATAAATTTGGAATGAATATTCATGATAAACTATATCTATGAATACAATTTCATTTTAGAAAATTATTGATGTGAATTGGTATATGGTGCATATATAATGTAGAAAAGTGATGGAATATTAATTAAATTATAAAATATTATATGTTGAAAAATATGTATGTATCATAATGGTGTAAAATGATGAAAATGGATTTGAATAGAAAATTGAATATTTTTTCATGATTTTTTCTTATTATTCATATGAAATTATTTAATTAGTTATTTTGGATATTATATGGTATGATATCTATTTACAAATATTATAATATATTTTTTAATTACATGTGTTGATTGTTAACCCATAAATTATGAAATATAGTGTAAAATACATTAAGGGGAAATAGGGGTGGGATTATTACTTTTTTCATGGGTTGTTCCAAATAGGCAGGGGTCATTCCACTCATTAGTGAAATTTTATAGTATATCAGTTATGGTGTGAGGTGAAGTTGGAATGATGTACAAGACGACTGTGAAACTATAAAATAGGTTCATTCCATACACTATACTTTTGGAGTTTTTTGTTAGTGAGTTTTATGTAGTCCATTTAAATTCTATATGGGTTGTGTAATTATTGATCGGGGTTGTTTCATATATATAACGGGACTTGAATCCTGAAACATTGTGATAAATTTATTATAGTGAATTGTAAAAATTAAGGGATTATTTAATAGTGGTTTTGGAACTCAAATCTCATATAAAACTACAAACAAACCTCTATAGTGTGAATTAATAGAGTGTTGTGTGTGGAGATCTTTGAAAAGAACCAATCAAATGAGATAGATGATAGGATAATTTCATATAGAATTATAGAATTAGCTAGACCCAAATTCATTATCTAATTAAAGTTTGAGTAGGTCATAGTTTATTAAATGTTTTATACTAGTTAAATCCTAGTTTGAGTGAATATATAAATACTTGGCTAGAAATTATTATTTTACCTCTTTGATTATTATGGATATATGTTAATTACTTGATTGTTCATATTATGGGGATGGAAAACTTTGAATGTTAATATACAAACACTTACAGTTTTATAGTGTTATTTTATCATGAATATCATAAAAAAATAAACTAATAAAATTATTTCATTTAAAAAAAAGGTAGAAGACAACATCATGGGGGCTATAAAGTGCTAAAAACCTATAGAATTACCCCTGTAAATATCAATCTATCCAAGAGGGAGGGTTATGAATCTAGAAAAAATTATAGTATAATTAACATTATCATTGGAAGCTATGTAGTCATCATCTTGATTCCCTTCTCTGTAAGTGTTATATAGGGTAGTGTGGTCTTCGATAAAGGATTTACACATGATGATATGATAGATAATAGAACAAGGGAGAGAGATCTGATCTCAATGTGAGTGGAGGATGACCATAATTTATATCATTATAGAGGATACATCAATATTATTCTCACAACATAGTTCAATTTGGTTGTGAAAGGAACTAGAATCCTCTATAAGATAGTCACCCTTCCCAATATTTTCACAGAAGGTGAATATCATTGAACTGAAAGAGATACGAAAAATACCTCATCCACGTATAATACAGAATCAATATTACCTATCAACATAGAGATTTAATCCATTTAGGTGGGGGGTCCATCTAATCCAGTGCCCCTATATACTCTCTTTCTGCCTTATGGGGGATTTTACCATGAGATTTCAATATATATCTTATGGAAAGGGACATATCCTGGACTATAAATATGGGAACCTGATCATCCATTGAGAATTTAGATTTAAAAAACAAGAGATATTTCAAACCACAAACTCCTTCATGTTTGTATTTCATTCCAGATTCTTGGATGCACTTATAGTAGGCAACCTGGATTATCTATCTTGTCTTCTTTTCGTTGTTATTTCCTACAACCCTATTAAAACAAAAGTGATGAAAATCTCCACTTTTGTGATCTTGGGACATATCCATTATGAATTCACTGAAAACGCTCCAGATAAACACTTACTAGTCACCTTCAAAAAATATATAGCCCATACTTTCCTAATTTAGGTTCATATAGCTCATGCACTGTGATCCTAAGTTGAATCCATTCCATTTTATGTATTCATAAGTATGGAGTATGTGATTCATTATCCACCGTATTAAGAAATTATATTTCAGTGGGATGAATTTTCTTCAAAAGATACTTCCCCATGTATCATCCACACCATTGATATGCAATTAAGGTCTATATGTTTTAATTGATTATTTTCCAAGATATGTTCCCATGAAAATACTAGATTCCTTTCCATCATTAAAATGTTTAATTTTAAACAATTCACACTGCTTCTAGTTAAATACTACCCCAATGAATATGGGGTATTTTCTGGAGAGCCAAAAAATTGTTGGGTTCATAAACCTTGGATAATTGAGCACCATACCTACATAGTTATTATCCAAGAAGACAATATATATACATCATATAATTCATCACTAATTATGTAGAATATATTTAATGTTACTTTTTATATGACCATAATATGTGGAGGAGTTCCCAATTAGGTGTCTTAGAAACTTCTCATATTTTTTAAAAAAGAATCTTCCCAAAAAAGTCTGACCCTCAAAAACATCTCAATAGAACATTGATAGAAAAAAATCTATCATTTTAAAGACATCCCTCAAATATAACTCACCATTCCCTCAAGGTTTGTGCATTATTGAGAATATACCAAAATGGAATATTCCATCGAAGTGAGAATATCTAATGAATCAAAATAATATTTTATTAATACCTCCAGTGAATGCTTTCAGAACTGTACAAACTGATAGGACATAAATTGGGATTAACGCGAGGACACTATTCACCAAAGTGATCCATTCACTAAAAGAGAGGAATATATTTTTCTAGTTATAAACTCTTTTAGTAATCATGTCTTCTAACCCATTAAAATGGGGAATATTAATTCTTCTAGGTGAGATAGGATCCCCCATATATTGTAGAGGAAAACCTCTCCTATTAAAACCTATAAAATCTTAAATCAACATATAATTTCTTTTAGAATAATGTTTTGGGATATAAAACAAATCCAATCACAATTAAACATTTGGATACTCTACATCCATTAATCTTCCATATCCTTGTTAAATCCATGAATATACCTCCTTCAACCATTTAGGGAAAAACCATATCATCAATGAAGACATGGTAAGATACTTAATTAAAACCACTATTTATCCAATAAGGAAGAACATACCAAATATAGAGTGAGTGGGAATTTTATTTACTAAGAAAATCCAACATCAAGATTAAAAGACTAGGAGAAAACATGTCCCCTTGCCATAACCCCCTAATTGATTTCATGAACCTTCACTTTTTGGCCATAAAAAAATAGAGAACCATATAGAACATTAGAATCTGAAAAATAGTCAAATGAACTAAGTAGAGAAACCCATGAAACCCATTAACATAATAAAAATGTTATTTTCCAACCTCTCATATGGTTTTCTATGTGGAAATTAATGACAATATTTTAACCTAGAGCCTTCACATTGAAATCTTCAACCATTAAATGGGAAATTAAGCTATCACCTTAAATAAATATCAACATAATAAAACCATGATGCTAATATATGATCCCTTTGGAGAGTAGGTAGGATAGTCTTCTATTGAATATTCTCACTAACACATTGTAAAGAAAATCACACTTGCTGTTTGGTCTTAATTTGACCTGGGATAAAGGATCGTTCAATTTCAAGATTATAACCAAGGTAGCGAAACATGCCACTAATGAGTGACCACCTTCATGAATGAAGTCCAACATAGCCTCAAAGAAATCATTCTTAAATAGATTCCACATGACCATGTGGAAAGACCTCAGGAACACATCTAGACAAAGGCAACATTATAGACTGAGGGAGTTAACAACCACCAAAATATCATTTCATGCTGAATTGATTGAATCATAAAGTTGTTGTGATTGGTTACCACTCGATTAATGAAATAAAATATAGATATATTCCCTCACAAATATCTACTATTTATACAAGGGTTTACTTCAAAAAGTAATTTTTTATAGAAGGTTGCTTCTATACCACCCATGAATAATGGATCATTTGTGTAAGTCCCATCTTTTAGATGTATATTCTTTCTGAAAGTGTGAATATTATCATTAATAAAAGAATAAAAAATGAAATAGTATAGTCACCATCATTTAGCCACTATATTCTAGGTTGGTGACTGAGCGTCCCTCTCTTGATCCAAAAAAATATCAGACATATGGTTCTTCTTGTAAACAAGAATAACAAGAAGATTATCCTCCAAACCATCCTCCATCTAAGACTCGGGTTTATTAATATCTAGCTTTACGGAATCATTTTAAAGACAATTCAATGGTTAATTAATTTTCCAATAATACATGTCACCCTTCATATGTTTATAATTTTTTCAAAGACAACACACAAATAACCATTTATTAGTTTTTCCTGGGATTCTTTAACCATATGAGAAAATCTTGAATCATAGGGCCGTCAATTAGAGAAGAAGAAGCATCAAAACCCTACATTATGTGACCCCATATTGATCTTAATTGTAGAATGGTATGAGAGCACTTGAAAAATATGTGGTAATGTATAATTCATGTTATTAGTGAAACATTTATCCATTAGGATCTACACATCTCTTCTCCCATTTTGATTGTTACACTAGGCATACATATATCCTAAAAACCCAATTTCCATGATTTCAATTTATAAGGTAAAATTAATAAATTCTTGAATAGATTTTTATGGATAAAACCAACCCCTTTTATTATCTATGGAATCCACAATATCATTAAAATCTACACTAATAAACCAAGATGAGCTACCAGGGAAGAAGATTCCTAGCTCATAACAAAGTTTCTCCCCCGCCACCACCTCACACATGGAATTGAAAAATTAGATGAAATAGAAAATAGATTGAGTAATGATTTTTAACATAACAAAGGTCTTAGATGTTGACCCTTTCAACTGATATACAACTTTTCTATAAATTCCATATGTGACTGCTCACAGGATCACCATGCATGAAGCTATAGACACCCATCCCACAAGAATATTCAGATAACCTGGAGTAATTTTTCTTTTGTGTTCTATCACCATAACATGGAATGTAATATTATGTCGAATGTCATTTTCATGTAAATATGACTTCACCCAAGAAACTAATACCTGATAATTTCAAATTATAAGAGAAATCCTTGCATGAACTGACACCTAGAGATAGACCTGTATGCCTCAATATCACTACACTAGAGGGTATTACTAGAAAAACAATTTTGGGATTGTGATACGTTACAGACATTTCTGGGAGAGAAAAACCGTAGAATATTTTCCTTAAATGGAATTTAAAACACTAAGGGGTGATATGTATTGGTATAAAACACTTTGAAGGAATTCTTCGTGATAAGAGGGGAGTTACCCAAGGATATTAGATATAAAGGGTTGTTACGAGGTGTAGGAGAAAAATGATATAACCACTGATTTAACATTCAAGAGAAACTTAACTGGGGAATGAGAAGAAACCTACAAATAATGATAATAAACCTACAAATCTATCTAATTATTCCTTATACAATAATCCACTAAAGATATACCCAGCCCTCCTGGTCCATAGGGGAAGGAAGGGCGAGGAAATAAAAACATGAGATAAGGATTACATCACCAAAGGAGGTAAAGTAGAAGAGAAATACCTAAAAAATGAGGTTGAAATAATAAAAAATTCCAAGTATTTTCCTTCCTTCACACTTCCCCTGATCACTCAAAACACCAAAATGGAACCAGGAGATGACACCGGGAAATCGAAATTAAAACAAAAAAATACCCCCTTCATATTGATAGAGAGTTATGTTGAATAAGGTATTCCAAATATAATCTATAGGAATAAATATAAATGATCATCCACCCCCAAGTGACCACATCACAATATTGATTGAAAATACATGGTAGAAGAGGCTTCAAAAGATATAACTCTATGCATATTTGAGCAATTGAGGAGTCAGGATGACTGAGAGACCATTATTCCACACACAAGAAAGTCCCGAGTAAATCATTGATACACCATTCATAGGATAAGTTGAGGAATGATAATGGTAGACTAAGAATATATAGCCGTATCACTGCTTGAGAAGAGTACCTACCAACATAAACATTGGTAGACCATCTAGAGAGGGTAAAGAATTTGTTTCCAAACACACAATGGATTTCAAACTAAGAAATAATGAAATAATACCTTAAATTACATAACATATAAAGTGAATTATGATGAATAAATGACACCCAATATTGAGTGGATAGTCCAAAAGTACCTAAAAATCTTAAAACTCTTGTAGATACAACCGCTTTAGACCAAAACAAGCCAATAACATCCAATTATGAACGTCTAAGGCCCCACAAAAAGAATATCCTAGTAAATCAAGCAATGATAAACCCTAAAAATAAATTATTCATGGAATAACCATTGTAATTTAAACAATAACTAGAATAGATTCCTCTTATGAGGGAATATATTTGTGGACAGAATCTTTCATCACTTTCTGGTTGAGAATAGCTTTGGATCCCAAATAAAAAAGGCATTCCGGGATTACCTAAGGGGACCCCATCAGAAGGGTGAGTATAAGAGGAGGAATGAAGACCCATGAATTATGACGGGTGAGGAATTTACATCTCTGGGATAGGAGAGAGAAATATAGCACTATTTTTTTTTGAATTTACAGAAGTGTAAGAGGTACGTTCTTATGGGGAGCTAAGAAATCCATCCACAATATTTTTGAATGTAATAAACACAATTCATGGTAGTTTTCATGAATTTTGATTATATTTTAGGACATAAAATATATAATATATTTAATTTGGTTGATTTTTTTTGTTCCAATGTTCATGGTTTTGGTATAAATGTTCAATAGATGAAAATTCATTCTATTACTAAAATTTATAACTTTGATGTTGTTTCCATCCCATTGCATATTACAAGAAGGATTTGAGGTTTAAAATTGATCACACCACCTATATATAAAGGTATTTAGTGGGGGTTGGGTTTTAAAAAGGAAGTATCAATGAATTTGGATGAGAATTATGTTGGAGTTCAGGGTTATCCATATGTGAGGTTTTAGTTGTTTTGGGATAATAAGGGAAAGAGTGTTAGAGGTATTAATTATTTTTCTGAAGGGATAGAGAACCCAACTAGGTTGTGGTAGCTAATGAATTCATATATAGGGGCTCTGAATATTAATTGACTAACACATATAATTAGGGAATTGGTAACATGTTACTGTTAAGTTGATTCATATATCATATATTTTTTTAGACATGATCTATGAACCGGATTTATTATGTTAAGGTAACTATTTTATGATTGATAGTTGGTAAATTATTATTATCTATATTTAATTTATCTCATTGTTACACTATGATCCAATCCTTATTAGATTATGATATTGAACATGGTTTCATATCATATGAGAACTTCCATGTAGAGTAATGAGTTTGGATTTGTTGGATTTATACATATTAAGTTTCCTCAAATTTTTGATAAGGATAATGATAACATTATATAAGTACTCGAGTATGAGGGCTTTACTCCTAATACCGTAATAAAAAATGAACTAACTATAGGATTTATTGTTGATGATGTGATCACATGTGCTTATCAGTTTTTATATTAGAATTATTTCATGATACTAATCGCTTTGTGGGTGGTCATGATTCTAGATAGCGGAAAATTTTCTATATAAGATTATTTTTTATTTTTACTATTAATGTTATCTATATCAATTATATAACTTTCCATGATGAGATTACAATTTTCCAAGAGTTATTAAAGTTAATATGAAATGGGGTGAATATTCCATTAAAAATTTATTAACTAAATCAAATAATTATCTCAGTAATATTTATTAAAACGCAATAAAATATGAATATGTGTATGGTGTTCAAATAGTTATGCATAAGAATATAGGAATAAAAGAATAAAAATACTTTTATATTAGTTTTCTTCACCATGAATCTACGCTACTCTTTAGTCCCCATTAACTTGATGATAGGAATAATAATAACTAAAACAGAGAGAGAAAGAAGTATTTTACATGTGAAGACTCAATATATCCTATTATAGGGTAGAATGAACATTTTGAACCATTTCCTGAAATAAGAAGAACAAAATATTTTCTAAGGAGAATCTCTAACCTATCACTTTTCCATTTATGGGTGTTTACAAAACCGTGTCTATTATATAAGATAAACCAAACCTAGGTGAATGAATTTTAATCTGGTAAGTACAACCCAAAATTAAATTTTAATGGAGTTATAGACATTTTTAAAAACTATGAAATACATAAACATTTACAAAATAAAAAAACTAATACACATTTCAGAACATGTTGACAATGACGGTTGGTGTGGATTAGTGATCCTTATATCATCATTATTTGATAGAGAATAGAAAAATTTTAGGAAAACAAAAATCCCTAAAAAATCATCAAAGTTGAATTTTAATGACCCAATCAATTTAGTGTTTGAATAATTCATCCAGCTTAGGGTATACATTCTACCACATACCATTACTATTATTTATAGAAATAATTTTTCAACAGATAGATATTCCTCAAAATTATGTGTAATATCTCTAAAAGGATATTTACAAAGTCTTCAACATACATTTAAAAAGGGTTTGAAATAAAAAATGAAACATTTACATTTCCTTTATTTTAAGGATATTGGTTAAATTAATTATTTTTTGCCTTGTTCTTCATTCCAACCACTGTTACATGGAGGACCTACATATAATACCATCATGAGGAAAAATAATGGAATTCAATACATAGTGTAAGGATAAAACATTTTATGCATTGAATAGTTAAGGATAATAAGTACACTACATGAAGGTAGTTGTTTAATGGTAAACATGTTTTTACATGGGATTCATAATGGTGTAAATGATTTTAAATGGGATGAATAATGGAATATGAGTGTTGCGAAAGGATAGAAAAGTTGTGTAAGGGTTATCCAACATTTTCAGTTTTCTTGTAAGGGTAATATGTATCTTATGTATGGGAAAACATATTACCGAAATGTAACAGGAATACTATGTAAGGGTAAATTAAATTTTTTACTTGTTACTTAAGGGTATGTCAGCATTGAGTAAAGGTAAACAATAAATTCCATACACCACATAAATATAGCTATTTTTCTATATAAGGGTGGATAACATTAATTATATTTCATATAAGGTTAAGCTTCAACTTATGTAAAGGTAAAAAAAAATTACATAACGGTGTTTAAAGGTAATAGAAACTTCGAAAAAAGGTCATTTGAGCTTATGCAAGGGTAAAATAAATTGAACTACTTATAGAAGAGTAATTAAGTGTTTCTAAAACATATATTAGGGTAAAACCAGGCTAGGTAATATTAAATAATAATTAAAACCACTCACATACGGGTAGGAAAAATGTTACATAAGGTTACACAAACTCGTGTATGGCTAATAGGAACATTTTCAGGATTACATAAAGTAAAAAATAAATATTAGGAAATTATTTTTTCAAAATAGTATAAAAAATAATAAAGAATAATAAAAATAATATGAATAAATAAATGGAAATTAAATAATTATTATATTTTCAAAAAAATATTATTATAAAAAACAATAATACATGCATTAAAATAAAATATAAACACATGTTATAAGATATACTAAAACATAATATATGTGATAAACATTAAGTCAATTCAATTTATTATGAAATATAATATAATTCAAATATCTAATTTATAATGAATCAAGTAGAGAAAAGGATATGAGAATTTTAATTTTTTGACTACTTAAAACATTAATTCCCATAAGAAAATTAAATAATTCTACAAATATTATTTTAGATTTATCAAAACAACAAAACCTGATCTACTAAAACTAATAATTTCTCTGATCTAAAAATTTTCCCTTTTTTGTGAATTGAAATTATGAATTTATAATTCAATCACTCAAAAATATTACCAATCATTTTAAAACATAGCGAAAACTATTTTGTAAAAAATTCATTTCCACTTTTTTTCACACTAATTATATTAAAATAATTAAAGCATACGAAATAATCAAATTTAAAAAAGATGGAATATAATTTCCACAAATTAACATGATTACATAAAATAAAGTAAACAACCTGATTTAAAAAATGTATATGGTCAAAAAATATATATTCAAAACTCCCTCAACCCATAATTAGATAAAGTGATAATTCTGAAACTAATAAATCCAAACTAAAATTTAAACATTAACTGTAAAAAATATTTTTCCAAACAATTCATTATTTAATATTTAAGGGAAATACTCCCCCTAAATTGATTCAATATAAAAACTAAAACACTTTGATAGTATAATTTTTCCCTAAATATTTTCGTCTCTTATAAAATATTCAATTAAATTTAAAATTATTTCCAAAAATTTAAAAAATGAAAAATAAATTTAGAATATTCAATTAAAAAATAATTAATTAATTTGAAAATGATTACTATGCATAATGAAAAAAAAATATTTTGATGCATGGTATATTTTAAAAAATTTATTATCCATATTTAATAACATATTTAATGATTATGAAAGATGAATGAATTATACTTTTAAAAATAGATTTAAAATTTTAAACTACACATTCTAAAACGTATTTAGAACCTATATTTTTTATCTTGAAATATATATTCATTATAAATAAAAAATGACAATCAATTATAAAACTATTATCATAAAAAAGCTTTAACAACATATTTTAACACTTAAGTATTTTAAATAAGTTTAAATATCTATAGGGGTAATAATAACAAACAAGTGATAAAAATATTATAAACCACATCATAACACATAATTTTTGGTAGTGTTCTTTTATAAAAGTTATCACTTAAGAAATAAAATAGTTGTTTCAAATTAAAGTGAATTACCTAAGGATCAAGTATAATTAAAATATACACTACCACTAAAATATGGTATATATTCAATATTATATTCAAATAATTTATATGGATTCCTAAATAATTAAATTATCTAACTTACATGCATGAATAAAAGAAATTAAATATATAAAAATAAGGTTTCAGGACATATAAACAAATAATTTAAAAGCATGACACCATACAAGTTTACAAAAATTATAGAATATGAATTCTGTATATAGGATAAATATTTACCTTGGAATTTAGAAAATCTTTAGACCTATTGGATTTGAATATAAACATTTTTGAACCCATGTTGTACAAGTGTTAGTCCTCTTAACATTAAAATAATATTTTGAAATAAATATCCTTTTTTTATAATGACTGTATACGATTTAACGATCAATATGATGCATAGAGTCCAAATGTCACATAATAAAAATTAGTTACTATATAAACTTGTCTATTAGTAATTTTGATGAACACAGTAGTAAAAATCATAGGAATATACTTGTTGTAACTAAAAAATTATTTTTCTTTATTCAAATTATTCATAGACATCATCTTGTAAATTTTTTTCTCCCCACATTATAATTTTACACAAGGTTCCTTTTTGTCCAAATACTTACATTATATGTTTTTCATTCCCTTTTTGAGGACATTCCATGTCTTTATAGATTTTCTAATTTGAGTATGAAGCAGAATTTCATAGTTTAGTATTCTCCTTCTTTAACTTCATGAATTATTTCTAAAATATAGAAATTTTATTTAAAAACAATTTAAATATCATTTCATGATCTTCATTATATTTAGACATAAAATCATTATGAATTTTATTCTCATTTATTAAATTATCATTTTATTTTTGAATATTTGTATGCTAATTATAATTAAAACATGATAAAAAAATTTATAATTATTTTTCTCTTTACCTACAATTTTATTTTCCTTTTTCAACTTAACACAATACTCACTATTTTTTCAATCATCTATATAGATATTAAATTACCCACGTTTTATCTTTATTTTTTGTTTTTTAATTATTTATAATGAGCACTTTCATAGACACTTTCATCACATGAACTTCTATATGAATAAAAATTTGTTTCACAATCCGAATTTGTAGTAACAAAGGTTGGAATTCATAAAGGTGAAAATGATGATTCATGTACCTAATCATGTGTAACCATCAAATAAATATAACATATTTTCATCGCACTTTTGGATTCTTCACTTCTTGAACTTGACTCCTTGGTTCAACTCCAACCAACATGACAATATGGCATAATATCCTTCTTGTATTTCTTGTCTTCCCCTTTTTTATTTAATTTTGGAGGATTATATATTATTTTTTCTACCTTCTTACATTTATATCATGTTAATTGTGAATAATATTTGTATTTACTTGACATACCATTCCTTTTTAATCCCTTCATATAATTCTATAATCCTCCTTCCTCAGAATTTTTTTCTTTCTTCACAAGATCTTTTAAACATTTAAAATTTTGATTAAAATAATTTCATTTTTCATTACAAAAGATACTTTTAAATTAATTAAAATAGGAGAAATTAATATTCTTAAAATATTTAAATTTTACTCCCTTCAGTTTTTTGAAAAATTTCACTACCACTAATCTATAATTATATCTCATTATGAATAAGAGATATAATAAGTTAATCTATAGTATATTGGATAAAATACATGCTTTCTTCAATTGAAACCCTATTTTAGTGAAAATTATTTGGTAATTCTTAAATTAATATATCAATAATTAATTTATTCTTCCTAGCTTCCATGAGAGAGACAATTCCATTCACTATATTGGTAAATGTTTTGTACATATCACTGATGTTGTCACAAACATATGTTCTGAATTCCTAAAAATTTGAATTATTTATTACTAATTTGTTTTTATATATCTTATTAGTTCCATGATGAGTATCTTTTAATGTCCTCAAAATTCCATTATATGTTTTTTTGTGATGAAATATGATTATACATGATTATAAAGAAATCATAATAATATAAATGTATGAATTTATAATTTAGAATATGTAAGATCCCACCCTTTTCCAGAGTTGTCCAATGTGTTTTTACTGGTAATAGATTCTATTAGGTTGAGTAATATTAAATGGGTTTCTACATTGGGGTGTGATTGGGTGAATATGGAAAGAAATTGAAGCAAATAAGGTTTTTCATGGTGGGTGCATGTTTAGTGCAAACCTTGCACTCGAGTCCAGCAAAATGTGCAACCATAGATAGTATAGAGTTTCAAGGATAGAAATAAATTTGAAAAATAATTTTCCTTGAGAGGAAAATTTTTGAACCCCTAAAATAATAGTCACACGGTAGGTATAAAATTTAGGAAATCATATACCCCTTCCATGGAAACCATGCACGATATTTTTTAATGGGTAAAAAATTAGTTTTTAATTCCACCAACTCTTTGAACTCACCCATTACAACCCTAACTAAACGAATTAGGATTTTTGGTGATTTAATAAATTTTCGAATGGATTCCAAGGCTTTCTGACCACTATTATTCATGATTTGAAGCCTAGATCGAAGATCCACATATCTCCTGGTAAGTGGATCCTATCCCATTTCATTACCATTCACCCTCATTCCTTCTCACATTATTTTATTGGGATGTTATCTTATATTTTCTTATATCTATATCTAGATTTTGTGAATCTATAACTATGATTGTTGGTCTAGTATTAGAATTAAAGAGATATTAATTTTTTATCTTTATTTACGGTTTTAGATCTAGATCCTATTCAACATCGTTGTGTTGCTAATTTTTTGGGATTTTCTTAGGGTGATCATTCATCAATGAATCTAGGTAGGTGGTCTGTTATTCAAATCCAAATTTTATTATCAATTATGTGTATGTGATTGTAGAATTTATAGAGCCTGTTTATAAATTTAAATTCCAAATTGAATTAATTAATGTGTCAAATTAATTAATTGGGGAATTATGTATTTTATTGATTAATGGGAATTACGGAATAAGGATTATTAATTAGTGAATTAAATATCAAAGTAATGAATTGGAAAATTGGGGAGAATCAATTATTCAAAAAAAAATTTAATGGTTCATATGTAAATAATGAATAATTAATGGGTAAATTAATTTTTAGATGATGAGTTTGTGAAATCGTTAATTAATATTTTAATTAATTAATTGAAGAGATGTTACTAATTAATTAGTGAATTAATTAATATGAAAATATGGTTAAATTAATTTTAATTAATTAAAGGAATTTATATTATTAATTAATTGTTGAATTAATTAATTGAATTTTATTAAATATGATAAGAATTAACTAATGGAATTTGTGGTGGTTAATTGTAATAATATGATTAGTGTTGTTTAATCATGGTTTATGTGACAATGTGAAAGCATTTGATAATGAGATACATGTGTTTTTGTGTTATGTTATAATGTATATACATGGTTGATAATTTGGGTTCTAGACATGATGATCTATTAAAAAATCAATATATATGTATTATTGATAAATTGGGTTCTATACATGATGATATATGCCAATGATTAATATATATATGCATAGTTGATAAATAGGGTGCTTGAAATGACGATCTACGCTAATGATTTTTATGAATGGTTGATAAATGGGGTTCTAGATAAGATGATCTATGCTAATGAAACATATGCATGGTTGGGAATTGGGGTGCTAGACATGATGTTTTATGCCCACGATATATATGCATGATGGATAAACATTGTTCTAAACATGGCGTTCTACACCCAAAACATTGGAATTAGACTATGATTCTAATTGGACAAAATAATAAAATTGGTATGACATGGATAATGTAATACCTTATCCAATAATGAAATGTGAATTGAATAGGTAACATAGTTCAGACATTTCATGGTTTGAATAAGGTATTGAGGTATGGTTTTCATTTGGAACCCAATGATCTATGTGGTTTAATAAATATTATTTTATCAGTTGATAACTATTTACTTTTGAATTTTAATTATTTATTTGTAAAAATTAATACACTTTTTATTGATTGGATTTATTTTAGATACTATTGATGGTGTAATACTGAGTTGTACTCACATACAACTCGGGATGCATGATTGGTACCCTAATATACCTTATTGTTGTAATAAAGGTTAAGGGAAAAGGTCCTATGTTAGATAAATAATTTAGAGATGGTTAATGATTGAGAGAACTAGACATCGTTTGGGACCCACTGGGAGTCATTGTTGTCTCTATTTAGGGTTTAAATTTTTGACACATGATAGGTATATTAGTATGGAATGGTTTGTTCTTGAGTTGGATATTATTTCTCTTTCTTTTATTGTGTTGAGATATTGTTGTTGTTTATAGATATTTATATAATTCCACTATTTTTTATTTTCTATTATGGTTTATAACTATGATAAAATAGTGTATAGTCCCCCCATGATCGACTTATCAGACCCTCACTTCTAGTCTCAAGTCTTTGGCGTACATGGAGGCATTCCTGAGG
The DNA here is from genome assembly GCA_963277665.1 of Viscum album. Classification (NCBI taxonomy): domain Eukaryota; kingdom Viridiplantae; phylum Streptophyta; class Magnoliopsida; order Santalales; family Viscaceae; genus Viscum; species Viscum album. Next base: position 597,298,741 of record OY728127.1, read on the forward strand.
TCATGTTGTAGACCAGATCACGGAACCAATGTGTGGCACCTGGGTTGGGATATTAAAAAGTTGTATTATATCTATTTTCCATTTGATATGCTAGAAAAGAGGTTGTGACCTTTTAGGAGGTATGATTATGATAATCCAACAATGGAGGAGGGGCATGAAACACCCCTTTAAATGGTATTGTGGATACCTTCTCCATCATGTGTCCTTTTCCTGGGGATTTCTGATATCCAGAGACCATGGAATGAAAAACCATGTGGGATTTTCCTAAATAAGACAATATCCTGATCATGGGATGGACTGGACTTTTACAAATGATATTAAAGGCCGATTTTATTTTTTTATTTTTGTATTACAATTTACAGAAGGTAGACATGAGAAAATGAAGAGTAAGGGCTTGGAAATGAGCTTGTCCGAGGGAGTTTCAAAACCATGTATGGGGGAAAAACTCAATTACTCAAGGTGGGATTGTGGTTATTTATGTTTTTTTATAGTTGAATATTATTTCACCTTGGGTGATACAGTTGTTGTGTGATGTGAAAATTTGTTTTTTGATATTTTATGATAAATGATGCATGGCCTGGGATGGAATGAGAGTTGATTCTTCATGAATCATTGTAGTCACTCAGGATTATTTTGTGACATGCATCATTTTTGGAACACATGAGAAAATGGGTTGTGTGTATGTTGTTGGAATGGTTTTCAGTGCTTGCAAAATTGAATTGAAAATTGTGCCTAATCTGAAATTGAAAATGGTAAAATGATGAAAAATGTTATTAAATGGGTGTCTAAATGAGAATATTGATATCAATGTTTTACCCTTAAAAACTAGGACCTTGGTGTGTGATAGTTAAGGGTAGTGATAACACCTCACTTTGGACCGTGTGACAAGGTTTGGGGAAAAGACATGTGGTGACTTTCTAAGATTATTCCACTTATGTAAATGTGATAATGTGGTGTTTTGAGTCCTAATATATGTCTTTGGAATTGTATATAATTTTTTTCCATAATTATTCCTATTGAGGGGATGACATGAAGATATGGTTGCAGATGATTTAATAGTAGTGGAACATAAGGCACCGATAGTGCTGGGTGAGGAAGTAGGGGAGTAGTTCTGATAGAACTTCACTTTCTTCATGAAATTCTTAAAAAGATACTGATAGAGGGTTGTGAAGAGAATGTAGGACCTTAAAAGGAAGATTTAGTTATAGAACCTTCAAAATTTTAGTGGAGTTGGTGGACCTAAGGGATATGAGTTTTGGGTTGAGTCCATCAAGACAAAATTTCACCATTTGGATAGTTTGGATGAAAAGATATTCCATCTGGTAGCTTAAATTCGTCGAGGATCAATAAAGTGCATGTGGGAAAATCATGTGAGGGATGAAAATGATGAAGTTATGCTATGGAAGGGTTTTTATGGATAATTTCTTAGATAAATTCTTCTTAGATATGATGAGATAAGATAGATAAGAAGAGTTAATGCGGCTGACTCAGTAGAGCATGCCCATGATGAACTATATTGGATGCTTTACAGATTTGCAGCACTTTTCTCTAGTGTTTGAGGAAGTTGAGGCTTCTTATATAAAATGAATTTAGGTTGCACTTAAGTAAAAAATTATGTACCATTTGAATATCTTCTTGGTGAAGAAGTATTCATAATTGGTGTATTAGGCTCTCATCATAGAGGGGAAACTGAAGGAGGATTCTAGTGGTAGATATGTGGTTTCTTCTGGATGATCTAGATGTACGTAATCTAATAGAAGTAATCATTGTTATGAGAAATTTATATAGAGAAGTGGGAATCAGAGTATCATTTAAGTTGGATCAGCTACTCAAGATATTACCCATGTTCTTTTACCCCAATGTGGTAATTCGAAACACATCTAGAGACATTTTCCACAACAAACACTAGAGTTATGATATTTTGTCTGTATGAGACATCTATAGAGGTTCTAGAGGAACCTGAGATATATGGTTAGTGATGAAGGATGTAGAAATAACTAGGGTGATTGATGTCGATCATCTGAACCATATGAGTTTGGTAGCTGGATTTATGCTAGATGAGGTGGTAGAGTCAGTGGATGTGGTGCTTCTGGGAATGATCTCCCATTTTAATAGAGTGGTGAATCTCAGGGGACTCGGACAACAACACAAAGAATAGGGGTAGGATAGTTTCATGTGGTGGAGACCACACTTGTGGATGGATAGGCAGGACATTTGAAAGTGAAAGGTACTATTCTTGTGGGTTCTATATTATGTAGTGCCATATTTGATACAAATGCCTCTCATTCCTTCATATATGAAAAACTTGTTAATGGTTTGAGCCTTTAGGTGGAGTTTATGAGAGGGTTTTTGATGATTAATACACTATTGCGAGTACGGTCTTAAGTAATTTGTTTGTGAAACGGGTGTTATTACATGATCAATGATTACATTTTTCTCTAGGATCTCTATATTCTTGATATGTTTGGATTTGATATAATTATGGGTTTTGAATAGCTTTTTTCATACCGAGCCCACATTGATCTTTACTAGAAGAGAGTGTCCTTTAAGACTCTAAATGGTGAGAATTAGAATCACTCTAGTGAGTGGGATATCCATATATGATGAGTATTTCCAATTACTAAGAAACTAGGAGATCTCACAACCCATGTTTCTAGTTTATTATTGGAAAGAAGTTATACAAAGAAGGATGCCATTCCAATAGCAGTGGACCTATTTTAGGATGACTTTCCCGAAGTCGTATTAGGGTTTCCACTAGAGAGAGATGTGGAATTTACCCCTGAGATCATGCATGGTGAAAATCCAGTATCTGTTCCACCATATAAAATATAACTGAAATAACATCAAGTAAAAAAGACTCAGATGAATGATTTAGAGGATAAGGGATTTATCAATCCAAGTAATTCACCTTGGGGATCACTGATGTGGTTTGCAAAGAACCCCGATGGGAGTTTGAAATTATGTGTTTATTATTGGAAGTTGAACAAGATAATTGTAAAGAACCATTTCTATCTTCTGTGAATCGATGACCTATTTAAACAGTAGAGAGGATCTTTTGCATTCTCAAAGGTCGACTTGAGATCGGGGTATCTTCAATTGAGAGTTAGGGTTTATGATATACTGAGGAACAATTTCATAAGTATGTAAGGCCTATTTTAGTTTTCTTTAAAGTCATTGGTGTTGAATAATTCACTAGGAGTGTTTATGGCCTTCATGAACATCGTCTTTCATCTGTACATGGATCATTTTGTTTTTCTATTGTTAATGAAATCTTGGTGTACTCAAATACACATGATGATCATGCCCAATATATTAAGATCATCTTGAGTACACTGAGAGAGTATAATATATACACCAATCTATCTATGTGTCATTTTTGGATCGATCTTGTACACTTATTGGGAAACATTATCTTGGAGAGAGGTGTTTCAGTAGACCTAGAAAAGGTTCAAGAAGTGGTTTCTTAGGAGAAAGAAAAGAATTGATTTGATATTCATAGATTTCTGGGACATTCTAGATTCTATTTATGATTTCATCCATGAATTTTCCCATTTTCAGTGCTACACTTGGGATTTACCAAAAAGGGGATAACGTTTATTTGTTGGAATCTTGTGAGATGGACTTCGAGGAGCTAAGTAAGTGTTTGTTGTCATCACTAATGGTCATCCATCCTATGCCAGGTGATGAGTATAAATCATATTAAAATTCTTTTGGTATCAGACATAGAGTTGTGTTAATGTAGGGAGATTAAGTTGTGGTGTATTGGTATCCAAAGGTGAGCCACATGGGAGTAAATACCCTATGCATGACCTCTAGATGGAAGCTGTGGTTTAAAACTTAAAGTGTTGGTGATATTATCTATTGGGAGAGAATTTTAAAATGTTTTGCGATCACAATATCATAAATTATATCTTTTCACAACGAGATATGAATCTTCGGAAATAATGATGGGTTGAGTATATAAATTATTATAATTTTGAGATGGAGTATATGCTAGGAAAAGGGAACACCATGGATAATTTCATGAGTGGTAAAATGCAAAATTAGATGGTTCTAATGTCTAGTGTTGAGTGTAAGATTATGGGTTTATTGTATGAGATGCATGTGGTGGTTTAGAAGAGTTATAAGAAGATGAATTTGGAATCAGTTTTAGTGGATTATAACCCCTTGAAAATTATCCAAGAAATGTATTATGAGTATTCAGAATATTTGACCTTGAGGGAAGACCTAGAAGGCGAGGATTCACCTTCTGATTGGTTCATACAAGAGTATGAGATCATCTATGTCATAAATCAGGTTTTTTACTAAGAGAGTGTGAGAGGAGCTCATGTAGGAATTTCATGACTCGAAGTGGGTGATGCATCCAGGTGTGATCAAAATGTACAATGACCTGTGGTGAAATTTCTAGTTTCCGGGAATGGAAAAAATATAGAAAGGTTCATGAAAAGATGTTACACCTGTTAGTAGGTAAATTAATATCATCAAAGACCTGGATGTTTGCTCTAGCCATTTCCCATTCTAAAATGGAAGTGGGATGAAAAGAAAATGGAACTTAAGGTGGGTTTCCTGAAGACATCAAGGATGAATTATTCTATTTGGGCTATTATGGATCAAATGATGAATTTAATTCATTTTATTCATATATAGGAGACATTCTCAATAGAGTAGTTTGGGGATTTGTATGTTTGATAGATAGTCCATTTTTAGAAGGTTACAGAAACTATATGTTTAGATCTTGACTCATGTTTCACTTCAAGCATCTAGTAGGGATTTAAAAAGATGCTTGATATGCAGGTATTATTATGGATGAACTTCCACCCAGAGAAAGATGGGTAGTTAGAGCATAAAATAGAGTTTCTTAAGGATATGCTGTAAGAATGTCCTCTTAACTTCTGTGGGTCTTGAGAGAAACACCTACCTTTTGTGGAGTTTTCTTATAACAATATTTATCCAGAGTAGATAAATATGACACCATACATGGAATAACATGTTGGTATACACAGATCTCCTTTATGTTGGATGGAGGTAGGTGAGTCTTAGTTTTTGAGATTGAGTCTTGTGTATGAGACATTAGGTAGGAACATCTAATTTTTAAATACAAGTCTATGACTCAGAGTAGAAATAATTCATAAGATGATAGGCATCGATGACCCCTAGAGTTTACAGAGGGCGATTTTTTATTCATTCAGGTGCGACCAAGACTTGGTAACCACAACATAAATAGTTAGGGTAAGTTGACACCCAGGTTCATTAGACAATTTGATGTTGTAGAGAGAATCAGTCTACTGGCATACTGATTGGATCGTCCATTGAAGTACAATGCTATGTATAATGTATTCCATGTATCACAACTCTTATAATATCACCCCAAACATTTTAATGTGATCAATGTGGATGATGTTGAACTTGGTGTAGATGAATCCTTTGAGGAGAATCAGATACATGTGTTGGATTATAGTGAGAAAGTGTTGTAGGGAATGACCATGGTAATATTTCATGTATTATTGAACCATGGTTATGTGCAGGAAGAAACATGGGAAAGTTAAAAAAAATAGGGCTCAGTGGAACATTCTTTATAGCTCATAATCTTAGGGAATCCTGGGAGTGAAGATCGAGGAATAGCTATTATAAGGTGGGGATATTGTATGATCTCAACCTTTTCGAGTGTTATCTCAGGCATGTTTAAATGTACTATTTTTCAAAAAATTGAGAACTTTTTGGTTGGGGTTACCTTGGAGTGTGTTTTTGGTGAATTTTTATAAAATTTGAAGGAAAGGGGGTTGTTCACAATATCACCACGGTTAGTGGAAAATGTGCACCATGACCTAGAAAACTGTACAAACCATGATAATGGTTACTTATACAGCTAATAAACTTCATGAGAAAAAATGCACCCTAATATGAGAAATAGTGAACCCCAAAAATATAGGCTCATGGAAGGCACATAGTTAGAGAAAACATGCACCCTTTTATAGGAAACATTGCATAGTATTTTTTTGCGGCCCATAAATTAGTTTTGATTCTCTTGAGCCCCCAAAACTCACCCAATTCGACCTAATATCAGACCTAAATTTTTTTAATGATTTGTGAGTTTTCAAAGAGATTATAAGGCTTCCTGACCCATATTATTTATGATTAAAAGTTCAGATCTAATATCCACACCTCTCCTAGATAGTGGATCCTATCTCGTTGCATTCTCATTCATCCTCCTACCTTATATATTATTTTGAGGGAATTTATCTTATGTTTTTCTAGAGCTAGATCAAGATTTTTTGAATCTATATCTAGGATTTTGTTTCTTGAATTAAATAAGTAAATATTCATTTTTTTATCTTTATATATGGTATTAAATGTGGATCCCGATCTATGTCATTGTGCTGTTCAATTTTTGAGGATTTCCTTTGGGTGATAATTTATCAATGAATCTAGGTAGGTTGTATATTATTGAACTAAAATAGTATTATTATCAATTACATGTATATTATTATAGATTTTATAGAGTTTTTTTTTGATTTAAATTATAGATGGAGTTAATTAATGTGTTCAATTATTTAACTGAGGAATTGGGTATTTGATTGTGTAGTGAAAATTAGGGAATACAGATAATTAATTGGTGTATTAATGATTAGGGTAAAGAATTGGAAAATTGGAGGAAGATAATTTTTTGGTCAATTAACAAACTATTGAAGTGTAAATTTAGAATAAATAAATTGTGAATTAAATATTATATTTCAATTTTTTCAAAGCATTTGTTAGTTATTTAATTAAATAGCTAAATAGATGGGATTACTTAATTTGTGAATTAATTTAGGGGAACAATATAGTAAAATAATGCTTGAATTAATTAATGGAAATTGATATTATTAATTGATAGTCATATTAATTAATGGTATTGGATTAATGAATTTATGAATTAATTGATGGATGTTGTGGTGGTTAATTGTGACAAGATGGTTAATGTTATTTAATCTTGGTTGAAATGAAAATGTGAAAACATGTGTTAATGAGATACATGTGAAATTATGATATGTTATAATGTATATGAATGGTTGATAAATGGGGTTCTAAAAATGACGATCTATAGAAATGATAAATATATATACACGTAGTTAATAAATGGGGTTTTAGACATAATGATCTAGGCCAATGATAAATTTATATATTCATAGTTGATAAATGTGGTGCTAGACATTAGAATATATTCCAATGATATGTATGCATGGTTGAGAATTGGGGTTATAGACTTGATGATCTATTCCAATGAAATATATGTATGGTTAAGAATTGGGGTTCAAGACATTATGTTCTACGCCCATGATATATATACATGATTGATAAATGTGGTACTATACATGGAATTCTACACAAAAAATGGTGGCGTTGGAATATTGTTCCAATTGGCTTTAATAAAGAAATTTAACTGACACGTATAATTTAACCCCTTGTTTGATATTGAATTGTGAATTGAATATGTGACATAGTTCAGACTAAGCATGATCCAAAGTTGGTACTGAGGTATGGGTCTCTTAAGGAACCCCATGGTCTAAGTGGTCTAATAATGATTAATTAATAACGTGATAACTATTTACATATGAATTGAAATTATTTATTTATAAAACTACATAAATTTTTTATTGAACAGATTTGTTTTAAAAATCATTGGTTGTGGTCGAATGAGATATATTCACACCCTACACAGAATACCTAAATGGTAGTAGAATTGGCATTCTTGTTGCAAGATAGGATAAGGGAAAAGGCCCTATATTAGATGGATGAGTTGAGAATAGATCATGGGTGATGGAACTAGACATAGTTTAGGACCCATTGGGAGTTGTAAGTGTCTTTCCTTTGGGTTTACATTTTAGACACTTGACACCTAATTTAAGATGGAAGTTTTTCTACATTAGTAGGATATTGTATCTATTTCATTGATTTACATGAGATATTTTTATTGGTTATAGTTAAATATATGATTCAACTAATGGTTTTTGCTTTGTATGGTGTATTACTATAATAAAATAGGGTATAATATCCCCATAACTGACTTACCAGAACCTCACTACTCGTTGTTAGCATCTGGCGTATGGGTATGAAGACTTGAGGTTATGTGATTGATCGAATTGGGAAACCCATGTGTGGGACCCAAGTTAGGATGTTACAACACAAACTTGGTATCTTCATTTCCAATTAGTGTATCCAAATCAACATCAGGATGTTTAAAATTTTTAATTACAATTTCCCCATATTCAGTACCAATATATTTCAAAATACATTCATATAATCCTTCCAATATGTATAGTCTCTTCCATTGAATTGAGGTGGCTGTAGAGGATTTTTGACATTATTTTACAAGATTTAAATTGAGAACTAGAATGGTATTTTTTTAGAATATTATATAAAGGAAAGTGTTAGTATCATAAAATTAGAAAAAATAATAGTGAAAAAATATACATTAAAGAATCTCCTCTGATACCAGTTGTTTACCCAAAGTTATTAATTTGGAAAATATACTATATGGGGTGAATAGTATTTCTCAACTATTAAGTCTTAATCAATGAATTGTTAATGTGATATTTATTCAAAGGAAATGGAATATGAATGTGATTATAGTGTTCAAATAGTTAAGTAGAAAAATAAAAATAAATAATAAGAACACCATGATTTTTATTATAGTTCAGTTCACCATGAACAATACACTACCTTTAAATCCCCTTAAACTTAGTGAGAGAGTTGGTAATCACAAAAAAATATAGAAATAAGAATTATATAGATGAATAATAAAACTATCTTGTAACCCAATAGACAAAAAATTTCCTAAATATTATTAGAACCTGAAAAAACTAGGATTTTATAATGAGCATCTATAACCCATCACTCATCCTTTTACTGGTGGAGAAAAATCCCCGTCTATTCTATAAGAGAGACCAAACTAATGTGACTTCCTTTTTACCAGGTAATGATAGCAGAACACTAAATTTTAATGGAGTCATAACCCTATGAAAATATTATGAAATAGAAAAACATATTCAATATAATAAATGCAAAAAAACTTTTAGAATATGTCTTTAAAGAAGGCTAATATGAATCAATGTTCTTCAACACTACAAGATTTGTTGTATAACATGGAAATATCATGCAAACAACAACCCAATAAATCGTTATAGTGGTCTTATTATGTCTTAGTTGATATAATGCATCAGTAATTCTACTTTATTAATTAATCTTTTTTATTTGTTTCCTAGAACATTATTTATATATTTTATTTTTCAATGGATAAATATTACTTAAAATTACACCAACCTTCTCAATATTGATGCCTAAAATTTATTAAACATATATTTAAAACTAATAGTTTTTAATAAAAATTGAAAACTTATTTTTACCTATTTTTGTAAGAACACACTTAAATTCATCATTTTAATCCTCTCACTTCATTCCTGGTACCGCTGCATTGAGGATTTCCTTCTGCTATAGGAAAGAAGATAAATAAGGGAATTATATACCTAGAATAATGATAAAACATTTCATACATAGGCTATGTAAGGCTAAGAAGTACATTTTTTTAAGGTACTCGAGTGAGGTTAAATATGTTTTACATGGGTTGTGTACCATATAAATAATTTTACATGGGTTACAAGAGGGTACCCATGAACTGTGTTCAGGTACATGATGTTACCTAAGGTTCAGAAAACATTTTTAATAGTTACATAAAGAAAATATACATCTCATAAAGGGGTTTTAATGTTTTATAAAGGTAAAAAACATTGTACATAAGAGTAACATACATTGTTTTACATACTGTGTATGGGTAGCTTATCATTGTGTAAAGGTAAACAATATATTCTGAACACTTTGTAAATGTAGCTAGTTCACTACATAAGGGTACTATAATTTTATATAGTTCTCATAAGGGTAACCATAAACTTATTTAAAGGTAAAAAAATCAATAAAGTTTTTTATAGATATGTAAAGGTAAGTATCACTTGCATAATGGTAAGTATAACATAGGTAAGGGTAAAAACAAAATTGAACTACTTATGTAAGGGTAATACGATGTTTATAGAAAACATTTAAGGGTGAAACCATTTTACCTAAGGGTAAAAAAGTTATGTAAGGGTAAATAATAATTAAAACAACTCATATATTAGTAGAAAAAATGTTATGAATGCGTAAAAAAAACTCACATATGGGTAACGCAAGTGTTGTAATGATTATGTAAAGGTAAAAATAAACTGAGGAAAATTAAATTCTAACAATATTTTAAAAATATATAACAAATAATAATAAAAATAATATGAATAAATAATGAAAAATTAAATAAAATATAAATTAAATAAATAATATCATTATAATAAACAATAAAATAGGTTTTAAAATAATGCAATTAACCCACATAATATGTTGTCTTATGAAATAATACTTGTGATAAAACTTCAAATAAAATCAATAAAATCTAAAATGTAAATTAATTGAAATATATTATTTAGAATGAACCAAAAAAATAAATGTATATTAAAATTATAATGTTTCAACTATAGTTAAATATTAATTCATCTAATATAATTAAAAACTTCCAAAAAGTGGGTTTTAAATTTATCAAAATTAAAATTCCAAATTTATTAGATCTCTTGGTTTTTGAACTCTAACACTAATTTTATGAATAGTAGAAAATTAGTGTGATATGATTACTTATTCTAAATGGATAAATGGATTAACTTAGATTTTGGGATTCATTATTTTTTCAATCATGGTTGGTTCTAAATTATTATTAAAGATAAATTACCTATATTAGGGACCTGTGATTTGTTTCTAACTAATATTAAGAATTACTTTTTAATTTAGTTTGTTTTATTTTTGTGAGTTTTTTATTATGAGAGTATGAGGATAATTGGTGTCAATATAGATTACCGGTGGAGGCCAAATAATTAAATTACTTATCAATATTCTTCATGGTTTTAGAAAAAAAGATACGGATTAATATCTTTTTTGTGAGGCATCTATTTATATTTTTATATCACATGTATGAGATTGTTAAATATTTATTTCATAGGAAAAAAGATTATATTGAGTTCCTTATATTTATATTTATGGTCAGATAATTTTTTTACAGTAACCTATACCCATAGTGTAGTTATTCAAAAAAATTAGAAATACCCTATAAAAATAGTAGTGCATTGAATAAATTAGAAAAAATGAATTTATACTGATGAGTAATTTGGCCTTATCTATAGGGAATAGTCTTAGCTAATTAACTAACTCATATATGCATGGTGAATTGGAAACTAAAATTAATAGGTCGTGTGTTTGTGTATCATGTCAAAATTGAATTCTTTTTTTATTTTTAATTATTGTATATGTGTGTATATATTGTATTTTTAATAGGGATGAAATAGATAAAGAGTTGGATAGTAGACTCAATTTTTGATGTGTAGGGGTTTTGAGTAGTAATCATTTTTACAATGCCTAAAAGTTGTATCAGCCAATAAAAATTCATTAGAAAAATCATCAATCGTGACTCTTATAGTATCCATGGTCTTAATCAGAAAGTCAAGAGTCCCCGTAATGTTTCTCTATGCCTTATGATCATTTATTACAACTAAAATTATGTGATTAATTTACAAAAACCCCCTAGGACTCTCATTTATTAGGTTTCATCGACCATGGATCAAGTTCAAGGGCTGGTATTCAATTCTCATTCCCTCACCCTTCCCCTATATTCATTTAACCACTAGATAATCAATCCAATGCCTTAAAATATAATAAAAACTAATGAAAAGGTGTTATTAATGATACATAACACAATATTTAAATCATCCTCATCATTTACTAGTATATAAAAATAAAATAATAAATAAAATAATGAAAAATATAATAAGAAATAAGAATCCCTCATGATATTCTTAACCAATTATTCTCAACCAGATGTAGTTTCACCTCTACTAACTATAAAAATGGTTGATGACCTAGTGTGTATAGATGAATAATATTGGATGGAGAGGCTGGTTTAGATGATTTAATTAATTGGAGGTATTGAAGTGTGGAATGATGGAAGAGCGGATGAATATGACATGAATAGTGAGATGCATTAGGGTCCCTATATAATTTGTGTGAATTCCAAGCTCACCTGAATTTACCTCCAAATATCCCTTGTGAATTGGATGTCTTCCAAGTGGAAAGACCATTTTAGTTTCAATAAATATATAGAATTACATATTTATTCTCAATTTGAGCAGGGGTATTATTGTGATTCAACACCCCTCTATCACTCCATGAGATGCTTCCACCTATAATTATTTCCCACTATTTACCTGATCTTGAAAACCCATTATTGTATAAATATCATCTAATCATTCTTGTTTCCCATGTATATATGAGATGAGATTAAGGGATCTTATTAATATGTATTGTTCCCCTAAAAAATGGTTTTAATAGAAAACTATGAGGGTGAAATGCTTCATTATGTCAGATAGTTGAGAAATACAAGTGCTAGTGGAGAAGGGTCGATTTATCATTGTGAGGTAAAAATAATATGTGTGGGATCATTATATTTATGGGGGGATATGATTAAATTAATTCATGAGAGACCATTTCATGAGCTAGATTTTAAGTTAAATTATGGGGTTCTATTGGAATAACCTAATGATACATTGGCTAGAGAGAGCCTGTTGGAAATAATCCATGATTCAGTTGGGGATGCTGATATAACATTAAGACATAGGGTGTATTTTGGAGGAGATAAATATTACATTATGTGTAGTCATGATATGATATGATCCAACAACATCTTCGTATTCTCCCATGGGATATGGTTTAATGTGTTTAATTGCATCCAAATGATCACAGGTAGTTAAAATGTAATGTCTTTGCCCATTTCCCAAAATGCCAAATACATGGGGGATGATCATGGAGAGAGCTTGAAGTTCCAAAAGAGGAGGACATGAGTTATGATGGAATTGGGAAGAATTCATTAAAAAATGGAGTATGTGTATGGAATTAACACAATGGTTTGATCAGATGTGTATAGGGTCAGATCTAAAATTGAACTAGGAATGGATAGTTCAGATATGAGGGAATTGTTTATTAGAAGGTTTTCCAAGTACCAGGTGATTTTCATGGCCTCCCAGTTCTAATTTACTATAGCGGGAATTTAAGTCCATCCCACATCAGTTTTAACTAGGGAGGTCAGATTCATGTTAAGCTTGAAAGCCACCCTCCTTTCAATAGAGTGTTATACATGTATGATGTTGGGTGTTGGGATCCTTATTTTAAATTAAAATCACAACCCCTCTTAATAAATCAATATTTAGTACCAAAAAATTAGTTTTTAAGAATGTTCAATAAAGGATCTTACCATTAATCCATCTATCCATTTCAACCCCCATTTACTAAATTTTTATGGTTGATTTTTTTTGAATTAAAATTTTTACAAGAATATCCATTTAAAATCCTCATAAATAAAGATCATAATATCAATTCATAATTTCACATAATAAATTCCTCTGCATTATAAATCAATAATATAGGGAAAATATCATTTTATAGTGGGATTTTTTATTACCATTTTTTAGAATAAGCAGTAAATATTTAATATTTAATTTTTATAACTGGTTTTAGAAAACCACTACTAACTCATATAAGTTTAATGAAAATTACCTCTAAATTTATTTTTATATATTTATATAATTTTGTAGGTGGATTTTAATTTTTTTTAATTTTATGGTTGTTTATGAAGAATTATCACAAAATTTATTTTTCTAATAATTTTATAATTTATTTATAATTTTTTTGAGAAAACAATTTCTAATTTGTGGGGATTTTAACAATTTCTCTCATAATTATTAATCAACAATATTTATTTTTATAATTAATTGATATTTTAAATTTTTTTAATAAGTAATAATTGAGAATTAATAATTAATAAGTATTGATTCATTATTTAAATTTATTATTTATTATTATTTATTATTAATTATTTACATTTTACTTAATTATTACATAATAATTATTAATTATTCACAGTTATTATTTATTTGGAAACAAAAGTGATTTTAAATTATTAATTATTATATCGAATTTGTTAATAATAAATTGTTTATAATCGTTAGTACTTAATTATTTAGTAATTACTAATTACTAAATATTAATTGGTAGTTATTAGTTAGTAATTATTAATTAGTAATTATTAATTAGTAATCTTAAATTATCGACAATTAATTAATTAGTGTTATTAATTATACGTTATTTAGAGCCCTACTTAATTTTTATTTATTAATTTCTAATTACTTTTAATTAGTAATTATTATTAGTGAATTTTTAATTAATAATTAAAATTTATTCATGAATGAATTATTAATAATTAAATAATTATTTATTTTTTAATTTGAAAAAAATAAAAATTAATAATTACTAATAATTATTTATTCATTGCAAATTTGTAGTTTTACTAAATATTTATTAATATAATTTATTTTATTTGTCAAATGGGTCAAATAAAATTTATTTTCATATTGTTATATGTAAATTCATTTGGTGAATTTGTTAGTACATAGAAAGTTATGTAATAATGAGTGAGAGTAATGTATGAATGAATGGGCTTTAGGAAAGTTATTGTAGAATGTAAATAAAATATTGAACCAGTTTTGTCAAATAACTTGCCCAAAAATATTAATATATATAAATTAATTTAGTGAAGTGGTTAGTACATATATATTTGAGAGTTAATGAGTGAAATTGGTGCAAATAAGGGTGACTTACTTGGTAGATGTTGTGCCGTACATTAAAAAATATTTAAAAAATATAGGAAGTAAATAGTAAAAAATATATTTTAAATAATAAAAAATTATAAAAATTAAAATATTGTTTGGATAATATATATATATATATATATATACTAAAAATACATAAATAAATATTATATCCAATTATTTAACAATGGTTTAAATGATCACGAGAAAAACCACAATATGAATTACAAAGGTTATCAAAATCACTCCTAAATTATTCCCTATACAAAAATTCAGGTAAATTTTTAGAAAGCATCATGAATAATTAATTGGTAGTTAAGTCCTATTTTATATACAACTTTTTATTGAAATGAAACTTGATACCTACTTTTCCACTTATTCCCCTTAGTTTGAAATTCACCTTCCCCTATATCCCACTTGAAAACTAGAAATAATTTTCACACTTTTTTTAACAATGTAATGTGTAATAATCATATTATGGAATTTGTTGTGACTAATTAGGAACAATTTAATACCAAGTAGGAGGCATCCCATGGGAACAATTGGAATATTTGGGGCATGGAAGCAGGGTTTAGAAATCTACTTTTGGATTGGACTTTACTTTTATTGATGACATGTTTTTTCAGGCACAAACTCTTATGCCATCCTATTTCAATAGATTTTGTTTTCGATCATAGTTTATCACACTATGTTAATTTAAATGATTTATCAAGTTGTAATTTGGTTAAACAATTCATTTGAAACTCATGTTTTGAACAAAATAATGAACTCAATATTAGTTTCATTATTTTAATGAAAACATACAAAACAAGGATTCACCAAAGTCCTATTATAATAACCATCGATGCCCATGTGCTTCAAACTAAAGATACAATTTTTTCTATGTTAATTTTTACAATGAGTATTGATGGATATACATTATTACGTTGTTAATTTTCTATATTCCACACATTATACATTTCTCTTAACTCCCCAACACTATCTTTTGACTATATATGAGAAATGCATGTATAAGTCCAGATATTCGTAAAATTATTTAATCAATGAATTATAGAATATTATAAATGAAATTAGGTTATAAAAGGAATCCCCCCTTTCATAATTGTTTCATTCCATGTAAGTGTCTCATTTTTCTTTGAAATGTTATCTTCCCTTTTGTTCTCTAATGATTCTCTAAAAAAATACATGAGAATAATTGGAAAAATACATTAAAAAACAATATTTCACAATTTTTAACATAGTTTTACAAAAAAATAAAATCATATGATCTATATGTCTAGTTCCATTATAATATTAGACATATAGACATACAATCATAATAATAAAAAACACCATCACTATTTAAAACTCCACATAGTTCTCCTAACTTCCATTGATATTTGAAAAATGCATAGGATATTTTGGGAAGATTAATAAGGAAAAGGGTGATCAAGAAATCCTTACAAGGGAATATAAATTAAAATAATGCATAAAATGAGATCTAAGAAGAATAAGATGATATCATAAATATTATGATCATAATAATTTGGAGATAACATAAATAAATGATATCATAAGACTAAAAACATGTGTAAAAAGCATAAAACATGATATCATAATCATAAGTCATAAGAAACTCCCATGAAAATCACCATAGTGTTGAAAATGTCCCTTAGTGTATTGGGTTCACTCCCCATTCCAAAAAACATAGCATATAATGTCCCACGGTGGATATGATTTACTCCTTTATCCATTACATAACATATCATGAGTTATAAAGATTTAACTATTAAATTTGAAGGATATATAAATCTAGGAATATGCGTAATAGAAATTAAAATCATACATATGTGTGCCACATGAGGGAAATAAACCATTCCTAAATCACCTGTATGGTCAAACCCTGAGAAGGAAGTGGGTTTCATAATTTCATTTTATATCATAACTGAATCCCAATAGAATAAGGAATAAAATAATTTTTATGTTCATATTTGAACATTAAACATAGTTTTTATCATTTATATCTATTATAGATATTTAATAAGAAATATATAAGAGATGAAAGAATAAAAATGTACTATTTGGGAAAAGCATTATTAAATGAGTATATAATATTTTTTATAATGCAAAGAACCAATTTTTTTTAAAAAAATATAATTGAATAGAGAGGTTTCTACATAAAATAAAGAGGTTTTTAAAATATATTCATGGTCAAAAAATATTTTATGGGGGTGATGGTCGACATGATTCATGAAATAGGAATGTTCTCTTAAACAATGCTTATAAGAAAGTGGGAATTTTAAATCGAACTATAATATGTATATGACCTACAATGAGAGAGATATTGAACTTGTTAAATATGTAATAGTAATATATACAAAAATATATGATCTACATTAGAATAATATTTCATAAAAGGGATAAAAATAAAGTGTGCATGTAACTGACAAGACAAGAAAGGGGTACTTAAGAACCCATAACTAGGGTTCCATATTCGTTTTATGAACATGATTAACTTCTTGAATTAAAAAATTTAGTTTAATAAATACTTACCTAAGAACCTTTTTTACTATATTCTATATTCCAATGTCCCTTATCAATCATATGTTATTTATTAATAATATTTTTTTCTTTCCGACACCAGTTACATTATGATATTGTATCAAATTTT
Source organism: Viscum album (assembly GCA_963277665.1). Classification (NCBI taxonomy): domain Eukaryota; kingdom Viridiplantae; phylum Streptophyta; class Magnoliopsida; order Santalales; family Viscaceae; genus Viscum; species Viscum album. The sequence continues at coordinate 597,316,135 of OY728127.1, forward strand.
CATAACCTCTAAGCACGTGGACCACGATAGATAAAATTTTATAATCCCTTTAAAATACCAATAATATTAATATAATTATGGAAATAATTTTTATATTTTAAATATTGTTTTAAATCCAACCATAATGGGTTATTATGAAAAATAAAACACATTTCTCTTGGAGATGATAGTTCCCACATGCACATGATTTATTCTTCAATTTCTCAATGAAATAGATGAAAAGAATTTAAATAATTATTTTAAATTTTATAGTGATAGTTATATTATTGATATCAAATATATTTACCCATTACATCCTTTTTACCATCCTTGAATAGTGGTGATGAAAAGCAAAAGGCGTCATTATGTGGAGGCAACAGTTCACAAAACACACTAATAACACTTTTGTTTTTATGAGTAGATGGAGAAGAAAAAATAATTACTATTCCTGGAATATAATAACATCTCAGTATAATAATTAGACTAATTTCATTATATTATTTGGAATATAATAAATTTTCAAGAGAGTATTAAAGAGAAAAAATTAATTAAAGAATGATATACTAATATCAGAGACTTGATATTTTTCTTAAACATTTCTACACATGTTTTATGGATTTTTCTATATGTTATCACATTTATAAATTTTTTTACATTGGTAGCTAGTTTTTTAACAGAGGAATTGATGTTTTATTTAAAAATACAAGGTAACACAAATTATAATTTATTGAAGTTTTGAATCTAAATTTAATCATCATTTAATATAATTCAATTAATAAATATGTGAAAACCATATTTTAAATTAAAATAAATGATATATAAAATATAATTTTTGTAGAGAAATAAAATTTAACATTTAAGTATTATTAATCATATTTATTAATGATTACTTATTGAATAAGTTTTAGTATTTTTATATGAAATTGTAAACACAATATTTTATTCATAACTTAAATTATATCAATTTTTTTATTAAATAAAAATTAAATGATATTCAATATTTTTTTTATAAAAATAGTTTTATCACTATCATGGTAATTAACATTAATCTTAATAATATTATCATTATTACAAAAATATGAAATTATTATTTAATAATTATATTTTTAACTCAAATATTAAATAGTTTTTTTCTTAATTTCTAAAATTTATAAGGACTAATTTGTATTATAAGAACTTAAAAATAATTTTTAGTGTGTAATTTTACTAGAGTTTAAAAAAATGAGAACCAAGTGTTTTATAAATTCAACACAATATTTATAAATTATTTATATTACTTATTAAATAAATATTCTGTAAATAAAAATGGATTCTTAAACTTTTAAGTCATATATATCTTATAAGAGTGATATTTTTTAGAAAAATCGTTATTTTCACTATTCACATAAAATAGATTGATTTAAAAAATTCCTTTGAGGATAATATATATATATATATATATATATATATTGAATAAAAAAAGTTAAATTAATTTTATAAAATTAGAATTCTAAAATTTATATAATAAAATATTAAAATAGTTATAAATTATAAATAAAATTATTTTATTGGAAAATGTCTTTTTTAAGGGTTATTAGTTCAACTTCAAATTTTATTGATGTTAACATTTTTGTTTATATATAATAATATTTAAGGTGGTAATATAGTTTATTATAACCTAATATACTATACTTAATAAAACATTTATATGTAAATAAATAGTACTTTTATACCGAATATGATTTTAAGAAAATACCATTTATTATTTATTTATATTATAAAATTATTATTTTAAAATTTAAATTGAAATAATTAATTGAATTTTATATAAAAAATATATCATATTTTAGTTATAATAATTATAATTTTACAAAAACAATAATAATTAGGGCTTCTAATACCGGGGGCATTACATTCTCCCTCCAACTTAAATAAATGATATCCTCTCCATTTAAACAATTACTTTGTAGAATATTAATCTAATGTTATATAAATATATGAGGATTATAGATTTAATTTCTATAGTAATGTCAACCATAAGAACATATGAAACTTATATTTTTTTTCCTTCGAGTATGATTATTCATGATATAGCATTTTCTCCAGAAGTATGAGCCAACAGTATATCAGTATTTAGTATCTTAACTAACGTTGTATTATTTTACAACAATGGGTATTCATAATCATCCATTAATTTACAATCATAAGTTGATATAAATTGGTATATCCTTATTCCTAATAATTTTTGTACTCTATGTGGAAAAAACCTAACAATTTAAAAAATCACATTAAATTTTTCATGGAAGGATAATATGATTTTCTTAAGTCACTTTCACATAAACATTAACATGGGATGAAATAGTCACACCACTATAAGTTTTTATTAATTAATAAACATCTAGAAACTGAGGTAAATATTTTGGATTCTTATAAAATATTCTAGTTATAAAGGAAGAAGTTAAAAAAGATAGAAATATAATACCCACAGTTCTTCAGTGGATGATCGATGTTCCTCCATCGATATAATCTAAAAAACTCACTTATGTTGTTGTGATTTCAGTGGTGTTATGTTGGTCACTTTTACATTGACGCTATTGATGAATATCATACTTGATATACTTTATATTAGGACATTTACTATGATAATGCCCATCTTTTCCACATATAAAGAATTACACTGTTAGTGGTGTATTTAAATGAATGTTTTTTTTACTTCCATCATACAACCAACCTATTTATATTCCAATATATTTTTGATTCCTGATGATTCCCTCCACAATAAAGAAATCATTTTCCAGTCACCTAGAGTCAATACCACAAGTTTTACTTACCACATTCTTAATAAGTAGGAAATTGAATCTTATTTATTATATCATATTCTTCATTTGAACATTTATGATAATTCATCCATATCTTCTTGGGTTTAAAAAATTATTAAAATACGATTACGTTTTTATTCATGTTTTCTTATTATCGGGTTGACATATTCCCTTGATTTCTCATTCTATCTCCCATTTTAATGGGTTGATCGCTTATGTAATCATTCCACTATCCCTCATGCCCATAATTTCATCTAGTTCTATATAAAAATAAATCCAAAAGTGTTAATATGAGTGATGAATACTTAATATAATAGGGGGGTTATGATAATAAATAAAATAATATGGATTCAACCTATAAACATTTTATCCATTTACATCATCACATTAACCAGTTATATTGTTTGTTCATATTATCAATATTCTTTAACCTAAGGCACATTACAATGGGTTACCTTATATATATCAACCATGTCCCTCAAATTAGCTACAAAATTAGTCATTCAAAGTGGTTTGTAATGAGAATTTGATCAACCAATGAATATCCCCTAGGAGTCTCTTTCCTGGTGTGCAGTTAGGCCTCTTTGTCATTCACCTATTCATAGTTGAGTTAATACCCAACACACTTTATTTGGTGTTATTACCCACAATAACAACCATGTGATATCCAAAATCAACATTCTAGTATTCAGGAAGGAATGTAATTTAAAGAAAAACAATATAACACATATGTTACCATGACTTCAGGATGTTATCATAAACATAAGATTATCCCTTAGACTTCATTCTAGTTTTCTCACATTGTATTATCATCTTAATCCCCAAAAATAACTAATCCTTCCTTTGATTACAACTATGGTGACCTAATACTTAAACACATAATATGTCATAACTATTAAAATACCTTTCCAATGAATACTATAAAGGTATCTGGAGGTCCACTATCTCTAAAAGGTTAGACCAACAATTAAATTAACATAAACAAAAAAACATTATATTTATTTAAAACACCACATTGTGATCAAAACTCTCATAGATATTCTAAAACTACAGAGGATATACTTACGAAATATATAAGGAAATGGGTGTTCTATAAAACATTGTAATAAAATAAACATTGTAATAAATCATAATATCAGGGTCAAGAGGCATAACATGATATCATAAAGAGGATGATCATAACCATAAAGATAGAGAATAAAAAAATGATATCATAAGATTTAAACTGTGTGAAGAAATATAATACATGATATTATAACCAAAATTCTATAGACATTCCCAATTTAATAATCATAAAGTGGAAAATATCTCATGTTGGATAGGGTTCACTCCCAATTCTCATAAACATAGTAGACATAGTTCTGTGGTAAATTTGGTTCACTCTATAATCCCTTAAATAAAATTTAATGAGAGAAAATGGTTTTAATAATTCATTATAGTGATATATAATTATTTTCCTACCAGTCACATTAATGAATATCGTACATATAAATTCCAAATGAGGAAAATAAACTATATAAAAATCATAAGCATGATCAAACCCCTTAGAAGGAATTGGGTTTAATAATTTGGAATCAAGGAATAATTGATGGTTAAATCATAAGGATTCAAAAAATAAGAAAGAATTAAATAATTTTGATGTTAATACCTGAAATGTAATCATTTGTGTTGAACATTGATTTCTGATATAGATATTTTATAAGAATGATCTTGGGGAAGAAAAAAATATCACTTGGGTGATGCATTATTATATATGTAAATTATTTTTTTAAATACGTAAAGTATATGTTTTTTAAATAATAAAAATTTAGACAATAAGGTTCTCCATTACATAATTTTAGTTTATAGAAGCTTTTCATTGATTAAAAACATTTTATGAAGGTTATTCTTAACATATGTCAAGAAATATGGATGTTATCTTAAATTGTATTTACATACAAGTTGTGATTATGAATGGAAATAAAAAATGTATTACCCAAAATATGAAATGGAAATTTTAATAAGTATATATTTAAGGGAAATATATTCAAAAAATTAAAGTGCTAAAAGGGTATAATATTTTATAAGAGGTGGAAAAAGAAACTAAACTATTAACTGAAAAGTCATGAAAGATGTGTAAAAGATCACTGGCCTCATATTCTAGATTTGTTCTATGAACAAACTTAAAATCAAGAATAACCAAATTATGTTTATTAAATACTTATATAAATAAATTATTCAACTATATTTCATATTATAAATTCCATTAACTATCACTTTTTTATTTATTTATAAAATAGTTTTCTTGCCTATGTTGGTTACATGAGGTAGTTCGATTAATTTTTCCTATCTACTTAGCTATGCTGACCGTGGTAGAAATAATTATAAAATATATTATTAATATGTATAATATTTATTTTTTTTATGGAAATTATTTTCATATATGAAATATATTTTTTAAACGCAACCATGATGGGTGGTGATTGAAAATGAAACTCATTGGGCATGGAGGTAATAGTTCACACGTATGCACGATAAATGTTTCCATTTTACAATGAATGATATGGAAAGATGGTAAAACATAATCTATGATTTAAATATCATATTTATATTATATGTATTATATTTATTCATCCATCACATAATTTTGGTCATAAAATTAAGATGGTGATGAAAATGATAAGACATCACTTTGTGGAGGTGGTAGTATGTGAAATGTACTAACAACACTATGATTTTATTAATATATATAGAGGAATAAATAAAATTTATGAAATTAATATATTATAATATAATTATAATAATGATACTAATTTCAATATATTGTTATATATATAATATATTTTTAGGAGAAGGATCAAGGAGAAAACACACCAAGAAGGTAATACTTACGGTGGATACTTGATACTTTCTCAGAGATTTCATTGGAAGTGAAGGTATTATGACAACTTCAATAGAATATAGGTTTAAAGATGAGAAGAATAATTCTACGAGAGGTATTTTGGGAAGTTATTCATGTGATATTAAAAAGGGAATTGAAGCCATAGTGTGGTGGAAGTGGTCCCTTTTTATAGTTGAACAAAAGATTACTTTTGAGAATACCCTATACACTTCCATGATGAAATTTCATGATTCCAAGATTGCTAAATATAAAATTTATTAATAATGGATTGTGGGGATATATTTTTTTTATATAAATAGACATAAATTGTTTTCAAAAATTTATTAAACTTGTTTCAATTATTTTACCATAGGTTTTTACCCAATTAAATTTTGTTTTAATCCTTGGTAATTTTTTTTCTAAATAAGTAATTTATATTTTATTTAAAATAAAAGGTAACAAATATTTTAAAAAAATTATTTTTCAAAACATAATGTACAACCAATTTAATTTAATTTAATTTATAAATATGTTAAAATAAAAATTTAAATTAAAATATATGATATATAAAAAAAGTTTTGTAGAAAAATGACATTTAACCATGATATATTATTTTCTCCTATCTACTACTAATTAATATTTTAATGAGTGTTAATATTTTCATATATAGTTTTAAATATAATATTTGAGTCATATATTAAATTAGATAAATTTTATTATTTATATGAAAATTTATGATATCAATAAAATAATTCATTAAAAAAAATTCTTTTCATGTTATCATAGTAATTAGAACCAATATTACTAATAATATTTTTATGCCTATAAAAGGAAATTAAATTTTTTTGATGATATTTATATTTTTAACTAAACTAAAAAATTCATTGTGTTATTTAATTTCTATAACTGATAACGTCTAATTTTTATTATAATAATGTAAAAATAGTTTTTATTGTGAAATATTTCTTGAGTTTCAAAAATGATAAACAAGTGTTTTGAAAATTTGAAATAACATTTTATAATAATTTTTATAAATTACAATATTTTGTAAATTTTTATTAAAAATTTTATCTAAAATGATAATTCATTCTTTAATTATAGAAGTTATCATTTTTAGAAAAATATATATTTTTACAATTCACCTAAAAATTGAACAATTCCAAAATATCTAAAAACTTTATCATAATTTAATATTAATTAATTAATTTTTAAATTAATTTCATTTTATGAAATTAAAATTTACAAACATATATTTATATTTTTTTAAAAGGATATGAATTATAAATTAAACATCTTTTATTGGAAAATAATGTTTTTTAATATTATGTTTTCTAATTTTTTTAATCTATATTTCTCATTTAAGTGTTGAAAATATATTTGTCAATATATAAAAATATTTTATGGTGTAAATTAATTTTATTAATACATAATATATAACACTTAATAGAATTGGTCTTTGAAAATAAATATTACATTTGTACTAAATATGATTTAACAAATACCATTAAATAATTATTTATATTCTAAAATTTACTTTTTTTACATTTTATGTTGAAATATTTATGTGAATTATTTATATATAACATATTACAGTTTAGTTATTATTATTATTATTATTATTATTATAGTGGATCCAAGATCCTAAGGAATTATATGCATACTTAGTGTAAAATATTTCATTTGAAAAAAAACTATAATATTATAAAATGAATAAAATTAAAAATTTCCATGATTAGGTTACCTCTTAAGGAGTGATTTTTTGTCTTTTGGTTAGATTTCTCTTTTCCAACTCAACCATGGTCCCACAATAAATTTTACATCCATAATGGGAACTCAGGTAGCTTCTCTACAACTGATTTCACATGAATCTCCAATGTTTCTAGATTTATCACAACCTTCTAGAATTTATTTTATTATTGATACACTTCATTTTTGGAGACTTTTTCTTTAATCTACCCATATTTATCATGAAAAAAAAGTTAATGATAGAAATTTTGGGAAGAATCGTAAATGTTTTTCCCTATAATGGTTTGTGATTTTATCTCTAATATAGCCTTCATCCTACCTTGGCTTCTTATCTTATATAAGGTTACGTGACTCCATATTGTGTTTCTCTTCACTGTCTATTAATTCCCAATTATGAAAATCAATTTTAGAGTATTTTAACTTTATAAATGGACTTAATAGGATAATTTGTGCTCATTTATAAATTTTTTACCTATTTCTTGTGTTGGAAAAAGGGGACTAAATTTTCCCATTCTCAAATTTAAAAATATACACATAATTCCATCCCTTCATTCTTTTTTTTGATGGATGTTGTTATCTTCAAATTATAGATGGTTGCTCCATTTGTAGAATTCCAGTGGTTTTTTGACATTTTTTTCTTTAAGTTTAGCTTTATACAAGTTTAAAAGTCCATCCCCTATTTATTCAACTAAAACATTATATGAATATTCATCTGGGTCACCTTCCTCTAGCTCCTGTTTAGTATAATATGGTTTCATTCATTAAATTAAAAATTAATTTAGAACATTTTTTTTATTTAAGGGATGTTTTTTTAATTCTAAAATTTTATTATGTTCTCCCCCCTTTGACATCCCATGATCCACTTCATGAGTGTTTCCATCTTCATTTTTTCCATTCATGGTAATAATTTCCATGAAACAGTTTGAAAAGTTAATTTTGACATAGATTAGCATCAATGCATTTATTTCCATAGTTTTCATAGCCAGAATCTCCACATGATATGAAACCTGTGGAAAACATTGAATTGATGTAATTTTAAGAGTTAAATATGTAAGGACTAATGATTCTAAGAAGATGAAAGTTACTAAAAGAAAAAATAGAATCTCTTCTCACTACATCAATGGGTTGAAACCCAAGGATCATGCATGGAATTAGAAAAATTGATTATTATCTCTCTTAATTAAGCATAAATGATTTACATGAAGCCCAAGAGAAATGATTGCAAAAAATTATAATCCCATCCACTTTGAAGTATCCCCAAAGTCATCAAGGGGGACAATAATTTCAATTTCAGTGGGCTGTGGAATCAATGTCAATATCTATACTTCTGGATCCATGTGATTCCTCAATGTTAATATTGGTGTGATAATTTTTTTAAAGTCTTACTAAGGTGAAATCTTGTTGAATTTAAGAGGAAAAATTAGTTTTAGCCATTATGATTTTATTGTATTACACCACTGACTAATGAATCACCCCTTTTCTATAAATAGTCACCCGTGAAACTTTTATTAGTATTCCAGTTTTTAATAGATAGATTATGCTTTGTTTCTCTCTATTGTATGAGGATTATCTATAATTTCTCCCATGATCTTGGGTATTATTTCCTCGTGAATATCCTAGTTATATTTTTGATCTAATATCACAAAGCCCCCAATTCTATTCCTCAATCCAAGTGTGTTGTTTTGTGTATTATCCCTCATTACATCCCTTGAGTGTGTTTTCTATGTATTATTTCACGTTCCTTATAATATTAGTGGAGTGTGTAACCATGCATGTGTGAGTGTTTACATATTGTGTGCGTGAGTGTGTATATATTATTTTTTGTGAATATTTATCCCTGTGTTTGTGAGTGTGTACCTCTTGTGTATGTGACTATGTATCCTTACATGTGTGTGTATCTATGAATGTGTGAGTTTGTGTGTATCTATTGTTTTTGTGATGTTTTGTAACATTGTGTTTGTTTCTACACAATTTTAATTATGTCCATGTTACATATCATGATATGATATCATGGGAAAACAATTGTTCATGCAAGTGATATAGAAAATAGAGTTAGATCTGACACACCAGTAGTTAATAAACTCAAAATGATTTTTTGAGACATTTCAATTAGATTATTGATAAGATGTTGGAGGTGATAAATAAGGGGATTGATAACCTTTAGAATCCACCAAGCCTAAGGATGATCCATGATAACCCACAATGCTTTCTGGAATCACGTCTCCCCCACATCAAGGATGAGGAGATGGAGAACATTGATGTTGTTTTTTAGGATCTCACATAATGGAATAGTTTGTTCCAAAAACCTAGAGTAGACCAATGTAGAAAACATGATTATGACATCCTTGGAGTTATTATGATGATGGTACCCTCTTTTCAAGAAAAAATAGATCCTGAAACATACTTGGAGTTAGATATTCATATTGAGAAAGTGTTTTCATGCCACAAATTTTACAAGGAGAAAAGGTGTAACATACATCCCTTGATTTTTATGATTATGATTTAATATTTTGGGATAAAATGAATAATTATAGGGTTGAATATAGAGTATTTCCCATAAACACTTGGGAAAACCTAATGTTATCTATAAAGAAGTGGGTAGTTCCCTCACATTACCAAGGAGATATCAAAAACTAACTTCACTACCTCACTTAAGGGTGTAAGAGTGTCCAATATTACTATAAGGAGAGGAAATTTCCATGATTCGTGAAAAAAATGAGGAGAATCCAAAAGAAACCATGACATGGTTTTTACATGTACTCAATCAAGAGATTGAAAATCATATGGTGATGTACCACAAGGTGGATACACATGATATAATCCTCCAAGACCCCAGGATTGAGAAAAAAATATAAATGGGGAGAAATATGAGGAAACACACTACCGCATTCCAAAGCAGTGCATTATGACCCTTAAAAATTATGGATAATGGGATAATGACTTACATTTCTTGAAGTAAAAGGTAGAGGATTTTCAGAAAATCAATAATGGAAAATTTTATGAGGAAGTTGAGATTCTCGTCACAAGGAGGGTTTCAAGTTATCAAATAATTTGAAATGAGAAGGATAAAATGAGGAACCTTCCTTATACTGAATTTTAAATAAATGGGGAGGTGTGTAGTTTCATCATTGATGGGTTAAGTTGTAGAAATGGGGTGAGCACTGAGTTGGGTGAAAATTTGGGACTTCCATTTTGGAGGCATCAACATCCATTTTACCTTCAATGATTGAATTATCCTGGAATGATGAAGGTTACCAAATTGGTAATGGTATTTTTCACCGTATATAAATAAAAAGATGAGGTATTGTGTGAAATTCTTCCAATAAAGGTGGACCATTTTCTATTTCATTGACCATCGTAATGTGAAGGACATGTTACTCTAGATGGGTTCATACAAAATCACTATTTTGTACTCCGAGGGGAACCTATAACCCACAACCCCATGCCCCCCCCCCCCCCAAAATAGATATGATCAAATGTTTATTGAGAATAAAAAACGTATGATAAAGAAAGTAAATTTAAAGAGAAAAAGGAGAGAATGATCAATGTGGAGAAAAGGAGAGAACAAAAATGGAGAGAAACGAAAAATCAAGTGAAACAGAAGAATTGATAGAGGAGAAATGTGTGATGTTGAATAAAATGGTGATGTTAAGGATCCATGGATTTATCGACAAAAAATTTTAGTTCTTATGTTCAAAGTTGTAATGTTGAACAATAATGACTTAATATATTAATTGTAAAATATTGAAGAATCATTGTAATAGGTGTATGATTGAGTAATTATTGAGGAGGTTTGACCATGTTTTCTACCTATTATAGAGATAGAAAAAATTAAAATATTCATTAACATAATCATTATTTCAAAGGATTTTAAGGATTGTGTACCACATGTGGAGTTTTCTTACATATATGGATATCACTATACAATACAATTTTATCCTTCTAGAACACCTTTTGAATTTATCCTCCATACATCTATTAATAATGTTTCATTATATTTTATGGAAAGTAAAAATATGGATGGAAAATATTATGTTAAGAAAAACCATGAGAAAGGTTTCCAAAGAATGAAAATTTAAATCTCAAGATATATGGAGGTGAACCATACTCAGTGATTGATATTATTGATTATAAGATCGCATTGTAAGGTGAGTGTGATTCTTTTTCTTATGTAAATTTTCCAAATTGTTCCTCATATTTGGATATATATGATGAAGAGTCTAGGATGACTCATTTTCAAGTTGAGGAGGATTATATAAATGTAGTGGATGAAATTGATTTGATGTCATGTGCAGAGATAGAGTTTCAAGGTGGAATGATGAAAGGAAAATTAGAGGGACAATAAGTGGCAATAAGAGCCCATCTTTGTACATTAAAAGGACCAAAACCATGGTCCGCAATTGGAATTGGAAAATATGATTAAAATAACTCTTATTTAATCCCATGTGATATTCATGAATTTGAAGACCAAGTGGTTGAAAGAATTTAGAATCCCAGCCACTATAGAGAATATGCAATGTAATCCTTGGGGACAAGAAGATCAATTATGGTGGGATATTGAATCAAGGGTAAGTAATACAGTTTTTGATCCATCTGGTTTGTCAACTTAAAAAATTATATTCCCCATTTCAATAAATTATTCCATAGGATTTATCATTTTTACATTAACGGGACATGGTTGGGTTATCCTTTATGACTTCAAGGTATTACACCCTTAACTATTGTATCACCCCATGCCTATAATTATTGTCCCAAATGAAACATGTATAATAAATAAATATTCTAATATAGATATTTTCCTCTTTTGTGTGAGGATTGTTCTTAGTTTATCCCATTTTATTGTGTATTCTTACCTTCTCAAGCTTCTTGTTAGATTAGTGATATAATATTGCAAAGAACCCTATTCCATGTCTCAACATAAGATAATTTTCTTGTGGATGGACCATAATAACCCTCCCTTAGTGTGTTTTATAAGTATTAAGATAAAATCCTTATAATTTTTTCCTAATACTTGCATCCAATAACCATACTTATTATCCAACACATACCCTAAACCAGTCCCTTCTTCTATCTGCAAATGTTGTGTAGATCGGGCCACCCCAAGCATCTCACATCAACACTTGATCTTAAAAATTATTAATACATACTTTTGTTTTTCTAGAGTATTTATAAATTCTATTTTCAATCATTAATATGTTTAATTGTATGTCTTCACAACAAAACTTACACCTGGAATGGTTTTATTGTTCGGTTGGCCACTAGATCTTAGGGCCATGTACTTATATGGCCAATGATACCAAATAACATAGAGGGTATGATAAGGTGATAGTGGGGAGAAAATAACCTATAGTGGTTATAATAATAACGGTCTATATATATATAAGAAGGACCCCAAATCAAGAAGAAGAAAATATAATCACAATAGAATCATAATAAGAATAGCATAATAATAATTATCCTAGAGGCCTAAATACCAATTGTAGAAAATGTAGAAAATGTAAATTTATTCAAGAAAAATAATCAAGCTCTCTCATGTACAACCATGTCAATACATATATAAAAATAGGGAATACAAAAGAAAAAAGGGAATCTAGGTCAATGTTGCGAAACAGCTAGGTCCACAACCATCCATCCCATTCAAAAGGTACAACAATGATCACTAAGGTATGACTTCCGAGCATGAATCCTTACCTGATATAAAAATGGTGAAGTCTTTATGTTTCTTGAGGGTACCATGTTGGGTGTGATAATGAACTTAGTATGCCACCATTAACATGTTAATGTCCTACATCAATAATTATGCATGTGTATTCTAAATATACATAGAAATCAACACATAACCATTTATTAATTTACCATATTCTATTGGTATTAATATCTACAAGGATGTGTCTAACTCATTCGACCATCACTGATATATCTATAAACACATGAACCCAAATATATATATAATATATATATATATATATGGCATGAAACATGTGTCTGAATATATATTTTCAACAGCCATGACCAATGGATTAGTTCCCGAGGAGTATCATGACTATTAGAAAACTAGGTGAACCCTCTTGTTCCAACAAAAAAATACAACATAGATATCATTCCCTTGGTCATGTAAAAATAATCTTGAAAAAATTCCTAATCAAGTCCTTAGTCCCTAAAAACTCACCTAATAAAATCACCATTTTCTTGAAGCCCAACATCCAAAGGAATGTCGATATCCATCCTCCAATATTAATAATAACCTTCAGCTAAATAACCGAAATACAAAGGCATGATGATATATGTCTTCCAATAATACCATCCCATCAGTCTAAGGCATAATAGTGATCCTCCTCCACCAAAAAATGGTATCAACGCTATCAACCAAATATCCATCATAATAATAGTGGATTTCAATAGTGAGAACCCCCAACATATTTGATGGTTAACACCATCCCCTATGCTGCATGATATTTGGGGGCCTTCAGCCACAAAATGTGGTTAAAACCACTCCAATGGTGTCCTATATATATGAAAATTAATTCAAAAGAACTTTGGATAACACAATTTTAGGCATTCACCAAACAAATATGACACATAAACTAGTCATTTTCCCCCTATGTCCAAGTCATTTTTCTAGATGGTAACCACCATCTAAAGAAAAATGGTCCATGAACTCATCCTAAAAACCTTTCAACCCAATATTATGACCATTACCACATCAACATAGTGATAATCATCACTCCATATGTCTCAAGCAACCCCCCAACCTGAAAATAATGTCACCTTAATCCAGGTTATCAAAATCACCTCAATCCTCTTGATGAGACCATCATGCTTTCATGGAACAATGAATCCAATATAAATAATTGAATTTAATTAATGAAAAACACACTCTAACTAACTTACCAATGTTGGTCCAAGACTATTACACATCTTAACCATTCGTAGTGATGCAAGATCATTCTTTTTGGAATCACATATCATTAATTGAACAATTTAGAAGTCATTTATTAATTAATTAGGATCTCAATTAGAAAAACCACATGGGAGTATTTATAACGCAACTCAAAAACACCAGTAAAATAAATTATAAATCTATTAACCAAAAAAATTATACTCTAAGGCACCCACTCATCTGGTATCAGCCTCTAACATGAGCCAAAATGAGATAAATATGCATTTAGATGAAGACTATAAAATAGGGATAGTGAGATGAGAATTTTTTCCATTTTTTAAGGTGAGATAAACTTGAAATATAATCAAGGGGATATAATACCATATAAATATTATTCACAAGAGACCATTGATGGATGAATCGTAGCTCAGATGGTGGAGTTTGATAAAAGCCTAGATGAAAGAAAAGGGAGGGAACCCATGTGATGTGTGTGGAATACAGGAAAAAGGAAGGATATTAACCTAAATTAAAGGTTTATGGAAAATGGGATTTTCCCTCTTTAAATACCCTCATGGTTTGGCTATATAGTTTGGATAACCCTGCACTAACTAGGTAGTGATCACTATCCAACACCCACACATTCGTGGGAAAGGAACATGGTTTTCTAAATAATGCATAGTCCACATAATTTTTCTCTACTAAAAAATATAGAGGTTTTACACAACCATGCACCCCAACTACAGAATTTGACAAACAATGTCATGTTAGGTATGTGGGATGAATATTTACTTTGAAAATGCAACACATTTTGACCATACCATGTGCCTTTGTCTTCCACTTCTCAAATCATTGTTTCTGGGACCCTCCACACATTAAACTCTCCTAAAACCTCAAGGAACAAACCAAGCCTTAAAACCCATATTAAAAAAGGCCTTCTATCAATATAACTATTGGAATTAGGTCCCTTAGATCCAGAGAAGAGTTGTATTGAAAACTAAACTAAAATATTATAAAAGGTTGATAAATTTTGACCCTATAAAAAACTAGAGACATTACAGTCTCCCCATATTAGAATTGCTCTTCCATAAGAAATAAATCATTACTTGGATATGGTACCAAACATAACCATATAATTAGTATTAACATGAATTAAAACAGTTATTAATCACATGCCAAATCCCTTTAGGGAACTTTCCATATTAGGAGTTACCTACCTGATCCCTTATAGACCAAGAATAAAACATCTGATGGTTCCACTAACCATTCAAAGAATCAAAAGTCCTCCCATGAAGAATATTAATTCCTCCACCTCATCATGTGATAAAATCTTGCCCATGTCACAACTGACACCCATCATGTCCTACATCTCAACATATGCTCATGCCATACCTTTTCCACACATAATAGTAATCAAAACCTGCATCTCATTTGATTCCCATAAATATAGCATCTTGAAAGATTCTCATAAATCTTTTATCTTATATACCCTTGCATTCCCATAAAATTTTGATTACTATAAACCTCATATAGAACCATCCTAAAATTGATGCTCACAATAAATCATTGTTCCTACACACCACTTATATATATATATATATCCCACATAATAACTGATGCCAACCTACTAACTAGCACCTGTTTAGTAAAAAAAATATGTGCACCTAGTTCACCAAAATAGGACATTCCAAATAAAATAAAACCCTAATCAAACGCATGATGTACCTCGAATAGTCATTGGAAATCCAGCCTGCTCTAACCCTAGTAGCTCAACGACAAGCACCTGACTTGAATCCTGACAACCTAATGCTTGCCCGCCCTATGGAGATACTCTAGATACTAGAAGATAAATACACTACCAGGTATCTCTTTATTTTTAGTGACATCACTATGTAGTTGAATCCTAGGTACCAGCACCATGAACTGCTCTCAGTATGACTGTAGTTCTTTGAGTCTGCCCTAGTCCCTGACCTCCATCTATTAGAGAATAATTCCTATAAAACATATCTATATGCCCTATTTGGACACATTCCTGACACTACTATGAAACCCAATAACACTATGTTTCAACATTACCTTGCTTCCCACACTAGAAGAAAACTATGGAAGACCCACTCCACCATGGTCTACCTGAATCTTCAGCCGAGCTGCCCTATTGATACTCCTCATGACCCACTTTCTACTACCTAAATCATCACCGCTCAACTCAACCAATTAAATTTCATAGCTTGAATACGACCATTCCATCATATCCCCCTCATCTATCATTGACTTATCAACTACTTCTAAAAAAGTGTTTATCCTAAATATATTTACACATACCCTGATGGTGTGCCATAAAACATCCTCAAAATTCTACAACCAAGAGATATTGTTTCCCACCATAGCAGGTAGAAATCACGATAGGTCTATTATGTTATCCACATAATCAATGATATATGTTTCATATAATATAGGTTCATAAAATCACATTCTCTATCCACCCACGGCATCTCTGCAAAGATTCTATCAAAGGACCTGGCCTCGAAATATTTCCAAGAATGTTCCCTCTATCAGTCTTCTGTTACCTATACATCCCACCATCAATTTTTCTACCCTCTGTACATATATGTCACCTTCACCCCCTCCAACATGGGGGTTTCTCAAGAAGATTAAAAATAGTATGGTCCGACTTGATCTAGTTCTATAATATCTTCTATCTAATGTCACCCTAAAACAATGGTTGGTGTTGAGAAAGGAACTCACAAGTCAATTATTCAATTGGTATCTCAACTCCCTTAGATCCTCTATCGATTCTTTTTATGACATGACCTAGGATACCCTAAGATGGTCATGAAGCCATGGTCCAAAGTATACCATCCCCTAATGTTTTCATGCTTATACCAAATCCTATACATGTGACTCATGAATATCCCGATGCTCCAAGGCCTCATCCCATGAATTATCTAGAGACACCATATCATCTCCCTCTTGATACTCTATGAATTCTGTCTAGGTGGAATCAAGATGAATAACAATTATGATTTTTTTGAGAGACATAAAAGTATATATATCTCAAATAAGGAAATATGTAATAGGTGGCACATCTCACCAACCTTACACACCCCTACCTCACTATGTCACATGACATAAGACCTCATGGACCCTTACCTACCTATATCAGGGCCACACATGATGTATAATCCTAACTCATAACCCACTTAGATTCCATAAAAGTGTTATGAATCCAGTTTAATCCAACCCCATGGAACCTTTCCTTCCCATTACGGGGTTATGAATCACATACCATATAACTATCCAATGTACCTGATTAGAATTACACTAAAGTGGATATGTAGGAAAATGTTGTTTAGATTATTTGGTGAAACATTTAACAACTCAGCCATTTCATTACCCCGCCAAACCTTAACAGATATAAGACCATATATCATATTCATATAGAATCACATATCATCAACACTCATTATCATTAGGAACCACATACTCGGGCTGGCTGGGTTGAATACCACCAAAATGGATATGATGTAAAACATTTTTTAGCTTCCTTATTGACACGTAAAATAGCCCAATACCACATTCGACATTCCATGTTCCCAATGAAAATTATTTGTTAGGACATAAATATATTTCATGTAACCCTACGCTTCTACCATAAAGCACAAAAATTCCCCCTTCCCATATCGTGCCAAGGGTTAAATCAAATAATAAATAACCATCACACCCAAGTTCTCCAATCAATGTGGAAATAAAAGAAAATGTGAAATAAAATAGTAGAACATCAATTTTCCACCCCTGTTAACTTGTTCTATAAACTGTTCTGGGGGATACATACACCCAAACATGAGCTCTGTACCCTGTTTTGACTGCATCCAAGTATCCACTCTACCATACCCCAAATAGTATGACCAAAAAGTAAAAATACTCATCCAATTCCATTTTTTTCATCTACACTGAGAATCAAATTAAAATGGTACTCTCGGACGGTTGGCCACTTGGCCTTAGGCACACCTCCCCACATGCCAAAGGCTACTGACTAGCATTGCAGGTATATTAAGGTGATAATATGGAGACTATAACCTCCAGTTTTGATAATGAAAAGGATATATAGATATATATAATAAATAACTTAAATCAGCTAAAGAAAAATATATACTCAACATAAGTATAATAATAGCCAAAAAATAATAACAAGCCTAAAGTACAAACTACTATTTTTTGAAAAAAGTAAAATATGTCAATTAATTCATGATATATTTTCAAGGTTTCACATGTCCGACCATCTCAATACATATATATAGAGAATAAAAGAGGAAAAAAGTAACTCTAGCTCAATGTAGATGAACAACTATTTCTTCATCAATACATCTCATGAAAAAGGTATTAATATGATCACTAAGTTCCAGCTCTCGACCCTGAATCCTTACCTGATATCAAAATCACAAAGTCTACACATGTCTCAAGGGGATTGTGTATGGTGTGGGAATGAACTCATTATGCCACCAATTACATGTTCTTATCTTATATCATTAATTATGCAGGTGTATATTAAATATAAATATAAATAAATGAACATGAATTTATTAATTAAATCACATCCCATGTTATCAATATTCACAATGAAGTATCCACCTTCTTCGAACACACCTATATGTATTTGAATACATTCCCAAAAATATATATATTGAAAAAATGTATAAATATATATATTTTTAGTGGAGAGGACCCAAGGATAGTGCCCAAAGAATCCCACAATGATTATAAAACTTGGTAACCCTCATGATCCACCAAAAAATATACCACGAGTAAATCATTCCATCGATAATGTAACCAACATCCAAACAACATGCCTAATCATGTCCCTCATCCCTCGAACCTCATCACACAATTTCACCATCATATTAAAGCCTGATGTCTTGAGGTATGATGATATCTGTCCTCCAATAGTTATAATTAATGTTGGTTCGGTAGCCAATGTCCTGATGCACAATGATTTTCATACCCCAATAATCATATCTCATTATCCTCAAGTATAAAAGAAATCCTCATCCTCCGACCGATGGTCTCAACACCATCAACCGATGGTCCATCCATATCCACATGGATTTCATTAGTGAGAACCCCTTAGTAATATATAATTTTCAGCACTATCACTTTAGATTCATGATCTATGGGGGCATACATCCACAATGAGTGGTCAACACCACCTCAATAGAGTCCAATTTGGGTGAACATAATTTGAATGGTGACCCATCTAGAAAAATGTGCAAAATTCACCAAACAATATAGTCCAAATCATCTCACACCACATGCCCATATGACCATGTCACTAGTCTAGATCATCATCACCATATTAAGTCACATGGACCATGACCTCATCCTAATGACCTTATATTCTCAATATAATGAACATTTTCACCACAACTAGATCATCATTATCATCCCTATGTTTTGGGCCACACCCTCATTTAGAAAACCTCACCACCTTAATTCAGGTGATCAAAATTTACCCCAATATTCATTCCTAGACTGTTATACTCCCATGGAACCATTGAATCAATAAAATTCATTCAATTTAATTAATATAATATGCACTTGGATTAACATACCAAGGTTGGTCTGATACCCTTACCCAAATTAATCATTTATAGTTAAAAAAGATCATGTTCGTAGACAAATCACATTATAAATTGGACAATTTATAAGCCATGTAATAATTAATTTGGGTTTCAAATGGACTAACGACATGTGCATATATAGAATTCACCTCCAAAAAAACCTATAAAATTAAGATGAAATTGATGCACTACCTACCTTATACTTTTATGAACTTGATCATTTGATATGAACCTCTAACTAGAGTATAAAAAAGATAAATTATCATTTAATATGAAAGAACTGAAGATAAAGAAAAAGAGATCATAAACTTTTAGAATTCCATATAGAGAGATAAACTTGAATGATAATCCAGAGGATAGAATCAAATAATGATACTCTTCTAATGAGACTGGTAATGTTCAAATCTGAGCTCATTTGACGAAGTTGGCTCAAATCATAGAGGAGGAAGCATTGGTATGATCTGCCCAATGCCATGCTTGGAATGGAGGGGAAAGGAAGGAGAAAATCTAAATAGAAGGGAGGGTAAATAGTATTTTTTTCAATTTTAAAATTCCCAAATCGTCTTTCTTCCTAGTTTGGATTACCGTTCGCCATTTTTTGGTGCTCACTATCCTAGCACCACACATTCATAGGATAAACGTACAGTTTCCGAAACCATTTGTATACCATGTGATTTCCATATGCTAAAAACAAAAGTGTTGCAACAAGACCATGATCCCACACCAGCATAGTATGATGAACCATTTCCACATATGTAATTGAAGAATGCAGTAACTCATGGGTGGACACATGGTTTGACCAAACCATTCACCTCTATCAATGCTTTCCCAGAACTGAGTTTCTAGGCCATACCACACTCGAAACTCACCTTAAACCTCAAGGAACTTTCTATGACACAAAACACATATTAAAATAATGACATGGATCAATAAAAATCCAATAATTAGGTTCTCGAAGATAAAGAGAAGTGTTGGTACCACCAAAAAAATGAAAAATTAAATAATGTTTATGAATTCCAATATGCTAAAAAACCTTACACAATACAAATTGAGTAATTTGGATGTGATGTTTTTTCATATTTTTGGAATTTTAGACCCTTTAATGATGATATAAAATATTGGATTGAATTTTCTATAAATGACCTAAAATAATTGTCTTCCCCCGGTCTTTATAAAATTAATTTGACCTTTGTTTCACATAAACCACCATTTTTTACTATTGCTGATTATGCTTATAATTACCCTCAAATCTATAATTATTAGGTTTAATTTCGATTATTTTATCCCTAAATAGTAATTCAATTTGGTTCCCCCATTTTATTAGTATTTGTACTCAGAATAGATCATTCTATACATATTTCTCTATCTGGATAACCTTTATTCTCAATTATGTTCATCGTAAATTTATTCTCATTAATGTTATATTGATTTCCCTAAGATTTTTTTCTGTTGTAACAAAAATTTTAAATAATTGTTTTTCAAAAATATCATCATTTCAAACCTATATTCTAAAATTCTACATTTTTGTAATTCAAATTTATCTCTCAAATAAAATGTAGTACAAAATCTCTACCAAGATACACTTAACCATGTGTTTTTTGGTCAATGACCAAAACACAAACATTATTAAAAAAACGAACACGAAACGATTACATGAGTCTGATATAAGGAATTTTTTGAACATCCCTGACATAAAGAGGGATTAACTCAAGAGGATGGTCAACCCTCCAGGAGACCTCATGTTTAAATCCCATATTGGCAAGTCCATCAGCGAGCTTGTTAGCTTCCCAGTAGATATGGGTGATAATGAAGTTGAATTTCGATAGAGAGTGCAAATAGTTCATCCATTGAGGAGTAAGAGTCCAAGCTAGGTGAACAATGCCATTCCAAATGACATGGACAATAGTAGTTGTGTTTCTCTCAATCAAAATGTTGTACTAGTTGTGCAACATGGCTAAAGAAGTAGTGTGAATCACACTCATCATCTCAGCTTCCTGGGAGGAGGCGAAGCCACAGGATTCATAGAAGCATCACAGAAGCTGGTCCAGGGGGCCTCTAAAGATGGAACCACAACCTGTACGGCCTAGGATGCCTTTAGAAGCACCATAACCGTTGATTTTAATCCAACCTACTGGTGGTTCTTTCCAAAATACTTCCATGGTGTATTTATGGTGAGGGTACCTCCCATCAACACTTATGCGCCTACGAAACCCAAGATCTCTAACCGAGTTACTGCAATGATCCTTCTGAATTAAGGAAGCCTCCCATATAGCAATGAGAATTAACATTTTACCTCTATTAAGCTTGAATGAGCTATTGTTATAAATATAGTCATTTATACCATACCAAATCACATGTAGAAGCTCCACTGCAGTTGAAATAAAAAGTTTCCTAATTTTCCGGGAGTCATATTATTCTACAAATCACTGCTATTGAGAGGTTATAGAGCTACAAGGAAAACATATTCACTCAAAAATATCATGAATATAATGTCAAATGGCAGTTTCCGTATCAAACGAAAGGAAGAGGTGATTAGTGTCTTCTAGATGCTGATTACACATATGACATTTGTAACAAAGATTAATCCTAAAATATTGTAAAAAAATATCAGTGGGAAGTCTACCATGAAAAATACGCTAAATGATATTTAGTCTCGAGGGATTTTACCAAGATTTATTAATGTTTTTTACCACATCAAATTACTATCAGAGTTGTTTAATAAATGGTTATAGTATCATTTTTAATTAAGCATACCATTATGAGCAGGTTCCCAAATTAAGAAGATCATCAATAATAGTGAATGGATAACTATCCACAACATGCTTTATATTATCAGGTATGCAAGGGTTTTTCATTTTTAAGATTCCCTTGATGGTATCGTTAGTATGCTCAGGATGTTGAGTGTTAGACACCAAGGAGATATAGGGTGTACCAGTCCAGTTATCAAGCCAAAAATTTAAATTAGGCATCCATATGGACTTATTCACAATAGATATGAATGTATTCTTAATGGAAGGCCAGATTGAGGTGGTCAAATAATTGAAATTTTTATTCCTTAATTTATTGAGGAAGTGATTCCTAAGAATGTCCATGGAAGAAGAATTTTTGTGAATGATGTTCCACGTGATCCTATCTTGAAGGGAATCTTTAAAATTATTAAGGTTTGTTATGCTAATAGCTCATTTTTCAATATTTTTTCCATAAGTAGACCAAGGAATAGAAACAATATTTCTCGCAAGTGTGCTCCCAGTCCAGAAAAATATTTTAATGGAAACATTAATGCATTTCAAGTGACCATCCATCCATTTATAAATCATCATGGAATAGATATGTTTGGAGACACTAGTGGATTTGACAATGCAAATTCTTCCTTCCATGGAGAGGTTTTTACCATTCCAAGAGGGGAGTTATTGAAGAGTTTGGTCAATTATGGGTGAGAAATAGGTAGCTTTAGGTCTACCCCAAAATACATGGACACCTAGAGAAGTGAAGGTAAGATAAACCTCCTTGATCCACAAATCACTAATACTGTTGCTTTTCCAACTAGGGGGATATACTTTTCCATTGTAAATAAAATGTTTATCCCAAATGACATGCTGACCAGACACCTATTCATAGTATTTGAGAATGGATTTAATATTATTAATATTTCTTTTTCCCCCTGTAGAAACAAAATATGGTCATCAACATAAAGAAGATGCAATGGAAAATTCAATTTCTTGGAGGTAGGTATTGGATCGATATTTCCATTTTCCATAGACTGAGTGAGTAGTCTACTTAAGTAGTCCTTATAAATAGTGAATATAATAATAGATAGAGGGTCTCCATTCCTAACCCCTTATAACATTTGAAATAACCTCTAGTAGAACCATTTATTAGAATGGAATTATGGTTTGAATTAAAAAGAGTTTTGATTTTGTTGATAAAGTTTTCGTTGAAACAGAAGTGCACAAGGACCATAAAAATAAACTTCCAATATATGGTATCAAAGGCGTTTGTAATGTCACATTTAATGGAAACATTACCACCTCTATTTTTCCTATTTTAAATATTGGAAGATTCAGAAGCAAGGAAAATGAAGTCTTGTATTCATCTTACTTTTATAAAACCAAATTGATTTTAGGAGACAATTCTATTGCTGATGTAAGAGATTATATTACAAAGTAAATTATAGATAATTTTGATAAGAGAATTTATGAGAGCAATGGTTCTGAAGGGATTTACTTCATTTGCATTCACTATTTTAGGAATAAGGGTAAGAAATTGGGATTTTAATCCATAAAGAAGAATGCCTTTAGAAAAAATGGTTTTAAACATGTGACAGACGTCATCAAGAATGATATCCCAATGATTTTGGTAAAACCATTTATTAATCCCATTGGGTCTATAAGCACTCTACGGATTGAGGCTAAAGACAGTGTGTTTAATTTCCTTATCCAAAATAATGCTATTAATCAAATAATTGTCATCTCCAGACACCACAACTGGAATGACATCAGGGAGAAGATCATTATCAATTCCAGGACCATTGAAGAAATCACAAAAATAGAAGACCACAAAATTTGGAATACCATCATTAGTGCCAATAAGATTCCCCTCATCTCTATGATAGGAAAGTGACCTATAGGTTTTTCTAACTCTGTGAAGTGAGTTGTAGAACTTAGTGATCCTCTCCCCATCATTGAGCCATTTGGTTTAATTTCTTTTTGAGGTTATCTTTAAAGTAAGGTAACATGAACAGGTTAGAAAAAACATTGATTTCATTCTGGGAGTTGTTAGTGATGTTAGAGGAGGTATTATAATGTTTAATTTTCATGAGATCATTCTCTAAAAAGGTAATATCATTTTCTATTTCTTTTGATTTAGTTTTACTCTAATTATTGGGGACTTTCTTGAGATTTTTCAATTTCAAAGAATAGAGATATGAGTCCCTATGTTCATACATATTAGCTGAGGAGTTTTGTATAATATTCACACAGTCAGGATCAGAGGACGAGACAGTGTTAAATCTAAAAGGAATCCAATGTTTGATGGGATTATGTGAAAAATTAACCAATATAGGGTGGTGATCATAAGAAAATTTCAGAAGGGTGAAATAAGAAATGTTATCCCATTTATCAAGGGATTGATCATTTGTGAATGCCCTATCAATCATACAGGACACTACTCTATTATAATGATGTCTATACCAGGTAAAGTTTTCACCAGTTAAATTTACCTCAATAATATTATTAGTTTTAATGAATATTTTAAATTCCCTAGAGGAAATATTGGAGGGAGAAGGGCCCATTTTTCACATGGGTCTAAAATAGCATTGAAGTCCCCAACTATAAACCAAGGATTTTGAATAGTTCTACTAAGATTAGTGAGCTCATTCCAAAGGGTCCTCATATCTTGATATCTATTATTTTCCTAAACAAAAGTAGTAAAAATATGAGTATGCTCTAATGTGAAATAACAAGTAAATCATTGATTCATAATATTATTAATGTTCACATTTTTCATGGAAGAATGAGAAAACATCTAGAGAGTTTCAACTGCCATACCTTTATTACAAGATCCTAGAAAGGAATAACCAAAAGAACATAGATGAAGGAATCTATAATCATAATTAATTTTTCGTTTAGCATTATCAAATAAATTAGGATGATGAGTGGTAATTAATATCTTTATGAAATTGAATGAGTCAGGGTTCTCAATGGAATGAAAATTCTAGAAAATCAAATTCATTTGGACATATTGGGGGGGGGCTGTCTCCTTTATTTTTTGATTCTAGAGGTCTTTGATCTTGTTATTATTCAAGAGAATGTGGCCTGATTAGTGATACCTTGCTTCGCCTGTGTGGGCATAGGGGAAGCCAAAGAGGTGTTAGTAACACCTACAATAGAAATAATATGAGAGCCATCCTCACAATTAGGGCTTGAATCCGAGACCAACATCTTACTTATTGAAGTAAAGGGTAGGTATTTAATATCTCCCAAATTTGAATTAAAATCAGTATGGTTAGGTGTTTTAGAGACTTTCTTTAGAGAATATTTTTTTTCCAAAACTAGAGGATAGTTGGAAGAATGAAGGGGGACAACGATGCTTTCCTATTGATTACCCATGCTACCAAGGAGGGTAGGGTATCCATGTTCAACATGGGTATTTTAAACCCTCAACATAGATGGGGTAGGAATTTTAGGTTCAATGCTTGTAATCTGAGCATCGAGGGTAGTGTTTTTCGAGGGAGTAGGGATGAGTTGGGTGTTTTCTTCAGTGCAATATTGGTCCTCTTTCATTGAAAGGTGTGAGTGATCATTCATCCCTTCAAAATGCTTCAAAGGGGAAGTGATCAGATAATTAGAAGGGTTTATAGGATGAGAAGGTCCTCTGAAGTGTTATAGGAAGAATAAAAATAATAATGGGAGTGAATAAGGATTCCCATGATATCAGTTTCAACGTCCATCCCAATAACAAGTTCAATAGATTCATTGTCCTATTCCTCAGCCAGGTATTCCCATGTATTCACATTTATAACTTCCAACTAGCCTAAGGTATTAGGTTTGAAAACCCACTTATCCTTTTTCTTCTTTGATATTTAAGGTTTGTAATGTACATGTTCTTTATCTTTCTTATGTTTTTTATTTATATCCACTCTAAGTGACTAGGATGAGAGGATTTTTTGTGTACAATACGGCAATTGAGGACTGAGTTTCCAAAAATTCCATAGTATTCCCAGTAGGGGGAAGCCATTCATATTCAATTTTTACCACACTCCTATACTAATTAAAATTAAAAACAATGGACAATGGTAATTTACTTTCAAGATATACTTCAATCATAACCTGAGAAAAAAGTCCTAGGTCGCCATTTAATGTTCTTTGATCTATTTTTAGTGGAGTAGAAATGCACGATGATAGGTCATTAAGAATTTAATGGTGCTAGAAAAACCAATTAAAGTTGTGTAGTCTAACCCATACCTAAGACATGGTGTTCCTACGATAGTAAGGTTAAAAAGAAAAATCCCATTCAGAGATAAAGGATAGCATGTTTCAGTTGAAGATTGCCTAATTTCCAAAATCTACCAAGATCATTTTGTGAACAAAAGAGAATACTGAAGTACCACTTACCATGCGGGACATGTTTCCAGATTGTAAAAACCAAACATAAAGAAATTCGAGGCTTCAATTCAGAATAAGACCAGGGTTTGTCATCGTTGAGATAAGAAACACGACACGTAATTGAAAACTTACAGAGCTGTTTACGCTGTTGTAGAGCATCTGGGTCGACCACAATAGAAAAACATCCATCTTCCACTTTCATTATATTTGACGAATTCATCGATGGAGGTTTAGAGTGATCTGTACCCTTCAAGGATTCAAGGAAGGAAATCCCTTTAAACCTCATATTTGTAGCTTGTAACGGCTTAGTTTTCACCATATTCACCGCCTCCTTCGCACGCTTACTCATGATATTGAAGGGAAGCTCCCATCATAGATCAAACGAGGCCGCGGAATGAAGATTTCGGAGAAAGGAAGCTAATCTTCATTGATTTTCAGCGAGCTAGGGTTCCAAGAGTGGGATTTCGCGTCGAGAGCCATCTCCATTATACCCACATTCTATGATTGTGAGTTGATTTATAAAAAATCTTTAAACATGTGTATTAATTATAACCCGAGGGATAAATTCCATGGAATCTCATTAATTTTTCTTAGATTTTGTAAGGTAATTTTGAGAAAATTTATAATTTGCAAACATATGTTATCCACGCCTATGCTCTCTATATAAAAACACTTCTTTTTATTTCCATGAAACATTGATACCAAATCATGTTATTATCCATAAAATTGTGAATCCAAGATATGAACATTATTGGTTGAGGTATCTTCTATCATGACATATTTTCATCATTTCATTTCCTTATCTGTTGAACTAATTTCCAATATATTGGGAATATGTATGACATTAATGGTTATGTTTCTTCTATAGTAACATCAAAATATATTTTCCACAAGGTATTTCCATTTTAATGTGAAGCAATCTTAGAAATTTTATTTGAGTAGAATGTTTGGGAGATGATGTGGGGATCATAATTATTAATACCCTTGGAACCACTCCCAATCTTCATAAATTTCACTACATCCCCTTTAATGGTATAGAAAATTCTCCACCTCATTTCCCTATTTTTCTCAATTGGAAATTATATCCTAAAAAATAAACAATGGAAATATTCCCATGATTAATATGATTTTTCCTTTTATTGTAGTGGAAGTTTCCTTTAACCCATTCAAGAAATTAGGGAGACACATTAACATAATATCAAATCTAGTTAATTAATTGAGATAAAATTTGTTCACAATTGTGATTAATTCTTTGATGAATGCAAAGCTTATTTTATTTGTACACCATGACGAGAAGGTAGAATATAAACTTGGTAGTTTCTACATTCTGATCCATTTCTCTCTTTTTTTCAGGATACTTTATTGATTTTATCTTAGATGGGGTATCTCTAGGTCTTTCTATTATTTTAGGGTCTAATTAAAATTTTTCAAATATAGACTGTGAAGTTGATGCTCATATAATTCATCTAATTAATAGTTTATTCTTTTCTTTTTTTCATTACATAGTGCATGTTTCCTACCTATAATGAAGTGTACATCATGAAACAAAATCAGTGCCACAAATTGGATTTTTTTAATTTAATGTATGAATAATGTTCTTGATACAAGAATTCCAATAGTGAGATAACAAGTATGTTAATTTTATGGGAATATTATATGAATTACATAATTTTGTGTATTTTATTTGCTTGAATTTTTATTACTATTAACAAATAAATGGTTAAAAATCCTTATAATAATCATAAATTATCACTATAAATTGTCCAATTTGTACATTGAGTAAATTTTATCTCAAATGAATTTGTCTCAAGGAGTAAATAAGTCATATCAATAGGGATACTTTGTGGTTAATTGAAAAACTCACTTATATATGGTGAATATGGAACTCAAATTATTGAAGTGTGTGTGTTTCATGAAATAATTTAATGTGTTTTTTTCAGTTATCATTAATATGTGTGTGTATGGTGCTAAAAATAGGGAAAAAATAAGCAGGTCCTAATAGAATTTACTGATGTGTGGGTGTATCAGGGTAGTAATCACTTCATTGGTGCACATGAAGATAATTAGCCAACAAAAATTCATTGAAAACATCACATATCCCTCAAACTCCACTATCATTATATCCATGGTCTTAGTCATAAATTCAAGTGTACTCTTAAGGTTTCTATTGTACCTCATGAGATTTTATTCTTGTTCAAATTCTATGATCATTTTTTCCACTAAACCCCTTATGACTCTCATTTACTAGGTTTCATTGATCTTGGGTTAACATGATGTGTTGTGTTTCCATTCTAATTCCTTATATCCTCACATATATTCATTTAAAAAATGTCTAGTATGTCAAAATCATTAAGTTCAATGCATTAAATATGAAAATTGGTTCTCCCAATGACATAAATCACAAGAATTACCACATCCCCCACATTCCCCAAAATGGGAGATGTAAAGCATGACTAAAAAATAAAAAATATAAGATGGAAGAAGGCCACCTCGTTACATGCTCAACCACTATTCCAATATGAGTTGTAGCTGAAACTCCAATACCTAGGTCAATGGTTGATGGCCTTGTGTGAATGGAAGAATAGAATTTGATATAGTGTCTATGCTATATTTTAGAATTGAGTAGAGGAATAAAAATGTATAAAGAGAGAATATTGGGTAAATATGGCATGAATAATGAGTTTCCATATAATACCCCTTAAATATGAGAAAATTTCCATTGTATTACCCTGACCCCACTCCCAGATTCGATGAAAACAACACAATCATTAATTATAATATTTGATACCATGTGAGAATAATAATGCTATACTTAAAAATATTTCATTAATTTAATAATTACATCTAATACTAACCACACAATCCTCAAACACAATGGTTTTTGTAACACTAATTAACAGTTCTATAAATTTTTTTCCATGAGATTGTTTCCATATTCATCAGAACTCATCTCAAAATAAGGCTTCTTTATAAATATTTTCGTATATATAATTCCCTAGAGAAAATGGAATCAAAATAAGAGGCTGGTATGTAATGATCAGTTAGGAAGAAACTTATAAACAAGTCATTGAGAGTTATATTATAAGGTTGGGAGAAATATTTGATGAAAAATAATATTAATCAATTTGAGTTAACCCTATAACATGATAAAAGAAAATATAATTTAAAAATGATCAATATATACCTCTGAATAAGAGTTTATATGAAATAGACAATAATCACTATCCATGGATAAAAAAATAGGTACAAGGAATTACATTGAAATGTTTCATAACATTGTGAATCATACAATTATGACAAAACCCAATGATTCAAATTGATTATATTTTGATAAAATGAAATTTCCATGTATCCTGTTGTAAACAGTGACAAAGGCCCATGACATGGGCTGTGAATAAATAAAAATTCCCATTTCATAGTTTGTTAAAAAATTAAAATTCAATGACTTGGGTTGTGAAAAAATAAAAAATCCCACACATCATCTATTTATCTCATGATACTTAAAACATTAATCCTTGTATTATAGGGTTATATAGAACCCCATACATCACATAAAATGACCTTAAGTGTTATATTAGTTGGTAATAAAGGTTCTATCACCCAATAAGAGTACCTCACAAGATAATTTATAGGGTTATTCATGAAAAATATTTCTAAAGTAGATATATATTTTAGAGATAAATTAGACAATTCAAAAAAACCATGAAAATAGATTTTAATATCATATTTCATAACATTTTCATACAGAAATGATGTTATGAGCCTCTTTTATGAATCATTTTAAAAAATCATAAATGTTTTTTTAAAAAAATACCACTTTAAATGAAATAAAAATAATGGATTATTGATTGGAAATAATCGTTAAGATGACATATGTGCAGTTGAAGATAGCATATATAAACATGAATAGAAAAATATTTTTGATATTTTAAAATACATTTATTAACATAAAAATAAATAAAAGTATTGTAAAACATCAAGTACTAATGAGAAGTATGAATATCATAATTTATATATAATATTTTGATGTAAAAATAAGAAAGGAAAAAAATTTGAATGAAAAAATATTTATATGGTAGTGAAAGAACCAATTTAAAGAATAATAATAATTCATAAAAATTTTATAATTATATAAGAAATAAATTATTTGAAAAAATAATATTTGAAATAAAATTTATTTTTCCATATAGATAAATATTGAGTACCATATAATAAAATATTATGGAATAATAAAAAATCCTTGATTAAAGAAGATAAATATTAAACCTTATAACTGAATGAAATGAGATTTGATTGCCAAAATCACTTAACTTTTTTCATTACTTATATAAATTCACATTAAAATACAGTATAATAAACATAACCATCATTGTAAATTATTTTAAAACCTTTTTAATATTTATTATAATTTTTAATTTTTAATTAAAATCATTCATTAAACATTTATTGGTGAGTTATTATTTATTTCCTTCATCGGGTGTTTCTATTTTTTTATTATTTCACACACTATTTGTAGTATCAATAAAAATACTCATTCATTGATGCCATGTCCATAATTAATAGACTATTACTGTTCTATAATATAAGTTATATAATTATTTATAATATTTTAATTTCATTCCATATGATTTTTGGTTATGATTCATGAGGATAAAATTAGTGGTGAGGTTTTTTTTAAAATTTTTAACAAAAAATGTAGTATATTAATAGTGAGATTAAATATTAATAATAAAATTACAAAATCATAATCATGTCATTAATAATTTTTTTATAAATTATATTTTTTATAACTATCCATTTTGGTTGGTGATGAAAAATGAAATGTATCATTCATTGAGGCGGTAGTCCGCACATAATATGAGTGGTGTTTTTATTTTCCATCATATTGGAGGGATATAGATAATGAATGTTTGATTAAAATTATAAAATTATAGTACCCTAATGATATAAATTTAATTATATTAGAATTATTATAATATTTTCTAAAGATGTTGGATGACAAATATAAAGAAGATAATGTTAGGAAGTGGGTAAAACTTGAATTGAAAGTTTAAACTTTTTATTGGAGGGTAATTTTTAAAATGAGGTCTTGGATAACTATATTATTACAAGAGGCTTTAAAATAAGTAATAGGGATATAGAGGAATTAAAACGAGTTTATTTTCAATTACTGTTTTAATAAAAGTAGAGGTTTGTTGTTGGTGGAAGTGATCTCCTTTATAGGTAAAAAATAATGATGTTTTCCTAGAGTTAAAAGTTAGGTGAGGGGTAAATATGAAATCACATGGAAGTATGATGTGTTAGATAATAAAATTTTGAAATACACATGGATATGAATTTAAAACCTCTAATACATATTCTAAAATTTATATGATTATAGGTAATATAACAATATTAGAGCCACATTAAGTTAACTTTTTTACCCTTATCGACCTTCATTAATATTTTTAACACTGTAATTATTTTTTATGGATTATATAAAGTAACCCATTAAAAAATTTCTATGATGATTAAAAATATGTGATATAATTAATATAATTCAATTTTTAAATATTTAAAAATTAACATTTAATCTAAATTATATGAAATATTGAAAAAAATATTTTTCTTTAAAAATTCTTTCAACTATTAATTGTTGTAATTATTATTTCAAAAAACTAATAATTAAATGAATGTTAATATATTATTCATAAAAATAATATAATTTATTAAAATAATCATTTTATAATAATATATTTTGGTTCTCTTAAAATAAAATTCGTAATGGCTATATATTTATTCTAAAATATTCTTTAAGAAAAAATATTATTTTATTAGTTATTTGATTGTATTAATTGAATACATATTTATTCAAAATGACGTTATTTTAATTTTAATGTATTAATGTGTAATGTATACTTATATATGTGATTTGAAAATAATTTATTACATTGATAATTACATGTTTATATCATTCTATCTTCTACATACATGACCCCTCAAGATCTCTCCATAAAACCTACTCATTAGATAGATAGTGGGGGTTGTTGCCGGTGGTGCTTCAACTAGTATAGATCTCAAATTGACTTATATTAGGTTAAAATTATCCCAAAAATTATTTCACTCAATCCTCAATTTTTGGAGTTCACCTTCATCCTATTCTATGTAAAACCTTAAAGAATATATTTCACTTCCAAGATTAAACAAATAGGATTTATAAAATCTTGATATGTTAAATTATCTATTACATCAAATCGTATAACAAATTTCTTCACATTCAACATAGAGCCAAAAATAATAAGAGAATGTTATATAATCATTAAAATATATATTTATAAGTATCATGTAATAATTGATGTTACCGAATTAGAACATCTATATATTGATAAAAATAAAGAGCATTATCAAAGATAAAATACTGATAAATAAAATTAGAGTAGCTAAATAATTATTAAGATATATATATTTTTTAAAAAAATTAACATTACTATAAAAGTAGATTTTTATGTGGTTTTTGGGCCCCAATTTGATTTTAGGAATGATTAGAAGGCTTTTATACAATTTTTAATGGATGGATTAAAATGTTTACGTACCATGAGATAAAAATTTCCACAAAGTAACCCATTCCTTCTACTTAATGCGCTCACTATGTGAGTCACTTCTCTGCATAGAGCCTCTGCATAATGCTCCCTACAAATGAAAATCACTTTTCAAGGTGGGTATTTTTTTCTAGGACCCCTAAAAAAACCTTTTGGGTAGTGGTGTGTTTTCCTAGACCTTGTCAGATGAAAATAAGTATTTATGGGGTGAGGAGACATTTCATGGCCCACCAAAAACCAAAAATTACTTTTCTGGGTGAGGCGTATTTATCAGGACCCAACAAGTGGATTTTTTACATTTTAAGATAAGGAGGCCACCCATAAACCAAAATCATTCATGGGAAGTAGTTGAGAGGTTACCTATATACTCATATAAAACCCTCATACATAGAGTTTTGTGGGTGGGGAATTATTGTGTGATAGATAAAATGTGATAGAGTTGATTGAAGATAAAGAGAGGCAGCCCAAGAATTCTATTTTAACAGGTAATAATTTAAAAAATATTAATAAATGAAATCGGGAATAGGAATCGGTCCTCATAGAATTAGTAGTGATCTGCATAAAAACTTTTCCCTTTTTAGACTATCAATTTTCATTGAAAATCCCATTATAGACCACCATTCCATGAACCGCATGTGGTTGAAATCGTTCTAGGACACCCTCCGTCAAAATAGATAGTATGTGAGATGGATCCCTTTAGGTTCCATTACCTTTAACATACCATTAAACTTTTCATGGATGACACATGAACTGTTAAAAAAAATATCTTTCATCATCTCCTATGATGCACTAAGACCCAAATGGGGCCCTCATGACCTTCCATGCCAAGAATTTTTCCAAACACACTAGATATGAATGATCAAAGGAAAAGGGAACACCTTCATGTAAAATTGTTTAGACATTACTATAGTAAATGATGTCATAAATGTAACATACCTAGAAAGGGGGATCCTCATAATGATCTTGATCATCCCTTCCCATGGTAATGAGGGTCCAAACCAAAATGTTTGTGCTAGGGGACTCCCCATTGCAGATAGTGAAGAGGGGGATCACAAATTATTATCCCTTTAAGAGTTAGTGGCTTATCCTCCTCTCTCATATGGAAATTGTATATGAGAATCTCCCATATAGTAATCGCCTAGGATTATAGGATAGTGATACTCATGACATCCATAGGAAAAAATAACCATTTCTGGTGGAGTTTCACTTTAGGAATGTTACTGTAACCTATATTGGGATTCCCCTTTGATATAAGACCCAACTTTATCCGCCAATGTGTTTCCTACTATGTAAAAGACTTAAAACCATGTTATCACCATTATCACGGGACTCCTCCATAGGTTTGGGACTTAATAATCTAAATTACATGGGCTTTTATTCCTAAAAAAATGGGATACACTATTTGCCTCTCTGATGTCCAAATCCAAAACCCCAAATCCACCATAATGTTCTTCAGAATACATCCCTAGTAGGGTAATATCCATCCCATAGGTACAGATTCCATTTAAGTATATTTTATCTCCATAATTATTGGACTATATTCCAAATAAGATAATTCCCCAACAAGGGAGATTATATCCTTTCTAGGTTCTTATGGGATGCTTCAACATATGTCCCACACTATCCATTGAATGTTTTTCTTAGATGTCCTTGATGCATGATGTTAAACATCATGAATGGATCCACATCACATGACCATAAAAGGTATGATGTATCCAAATAAGTGGAAAAAACTACATGGTTTCTATTTACTTTCATGAGGAAAAATTGGAATCCCTTCTCATGAGCCTGATCCTGCTATCAAAATAACGTCCATCATCCTGGATAGAATAAACTTCCTGATCGCTAACCATGGGGATTAAACAATCTTCTTGAATATAAATGATATAATAATGTATAATTAATTTACGAAAGGATTCTATTAATGGAGGACCTTAGATACATACTGATATCTCTATTGATAGAGAACCTCAGATACATCTGAATGATTTTCAAAGTTACACATGGAAAATAATTTATTACTGATAGATGGGAAACCTATCTCACAACAGGGACTTAATAAAGCATTCACCAATATGTCATAAATATATTAGGGAGTCCCGTAGTAGGCAATAGATGCCCCCAAATGGGTGAGATGATCTTGAACTCCCATCACCTCATCCAACATTATTTGTAAAGGAGTCAATGGGGAAATCCAAGTTACCACCTACATTTGTAAATAAGGTCACCATAGGCTCAAAACGAGCATGGGTGGAGAGAGTGCATAAAAAAATGGAGAACCTGAACTGAATCCTTTTTATGCCCAGTAAGTGCCAAAAAAAATTTGGCACCCTAAAATGAATAAGAAATGGTGAAACCAGCATTTATTCTCCACAAAAATATGACTATGATACCCACATGTTAGTCACCTTCTCACAAAATAATAGATGTTCCAAAATATTGATCAAAATAAATTATTTATGCATGTGTGCATTTATTGAGATGCAATAATTATGGGATATTATTGTTTGTTTTTCATATGTATCATGGAAATTTTTTATCAGAACTCCCATCCACAAAATCCAATGGAGTCATTTAAAATAATCTAAAATTTTTAATTTATTTTTGGGTCATTATCAAATTAGAGGACCCATTATACAACCCAGAACCTCTAACACCATGGATTAAACTTGATCCTTTTGGGGTACCACAAAAATGGTACCGCAGCAACCCTAGAAAAATATTGTAAATCCCTCCATCTAATAAAGCCCCTCCATCCATCTGCTCAATAATATATGGTGGTTTTGAAGCAGACACCACCAGATTTGGTATCAAATAATTTTAGGATATTATCCTTAGAACATTATAAAAAATTCATCCCTTATCTCATGGTGGTAAATCAAGAGGTCCCTAATGACCTAAACTGGATAGTACATGGGTCCCATAAAATGGATCCTTCAATTACCCTCCACCATCTCCAACACAACACAGAATCCAAACCTATACATGATGGGGTTTACACCCTCTGGAGTCCGACACATGTCAGTAATTGTTGGTCACTAGGGATAGTCCACTGATTGTAGTTATCATTTATCCGGGTGTTTGTACATAACTATTTTACCCCTAAGAATCCTACCAGACTAATTTGGCAGTAAACCACATGTATGAATAAAAACCATCCCACACTGTCCAAGCCTACGGTCGTAGTTTGTTATCATCTAATGAATAGCTCAAACACAATGTGGCTGCAAATTGAGATCAAGAGCACACACATTCCCATATCCACCGGGATGACCATTGTATTTTAGATACACCCAGCGAAACAAGTTGGTAGAAACTAGAATTAAATAGGGGATGACCCATATCTCTTCCCCCACACATAACTATTATCGGTATAGTCTAATAAAAAATTTAGTCAATGTGAATAAATATATGACTTCCCTATCTAAAGGGTGGGAATATATTCCCATTCCATATGAAGAAGTCTCTTCTTATATCCAAGTAATAATGTAGGTATAGAAATATATTACCATCCGTATTTTAAAATCATGTATGGATATAATGTTATCATCAGTGGTGACTTGTAGTTTGGAACAAAAACCCAACAACTCTTATGAATTGACTAAGAAGAATAATTTGAGAGTCACTAAACAATGATTGGAAATACATAATTCTATCCAAGAGGGTTGTGTCCATCTCAAGATAGATGAAAAATTTTATCGAGCCTATATCCCCATTTCAACTAGAGGCAATTGTTTTACATTGTTCAAAACTCAAGGACATGCATATATCCCTTCAAAAATTATAGAACTTTATCAAAAAAATCCTATAATAATGAATGAACTAATAAAATTGGTTTCTATATATAAATTCATCACCCATAGAAAAAATATTGAATCACCTAGAAGAAGACATCACAAAATTATCCTCACCAAAGATTAATAAGAAATATAGGGATGCTCTACGAACCTACTTTTCTGAATGTTGGTGTCATAAAGATCTCAGGCATCTATCAATGATAGCTCAATATCCTACTACTCTATCCCCAAATCATATAGATATTAGGAGTAGTTGTGAAGGTATTACATGAAATTTGGATGCCAGTAGTTCTGGAGGTCATCTATGGATATTTGACTATGAAGGATTACTTCATGTTTAGAATTTGATCTTATATGCGAGCCCATCTCAAGATTAGTGTCACAATATCCCTCTATGTGGAACAAATATCACACAATAAGAATGTCCTCCCCTAGAATACGTTTCATACTATCTCTTTATGGCCAAACATTAATCCATGATGATAATCCTTCACATGATGTAATTTATTGGGATGGTCTTCCCCACAATGATATTTCATTGCAATCAGAATGTCCTCCCATTGAAAAAATAACACCGATAAATCCTTCTTGTCCAATGGTTCTTGGGAATGTGTGTCCATCCATTCCTGATGAATTTTCATTAACAAGTGATCTATTTTCTCAACTATAAGACCACCCAATGCATGTATTATTATATAAAACATCCATCGACCACTTTTATTCAAATTAGACATAGGAAATCCCTCCCAAAACTGTTTTTTACAATATTGTAGTTAGGAATCGATCACTTGGATCATATATGTATATGGATCATCTCACAAAAGATAAAGGAGAAAAATTTCTCATGAGGTGACAATTGGAAATGGAAAATATACTAGTAAAGTTTTAGAATTCTTCCACTTCTCAATTCAGCATTATAGGGGAATTTTTGGATGATTGTGTGTGTCAAATATTTGAAATAATAGGGACTATTATTTTGCAATTGAAAAATATATTATTATATTATGATGAATAACCAAATAACATAAAGGTAATAGAATAGATGCACTGCCAAATTGTATCAGTGGCTCTCCTAGTTACACGAAACCCAAAATTGGAAAAGAATCAATGATCCCTTAAAAATGAATGTATCAAAGCATAAAAAAGAATAAGACAATATATCACTTATGGACTATCCATTTTCTATATCATTGTATTGGGAGAACATGAGTAATATCATTTCACCTCACTCCCTAAAAAGTAAATCCATCCAAAGGAGGTACCATGTAATTTCACTGCCCCTGGAAGGCATTAATAAAAAGACTCTACACATCACTAATGGTATTCTTATTTAGAAAGAGCTCAAAAAATCCCTCAAATATGTCATTGTAGAAGAAGTAAATATATATAATGACTCTTGCAATGGTCATCTTAAAATATTGAGAAAGCCACCTAATTAAGGGAAGTAAATATTTAAAATAGATAATTTTCTAAAATGACTCTTGAAGAAGATGGATAAGGTTCATGTCATGTGATTAAACCAACCCATTTTTTAAAAATTCCTATTAAATAAAAAGATAATCGGTAGTAATTATAGTCATGAAAGTCGTGTAGAAACCCTAGCATTTAAGGTCCACGTAAATTTTTGAACAACTTTTTAGGCCATCAAATTAGGCTTAAAACATTGTAAGAGTGTAACGAGAGAACCCCGAGACTACACGGATGAGGTAATTTTTACCTCAACCTTAGAAAAAGTCCTTGTTTTCTCAGTTGGGGGATGTTTGAAAAAATGAAACATTATGATTCATCGCATAACATGATGCAGTTTATTTTTCATGAACATAAAAATCAAAATTATCTAAAGGTTTCCATTAGGATACCCTTCACCAAATGAACTTGATAGTATCCCTGAAATATTGGTTGGGCTCCCCTGATGGTTGAAACAAAAACAAACTATTAAGAGAATAATCACTC
Source organism: Viscum album (assembly GCA_963277665.1). Lineage (NCBI taxonomy): Eukaryota > Viridiplantae > Streptophyta > Magnoliopsida > Santalales > Viscaceae > Viscum > Viscum album. The sequence goes on from OY728127.1 coordinate 597,355,441, forward strand.
CTGATAATCATAACATTTTTAGTTGATTCTCCTCGAGTAACCATATCTACCACTATCTTGAGATTGGTAAAATTATTTCAATGTAATTCTTATCAGTAAATGAAATCGTCAACACTTATAACAATACTATGGAATGTTAGGATAATGTAGGAGAAAAATAATGGAATATATCCTTTCAAAATATAGTCCACAATGAAATCGGTGAAAATTTTATGTGTACTAGATGTCAGAGGATTTCCCAAAATATGGGATTTCATCTGAATGATCCATTTTCTCCTTCTTAATGGCCATCAACCAAATAAAAGGGTAAGAATATAATTCAGTCCTAGTTATTATACAAGTTTGTTGAACCCATAAAACTTAATGAGTGTTTGGATCTATGTGATATATAAATGACAGAATAGAAGAGTCTTAATGCCAAACTACTCAAGTGTCATATTCCTACTAAGTTTGTTATTCCCACCAAAACCTCATTTAACTCCTCTCGGTGATGTACCTCGATATGAAGAGCTCAACATACTAGAAAAATATAGATTTAAAATGTTCATTCAATACATATGTTTGGAAACCATACTATTTGGAACAAGTGATAGATAAATTCTGTGATTCCATCCACTCGCTAGAAAACAAGACCAATGTTCATCAACTTACTACCATCTAGCTCAAGAATAATTGTAGATATGACTAAAAAAATATGGATCTACCTATTGTTCACCTGCTCTAGCACCCACTCAGTTTGATATTACCATAAGAATATTCGACATTATTGAATCATTTATATCATAGCTAGAAGCTATGGAAGGGAAATATGCAATAGTGAAATTGCAAATAAACCCATGCCTTGAATGGGTAGATGCGACACTCCCCCCACATAATTTTTGAAATAATATGTTTATAACATATAATGATTTGGTGGATCTAGATGTAAATATTATGTATTATGTATCTTGATGTGGCCCCATGATAAGAACTTTGTTGCAATAAGAATCCACCAATCTCTAGTGATTTTTACCAATATTTCATAGACGAACCGTTATACGGTACACCAGTTCACTTTTGGGGTCGATCAAACGGAGAGATGACATAAGATAGCATTTTATTTTCTAGTTCAGTTCAATACTATAAAATATAATGTTCAAGGAACACTCAAACTGCAAATAGTGATAAATATAGAGAGTTAGAGACTTCATTTCCAAGTTTAAGTGTTTAACATACTCCCTAAATTTTCAATTTCCATAGGAAGATTTGTTTTGTCTCTACATAGAAAACATATATGATGAATTTTGAACACCACTCATTCTATTCAAGTACAATAGTGGGATTTGAGACTATTCGACAGTTTCATAATTATTTGAAGACTCCATCTTGTGAAACATAGTTAAATCCAAATGAGTACAGGAAGTCTACGGAAAGAATACATCCAAAGAATAATATACAACTATCCCTCTGATACAAGATTCTATATAAGATACTTAACTAAATCCTGTGACATATCATGTAGTACCCCTACTAGTACGACATCAAAAATGACAACAACCTTGTTGGAAGGAAAGAGGACAACCTAAATTATATGATTTTGATGAATTAAGGAATAGAACATACTATTTAAAAGATGAAATGATCCCACTAAATTACATAGTATTCTTAGAGAACAACGTACTAACTCAACCAAAAACAATAAAAAATATCATGTTTTCTTTATGGATCACCCAAATTATTTCCTCTTTCATCGAATTCTAGGGAACACTATCCAAGATTTTTTTTGAAGTTATGCTAAGAAATATGGTTGATTCTTGGAATGTGAAACTAGGTAAACTGTTGAAAATAGAAGCGAGTGTTTATTTAACCTCTCTAGAAGTATAAGGTTAATAGAAAGAATTCCCCATCTTGAATGCCCAAAAGTTTAGTGATTGGATGACTTGAAATATGATTAACCAAAATCATGCAATTCTCAGAGCACATTTAAAACAGATAACTATTCCCCCAACCACATCAACTATAGAAAAACAAACTCCATTGGTAAATGAATACTTTAAAGAAATATATTTTAAGTGATGGAATAGTTATATGGGTGGAAAACAAAAACAAGGAGATGACAATGAAGAAAGTCCAAATCTATCCTTCTCTCTCTACGATTTCATGTCTTCAGTCCCAAGAGAGCAGGTTCCACCCCACCAAATTGTACTATGTGAAACAACCCATAAAATAGAGTCCTCATTAGATGAGGAGTTGATGTTCATATCGATTAATTCAATTCATTTTGTGGACCCATTATCTAATGATGAGAGTTATTATTTACCTAAGATCCCCATGCGAAATGGGGGAGACAAGAATAAAGGCCACATGAGATAAGGAAATATAGGAAGGCACGACTATGAATGATTATAAAATACTAGAAGCATCACTTATAGAGATATATATACTAAAAAATCCCATGGAAATTTCCTTAGTAATGTCCACCAAGAGTAGGAAAATGCCTCCTCACATGTAAAAAATAATCTGAAACCAATTCTTTTATAAGACAGAATGTTGAGAAGGTGAAAACCATGTAATCCTAGGAAAGTGGGATAATAAAGGATCCCAAATTAAATATTAGAAAAATTGTCCCCACATCTGTTCAACAAGATGAAAAATATTCCAAAGGTACTTTAGCTCCAAAAGTCCACCTCATTAATAGTTCTCTATAGGGAATTATATACCACTGACCTATAAGTACAACACCATGTAGAAATTGGATGTAGTTCCAGAAAATGATAAACTCTATATTCTGTTAATCTATTAGATTATTTATGAGAATCACTTGAAGGGGATATACTATGACATCAAGAGTTAGAAGAGGATATTGTTTCTGCTGAGGTATATCATGAAGAGGCTGATCTTGTAGAATGTCATATAGTTATCTCTTTCAATAAAGAATATGTAGATGATTTTATACTGGGACACATCATACCCCTTTATATATTTATTATATTATATGATGTTTAAATCCTTGCAGTTTTCATTGTCTAATGATTAGAATTCAACCTCCTTCTTGTTAAGAAACATCACCGATTAGGATACACTACAGATGATGCATCCCTTTATTCTTTAATGATTCAAGGGTATGATAAAATGGAGTAGAACATCCTTGGACACATTAATCCTTGAACCAATTTTTTGAATCGGTTGTCCTATTCTGAGTTCATGGTCATCCGGAATGATACAACATTCTATGTATTTCTAGGAAGATATTTGGTGAACTGGCATGTAGTGATCCCTTTGTCATATCATCAACGCATTTAATACTATATCAATGGATTTATTTGGTCTATAAATGGTGAGAAATATCCATAAAAATATAATGACTCTCAATATATTAATTTAAAATTCTACCAAATAGTAGAGAAGAAACACATAATTGACGATATTTCTTAGGTTACTACTTTGAATGGTTAAGAAATGACCTCATATAATCCATTCAAATATATTGGTGATGAATATGTGATACCTGTATGTCAGGATGAAGATATGAGATCAAATTTAGAGATGCAATCACCAATATTCATGACATAATATACTTTAGTTGATACTGAGAGTATTGAAAATGTCTCTTATTCCTCCTTTTAAAGAAATATATCAGATTGAAATTCTCCAACCTTATCTATGGAACTTCAACATGACACCACTTCATCCATTGAAATTGTATAAGTTTTTATGTCTATTTTGGAAGCTAGGTATTGGGACATTGACCATTACCATCACCTCAATGACCCCACTTCATATATTTGATATCCCAATAGTGGTATAGTGGAAGGGGAAGAAAGAAATTGAGAATAAGAATAAAATGACCTCATAGATTCTTATACATCATTTTGATGGAATATCTACCACTATCGATAGACTCTAATAGATAGATCTGGGTAAAAAGGAGTATTCGTGACCTATATTGATTAGCTCAACTATTCCACTTGATAAATAGGAAATTAAGAACTCCTACATGATGAAGCATCATGATGTGTTTTCTTAAATTTAACAAGATACTTCATGCCTGGATTCTATTGTGGATACCCATAAACATGTTCTACCAGCTGAACATAATTTCTACAAGAAGGATACCTTTAAGAAACATTTATCTCATGCTACATAGTTAAAAATTTATGTTGTTATTTTCTTTAAATATAAATTAATTTTGGAGGTCCGATACCAAATTTAGATCACCCACATTATATCAGTCAATAAAAGTAATGGTAAAATTCTTCTTTTTATCAAATTAAGATAACATAACTGGATTTTTCCAAAAAATATGACTTATTAGTTCCAATTAAAATACTCCAAATTGATGTAATAGTTGGATCTCAAGGGCATTCACTCATGGATGGCTATTCAGGGTACGATAACTTTTTAATGGCTTTAGAAGATGAATAAGTCGCGTGCTTTAGGTCCCACTTGTATTATTGTACAATAAAGTTATGTCCTTTGGTGTAAAGAATGATAGTGCTACATATCACTGTGCTATTCATCAAATCTTCAAAACCATCATGGGTAAATCAATTAAATGTGACATTGATGATTTGGTATTAAAATCATGGAAATTTTCTTATCACCTAGCTGATTTGAAAATCAATTTTCAGAAACTTCAAAAAAATGATCTGAAGATGAATCTGCTAAAATGTTATTATGACATTACTTTATTGAAATTTAAAATATTTTTCTTATGGAATCATGGAATAAAATTATACCATGTGAAGAAAAATTCAATTATGGGTATGTTTACTCCTAATAATCTCAAATAGTTGATAGAAATTCAAGAAAAACATTCCATCACATGTTGCTTTATATAAAATCACTCAAGAATATAGTTTTTCGACACTATTATGAGGATGAAATTGGTTTTTTTAGTGAGGTGATGATTTAAAAAATGAATTCGGAAGACACAATAAATATTTCTTGATTACATCAATTATAATTCCACAAGAAGAATGAAATCCACTTATCATATATATGAAAACTATGGAATAATCTCTACATGCCTTCCTTGTGTAGAAAAATGATTCTGGTTGTGATGATAACTTTTACTATCTCATTTTCACCGTGGTTAATACTATTAATTAATATTTAGATATCAAGAATATGTTTTTGTAATTTATAATCTCAATTCAGAAATTGATTTATTACTTATTGTACCATAAGGTCCATTTAATATCTGGAATTGACTCAATCAAATGTATCCTCAATCATTCCATGATGAAAGGACATTTTGGGTGTTGGGATATACTTCTAAAACTCTGTGACATTCGCTTCATACTGAAGAAGGTGATAAAAGGCAAGCCTTAGAAAAAATCCTAGAAGAACATCCCATTATGGTAGAATTACTGATGAGTTCCGATATACCAGATGAGAAAATATTTTCCAATTTTTCTTCTTGCCAAATATGGGAAATTTAAATTGAAGATGAATATATAAGCCCAATCGAAAAGAGATTGGAAGTCCTCAAGCTCAAAAATAAGGGTTTTAAATCAGTCTCATTTCACCAATAAAGGAAGTTATACATTATTCCTTTTTGCTATCAAATGGTTTCTCCAATAATGTGGTAGAATAATGGGCCCTCACTACAAGTTTAGAACTGGACTGGAAAATATGACTTACTCATGTGAGTATCAAAGGTGATTATATGTTGGTAATTAAGAATATTAATATAGATTATGGCCTAAAAAAAGAATCGATGTTCCCATGATTAAATATGTTCAAGGGATAATTTTTGAATTCTGTTATGATCCAACACTAACTCTTATTCCACATTCAGTAAATGATCTAGAATATGTCTTATAAAATGATGATCCCTCCTCATAATATCCATATCAGGTTGAAAAAATCATCGATACCACCCATTGCAGAATAGTATTGTAGTTTTTTTCAATGTTTAATGGAATATATAAATGAGATAAATTATACTATTGAACTAGATGACGTCGAAAATGGGAGGATAATTCCTATCAAAAAATATCTCCAACATGGTTACCTTCTTTAGGATAGAGATGAAAAAAATTGATTCTATGAAGGGTTGTGGGTGCCACTATTTTTGAAATCTAGGGTCATCATAACGTTCTTTACAAAAGAATATTTAGGGGAATTATCCTCTGATTGATTCACATAAAGGAGAATAATTATACCATGGAAGATGTTCACACCAGAACAGGTGGTACCCATTAGTTTGGAACAATGATTTATCATCAGATCTGAAGGATTGGATATTTCTGAACTTCACTAAAATAGGATTTTGAAAAAATTTCAAGAAGTTTAATTACTTCTAAATGGGTTCCGAATTCATCCATAAACCCTTATAGTTTCTTCATACAACTAAATACTTCTAGACATTTAATGTATGGGTGATGGATGTTGTAGGGTTATACCCTAAAGCTAAAACTAAGTGGATCATGTATATCCTTACTACTAAGAATGTATTCTCTAAATGGGCCATGGAAATGCCTCTCAAGGAAGTGAAAATCAAAAGTATCATATGTTCTGTGAAGAAAAACATCCTCACCAGATTTAGTGTCCCCATTAAATATTGATGCACCATGGAACATACTCCTTTTCTTCCAAATTGAAGAAGTGGTACAAGATGTATATCATCAAATAAAAACATTCTTCACACTACCATGAAACAAAAAATTTATAGATAGAGGCTTTCAAAATATCCATATTAAACATTCTCCTACAAATTATGGATATAAAAATATCATTGGTCTGAAAAGCTTATCCATGACACTGGACCTAATGAACCACAACATACACTACTTCCCATGAAACCCTATATTATATGGTTTATGGAATATAAGTATTTTTTCCCATTGAGTATCAATTTACCTAAATCTGGATTGATATCCATGAACAAAATTCAAATGATGAACAACCACATAGGTAGTTTCAAAAGATAGATCAACTTGATGAGAAATGGTTTTATTCCATGCATCATTTAAAAATATACCACAATCGAATTGCATGAGACATCAACAATAAAATTATTTTCTTCTTGTTCCTTTAAAGAGAATAGGTACTGCTCCTTAGAATATCAATGATACCAGGGATGAAACATCAAAACTGAAAATCAATATTGGAGAGACCATTTTCCATACACAATTTTCACTCCAATGGAGCTTACTCATTAATTATAATTTATGGAGAACATACTACACCCCCTTCCAATGTAATATTATCATGAAATAATTAATTTGATAAAACCTTCATGGGCATCCTACTTATTGTAATCCCTAAACAAACTCACAAAATTACAATGAGTTGAGATTCTCCTAATAGTTCCAACACAATGGGATCTCCTCCTAGGTGTAATCCGCCATCAATCCCAAATTAGAATAAGTTGAGATAATCCTCCTCGATCAAAGAATATGGGACTCCTATCTATGTGTATGACCCAAACAATCATTTCAACCAAGCCAGATTATATAAATATGCATGGTTAACATCCATGTTGCATGATGTAAAACAATATAAAATTTTAGTACGTACCAAAGAATTTCAAAATCACTGGTGATGGTATCCTACCACCCATTTATTCTTGAACTACGTGTAGCTTGATTACTATTCTCATGGGATATATTTTGATTCATCGTCATTCTATCTCTAGCAACAATCATAGATTCACTTTAAAAAATGTTATATGTAGTTATATCATCCCAAAATGTTCATATGGGCTTCCTCTCTATGTATAAGACCCAATCAACATCCACATCACAAAATAATCAACTCTAAGACATACCCTATATAATCCTATGATTCAACATATGATAAATATGGGATGACAAAAACATTCATCTTAATAGTATGAAATTAAACATCAAGGATTTAACCCTTTTTTGATGATGTAAAAATGAAATAAAATTAAATATGTTATTGAAAAGATCAGGATCATTAATATTGGTCTCCCACCACACCTCCTTTTATGAACTACACGTGGCTTGATTCCTATCATCCCATGAAATTTAGTGGCACCCAAATTATCAATCATGGGACAATACACAACATAAAAATGTCCCCCTCACAATGTATGATTCATACCTACACAATCAGTATTCATTCAAGAACTAAATGTGTCTTGATTCTCGTCTTAGTGGGATATATAATGTTTCTCAGACCCCAAGTATCAAGATCATCCATGAAATAACGTATGTACCCCCTCTCTAACATACAATCAATGATTTATTTAGGTGAATCCATACCCCATGTCCTATGATACTTAAAATGTTTCCATTCTTGCAGAGACATATTTATTCCATATATCATAATTCATGTCTTGGTGATACTTAGATGTCCAAAATAGTTATTTGACTAATGGAGATGGAATGTCAGTTTCCTATGGAACCCTTTGTATTGACTGTGCTTAAAATGGATCAATTTTTATATACATATGTCACCCTTAAAATAACAATCAACTAGCAGAATATTCATCCTTAGTATACACCAATTCTATCTCCATAAGAAATTAAAATATCATATTAGAAACATCTTTTTGAACATGGACTGCAGTCATTATTTTGGAACTTGTCCTTATCATTTCACAAAATCCAGGAACCCCTAATATCTTGGTTTTCAATATCTTTCCTCACAACTGAATCATGTTGTAATGGACATAACATGGTATTATCTATATCACTCATTTTTTTGATGGCATCAGGTAATCTTCACCATTACTCTATGTTGTTAAACTACATGGGTTACAAGAACTATTTATGGATTGATTCTCACTCATGTGAGATACATAGTTATTGAAAGATCCTATACTTTGGCCTCACCACCATAAGAGACAACCACCCTCTCTTATTTTTTTTTAATTTTTTATGTGGTGAAATAATACTTTTCCAATCATTTGTTATCACATCGAGATTAACTCACTTGAGCATAAGAGTTTGGTAAAATAATTCCCCATAATATTGAGAAAAATTAGTTCACATTAGGGTTAATATGTTTAAAGATAAATAAATTTAAATGTTAAAACAAAAATCCTTGTTTCAAGTTGTTAAACAACATGGTTGATGTCTCTTACCTGAAATATATAACCCTCAACGAAGAGGACCTCTATTCTAGGTGCTAGTCTTCCACCAACCCTCTAATAAAGAACTACATGTGACTTGATGTTATTCTAGATGAGATATGTAGAGATGAGTAGATCTTATATCCTAGTGCAACCATAATATATTTTTTTCCCACTCTTCTACATACGATCCAAATTGACATAGTAAGTTCTAGTATAGATTCATACTATGTTTGTGAAAATGTATTGAAATAGGAAATGGCCCCTTCCTCACATGAATGTTGTATCAAGTGTGGGAGTATTTATTATTGAATCATCCTTTTATATATGATATGTGTTCATTCCTTTAATTTTATTCTAGAACAATATGTGGCTTTAATTCCATCTTCAGGGGATACATAGTGATCCCAATTCCTTTTTTCTCTTTGCTAAGTCATGATAAAAAATAACCCACCACTGTGTATGGGTTAGAACATTGTAGTAAAAATTTCCCCCCATTATGAAGGGTATTTTATATTAAATTATACTTCCCTACTCATTAACATTCCATAAAAAATAAAACTTTGAGTCTTGAAAAATATAATTTTTCAAAATCATCTCTTAGCCATCGATAATATAACATAATGTTTTAGTGGACAATCTTCTTTGACTATACATAATATTTCCTAGTATAGCTCTATATTATTCTTCCTTAAAATTCTTATCTACTAGTGGCATGTTCATCACTAAGATAGGCCTATTGTATCTTCAAAAGTCGTGTGATTTTTATAAGAGAAACCAAATTCCGAATATGGTCACCAGTCATTCCATGCATACATTCCCAATATCACTATCTAAATTTGGAAGAACCTAGATTAAATTTTTCAACATTCCTTTATCTTGACTAATGGATAATGGATCATTCTCAGTACGATCACTATCGAATTGAAAATAATTAATCAGGTGGTCTAATCCTTTCAACATTAAGAGAAACAGACGTAAGTTACTACCACATTACATTAAAATGTGTGGCCTTTCTAATTTTTATAATGATGTTAAACTGTATGTATTTCCCACAAGCCATATGATATTAAAATTTTTGTTAAGGTACTCATCACCTAACCCTAAAATATATAAAATCCATGTCCATATAAAATGAAATTAAAATTCATGACACAAAATCAATTCTATATGACCCCAAACCTACATGAGATTTAGATCCATGCAAAGGTACCGGGTATGGGATTTGAAGGCTCACATTCATCCAATACCATGAAATAATGAAATATTAAAATTCCCTTTAATTATATAATAGTTCAATATATAAAGGCATTCCATCTTTTATCAATGATTCAATAGTCATGGTTATCATGATCTAGTCATGTGTTTTCAATGACAAAAGTCATGAAATATTATTTGGTATAAAATGCCTCCACATGTTCCATGTCATGCACTATTGTGTGGATTTAAATGATTTTCTGAATTGATTATTTTTCCCACATAGAACATGATTAATATGATCTTAGAGTAATCTTAGATTCATTTTTATTAGCCTTAAACATTACCCCATGACCCATTTGTTGGTTTTTATTTCTTTTCAACATGAGAGTTTTATCTATGTAGAAGTATTTTTTTACACAAACCATTTGTGCCTCAAAACATGAATACTCCATTTGTTGAGCATGAGATCAATTGTCAACAAAATTTCCTCCACATTATTTCCAGTTTATGGACTCATGTTTTGAATAAAATTCCCTTTCTCCCAATGTGTGAGTCAGATATTTGTAGTGAGTTTCATATTTAGGGTCCGTAAAACATTTTTGGGAGAATTACACTCATAATTAAGAATCAACATTTTCAAACCTAAATCATCAACATTTATTGGTGATGCAAGACCCTAAACATCAAAATTTAGAGAATTTTCATGTTACTAATCTTTCATGTTAAATACATTGACAGATTGAAAGAGAAATGAACGGGTCAACTCCGATGTTACTATTGGAATTTAAAGGGAATGTTTTAATTAAGATAAATATGATTGAGAACATCAAAATATCCAATACTTCAATTTTTTTAGGAATACCCAAATCATGGAGTTTCTCTTTGTCATTTGTTTTGGGGAAGTGAAAAGAATATAAAGTGATTATAGGGAAAATTGACCTTATTTATTAAACAGATAAAATAATGAATGGAGATAGGTATTGATAGGTCGCTTGAGAATGGTTATTTTCCTGTATTCATCATTGGATAATTGTCACATTTTTTAACAAAGGTGTTTAGATCCTAAATTTTCCATTTGAGGGTTTATAGGCCTATTTTTTCAATGAAATATGTTCATTTATTTTTTCCACACAAGCTTTATATTCTCATAACTCTAAAGTCTATACACCAATCCTATCCTGAAGATGTTATTACTCAATAGTTATGTGATGTATCTCCATTGTAGTGTCCTTTAAATATTCCATGTGATGGTAGAAAGTATTAAAATTGATGAGGTCAGATTCACGTGTAGCCAACTCCACTAGATAAAAGAGAAATTGATGAACATATACATGCTATTTTCAGAAATAAAACCCAACTACACATAATCCAAGGGAAAATTGATAAAGTATTTCCTTTTTCTCACCAATATCCACTAAAGGATTATATGTGATGATGGTGTAGATTTGGAACGAAGACCATTTTCACTTTGAATGATTTTTTATGGAAGCACTAAGGTTTATATCTAGTTTACCTATGGATATGGGTATATAATCATGGATTTTATTTGATACGGTCATTATTTCTCTAAAGTTAAATGATGGAGTCAAACCCTCCTTCATAGTCTCCTATTTAATTTTTGTAATTGAACTAGCAAGCTTGGCATCAAACGGTGGAATTCACAATGCTGGTTTGTTGGGACCAAGTCTTTTCGGGCTAGTAATAGTGTTTATCAAAATTTATGGTTCTTAACTACTACCAAAAAGCATATACTAAAAAATTGAACTTCCCTAGAATGATTATAATACAAGGATGAACAATTAAACCATTAAAAATTGGCTTGGATAGCTCGATAGGAAAGGATCTCGAAGAATCCAATTGTTTGTAGATATTTTAGACTAGTATCCATAAAATATTATTTTTTTGTTATTCCTACCATTATTTGGTATACCCTAGTAATTTTTTTGGGAGCCTCTATAAAAGGAACATTAATCTCCATTTCAGATTCCTCACACATCATCATCAACCAAAATTAATGGAGGATAAGCATGCATGGTTCCTTTTTATTCCTGATGAGTGTTAAAGAAGAATATTTTGGTAGATATAAAAATTTTAATGTAAACCTATAACAAGTATAAGGCTTCTAAATTTTCACTCTCTCTACCTGAGATGCAATGATCCCATGTCGCAATGAGAAAATGTAAGAGTGTTCTTCTGAAGTGCATCTAGCATTATCTACACCTCCCTATAAAGTGATGAATAATGAATATACATAAAATAATAAAGAACCTTTTCCAAATAAATAACACCATTGACACCGAAGTATGTCAGGTGAATGAAATATGTATTTTGTAGTGTAGGAAAAAATGTGGAAGGATGGATCATCAGGGTATACTAATATTCATAACATCGATTGTGTTCTACTATCCACCTATATAAAAATTAAAATTGGCTTAAAAGATGTTGTGGGGATATCATCTCTTATATATGATTCAACAACATGTAAATATGAGAGAGAATGGGTACAACTAAGATGATGATTTTTCCCTATACCAACATGACCACCATCATCATGAGGTAGACACTAAAACTAGTGTAGATATCACAAGATGGGAAGAGCCATCCACTCTAAAACCTGGGGAAAAATCCTTCCAACTTGAATTTTGGAGACATATCTAGACAAATCTTGTAACCCCATATTATATGTTTCCCTTACTCAAGGTTTTCCTAATATAAACCCGAAATACATTCAGATTAATTAGTTTAATGAGTCTTGGTGTGTCGAACCCTCGACCATGGATCACTAGATTTAAAAAAAATTAATCCCGTAATTGAATAAAATAAGCGAAGAGATGGGAAAGGGATGAACTAGTGATTTCTATGCTATGACCAGTAAGGATATTTATAATGGAGAAAAAAGTTTAATTTTTTCCTAGTGGTTAGTTATAGGAAAGAAAACATAAAGCAGTATATTAGGAATGAGAATTTGTATAATTGGTTGATTTCCGATAGGATAATGCTAAATTTTACATGAGGTATGTGTAAGGTGTTGATACTCGATCACCAACGAATGATAAATTTAGGTAATATATCAGCTGTTGAATATACTAAAAACTAAAAAATCCATACATTTCAATACTAGTTGAAGGCTCCTAACTATTTAAAAATTTTCATTTAATTATCATGTACCCAGAATTCTCTGGTTCATTCCTTACAAAAACTCCCTCAAGAACAAAAATCTCATTTGGAGCTCCACCCTTTGTTGTGATTGACATGCGAGGGGTTGAAAATTGATGGATAACCATGAATGGAAGACTGGGAGGATATTTCCTGATTATGATAGAATCTTTGATTCCACAAGTATCCCTTAAAAATGGAAGCCTTATCTTGACCCGATTCAACAATGATGTATCCCGTGTTGGAAATGTTGAATTTAACATGATCCAAGGTCACCTCAAACCATGATATTGGAGAAATTTTCTATCTGATGGAATGAGATAGTTATCTTGAAGATCAAAATTTTAAGAGTTTTTTTTAAATGGTTAATCTAGAAGCTCTGGTCAGAGGAGAATCTTTAGAGTACCACCTAAAAGAATTATATTATGCCAAAGATTGATTTCGATATTCTTGACAATTGATGTTCTTATCTTAATTGAGGCACAAGACATCACCCAAAAAGACAGAGGTTGTTTTCTAGAATCCATTTTTATCCCAATGGAGAGAAAAATCTGCACAAATATTCTAGACCCAATAATGTGTAAAAACATAAAGTCAAGTAGACCACGAAGCACTTAAGATGCTATGTAGACCATGAAATACATCAGCCACTATGAGGAACACATTATTACAACATGCGAAAAATTTTACCACAAAAGATAATAAAGTTTTTGTGGAAAGTAAAATCATCCATATGAGCTTTTAAAATATGAGGAAAAATCCATTATCAAAGGAAATTCCATGTGAAGAGAGAATCTACGTAGTAATTCTCAAACAGATCATGAAAAACATGATTATAAAAGTGAAAATGAGTAGATTTTGATACCTCTTATAGGTGTGGGCCCTTATCTAAGTCCACAAACACCATGTAAATAATTCCACAATGTATTTAACTAGAATTATTTCTTCCATGGAATAGACTCCCCTTTGTGTCGATCGGACCCCATTCTAATGTGGGACATTTTGTTGGGTCTAGAAATGTTTGGATGGAAGATTAGAAATATTTTATTCATTTTATATTCTATATATTTAAACAAATCAATCAATTTCATATATAATAAAATAGATAAGTACCTTGAGCCACAAAGTAGCTGAAAAATTGATGCAGAGGAACCCTTTCTTTTACAAAGTGTTCTCGCTATGCGAGTCACTCCTCTACATAACATCTCCCCAAACCACATATGCATAGTTATACCAAAAAAATAAAATCAAAATGTATAGAGTGATTTGATTTCCAGGACCCCTAAAATAAAAAAGTATTTTTAGGAAAATACAAAAATTTTATGACCCCATACATGAAAAAAACAACATTGTAGGGAGAGGCATGATTTATTGGATCCCATAAATTGAAAATATCTTTGTAGGTGAGGAATCTTTTTTAGGACCCCACAAATGAATATTCCCTTTATGGGGTAAGGAGTCATCCCACAAAACAAAATTTTTCATGGGTGTTGGTTGAGAAGGTTAATCCATACCCCTTTAAAAACCTCCTTAGATGGGCTGATGGGGGAGTGTAATTATTAAAAGAGACATATGGTGTGATAGATCTAAATGAATATTGATAGATATAGTCTAAATAATAAATTTCATCAGGTAATCATTTACCATATATAAAAAAATTAAAGAGTTCATATGAATCCTTCCTCATAGCATAAGTTGATGTATGCATAGAGAAGAGTCATTTTTGGACCACCATATGGATAGAGAACCCCTTCGAGGACCACTATTATGAAAACTGCATGTGGATGTAATCCGTATAGGTCACCCTACCATATAGAAAATAGTACCCCCACTAGATTATTTCATCCATGGTTCCCATCCCCATAGAGTTAGGCCTTATATAAACCCCTATGAAATCAGTTCAATAATCCCTCTCTATCAACAAATCCCATGAATTCCTAATACTCGAATGGGCCCCTTTACAAATGTAAAATCTAAGAACTATTCTGAAACCTCTAGATAAGTATGATCCAAAAAATAGGGCACATCCTAGTGTCCCTTGATTCATACATTCTTATGGTACATGAGGTCATAATTGTAACCTACCTAAAAAGTGGGATACTCAAAAAGTTATCAATCATATATTCTATGGTAAAGAGGGTCCCAAAAATGGAGGTAGTTCTAGGGGTATCCCCATTTTAGTTAGTGAATAGGGGGGGCCATGTTTTATTTTCACTTTGAGAGTTAGTGGCTTGTAATCCTCACTTTTATGATACTGGGGGATAATTATCCATTATATAGTAAGCCCCTAGCCTTTCTTAAGGGACATAGCTAGATGGGAAGCCAGATATGACTATCTTAGTACCAAAAATAACTAAGGAGATGTGTGATAGAGAAAATTATCTATCACATAACAAAATACTAATTATGGGAACAAAAGAGGATACAGGCACCTGAAGGCCTTCAGTCTCTCCCATATCCCTACCCTCATCCATAATGTACAAAAGAGATTGTTGGGTTTGTTAGATCCTCCCCTTCCAATTGTTTCTTACACTGATCATGAATCACATGGGAATGGTGGGTAGATATGATCATCATATCCTTATTATAAAATAACTATCATAGTAGTAGACTCCATTTATGAATAATTCCATCAACTCCATTGATTATTCCCATTGGTATAAGCCCTGACCATATCCACTAATGGGCCTCCTACTAGGGATATTCCTCAAACACATTTTATCACCATCTTCATGGGCCTCCTATATAAGTGTAAGACCAAAATTTCTGAACTAATTGAGATTTGATTGATGAAAAAATGGGATATGTATGTAGCCTCCCTAAGTTCTAAATGAAACACCCAAAATTTACCTTAATATTCTCTACTAAATAATCCTAGTAGGGTCATATCCAACATGGTGGCCATTTACCATAAGAGTCTCTTTCATCACCATACTTATTGGAATATATTACTAGTAGGATAGTTCCCTCCCCCCTAGGATATTATATCCCTTACAATTTATTACAATATTCTTAAGTATATGTCCCATATTATCCATTGAATGAGCATCATTAACTTTGATATCCTTACTGCATCATGTTAAACCACACAGTTGTATCCTTATCACATGAAATTTAATGGTATGATGTGTACCATAAAGAATCACAAAAAAAAACATTTCTTCTGATTCATTTGACATTTATATGTATTACTTCCAACTCATTGACTCAATATCTTCATCAATACGAATCCTATCTTCCCAGATGACATTAAATTCTTGAGTATCCAATAGCGTGTCTCCAAACCATAATATTCACAGTAAACAATATAAGATTCACTAATCTGTTTAAATAAGGGTACCATCGATGGATAACCTAGGATACATACAAATATCCCCATTTCTCAAGAAACATTAGATACATATAGATGATTCTAAATGAAATACATTCCAGATAGTTGATTGTTGATACACAGACAACCTGTATGAAATTTGGGACTAAATAAAGGATACCTATGTACAAAATAAATCTATGAGGGGGTCCCTCAGTCAGAAATAGTTCCCCCAAAATTGGTGTGATTATCCCAAACACCTATCCTCTTATCCAACACACTTTCTAAATGCCTCATTGGAGAAATCCAAGTGGCCACCTACCTTTGGAAAGCATGTCTACACTAACTTGTAATGAGCATGAGAGAAAAAACAACATCATAAAATATTATTTTAAGAGACTACATATATTATAGATAAAATATTATTGATATGAATAAAATATTAACAAAAATTTATTAGTAATTGATAAGAAATAATAATTTGTATAGTTAATATTTTTTTAAAAGACATTTTCCAATGAAAAAAAATTTGGTTATATTTTTAGTTTATAATTTTCAATGTTTATAACCTAAATTTGACCAAATTGATTTTTTTTTATAATTCAAATATTATATTTCGATGTTTTTTTATATTTCAAAATAATTTATTTTGAGGTGAATAGTGGAAATTTTAGTTTTTATTAAAGACGTAACATTTATGGATATATAAAGAAGTAAGTGTAACATAAATAATTATATGAAATTTCACATTACCAAAAATTTATTTGAGGAGTAAAAATATATATTTCAAATATTAATAAGGTTTTAGAACACCAGATATCTTAAGTATAATTTTCAAATAAAATAAAATATATTTTGTTATTCTTCATTGAAAATTATTTTTAAAAATTATTTTTTAGATTTATTTTAAATAGATATAAAATTTATTTGTTTTATAAAAATAATTTATAACTTTTAAATAAAATAAAATTATAATTTTAAACAACACATAAATTTTATTCTGAAAATGTAGTTTTTGGGAAATTAAGTTTTTACGTGTTATATGTGCTAAATTTAAAAATTCATTGTATTACACATAGAAATATTATCACAAAGAATTTGGTTTATATTTGGAATAAATATGTAAAAATTATCTAATAATGTATATTTTATTTTTAAGCATAAAAATTAAATAAATTGGGTTACAATTACCTGACACAATAAAACCAAAAGGGTAAAAGTGGAAATTCAAATAGTAAAGGACTTAAAATCATGTTTAAAACTTGTGTGAAAATGAATAATTTGGGTATTTTTGAAATAATATTATCCCCAAATTAATTATCATCCTTTTTTGATCCTTTTTTTCATTTTTAATGTGCTCTCTCTTTATATAAAGTAGAAAAATTTACAAAAAATTTGATTCTGACATCTTATAGAAGGGGCATCTCATGAACACTTCAAGAATTTTCTTAAAATTTTGTTTAAAACTGAAAATAAAACCTTTTTTACTTACCCTAAAGTTATATTTCCTCTACTAGATCCTATGGTCACAAAAATATTTTCTTAAGACATCCATTTCCAAGGACTATTCCAAGGGAAATCTTATATCCTCAATAGGGGTACCTTTTTTCTTAATTTCTTTTTTTTCCTTCATAAAATCCCATATATAGTTTTTTGATTCCTATATAATGATTTTTTTTACCGAATTTTACTATTATAAATTAATAAAAATTAAGCACCCTTTCTCTTTCGAATTATAAAAAATGAAAAACATTACTCATACATTTTTCATAATAGCTCATGCATGATGTGATGACCTTAATTTTTAAAAACATAATGTATTCAATAGTCATAAGGGTAAAATTATAAAATGAATGTGGAATATATAATATAATTAATATAATATGAATTTAAATTATAATCAATATTATTTTAATATTATTATTCATCAAATGAAAATGTTAACCACGTGTTGTGTGGACCAACATCTCCATGAAATAACACCTTTTAATTTACATCTTATTTCATTATTATTTATTAGTATCTATTGAAATACGATTAAATAAAATGTTACAACTTTTAAATAATATAATTATTAGAATTTAATAATGATATTATTCCCAAAATAAACAACTTCTTTATTCATAATCTTCCATTAATTATTATATGTTAATGTTCGAGATAGTCCAACCACATAACTGAACAATGTTATGAAATAATTTCAAATATGACTATGAGAACCTAATTACAGATAAAATATTATATCAATAACCAGAAATTATATTTTCAATCAATAATGTAATTATAAATATTAAACTCATTAATTAAAATACCATGAATTGTTTGTTAAAAATCACTAACATATGCTTGTTTCTTATTTCATCAACAATAACCGAAACCAAAAAGTCCATAAAATGGAATTATAAAATTATAAATAATTGTAAAGAATAATTTATATTACCATTTATGATCATGTAATTATGAAATTCTAGAGAAGAATGATGAACACCACCACTACTAGGAAACTAGTACAAAATGATCAAGAATATTCTCACTCAATATGAAAAATATATTATAACTATTATAAATTTAGATAAAGGTTATAAATAAATATTATTAAAGGTTATATCTATGAAAAATGTTGTAAAATGATTGATTATTATTTTAATTTTTTATACAAATGATTCAATTTTGTTATTTAATGCTAGGAATTCATATAAGGGTTTATACTAATTGAATTATAATCAATTGATTGACACCTTCTTATTAAATTATATTACTCAAATTTTGCTTTATTATACCAAATGTGTACTTGTTATGTAATTTAATATTTCCTTTATAAGGTTTTACAATTCATCTTTATAACATCATTATCAAATGATTCGTACATCAAAGATTATGTTTCATGAAAGGGGTTTCATGTATCAATTTTGACTTCCCATGAAGCAATATTTCTTATTATAAAACATGTTTTATTTTTTATGGTGTATATACCACCCCATTAATATTTTTTTTCTTAATTATATCATTAATAATAATATTTAAGGTTTTGTTTTAAATTTAATCCTTATGGATATTTTGATTCAACATTTTCTATAGATACAAAGGTTATTTTTGAATATTTAAATTTATAGAGACTTATATTAGGAACCATTATTTAATTTATATAATTAATTATATAACATGATTCCTTAAATTATAATGAATATATATAATTCCATTATGTTTTAATTTAATGGTTCCCTCTTCATGTTATTTTAATTCTTGTGCTAACATTTTCATAAGGGTGATTGCATCTCTATTTTGTTTCATTGAGATATGATTATTATTCACCACTTATTTTTTTTAGGTGGAGTATATATTGTCCATAGATTAATTTCTATATCTTCACATAATATTTTTATCCAGGGGATTAAATTTTTTTAAATCAATCACCACATTGTTTTTAAAAATCAACCTCTGTCATATGAGTGATTTTTCGTCCAAGGCATTTCTTATGTGAATAGCCTATTTTCATTTACATTGTTTAAAGGTAAATCACCTATATATTCATAAATTAATTGAATTTTGAAATTATTGAATAACCATATATAATTAATCCACGTGGTTTTAGTTTGAGAGACTCTTTTATGGAAATCTATTACATTTTTTGATTGGGGGAGTATTTATAATGAATTATAATATTATTTAAATATAGAGTTTTATTGATTACAAAAGAATGTTGGTTATGTATTGTATGTATCATTTAATACTTCATATAGTAAACGAATTTTAATTAGTTAGTAAAATATATGGACTTATATTATACATCCCCTTGATGCATAAATAGTTCTCATGAGACAAACTAGATTTGGTCCTTTGGTGTATGCATGCTGAACAAAATATATTTCCCAAAAATTGAGCCTTAATGGTACAATAATGATGTATAATATATTTATTTCTTATCTTAGGGAATTTAATTACATATTTGGAATTATACCTTTTATGAAAAAGAATTAATTATTTTTATACTTGTGATTTTATATTTTATTATGACGTCTAAGACTTTATTTAATGTTCTTGTGTTCAGTTATATGGAATTATTTTTCTGTTATTTAATTTTTCCATATTATTCAAACTATTAAAGCTTATTATATAATTTTACAACTAAAATTATTTTGATATCTATTTTATTATACTTATATTACCATAGATTATGAATAAAAGTATTACATGTGATATTTCAATAAGAGTAGAATGTTTGTAGAATTTTGTTGGATATGTTGAATAATTATAATGGATTAAGTGGTTCCATATATAGTGGAAAAAATGTCAATGTCATGTGGTATTCGTGGGATTTATTTTTCAATTTTTTTACTAACTCTAAAAATATATAATCCAAAATGGTCATGGGAATGTATTGTAATGAAATAATTTATTTAATTCATTAAATTATGGGATAGTTATGTATAGGAATCTATAGATAGCATACAGACCATATTTAATTTATGTGATTGCAACACCAGATTCAGTAGTATGGGTTTAGGGCTCCACATTCTGTATAAGTGGAATATTTTGATATATTTAGTGGTTATGATGTTAGATGAGGTTAATTTAAGTGTAGATATGTTAATTTTGGTCATAATTAAAATGTTATGGATAACTCTTTTGGTTAGTTGAGATATTATTGAATATTTTAGGGATTATGATAAGTGATTTTTTTTGAAAACCATAGGGAAAAGACTAAGGGATATTTCTATGTATATGATAACATCTTGATGTTTTTATAAAGTACATATTGTGTGTTTCTCCTAATAATTAAATCCCTCTTTGTATATTGGAAAGTGGATGTGGTTGTGGAAAAGATTCACATTGGGTTGTCACCAAAAAATTGATAGTTAAGAATTGACCCAATATTCACTCAGTGCATGATGAGTGGGTCTAAGACTGAAAATCTGGAGATAGATATTATTTGGTTAATCAAATCCTCCATACAAACCATTATGAATGATATAAATATACTAGTTAGAGAACCTAATAGGAAATTATCATGGATAAGAAGACTAAATCTAGTAGATTCTTATTTTAAGGTATCCATTAATTGACATGTGATTTCTGGGATAAATTGTATGATGAATTTGGGGAGAATATATTATAATGACTGTTTGGTTTAGAATGTTGTATGAAAGTTCATAGTAATTTTGGGCTATTATTTTTAGGGATTATGTGAATTAAACCTGAAGAAACATAGGTTAAACCAAGAGTGATATAGATTATTGTTAAACAACTATAAGGTAAAATGATGTTATAATAGAGTAGGACATCTTAAGGTTGAATTTTTATAATCCTTTTATGATTCAAATTATTCAATCATCATATTAACTCTATTATATTTAGTTATGTCTGATTATCGAAGTACTAAAGTTAATAATATAGTCCATATACAGTTTATAGATTTTCAGAAAAATCAACCTAATGATATACTATTTGAATTAAGAAAAATTTTGATTATTCTAAACCATTTATCATGAATTATTAATAACAACATGAACATGTTGACTTCCAAAACACACAAAAAAATAAATGATTGATTCACATAGTAGATTAAGTGATAATGATCATTAAATAAAGAAGAATTATTTTTTTATGTGTCAAAAATGTATAAAGAGGAACCATGGAGAATATCATAAAGGAACTGGAAGTTTATTTTTATGTAGAAAAGAAGGTTATAGAGAAACAATTTTTTAGAGAAGAAAATAAAGCAATTAATTAACATGATGAAGGGAATGTATTTGTTTCCATGTCACATCTAAAATAATATGGTTAACAAATTATTTGAAAATTTATCTAGAGTTATGGATATAAATTAGATACAAGTAACTAATTTTATTAATAAATTATAAATATAATTATGAAGATATAATTTAATTATTGTGGGCTAATATAACACCCAAATATTATAAAATATATTTTCATTTGAAACATAATATATCCTACTTCACATGAAACACCATACCATAATGAATTATAGAATGTTATATAACTGTATAGTTATAGTTTTAGAATTTTAAGATAAAAAATCACTTAAACAAATTATGAAATATATTTTTAAATCAAAATAAATTTTATAATCCATGATGAGGAATGTATAAATTAAATTATTATAGCTAAATAACTAAAAATAATAATTTATGAATTAATATGTAACAATTATAAAGACTATTTTTTTATGTATTTTGTTAAGAAAATGATTATATTACTAGAAAAAAATATTTTTTTATATGAATAAAATTTTGACACTAATTTGATTAGTAATACACAGGAAATAATAATAAGAATTGTTATTATTTTAAAAAAAAATTCATTCGAAAACATTTTCAATTTATTTTTACGTTTTTATTCCTAAAATTTAGATTTTAAAATTTACCAAATTGAATTTATTTTAAATTTATTAAAATATTATTATATTTATATGATTTTTTGGTTTTTTCTGAAATAATTGACTTCTCGGTGAATAGTATAAAATAATGTTTTTACAAAATCGATATCTTTTGTGAACATATAATAAAGTAAGTATAAATTAAAAAATTATAATACAATTTCATGATCTACACATTATTTAATGATTAAAACTACACATTTGAAAACCCATTATGGATTTATAAATTCTATAAACATTCGTAACTTTTTTCAATCAAATATATTTTTTGGTCAGTAATTTTAATTTAATATATATATTTTTTCGTAAATTTTGGTTTTTATTGATTTGAATTTCTCAAAAACGTCTTTATTTTTAGAGTGAACAAATTCTAATAATTGAAACCAAATAAATTGATAATTTTACCCTAAAAATAAATATTAATTTCTAAAATATGCTTTTTTTGAAAATAGGATTTTCCATGTAGAATGCGCTAATGTTAAAAATTTATTTTTTCACACCTAGACAATTTATCAGAAAAAATTTATTTCATATAGGGAATAATTTGTTCCAAATTATATAATTAAGTCCATTTTTTATAAATTAAATGTTAATTACTTAGTAAAAATAAGTTACCATAGTGAAACCAAAATGGAAGAACAAACAATTTTATGGGAAATGGAGTTAAAACCTGTTTGATAACTAATTTTTAAGGTATTATATACCATATATCATCATAAAATTCATCATTTTCTATTTTTAAGTCTCGTTTACTTGTTATACACGTTTTATATTTATTTTAAATTAAAATATTTACACAAATGTCATTCTTACTACTTATAAAAGTGGCCTCTCACTACCCCCTCAAGATCAATCCCAAAATACATTTGATGATTGAAAATCAACCCTTTAAAATGTCAATAGAATCATATTATTTTATCTTGAGGATATGGTTACAAGATTTTAGTTTATGGTATCCATTTCTAAGGATTATTTTAAGGAAATGACTAAGCCCTAAATGTGAGTACATTTTCCCCAAACTTCTTTATTTTCTATCATACATTCACAAATAAAATATTTTAATTATAATATAATGTATTTTTTATTTTTTTATTTAAATAGTTTTATTATTCGATGGTATTAACTATTATAAACCATTTCCTAATACCATTATGCAAAATGAAAAACCTTATTTGTTCGTTGTGAAGACTACCCCCTCCAGAAAGCAACAACTTTTGTTTTTCACCACGACCTCTATTCACCGGTTATAAGGGTGAAATTAAAAAAATAAATTTGAAATATATAATATGATTATGATTACGAACATATAAATAATAATCAACCTTGATTCCCTATCATTTTTCATGAAATTAAAATGTTAAATGCGCATTGTGCGGACTACCACCTCCAAGAAGTAATGTATTTTATATTTCATGTAGTTTTTATTTATTTTTTAAAATATATTAAATTAGGATTAATAATATCAAATGTATCTAAATAATATCATCATTATTCTATAATAATGACATTATTCTAAAAATAAACAACCTTTATAATCATAATCATCCTTTAATCATGGCAGGTTCATCATTGTGTCTGTCCAACAAGATACATAAGACAATACAATACAATAATATCATGGAAAACTATGAGAACATAATTACTAACAATATATGTTATAAATAAAAGAATAATTTTTTTAGAAAATGGTGCATGGCCATAAAACCAAGGCACTATAAATATAAAGGAAAATAATTACAAAATCCTAAAAGATGGAAACATATTATAGTCTTTAATATGAAAAGGAAGTAAGTCACCAAGAAGATCATCAAGCCATGTAATGTCTGGATTGACTCCCTTGTTTGTAAGACTATCAACAACCATGTTAGCTTCACGATATATAACAGTGATTATGTAGTTGATGTTGTGAAGAGAACTGATGCAGTCCATCCAACAGGTGGTGATTGGCCATGCAAGATTAATCACACCATTCCAAACAGCTTGCAATATAGTGGTCCAATCACTCTCAATATAGAGGTTGTTCAATCCATGTTGTTTGGAAAATAATATGACATGAATCGTACCCACCATTTCTACTTCCAGAGAGAGAGAAATGCCACAACTAACATAGAAGCAACCAACGATCTGACCGGTATGATTCTTGAAGAAGGTGCCACAACCCATATGACCTAGATTTCATTTGGATGCGCTATCCACATTAACCATAATCCATCTCGAAAGAGGGGCATGCCAAAATACTATAAAATTACGGCGAGGTTGGAAATAGTTTCCGTCTATACATAAATGTCGAAGGATGCCAAATTCATGCACCATGTTATTTCAGTGTCCCTTTTGGAACGAAGCAGCTCTACGAATGGAAATGAAAATCCGAGTTTGTCTAGTATTAATAATGAATGATCATTTATTATGAATAATATCATTTTTATCTTACCAAATCATTTGGTGAAGCATAACGACAACATCAAAAAAATTCTTAAATTACTGAGAACTATTTAGACCCTCACATCTCTTTAATTGAGTTCTGACAGAGTCCGGCATCCACCATGTGCAATCAAAATTGTCAAAAATATAATTCCAAAGAGTAGAAGTAGTGGCATAAGAAAGAATGATATGATTAGAATCTTCTCTGTGCTGATTGCAGAGGATGGATTTAGAACAATGTTGAAAACTAGACGATTGAAGACGATCATGAGTGGGAAGTCTGTTACGAGAAAGTATCCAAATAATAATAATTCTGGAGGGGTTTATCCATGGTTTTTCAAATTGTTTTAACCATCCAAAATCTCTTTCAGATTTAAAAAAAATGGCTGTAAAATTTTTTAGAATCAAGCATACCATTGGGATACGGTTCCCAAACTAGGAAATCATCAGTGTTTGAGAAGGGGTATGTGTCAATGAAATTCATAATCTTATCAGGAAGTAGATTATTATGAGAATTAAGAACTTCTCTAATATATAGGTTGGTGTTCTCAAGGCTTTGGCCAAGGGAAACCCTAGAAAATTAGGGGTTCCATCCCAATTATCTAAGTATAAATTTCACTATAAATATTTTATTACTTGGATAAAAACAAATGAGGTTACTTTTTTCCAATTACATATATAGGTTCCCAAGCAGATTCCTCAAAATTATAGTTTGACCATATAAATTTGACTAGGTGGGTTGTCTTTTTCCATGTAAACTTATCTATTTAATATTATGTATCTACAATTTTTTATTCACAGGTGTTATAATTTTCTAACTACATAGATTTTAAGTTATGTATATATAATGGATCTTGTATGTATTTATACAATAGTGATGCCTAGAACACCTCATACACTTATTAGATGTGCCGATAAAGTGACAATGCATAAGTTATAGCCCTAACATGATCAAGAATCAAGAAATGAATTTTGTATATATCGACCAACTTCTATTTTTTCTCAAATATCATAACCTTTTTATAAATATATATATGAATGACTAACTTATCACCAACATTATTATCTAGATCTTATTGATGGATATCAATGTATCTCTTTAACTAAATGGGTGAAATTTTCATATGTTGTTGAATTGTTTGAAACATTTCCAATATTTCATGGAAAATATTATGTCTTAATAGATTCTTTTCTCAAAATTAAACCCAGTATGTATTATGTTTACATATCCTGCTATATAGAGCCTTATATAACTCAATTTAGATGATAGAGTGGAAGATATTATTTTATTGGAAATTCTCCAAAGGAATATATTTGTCCCAAATTACATTAAAATCCATTCAGTAATATCTCAGCTTGTATTATAACGTAATAATGTTTGTTTTATATTTATCATCAGTTTTATGATGATAAGATATGCTAAATATTGTCTCTATATCAATTTATTATTGTTGTTTCATCCATTATATTGATATTAACCTTGTTTTTAGGTCTAATATAATTTAATGTTTTATTCAATATAGCCATACCACTTTATTTATATATAAATTATCATGTTTATTGATTGAGTAACCTTCTTGAATAGAAATGACATGTGAAAAAATTATAATTCTAACTACCACTACCCATAAAAAAATATATCATTTATTTTTCTTAGAAAGATTATAAAAATTTATATGGTGGTGTTATCCCATTTCTATAGTGTCATATAAAATTGTTTCATCATCCATTTTTATTTTTAATGATTAGTATTTATATTATTGTATACCAATAATCAGGAAACATACTCTACAATCACTCCCATTATGTTAACTGTCCAGAATTGATTCTTTAGATTGCAATACATCATTGTGATTCTAAGATGAATATAAATGTTTTATCTATGATATCCCACCAAATACCATTTTTTAGTTTTAAAATTGATGAGACACATATCCGATTTCCAAATATTATAACTCTTATGTATCAATATTTGAGTCTGTAATTTTTTCTATCTTTCTATATATCTATATACCATCATTTTAGGTTACCTTAATCATTAAATATATGGGTTGTTTAGAAATCATCTTGGAATGGTAGGATTTTATCCCTTATTTTATGATATTCATATCTATCCATTAAATATCCATAAATATCATGTTCCTTTCAATCACCATAAAGGATAGGGTAGGATGGTACTTTTTGATTAAATATCATTCCACCATTTTTTCTTTCCTTGGGTGGAAATATATTTAGAAATCTTGAAATCTTATCAATTTAATCGACATACATTGGCGTATGTTCATGTTATTATATGCGAGTATATAATTTAAGATCCTTTGGTCAAAATATATATCACACTTTTCACAATAATAGTAGTGAAACATAATTTTAAATGAAAAGTTTACCACTTTAGTATCCAGATAATGAATAGGATTGACTTTCAGATGAGTCTTTAATTGATGTGAATCATGTGGTCATATTTTATCATTTTGGATGATTTATCTCCTCAAACCTGATAATGAATCCAAATTTAATATTGAAAACACGTTCGACTATAAGGTTATGTAAGTATTGGTGTGATGAAAAAAAAAATCTTAAGAGCCTTATATTTTACCACATTTTTTAACTAGAAGATATTCACTTCATTCCATGTAAAATTGGTTATATGATTGATTAATTGTGACATATTTCTCACAAAAAGCATTCAATATCCTTATAATCCATGAAAAAATTTCATTTATGAAACATTTATTAGTCTAATTCAGTACTTAATCACCCTAGTATTCAATGGATTCATTGATATAATATATATTGTGATCACATGAACTAATAATGATACATTTTATAGCCCAAAATCACTCTTAATAAGCAAAAAAATAACTTCTCCTTTCATATATTTTGTAGAGAAATCCTTAAATTTTCATCATATTATCCCTTTATCATAGAATATTTATTAATATCACCAATAAAGACTATGATTAATTTGTTAACGCTATTTATAATGATTTATTAACATAACTCAAAAATTTGAAGAATCATTTGTAAGTACAAATGGAATCACAACGAATTGATAGTGTCTATACCTTTTGGGGAAATATATGTCGGGGATATATTATCTCTTTACCCTTAATTGATGATATTTATATTTAATATCCACCATTGATAAATATTGATCCCCCTAAGGTAATCAAACAAATCATCAATACAGGGTAGATGATACATGTAAATGATCATGATCTTGTTAATATCAATATAATCAATGTAAATATTAAGTGATCAATTTATCTTATTGAAAAAAGGGATAGTGTACATCATGGTGAAGCCATAGTGTGTATATACCCCTTGATAGAATTATCATGAAGCATCATCAAGAATTATTCAAATTCTATGAGAGCTATTATAGAAGGATAGTTTGGTATAGGAATAGAACCAATTATAATTTCAACATAAAATTCAAACCTACATTTTAGGGTAAGGATAAGTAATTCATTGGGAAATATATTTATATACTACAATAAAATGTAATGTTTCAAAGATTGATATAAATACCAATTTGAGACAATTATCCTTAATTATAGGGTATGAAGACCTAGATTGATGTGTTTTCATGAAAATGGTGTTCATATTAACACTTAGACTAATATTTTATAATAATATGATTGGGACAATGAAACAAGATTTATTTTCTCTAAAAATTGATTTGTTTTCTAAGAAGTTAAATCCATTCCATGAATAATATCACATAAAATTAAACCAAGGGAAGGAGAAATGCATCAATAAGAAGTGTTGTCCCACAAATCTTGATCAAAGATGATTAGTATATTTTTTATGTAATAATAAATTCACCCAGTGTTTTCATTGATAATTACACAACCATGCTTTGAGAAGGTGTCAAAAAAATTCTTAGAAACATTTTATGTTATGAAAGAATTTAAATAACTATAAGAAACTAAGTCATACTTTGAAGAAGATTAGAGTAGAAGTTTACCTTTCAACAACTCATTATCATGTTCCTCTTCTACATTAGTTATTTCATATGGTCTCTCTTTTTGAATTGGTATTAGTTTTTTTTGTTTTTATGATCATTTCTAGAATATAGATTGGGGAATTTATTTTTTGAATTATGATGCTCAATTTATTTAAAGCATAAAATTATGGGTGGGGCATTAGGTAGGAACTTCTACTCCCCTACTGCATTAACCAACATATTAATCTCATTGCGACATTTCTGAGCATGGTGGCTTGTTATTCCATACTTGAAATATTTATGGATACATTCTAGAAAATTAAATAGTGTTTCTTCCCACTTTTGGACATACATATGATTGTTACATCATGCTTCCATTGTATTTTTCATTTAAATTTTCATAAAACTTAATCTTATTTTTCTTGAATCAAGAATAATGAGAGTCCCCATATCCCATTTACTCCTTAAGATAAAATGTAACACCATGACCCTAGTTACCCAGAGTTGGTGCATTATTACATAACATTGACATGATCTCTATAGATCAATTCTCGATAGATTGATTAGTTTAGTATCCATGGATGTACTAGATACATACATAAGTCTTACATTACATCATGAAATAAAAAAACAACAGTTTTTCCCTTTTAACACACTCATATACTTAGGACTATCCTTGTAGGTTAATACTAATATAATTCTTCACATCCTGAGAAAAATAAAACATAATAAATTGGTGAGGTCAGATATTCAGTTAGGATAAAAATATAGAGGAAATTATCATAAATAAGCATAAACATTTAAGGAAAAGTATAAGACTAAAACACAATACTTTTAAAATTAAACATTTTAATAATATGGAAAAGATAAATAAAATAATTCCCTTTATATATTCACATGGATATTATACTAGTCGAATAATCACATGTAATATCTATAGCTAATTTCATAATGATGGAATTAATAATGTCGGATATCATAACCACATAGTCAAGGCCTTGTGCCAAGACTAAAAATAATTTTTTCTCAAGGGCTTGTTCCAAGACACTAGTTTGTCTCATGAGACTTACCAACGCATCGAGGATCTATAATATAATCCACCCATCACTTAGAAGTCCAATGCATTCCTCATATGAAAAGTTTGAAACATAACATAAATATTCTTATTAAAACTAGCATAAGAAATGTTAATATATAAACCATAAACCCTAAATGGTATAAAAATAACACATCCATAGTAAAATGTTTCAAAAAAACTTTTATATAATATAGAACATTTCGTCATAACAAATCAACCTTAAACAAGTTTAAAACCCATCAAAGGATGTTGACTTAGATGAAATCAAAACTACTTAATAGAAATATATCATCCAATTTTGAAATATTTTAAAATTCACGTAATTATAAAAGAAAAAATTTATTTTGAAAATATTCTTATATGATTATAAGGGAATCTTTGATGGTGTTATAACGGCAGAAAATAACCGCACCCTCCATATAATTTTAAAAAACACTCTTACCTTAATTAGTCCAAAAGGCCATAAAGTACTTTGTTTTAGAAATGATAGAAATATTACTTTAAAAATATTTTATAAAAATTCAAGCAAGGTTATAAATTAATTTAACCCATATTCTAGTAAATATTTTAAAAAAAATCGAAATAAAATTTTAAGAAACATGGATGATGATGATAATGAAATCCTAGTATATACTCACGTATAAAAAACCTCATATAGTAAAGAGATTTTAAAAATTTACCCTTACATTGTAATTTTCAATAGTTGAGGGTACACTAACCTCCTTTATAACCATTAAATCATTGTTATTAAATTATACAATAACCACATAAATAAATATGTTATCATATATTATCTTCTTAATATTTCTTTTTTAATAATATTTCAGTAGAATCATTGTTTCGGGTGTTAACTTATTCAATTTTCTTTATATGTTTTGTTACATAAGTCATGTTTGTTATGGATATGATGTATTTTATTCATATCCATAACGATATTATGTCCATAAAAATATTTCAAATCATAAAATTGAAATTATTCTTGAATGGTTACGATGGGGAATGAATCTTATCAAGTTTGTGGAGACGGTAATCCATACATATGCATGAGCGAAAATAACATTCTATTAATGGTAAAATCGTATTTATTGGATTGTATATTACATATATAGAATAATTAACATTTTATAATTATTATTTAAATCAAAAATACTCATTATTATACACATCCAAATAATTATGTGTTGAATAACAAACTACACCACAATGTGGGGATGTTAAGATGTACGTACACACGTATTGTAACTTTTTCATTCATAGGGTGGATATAATAATGAATAAAGTGGTACCCTATTTTTAATAACATAACGGTAAGTAGAAGTTAATGGAGTTATTATTTGGTTATTGTGACGATAATAAAAGAAGAAGTAGAAGAAGAAAATAACTTTGAAAGGGGTGATGAAATTCTTATCTCTTCTTCAAATGCTTCCTTTTGATTTGATCAAAAGGGCTCCTTAGGTTGTCTTTATGATAAAAGTAAATACTCTAGGGTAAATTTAGGGTATTTGGGGAAATCTTGTTTCCTTGTTTGTATGAGAAATATGGCTTTGGATGTGCGATTTTGAGATATGGGGAAGTACCCATTTATAAGAGAGGTGAGGGTCACATTAGGAAAAGATTGAAATATTATTTTATTATAAAATGATTTTCGATTTATAATGGATCTAAATGGATTTATTTCCAGTATAAAGTGGGGATTGGTCAAAATACTCTCAAAATATATGTTGTAGACAAGTTTACATCACCATATTATCCTTATCTTTTAGATTTAACTCTTAGTTAAATAGTTTATCTTTTACAATGTCTTCTAGTATTTTTATATTGAATGGTTAATAAACATTGTATAAAATGTAAAGAAAACCCCAAGTGGTTCATTAATGACATATATATCATTGTATAAGACCTTTGTCCTTTACATTGATTTTTATGAATATTATATCATTTAATAATATAGTATTTGTTATAAAAACTCATTTATCTCATTTTCGACACAATTTATCTTTTGGTTTTTGTGAAGGTCAAAAAATTGAATAATTCAAAAAAATACATAAAATAAATCCTAAAATGTCATATTTACCTTGAAAATTAGCATAATGCATAAGAAGTATCAATTTTCATTTATATGGATGTTTATAATATCAATTATTTTAATCTTTAATTAATATGGTAATTACTACATCATAATTGTGTTATAAATAAATTTAATTATTTAATGTCTACAAATTATAAATAAAATACCATGATATTGGAAATATTTTTATATTTATAATAAATATTTATCATAGAGCTTATCTTATGTATAACCATATATTAAAAACTGGTTAGTTATTAAAATTTTAATTTCACTCTTTTAACTATTCATTAAATAAAATTATAATAAATGTCATAATCTATTCAAAGAGGATCAATTCGGATCATATTTTATTCCTATTGTTGATTTTGGTTGATGAAACACTTATCCAATAGAATTAGGACATGTGTTAGGTTAATTATAATGTCATTTTGCCTTTAATTACCCTATTTACTTTTAACCGTGGTAAATAATATTAAAATATACTCTTCACCAAAAATTAATTTCATCATATAATACCAAATTTTACTTACTTATTTCAACCATGTCTCTCTAATTTTTGAAATTCAATTCAGATATGTGGTAAAATTACAATTTATGAAAATTTGAAAATGTGCCTAAAAGGTTGGTAAAAGATGTTAAAAGGTTTAAAAAATTTTTTTATATATAATATTAATATAAAATGAATCCAATAAAATAAATTGGTCTAATATAGGTATTATATATCTATTTATTCTTGAAAATAAATTTAATTAAGAATGATGATTATATAAATAAATGTCTGTTTTAAACAAAAACTTAGTGTTTTTCACTATTCATCAAAAAATTGAAAGTGTTTAGAAAAATACCAAAAATTCACCAAAAGCTAGTTTTGATATTTTGAATCCAAAAATGAAGTCCATTAAGAAAAATAAAATTTATAAAATTTAAAAAAGTTGGTGATACTACTCACAACCACTTTTTAAATGGCTAGCTTGATTGGTCGTGGGGTACTAGCACTCGAAGTTGCATAGATCACAAGCTTTTTCATTATTCAATGAGAAGCGTACCGTGGAAGCATGGGGCGTTACAGTCTACAATCCTTAAAAAAAAATTCATCATTGAAATTTATAGAATATTATTCCATAAAAAGATTCAGGTGGTTCTTAATCATAAGTTCCTCAGTTTCCCATGTTTCCTCTTCCATTTTATGGTTTCCCCACATAACATTTAATAGGTGAGTCGTTCAGTTTCTCAACACTTGTTCTTGAGTATCAGGAATTCTGACAGGCTCTTCAGAATAAGATAGATCGGTTTCCAGTTCTATGTCTTCATAGGTGATAACATGCGTTGGGTCAGGTATATATTTTCTCAACAGTGATTTGTGGAACACATAATGAACATAGGAGAGACATGGAGTGATTTCCAAACGGTAAGCTATAATTCCAATTTTTTCAGGAATTTCAAAAGGTATTAAGTTCCTGGGACTTAATTTACCCTTCTTACTGAATCGTATAACACCCTTCCCTGGAGGTTCCTTCCCGAAAACATGATTTCCTATTTGAAATTCTAAATCCTTCCTCGAGTTATCAACATAGCACTTTTTCCTACTTTGAACTACTTGGATGTGGGTTTTGATAATCTTCACTTTTTACATTTTTTCCACAATATGTTCTGGGACTATGAGTTTTCTTTCACCAATATCATCCCAACATGTTGGTGTACGAAATACTTTTCCATATAATACTTCATATGGTGCCATCTGAATACTTGAATGAAAGCTATTATTATATGAAAATTTTACCAATGGTAATTATTGATCCCACATACCTTGAAAGTCATGTGAGAAAGATCTCATCATGTATTATAAGGTTGTCTATCCTGATTGACCATTAGATTGAGGGTGGTAGGCAGTGCTCAAATGATGTTCGGTGTCTAGGGAATTATGAAGACTTTTCCAGAATCTTGATGTGAAACGAGGATCTTTATCGGAACAAATTGTTATGGGCACTCCATA
Source organism: Viscum album (assembly GCA_963277665.1). Taxonomy (NCBI): domain Eukaryota; kingdom Viridiplantae; phylum Streptophyta; class Magnoliopsida; order Santalales; family Viscaceae; genus Viscum; species Viscum album. The sequence goes on from OY728127.1 coordinate 597,390,044, forward strand.
AAGCCTTAAAAATTCATTAATATATAGTATTGTTAAATGTTCAAGTGGTAAATGTTCTCTTATAGAAAGAAAATGCGCTGAATTTTTAAGATGATAAAAAATGAGTCATATTGCGTCATTCCTTCTAGGATTATTTGTTAGCCCCATGATAAAGTCCATCGTAATATCAACTCATTTCCACATAGGTATGGGAAGTGGTTCCATGAATCCTCATGGATGTTTTATTTCGGCCTTCACCTATTGAAAAACCATATATATTGACACATTATCAGTAATCTTCCTCTTCATGATGTCCCACCAAAAAGGTTTCTCCACATATTTATACATCTTATTGCTACCATGGTGTATTGTGTAATTGGGGCTATGAACATCATAAAAAAATTTCCTTTTTAGAAATAGTATGTTAGGAACATAAAGTATCTTCCCAAATTTCATAATTCCAACCTCATATAATAATTCAATCAATATCCCATAATTCACAACATTAATTTTCTTTTGAAACTCCTCATCATCAATCTGAGATCTTTTTATCCATTCTAGTAAAGAAGGTTTGGAAAAAATTACGAAAAGTATTGATGTTTCACTTTCCTTGATTATTCCCATGTCCATATTTACTAGATCCATGAACATAGGATCCATTTAGACGCACATCTTGTTCAAAACCCCATGATCATTTCTTCTCAAAGAATCTACCACTTTATTTTCCTTTCTTAGATGGTAGTTTATAGTGAAATTATAATCCTTAAGTAGTTAAAGCCCTCATATTTTCCTCATGATGAGTTCTTTTTATGAGAAAATATACATCAAACTCTTTTGATCATTATATATCTAACATTTTTACCATATAGATAGTGTCTCCATATCTTTAATGCAAATATTACGGCTACTAACTCATGATCATGAGTATGATTGTTTTGTTCAATAATTTGTAGCTTCCATAATGAATAAGCAATAACTCTATCATTATTCATAAGGACACAACAAAAATACTTTCTTTGAATCATAAATATAAATAAAAAACCCATACCTGGTTCAAAATGCTTTCTTTATAATGTCTTCCTTCGTCATGCACAACTTATGATATCCTGACCGAAGTTCAATCATGGAAAAACATTTAACTCTATGATGTTGATCGAATAAATCATCGATTCGAGTTAGGGGATACTTATACATTATTTTTATATAATTGATCTCCCTTTAGCCAATGCAAAACCTCATATATCCATCTTTCTTCTTAACAAAAAAACAAGGGCTCTCCATGGAGAAAAACAAGGGAGAATAAATCCTTTATTACTAAATTCACTAGTTTTTTCTTTAGTTCCACTAATTCCACTATGTCCATTCTATAAGGGGTCTTTGATATGGGCCTTGAACTAGGAATTAAATCAATGGGAAACTCAATTTCTCTTTCTGGTGGATATCCAGGTAAATCCCTTGGAAACACATCAACATATTCTTGCACAATTGGTACGTACTCAATTTGAACAATCATTTCCTCACCCATAGTTATTTAACTCTATTCCTCCCCAATAAATGAATTTAGTAGAGCTACTGGGGTTGGATATAAATTAGAATCAGATCGTGATTTTTTTATTGTAATGATAAGGTATTTCTTATCATAATAAAAAAATTTAACCTCATTTTTCATACAAGAATTTTTCGCATCATGGTATGAAATCCAATCCATACCAAGGATTATATCAAACTTAATCCTGGGTATGATGATGAGATCGGAAGATAAATCACGTTTATATTACATAATGGTAACAAATTCACAAAAAAAGTTTCAATGATACTTCATTTAGGATTTTTGATCGAAAAATACTTTTTTGTGAAATTGGAAATATCTAATTTTTATGGAAAAGAGGGAAGATATTAAAGAATTTGATGATCCAGAATCAAATAATTCATTTGAAAAATTTGAGGAAATTATTAAAATACATAACACCACGTCATTCGTACCTTCAACCACAGTAGTAGTGATCACATTTGATGGGCCTTGATACCTTGTCCTTTTCTGAGGTATGTTTCCTTATCACATAGGATATTCATTTGCATAATTCCCCATTTATCTTTAATAGAATCATTTATTATTGATAGAATCTTTCATCCATTTTAAATCACGAACTTGGTTTGCTTTTTATCCATACATGTAACAGACTCCCATTACATTCAGGAAAGTAACATGGCGTTTCTTCCCACATTTACTGTTGGATAAAAATCCAACTTTTCCCTTCTTCCCCTTATTTTCATTTCTAGAGTGTTTAGTAGATCTCTTCTTCTCTTGTTTTTTATTAAAGTCATAAGACAAAGAGAATTATTTTTCTGTCATTATAGGACATGTGACTATATCTTCATATGACAAGAAGTATTGTGAGACTAATTCTCGACATGTAAATGGTTTTAACCAATCAAATAATCGATTAATCTTTCTCCTTGGGTTATGTATATATTCTACATCATGCCTTGCTAACATTGAAAATTTTCCTCATACATTGCGGCATTCTTGTGCTCCTTTTCCTTAGACTCAAAAATTGTCTTTCCATATCCACTGATGGTCACAAAGAAATTGTTTTTCTAGGAAAATATATTTAAACTCCCTCCCTTATATATTTAATACTTCTTCACCCTCCTTGGTGTTTTGAATTAATGACCACCATTGATCTGGATCTCCGATAAGGAGATAAACTTCTATGAAAACTTTTTCCCTTTTTCTACTCCCTAAAGAATGATATATTTTCACTAACATATCCATTACTCATATAGAAATGGATTTATATTCCCATAGATTGTTGGTTGTTTTTTCCTCATGAAGCATTCTAGCATTGATCTTCTATATTGTGGATCTGGGTGCTCCATACGGGTAAGGTTATTATTCATAACCTGAGTGAGTTTTCCCAGAATGATTAAAAGTTGTTCAACAACATTTTCATCACCATCTCCACTATAATTATCTTGAGTAGAAGGGAAATCCCTACATGGATTATAATAATTGATATGGTTTCCATTCCTTCCACTAGGTGCTATTTCAAAACAATTTCATACACTAGATTAGTTTATGAATCAGAATACATATTTCCAAACCACTAAAATACCTATCATAAATTGAACGATTTATTTTTATAACAAATAATCATAAAAAAAATTCTTTGAGGAAGTATTTTCACATAAATCCTTAATAATGGTATGCAATGAAAATTTGAATTATAATAAGCATATCTACTGGGAGTGTCATAACCAAGAGGTAAGTAAGGCCTGTTGTCGTGCAGCAATTCCTATTTGAGTGTAGCTCAAAGTGGTGTTTTACAGTATTACCACTAGATAGATATGTTCCAGAGCCGCCTCTACCTACTCATTTCCAGAAAGAGATGTATTTCATTGAAAACCCACATAATATCTATATTATAATTTTTTTGGATTTTCTTCTATACTAATCCCCAAAGTCTATGTTAGGGTAATGTTATCGAATCAATGTTTTTCTAAATATAGTTTCCAAGGTTTGTACTAAACTTCCCCTGATACCAAATGTAACGCCCAAACCCTAGTTACCTAGAGTCAGTACATTATTACATAACATTGGCATGATCACAAAAGATCTCTTCTCGAAATACGGATTAATTTAGTATCCTCGGAAGCACTAAATACATACATAAGTTTTACATTACATCATAAAATAATGAAATATTGTATCCCATTTTAACACACTCATATCCTTTGTCCTATACCTGAAAGTTATTATTAAAATACTTCTTCACATCATGGGAAAAAGAAAACATAAGAAAGGGGTGAGATCAGATGCTCAGAAAGTATAACAATATAGCAGAAACAATTATAAATAAGCATAAACATTTATGGAAAAGTATAAGACTAAAACACTGGCAATGGAAACATAAAAATCAGAATAATTAGGCATATATAAATCAAATAATTAAATTTACTTATTCACATGGATATTCTACTAGTCGAATAATCACATGTAATGTCAATAGATTATTTCATAATGATGGAATGCATAATGCTGGACATCATTACCACATAGTCAAGGCCTCATTCCAAGACTACAAATAAGATTTTTTTCAAGGCCTTGTTCCAAGACACTAGTTTGTCACACAAGACCTACCAATGCATCGAGGACCTGTAGCCGGCTCCACCCATCCATTACTATGCCCATTGTATTCATCATATGAAAAGGTTAAAACATAACATAAACATTCATATTAAAACTATCATAAGAAATGTTAATAATTTAACCATAAACCATGAATGGAATAAATATAACACATCCATATTCAAACATTTCCCAAAACATTCAATACAATATGGAATATTGGATCATAGTGAATCAACTTCAAACAAGTGTAAAATCCCACAAAGGATGTTGACATAGATGAAATCAAAACTATTTGAGAGAAATATCTATTTCTATTTTAAAATCATTTAAAATTCACAAAAATATAAAAGGAATTATTTATTTTGGAAATATTCTTATAATATTGTAAGGGATGCTTTAAAGGTGTTATAACGGTGGAAAATTGCCCAACCCGATGTATAAGTTAAAAAAATTCATACCTTAATTTTTCGAAATTGTCATAATGTAACTAGTTTGGAAAACAATGAAAAGATTAATTTTAAAACATTTTATAAAAATTCAAAAAAAATCATAAATTAATTTAACCCATATTATAGGAAATAATAAAAAAGTTTTGAAACACATTTCTATGAAACAGAGATGAGGATGATAATGAAATCCCAGTAGATACTCACATATAAACAACCACAGATAGTAAAGAGACTGTAAAAAATTAACCCCTACCTTGAACTTTTCCTTAATAAAGGGTACATTAACCTCATGTATAAAAGGTATATCGTTTTTATTAAATTATAAATGAACTACATAAATAAATATGATATCATATATGATTTTCTAATATTTCTTTGTTAATAATATTTCAGTAGTATAATTATTTCAGGTGTTAACTAATTTATTTTACTTTATATGTTTGGTTATGTATGTAATATTCGTTAGGGATAGGATATATTTGATTCATATTCATAATGATATTAATTTATTAAAAAATATTTTAAATCATAAAAGGAAAATTATTCTTGAATGGTTACGATGGGGGAACAAATCTTTTCGTGTTCGTGGAGAAGGTAATTCGTACGTATGCACGAGAAACAATGTCATTATATTGATGGTAGAATACTTTGTAATCAGATGGTATATTATATATACATAATCATAAACATGTTATATTTATTATTTACATCAATTATAATCATTACAATACCCATCCAAATAATAAAGTGTTGAATAACAAACTACACCATGACGTGGGGATGGTTAGCTGTACGTACGCACATATGCTGACTTTATCATTCATAGGATAGATATAATAATTATTATGGTTGTACCATATTTAAAACTACATACTATTATGCAGAAGGTACTAGTGTTTTAATTTTGGTTTGGAAAAAACAAATAAAGTGGAAGTGGAAGAAGAAAAAAACATTGAAAGAGGTGCTGAAATTATTACCTCTTCTTCAGGTTCTTCCTTTTAATTTTATCGAGAGGGCTCTATAAGATTTTTTTATGATCAATTTAAGGCCTCTTGAATGGAATGGGGGTATTTGGGATGATATTTGCGAAGTTTTTGGCAGCGAAAATTGGCTTTGGGATGTGATTTTGAGAGAAGGGGAAGTACCCTTTTATAAGAGAGGTGAGGTTCACATAATAAAAAGATTGAAATATTATTTTGTTATAAAATCAATTTTGGATTATAATGGATAAAAAAGGAATTTATTAAAATAATATGGTGGAAATTGGTTGAAATAATCTCAAGAAATAGGTTTTAGACAATTTTGGGTCACCATATTAACGGTATATTTATTATTTAACTCTTAGTAAAATAGTTTAACTTTTACAATGTCTTATTGTATTTTTATATTAAATTGTTAATAAGCATACTATAAAATGCCAAAAGAACCCCAAGTGGTTCATTACTGTCATATATATTATTATATAAGTCCTTCGGACAAACCAAATATTTTTTGGAATATTATATTATTTAATAATATAGCATTTGTTTTAAAACCCCATTTATGTCAATTTTGAAACTATTTAGTATTTGGTTTTGTGTGTCAAAAAAATCGATTAATTCTAAAAAATATATTAATTAAGTCATAACAAGTAATATTAACCTAAAAATTAGATAAATTCACTAAAAGTCTCAATTTACATTTATTTGGAAATTTTAGATATCAATTATTTTAAACATTCATTAATATGGTAATTACTACATCATCAATGTGTCATAAATAAATTTAATTAATTAATGTATAAAAATTTTAAATAAAATACCATTATGTAGGAAATATTTTTATATTTATAATTAATATTTTTAGTCGAATTTATCTTATGTATTACCCTATTTACAAATGGTTTAGTTATTAAAATTTGAATTTAACACTTTTAACTCTTCTTTAAATAAAATAATAATAAATATCTTAATCTAATTCATATGGATTGAATAGGATTATATTTTATTCCTAAGGTTTATTTTGTTCAAAGAAACACTTATCTAATAGAATTAGGATATGTGTTTGTGTAATTATAATTTCATTATTACCTATAATTACCTTATTTATATTTAACCATGGTAAATAAAATTCAAAAGATACTATTCCCCAAAATTATTTTCATCCTATTGAACCAAATTTTAAATACTAATGTTAACCATGTCTCTTGAATTTTGGAAATTCAATTCAAAGAAGTGATAAAATCATGTTTTATGCAAATTTTCAATTGTTCTTAAAATGTAGGTAGAAGACGTTAAAAAGTTCAATAAAATTATATATATATAATATTATTAAAAAATTTCTCCAATGAATTATGTTGGACTAGTATAGGTATTATTTATATATTTTAAATTTTAAATAAATTTAAATAAAAATAATTATTATTTAATTAAATGTTGGGTTTAAACAACAACGTAGTGTTTTTCACAATTCATTAATAATTGAATTTGTTTAAAAAAATACCAAAAATTCACTCTAACATAATTTTTGATATTAAGAATCCAAAAATGAATTCGGTTTTGAAAAATAAAATTTATAAAATTTCAAATGGTGGGTATTACGATTCACAACAACTTTTTAAACGGCTAGTTTGATTGGTCGTGGTGTGCTAGAACTCGAATTTACGTACAACACAAACAATTTCATTATTCAAAGAGAAGCGTATCGTGGAAGCTTGGGGTGATACATAAAATCTAATACACTATTCATCCTAATATAAGTGAATTATAGTAAACTATTTTTAAAAAAATAATTAGACCACTAAATAATTGTAAAATCTTACAGTCTTGGTTAATAATAAAATTGGATGGGAACCTTGAGAGTCCCATGAATTTTTATTTATAAATACTCATTGATTGATCATCCTCTTGTTTCAACTATTATAATTGTATCTCTGTTTTTAAAAGAATAGTATAGATGAAATATTTATTAAATAATATTTTCTTTAACTCCCCTCATTTATAATGAGTCATCTTTTTCCAGCATCATCACATTCTTAATGAGAGTTTACCACTGGCCAACCTCAGCTTTTTAATGGAAAATAACTAAACTAACCTTCTTATATTATAACATATTGAATTAAGACCATATTAAAAGGACCATAAGTTCCATGGTGTAATAACATTTTATTTTATAATATACCAATCTATTATAGATTTGATGTGTTTGATGGATTGTGTTACACACAAAACCGAGCATAAAGGAATAATAATATATAATTATTTAAATATGAATTGGATGACTTGGTCATTGATTTTGTGGGTCTTAATATAAGTACTAATATTAATACATATATATATATATATTCCATAATAACATGAATATTAAATCCTACATTGATTATGAGTTGGTTGGAAGTGGTGATATAATCTTTTGAAGGAAAAAAGTGATATTTTTAATGATTTTTTATGTGGAAATGTATTCGGATCTTAATAGATTAAATTATTTACTATGGATAAATTAATATAATGAAATGATTATATTATATATCGAGTATAATGAATTAATATTCATTTAATTTTTGTTATTAGTTATAGAAAATAGTTAAGGTAGTTTTATGCTTAAAAAATACATTTACATACAAAATGGGTTGTATTGCATTTTATGAGTGGATATTAGAATTAGTTTATGAAATTTTTGATTTTTTTTGAAAAATTTGACATCATTATTTATATAATATTGGTATAATATTCATTGTTTGAATTTTCATTACTTTTACCAAATATTTCTTTTAGTGAGTGTAGTGAAAATGTCAATTTTTACAGTGCGTCAATTTCATTTATTTAAATAAAGTTATTTAAAATTAATATTATCTTTTTTATTTCATAACATCTGATATTGAAGGAATCAATATTATAATTTATTTTTGTATAATTCCATTTATTCTTAAACACATAATTATATAAAATCTATTTTCATTGCATTTTACATACTTGTACTAAAAGTAATTTTTTTCAATTATATAAATAGAATATGAAAAAAAATTATAAAAAATTAATAATAATGATATATAAATTTATTAATAAGGACGTTATAATTTTTATAATTATTAATAGAAACCATGTTAAATTTTTTTCACCATGGTAAAGGGTATATTGGGTTAATTATAGTTAAAAATAAAGTGAAAATCCTTAAAAAATATACCAACAACTTTAATTCATTAATTGTTTTCAGTTTTTTGACTATATACATTCAATATTTTAGTTTATTACATATTGGTTATATTTTTATTTAATAAGAACCTATATATTATTTTAAGTAAAGAATAAATAAAAAAATCATTATCTTTCTTTTAATTTATCTATCAAACTTCCATAGGGACACAAAGAAGTTATGAATATTTATAAATATTAATTTTTATTATTAATATAGTATTTTTTATGATAGTACTGTATTTATGATTTTTAACAAGGATATTATTGTTCTAGATGTTTACACAACACTAAAATAGTTCTTGTAAAAGCAGTAGAAAAATCATGGTAAGTCATTTTAAAAACAAAAAAATTAATATGTTTTTGATTAATTGTCAAATTATTATAATAAAATTGGCAATTATAAAAAAAAAAATTTTTTAATCAAATTAATTATTTCCCTGACGTTTTTAAATTAAAATTAAATTAATAGTCCCAAAAATAACATTAATGATATTATAAGATAAAGAATATTTTGTTAAATGATTTAAACAATCATTAAATTGAATATTTGGTTTAGTAAAAGGGACAAAATATCATACATTGATATGTTTTGAGCTTATTTCCACTTTATATGTAAATTTTTAACCCTTAAATAGTGAATTGTTTTTTCCAATGCTTAAGGATAAAAATGTTTACCAAAGGCATTAAACTAAAAGTTAAAATTCATAATTAAGCATAAAATATTAATAATTTTATTGTTTTAAGGTATTTAAACCATATAATGTACCAAAATATATATTATTTCCATTTTTTAACACATGTAATGACTATGACATTTATTATATTTTTATGTTCTTAATATTTACATGGGTTCCACTCCCCTCAATTATAAAGGGGACATATAAATCATTATTACGCATCGATTTTGAGAACATTAGTTCTAAAAATACCTACCCGAATATGATATAAATATCCCTTACCTCGTCTTAGAGGTCCTAGTATCACAAAAAACATGCATAATAAAGCATAATGTGTAAGACAATGGAGGTTTCCCAAAAAGAGGAATAACTCTTAAACGCGTGTTTAATGTTTATTTATTTTCTACATACAACAAATGATCATTATAAATAATCAAATAATAACATTATTTTTATATATATACAGAAATATTATTATTATGATGGAAAAACCTTTATCATATCCTTTTCCATTCTGTGAGAGAAGAAAGCAATACTCATGCGTTTGTAGGGACTACCACCTCCATAAAGTGATACATTTTTTCACCACTAAAGCGCAAGTATGGTTATTATGATGGATTTAAAAAACATATATGTATTCCTAAAATAATTATGATTCTCTAAATGTAACATATTAATTACCTTTTTAGCCTTCCACCCATGAAAAATGATAACGTCAATCGTGCATGTGCTTGGAAACCACCTCTAAATAATGATGTGATTTTTTTTTCACAAAAATCATTCATGAATGATTCCAAAAATATAATTAAATTTATAAAATTGAGAATTATCTTATAAATTATATTATGGATATTATGATGTAATAACTCCTTTGACCCTGGTCAACCCACCAAATCTATCTTAGTATTATTAACTAAATGTCCTCAAAACATTTAACTTATACAGAACTGCTTATGTAAATTAATCAAACATGGACTAAATGACATACGTTTTTAATATATCACTTTATTATGTGGTTTTAATGTTCAAAAACACAATTTTTTTTCATATATTCCCTTTTTTATTATTTCAATGTTTTTATTTTTAGACATCATTCCCAGATGTTTATGGACTAAATTGAGGGATCAAGAGTCAACAGAAGGCCTCATTTGATGTCACAAGAAGGAAGATTATAGTTAATAATTAGGGTGAACTAGAAATAAAACCAATTATATGTAGGAACTACTGGATGGTTTGTTACACAAATTAGAATTCTGGTCGCTTCCATTCAAAAAAACAAATGTCCATTGGAGTGGGTCCTCCTTACCTTAATTCAACCCCCAATGAATCTATAATCCCCTAATATGTTCTAGAATTACCCTAAAGCTATGGGATGTTATAAATTAACCCTATGGTCGATTAGATTCATTTTCGAATCATTAATATAATATTATATCTCTCATATTCTACATAGTGTCATTCTCATGCTCCCTCTCACAAGTCTCTCTTTTCCTTTTATCCATTATTGTCATATTATTATGTGAGTATTGAGAGAGTTCTTAAAATTTATTATTCTATAAAATCCACTTATATGATTATTTTCATGTGTTGTTACTACTATTTAGTGTGAGTGGATAGGTTATCACTACCTTTAAATTATGATATTGGGTGCTAATTTCCATTAAGTGTGAGGGGGTTAGGTTATAAGTTCCATAAAAGTGACGGAGATTTGGTTTCTATCCACAAAAACTAATATCCTAGTGGGATTTTGTTATAGGCAATAAAAATTAAGGGATATTGGGATTTATTAGTATAACCACTAAAAACCAAGGCTCTTACTTCCTTTAATGGGTTTCTTACTTCAACCACTAAAAAAATTGCATGGGAATCATTCTAAACCCATTAAAATGAACTATTTAAACCAAAAACACTCAAAGATCTTGAGTGGAGGATATGTTGGGATCAATTTTTGGATTATTACTGAACTCTATTATTAATTTCATCTGAGTTTTATTTTAATTCTATGTTTCCCTTTTTATTAACTATCTTATTTTTTTACACTATTATTTTTTTAATTACGTGAATAGAAGTTCTATTTTATCAAATATTTATTAAAGATAAATTAACAAATCATATATATATATTATGTCTTATTAATAATTAGTATCAATATACCTTGATTTGAAAATTATAACCTATTTTAAGGAACACTAAATTAATAATTTCTTATACCTCAAATATATAAGGTGATCCTGAGGGAAGATAAGTGGGTAGAGCTCCATACATTGATAGATCAGACTATGGTCACTTCAGAACTAATATTTATACTTTTCTTAGAATTATATGATATTTTATGTTGATTTTTTTTGCATGGATATACTACCAATCAAGAGTAATAAAATAAAAATACCCCCAAAAATATAAAATATTTTTATATTTATTGAAAATCCATTAAAGGTTTAAATCACATATTAGATAGTAATTAATTTAATATAATTTCTATTTTTAAAGCCACTGATGATATTTGCAAGTTATTAGATGTTTAGTGTGAGGGTTCCAACAATGTAAATGATACTAGGATATATATATATATATATAACCAATATTATAAATGATTTATTATTCATTCTAATGATTTAATGAAGTAAATTATTAAAAAATGTATTCACATTTTAAGGTAAGTAAATTTATAGTTAATGATACTTCGGTGATGAAAATTGTGAAAATGATCTATTTGGTAATTCCAAGAAGTTGGAAACCCAAAGTGAGGATTATTTAAGAAGAAAAAATAACCATGAATATGTTGGTTGAAGGGATCATTGGGTCACTCATGAAAATTGAGATTACAATGTAAATACAACTTTTAAATTAATAATATGTGTATAAATAGAATTAGAAGAACATATCCTTCAAGATAATTGATTATGATTCATCTGAAATTGATTCCAATCTTGAACACTTGTCTAAGATGCTAACCTAGTTCATAAAAAGTTATAATTTCTATTATCATACCAAAATTTGAAATCAAAATGGTGAAGTTGGGGTATGGTGATATTGTTTAATGAAAAATGGTCACATAAATATGGAATTACCCTTATTCAAAAAATGGTGAAAGAGAAGAAGGAAATAAAGAATGAATTGAAAGTGTCAAATAGGAGTGCAAGTGATTCCCCCTTATCTTATCTAACTCATGTGATGGAATAACAAAGTGCCTCATAGACTAGACCATCGTATGTGATGAGGTATATTATTCTTATTCTAATTTATCTTTTATCCATCATGGTTATGATGATAATAACTATTCAATAGAAAAACAATGAAAGGATTTTTTGAACTCAAGAAAAATCATGGAGTGTGAAAATAAATATAATATTTTTGTGACTGAGAAGGATCAAATCCCAAAATAAAATGATGAGATATCCTTAAAACTAAAAGAACAACCAAAAGGTCAAAAATATGAATTAATAATTTAAGTGAATAATTCAACCATTACTAAGTTCAAAAAATGTGAGAAAATTTAAATTTAAATTTTGGATCACAGAGTACTAGAAAAAAACATTATTTACATGGTTATAAGTAAATATACTCTTAAATTACCAATAATACTATTTTTGTAATAGTTACATATCAATATAAATATTTTAGATATTAGTGAAAAATACAGAACATGATTAATTAATGAAATAATAAAAATTACTAATATAGTAGACAAAAATCAATCCCCCACTCATAAAATATCTTTTATATAAGATCTCATATCTATTATGGTAATTAATACCCCAATAAAATATGAGTTCTAAATTATTTATTATAAAACATTTTTTGGCCCATGTTTAGGTACCAAATTGACTAGTTTCATAACTATTTTGTAGGAAACTTGTATAATGATTTATTCCCAATGAAAAATAGAGAACATGAATAATATTTTCTCAATATACTTATGTGGTGACCTATTAATTTTTCTTAATTTTTTAAATCATTTAAATTATTTATTTCATAAATATTTTATTTTTTAATTTTGTTGAACACCGTACAATAAAAAAGTTTTTTATTTAAGGGAATATTATCTTTTTTGCTGTGTAAATTAATTTTTCAAAATATTTGTCCTGAATTTTAAAAAATAAAATTCATCTAATATACATGATCATTCTTGAAACCAATATTTTTTTTCAGTATCTTCAAATAATTTTATTTTAAAAAATATGTTGCTAGTTATTTGTATACTGAAACTCAATCTTATTTAATAATTGAAATTCTGTAGGTAACCTCTGTTATTCGATAATTTTCACATATAATATATCAACCCTTGAAATGGTTTTATTTTACATACAAGGAGTTCAAAATGGCTGTAATATGATTGTTTAATTTTACTTTGGAATGAATAAGGATTTCTCATCTCTTTTTAAACTCTCAATTTTGAACTTTTTTGAATTATGAATTATTTTGAACATTGATATTTATTTATTTTATATTTTATTTTCATATATTGTGAATAATTATTAATTTTTTTGACCAATTTCTTTTATTTAAATCTTTATAATATTAATTCATTTATCTCATTTATTTAAATATTTAATTGATTACTAGATTTGTTTTACTATCTTAAGTAGCATTTTATTATTTTATCTTTTATTAATTTAGGTATTGATTATAATTCTATTTTAATCTTAAATACATGAAATCTATGAATCCCTTGACGAGGATCCTAACCTTTTGTAATTAAAAATTCCCCAAATAGAAAATACCTATTTTTATATGAACTCTTTAATGATAAAATCACTTTTACACTGTAGTAGTTATTGAAATTGATATCAAAATTTTATATTCTATTTCAAATCGCATGTGTGTATAGTTTATGGTTCTGAAAATCTATTTCAAATGTGGAAACATTTTTATTATTTGAAATTATATTTTAAAATGTTCTTTTTTGGGAATCATATATCCGATTTTTCACTATTTAAACTCATTTGAAATATTTTATGACCTATTATGTTTATAATGATTAAATTTATGGGTATCAAAATATTTATTTATATCATAATCAATTACTAAAAAAACCCTATTTTTATAAAAATAAATTTATCACGTTATGTTTTAAGAGTTATCGTTGTCCTAAAACATTAAAATTATATCAAAAATATTAAGAATGATGTTTGAAAGTTAGAAAAGATAGAGTACATGGTTTTTAATAATTATAAATATGTTTTGGAATGTTTAATGATTTCAATACTTCAAAATAATTTTCAATTTTTACTTCTCGTTATAGACCATTATGTTTTTTTAAAATTTTAATTTCCATTTTATCTCTTTTAGGAATAGACCTAATATTATAATGAATTGATTAAAATTATTTTATTAAACTATATACATGTTATATATAATTAAAATGGGGGAAATGGTGATTAAATAAAATGGTTTTATTTCTTTAATAGCTTGATTTAATTTTGTTGGGGTAGAAGAATATGAAATAGGATGAATTACAATATATTAGTATCTCATTTAATATTTTTTATTAGTTTCAACACTTTTTTGAATTTTTTTAATTTAAATTATTATTATATTATTTATATATTTCATCCAAATGGAATATTTTATTTTCATAAAAGAATCATTTATATTTTTTATGGTATAAAATGTAATAGTTTTGAAGGTATATTAAATTATTTGAATTATTTTAAAATTTTAATTTTTTGAAAACTGAATTATTCATTATTTATGAGTTTTTTATAATAAAAAAGGTAGAAGTGTTTTAAAAATGAGTTACTAATGAAATAGTTTTGGAAATTATTATTCAATTTCCTTACAAAATTTATTTTTTATTTATTCAAATATTTTTTTATGAAATATTGAAATTCTATTTTGTTATAATCATGATAATTAAATAATTCCAATATTTATGGATTTTCCTCTTAAGGGGTTTTGATCATCAAAATTTGGACAGTTTTGTACATCTCATGATTTTTAGTTTTTAAATTATCACAAACAATAAATTGTTTTTCTACCATTTTTATTTCATGGATTTTAGTGTGTTTATTTTTAGAAATCATTTAAAGAATATATTGAACCAAATAGAGGGATCAAGAGGCATTATATTTCCTCTTTTAAAGTCTAATGACGTATGGTTCCAGTGGATACCTGATGGGACCTATACAAGAGACAAGTTTTTTCTAGGCACCACTGAGGAGATGATATAGATTTTCTAAAAACCTGGTTATTTCTCGGTTCCATTGGCAGGCCAGTGATTCCCATCTTCTATTTAGTGGAATCTAAAAAGAATAAATACATTTTATAGTGACCTTTTTCATTATCTTTACCCCCAATGTAGCTTCTCAAAGGTTGCATAATTATTGTAAAGCTATTACAGGCTATAAGTACAACCAAAAAGATCATTTAATTGATGTGAATACCTTAAGGATCATTTTAAATATATATTGTGATACTTTTTTCCATTATTAATCTCTCCTTAACAATTTTTTCTCATCCCCCCATCCATACATGTTGTATTGTTGTTAGTGGTTTGAGAGTGTTATTTGAAAGGGATCTTGCTAAGAAAGAATCATATTTTTATCTTTTCATGTATTATCACTACCACGATGTGTGAATTAATAGGTGATCACTACTTTAAAGTTAGGTTTTATGTTCTAAAAACCATTAATTGTGGCCGTGATAAATGATCACTACCTTAAAAGTGTGGGATATTGTGTATCAAACAACAAAAAATATAAGGATATCTGGTTTATTACTACGAGCTCTTAAAAGAACAGTATATTGGGGTTTTTGGGTAAAAACCCAACAAATAAATGGTATTAAATATTGTAATTTTTTCATACTATATCAACTAAAAATAAATTGTTTTTGTTTCTTTCTATAAATATTAAAAATTATGGAATAAACCGAAATGATTAAGGATATTGAGTAGATGAGACATACATATCACTTTATGTACTATTTCCAAACTCATTTCTCAATATCATGTGCCTTTTGTTAATTGTATAGTTACACTATTCTTAGTTTTGTTAATTTTATTTTATCACATTAATTATTTTAATTTCACCAATTTCAGTTATAATTTCAAAAAAAATTAAATGGGAAATCACCCCCTCCTCATGCTATCTCAACTCTAACCCAAAATAAAATTCATAATAATAATGGAATGAAACTAAAAAATAACCTTAATAATTAAATGACTTATATATTTTTATTTTATAGGAGTTAAATAATGTATGTGGAAAGTTGATATACAATGTTTGAGATTCCTCACCTAAATTTCATTTTGTTGATATTTATTCAATTTAAACCACATATGTTATTTTATATGGTGTTAGAGATAATTTATGGATATAGATATTTTTCACTCATTTTATAAAATTAAAGTGGTTTAAAAATAATTTTCATTTTCTCATCCTCATAATAATTTTTTTAAAAATATGTGAATGATATATAAATGTTTTCATTAAAATATTATTTTAAAGTATTACCTTCAAATTTTCCCCCTACATCCATGTTCATTGAAATGGATCAAGAATTTTATTATTTTCACTTAAAATTACGTTCAATTTAATTATATTATAATTTTGAATTTATTTACAATGTTTTAAAAATAAATGTTTTTATCATTTTATTAAACGGGCCATTTTTCCCTATTTTTACCAAAGAAAAAAAGAATGTTTTTTTATCATCTATAGAATGTGTGTAATTTCCACCATTTACATTATTATTTTTTATTATTTTTTTACATGTTTTTATGTATTCCATGAGTAAAATAAATATACCATATTGGGGGTATTTTTCAATTTTAATAGTATTCAATGGGAACTGATATTTCTCCTTATTTTTCTAAGAAAATGGAAAGTGATTTTCTTATGTATTCAAATCAAATTTTAAATGATTTGTTGGTAAAAAATGAAATATTATATATTATATATTAATAATATGGTACTTGATGACTATAAATGATGATGGGTTAACATGATATCTGTCATGAAAATGGGTGACCATGATATTACTCTCTAATGTATTGGGTAATGATTTAGCATTCAGAGTAGAAAAATGTAAGAGAAAATAGGGTAGGTTACTCCTACTGAATTATCTAGGATTTTATTATTCTGATATTAGTGAAAGAATGTGAGAATTAGTTATTAATATCATGCTCCAAGTTACCTATATCATACATGAAAAATTGGTTTTTATGTATTTGATTTGATTTTATGAGGGAAGGAATGCTTATGAACTTTTGAAGGTAAAATGATTGATTTTCAATGAACCATTTTGATGAGATCACAAATTCCTCAAGATTTATTTATGGTTTGTCCTATGTTTTATAAATTATTCCAAGTGTTTTATTTGAGAAAATATTTATTTTCACTTAACAAAATTTTTTATTTATATTCTCAGAGTTTTATTTCGAAAAGGAAATATTTTTATGGAATTTCACATTTTTCAATGGGATAATTGTATTTCTTTAGTTTTTTATAATTTACATATATTTCTTTCTCATACAATGTTGTAAATTTTCATTAACAGGGTGTAAAGACAAGTAATATGTATTATGAAATCTTACCCTGAATAAAGGAAATCAGTTTTGAATGATGTAAGTGTGTCATGAATGAAACTGATTTTGATAATAAAAAAGACACTATTTTTGTATTCTTTATGTAATGTAACAGTTTTCCTAATTCTAAAAAACCCCATGTCTTGTAGATAAGGGTAATGGAATAAAGTGAAACCCATACCATAAATCAGGTAATTATAGGATGTTTAAGGTACGAGGATTTATACAATAGCCCTTCCCGAGTTCAATGAAATTTCATATCAACCGACACTCAAACATGATGTGACTAGGATGTGAAATTACTTCACTCAAAAACTAATTTGTGTGTAAATATATTTTTTATTAAATATTATTAATTAAATAAAAGTATAAAAAGTATAATAATATAATAATGTAAAAAATATATTTAAATATGAAACATTTTCTATAAATTACTAATTATATAAGTGTGGATAATATTAATATATATACATAATATTAATAATTATTTACTATATTTAAACAAATTTATAAATATAATAGAACATTAATTAATTCTAAAAATGAAGAAATTTTTAATATAAACTAATTTAATCATACAAAGGATTATTTTTAATATATTACTAATTAAATATAAATATTAAATTCACTATCAACTATATTTAAAATAATCTAAAATTGATTTTTATTTTGAAATATTAATTAAAAATTTAAGAATATAATATTTATTAATATATAACATCTTATATTTTTTGTGCATTATTTTTAAAAAATTTATGGATTTTTTATGACTAGTCGCTAAGACAAAATGCAACTCTAAGGTCCAGTTTTTCCAATTTAAATGTTTGACATATGTTAAATATATTAAATAGAACACATGCATATTTTTCCTAGTAAACTATAATAACATAATAAATGTTTCCACCATTAAAAATACAAGGGTATAGTTGAGTTTAAAATGGTAGGTTTTCCCTACGATTCACTTAACATTAGTAAGCATGGGTCATTTGGGGAAAAGTATTCATTGGAATTAAAATGAATAAAATAATTTAACAAAATTATTTCATTTCATTTTGGCTAATGAAAGGAATTAAAATAATTAAATAGATTTTTATGGATGATTTTTATAATTATTCTCATATCCCTATAAATATAGTAGCTCTGCTAGAGAGAGCATCCCCGATTCTCTCTTAGGCGAATGATAATAAATTTAAAATCAACGATTGACAGAACCTCAGATTCAATGGTTCTTTCAAATTATGATGAAAACACATTCGTTCTTTATCTTTAATCAAACTGAATTGTTGTAGGGTGTGTGGTTTAATAAAATTTATTATCTGTTACTAATTTATAAGATGAAATAAAATCAATGATTGGATTTATTTTGAGATCAGTTTCCTTGTAAGATAAGAATATTTTTCGAGAATTTAGTTAGAGAAATTTTTGGGATTAATTGTTTGATGGATGAAATTTTCATTCTAATAAAAACGAACCAAGATCTACATGAACATCGATCAAGGTTCATTCCTCACATTTTTTCTTTTTCTACTCTCCCTTGGTACAATGATTCACTATAGGAATTCTTCATTTGGTCAAGGATTTGACTATTCCAAATCAATCAATTATTTAACACCCATTTCATGGAGAAACAATCTAATATCAAAGATATGTGATCAAAATGACTATATAGAGGTGATAAATGGATAAGAAGTGATTTAGTATGATTCCCTAATTCTCCTATTTCAGCGTTCTTTTCCATAGAATAAAGAACCTCAATTCGATCCATTTTGCGAGAATATAAGGTGATGGAACATGTTGATTTGGTGATGGAATGAAAAATTGAGGATGGATCTTGAGTATTGTGGAAAGGAGGTTGATGGATCGGAGGTCAGAGGATCAATGAAGGCATGTCGAGGATAATCTAGGATTTCTATAAAATCTCATAGAAAACGGTGTGTAATCCAAGATTACATGGTTTGCAGGCCCCATTGACTGGAGGCTAGGTTTTTCGATAACAGATAGGTGTCACACGACCTGTGGCATGTCCTACAAGGTGTGTAGTCCCACCAGGGATACTCAACATATACATGGGATGTACATAAACATGGGGTGAAGTAAAGGGGTTTCTTAGAAAATATGTAATCTGACACACGAACATGAGTTGGACCGAGTACACATGCTAAGATATGTATTGATACATAGACATCGGTACATGGGATGAAGCTTTGTACTGGCAGATGGGTAGACTGCATGGGTGTCCTATATGATGTGTATTACTACACAAAGACTATTATATGACAAGGGTAGGACTTGGGGTCATGGGACATGACATGTACCCCTTATACACATTGTTCACTCCCTTCAAGAGTTCATGACGAACTTTTTTTTCTTAGATTTCACTAGTATATATTGAGTTTATTCCCTTTATCCTTTTCTGTGACGGTACAGTTCAGAATTACATCCACATCACTTGATTTTCATCTTCTCTAGAGGTCGAGCCTCATATAGAGTTGTGGCATCACTTCATGAGATTATAGTGCAATCCTCTTTCATCCTTAGTTACCTAGTTGTGGTTTTTGAAATCAGAATTCCCTCGATGAGTAGGGAATAAATCCTCCATCTAGAAGGATTCATTTGTAGGGTTGGTGTAATCATTGAAGTATGATCCCCAACATAGCGGTTTGATCTAGATTGGGTTCATGGTGTCCCCATCAGCTCTGGGTGTGACCCCGTATTTGTGTATGAAATTATTCATAGACTAGTGTGTTCTATTTGGGTAGGCCCCCATGAGATATACCTATCCATCAAGAGTGTCCTATGATATCAGTTATTGTGGAGTGAGTTCATCCTGAATGATTATTGCATCAATTCTAATCTTATGGAAAATAAGTGGTTATCACAGACTAATGGAATTGTGTATTTACAACATTATATCTAGTTTTTCTATCATACATTGACTGTTATATTTTTTTTTTGATTTTACTATACGTGGTACATAATGTTTATTGTTTGTGGGGTGCCTTTCTAAGTATTTTTGTACTCACCCCTACATGGGATTTTCTTACACATGTCATGCCTTATGAAGATGATGACCCTTTTGATGGTGATTTGGGATGACAAGGGGTGGGTGGAGTATAGATGGAGCATCACAGATCGATGATTTTTCTAGGAGGGTACTTTTAAATTATTCCTCACCCTTGGACAAGGTCGGACTCTTTATAGTTTTGGTTGGTCATGTTTTTATACCCTTTTCTATTTTCAGTACTTTACTGTCATACTCTGTTTTGGGATCTTTGATGTATGAAAGAGGATTATTAGTTTTATTACATTTCATCATTTTGAAATCTTGGAGATGTGTGTGTTAGTATATGTACTTTAGGATGATGAATCCCATTTATGGGATATGTCTACTCAGTGCTGGTCTCGATCCCATGTCTAATTGTAGGTGGGCCTAGTGTAGTCATAGATCAGAGCTGGGTAGGTCAGGACATGACATAGTGGTATCAATGGAGGTTGGTACCCCTGTTGTACTGATAGTTGGTGAGATTGGTTTAGGGAAACATTATTTACTATTTATAGATTGGATTTCTGACCAATGATTCATGTGTTGGTGTGGAGGATAATATTTCCATACACATGGACTATAATCACCTTCCTTTCATCTCGATACATTTCAACACTTGGTTACAAGGAAGTTTATTGGTAAATGAATCATATAGGAATTGGTGGTGGTTACCAATTCAATATTGATTCATCTTCCCATATATAAAATTTTCACCATAGTACATCTTGTTTTACCACAGGATTCCTCAATGTAGATAGCCATTTAGGATTCCACTATGTGATCATGAGGATGATTCACAAAGTGAAGAGGCATTGGTACATGGTCATGTAGAAGAGATATCACCCCTGGTGGTTTAACAACTATTCCAAAACATGTTGTGCATAATATTTCACCTGCACTACTAGCTGAGGATGCACACAAGTTGAGTGTGTTTTATGAGTTTTAGAAGCAATGACCTCCAAGGTTTTGGTGTGATCCATACCCCCAGGTGGCAGATAACGAGATTGATGTAGCCACCCACATTTTTCTCTGTGTAAGGACAACAAAAATTCCAATGGAAGTCCTTGCAGTGGGTTTTCTTCAAGGATCTATAGGGATATGGAGGATCATGGTGACTAAGTCACATAAAAAACAACTATCCCTTATATAGAATTCAAGTATCAATTCAATGAGGAGTTCTATCTGGCCACATTGTTATTGGAAAACATACAAGATTTACTGAAATTGAAAAAGTTCAATATGATTGTGGAAGATTATTTAGTGAGGATTATTGATCTCTCATGTAACTCCTTGGATATGGTATGGGAATGGTTCTTCAGGGATCATACCTTTGATTATTTCTTTCACCAATATATTATGGAGTTAGTGGAATCTCTTAGAATTTCCACCAAAACTGGAGTTCTTGAGCAAGCCTTGTTGGTAGAATGTTTTCTGGAGAAGTAAATGTCAGTAGTGGGAGATAGGAGTGGGCACCTAATATTTGACTCCTTAGTAGCTGGTATCTGAATGTATTCATATAGATATAAGTTAATAAAACACTTCATTATGTGATCCCAAGATTCAGGGTAAGTGGTGCATGTCTCTCAGGGTAGCTTGAATCACCCATGGGACAAGTAGTTTTTCACTTGAAATAGTTAGGGAAATCTAGCATGAGAATCTCTAACCCATCGTAAATCTAATTGGGAGATGGTCATTGGACAAACAATATATAGACAAAGTTATGAGCATTGTTGTGTGTAGATAATCAGACATGGAATAAGGAAAGTGTGGTTACATGATTTGATTGAAGGATCAACATATTAGCACCACCACCCACAGGTGGTCTACACTAGGCCTTGGGGGATAGTGGGAAGGGAAGGGGAATGCTTCATTTTATAGAGGCCTATAACCTCGAGGCTCTATGGATTATAAGAGTAATGATCTATGTATATTATACTTTAGCTGTAGTACTGATAGAAATTGATGTTATCAATTCATTCCATTCCACTTATCTAGTTTGAATCCTAGAGATTCTAGTTGGGCTTTTTACTCGACCCTTGTTGCTGGAGACTCTAATGGGTGGTGACTCAATGATTTTGAAATTTTTTTGAATGTGATTCCAAAAACCTAGAGGATAGAGTTTTTTACGTGATATCCATGCTTTTTTAATGAGTAATTATGAATTCATTTTTGGTATGGACTAGAAATCTATAGTTCGTGCCCATATTGACTATTTTAGGAAATAGATGTGGTGCGTCTATAGTGAAAGAATTCTGTTTTACATTTCCTAGGAAAAGGAAACCCTAATAGAGTAGGACAATCTCGAGAGCATGACTTTATAACTGATTAAGAACCAGTTAGCCAACATGACTCTAGGGGTAGTGGATTGATTAGGCTATCAGTTTCCTATAGTGGTGGCAGAGTATAAGGACATCTTTCTTGAGGATGTACCTGGTTTACCTCAGCAGAGAGAGGTATATTTCTACATCAACTTGAATCCTAGGATGGAACCAATATATTCCCCAATATACTGGATGACTCCTGTAGAGCTTCGATAACCGAGGATGATTTTTGAGGACTTATAGGAGAAGGGATTCTTGAGACGCAACATTAACCACAAGGAATCCCTAGTGCTATTGTCTAATATGGTGGATTAGAACATGAAGATATACATGAATTATCAGCACTTCAACCAGGTGAAAATGAATAAAAAATATCCACTACCAATAATTGATGACCTCTCTGATCACTTGGGAGGTGCCCAATTGTTCTCAAATACAGACCTCAGATAATGCTATCTCGAGCTATGAGTACCATTAGTTTAAATAATGCCTTTAACATCAAAATATCATGTAGATTTTTATAAACTGATGAAAAAGTTAGCTTCATTAATTTTTAAGAATATTTTTAACATAAAACAATTAATTTTTATTTATTTTAGTTTCTTGCTTCTGTTTTTTTAAAAAAAGACTCAAAATAAAGAACTTTGTTTCATTTACAACATCATTTATTCCAAAAAACCTATGTTGTACTTGGAAAAAATAATTTGGAATCAGTTCCAATAAAAATGATTCTATAAATTTAAAAAAATTACTTTGGCATCATGTAACACCCCAGGTAAATAAAGAATATGACATTTTTATATTTATCCATATTTGTGAATAAAATATTAATATTACTTTAAAGGGAAATCTATGCTCGATGGCGTACCCAATACGCGACACCGAGTTCCTTTGAAATCTTACGTTGCAGTCTAATAATAAAATAATATTATTTTAAATGGTAGTTAACGTCTAGACATTGTAATGGAGTGAAAGAACGGAACTAACTAAAAAATGATTATATATGTTTGTCAAATATTTTTACTTTCATCCAATAAATGTTAGAGGAATAAAATGCAAATGAATCCAATTTTAAGCGTAAAAACTCAAATATTATTTAAAAAGTCGATTAAGAGCCTTTTGATGGAGAAACTCTTTTAAATCCACGTTTTGAAAATTTTATGTTTTATATTTGAAAAAATAAAATTCTACTTTATAATCGGGACATCAAAGTTTACTTTGTGCAAATTTTTGGAATTTTTCCGATAAAGTTCATTTTTTAATGAATAGTGAAAAATTGTGTATTTTAATTCAAAACCACTTTTTAATATAATTTATATATATTATTAGATTATCTTTTGAATTGGTTTTAAAGTGAAATTATAATATATTTTTACCATTTAATCCAATAGTGGTCATTGGAAATAATTTTGCTTTGAAATTGAACATAAACTAGTGTCAAACTTTTAATAGATATTATTTCTTAAAAACACGCTATTTGTTTTGACAGCTGGATTTAATTATTAAATTAATTAATTCAACTTATATTATTTGAATTTTTTAAAATAGACATCATTTTTGAATTCTGAATATCAAATATATCTTAGGGTGAAGTTTTGGTATTTTTTTGAAAAACATCAATTTTTAATGAATAGTGAAACCACTAAGTGGTACTTAAAAAACTGATTTTTCATTTAAATGAAATTTTACCACCTCTGTGTTTTGAATTTCAAAAATCTAACATTCATGGTTTTCATTAGGAAGTAAAATGTGGTTCAATATGATTAAAATAATGTTTTGGTGAATAGTAACTTTTAAGTTTTTAATCGCGATTAGAGGTAATTAGTGAAATTTAAGGTAAAAATAATGTTTTAATAATATGAAATGACCTTACCACATGTACTACCCTTATTTTATGAGTCATGGACGACCATGACAATCCATGGGTCAACTTGAGGACCCCATGGAGCCACTTCGGTTGGAAAATGAAATTAATACCTTTTTATTTAAAGTTAAAATTAAAATGTCACAAACATGTGTTGTTTTACTAAAAGAATTTTTATATGGGGTTATACAAGTAATTTTTTTGACTATAAATATTAATTAGATTGATAAAAATATTTCATACATCATGATATTTTTTTATAATTTTTAGATATTAAATAAATTAATTTATTTTTGACACCGTGATGATGCAGTGATTACCTCATAAATGAACGATTTAAATAAAATGAGAAGATGTTGTGAAATCTAAGTCTTAAACATGTCACAAACCTATTGTATGGGTTGATTTATAAACCTTATCACCTTATCCTAGAAATATTTCTTTTTGGGACCTTTTAAATCCGAAAATAATTTTATAATAAAGTAATATTTTATAACTTTCCAAGAGTGCCCCTCCTCTCCTCTTATAAAAGGCCCCCACCTCTACCACCTTACACACAACTCTCAAGCCTTTGGATTAGACAACCCCTGCCCATTTAATCTCTACACATCCCTATATTCATCATTGAAGACTCACTTTGGGCATAATCCCTTCCAAGGAATCCATTGAGCTGAAATCAAATAGAGTTACCCGATTTAAAGGTAATGTCTTCCCTTGTGTTCTTTTGTTTTATTTTGCTTCTCCAACCCTCTAAAATCTTTTTATTACTTTATTTTGTAACAAAAACAGTATCTTCAATATACTATGATGTTTTTATGTGAAGTATTAGAGCTACACTTACACACACCTTCTTCTAATGTTTAAAGAACATACTGTTTCTGTGGATGGCGAATTTCTGCCTCACGAAACGATGATTGTTCAATCTTCTCTTAACACCTTTCATGGTGTACATTATGATGTCACTATATTTTATATATGATATGTATGGTATTTATTTTTTCTATATGCTTCTGAATTTTATATTTAAAACATGTCTTTATGTTTTTCATGTTGTGCAATTGCGATAATTTCATACGAGGAAGTGTGGACTACCGCCCCCTCAAGTGATGTGACTCGTTCATGCAATACATGGAATGTATAAAGAATGAAATTAATGAAAACATGTGACCTATATAACATGTATATTATAATGGAATCATAATATATATATCTCTCAATTATTTTTAATTCCATTAATATGACAAAGAAATGAAAGTAGTGTTCATGCGTACGTACGACCTACCGTCTCCATGAACGGTGCATTTAATTTATTTTTTATCTCAAAATGTTATGGATTAGTATAAAATGAATATTAACTGGATATATATGATATTTAAATCATTAATACTATTCTGGAGATGATTTTCTTATAACTACATGGACAATCATTTTCAAACAAGTTCATTTTTGACTCATGTACCAAACATCGACAAAAAACGTCTGATATGAACTCACATTATTAACCAATTATTATAACATTAAAATTTGTGATATAAACTGAATAATAATATTTAAAAGACTTCCTTAAGAAATTATAAATATACCAAGGTTTATTATTCAGGAATATAATGAAACAAACAAGACAAGTCAGACTTGAGGTAAGGGATGCTACCCCTCTCTTTCTTTTTAATTACACTCTTTTATATCATTTCTTTTAAGATCATCTTTCTTATTATTGGAATGTTCTTTTATATTACTCATACTATAATTTTTATGTTCATATGATGAGAGACCCTATTTTCTCTCATCAATCCATTTTGGAAGTTTTAAGTGGCGTCGTTAGGCTGCCGAGTTTTCGTAAGGGATTTTTCATCTCACATTTATTCCCGTGACATTTATGCTACATTTTACACTATTTACTTTGAGTGGTGTATGTACTTCCAATTATTATAAAATTTGTGTATTATAATTTCATTTATTGGTATTCACATCTTAATTTTATGACCCTTCTTCCATGGGGTGTACGTTTCGAAAGTTACCCAACTCGGTAAGGGGACCTTTCACCCTCCTATTTTTAAAAGACTGATTTTGTTATGTCTTTTAATTAACATAATATTATGTGGGGATATGTACTTATATATCTGTATTTATGTAAATTTTATTTCCAAGTGATGAGATACCATTTTCTCTCTAATTAACTCATTTTCTGAATTTTAATGTGATGTCATTAGGCTGTCAGATTTCTGTAAGGGAACTTCTTAACCCACTTTCAATTCTTTGGGTTAAACCTCTACTTCTTGTTTTTATTATTCCAAGATTATGTGTGGAATCTATATGTTGTAATTTCCACAAACCATTGTGTAGATATACTATTTCTACACATAATCATCTCATTGATTAATTCTTATGAACTTGTATGGGAAATCATAACTCAATCTCATTTCATTGAGTTAAATATCTATGTCATTGGTTTTGTTTTTCCAAGATTATGTGTGAATGACCTCTGATTGTTTAACACTTAATATCCACTCATATTGGGTGTATTTATATTTCTCACACATAATTATGTGATATATTTATCCTTAATTTTAAGGATACCATCTTTATAATGGATTTTATCTCAATTTACATTTCCATTGAGACTTCATTGTTGTTATGCACCAATTCACCCTTATATGGTGTGTATATTGTCCTTTGAAATATTATATCATGAATCCATTTATTTTCATGATATTATAAATCTCGGATTAAATGTCATTTCGCAATTATTTTTATTCAAGAGTCTCTCATTTTGTTAAAAACTCTTTAACAAAAATATCGTATTAAATGTTTTAAAGATTCACTATTCTAAATCTTTATCTTTAATGTCCATGATTTAAAATTGGTTTTTAGTATTTATTTATATGGACATTAATGTTTTAAAATTATAATTCCATTAAAATCTTCAAAGTGGTATGAGAACTTTGATTCAAAAATCTCTTTTAAATGGTTTTTGAAAATGGATTGATTAATTCAATATCTTGGAATTACTTATTGTGATTGAAAATGAAATGTTGTTATTGAAATGTTTATATTTTAAATATTTTATGAATAATGATGGTACTTGGACATTTTACTAGTGGTTACGTGATAAACCATATGATGGGTGGGGCAGTGAATACCAGGATGGGTGGTTACGTTATAACCTCCAATGCATTGGGTATGAAAGTCGGCCGTATGGATATTCCATTAATTATGTGTGGAAGTCGACCGTATGGTTATTCCAATTAAGTATGTTTATGTCCCAAGTTGCCTTTATATGTTATGTGTTCTATATATGGGTTTTATGGTAATAGTTTTGTTACAAAAGGGTAAGTAATGGTCTTTTAGTCAGTGAAGTGTTTTTACTACTTCATAGAGGTGAAAAGTATTACTTTGGTAAAGTATTCATGGTTTACTTCTTGTTTTGAAAATCTAACAGCTTTTGTTCTTTGTGTATCCTTTACTGGGCTTTTTTATGTTCATCCCAAGTTTTTGAAATGTTTTCCATAGGACTTAAATATGAATAGGGTCCAGGATGAGATCAAGGAAAGACATGCTTTCTAAAACATGGAACTAGACATGTTTCTTTTTAAGAGTTTTTTTATTTGATGGAAACATAGTAGAAGTGTCTACTATGTAATCTTTTGAGATGTAATATCTATGTCCTAATTCTCTAAAACTCTAAACCTGAAAATATCCTCAATGTGAATTATTCATTTAATTCAATATTAAGTAAGGTTTAAGGTCGGGGCCGTATAGTTGGTATCAGAGGTCGGTTTAGATAACTTTAGAGGTTAGGGTATTCTCTAAGCATAAGGGACATTACCATAATGGTTAGGATTTTAGAAAGAGTCCTAGTTTTAGATAAAGTGAATGAGTAAGTATATCTTAGTGTTTAGCTTCCTCATTTTTACATGATGGTTTTTTTGATATACTCACACTGACCTTTTTGGTTTTAGTAAATGGATGGATCTAGCAGGCACCAACGTAACAGTGGATGTAAAGGAAACTGTGACAGTTTTCTGAGCGAGCAACTGAATGATATGGGAGCTTCAATGAGAACTCTAGTGTTTATCTTCAACCAACTATCTGGATTCATGATTGACCACCTAAATCTTGGTGATTTATATAAGGCATCATATATGCGAGAAACAAATCCCTACGGAACTACAGGTAATAATCATAAAGGTAAGTGTGTTCAAAAACCTAAGTGTCAAAGATGTGGAATGAAACACCTAGGAAAATGTTTCAAATGGACATAAATATTTTGTTGATGTGGAAATGAAGGTCATAAAACAAGAACATTCCATGGAAAAAGGAAGCATCCAATTGACTCAAGGAAAGGGAAAGAAGTTCTTTCTGAGGGATTAATTGAATGTTTTAAATGTGGTGTGCATGGTCATTATGCAAACACATGTACTATGAAGAATTTTTGGGAATGGGATCACCAAGATCGTACAAATATTTGTTTACCAAAACCAAATGCCATTCCGATTGAGGATGAAGAAACTGAAAATGACCAATCAAAGGTATGGATTATTTCTTAACATTTGTTTTCCTATTTTGGAATCTTAGGATATTATGGATGATTTTTTTGTAGGAAAGAATTATTTCAGAATAAGTTGGAAAGGAATGGTTAATGGATCATGAAGAATGTTGAATGAGTGAGAAGTCAACATATAAGGGCTTCAAGAGTTATGGTGAAATTCTAAAGAGTATTAAGTCTCTTTTGATGACGTGGTTATATTAGAAGACTTTTTATAGTATGTGTAACCCTGATGTTTGATATATGAAAATTTTATTCAAGGAATAGTTATCTATTCTTTTGTGGACATAGTTATAAAGAACCATTTGGGTTTATATGATCCTTACTTTTGAGGTAATTATGGGTTACTATATGTTATGATGGAAAGTGAAGGGCATGAGATAAAATTGAGGTTAAATTATGTTATGGTTATTTTTGTGATTTTATCTCTTTTTGGGGAATTATTTCAGAAATATATAGTTTGGAAAATGGACAACACGCAGACCATGTGACAACCCTCCGCGTCGGACAAAGCTGCGGGAATCGAACCCACAACTAAAGTGCGACTGGTATTTATCACCTACCACTAGACTACATGATGTCCCTAGTTAGTTTGACTAATTCTTTTTAGTTAGATGATTTTATGAATTAAGAGTATGTTGATTTTGGGTTATCTATGTAAATTATTAACCTATCATGGAGGATATATGATTAGGTTAATTACTTTTCAATACGAGACTTTAAGAGCAACTGATGTTGTTTGGAGATAAATGATACGATTTATCTTGGAAGACTATGTGTTTAAATCCTTCAAATATTTGGGTTTCAATATTAGTTTGGTTTACTTGTGGTCTTGGTTGAACTTTGGGTTTTTTTGGACAAATTTTGGAGATTACGAATAGATTATCTTTAATATAAAGTGTTATCATTTTCTGGATTATCTGATCTTGGTGTAACCTTTTTGGTTTTTGTTTTGGTTAAAGTCTAAAGAAATGGGAAGTACACAGTTCGCTTTTTTGGATTAGGTGATTCTCTAAAAGTTTATTATAGCTCTCTTAATGTAAACAAGTCATCCTAAATACTCATCTTTTGGAGAAAATATGAGTTTGTGTAAGAAATATAGTAAAATTTGAAAGTCAACAGGACAAGTAAGTTTGTTTCCTTATGTTTTAGTTATGCTCAAAAATAAATTCCTTAATGAAAATTAACTTAAAACAAAAAAAATTTCTGTTATCTTTTCCTACTGGGGAATCGAATACCGTTTAACCCATCACAAGTTTGTGATTTTCTTATGGTTAACTTTATCCTAGACATGTTTACTATCACTCTCCACCAGAACATGGCCCTTTGTTTTTTCCTCCATATCCATATTTTCATACATGGAATCATAGTATGGGTTAACTCGGGTGACCTTTGTACTTCCCTTTCTTTCTTTTAAAGTGATAGTTTAATTTACTCCTTTTCTGATGTGGGACTTTCATTGGAGTCTCCAAGCCCAATTTTGAAATTGCGAGGACCCAATTCCCAAAAGGGGGGAAGGATGTAACACCCCAGGTAAATAAAGAATGTGAAATTTTTATATTTATCCATATTTGTGAATAAAATATCAATATTAATTTAAAGGTAATGCTATGCTCGATGGCATACCCAATACGCGACAACGAGTTCCTTTGAAATATTACGTTGCACTCTAATAATAAAATAATATTATTTTAAATCGTAGTTAACGCCTAGCCATTGTAATGGAGGAAAATAACGGAGTTAATAACAAAATGATTATATATGTTTGTAAAATATTTTTACTTTCATCCAATAAATGTTAGAGGCATAAAATGAAAATGATTCCAATTTTAAGCGTAAACACTCTAATATTCTTTAAAAGGTCGATTAACTGCCTTTGATGGAGAACCTCTTTTAAATCCACATTTTGACAATTTTATGAGTTATATTTGACAAAATAAAATTCTTCTTTATAATCGGGACATCAAAATTTACTTTGTGTAAATTTTTGGTTTTTTTCCGATAAAGTTCATATTTTAATGAATAATGAAAATGTTGTATTTTAATTCAAAACCTCTTTTTAATATAATTTATTTATATGATTAGATTATCTTTTGAATTGGTTTTAAAGTGAAATTATAATATATTTTTACCATTTATTCCAATAGTGGTCATTGGAATTAATTTCTCTTTGAAATTGGACTTGAACTAGTGTCAATCTTTTAATAGATATAATTTCTTAAAAACACGCCATTTGTTTAGACAGCGGGATTTAATGATTAAATTAATTAATGAAACTTATATTATTTTAATTTTGTAAAATAGACATCATTTTTGAATTCTGAATATCAAATATATCTTAGGCTGATGGTTTGGTATTTTTCTAAAAAACTTCAATTTTTAATGAATAGTGAAACCACTAAGTGGTACTTAAAAAGCTGATTTTTCATTTAAATGAAATTTTACCACCTCTGTGTTTTGAATTTCGAAAATCAGACATACATGGTTGTCATTAGGAAGTAAAATTTTGTTCAATGGGATTAACATAATTTTGTTGGTGAATAGTAACTTTTAAGTTTTTAATCGCGATTAGAGGTAAGTAGTGTAATTTAAGGTAAAAATAATGTTTTAATAATAGAAATGACCTTGACACATGTCCTACCCTTATTGGATGAGTCATGGCCGACCACGAAAATCCATGGGTCAACTTGGGGACCCCATTGAGCCACTTTTGTTGGAAAATGACATTAATACCATTTTATTTAATGTTAAAATTAAAATGTCACAAACATGTGTTGTTTTACTAAAAAAAATTAGATGGGGTTATACAATTCATATTTTTGACTATAAATATTTTTTAGAAAGATAAAACTATTTCCTACATCATGATATTTTTTTAAAAAAAATTAGATATTAAATAAATTAATTTATTTTTGACACCGTGATGATGCAGTGATTACCTCATAAATGAACGATTTAAATAAAATGAGAAGATAGGGTGAAATCTAAGTCATAAAATTGTAACAAACCTATTGGATGGGTGGATTTAGAAACCTTATCACCTTATCCTCTAAATATTTCCTTTTGGGACCTTTTAAATCCGAAAAGCATTTTATAATGAAGTAATATTTTATAACTTTCCAAGAGTGCCCCTCCTCTCCTCTTATAAAAGGACCCCACCTCTACCACCTTACACACACCTCTCAAGCCTTTGCCTCGGCCAAACCCTTACCATTTCATCTCTCCACTTCCCTCTCTTCATCATTGAAGCCTCACTTTGGGCATAATCCATTCCAAGGAATCCTTTGAGCTCAAATCAAAGAGAGTTACCTGATTAAAAGGTAATGTCTTCCCTTGTGTTAATTTATTTTATTTTTCTTCTCCAACCCTCTAAAATACATTTATTCCATTATTTTGTAACAACACCAGTATCTTCAATATACTAGGATATTTTTATATGAATGACTCAAGCTACACTTACACACACCTTCGTCTAATGGTTAAAGAACATACTGTTTCTGTGGATGGAAAATTTGTGCCTCACGAAATGATGATTGTTCAATCTTCTCTTAACACCTTTCATGGTGGCCATTATGATGTCACTATATTTTATATATGATATATATGGTATTTATGTTTTCTATATGATTTTTAATTTTATATTTAAAACATGCCTTTATTCTTTTCATGTAGTGCAAATGCGATAATTTCATACGAGGAAGTGTGGACAACCGCCCCCTCATGTGATGTGACTCGTTCATGCAATACATGGAATGTATAAAGAATGAAATTAATGAACATATGTGACCTATATAACATTTATATTATACTGTAATTATAATATATATCCCTCAATTATTTTTAATTCCATTAACATGAAAAAGAAATGAAAGTATCGTTCATGCGTACGTATGGCCTACCGTCTCCATGAATGGTGCATTTAATTTATTTTTTATCTCCAAATGTTATGGAGTAGTATAAAATAAATATGTACTGGATATATATGATATTTAAATCACTAATACTATTCTGGATAAGATTTACTTATAACTACATGGACAATAATTTTCAAACTTGTTCATTTTTGACTCATGTACCAAATATCGACAAAAACGTCTGATATGGACTCACATTATTAACCAATTATTATAACATTATAATATGTTATATGAACTGAATAATAATATTTAAAAGAGGTCCTTAAGAATTATAAATTGAAAAAATTTATTATTTAGGAATATAAAGAAACAAACAAGACAAGTCAGACTTGAGCTAAGGGATGCTACCCCTCTCTTTCTTTTTAAGAACACTCTTTTATGTCATTTCTTTTAATCTCATATTTCTTATGATTGGGAAGTTATTTTATATTACTATCACTGTAATTTTTATTTTCTTATGATGAGAGACCCTATTTTCTCTCATCAATCCATTTTGGAAGTTTTAAGTGGCGTCGTTAGGCTGTCGTGTTTTCATAATGGATTTTTCATCTCACTTTTATTCCTGTGACATTTATGCTACATTTGACACTATTTCCTTTGAGTGGTGTATGTACTGACCATTATTATACACTTTGTGTAGTATAATTTCATTTATGGGTATTCACATCTTCATTTTATGACCCTTCTTCCATGGGGTGTACGTTTCGAAAGTTACCCAACTCAGTAAGGGGACCTTTCACCCTCCTATTTTTAAAAGATTTCTTTTGTTATATCTTTTAATTCACATAATATTATGTTGGGATATGTTCTTATATATCTTTATTTATGTCAATTATATTTCCAAGGGATGAGATACCATTTTCTCTCTCATCAACTCATTTTCTGAATTTTAAAGTGACACTGTTAGGCTGTTGGATTTCTGTAAGGGAACTTCTTATCCCGCATTCAATTCTTTGGGTTAAACCTCTACTTCTTGTTTTTATTATGCTATGATTATGTGTATAATATCTATGTTTTAATTTCCAAAAACCATTGTGTAGATATACTATTTCTACACATAATCATCTCATTGATTAATTCTTATGAACTTTTATGGGAAATCATAACTCAATCTCATTTCATTGAGTTAAATATCTATGTCATTGGTTTTGTTTTTCCAAGATTATGTGTGAATGACCTATGATTGTTTGACACTTAATATCCACTTATATTGGGTGTATTTATATTTCTAACACATAATTATGTTATAGATTTATCTTTAATTTAAGGATACCATCTTTATAATGGATTTCATCTCAATTTACATTTCCACTGAGACTTTATTGTTGTTATGCACCAATTCACTCTTATATGGTGTGTATACTGTCCTTCGACATATTATATCATGAATCCCTTTATTGTCATGATATTATAAAGCTTCGATTAAATGTTATTCCGCAATTATTTGTATTCAAGAGTATCTCATTTTGTTAAAAACTCTTTTACAAAAATATCATCTTAAATGTTTTAAAGATTCAATATTCTAAATATTTATCTTTAATGTCCATGTTTTCAAAATGGTTTTTAGTATTTATTTATATGGACATTAATGTTTTAACATTATAATTCCCTTAAAATCTTCAAAGTGGTATTAGACACTTTGATTCAAAAATATATTTTAAATGGTTTTTGAAAATGGATTGATTAATTCAATATCTTGTAATTACTTATTGTGATTGAAAATGAAATGATGTTATTTAAATGTTTATATTTTAAATATTTTATGTATAATTATGGTACTTGGACATTTTACGGGTGGTTACGTGATAAACCATATGACGGGTGGTGCCGTGAATACCAGGACATGTGGTTATGTTATAACCTCCAATGCATTGGGTATGGAAGTCGGTCGTATGGCTATTCCATTAAATATGTTTGGAAGTCGACTGTATGGTTATTCCATTTAAGTATGTTTATGTCCCAAGTTACCTTTATATGTTATGTGTTCTTTATATGGGTTTTATGGTAATCATTTGGTTACAAAAGGGTATGTAATGGTCTTTTAGTCTGTGAAGAGTTTTTACTACTTCATAAAGGTGAAAATTATTACTTTGGTAAAGTATTCATGGGTTACTTGTTGTTTTTAAAAACTAACAGTTTTCCTTCTTTGTGTATCCTTTACTGGGATTTTTTATGCTCATCCCTTGTTTTTGAAAATTTTTCCACAGGACTTAAAGATGAATAGGTTCAAGTATGGGATCAAGGAAAGACATGCTTTCTAAAACATGGAACTAGACATGTTTCTTTTTAAGTGTTTTTTTATTATATGGAAACTTAGTATAAGTGTCTACTATGTAATCTTTTGAGATGTAATAGCTATGTCCTAATTCTATAAAAATCTAAACCGAAAAAGATCCTCAATGTGAATTATTCATTTTATTCAATATTATTTAAGGTTTATGGTCGGGGCCTTATACATCAATTATCTGGTTTATCGATGCCAATTTTTTTTAAAAAATTATACGAGATTGGAAAACCCTCATTTTTTTCAAATGATGTAACCCTCTCTCACTCGTGATGAGCCAGATAACGGTGACCCGATGATCCCAATGGCGACTTTTGACTATTTTATTAGACATTTTTCATTATATCATGATCTTTGGTTCGATTCAACATTTTTTGTCATTATTTCATCTTCGATAGATTTATTTTTCTAGGAAAACCATTTTCTGACCAACCATTATCGGTAGTTTTTTTTCATTCTTTTTTTGGTTTATTATTCATTTCTACAAAAAATTTTGTTATATCTTAAAATTTTTGTTCTTCCATCTAATTTGAGGGAGCAATTTTAAATTAGGGACCCGTTTTTCTTAGTAAGCCCCAATTTTTTTATGTTTTCTTAATTTTGATGTAATATTATTTTTCATTATTTATATAGTTGAGTTATTGTTTCAATTATTTGTTTGTAGTTTATTCTTATTTATAAATGTTGTTCTTAAAGATAGTTTATTTTGATAAATTTTATATTTTATGAAATTATCAAAGGTCTGTGATGATATGTATTGATTAATGGTTTTGTGAATCAATGATATGAAAAATATATTTAATTCATTTTTTTGACATTTTAATGTGTGTTAAATATAGATTATTGTTTTGATGAAAATTTTAGGATAAATTTGTTAAATTTAATCAATTTAGTTGGGATGGTAGATGATGTTGTAGAAAACTTTACTATTTAATTATAATATATAACAAAGGATGAGTGGATGTTAGTTAGCTGATGATGATGACGAATGTAGATGAATTTATAATTGGAAAAGGTGAAAAAATTGTGGTACTTGAATAAATTAACCAAAATCATCTGATTTGAAGTAGAAGTTGTGTTTTTAGATATTTTTTTAATAATGATTATGTGAATAGTTTGAATTAAATGTTTAGATAATCATGTTACATGATAAATAATATTGTGATAATTTTTGAAGGGTGGATGATGTGTTTTTATATAATTATGTGGTAAATTATTTTTTTGACAAGGTTATTCAATCATTGATACGATATTGTGATTTAGATATAATTTGATAATGTGATCTAAAAAATATCACTACATTATATACAATTGATATAATTATTGTTTTCTATCACATTGAGGTTATATTTTTATATTAATGTGGTATGAAGGCAAGTATTATTTTGAATGGGATGTTGAATTCCAAATTGTTGATGTTGTTAGAATCAATACTTTCTAATTTTATTGCAAATCATTTTAATTGAATGTATTTTTTAAATATATCTTATATATATATAAATTTAAAAGATTATATGTTTCAATATATTCATCAGTCATATTGTGATATCTGGTATTGAAGGGATTATAATTGGAGAAATATATAATGAACCACTAGTGAATATGAAAAAGGAGTTGATCAATTAGTGGAATTTTCTAAAAAAAATCTTCAAGACAATGATTTATCTTTTTTCCATCTATGAGGTGTTTGAATTTAATAAATTTAAACTCTATAGAAATCAAGGATCATCTCTTTTTCTATGGTTTTAACCTTAAATATATACATTGTATATGGTATGGGGAAATAATTTAAAATTCAACATCTAATGATGATAAAAATATTCATAATGAGGTATATGATCGCACTGAAGAATAAATTCTTGTGTTGGGTGTTGAAACCAGCGAACAAATAACAACTATTGAATAATTATATGGGATTATGAGAAACCATTATTCCCATGTTTCAGTAAATATATAGTGTTATCAGTTATTTAGAGATTAGTAAATTAGAAATAAAAAAATGGGTGGATTGATAATGTTTCTCCAACATACTTGAGGTTTTAAAAGAGATACTTATAGATGGAAACAGGCTTCCAGATAACAATTTTGAGGGAAAAAAATATTACACCCAATGGGATTGGGGTATAAAATTATATACGATTTTCCCAATGATTATGTGTTGTATAAGAAAGAATATGAATATTTATCATGTTATCCAACATGTGGTAAATCACGTTCTATTTAGATGGAAAATTCATCTCATATTCATTCTTAGGTACGGTCATATAAACTCAAGGGAAATATATTTTTTACTTCCTAATGATATCATCAAGAAAAATTTTCAAAAAATTTTGACAATTAAACTATGATTCATTCTTATTTACCTGAATCAAAGCTCCTACTAATGAAATTTGGTACCTTCCAATAATTCCTCATTTGAAGAATCTATTTGAAAATTCAATAGAATCAAAAAGGTTAATATGGTATTGATATGAGTGCATCTTCGATGGAAGCTTACATCACCCTGATGATTCACAAAAATAGAAGAGATTTGATAAAAAATTCCATGATTTTGTAAGTAAAGTTAGAAATATCATAAGGGGATTGTGTACTGATGGAATGAATCTTTATTGGATATTATGTAGCCAATATATTTAATACCCTATTTTGTGGGTAGTCTACAAATTTTCACCACATTTATGTTTGAAGAAAAAGTATTTGTTTTGATCTGGAGGATTTCTAGACCAAAGCGGCCGAGAAATGATATTGATTTGAATCTTTCACCATAGATTTATTATTTGAAAATTCTATAGGAGATATGTGTTAATGTTTTCGATGCATACACAAAATAATATATTCATTTTCATGATATCATAATTTTATCTATAAATGACATTCTTATATATGGAATCCTATCTTGATATACTATTAAGGTACATAAAGTATGTCAAATTTGTAAATAATAGACTTCATATTATCAATTGCAGAATGGAAGAATGACAATGTATATGGTAAATAACATATTTTTGTTAATTGATCATCCTTATCGTGGACTGAAAAATAATTTAATGGTTTATAGAAATACAACCTTCACCCTCCACCATTTTCATTTGAAGAATATTACAATAGGGAAAACAATATTTATTTGTCATTTGGAAATAAAATATGTTATAGTATTCCAAAAAATATATGGAAGAAATAGTCTATCATTTTTGAACTACATTATTGTAGATTTTTAGAGATAAAACATAACATCAATGTTATTCATGTTGAGAAAAAACATGTGATAGTGTGATTGGATATTTTTTAGACATAAAAGGAAAGGAAAAAAATATGTATTGCATTCTAGATTAGACTTGATATCAATAAGAATATGTTTGGAGTAAACTCCCACTATGAAAGGAAAAAAAATATTTACCACCATCTTGTCACTGGTTAAGAAAGATTGAAAAGATTGTTTTTTTCTAGTGTCTTCATGGTAATAAAGTACCCTGTGGTTATTCATCAAATTTTAAGATTTTGATGTCATTGAAGGAGTGTAAATTAATAGGTATAGAAACTCATGATTGTCATGTATGGATGCAACAAATTATACCATTCATATTATGTGGTATATGAAGACATATTTCAAAAATACTATCATCAGGTTATGTAAATTTTTCATCTCCATTTTTCAAAAAGTCGTTGATCCAAATTTTTTAGAAATATTTATGAATAAAACTGATGTTATTATTTTTCAACTATAAATGTATTTCCCACCTAAATTTTTTGATATAATGGTTTATCTGGTGATTTATTTGGTGTGTGAGATAAAAATATGTGGGCCTATTTATTTACAATGGTTGCATCCTTTTAAATGATATATAAAAATTTTGGAGGGATATCTTAAAAATAATTATTGAATGGAGGACTTTATTGTTAAAAAATATGTATTAGAATATGTGATTGAGTTATGTACTAATTATTTATATTATGTAGAGCATATCATTGTCTCTATATCTCTAAATATGATAGTTGATAGGGAAGTTATGGGGATTTGAGGCTTAATGGTAAAGCTAATTCCATGTGATGAAGTGATGTGGGAACATTTATACATTTTGAACAACACATAAGAGGTCCAATCTTATATATCATCATATATTACTGAATTAATGTTGATATATTCGAATGTAAATGAAGACTGTCTAATGAATGTGAATAAAAAGGAATTTGTTTACTGGTTTAATGATAATGTCACTGCAGATATATCTGCATTAGAAATCATTATGTTGTTGGAAGGGTGAATATCTCTTAATGTGATCACATGGTATAGTTTTTATATTAATATGTACACATTTGACACCAAAAAATTGGGATGAAAGGAGTACCATTAAAAAATAGTGGTGTAATGGCCTTCGTTGAAGCCCTGCATTTTTGAGTGATAAAAATAAAATCCAAATTTCTACATCAACAACATATTGTTGAGTTCTTAAAGACTTATTTAAAATTTATTTTATTAAATTTTGATTCACCGTGATTAATTGTAATATTTTTATAAGTAAAAGAGGTTTGAAACACGATGAATATGTGTTTAAACTGGTTGATTAGAGAAATACTAGTTGCAATGAAGAACCATTAATCGTGGCCACACATGAATTAAAAAAAAAATATGTCATTAATCCATCGAATGATCAGTGGGTTTTCATTTTGTAATGCAAAATAACACATTTAGATGATGAGGATAATAATTATGATGTTCTTATTTATTTATATGATGCTTATTTTTATATTACATGATTTTTTCATAATAATAACTATAAACTAGACTTAGTGAATACAGTATAAAATGATCATAGTGAAGAGATATAGGAAAAAACAGAATTATTCTCCAAATTAATTTGGTAATTATTTACATTATTTTTTTGTTGAAATTAACATTTGTAAAAACTGAATTATTTAATATCTATTTTTTATTTAAATTTATAAATGAGAATATCATTTAGATGTATTCTATATATTTAATAGATAACTTTCTATATTTTTTGGTTATGAATCATAACATCATTATTGCTTTCATTAACTTACACATGTGTTCCCTATTTTAATTATATATTTTTGTTTTCCTATTTTATAATTATTCAATTGGATAACAATATGAATTTCCACAAAAACTTGATTTCAACTGTCTGTTTTAATAACAGATACAGATACAAAGACAAGAGAGCTTTTACTGAGGTATTTGTATTTTTTCACGTTATAAAATATCCATTAATATTGTTATTTAATAAAAACACTTTTAATTTACAAAAAATAATTTCATGAGCACTGATGAGACCTCAGTGGTGAAGTCATCTACTTCTACTATTATGAAATTGAGTTCTCAAGTTGGTAAACCTACCAATACACATTTACCAAAAATGTCACTTTCTCTTTGAGATGAGCAATTTCATATTAATTTTGATGATAATAATAACAAAACTGGGAAAAATAAAACCCAATTTATCATCTATATCTCCATACAAGATTAATTTCAGGATTAACAAAATATATCTTTATTGGATGACCATAACTATAAATTATCTCATTTGATTTATTTTTCTCATATTTTTTTAAAATGACAAATTTTAAATTAGAAATTTTTATTATATTTAATTATAGATGATATTTTTTTATGAAACAAAAGAAATTATAAAAATATGTCTTACTTTGGTGGCAGTTAGATAGAGAGATTTAAAAAATATGTTGACAAAAAATATCATTTTGGAAAAAGAAAAAATAAAAACCCTTGCTTCAGGTAATAATTTATAAATGAAGATATGTGGATGAAATTTGTTTACTTCCTACATAGGGAAGCCTTTCTAGTTTGATGATTATATTATATTATAAAATTTCAAACACATGTACCCATTTACTTATTAGTTTACTTTTCATATAATAATAATATAAAAAATCCAAATAGAACATCTAGTTGTTGATTGTATACCCACAAGCATTATCACATGGAGGGTATCATTTTTTGGAGAAAAAATGATTTAGGAAATGTTTGAAGCTCTATGATATAACACTACTAGTGGTTCTGATGATGTCCAGTTTGGTCCTCCATCTGACCCCACTCACAATGAAATATATGAAAAAGTGAGAAGAATAAACATAATGAAATGTATCTTATAGAGAAATCTAATTAATTAGCTGAAAAAATATAAGTAAATAATATTTATTTAATATGATGTTTTCTATTATTTAAATTATAAACAATAATATATTGTTATAATTATTCATTTCAGTATGGACTTTAAGAGAAAGAGACACATTTATCTTTTATCAATGCGGGTATTATAGACATACTAGCCACTAAATTATGAATGATAGAACATACTGGCCATGTTAGAGAATTCCAGGAAGGTTTTATTATTCAGAATGTTTTTGGTCATCAATGTAAGATATCAAGAGACCCATAAATATAATCCTTAAAATCCATGATGAATGATATGAAACAGTCTAAGGGTCATCAAATTCAAAAATCCATGTAGTAGGCTTTTTTTGAATATTTGACCAGATATTTACAGTATGCACAACCTTCCCAGCCTTCCTAGTGGGTTGTGCAGCCAGTACAACCATCCCAGCCGGACTACCCCGCCCAGCCTGCCAACTTTGATCCTCGACCTCCTTGCTCGAACCAAACCTTATATAGTGAGTTGAATGAAGGATATCCTCATATACATATTTTAGTGTTAGGACTCATGCATATTTTGGGTGATTATTTACATCATCTACATATGATGATGGGTAGGGATAGAGTATCAGTACTTGATATTATTGATCCAAATTCACTACTACCATTCCCTAATGAGGAGGTTACCAGAGTTGGGGATTTTCTAGGTCATTATTTACTTCGAAAATATAGTTTTATTAATTATATTTCATATTAGGTATGAATTTTTTTCAATCTTAATTACATATGATTGAATATTACTTACAATTTCTTCTGATATTAAAATTATATAGGATTATATAAAAGAAAAATAACTTTTAAAAATGAGAAAAAATGTACATGAACAATCAAATGTAGATACTTATGATATATATAATGGGATACAAATATTATCCCATGCTTCTTATTCCTAGGACAATATATTTTAGTTTTAGATGAAGTCATATATATGTGGAAGAGACCATCAATTTATAATACTCAGATAAGAATTCCTGAATCTAGTTTATTTTGAAGAGCTCGACAGGAATGTGTTGTAGTTGGTTTCCTTATTAGTAATGTGATGATTTATTTTTTATTTCATTAATTAACAATGGTGTAAATACACTTACTATATTAATTTTTTAATTAGGTATCTACACAAACATTTTTAAAAATATCATCTTAGGAATTTATGGTTTTATTGATCTGGAATACATTTACTCGGATGTGTAATATGTAAGGAATCCTAATAGTGTTACAAATATTTGTATAAGATTATCACATATGGAGATTGGATGATGGTTTTTTTCTATTTCTTGATAAATATGAACAAAAAAATAATTACAAAGTCATTATCATTATAAAATCATTAATTGTGAACATTTTTTTATTGTATGCGGCATGGTATTTTAGGAATATTTTTTCCAAGTGAATACACCTTACATTGATTTTTTTTATTTATCAGGGGTTGTTCATCAAAAATTTCCACCTTATTAAATTGGTATGATTTTTTGTTTCTTATAGGTTCATTTTGTTTAATTATCATTGTTTATACATGAATTACTAGGCAATATGTATTAAAATTCAATTGATGGAAAAAAAACAAATAACACATGTCGATAATGAAACCAAATGAAATCAAATATGTGGAAGTAAGTGTCTTTTTTTATATTATGTATTATTATGATTTTCTGATATATAAATATAAATATATTTATATTTATATTGGTTTTTATTATGAAGTTAGTGTTTTTTATCCTCAGTTATATCGACATCAAGGACATGTTGAATGTGGTTTTATGTTCTTTAATTCATTTACGAGATAACCACTAATGGGGTAACTATAGAATTTGATAAGTTTAGTTATATTAATTATTTAATATTTTCAGTAATAGAATTATATTTTTTAATCTCCTAACATTCAATGTTGTTGTAGACATTCAATGATGACCAGTATTAAACATAAATTTAACTTACACATCTTCGATCATTATTCATAATGTATTTTTAAGTATGATAAAATTTTTCGAATGCATGTTAATGTTTAGGAATAATATTACATTTTACTAATAAAATGTTTTCAAAAAACTAATTCATTTTTCATAATAAGTGTTTGAACATAATGATATCAAATTAGTGATTCAAAAATAAACAATAATGATGATGTTGTAAATATTAGGTATTTTTTAAAAATTTAATCTATAATGAAAAAGTGTAGATAATTTTTCTGATTAACTAGATAAAATTTCATAAGTTATTATATATTTTTATTAATTGATACATGTTGTTTGGTTTTTATATAATATTTTTTATTATAATGATTCTGATTAATTTGGGTGTGTAATATACTAAATTTTCTAAAAAAATATAACTTTCAGAATTGGTTTTCAAAGAATGAACACCAAATCATTTTAAAAATTTACATTTTTTTTGTCGGTTTC
Source organism: Viscum album (assembly GCA_963277665.1). Lineage (NCBI taxonomy): Eukaryota > Viridiplantae > Streptophyta > Magnoliopsida > Santalales > Viscaceae > Viscum > Viscum album. The sequence goes on from OY728127.1 coordinate 597,434,547, forward strand.
TTTAATAAAATGACCCCAAAAAATAAAGTGCATGATTTTGGACATGGGTGTTTTTTAAATGATGCAGAAATCATTACTTTTTACATCACTATTATTGATGTTTATTAAAAACCTACGCTAAATAGTGTTTTTTTGACAAGTGTATGGGAGAAGGATATACCGAAGATGGACATTAGATGTCGTTACAGTCACTATGAGTACATAGTGATTTCATTTGGAATGAAAAACCGCCCACCAAGTTTTATGCGACTCATGAACCAGATCATTCGTCCTTTTATATACCTGTTCATGGTAGTCTTCATCGATGACATCCCATTTAATTCAACATTCATGTAGGTGCATGAGAGTCACATGAAGATGGTCCTTGACACTCTATAAGAGAAAAAGATTTATGGGAATCTCTCAAAGATTCATTTAATGATTCTAGAGGTCCAATTTCTAGGACACATCATCTCAGTGTCTAGAGATTTAGTGGATCCAGTGAATGATGAGGCAGTTATTGATTGGGAGCCACCAAAGAGTGTTATCGAGGTGTGGAGTTTCGTTGGATTGGATGGGTACTATTTGTGACATGTACTCAACTTATCCATAGTGGAAGAAGCCTTTAAAGCCTTGACCAGGAAAGGAAAGCCTTTCATATGGAAGGAAAAGTGCCACATGTTCTTTTAAAATATGAGGTAGAGGTTGAAAGTTCCCTAATATTAAGGTTATTAGAGGAGGGTGTCGAGTACATAGTTTTTTTTAATGTATTAGGCACCAAACATGTTTTTTTCTAAGAAGAATGAATGTATTTATTCCCTGTGGTTCACACCAGTTGAGACCACATGAAAAGAACTACGTGACCCACAACCTTGAGTTAGCTTTAGTAGTTTTTCCATTGAAGATGTGGCAAAGCTACCTGATGGGTGAGCAGTTTATCATATACCATGCCATTGGAGTATGAAGAATATCTTCTCTTAGAAGGATGTAAACTTGAGAAATAGGTGATATAGGAAGTTCATAAAATGACATGCCTTTCATATTTCCTATACTCATGGGATGGGGAATGTGGTCGCGGAGGCGCTCCACTAGAGATCTTCTTTTCAGTTGTTGGTCGAGGTGTTAGAGAATTTAGCCTCATTCATGTTTTCATTTGTTGATAGGAATACTAATTCATATCTTCAACTGCTGGATGTTTCCCCACCACTTATAAAATGTGTGAGGGATTCTCAATGTGGAGATACCATCTATGGGACCATGAATACTTAGATATTCACCGGAAAAGCTCCTGATCGATATTCTATGGGTGGAGAGACAGATATCTCTTTTTTAGGATGAATAGTCGTACCATTGGAGTTGAGGGAGGTGGTGTTACTAGAGTTTCATAGAACCGATTTGGAAGTCCATACATGTGTTTCTATGATGTAAAATGACCTCATATGATAGTTTTTGTGGCCATGAATGATGAAAGGAGTTACCAGTTTGTCTCTTGACACCTTTCCTTTCAACAATTGATGGTAGAGCACCATGTTCTATTAGGTTTAACAAATCAATTGAGTTACAAGAGTGTAAGTGGAAGGGAATATTAATGGACTTGACGAGTTACCACATACATATAAGGGACACAATTCCATCATGGTGATCATAGAACCACACACCACATCAACCAACATATTAGAAATTTGGCAGTAGAGTTCAATTGAGAGGTTGAGATGTCTCTATGTTCATGAGATTGTCCGACTATATGGAGTTACATTGAAAATTGTTTCTAATAATGATTCTATCTATATATCCTAGTTGTGGAATGGATTATAGTAGAAATTTGGGACTCAATTGCAGTTTGTAACAATATTCCACCTGTAAACTGATGGCTGAACTGAGTAGACCATTCATGTACTAGAGGAAATATTGTGGGATTGCATGTTGTACATTTGATGTAGTTGGGATGACCACCTACCCTTAGAGGAGTTTTAATACAAGGAAAAATATTATTCCAGTATTTATATGCCACCATTTGAGGATTTTTACGGGTGAACCTAAAATTCACCACTTTTTTGGACTAATCTAGGCTAGTCATCACTCAAGGGTCCATTGTTGGTGAGGGATAATAATGGGAAGATATAGATCATCAAGGAGTGGATGAAAACTTCACAGAGCTGTCAAAAGTCATTAGATGATAAGAAACAAGTGGATTTGGAGTTCTAGGAAGTATACCATGTGTTCATATGGGTTTCACCTTTACATGGTTAATGAATATTTGGCTGAGGAGGCAAGACATATCCAAGGATCATCAACCCTTTCTAGACACTATAATGAATTGGAGTAGTGGAATGCTGATTAAATATATATCCATAGTTAGACTAAGTACACGATATCTTCCATCTGTCACATCTAAGGATGTATGTGCATGACCCACCACATGTTATTGATGGGGTGAGATGGACAATAATGATGGAAAAACTATAATTGAACAACCAATGGAGGTTGAGGATCTGGAGAAGATAATCCCCCATGGAAATTAGATTCCTATTATGCTTGTTTATTTGAAACATAAGAACCATCAGAAAAGCACCTTGGAGTGGGAAACCCAGATGCAAGACTAGTACCCACATATATTTGAGTCGTTTTTTTATTTTTGGGATGAACATACCTAAGGTGGGTATAATGTAACATCTGATATTTTCCATGAAATAATTTTAAATAATATACGTATTGTTTTTGTGAATAGGTGCTATAAAAAAGTGTGATTACAAGTCCCAGTGTTCCAGTAATAAATTCATGAAATATATTAAATATATTAAATAGAACATAAAAATAAATCTATCAAAAAAAGTAAAATAATATCTAAATGGGTGCCTAAATCCAATATATGAGGGAACCATTGAGTTAAGAACGGAGGTACTACCATATGTGTGACTGAAAACTAGTCGGCGTGTGTTGTTTTTGGAAAATTTGTTACAATAATTGAAATTAATAAAAAAATTAATGAAAAAATTTTATTGCATTTGTACTGATGAAATGAAATAAAATATTTAAATATAATTTAATGCTATATTTATAGGGTTAGATACATAAACCTAGAAACATTAGACGGTCGTTACGGGGAGATTCAAGGATTCTTTATTAGGAGAATGATGATGGATCCGAGACTGATGATCAATGCAACCTTAGATTTGATGGAATTTTTTTTGATGATGATGGAATATTTGTTTTTCATCAGTGATTGAACTGAATTTAAGTATGATAGATTTTTTATTTGGAATTCATACCTGTTCTTAATTTTAATTACTATTGAAAATTAATCAATGAGTGAATTGATGTTCATATCATTCACCTTATGAGGTGGTATTATTCTGTGTGAATCTTGTGGGTTAACTTATGGTGATTAGAGTAATGATTGATTTGATTAACTTATAATGAAAAATATCCAAGATCAATATGAATATAGATTGAGGTTTGTTCCTCTAATTTTAAATTGTTCTTCTCTCCCTCGGTTCAGTGATTCACTATAGGCGATCTTCATTTTTCAAGGGGTTTGACTATTCTTAATCAATCAATGGTTTCAAACCCATTTCTTTGTGCACTGATCCAATATCATAGACTTGGGATTGGAACAATATGATGGAGGTGTGATTATAAAGACAAATTCTATCAAATGAAAGATGATTCTTGATTATTGTGTTCATCAATATTCATTAACCCAGAATGAGTTACATCAATTTGATCTAATTTTCAAGTAGATCTCTTGATGAAACATATTAATTCATTGATCGAATGGAAAATTATGTTTGGATATTAGGGTTTAGTAGAATTACAGTTGAAATATCAAATGTAAATGGATTTCCCGAGGCATTCAAATGAAGATATATGATTTCTGGAAAATCCCAATGACACAACTTGTAATTCGGGTTTTCATGGCCTATGGGACCCCTGACAGGAAACTAGGTTTTTGTGTTTATATAGGAATCAAATTGTTAGTGGGTTGGTCCACACAGCTTGTGGACCCACCCCAGATACGTAGTTCGTACTTGGGTTGTACACGAACATAGGGTGGAGTACACAGGTTGCCAACATAGTGTGTACTGCCCCACACAGACACAGGTTGGACTGAGTACATAGGCTCAGTCGTGTACTAATATATAGAAATCATATCATAGGATAATGTTATTTACTGTAACACTAGTAGGGTACAAAATTTTCCTATGTGGTGTGTACAAATACACAGACACTGTTTGATGACACGGGCAGGACCCAGGGCCAAGGGACATGGTGTGTACCCCTTCTACAAACCCTATACTCACATTAAGAGTGCTTTAGGATCATTGTTTTCTTTGTTTGGAAGAATATAGGTTTATTTAATTTACATGGCCCTTCCCCTTGCGGTTATAGTGAGGAATTAAACACACATCACTGGATTATGATTCCCTATAGAGGCTGAATATGAGTTAGAGTTGTAGTATCCCTCCATGAGACTAGGGTGAGATCCTATATAATCCTCAGTTTCCTAGTTGTAGTTTCTAGAATCATTGTGACCTCCATGAGCAGGGTGTCGATCCAACATCAAGACGGATGCATTGTCATGGTTGGGGGAATCATTTAGGTATGATCCCCAATATAGCAGGATGATCCAGATTGGGTTCATGGTGTCCCCCAGCGGTTCTGGGCATTACTACATATATTTCCATCAAAATATTCTTGGACTAGTGCATTTTATTTTGGTATGGACCAACGATAAAGACCTCTTACATTAGAGTCTTTAATTATAGCGTGTGTCATAGAGTGAGTTCTTTTGGAATGAGTATTTAATTGAGTATAATCCCATGCCTGACAGTTGGTTTTGAACGCCATATGGAATGGTGTCTTTATTGAGTATATCTGGTTGTTTCGATTATAAATTAATTTTTATATCTTTTTAGATGAATATTCTTAGTTCATAGTGTTTAGTGTTTTTGGTGTGTCCTACTAAGTTTTGTTATACTCACAACTACATGGGCCTTGCCCGCATGTGTCAGGTCTTGTGTAGTTGATGGTCCTTTTGACAGTGTCTCGGGAGGATACAGAGTGGGTGGAGCATAGTTAGAGCTTGAATGAATGTGGTGTTTACCAGGAGTATACATTGGACTTAGTCCTCACCCTTGGAGAAGGTTGTACTCTATACAGTTTTGGATATGATAGTTTTTAGTCCCTTTTCTGTTTCCATGTCTTTAATGTCATACTCTTTTGTGAAATCTTAGATGTATTCACACATTTATTTGGTTATTTTTTATTTTAGCATTGTGTGGTCTAGAATATGTGTGTGTGTGTGTGTGTGTATAGGTACATTAGGCTAATTACTCCTATTTGGGGGATATGCCTACTCGGTATTGGTTTTTCTCCCTTGGCCAATTGGAGGAGGGCTTGGGATAGTCATAGTTCAGACCACGATGGTTTGGGTCATGATATCATCAATTACCTAAAAAATATAAATATAAATGTTTTTCATATTATATTATTAATTAAATAAAAATAAAATTAAAGGTGATAATTTTAATAATAATATATATATAGATTTATAATTTTTCATATATGTATATATATTGTTATTTATATATACAAAATATTAATCATTATAAATTTTCTTTTGAAGAAACATTATTAATAATGTTTTAATATTTATTTTTATATATATACAATAATTATTATATATATAAATGAATAAATATTTTGTATGATATATATAAATTTAATTTTATGATTTTATGGTTAAATATACTAATATTAAGAATTTAATACAAAAAAAATATTTACATTAATTACTAGTTATATAAATGTACAAACTATGAATGATATATTTGTAAATGAAAGAAATATTTTTTATAAATTTAAATATTATATATTATATAGAAAAATACATTTGTTAGTATAAATGAATTAATATTTTTTAAAAATATATCCTAAATCTTAAAAATTTATAATTTTATTGAAATAATATTTATAGAAAAATAGTTAATATATATTACCAATTACTTAAGAATAATTATTGACTAAATTTTTCCTTATTTTTATTTTAAAAAAATAGTATTAATTTTTATTTATATTTTTGAATTTTTCCACTTAAATATGTAAAAAAATATAATATTATATTTGTATGAATAATATTTCATATTTTAAAAATATTTTACACAATGTATACATATATAATTGTTACGTTGGATTTTTTTGTATAAAAATATTAACTACATTTTAATTACATTTAAGAAATGTTTTTTTTAAAAAGAGGCTAAATAAATCATCTTATATATTAATTTAATTGAATTAATTAAGGATTAAATTTATATATATGAAAACTTGCCTATATTAATACATGTGTGTGTGAGGGACATGTATCTGTGTGTGTGAAACTAACAAATAGGTGCATATATCCAACTATATAAAGTATTCTTATAATATTAATATTTTTATAATACATTTAAAAATATTTTACATATATAAAAAATAATTGTAATAATATATACATTAATATGAAATTTGATAACATTTTAAAATATTAACTAATTCATATTAAATATTAATTTATATATCATTCATTATAATTAAAATATATGAATATTTCATAAACAATTAGAGAAATATTTTATCTGTACTAAATAAAAATGATGATTAATGTTTAATTTATCAATGCTAAAATAAGGGCACATAAAATTCAAATTTTATATTCATTAGTATGAAAAATAATAAATTCGTCCTTTATGAATGCTTCTTTTTTGCGATTATAAAAATCGATTATTATAGGCATTCATAAGAAGCACTAAAAAATATCATGCCTATTTTCCATGATTCTCAAAACCCGAGGTGACGGAATAACCATTGTTCAAGAAGACAACTGAGGTAAGATGTTAGGATGAAATCTTCTAAGGTTATATATCATTATGACATTATATCGGGGTCTGATTTTTACTGTAGATAGGGTTGTTGTTTCAGGATAGGTTGGTCTGTTGGGGGTTCAGAGGATAATTTTCCCTCACCTTTTAATAATTTGTTTAATGTTAAAATTAATATGGTTAAAAATATTGATATTTCATTATTGATGGGTAAGAGTATAGGAAATGGGTGGCTCACTAAAATCTCATAGGGGTTTAATCATCCCCCAATTTCCCCATTTCTTATATATTATATATAATTCCGATTACATCCACCACTATAGTATACAACACAGGAAAGAAAAATACAATAAACATGTAGGCTTAGGGACTCGACACCATGACCTGGCACATAACCCCCTTAACCCAAACCACCCCACCGCTAATGGTGGTACTTGTTTATATATTATTATATATATATTTTTAAATATACTATATCATATGTATGTAATATATATTATAGAAGGATGGTTGGTATCAAATAAATGTAAATATAAATGGTGATAACAGTAAAAAAAGTAATTTTAATAATAATAATAATAATAATATCATTTTCATTATTATTTCATCCATAGGTATTCATAACCACTTACACATTAATATTAGTGGAGAAAAATACCACATTTCTATGTAGTGTCCAAATTAGACATGTGAATAGTAGATATTGCTTCTTTTTTCACATAAATTATGAAGGTAATAATTTGGAGGTCAAAATAGATTATTTGGAGTGTTTTTTGACATTTCAATATATTAGGCAATTTGATTAATAGTTATATGGTAAAATAATATTTTTTGAGTACCTATTTACTCTTTTAATAATTTGATTTCACAGTGAACTCCAATTAGTGGATTAGAGGTCTTATAAATATTAAAATTCTAAATAATGTTTTGATGGAATATTTTTGTGTGAATAACCCAACAACTCCTACAATTATCATGCAATATGGGGAGATTATAATGGTACCCAAGGTCTTCTATATAATTAAAATGATCCTCATTAATTATTGAATATATACAATAAAATCATTCAAGGATATTTATCATGATGATGATCATTGATGAATGATAATGAGCATGATGAGCCAAATAATGAGATTCATCCATTTTTAAATGGTTAATGTGATTTTTTTTATTTTATTAAGGGTGAAATACTGGAATCCATATTACGATGGTAATGTGGTATTCCCATGGATATGGAATGGAATGGATATAGTATGGAATTTGAAAAGTATACATTGATGATTCATAATTGTGGTATGAAGTGGTTTGTTGTGGGATCTATTCCTGGGAATTGTGTTACAAAGTGATAATGATTACTAAATTATTTATATTTACATTTTATACTTTATTATAACTGATATATTTAAATGGATTGTTGAACATACTATGTAATTTTCTCCAAATATTCGTCCTATCATATATACAGGGACATATAATCTGATAAATTAATAGTTCATTCTAAGAATTATTCAATATAGAATGAAATAGTTGGGTATTTTTCACCATCAACGGATATTTTCAAGGAACATTATATAGTTTTGTGTACCATGATCATTAAGGATGGAGATAGTGTTTGGGAATGATAATTGGAGGGAAATGGGGTTTAATACTCCCGAAGAAACATACAGGTGACATGGTATATTCCCCCACATTCTTTATGGATTTTGATATGTTGTTGACTGGTACACATATCTTTTGGAGGCATAGATCCCCCAATATGGATTAAAATAGGTGGAATAGTTTTTGTAAATTTGAAAATAGTAGTGTCACATGTATGAGAATTTATTTTATTATCATATATATATTTGAAATATGATCTTGATAGGTATAATTTATATATACTGGGATATTAGATGTTTATAGTCATCAAAATGAATTCTCTGGTTGGGATTATTTTTCATGTCCATGAGAGGGAAGATATTAATCACAAGATCCCTATGCACCATGGTCCTAGTAACCAACATAGTACGTAAAGGTTAATTGTTCCTTTCATTTTTTGTTAGTTAGTTGGAATGTTGTATGGGTGATATATTAGGGTCTCTACTGAGGAGTATTCCGTGTATTATGATTTTCCCCAATTTCAAGGTTTAGGTTACTACGAGGTGTTGATTGGTGTGATCATATAGTTATGTACTCCCTAAATCGAGGCATCATTAATGTGTTGTAGATTCTCAGCACGGTGATAGATTTTGTACCACATGGATTGGGGTGGGATCCCTCTACTCTAGGAACTAGTACCATATATTTTCTTGATTACTAACATATCATTAAAGAATGATTTTTACTTTTCTATACAATGGTGAGGGTAACTACTCTATAAAAAAGATTGTGGGTCCCCTATAAATGGGGTTAGTACCCCCTGATTGATATGAGTTCCATTAGTAAGGTGGGGTCCTCAAATTTATTCATGTTTTTATATGAGAGTCTCGGGGGAAGGTGTTTGATGATTTCTATTAATGGAGAATGTTTCTATGGGAGTAGTGATACACTGATATGATTATATTATAATACCCATTATTAGAAAATATGTGATCTTGAAAATGAGGTAGTAGGACACCAATTAGAAATAATATATGTGTGGTTTATAATAGAAATTAGTTATACCTATAGGTACTTTTGGTATTCAGAATTGTGGATTTATTGAGTGGTTGAGGTATTTTTATTAATTTTATTGTTAAAGAGGTGTAGAGGAAGAATGGGGAGTAAGGAGGTTCAGTTATCCCCACAAGGCCTGAGGTTCTGTACTAGAGATTTTTCTATGTTGAGGTAGGTAGTTTGTTGGGGTATTATTTAATTGTTCCCTTAGAAATATATTGTTTTTTAGAAACTAGATAGGTTATAAATTTTGGGTTTTACATTTAATTATGTTCCTCATGTCACATATGGAATAGGTTCTATATATATAATGGATGCGATGTTGAGATTATTTTCCTATAAAGGAATATTAAAGAGATGGTAAATTGAAGATTTATAAAATAATAGAAAATATTCCATTTAAAAAAATGTAATTCAAAAGTACTAAATTATGTGTCCTAATTAGATACTGAAAAAGTATAAAAATATATAATTGGAATTAAAGAATCAATTTAAAAAGAAACTGACATTGAATTTAACAGTATAAAAAATAGAATAGTGAGAATAAAAAAAGAAAATATTTAAAAATGTAAATGAGGAAGTGAGGTTATAGAATATAATCTATATGTTAAATATATTTTTTAGTAATAAAATTAAATCCAAATTTCTATCCTTGGATCCTTTTTTTATTTTCAACCAAATTAGAAGGAGGATCAATGCTATAATCAAAAATTAACATATTCTTAGATAGTGCCTCTTATATATGTATGACTAGAATGGAAATATCTTATCTCAATAGATTCATTAATCAGAAATTCATAAGATCATGACCTTTCCAATGGTTTTCATATGTCATTGGAGATCATAAAAATAATTTTAATAGAAATACATTTGTTCTCTAATAATATCCGCATAGAAATAGAATCATTAAAACTACACAAAACATAATAAAAAAAATCACAACCATAGAAGTCATGATGAGAATCCCATTAGATCATAATACCATCACCCGTTTAAAATTGAAACTAAGTCCTCTATTAATTAGTTTTTATTATAAATAAATTTATGATAACGTCTATGTACAAGTTCAAAATTGGATGTATTTGGATACACCTCAACATTCTTCCTCAATTTTTTCTCCATTTAGCACTATCTCTATGATTTCTTAGAATTAGAACAATTTGACAAGAATTTATATTTTAATGAGATAGTAATTTAAATTGAATATTTTTTTAAAAAAATAAACAAAATTTAAGTGAAAATTAGTAAAATATGTATTGTGTGTTATTAAATATCAAAATTAGGATATGGAAGATATCATTTTATGGATAATTCTAAAAAATATCCCTCTTTTGTATAATCACAAGACATAATAAATAAATAACTAGAATAAATAAGTAAAAAAAGATAAAGATAAAGGAAGATTCTAATTTATACTAAATATATTCTACTAAGAATATCTTAATCATAGTTTTTTTTCAAAAATATAAGATTATAAAATTAATGATATAATTTATGTTGTCTCTTAAAAACATCAATCCATTTATAATTTTTTTAATTCACCAATATTACTTTGTGATAAAATTATTAATGATCATCTAATAGCTGATCTAAACATTCACTCCTATAATCCAAGGAATATTTCGTATATTTGAGAAGTTGACATATTATTTCATCAATATTGAGTATATCACCCTCATTATATAAGTATTGTAATAACCATTTTTCTAAAAAAAACCCTCTTAAGAGTTATCCCTTATATTTTCAATTCTTTCCTTAATCTAAAGATGATAATTATATAGTGTATTTTATATATTATTAAAATATAAAAAATTTCATGTGATCAATTTTCTATTGAATTGAACAAATATCAGTTCATAATTCCAAAATAACTGATATAACAGTTTTTATTTAGTTGATATCACTCCTATGGTAGAAATACTATAAATCCATCTATTATAAAAATGAAAAAAATATCATTTTAAAAAAAATAATGATTAGATGTCTCATATTAAAGGAATATATTATTAAATCAATCAATCCTTCTTAGAACATTGTTTTTTTACTTTATGAGACATCCCAGATCCATAAACATATTTGTAGTTCAAAAAAATATTTTTTGTATGCTAGCTGTAATACCACCAAATAAAACCCAAATTTAATCATCCATAACTGCATTATGAATAATAAATATTGATTTACTTATATACGCATAGACTTTTTGTTTTAGAGCTATTGAAAATTATAATATACATTTTAACCAACAGAACCCATATTTTTCTTTCATTTTTGATATTATTTCGCAATACAAAGAACAAATTATTTCATAATAAGACTTCAAAATCATAAAACAACTACTATCACAAGATACCATTCTCTTAATATCACATGTAATATGTTTCTACAGAACCTAGGGAAAAAGCTAAAAAAAATTTTATCTAAAAAGATCCATAAGGATAATCCTAGGAAATAATAATTGGAGATAATAATGGATCATAAGATGGGTATAATGGTGTTATATAATAATTAAATAAGATAATAATATGTTAAGGATATCATACCAAAAAATACATGAATCATTTCAGAAGGCTGTATTCATAAAATAGACGTCCTGAGCCAAATATCATGAGCCATTAGAACCAAACATAGGAATCAAGATGTGACATAAGAGTATAGCATAAAAATAAGCTTAAAATCGTAACATTTTGAACCTAGCTACACACAATAATATCCAGATACATATTTTAGAGAATAGATTCCATCAATAAAGTTCACACATTATCTTGTTAACATAGCTAATTGAAATAATGTTCACTCATTATCTTGTAAACAGAGACAACAAAAATCATGTACATGTGTTATATCATGAGATTCAAAGATTTACCCAATTCATTATCAGTCTATATAATACTCAAACTATCATATAATTATAAAAAAATATTATTTGTTACCAAAAAACATAGGAGTATAAATCATTCGTTCATATCATAATTAACCCCTTTGAAAAAAATGTCCAAGATAATTACAAAAAAATGACATTATTAACTAGTTTGTGAAAGAATGTGGGTGGTATCATTAGAGAATACAAACAATTAATCTAGATAATGGTTAATGAATTTTTACAATGATGAAATACAATTTTATTAAATTATTATAAATATGATTTGAAATATATAAATAAAAAACCCTTTTAATTGGTAAAATAAATAAAAATGAAAAAATTCATAGAAAAGTCGGAATATGATTTACTTTGAGAAAAACAATAATCATGTAAATGAATCATGATAATAAATAACCTATATATGTTTTGGGAAATTCTATCTAGTAGTATTCATTAATTTATTTTTACACATTTATAATGAAAGAAAACAATTACTTATATGGAATGAGTTAAAAAGAATCATTTAAAAAGAATTAAATAACGAAAAAGATATTTTAAAATAACCTCAAAAATCATTTAAATATATTGAATAATATAATTTAAATATTATTAATAATATAAAAATGGTGAAAATAATTGGGTAAATGAAATCAAAAATATTTTAGGGATTGAATTAAAATGAAAACTATTTCATATTTTAAAATAAAACCCCATTGAACGAATGAAATTGTGATGGAACATACAATACATTGGGTATAATGATATTAATAATATAATTTGTAAAATATAAACTATATAATCTATATAATTTAAAATAATTGTATAATATGAACCATGTCACAATGAAGTGAAATTTATATTGAAAAGAAACAAACTGAGGTGATCAAAAGATAAGTAAGAATGTATCAATAAAGTTATTTTCTGAAATAAAAGTTTGTCCATATAAAATAAATTAAAACCCAAAAGTAAAAAAAATAATTGATATAGTTTAAATTATGATTGAGTAACATAATGAATTATGGATGGTAGTAACTCAATGAATGTAAACTGAGTTACAAATAACCATGCGGGTTTGGTATTGAATCAAAATCACATGGAATGAAAAAATTAAATTGAAATTTAAATCAAATGAAAAATTTTATTTAGGAATAAAAAATTTAATGATAAATTATTGTATAGAATAGTAGGTGTATTATTTGAAATATATTTCTAGAAATGGAAATTAATATAGAAAACCCTACTAGTGTTTTAACAGATAAATACAAAGACAACGAATAGAAAAAATTGATATGTCCTTGTAAATCCAATTATTTATATAAAAAATAGTATATAAGATATTAATTATGTGGTGAATCAAAAAAATCTATATAAAAATAAACATAGTGTACAAAATGTAGCTAGCCTTATGGGATTGAAATTGAGATCAAGAACCCTTACTTCATACTTCTTCTTATTTAGACACACTATAGATTCCCTCTATATTAAATTTGGGGTTGTTAATCATATTAAATAGAACCCTATACAATGTTATTTTAATCTATAACATCTATATATAATTATATATTTTTCATATGTTAAATTTTTATTGCTAAAATAATCATTCAGGTGGTATCCATTCAATTTATCTTACATGATTCAGTTTAGAGGATTTAATACATGAATCTTATTTAAGGGATTATAATCTCCCAAAATTTAATTCTGGGGTAATTTATGAATTTTATATAGTTTTAGAGTCCAATATATATTTTATAGACCTTATTTCTATAGTTCACATGGAACACATACAAATTCTCTTTTAGGTAATTATTTTATTTACAAAATAATTTTATTTATAGGTAAATATAAATAGTCATATTTCCTCTCAAAAATTATCAAAACACCATAAATTACTCTTTCATATATATTATTATATATTTTAAGAACAATTAATTAATATTATCATAAAAATTACAATATCATTCATGTAGGTGGTTAAATGGACCCAATTAAGAACACATAATAATGGTTTACTGAGTGAGAACATGATATTACAGAGTTATAATATATCTTTTTATAGAAGACTAATGGTTCCAAAAATGAAAAATAAATTTCAATAAGTGTTATATGAAGAAGATAAAATAAATTATGTATAATATAACATTAAAAACTGATAATAAATATTCCACATACTTGGAAACATTATTGGTTTTGAAGGGAATTGAGAAATATCTATATAAAAAAAGATGATCATCATGAGATAGTCTTTTTAAGGAATTAAATATGGAAAATCATAAGGGATATTTAATTTTTTTACAAATTTGATGTATAAGTGGATGGATCATTTTATAAGTTATTATATTGATGTAGGTGTGAGTGAAAACATGAGAAATAAGGGACCTGTTTGATAGTGGTGGTTAACAATAACTAATAGACCATAATGGTAGCTGCCATATATATATATAGCCTCTGACCAAGGGGGTGGATATAATTTGATGACAACATAATAATGATGTCTTGCACCTTTATTTTTTGCAAGGAGTATCACCTCACTTGATGGTCAGGAAATGTTTCAATGATATATGACAGATGTCATTGATGAGGAGGGTTGATTGGCCCCTACAGAAGGTGATGAAAGAGGGACCTCATGGCCCATTGTATCAGGCCCTAATGGATAAAAGCATTGAATCAAAACCTATGTAAGACACAGTTGGTGGACCTAAAAAAAGGTTCTCCAAATTGGAAAAAACTTTTCCTCTATGAAAACATTGATTCCAATGGGCCCTCAAACGACCTTCAAATGGTTTAAAATCATGGGAATCCGAGAAAGACGACTAAAAACCACATAAGATTTCAATTCATGTAACGAAATTTTGGAAATTATTCCCTCAGGCCAAAAAATATAATAAAATAGGACTATTGGATACTTTCCATTCCTTGGGTGGAGGGAAGAGTCTTGACACATTAGGGTGCCTAGGTTTGGGAATTATTTGGTTTCATGTAAACCCATATACCAATAAAAAATAACAAAAGGAAAGTCCATTCTTGGAAACTGGATAAAAATGGATAGAAATTGAAAAAGATAAGTGGTGGGTCTATAATGATTCTATAAAATAATTTTAGGAAAAGTTTTTGTGATATTTTATGACCTTATCCATTAATTTAACCATTTTAACGCTTACAAAGGAGACTGACCTTTACAATAATAACATATGTTTATGACTAAAAATAAAATTAACCATATATACTAATTTAAAATGTTTGATTCAAATTTTTTAAAAAAAATTACTAAATTTTATTTCAATATGCAGTAAAAAATAATTTGAATAAAAATGTACAAAATGCAAAAAAAATAGTTTTTAGAAAAAAAATAACATTATAGAAAAATGAAATTAAATTAGAATCATGTGTAATGTTGATTCCAATGAATTTTTATTATTATTAAATAATGAAGAGGTTGAGACTTTTAAAGAAAGGGAAATTGAATACACTATTATGAATACATAATTAAGTGAAAATAATTAAAAAAGTTTTTATAAGGTAAAAAATATAACGTACATTCTAAAAGCATGGAATATATTTCTAAATTCAACATATTAATTTTGAATTTATTAATTTACTTAATAATTAATTTTCTGTTTAATAATAATGTTTCAAATATTTTTAATTTATGATTGTATCATAATGATGTCATAGAATTTATTATAATTGTAAAAATATATATTTTAATATTCACCAATAAATCAAATTCCTTAAAAAAATAAGAAAAATACCTGTACAATATGTTTGAAATGATGAATTTAAAAATGAATTTCCTATCATAACTTTCAAACTTCTACTAATTTGAAACTCAACTTTTAAATAAAAACAGATAATGAAAAAATATTGTTATATGAAATTGAATCATTATTAAACATTAAGTGTTCATAACCACATTTCATAAAAACCACTCATAATTGTTAATTTATTTTCTAAATATTAAATGTTTTTATTAGGATAATAATTTAAATTCATTCAATTCAATTTTATAAAAAAATAAAAATTACATTAAAAATATTTTTTAAAAAAAATATATTTTTTAAACATTAAATGATGTTTTCTTTTAAGAAATAATTTTTACACAATTAAGTTTTAATTGAAAACATATAAAAATTATATAAAAATAATAATAATAGATGTTCAGAATTGGAAGAAATTTTTTATAATAACCAATTTTATTATATTTTTATTTACATGAAGTTATAATTTAATTATAATTTTATTAATGATGTTTCAAATTGTAAACCCATAATTCATCTGTTCTTATAGTGAATTATATTAAAATATATGGAATTTCATTTTATATTAGTTTTTTATGCAATAAAAACCACTGAAAAGTATTTATTTAAATGAAAACACATACGACAATCTCAGGGTGTTACATTCTAACCCTTTTATAGATTGTATCATCCCAATTTTAATTTCTCTCACTATTTTATATGTATGGGAGTATTCTTAACATATTAATGACCAATATATAATTTCTAATGATTTATATAACCTACTATCACGGGTAATAATCGTATTTTGCATAATATTAGAATATATTTATATTTTCATTTCTAACATCCATTCCTGTGTAATATTATTTCTATGTTATAAGACTGAGGATTTTATAGAATCATAACTTCAACTGATTTATTTCACCATACTTTATTCATCCAAATACTAAAAGAAAATGGGTATGATAATAATAAATAAACATGTTAAAATCATTCATAACTTTCATTTGCTTGAGACATTCATTTCACCCTATGATACATTCCCTCCAAAATTGACACAATAACACTAATTTCATTCAAATTAGATTTTTTTATGTTGTATCCTATTATTATCAGCAAAATTATTCCCAAAAATATCTAACCAAAAAATTATTAAGATATTTTTTACAATATTTTTAATCTAATAATCAAGAAAAACATTACTTGTAACAGTCAATTTAACCTCCTCCAAAAATAATGTTAATCTCTTAATAATAATTATATACCAGAATCAAATATACCTCTAAGAAGATAACAATATTTTCCCAGTATAAACTAAATATATTTTCACCCCTCAATGACATCCATACTACTCCATTTATATTTCCAACATTAATTAACTAATTTCCCAATTTACAATATTTACCAAAACATTTAATCGAATTACAAAAAAAAGGGTTATTCAAAACACAATCTTGTATTACTCCTAAAATTGAATGAAAATCTCCAAAAATATAATCAATCACTATAAAATCTAGTCAGATAATATCTTAAGGGGTATATTCATTTAAACTTACAATCAAAATTAAAATTATTAACCTATGGTGTTATACAAAATTGATTAAAATTATTATTATGACAACATCCTAACCTCTAATGTTATCGAAAACCTTCTATTATGATAACTGATATGCCCCAGATCAACACACATGGATTTTTCATGTCCTGGCCTATCTCACTATGAAGAGTAACTTAATCTAGGGTGACTAGACCTAGGGCATGCCTCCTCATATTATAGAGGCTTCTGAATACTTGTAGGGGTCAAGGGTTTCATTATGAGGATACTATAACCCCAATATCTGAGTACAAAACAACAAATAAATCACCTAAAAACACTCGTAAGACTAATGAGCATGCAATATCAATAAGAATATCCTATTATAGTAATGAAAAGTGGAGTAAATAAGATATGTTATTCCGTAATAAATTAAATGTAGTATAAAAGTAGTCATAAAAAAATCTATCTCTTTGAACCAAGATGGCCACATTAAAAGAAGAAATATAAGAATAAAAAAGGTTGATCAAATTCATCTTTGAGCCCCACCTAATCCCGAACTCCAAACCAATCCAAGATATCCATCTACATAATCAAAGCACGAGTCACTTCCCAGAAAGATCCTGTAATATGTAATGGATTCTTGGTTTTCCAAGTGCAATCATTACCCAAGAAGGGTGTGAGTATAACTCATTAGGGAATCAAAAAACTGAACCCATACATAACCATTGAATGTATTTTATGTGCATGTTTCCCACTTTGAATAAATAAATATGCATTAATGTTGAAAAAGTAACCATTATCGATCCTCGAGAACATATCCTTGACCTACCATACATAATTTACCTAGAAATGGGATTTCAATGGGCATGTCGTGCTGATATTTCAAAAAAAATATAACAATTTGGGGGACTGATCCACCCTGTTATGAACTAATATTGACAAAGTGTATTAAAACACCTTGGAATATCAGACTGTCATCCCTTATAAATAAAAGGCCCTTAACAGATAGTAGGCAATGAGCTCACACCACAACAGCTCCTCTAGGATATCATTTGATGATCCACCTTGGATTGTATGACCATTCATGACTTAGTAGATTATAGCCCCCTATATATAGTAGGCCATGCTCTCTAACTATAACCCCCCACCAGGATAGTACATGATGATACACAACAGTATACATGAGGGAACAACATGGTGGATAAAATCACCCCTATATACTAGACTATCAATGCTTTCACCCATGGCTCTGATATATAGTAGGTTCCACATTTGGACCTCGACATAAGCCCAAATAGAATGCACATAACAGGATCCTAAAACATAATAGTTTTAAATACATGGTTGGAAAACAAATATCATCATTTCAAAGTATCCTAACCACTCAAATTTAGTTAATATTTCATTTATAAAATGACCGCCAATGTAATTAAACATATCAATAATCAAAACACTTTTGAAAACACACACACACACACACACCCAAATCATCATCATCATCCATAAAAATTCCATCTCTATTACCCATCATTAAAACAATGGTTTAACTCCCATGATCGCAACCCAACACATCATGTAAGAACCCAAAGTTTTGTCAATAAAGTTAAATTCATATAATTATGTCTTATATTATAACCACATGAAATAAAATTACGAAACACAATGCTAAATCATGTTTACATGAACTACAAAATTCTTTGTAACCATTAAACATAATTTTTCCACTTCATTGATTTGAATTTCGAAAATATGACATACACAGTTGTGATCAGAACGATGTATGGAGTTTGATTGGAAAACCATAATTTTTGTTGAATAGTAACCTACCCCAATGAATATTAATTTTACCATTATTAATATTAATATGAACCTTATGAATAGTAAATTTTCAATGTTTATAAGATCCTTACTAATTATATTATAGTATAAAAAAATTTCCATCTTATAAGTGAAAATATGATATAGGTATATTACAGTGTATGTATTTTGTAAGTCATGAATATTTAATGAATATTTTAATAATTTAAATTTAAATTTATTTTCATTAAATATATTCATAAAGTATTATTTTGATGTATTATTATTATATGATAATTTTATTAGACCTCATTTAGATTTTCAATGTGTTCGAAAAGTAGTTTTAATTATAAAATTTTTAATTTTCAAGTAAATTTTTATATTAATTAAAAATTAATTTACCCATATTTATAAATTTATTTTTCATAAAATTGATTTCATTTTTAAATTTTATAAATTGATAAATTTTTTTGGTGATTTTTTCTGATTTTTCTGAAATACATTAATTTTTTGTGAATAGTGAAATTCGATAATTTACAAAATATGCTAAATAAATGAATTTCAAAATCATTCTTAAGTCATGGATGACATAAGTTTCCATTAATTCAAGATCACATGCCTTATTTAGTTTATTATTTCCTAGAATAATAGATATTTTATCCATTTTGGGAAATTAATAAACTAATGAACACCTCTCCTCCACTATAAATACCACCCCTCACAAACTAATTTCTTCACAACTTTCAATATTAATTTTTTAGAAATTATACCCAAAATGTAACACCCTAACCCCAGTTACCGATATTTGGTGCATTATTACATAACATTGGAATGATCACAAAATATCAAGTCTCGAAAGACCGATTAGTTTTATAGCCTTGGAAATAAGATTAATACATGAGTTCAGCTTTACAGCTTGAAAAGAAATACAACACAAATATATTTCATTAGAAACATCCAAGACTCATATATTATGCCTACATGTCACTCATAACAAACTTCTTCATATCCTAGGAAAATGAAACATAAGAAAGGGGTGAGGTCAAACACTCAGTAAGGGTAATTAATACAGCGGAAAATGACATAAATATTAAGAATGGTAAATAATTCAAACCACATGCCTTTACCAATAATAAACATGAATAATTTTATGGTAATAATATGAGCTAAGTAAATAATGCCATATTAAAACATAATAATGTGTATTCTACTAGAAAAATTGCCACATGAACCATCAATATTATTTCCATGATGAGGGAATGTATAATGCCGGACATTCTGAAACATTTTGTCAGTGCCTCGGCCAAGACCTCTAAAAATGATTAAGGCCTCGGCCAAAACCATAAATCAAATTGGGAAAGGGCCTCAGAAAATTCCATGTCTAGTTGTCTCATGAGACCTTCTGATGCATCGAGGAGCTATTGCGGGCTCCACCCGTCACTTACTAATCAAAAACATTTGTATAAAAACTAGTATACGAAAATTTCAATACATTAACCATAAATCATGAATTGTATAAAAATAGCACATCCATATTCAAACATATCACAAAACCTTCAATAAAATATGGAAGTTTTGTATCATAATAAATCACCTCCAAATAAACTTAAAATCCATCAAAGTATGTTGATATAGATGAAATCAAATATCTCTTTCTATTTTGAAATCATTTTAGAGTCACATAATTATAAAATAAAACATTTACCTTGAAAATATTCTTATAAGCTTATAAGGGAAGCTTTGATGAGTTTATAACTTTAGAAAATAGCTGCACCCGCTGTATAAGTTAAAAAAATACATTCTTACATTAATTTTGTCGAAAAGGATAAAAAGGATATTGTTTGGAAAATGATGGAAAGATTACTTTATAAACATGTTATAAATAGTAAAAAAGGTTATAAATGACTTTAACCCATAGTCTATAAAATAGTATGAATGTTTTTGAAATACATTTTTAAGAAACATGGATGTGGATGATAAAGAGGTCCCAATAGATAATTACGTATAAACAACCTCAGAAAATGAAGAGATTGTGAAATAAACCCTTAACTTGTTCATTTCCATGGTTGAGGGAAGGATAACCTCCTGTATAATGGTGAAATAATTGTTATTAAATTATACAAGAATCATATACATTAGTATGATATCATATATGATCTTTTAACATTGCTTTGTTAATAATATCTTAGTATTATCGTCGTTTCGGGTGTTAACTTACTCGTTTTATTTTATATGTTTTGTTACGTAAGCAGTGTTTATTATGGAGAGGTTGTATCTTATTCATATACATAATTATATCAAGTCCTTAAACATTATTTTTAATCCTCAAATGACAATTAGACTTGAATGGATACAATGGGGAATGAATCTCATCACGTTCGTGGAGACGGTAGTCCGTACGTACGCACGAACGATAATATCATTCTTTTGATATTAAAATAATATATAATTGGATGTTATATCATATATAAAAAATCATTACCATGTTATATTTATTATTTACATCAATTACACATCATTATCATACCCATCCAATAATAATGTTTTGAATAACAATTACACCACGACGATGAGACGGTAAGCCGTACGTACGCACATATAGTGACATGTCATTCGAAAGATGGATAGAGTACTGAATGTGGTTGTACCATATATATAATAACATCACAGTATATGTAGAAGATACTGGATTTATTATTTTAGAATGGAAATAACAAATAAAGAAGAAGTTGAAGAAGAAATGAACTTGAAAGAGGGTGGTGAAAACGTTACATTTTCTTCGGGTTCTTCCTTTTTATTTGATCAAAATGGCTCCATAGGTTGGATTTATGATGAAAATAAGGCCTCTAGGTTGATGTGAGGGAAGTTGACAGAATATTTTGGTAGGGGATGGCCGAACCAAAATGTTTTTAAGGCATGAATAATTGGTTAGAAGTGGTGTCCTTTTATAAGGGGGAGGAGGGCTCTTTAGGAAAAGCGTAAAGTATTATTTTATAATAAATTCATATTTGGGTTTTAATGGATCAAAAGTGGATTATTCAAAGTCTATGGTCGGGATGGGTCGAAATTAATTCAACCAATAGATTTTAGACAGGTATGGGTCATTATAATTACCTTATCTTTTAGTTTTAACTCTTAGTTAATTAGTTTGACATTTACCATGTCACTTTGTATTTTTATATTATATTGTTTATAAAATTACTATATACATCCAAAAGACCCGAAATTTGTCCATTAATGATACAAATATCATGATATAAGTCCTTTGGTAGAACCTTAGATTTTTACGTATAGAATATCAATGAATAATATAATATTTGTTTTTAAAAAACTCATTTATGTCAATTTTGACAATATTTAATAATTCATTTTTTTAAAGTCTTGAAAACTTTATTAATTTGAAAAAAATTTATTTATGAAATCCTAACATCTCATATTAATCAATAAGATTCATTTATGAAATCAAAACTTTCAAATTATATTTATTTTATCATTTATAACACTAATTATTTGATTCTTTCATTAATGAGGAAAATATTTCATCATTATTGTGTCATAAATAAATTCAATTATTCAATGTCTAAAAATTATAAATAAAATACCATTATATAGTAAACATTTTTATCTTTCTAATAAATATTTATTGTCGAAAATATTAAATATTTACTCTATGTAAAAACTGTTTTGCTGAAAGATATATGCATATGTCATTTTTGTATTTACTTTAACGTAATTAATATAAAGTGTCCTTATCACCTACAAGTGGCTCAATGGGGTCCCTAAATCGACCCAAATATGATCATTATCGGACATGTATCAACCAATAGGGTTAGGATACGTTTTAGGGTAAATTAATATTATTAAAATATTATTTGTTTACCCTTATTTACCATATTTACCCTTTAACCATGTTAAATAAAATAGTTACCGAAATAATTATTCAAAATGTCTACAAATAAGAGTTACCTATTTTCACAATTTGGACATCCTGATTCCAAATATGGAATCTATTTTTCCAAATTCAAAACATAGAAGTGTCAGAAATTAATTTAAAATTAATTCCCGTTGTGGAAACAGAAAGTGTGTTTTTAACAAATAATAACTATCAAAAGATTGACACTTTCTTATGTCCAGTTTAAATATTAAATTATCTTCAATGACCAAAATTGGATTAAATGGTAAAATTATAATCTAATTATACATTAAAATCACTCAAATTCATAATTTATCACTATTAATTATTTCGATTATAAAAGTTGTTTTTAATTATAATTTACTAATTTTCACTATTCATCAAAATATGAAAGTTATCAGAAAAGTGCCAAAATTTCACCCTAATCTAATTTTGATATTCCAAATCCAAAAATTATTTCTATTTTACCAAATTAGAAAAATAAAAGTTTCATTTATTAATTTAAAATTAATTCCCGCTATTAAAACCAAAAGGCACATTTTTAATAACTATCAAAAGTTTGACACTTGTTTATGTCCACTGTCAAAGTGAAATTACATAAAATCAATGTCATTGGATTAAATGGTAAAAATATAATCTATTTATAATTCCATAACATTAAAATTTAAAATTTAATGATATAAAATATTTTGATTAAAAAAGTTGATTTCAGTTAAAATATAGTATTTTTCACTATTCACCCAAATATGAAAGTTATCAGAAAAACACCAAAACATTTTTGAAACTAAATTCTTGTGTCAAGATTATAAATAAGAAGTTTATTTTTTCATATTGAATATATAAAAGTTTAAAATATTGGATTTAAAAAGGCTTCCCCATTAAAAGGCGGAAAAATTTCATTTTTTTAAAAAATACTTCTTTTATGTGAAAAAATGTATTTATTCTTAAATTATCTCTAAGAAACTCATAATATGGATTATAAAATTATAAGGATTATATAATGTTAAAAATTCAGTTAATAATATTCATAACCGCTTTTGAATGGCTTGTTTGGTAAGTCATGGTGTGCTAGAACTCGATGTTGCATGTAGTGAAATTTATTGAATTACTTTGAAGAAATAACGTACTATCAAATCATGGGGTGTTAAATTTTAACCTCCTTCAATAAATTGTTTTCTTGCAATTTGAAATTATTTTTCTAAAATAAATGGTTGAAAATAGAAAATACATTTTTGAAAAACCACATCGGAAATTAGGTTAGTAAAATTTCGTCTTAATATGAGGAAAAGGGAAATGAAAGGGTCACCACCAAATTATGATCTCGATTAGGAGAACATTGGTATAAATTAGAGATATATAATTGGAGGAAAACATAAATATTTATAGGTCGTGATTGAGGTCATCAATAACAGTCAATTGTAAAATTGAGGGCCTTAAATTCATTAATCTATGGTGATTTATAATACCATTAGTTCAACAATACATATGGTATTAGGATAACACATTTTTATGTTTTAAGATCCCCCGCACTAAAGTATAAGAATTAATTTCTTCATTGAATAAGAGAAGAAGAAAAATATATACTTGACAAGTAGAGTCCCATCATTTAACGAAGTTCTACCACAAACTCATCTTTCACTCTACAAGATAATAGAACATAAAAATAATATTCTATTTATCCTATTCATATAGGGTTCAAAAAGAAATGAATTTATAATTCATCTAGAATAACCATTAAAAAAACTACATTATTCAATCTAGGAAATCACGTGGGTCAGTGGTAGGTGATACACCCTTGTAACCCATCAGTTGTGGGTTCAAGTCTCGCGGCCTTGCCAGACGTGAAGGGATGCCGCCCGACCTCTGGGTTGTCCTTTTTATGGAAATCCAAAAATAATATCAAACTAGGATTATCCAAAATACTTCTGTCTAACTCACAGTCCATAATTTATAAGGTAGTTAACCCCAATGAAAATCCTTTTCCCACGTAATAGCATGTGAACACCTTCATCATGTATTCTTTTAAAACAATGAAACATCCTGAAATATCATAAAACCTTATTGATTACATTCATGATCCCTTATTACTTATAGAATACTGGATATACTCCTTATATAAAAAAACTTTGAATATTCCAACAATGATGAAATAAACAAACCATTAATCACTGCCAAGGCAGTCAAGAATATCCAATATAATTTATCCAAATCAACCATCTCTTATTCCAAAACTACTACCTCAATGTCAATACCATATTAAGGATTACCTTTCCTTTAACCATGTATTTTAAAAAAAATAGTTTAACTTGCTGTTGATTCACTTTTCATAGTACCATATAATCTCAAATCTTCAATGGAATAGTAGTACAGCACAATCGTTATTTATCTCTATAATTCATATAAGAAGTACACCATTGATACAACACTCAAACAGAATAATTCTTTAATAACAAAATAAGAACACTTGTCTGTCCTCTTCAAATGTGGTAGTATCATAAATTTATTATTATCCAATAGCATCATTTTGGGCATACTCTGATGATTTGAACATTGATTCACATAGTGTCCCCACTCCTTGCAGATGAAGCATTGTACATTTGACACCTTTTTCTTACCCTCGAAATCACGAACGCGGTGTCCTTTTTCTCCACACTTATAACATACTCCCATTCTCTTAAATCATTTTCCAGGGTGATTCTTTCCACACTTATAACATATGGGAGAATCCTTCTTTACCTTATTCTCTTTATCTATTTTTCTCTCTACCATCCTTTTCTTCTCTGGATTCCTTTCAAATCCATAGGACTCCAAGAACTCTTTACTTATCTTATCAACACATGATACTATTTCCTCATATGATGATAATACATGGGATACTATTTCCCTTCTAAATTCTGTCTTATAACCATGAAAGATATGATCCTTCTTACTCTTTGGATCATGCATATTACAGGAGTTCTCATTCTTTCTACAAGGCACCATTTCTAAACAATGAAATACACTAGATTAGTTTATGAATAGCAATACCTAATCCCAAACTTGTAAAACACTTAAAATAAATTAAACAGTTTATGGATATAATCCATAATCATAAAAATGTCTCCATTGAGGATGTATATACTTATAAACCCTTCATTATGGTTTGTAAAGAAAATGGGAATTATCCTAAAAATATCCCCCGGGAGTGTCGTAACCAAGTGTGCAGCAAGACCTGTTGTCGTGAACCAGTTACCATTCAAGGCTAGCTCAATGCGGTGTTTTCAGGTTTTACCTCTAGGTACATCTATGCTAGAGCCGCCTCTACCTACTCATATCCACACAAGGATTTATTTCTTGAAAAACTCACAAAATCTCTACAATACCAAAATTCTATGAAGTTCTTCTATACTAATCCTCAAATTCTATCTTAGGGCTATGTGCTCTAATCAGAGATTATCTAAATATACCTTCCAAGGATTGTACTAAACTTCCTCTGATACCAACTGTAACACCCCGACCTTAGTTACCCAGAGTTGTTCCATTATTACATAACATTGGCATGATCACAAAAGATCATGTCTCGAAAGACCGATTAGTTTAGTAGCCTTAGAAACAAGATTCATACATAAGTTCATCTTTACAACATGAAGATAAATACAACACAAATATATTTCATTAGAAAAATCCAAGCCTCCTAAATTATGCCTCCAGGTCACTCATAACTAAATTCTTCATATACTGGGAAAATGAAACTTACAAAATGGGTGAGCTCAAAAGCTCAGTAAGGGTAAGTAATACAGTGGAAAATGACATTAATATTAATCATGGTAAATAATTGAAACCACATGCCTTTACCAACAATAAACAAGAATAATTTTATGGTAAGAATATGAACTGAGTAAATAATGACATATTAAAACATAATCACGGTTATTCTACTAGTCGACTGACCACATGAACCATCAATATTATTTCCATAATGAGGGAATGTATAATTCTGGACTTTCTGAAACATTTTGTCAAGGCATCGGCCAAGACCTCTAAAAATGATTAAGTCCTCGTCCAAAACCATAAATCAAATTGGGAAAGGGACACGACCAATTCCACATCTAGTTGTCTCATGAGACTTACCGATTTATCGAGGAGCTATAACGGGCTCCACCCGTCACTTACTAAGTCTAATACATTCCTCATATGAAAAGGTTTAAACATATCATAAACATTCATACGAAAACTAGCATACGAAATATCAATAATTTAACCATAAATAATGAATGTTATAAAAATATCACATCCTCATTCGAACATATCACAAAACCTTCAATAGAATAGGGAAGTTTTGTATCATAATAAATCATCTCCAAATAAACTTAAAATCCCTCAAAGGATGTTGATATAGATGAAATCAAAACCCTTTTTAGAGAAATATCTCTTTCTATTTTGAAATTATTTAAGAGTCACATAATTATAAAATAAAACATTTAATTTGAAAATATTCTTATAAGCTTATAAGGGAAGCTTCAACGAGTTTATAACGGTAAAAAATAGCCGCACACGCCGTAGAAGTTAAAAAAAGACATTCTTAACTTAATTTTGTCGAAAAGGTTAAAAAGGATATTGTTTGGAAAACGACAAAAAGAATCCTTTATAAACATATTTTAAAAATTAAAAAGGGTATAAATGACATTAACCAATAGTCTATAAAATATTAATAATGTTTTGAAATACGTTTTTAAGAAACATGGATGTGGATGATAAAGAGGTCCCAATAGATAATTACGTATAAACAACCTCGGATAATGAAGAGATTGTGAAATAAACAATTAACTAGTACTTTTTTTGGTTGAGTGTAAGTTAACCTACTTTATAATGGTGAAATAATTGTTATTAAATTTTACAAGAATCATATACATTATTATTATATCATATATGATCTTTTAACATATCTTTGTTAATAATATCTTAGTATTATCGTCGTTTCGGGTGTTAACTTACTCATTTTCTTTTATATGTTTTGTTACGTAAGAAATGTTCTATATGGATAGTTTGTATATTATTCATATAAAGAATGATATAAAGTCCTTAAACATTATTTTTAATAATCAAATGACAATTATACTTGAAAGGATACAATGGGGAATGAATCTCATCGCATTCACGGAGATGGTAGTCCGTACGTACGCACGAACGACAATATCATTATTTGGATATGAAAATAATATATAATTAGATGGTATATCATATATAAAGAATCATTATCATGTTTTATTTATTATTTATATCAATTACACATCATTATCATACCCATCCAAATAATAATATTTTGAATAACAATTACACCACAATGTGGAGACGGTAAGACGTACGTATGCACGTTTGGTGACATGTCATTCAAAGGATGGATAGAATACTAAATTTGGTTGTAACATATTTATAATAACATCACAGTATATATAAGACACTGGAGTAATTATTTTAGAATGGAAATAACGAAGAAAGAAGAATCTGAAGAAGAAAGGAACTTGAAAGAGGGTGGTGAAAACATTACAGTTTATTCCGGTTCTTCCTTTTAATTTGATAAAAAGGGCCCCTTAATATGGATTTAAAATAATAATAAGGTCTCTAGGAAACATTTATGGAAGTTTAGAGAATATTTGGGCATGGTTTTTCCAAACCAAAAGGTTTTAAGGTGTGAAGAATTTGTTAAAATTGGTGTCATTTTATAAGGTGGAGGAGGGACACTTTAGGAAAAACTTAAAGTAATATTTTATAATAAATTCATATTCGGTTTCTAATGTCTCAAAATTGGATTATTAAAAGTCTAATGTGGTGATGGGTCTAAATAATTTCAACCAATAGATTTTAGATAGGTTTGTGTCAATATATTTACCTTATCTTTTATTTTTAACTCTTTGTTAATTAGTTTGACATTTACCATGTCACTTTGTATTTTTATATTATATAGTTAATAAAAATACAATATAATTCCAAGAGACACCCAAGTTTTCCATTAATGATACAACTATCTTGATATAAGTCCTTTGACCTAGCCTTAGAGATTTAGGAATAGAATATCAATTAATTATATAATATTTGTTTTAAAAACAATTTTATGTCAATTTTGACAATATTTAATAATTGATTTTTGGTAAAGTCTTAAAAAACATTATTAATTCTAACCAATTTCATTTAAGTAATACTAAAATGTCATATTAATCATTAAAATTAGTTTATGAAATTAAAACTTTCAAATTATATTTATTTTAACATTGATAATACTAATTATTTGATTCTTTCATTAATGAGGTAAATATTACATCATTATTGTGTCATAGATAAATTAAATTATTCAATGTCTAAAAATTATAAATAAAATACCATTATGTAGAAAATATTTTTATCTTTCTAATTAATATTTATTTTCGAAAATATAACATATATAACCCAATGTACAAATTGTTTTTCTAAAATATATATGCTTATGTTATTTTTGTATTTACTTTAACTTAATTAATATAAAGTGTCCTTATCACCTACAAGTGGCTCCATGGGGTCCCAAAATCGACAAAAATATGCCCATCATCGGAAATATATCAACCAATATGGTTAGGATATGTTTTAGTGGAAATTAATATTATTATAATATAATGTTTTTACCCTTTTTTACCGGATTTACCCTTTAACCATAGAAAATAAAATATTTACCAAAGTAATTATTCAAAATGTATAAAACTAAGAGTCACCTATTTTAATAATTTGGACATCCTGATTCCAAATATGGAATCTATTTTTCCAAATTCAAAACACAGAAGTGGCAGAAATTAATTTAAAATTAATTCCCGTTGTCGAAATAAAAAGTGTGTTTTTAACAAACAATAACTATCAAAAGATTGACACTATCATATGTCCAGTTTATATATTAAATTATTTTTAATGACCAAAATTGGATTAAATGGTAAAATTATAATCTAATTGTACTTTAAAATCACTCTAATGAATAATTTATCACTATTAATTATTTCGATTAAAAATGTTGTTTTGAATAAAAATTTAGTAATTTTCACTATCCATCAAAATATGAAAGTTATCAAACAAGTACCAAAATTTCACCCTAAGCTAGTTTTGATATTAAGAATCCGAAAATTAAGTCTATATTATCACATTAAAAACATAAAAGTTGCATTTATTAATTTAAAATTAATTCCCGCTATTAAAACCAAAAGGCGTATTTTTAATAACTATCAAAAGTTTGGCACTTGTTTATGTCCAATTTCAATGTGAAATTACTTACAATGACTGTCATCGGATTAAATGGTAAAAATATAATCTATTTATACTTCCATACCATTAAAATGTATAATTTTACAATATAAATTGTTTTGGTTAGAAAAGTTGTTTTCAGTTAAAATATAGTATTTTTCACTATTCACCCAAATATGAAAGTTATCAGAAAAACACCGAAACATTTGTGAAACAAAATTCTTATGTCTCGATTATAAAGAAGAAGTTTATTTTTGTCAAATTGAATATATAAATGTTTCAAATATTGGATTTAAAAAGGTTTCACCATTAAAAGGTGGTAA
Source organism: Viscum album (assembly GCA_963277665.1). Classification (NCBI taxonomy): domain Eukaryota; kingdom Viridiplantae; phylum Streptophyta; class Magnoliopsida; order Santalales; family Viscaceae; genus Viscum; species Viscum album. The sequence goes on from OY728127.1 coordinate 597,465,426, forward strand.
AATTGCATTTTTTGAAAAATACTTCTTTTATCTGAAAAAATGTACTTTTTTATTAAATTATGTCTAAGAAAATTATAATATAGATTCTAAAATTATAAGGATTATATATAGTTCAAAATTCAGTTAATACTATCCATATCCGCTTTTGAACGGCTTGTTTGGTAAGTCATGGTGCGCTAGAACTCAGTGTTGCGTGTAGTGAAAGTTATTGAATTACTTTGAAGAAATAATGTACTATGAAATCTTGGGGTGTTACACAAACCACATCCTTATACCCTAAAAAACATCTATGATAACTTTTACTCATCCAAAGACCAATGCTAGGTGCCTTGAGGAGGATCTTAAGTGTAGAATTGTAACATCATGGTTCCAGAAGCCGCCCCAAGGATCCCCATACCCGGTTGGTCACATGGCCGCAAGCACATTTTCCCTAATGATAGAGGATGCCGACTAGCAGAGAGGGACTTGGGTGTGATAGTGGAGAAACTATGACCTAATTGGTAGTGTAACATAGAAGACGTAAAATAGATATACAATAGCGGAAGCAGAAATAATATCAAACAACAAGAAACAGTGGAAGACTGAAGAAATAAACAGCTAGAGCATATATATAGAATGATGCATGATACACATGTCTAGTAAAATATACAAACAAAACAAAATGATGGAATATTGTATTAATACAATGTACAATATAAAATTGATAAACTCCTCTGCATTGCAAGCCTCAGCTTGGTCCCATTCTCTCCATCTCCTCACCAAATCAAGTACCTGAAGTAGAAGGGTGCTTGCCCTTATCTATACCTGCACCAATATAATCTGTTTGGGCCCAAAAGCATGAATGAAATAGGTTGTGAGACTAATACTAGTAGGAAACCACCAAATTATCTATGCCTAACAATTAGTGGATATATATAGAAGGCAATAAGTAAAAAAAGGAATTAAACAATGAAGTACCCAGCAATAGACATTTCCATAGTTTCAAAGAATTAAATTCCACATATCAAGAAAGAAAATAATAAAAAATAGGTAACCCTCTAGGATGTACTCACAGTCTATCCGCTATGGTTCTACCTAGAAACACAAGCAACCCTATGGGGAGAATACACAGTCTAATCCCACTATTTCAGCTTTAGCATAAACTCTATGGGGCAGCACTCAATGTCAATTCCCCCTATAGTCTTGTACTGGAAACTAATGGTGCTCTGGGGAAGTACTTATGTCAAATTCCCCATGTGGCCCATGTTGATGAACTACAAGAACTCTCATGAAGCACTTACGTTAATTCCCCCTATGGTCTCACATCGTAATAGTAAAAACAAGCACTCTAGAGAAGCCCTTATGTCTGTTCTCCCTATGGTCTACTACACCAGGTTTTCACGACCCTGTGTATGTCATGCATGCAAGGAAAGTCATATCAGCCAATGTAATCCCAAAGAACTACTTGGATAACAACCTAAAACATAACAACATGTTAGATAAAAAACCCCATCCTACAATCCTAGGCATGGAAACAAACAAGGTTGCCTAACAGGCTAAGCAAGACGAAATAGTCATAAAAACATGCATGGGAAAACACCTCCAAACCATAGAAATTAAACCCTATTCTCATTCAATTAACCACTATTAAAGCATAAAGGTATATATGGAAGTCAACATGGCTAAAATAATAAACACTCAATACCTAGTTCAAGGGTTTTGGAAAATTTTGCACATAAAACTCAATAACTTTAAAAAAAATACACAAACCACCTACCTCAGTGTTGTAGGATTGCTATACATGAACATCAATCTTTGAATCACCGATGAACACCATAGATCTACAAAAACATTAAAAATTATCAACCGAAGATAACTCTAAAATGATTAGAAATCGGGAAAATGTGGTCAAGAAGAAGAGAGAACTCACCGATGCGATTCCAACGCAACCTACTAAGTTCGATTTGGAGAATAGACGCTCGATTAGGGGCTCGGGGAAAGATCGCAGTCATACGGGTTCTCTCGAACGAACTATGTCAAGAAGTAGACAGTTCTATCTATTAGACGTTATGTAACACCCCAAGCTTCTACAGTACGCTTCTCTTTGAATAATACAGTAGCGTGTGATGTACTCAACATCGAGTTCTAACACACACCATGACCAATCAAACTAGCCATTATGAATAGTAATACCCACTTTTCGAAATTTTATAAATTTAATCCCTCAAAATTGACTTCATTTTTGGATTCATAATATCAAATTTAGCCTAGGGTGAAATTTTGGTACTTTTCGAATAACATTTATATTTTGATGAAAAGTGAAAATTCCTAAATTTTAATTAAAAACAACTTTTCAAATAAAAATAATTAATAGTGATAGATTATGAATTTTATTGTTCTTAATGTATATTTAGAATATATTTTTACCATTTAATACAATGTTGGTCATTGGAAATAATTTCACAATTAAACCTGACATAAACAAGTTTCAATCTTTTGATAGTTATTATTTCTTAAAAACACGCTTTTTATTTTGACAGCTGGAATTAATTTTAAATTAATTTATACCACTTCTGTGTTTTGAATTTGGAAAAATGGATTCCATATTTGGAATTAGGATGTCAAAATTTTTTAAATAGGTATTTTTTATTTTTATACATTTTGAATAATTACTTTGGTAAATATTTTATTTACCATGGTTAAAGGGTAAATCCGGTAAATAAGGGTAAACAATAATACTATAATAATAATAAATTACCTTAAAACGTGTCCTAAACTTATCGGTGGATACATTTCCAACCATGGGCATCTTTGGGTCTATTTTGGGACCCCATAGAGCCACTTGTAAGTGATAGGGACACTTTATACTAATTAAGTTAATGTAAATACAAAAATGACATAAGCATATATCTTTTAGCAAAACAATTTTTACATAAGTATATATATGTTATATTTTTGACTATAAATATTCATTATAAATACAAGAAATTCCCAACATAATGGTATTTTATTTATAATTTTTATACATTCAATAATTAAATTTATTTATGACACAATAATGATGCAGTATTTTCTTTATTAATGAAAGAATTAAATAATTGATATTATAAATATCAAAATAAATGTAATTTGAAACTTTTTATGAATTACACTAACTTTATATGTTAATATGACATATTAGGACTAGTTATATGAATTTTTTTCTAAGTAATAATTCTTTCGTGAATTTATCAAAAACAAAATACCCAATCGTGACAAAATTGACATAAAAGAGTTTTTAAAACAAATATTATATTATTAATTTATATTCTATTCCTAATTTTCTATGGTTCGGTAAAACGACTTATATCATGATATATGTATTATTAATGGACCACTTGGGGGTCTATTGGATGTATATAGTATGTTTATTAACTATATAATATAAAAATATAATGTGACATGGTAAATGTCAATCTAATTAACTAAGAGTTAAAACTAAAAGATAAGGTTAATATAATGACCAAAACCTATCTAAAATATATTTGTTGAAATTATTTAGACCCATACCTACCTTAGACTTTGAATAATCCACCTTGGATCCACTATAAACCTAATATGAATTTATTATAAATTAATACTCTAAGTTTTTCCTAAAGAGCCCCTCCTCCCCCTTATAAAAGGACACCACTTAGATCCAATTATTCACACCTTTAAAGCCTTTCGGTTCGGTCAAACCCTGAAAAATTATTCTCTAAACTTCCCTAAACTCAACCTAGATGCCTTAATTTGATCATAAAGCCATCCTAAGGAGCCCTTATGATCAAATCAAAAGAAAGAACCCGAAGAAGAGGTAATGTTTTCACCACCCTCTTTCATGTTCCTTTCTTCTTCAACTTATTTTTTCTTTGTTATTTACATTCTAATATAATAACTCCAGTATCTTCTATATATTTTTATGTTATTATAAATATTATAAAATCATGTTCATCATTCTTTCCATCCTTTGAAGGACATGTCACCATACGTGCGTACGTACGGCCTACCGTCTCCATGTCGTGGGGTAATTGTTATTCAATACATTATTATTTGAATGGGTATTATAATGATGTTTAATTAATTTAAATAAAAAATATAACAAGATAATTATTATATATATATGATATACCATCAAATTATATATTTTTTAATATCAAAAGAATGATATTGTCGCTCGTGCGTACGTAAGGACTACCGTCTCCACGAACGCGATGAGATTCATTCCCCATCGTATCCATTCAAGAATAATTTTAATTTTTTGATTAAAAATAATGTATAAGGACCTGATATCATTATGAATATGAATATGATACAACCTATAGATACCAAACACAGATTATGTAACAAAACATATAAAAGAAAATGAGTAAGTGAACACCCGAAACGATGCTAATACTAAAATATTATTAACAAAGCAATGTCAAAAGATCATATATGATATCATATTAATGTATATGATTTTTGTATAATTTAATAACAATTATTTCACCATTATATAGGTGGTTAACCTAACCTCAACCAGGGAAAATTAGAAGGTAAGGGTTTATTTCACAATCTCTTCATTATCCGAGATTGTTTATACGTAATTATCTACTGGGACCTTTTTAACATCCGCATCCATGTTTCTTAAAAATGTATTTCAAAACATTCTTATTATTTTACTGAATATAGGTTAAAGTCATTTATAACCTTTTTTGACTTTTATAAGATGTTTATAAAGGAATCTTTCCGTCATTTTCCTAATAATGTCCTTTTTATCGTTTTCGACAAAATTATGGCAAGAAAGTATTTTTTAACTTATACGGAGGGTGCGGCTATTTTATACCATTATAAAATCATCAAAGCTTCCCTTACAAGCTTATAAGAATATTTTCAATGTAAATGTTTTCTTTTATAATTATGTGACTTTTAAATGATTTCAAAAAAATTTATATTTATCTCAAATGGTTTTGATTTCATCTATGTGAACATCCTTTGATGGATTTTAAGTTTATTTGGTGTTAATTTATTATGATACAAAACTTCCATATTTTATTTAATGTTTTGTGATATGTTTAACTTTGTATGTGTTATTTTTATACCATTCATGGTTTTTGGTGAAAGTATTGACATTTCATATTCTAGTTTTAATATGAATCATTATGTTATGTTTAAACCTGTTCATATGAGGAATGCATTAGACTTAATAAATGATGGGTGGAGCCCGCTATAGAACCTCGATGCATCGATAGGTCTAATGAGAAAACTAAACGTGTAATTTCCCGAGGCCATTTCCCAATTTGATTTATGGTTTTGGATGAGGCCTTAATCATTTTTAGACGTCTTGGACGAGGCCTTGACAAAATGTTTCATAATGTCCGACATTATACATTCCCTCGTTATGGAAATACTATTGATGGTTCATGTAGTCATTCGACTAGTAGAATATCCATGATTACGTTTTATTATTTCATTATTCACTCATCTCATATTCTTGCCATAAAAGTATTCATGTTTTTTATTGTTAAAGGTATGTTGTTTCAATTATTTACCATGGTTAATATTTATGTAATTTCCTGCTATTTTACTTACCCTTAAAGATCGTATGATCTCACCCCTTTCTTATGTTTCATTTTACCCAGATATAATGAAGTTAGTTATGAGTGACCTTTGGGAATAATCTATGAGGCTTGGATGTTTTTAATGAAATATATTTGTGTTTTATTTCTCTTTAAGCTCTAAATTTGAACATATGTATGAATCTTGTTTCTAATAATACTAAACTGATCGGTCTTTCGAGACATGATTTCCTTGTGATCATGAAAATGTTATTTAATAATCCACCGACTCTGGGTAACTAGGGGCAGGGTGTGATAGTTGGTATCAGAGGAAGTTTAGTACAACCCTTGGAAGCTAGATTTAGATAAACTTTGATTAGAGCACATATACCTAAGATGGACTTTGAGGATTAGTATAGAAGAACTTCATAGAATTTTGGAATTATAGAGATTTCGTGAGTTTTCTAATCAATACATCCCTTTCTGGATACAAGAAGGTAGAGGTGGCTCTAGCACAGATGTACCTAGTGGTAAAACCTGAAAACAGCGCTTTGAGCTAGACTCGAACGGGATTTGGTGCAAGACAACGGGCCTTGCTACACTCTTGGTTACGACACTCTCGGGGGATATGCATAGGATAATTTTAATTTTCTTTAAAACCCTTTTTGAAGGGTTTATGAGTATATCCTTCCTCAAAGAAAACATTTTTTTGATTATGGGTTATATCCATAAACTGTTGAATTTATGTTAACTGTTTTAGAAGTTTGGAATTATATATTATGATTCATAAACTAATATAGTTTATTCCATTGTTTAGAAATGGGGCCTAGTGAAAGGAATGGAAACCATATCAATGCACACACTCCATGTAGGGCTTTCCCTCCTGCTCAAGATAATTATACTGGAGCTGGTGATGAAACTGGTGCTGATCAGCTAATCACCATACTGGGACAACCCACTCAGGTTATGAATAATACCCTTACCCGTATGGAGCACCCTGATCCATGGCGTGGAGGATAAATGTTTGATCGCTTCATGAGGCAACAACCACCAACATTAAATGGGAGTAAAAATACCTTAGTAGCTGTGCAATGGATATATTCATTAGAGAAAATATTTCATGCCTTGGGGAGTAGCGAAAGGGAAAAATTTTCCATTGCAGTTTACCGCCTCACTGGAGATGTTGATCAATGGTGGTCATTGATTCAAAACACGAAAGAAGATGATGAAGTATCAAATATAGAATGGAGAGAGTTTAAAGATCTTTTTTTAGAAAAATACTTTTGTCGTGATCATTGATCAGATATGGAAAGGCAATTTCTGAGTCTGAGACAAAAGGAGGATAAGAATGTCCCAATGTATGAGGCTAACTTTAAAAGGTTATCAAGGTATGCTGCAGATTATATATGTAACCCAAGAAGTAAGAGTGATAATTTATTTGATGGGTTAAAACCATTTCTCCGTCGAGCATTAGAATCCCAATCCTTCTCATCATATGAAGATATTGTCTCATGTGCTATCAAGACAGAAAAGGAATTCTCTAAGTTTTATGACATTAAATAAAAGCAAGAGAAGAAGAGATATACTGAACACTCTGGGAAATAAAATTAGGAAAGTGGGAAGAAGGGTAGAATTTAATTTCCACCTTGTGATAATTACAAAAAGAAGCACCCTGGTGCATGTCTAAAAGGAAAAGGAGTATGCTACAAGTGTGGAGATAAAGGCCATCTAGCCGGTGATTGTAAAGGAAACAAATACGCTACCAATGTTCAATGCTACAATTGTAGGGAGATGGGACATTATGAAAATGAATGTCCTAAGCTTCAGGGAAACATTACTCAAAAAAGGCCTAAGGACCAAGGCCAAGCTTATGCAATCACTACTGTTAAGGTTTAAGCCCTGAAAGACGTGGTGGCAGGTAATTTAATGGATTCATCAAATTTAAAAAATGCATTATTTGATTCTGGATCATCGCATTGTTTCATATCTTCCCGGTTTGCTAAGAAAATTAGATATTTCCAATTTGATTTAACAAGGGATTTGTCAGTTAAAACTTCTAAGGGAAGTATCATTGCTACAAAATTCTGTGGATCCATTCACATTAGGTCATATAAATGTTCTTTATCTGCTGATCTCATTGTCATACCCATGACTGAATTTGATATAATCCTCGGTATGGATTGGATTTAAGACTATGATGTGAAAATATATTGTAAAAATAAGGAGGTTATGATTTTTGACGATGATGATAAATATCACCTTATCTTTTGAGAAGAATCGTCACCACCTAATTCATATCAAGATCCACCCCCAGTAGCTCAACTAAATTCAATTATAGTGGAGGAAGAGAATAAAATAACTATGTGTGAGGAAAGGAATGTTCAAATAAAGGATGTACCTGTTGTGAGAGAATATGTTGATGTGTTTCCGGAAGATTTACCTGGACATCCTCCAGAACGAGAAATTTATTTTTACATTGATTTAATTCTTGGTTCAAGGACTATATCGAAGACCCCTTATATAATGGCCACCATGGAATTTGATGTACTAAAGAAACAACTAGAGGAATTGAGTAATAAGGGATTTATTCGCCCTAGTGATTCTTCATGGGAGCCCCTGTCCTTTTTGTTAAGAATAAATATGGATCTATGAGGATATGTATTGACTACAGGAAAATCAATTATATAAAAATAAAGAAAAATTATCCCCTACATCGCATTGATGATTTATTAGATCAACTGCATGGACCTCAATACTTTTCAAATATTGAACTTCGATCTAGACACCATCAGTTGTGTGTGAAGAAGGAAGACATTCCAAAGACAGCATTTCGAACCAGGTACGAGCATTACGAGTTTACAGTAATGCCTTTTGGATTGACTAATGAACCCTCTGTATTCATGGATCTAATGAATAATATTTTCAAGGAATACTCAATGATCTTGTGGTTTTATTTATTGATGATATCTTGGTATACTCTAAAAGTGACGAGGATCATGAAAATCACTTGCGCATTATCCTGAAGACTCTTAGAAGACATGAATTAAATGGGAAGTTTAGCAAGAGTGAATTCTGGCTTCTGGAGATTTATTTTCATGGCCATATTGTCTCTAAGGATGGAATTTCCGTTGATCCTTCAAAGATAAGAGCAATCCAAGAATGGCCTGCACCGACGAGTATAACTCAGGTACGCAGTTTTATTGGTTTAGTAGGTTATTATCGATGTTTCGTCCAGAATTTTTCCCATTTGGCTAACCCATTAACGAAGCTCATACGTAAAGGGGTTAAATTTTTTTTTGGAAAAAAGAGTGTGAGGAATGTTTTGATTAACTGAAGAGAAGATTAGTAAATTCTCTTTTTTTGACTCTACCATCGGGAAATGACGGGTTTCTAATTTATATTGATGCATCGAAGAAAGGTCTGGGTTTTTTCCTTATGCATAATGATAGGGTAATTTCCTATGCATCGCGATAGTTGATAATTCATGAGAAAAACTATCCTACTTAGGATCTCGAGTTAGCAGCTGTGATCATTGCTATGAAGATATGGAGACACTACCTCTATGGTGAAAATGTGAGATTTATACTGATCACAAGAGTTTGAAGAATATTTTCTCACAGAAAGAACTCAACATGAGGTAAAGGTGATGTCTTGAACTACTCAAGGATTATGATTGAACTATACACTGCCACACGTGGAAGGAAAATAAGGTGGCATATGCTTTGAGTAGAATGGATCATGGAGTTTTGAACAAGATGAGAGTTGAAAAGGATCATGTATATATGGATCTAGTAAATAAGGATATGGGAATCACCATGGAAGGTGAAATCTCAATAATTTTTCAAATGGTTTCCAAACCATCTTTACTAGAAAGGATAAATAGTTCTCAGACCGATGATGTAGAATTTCAAAAGAAGATTAAAGCTGTGAATGATGGGAGATTGGGTGATTTTGTGTATGGAGATGGAATTTTGAAATTTGGGAAGAGTCTTTGTGGACCCGATATACCAGATCTGAAAAGGGAATTGTTAGATGATTCTCATATTTCCAATTTCTCTATACACCCTGGGAGCACCAAAATGTATAGATATTTGAATGAACATTTTTGGTGGGACAACATGAAGATGGAGATTACAGATTTTGTGTCACAATGTATGGTTTGTCAACAAGTGAATGATGGAAGGCAACAACCCGGAGGAGTCATGCAACCTCCTCCCATACCGGAGTGGAAATGGGATAATATTATGATGGACTTTTCCTTGGAGCTACCAAAGACTCCTAGAAGGAACGATGCAATATGGGTTATTATTGATCGTCTTACCAAGTTAGCACATTTTTTTGCTACAAGAGAGGATTTACCACTTGAACGCCTATCAAGAATATATATTAATGAAGTTGTGAGACTTCATGGAGTACCCATATTGATTGTTTTTTTATCGTGATCCCCGTTTTAAATCAAGATTCTGGAAGTGTCTTCAGAAGTCCTTGGATACTGAACTCTTTTTGAGCACTGCCTACCACCCTCAAACAGATAGACAATCAGAATGAACTATTAAAACCTTAGAACACATGTTGAGATCCTGCTCACATGACTTTCAAGGTATGTGGGATCATTATTTACCTCTCGTAGAATTTTCCTATAATAATAACTTCCATTCAAGTATTCGGATGGCACCATATGAAGCGTTATATGGAAAGAGATGTCGCACACCAACTTGTTGGGATGTAGTTGGTAAAAGAAAACTTGTAGGCCCAGAACTGGTGGAGGAAACAATGGAAAAGGTGAGGTTCATCTAAAACCACATCAAAACAGCTCAAAGTAGGCAGAAGAGCTATGCCGATAACTGAAGGAAGGATTTGGAATTTCAGGTAGGAGATCATGTTTTCTTGAAGGTATCTCTATGGAAGGGAGTTATACGTTTCTCTAAGAAGGGTAAATTGAGCCCCAGGTACATTGAACCTTTCGAAATTATAGAATGAATTGGGGTTGTAGCTTACCATTTGGCAATGCTGCAAAATATCTCAAAAGTTCACGATCTGTTCCACGTATCACTGTTGAGAAAATACATGCCTGACCCAACACATGTACTCACCTATGAGGAATTAGAACTGGAACCCGATCTATCTTATTGCGAAGAGCCTGTCAATATTCTTGATATGAGAGAACAAGTGCTGAGAAACCAGACGACTCGTCTATTAAAAGTTCTATTGAGAAACCATAAGATGGAAGAGGAAACGTGGGAACCCGAGGAACTTATGAAGAAGAATCACCCGAGTATTTTCATGTGGTAGTATTATAGAAATTTTGAGGAAGAAATTATTTGAAGGAGGGGAAATGTAACACCCCAAGCTTCTACGGTATGCTTCTCTTTGAATAATACAGTAGTGTGTGATGTACGCAACTTCGAGTTCTAACACACACCACAAGCAATCAAACTAGAAATTATGAATAAGAATACCCACTTTTGGAAATTTTATAAATTTTATCTTTCAAAATGGACTTCAATTTTGGAATCAGAATATCGAATTTATCCTAGGGTGAGATTTTGGTACATTTCGGATAACTTTTGTATTTTGATGAATAGTGAAAATTACAAAATTTTAATTAAAAAAAACATTTTTAATCAAAATAATTAGTAGTGATAAATTATGAATTTCAGTGGTTTTAATGAAAATTTAAATTTTATTTTTACCATTTAATACAATGTTGGTCATTGGACATAATTCCACAATTAAACCGGACATAAACAAGTGTCAATCTTTTGATAGTTATTATTTCTTAAAAACACACTTTTTGTTTTGACAGCAGGAATTAATTTTAAATTAAATCCTTCCACTTCTGTGTTTTGAATTTGGAAAAATGGATTCCATATTTGGAATCATGATTTCCAAATTTTGTAAATAGGTAATTTTTCATTTTAGACATTTTGAATAATTACTTCGGTAAATATTGTATTTACCATGGTTAAAGGGTAAATCCGGTAAATAAGGGTAACAAATAAAATTATAATAACAATAAATTACCCTAAAAGGTGTCCTAACCTTATTGGTGAATACATTTACGACCATGGGCATCATTAGGTCGGCTTTGGAAACCCATGAAGCCACTTGTAGGTGATAGGGACAATTTATATTAATTAAGTTAAAGTAAATACAACAATACCATAAGCATATATATTTTAGAAAAACAGTTTCTACATATGGTAATATATGTTATATTTTTGTCTATAAATATTAATTAGAAAGATAAAAGGATTTCCTATATAATGGTATTTTATTTATAATTTTTGGACACTTAATAATTAAATTTATTTATGACACAATAATGATGCATTATTTTCCTTAATAATGAAAGAATCAAATAATTGATATTATAAATATCAAAATAAATTAAATTTGAAACTTTTTATGAATTCCACTAATTTTATAGGTTAATATGAATTATTATTATGGGTTATATGAATTTTTTTCGAAGTAATAATTCTGTTGTGAATTTATCAAAAACAAAATATCCAATAGTGCAAAAACTGATATAAACGATTTTTTAAAACAAATATTATATTATTAATTGATATTCTATTTCTAAAAATCTATGGTTCAGAAAAATGACTTATATCATGATAGTTTTATCATTAATGGACTACTTGGGGTCTCTTGAATGTATATAGTATGTTTATTAACTGTATAATATAAAAATTCAAAGTGACATGGTAAATGTAAATCTAATTAACTAAGAGTTAAAACTAAATAATATGGTTAATATAATGAACAAAACCTGTCTAAAATCTATTGGATGAAATTATTTCGACCCATACCAACCTTAGACTTTGAATAATCCAATTTGGATTCATTATAAACCGAATATGAATTTATTAAAAGTTAATACTATAAGTTTTTGATAAAGAGCCTCTCCTCCCCCTTATAAAAGGACACCACTTCTAACCAATTAATCACACCTTCAAAGCCTTTTGGTTTGGCCAAAAACTACCCTAATATTCTCTGAACATCCCTCAATTCAACTAATAGGAATTACTTTGATCAGAATGCCAACCTAAGGAGACCTTTTGATTAAATCAAAAGGAAGAACCCGAAGAAGAGGTAATGTTTTCACCACCCTCTTTCAAGTTCCTTTCTTTTTCAACTACTTTTTTCATTGTTATTTCCATTATAAAATAATAAATCATGTATCTTATTTATACTATGATGTTATTATAAATATGTTACAAACATATTCATCATTCTATCTATCCTTTGAACGACATGTCACCATACCTGCGTATGTACGGCCTACCATCTCCACGTCATGGTGTAATTATTATTCAATACATTATTATTTGGATGGGAATAATAATGATGTGTAATTATTGTAAATAATAAATATAACATGATAATTATTCTTTATATATGATATATCGTCAAATTATATATTATTTTAATATCAAAATAATGATATTGTCACTCGTGCGTACGTACGGACTACCGTCTCCACGAATGCGATGAGATACATTCCCCATCATATCCATTCAAGACTAATTTTAATTTGATGATTAAAAATAATGTTTAAGGACTTGATATCATTCTGGATATGAATAACATACAACCTACAGATAACAATCACGACTTATGTAATAAAACATATAAAATAAAATGAGTAAGTGAACACCCGAAACGACGATAATACAAAAATATTATTAACAAAGAAATGTTAAAAGATCATATATGATATCATATTAATGTATATGATTTTTTTATAATTTAATAAAAATTATTTAACCATTATATAGGAGGTTAACCTACCCTAAACCGAGGAAATGTACAAGGTAAGGGTTTATTTCACAATCTCTTAATTATCTGAGGTTGTTTATACGTAATTATCTACTGGGACCTCTTTAACATCCACATCCATGTTTCTTAAAAATGTATTTTTAAAAAAAATTACTATTTTGCAGAATATGGGTTGAAGTCATTTATAACACTGTTTTACTTTTATAAGATGTTTATAATGGAATCTTTCCATCATTTTCCAAACAATGTCATTTTAAACCTTTTTGACAAAATTAAGGTATACATGTATTTTTTAACTTATATGGAGGGTGAAAATATTTTCTACCATTATAAAATCGTCAAATCTTCCCTTACAAGCTTATAAGAATATTTTCAACGTAAATGGTTTATTTTATAATTATGTGACTTTTAAATGATTTCAAAAAAAGAGATATTTCTATCAAATAGTTTTGATTTCATCTATGTCAACATCCTTTGATGTATTTTATGTTTATTTCACGTTGATTTATTATGATACAAAACTTAAATATTGTATTGAAGTTTTTGTGATATGTTTGACTGTGGATGTGTTATTTTTATACTATTCATGGTTTATGGAGAAAGTATTGACATTTCGTATGCTAGTTTTAATACAAATATTTATGTTATGTTTAAACCTATTAATATGAGGAATGAATTGGACTTAATAAGTGATGGGTGGAGCCCGCTATAACTCCCTGATGCCTCAGTAGGTCTCATGAGAAAACTTGACATGGAATTGGCCGAGGCCCTTTCCCAATTTGATTTATGGTTTTAGATGAGGCCTTAATCATTTTTAGACGTCTTGGCCGAGGCTTTGACAAAATGTTTTAGAATATCTGGAATTATACATTCCCTCATTATGAAAATAATATTGATGGTTCATGTGGTCATTCGACTAGTATAATACCCATGATTATGTTTTATTATGAAATTATTTACTCATCTCATATTCAGGCCATACAAGTATTCATTTTTATTATTGGTAAAGGCATGTGGTTTCAATTATTTACCATGCTTAATATTTATGTCATTTTTTCTGTTTTACTTCCCCTTACTGTGTGTTTGATCTTACCCCTTTCTTATGTTTCATTTTCCCAGGATATGAAAAAGTTAGTTATGAGTGACCTGCAGGCATAATCTAAGAGGCGTTGATTTTTTTAATGAAATATATTTGTGTTGTATTTCTCTTCAAGCTGTAATATTGAACATATGTATGAATCTTTTTTCTAATAATAATAAACTGATTGGTCTTTCGAGACATGATTTCCTTGTGATCATGGCAATGTTATGTAATAATGCACCAACTCTGGTTAACTAGGGTCATGGTGTTACACGTGACCCTGGTGCATTTAATGAAAAAAAGTACACGCCATGTACATTATAAGTGCACGACGTGTACTTTCCTTCACTGACGCCCGCATTAAGTGGTCTCCAGGTCACCACACACGGCCATGTGCATGGACACTACACTGCCAGCAGTCGGATACCCATGGTAACCGAGTACATGGCATGTACTACTAAATTACAAGGCGTGTGCTTCAAAAATTTTTAGAAACTCCTCTTTTTTTCAAAACACCAAAAAAAGAAAAACAAACTTGAAAATAAGATCAAATTTTTAAAAAAAATCCCCCATTAATGAAATTCGTCCTCAAATTTGCCTAGAAATGTGGAATAGAAGAATAATCCTCAAAAAACATTGGCCACTGTGATCGTACATTGATCTCCCTCCCCCGGGTCTCATCCGGTACCCGCCCGTGCTGCCATAGTACTCGTACCAGAGGAACAGAACGACCACGAAGAACCTTCGCACTACAATCAATAACACAGATAGGATTCTCATCAAAAGAGGCATCCAGCTCTAACTCAACCTCCTCGGTTTGAAAATCATGATATTTTTCTTAGAGGTAACTTCGGAGCTGAGAAACGTGGAAGACATCATGCATATCCCGGTACTTCTGAGGTAACTGCAACCGATTGGAAACCGGACCAACTCTCTCCAAAACCTCAAATGGCCCGACGTACCTTGACGAAAGCTGCCCTTTATCCCTTAATCCTCCTATTTCCTATCCTCAGTGTGACATGCAGGAAATGTTGATCCCTGAAATCGAACTCTAGAGGTCATCTCTGCTGATCAGCATAAGACTTCTATCAAAAATGTGCAGTAGCCATCCTCTTCCAAATCAACTCGATCTGCTCTGTGGTTTCCTTGAAAAGACGAGGTCCCAGTATAGCTTCCTCTCCTACCTCCATTCAACATATGGTTGATCATCATGGCCTACTGTACAAATCCTCATAAGGTACCATTTTAATAGTTTCATGAAAACTATTTCTGTAGGAATAATCCACAAGAGGTGTGTGCTTCTCCCAAGAACCTCCAAAATCAATGATACATGCTCGAAGCATGTCCTTATGCCCCTGAATTGTATGCTCGGACTAGCCGTCCGTCTAGGGGTGGTAAGCTGTACTCAAATTTAGTTGTATACCAAAACCCTTCTAAACCCCCTACCACACCCAAGAAGTAAAACAAGAATCCATGTCTAAAACAATGGAGTGTGGAACCCCTTGTAAACATACAATCTCTCAGATGTACAACCTTTACAGCTCATCAACACTGAAGGTCTCCCTGATTGGAAAGAAGTGAGAGACTTTCGTGAGTTTGTCCATGACAACCCAAATTACTTCATTCCCTCAAGGAGACCTCGGAAAACCAGTCACAAAATCCATCACGACATCATTACACTTCCACTCAGGAATGGGTAACTATTTCAAAAGCCTTTCTCGTCACTGATTCTCTGCCTTCCCCTTCTGAAAGGTGGAACACTTCATAATGAAACCAGCAACATATCACTTCATACCTAGCCACCAATACTGATGGTGAAGATCACTATACATCATTGTGACACCAGGATGAATTGCCCAAACTGAGGAGTGAATGTCCCGTATCAGCTCCTCATGTACGTTTGCTAACACCCATACACGCCCAAGAAAATGAAAGATCCCATCGTAACCTATAGTCCATCCAAGAATATGGTCCACTCCTAACATGCTTTCCTGTAGGACTATGCCTTTATAATCTGATAGTTTCCTCATTCGTACTTGATCTAGAAGAGTAGAGGTAACAGCTTCAGAAGAAAGAAACGTCTTCCCCACCCTATCATGCACCACCAAATGCATCTCAAAGAATAGATCCATAATCTTCCATTCAATTATAGACTCCTTAACTGCATGTATTTGGGTCCTCTTGCTAAGCGCATCAGCCACTGCATTTCCTTTCCCAGGTGTGTAGGCCAGATCAAAGTCAAAAGACTGAAGCTACTCATCACACCTTCAATGTCTCAAATTCAAGTCATGTTGAGTGAAGATATACTTGAGTATTTTGTGGTTAGTGAAAACCAAAAAATGTTCTCCCAGAAGATAATGTCTCCAATAGGGCATGTCATGAACAACATTAGCTAACTCGAGATTGTGCGTCAGGTAGTTTCTCTCATGTGGCCTCAAATGCCAGGACTTGTATGTAATGACTTTTTCTTCATACATAAGCACTGCTTCAAGAATAATAATTGATGCATCATATTTCACAGTTTATCTCTTTCCTGGATCTGGAAATATTAGTATCAGTGCTAAATCCAACCTCCCTTTTATCTTTTGAAAGGCTGACACACAAGAATATGACCACAATCACTTTTCACCCTTCTTAGTCAGGCCTGTCAGTGGCGCTGCTAAGCATGAAAAGTCCAGTATGAAACATCTATAGTATCCAGCCAGCCCTAGAAAACTCTGTACTTCAAATACGTTCTTTGGCTACTCCCAAGAAACTACTTCTCTCACTTTCTCAGGGTCTACTGATAATCTTATATCTGAGATTACATGACCGATGAAGTGAATTTGATCCATCCAAAGGGAGAATTTTGAGATCTTATCATATAACTGATGCTTTCTCAGTGTACTCAAAATGATATAAAGATGGGTTGCATGGTCATCTTGAGTGTAAGAGTACACAAAGATATTTTCCACAAAAACCACAACAAAAGAATCCAAGTATGGATGGAATACTCGGTTCATCAGAGCCATCAAGACTATAGGTGCATTCGTGAGATTGAATAGCATAATCACATATTCGTATAGACCATACCTACTCCTGAAGGATGTAAGAGGTATATCAGATGGTATAACACGCAATAGATGATAACCGTATCTCAAGTCAATATTCAGGAACACCGGGGCTCCATGAAGCTAATCAAAGAGATCATCAATCCTCGGTAAGGGATATTGGTTCTTGACCGTCAACTGGTTCAACTTCCGATAATCTATGAAAAGTATAAGGGTACCGTCTGACTTCTTCAATAATAGGATAGGTGAACCCCAAGGACAAGTACTGGGTTGGATAAAACCCTCTTCTGGCACCTCCTCTAACTGCTTCTTGAGCTCCTGTAACTCTGGTGTAGCCAACCTATATGGCAGAATGGACACCGGTTCCGCTCCTGGAAGAAGCTCAATAGAAAATTCTACATATCGCTCCAGAGAAAAACCTAAAAATTCCTCTATGAGGACATCCCTGAAATGATCCACCACTGGGGGAAATTCCATCAAAGATATCCCTTGGTCATCCAGATATATACTAGAAATCTAGGCTCTAACATTTCTAAACTCATGATGTTTGGGTCCCACTCTTCTCTCCTAGACATCCTATTCGCCTTTATAAAAAAAATAATCCACCCTCTGGTGATGTGAAACTCACCCTACAGTGATAGCAATAGAAAAATTCTTGGAAGGGAACTAACCATTCCATTCTGAGAATGACATGATGGCATATCATCTCTAGGACATAAAGGTCCCATAAGATGTGACACCAACCAAACTCAAGAGGGCACTCCTAGCACTGACACACACTAGATGTTCTTGTCCCCAATGGCGTGTCCAATGTCAAGACATTAGTATAAGTAAAGATACAGAGCCTAATGATCTCCAAAACAGCAACATATATAAAGCTATGGGAAGCCCCTGTATCGAAAAGATCAGAAGCTGAAACTGAGGCAACTAAGATCATACATCAAACAGTAGAGGTTCTAGGATCCTGATCCTACTGGGTCTCCTCCACTGCCAAAGTCTGACCTGCACGACAGCCCTGTGACCCTACCTGACCACCCTGAGCAGATCCACCCTACTGTCACTTAATGCATGGTGACTAACTACCATGGCCACAACCTCCACATCGGCCTGAATGGTCAGAAGAACTCCAGTTCCCAGACTGATGAGAAACTGGTGGTGCTGCTCCTGAACGCGGAGTCATAGAAGAACTGCTATCACTAGGTGCTGGTGAGAATATCTGACAAAAATGCTAAAGATTCCCCATTTGTTATAAGATCAGCACTCCATTGGGTCTCTCGGGCAATGGGGCCTCGTATTCCCACTCTCCCCGCACTGGTAGCATTCCTCATGGCTACCTGAAGAATTGTCTCGCCAATTTGGATCATCGTGTGAAGACTCCCTACGGCCCATCCAACTATCAGTAGGAGGGATACTGAATCCAGAGGTCGAGACGCCCTGGCCCACAACTCTATAATCCCTCAGGTTACACTCCTTGATCAGTGCCTGGTTGACAATAGAAGTGATGAAATTCAACCTGAAGATGTTCACATAATATTGAATGTTGTGCCTCAGAACATCCTCAAAAGTTTTTGCCAGTAATAACGCATCACCTCCTGGAATAGGCGTGAAGTACATCACATCAGCGAAACGAGAAAAAAGTCCACAACTGAAATATTTCCCTGTTCTAGACTCATCAACTCTCCGGCTTGATCAGCCATGAAAGTCTCTAGATTTAAGTAGTCATAGAAGGCATGCTGGAACTCATCCCAGTCCATGACTTGCCGACATCCCTCATGTAATATAACAGCCCACAATCTCTTGGCGGAATCCCGAAGCATGTAGGTAACGAGATTGACCCTCCTCTCCAAAGGCGTCTCCATAGGCTCAATGATCACCAACATTGATTCTAACCCTGACTATGTAGCCTGAGGTCCTCCTTCCCCTGTGAATGTGAGTGGATGATGCTGCTGGAAAACCCACGTCAACTCTACCCTAGAAGGGACAGGATGCAGTACTCCTCAGAAGGTATTCATGAACCTCATGAAGCCCTCTCGGAACCGTGCATCAACACCTATGTCCAAAATGATAGTCGGTGCCATGACTGGCACTTTTGGAGGATCTGCTGGATGTCCTAGATCTTCCATGTTCAGTGTCTGATCATTGGCCTGTAACTGGCGTGCAACTGGAGGACGTCTCAGTGGCATGAATCTGTAAGGTCAAGTTCACACCTTAGATCAAGAATAACAAGTACTGAAAACATTGAAGAGTACAGAGGGAATATGATAATGAAAGCATTCAATTTTTTCAAAACATGGATAGAAAGTGTGTACAATGCCTACACGGAGTGTTCCCTTAATCCTTTCACATGGGTGTGTACCTCTTCCAAAACTGGTCGTCTAACACACCATACACAATGTGTTATCCTTACACACAGTGTGTACTTGAATCTTCTTCCCCTTCTCGAGTCCCCTTACACGTATAGGAAACACGAATAACCTAGAACAAGACTACACGATGTGTTTGTGCCAGACACAGCGTGTACAGGATGAGCTTCACAGACCCGTGTTGTTAGTGACACAGCTCACCCTACATAGTGGGTTCCAGATGGACATGGCATGTACCACTTAGGTTTCAACTACCCATGTTGTTAGTCACACATGTGAACACACAAATGACTATACACGGAATGTTAGTCCTAGACACAACATGTACAAGAAGATTTAACTGACCTGTGTTGCTCGTTACATGGCCAGATACTGGATTTACACAACACAGCGTGTTACAGACGGACATGGAATGTATTTGAAAGGCCCCAACTGACCCTTGTTGTTAGTGACATGGCTAGTTACCCGGTTATACAACATGGAGTGTACATCCGGTACACGACGTGTCCTAACAATGATTCCAATCCCTGTGTATCTGCCCACACATCCAGTGACACAGTTGGGGACTACACATAGTGTATATATAGTACATAGCGTGTACATAAGAAAAAATAGTTTCTTCCTGAACAGAAGAACACATGGCATGTATTAAACATTACGCGACATGTATTCTAGGGTTTTCCAGGCAGTTAGCTTTAGAAACTGCTCCAGAGACCAAAAAACACTGAAACAAACATTATTGTGCCAAATTTCGATTCTTGAGGGCCCATACTCCCCACGAATCAATTCTTGGAATCTTATACAAGTCATAAAAAATCATAATAGATCAATGATCCACCATATTACGGTCCTTGAGGGCCCATAACACCTCACGAACCAATGTTTGGCATTCATTCAAAAAAAACCATACACAAAAAATACTCTATCAAATAGAAGGTATTATATCAAGGCATTTATCACAACAGCATGAATATCTAGCACAACATCTATCACAACAACATGCAATCTCTAATGAAACCTAAATGGAAGGGAAAAATACATGACATGTGATTTCTTGAAAGTGACTATATGATGCATGAGATGGAATTCCCTCATCTAATCGTGATGAAACAGAAATAGAACCTCAATAACATCAACAAAAATAGCACAAAAATTGTCAATCACTCAAGGTGAAATCAAATCAATTGTGAAAATTTTAAAACCAGAAAAATTGCAATAAACGAGGTAGATTGGCTTTTCCGTGTACACGAGTTAGCTACTCCCCGGCACAACTTATTACTAAGTACCAACTCTTTCCTATCCCTGTCTATAGGCTCCAAACAGTAAGTCAACAGAAAATAATTCATTTGATACCACTTTGTAATGTCCCGGTTCTGGAAGCTGCCCCAAGGCACCCTATACCTAGTTGGTCACATGGACTCAAGCACATTTCACCTAACACTAGAGTCTTCCAACTCGCAGTGAGGGCCTTGGGTGTGAAAGTGGGGAAACTATGCCCTCATTAGCAGAGTAACACAGTGGAATTAAAACAGATATACAATATCAGAAGCAGTAATAATATCAAAAAATAAGAAATAGTGGAAGACTGAAGAAATAATCAGCTGGAGAATATATATAAAATGATGCATGGTACATATGTCTATGAAAATATCCAAACAATATAAAATGTAGGAATACCATACTAAACCATTGTACATAATAAAATAGATAAACTCCTCAGCATCACAAGCCTCAGCTTGGTCTCATGCTCTCAGCTCCTCAGCAAGTCAAGTACCTGAAGTAGATGGGTGCTTTCCCTTATCTATACCTGCAACCATATAATCTATTTAGGCCAAAGCGTGTGACCCAAATAGGGTGTGAGAATAATCCAAATAGGAAACCACCAAATGATCTTTGCTGAATAGTCAGTGAATATATATGGCAGTTAATAAGTAAAAAGAAGCAGTAAACAAGGAAGTACTCAACAGTAGACATTTCCACAGTTCCGAAGCATTGAATTCCATATATCCAGCAAGCATATAATCAAAAATATGTAACAATATGGTATTTACACACATCCTATCCCCCCTAGTCCTACCTTGCAACACAAGCAACCCTCTGGGAAGTATGCACAGTCTAACCCCTCTGGTTCAGCTTTAGCATAGACTCTCTGGGGAAGAACTCACCGTCAATTCCCCCATAGTGTCGTACCGGTAACTAAAGGTGCTCTAGGGATGAACTTACATCACATTACCCCAGTAGACCACATAGAGGAACTACAGACACTATGAGGAAGTATCTACATCAATTCCCCATATAGTCTCACATTGTAATACTAAAAACAGAAACTCTGGAGTATCCCTTACATTCATTCTTTCTATGTTCTACTACACTATGTTCTCATGTCCCGGTGTAATTCAAGCAAGCATGGAAAGGCATATCAGAAAAACTAATCCACGAGAAATATTTGTCTAAAATTTTACAACATAACAGAAAGGAAGATAAACAAAACTCGATCATATAATCCTGGGCATAGAAACAAACAAGGCCGCTTAATAAGCTAAGGAAGACCAAACGGTCATAAACAAACATTCACAGGAAAACACCTCCAAATCATAGAAATTAATCCTATTCTCATTCAATTAACCTCTATTCAAGCATACAAGCATAGAAGGAAACCAATAGGGGTAAAATAGTTAACACGCAATACCCCATTCAAGGGTATTAGGCACCTTTTCACATATAACACAAAGGCTTTCAACGAAAAGGCACAAACTACCTACCTCGGCATTTTAGGATCTCAATACTTGATCCTAAAGCCTTTAATGTCCCAATAACATCGTAGATATACAATAAAGTTTAAAAAACTCAACCAATGATAACTCTTGAAAGAGGAGAAATCAAGAAAAGGGGCTCAAGTAGAAGATAGAACTCACTGATGCTATTCCAACACAACCTAAAGAGTTCGATTCAGAGAACGGATGCTCGATGGGGGGAATGGGGAAATATCGCGGTTGTACAGGTTCTCTTAGACAGACTATGTTGAGAAGTAGATGGTTCTATCCGTCAGACGCGACCCTGGTGCATTTAAGGAAAAAAATAAACTACATGGCATATAATTTATAAGTACACGGCGTATACTTTCCTTCACCGGCCCCCCCATTAAGTGGTCTCCAGGTCCCCACACATGACTGTGTGCATGGCCGCTACACGACCAACACCTGGCTACCCGCGGTAACCAAGTACATGGCATGTACTCATAAAGTACACTGCATGTACTTAAATATTTCCAGAAACTCATATTTTTCTCAAAAACACCATAAAAAGAAAAACATAACTGAAAAGAAGATTCGGGTTCTTACAAGAATTCAAGAGGAAATTTCTCTATCTCATTTTGTTCAAATTCCTTTCAAATTTCATTTCATTTCATCTCTTATCCTATAATTTATTATCCAAATGTCATGATAACTAATGTATGATTGATATACTGGTATTATATCATACTAATGTAAGATTATTAATTATACTCCTCCCTCTCCCTCTCTCTTGGTTTTAAAAATGAAATCATCATCCACAATTTGTTATTTTACCCTAACCACGGGTGATGCATTTCCATTTTCTTTAATCACCATCAAGGATATCAATAAAACCATTAATTGTATGAAACCTAACTGTAATATGTATTTTTCAATTCCTTTTTTTGTTTTTTAAGTCACATTTATACATAATAAAAAATTATAAAACAAAACATGATTTTTTTATAAATAAATTCATTATAATATCATTAAAAACACTTTAATATAATTAACACAACTCAATTATAATTATGGATTTTACCCATGTTCTACATGAGTTTCTATTCATGTGTATAAGTTAACCATTCTTGAAAACTAAAAAAATAACACTCCCAAAAAATGAATTTGAAGTCCCATAAAAAAATTAATAATAACATAATGGATTAATTACATGTATAAAGGTTATTTATGTGTTAATTAGTGTATCTATTGTGATTATAAAAGTCATTAATGTGATGAAATCATACTGAAATAATGCAAGGGGAATTACTAAACTAAACTCCATTTATTTGGGTATTCCATCATTCACTCCATTTTCAGTATGTTTATTCCTTAAAAATAATTTATTTTTCATTATCTATATTTTTTGAGATATAAGTGTTTTCTAATTGATTTTATGAAAAAAGACATTGTTTTCCAAAAGAAATCTTCTATCAAAAAACCTTTTACTTCTAGAGATTGTCTTCTCTATTATTTTATGATTAAGTATGTTATTACCAATTTCTTTGGGGTACACAATGTTTAGGAATGTTTGATTTATTAATTGCAACCCACTCCTTTTCAGGGGTTATATTTTGTCCATGATTGATATTTTTTCAATGTGACATACAAGATAATGTAAATGTTATGATGTGACAGGAGTGCCAAAAATAATATAGCGCAATGTAAATTTTATATTGTGAAAAGTCCACCCATAAATATATAGAGATCCAATGCATTGTGAAATATAAAGAACCTCATGAGTAATGTGAGATATAAATGAACATGATTATATCTATGTTCAAAACATTGTGTGTTAGTATACCACAAAGACATGATTTTTTATTTTTATCCATTTCCACATTAAATGAAATTATCTAATGCTTCCTCTCATGATTATGATGATGATGATATAAATATTCTCACACCATGTTATATTATTTCATTTTCTTATCTATCCTCTTACTGGGATTTTAGCTGGAACCTTTTTGATATATCTCCTCAGGAGACTACATGTACTAAAGAGTACACAGTGTCCAATAAGAATCTAGAGAAGATAGAATAAAATAAATGTTTATGTTTTCTATTGTAAAAGTAATGTATGGTCCTAGATTTCCTAAGACACTAAAATTTCAGAACCTCATGGTGAATGATATTATGTTTTTAATCTTTAAAATGTTGAAAAATTAATGTAATAAGTATAGGGTTGCTATAGTTACAATCAATGGCATGATTTAGTTAATTTTGGAATTAGGATTAGAAAACATTAGTGAAAACCCTAGTTTGTGACTATTTATATGAAAGCACACAAGTAGCTTTACTAAACATAAGGATCCAAAAAGATATTCTTTTAGTATTAATTGAACTATGTAATAAATTATTTATTCACGAATTGTTGACTTATGTATTCTTCTAACGTGCTCAATTTTAGAAAATTGTGGGAAGTATGATAAACCAGGCCGACAACCCAAGAGAGGGACAATGCAGCATTGCTCGAACGATATCCTCAATTCATTGGGTGGATGAGTACAAAACATCATGTAAATGCATGCCCATTTGTCTCAGGTTATGAATAATAACATGAATATTGTAAAATTCCCTCCTTCACTTAAGATTTATAAACTATATGTCGAGTGTTTTATGCGGAAATGACCACCGATGTTTAGTGGATCTTATGATCCACTTGTTATAGAACAGTGGGACATCTCAATGGAAAAAATATTTTATGTGCTTTACTATTTTGAGATGGTGAAGGTCACTATGTCCATTTATCGTATCAATGGAGATTCCAACCAATGGTGGGATTTGATTAATAACACTAAGATGAGGAGTGAAATATAATAGATGGGGTGGGAAGACATTAACATAATGTTTATTAACAATTATTTCCAATGAAATATTTATATGAATACAGATAGAAAATTCATAGAGCTGCATCAAAAGGAAGGAGAATTTTTCATGAACTATGAATCAAATTTCACAAGGCTTTCAAGGTACGATTTGGGATTTGTTATAAAAGATGATAAAAAATGGATAGATTTTTAGTGGATTAAAACCACACCATAAAATGTATCTTACAATTAAAGACGTTGGAATTTTTGAAGAATTTGTTTGTTGTGCTCTCAAAGTGGAGATAGTGTTTGGAGAATGGTCCCATGGATCTGGGGAAATGAAAAAGAAAGATGTAGTATCATGCCGAAGGATCTAATGAGAATGGGGGGAAGAAAACTTAACCACCCACATGTAAAAAAATGTGGGAAGAAGAAACACAGGAACATCCTCAAAAGGGAAAGAAGTTATTCATGTGTGTGAGTGAAGGCTAAAAAGCTCAAGAGTGTCCGAATGACATGATATTATAGGAGATTGTGGTGGATGAAAGGTTAGACCCACCCATGGTCCAATGCTACAACATTAGTGTGAAAGGGAACTATGAATTCCAGTGCACTGAACCTTGAGTCCTCATGTGTAATCAATGTCATCAGCCACCAAATCCAATGGAGAAAGGGAAGGATTATGTCCTCATTATTGCAGAATTGGAGATGGAAAATGATGTCATACAATGAAAACTTACTATTCAATCAAGAATCGGTAAATCCCTATTTTATTCTAGTTCTAAAAATTTCTTTATATCATTCATGATTTCTAAAACTATTTAATAAAATACCCTATATTATAAAGTATAGATATATGAAAAAACACCAAGTGGTGTGATTTTTGCAACACAAGTGTTGGACTCTTTTCATGTTGGTGTATTTTCTATGATTCTCTCAGTGAATCTCATGATAATTACCTTGAGATAATTCAATTCTATAATAGAAATGGACTAGATCTCATTATATAGATAACTTTTAAACTTCTAGGAAAAGGAAATATCTTTTCATATTCCTAACCACCCATTCCCCTCTAAAAATTTAGGTATTATCCTGAATCTACTTTGAAAAATCCATCAACGGTGTGGGGGTTGGTTCCCTATGAAGAAGCTTACCTTTAAAAAATAGTTGAGTCAAAGAAAACATTTATCCTAGTAGAAATTCACATTAGTAGGGAATACATTTATGTATTTCAAAAAGAGTTACCCAGACATCCACCAAATTTTGAAGTAGTGTTCTCAATACAACTCATACCTGGAGTTACTCCAATATCAATTTGTCCCTATAGGATGGATCTTATCGAATTAGAGGATTTAATGAAGTTCCTACAAGATTGTTTAGGAAACGGGTTCATATTCCCTTGTAAATCACAACAAGGTGTCCCAGTAGTATTTGTGAATAAGAAGGATGGATCAAAGCGGCAGTGTATCGATTATCGAGAACTAAACAAGAACACCATAAATAAAAAGTATCATTTTAATAGGATTGATGAATTGTATGATTAGTTACATGGAGTAAAATACTTTTCAAAGTTGGATCTTCATTTTGGATACCATCAGCTAAAGGTAAACTTGGAATATATTTATTAGACTTTATTTCATACAAGGTATGTGCACTATGAGTTTTTGGTGATTCCCTTTGGACTTACTAATTCCCCTGCAACATTCATGGATTTGATTAATAGAGTATTTAAACATTACCTCGACAAATATATATTAGTGTTTATCAATGGTATTTCTATCTAATATAGAGATATGTGGAACATGAAGAACATCTAAGGATTTGGTTGGAATCATTGAGAAAAGAGAAGTTGTATGGAATGTTCAGAATGTGTGAATTTTTGGATGAATCAAGAGATGTTCTTGGTACATGTGATCACAAGTGAGAGAATTAATATGGACCCTTAAAAAACAACGGTGATTGAGGAATGGTGCAGAACCTCTAGTTTCTTAAAAATGTGTATTTTTCATGGATTAGCTGGGTACTACCTTCATTTTGTGATAGAATTCTCATGAATTTCAAGCCCTCTAACAAAGTTAACAAAGAAAGGGGTACAGTGTGTCTGGAGAGAAGAATCTGAACAAATCTTCAAGGAGTTAAATTGAAGGATGATCACAATACATGTACTCACATTATCGAAAAGGGATATTGTGATATTTTTTGATTATTATGTGAATTATTGGGTTTTTTACTCATGAAAAAATAAAATGTGATAGCATATGCCTCACAGGAGTTTAAGATACAAGAGAAGAACTTCTCGACGCATGATCTGGAGCTAGCAATTGAAATTTTTGCCTTAAAAATCTAGGAGCACTACCTATAGGGTGAGATGTGCGACAAATATACCAATAAAAAGAGACAAAAGTATATATTCACCCAAAATTATCTTCACATGCATCAAAGGATATGGTTATAGCAAATCAAAGAGTATGATTATTGTATTCACTATCATATTGGCATGGAAAATAAGGTAGTTGATGCTATTAGTAGGAAACAACCTTATTCTCTATCCATGTTGAAGAATCTATATACATTGATATGAAAATGATGGATTTGGAAATAAAAATGGTTGGGAATACATCCAACCTTTACCAAATTATTTCTCAACCATCTATCCATGAGAAGATTAAGGAGTCGCAAAGGGATGATCTAGTGTTACAAACGATGTTGAATGTTTTAATGGAATGGAAGCTACATGAGTTCCATATCGACTATGATGGGGTGATTCATTGGTAATGAGGTTTAGTGTTCCTTCATTCTATCATGGTATCACCAAGATATACTATGATCTCTTAGAACACATCTGGTTGGAAAACATAAATAATTAGAATAATGAGTATATCTCAAGGTTCATGATATGATCGCTAGTTAAAGTAGAGTGAAAGAAGCCCAAAGGGTTGATGAAAACATTGCCTATACCCATGTGGAAATGGTATAATGTCACTATGGACTTTGTAACAAGTCTCCTAATGACATCCAAATGAAATAATACGATATAGTTTATGGTGGACTGACTCACCAACACTTCACACTATATCACTACTCAGGAAGATCACATTCTTGAATAACATTTATGGATATATATGAAATAAGTGGTGAGATTGTATGGGGTTACACTATATATTATCTAATATCATGATCCAAAGTTCACATATAAATTCTGGTGGAGTCTTCAACATTTATTGGGTACGGAATTTATTTTCTGGCCATTCTATCACCCCCAAGTTGGTGGACTATATAAAAGGACTATCCAGATGATCGATGATAATCTACGAGACTTCTCACTATTATTAAAGGGTATATGGTATTAAAATATTCCATTGTTTGAGTTATCATAAAACAATAACTTCTACTTGAGTATTCATATTGATCCATTTGAAGATCTATATGGAAATGGACATCGAACTCCAACCTATTGGGATGATGTTGGATAAAGAAAGCAACATGGACAAGATCCCACATAAGAGATTAATGAGAATGTTCCATCCATCCAACAATATACCAATGTTACTCTAATTCAGCAAAAGAGCTATTCTGATAATCATTATAGGGACTTTCAGTTTGACATTCGAGATAATGTATTCCTTTAGATATCACTATAGAAGAGAGTCATGCAGTTTGGAGAGAAAGGGAATCTATTCCCAAGGTACATTTTTCCCTTGGAGATCCTTGATCATGTAAGAAATGTTGCCTATCGGCAAGAAATTCAAAAAAATACAGATCAAGTTCATGATGTATTCCACATATCACTAAAGATGAAGTGCATAACAGACCCCTCACATGTACTAAACTAAGAGGTGGTGTAGCTGGAAGATAATCTCTATTTTGAGGAGAAACCGATAATGTTTCTGGACTAGACATATAAAGTAATACAAAACAAGACAACCCAAATTGTCAAATTGTTGTGGAGGATCCATAATCATGATGATGAAACATGTGAAATGGAGGAGGCGATGAAGGAGAAGTACCCTCTATTGTTTATGTAAAATGAAATATCGAGGGAAAAATATAAAAAGGGGGGAAGAATTTAATAAACCTATGTTTTATCAATGGAATTCCCTTCATATAATTATGTAATATAGTATAAACACATAAAATAACATTATGAATGAAAACATGACATCATGATAAAATGAACGACTAAATTCTATGTGACATTAAAAAATAATATTGTAACTTCTGTGATTTAAATTTAAAAAATCTCACAAACACGGTTGTGATCAGTAATATGTTTGGAGTCTGATAGGACAAAATAAGACGTTAATAGTAACATACTCTTAAGAATAGCAATGTTAAACTTATTTATAGAAATATAATCCTAATGAATAGTAAATCATCCAACCGAATAGAAACATTACAAATTAAGGTATAAATAAAATTCAGCCATCCTATAAGTAATAATATGATATAATTGTATTATAGTGTGGATATTATTAAAATTTATGAATATTTAATAATTAATAAAATAAATTAAAAGAAAACTTATTTTTATAAAATTTATCAATAAACAAGTATTTTTATTTTTTCTGATTATATGATAATTTAATGAGACCATAATTAAAATTTCAATGTAATAGAAAAGGGGTTTTAATTTTAAAATTTATTTTTTTCATGAAAATTACTAGATTAATTAAAAATAAACGAATCGTATTTAGAAAATTTTCTCATAACAAGGAATTCATTTTTTAATTCTAAGCATCAAAAAATGAATAGGGATAATTTTTTGGATTTTTTCTAAAATACTTTAATTTTTAGTGAATAATAAAAGTCGATAATTTACAAAATATGATAAAAAATGAACTTCTACATCATGATTGAGTCGTTGATGATGTAGATGTCTATTTTATCAAAATAACCTGGCATATTTACTATATTTATGAATTTAATCATCTCTATTTATTTTCTTGAGTGAAATTAATACACTAATGAATTAAATATAGAGAAAACACCCCTCCCCTCCACTATAAATACCACCCCTAACAACCTCATTTCTTCAAACCTATAAAGAATAAATCATTGTAATAATTCTACCTTGAAGTATTATTTAGCCCCTCCCCCACATACAAGAACTCTTTGTATCATCAAAATAAAAATTCTAGGTTCCTTGAGGAGGATCTCATTGGGAGAATTCCATAGGTAATTTTTCTCTCTGTTTTCTTTCAAATTCCATTCAAATTTATTTTCTTTTATTCTCTTATCCTAATATTATATTATCCAAATGTCATTAAAACTATATTATGAATGATATAATGGTATTATATCATGTTAATGTAATATTATTCATTATACTTATCCCTCTCTCTCTATATTTTTTTTAAAATTATCATCGCTCGTGATGTGTTAAATTACCTACATTGTGGGAGATGCACTTCCATTTTCCTTAAACATCTACAAATAAATAAAAAAAATATTAAATAGTTGATTATAGATTATAATATTTATTTTTTAACACCTTTTTTTATTCTTGAAACAACTTATACATTTAATAATAAATGATAAAACAAAAAATGTTCATTGTGATCCAAAAACCACACAAATTAAGCTAAAACAATCATCATAAAATTTTAACTAATTATTATTTATCATGGTATATAAAAAATAATTATAAGATCATTTAATATTTGGTAATATCATTAATATCATGGTTTAGGAATTCTGAATGTTTTACCATGTTCTAAACTAACTTCCATTCATGTGTAAAAGTGAACCGTTCATGAAAACTAGGAAAAATATCATTCCCAAACAATGAATTTAAACACTATAACTCATCCAAAGGACAATAATAATACTTAATAAAAACATAATGAATCAATTACAAGTCTAAAAGGTTATTTATTTTGTAATTAATTAATATAATGTGGAAATACATGACATTAAAGTGAGGAAAGTATTCAGACACAAGATATAGAAGAATTCTTGAACCCAACTCTCTTTCTTTGAGTATTCCATATTTCACTCCATTATTAATATGTCTATACCATAAAAATAATTTATTAATCATGATATTAAATATTATTGGATATAAATGTTTTCTAATTGAGTTTATGAAAAACACATTGTTATCCAAAAGAACTAATCTTCCAAAAAAACACCTTTTACATCTCGAGATTGTCATCACTAAAGTTTGATGATCAAGTATATTATTCGCAATTTATTTTGGGAACACAAAGTTTATGAATGTATTCTTTATTCAGTGTAACCCATTCCTTTCCATGAGTTATATTATGTCCAATATTGATATATCTTCCATTTGGAATGTGTGATAATGTAGATGTTATGATGTGACAGGTGCACGAAGAATTATATAACGCAATATACATGTTATGATGTGACGGTTGAACCCAGAATTATATAGACCTCCAATGAATTGGGTAATGCGAAGAACCTCACGGGGAAAGTGAGATGTGCCTGAACATGATGGTAGATTTGTTCAGAACTATGTCTAGTAGTAAACCATTAAGGGATGTTGTTTTATTTTTTTTTTGTATTTCAACATTATATGATATTATTTAATTCTTTATCTCATTATTATGATGATGATGTTATGACTATGATAACCCCATGATATATTGTTTCAGGTTCTTATCTATCATATTACTGGTATTTTAGCACAACCTTTTTTGATGTATATCCTCTACTAACTACAAGTACTACGGAGTGAACAAGGGACAAAAAGATGCTATAGAATAAGAAATTAAATAAACGTTTATGTTTTATGTTGTAAAATTTATGTATGGTCATAGTTGTACCAATATACTAAACATTTGGATCCACATGGTGTAAGGTTTTTATGATGTTTTTTATTAAGGTGATGTAAAATTAATGTAATAAAATTAGGGTTTGAATACATCACAACCATAATAGTATAAGTACATAAATATGAGTTTATGGTGACACCAATGATCAACATTGCTCACATCCCATATGCACTCTCATGCTATGAAAAACATATCACTGAGATCCCACTAGGGTCCCTGATTTCTTATCATATACAAGTTTCCTGAATGGGTTCCATTAAATTAAATATATTTATGGATCAAAATCCACCACTTAGTGAAGCACATCCCACACCATCATTTATAAAACACCCCATTATCCTCTTTCAGGTATATCTTCTCTCTATTTTTTGTTTCCCTCTTCCTTAGGGTTCATATTGGGTCGTTCAATGATGGGAAGATTTTTTCATAAAAAGTGAACTAATGATCACAAATTTTTATTATTTTGAATTAATAGCCTCTAGGTATAAATGTTTCAATCTATTTAGAGTATTTCCATTGGGGTATAGGTTAAAATGGGGGATTTTATTTGTTTTTATATAGAATTTTTTTATTGGACGCATTCACATCATGAAATTGCTACAAAATGTGACTTTATTATAGGGAATAAGTCATGAATTGGTTTTGAGCCTGAAACCATTAAAAATGGTTAAATGAGATCATGTTGTAAGATAGTCAAGATGAAGATCTTTAATATGAGGTGTTTCCTTTATTTTCATATATTCTAAATCATGAAATTCATTTTGTAAAATGCATTCACATCGTGAATGGTTTGAGACCAGTTGATTTTTCCACACTGTACATATGATTATTTTCATTCAATATGGATGGGACACTCTGAAAACATGTGTGACATTCTAATTTTTTTTGGCATCACCCATCCTATTGGATCACATCATTAGTTTCTTTCTCTTTATTAGGGTTTAACTATGTTCCTCCACATAGTTAATATTTATTCTCCTGTATTCCATTGATCATGACAACAATGTTTCACTTTGTTTGGTGATCTATTGATCCTGTGGTGACTTTCTTCTTGATCATTTCTCGATGTTTTGTGTTCTATTATCCTAGAGTATGAAACTTATCTTGGTTGTGCTACGGCGTGTGAGTTTTTGAGGTATAGATAACACCCCATGATTTTTTGAAATATTTTCTTTCATATTAATTTATTCATTTTGATATATTTTTTCATTTCATGCCACACTAAATATAGTATTTTGAGTGAAGCTTTACTACTTATATGGTTTTTTGCAGTGAACCCATTCCAATAAGACAACCATGGTAGTAATCCTTGAATACTATGATGGTTGACACTGGGGATGGTGGTGTTTCCCACCCAGTAGTTCTAGCCGCCTAAGATTGAACATGATTAAATTTTCACAATGTTATGCATTGACCTGGTTTCATGTATATATTTTTAGGTTATTTTATAATTTCATGTACTTAACTTAATGAAGAAACATTTTTTAAATGTACATGTTTATAATGTTATAAGCTAATGTTTATACCACAATTCCATGATTTATTTCTATGTTATTATGTTAGGGATTATGATATTGATTGTATAATGTTAAATGTCTTAAAAACTACTAATCATTATTCCATGAATCTTGTTTATGGTTCTAATATTAAGGGTATGATCTTCTAGTGTTATGATCTTGTTTTGATACCATTATGCTCATGATTATACTTACACATCTCCCATGTTTACCCTTACTGAGAATCTGTGATCACCCTTTCTTATGTTTCCTTCCCCCAGGTTAATAATAATGGTTTTATATATGAGAATAAATAGGAACAATATTTATGGGATATGTTTAAAATCATTTACCAAATTAGAATAATGTGTTCTTAAATTCCAATGTCACTAAATTTTTACTATCCTCATGCATGTACTTTTTTAATGTTCTAAAAATTCATCTAAAATGATGTAATATGTATGTTTGTTAAGTTTGGGCTACTATAGTCGGTATTAGAGGAATGGTTAAGTCAACCTTTGAAAACAAGGATGATAAAACATTAGTGATATACCTTTGTATATTTCTATGTATATGAATAGGGATGTCTCTATAGAGAATCATGTGGTTTCATATATTTAAAAAATGGTTATATTATTTAGAAATCATATAAGTAATTTTAAAAAGTTATTTTGTTTTCTACTATGATATTTGTTACTCACACTATACTTTTTGGTATTAGTCAATAAAATGAACTGGGAGTTACTGGGTAAGCATTGAATGTTTCAGATGTGGAATGTATGGGAATTATGAAAATAGATGTCCTATATGAAAATATTATGATGAGAATAAAGAGATTTAACATGTATTGGTTATACTACTGAAGATAAAGAGTCAATAAATGATATGTGAAAGGTATGGGAAATTCAAATAGAATTTTTTACACTAAATGTATGAATCATTATTAAATTGATGTTGAGGAACATCGAGACATGAATCGTTTCTTCGTATTCTTGTAAAGGGGTATTAAGGAATAACATGATGAATCCGAAGTAATAGATTATGAATAAAGGTGAATGATTTAAGTGTATTTTTTTTTCAATTCAAAGATTATGTTATACGAATCCTGAAATATATATGTATTTTATGTATACTTTTTTCATTAAGGATTTAAAAGGATAAGATGAATGTATATAATGACATAGAAAATAGAGTTAATTTAAAGGTGATATATTGGTTAAGGTATAGTAACCCATATTGTGTTTCTGATGTTGAAAAAATTGTTTTTAGCATGGAAAAAGGGAAGATTGACATAGATAAAGTAAATTGGGTAGGACTGATTACCAGGGAACAAAGTATTGTTTTTTAGAAAAATTTGTTTATGTTATCAGGGATAATAGATAATTTTTTGGATTTATGAAGTATATACAATAAACTTTTGTATAATTAATCATTCATGTTCTTAATACGATTTTATGGTAATTCGGGTTATTAACACATTTCAGGAGAAAACATGAGAAAACAATTCCCTTTTTTGTATTTGATAACCTAGAACTCCATTATGATATATTGGGGATCAATGTTAAGATGTGTTTGGGAAATCTAGTGACCTTATTTCTAACGTTTTGGACTTTTATCATTCAAAAGGATTACAATGTTAACCATTTACGGTATGTTTTAGGTTAAAAATTATATGAGGTTTTTGAAATTAATGTTTTATCTATATATATGATGATTTATGTATATTGACTAACCAATGATGACCATATTTTTATTTTTATGATAAATGAAGATATATGGAATGAATTATTGGTCTATCTATGGTTCTTGTGATCAATTAGTAGTTTGGGGATAACAAAATCACCTTCATTTCTTAGAGTAAGAGATGCCTAAGATATTGATACCAATTACCATTTTCTAGACTCATTGGTTTATGGAATTGTGATCATTAAAATTTTCCTTCCCACATTATCTATCACTATCCATTATAACATTATAGTCTGATTTCTCTTCTATTCTCACATATTTACATTCAACTAGTGTTCACATATATGGATACCTAGTTATGAGTTACATTGGGTTATTGTTATGTTTCCAACTTTCTCTTTTTAAAGGAACTTTTAGTATTCATTTTGATGATGCATGTTTCTTTGAATGAAACATTAAACTATTTTAAATATGATTAATAAGTGGAATATAGATGTTGAAATGCATTTTAAGGGTGATAAAATGTAACACCATGATATTTTTAAAAATATTTATATATTTTTAATTAATTTAAACATTTCAATATTTTTAAATTCATGGCACGTAGAATATAGATTATGTTATATGAAAGCATAAATTGATTCTTCCAATGTACACAAAACCAAGTTAATATTGCACAAAAAAACAATTATATTTACTTGAGATACATGAAGCACTTGGTTTTCCTGTGTTAGAAAATATTTTTAGTTCCATCAATGAATTTACTAACATTAAATACCTATTTTTACCAAACGACAATATAATATTAAAATTTTATTATACTTTTCACCAAGACATTAGAATGATAGTTTTTAATATGATTAATTAAATTATGAAAATATTGTTTAATCATGTATATAATAATAATTATTTGGTTTCAAATTAAGTATAAATTATAAGTAAAAATCTTTTGAAAATATATGAATTCTTTTTTATAAACCTATATTTATGAAATCAAACACGTTTTACATTAACAAATTAATTAGACAACTTCTATTAAATGATTATAATTATATATATATTTTATTTTTAAACTGTTTAA
This sequence comes from Viscum album, assembly GCA_963277665.1. Lineage (NCBI taxonomy): Eukaryota > Viridiplantae > Streptophyta > Magnoliopsida > Santalales > Viscaceae > Viscum > Viscum album. The sequence continues at coordinate 597,501,883 of OY728127.1, forward strand.
TATTAATATTATGTGATTTATAGATAGTAAATAAGAGTAAATCAAATTTTTCAGATAACGATAAACATTTTTTTTCAAAATGGTAATTTTACCCACATTTAATAGCGCACCAATTATAAAAAAAATTTATAAAAATTTCATAAATTTTATTTGAAAATTTAAAAATAATTTTATAGATTGGAATTTTAAAATATGTTTGGGGTGAATGTTTTTTATTTTTTCTAAGATGATTCATTTTTTTATGAATAATGAAAACAAATAATTTTAATTAAAACTGCAATATCATCTGACATATTTATATTATAAATTTATATTTCAGATTGGTTTGAAAGTATATTTTGATCAATTATACAAATATTAATAAAATTTATGTCATTGGAATAAATTTCACATTTAAATTGGATATAAAAACATTTCAAACATTTAAACATTTTTACTTTAAAAACACGTTCTCTCATCCCATATGTGGGATTATTTTTAATCTATTTTCCACCACTTATATTTTTTGAATTTTGAAAAATGTATTAAATATCTAAAATGATAATAATTTACAATTTCTAGTAAGGTAGAATTATATTTTACCAAAAAATATTGTGAATGTAATTAAAATTAACTAACTCGATTATAGTAACAATGAGTTTACTTTGTGGATAAACATTATCTTAAGGGCCCAAATATAGTATATAAATTTACTAAAGACATTGGATGGTAATATTTAAAATATATTATGACTTGGATAAAACATGGACCATTATTGGAGGCACATGATGTAAGAGAGACCTCTCAATAGTGTTTGACTTTTTATATTTACAAGAATGCCACTCATCATCCATCATAAAAGGGAACCCGCCTCCCTCAATTCTTCAGACCTAAAAATACATTTAGATCATAAGAAACCAAAAAAAATTATCTCAAAAATTACCAACTCTCAATATATAATCCTAAACATTGGCATCATAAAAACCAAGTTTTTCCATTTGTGAAAACCAAACAAATACCCAATGAAGAGGTAACATCATTCAACAAAGAAAATTTGGTATATTTCAATATACATACCTAAATTATTCTTATTCAATAATTATATAACAAAATAATGATACTAAATATAATGATAAATTTTTTATTTTATTTTTTATACCTACACATACACACATCCATCAAATGGGATACAGAATAATCATTCATCTGATTGATGGACTATCGCCTCGAAAACCAATGTCCTTCATGCTTCCATTATCATTGTTCGAGGTTTGAAAAAATGATATACATATTATTTTTATATGATATATAAGATATTTATGACTTATTTATTCTTTTTTAATTATTATAAAAAACATACCTTCTTTATTTACCTTTTTTGGTAATAAAATTTCCAGTGGATGTTTGGACTACCGCCTCTTCAAAATGATATGATTCATTAAAAAAATACATGAAATGTATTAATTATGTGTTTAATAACTATAAATGAAATATATTACATAAAAATTCAACTGAAATTATAATATATATATAAATATACTTCATTTACTTTCATTCATTCAATACGACAAGAAAACAGAAAAAACTTTCTTCCGTACGTACAACCTACAATCTCAATGAATGATGTATTTAATTTATTATTTATATGTATTATAGAGTTTTATAAATACTTATATAATGATTATATATGACATTATTTTCATTTTCTACCTTCTGGGAATGAAAAATCACAATCTATGTAATATGTTCAATATATCAAGTCAAAAAATATACCAACAAACATAGAAATTATCATCCAAAACATAACATTAACAAAAAAATCCTAATTAAAAAGTACTCTAAAGTCATAATAAATTAATATATGGTTTTATATATATGAATATGTTTATTTTATTACATTTACAATAAAATTATATTAATTATACCGTAGGTTTAAACATGTATGAAGAAAGTCAAGACTTAAGTCAAGGGTTTTATCATCTCAATTTTATTTCTATGAGATATAAGTTATATTCAACGATTATTATTATATTGTGGTGTATATAATTATCTATGACATCTTATATAAATAATTTATATTTATTTATTGATATAAAAGTTAAATTTTATGATATTCATCCATGGATCTCATGATTCAAAATTTACCCAAGTAGTAAGGGGATTTCTAGTGTCACATTTATTTCAAGGGGACATATTCCATATTCACCACCCATTTCCTTTATGTGGTGAATATATTGAAAAAAAAATTATTCCATGATTTATATAATTAAATTGATGTAAATTTATATATCCATTTTAATATCTCTCTTTCATGGGGATTATAGTTCAAATGTTTCCAAATCTGTTAACAAATTCTGTGTCAATATGCCTTATTAGAGACACTGGACATGATAGGAACCTATATTCTTCAATGAAGTGTATATAATATTCCTTGACATGTTATATAATGAACCTAGTTATTTTCATGATATTTCAATATTGATGTAATGTTATTATTTCATAGGGATTTTAATTCAATGTTATAAAAGCAGTAAAAGTATATTGCTTCAATCAATTTTTTTATCAAGATTATTTATAATTGTGCTTCCATTGATGAAAAACATTATACCACTATCACGAACTATCATTTATTTTATTCAACTCTAGATATTGTAGAAATATTCATGTAATTATACAATTTTACCACTCTTGGATGCTTAAGAAAATTTAAAAAGTTTTTTTATTAAAATCCGACATTATTTCTCACTTCAGTCAGAAATCTATATTCATTCTAAACAGCATTATCTAAAAAAAATTTCCACTGAAATTCTTTGATCATTTACAATGAAAAATATTTAATTTTTTTTGTTTAATATATACTTTAAATTATTTACAATGATTCTTTTATATGTTTTCAAATAGTTTTTTGAAGAAAATGTTTTTCAGAATATTTTTTATATTAAAATTAATTTTATCTAAGTGGGAAGGATATTTTCATGATGAAATATTTTAAATAATTATTTGAATGATTAATTTATATGTTTTTAAAATATGATTTCAATGGGATGGATTCAGAAAATGTTTCCTATTTTAAAATAATGATTTTTAAGAAATAATAATTTTCTTTATGAAATACACCATGTGTTATTCCAAAATCCTTCTCCATATAATATTTATACCATCGATATAGTTTATGATTTATTAGAGATGTGATTCATGGGTAATTTTCATATTAATTCTATGAATGGTTTATGATTTGATTGAATGATTTCTATTGAACTTGTTTCTTTACCATGGCATAATCATGTTTCAAAGAGATTGTTATGAATCCCATTTCTTTTCCATGGGTTAATCATGTTTAAAAAAGATTGATATGAAACCCATTTATTTTCCAGGGGTTATTTAGGCTATGAAATAATATTTGTTTTATAATATTTTATGAAAATATAAAATCTTCATGTACTATATAAATGTTGTGGTCAATATAAATTTTTATATGATGGTGTATCCCATATAGCACTAAGTAAGCACGTTACATCTTATTTGATGGGGTGGAATATATTGCACTAGGTGAGTCCAATATAGCTTACATGATAAGTGAGAACTTTATCTACCTCTAATTCATTGGGTAAATATTTCTATCTAATGATATGGACCTAGAAGAAAGAGGGAGTAACCATTTATTCGTTAAATTAATTTTTTCTGATTAGATGGTCTTAAGAGTGATCATTGACTACTATGTTGGTCTTGGAAATGAGCCCTTAAAATTTATATGGTATTGGGAGTGTAACTACACCAATAATATGGTTTGAAGAGTGAACTTATTCCACTATGTTAGATTTTGTAGGAGGCATAGACTACTATGAAGGCTAACACCATAGATAATGGTCTATCTTTCTTAGTAGGTTTATCTACCTAGGCGTGAACTTGATTAAATGTTGGCAATGTTATGCATGGAACTAGTTGCATGTCCATATGTTTATGAGAGGGCCTGAATTCTTTTTTAACTTAATTAGTAGACCATTTATTATTTATATATATTCATAATGTTATAAGATGATGTGTATTCCACTATTATATTTTTATTCTGTGTTATGTAGCAATGGATAATGCAATTTATTTCATTAGGATTCATGTCTTATGAACTTCATATATTAATTTCATGTCCCATGATTATAATCCTTGAAAAATGTGGTATACTCTTTTAATATTATGATCATGTTCTCATACCCTTATTCTCATGATTATTCTTACGTATATCCCTGTTTTTTCATTACTGGGCATCTGAACACATCCATTCTTATATTTCCTTTCCCTATGTTGTTAATAAAGGTTTTATATAGGAGTATAAAAAGTGGATGTACATTATTTGAGATGTTTAGGATCATTCACCAAATTCAAATAATGTGTTCCTAGTTTAAAAATACATGAAACTATTATGGTCATCAAGAATGAAATTTTTTGACATGTTTAATATTTTTAAAATAGATGTAATATTTCTATATTTTATCCCTAGTTATTAATAGTATGTTTATTGTACCTTATCAATTGACTGATTATATTATTAAATGGATTCAATGATAATAGAATCAGTTCATGGGCCTTTGGTTCTGTCTTTTCATTCCTTGTTGATGGATTCCTTTTAGTGTATGTACAACCATAATGGAGGTATGTGGTTTCATCTATAGCCTATTTTGGAGGAAACATGATTTAAATTATTTAGAAATTGTTTTATATTTTAAATTTCATATTTTACTGATTGTTTTTTTTTCAGTGTGAAATATTTTTTTTGAGAAAATATGTGGTGCACCTTCATTTGGAAGAGTAAATCATTATTTTCAATTAATTGTGAAATGTATTTATGAAAAATTATTTGAAATCATGGGTTCTATGAAATGATTTAAAAAATGTAGAACACAGGAAGTCTTGTGTACGTAGGTGGAATGTATAACAGTAGGCTTTATACATTGATACTCTTGGGTGGTTCACTCTTGGGGTGTTCTTCCACTCCCTAGGCATATTGTTCTAGGGAAATTTTAGACCTCTTGGGAGGTTCACTTGTTGGGGTGTTCCTTTTCCCCCTATATTTTACGCATAGGTCTAGAGACATGATGTGTGAAATTGCCTATGTTTTTGTATGAGTGTTCTGTAAAACATGAAATGTAGTGATCCTTGGTGTGATTTACTTGTTCTTTATTTTATACTATTTTGGATATGATATGATATTTGATACATACATTAAACTACTTTGATATATGTGATATGATTTGACATAATTTTACTTGGATTATTTTGAATTATAGAAAAGGGTAATGTTTTTCCACGGTTTTGGCAAAAAAATTATTTAACTGATTATCATGACTCATCTTTTTTAAATTTTATTGTGATTAGATTTTTATATAGAGGCTTTTTATGGAACACATGGGTGAGATAATATATTTCATATTTATCTCACATAGTATACACCCTTTCAGTGGTGTGCAGACGTAGTTATGTCTTTTAATTCAATGACAGTCAAAGAACCACACTGAGGAAGGGGTTTCTATCAGGTGTGCTTGGGTATCTGGTGTTGAGATAGTGTGATTTTATACACCCTATCAAATGGAGTAGATATTTTTATTTTGGTTTTGTATTTTGATCCTGGAATCATAACTTGGTGTTTGTTTAGATACATTTGAGTTATATCTACTATGAAATCCTCTTTCGATTATGAAATATATATTTTCTTGTATTATATGAAGCATTTTCTCTAATATATGTAAATATAAGACATGTTTTTAGATTTAAACAGGTAAATACTATTACCTCTTGTTTTGGTTGATGTCTGATTTCTAGTTTCCATCCCCTGGGAATCATGAATTCCCATTAAATATGTTATTATTCATGTTAGGTGGTAGGTTGCGAGGGTATCTGTGTCAGTTCATCACACATTGGTAGTATAACATGGGTATTATCTATCATTATAAGTTATGATATAAAATATAAGTTTGTTAGGGCTGGAGAGGTAGGTTATGATGAATTCGTGACCAACTCTTTCCATGATGATACTCATGATGCCAAGGGATTTTAGGATAATTGTATCTTTTGTTGTGTTTATGATCTTGATGTTAGTATCTTATTATGTTTTTATGGTTTGAATTGTGTTTTACTTTTATATGATTGTTTCTTATATTTTTATTAGGTAGTGTAATGACATCGAGATGTCTTCCATGGGATCCATAATAGGGTTCAATGGATGCTCTATGTGGGAATCCAATTTTGGATCATATTCTTATAGAATCTATCATGCTTGTAGTTGATGACATGGAACAAAATGGATCTCAAGTCCATAAAACATTTATTGAGGTGTAACTAGGAGATTCAATAGAAATGGATCAATTTTTTGAGTTCATACATGAGAGAAACCCATAAATTAAGGGTATCAATGATCCATCAGATGGAAAGGATGAGTTGATAACAATTGAATATATATTAAAAGTATTCAACATACCAATGAAAATCAATGTCATTTTTGTGGGGTTCAGACTCAATCTTCCCAACATACGATGGTCTGATTCCATGGTAGATGCCTATAGAAATTTGGTATGGGACTTGAAGGGTTTCAAGAGCCTCTTATTGTAATAGTTCATCCAAAATTCTCTAATAATGGATATTTTTTCTAGAGTTACACAGTTTTAAATATGTAGAATGATCATTGTAGTAATATGCTAATTAGTTCATAGGGGGGGTTCTTTTTTTCTCTAGTGGTAGTAAATAATAACCAGATAAAAGCTCATAAGTATCAACATGGTTATGGATTATATATCATACCACATGTACTCATGATAATGATTTGAACCTATGTAGAGATATCAGATAGGAAAATGAAAGAAATATATTGATATGGAAGGTATGGTTGTCTTTTTTCCACATATCATCAACCTCGTGGAATATTAAGTGATGCACATGGGGAGAAGTTGATGTTTCATAATGATATAAAGGGTGGTGTAATTGTCTCTTGTCATTAACATTCCATTTCATAATTAGTTATATCCAATATTGTACTGCTAACTTGGTATCAATGTGGTGAGGCTGGGAACTCCATACATTTTTGCTCCATACTGACAAATATGTTTAATGGTTGTGGCTGTTATATCCATTTTTAGAGTTCCTATAAAGTTATTTCAACTTAACATTATATTCAAGGAACATTGATCCAATGTTCACGATGGTGCAGTTAGATATATCCACAACTATAGGGCTCCAGTCGTAGCCCTTAAGAGTGAAGAATCCCCATGAAATGGATGTGTTTCTGAATAAGGATAACATGGTTTCAAGGATAGTGAGAGGTACCATATTCATTGAATCTTTTTAGTGACTAATTTATTCTATATCAATGACAACCATAAGTTTATTTCTACATATTTTCTTTATCTTATTAATATTACACAACAATTCATTTAAATTATGATGGATTTAGTGAAAACACTTGGGATGTGGAAATAAAAGGAGATTCAGTGTCCTTGTACACTATTGATAGCTAATGTAGAGTTAATATAGGATTACCCTATTCTAAATCTAGATCTATTTGACTTCATCATCGAGATGGATTGGATTCTCATTCATCATATTAAGGTTATTTTGGATCATTATTTTGTCTCATTTCTTATAACTAATGGGTTATCTTGGGTGTTTTAGGGATAGTAGTATCCAAGGTCTGACAATATAGGACCTCTTCACATAGAGCTCAAGAGTATGTTATCTACTATAGTAGTTGATCCTGAAGATGTTTCTTCTATTATTTCTCATCTTTTGGCTGTTTGGGAATTTCCTGACATTTTCCCAAATGACAAATCTAGTATTACTATTGAGAAATAAGTAGAGTTTATCACTGATCTAGTGTTGGGTGTCTATCTAATGTTGATACCCTCTTATAATGTGGTTCTAGTGGAATTTATAGTGATCAATATTGACTTGGATGATCTTATGTGTAAAGACCCGTAAAATTCAAGGAAAATTTTTTCTTAATTTTCTTTAGAATTTTACAAGAGCGCGGTTTCAGACGGCACCTGATTCCGAGGCCCGGAGTGCCCGGAATTAGTTTCCGAAGTTTGGCTCGGGTACGTTCAGTGAACGAACGAGCGGGATTTCCTAACTTTTGATCCGGTGCTCGGAATTGAAATCTGAGGGCACCGATGAACTCGCAACGCCGATATTCGCTTAATGAGACCTTTTCGGGAGTTGCGTTTGTTGCGGGTTGAGAGTTACGTTTTGGGGTTTTCAGTTAAGTTAAATAAAATTTGTGTAATACAAATTTTATTTTAACTTATTTAAAAACCTATCAAAGGTGGTTGGAAGTGGGACCCACACCCACTTAACCTCCCTTGGGAGGATTAAGTGTGGTGGGGCCCACACGAACCCCTTTTCTTTTCAAATTCTCTCAACGTACCTAACCCCTAATTAATTGGCTTAGGTTACTCTTAATTAATTTTGGGAGTTAACTCTTTTGAATTTCAAACTTTTGAAATCCTTTTGAGTTGTGTGTTAATAAAATAAGTGGTATTCTTATTTTATTGAGGGTTCTTTGTTTGTCTTTGGAGAGCTTTCCCTTCATCTCCAAGCTCTGACGAAGAACGAAGAACGTCTTCATCCTCAATGAAGAACGACAACTCTTCGTCAAGGATCATCGACTCGGCGACCCGGTATCTTCGGACCTCTTCTTCCTCCCCGAACCTTCTTCGTCGGCAATCGAAGATCCACCAGCGACGTGTCTTTTCGGGCTTAACTCTTCGTCAACGGATTTGACGAACGACGACCGCGACAACCGACCTCCGCGACGCCGTCTTCCGCGGAGCGTAGCCGAACCTTTGAATCTAAAACCCGAGGTAGGGGTTGTCGTTTTCTTTTGGTTTCCTTAATTTATTCTTGATCGTGAATCTATCAAGACTAACGTGTAACTTGATTTATTTTAAGTTGCGTTATTATTGTTAACGCGAGGGGGGGGCCGGACCGCACGAACACGGCCGAATCCCCCCTCCATCGTTCATGTTTGTTTATGCTGGTGGAAACAAGTAGCGTGGTGCCGTCGCACCACGCGGATGATCGTTCCTTTATTTTGCGCATCGCCGTCGCGCTTCGCCGAGGAGAGTCTTCAAGAACGCGACGCCGTCGCGCCGCGTTGGAAGGATTCATGGCACGGCGAAAGGGGCGCGGTGCCGTCGCACCGCGCCGGACGACGAACACCGCGGCCGGTTCCGGGCCGCGGCGGGACGAGAAGACCGCGGCCGGTTCCGGGCCGCGGCAGGATGAGAAGACCGCGGCCGGTTCCGGGCCGCGGCGGAAGAGGAGACCGGCGGCCGGGCCGCCGGCGTCGGAAGACGAGGGCGGGACCGGAATTTCCGGTCCCGTTGGTAAAAACCGGCCGGCCAGCGGGCCGGCCGGATGTCAAAAAACCGGGGGAATAAATCCCCCGGCTGGTTCATCAAACCCCCCTCTTAATGAGGGGGGCGGTTCATTTAAGGAGGGGGGGGGGCAACAGCCCCCCGGTTCGTCCAGCCGGCCCCCATTTGTGGGGGGGCCGTTTTTTTTTTTGCAAAGGCACGACTTAAAGCCGTGCCGCCTTCACAAACAGGGGGGGCTTGATTGCTCCCCGCGTGACCCACGTGCGGCGCCCCGCGCCGCCGCCGCGGCCCGCCGCCGCCGCGCCGCGGCCCGCCGCCGCCGCCACCGCGGCCCGCCGCCGCGCCGCCGCCCGCCGCCGCCGCCACCGCGGCCCGCCGCCGGCCGCCGCGCCGCCGCCGTCTGCCGCCGCCGGCCCCCGCGCCGCCCAGGGGGGGGGGGGGGTCGGGCCGGGTCGGCCCGGACCCGGACCCCCCGTTTCGGACCAGTTTTGGTTTTTGGCTCATAACTTGAGCCTCGGACCTCCGAATGACGAACCGTCTGCGGCAACGCGATCCTTGGATCGAGACGGTCGTTTCGATATATCGCACTCAAGGTTTCGGGTTACCTTGAGTTCGGCCGGGTTGGTTCGTTCACGAAACCAACCGGGCCTTCGGAGCGGAAACGCTCATATCTTGAGCCACGAACGTCCGATTGACGCGCCGTCAGTCGCGTTGTGTTCCTCTTAGTGAATCGGACCTTTTGGCATACTCCGCCCGAGGTTTGGACGCAGGTGGAGTACGGTCGGGTTGGTTTTTCCTTAAAAACCAACCGGGCCCCGAAGACGAAAATGCCAATAACTCACAGACCGGGCGTCCGATTGACGCGCCGTCTGTTTCGTTGACTTCCTCTTGATGAGACGGAACTTTTGACATACTCCGCCCGAGTTTTGGATGCAGTCGGAGTTTGGCCGGGTTGGATTGTTCCCGAAATCCAACCGGGCCCCTGGAACGGGAAAGCTGATATCTTTCAGACAGGACGTTCGCTTGACGAGCCGTCAGCGGCGTTGGTGGTTACGTTGAGTAACGGTCCCTTTGAGTATACCCTATGGGAGTTCGGGGTACAGTTGAGATACGGTCGGGATTGGTTTCGCTCACGAAACCAACCGGGCCCCTGGGACGAATAGGCTAATAACTCACAGACCGGGCGTCCGGTCGACGCGCCGTCTGTTGCGTTGAGACCCCTGTGCCGAGACGGACCTTTGAGACACTTCTTCGCGGGACTTTGTGATACTTGGAGTATCGGCCAGTAGCTCGTGGAGCGGACCCTCCCGGAGACGAGCGTGCAGAGTACGGAGACCGTGTAGCCGGCTGAGACCTGACGACTGCTTGACCGACTCGACTTGGAGTGAGTCGACTAGCCCAGTGGACGGAGCGCCGGTATTTGGCTGCAGACCCACGGCGGAAGGAGCGCCAGGTAGATGGCAGCAAACCCGCGGTACTCGACAGGAGGAGTACCTCAGTAGGCTAATTGGGCGAGCGCCCGGTATTTGGCGACAGACCCTCGGCGGACGGAGCGCCAGGTAGTTGGCCGCAAACCCGCAGTACTCGACAGGAGGAGTACCTCAGCAGTCTTAGGTTAGTGAGCGGCGGCCTCGGAGTCGTGACAGGACCACTGTACACTCTAGAGACGGAGCTCTTCAGCAGTTACGGTTTCGATAATGAAAATTCTGGTTTGAGCTGAGACTTTTGACCTTGTGTTTACTTCATGATTGAGATGGGTCACTTGCTAACTTTGGTATATGTATGGGCATATACCCGGGTAGTGGTTATCCGTCGTTTTCACAATCCTTGTGTTTCCTCATGATTGAGATGGGTTACTTGATAACTTAGGTATATGTATGGGCATATACCTAAGTAGGGTTTATCTGTTGAGATCTTCTTGTGTTTATCCTTGTTGGTTTTAGTGAGACCTTGAGGGTCTCGGGGTCCCTACTGAGTATCGTTATACTCACCCCTGCACGGGCTATGCCCGCACCTAGTTGTGTTGGTTGCAGACGACGGCCAGTACTGGCAGAGGCCGAGTGTTCGAGGACTGGACGGTACCTGGAGGTGGACTATACGACGAGGCGGTACCCAGAGGCAGACCACTGGGCGGGTCATACTTGGAGCAGACGGCGGGACCCGAGGAGCAGAAGAGCTATCTGTACCCACCCTTCAGGTGGGATTTCCAGTGGACATCTCAGCGTAGCAGCTTTACTTTTCAGTCGATGTTTTCCCTTTCGAGTTGTACTTTACAGTTGGGCTTGTATTTCCGGCCCCTTTTACTTTTCAGCTCTTCTTTTTGTACTTAGTGTTTTACTTCCGCTTGTACTCTGTGGTGCTTGTTTTCTTTATAAAGGCAATGCCTTCCCAGTTATCGGGATTTTACGCCTTTGGTGCTAGTCGCCAACCCCTGGCCTATGGAAGGCGGGCTTGGGGTAGTCACGGCACGGGCCCTGAGGACGGGTCGTGACAAATTGGTATCAGAGGAGTTCGGTTCTACCGCAGAACTTATAACTCTGATGTTTCTTTCTGTGAAGCAATAGTGTTGAGAGTACCGAGTGTGGTTTTCAGTTCAGGGAGTCCAGTGTTGGTGCGGGCGGCCGACGTATCCATACACCAGGACCCTGACAACTGATTTCCGACTTTGTGCACGAAAACACTGATTGCGTGTGTGTTTTCAAAGGTTTTTCCCCTTAAAACAGCTCAAACCAGGTCAGCTCACCAGGTATAATCATTTGATCGTGTTACGTTGTTTCTTTCAGGATGTCTTTTCTCAGACGATCAGCTAGAGCCCGGAGGGATGAGCGTGCTGACAGTCTGTCGAGCGACGAGGCTTCGGTACAGGGCCCTCTTGCAGTTGAGGCACCAGCGGAGGCACCAGCAGTAGGCGATGCACGACGCTTGAGCGCGCTGCACGAGTTCCAGCGCCAGAGGCCACCCAGGTTCCGGGGAGAGACGGACCCGCAGGCAGCTGAGGTTTGGCTGGAGGCTGTGGTGAGAGTCTTCAGGCTAGTGGGGACGCCGGCAGACTTCATGGTGATCTTTGCTACCAGCCTCCTTCAGGCAGCAGCAGGTAGGTGGTGGAGCCACTTGTTTCAGTTTTGCGATGAGATGAACTTCGCATGGGAAGACTTCGAGACCTTCTTCAGGGTGGAGTTTGTGCCAGTATCTCTACACCCCGAGCGTGTACAGGAGATTCTGCCTTTGCCGCGTGTTTTTCGATCAGAAGCCGAGTCATCTGTGGGCAGTAGACAGATGATGCAGAGGTCCAGGAGGACCAGACCAGCAGTTGGGCGATCTCGGGTTTTAGGACCGGTGGTGCGGGGCACCCGAGGTGGGGTCAGAGCCAGGCGTGCCAGAAACGGACAATGTTACTCTTGTGGCGGAAAGGGTCACCTGGCACGTGACTGTCCGACTCCTCGATCCGCAGGCTTGGAGGGAGCCACCGAGGTTGAGGCAGCGACAAATGCTGAAGCTCTGGGAGCAGGTGGACAGGGGAGGAACTAGTGGATACGTCTTTTGTACTTCTAGTTCCATGTTGATGTTGCTTTTGTGTAGCGTCTTGTAATATGAGCTGCAATAATAAAAGACGCATACCTTTGTGATGTTTTCTTTCCTGTCCTCTTTTGTGATGTTACTAAGAGGTTCCAGTTGACTGTTGACTTGACCCTCACTTGTGAAACATCTACTGGAGGAGACCCAGTTACCACACACTGATGCCGACAGTGTGACTCAACCCTTGGAGGCGAGAGTAACGGTTGGATCTCTTAGTAGTAGCGTCGAGGCCTTACGACGTCATCCTTGGTATGGATTAGTATCATCCATGTTAGGATTGACTGTTTTAGGCAAAGAATGTGGTTCATCCAGGGGATGAGACCAGGTTTCTCTTTTCGGCAAAGAAGAAATCTTGCAGCTCTTGTGGGACCAGAGATGGTCCGGGCCACGTCAAAAGAGGTCCATGTCATCCAGGAGCGGGTCCTACATGGACGATCGATTCCTCTTGTGCGCAACAGATGGCGGCACGGGAATCTCCAGGAGAGCACATGGGAGCGGGAGGCTCAGATGCGTGCTCAGTATCCTCTTTTTGTTTCCCTAGTTTTTGATGTAGCTTTACGGGGACGTAAAGCCCTGAGGTGGGAGTAATGTAAAGACCCGTAAAATTCAAGGAAAATTTTTTCTTAATTTTCTTTAGAATTTTACAAGAGCGCGGTTTCAGACGGCACCTGATTCCGAGGCCCGGAGTGCCCGGAATTAGTTTCCGAAGTTTGGCTCGGGTACGTTCAGTGAACGAACGAGCGGGATTTCCTAACTTTTGATCCGGTGCTCGGAATTGAAATCCGAGGGCACCGATGAACTCGCAACGCCGATATTCGCTTAATGAGACCTTTTCGGGAGTTGCGTTTGTTGCGGGTTGAGAGTTACGTTTTGGGGTTTTCAGTTAAGTTAAATAAAATTTGTGTAATACAAATTTTATTTTAACTTATTTAAAAACCTATCAAAGGTGGTTGGAAGTGGGACCCACACCCACTTAACCTCCCTTGGGAGGATTAAGTGTGGTGGGGCCCACACGAACCCCTTTTCTTTTCAAATTCTCTCAACGTACCTAACCCCTAATTAATTGGCTTAGGTTACTCTTAATTAATTTTGGGAGTTAACTCTTTTGAATTTCAAACTTTTGAAATCCTTTTGAGTTGTGTGTTAATAAAATAAGTGGTATTCTTATTTTATTGAGGGTTCTTTGTTTGTCTTTGGAGAGCTTTCCCTTCATCTCCAAGCTCTGACGAAGAACGAAGAACGTCTTCATCCTCAACGAAGAACGACAACTCTTCGTCAAGGATCATCGACTCGGCGACCCGGTATCTTCGGACCTCTTCTTCCTCCCCGAACCTTCTTCGTCGGCAATCGAAGATCCACCAGCGACGTGTCTTTTCGGGCTTAACTCTTCGTCAACGGATTTGACGAACGACGACCGCGACAACCGACCTCCGCGACGCCGTCTTCCGCGGAGCGTAGCCGAACCTTTGAATCTAAAACCCGAGGTAGGGGTTGTCGTTTTCTTTTGGTTTCCTTAATTTATTCTTGATCGTGAATCTATCAAGACTAACGTGTAACTTGATTTATTTTAAGTTGCGTTATTATTGTTAACGCGAGGGGGGGCCGGACCGCACGAACACGGCCGAATCCCCCCTCCATCGTTCATGTTTGTTTATGCTGGTGGAAACAAGTAGCGTGGTGCCGTCGCACCACGCGGATGATCGTTCCTTTATTTTGCGCATCGCCGTCGCGCTTCGCCGAGGAGAGTCTTCAAGAACGCGACGCCGTCGCGCCGCGTTGGAAGGATTCATGGCACGGCGAAAGGGGCGCGGTGCCGTCGCACCGCGCCGGACGACGAACACCGCGGCCGGTTCCGGGCCGCGGCGGGACGAGAAGACCGCGGCCGGTTCCGGGCCGCGGCAGGATGAGAAGACCGCGGCCGGTTCCGGGCCGCGGCGGAAGAGGAGACCGGCGGCCGGGCCGCCGGCGTCGGAAGACGAGGGCGGGACCGGAATTTCCGGTCCCGTTGGTAAAAACCGGCCGGCCAGCGGGCCGACCGGATGTCATAAAACCGGGGGAATAAATCCCCCGGCTGGTTCATCAAACCCCCCTCTTAATGAGGGGGGCGGTTCATTTAAGGAGGGGGGGGGGGCAACAGCCCCCCGGTTCGTCCAGCCGGCCCCCATTTGTGGGGGGGCCGTTTTTTTTTGCAAAGGCACGGCTTAAAGCCGTGCCGCCTTCACAAACAGGGGGGGCTTGATTGCCCCCCGCGTGACCCACGTGCGGCGCCCAGCGCCGCCGCCGCGGCCCGCCGCCGCGCCGCCGCCCGCCGCCGCCGCCACCGCGGCCCGCCGCCGGCCGCCGCGCCGCCGCCGCCGGCCCCCGCGCCGCCCAGGGGGGGGGGGGGGGGGTCGGGCCGGGTCGGCCCGGACCCGGACCCCCCGTTTCGGACCAGTTTTGGTTTTTGGCTCATAACTTGAGCCTCGGACCTCCGAATGACGAACCGTCTGCGGCAACGCGATCCTTGGATCGAGACGGTCGTTTCGATATATCGCACTCAAGGTTTCGGGTTACCTTGAGTTCGGCCGGGTTGGTTCGTTCACGAAACCAACCGGGCCTTCGGAGCGGAAACGCTCATATCTTGAGCCACGAACGTCCGATTGACGCGCCGTCAGTCGCGTTGTGTTCCTCTTAGTGAATCGGATCTTTTGGCATACTCCGCCCGAGGTTTGGACGCAGGTGGAGTACGGTCGGGTTGGTTTTTTCTTAAAAACCAACCGGGCCCCGGAGACGAAAATGCCAATAACTCACAGACCGGGCGTCCGATTGACGCGCCGTCTGTTTCGTTGACTTCCTCTTGATGAGACGGAACTTTTGACATACTCCGCCCGAGTTTTGGATGCAGTCGGAGTTTGGCCGGGTTGGATTGTTCCCGAAATCCAACCGGGCCCCTGGAACGGGAAAGCTGATATCTTTCAGACAGGACGTTCGCTTGACGAGCCGTCAGCGGCGTTGGTGGTTACGTTGAGTAACGGTCCCTTTGAGTATACCCTATGGGAGTTCGGGGTACAGTTGAGATACGGTCGGGATTGGTTTCGCTCACGAAACCAACCGGGCCCCTGGGACGAATAGGCTAATAACTCACAGACCGGGCGTCCGGTCGACGCGCCGTCTGTTGCGTTGAGACCCCTGTGCCGAGACGGACCTTTGAGACACTTCTTCGCGGGACTTTGTGATACTTGGAGTATCGGCCGGTAGCTCGTGGAGCGGACCCTCCCGGAGACGAGCGTGCAGAGTACGGAGACCGTGTAGCCGGCTGAGACCTGACGACTGCTTGACCGACTCGACTTGGAGTGAGTCGACTAGCCCAGTGGACGGAGCGCCGATATTTGGCTGCAGACCCACGGCGGACGGAGCGCCAGGTAGATGGCAGCAAACCCGCGGTACTCGACAGGAGGAGTACCTCAGTAGGCTAATTGGGCGAGCGCCCGGTATTTGGCGACAGACCCTCAGCGGAC
Organism: Viscum album; assembly: GCA_963277665.1. Taxonomy (NCBI): domain Eukaryota; kingdom Viridiplantae; phylum Streptophyta; class Magnoliopsida; order Santalales; family Viscaceae; genus Viscum; species Viscum album. Next base: position 597,518,294 of record OY728127.1, read on the forward strand.
GGAGCGCCAGGTAGTTGGCCGCAAACCCGCAGTACTCGACAGGAGGAGTACCTCAGCAGTCTTAGGTTAGTGAGCGGCGGCCTCGGAGTCGTGACAGGACCACTGTACACTCTAGAGACGGAGCTCTTCAGCAGTTACGGTTTCGATAATGAAAATCCTGGTTTGAGCTGAGACTTTTGACCTTGTGTTTACTTCATGATTGAGATGGGTCACTTGCTAACTTTGGTATATGTATGGGCATATACCCGGGTAGTGGTTATCCGTCGTTTTCACAATCCTTGTGTTTCCTCATGATTGAGATGGGTTACTTGATAACTTAGGTATATGTATGGGCATATACCTAAGTAGGGTTTATCTGTTGAGATCTTCTTGTGTTTATCCTTGTTGGTTTTAGTGAGACCTTGAGGCTCTCGGGGTCCCTACTGAGTATCGTTATACTCACCCCTGCACGGGCTATGCCCGCACCTCGTTGTGTTGGTTGCAGACGACGGCCAGTACTGGCAGAGGCCGAGTGTTCGAGGACTGGACGGTACCTGGAGGTGGACTATACGACGAGGCGGTACCCAGAGGCAGACCACTGGGCGGGTCATACTTGGAGCAGACGGCGGGACCCGAGGAGCAGAAGAGCTATCTGTACCCACCCTTCAGGTGGGATTTCCAGTGGACATCTCAGCGTAGCAGCTTTGCTTTTCAGTCGCTGTTTTCCCTTTCGAGTTGTACTTTACAGTTGGGCTTGTATTTCCGGCCCCTTTTACTTTTCAGCTCTTCTTTTTGTACTTAGTGTTTTACTTCCGCTTGTACTCTGTGGTGCTTGTTTTCTTTATAAAGGCAATGCCTTCCCAGTTATCGGGATTTTACGCCTTTGGTGCTAGTCGCCAACCCCTGGCCTATGGAAGGCGGGCTTGGGGTAGTCACGGCACGGGCCCCGAGGACGGGTCGTGACATTATGGACAATGGATTTGTTCACCAAAGCGTTTCATATTGATAAATTAATAGTGATATTTTCCATGTAGTCTAGTAGTTCAATTTAGCTTTTCATTCAGTATCCGAAGATGAAATGGGTGATGGTTATTTATAAGTACCCTTTTCCCCACATGGATGATTTGTTTGATTAGTTAATTGGGGGAAACTTGGGTTCCAATTAAATATCTTTGACTAGGATATCATCATCCCAGGGTTCATGAGTCTGATATTCCAAATTTGAATTTCAATATAAGGTATGAAAATTATAAATGTCTTATGATGTATTTGGTTCTTACCAATTCTGATATAATTTTTATAGATTTAATAAACTGGATATTCCATATGAATCATGAAAATTTTGTGGTAGGGTTATCAGATCATATTTTAGTTTATTCAAGATAAGAGTGTGAGAATGATAATCACGTGTATTCTGATTTAGAAATATTTAGGAGTTTCCGTTTGTATATAATTCTTATAAAATGTATGTTCTAGATCCCATATGTGATGTTCTTGGGGAACATGATTTCTGATCTTGGATTATCAGTCGATCATGTGAAGGTGAAGGGTATATTTTCATGGATGGATCCATAGAATGTCTTTATGATTTGGAGTTTATTTGGTAGTTTTCTATAATATCAACGGTTAATTAATTATTTGGAAATTTCTCCATCAAAATTTAATACTCTTACATGGAAAGGGGTGAAATTAATATGGAATAAAAAATATTATTTTTATTTTTGTGAAATCAAATTTCTTATGACATATATTCACATTACAATATTCCCTAATCCTAGTAAAGGTTATCTGGAGTTTTTTTATATTTTGGATTCTACTTTGGGTTGTGTGACTATTAAGGATGATTATGTTGTGTAAAATGGATCTCATCAGCTTCAACCACTTGAGTTATATTACCACACTCATGATTTAGAGCATGACATAGGTAAGAATGTGAATAAATATTGGTGGGATTATCTATTTAGATAGAGGTTCATGGTATATTTTTGATTGAAGTGTCTCATGTTTAAATTTCACTAGAAATACTAAATTATCTAACATATTTGCAGGGTGGAATAACTTCAGTCATTCCACTTTGATATATCTTATACCATAGGGAAGAATAATATCAGTATAGATTCATTTAGTAAGAAATTACCATCACATGATCTTATGGAATTAATGTAAGAGTGGATCCATATGGGACACTTCAATTAGTTGAATATGGATTCCTAATTTGATGTTTATAGAATGGTTCTTACTAGCTCTAAATTATTATTATCTCTCCTTGAGTCTATTCTATTTGTTTATAATTAGGATGATGTGTTGAATGGAATTTGAGAAAACCTTTATATCATATGAGATAGTTTTGGTAGGTCTTAATCATCAGATGGTATTACTTTTTTGGCGATCAGTTTAACAAAGTAGCATCTATGATGTGCTCAATTTTGATTAACATTTGTATTTTTTCATGGGATGATCATTATTTCTCTATGAATATTTCTTATGGAATGATATGATGATTCTGATATATAGGTATGAAGTGTAGCATTGTAGATTATGTATCACACTATAACACCTTACAACATATAAGGGAAGAATATTTAATACCTTCTAGTTTGATCCGACATCAACTTGTGCCAATTTCAAAATGGGAGGAGCTTTCCATGGACATTTGTTATTGAATTACCATGGAATCCCTATTGGAATAATGATATCTTTGTTATGATTCATTAGATAATGAAATCATCCAATTTATTTCTGATCAAGGAGACCATTAATGTTGATGATTTTGGTAACATTTATGTCTAGAAGGTTCTGAGGGTACATGATTCTCCTTATACATAGGTTTTAGATAGGGATCTAGCATTACCTTAATTTTCTGGAAGAGTCTCTAGGAGGTGATTGGGACCCAGATTTTCATTAGTACAACTTACCATACATAGACATAAATTTAGAGAGAAGATGTTATTCATATCATAGAGGATATTCTCTATTCAAGTATCTTGTATTCTAATGGATTATGGGATATACATCTAGAAATGTAAGGTATTTTTTAGAAGAAAAATTAAAAGACTTTAATCTAAATAGTTACTTTTAAGGATTCTTATAGTTTAATGTGAAGATAACAATGTCTGTTGTATAGAGGTGGTTGAATACTCTCATGTGATATTGAGTTTTTTTCAAGAAATAATGGTGAGTATTTAGTATATACATCAGAATCACATTATATCTCACAATAGGATGAAATAATATTCATATTTTTTTGGTTTTCCATTGGGGAATTCTTTTGGTGACTAGTTTTTGGTGAGGTAATCTCCTTGAATTGGTTATCATTGGCTTGAAAAATAGTGAAATTTGGATCCTATATATTTTGTACTAATTTGGCCCACTAAGAATCTTGGGTTGGTTCCTTATATATTGATATTAATAGACCATTTGATATATATTCATTATGTTTTTCACATATAATATATTATGATATATCTTCCTGACCCCTCTCGTGTTTTGAGCTAGGAAAATATTGAATTAGAGCCATAATTTTTTATTATAGAGGAGGTAGTAGAGATAAATAAAAAATATGTTAATTTATTGTTTGGTAAGTATACCCTATTAAAAATTGTTTAATGGTGACATTGATCTGATTATCATGAGACTTGGGAGTATGAAACATCATTGAGGGATTTATGACCTCACCTCTTTAGAGAGATCCATTATTCTACATGGATTTTCAAGGATATAATATTCTATGTGGGGAGTTTTTAATATCATGAAAAATTTATTTAGGTACATCTTGTCCATATTTTTATTTTCATCATTTTTTTAGTTTAATTTTGGGCCCTTTGAGGATGTGTAATGTTTGTTATAGAAAACTAAATAATGTTTACTGATTTATTTTTTATTTCAATTAATTGTGTGTTTGAATAAATGTGTTAATGGTATAAGAGGTTTTCCATTAGTGTTCGGGTTGAAATAGGGGATTATCTATGTTTTTCTATTGAATCTACTTATTGGACACATTTAAATTGTTAACTTGTTAGACAACATGAATTCATTTCATTGATGATGTAGTGAACTTATATAGAGCCTGAAAAGTTTACATTCGGTGAAACTAGTTCACCTAATGGATTGATGGGATCTCAATTTTCAATTCAAGGAAAATCCTTTCTTGGTGTGTCTTGGAAATCATGAAATTAATCTATTGAAAGGGGGATGTGTTGTGAATGGTTTGGGACTATATGTATTTATAATGATACATGTATGATTCATTTCATTTGACATGCATGCTTATAAATCTAAAAGTAGGACCTCTCTTAGGTGATTATATGAAACTATTTAAATCTATATAACATCGTTTAGAGATTAATCTTCAATGTGGTGGGGTTTCACCTCTCTTGGAAAGTTATCTTTATGATTATTCATTTACATTGATCATGGAAGTACCATCGTGCTACATTTTTGGATCCATTGATCTTATGGTGATGTTCTTCTTTATCCTTCCAAGATCAATTGAAAAATATTCCATTGGAGGCTGACCCTTCTCATGGTTGTGATGAGGCATGTCATTTCCTTGGGGTATGTGTAGTTTATATATTCTACCAAACTTTTTTCATTTTAAATTTATTCAATGATATGAGAATTAGTTATAAAGATTATGGTCTTGTATTTACATTTCATTCTGGTTAGTGGATTCCATTGCTGCCATTTTTACCCCATTTAGAGGTCGGTAGTTTCATTTATAACATGTGTTGGATTAAAAATTATTTCTTTTTTAAAAAATATTTTATTAATATGACGACCTGATTGATTGACTGATTCTTGTGAGTGCAGAAATAGGTTTATGATAAATGATTGTTTTCCTAATGTTTTGTTAAAATAAATATAGTATTTTCAATTAATTGTGAAATGGATTAATGAAATGGTTTTCAATGAATGATTTTGGTGAAATAATTTGTAAAATTTAGCACATGGGATTCCTTGGGTGGTTAGGTAAAAATTATAGTAATAGGTATCATCTGTTGATATTTTGGGTGGCTCACTCATGGGGTATTCCTCTACTCCTTAGGATCGTTATTTTAGATAATTTTTATAACAATTCTAAGGGTCACATTATGTAGTTTCCTTCTTGTCTCTATACTATATTCATATGTATAGAGACTTGATGTACATGGTTGACTATGTAGGTGTATGAGTGTTCTTTCTTTCTCGACCTGTAGTGATCCTTAGAATGATTTACTTATGTAGTGGGTTTTACTGTTTTGGATGTGATATGCTATTCTATAAATTCATTAAACTGATTTGATATATTTGATATACATTGAAATATTTTTACATATATTATTTGGAACTATTGAAGAAGGATAATTTTTGCATTTATTTTGATATAAAAACTATGTAACTATTTATCATGTCAATATTTCATTCATGTTGACCATGTCCCGATTTTTTTACATATACATGTTATGCAACAACTTGTTGGTTTCTTACTATGAATAATTATATCTCACCCTACATACCCCTTCACCAATTCATATACATGGTTATCAGTTTTAATGTAGGGAAAGGCAAGGCACTATAGTGGTGTGGGGGGTTTCTTTCACCAATATCATAGTTTCTGGTGGTGGGATGGTGGGATTTTTACCTTGATATCACATGGAGTAGATATTTTTAAATTTGACATTTTCATTCACTAACTGACTCATACCTTGGATTTTGTTTAGATAATTTTGGGTTTTATCATTTTCATTGTGTTATTTATTTTATGATATATATTTTCCTATATTATATTTCACAGTTTCTATTTTCTAAATATATATATGCCATTTTTTATCCTTTAGGTTTGGAAAAATCATTCACTCGATTTGTTGTTGATGTCTGGGTTCTAGTCCCCAACCCACTGAGATCATAAATCCCCTCTTATTATGTAATGATTCAGGTAGGTTACCAATTTCTCAGGGTATTCAAGTGGATTTTTTCACAATTAACATCATTCCATGACCCAACTAGTCTCTCATGAAATACCCAAATGGTGTCACACTTAGGAGATAGAATATATTAAAACTTAAAACCCAATTCATCATTTGGTCGGTCTGAGCACCCGACATGTCATAAAAATACACACTTCATTCCCACCCTAATAAATCATGCAATAAGGATGATCCCACGTCTTTAAATTTTTTCATTGGGTTAATATTTTGAGTGATGAAAGTCAAATAATTTTGGTACATTAATATAATGTCGTTTGATGTCATTATTGAAAAATTATCACTGTATGAGTGATGAGTATTGTACTGATCTTCAATGGAATACATGAGAGGAGATGATTGTTGAATTAACATTTTATACTACATTCAAAAAGGTGAAGGCCATGAAAATGGTTTTCCCATGAGGAATTGAGTTATGTTCCATGTAAAAATATAAGGACATGAAAACATATATTAAATTTCATGAAGAATATATTGAATAATAATTTGAGAAGACCATGTTTTATTATGATTTTTTGAGAATTTTGGATAACTACTTTTAATGGTATTTTTCTAAAAACAATCTATCCAAGACAGAAGAGGAACCACCTCAATCCTTACATATTTGGAGGAGGCCCCAACCACATGAGATATCAAACTAACTAAGCTAGCATAGAGGTATGGATGAGTGAGCATATGCATTAGTAGGTAGATGGGTGTGCACATAGAAGTGCATCAGAGATGAGCGTTGGATAAACCATGTAAGGTGAAATGATTTCTTTTCAGGTCTGTGTGGTGTGGTTATAGGAGTAAACACTTGGAAACTCACTTCGGGTCCACTAGAAGAATAACATGAAGTTAATGGATGTTACCAACCGATGAATTCTCTTATGTGGGACTAGAGACACATAATAATATTCATCTAATAAAAAAATTATAAATATTATTTTGTCCATATGATTCGATTGATATGAAATTTTTGATTGAATTGAAGTGCACTATCTTCTACCCTATATCAAGGATTATTTTATACATGGTAATTCTACAATTTTAAAGTCACAATGATCATTATATCTAACTAGTTAATTTTTCTCCAAGATAAAATACATTGAAATATTGAGATCCTAGATATTCTAAATTAAATATTTCATATGATATTCGTGCATTTCCAGGCATAAAAAGAATAGCACGATCAATGATATTGACTGATATGAATTCAAGTATTTCAAAAAATTAGATTCATTATAAATTCATGATGTATGTGTGACATAAATATAAATGAATGTAGTTTTGATTTCAAGAATATAGATCAAAAAAATAAATACATTTCAATGATGTACAGGTTCATCTAGATCCTTTTATATTTTGTGGAATCCATTTATGGGTTACACCCAATAATTTTGATACATGTACATGATAATAGAGTATGATAATGAGATCATGTTACAATATGGTTATTTAAATTTGGATCAAATGTAGGCTAATTTGTCTTTTTTTAATATTAGATGAGATGAATGTGATGATATCTATGTAAGAAATAATGAAGGGGACCCAATTCTTTCAGAAATATGAAATGAAGACCACATTACCTACAAGATGAGATATCATGTGAAGAATAAATGAATATATAAATATGGGTTCAGGAAATGATTCTCACATGAATAAAATTGGCATTTAAAATATGTTTTAATATGAAATATAAATACTTGGTCCAATTAGTATTTACAATGAGAAAAATAATTTTTTTATTTATAAAAAATGTAAATCATTGAATAATTTTTTTATTACGTACATTATAATTTTTTATGAATAAAATTTTCCATGATCCTAATGAATAATGTTATGGAAAACTTGAGAGCTATCATTCATGTATTATACAATATAATTTTGAGAAACCCAAAACAAAATTTTATTGAAGAGAAGTGTATGAATTCGGGATCCTTTGAAGAAGATGAATCTTGGGTGCTCAAGTATTAAAACATTGAGGAACCAAATCACTCATTATTTAATGGTTGTGTCATGGAAAACATGATTTTTCAAGAAAAATATACTATTAAATAAAATATCATACATAAATAATGGGAATATATATGGTTTTGGAGGAATAATATATGAATAAGTAGTTATTTTGAACTCTATATCATCATTAATGAAGAATCATATAGCTAGTGTGTCTAACTCACTATTAGATTCTTGTGATTATGGTGTATGACTGATCTAAAAAAAGGAGTAGTGGGGTGTCTAAAAAAATTGGGTGAGATTTTAACTGAGGAGTATAACCAGTTGTTTTCACATGATATGATTGTAAAGAATCTATTTTTGGTTGTCTAACCAAAATGTAGAGTAGAATACTTTAATTCCAAACCTTCTAAAGATTTCCTGCTAACATTTCTTATGTTATAATTTATTATGAGTTGACATTGAGAAATTATCATGTGTATATCAATAATTTTGATTAGATAAATAGGTTGAATTTTTAAGAGAAACATTCATAAAAGTAGTGTGCCACTAATTCATGCCCCCTCATAGTGGAAGCTAACTTGTCTTTGGGCTCTAAAATTTGTATGTGAGGAGGTTCTGTCTAAATATCAAAAAAAGTTTCTAAAATTGTGGATAATATAAATTTTTTAAATAGTCAATGAGTTCCTATACTCTATGATACAAATTACTATATCTGAAAGAATAAGATGCTACCTTTCCTTTTTTAACTTGAAAAATATATTTTAGATACTACATGATGTGTGTATTGAACCTATTTATAAGGTTTTCACTATGAGTCATGGTGATATGAAGAATATTATTATGAATGGAGTGGAAAAAATAAATTTTTATGTCATCCTGAAAAAACGTTTTCACAAAGGTTATGGTTCTTAAAAATGATAGATAAATCTTGGAGAAATTGAGTAGTAGTTATGAAGAAAATATTAATGTCATGGAATCCAAACTACAATTATGGAGAATCATATTTAAAGACATCAAAATTAATCATTATATAAATAATATTTATTATTCCACAAGATTTAGTGAAATTTTGAGGAATATCATGGGTTTTGGTGAGAACCATATTGATTATATTAATATTTAAAAAAAAATCATGAATTTTATAGATTGTTTTGATTCAAAAATATCTACCTTATAGGATAAATAATATTTTCCTATTTATGTGGAAGAAAATATACTTGAATTATACAAAATAAGAATGTTTAATTACATCATGTAATCCAATGGTGAGATAGCCTTTGAGGCTTTGAGAAAAGGAATATTTAATAAAGAAGAATAAATTTTTGAATCCAATTATTATAAATATGATTAAGGTTAATATGAGTTGAATATTTGTTTCTTGATAAATGTTTCATAAATGGAAAATTTATGGGGAAATAAAAAAATCACCATATTGATAGAATGTTCCTAGCCTTTGAAACTATTCCAATGACTGAAAAAAGGTGGAAAAATAAATTGAATCTGATGAGGATGAGGAGAGATCCAAGATGATCATAGAGGATGAGAATAATAAGTAATACCCATTAAAAGGATATGGTTTAGGAGAAAATAAGAGAAGTATGATTCATTTAGTGATTCTTATAATGAAGTCGATCTATTTTCCCAAGTTGAGAAAGGATTTGTTTCAACAAGCAGTGATTATGAAGGAGAATAAAGTGTGGGGATTGATCAGGAACTAAAGGAAAATTAAAATTCATTACTTTAATAGATTTCAAAAAACCTAAAATAAAATAATTGATACTCTTTTGAATAAAATTTACAAAGGAAATTAAGAATATCATTTCCCCATAATAAAATAAATAATTACATTAAAATTAGACATCGATAATATAATACTGAATGGATTTATAATCAATCCAGAAGATCAAAATTCAAGAAGGTATTATTGGTGTCATGGAATGCATTCCCACAATTTATATTCTTATGTCTACACTATATATCTTATTGGAATGTTGTAATAACCAAGGGGGTGTTTTTATGAAAGTTATCTATAATTGGGAATTGGAATATTTTTTATAGGAAATGACTCTATGATATTAAAGAAGAGAATATCCTAACATGTAAATAATCTCTCACCCTGAATGATACTTATCAGATATATCAAGGCTCAAAAATATTTCCTATTATTTTATGCGTTTTGACATAACATGTATAGAATTGAAATATATGCTTGAATCTATCATTACCAGACAATTTATGGAGACATTTCTTCATGGTGTCTTATGAATACCTTGGAATGAAAAGAGCTGTAAAACCATTCTGAGGAGAAAAACTGAGAATGTAGGATACCAAAGAATTTTTTGAATTTGTAATTTTTAGACTATTTGATAATAATGATGTCTTAGGTGAGAAAATCACTCTCTCATTCCAAATTTCTAATTTTTTAATCATATTAATTTAGTGGGAGTTCTTATTTGACTGAAATATGAGACAAAGAGGGATAAATTTTTTCATTGCACCTAAACAATATGATGAGTTTGTTGAAGTGTGGGTAAGACTATGCATTTCATTAATAAATATGATTTATTCAATCCATCAAATGAGAATTAATAATTTTTTAAAATTATTTCACATTGATGGTTACTTGTGGATACAATAAAAATTCTTGGTTATATTTATATTTGTTTCTACAATTGGTTATCCCATATATACGTGGAGTTTATGATATAAAGGGTCTTTTCAAATAGAACCATGTGATATCATTTCTTTGACAGTAGAATTCCATAAAAATATTATAAAGGAGGAAGATATAAAATTAATGATATCTGAATACTACCACTTAACCTTTTCACTTGATATTCAATAATTTGTAGAAAATATTTGAGAATTAATATTCAATTTTTTGTATTAAGGGTATGTGGAAAAAAAACGACGGGGGAGATTATAGTGCCCAAGGGTTTTAGTTTTTATCCAAGATTTTATATGTGAAGTGATAATATGTTTAGAATTTTTTGGTATTCAATCAATTTTAAAGGATTTCATGGTTTATCAATTATCCATGTAAGGGTGATGAGTTTTGTGCTTGTGTTTAATGGAATATATGACAAGTGATGATATGTGAATGGTTATTTTATATAATATTCAACAAGGTTATGACCATGAAAATGTTTACTTGGATGAATAATTGAGGTGAGTTCCATGAAAAAAATATAATTCCACGACATAATATGTCATTTAGCAATAGTAATTTTAAGAAGAATTTGAGATGAACATGTGCAGTCATTACTATATATGAATTAAGGATAAATTTTTTAATGGCAGTTTACTAAAAAAATTGGTAATCCATGAATGAAAATGAACAAACTCAGTCATCACATTTATAGTTGAGGCCTCAACAACATGGGTGAGCTAAATAATGGATCTATCATGATGACATGGGTGAGAGAGTGTCTTAATGGGAAGATAGAAGGGTTTGCATTCATAATTTCACTGAACTAGAGTGATGGAATCAATGTGTAGGATGACGTAGTGGAAGGTTGGGTGGGTGATATGTGGTATAATGAGTGGACCATTGGCTACCCTCATCTGGGTTTCTGAAAGAAGTTCTTGTATTTAATGGAATCAGTCAACTAATGAATTCTCTGATGTGGTATGAGAGTCAGACCACACTATTCATGATTTGAAAAAATATATACATATAATTTTTGAAATCTAAATCAATTGATCTTCACCATCTAATCATATTGAACCAAGTCGTTTTCTCTAATCACTAAATGGATTATCAATTCATAGTTATTCCTCCATTTTCAAACTGCAGTGATCGGGGAAACAACCTAGTTTGATATTTTATCCCATGATCAATTCCATTGACCTTGAGAGACCTAGGTGATCCAAAATAAATGTTTCATTTGAAATTCATGAATTTTACATGAAGGAAAAGAATAAACTGAACCGTGATATTGCCAAATTTGAATTGAATACTTTGGAAAATGTAAATAGATGATAAATTCATGTGGTATAGTTGATATAACATTACATACATGAATTATCACATTCACTAATGTATATTTAATTAAAAATAAATGCTAGTTATGTATTTGTTCATCATGATACTTTTGAACACCATGGAAGTTGTTTAATGGTTACAATCATTAATTAGTATGCACATAATGGATAATTTTGTATGATTGTGAGACCATATAATGATGTGGGTTTTTAAATTAGGATCAAAAGTGGTATGATTTTTAATACTTTAATAAGATATGAGATGTTGAGGTTGATATCCCTGTGATAAATAGTAAAGGAAAATAGATTCATTTAGGTGTTTAAAATGAAGGCCAAATTTTTTCAATGATGGGATTTAGTGTGAATAATAAATGAATTCATACTAACCAATTCAAGAAAATATTATCACTTATAGAAAATGGGATTTTAATTTGAGTTTTGAAGAAGAAATAAAATTAAATTGACATAAGGTTATTTAAAATGGGGAAACCAAGTTATTTATAACACATTTTAATCAAGTAAAAATTGTGTTATCAGATTTAAAATAATTTATTTTTTTAAAATAGATTTCTGTATACAGATGATAATGAATGTTATGGATAAATTTATATAAATTATGCATCTATTGAGAAATATATTTTTGAGATTCCATATTCATATTTGTATTGGAGAGAATAGTTTATAACTGAGAAGCTTTGAATAATATTAATCTTCTGTAAAAGCGTATTTAAATTTTGAGGGACAATATGACAGAATATTTGGTGGGAGTTTCCAGGAAAAAAAATCTATTCAAGACAACTATTGAATATCATTATTTATTATAAACATTAATGGGGAATCAATAATTTTTGGAGGGGAATACTATTAAAAGAAGAGGAATTTGTTTCTATATCTAGATCATAATTGTAGAAGAAATTTCTAGAAGGGTTTCTAACATGTTATTGGAGGCTTTTTATTGGGGGTGTATATCCAATTATAGAAAATGTGTAGCTATGGACTCTATCTAGCTGTTGAGAGATTGAATTTTACAGCTTCATCTTCAAATCTTGGGGGTTACAAGGGTGCGCGATTGTTGGTCTTCTCGACAAAATCCACCTGATGGTTCATTTCTCCTCAGAGAAAGATATGGTTCACACATGGTCCAGTGATCCTCTTAAGTGAATTGGTCTCAGATTATTCTTATTTCGCTGGTCTTATTTTTTTCATATGAATCGGGATTCCTCTTTAGTCACAATCTGGGTGTCTTTCCATGAACATCTTTTTCCATTCCAAAACTCTGCAATCCTCCGGATGCAAGGGAACATGGTTGGACATTTGTTGTGGTCTGAGAATATTACTATATCTGTTAGACATCCGATTAACCCTCGAATATGTGTATAGGTTGATGTCTCTATGGCACTGGTGGTGTACGCATGGGTTTCTGTCGGTGAAGAATTCAGTTGTAAGAAAACGGTCTTCTTCGAATTTTGGATGGATTGTTATAAGAGGTGTAGGTGGCTAGGGTATCTCAATTCCAGTTTCCTGAGAGGAGATAGGTGTGGGGGTGTTTCTCTGATGATGGAAAGAGTTGAGGCACTGACTCAGGTGGGAGGTAATTCTGTAGTGGAAGTAGAAAGGCCTATAGTAAAGGTTGTGGATATTTTTTCCCACATGAAGAATGATTTAGGTGATTGCAATCACACTGAGTAGGACCCGGTGGATTTAGAGAAGGGTGAGGAGGCTCACGTTGATGACTCCTTAGACACCAGGTTGCTTTCACCTCATACAGAGGCAGGCAGTGATCAAGGGGTTATGTCCTTGGCAGATGTGGAGGAATACAGATGTGACAAGGGTGTTCTTGTTGGTGATTCCAGCAAGGAGGTCAAGCCACCTGTATTGGGGCAGGGGAAGTCCTTCTTGCTTTCTGCTACAGAACCTTATAAGGGCCATGGAAGGCAGGATGGTGCTAGTGTATTGAGGCCCCTGGACCCAAACATTCCCATTTCTAAGTCCCAATCCTTTTAAAAGACTGGGAGTGAGTAGAAGAATATTAATAACATAGAGGTTAAAGCAGGAAATGTGAACTCTCTATGTAGGTCGCGACCTCTTAAAGAAGTCCTAGGGGTTTAGTTGAAAACCTTTTTTTGATGGTCTGGTAGTTCAAGAACAAAAATTGGCGTATTAGGAAGAAGATTCAGGTGATGACAGTTGAATCCATCTTTCAGTGGATAGTTTGGACCGTTTACAAGGGAAAGGTCCCCACAAACCATGAATAAAGGACGGGGAAAAAGGAAATCATGACTCATGGAAATGCATTGTGTTCCAGGGGAAAAACCCAAGGTATGCAAATACTATTCTCACATACCTAAACAGATGGATACCAGGTCAGCAAAGAAAAGTGTAATTAAAGAAATTAATGACACACAAGGAGGAGAAAGTGGAGATCAAATAAGTGAACCAAGATTGATGGAGGAAGAGGTAGGGGAATATCTGAGGCTCATATTCCACTCTAAGGAAGAAATTAATGAAAATGTCCTTCAGCCCAATGCTTTAGATGAGGATATTCTAAGGATTTATGAGAGAAGGTTGCAGGTTGAGGCCACTAAGGAGATAGAGGAGTGGATAGACAAACAAGACCGAATCATCACCTATGGATCAACCAATGGAAAATCACCCAAGACGAATTCAACCAGACAATGGATAGAATGGTTTCTCACCTCGAAGAAGTCATCAAGGAGAATTTAGACACCCAGGTTAGTACTATGCACTAGGAAGTTTATAGAGTGTCTGAATTAAATAATCTTAGTCTGGTGTTTAATAATTTTGTGAGATCTTTTAGCACGTAATGGTCCTTGTTTTGAAAACTATGGTTTCCCACTTTCCCTTAATGTGGCATAATAAAAATTTATATTTGAACGGATGGATTTGTTTAACCAACAAATATTTGAGAAGGATTTTATCATGAACATTGTAAATACTTTGTGATACTATATCATATATTATAACTACACACAGAGTGATATTGAGTGATACTCTTGATTTTATTGAGAAAATTAAACATTTTATGAGGATATATTTTAAGGGTAAAAAATTGCTAAATTTAGTGTAACACTAATTTAACCACTTCTCTATTTTACCTAACTAGTCCTCTGCTTAATGTAAGGGAACAATTATCCCATTCCAATCACTATACCCAAATGATTTATGAAATATAAATGGTGTATAGGCCATAAAAGCACATACCAAAACATAAATTTGTAAAATCATGTAAAATAGTGGTTTTCCAAGTGACCACCTACCTCATTTGAATCATTATTCCTTTTAATACATCATCCAGTAGCCTTTATAGGTTATCCAAGTCCATCTAAGTCCATAAATAGATTTCCAGTCAATGAAATTCCATGACTCACACACAAAGTACAAACTTAAAGAATTATAATCAAATTATAACTAACCTAAAAAAATTACAATTTAATTCCAAATTTGATTTAATTAGGCTTAAATTCCCCAAAATCACTAGGCACTAACCAAACACTAGAGCCGCATGAAATCACTCTTAGATTGTTTTCCACATTCTCTTGAATGATACAAATAAAAAATAAAACATAATTTTAACCTGATCAATCACAAAAAAAAAATTAAATTATGGAACAATTCATAAAAAATTATCCATAGTTATATACTTCACCAAAAAGTGCATGAAAATGTGTATAATTATTCTTAAGGTGTACTATTTCTAGGTTTCATGACAGCCCCATGGTAATTAGATGATTCCACCATTCATTAGTTGAATCCTCTCAATTACACTAACTCGTGAAAACAAAAATTAGACATAAAAAGTGGAGATCAAGAGAGGAAAATATATTTGGATACTTACCAATAATCTCTAGAAATCACCCCATGACACATTAAAATATATGTATTTTTAATGAGGAGAAAATATGGAGAGGGTTTGGGTTAAATATAAAATATGTAGAGAAATGAGGGCCCCCTCCAAATTCCAATGTTCAAAAATACTAAATTTCCCCTAAACATAATTCATAGATTGGAAAACACAACCCCACTCTATTTATCTTATAAGATCCCAAGATCCCTTTTGAGCCTCACTCTATGTCCAAAATCATAGCTTATGGTGATAAATGTCTCAAAACTCCTATATGTTTTCGGATTATAAAAATTAATAATCCCACAATTTGAAAAATAAAATTTAATCCAAATTTAACAACATTTATAGTTGCAGGGTTTTACAACCTCACCACCACAACACTTCCACCCCCAATGAACCTTAAGGGTAAAAACATAACCTACATTCCACAATCTGGTTCATAGTGCTCTCTAGAATATAAATATAATCATAACTACATATTATAATCTAATACATTCTAAAACATTATAATTAATTTTTAGAATACAATCTCCGAGGTCAACTAACCCACTCAATGTGATTTCCAACTCACCACACCCAGATATATGTGAGATAACTAGATCAATACTGGTACGCAATATCATTTAAATGTTCCAATTCGACTAGATAGATCTCCATTGACCATGTAACAAACTAGAAGATAACATATTTCTCAAAAAAGAACATTCTATCCTTAAAACACATTCATCTTTACCAAAATTATGTACTAAATGTGTGTTCCATCGTAAAACATACAATGACATGTAAAAACACAAACTTGTACACTTCTGACTAACTGTTCAGAAAATATTCTTACTTTTAGCCTCAAACACACTATCAGAATATCTAAATCATTATGCCCTTGCAAATGAAGTAAACTTTTGATCATCAAACTAAACACACCCTAGTATATAAAAATATCATAGAAATAATGCATGGTAGAATCCTTAAATAACAATAAAAATTCTTTATTCCATACCATGAGAATCAATGCACAACCAACATGAAGAATGCTTGGGTCACCTGAAATTTATCTTCAGGATGAAACCTATGCTCAAAATCTATCAAAATCATATTGAATTTTTGATATCACATCCACTATATAATCCAGGTAAAATTGATTTTTTAGGTGCTGAAAAATCTGATTCCATAATTTCCATCCATAAACTAATCTCGCACATCCATTTACATTCACATGAAAGGGTCACATTCCCATGACTAGTGTGTGGATTCTGATAATATTGGTATCCTCATTATTTTACCACTAGATATATAACATCATGTAGACAACCCATAACCCAATCATCATTAACTAGTTTACCAAACTTATGTAAATATAAAACAATTCCTATTGGTGGATCATGAAAGAATAATCCACGAAATTCCTCAAGTCCTTATTAGTAAAAAAAATTATAGAATAAAATAACTCATGGTTCACTCCTAATGATATGACTCCCCTTATACTGGTCATCGAGTGAAACTTCAACATGTTTATGCCATTAGAATATAGGTTCCAATTCTCCCAATCCACACTCATCCCCACCTCCATCCCATGAATCATCCACTCATGATATCACCCTTGATCATAGAGGCCATCAATCTCATTCTCATCCCAAAATATGGCCACTATGCCTATAAGAATGGGATAGCCCCCATATTTCATCATCTTGTATGTCGAATATTACCAATTAAAAATTCCAACATGATGCAAAAATAATTATGAAAACATCCTCAGTATCATTAGGACATAACAGGGGTTTACATCTATATCACCGAATCAAATAACCTGATCCATGCTCCCACGAGTCACATTTTATCAAAACTAGGCTCACATGCCAAAATGTCTAACCATGGTCACACATAGGTCAATATCACTTAACCATAAGTTCCCACAATACTCCTCTTTAGAATTAGTAACTTCACAAGTGAAAAGGTCTATCACAAGACTACCTTTCAACTAGAATTGTAAATATACTATAATAATCTGTCTATTCTCAAACCAAACTATTTTTCCACTTAGAAATATATCTAAAATATATAGGGCCACTCACCACACTAATCCTAGTCATTAACTCAAATATCAATACCCAAGAATTGGACCTCAGTGTTCTTATTAGTAAATGGATTCTTATGTATAGAAAGAACTAAATAAAAATTCACATATCACCTTTCTTTATATAATTTCATAACATCAGGCACTAAATGATTCTCCCCACCTCTAACTCACTAATATAACTTGGAAAACCATTCTATATAGTTAACCACATACACATCACTACACATCAAATATTTAAAGTCTCATGTCATATCTCAAATCTTACAGGGGTATCTCACATATCTCATAAATTGTATCTCATAGGTCATAACCCATTATGTATAATATGGAAATCCATCTAATGTATCTCTATCACTTCTTCGCCAGCACATACATCCTAGTTCTCATATCCACATAACAAGTGTTGCATCCAAAATCCATCCCACTTCATGGGTACCAACCCTCTTTGAGAATCTACACAATATATTACTCCTCGAAGGACCAGGTATTGAGCATAGGAATACAAATATATAATCGAAATTTCCCTTTTTGAGTTGTGTCATCAAGACCATAGTCATATGGTCTAGTTGGTTAGAATATAATTCTGATTTATATGGGGAAACACAATATATGTTGTTACTGGCAATTTATAAAACAAAAAACGAATAATAAATATCTATTGGTGTCTATAAATGAGGAATATAATTCTTGTACTAATCTACTAGTGTCTCTACACATCCCATGTTTGAGTAACTATATCATCTCCATTACCGTCAATAATCTCACCATATAATCCACATGAAGTATTATTAGAATAAACATAATTCATGTTGATCAAGCTGAGTTGAATCCCACTCAGAAATTATATTGAAAAAATATAGTATTAGTTTCATTAAACACTTTATATTGATGAACATATATCATCAATTGTAATAATCAATCTAGAATGCCTATATGTAATGTGGATCTTTTTTTCCAATAATTATTCAAGAATAAAACCTAATTTCCACTAAATAATTATATATTAATCCAAAAAATCATAAATTTAGTTTCACATGAATCACATGAGGTAAAATTATTCTACTATATGACATCAAATCAAGAGTATCAATCCTAATCCCATGGTTACCTTCATATCAATTTGGAATATTTCTCACGATGCACTGGTTTGGGTTCCCTCGCATTATCTAACAAATTCAAATGTCTCCATTATACCATATCACAATAGATAAAGGAATAATAAATCCAACCTTTGATACCAATTTTTCATATCCAGACTCAGATTAATATGAACAATAACTAGATTGAGTGAGACAAGACCTCATACACTCCCCCTTATATTCCAGAGTCTTCTGATTAGCATCAAGGTTCTAGGGAGATTCTTTGAGTAAACTATACCCCAAATATCAATTTATGAAAAAATAGATAAATAATCCTTCCATATCCATAAGATAACATATGATTTGAAAATTTATAAATTTCCAACAATAATATATGAAAATCAAAAAACAACACTTGTAATAAATGAAATACTATAGCCGAGTAGTCATACAAAATCAATAGCCATCCATAGGGATAATGTCATATAATAAATAAATAATATAATAATGTAAATGAGGCATAACTATATTCCCAATAACCACCCCATCCTATTCTCAACTCCCATTAAGGTTATCCAGCTAAAGGATCCAAACATGGGCCTTTGGCCATCCATAACTTGCAATAAGTGAAAGATGCTTGGGTATTAAACACAATTGGCTACAGAATAAGGGTGTGAGTGCAACTCATTCGGGAGCCACTAATTTGATTCGTAATATGACAAGTAAATGTAATGTACATGGATGTGATATGATGAGAATAAATAAATCTGTCCTGAAATAAAAAAAATAACCAGCACTGATCCTTTTCTATATCCATTTTATGCTATAATTTCATCGACCAATATGAGAATGTCTCCAACTATTATAATGACTCATTGTACTAATCCACCAAAGCTTATAGTGATAATTACTTAGATCCTAAACTCACACAAATATATTGTAAGATAAATTGCACAATTAATAGTAGGACCTTGGTAGATAGTGGGACAATAGTCTGCACCATAATATGGCCAACAGGATAGAGAGCGAAGATTCATAGTAGTATGAATTAATGACCTTGCCTTTATATATTACAATCCCATATAATATAGTAGGGTATGATCCCCACACCCCCCATAATTACCCCACTGGGAAAACATGTAATGATCAACTATAGTGAACATGAGATACCAACATAGGGACTAAACACAACCTAATATACCAGAATAAACATACCCTCACCTATTGATCCAGAAGATAGAAGGCACCTCACAAATTCCCCCCACAGTAAGTCCTGCTATATATCACATGAAATAATCCTAAAACATTTTGTCACTAAATCCATGATAGTTCCACCCATATAATCATTTGAAATTGTCACGATCATTGCATGAGTATTTATTTATCATTTATGTCAAAAACTTTTGATGAATTTAACATATAAATCTATTACATATTTGTTTATATATATGTATATATATATATATATAAATTTATATATTATCCTCATGAGTGACAATCTACCTGACCCGTCATGTAAATCTTGATCAAAATCCCGAATCCTGAACCTACTCAATACAACTATAACTATATTAATCCATTAATTGAGGTTTATGTTAAAACCATGATCATCATTTCCCATTTCCTATTTACACTCTCATTCTATGGTCAAAATGTCACTGGGTTCCCACTAGGTTCTACTAGGTCTCATCATGAATGGGATCCTAGGATGGGTTACCTTATCTCAAATACATTTCCTGATTCAAAACTAATCACTCATATGTAGTATGTCCCTCAACATCATTACCATCATTCCATGATCCCACCATCCTCTCAATACATTCCATAATGGAATCACTCTAAATATATGGAGTATATCCTAATATAAAACCCAAGTCATCAATAGGATAGTCTAAACACCAGTTCATCCATTAAACAACAAAAGGCCCAACCACATAGGTAAATCATGCATTAGTGGAAAGAAACACTTGCCTCATGGGCACATATGTAGCCCAAATTTTTACAGCAATAGAGTGGAACAACTGAACACATCCCTATCCCACCATACCAGTTCATCAGTCACCCCTACCTAGAGGACTCTAGGGGTCCTACACCTGGGAAACAATATTATACTCATGGAAATTTGATGGAACTCCTTGGGGTCTATGCATGTCAATGTGTATATGTAATATAAAAGCCTCAACAATTGATGTCCAGGAATATCATGTTGGTTCCCACGGTACATTATGGACATTAAAACTAATTAAATTCATTTTATTTCATTTTATATTTATTCCAAAATA
Source organism: Viscum album (assembly GCA_963277665.1). Classification (NCBI taxonomy): domain Eukaryota; kingdom Viridiplantae; phylum Streptophyta; class Magnoliopsida; order Santalales; family Viscaceae; genus Viscum; species Viscum album. The sequence goes on from OY728127.1 coordinate 597,539,461, forward strand.
CATTTATTTATTTTGATTGATGACACATTAAACTCAACTCGTTGGGTCATTGTAGTGGTGAGGTCATACATCTCACATTCCATAACACGAATTAACAAATGAATGTACTCTAGGGGTATGTCAATGGATCAACTACCTCATAAAAATATCTATACATATTTATCCAATACTCAATAGCTCTTCATAGGCCCTCTAGGACCATTCAATTCCAAAAAACAATTTCTTATCCACGTGAGACCCTATATCAAACCATACATCACCACAAAGTAAATTATAATAAAATTATATGTGATTTAAATAATTTAAAGATTAATTTTAATTCAATTTAATTAAGCCTAGAAGTTCAAAACTCTCTTGGAACACTTATCAAACTAGCACCACAACCGATCACAAATGGGATGACCTCTATATAATCCCATAACCAACCCTAACGAAATACATTACAATCAGAACACATTTAATCACTTAAATAAATTAAACGATGGAAAAAAGAATTTAAAATTAACCAAATCAACACACATCACTGAAATGGTGTGTGATGTCTTGAAAAAATATCATGATAAAACCTTTTTCTAGATTCCATGAAATTCCAATTAGAATCAGATGATTCCACAATGGTCTATAAGAAATGTCTCATGAACCCTAACTGGTACATACTAAAATTACTCTCGAATGAAGGTGGACATTAATGGATGAAAAAACTTGTTGAGACATTCCAATAATCATGGTAAATTACTTCAAACTCCCCCCCGAAACATAGGGGATTGAATGGGAAGAAATCATAGAGGGGGATCTTCTAACAAACAAAAAATAGGGGAAAAATAGGGGCCCTCTTAAAAATCAGTGGGGTAAATCTGTAATTTTTACCAATAAAAAGACCCCACTAGCTGGCAGCTGGGTTTCATTAGCTATCATGTACCTTAATCAACAAACCAATTACAGACCACTAGATGGATGGTGGCCCTTGCCAGTATGGAGGGCCATTGGGAAACCCATGAGATCCTATATAATTTCTATGGGCTATATGCTATTGATAATCAATAGCATGGCCACCCCATCCCCTCATCATCACATTCCAAAGCTCCCATAATCTGTTATAGGCCTCATTAAATGTCCAAAATCACCCATTTAAGGTTATAAAACACACATGATGACATTCCAAGAATCACTTCAAAAAAAATCACTAATGCATTTGAAAATTAAACTGCGTTTGAATTTAATCTCTCTTACAGATGCATGTTCTTATAGGAATTGGTGATGAAAACATAATATTTAGGGGAAAACCATTAACCGACAAAGTCTATACCTTTCCCGCCCAATGGTAATTTTTCCAAGATACCAATAAAATCTTATTTCATAATAATTATTATAAATGACTGAAAAAATTATCAACACTTGAAATGATTCTCGATATAAAAAAAACAATTTTCTTCAAATCCTGTGAAATGTAAACATAATAAATGTGTGCTTAATTTATAATTAATGGTAAATATTTTTTTTAATAAATAAATATCATAAGAGAGAATAATATGATCATATGGGTATAAAATCATAATTGAATTACATGGAAATATATTAAATAATTCACTCCAAATAATATATGAATCATAAAACATAAATCATGGTATAATTATTTTCCCATAAAAAATAAGTCATATGTCTATAATCCTAAGCCATGAGCACAAAAAAATTTCATCAGGATGCAGTAAAAGTGTTTATCATAAAAATAAAGATAAAAATAATTACAATTTGAACATGATACCCGTAATCGTATTTATACATAATCTTGTGAACATAGATTCCCAGAGTCATGTTCATGCATAACTTGTAAGAATAGCTAATCATAATCTTGTTCACGCATTATCTTGTGAAAATATCTAATCACATTAACGTTCCACATTATCTTATGATATTAATATATTTACATAATATATTTGAAGATATACATTAACCCACCCATAACATATTGATAAACCATTGTTATATATTACAAAAAAATATAACAGCACTCATCAAACCTTCATAGCTTAATTTTTCAATTGATATGAAATGGGGTCTCATAACCCATCCTCGGGGCATGTGCCGTGACTACCCCAAGCTCGCCTTCCTTAGGCCAGGGGCTGGCGACTAGCACCAAAGGCATAAATCCAGATAAAAGGGAAGACATTGCCTTTATAAATTAATAAAACACCACAGAGTTCGCAAGTTGAAGTAAACACTAAGTAAGTTGAGTACAAAAGTAAGTGTTGGAAAGTAAATGGGCTAGAATACAAACCCAACTGAAAGTAAAGTACAACTGAAAAGAAAGTACATCAACTGAAAGTAAAGTAGCGAGTCTGATCCATCCTCATGAAATCCCACCTAAAGAGTGGGTACAGATAGTCTCCTATGCTCTTTAGCTCCGGCTATCCGCTTCGTGTACGTCCCATCCAGTGATCCACCTCCAGGTACCGTCCAGCTCCACGAGCTCCCACCTCGATCAGTCCTATCCGTCGCCTGCATCCAACACAACGTAGTGCGGGCATAGCCCATGCAGGGGTGAGTATACGCTACTCAGTAGGGACCCCGAGACCCCCGAAGGTCTCCCAAAATCCACAAAGGACAATCCACAAAGGAAAGATACAATCACGATGTAACAACCAACTCTACTTAGGTATATGACCATACAGATACCTAAGTCATCTATTCCAGCTCAGCTCCAACACACGAGCCCAAATACAACCCATTCCACACAGGAAAAAATAACTCATTCCACATAGGAATTCACAACCCAATCCACACAGGAAAGCACAACCTAATCTACATAGGAAATCACAACAATCATATCGATGACAATGATTGTATGTTAAGACTCAACTGACACAGGTATACAATTTATAAGATGATAGAGATGATCAGATGTAGCCACAGATTCATCTAAGCTGTCGGACCCACATAGGATACAAGACCAGCTATGCCGTCAGACCCACAAAGGATACAAGACCAACTACTCTACCAGACACACATAGGATACAAGTACAGAGTCAAATACTGTCGGACCTACATAGGATACAAGAACATTAGTCAAATACTGCCGGACCCACATAGGTTACAAGAATAGTAGTCATTGCCATCGAACCCACGGAGGATTCCAGTATGGTCGTCGTCGCTGTCGAACCCACAGAGGATCCCACTACAGTCGTCATCGGCGTTGCAGTCGGAGCCAACTCTAGGGTTCCCGCACACAACACGCTTGATTCCAGGAAGGTTCGCTCCACGAGCCAAGGGGGTCCATACATAAACTATCACGAAGTCCAGAGTTGATGTATCACAATGTTCCGCCTCGTCGAAAAATACTCAACACGACGGACGGCGCGTCAATCAGACACCCAGTCTGAGATTTGTTGGCTTATTCGTCTCAGGGGCCCTGTTGGTTTTTAATCTAAAACCATCCCGACCATACTCTAGCTGTGTCCAAACCTCGGATGGAGTAAAGACAAATAAACTATCTCACTAAGAGGAATCCAAAAAACTTGACGGAACGTCAATCGGACGTCTAGAGCTCAAGTTATAAGTGTTTCCGCTCCGAGGGCCCGGTTGGTTTTGTGTTTGAACCAACCCGGGCGTACCCAATGTTTTCCGAAACCTTGAATGTAATATACCTAAAAGACCGTCTCAATGCAAGGATCACTATTCAACTGATGGTGCGTCGATCAGTGGTCCATAGCCCATGTTATGGGAATTTGAACAGATCGGTCCGGAAATCAGGGGGTTCGGGCCCGGTCCGACCCGGCCTGATACCCCCGGGTCAGCCCGTTAGGGCGCGGCCCGGCCAGACACGGGCCTCCCAGCTTAGTGCGGGCGGTCTGACCTAGCGCGGGCCGCGGCCCGGCTCGAGGCCGAGCTGGACACGGAGGGGGGCCCTGTTTTCCCGAAATGGCGGACCCCTGTGGGGTCTGCCCTAGGTGGCTGTCGAGGGTTTCAAACCCCCAGCTTTCGTGGAAACGGCCAGTCATTACGGCCTGCCAGTTGTGCCACGTGGGACCTGCGGGGGGTCCTGCCTCCTTCAACGCTAGTGGCCGGCCACCTCCTGCTACTCCACCGTGATTGAAGGTCGCGACCCCTGTCCGACCGGCACAGCGCGACGGCGCCGAGCCCCTCCACCGCAGGCCGCCCTGGCCATGGCCCCTTGATACTCTAGCGCAGAACGACTGCGCCGCGCCCCTTCGTCCCGGCCCGCTTCGGCTGCTGTTCTATCATTCCTGTGCGGTGAAACGACACCGCACCATCTTCACCACCATGAACAAAAAAGGTAAACAAAAAGGGGAGGAGGATCGGCTGTGTTTGTGTGGTCTGACCTCCTCCCGTTGTGACGATAGCAGATGGCCAAAGAACGAGTATACACAACGACAAACAAGCACAAATTTAATTGATTAAATTTGAACATAACCCCTACCTTGAAATAAGTTCGCATAAGCTAGCGTCGCAGAGATGATTTTGACGTCGGCGTTGACGTGCGTCCAAGGAGGGGATGGCGTCTCACACCTGCTGCGGAGAGGAGAACAACAACACGTCGATTTCTCTTTATAGTGACTACGTTCTTTGTCGATGTCTTGACGTTCTTCAATGAGGATGATGGAGATCTCCAAGACATAGAGTATTCTCTCCAAAAACATAACACAACAAGCTTCTAACCAAATAAAATATGACTCCTCTTATTTTATTACTCATGTCATGCATTTCAGAAACTCCAAGAATCAAAATTGATTTAACTTCATTCAATTAACATTGAGTTGTCAAAATTAAATACAGTGTTTAGGTTGGCAAGTTTAAAGTGAGGGAAAGCCACATAATTAAAGAGGGGGGTTTAGAGGAGTTAGGGAGTTATAGGGAATTTTAAAAGGTGGGGGCTCATGTGGGCCCCACCTAACCTTTAATCCTCTCATGGGAAGTTAACAACCAAAGGGTACCACTCCAACTCCCACACCTAATATCTAACACTTAGAAAAGAGAAATAATATTCATAACGTAATTTTATTTCAGTTACACTTAAACAACAATTTTAAACAACCCTTCCCGAGCAAACTCCACTCCAGTAAAGTTCTTCTTAACAAATTACCGGCGTTGCGGTTTCATCGGTGCCCTCAGATTTCGATTCCAAGCACCAGTTCAAAAGTTATAAAAAACGCTCATTCATTTACTGAAAGTACCGAGATAATATTCGGAATGTGATTCCGTGTACAACGGGCCTCGGAATCAGGCGCTGTCAGAAACAGCGTACTCATAAAATCCCAAATAATTTAAGAAAAAAATTTCCTTCAGATTTATGAGACATTACATTACTCCCACATCAGGGCTTTACATCGATATAAAGATAAAACATAAACTAGGGGAAAAATGAGGGTACTGAGCACGCATTTGAGCCTCCCGCTCTCATGTGCTCTCCTGGAGTTTCTCGTGCTGCCACCTGATGCGCACAAGAGGAATTGACCACCCACGTTGGACCTGCTCCTGTCGATCCTCGATCTCAACCGGGACCTCTTCAAAATTCACCCCGTCATCAATGTCTAGCTCTCTATGGTCGATGATATTCATCGGGTCATGCACTTATCTCCTCAGCTGAGATACGTGGAAGAAGTCGTGCACCCTGTGCAACTGAGGTGGAATAGCCAGGCGATAAGCCATCTCGCCCATCCTGTTGAGAACCTGGAATGGTCCGATGAAGTGCGGAGATAACATGCCGCCGCAGCCAAATCTCTGTAATCCACATCGAGGTGAGACCTGTAAGAAAACGTGGTCGCCATCGTTAAACTCTAGTGGTCTCCGCCTCCTGTCAGCATAAGACTTCTATCGGCTTTGAGCTGTCCTCATCCACTATTGGATGACATGAACCTTCTCTGTCATGGCATGGTCCATATCTGGTCACACAAGTGTTGACTCCCCAGGGTCTGTCCAGCACAGAGGTGATCTTCTAGGTCGGCCATACAATGCCTCGTATGGTGCTATCCCGATGGTGGAGTGGTAACTGTTGTTTTATGAAAACTCCACCAAGGGTAGGTGATCCTCCCAATTGTAACCAAAGTTGAAGACACATGCACAGAGCATGTCCTTGAGATTCTGAATGGTCCTCTCCGTCTGACCATCCGTCTGAGGGTGAAAAGCGGTGCTCAGGCATAGCGGCCTCCCAAAAGCCTCCTGCTACCCCTTCCAAAGCCAGTAAGTAAAGAGAGCATCTCGATCAGAGACGATAGATGATGGCACACTAGGAAGCCCTACAATCTCCTGAATGTAGAGGCGTCCCAATCTCTCCACTGAGCCCTGCTCTCTAATGGGTAGGAAGTGGGCCGACTTGGGGAGTCGGTCGACGATCACCCAAATAGAGTCATGTCCTCTGGAAGTACGTGGAAGTCCATTAAAAAAATCCATAGCTATCACGTCCCACTTCCACTCCGGGACCTCCAAGTGTTGTACTAGTCCTTCTGGTACCTGGTGATCTGCCTTCACCTACTGGCAGATGAGGCATCGAGAAACAAACTCTGCCACAAACATTCTTCATACCCAGCCACCAGTTCTGTCATCTGATATCCTGGTACATCTTCGCTACCCTTGGATGTACCGCAAAAGGGGAAGTGTGAAACTCTCTCAGCAACTCCTCCTGTAATGTAGCTGGTACCATGGTACGTCCCTTAAATAGGATGATGTTCTCTCCTCCTATAGAAAAACCATCAGGTTCCTATCCTGTGGAAATCTGTGCACGTCGCGTCTCATAGTCAACTTCCCCACGCTGTGCCTCTCTGACCTGCTGAAGAAGTAGAGGTGTGACTGTGAGAGACTGAAGGAAGGCGTACCTATCTCTATCTATGAAGGAAATATACAAAGCAGATAACTGCTCTGTCGCCTCTCCAAGAAGCTGAATGCCCATTCTTCTACTGAGAGAATCAACTACTTTATTTCCCTTTCCAGGGGTATTGACTATATCAAAGTCATAGTCCGGGAGCAACTCGATCCATCACCATTGTCTTAGGTTCAGTTCCTTCTACGAGAAGATGTACATGAGACTTTGGTGGTCAGAGTAGACTGTAAAGCAATTTCCCATCAGATAGTGCCGCCACATCTTCAGAGCGAAGACCAATGCTGCTAACTCCAGGTCATGGGTAGTGTAGTTCTACTCATGCTGCCTCAAATGTCGCAATCCATAGGCGATCACTGCCCGCTCCTCCATTAGGACGCACCTGAGTCCAGTCCCTTATGTATCACAGTAGACTACGTACCCTACTCCCTCCTCTAGTAGCCTCATGATTGGTGCACAGGTCAATATCTGTCTCAGCTCTTGGAAGCTCTTCTAACATCTATCTGACCATATGAAGGGTCTCCCCATCTTCTTAAATGATGAATGTGGTGCTGCAACTTTGGAGAAGTCTAGAAAAAATCTATGGTAGTACCCAGCCAAACCTAGGAAACTCCGCCCCTCCGTCACGCTCCAGGGTGGCTCCCAAGCTAGCACTGCCTCGATCGTCGTAGGATCCACAACATCTCCCACCTAATAGATGATGTGTCCCAAGAAGTGGACCTCACATATCTAGAACTGACACTTCGAGAGCATACCATAAAGCCGGATCTCTCGAAGTGTGTCCAATACAACCCGCAAGTGGTAGGCGTGCTCCTCCTATGTAGTCGAGTATATCAATATGTTGTCGATGAAGACTACAGAAAATCGATCGAGGTAAGGCTGGAAGATCTTGTTCATGAGACTCATGAACACTGATGGAGCGTTGGTTATGCCGAAAGGCATAACCAAGAACTCATAGTGGCCATACCGACACCTGAAATCCGTCTTCTGTACATCCTCATCCTGAACTCTGAGCTGATGATATCCTGACATGAGGTCTATCTTTGAGAACCATCATGCTCCCTTGAGATGATCGAAGAGGTCTTCAATCCTCGGAAGTGGATACTTGTTCTTCATGGTCACCTTGTTCAGGTGACGGTGATCGACACACAGTCACAAGCTCTCTTACTCTTTCTTGGAGAACAAAATCGGTGAAGCCTAGGGTGAAACAATGGGTCGAATGAATCCCTTCCCTTGCATGTTCTCCAACTGTACCCGTAGCTCTCGAAGCTCAGCAGGAGCCATCCGATATGCTGTAGTAGATATCGGGGATTTCCCGTGGTATAGGCCAATGTAGAAGTCTACCTCTCTGCTAGGAGGTAGTCCTGGAAAGCCATAAAGAAAAACGTCCGCATACAGATCCACCACGACAGGGAAACTCGGACTCCACACGTCAACTGATCCTAGGATGAGGATAGCCAACTGATGAGTGATCGGTTTTCCTCTCCTCTGCGTGAGTCTGTCCTATGCTTCAAAGGCTCCCTTCTCGCCAGTGAAGGTAAACATGCTCCCATTGGTGCAGACACACCACACCTTGTGCCTAATACAGTCGATCTGAGCACGGAATGTAGATAACCAATCCATGCCCAAGATGACGTCGTAAGGACTCGACGCCGCAACAAGAAGCTCCTAGCCGAAGCTCTCGCCTCCTAGAGTAAGATCACACTGCCGGCACTAATGCATGATCGTCGAGTCTGCTCCCGTAGAAGTCTCTAGCTCTACGGATCGAGCCAACAACTCTGTCAGAATCTTCGATCTCCGAACAAGGGTAGCGGAAATGAAACAATTACTCGCTCTTATGTCTATAAGAACTGAATCAAGGATGGATTAGACACAGATAATACCTTGAATCATCTCTGGTGCGCTGTGGTTGTTTTCCTCCACTGCATGAAGCTGATCCTGCCTCTGTCCACCAGTTCCTTGTGGTCGGGGTGGATCTCCTGGTGGTGGTGGTGGTGGTGGTAGAGCCTCAAAAGGTCGTCCACCACCTGCCTCTCGACCAGCTCCTCTTCCTAGTCGGCCTACTCCATGAAGACCACCACGATCGAACCTATGCCTCTTCTTGGGTGGTCCCTCAACCATCTACTGCTCCTCTGCATGGCAGGTCGGGCAGTCACGAGCCATGTGTCCCTTCTCGCCGCATGCATAACACTGTCTGCTCCTCGGAAGGCTGGCTCTGCGCTGCGTGCCCCGCTCCTCTAAGCCAGTATCCTGAGGTCGTCCGCCTAATCGTCTAGTCTGCTTGGACCCCTGTGACATCCGTCGACTGCCAGCTGCAGAAGACTCCGCTACGTGCCTCCCTGCGTTAGGTCTCGCTGCTGGTGTAGGCTCAGCAAGAAATCTCTCTACAGGAAGGGCTCGCTCCAGTACTCCTGCCTACGTCGGTATGCTAAGGGAGATCATCGATGCCCTGATCTAATGCTTCAGTCCCTGCTCGAAGGTCCGGGCGTGGAATAATTGTTCTCGTACCATGTCTGTGGAGTAGCGCGAGAGATTGGTAAATCTCGCCAAGTACTGGGCTACAGTCATGATGCCCTTCCGTAGTTATAGTAGCTCCTAGATGTGCACCGCACGGAGGGTGGCTGGAATGAACTCTGAGTGGAAGAGGCTCTCGAACATTGTTCAAAGAAGAGATTCCTCATCGTGCACCTGGAGCATCAGGATCCACCAACTACCTGCTGACGCGTGTAGGAGACTCGCTGCAAGGATCACTATGAGATCTACTGGTGTCCCTAATAATATGAAAACTCGAACAACAGCATCCACCCAATCCTCGACTGCCTAAGGGTCCACCACCCCACATAACCTAGGCAGTCTCTGACGTTGAAACTTGTGCATTGCACTCAGGCGACGTGCACTCTCAGCAGCTGGGGCTGGTGGCATCGGTGGCTCGGTGGGAAGAGGTACCGTCGGTGCCTCCGCTGTAATAAGGCCCTGCATTGAGGCCTCGTCGCTCGGTCGGCTGCCGTCTCGTACGAAGATCAGAACCCTAGCTGGATACCATCGTGGAGTTATCCTGAAAAGAGATAGGTGCACCACGGTCAATATAGTATACTTGGTGAGCTGACACAAAGTAATCACAAAGAAAACTCTTGAAACATACATGCAATCAATGTTTTCATGAACTGAGTCGGAAATCAAAAGTCAGGGTCCTGATATATGGATACGTCGGCCGCCACACCAACACTGGACTCCATGGACAGATAAACACACTCAATACTCTTAACATTATTGCTTCGCATATAAGAAAGATCAGAGTCCTGAGTTCTGATGTATAACTGAACTCCTCTGATACCAATTTGTCACGACCCGTCCTCGGGGCCCGTGTCGTGACTACCCCAAGACCGCCTTCCTTAGGCCAGGGGCTAGCGACTAGCACCAAAGGCATAAATCCCGATAAAAGGGAATTCATTGCCTTTATAAAGTAAACAAACACCACAGAGTTCCCAAGATGAAGTAAACAATAAGTAAACTGAGTACAAAAGTAAGTGCTGGAATGTAAATGGGTCAAAATACAAACCCAACTGAATGTAAAGTACAACTGAAAAGAAAGTACAGCAACAAAAAAGTAAATCAACGAGTCCGAGCCATCCTCTAGAAATCCCACCTGAAGAGTGGGTACAGATAGTCTCCTCTGCTCCTTGGCTCTGGCTGTCCGCTCCATGTACGTCCCATCCAGTGATCCAGCTCCAGGTACCGTCCATCTCCACGAGCTCCCACCTCGATCAGTGATGTCCGTCTCCTGCATCCAACACAATGTAGTGCGGGCATAGCCCTTGTAGGGGTGAGTATACACTACTCAGTAGGGACATTGAGACCCCTGAAGGTCTCCTAGAATCCCGGAAGGATAATCTACAAAGGAAAGATACAATCACGAATTCACAACCAACTCTACTTAGGTATATGCCCATACATATACCTAAGTCATCTATTCCAGTTCTGCTCCAGCACACGAGCCCAAATACAACCCAATACACATAGGAAAACATAACCCATTCCACATAGGAATTCAGAACCCAATCCACACAGGAATGCACAACCCAATCCACACAGGAAAGAAAAAAAATCATATCGATGATAATGATTGTAAGTTAAGACTCATATCACACAGGTATACACTTTGTAAGACGATAGAGATGATCAGATGTAGTCACTGATTCATCTAAGATGTCGGACCCACATAGGATACAATACCAGTTAAGCTGTCGGATCCACAAAGGATACAAGACCAGCTACTCTGACGGACCCACATAGGATACAAGTACATAGTCAAATACTACCGGACCCACATAGGACACAAGAATAGTAGTAAAATACTACTGTAAACACATAGGATACAAGAACAGTAGTCATCACCGTCGCAACCATGGAGTATTCCAGTATAGTCATCATCGTTGCCGATCCCACGGAGGATCCCAGTACAGTCGTCATCGTCGTCGCAGTCGCAGTCAGCTCTGGGGTTCCCACACACAGCACGCTCGATTCCATGAGGGTCCGCTCCACGATCCAAGTGGGGTCGATATATCAACTATCATGAAGTCCAGATTTGATGTATCACAATGTTCCTCCTCGTCGAAAGGAACTCAACGCGACAGACAGGGCGTCAATCGGACGCCCCGTCTGAGAGTTATTGGTTTATTCGTCCCATGGGCCCGGTTGGTTTTTAAGCTAAAACCAACCCGAACGTACTCCATCTGCGTCCAAACCTCAAATGGAGTAATCCAAAAAACTGTCTCAATAAGAGGAATCCAAAAAAGTCGACGACATGTCAATCGGACGTCTGGAGCTCAAGTTATAAGTGTTTCCGCTCCGAGGGCCCGATTGGTTTTGTGTTCGAACCAACCCTGTCATACCCAAAGATCTCCAAAACCTTGAGTGTAATACACCAAAATGACCGTCTTGATCCAAGGATCGGTACGCAATAGATGGTGCATCGATCCGTGGTCCGTAGTCCATGTTATGGGCGTTTGAACGGATCTGTCCCGAAATCACGGGGTTCGGGCCCGGTCCGACCCGGCCTGATACCCCTGTGTCAGCCCGGCCCGGCCCGGTGCGGGTGGTCCGGCCCAGTGCGGGCCACGGCTCGGGTCGAGGCCGAGATGGAAGCGGAGGGGGGGGGGGGGCTGCCCCCCCTATTTTCCAGAAACGGCAGACCCCTGTGGGGTCCGCCCTAGGTGGTTTTCGGGGGTTTCAAACCCCCGAGATTCTTGGAAAAGGCCGACCATTACGGTTGGCCGGTTGTGCCACGCGGGACCTACGGGGGGTCCCGACTCCTTGAACCCCGATGGCCGTCTTGGCCAGCTGCCTACTGCTGCTCCACTGCGGGCCGCCGCGGCAGCGGCCCCTTGATGCTCCGACACGGCGCGACGGCGCCGCGCCCCTTCGCTGCGACCTGCTTCGGCTGCGGTTCTCTCATTCCCGTGCGGTGCAACGGCACCGCACCATCTTCTCCACCATGAACAAAAAAGTTATACTATATGGGGAGGAGGATTTGCTGTGTTTTTGCGGTCCGACCTCCTCCCGTTGTGACGATAGCATACGGCCAATGAACGAGTATACACAATGACGAACAAGCGCAAACTTAATAGATTAAATTTGAACTTAACCCCAACCTCAAAAGAAGTTCACAGAAGCTAGCGTCGCAGAGATGATTTGGACGACATCGTTTACGTGCATCCAAGGATGGGATGACCTCTCACATTGGCTGCGGAGAGGAGAAGAACGACACGTCTATCTCTCCTTGCGGTGATAGCATTCTTTGTCGAGGTCTGGACGTTCTTCAATAAGGGTGATGGAGATCTCCAAGACTTAGAGTATTCTCTCCAAAAACATAACACAACAAGCTTCCAACAAAATAAAATAAGACTCCTATTATTTTATTACTCAAGCCATGAATTTCAAAAACTCTATGATTCAAAATTGAATTCACTTCATTTAATTAATCCTGAGTTGTCAAAATTAAATGGAGTGTTTAGGTTAGAAAATTTAAAGTGAGGGAAAGCCACATAATTAAAGAGGGGCATTTAGAGGAGTTAGAGAGTTATCGGGAATTTGAAAAGGTGGGGGCTCGTGTGGGACGCACCTCACCTTTAATCCTCTCACGAGAAGTTAACAACCAGTGGGTCCCACTCCAACTCCAACACCTAGGATCTAACACTTAGAAAAGAGAAATTAAATTCATAACGCAATTTTATTTCACTTTCACTTAAACCAAAATTTTAACCAACCCTTCCCGAGCAAACACAAATCCAGTAAATGTCTTATTAAGCAATTACCGGCATTGCGGTTTCATCAGTGCCCTCCCATTTTGATTCCGAGCAACGGTTCAAATGTTATAAAAACCCGCTCGTTCGTTCACTGAACGTACCAGAGATAAACTTCATAAATTGATTCCGGGCACATCGGGCATCGGAATTAGGCACCGTCAGAAACTGCGTACTCGTAAAATCCCAAATAATTTATGAATAAAAGTTCCTTGAAATTTATGGGTATTTACTTGGGGTTCATGAAAAATTCTTTAAAACATCATCATTATCCTTCTAGAAACATAATTTGAATTAAATAATTAAACAATTTCTCCATTGAACCATAACAACCAATAATTAATGTTGATATATATTAAATTACTTTTATAAAAGCATTATATATATTCTTACAAAAAATAAAAAATATCAGTTCTTGTTAAATAAAAAATCACAGGTCAATAATAATATGATATTCACTGAAAAAATGGAATATTATAAAGATACATTAATAATGAATAATCTAAATAATGGCGGGAAAGATAAATCACGTGGTGTAAATTTTTAAAAAAATATTCTTTTTCACACCTTTATAACAAATATCTAAAATGACCCATATGGTTAATGATAAAAAATTTAATCTTTAATCCTTTTAAAATAAAGTAAATGATAATTGAAAATGATAAAAAAATAATTTAAAAATAATATGATTATTTTTTGAATAGTATAATGAATATTTTCATGGTTTAAAATGATTTAAGAAAAAAATATCAAAATATTAAATGTAATTATTTAAGACAAACCACTTATAGAAATTAAACTAAAATCCTTTATAAAAGAAATAACTTGAGATAGATCTTATATTACTATAATTATAATTTTATTGATGATATTTTATTTTAGAGTTATTATATAAACCATGTAAATTTAATAAGATATACTATATGAAGAATTTCTAAATAAAGTGAAAATGAGATGAAAAACCCTTACCAAGAGAATTACATGTTAATTAGAAATATATCAACTAAGGAATTATGTGAATGAAAAGTAAATATATTTAAAATAGATTTAAAAAATATATAAATTATTGTTTTTATAGTTAAAATAATTATATAGTAACATTATCAGTGATGGAAGGAAATAAATCAAAGAATGTAAAGTGAGTTAATAATCCCATTATTGGATTATTAATGGATAAAAAAATATTTAAAGAGAAAAATATATAAGATTTTAAATAATGAAAATGTTGATTTCTGATAAACTCATTCAATTTATTGTAATTATTGTATTAAAAAAGTTGACAAGGTGTATAATTTAAAATATTTCTTATGAAATGGAAATTGAGAGAGATACCACTTTTGGCTATAATACATGAGTTAAAATTCATTGAATGAAATTAATTGATTTGGAAGTTTAAATACGTTGAATTAAATAAAAACATAATATGATATTTTCATGGGGTATTGAATCAAAATATCATTATGAAATCATAATTCACAAAAAGAAACAAGTGTCAAGGAATTGAAAATTATACTAAGAACAATTACCTTAGATCTCTCCTTATTCAGACTTTCTCCAACTCCCCTATATAATCAAGTTAGGATTAATAATCACATAAAAAGGAATATAATAAAAATTTATTTTTCTATATAAATTCCATTTATAAATCATTATTACACATATATTGGTTGTTTTATGTTAAAATGTACATTCAGGTGTTAACTATTTTGTTTCCCGTACATGTTTTGGTTTTGCGGTTACAATACTTAAATATTTTTCATGGGTTCATCATCTATGAAATTTTAATTATAAATTAATTAATATATTTGAAATATTTATAATGTCCCATATCCATTTCATAGGTCTTATTTGTACTGATCCCATATAATGTTTAAAAATTTCTATTTTTATTTCCAATTGAATTAATAAAGTAATAGAATTTATTGGAAAATATAATTTTGAATATTACTATCAAATTATTAGGAAAAAATATAAAATTGAAAATTATTAATATTATTACAATTATTTAAGTCTTTTTAATCAGGAATTACATAAACAATATACCATATTTCATATAGGTGGTAACACCATCCAAAATAGGAACATGATATAACAGTTGTGTGAGTAAGAACATGTTTTGAATAGTGATAACATAATTTTTACATCAGAAAATTGGTTTGAGTATGTAATACTGCAAAATCAAATTCAAATATAGGTACATAAAAAAGATATATGAAAAGGAAGATAATATATCGTTACATAAATTAATAAATATACACACTTCTACGAAACATTCTTGGATTTGAAGGGATTTGGAAAGTATTTATGGAATATAAGTTAAAAAAAGTTTTCGGGGACACTTATAGATGGAAATATGGTATATTATAAGAAAACTATAACTTATTGGGTTGTATTTGAAGGGATGGTATTTGGTTCCAAAGAGAGAGGAGTGTACTTTCTATTATAATAAGTTAAAAATATGAAAAGCAAAATTCAATCTTCAATCAAGAAGATCGGAAATGTATAAAAATTGATAATAAATAACTATAGGGTTTTATGATATTTTATGATCTTATCCATTTATTAAATATTTGTTTCACCTTTAACCCTAATCCAGATGACAAACTTTTACCATAGAGACTTATTTTAATGAAAAATGATAATACATCACATCCTAACTATTTTTAACATTTCAATTAAATTTTTTTAAATCATTTTAAAAGATTAAATATTGAGAGGTGTGAAAAAATAATTTTTATAAATGTGATTTAAGAGAATGAATTATTATTTTTACAGAAAATATTTTTTTAAGTTTAAAACTTATTTACATGAAAATCATGTATACAATTGATTCTTATGATATTTAATGGATTATAATTTAAAATGAAATATTTATATGACTTATAAATTAATCCAAAACTAAATTATTCATTTTTAATAGTTAATTAAATGAAAATGTCAAAATAAGATTTTTATTTTAATAAAATACATCCTCGATTCCAAAATCTCAAGAACTGATTTATAAATTAAATATACTAATTTAAATTGTATTATTTTAGTTTATAAAGTTATTTTTAGTCAAGAAAAGGGTTTCATATATTTTTATGTCATTATTATATAAAAATGATGCCATAAAATTTTTAGTATTTAAAAATATATATTTTTACAATTAAGAAATAAATCATCATTCTATGAAAAATTCAAAAACTTCACCCTAAGAAAAAATTGACATGATGATTTTGAAATTTAATTTCATTATGTCCAATTAAAATTATAAAATATTGGAATTTAATTTTATATAAAAACATATAATAAAAACTATCTTAATATGAAATTGACATTTTTAAAAATTGGAGTGTTCTTGATCATATTACTTATCAACTACCAATATGTTTTATTTTATTTATTTAAAATTGATTAAATTTATTAAAATAATCTTATAAATTTTGAGAAATTAAATATATTATATAACTACACAATACATTTATAACACACTTTAAGAAATTTCATTTTTTAATATTAAATGAATTTATATTCTCAAAATTATATTTTAAAAAATTCAATAGTCTTATAACATATATAATAATTTTATAAAAACAACAATAATTATTATATAAATAATTAAAATATTTTTTTATAATAAAATTTTTATTAAATATTTATTTACTTTATTTTTTTCCCTATTTTTAATTCTCATAAAGATTCTCCACATTGTATACACATAATGGATTAATTTTTACCTTGAAATATAACAAAATACATCACGGTTCATTTTATTTCGATGTTAAATGTAATCAACGGTACTCAAAACAACGTATATTTAATGGAAACCACAAAATAAAATGTTGTGGTGTTACAGTATGACTCTTCAATTTTTAATTCATAACTACAATCATTATTTTTAACAAATTTTCCAATATCAAATAACTCTTCTATTTTTTTACAATTCTCTTCCACTACATTTTATTATTTAATATCTATCTATTAAATCTAATTTTCTATGATTTTAGATATTATTTATTTATTTACCTATTTTATTTTTCATTTTAATTTATAGATCTATTTTATTTTTCTTCATTATAGGTATATTCAAATGATTAAAATGAGAAGAAATAATGTTTATTAGTTGGTTTTGATGTAAGTTCTTCTTCTTCTGAATATTCAACCCTATAACCTTATTCAATCAATGTAGGTTAAATAAAATCAAATGAATATTTAATAATCACTTCCTTAGAATTAAAATTTTCACCCCTGAATCATGCTTTAGAATATTGAAATTTTTTATATGAATTCCTTTATTAATATTTCCACCATCATGAATTTTGAGAAGGGGTTAAATGACCCATGGTCTATTAGACATAAAGGATTACATATATATCTATTTATATAATTTTTTTTATTCATGTTCTATATATTTTTATTTATCTTCTGATTTTATATTCTCATAATTAGTTTAATTCTTATCTAGATTATAATTTTTTTTCATAATTATTTATTTCCCTTATAAAGATAATCTTTTATTTTTCCTATATATTTATTCACTTTTTTAATGAAAAAATAAAAAACATAATTAGAATCCTGATATTAGTGACTTCTTTGTTTTTCCATAATTTTAACCTATTTATTTATATAATCTCAATGTCATTATCAAAAATATTCTTTATTTTCTTTAAAACTGAAATAGTGGCCAGGATTTCACTCTGTTTATCTTTTATCAATGCCCAAATTCCCAATTTCTCGAAAAATTTACCCTTTTATTTTTATTATTATTAATTGAACCCGCTATATTTCTTCATAATATGTAAAAGTACAATTTACTTACTATTACTCTCTATGGAAATCACTTATTTATTTTTCATCTGAAATGTCATTTTTTAAACATTTAATCAAACATCATCATTACAATTAGGGAAATATTATTTTATTTTAATTATAATTGATCTTCATCTTAGAATTGGTTTCGGTTCCAAAATGATGTTCCTTTACCTTTGAAATCACTCTTATTTCCATAGCTATCATCTACAAAAAACATTTCATTGCTTCTATTAATTATTTGACCATATAAAATAATCTACACGTTTGATTGATCTTGAACATGCACTATCTATATTTTCTAACATGATTTAAAAAATGTTAAAACATGTCACTCTATTGATATCTTCTAAAATATAAATATGTATAAGCTTTACCATATAATTATATCCCCTATAAATAATATGAAGTTGTTTAATCTCTAGGAAAACTATTTTTTTTCTAATCAAAGATCCACTACCTTGTGAGACATTTCTATTCTCTAGAATAGAATAATAATCAATCCATATTTTTAAAATATTAATTTATTTTTCAAACTTTTTTTCTGAGATACTAACCTTCATTCTACTTTTAATAGAATAATTACTACATCTAAAAACCATTCATATTCATGGAAAACTCATAATCCACTTTTTCAAAAAAATTATTGTTCACATTTAGTTATTTCATAACATTAAATATGATTTTTGAATTATTGTCTCTTTAAATGTATGTATGTTCATCTGGGTAATGCAATGAGATCCCACTTCTTATGTTTGATGAACTATTTCTTGTATGTACTAAATATTTATATACTAATTAGGATCTATGAATTTTTTGAAACTGATCAACTATGAAGTCACATTGCATGGTTTTTTTAGTTTAGAAATTTAGATTGACAATGATAATGTACATATTGAAATATCACATGGTTGTTATGAAATTTTAATGAATATATAATTGGTGGAATTCAGTAAAAATAGTATAACTTCTAAAAAATTTCAATATAGATATTTACAAAGTTTATATATACTTTAAATAGAGATTCGAAAATAATATAAATCTTTGATACTACAAACCATGGATGTTAAGGTCTGACTCAAACTCGAGAGGATAGACTGGAAACTCTATCATAAACATAAATCATGAATTTCTATTCAATTATATTACCTTTTATGTTCTTCATTCAAAATAATATAGAATGATAAAATAGAATGTAAAAAAGTATGTTACCGAAATGTTTCTTTAGAATATAATACTTCTTTAGATTTAATCCTAAAATATATTTGATGTTTCATTTTATAGATCTTGTTTTTTAAGGTTGTGAAAGGTACATTTTCAAATTAATTCTTCTTATATTACTTCCTATTGTTCTTCTGTAATGTATTTGACCTGTAATATCTCATAGGGATTTTATAAAATAAATATAAATTTCATTAAATGAGTAATTTTTCACTACAAAGATTAGAACAAAAAAATGATCACTCTAAAATAATTATATCCATATTATATTTAATAAATTCTAATATTTTTGGAAACAATGGGTTTAGAAAAATTATCTTCAAGCTAACATCCAATTCTGATAAATTCAAGAAAAATTTATCCCTTTTATACATGATCCCGATTTATGTAGTTTCATATATATATATATGATCTTGTCTTATAATTTGTGATCTAGATTCCATCAATGTGAAATTTAAAATATTTTATCGCAAACAATTATAATTTTTGTTCAATTCAATAAAAAATCATTGACTATAACTTCATCAATAATAATTAAGTGGAAAAAATTATAGCTTCAATATTTTATACATCAGTAATGAAAACTGATATAGAATTCTTCTTTTTGATATACCTTAAAATTAATACTCACATAAGAATAAAAATGTTTCGATTGTAATTTTCTATTGACTATATAACTTCTGAATTATGCATATAAATAAATTCTAACTATAAATTTGTATTCTGAAGAATAAAAAACCATGAGCTTCAATGTAACCTTTAAATAAGAAATACATGTTTACCTAATATAAAATGGTATTCATTCATATTTTCATTATATATAACAAAAATACATTCAAATATAATAATAAAATTTCAAATATAAGTTATGTATAGTAATCCTTCAATCATACATCTATAAATTTTTGACCTACTCATATGATAGTTTCATCATGATCATACTTGAATGTAGTTGTTAGGATTGTATGAATACCTATTTCATTATCAAAACCCTACCCATTTACATAATTATATAATTTATTGATGATATTATAAAACAATACATTTTTTTCAAAATTTGTAATGAAATTTAGAAACTAATTTAACCCATTATTTCCATTTCTAATTCAATCAGTATAATATTTGAAAAACATTCAGTAATCTATTTTCAGATGAGTCAAAATATTATTCCATTGAAATATATTTATATAACTGTTGTTTCCTAATAATGAAACATGATTAAAATTGTTGGAACTCAATTTACTTTGGTAAAAATATTTTTTATAAGAAATCTAGATAAATGATGGCTCTTGAAGATTTTTTAATTCTATAATGTGTATTGGTGAGCTTAAAAACCATATCATGAAATTTATGATTTTTTAAACTATGAGGTCAATACCATAAGCTTCATCATAAACATACTCATTAATAAAAGAAAACATATGATTTGTTTTATATTAGATGAAATTTAAACAAGCTTTAAAGGATAGTATAATTCAGATATATATAATTCAATCTACTAGAAACATTTTGTTTAATATTATATGCCTTCATTTTGATTTTAACCTTATATAAATTTTTTTCACTTATTATAATAAATTTTAAGGTTTCCATTTAAATTAATCTTTAATACAAATATAGATCCTATAAAAATATAATTTTCATAATTATTAACCAATTTAAAAACCATACTCCAATATAAATGATTAAGTTTCAAATTCATTTCAATTATCCATAGATCATTACCTAATTATTCATTTTATTTATTAGGTTCAAATTATGATAATAAATCTACATGTTCACATTCATACTCTAATGAAAATAATATTTTGATAGTTTAGTAAAAATCTACAATAACATTGTTAATGAAATATTCTTTTAACAATCATTGATTTATAAGAAAAAAATACAATTTTCTCCACATCTTATAAATTACAAATTTCTAAAAAAATTAGTTCTAGTTGTGTAATTATGAAATTCAATACATAACTACCAAATATAAATTATAGGGGGTTTTAAAACACAATCCAAGTAAATTTTATAATTTATAAATTTATAAAATGTATTTTAAAAAGTAATTGTTTCATGATACATCACATGAACAATTTATTTTATGGATTATTAATATTATTGAATAACCTATAAATCTTGTGATTGAGTAACCATGAAAAATTATTTTCATAAATTTTTGATCAAATTTATTGAGAGTACCATTAGTATTTTTAATGATTTATTTTCATTCAAATTAAACTATGTATCCTAGTATTTGCTTTTTTAAATTCTAAAATTCATAATGTTTTTTATGAAAAACATATCAGAGTAAAATATGATTTATAGTGCAGAAATTAGTATTTATAAAATTAGGAAAAAAAATTTAGTAATAAGATATTCACACAATATATACTAGTAAATAACTTAAAGAGTTTCATTTCTTCTTTCAACAACCTTATTAATTTAAATATTCCTTTTGTATTAAATGTTATGTTTTATTCCCTTTTCACTATAAAATGTTCTAAAAGAAATATTCTCAAATTATCCTATAAAAATACTATGAATAATAATTATAATAAGGACTCTATCATTATGAATTATATATATATATATTTAAAATATTTAGTTCTTCTAAATTATGTGATATAAAGAAATCACAATTATATCCATTATATTCATCTTTTAAGAAACATGTAAATTGTTTTTGTATGATACACATAGTTTTATGGGTCTAAAATTATATATACACAAACTATTAAGGATTTTAATTTGAGATATCAGTCTTAAGTTTATGTATAATCTTATATTTCTTACTTTTTGGAAAAGGATCACCCAAATAAAATGAAAAAAAACTTATATCCCATAAGATACATTACAAGTTACTTCTTGGAAAGTTTAGTTTCAATCCCAAAAATAATATCACCTTATATGTTATACCAAATCAAGACCTATCCTCAATTACAATTAGTTAATGAATTTTTTGGTAGGTAAATGTTTCTAAATAAATTTTATAAAAGTTATCATGGATTTTGGATGAGAATATGTGAAACCATTTAGAACCTAATAAAAACAATTTATCAGTCAATTTTTTATAGAATATCCATTGTTACTGTGTTTTAAAATGAGGATGTGATTGTGATTAAGTCATATTATAAAAATAAATTTATAAATTATGAATGTAAAATGTACAGATGAATTAATTAAATTCATTATTTGACATTTCAAAATTTCTCTAAATATTTCATGTTATAAAAGTTGGGCTTGTTTCAAGTCATCTGTTAGGAAAAATTATTATCCATGTACCAATATTTTTAACTTCTACTATAAGAAAAATAATACTAAAAATTATGAAACTAAAACATTGGTACTAAAAAATTCATGGGTTTTGAAACATTATAAAATTAAACATCAAAAACCCACATTTTCCATACTTTTAAATGTTATAAAGAAGAGGCTTCCTTAGAAATATAATCCCTTGTTGTTCTAGAAGATTAATTCTTCTATAATAAGTATCTATATTTCCAATGAGATTGTATTTTAAATATAGTAAATAATGGTGTAATTTATAGAATGATATAATTTGAATTAAAATGTAACTTCTTAGAACTAGAAAAATCCAATCATAGGTGGTTCATTTACGGGATTAATTAAGTCTAATATTTTTTTAAAATATTGACTTTATACAATGATGTTAGATAAAATATTATTTAGACTTTACATTTTATATTTTAGTTTTAATGCCTCATTCTAATTAGTATTAGATAATTAAATAGAAATAGGTTTAAAAATAAACACATTATCTTGATTACAAATATTCTCATTTTTCATAAAAATATTTATATTATTATAATTATATATATCGATCAGTTAATTTTAATTTTTATTGAGTAAAAACAAATATTCCTTTATTTCATAAATTTTTGGAGGGTTTTCATCTACACCATCCAATGAATAGATATCTAAAGTCTCAATAGATAAGGATTCAACTAATTTTTCCACAAATATTGTTTAATTATATGTAATTTTTACGGAAATAAATCAAAAAATGTTCCTCTTTCCATCAAATTCTAATTTAATTTTAGAAGAGGAATATTTAACTACACTATAGATAACTCTATCCTTAAATACACTATTTATATGGAATTGTTTTAACCTTATAATATCTTTTGTCTATTATATAATCATTATCCTTTCTCTCCAACCCTGTAAATTGTGGTTTTATGTACACTGGTTTGTTTCACTCATCAAAAATGAATCTAATAGAACATGGTATTTCAACCCATCCTCTTAATCTCACATTTTTAACTTTTTTATCTCTTATATCGTAATTATTCATAGAATTTTCCATTCATATTTTTCCAATATATTTTCCATCATAGTAACCATATCATTATTAAGTTGAACATTGTTATTATATAAATATGATTAAATATAAGAATAATGAACATACAAATTGTTATAATTGAATAAAAATATAATAACTTTTTTTATATTTTACAACATATCACTTTTGATGGTTTTTATACTAATAAAATGTGATAATAATATTATATTGTTTCAGACCAATAAAATTTTTAGTATCCTCCAAATAATTTCTTTTACATTATCATTTATTTCGAATGAGATCAATAAATTTCTTAACCATATTATTATTTGTAATGTAAAATTATTCAATAGATTATATACTATTAAATGCGATCATAAACCATTGATACATTGGTAAAATTTTCTCTCCATGTACAAAATCAAATGATAGATAATTCGCTTGAAGCATAAAACTTCTCAAGTCCAA
This sequence comes from Viscum album, assembly GCA_963277665.1. NCBI lineage: Eukaryota > Viridiplantae > Streptophyta > Magnoliopsida > Santalales > Viscaceae > Viscum > Viscum album. The sequence continues at coordinate 597,563,366 of OY728127.1, forward strand.
AAAAATAGATGTTCCAAAATGAGTAACATCAAGGTTTTTAAAAATAACATTTTCATTTTATCATAATGAAATATTACTATATATATTCCATTTCATGGAGTATAATTTTTTCCAAACTTTTTAATTTTGTTAAAATGTAGCCTTTTCATTATAACTAAAATTCAAAATTAGAATATTTGAAATCTTGTATCCACAAACCAATTTATAATAATTATCAACTCAATTGTTGATAACAAAATTTATAATTACCTCTCTCTATTATTCACAGTAATAACCTTCAAAGATAGGTGGAAAATTTATAATTAAATTCTACAAATTTCTAATTTCTAAATTATCTACCATATAAAATATTATTTATTTACACACTTTTATAATGAATATAATGAGACAAGTTCTGATACCAATTATTTTCCAATAATGGAAAATTTAAGAGTTGGTGAATTGGAGGCTTATACAATATTATTAAATAATGAGTCATAATGAAATTCAATTTGGAAGTAATAATGTTGACGAAATTATAAAATAATAAAACAAATTTTAAAAAATTAATAATATTATTTACATGGTCACTAAAAATGAATGTAATAGTATGTAAAATAGAATAATTATAATTAAACAAAGTTTAATATAAAACATTATGTGATGAAATGGGGTCTTGAATTGTAAATTATAAACACCCAGAAAAACTTATCAATAAAAGTATTTATAAGTTCTTAACCCAAGTAAATATTCTCCTTTGATCCATATCAATTGGAGGATCAATACATAGAACTTAAAGTAATATATTCTTAGTTAAAACATCATCGATGGTTATGTTTGGAACAAAAATATCTTATCCCTAAGGTGTCTTCATTTAGAACATTATAAAATAATATCTATTCCTTAAGACATATTTAATCATATGATATTGGAAAAAAATTTCATATAATAGAAATTTATTAACACTTTTAAAAAATTAACCTTTAAATGGAAGTACTAAGAACATAGAAAAGTAATAAATAAATTGATTCACTCTAAATCATCGGGTTCCTGATCAGTATCTCATGTATTTATCAATATATTAGCCTTATTCCATCTGACCTTGGACTTCTATTTATATGGATTTTTTTGAATCACTATTCACGAATCCTGATGTTTAAGTTATAACTCTAGAATCACTGGATTTTCCTCAAACTTTTTCTCCCATTTATATATGTTTTATGATTATATTTATGATTTTTTTTAATGATTATAATTTATAAGGTATATATTTTAGAATTATATAGTAATTCAAAAATATATTTTATTACAAAAACATCCAAAAAATATTAACTGAATAAATTTTATGTATGAAATGTGTATTGGGATTTATCCAAACTAAGATATAAAGGATGTAATTTTAGAAAAATGAATCAACATGTCATTTATTACTTCTTTCAAAATCTCAATTATTAAATATTATATGGATCTTATATTTACTTTTAAATTTTTTAATGAACTAACTTTTCATTCAGTCCTTTAATTGTTTTTACAGTGTCCCACTAGGAGGGTTTAAGAGACTGCCTACCGGGGTTTTCCATCTCCACATATTTTGTGTTATGATGTCATAATACTGTTCATAAACAATCAATAAGGAAATTTATTTGTAAAATCATGTTTTCATTGGTTCTCTATGTTAATGTTTTTTGGTTATCATGTTGGGTGTTTCTATTATAAAGATGATTCCTTCCAATTTATTTTGGTCTATCTTTACTTTTAGGGTATTAGCCTCCTATATTTTCATTTAATTTTAGTGTTTGTACCTTCTGAATTATTATATATTAGTTTATATCCAAAATATTTTATTCTATTGTTGAGATATATGATTTATTGTTGTTGTATTTTTTTAAGGTGGTGGTATTTTTTTATCATTTTATATGGACATGCCTCTCTAAGGAATGTTATAACATCATTGTGGTATTAACCAATACCTAGACTCTTGGAGGTGGCCTTAGGGGGAACATTCATCATAATGATTATATCATAGGGGTTATCAGTGGTCTAGGTCATGTTGAGGGGTAACAAAAAAATGTTCTATTCTAGTGATGGTGTTTGGAGTAATATTTCTTATAATATTTGGTATTATAAGATTTTTTGGACAACATTATTTGAGATATTTGAATATAGTTTTTCGATCAGATAACTTCTTATTCAATTATTTGTTCAATATATTCATATAAAAGGATTATGATAACATACATATTAATTTTTTTGTTTAGAGAATAGTTTAAGGGGTATATTAATATTTTTCTATGCACCATATATTGATAAGGGTATTACTATTTTAATTATGTTGTATACTAATAGTAGTGAGGTCACTATGTGATGAGGATGTGGTCCTTCTCGTGGAAATATATTGATTAGAAGAAAGATATAATCCTTTTATATATATATCAAATGATCGAATACTCATAGTATTGTGAGTTTTTCTAGTTTTATTTTATTTTATATTTGGGAATACCACTTTTTAGTTATGTTTCTCAGCATAACCCTAGAATTTAGGTAGGGAATCTATAGGTCTTGAGTGATCAATGTATGTTTAGGTTTGGTACCCCCTTTTTTATATTCCTATGATATGGAAAATGTCCTCCATATACTTGATATGGTAGGGTAATCCCTCATCTTTTTATTTTCAAAATGGTGTATGTCCCATGTGTAATTGGATGGTGTAGTAGTACTCTCATAATGGTCAATGTTCTTATCATACATTAAAAGAGTTTATAATCATCCATCAATTGGGGTTAATGTCTCTATAAACATACTTGGTACTCCTCTAACAAATTTGGTGGGGGTCCTCCATTAGTTTATTAATTAATCCACTAAAGACTAAAAAGTGAGTCCTCCATAAGTAAAGTATGTACTCCACCAATGATTGGGGTAAAATTTCTTTTCTATTAGGTTCGTAAATCCAATGAATTGATTCTTATTTATTCAATGATGTGCATACATTCCACTATTGATTGTTGAATTTGGAGTTCTTGACGATCATGAAATTATTCGTAGATACCTCATGGAGAAGGGTTCATTCCTATAAATTACAATGTTTAGTATAGTGTAACATGTTTGGATCTATTATTTAGGGAGTGATGGTTATGGTAATATTTATTTTAGGGGAGATATCCTCACGTATATGGGATTTTTTATATATTTACATTTAATTGTTAAATAGATATCCTTATTTAGTGGGATAGTCCTATTATTTGTTGAAATATGATTAATGATGATTGATGTATCAATTAATCTTATATTTACTAGGATTTAATTAAATTATCCTCTTAACACTTATCTTAGTCAAAATCATTCCAGGTATTTTAGGAGTATACATTTATGATCAATTATTTAGAGATGATTATTTATATTCATGGAATTTTAGAATAGTTTTCCAACATATTCGTATACTCCTCACCCATCCATTATTTTTCTTGTGAATCCATATAGTGTTGTTTTATTGACAGTTCTAGGAATTTATATATTCAAATGTAGGTAAATGATGTGGTTCTTTAAATAGATGGTGTAATGAGCATAAATAGATTTATTGGCATGAGTTCATCTATTGCTGGAAGAGTTAAGTTAGTAATGTGACATATTGATTCTTATTAATGTATCAATATAGATGAATTGAGTTGGTTTATCTCAATAGATAATGGGTCTATAGTAATCATCAAGTGATTATATAGTTATATGGATCTATTATATGAAATAATAATCTTTATAGTGAGTCTAATGGGTAATTTTATGTGACAATTCAGATGGTGTGATGAGGAATAACACTGGTCTAGAAATGGGGACCCCTATTGGTTTTCTTATTTATTCAAGAAATGATTAATCATATATAATATATATGAGAAATTTATATGGTATGTTTTCCCAATTTTTCGGGATTGGGATACTCATGTATTCTCTTTTTTATCCTAGGCTTTATTATAGACTAATCAGGGTCCTTTTAATAGTCCCATATCATCCAATTTATATTATTCAATAAATGGTTTTTAATGAACATGTATATTGATGTATTATAGTTTGAGGATGCTAAGATTATTTCTATAAGTGATCAGTATTAGATTAGTTGGGTTGGTATTTAATTTCATATAGATTCAGTGTTTACATGGGTATGATATTATCACGAACTAGCCTGGGATTCCATCCAAACAGACACCTTATGAGGCCCATGTCATGAATCGAAGGGCATTCCTAATCTCCATTGGCTAAAAAATAGTGTCTTAGTATCAACATTCACTTTTTGGGAATTATTTAACCCAAGGTAACAACCATTGTTATTCAACAAGATCAAAACACCATCACATTCAATAGCTATATCTTAAATGAATACAAATATAATATTTTAAACATTTTATAACATTAATAAAATCAAAAAAACATCATCCATGGAGGGGAACTAAATACACCACAATGATCTTCCATGCTTTAAGATGGTAATGACCATAAAAACACCTCCACCACGACCTGTAAAAAGAGGAACCACTAGCCTCCCGACCCACCACCACCACTACAAAAAATATTTCTTTTACCCAGCTCATACCAATAATGATTAATATAAAACTGATGTAAAATGAATGGTGATATCCAATACATAATAGGATATCCCCCAATGAAAGGGATTCCATTTCAAAAATATTAAATGAATAATTAACATTCATGATTTCGAAAAGAGATTTAAAACATTTATATTAATATATTTTAACAAAAAAATCTTGAAAAAAATTATTATTTGAAATTAAAATTAAATGATGGACCACCATATGATGATAGTAATAACAACATCATACGAGCACCATGGGTAATCCATAAAGGATTTAAAAATAGTTGTACCCTAGAAACCACATATTTTGATGATATTGTATAGTAATATTTACCCGCAATTTTCTCATTCACAATACACTGAGTTGGAATACATCTCAATTTATAGTGGTTTATAATAATCATAGATTTTTCAGTATTCTAGCATCAGTCCTATTAGATGGAACCAGGCCTCGGCCCCAACGATCTGACTAGCATACTAGTTATAGTCAACCCACATAGTCACTTAGGATTCCCTTTTTCTAAATTTAATCATCTAAAATCACAAAAACCACCTGTTTTATATAAATGCACCAAACAACATGAAAAAAACGTAAAAACAAAATTTTCCTTAAGAAAAAACTCTTTCAAATACTTATGGACACAAAATCTATTTGAAAACATACATCTCACTACCAACCAATTCCATAAAATAAATTGAAAAGCACAATAAAAACTGAACACATGAATCCCAACGAATTTCATTTTTAAAGTCATATTTCAATCCATACACACCTTGATAACATTTGAAAACAAATTTCTCACCACTCTCACAACCCATTGAACTCATTAGACAATATAATCAAGCATACTAAAATCATCTAATAATGATAAATCATGGAATCACCTAAGATAATCTTGGATACTGCTAGAATTTGGTGGTAAACCACAAATGAACCATAAAAAGACACTATAAAGAAAATATCATACTTAAAACAACAATATTTAACCTAAAAATCATTATTCAACCCTTGTTGGGTCAAAAAACTGATAGAGGGAGAAGTACACAATAAATATATAATAAGAACCCAAGAAGATAGAGAATCCAAGGAATAAGGGAATTACCTGATGATTCCTTGAAGATCCACCCCAAATCCAAAAAGTTAAAGGACATAAAAGGATTCCAAGATAAGGGGAGGAGGTTATCAGGGATGGAAATAAAAATTTGGGGTGAAATAGTGTGTACTATTGTTAAATCAAGTGATTAAAGAAAGGAAATTACACATTTTTAATGATGTGGACATGATACATGGTTTGGATGCATGTTTTTTCAAACTATGTGGCAAACATGTCGATGCTACATTAGATAGAAAAGGAGGCTGAATGTTCTCTTGGGGATGTTTGGATGATAGTGTGGCCAATTGTACACCCCATAAAGAACCACTAGTATGTGTGCATGGGGAGCTGCTCACCCATGCATTAATCCATATGGCCTGGATAATGCCACTATTAGAGAGAACTTTCTATGTGGGGTTGGTGCATGGTTTCTTATAACTGTGTACCACATAATTTTATTCTAAAACCTCCATTTTTAGAAAAAATGATCAAAATGATATGAAACCATTTTAATAAAGAATTAACAAGAAAATATCTCAGAAGGAAATGATGTATGTGAAAATTCTTCCCACTACGAGATATTTCTACACTTGGAAATTTATATTGATGATTGATCTGAGAATAAATACAGGTACTACTTATCATTGAAATATTTCCCCTCCCATACCTAATGCTCATCATTCCCAGATTTCCAATGAAATTAGTCCAACAATAATAAATTTCCATAAATACCTTTATAATGGGAATCCACAATCCCCACTGGCCACTCAATCATAGACAAATCAGATTCTGTCTCCAATTATTCCCTATTTAGCGCATGATACCTATTTTTATTATGATATTTCAGTAGAGCAATATGTAATACGTTAATAATTTAAAATATATTAGATGGAAGATAATATTATTATACCACCCTACCAAATCTCTTGGTAACCTAAAATTTATGAAATACCTCTTTTTTATCTTTTCATTCATACCAAGTTGATTATGACCAAAACGAGGGGACACCTTTAAAAACACATAATCACCAACGTTGAATTAAAAGGATCAATGCCTCTGATTGGCATAATAATTTTGGAGGATCTTCACTATTAAAAAAAATTTCTTGATCAATGTGGCTTTATTATAAATTTACTACACAAGTATCATTCCCATCAATAAGGTCTCACCAACCTCAATCCAAAAAAGTGGTGACCGACACAGATGGCCATAATGTGCCTCAAAAGGAGCCACTGAAATTGAGGATTGGTAACTATTTTTTTATTCCAAATCGAGCAACCCCAAATTGATATCTCATGTGCCTCCAAAATCCAACAGACATACACATGGCATGTATTCCAATATCTCATTTAGCCACTCCATCTAAACATCCATTTGAGTACAGTATACCATGCTCAACCTGGATTATGACCACATTTCAATTAAAAGGAATTCCAAAACCTAGGAAGTAAAATTAGGGTTCCTATAGGAAACATTTTCCGATGACACGACCTCAAGCTTCACTATATCCAAAATATAAATCCAACCTAATTCGGCCATTTTGGATGAATTCTTTATCAGAATGAAATAGTCCAATTTTGTGAGACGATCAATCATTACCAATGTCTTGTTCCATGCATAGGGTGTACTATGTTAACCAATAATGAAATATATTGTGATCAAATCCCATATATATATGTAGTAATGGTAATTTTTGAACCAAACAAGGGGGCCTTAGGTGTTACTCTTTAACCTTTTGAAAAAAATAACACCTTGATATGAAGTCATCTTTATCCCATTTCATTCATAGCCAACATAACATAATACATGCATAATAAAACATATTGATGGTCCTAGTATTATTGGACCACTAAGACTGGTTCCTATAATATATTATCAAAATATGTTGGGAAAACAAGAACCAGGAACTATCCCTTAAAATAGAGAACTCCTTAAGCATTCAATGGCCATCTACATGTAACCTTCCCATCATTTAGAAACTACATATAAAACTGTAACATAACATCACTAAGATTATTATTATGAATCAACTATAGAAGGGACGGTTTTAGGGAATTACTGGACAAGAACACACCTCCAAATTTCTATTTATCCCCCACACACATCTAGGAAAAATACCCATCAACGTATGATTATCCCTTTACCTTTCACTACCTCTACCAAAATTTTCCTACTCTAGGAATCTTCCACCTCATTATATTTTCCAAGGATTTATACAATAACAAAATAGATCCCTAAATGTTATTCAAAAAAACATACCAACCTTAAATTATGATATTTATTAGGGGGAGATGTAGGCTAAGATCTTATTATCTGAGAAGACCGTGAACTTGTACCCGAAGATATATAGACCCCATGTAATCAAGGAATGCATCATTGACAGTAATTACAGATCACTGGTTGGGTGATTATATTCATGTGGTCAAAATTGGTGAAATCCAAACACCACCGCATGGTCATCTTGTATTAGCACCAAACCAATACCCAAACACAAGGCATTATAGTAGACTACATATCCATTTAAAAATTTAGGAATGATCGAAACTATGTTTCTGGTCTACCGTTTTTGGGGATCCTCAATGGATTCCGAACATTCTGGGCTCTACTCGAACCTCACTCATTTATGGGAGAGCAACATCGAGGGAGAATAAAGATGAAAGAAATATATAATTAATAGAATGTACAAAATTTCCATTCCTAGAAAGGTCTTAATTTCAATAACATTCATCAGCTGATCTAATGAAATCATTGCAATGATCTTCTCAGGGTCCTCCAAAACCCCCCATTCTGAGATCACATGTCTGAAAAACGTTACATCCCTAATCTAGAAAGTGATCTTGGAGAAAATATCATAGGGGAAATGACATAAATGGGTACCAAACATGATTATCAACTACTGATAAAGGATACGCTTGGTTCCAGAGTAGTCCAGGAATCCATCCCCAAACCCAACGATGATAAAGTCATGATATAGGTGTATCAACCAATTCACGAGTTCCATTAAAAGTGATAGAGTTTTATTCAACCCGAATGTTATAGCCAAATACATGAAGTGTTCGTAACTATAGTGATGGCCATTTTTTGGGACATATGCCTCTCTAAATATGACCTGGTGAGAATCAGAACACAACTTGATTTTGGACAACCACCTAGCCACCTTGATTCTGTCAAAAAGGACATCAATAGGGAGCCAAGGGTATTTGGTATTGGTATTCACCTTATTAAATTTATTGTAATCAATAAAAAAATGAATATAATCGTAGATATTAATTGAAAATAAAACCACAAAGGACCAAATTGATACACTCGAATGAATGGATTCATTAGATTCCAAATCATCCATCTATATCATTAATCCCCTAAACTCGGTGGGGCCATAACTTATGTGGGATGAGATGTCGACTATTTCCCCGGTTCAAAATAGATGGTGGACACTACTTCCCAGTCAATAGGAAAACATGAAATTTCATCTAGAAATACCTCTAAAAACTCACCAACCATAGGTCATAATCCACTTTCACAACCACAACTGTAATCCTGCAACATGATAGATGAGATCTAGAAAATAATTATCCCCCAATCAGAAAGTGGAGGTCCATCATGCCCTGATTGAGGATCCCATTCAGCTTAAAAATCCTCAGTACCCCCATCAGGATCCAAAACATTACTCACCAACTATAGAAATAAATGTGCATCCCAAAGCACATCATCATATGCATATCAAGTTTCAAATCAAATAGTTCTATCCCTAAAACCTAAAAATCACATTACTTCTCAACCCCTAACATGGTGAGTTTATAAGGCCAAAACCAGAAACCCTACTCGCGTTTCTCACCATGCTGCCTAAATAACTCCATCACATATGGTGAGAGGTTAGTGGGTAATTTCAACGTATCAACAAGATCTTAAGTGATATAAGAAATAGAGGAAACTATTTAAAATTGAAAAAAAAATTATTGATTATGCAGTAATAATTGTACCTCAAACCATTGTAGGTTCTACATCGGATTCCCCTGGGGATTATTCCATAAAATGAGGATTCCTCATATCTTCCTAATAATAAGAATACCTGCTGACCTGTGGCTCGGTCTTATGTTAAGTATTCACTAAATAAGATCCAACACTTTTACCAAGACCTCCAGATCACGAATAAGCTATCCTATATGGATCTAACTAGGATGGAACCCCTTTGTAGGATATTAAACCTGAAGAACCTTGATATGAACATGTAGATCTGAAAAATCTCTACAAATGTTCCTACATTCCACAAAGATGGAATGTACTAGGTGGATCTAAAAATGTGGACTACATGAGCCCCATTATCCCACATTTATAGAAAAAACTATTATTACTTATGAAGCTTCATTCAAAGGAGGACGAGAAGGATGGATTGATATATCACATCAAATATTTTCTTTTTTATCCTTCCTTATCTTCTTTTTAGTCGAACTGTCACTACATTGACACCTACTAAAACTAGTATAGAGAAACCAAACTCACCAGATTGGTCAATATCTACCATTAAAGCATGATCAACTACCTAAAAATATGTTTTCAGTTTAAAAAAGAAGACATATGATTATATATCCAATAACAACACCATTTAAAACCAGTGAGACTTTATTGTATCACTAGAAACTACCACTATTGCGAAGCAAGACATCCTAGAAAATATTTTGGCATAATCCATCATGGTCTGATCCCCTTAGCGAGGATCTATAAACTAAAATGTCTCAGATAAGTACAAGGTCTTAGTAGAATATTTCTTATTCAACATAACCATGAATCCCTTCTAACCAATTTCCTCATGATTCCTAGATTGAACCCCTAAGTCCCACCACCACCAATTGGTACCTTCCAACAAGAATGAATCACACATCAACATGACTACACCATGAGTTTTGATGAACCTCATCATTATTACAATATTCTCAATCCAATCCTCTTCCTCCTGGGTATTCGTATATGCCCCAAAGTTTGGTGGTTTGTTCTTGAGGAACTCTTGATCCTTGTCATTTAATCGACATGGTTTGGATTCCCTGGCCTAATAAGGACCAACACCCACTCCATATCCCGAGTCTTGGACATCCCTAAACATTTCCTCCACTGGTCATTGATCAACTGGTGAAGGATAAAATTTTCTAGACTCTTATAAGGGTTTGACCGGATGACTTCAGGGTGGAATCTTGATAAATAAATTGATAAACACATGGTATCCATAAATACCATAATCAATAAAACATTCTGAATAAGTTTCAGCAATAAAATATATTTAAAACACATCAATGAATAAAAAAACTGAGAAAAAACAAAAACACAAGACAAAAAACATCACCCCCACCTAGTGTCCATGCATTTTAGGCATCCTATACATCCCACCTTGAGGATAAGTCAAGAAATTCCCAACACCCATGGTGGATCATTTTTTTTTCATGAGGTGTGTTGGCTAGAAACCAACATGAAACATGAAATTTAATACCCCATAGTAATATCTCATGTTTCTCCAGACACTCCCAAATATAATTGACCACAAAATTTAGAAACCTATTATAATTCCATTTTGTCATGAACCGAATCGGGAAAACATCTAACTTGATTCCCAACCCGACACCTAGCATGGACTGAATGGAATTATTAGTCCCCACAGGCTAGAAGCTTTTGTTTGGGTATCACCATTTCAGTTTTTTGTAATGATTCCGCCCAAGGTAAGAAACCATAAACATTAAATAACATTCAAACACCATAACATTCAAAAACCATATAAAAAAATACAACATTCTTGTGTTAATCATTTTAAAACCTCCACTAAAACTAATAACATCAAATTAGAAAGGGAAGTATCTAAACTACCAAGAACCTCCATGTAACAAGAGGGTGAACATGCTCAATGCACCTCAAAAAAAAACCTAAAAAAGAGGAACCACTATCATCCTGATCCACCATCAACACCATGGAACAACATTAATTACCAAGGTCTAACAAAACATGATCTAAATACACCAGAGGGTGTATGTAGGGTGTGATCTAATTCACAATAGGATATCTCCCAAAGAAAATGATTCCATAACAAAAATTTATAAGAAAAATTTACATACATGTTTCCAAAAAGATATCAGAATCATTTCAGATAAAAAAATTTATGGAAATAATTTTCATGAAAATTATTCGTTGAATATCAAATGAAATCAAGGACCAATATATGAAAACTAGATGTAAAACATCACAAAATAACCATAGGTAATCCCAAAATTCACACTATAGTGGGACCATATGAACCTCATAATTCGGTGACATGGTACAGCAACCATGACCCACAATATCCTCTTGTATGATCCAATAGAGAATAATTCATCCAAATTTCTAGTGTCCTATAATCACTTTCATAGTTTAGTTAGTGTTGTAGAATCAATCCTACTAGAAGGAACATGGCTTTATCCCATCATATCATACTAGTGTACTAGTCATAATCTTCCCACATAATCACCTTGGATTTTCTTATGATCAATTTCATCATCTCATATTCCATAAACCCCCACAGTCACATAAAAGCACCAAAAAACATGAAAAGACATGAATAAACACCATTTTCTATAAGAAAAATCTGTTTTAAATCCATAGTCACACCAAATTCATTTGAAAACAAACTTTACACCACTTAAACAATCCATAGAACACATTGAGAATCACATCAAATAACAAAAACATGAATCCCAACCAATTTCATTTGGAAAATCATATTTCAAACCATATGCACCTTGAATCATTTTTCAAAGACATTTCTCACCATCTAAATAACCTATGAAACAAATTAAAGAATCACATCAGGAAAACTAAAATAATATAATAATTTTAAATCATGGAATCAACAATCTTAATCTTGGAATCTTCTGGAGTGTTGTTAAAAACAAAAAAAAACTCATCATAAGAAGACCCTATAATAGAAATATCATACCAAAAACATCACGATTTAACCCAAAATATGATGATTGAGCCCTTATTAGTTAAAAACTATTGGAGGAAAATGATCCCAAGAAAGAAGAAATTAGAACACATGAAGAAATTAAAAAATAAGGTTATAGCAGCTTACATGATGATTCCTTGAATATCTAAACCAATTCCACCAAGAGAATTGAGATCCAATGAATTCAAGAGAATGAGATGAGGTTCCTTGGATTGGAAATACTGTGTGGGGTTAAATGTGATAGATTTAGGGTATAAATAGGGAACTGTAGAAAGTTATCTTCCACATTATTAATGACCTAGACCAGCAACATTTTTTGTCGTCATGGTTTTCCAAACCATGGAGTACCTTTGTTAAACTTCCAATCAAAGGAAAATGATTCTGCACAATCTCCTAGGGAAGGGCACATGACCGAGCAACTGAGCATACACCCCAAACATAATGAATGTTATGGGATTATCGTCTTCCTTAGGATATCGTATGATTTTTACAATCTGTGATCTATCTATGTTCCACCTTATGTTTTTCTAAATAAAATCAATTTTTAACAAAAAAACTCACAAAAAAAAAGATATTGAAGAGATATAAGACCAAAATTCTTAATAAAATAGTTAAAAAATAAATCATTGATGTGATAGAGTTAGTGATGTTGATATATAAATCAATATGAGGGTGATGTGGTGAATTTTATGATGCATAAATTACAGAGCTTAATGTTGTTAAATTGGAAATCTGGTGAAACTACTTCCCAAAACTCTATACAGGTGAGTATTATGAAGCTATTTCTAAAATGTACCTTACTGATAAGCATTTAAATATTTATTCTTCATGGTTCTTTCAATAAGCATTGACCAATGAATGGGAAGGTATTATGTGAAATGTCCATGGAAGGTAAATGAAATATTATTTTACATGTATAATGAGATTTGGAATTAAAATTATCCTAATCCATAGTTGGGTATATGTTAATTGAGATTCTAGAAATGAAAATTCAATTGGAAGTGATAGGAAGAAGATACATTACCAGATTTACTGTGTTTTAGTTTTCTATAGATGTAGAACCTCAAAAAATAGTGGATCTGTGTGTGATGGTTCATCATATTATATAAAGAAGGTTCTAAAAAATTTCATTGATTTAGGGATCTAGTTGTTTACTTTTCATTGAAGGAATGCTTTAAAGGTGGGACTAATATAGTGAAACAAAAATTCGAAGGAAAATACACAGATATTTTTTGTGTTATGTATCCCAAAACCACATTAATGTTGGTATAATGGTACATTAACCCTAGTAATTTCCCTCAAAAATATTTTTTGACCACCCCATTAACATTAGGACATAATGTTCACCCTTACGTATAATTTTTTTGGGAGTTTATAGGGGATGGAATTTTTAGAGTTATTTAATATTATTTTATTAAATATTTTTTCACTTATGTGTAGATGTCTTCAAATATATTGAAATATTTCAGATTAAAAATATGAAATCTTAATTTTACTATCAATGAACAGTTTTTTCAAGAAGATTTATAATTATCATTCATGTTTTATTCATCAGTTATGGATCATTTTAGGTAATTAAAGATTTAAGTATCTGACCTTTACCTAAAACTATAATTATATCCTTTAATTATATAATTATAGTTATAAACCAATTGAAATTAGAAAACCAAAATTGAACTCAACATCACATTCTTCAATGAGAAGATGATTTTAGATCATGAATTGAGGTCGTACATCATATCATCAACAAATCTCCAATGTGGTAAAGACATATTCCAAATTCTTCCTCCCTTTTTCATGGATTTTTTAATATTTTATATCATTGGTAAATGGATCTTATGATCATATATTACATTGTGATTAGTATTATTATAATATTTCTAATTTATATTTTATTTTTTTATATTCATTGATGAAATATTTTGTGAAGTAGAATTGGGTGTATATATTTGCTTTATCCAAATGTGGTATGGAACCACTGGGTCGGTCAAGATTATAAAGAGCATTTATTTGAATCTAAACCTACACAAACATGATGTTTCCTCTCATTATTCCCTAATTACTCTCTTTGATTGGTTATCATGGGCTTACAATGGGTGTTGATGGGTGTCTAGACATCCTTGATGAACATGAATCCTCTCTTTCTTCACTATACTATTTCTATATCTTCTACCTCATGATTAACTAAACACCTCCAACTTTCACAATGACTAATATTTTTAAGGAGGTAGTAGAAAGCATATGTATAGGCTGGAACCAGGGGCTCTAGTGGTGTGGACGTGGGTGATGAGACATATGAGTGGTGGTTTATAGGGGGAAATGGTGACATTTGAGTATAAAGGTGGTATTTATTGTGATGAAGGATTGAATAGAGGGGGTACAGGTGGAGAAAGGATTTTGGAGAGGGGGTATTTCTATTAAGTGTAATAGGAACCAAAATAACTAGTACTATAGTAATATATCATGATAGTAAATGAGGGATTTGTATTTTAAAAAGGAGAAAAATATGACACAACTTGTATCATTTATGTATATTACTTGTTTGTCTATGATATGTAACCGAGATGTTTGAGTACACATTGGGTTACCCTTCAAGAACATGTAACATGTGGTCAATGAACACATATTGTGTCTGAGTAAATGATATGTCCCATGACTTGATAATATATTCCAATCACCCCTTGAGTTTTTTATTCTCTCTCAGACATGGTTACACACATTGTATGGTGAAATTACATAGATAAGAAGTACAATTACCTACCTAGTTACTACGCAAAGGACACATTTCGTTTCAATCAGAGTACATGTCATGTAATTTTCTACATCAAATATTCTTCAATTCTTGACACATGAAATTAGAATTGGAAAAAAATTCACTCAAGTCATTTTTTCATACCGATGAAGATGATATTGAATTCTTCACCATATGTGTCCATTATCACATAACATTGGATATTTTTCTATATTTGGATATATGTGGGTAATAATGAGGTATGGATGTTATGATTGAAGTGGAAATGAGTTTTTTTACTCTTTTAGAGTAATACTAATGATATAGACTCAGTCTCCTGCATAATTGATGGAGTTAAGTACTCATTATAATGACATGATTTACATTGTAATTAATGAGTCCCACACCATGAATTTAGTGAGATGTCATAGTTTTTGAATACCTAGAAATGATTAGTGTCATTGGACCATTAATTAATCAAATTTTCTATCTTTGGATGAGATATGATATTTATAGGGCCTGTTTATAAATTTTTGGATCTTACTTGTTTTTATCCTCCCTGTGTATCCTTGTGTGGGATTCATGTGAATGGATATGAGGATAAAGTGATTAATCATTGGTTCCCTATACTCTATAGTCCTATTAATTATCTCGAAACCTAAAATGGATTACTATTTTTCATCATTCATCATCATGAGAATGTTTTCAACATGATAGACTGAGTTATCTATTCATAATTGTTACCAATGTTACCCTTTTGACAAATTCTAAATATTCTATTACCATGAGGAAATGAGAAATGTGTTATTAGGGTTAGGTACACCCTCTGTTGAGTCATCTTCAATTAATTGCATGTTCTTTGTACATTGGTGGAGTTATAACTACCCATATAATCATGATTGGTGTAGTTTATATTAGGAATGGATCTCAAATACTTAATATACTATTTAACAACATTTAAGGAACATATTCCATTTTTCATGGTGGGGTTGGTTACTCCCCATAAATATGGTAGTAGGTCCCATTTATATAGTGTTACTACTCCCTTGATTCATATTAATTCCCTCTGAAATGTGTGTTTCCGCAATTTTTATTAAATATTGTATAAAATACTATTTAGTGGATGTATTTTAATGGTATTCCTTAAAATAAGATTCTAACCCTAGAACAATGATATGTCGATATATCTGGTTAATTGTTCTAATTATTAGGTAAGAGGTGATCCTAGTGAAGAGATCATAGTCAACAGAGTTTCCATATTATTATTGGAATAGTGTTTCCCAATACTTGGATAATGTACGACCAACTATGGGTGGACCATATTAACTAGAAAAACTAATAGGTAACGATAGTTGTGAAAAATTGGAAATGGATTCTATAATATCTTGGGCTTTAGTGGAAATAGTATAATAGATTCATAAACTTCTAACCATCAACCACTGTAGAACAATGGACTTACAATGTGGTTAGAGAGATAGCTTCATCATCTTATATATGAGACCTTTCTATCTAGGGTTTCACTATTGGTGATACAATATGAAATGTATTTGTAATTGTCTAGTTGAATTAGAGAAATTAATTCTCCTCTCCATGGAAATAGTTATTTTTTATTGAACAGATAAATCCATTGTTCACATATCTGAAAATTGTTCATTGTTTTTTCCATTTTACTCCCCTTTCTATAACGATTCATCATTATTACTTCTAGTATTTAAAAAAAACTCGAATACAAGATTGATTTTGGACGATTAGGTTAAATTTTATTGAATTTAATGATGGATATTGAAGAAGGAAATGTGTATACTAATCACTTTTATAAAATATAATTTATTTACATAAGGATAAATATTGGATACTATCATTAATAGAATATGTTTTATTTTGCTCTTTTGGGTGAAAACCCATTTTATGTAGAGAATATGGAGTGGGATGAATAATATCAATATCTTCTTAGAGTTGAGTGATTTATGTATGAAAAAACATGGTGTACAGAATCAGACAAGAGAAGGTGTTGTTTGAGTTGTTAAAACTCTTAATAACATGTACATGACATATTTTATGTTAAAAAAGTGTTTCTAATCTATTTTTTATTTAATCTAATATTGAGTAAATATATTTTTTTTATCACATCAATAAATTCAAAACTCTCACAAGTATATTGTCAGTAGTGGGAATTACCCTAGGTTGTGAGGTATCTCTTTGGTTTTACTATCTTCATTAATTTATAGTTGGGAATCCACTATAATAGTAATGACGAATTTTTCAAGGAATAAATCATTTATTGTGAATGATATGAGATAATTAATCATTAGTGATGATATTTAGAGAAGTGAATCATAAATATTCTTATTTTTTCTCCGAATGTGGTTGGAAGAGTCAAATATGAAAAATTTGATTTTCATACAGGATGGTCAAAATTAAGGGGAAAAAGATGAGACCGGGAAAATGGTCTTGGGATTATCGACAAGATTTATGGGAAGAATTGGAACAACAAAAAAGAGTTTATATAAAAAAAATGGTTCAAAAAAACATTAAATAAACAAAATGTATCAAGGATATGATGATTTTTTGCTGAGCATGGATAACCATATAGAATATTGGAGTTTATTCGTTGGGGAATATTTCCATTCCACATCAGGGAAGGTGTCCCTTAATAATTATGTTACTCTAAGTTCTGTAATGGTACATATTATTGATTATGACCCCTTATATATTGCGGGGGAGGGTGATTCACTGGTCAAGAGAAACAATGTGTGTTTTTTTACTGTTCAAAATCTTTTGTGTATCCCTAGATTAAGAGGAAATGTAATTTCTTTTTGTAGGATTGATTGTTTAGGTATTTTAACAACATTATCTAGTTGTTCATGGAAGAATAATAAGGAGGGAATGGTCATTTCTCATGGAGTAGATATTTTAACCCCATACAACATTGTATAGAGTTTCATGGTAAATATTATAATAATTAATTATATTGGGGATTTAAAAACATGCCATTATAGGATTTCATACATGACTGAGAATGGTATGTATGTGATATAATTTTTTTACTTGTGATAAAGTCAGTGTACTTTTTCTTGTGAGATGGTTATATCTTTAGAAATAAAAACATGTTATACTTTAGTATAAGAGGAATAGAACCAGACACCAGGACTATATATCTAGTTCACAGTAATGTTTGCGATCCTACACCAGTATAATACCTTAGATTTTTATAATATTATTTATATTTTTTCAATACTCAACATTGAAGGTATATTTTTACATTATAAACATTCTAGGATCATGATGGTTTGCCCAGGTTTAGAAAAAATATTTCCAGTAGAGGTGGTAACCATGGAATCATATCTGATTAATTGGAGTCCATCTATACCAATGGGAGTATGTCTAACCAAGGACCTATGGTTAGTAATAGAGGAAATACTCTCCCAATTATGAGTATTTGGTTATTTTATATATGTATATATATATAATCTAATATATGGGAAAATATATATTATAATTCAAAATCATGTTTCATTATTAGTTATAGTGTTTTGTTTTTTAGTTATCCTTTCTTAGATAATATAAACAAGATAATAATCATAAGACAGATTGTGATATTTAGTAAAGTATTCATGTATAAGGATGATCATGCTATTGATATTGATAATGTAAATAATTATAAGATCAAGTATATCTTAAAGGTGTAATAAAACATGTTACACCAAATCCAATTGATCCCACTCTTTAAGTGGAGTTAAGGAGTAAAAAGGATGAGAATTCATGTATAGAGGTGTTTCCATTATTAAATTTTCAGGAATTGATTTAATGTGGGGATATATAATTTTTATAGATGTAATTCAACTGATGGTGTAATGTAAGTTGGTCTTGGATATAATAGAGGATACTTATTCATTACATAATATAAATTCTTGATATCTCATACCTTTCTATAAGGAAATAAATCATTGAAGAAAAAATGGGTGTACCATGTCAAGGAAGAACATAATGGTAAGAGGAGGTAAAATTCAAGGATAGTGGGAAATGGATTTCAATTAAATTATGTTTTTGACTTTAATAAAATTTTCTCACATTTGTTGAAGCTTAAAAACTATTTGGGTGGTTCTCAGAATTTTGGTATTAGAGGATTTACATCATGAGATTATCGATGTGAAGATTTATTTAATTTATTTTGATATAGAAGAGGTTATTTATTTGAACTATCAATAGGGATATGTTGATTCGGGAATGGAAGACAAGTTTTAGCGATTCAAGCAGGGTTTTATGGGTTAAATCAATCACATTAGGAAGTAGAATATAAATTTTTATTCATTAATGAGAAACAATCCCTAAAAATAGTGTGTCGTGGATCAAAACTACTATTATAATCCCTTCGGTGATGTATACATTATAGTTTTTCATTATGTGGATGACATTGTCATTTTCAGATTGTGTATTGAAAGGATTGATTGGTTGGAATGGAATATATGTGTGGGGTTCATGATTGATGATTTTAGAGAAGATGGAAATATCATAGGAATGTAGATCAAGAGATTCCACACAACTAGATCCGTGTTGTTTTAACCTGAGGACTACATTTAAATTGTTTTGAGAAGATTAAGTATTCTATAAGAAAAATCAATTTCTATTCAACTAGATAGAAATTTCAAAATGATAGAGGAGAAATCACTGAAGACAACTGAAGGGGATGAGTACATGGTGAATCTTTAATTAGAATTAGATATTGTAAGACTTATGAATTCCATGGGTTTTATCTGAGATGTTATATATTGTGCTATGGTATTTTTGATAAGCTTTATGGATAACCCCTAGAAAGAAACATTCGAAAGCTATGAAGTGAAAATGGTGGTATTTGAAGAGAGAAAGGGGATTATATATGTGATTTAGGAAAGGAAAATAATTCATGGATATGTGGGTATTGAACAAGGAGGTAATGTTAATAGTAATAATAATATATGATATGTGTTTAAATATGGTTTCACTGTAGTAATATGGATATCTTAATTGAATAATGTATAGGAATTATTTACCATTGATCCATAATACATTGTTATTATAAAATATATGAAAGATATGGTATGGATAAAGAACCTCATGAATGAGTTGGAAAGAATCCATGTGGGAAAATATATTTCCCTATCATATTAAATATCCTTTAAATATTTAAAATAACCCAATGTTTCATGACCATAAGAATAACATTTAGTTGAATTACCATTTAATCAGAGGCCTGATTTAGTATCGGTTTCTAACATTGAAAAACATTCATGGAACAAACAATATGGAAGAATTGTGAAGGAATACAATGGAAATATATATTTTTAGGAAATTTGGTCACTCTATTGGTTTCCACTAATGAATTTATGGTGAGAGGAAGAAAATTGGATAATATTGTGGGAGAATAACGGAAAAAACCTGTATTTTATCATTCATCTTATTGAAATTAAATCCTTATTGGGAAATAATTCCTTATTGGGTGAAAAAGATGGGGAACTCATATAATATATTTTTTCTATGTCATTAGCATCAAATAAGGTTAGCACAGTGAATTAGGCTACATGTGTGAGATTATTGGACTCCGAAAACTCGATATTTCGGTAAAGGTTGACCCACTGTTGGTGGAACATACTAAATAATAGAAAATAACTCCCATAAATATCATGAACTATCTAAGCTATGATTTAAATACAATATAGATTTCCTGTGAAACCAAATGTAATAGTAGCAGTGTATACTTTGGCATGGTTACTATAGCATCTCAAACTTTAGAGACAAGGTACTGTAGCTATGTGGAATTCTAACCACCAATATTTATAGCACATTAAAATTACAATATAGTTGGAGGAATTATTGAATCTTTTTATTTATGAGTTCATACATGATATATTTTCTTTATGGGTGATACTCGATGAAAGAAACTTGTTATTATACCACCAAATTAATGAAATTATTTTTCTTCTTTATGGGTGTAGTGATTTATCCCAAATCATGTAAATCCACATGTCTTGTATCACAATCTTGTTTTCATTGTTTTTAATTTTAAATTATCATTTCTATAATAGTTCTTTGTTATTACTCTTAAAATTTCCTCAAAACTAATGTGTGTGGATTATAATATATTATTTTCCTTAATAGTTGATTTTGTAATTTAGAACACTAATGTTAACAAGTGATGGAATTATTTTTTTACCATATTTATAGAAGTGTAATAGTTATGTTTTGGAGAGATAATAAGAGTAGATACACATTAAATGCATGTGTCTTAGTTTTTGAGCTATTTCTTTGATGACTCAGGCATTTTACTCAGTTTCTATTTCTTCTTCCTTTTAAAATAAGGTATTTTTTTGCAGAAGTTAGGTAGTTCCAAGACTGTGGGATTTTTGTTTGAACAAATTACATATATATTATGTAGAATTGAATTATTATAGATCTGGATTTTGATATCAGGGCTATATTATTTATTTAATCGAATCAATATATAAATAATATTTGTGTCTTATATTTTCCTTTATCATTGGTTATGTATTGAATTTTCATCTAGCCCTTCCTTTTTTCTTAGGGTATTCTACATGGTATTCTTATACTCTCAAACTATATCGGAATTGTACCCCCACATATTATTTTAAATGTATCCTCTTTTATTTTTATAGAAAACCAAGAGGTTGTGGTGTTATAGGAGCGACTTATTAGTAGTTCCTAGTTGTGAATACTATTATTGATGCATGTATCATGAGTTGTTATGATAAAGGGGAGTCCCTTTGATTGGTCTAGTTTTTTTGTCCATAATGGTTATTTAAATATTATGTTTTCCATTACTTATTTATTTTTCTCCCATTAAAATATTATGGATTTTTTTGACATCACACAATTTATTCTACATTATTGATATTATATTTATGATTGGCATCGTTATTTGGTATGTTGAGATAAGTCATTTTATTTTCTTTTTAAAGGTCAAGGTCTCCCATGTTATGTTTTGTATGTTTTGTGTTAGTACCCATCCCCTATAATATTAGAGGAATTATTTGGGTGGAACACTCCGACTAAGTATATATTAAGGTGGGATCCCAGTGGCATTTCAAACCACATCACATATCTAGTTCATAATGAAACTAATTTCAACCAAGTGATATCATACATGATAACATTTCAATTTAACACCATGATGTCTTCACACTAGAGAGATTTATCAATTGGATAATTATATTTTAGAGTTACACCAAAAGTTTCATCCCAAGATCAAATCATCCCAAATAAATCTAGTAGTACAACTATTAATAGATTGGGAATGGCCTAAGGCCAATGTGGAATGACCTGCACAAAAAATTGCACCAACCCATATAACATTCTATAAAAAGTCCCGTAACCATGAATTTGGTACATAATAAATATATTTTGAAATAAATCTCATATAACTCACTCCAACTTCATCACCAAATATCACTAATAGACCATTATATTTTTCCAATAAGTTTCATGGCCCCTATAGAAAATTTGAATAACCCAAGAAAAAGTCATAATTTCCCACCCTGTCACATATTATGATATTTTCTATAGTGTTAAAAAATTTATAGGTTCAAATTTAATTATATGGAATTGAATAATAATATTTCACTAATATCATTAATCACATATTTATTCCAAAATTTTTACACGTAAAAAATTTTAAAATAATTTACACATGGATTACAAAAAATATTCAAATCTAATTGATCAATTTTTTACTCAAAAAATTAATTTATCATTTCCAAATATAAAACACTTACATATTTATCAATTTAATGATATTACCAAAGAATTATATTCCCATTAATTTTAAAAATTCTTACCAAAAGTTACAAATTTAAATAATAATTCACTAATCCATTACTCATCTCATTACAATTATTCATAAAAATAATAATATATTAATTTTATATTCATCAACAAAAATAAATTTTAATTTCATAAATATTACTTCTTATGGAGTAATATTAATTATATAAACCTAAATAACAATTAATAATATAGTATATTCACAAGTATTATAAAAATTTTGAGAACTTTGAGTCTCTAACCATGATTTCATAGTGAATGAAAATCCTCAATCCTTCAATGATCATATTGGTCATTCACTAAATAAATTTTTCTATTTTCGTATATCTAGATATTCTATTCCATGGATGTTATAATAATTATTCACCTATAAATAATATATTTAGAAGAGAAAATATAATAATAACATCTTCAATCATGAAAAATGGATCCCCGATCCTTCCACTTAATTATCCCATAATTTTCTTTCCATCGCATCCTTTAAATTCCCATTTCTTCTTCTCATTTATCCCCATTAAAATCAAAATTTTAATTCTCTAGAGTTAAAATTCATCAATATAGAATATAAAACTAATTTTCCACTGATATATTAATGCCATCATACCCAAATAAATCCATCTAGAATGAATTAGATAAAAAATAATAGATTAATAATATCACAAATATAATGGTTGTAACCTAGTTACCCAATATATACATTGTTCGGTCTCCATGACACCTCATAAACAACTCAAAATTGAATATGGGTAGTATTAATTCTATGAAATATATAATAATCATATGTGAGGATTCACCATTTTCAAATCTAAATAATATAAGAGGGTTTATCATGGAAAATCATTTAGATGACCCTTAGGTTTAGTGGATTTCCATTCCAAAAGTGTAGGCTCTCTATAAGGGTTGTCCAATTTAACTAGATGTATAAAAACATGAATATATATAATAGATGAAAGATGAATAAATTTGATACTGGGTATAAAAAACACACACACATGATTCAAAAAAGTTAATGAGTAATAAATATTGAGCTACACATAAAATAGAATAACCAAACATCGCCTAATGGAGTTAATGAGGGGATCTCTCATGTGGAAATTTCCATATCAATATCCTAGGAAATAAATCATGAATCCACTCTATACTAACTTTTGAAAGTATAAAAAATGGTTTGAATGCTACAAAATTTATATGGTTTTATTCCCATACTCTACTTCCTTCCCATTGAATTGAGCATTAGTAATATGGTCTGCACGTGTCCCGAAGGGGAACATTCAAGGAATACTATGGTAAAATTGCAGGGTGTCACCACCCATCCCGCACATACCTATTATGAAAAATAAATTAATTATATGACATATAATTTTAATATTTATTAATTTTCATGAACTAGATTTTAATAATAAATATAAAAGTATTTAAAAATTAAATTTGGAAGGAAATAATTTTATCAAACTTTTTCAATCAAGGTAACATTTAAATGAGTAATTTTTTTTAAAAAAATAGAAATTTGATTTTAAATATCATTTTTTTAGTATTTCAAAATAATCCAAGGATGATGTTTTGAAAATTTTATTAACAAATTGATTTGTCATGAATAGAGAAAAACCATTATATTTATTGAAATTTTTATTTTATTTTAAGGTATTTATATAGACATCTTCTATTTCTTATTAGTTTTAAATTCCCAATATATAATTTTGATTAAAAATAATACAATTATAGTCCTTTTAGTTAGTTTGATACTTGAATTTGTATAAACAAATTTATACATAAATGGAATTAAATTGAAAAGCTACATTTCATTTAATTTTATTATTTTTAATTTAAATTAAATTAAGCCACTTATGGGAATTGAATCATTAAAAATCTATTAAATATTTTCAATTAAGAGATAAAATTTTGGAAAATATGCCCTTTTTGATTTTTTTCATTTTTTATAGAAACCATAGTAATTTTTTATCACCATAGTATGGGAAAATTTGGTAATTATTCTTAATAAATATATAATAATTACTAAAAAGTCACCGTAAAACATGAAATAATTTTTTTGGTTGATTATATTACATCCATAATCATCCAAACATCTAATATAATACATTTTTCCATTTTTGTATTATTTTTATTGTTATAATGTTTTATATAATGAAAACTCAAAAATGTCATTCTATTTGTTTTATTACATTTAAATTATTGACCTATGGATGAAAATACGATATGTTAATCTATAAATTGTTAATTTTATTTTAAATTACTGTTATTTAAAATAATAATTTGTTTTTATTTTTGTGTGATGAAATAATTACATTAAATGCCTCCCTAACTTCAAGAGATAATTTACTTAATTAAGAATAAAATAAAATAAATGATTTAAAAAATATAAAATGTAATATATTTTGAATTAATTATGGGGTAACAAAATTTATGTAGATAAATATAAAATTTTTGGGATGTGATAAAGTTTTATATTCTATTTCCCCTTTTGTTATGATATTTTCAAAGTCAAAGTACATAAATAGTTCAAAAACTAACAAAAAATAATATTTTCTTATAAATGACATTTTATAAAATAATTTAAATTTAAAAAAAATCCTATAATAAAATATGTGAATGGGGAATGATTTAAAATATAAACCATGTCCAATTAATTACATAATTTTCCTTATTTTTTAAATATTTTGACCATTAAGTTTTAAAAAACATTTATATCACTATAATCGTAATAGAGATTAATGAGGGGTTAAAACCAAAGGATATGGGTAAAAATATAAAATAAAATTTCCAAAAAAATATTTTATGGGTGTATTTCGACTAATAATTATATAATATTAAAATATAATACATTTTTCTCCTTTTTAATATGAAAATTGTTTTATATTAATTTAATACATTATGAATTTCAAAGAGTTCCCCACCCATCATTTATAAAAGGCCACCTCTACTACACTTTTGTTCAAAATTTAAAAACATTTTTTTTGTAAAAAACAAAATAAAATTCCTTACATAGATTGATTTTTTTTTCATAATGAATTATTTTAATCATAATACTATCCATGGGAAAAAAATTTATTGACAATAAAATGATGTATGAAAAATAGGTATAGTTCTTAACCAAGAATTTTCATTTCATTTATTCTTTTACCTCCTTAAAACATTATTAAAATGCAATAAAATAATAAAAAATATCTTAAATATACTTAAATTTTTTTATATTAATTTCATAACATTTATTAATCCCTCCTTCTATAAAATTCGAAACAAACCCATAATTCTTATGTGTAAAAAACTACTGTCTCATGAAGCTATGCAATTTGTTTTCAATCACTACCTCTCAAAACTAGTTATATGATGGATTTAATGTATATATATGATACTAATAAAATATTTCTCTTTATATATAAAAAATATATCATCTATTTTATAAATATTTCCTTCATTGAAAAGTGATAACATTGTACATGTGTACATGAGGACAACAACCTCCACATAGCGTTGTGATGTGTTTTTAAACATCACATTAAATTAACGATATATAGTAGTGTTTTTAAGGAATTAATATGTTATAAATGATATAGTTATAATTATATAAACCAAATACAATACTTACCTTCGCTTTGTATTGATCATTGAAAAATGGAAACATTACCCTTTCATATCTATGACCTGCCATATCCATGATTCTAACATAGTTCATTTATTATAACCATATATCACTATTAGTTTTAATATTATATTTTCTATATAAAACAGAACATTATTCCATTATTATAATTCTAGAGAAGATGGAATAATTACCACTTTGACCATAGTCAACCTATTGATCTGATTTTAGACATATGAGAATAAAATCATCGAAATGTTCGACATAAAATTACTTATACAAGTAATTTAATATTATATGGTATTAAATAAAATAAAATAAATAATTAATATAAAAAGTTCATCAAAGAATATAATAATTTAAAAAATTATTAAGGATGATAAAGAATGTATATAAAAATTTAGACTCATGTTACAAGACATTCTACTTTAAAAAAAATGTTTTAAATATTTGAAATATTTATTTTATAAATATTTTCTTATGTCCATATATTTAAAATTATTTCATGGATTTATTTATCTATATATTTTATTTATCTTTTAAAAATATTTAAAATGATTTTAGATGAAATATTTTTCAGTTTTTTAAATGGGAAATTTTGACAAAAATATTAAAATGAATTTTTTATTTTATCTTATACAACGTCAATGGATTTTTCTACTTATGTAGCCTTTATTTGGTTCCTGGATTCCATTATAATATTTCATATTTTATTCATTGTAAAACACCCCTTCCATCTTTTATGGTATTTTTGGAGTAGGGGTTTAATTGTATTAGATATTTCAATATCTAACAATGTTTCATTAAGGATGAAAAGAATAATTTTATGAGTATATTGATATTACTGCTTGATTTCATGTTTTTTAAATTTTTATGGTTGTTAGGAATTTTAAATAAGGATGGGTGGTTTCATTATTAACCAAGGATAGATAGTTATGTTATTAATTTGGGATGGGTAGTTCTTTATAATCTAATAACACGGGGATCTATTATAGCCTTCCAATGCACTGGGTTCTACAGAGAATTATTGAAGTTGACCATATTTTTTATTCTATTTTTCAGAGTGATATGGAAAATGATGTCTCAAATTACTTACTTGATTTATTAATTCTTTATATTTATTTTAAAATAATTTTATGATTCTACAAACTAAGATAATTAGATTAGGTTTAAAGTAAATTATTTTATACATATTATTGGTGAAATCTCTACCATTGTGAGATGTTTTCATGATTTTATATTGATATCAAATAATAATTTATGGGTTTAATTTTTTTTCCTCTATGATTTATTATTTAATTTATTATGAAAATACTTGGGAATATAAGTTTATTTTTGGGTATAAAAATGATAATTTTAAACCAAAATTTTTATGAAAAATTAATTTTTTTAAATTATTCGAGGACATGAAAATTTAATTATTTATTTATACACCTTAACATGAAATTTTTAGTCAACTCATGTTTTAAAATGTTTTTCATAGGGTTTTATAGTTGATTAATGAAAAGGGTGACCCCATGGTAAATCATTTGAGGTGTTTTCATTAATTAAAAAAAATTATATCATAAATGATTTTCAGGGGGAAATAGATACTATGTGAAAGTGTATACGTTTTGGAGTAATATTTATTTATTTATTAGCGATGAACTAATTAAATAAAACTATAATACTAAAATATCCTCCGAAATGAATGAAAATGAATTATTTTTTTAATAAACTAGAATATATAATATTTATGTATGGGCCCATATAATTCTCATAAACCAGCATGCATATATTCAACGATATTTATATAACATCCCCAACCCAATCAGTCACCCAAACGGTGCTGATACGTTAGGTGTTTCTGGCCTTAGGTTCACCTCCCCAAATTCGAAAGGCTTCAGACTAGAATCGAGAGTGTAAATAGGTATAGCGGGGAGGGTATACCCTATGGGAATAGATACTATACTAGTTCAAGAAAAATAAGAAAATATGTAGGGGAAATAAATTATTCATCTGATATGAAACAAACCCATAGAGAGAAAGCATGTCTAATAACAATAACAATGAAATCAATAAATAAACAAAACAATATGCCAAACACCACTTATTAAAACTACTAAAAAACTACAAAAGCATCTATAGTAGGTCATATATTTCAAAATACAATGGGATCCCAGGGTGTAAAACTATATCTATATACAAAAAACACATTCTAATGTAGAAGTAAAAGCTATAAAAAGAAAAACTCCATCTATTTATAACCTCATGGTCCATGAAAATATCCATGCCAAACAGTACTATGATCGAGATCCCAAGGATAATCCTTTATCTATATGTAAATCCATATAGTCTACATGAATCTTGAAGGGCCCATGTAGGGTGTGAGATTAATATCAATATGATAACACCCAATGGTGAACACATACCATATATGTTTATGCATACATGCATCTCTAAAAAAACTAAACCGTACGATGAAACAGTAAACACATACTCCACTAGTGCTCTACATCCAGAAGGGAGTGTAACCTACATCACCCATCACCAGAATCATGGAATCTAGGAGAGTCATTGGACAATGAAAAAAGTTACCCCTATTGTCACGAAGTCTGGGTTAACCCTCACATTCAACATCAATCGTGCAATCCATCACCACATGCCTCTTGACACCTAATGTCTCAAGTGTTGACGCCCTGAAGGCAAACCCAAACATTAGTAACCTTTTCCCCTCTACACCAAATATAACATCATCCCAAGGCCCGAAAACTAGAGGAACATAGATGTTTTGCCTCAAATAAATATCTAGGGCCACAACCTCAATCATTGGGATCCTCAGCCCCATCCTGATATCATTATTACTATCAGCCGAAGGCTCCTAACCTTCAACATGGATTTCTATGACAAGCACCCCAAACCTCAAATATTTAATCCGAACTTATATGGGGTTCTATCGACATGAGTGGTCAAAAACACCTCATATATAACACCTCGTTCCTTTGTGACCAAGTCACTAAATTCCGATGGACATGTCATCCTTGTGACATGGGTCATGCCCAACAAGACAGTAACGCTTCCTAAAACTGATGTCCATGATGCTCGATCATATTGTCCAAACCACCGAAGTAAATCATGGCCCCACCCAACTTGTGATTAACATCACTCAATCTTTATGGTCATTCCATCCCATTCTTGGTCCTATCCCGTCACAACCCCATGGGTCTCATCATATGTAATCTGAATAATTAAATAAATATAAATCAAATTAAAATACTTTAAACTAGTAATTAAATTTATGAATATTGAGTTACAACATATATCATCTATGGAAAATTTTCATAGAGGTATTCAATTCCCCAAAAAATACTAATAATGTTTTAACAAATTAAATATAGCAGTTTAAATCAAAACAATTCTTTTAAAACCATCTTGTCACCCCTAGACAAAATATTGTAATGAACACTAATGTATTTACCGACCTCACTCAAGTGTAACAGGTATATGGTATTCCCATGACACCCCACTTGGTCTCATAGTAAATTTAATATGAAATAGTAGTATGTCACTCAAAACCCACCATTTCTCTAAAAAGCCAAAACCCCCAAAAGTTTTTGAAAACTCAAAATAAGGTACACACCTCCTACCATAGACTGGTTGGTGTATCCATGTCTAATATTAATGTCCAACTCAACACAGATCCATGTAGATATGAGTTTTCTATTTAGTCCCTGAAATTGTATTAGATGGAAATAACAGTTTTTAAGATAAATGATCAAGGAAGAAGAGGTATTCATGGGGTTTTCCTCACAGATATGATCATGCATATTTTAGTAGAGAGAAGAATGGAAGACCAATAGAGATAATGGATCAAGGAGGAGAATGGGGTGGCTCTCCCTATTGTGCAAGACCAAGGAAGAAGAAAGTGAGAGAGAGGAGAGTAGAATAATGAATAATAGAAAAATGAAAAATTAGAAAAAATACCCAGAACTGGCCGCATGGTTTAACCGCACGGTTTTAAAACCCATGTGGAAACCATCTTGCAGCCACTTCCTTGATATTCGAGTCCACATGGATACCCTACACAATTTTATAAATAGTTTGGAAATCATGCACAACCCTCTTCAACTTTTTCAGATGAGATTGAACGGTCGTCCACCTCTAGTTGCACAGTTTCTCCAAATAGTGTGCCTACACCTGGTTCTGCAAAACCTGATCTTTGGTCCATCGACACTCATAAAACATTTCTAAACACCTCAGTTACTATCCTAGGATTCAAACTTACCCAAAAATTCATTTAGGTCCAATAGAACTCTTAGAAATGAGTTTTGATCAAGGGAAAAATAGTCGAAGAGCCACTAAATGAAAAATTCAAACAAGGGGAGTTGACACATTCCAAAAACCTAGTAATTTACAATCTAACCACCTTAACATAACTTGTCCCCAATCAATAATACAAAACAATGAGACAATAATAGACATACCCAGTATGTCCCAACAACCCGGAATAACCTAGTGTCACAGGTATAAGCCAACTCCCTCAAGGGAAATCCCCACTATAGGAATTGCATAACCCAATCAATCATGAACTGGAGATCAAATCACACAAAGGTCCATCAAACGATTTCTAGTCCCATGGTTCTCCCATGATAAATTGTCACCCCAACACCTCATTAGGTTCTCTCATGTCACTCCTGACACCCAACATCATCCTTCATGGCATCGGTACCCACCTTGAGCCTATGACACCCAAGTAACAACGTGGTCCTACATCCAATGGATGCTCAACAAAACTCAGTGACCCACACCTCAATCAAAAACCACATCCTTGATGCCCCGATTCCCATGGAAACTCATGTAACACACATCCCTCATATTCCACAATGCCCAAGAAACCTCAAATAACCAAACTCTCTCAGTTAACTTGATTCATAAGTACCTCAAAACATGCATACATAGATTCTATGATTCCAAGATACACATGTATATATATATATATCACACAAATGATATGTTTCCAACCCACTAACTAGAATATTGTAAGTCCATATATAACATGTTCACCTCCTACACTAAAAATGGAAAATCCTCAACTAAACATGCCATAATTAATGAAGAAAACGCACATGCCGCCAACGTACCTCTAACCATTGCCAGCTCACCATCCTGCTCTGCCCATGGTAGCTCGATAGCATGCAACAAGCCTAAAACATGGTTTCTTGATGCCATAAATCCCCTTTGGTGCTACAGCAGCCACAAACCACAGAACCCATAGTTGGGTCCCACTATATCTTCAACATCCTCAACGTGTAGCTGAACCTCGACTACCCTCTCCTGGTACTAATTCGGAACCGATCTCGGAATCATGCACTAGCCTCGGTCCCTATCTAATGGTTATTTGAGAAGGAATCCTACGGATCCTCTCAGGATTCCCCATCTGTCCTCATGACGATCCTTCATTTGGATGTTTCTCAGACAAAGTATGGTCATGCCTCCATTTTTCACACTGAAGGAAAACCACTAATGAGATTCCAAGAAGTTGTCTAGCTAGTCCCCTAGCTGAAACCCCTATTAGAACTCATCCAGATCTCATCTCATTCCATCTAAACCATCACCTGAAGCCACCTCCCGACTCCAGTGGGACATGTCACATAGGTTACCCTCATCCATGGCCACCTGATTCAATACCTTTAAGAATGATTCCAACCTAAAGATGTATATTTTCACCCATATAGCATGTCATGAGACATAATCAAATCAACTCACCCTCAAGGTGTCATTACATACCATACCAAGCTAGTCCCTTGTGTCTGTGAGCTTAAACCAACACATACCACCAATGATTATCTAGCCCACTAATCATATAGGTCACCAGTTTGACCCTTTTCCCTATAGGTGTCTTAAGCGGCTCGAAAATCATCTTCATGCTCTCTATCCAGTTATCAGCCACCTTTGGACCACCATAGTCCTAAAAATTGGTATGTGATGTGAGTATACCCCCTAGTATGATAGGCCATAGAGGGTTCCACTCCATGATCCCCCTTTCAATATTTTACAAAACACATACCTGAAAAGATAGGAGCTGCTCACCAAGCAATGACCCGAACATTATCAATCCAAGAATCATCCCTACCTAAATTGGATCTTAACCATGGTCCATCCCCTTAGTATGTTCCTACATCTCATGCTTTACCTTCCCCTTAGGGGCCTGAACCTGATCAGACTCCCATGATTATATTCTATCAACCTCCAGACACTCCATCTGATCCCTCGAGGAAAAACTATCTTAATAAAAAATGATCAAACAAACCACATATATATATATATATAATTTAGATAATAAAATCACTAAATGTCATCATATAATGATAACCCTTACTCTTCTCCCCCATCACAACCATGCCCATGGTATCCAGGCCTTATGGCCTCCATTGCCACTCTTAAAGGAGCCAAGTATAATAGAATCCCAAGGCCATGCCCATCCAAAGAACAATTGTTTCCTCTAATTGATGACATAGTCAAACAATCCGGGTGATCAAAATAACATACATCATATTACCTACCGGCTTCCATATGATCCATGTCAATTCCTTATGCCACATGAAATTTAACATATACATAAATAATGGCAGATCATATATCCAAATTTAATATCATCTAAATAAGGGAATTTCAAATTTCCTCATGGAATTTGATTTTATTCACATGGAATTATCACTTCACAAGGCATACGTGCATATATGAAATTGAAATACCCTAAAATTTTCCCTATCAGATCCAAGAGAGCACACTTTTCCTCACCGAACCAAGGTACAATTCTTCATACCCACACTAGGTCAATGGTCTCATATCACAATAGATAATCATCACAATCTCGGTGATCCGCCAATATAGAAATCATATAAACTATAATCTGTGAAAAATAAGAACATCATACCCCCCCAAAGTAACTCAATCCAACTCTCATACATGGGGATGCATGCACCTAAGCATGAGTTAGAAATCAAATTTCGATAACATCCTATCTCTAGTCTATCATAACCAGAAATAGTAATACTAAGAAAAGAGGTTAAATAAACTCATTTGATACAATTTGTAGTATCCCTAACCCAAACAACCACCCAAAAAGTTCTAATAGGCCTGGTTTCACTGGACATAGGTGCACATCCCTGAATAGTAAAGGCTACTAACTAGCAGTGAGTGTGTAAATAGGTATAGAGGGGAAGATATAACCAATGAGAGTAGATGATAAACTAGTCCAATAATAATAAGAAAACATTATGTCGAAATAAATGACTCTGAGGAGTTGACCTCTACCTACATAGTGAATGTACATCCAATAAAAATAAGAAAATGAAGCAATAAATAAAAATAATATCATGCCAAGAACCACTTGTAAAAACTACTAATACAAACAAGGTGGGCCTCTATATCTGGTCATACATTCCAATATACAGAGGGTTCCCATGGCTAACCATTGTAGCTATATACAAAATAAGAAGGCAAATATAATATTGAAACATAAATAAAAGTAAAACTGTAGTTAAGAAATATCTCAAGGTCCATTACAATCTCCATGACAAACTATACTCTGATCCAACTCCTAAGGTTGATTCTTTACCTATAAATAATGCCATAAAGTATACATGCATCCCGAATGGCCCCTGTAGTGTGTGATATGAATCTCATTGGGATACCACCCAATGGTTCTTACCTATTATATGTGTCCAAGAAGATATTCATCTCTATGCAAAGTAAATAGTATGATTTACTAAGAAAATAAACCTCCACTGGTGCTCAGCAGCCACCAAGGAGTGTCACTTGTGTTAGACATCACTAGATTCAGTGAAGCAAGGAGAGTCCACAGCACATGGCCCAAGGTACCTTTTGTAGTCAGAACGTCTGGGAGAACCCTCAGGTTCCACCTCAAACCTGTAACCTGGCTAAATATGCCTCATGACAACTCATGTCTCAAGTACTAAAATCCTGAATGCATGATCAAGTGTTAGTAACTGGGTACAAAAAACCCCTTCTCAAAAACTCAAGTCATCCAAAGGCCAGAAAACTGAAGGAAAATCTATCTCTATCCCCAAATAAATAGCTAGGCCCATAGCCTCAATCATGGAAAGCCTCAACCCCAACCCAATAATCTCGATGCTATCAACCAAAGGTTCCTCAACTTCCATATGGATTTCTCACTAAAGAACTCCCAAACCAAAAATACCTAAGATGAATCTATTGGGGGCCACTACCCACATGAGTGGTCAAAACCCCCTCATCCTGGAGTCAACATGGATGGACATGAATCAATCAACTGTTTGTCAATCACAGGTGAGAGAGAATCACCAAATAATAACATAAGACACGCCATCTCTAGAACATCATTCCCCCACAACCATGTCTCTCAAATCTAATAGCCATGCCAACCAAGTATCTGGGATATGCCTATCTTGATAGTCACACTACATCAAACCAATGTTAATGAAACCCAATCATATGGTCAAAACAACTCATGTAAATCTAGGCCAGACGCAACTTATTTTCACAATCACTATATCATGTGGGCCTTGCAATCCCAAACCATGGCCTAGCCCATCCCAACACCATGTGTTTCAACAAATGTAATCAAAAACATCACATAAATATAAATCACATTAAAAACATTAAACAAGTAATTCAATTTTTGTAGATTTAATTACAGTAGCTATTAGCTATGGCACATTATCACAGAGGTCTTGAATATCTCTAACATGATTAATTTGGCATTAAAAAATTAACCATAGTTGTTTAAATAAAAAAAATTATTTAAAATCATTTTTCACCCACATCCAAAATATCCTAATGATAAATGGAGTCTACCCTAGCATCTCTCAAGTGTTACAGGTATAGGGTTTTCCCACAGTTTACCCACAGGGTCTAATAGTTAATTTAATATGCTATAATAACATCTCACTAAAAACTTGTTGTTCCGCTAAAAAGTCACAACCCAATAAATGTCTTTGAAAACTCAAAACAGGGTTTGAACCACCTACCATTGACTGGTTGAAATGGTAACATATAATATCAATGTCTAACTTGAAGAATATTGAAAATGATATGATTTTTCATCATAACCACTAAAATTGGATCAAATGGAAGAGACAATCCATAAGACGACAGAGAATTTAAGAATAGGTATTCACAGGGTTAGCCTTACAAATAAAATCAAGCACCTTCCGACAGATTGTAGAATGGATGATCAATGGAGAAGATGGATCAAGGAGGAGAAATGGGATGATCTTCCCTGGAGTGTTTGACCAAGGAATAAGAATTAGGTAGAGAAGAGAGAAAATGAGAGAATAAAAGAAAATAAAAAATTAGACAAAACATTTTTCACTTGCAGCATGGTTTACCCAAACAGTTTGAAAATCCATGTGGAAACCATGCTGATGCCACTTCCGAGTGATGCATGACTACAGGGATAACCTTTTCAAACACCCAATTCACTCTCCTAGCCTACAATGTTACCCAATAACAACATTTGGGACCAAAAAACTCTAAAAATTGAGTTTTGTTCAATAAATCAAAAATTAGAAAAGTCACTAATTGAAAAAATCATACCACATTTGGATTTTGTCCCATTCCAAAAAAAACTGGTACATTAGAATTTAGATGGAGAAGAATAAAAACAAAGAATATGTAATAATTAATAATGATTAAAGAAGATTATTTGACATAGGAAATGGATAAATTTTATACTGGGAATGTCATTACCTCTATTAAAATTCACTGAAAAGAAATGGAATCAATTTTGGGAAGGACGTAGGTAAATATTTTATCTCATACCATCTATGTGGACAAGAATACCAAGTCTAACAATAAGACCATTCTAAAGGATAGGGGAAAGGGTATACTTATGTTTGGTCTTATGATTTTATTTGTCAATAGGTAAGGGGTATACCAATATAAGGGATTGTGAGCCCTACCCAATAATCATCATCTAATTCAATATAGGATTTTTTAACACAGTGATATATATATATATATAGATGAAACACCACTTCTAATGTATATAAAAACACCAGATATATTGTATGAATCCATTTGAATATTTAGATATGTTACCCATAAGGGAATTATTATAACACAAAAAATAACATATAAAAAACTTTCTTAGGGTCTCCATTTTTATAAACTAATTGATGAAATTAGGAATACCATGATATTCGTATATATACTTATACAAACATGGGAAAAATATATTAAAACAACTAGGGATAGAAATAAAGTCACTGTAAAAACGAAACAAACATAATCGATATTTAAATTCTACAAAAATGAATTTATAATTAATTTAGGATAAAAGTATTATTTTAAATCAAATACACTTGTTATAATGCCAATGCTAGAAAAAAAACATAGGGAATATGAGTGGGATGAGGGTTATGGATACCATTTCAATTATAGATTAGATATTTTTTGTCCAAAGAAGAAGATAATGATACACCTAAATCATAGAAAAAATATGAAATTAAAATATGTTTATGGATTAGTCCTTTTTTGAAAAAATTATTATATGAGAAAATGGAACCATGGTAATACTTTAGTATCATTCAACATAATCATCCTCACCAAAAAAACCTAGTGGAGATAGTATAGGATTGGAAATGATTCAGAATACATAATCCTATATTGGAGTGATTGTGCCAACCAATTAAAAAATAAAATTATTAACATGAATATTATAGGTGGGTTTATAGGATTAACATTATAAGGATGAATATTTTTGACTAATAAAATTGGGTTTAATCATGGATTAAATATAGTTTCATAAAGGGGAAGGAATGGGAGATGCAGTCTTAAGGGAGGGGGTTTAATGACTCAAATGAAGGGGAAAATCTTGTAGGGGTTTATTTTTATTTTTTAAATTTTAAAAAATAACATTTTTATTCCCCTAAAGAAAATAAATAAGATTCCGACTAGAACACAATTCTATACCTAACAGTATTTCTATTGTAGAGAAGGTGCCCAATTCCATTCCCACTATTTTTTTTAATCCTATATCAGAATTAATTTGGAATTATATTACACCGAATAACTCTCAACATCAATATAGTTCTCCATAATTGGTACACAACCCCCGGAACACCCCATTTATCATCTAAAAACATCGACAATATATTAATAAATTTAAATAAAAGGAAAATATTAATATCTAAACAATTATCTATGTTTTAGGAATCTAAAACCTCCCAACTATTTGGGTTTTTATCCCTAAGATGTCTGTTCTAGATTCCCATGGAAACAAGTTATTACATTTTCTCTTTATCATTATATACTACTCCAAAGTTTTGTCTTGGAGTATATTATTCTACCACATAAGTCTAACCATAGGAATTAACATTTCCTATGTCACTTGTTATCATTTATTAATCTCATAAATAGAATGATCCAGAGAGGAAACATTAGATTCATGGTCAACATAATCATTTCATATAATGTGTGATAGGTTCGGTAAATACCTCATAAATTGAAACACATGGAAAGGGTTTTTAATGTCATTGAATAAATGATGTAATTCTATCTAATAAGTAACATGTAAAAATATACTAATATTTTCAAATTTTCTAACAAATCTCTTAGTCAAATTATATTTCTTACCAATAAATATTTGACCCATTATCAGTGAAACATGAAAGAAGACATAGTTACAGATTTTTAATTCGAATGGTCAACTCCAATGGCTAAAATATGTAATTTTTCATCTCTGAGTAGTCATGAGGTGTTTCCATATTAACTTTGCTTCCTCTATTATCTCTAGGAAAACGAATTGGAACAATTATATATAACTCACCTATGATAATTTAATAAGGATAAAAGTGACAAGATATTCCATATAACTCCACATACATGACCATATTAATAGATAATTCGTAACTATTATTATATTATAATTTTACTTAAGAAACATGATCATACTCAAATCCTCTAATGTAATGAATATGGGTTCAAATCACACCTTACAATATCTGGATTGCCTACTTAGATAAATCATCATTATGATGATGAATGTTGGTACTCAATTTCACATAAGACCCCAATACTCCCAATATTTATTGTAATAAATATTACATGAACCTCAAATACCCATAACAAACAATACTAGTTGGAACAAATTAAAACATAATAATCAGTCGAACATTTAATTTTAACTGTTTTCCTATAAAAGAAGCCCAGTGAATAAGAAAAAATGTGCCATCTTGGTTAGATTATCAGAAATCACCCACACCACATCTTTCCTCTTATAGGACCTTGGTAATCTATTCATGAAATATATTTTCATTTCATATAACTTCCATTTGGTTATAAGGAGTTACTGAAAGGTCAGGTAGGACAAAATGCTCCGATTTTACCTGTTGATTAGTGAAGCATGAATCCCAATCCACCAAAACTGGGGATGGATATCATGGTACATTTTCATGATTCAATGGTGTACATCCCACTTATTGTAATTTTATTATTTCATCACTTATTCATTCATATATATAATAATTTAAAGACTGAAATGAATATAAAAAATGAATTTTAATATTATAACTAGTTGTAAAGGATCTCCCCACCATCTAGCCTTTCATGAATATTGATACAATCATGAAAAAATATATTAGGCTCACAAACGTACACTATGATAGATAATGAAAGATTGATATTGTTAAAATGTATTCCCCTATGATACTCCAACTTATCATATTATATTTCATCCATAAGTGGAACTATTCACAAATAAAATTTTAGTCATTATACCTTTTTTGTGGATCTTCTTACTAAGGGAATCAATAATGAAATTTCCTTCACAAGGATAATATAGAATGTCATATTCAAATAAATGAATGTATTCCCCCTAATATTACCCCATGGGATTAAATTATAATTTCTATATGATATATTTTAGGATATTTTGGCCCATAAACATCAAAAATAACTCATCAAAAAATAATTCCTCCAATATTTATAGAAGCATAAATCAATAAGAAACTTGAGCTCATGGGAAAGGGAATTTAAATTATGTGGATTTGTTTTTAGTACAATATGACACCAAATTATGATCCTAAATAATAATGAAACTAATTCCAACAAATGAGGAATCCCATTAATCTTAAAATCCCTCAACTATGTGGGATAATATAATTTTGAATTCTAAGTATTAAATTTTCATAAATTATTATAGTGTTTATCCACACTATACTCACTACAAGAATGTATCCGAATTTTTTAAATGAAGTAGAAATATTTGAAAAATTCTCAATCAAGTGGTGGTAATACCTTTTGAGTCTAAAAAATATTACAATCTCAAATACATTATTATAAAAATTTCTCAGACAGAAAGGATTCCACCATCATAGGATCAACATATATCCACACTTCTGAA
This sequence comes from Viscum album, assembly GCA_963277665.1. Classification (NCBI taxonomy): domain Eukaryota; kingdom Viridiplantae; phylum Streptophyta; class Magnoliopsida; order Santalales; family Viscaceae; genus Viscum; species Viscum album. The sequence continues at coordinate 597,603,510 of OY728127.1, forward strand.
ATCACATATCTAAGGAATTTAACATCATTGATCTAGATGGATTGTCAGGATAACTAACTATAATACAGTTGTTATCAAACGGTTGTCAGGATAATGTAGAGATATTGAGAAATGTCATTACAAGATTTTAATTTTTTTAGGATATCATCCCGAAAGAGCCTGATAAAATGTGTCAGGGAATGTATTAAATATCCTATTAATTATGGGCATAAATATAGTTTATTAATTATTTATTCCAAAAAGAACCACCTTGTATTAAATATATCTATAACAACTATGAAATGTAGTCTTTGGAATGTATTTCATCCTGACATGAATCTAATGATAGGATAAACTCTAGTGAATTTTAGGAATCCACCTTCCTTATTTTAGTTCAAAAAATAGATCATATTTCATGGGAAATATAAAATTGTTCTTATTTGTTACCATTTTAGCTTCTGATAGTCCATCTAGAGAGTATAATTCAATTAGATTTCGTGGAAAAAAGAACCTAATCACCCCAAGGGGATGTTCTGATGGTATTGATTCCTCAATCCCCTAACTCATATTATTAGTTATTTAATTATATACATTTATTTGAAAAATTATTATTTAAGGGAATAAATATATGTTTATCAGTAGGTAAAATTACAAAATTACACACCATCTCTCACTCAGGATCCAAAAAATGTCATTTGAGAATATATCAGGGTAAAAATTCACAGCCAATCGTATTAATTTATTCTCTTTATCTTTCACTTCCAAATGGAATAGTGTAAACATGATGTAAATGATCATTCCCACCTATTTGTAGACTAGTCCTTCTCAATAAACATGAAATTTCCATTCTCAATTTAGTATATAATGGACTCTATCTAGATATTTTAAAGACACCGTCCTAGAATTAAAATCAATGCATGCTCGGAGCTGGGTAAACTATTCTATATCAAAAATAAAAGAAAGCTTTATGTTGAGAACTGTTATATTTAGATATTTTTTATTGAATCCACCACCAAGACATAATATTAACACTTCATTACTAAATCCATTATCATTACCATATGGTTTTCAAGACTCATATGGAATAAATATCCTAGAATAAATAAATACAACTTATCCATATTAAATAATGGACATTATAAATTATAGGATACTAAAATTATAGATCTAATAGTAGAATACCCCAATTAATTCCCAATGGTGTAATGATCATTAATAATGATTCCACCAGAGCCCCATGTTTACCATTAGGCATGTATTATTGAATAGAGTATGTCTTATCTACCTAATATCCCTTAATACCACATATGAATCCTAGATTTATCCAATATGGGGGTAATTACAATCAATTGACTAATAAACTAACCATTATTTTGATACATTGTTCAATAAAGTTTGGTATCATGAACCTTTTAACACATAGTGTTGATAAAACCTCAAGATATGGATAAAATACCAATACAAGTAACAATTAATTGATTAAAAATTATATTTATCGTATATATTACCTAGGCATTAACACCGGTGTCACTGCATAAGAGGCCTCATTGAACTACCGAACAAAGGTATCGTTATCCTCTTGTTAAAAACTCACCGTCTCACCACTTCCCACAATCACATCTGGCCTGAAATGATGAAATCACATTAATATTAACCAATTAGTGAGATACCAACTCATATTCCACCATTAAAACTTGTCTAAAAAATATGGAATTCTTGACATCTTCATAAAAAGTATGAATATTGAAGAGCATCATGTATATTTATAGTGATTCTTTCAGGAACATTTCAATATTTATTCCCATAGACTCCTAATTTATACTTAGGAATATAGAAGAGTGATGTAGACTAGTACACTTTTTCGACTACACCATAATGGCCATTGGGACTTGTTTTTGTTTCATGAACTCTTTCCCATTGACCCGACATTAGTTATCTGTGTTTAATTTCATATAAAGAAGTACATGGAAATTATTCCATTTGAAAAGTTTATATTTAATCACCATTAGTATGAAATAACACTACAAACAAGATATCCCTTCCAACACAAAGGCAGATAACCTAACCGAATGTTCATTTGGGGTCTCTATACACTTGTAAATATGGTGGATACTAATAATCCTCTCCTAACTTTTTTATAGAGAGGACTTACCTCAGAATACCATAGGACCGTGAATATAAAACTATTTCATGAATTCAAAAATCATTAGTTCCATGTAATGAACCACCTAAAAATGTTATAGTACCTTTGAAATTATATTGAGGACTTGAAGGTCCATCATAGGTTGGGGGGAAATTCATGCTGATCTAGCACATCAAAATCAACATCTAGTGGTCATTTAGAAAAAATATTATACCACAATGTTCAAAAACCAACAATTCTCTTCCATTCATTAACAACAACAATGTTCAAAAAATCAATAATAATCTTAGTCATAACCCATATTTATATTCCCATTTCATTCATTATTTATAAAAACAATACCATTTTAAAAAAATTCATTGAACTTAAAATTATCTAGATATGATTTCAACCTAGATCATCAAGATGTAAAATGTATATCAAAACAATATTTTAAGGCATAAAAACAATCTCTTTAATTGAGTCATAAAAGAATAAAAAATCAGTTTATCTATATAGAAAATAAATATTTTCTAATAAAAGTGTCAACTATTATTTTTTATTGACCAACCATTAAATGATAAATATATTGAAAAGAACTATTTATTTTTTATTAATATTTTCATTAATATAAAACTATAATTATTCACAATCATTTCAAAACCAGGAAAAATAAGGTATATAGATGATATTTTTTCCTACCAGGGACAACATATTCATAACTCTTAAGATGCATGAAACTCAAGTACCCAAGATGGACTCAAATGGAATGAAAAGAGTGAAAAGGGAAACTTTAATTACCCTGAGTAACACATCCTTTCAAAATAATTGTTGTATCCTGCCATATTTATATATTTTTTATAGAGCCCTTACAGTTCTCTCTTCAAATTAATCTCAAGGATCATACCCAATAGCATCTATGATAGGCTCTGAATCCACTTTTTAATGAACATGGACCAATTAACCAAAACAATTGGTTTGGGTTTCCATAACACCCCATAAACACATCTGAATAACAAAAGGGAGGTACAAACACTGGGGGATAGATAATAGTTATCTGGGAGGTAGTGTCCCCCATTAAAAAGTAAATAAAATGTAATGTTTTAATATACAAATACATTGGTATGGCCATTTGGTTCTAGATATATCCATGAAAAAAAACATATTATAACATAATGGGTGTATAAATTCAACATTATGTGTAGTTATTATAATATATAAGATATATGATATATTCATACATACCACACTATATCAAATAACACACATAGAGTACATCTGTAAAAGAATAATAGTATGAAAAAATAAAGTACAATTCTTTTTACAAACTATGAATTTGAAAAGGGGGATAACGATGATATCTAACATGTATAAATTACCAATTTAATTTCCTAGGATAACCATTAAGAATACTCTCCAGACCCCCTATTGAAATTTCTAAAATATGGTACTTGTGATCCAAAATATTTAAGATTCTAACTTCTTTTCTAGGTTCTTTCCACACACATATATCAAAAATAATAAAGCATGCACACATACAAATGGAGAACATATAGGGTGAATATATGGTAAATCAATAGACTACCTCTACCCCACCCTTACTCCCCAATAATAAATTAATGTGTTTAATGAAAACTATATACAGCTAGATCATAAACAAAACATCACCCTTGAATATAATTAATAAAAGATAAATAATATTAGAAATAAAAACTCCCTATACTGAGAGGGTATTTAACTTCAATTATGAACTTCAAGAAGACCCAGTTTCAATTTATTGAATTAGGTAAGGATATTTTCATCCCATATAATTTAAGTTTATATGTATTGTAACACCCCACATTTTTATTCTTTTAACCTATTAAATATCCTATTTCACTTGAAACATTTATGAAAATTAAAAATGATATATTTTATTAAAATTAAATATTACAACACATGATAAGAATTATTAAATTATGATAATGAATTAATGAATCGTTATTATGAATATTTAAATAAAAATAATACCCCAAGTAAATAAAAATACATCTAATTATAAGTATTCATCCTCATGGATAGCCATGAACATCATATGAAAAAATATAATTATAGAAATAAGGGAAAAAATATAAATATAGCGGAAATTTTGAGATAAGAATAAAAAATATTTGGAATTCATTTTTTGATAGTATTATAGGTCATACATATGAGTGGAAATGGGTGATATTATTTTCATACGATCATTAGAAACATATATGATAATTAAGAATTCATTTAAAAATGGTTATACTGAAAATGTTATAATGAGTATATAATCCTTTTTTATAAATGAAAATATTTTATATATATTATATATTAAACATGATTAATTGATTTTTTACATAAATTAGGTGAATAGGGAATAAAAATAAGTTAAATACTATCCAAAATTATAGATGAATTTGAATTTATTCAACAAAAAATATTTTTCTAATGTATTCATATTTTTATAAAGAATAAAATTTTCATTTAAAGAAATATTTTATTTCATAAAAAGCGTTTTTTTAATCAATGAATAATAATTAAGTTATAGGGTCTATTTTATTTTTTTTGTTGAAAAATATTTTAAGATGGTGAATAGTAAATGAAATTAGTAAACTGTGAAAAACTGTAAAATATAGAATATATATAAATGCATTTCAAAAATTTATAAAAAAAAAATTCATAATGAGTGAATCTATATGATCCTAGGTTTCAACCACTTTTGGTACCTTTCATAACTATTATATAATGAGAGTAGTTGGGTTTCAGCCTAGTGGAAGGGGTTCCTCGTAATACTACATCAAAAAAAATACAATTCTCAATTCCTCGAAGGACAAAAAAATGGGGTTTATTATCACAGAGGATTTGTTGAGGTGGAATAAAATGGGGAATTAGTATATATCTTGGAGGTAAAATGGATTGTGGCCTCCTTGGTGATGGAACATGGTGTCAACAATGATGGGATGAGTCACCAGCTAGAAGCTTCGTCAGATAACAGAAGATAGCTTCTAGGTCATAGAAGGTCACATTAATGGATGGTGGATAAGGAAATTTCATGATAATGATATAATGGCTTAGTGGGTTAAATGTTTATGGGAAATAATATATTGGAATGTGGTGGCTCATACGATAGTAGAAATGTAAGTTGCCAAGTGGTTCAGACAAAAAATGGGCTCAGGGAGGTCAGATCATAGTGTACGCTCATAAAGGGAATAAAAGAAATATAAACCAACTATAGGATAATTTTTTTTGTAATGATGATAGTTTATTAATTTCTACATAAATATCGGGAACCATTCCATTTTTTATGGGGGTATTTTTTAATGAATATCCTTGCAAGGATAAGAGCTTAGGTGAATCGTGAAGTAGTTGATGGGTGCGGTTTTCCTTTGGGTCTAGTCTTTGGGAATTTGGTTCATGTATTATGCATTGATTCATTGGGCCTAGAAGACATGTAACATTCCCCTCAAACAAGACAAAAAGGTTATTATAAAAAATGTAAATAAAGGCCTTTGGTCTTTCAGTGTGAATTAATGACAAATTAAATGTCACATAAAGCCATCAATTAGTGGGATTATCCTCTTTCCTTTCAAACCACATCACTACTTGATTTTCCTATTTCATACTAGTATAATTTTCCTTCCATATATAAATATCTCACTATTTTAGATTCTGGTCCCAATAAAGAATCATGAATCATTTATTATGAGGGAAGCTGTTACGAGAAATGAAAATTCGATCAATGTAAGTCTATAGTTCTTTTTAATATTTTTGAATTATATTTTCATCAAAAATCACTCTCTAAATAGTATCTATTAATATAATTAATCTCTAGTAACATAATTATTCTACTATTAAAATAATATCACAATAGTATAATTCCATACTATTACTCGTTCATTAATATAGTATGTTCTTATTTGGAATAGTTCGAACTATTATATGAATGATGTAATAATATATTCACCATTACCATCATGAAGGGGTATAAATTAATAAATTATAATAATATATAATAATATATAATAATATATATTATTATTATGGTTCATTAAGGGTCAAACAGAAATTAATTCTCACTATAATTTATCTTATATGAATGATAAAAAAAATTAAAAATATTTTTTTTGAATTCCATTCTTGAAAACCAAGGATATATATTCCAAAAAACAAACATAATAACATATAAATCATAAAAATAATATTATTCCACTACCTTGACTATTTTTAATATTATTAGCTAATTATAAAAGAATGAGGATTGACATCACTATACAAAAACTAGTAGGAAACAATCAAAACAACTTGAATTCAACCAGGACAATTATCCATAACTAACTAATTTATAAGTAATAAATGATTATAATGAAATTTTATATATTTAAGTGTAATTTGGTAAGGTTTTAAATTAATATATTAATATTTCTATGTTTATTTTAAAGGGGTTAATGAGGTTTGTTAGGATTTAGGATTAAGGCAAGGATTTAATTCCAAATATTTCCTCTTTCATGAGATCAAAAATACCTAAAAATATATTTGGATAATAGGTATAATATTTTTTAATATATCCCCATCATTTTTCTTCTCCTTGGGGTTTTTTGGGGTTTATTCTTACAATTTCCCCTCCCATTTATTAAATTTTCACCTCAAAAGATGTTCATAAGTGGAACGATCATTATAATTTTTTGGTTGAGAATATTTCTCTTCAATTCCATGATTCATTATATTATTTCGATAATGTATTTAAATATACTTATGAGACTATTTAAATTTAATTTCAAATCATTTTGACTTATTAAATTGGTTTGAAATTAATGTTTTTTATCTTTCCTCCCTTATGTTTATCACTCGATCATTTGAATACACTATTTTTTTTAGTTTTATTTATAAATATCCCTTTTAATGATTCCATGATCATTAGAAGTATTTTTTATTCAAATTGTAATTATTTTAAAAAAATTATTCATAAATTGTTTCTTTAAAATCGTTATAAAATTATATTGTACATTTTTTTACAATTTATAATTGATTTTTAGTGATTCTTATGAATTTTTTTCATCTATGTTAACATCCTTCAATTTTTCTCATATTTCACATGGGATATGTTTTAATGAAATCCTATAATTTATTTCTATGTATTACATACTTAAAAATATATATAAATTTTAGGATTCATATTAAAATTAAAATTTTATGGATTTATGGATATTTTTATGATCATGTGGAAGATATATGTATCATTTATCATTATATGATGAGTGGGTCTTATATATCCCTTTAATTTATTTGGAATGTATTTATACTTACGGTGGTTTGTGTTATGAGTCATGGGTGGTTAGTCCATCCAATTATATTCTAGGATATCATTATCTATTGTAGTCTACTATGAAAGAATTTTTTTTGTTAACTTAGTCATAGGTTATTATTTTCTATGCTTATATTTTTCCTATATTCTTATGTTACATATAAATGGGTCATATTTATTATCTTATGATTATTAACTCATATTTAATTCCAAAACCTTATTATTATTGTTATATTATTACTCATTGGGTATGATTTTATGATTTTGTTTAAATGCCTTTTTTATGTTTACCTATGTTGTTATTATTGATATCTCTAAAATCAATCCTCGTTTTGCGTTCCGGAACTCATCCATTTTTTTACATTACATGGGAAATAAAGAATAAAATTATGCACAACATGTCTAGAAAAAATAAATTTGTTGATAATGGTGTCAGTTATATTGAAGAATTATTATAAAATAATAATATTATGTATCTATTCTTTAAAGAAACTAAACCTATATGTTTTGGTGGTGTGGATTTTTATAATTTGTAATGGATAATCATGTATATTACCCTAATATGTATTTATGTTATGTTTGGGTATTATTAGTTCCTATAAGAGTGGGTTATATAGAATTATGGGGATCATGAATAATGGAGATAAACTTTAATCATAGTTGGATGCTCTAGAAATGATATTCTTTGAACTGAGATTACAAAAAGATTAAAAAAATAACCTAAGTTGAACTGAATGTGTTAATATTAAAGATATATAATGTTGATTTCCTTTATCATGTTATTTCTCAATACGTATATATATATATATATATTAATATTTAATACAAAACCTATCCTCTTTGGTTTTATTAAATGGATGAAATGTTGATAAATTGGTTAAATAACTATTATGATGTAAAATGAAATTATTATTCTAATGAGAAACCAAACGGGATTGGAGATGGAGTGTAAAATCAAACAATAATTCTCATTCAACACTCCCTTATTATGAATAAATGAACAAACAAAATTACCCTCCCAAAAAACGATGGAAGGACTAACTTTCCATCAATTCATTCTTGTGACAACATCCACCATCCGTTTGTGGGTCTTTTAATCCACTATTTTGATAGAAATGTTCCAATAAAAAGAAATAAAATATTCTATTCTTCAGAGGTCAATGTTGGAAAAGGTTGTTATAGCTATTTATCATTCAAATAATTAAGATGTTCAATACTGGCCTGTAACCATGATCATGAGGCAAAAAGAAAAAATCCAATTAAAGAAATGATATATGATTAAAAAGATATTTTTTAATAAATATTTTCCTTTAACTATTAGAATTATTATAAGGAGAAAATTTATTGAAAAAAAATTAATGCAGTATATATACATTGGTACTAATTAATAATACACTAATAGACTCCCATGTAATTCCTATGGTTTTATCATAGATCTCTAAATGAAAATTGATCTATTTTTATTATCTTGCAATCGAGTCTTCAAAAAGAGTTACCGATAATAGAATTTTGTAGTTATGGGGATATTTTTGATGTCTTATCGAGGTATATATAGAAATAAAATATCCGTATAATCATGGTTATGGGTAAAAATTACGAAAACTGAGTTTCATGGAAACATGAATGATAAAAAAGGAGATCCAACTCCCTGTATTATGAAAATATGGGAAGAATAATAAGGTAATTTATTCCAGGAATGGGATAGTGATGTATGTATATTAAATAATTAAATAAATAATATTAATGTGGAATATTTATTAAGATGTTTTCCATCCCAATAAAAGATATAAAAGCCACGGAAAATATAGGTCAAACTATTTAATGGTTTAAATGAAGATAATTTGAGAATAACGATGATAAATTAACTAACCCAAGGTTTATTTAGGATAATTAAAAACATATGATAATGAAAAGGGATAAAGTGAATGATTATGAAATCACTATATCAATGGTAGATCATGACAATGATGTGGGGAATGTAAAAATCCTCACAGACTAAAAAATTGAAACTGTATTATTTGTCTATGGATCTATACACTCCGTCATATTTGAAAATTATTATAAGAAATTAACTCAAAAACCTAGTGATTTTAAATTTTATTATATTTAAAAAACATATGGTGAAGAAACCCAATAATTTAAAATAGATATATATATACATATAAATATTACATAATTATTTAATGAATCTTAAATACATCTCATAAAGAACACACCCCATAAATATAAATAATTAGATTATTTGGATTCATGATACATAATCTTCATCTTTCATGAAGGATCATTATGGTCTCATAAAATATATTATCATATAGTGCACTTCATCTTAAAACCATTCTTCATAACCCGTGGAAGGGAAATAAGGGAAAGAGTGATATTAGATTCTTAGTAAGGAATATAACATATATCAATAAGAAGAGCATTAGTGAGAAATGTATAATCCGAAGGATATGAGAACAAGATTATAAATTAAAATAATCATACCCTATGATTTAATTATAATTAATAATAAATTATGAAATATATACATTTTATAACAAAAGTCACATGACATATTTGTGAGGAATCATCAATAATCAACAATGAACCAATAAAACATATCATAAGAATAATACATAAGTCTGGGGAACAAATATATGAAGTTAAAATCAACTATTTAGTTAATTCTCACATCCATGGTTATCATATTGGATTTGGTGCACTACCTATTATATCATTTCCTTAATCATGGCTCACTCCTCAAATTATCATAGTGGTCAAAGTCCCTTACTATACTAGTTTCACTCTCCATTCTATTTTTTATTATATCATGACATAACCATCTTTACCAAATGAATCAAAGGGAAATATAATATTAGACCCACCCAGGACATAATAAAAATTATATATATGTTCTTTATAATATCATAAAACATTAATCATGTTAGTATATAATAACCAAGGAAATGAAAACATTTTTATGAACCCTAAATCGCAACATAATAAATAGGTGGGAACAAAATAGGTTTTGTAGAATCATCCATAAATCATCATCATAATAATCCATTCAAGAAATAAATTTTATGATACTACAATAAAATGTCCTAGTGAATCCTAATGATCATTAAATGATGTTTAGGTAGATGACAAATAAACTTATAAGAACATTCAATCATTCTTTTAAAATATGAGAAAATATCTTTTTCTTTTGAATTATTTTCAACTAAAAAGTACCAAAATAATGAAAAAACCTTCTATTTCAAAAATTAAAAGTAAAATAATAACGTAATATTCAAAAAAAATAACAATTTTGATGGTAAGAAAATCAGTTCATGTTGAATAAATTAAAAGAAAACATTTTGTTCACACATTTTTAAAAAGTAAAAAATGTAATATTTGGGATAAAACATAAAGTTATTTTTTAAAACATTTTAAATAATTTCAAAGGTAGTGAAAATGAAATTTCTTAATCACTAAATGTATAATTAATAACATTCATAAAAAAAAATTAGAAGTATGGATGTGGAAGAAAAAAAACCTCAACCAAAGAGAAAATAAGGCAATCTTTTTCTTAAGAACATTGTTTTATAATTTTACATAATAAATAAATAAAAATGGTATTAATACATAAAAACATGTGAAATAACTAAATTACAAGAACATATATAGTTTTTATATGTCATTATCATCATTATTTTCCATAAGGGAAATGTGGAAATGAAAATTCTGATAAAATAATATTGTAATATAAATCCTTACCTCAATTTCCATATTTCATCATACACATTAAAATGTCTTCTAAAATAAATATATATTTTTAAAAAATATATTTTATAATATTATTCAAACAAAAATTTAATCATATTAATTAAAAAATATTCTTTTACAAAAAATGTCAACATTAAAATGAACATCTCAGTGAAAAATTTCCAATTTCTATGCATAGTTCAGTTTGAAGGTTCTAGTAGTTGAACCATGTTCTTGGTTACATAATATCTTGAATATTAATTACAATACAAGTATCCTATTTATTTATTGTATATAATTCTATAATTAATCATATAAAGTATTGATGAAAACAGAATGAAATTCTTGCATGGAGGTGGTAGTCCACACGTACACAAAAGTGACATTATTTTTTTCCAGAGAGTAGAAAGGTATGAAGGTCAATAAAATATTATAATTAAAAAAGAATAACTTTTTATAAATATAAAATATAAATGTTAAATCTATAATATCTACCTACCATGAATAATAATTATTGAAAATGAATTATATCGGTTTATGGTGGTGGCAGTCCACATATTTGCACGAACTGTACTTTCATTTCCCATTTTATGGAATGAAGGTGGAAAATGAGTGATCTTTAATCATATTTAAAATTTATTATATTAAATATACTAAATTAGCTTTCTCATAATTGTAAATATTTATTTATAAAAGGTAGAATAAATAATAAAATTGAAATTACTCTTTTAATAGTTTTACCTCTTTATTGAAAAACCTCATTTGGCATGCAATTTAAGACGTAAAAGAAAGAATTGTATTTTATAAAAAAACATCTAATATATGGGAAATAATGTTATGGATGGATTTTCAGAAGAATTGGGTAATATATATTTCTTATGAAGTGTGATTAATTGAGGATAGGTGGAATCCTTTTATAAGGTAAGGAGATGATACACTAGGAATTTTTCAAATGAATAAACCAAAAATATTTATTAGACAAGTAAGGTGGATAAATTATTCCCAAAAAATTGAATAAAATATGGATAATATAGTAATAAAATCATCTAATAAAATTAAAACTTGTTTTTTTGTTATATTTTAAACCATATAACGTACGTTGACCCCCGATAAACCTGTTTTAACATTAAACATGATAAGAAATTATTATTATTTTTAATATTCATTCTGAAAAAAATTATGTTCAAATTATCAAATTATATTAATTGTTTTTATTAAATATCTATTTAATTCAAATTAATGGATTCAATTTATTTATATTTATGATATCCATTTTAAAATAATTGATCAAAAAGAAACAAATCATTTTTTGAAAAATGGTTTTGTTAGTAGAAACTGACATTACATTTATTCCATTCCATGTATTACCTTTTTTATGAAAACTAAAATATATTATTGAATATATAATATAAAAAATTATTCAAATTCATTAGTTAACTTATATTAAATTAATTCTTTAATAGTGTATCTAAAAAATGTTTTTTAGAAAAACATTTATTTGTAAATTAAAGAGCTTTTTTTTTAAATTTTATGCTTCAAAAAAATAATGATTTAACCATAAAAATATGTTAATAATAGGTTAATCAATTTTTTTTGTCCTATTCATGTCCTCGATACAAAAAAATAGGTGATAAATATCACATTAAATAATAATATTATAATAGTATATCATTTTTCCTTTTAACATGGAGTTGTGTGTAAAACAAGATACAAAAGAAATAAAATTTATTTAAAGAGAAATATTTCTTAAAATCATGGGGTGTTACATTATACCCACCATATTCTTAAAATTTATGAATTTTCAAAAAAACATTTATCATGTTAGTGGTCCTGTTCCGAAAGAAATTCTCTCTTTAATGAATAATCTCCATCAGTTATTCCTCATAAGAGGGATCATTCTCATGTTATATGACCTATAAGTTTAGTACAAGTGAATTCCAAGGAATTTCATCCCCATGTGAGAATCATGGAATAAATCATGAACTTTAGAGAGATATAGTGTAAGTTCCAAGAAATATGAAGCCATCATAATTTGATCAAGAATATCAAAGGGACAAAATATATTTGGGGATCAACATTCCTTTATTTGAAAATATCATAACCTTTTTTAGAGTAGATATTCAAGGTAATACCGTGCCACTGATTTTGAAATATTTAATCTCACAGATGATTCTCAAAATAAAATTTCTATTGATTTTGAGATTCCTAGATATGTTGTGAAATAGGTATAATTTTCTTTAACATTTCATTAGATACCATTGGTCACGATAGATTTTATTCTCCAATATTATCCTTGTATATTTAAATTATTAAATTCCATCCATAGATGGATTAATAAGGATCTATATGATTTCTTGAGTGAAATATATTATTATAAAAAAAGTATACAAAAAATATATTATACCCCCAAAACAACAGAAATCCATAATACATGATTTCATTATATATTATATATTTTGAATGGTCTAATTAAATTTATAATCATCTTGAGGTTGATATGTAGTACCGATCTATAAAATAATTACCAAATCCTACTAAATACATATATATAATGTCAAGTTCAACATACAATCCTAATAAAATATAATTTCATTGTTATTATATAAAATATAACCCCTTAAATAATTTATATATTGTAAATATAATCAAGAGAAAAAATATATCTATTGGAAATGATGTGTGAAGACATTTTATGGAAATTGACTATAACCCAAATATCATTATTCTCTTCGAGTGTTTTGGGATCCTTGTGATGAAATACATTGTAATGTTTTTTGTTTCCATTATGGTATGTGATATTGTTATAATGTCTCCTTATAATTCAATCTCTTAGAGTAAACATGCTAACTTACTAGAAATTGAGGTAAATACTCAGTAATATCACATTACATTTTATCCCACCATAATTATTATTTACATCCTCTATCCATTTTTATGTCTTATTTTAATATATAATGATGAAATACAAGATTCATCTAATAGACCTTTTTTTAATTTTTGTACTGATGAGACACAAACTTAGTTGTGAAACCATATTATTCAATAATAATCATTATTGAAATCCAGACCATTTCTCATGTTAATATTTACTTCCACATCCTCATCCCACACCTCATAAATCCTTACATGGATGAATAGTCAATAATTAATTTTATAAAGACATGGTATTCACCCATTAATTATTATTTCATGATCTATATTATATAAATCCATAAATATTGGGTATTTCTCAATCCTCGTCATTGAAAAACCAACTTTCTATTTTTGACTTAGAGCATTAACCACCTTGTTCTATTTTCTATGGTGTTAGTGAATTGAGTAGTAATTATCATTATTCAAATATAACTATTTCCACTAGTATATATTGAAATTTTTATTTGTTAATATATAATTAAATATTTCATAATTTGATCATATATAAAATTATTCTCAATAAAGACAATGCACTCTTATTTTTGTGACAAAATTTCTACTGAAATTGAATATAATGAGTCACATAATTTTTCTCATGAATTTTCAATTAGCATGAGGAATAAGGAATCAAAATATTTTCTTAATGAGGAATCATCCCATACCCTTCATCAATGAATCACTAACAATTAAAAGAACTTTTCCATTATAGTGTGATGTATGTATATGTGTGTTGGCCAACAATATTTTTAGATATGGGAAATTTTCCTCTCATTCATCTCTCATTAGGAACTTGGATTCTTTCTATGTAAGATATTTTATTAGATTAGATAGAACCAAGAAATATATCATTAATCATTAAAGTATCATACCAACCAAAGAATAATATGGATGTTAATAACCACAGTTGGTCTGGGATACTACACAATAACTTATGTATTTTATGAATAAATTGATTTACCTTAACTTCATATTATAATACCCAATAATGTGTATTCCTTTAAATAAAAATAAAACATGGTAATTTTATCATACATATCTTCTTTCTTTAGGGTCATTAGAATAATACTCAAATGATATTCATGCTCTTCCCTTATCCTTGTGACATAATAATATCATCAATACATATTACAAAAACAAATCATTGTAATTTCTAAAGACACTAATGATTTGATCCATAAAGACAGTCAGATAATTATTAATTAAAAATGGGATCATTATAAATTAATATTCACCATACCACATATGGAAGAGAATATTTTGGATATATATTTCTTGTTAACATTCAATTAATGATATCCAAAAAGATGGTCAATCATGGAAAATTTTTGAGCTTCACATAGTTGATAAATAAAGAAATAAATACGGGAGAGAGGAAACTTTTTCTTGATTCTGAACTTGAAATGTTCTAGAAAATAAATTCAAAGAATAAATTACCTATTATTTTTCATAATAAAAAAATAGGCAAACCCCATGGTGATGAACTGGGTATTAGCAATCCCTTAACAAGATTGTCTTGGAATTTCTTCTTCAATCCATACAACTCAATTCGGTCCAATATATCTAGAGACTTTGAAATAGATGTTACACTATGCGTGAATTATATTTTAAGACAAAATACATCATTTAAGGAAAGACTAGGATATTATTTTCGAAATATATCATAATAATCTGAAAAAATTAGAATATATTTGATGTTGAGTTCCTCCTCAACCATTTGGGATAAATATCCCTCATAAATAGGTATCAAGACCCATATAGTGGATGTAACATCAATTTAGATTTCATCATTATCCTCATACTGAAATATGATCATATGTTGCTTTATAATATCAATCTGGACTTCATTTATATAAAAACATATATATGATATATTTGAAGAGAGTCAATCCATGAACGAAAGGACATCAATTTCATGTGGTGATATGATAAAATTATAATATAATTGAGATATATAACAGTGGTAACATCAATAATTAAATACGAAATTTGGAATTACATAGTGTATGGTATGTGTAAATTTGACTACTTCCTTCTTGTGACCCACTTCAACAGTTTTGATCAGATGAGATTTCCCTTTTTATATGGTCTTAATAATATTTTGATGTCGATTGTCATTAATAACACTTATATTTATAATTTTATTTGTGAAATGTATATACTCCATGAAAATATATCATTGGAGTGTGGTTAGGATATTAAGATGAGATTTTTTAGCATTACTTTTAATGTATATCCTTTTCAAATGACTTTGAAATTATTATTCTTGATGGCCTTCATTTTCATAGATAAAAATATTCTATATCCCTAATAAAATTTCCTTATATTTTATTTCCAAACTTATAACATATAGGAAAATTAATTGTTTTCCTTTAAGGGTTATATTATTAGACCTTCCCCCATATTTCTACTTTACCTTTTTGTCCCCCGAAATGATGAGAACTTAGAGAGTATCTAAATTAAAAATTCATCTTGAGAGTAAACAAAATTATTTCATTATACCTATTAATGTATCTTATATGTGATAAATTTATAAAATTTTGCCTCATGATTGTAATGAATAAGTCTATTTTTTCCGGATGTATGATAAAATAATGTTTATACCTTTCATGTCTGGTGAAATTTCCCTCACAGGTAATAATAAATTGGATATACATATAATTTTCTTTTATAAATTCCATTTCCATTATCATGTGTATATTTCATAGAGAATAATTATTCAAAAAATCATTCTCTAACCATTCTCATCACATGTATTAAATTTCCACTTATTTCATCCAAATCATGATAAGAGTCCACCATTGATCTGATTCTACTTACAAAACATATAATATTAAGACAACATGTTCATGTACAGAATACTAGATAATGTTATATAAATTATTAGTGGTATTAATCCATTTTTTATAAATTAATATAGAGTATGAATAACTTATTGAAGGTGGATAATGCCATATAAATGACTACATAATCAGTTATACATTCATTTGTCCATTTGAAAGATCAACCTGATTGAGGTCACTATTAATATCATTATAGAGTTATATGAGCATACCAACAATATTTCAAATCCAATAACCCATTTTTTCTAGTTTCAAATGATTTCATTCATTTCATTTCGTATTATATTCAATATGAACATGATTCCTAATAGGTCCACCCATTGAATATGATGAAAAATAATATTTTGAGTAACAATAATCATACTAATTAATCACGTAATGATGAAAAATCATTCATAGGGTGTGTGAATCATGAAAAATTATTTTCAATATATGTTACATTAGGTTTAATCATGGTCATTGATGGTCATAATCTATTTAAATAATTTATAATGGATCATTAATAGAATCTAAATTAGTATAAGAATATATCTGAGGATTATTTATAGTGGTGTGGAGTATTAAGTTCACTCATCATACACTAGTCATAATCACTTTAATATGTAAACCACCCCTTACAGAGTTGTTACCCCTAGGAGAATTTATTCTAAACCCACATCCATTTTTTGGAATCTGGATGAGGATGAATTTTCTAGGAAAACCACACATTATTTACATTACCATTACTTCATGATTCTATAATATTCATTGACATATAACCATGGTTTTTGATAATTTACTCTAATCATAATGTTTATATATTTACATGAACCTGCTCTAAAAATTAGAGGACACCCAAGAATTTCATACATATATATTACATCATTTAATAAAATATTGAATATATGTCATAATAAATAATTCCCTGGGAGAGTAATGGTTTATATTTTTTTGGATAATATGTAGATAATAATATTTTTTCATAAAATATATTGAAAAAATCTTATATATATCTTCTATTATAGAACACATCTTAGAAAATCCCATCTAAAATATTTCACCATAACATATGGAAAGAAACATAAAAAAGTGTGAAAGTAGATTCTCTTTAATGGTAGACACAAGAGATATGAATCAATGATAAGAAGTGAGAAGAATATAAATATAAAGGTATATTAAATGATAATAACATAAAATAATCGTAGACAATTTTTCAAAATCATTAATATTAAATCATGGAATAAATATTTTTCATATAAAATGTCATAAATCAATAGTGAATCATCAATAATCAATCATGTTCATGAGAAAATATCAAAAGAATAAGACATATTTGTTTTAACTTATAGTAATATAAGATAATTTATTTCTTCTTCACTCACTACTAAGGACATCATAGTGGATCATGTTCACTCCTCATTACCTAATTTTTATGACATGGTTCACTCCAAATATAATCATCACTGAAAAAGTTCATTATTGAATTGGGTTCACTACCCATCCCAATATTTATTATATCATGATATATACATCATTATCAATCGAGGCGAGGGTTACATAATTATCCTTCCACCAATAACATAAGGGAAATAATATATATGATTTTCACAGGATCTTAAAAAATTTATCATATCATCATATCATAACCTATGGAAATGAAATGAGGTTCGTAAAACATTTATCATAACATAACTAAAACATGGGAAAGAAATATCATTTCTAGAATCATTCTTAAATCATTATAATTTTAGTTAATATATACAAATTACTTGGATGGTATGATAATATTATATTCATAGTAAAACATAAGAATCATTAAATGATGTTGACATAGATCAAAAATACATTAAATTTTTTGTGGGATAATATTTCAACTAAATATTAAAATAATATTGTGAAAAAAATCTATTTGAAAATAACCAGGTATAATTCCAAACGGGTCATCAAATAAAAGAATATCCATGATGTTGGAAAAAATTATTCATGACATATATGTTAAAATCAAACATTCCTTTCACACTTGAATAAAATTTTTAAAAATAATTTATATAGAATCATATTTAATTTCTGTAAATAAATTTATTGATAGATAATATTTAATTTCTATAATATTTATCTTATAGGTAAAGATGTTAAGAAAATAATTTTTAAGAGTGCTGTTATGGAAGAAAAATTTCACCGACTAATGATGAAATATTTTTATCATTTCAATAAAAATTATTATTTATAAATTTAATTACCAAAGATAAGAAAATGGTAATAGTATTTAAAAAACTAAAAAATAATCATATGTGAATAAAATAATTTTTTTAATGTTTTTGACCAATATAATTTCTAACATTGGAAATTTAGAACATATAATCTCAAAAGGAATTGGGATTGAAAAAAAACCCTTACCTCAAGTTTTATCTTTCATTATAAATGTAAGAATATCTTATATAATAATATTCATACATAACATATTTTCTATCATTACCTTAAACTTTTAATCTACTCTTTTTTTCAAAATTATTCATTAAAATGATCATCTATGTGTAATCTAGTCCGTTTTCCGAACATGTTTCGATTTGATGGTTCTTGTACAAGTAATTTGGGCATTGATTCATTATATCAAAAATATTAATTAAGAAATATTTATCATATTTATTAAGTATATAATCTTTTATAATTTTTAATATAAATCACTAATGAAAAATGAATCGCATCACGACGTGAAGGAGGTAGTCCACACATACACATAAGAGACATTATCAATTTCTAATGAATTGAAAGGTAAGAGGTAATATATGATATTATAATTGAAAAAGAAAAATTATATCCAAAAAAAATATAAACATTAAATCCATCATAATAACCATACCTGAGTGATGGTTACGAAAAATTTATCATAACATTACATGGAGGTGGTAGTCCACACTTACGTACACATGACAATTTCTTTCCTAATTAGATATAAAAGAGGTGGGAATCATTTTTCCATAATTATAAAAAATAATTATATTGAATATAATGATGAAATTATTTTATAACTGATACTATATATTGAGAGGAGTTATAGGATGAAATAAAATTGAAAATACTCGTTTAAGAGTTATACCTTTTCAGTGAGAAACCACTTTTGGATTACACCATAAGCCCTGAAATCATTGTATCCTAATAAAACTATTACCAATATAATGTAGGCAGGTATTTTAGAAATGGATAAGTTAGTTATTAACTAGTATATAAATCCCATAAGTGTGAGGATGAGAGGATAGGTGGTATTCCTTTATATGGTGGGATGGCATAATTGAAATTTTTGAAAACATTAAAATATAATAATGTCTTACTCATGCAAAGTGTCTCAAAAATGAAAATTATTTGAATATTTTAAAGATAATGTCAAAATGAAATCAAAAAAATAAAATAAAATCTAGTGTTTTTAATATTTCAAATTGGATCCCTTAGGATAACCAACCCAAATAAACTCATTTTAACCTTAACCATGGTGCACATTCTTACAATTTATACTATCCATTATGATAAAAAATTTAGTTAATGATATTAAAATATTTTAATTATTCAACATAAAATTATTGAATCCATTTTACCATATTAAATTTATATATGTGTAATAAATTCATTTTAATATAAGTGCACAAAACAGAACAAAAACATTTTTAGGAAAATACTTTTTTAAGCATAAAATTTAGTTTACCTTCATTCATTTCCATTTTAAAACGATTATGTGAATTTTAAAATATTTTAGTAAATATATTAGCTTAATATTTTATTAAAATATTTCATAAATAGATATTGATTTTTTTTAAGATAAAAACTCATTATGCACAGAAAAATGGAATTTTTATAAAAACAACCCTATTTACCCTTAAATGAATTTATTTTAATTCATAACCACTTAAAAATGAATTAATTTTATAAATATGTAAAAAAATATTGTTTCCAAATTTATAATGTTTTATTCATTCCCTGTAAACTAATGGATATGTGATTACTTCCAGATTAAATAATAATATTTTGATAGTATATCACAGTTCGTGTAAAGGTGGTGTTTGTATTTTAAGAAAACAATCAAAGAAATAAAATATATATAAATAGAAATATATATAAAATCACATGGGTGTTACATTTGAGATTTATGATTATATACCATGTCTGTAAATCCTCTTTGATTGAGGTTCATGGGAAGATATATCCTACAAATCTTATTATTCTTAATTTGGTTAAATTTCATGTGATTTTGGGCATGGATGGGATATCTATAAATAGTTCCCATATAAAATATCAATTTAAAGAAATTTTGTTTCATATCCCAATTCATGCCAATATTATTTATTTGTGTGAGGATAACTATAGACTTCTTATCAAAATTATATCCCTTATATGGGTCTTAATACCTAATAATGAGAGATATGTTTCTTAAATTTTAAGGGAGAAGCTCATTATTGAGGGAATAATATTTATGACTAAATATTTTAATTTATTTCCTAAGTATTATCCACATATTTCCCCAAAATAGGATGTTTAATATTATATTGAACTCACATATGGTGTAATACCCCTAAAAAAGAGACCATATAGAATAAACCCTATTAAATTTCAGGGATTTGAAAATAATCTACAAGATAATTTGGAAAATGATTTTATATTCATAATTTCATGACCATAGGGTGCACCAACCATATTTTTTATGAATAAGGATGGATCATTGAAACTTTTATTCAATTTTCATGTACTTACCTATTCCACGATTAGGAACAAGAGTCCACTACCTTGTATTGATGACTCTTTTTTTAATTAACTGAGGGGAGAACAATACTTGTTAAATGTTTAAATTTGATATTGATATCGTCAATTAGGTGTGAAACGTGACTAAATACCTTAGATATGCATTTACATAAGATATGAAAACTATTAATTCATTGGAAAAAAATTTAGACTCACAAATTCTTCCATAATATAAGTGGATTTGATGTATAGATTCTTTAAAAATTAACATAATCAATATGTGGTAGTAATTATAGGTGATATTCTCATAAATTCAAAGAGAGAGAAGAAAATGGAGTGAAATATAAATTTTTTCTAAATACATTAGGAATATAAAAATTATAATAAAATTTAATTAATTGAAATTTTTGATATGGAATTTATCCTTTTATGGTCATATAATCACACGAGGGGGAATTTATATAGAACATTAAAAAATGTAGGTTATTGAAGAATAGACTAGACCAACTAATGTTACTAAGATCTACAGTTTTCTCATATGATCACGATACTATTGAAACATTTTGAGAAATACATCACGTCCAAAAAATCCACTAACTATATTTACTCTTTAGGGATTTAACATACTATGGATGGAAAATGTGAAGACAGTATCAAGAAGAATAAAAGAAGGATAGTCACTACACCCATACTAATATTACCCAAAATTAAATAAATATTTATTATATTTAAAGATTCATGAAAAAGGGACTAAGGTGTATCATTATAAAAAATGACATTGTGGTAGCTTATACCACACATCAATTAGTGGTTCATGATATAAATTATTTAATTCATGACTTGGACCTAGTAGGGGTAAAATTTTAATTAATGATATTAAAGGATTATCTCTGTTGTGAAATGTGTGATATATATAGTCATAAAATGAGATTAAAGTATATATTTAAAAAACAGTGGAATATAATCTATGGGAAATTGTTAGAGTTAATGAAGGACAATGACTGATAAATAAACTACAACCCTTGGAAGGAAAACAATGATATTTATTCATTGAGAAGAAAGGATCATGCTCTATCATCGAGGATAACGATTGAAATATACTAGATACAAAAAAACATGAAAGGAGATATTTGAAAATTCATAATGGAATAAGATAAATTTATTCATTCCCAAATTACTTCACAACCATCTATCCTGATGAACATCAAGGATATATAAAAGTATGACATAGTGATTCAAAATATTCTTGTAAATATTATGAAGTTCAACCTTAATGATTTTAAAACTATATGATTCGGGAAAATATATATTCCCCTATAAAATTATAATTAATTAAGGATTTCATGTATTGTTTTTAAATATCTAAATTATATATATATCTTTGAAGAATACACATGTATAAATTTCTTATTGAGAATTTTTAGTGGGACCTTATGAAGAGGGATTCGTTGGAGTACACATAATGATGATTTTAATATTAATAAAATAATGTTGAATATCATAAGTATAAAGTGATAATGTAACCATTTCCCATACCTATATAAAAATGGGATAAAATAAGAATGGATTTCAATATAGGTATTCCAGATACCACTAGAGGAAATATTTTTTGTTTTGTTTTATGGGTTATTTCTTTAAGGAATAAATGAATGTCATTTCTATTTGGGAGGATTTATAACTCAATAAACTATGAAGGTAGAAATGGAGGATGATGTAAATATTTATACAGTTTCAAATATAATTATTTTTTATCAAGATATGAGACTTACCTCAATGTTTAAGAGAAGAATTCAATAAGAATTGGGGACATATATTTTCTTTAGAATAAATTATCATCCTTAGATTGATGGTAAATCTAAACGGACCTGTCAAACTCTATTGGATATGTTGTGATCATGTGGAATGAGTCTCATATGAGGTTGGGGTTAACATATTATTTTAGTATAATTCTCAAAAAAAATTAGCATTATAACATTCAATATGAACCATATGACGATATGTATTTGATGTGGTGAATTAATCTAATATGTTATAATGGAGAAAGATAATGAAATATACTAGTACCATACCTTTCTGAATATATTTCTAATAAAATTAAAACCAATTATTGATAAATTAATGAAGTAAAAAATATATTCATGTTATGGAAAAAATAAATAGTTATATTTTGAGTTTGAATTTGGAGAAAACATATTTCTTCAAATAAAGCCATGTAAGCATGTTATGAGATCATGTGTGAATGGAAAGTTAATTCCTTGATTCATGAGTCCCATTGAGTTTCTTTATCACATGCGGATTGTAGCATATCTCTCAGTGCTTCTTCTGGACCTCTTAGAAGTTAAAAATGCCTTCCATGTACCACTTTTGTGGAATTACTTACCAGACCCATCAAATGTAAAAAACTCATAGGTTATATAATGGGACCAAAATCTCTATTAAAAAGAACAACCTGTACGGATCTTGGATCATAGAGTTAAAGTGATCTGAAATAATAACACACAAATAGTATATGTGCATTAAAAAAATAATATGTTCGATGAAGAGAAAAAAATAAACTTATAATGAGGAATAAGCACCTTGGTCTATTTTTATTTGATTAATAAAATTTCAAGGGTGAAATCTATTTAAATGGGCATAGATTTTAATAACTACAATTATTATATCATTAATCTGTTAAATATGTTATTTCAGAAAAAAAACATAACTAAAATGAATAGACAAAGAATTTTATTAACGTAAAATATTAAAACACAAGATAAATTCTAATAAATAATAATAATGAAATATTAAATTTCGTTATTAAAAAAAAGTTGAAAAAAACATGTTAAAAAAGAACATGGATATTTGAAAATGTTGTATATATAATTGAAATGGGAAATATAACCATTATAAGACTCTTGAAAGTATATATGTGTGTTGGGAATGCTTATAAAAAATATGCATATTCAAAATGTTATAATGAGTATATGATCCTTTTGTATAATTAAATATTGTATTATATATCATATATCAAATATTCATAAGAGATATTTGACATTAATTGTGTAAATATTAAATTATAATAATTGAAATATAATCGAAAATTACATAAAAAAATATTTTTATTCATGAAATCATAATTGTATAGAGTATTATATTTTTTTATAGTATTCAAATTTCACATTTTTTAAGAATAAATTTTATAAATAAATTTTGTTTTTAACCCGGTCATCAAAATTATATGAGAGGGATATTTTAATTTTTTTATGAAAAAATATGTTGTAAATGTGGAAATTGAATGACATCAGTGAACATTAAAAAATTGTAATCTTTAATGACTACTAAATTTTAATTCCCTATATCTCTATAATATAATTTTTTATCTTTTTATTCCAATAATCATGTTTATATCATTTATTATAAAGAAATCACTTTTAAAAAAGTGTGACTCCATCAATGTAAGACTCTTGTTCTTATTAATCATTCAGATTCATTTTATCACAAAAATTATTTCTATAAATCTCACTAACCAATATAATCATTGAATATGTTGAGAATTTAAAATAATGATTGTTTGATAGTGTGTAAAACTTGCATCAAAGATCTTAAATGAATTGTGATACACTATTATATATATATTACTGTCAAAACATATCCATTGAATTGGAGAGTACGAATAGGATTGAAAATTATAAAATATATTTTATATTCTTTATAATATATTTTTTGATTAATGGTTTACAAATAAGCACCAAATTTTTGAAAAGTCATTTTATGATTTAAAAATACATTTTCAACAAAAAATTTATTTTTTAGAGAAAATATTATTATTAAATTATAGAGCCAAAGGAAATTTATTTCATAAAATGAACATCATTTTTGAAATCATCGCACTAAAATTATCATTGGGTGAAATTTTGGTATTTTTCTGAAAACATGACTATTAGTTAATAGTGAAAAATACCTATTTATTGTTAACTTCTATGTTTATTTTTATTACGAAGTATCCAAATAATTTAAATTTGATCTCAAATTCACATAATTATTTTTAAATTGGATATAATATAGGTAACATCATTTTAATAATCATTATAACATCTTTTAGTATAAGTACATATTTTGGGATTAATTTTTTTTCCTCAAAAACATTATTTTAATTATTTTATGTATTTATATTAAAATAAATTTCAATCACTTTTAAAAATTGAAACTTCCAAAATGGATTCCATATTTATAATTATGGATAAATTATTTAAAAATTTGACCCATTTTCATTATGAATAGTATCTATAAAAAACTTTTATCACCTCGAAATGGGTAAATCTGGTAATTTAGGTTATAAATAATATAATAAGGATTCATAAATGAGCCTAAAAATTGAATTAATTTTATTGTATTATTATATCTCATCCATAAAAATAAAAATGTTAAATAAATGTTTTTCCACTTGAACATTATTTTGACCTTTATAATATTTAATTGAATAAAATGTCAAATATTTCACACTCATTTTTTAACATTAATATTTTTTACATAGGTATAAATGTATGATATTTTGTATTAAAAATTTTAATTTTAAATATAAATTAGTTTTTATCATGTTAGTTTATTTTTTATTTAATCTAAACAAATAATTACCATAAATGCTGGCGAAACGTTGACACATTGCTTGTGCAAGAAGTAAAAAAAATCAATAAAATGATTTTAAATAAACTAATAATAAAATAATATGAATTATTTTTTTTGGTTTTAAGTAATTTATAGGAAAATATATCATATTATAGAGGTTTTTAAAAAAAATTATTCGAATTAAATCTTTCTTTTGTAATTTTAGAAGTCAATTGTGAACAATAGTTCCAAAATTGACATTAATGATTTATTATAAAAAAATAACACTTTAATAAATGATTTAAATAAAAAATCATTTATTCAAACAAGTGATTGGTATAAATTTTTAAATATAAAACATCTTTCATTTAATGTCCTTTATTAATTTTTTAGTAAATATATTAACCCCTTAATGGTAAAAAACAATGATATCACTGTAATTGTCAATAGGGTTAAAGAAGGGTTATAACTAAATGATAATGGTAATAATGTCATAATAAATTTCCAAATTATTTTATATGAAATAATTTAGATGCATCATCATAATATCTTAAAATATTATCTATTTTCAGCCAATTGGATAATGAAATTTATTTATGTTAATTTAATAGTTTATGAAAATCCAATATTTATCCTCCCATTTCTTATAAAAGGAAATCTATTAGTCTCATTTATTCACACATAAAAATCCATTTGGTTCAGTAAATAAATTCCCAAATACCTTCTTCACATACATAAAAATATTATATGAATTATTCTGGGCATAATAACAACTATAGAGGGATTGTGGTGTAATGAAAAGGAGGTTCTCCAATGAAGAGGTATAGTTCTCAACCGATCATTTTTGTTTTATTTATTATTCAAACTTTTTAAAATATTTTAAAAAAATGATGATATAAAAACATAAACGTAGTAAATATAATTTTATGTTATTATTTTATTTAAATACACTATATCTATCTCTAACCTTCATCATATAAGAATGGAATTAATCATTTGTTTGTACGATGGACTACCGTCTCGCGGTCCGATGTAATTGTTTACACATCACCACCTATCATGGATAGAAATAAATATGTAATTAATGGTCATATATTATATTTATTACATATTCATCACACTTAAAATATTATATATCATTTAATTTCCAACATTTAAAAACACTAAAAAATGATAATGTCATTCTAGCCTACGTGTGTACTACCATGTATATGAAATGATTTGACTCACTTTTCATAGCCACATCACATAGATGAAATATAAAATTATATTCAAAAAAATTATATATTATTTATCATATATTAATCATTTTTTAAAGATAAAATACTATTTACCAATTTTCCATAATTATCATTGAAAATGGAAACGTTACTCATGTGTAATTTTGACCTACCATCTACATGATTATAACGTAGTTCATTTTTAATAACCAATTTTATGGTATTTTTAAAAGTATAATTGATGTATAAAAATGATAATTATTCCATGATTATTATTTTGGAGATGTTTTTGTAATGATCTTTTTGACAATAGTGAACATACCAACGTCATTTTGGACATTTAAACAAATATCATCAAAACAAAATATGTGAATTTAATTTAATAAATAATTAAATTTACAATGGTAAGATATTAAATAAAAAGTAATTATAAATATGATTTTTTTAAACCTAATTTAATATTCTAATTTTATTATTCCAGAATATAAATAATATAAGTGGCGGTCCACACTATGTGTATGGGACATTTTTTAAATCAAATTTTAATGATTCCATTCCAACTCTATTTATTTAATTTCCATATTTTTAAAATTATTTTAGGGATGTTTTAGTATGGACATAAAAGAAAAATAAAGGAAATTTTATGACTCTCTTTTGACTTTATTTCATTTTTTGTAAAAGGATTCTTTTTACATAATTTTTTGGAATTTCTTTATAAAAGGAAAAAAATGTTTTATTTTAATGTATATAATGATTATGTGTTTTACAACTGCCTTAATAATTATTTTATATTTCATTTAGTTTATAATATTTCATTTTTTTTAAATAAAAATATTATTTCAAATTTTATGGTATTTTGGAATTGAAAATGGTTTCTAAAACCGAATAGACATTGAAATATCTAAAAATGATTTCTTAATGATTTAAATATTATCTTAAAAACTACCAGATTTTATATTTTATGATCATGTTATAGTTCTTCGGAATTTTTTATGGTGAAGGATTGTTCTACTATCAACCCAGTATGGGTAATCCAATTATATCTTTCTAATTCATTCAACAATGTGATGGAGTTGTGAGAGTTTGGTTCTCCTAAAAGAGTATGAGAAAGTACTATAAAGGTTATTCCATGTGTAAAAATGATGGTTATTCTATGTGATCCATGAATACTATTATATGTGTGACCATGAATGTTATCACTTATTTAAAAGTGACATGAAAATTATCTCTCATGTTATGAATATGGTTTAACTATGATTTATGTAGGGTATTATGGAAACATAATGCAATAAATAAATGTATGATATGATATTATCTCCAATGGAAAATATATTTTACCCCTTAATGGTGAAAACTAAAAAATTGTGAAAAAAATTTCATTCAATTTTAATAATTAAAAAGAAATATTCATATATATAATTTTTACATTAGTATATCTTATAAAATATTTTATGAAAGTCATATTGTATAAAAATTTATTTATTGGGTTTTAAAATGTTTATTTTGAGAGAGTTTTTTTGTTGAAGTAAATATTTTATTCATGGACTAATGGTTTATTTATTTATTTAATTATTTTTATGTCCCTTAGATTTTTGTTCTCACACAATGATTTAAAAATTTTTCATATGTATTTTAAGATGTTTTGGGATAAGGACGATTTCATGAAGGAATTTTTAAATATGTGTCATGAAAATAAATCAGGATTCATTATAAAGGATTTGTTCTATAAGGAAAATAGATACTAAATATTGGTGAACTAATTGATAAATATTGTTTTTTATATAAGAGTGATGAACTTAATCTATAAAAGTACAAAACAAACGGATAATTTAGAAAACAAATAATTACATCTCAAGTCTAATGGTATTAGAATATGTAATTTTTATTGTCGAGTCCTTAATATTGGTCTTAAAGGAGAGTTTAGACAACTTTCGATATGAATTTGTTTTCATATGAGGTTATATTAAGAGTTATGTACACCATCATGGGTTTATGAGTTAATTTTGATCATAATTTCAATGTCTTAAAAACATCTTTTATGGCTCTATGTGATGGTGGTTTAGGGTGATTAATGTGATTTTGGGAGATATTTTATTAAGTTCAATTATATGTAACCCTTAGGTATAACTAGTAGGATTATTTTAGAAGAATTACATTATATTTTTGGGTATGTAAGGTGAATTGTATTAGATTACATATGAGATTAAAAAAGCCTACAATGTCGAATATATTAAGGTTTTTTAGATTTTAAGGTCAATATATTAGTAAATTTCTATGGATGTTTTCTTTACACAGATCATTTTAATTTTAACATGAAGTAATTCAATTAATTTTTTTAAGATTAATATTCCCTACAGATTAAACATCATTAATCTGGATGGATATATGAGGATATCACACAACATTATTATCCCTTCTAGATGATTTATTCATAAATAATATGGAAAAATATTTCTCAATTGATAATGAAATCTATTTAAACAAGAAAATAAAAAACAATAAACTATCTAATATATTCAAATTTTTTTCTTTTATCAAAAATTTATATGGATCATTGAATCTCTTCTATTTTATTTCTAAATCTCAACTCATTCATATAATTTGGAAAGGAATATAGCGCAAAGGGAATTAATATTACTTTTATGGAGTTAAAAACATCTGGCTAGATGATAATGAGGATATCAAAATAATAATGGGTGGAAAAAATTTGTTGATTTAATATATGAATTATTTTGAATAAAGTACTTCTGAATAAATATTGAGATGATCTTGAAAAATCATAATGAAATACTTTATATAATTGAATAAGACAAAAAATTATTGTTTAAATAATAATAAGAAAGTTGAATGATGTATTTGTTTATCAATGATATAACAATATGTTATAAATTATAAATCCTTATATAGTCTATTTTATTTTCAAAATTTTCAAACATATGTTCATTAAAATTGATACCTCGAAAAACTCATTCTGTGAAAATGAGATAAATTATCAATAAACTCATTTAAGGATATATAATAAAGTGTTAAAAAGACTCTGTGATAATATGTTTTTGATGATATTCAATTAAGATTATTTAGTTTTTTAGAAAAATTTTTAATATTAAAAAACATAGAGGTTAAAAAGTGAAATGATGATTAAAGATATTTTGTAGGATTTTCATCATATTTATTTTAATTTTATCAGAAATATATTATTATAGTTTTAGTCAATAGTAATCCCATAGGCCATAAAATAACCTATAGCATCTAACTAGGTCTTAGGGATTGAATCCATAACTTAAGGTTGTCAAGGGTAAAATTCCTACCATTGAAAAAATGATTTTCTATTTAGTATGATATTTTTAAATATTATTTCTCATATAAGGATTATATAAATTTTGGGAATATAGGTTTTTTAAAATAGATAACTATGGTAAATAAATGTGATTTTTTGATTATATGATTTATGTTATTTCAAAAAAAGGATCACTATATTTTGGGGGAATATTATATAGTTAGGGTAATTTATCTTTTATGAGATTTTAATTGAGGATTAAGGATATAATTATCTGTTAGTTGAGTATGTTATTTTAATATGCATTTTAGTGATTCATGAAATTTATTTAAATTATTATCGTATCATGGAGTTAATATGTCTATGGAAAATACATTTTGTTATGAGAAATAATGAGTTATTAATGTTATTTGATGATAAATATTGATTGTTATATTGTAACAATGTGTCATCAAATCTCTCTAATATTTTGGTTAAATCTCAGATAAGATTATTTTTGAATAATTTTAATGTTAATTATTTGTATAATGATTTAATTGAACTTTGGGAATTAATTTTGAACATTAGGGATAAATTTATTATTTCATTATATGAAATATTTTTCAATTTGGGAATTATCTTACCTTGTGAAAAAAAATTTGTTTTTATTAATGTATAATGAAAATATAAATAGAGTTTTTTTATTTTGTGTAAGTATATGACCAGTTAGAAGTTAATTTTAGTGCCTTATGAATAAATCATTCATGTTTAATGTTCATAATTTGGTGTAAAATGATCTTGTGGTGTAAAATCATTAAAGGATGAAATTATAAATTTCATGAAATTATATTTCTTTATGTTCATAGTAAATATGGTAATGTAAATCTTCAACACATAGAAAATGATCTTGAATAAAAAAAATTATCATATTACTTTAATTTTTGTTGACTTGATGGTCTTTTCACACCCGTCTAATTTATTGTTTTTGGTCGTTTACTTTGTCATTATCATTCACATTCTACTGATCAATGTTTTCTTTCTATCTCCATTATTATCTATAAATTTTTATTTTATTCTATGTCCATGTTTTCACTTCCCTATAATTTTTTTCTCTTTTTAAATATAATTAAATATTAATAAAAATTACCTTTATATTTACATTTCCTACTTTTCATGTGTAAGTTTTATTAACCATTTTTGGTGACAGAATTAAAGAATGTATATTAAAATTTAAAAACCTTTATTTCAAAGAAATATTTATAATTTTGGTGATTAAATTTATTAAATTTTTGGGATTTAATATAACTATATTTTAAAAGAAGTGCTATGAAAGAAAACAAGAAACACCCAGCGTAAATGAACAACGAAATATTATTATATAAATATAACTATTATAACCTTGTTGTTGAATTTGATGGTATGAATAGAATTAAAAAAATTATTTAAGATTTTTATATTAAATAACTAAGTAAAATAATATTTTTAATGTTTTTTAAATTATAAATCAATATTTATATCTGTCCTTTTATGATTCGGAAATAATTTTTCATTAAAAATGATTTTTAATTATTTTTGTGATGAAATATTAATATTAAATTCTAGAACTATTAGAACAATTATATGATAAAAATGTACATAATTTTTGAAATCATAATATCAAAAATAATTTTTGTGTAAATTTTTGGTATTTTTCTGAAATGATTGTTTTTTCATTCCATAGTGATAAATACCGAGTTTTGTATAACTATAAATTTTTTTCATCAAAAAGTGAAAATATATTTTTTATTTTATTTGAAAGTAAAATAAGTATAATTTAATTATATATAATCTAATTGAAATCATTTTTATTATCATTATACATGATTTTGGTATAATTACATTTTTGGGCTTAAATTGTTTTTTCCAAAAACAAATTTTCATTGCATTTTATGCATTGATATTAAAAGTAATTTCATCCACTTATAGAAATTTAATATTGAAAATTTTATTACATATTTGGAATTAGTGGTTTAAATTTTTTTATGTAGTTCCTTTTTTTCTAATATGAATAGTAATATTAGAAAATTGATGTCACCTTGGAAAGGGTAAATCGTGCACTTTAGGGAAAAATAATTTTTTATAAACTGAAAAGGACCCTAAAACTAAAATTATTTTTATTGGATGATTATATATCATCAATAAAGAAACCATTTCTAATATATGTCCCATTTTTCTTTTAGGAATATATTTTTAACATTATAGTATTCAGATGAATATATTTTGGAAGATGTCACAACATTTCTTTAAATAATAATTATATTTGAAAATTATGTATAATGACAGGATATGTTTGAATATAAATATTTATTATAAATATAAAATAATTTTTATAATTTTTATTTAATTGTAATTTTTTTTTGAAGAAGTAATTACTTTAAATGCATATGAAAGAGTGAAAGAGTCCTTGTGAAAATGGTAAAATAATGAATAAAATGATTTTTAAAACTATAAAAAAATAACTTGAGTAATTTTTTATGATAAAATTTTTAGATAAACATGATATATTAGATATTTTTAATTTATTTTATTTTTAATTACCTTTTTTATCATCAGTTACGAATGTAAAATTAAATGAATAGTTTCGAAGTTGACAGTAATGTTACTTTGTAATAAATAATATTTTATTAAATGATTCAAAATTCCAATAATCTGATATTTTTCCATGAGATTGGGAGAAGGTTCAATATATATTACATGGATCATTTATGGGGATTTTTTTATAGATACTATATTAACCCCTTACGAGTAATAAATATTGATATCACCTTAATTGTCAATAGCGGTTAATGAAGGATTACAATAGAATGACATTGATAAAAATGTGATCCAAAATTGTAAAAATATTATTTAATGAATGGATTTAGACTCAAAAATAAATTAAATTTTAATATTTTAAATTTTTATCCATTTAGGTATCAACACATATTTATATTAATTTAATAATTTTTCAACAATCAAATGTGCAACACCCAACTCTTAAAAATGGGTTCCACTTCTTCTCATTTATTCAAACCACAGGAACCGTTTTGTATAAAAAATAACTAAAAAATATATTCATACCATCTATCACCATGTACTACAGGCATTATTATTGGATTGAATACCTAATATAGGCTCCTTAAGGTGTATTGAAAATAAGGTTGTCTGAAGAAGAGGTATAGTTCTAACTGAGCATTCTTTCTTTATTTCATCGTCATGGTGATTATAATATTCTAAAACAATTATGAAATAACAAAAGTATATTATATATAATATTATGATATTAAGTTATTTTAATAACTTAATCTATATTTATCCTCTATTAAATGATAATGGTATTGATTATTCGTGTATGTGGTGGACTACAACCATGTAAATTGTTTTCAATATTTCTCCATTCCCACCTCTAAATGGTCATTATAATGACCAAACTAATATTTATATATTATATTAATTAAATATTTATCATTATCAAAATATAGTATATCATTTAATTCCTTACCTTTCCACCCACTAAAAAAATGATAACTTCATTTGGGCATAGATGTGATCTACCACCTCCCCAAAGAGATGTGATTCTATCATCATAACCACATCACAAATATGATATATATAATTATGATTAATTAAATGGTATAATATTTAGGATATAATTATTATTATAAAAATATAAAATAATACTCACCTTATATTCATAATGAATGTTGAAAAATGGAATCCTTACCCATGTGCACATACTACCTATCGCCTCTATTATCGAATCACAGTTCATTTTTTATAACAATCTTCCATATTTTTTTAAAAAAAGTTGATATTTATATATAATAATTGTAATTATTTCATCATTATGATTTTTGAGATTCTATAGTAATGACCTCATTGAACATAGTCGACATACCAAATTCATTTTAGACTTATGACCTGAATATCATCCGAACATATGATGTGAATTTAATTGATTAAATAATTAAATGTAGAAGTCTAAGAGATATAATAAAAGAATAATAAAAATTTATTACAGTTATTGAGAAATTAAAATAATTATTCCACATTCATTATCATTTAATATAAATAATGCATGAGATGAGTCGAACTAAAGGGGAATGATTGTTTTTAAAAAAATATTCTTTTAATGATTCCTTTCAAAATATTTTTCATCAATTTCCATATTTTTAATGTTATTTTATAGTTGTTTTATATTTTAATAAAATAATTATGGAGGAAATTATATATATATTGTAGTTTTATTCAAAGGGTTCTATAAGGAATATTTTAATGTAATGTTTTAAATTTATTCAATAAAGACCAAAGAAGTGTTCTATTTTAAAATATATGTTGAAAAAAAAATTCCTGCCTCCAAAACTATAATTTCATGTTGGGATTTCACTAAAATATTTCATGTTTTAATTAAAGAATAACCATATTTCCATTATTATTGGTATTTGGGTATTGAAAATGGATTTTAAAATGGAATGTATATTTCAATATCTATAAATAATTTCTTATGGGTGAAAATATTATTTTGAAAATGGAATACTTTTATTTGTTATGAATATTTTATGATTATTTTTAATTATTCGTGAAGCAGGTTGGTTACTTTATAATCAAAGGGTGAGATATCCCATTATATCCCGATAATTTTTTGGTAAATGGATTGATTTAACTACTTATGTATCTTCTAATAAATTATGGGAATTTACCATGAATGTTGTTCCATGTGGAACAACAATGGTTAATCATTGTAAACCATGAATTTTTTTCTATGTTGAAATTTTTATTCAATAGAATTTTAAATTATAATGTAAAAAGATGCATCATGTTACCCATAGAATTGATCTATGATTTATATGTTTTTTTATGAAAATCTTATGATTGGAAAAAGATAATAAATGAACCTATTTTGATTGGAAAATATATGATAATTCTTAAGGGTGAAATATTTAATAGCATGAAAAGGATTTCATGGGAATTGTTTTATTGAAAATATTCTTTTATGAGTATTATTTTTTCCATTAATATTTTTTATGAAATTTTTTATGAAAATACTTGGCTATTGGATATTATTTCATGGGTACTAATATATTTATTTTGTGAGATAATTTTAATTTTAAAACAGAATAATTTTATTCATGTACTAACGGTTTCTTTGAATATTTATTTATTTTAAAACCTGTTAATTATATTTTGTGCACATACAACATTTTAAGTAGTTTTTATATGTATTTATGTATTATTAGGGAAAGGATTAGGTCAATATCAAAATTTTAAAGATGTGTCATGAAAAGAAAACATGTTTATTTTTCATATTTTTGTCTTAAGGGAAAAAATATAAAATAGAGGTTTCCACATTTCAATATATGGGTTATTTATGTATTAGTTATGATGAAACTCTCTAAAATTATAATCACAAAAGATCATTGAGAATGAATGAAAGTGATTTCTCATCAAAATAGACTAGAATATATAATTTATAATTCCAAGAACATAAAAATTATATTATATTACAATTATTATGATTATATAGAATTTATATTAAAATTTTATAATCTAATTAACTCACATATTCATTAGTATAACATGTCCATATTTTGGATGGATCGACCACATACATGAATGATGATATAGCATATTTATTTTTTCCATAATGAATGGAAATTAAGGCATAAATTATCAAAAAAATATGATATTAATAATTGATATATTTTATGATTGAGGTTATTTATGGGTTAAATGGAAATGATCTATCATTAAAAAGTATGTATTTATATTGATAAAATAAATTGAAATGTGTGAATTATGAATTCCATTCAATAAATAAATACCCAAATCATCCATTAAATGAAAAAAGAATATATAAATACTAAAAAATCAATGATTCCACTACATTGAAAAATATATAAATAGTTTAATAATTATCATAGAATGAGTATCAACATCACCATAACAAAAATCATTCGAATCGTTGAAAAATACTAGAATATGATGAAAAAACTAGTCAATAACGAACTAATATATATGTTTCAAATGATTATAATGGAATATTATAAATTATTATGTATATTAACAATGTTTTGAAACAAGTGATTACGATTTCCATGTTTTTTATATTGTGGGTTGAAGAAAGTTTATAGTAGTTATGAGTAAAGGTAAGGGTTTCTATCACAATAATTCTTATTACAAGATATTATCAATACCTAAATATCCATTAATATAATATATAAGTAATTTCAAAATAAATAACCCTTCATTTTATAATACTCTATTTATGTTTGAGATTTACATTAAATGATACGATTTGTCCTTTTATTAAATCACAATTAACTCCAAAAGTTGTTTATATGTGGAATTTTATTTTTCAATTATTTGGGTTGGTAATATTTATCCACTACATATATATATTTTAAATTGTTTGAAAAATGTAATTTTATCAACTTTTATGATTTATTATTTTCTATTTACATATTTTTAATATATTATAAATGATTATGAAGGAATCATTTTATCTCTCCCCCGTTTTTTCTCTCTGAGTCATTTCTTCTCACCATTTTATTTGGTTGTATTTATAAATATTTATTTTTAGATTTTCTGGATTCAATGAAGTAATTTTTATTCACCTTATAATTATTTTTAAAACCATTGATCAATGTATTAGTTATTTACAAAATCTATTAAAATGGAATGTAAATCTCTTCTTACTTTCTAAATTATTTTATTTGATTATTCAATATTGTATTCCAAAAATTCCAATATCCTTTAATGTTTTAAATATTTTAGAGGGTATATTTCCAATATGAAATAATCTACCTTATTTCTCTGTATTTTTTTAACTTGTGTATATTTTTTATGAAATATGTAAAAATTTGGATGAAATGGATTTTTAAATGTTTTTATGATCATGTCACACAAATATATATGGTTTTCAATTATGTGATGGGTGGGTCTAATATTTCCCATGAAACATTGGGTAATGATTTATATAAAATGAAATTTTATTTTATATGACTTGGGTTGTTTTCCCAATTCATTATGATATGGTACATAAATGGTTAATCTTCACCATTATGATATGAATGTCGTAGTGGTAATACTTGACATAAAATATGATTTTATGTAATATTTTTTGTTCCTAATTCCTATTTTATCTATCTATAGATCATTATTTTTGTATTATGGTTCCCGAATTTTATATTATACCAATTAATTATGATCCATGATTTTTTATTACTCAATTGGGTATGTTTCCATGATTATGTTTCCATGTCTACATGTTTTATTTATTTCTACTCTATTATGATCATCTTTATGATTATCTTTTTGATATGATTGATATCTCTTATATATTACACATTATATAGAATCATAGCACACCATTTTCTTATGTCACCATTCCCCATAAAATTAAGAGAAGTATTATGTATAACATATCTAGAAGGTAGTCAGGTGTGAGGAATTGTTTTTTATATCGTGAATTCGTATTTTAAATAAGTATTTTTATTTATATAATAACCAATTATGCTTAACCAAAATGATCTCATGTTGTGATTTATTACGAGTTATAATGGATAATCAGGTTTATTAATGAAATATGTATTTTTGTTATTGTTGGGTCGTATATATTAAACCATGTAAGGGAATAATCCCATACAAGGAGATTGGGGAAAGGGTTTACTAAGCCATATGGAACACATGATAGAATATAAAAATGATATAACCATTCTGATGTATATTAATTAAGGTTATAACTTCTTGAAATTCACATATACATAATTAAACAACCTTTCTAATTCAAATTTGAAACACTAAGTAACAAGTCGAAATTAATTTAAAAATTTATTTATGTTTCGCATAGTGGCATGCTTATTACACTATAAATAATATAGACATAAAATCCTTAGTATCGTCATTTTAATGAAAAATTTACTAATAAGAGTCCCAATGTGTGTATGTATATAATTATATAATGATAGAATAATAAACATAAAAAACTAAGTCACACTAAATTGTAATTAAAAATAAATAATATTTATAAAACCATCAAATGTTATAATGGTGGAATAATAATTCATTTATTTTCAAATGGGTTCATTTTTAATGATATCCTCTCATTACTACACTAATAAAATCATAACAGATAGAAAATATTATATGGAATATGGATATTCATACCAATTAAATTGTTGAGTTACACTTTGGTGTCCAATAAAGGAGTTTGAGACAACACAAAACTCGTAGAACCAGGATAGATGAAAAAATGTGGTTAGGATTTGGAAATTTTTTTATTGAAATTATGAAATAATAAAAGAGGATGAAGGTAAAACCGTATTATAATTCAAGAAAACCATCCACCTGAATAAAACCTATAGAATATTAAATTTTCAAATATGGTTTTTGAGGCCTAAAACTATATTGTATAGATTAGGGATATTACTAAAAAGAAAAATTATAAGACGAAGATTAAATGTGGGTTATGGGATTAAATTGTTAATGATTACTATTTAGGATGACCTGAATCCTCTTCAATCAAGAACTTAAGGAAGTTATATTAAAAGAGAAAAATGTGAGAATAAGATATTAAGGGTTGGATTCACACACTCCAATTATTTGAGAACACATGTAAGGTAATAAATCATGTTTAATTTTTTTTAAATTAAAAAAATTACATTCCCCTATATAAAATATAGTATGTTTATAACAAAACTCCAATTGAAGAAAAATGGAAGTATGTTTGTAGAATAAGTGGCCTCTTCCAGACCCACTATACATTTAGTGGACCCCCACCATACTTATTGTCATATTTTATCTATATGTAAAAATAGTAATCCTCTAACCTATTCTCAGAAAATGTTCTTCAACCCCTCACACTCCATTGATTATAAAATAACAACCAATATACAGTAATAAATTGAATTAAAGGATATGGTTTTAATGAAAACCAATCCATCCTTGTTATATCCTTTACCACTATCATCACTTAACATGTTTAAATTTAATAAAACCATGCCAGATGATTATTAAAGCACAAATAAAGGGCAAATATCTTGTCCTGAGTCAAAAAATATGATCAAAATTTCTTTCTATAATTCAATTTTTTTACCCTTATTAAAAAATACCCCGAATTTTACAATCTAAAAAATTTCAATATTTTAGGTCTCTACATTATACACTCCTTATAATAATTTTCATCCTTTAAAAAATTGAACCATAATAATATAATTGAAAACAATACAAAAATTTCATTACAGTTGATTCATAATAATAAAATTCCCCATTAGTCATATTAATAATAATTCAAAATAATTATGGATAATGTACACACATTTTTGATTCCCTCTGCCACATTTTCCATCTATACATCCATTCTTACAAAGAATAATAAAAAAGGGAAAAACTCCTCCCCACAAGAATTTATCTATACAATTCAAAAAAATTAGTAGCTACTAAATAAATTTCATATTGTACTTGATATCCCTATTACTCAAATCAATCACATATTGAGTATCATAAAAATAATAGTAATGAATATATACATGAATCACTTTAGTAATAATTTCTAACCATAGAGGGATATCTGACTAATAAAATACCTCTATAACATGAACTAACACTTCATAAGAGACAATTAATCTTAGAAACAATGTTATTTTCATAAAAACATTCATTGACCATGCCATATAAAAATTCACATGAATACATGATCAATAAACCTAAACTCCAATGATCTCATCCTCTAATTCATATAGGATTTATATTTACTAGGATTACTCCTCATGCAATCTTCATTAACTTATAAAATGCCTATCATATCCTACACTATATCTAGCTGAACTATAATGGCCTCACTATCTTTAAACCAAAAAAACATTGAATGAAATAGTAACCCATAAAAACAACAAAAATGATCCATATTAACAGATTAATGAAAACTAGTATTACAAGTGAACTCCACTAATGATAAATGATATATCTATGATCGTTTCAAATAAAAAATAATTACTCTCAATATACCATCTAATTTACAGATAATCATCTCAATTTAACAATTCATCTATTTGTAGAGTGAGGTGTTAAGACAAAACTAGTTACCAATGGTATATTGTAATCCTTGAAAATATTTTCATATAAATAGAGTATCATGATTAGATAATATGATACATATAATTTTAGGACAATTCACTACTTCCATCACAAAAATATTATCCAAACTATCAACTGATATTATTTCTTTAATTGGTATGAAATTTGATACCATTGTCAATTGATCCAAGATAACCCATATAGTTTTAAAACCATTTTATGTTATAAGTAAATTTTTCAGAAATATATATAACTTTTCTCCCACATGAATTGAGTAATCCCCAAATAATGAAAAAACCATTCCAGAGTGTGATGTTTATTTTTCAGCAGCTAGCACAAAAAGAATTAGGAAAAAAATAGTTATCGTCTTCTTCATCACATACTGCTAAAACGTCCCCTTAAATGTATGGTACAAATTTAAAACACCCAGGTATATCATGAAAATTTTTCTATGGAACTCATTGACAACAATTTTCTATATAATTAGACAAAAAAATAATTTCAAATGAAAGAATAACAAGTAATCCCCATCATCAACCCAACCATAAAAATCATCATTATTCATGATCTGATCTTTATAGATATCCACATTTGGATCTCTATGTTGATAATAATTTACCCACTACACTAATTAATATATCACTATATTATTAAAAAGTCATAATCTCCCATAAATATCATCATCAAAAGTAAAATACATACAAAATAACCATCAAATGCTATTAAAAACTCATTCATAAAGTATTTTAACCCTAATAATTTCAAATCAAATAATTGTTACCCACATAATCCATTATAATAGTATATTAAATTTAAAAAATATATTATTAAATAAATTAAACGAAAAGTATATATTATAAAACAAAATCTCATTCCGAAGAGATGTATATTAATCTCTTTGGATATTTATAACATTAATGTATACTCTTGGTGACTAATTCGTATACAAATTAAGTCAAAAAAACAAAGTCCTATACTCTAAATAATTATTATAATAATTACATTAATGTTTATATAACCTATTTGACCCATAATGAATGACGGATCTCATTAAAATTAATAAATATCCATAACCAAGATAGGATTTATTAGAATAGACCTCAGATGTAACAACCTTATTATGTAATTAATGAAATGTATTACTTAAAAAATTCTCCATAAAATATTTAAAAATAGTTTAGAAATCATAAATATATGAAAAATCTTAAAAAAAATTAGTCAAATAAGATAATATAGTTACAATCAAAGAAAACTGATGTATTACCCCCATATAATGACTAACTAAGATTAAGAAAAATAATACATTGAATCATTCTTTAATATAATTAATGTATCAACAACCTAAATCATTGTTGGTGCCACTGCTACACCAAATCTTAAATAAAATAACCTGAAAAATACACATAATATATCAAAAATTATTATTTATACATATCTCTATAAAACTTGTTCTCCATGAGGAACTTAAACATCTCCCTTATACTCTCTAAGTGATTCTGCTTGGTCATTTAGTAAACTAAAACATCCACAAAAAAGGTAATGAATAAAATCATTAAGGTAAAATTGAAATAGCATTTTTATAATACACATGAACATATATGTTTTTGTATAAAAATATAAATACTATAACTAAAAAATAAAAAAGAGCATACTATATTGAAAAGCTATCTTAGTGATGTATTTATACTAAATCATCATCTATTGATATCCATATTACAAATTGATCATAGTAGACTAACTCAACTATTTCAAATGGTCAAAAAATAATCTATATATTCAATTAGGTAATGAGTATTCGTCATCACTTTCTTACACATCTCATTATCAACAAATATGTTCAGACTCCCATACTCCTTTTGAAAAAATTAAAATAAAAAATTAGAGAGATCCATGTTGATATACAATGTCAAAGAAAAACTCATTTAGTAACTCATAAATTTGATTCCTCAATAATTTCTACCTATATGAAGATATATTATTAGATATAGTATAAAGAGCATAATCATTTTAATGAACTGTGTCATTATGGTTTGGAAAATCCTAAATGGAAATTGATAATTCATTTGGTTGACTATCCCTTTTAATGGTCGAGGCATAGACCAAGGGATCAAACTTTTGATATTCATGAAGAATTTTTTATAGTAATAAAAAATGATGTGGTTCCCTAAGGTTTTTGGAGGATCAATGGAGGCAGGTCAAGATCATAATGTAGTTATTGCTACCACCGCCAGCCAGTTCTCTACCTAGTAGTCTAGGCACACTATCTAGACCCACCTTCTTACTATTGATGTTGAGCATCTAGATGGAGGTGCTACTGGGGAATTTTCTTAATGATGGAATATTTGATAATATCTAAAATACCCTTATCCCCTCTCTCTTCACTATTAACCCTCAATCAAACTATGTGATGATGAGTTTCAATTCATAGTGATTTTGTATCCTCTAAAGTCAATTATTTGGATTTTCAAGTGTTGTTCCTTATGGTTGATACCTATGGAATTTTTTAAAATTATCTCACCATTATCAAAATATTTCTTATCATTCATTATTATAGGAGTAACACTCCAACATTCCGCGATATGTTTCTCTTTGAATAATACAGTAACGTGCGTTGTATGCAAATTCAATTTCTAGCACACCACAACCTATCAAATTGGCCGTTATGAATAGTAATACCCACATTTTGAAAATTTATAAATTTTATTTTTCAAATTGGACTTCATTTTTTAATTTAGAATATCAGAATTATCTTAGGGTGAATTTGGGGTATTTTTTTGAAAACATTCAATTTTTGATAAATTGTGAAAAACAATCTGTTATTATTTAAAACTGACTTTTTATTTAAATAATTAGTTATTTAATTTAAATTTATATTAGGTAAAAATAGATACATAATACCAATATATGTTCGATAGAATTCATTGGATTGATTTTATAATAATATAAGATATATTAAATTTGGTTGAACTTTTTACTGTCTTTTACCTACCTTCTATGTGAATTTGAAAATTTTACTAAAACATAATTTTACCACTTTAGTGAATTAAATTTCAAAAATCCGAGAGACATGGTTGACATCAGTTTGTAAGATGTGGTTCAATAAGATGAAAATAATTTTTTATGAATAGTAAATTTTTACTTTTATTTACCACTTTTAAAATTAAATATGGTAATTAAAGGTAAAAAATGATATTATAATTTCCCTAACACATGTCCTAATTATATTGGCTAAGTGTATTTTGACCAAAATCAACCATAGGAATAAAATATGATCCTTTTGTCTACTTG
This sequence comes from Viscum album, assembly GCA_963277665.1. NCBI lineage: Eukaryota > Viridiplantae > Streptophyta > Magnoliopsida > Santalales > Viscaceae > Viscum > Viscum album. The sequence continues at coordinate 597,647,548 of OY728127.1, forward strand.
TATAAGATTAGAACATTTCTTATTATTTTATTTAAATAAGAGTTAAAAGTTTTAAATTCAATTTTTATTAACTAAACCATTTTTACTATAGGGATACATATAAGATACATTCTACTATAAATATTAATGAGAAATATAAAATTATTTCATACATAATGGTATTTTTTTATAATTTTTATACATTAAATAATTTAATTTATTTATGATACAACTATGAAGCAGTAATTACCTTATTAATTGAAGATTAAATTAATTAATAATATAAATATCAAAATAAATGTAAATTCTTATCTAGATCCACACTCAGTTGTGTTGGGATTGCTTAAGAGTAGAAACATCACCACCCAATTCTTATCTAGATCCACCCCCAGTTGCTAAACTAAATTCAGTTATTGGGGTGGAAGAGAATTAAATATATATGGTTGAGGAAAGGAATGTTCAAATAGATAACTTACCTATTGTACATGAATAGGTTGATGTGTTTCCAGAGGATTTTCCTGGACATGCTCTAGAATGAGAAATTGAGTTTTCCATAGATTTAATTCCTAGTTCAAGGCCCATATCAAGGACCCCTTATAGAATGGACACTGTGGAATTACTAGAACAAAAGAAGAAACTAGTATAATTGATTAATAAAGTTTTTATTCACCCAAATGTTTCTCTACGGGGAGCCCCTATTATTTTTGTTAAGAAAAATGATAGATATATGAGGCTGTACATTGACTACATGAAGATCAATGCTATAAAAATAATGAATAAGTATCTCCTACCACGAATTGAAGATTTATTAATCAACTTCATGGAGATCTATATTTTTCAACGATTGACCTTCGATCTGGATATCATAAGTTGTGTGTGGAGAATGAAGACATTCCACAGACAACATTTCATACCAGTAATAGGAAATTGGAATTTACAGTAATTCATTTTAGACTGACCAATTCACCCTATATCTTCATTGATCTAATTAATAGAGTATTCATGTAATATCATGATTACCTTTTGGTGGTATTTATTGATTATATCTTGGTATACTCCAAAAACTATGAAGATCATTAAAATCACATGTGCACTATTCAAAAGACTCTTAAAAGAATTGAATTATATGGGATGTTTAATAAGTGTGAATTCTGGATTCAGGATATTTCATTTTAAGGAAATATTGTCTCTAAGGATGGAATCTATGTCAATCCTTCAAAGGCCAATGCACTCCATGAATGGCCAGCACCGATGAGTATAACTGAGGTACGTAGTTTAATAGGTTTAACAGGTTATTATCGGTGTTTCTTCTAGAATTTTTCTCGATTGTCTATCCCATTAACCAAGATCATACTTAAAAGGGTTAAATTTGACTAGACAAAAGATTTTGAATAATTTTTTTAAGAACTGAAGATAATATTATTCAATGATGCTATATCGACTCTACTATCAGGTAATGATGGGTTTTGTTATTTATAGTGATCCATCAATGAAAGGACTAGGTTTTTTCCTTACCTAGAATGATAGGGTTATTGCCTATGCATCAAGAGAGTTAAAAATTTATGAACAAAACTATCTGAATCATGATATTGAGTTACAAACAACAATATTTTTTTTGTAGATATTGGGACACTATCTCTATGGTGAAAAATGTGAGATATATATTGGCCACAAGAGTTTGAATTTTATTTTCTCACTGAAAGAACTCAACATGAGGCAAAAATGATGGCTTGAACTACTCAAGGATTATGATTGAACTATACACTACCACCCAGGGAAGGAATATAAGGTGGAATCTGCTATGAGCATAAAGGATCATGGATTTTTGAACAAGATGAGAGTTGAAAGGGATCCTATGTTCATGTACCTAGTAAATATGGATATGGGAATAATCATGGAAGGTGAAACATAAATACTTTTTAAAATGGATTCCAAACTATCTTTATTGGAAAGGATAAAAAGTTCATAGACTGATGATGAGGAGTTTCAAAAGAAAATTATATATATGAATGACGATAGATTGATTGACTTCATGTATGAAGATGGGATTTTGAAATTTGGGAAGACGTTGTGTTCCTGGCATACCTGATCTAAAAAGGGAATTGTTGGATGTTGTTCATAACTCCAATTTCTCTATACACCCTTGTATCACTAAGATGTATAGAGATTTTAAGGAACATTTTTGTGGGAGAACATGAAGAGAGAGATTGATGATTATGAGTCAAGATATATAGTTTGTCAATAAGTGAATGGTGGAAGACAACATCCTAGAGGAGTCATGAAAACTCTTCCCATAACTGAGTGGAAATGGGATGATATTACGACGTACTTTGCCTTGGGGCTACCAAAGACACCTAAAACGAATTATGCAATATGGTTCATTGTTGATTGTCTTACCAAGTCAGAACATTTTCTTGGAATGAGAGAAGATTTTACACTTGAATGTCTAGAAACACTATATATTAATGAATATGTAAGACTTCATGGAGTACAACTATTTATTTTTTCTGATAATGATCCCCTTTTGACATCAAGATTATATAAAAGTCTTCCAAAGGACTTGGATACTGAAGTTCATTTAAGCACTGCCTACCACCCTCAAACTGACGGACAATCAGAATGGACTATTCAAACATAAGAGGACATTTTGAGATCATTCTCACATGACTTTCAAGGTATCTTGGATAAATATTTAACTCCGGTATAATTTTCATATAACAATATCTTCCAATAATGAATTTATATGAAACCATATGAAGCATTTTATGGAAAGAGATGTCTCACACCAAATTTCTGGGATGATGTTGGTGAAAGGAGACTCATATGCCTATAACATGTTGAGGAATCAATGTAAAAGTTGAAGGTTATCCCAACCCACATCTAAGCATCTCCAAGTAGGCATAAGTGGTGTGCCGATTACATAATAAAGGATTTTGAAATTCAAGTAGGAGATCACGTTTTCATGAAGGTATCTCAATCAAAGGGTGTTATACGATTCCATAAGAAGGGTAAATTATGTCCTAGGTACATCATACCATTAAAAACTCCTGAACAAATTGGAGGTGTAGCTTATCATTTGGTAATGGTTCCATGTCTCTCCAAATTTTATGATGTTTTCCACGTATCACTATTGAGAAAATACATTCCTGACCCAATGAATGTACTCACCTACGATGAAATAGAGATGGAACCTGATATCTCTTATTGTGAAGAGCCTATCAGAATTCATGACACCATAGAATAGGTGTTGAGAAATAGGACGACTTGCCTGATGAACATTCAATGGAGAAATCATAAGATAGAAGAAGCAACGTGGGAACCTGGGTAACTTATGATAAATAACAAACCAAATAGTTTTTATGTTGTAATACTATTGAAATTTTGAGGATGAGATTATTTGATGTAGGGAAGAGTGTAACTACCCAATCTTCCACTATACGTTTCTCTTTGAATAATACAATAACATGCGTTGTATGCATCTTCATGTCCTAGCACACCACGACTAATCAAACTAGCCATTATGAATAGTAATAACCACTTTTTAAAATTTTATAACTTTTATTTTTCAAAATGGACGTTATTTCTGGATTTGGAATATCAAAATTAGCATCAGTTGAATATTTGGTATTTTTCTGAAAACATTCAATTTTTTATTAATAGTGAAGAAAACTACATTATTGTTTGAAGCCTAATTTTTATTTAAATAATTTGTTGTTTTATTTAAATTTATATTAAGTAATAATAGATACATAATACCAATATATGTCCAATGTAATTAATTTGTGTCATTTTATAATAATATTAGATATATAAAATTTTATTGAACTTTTAACCGCCTTTTACCAACCTTCTATGCGCATTTGCATATTTTCATAGAACACAATATTTTTGTATCTATGAATTGAATTTCAAAAAACCTAAGACATGGTTGACATCTGTAAGTAACATTTGGTTCAATAATATGAAAATAATTTTTGGTGACTATTAACTTTTGACTTTTATATACCCCGTTTAAAAGTAAATAAGGCAATTAAAGGTAAAAAATGATATTATAATTACCCATACATATGTCTTAATTCTATTGGATAATTGTATTTCGACCAAAATCTACCTTATTAAAAAAATTATCCTTTTGTTCCACTTGTATTAGATTAGGACATTTCATTTTATTTTATTTAATGAAGAGTTAAAAGTGTTAAATTCATTGTTTAATATGTAAACCATTTTTAATATAGGGTTATACATAATATAAAATCAACTATAAATATTAATTAGGAAGATAACATTATTTCCTACATAATTGTATTTTATTTATAATTTTTAGACATTAAATAATTAAATTTATATATGATACAGTGATGATGCAGTAATTACATTATAAATGAAATATTAAAATAATTGAAAATATTAATATCCAAATAAATGTAAATTTAGACTTATGATGAACTAAACTAATTTTTAATGTTAATATGATAGGTTTGGGCTGATTAAATAAATCTTGTTCAAAGTGATATATTTTTTATGACTTTCACAAAAACAAAATAACAAATTGTTTCAAAATTGACATAAATGAATTTTAAAACAAATACTATATTGGAAATTGATATAATATTTATAAAAATATAAAGATTGGACAAAACACATAGATATGTTTAGATATATTAATAATGAACCAAAATGGGTTCTCTTGGATTTTTATAGTATGTTTATTTACCATTTATTAAAATAATACAAGAACATTTGGTCAAAGGTAAACTATTTAACTAAGAGTTAAATCTAAAGGATATGTTTAATATGGTGACCTAAACCAATATAAAACCTTTTTTTGAGTATTTTTAGACCCATAACTACCTTATACTCGAAATAAATCATTTTTTAGCCATTATAAACAGAATATTATTTTATAATAAAATAATATTTCAAACATTTCCTAAAGTGGCCCTCACCTCTCTTTCAAAAGGGTACATCCCCTTCTCTCAAAATATCACCTCAAAATCGATTTGGCTAGTCCAAACCCTTCTCCAATATCCTTCCAACTACCCTACCTCCAACCTAGAGGCATTACATTGATCATAATCTAACCTTAGGATCCCTCTCTATCAAATCAAATGGAAACAACCGATGAAGGGGTAATAATTTCACCACCTTTTCAAAGTTCTTTTCTTCTTACACATCCTCTTTATTTGTTGTTTCCATAAACAAAATTCGTGTAACTTTTACATACTGTGATTTTATTATGAAAATGGTACAACCATATTCATTATTCTATCCACCCTATGAATGACATGTCAGCATAAATGCGTACGTACAACTTACCGTCACCAGGTCGTGGTGTAGTTTGTTATTCAAACACATCATTATTTTGATAGGTTTTACAATGATTATAACTGATAAAAATTATAAATATAACATGTTAATGATTCTTTATATATTATATATCATCCAATTATATATGATTTCACCATTAATATAAAGATATCGTCGCTTGTGCATACGTATGGATTACCGTCTCCACGAACGTGATGAGATTCATTCCCCATCGTAATCATTCAAAAATAATTTTCATATTATGATTAAATATAATTTTTAAGAAAATAATATCATTTTTGATATGAATCAAATATATCCTATCCATAACAAACATGACTTACATAAAAAACATATAAAGGAAAATGAATCAGTTAACACCAGAAACAATGATACTACTGAAATATTATTAACAAAGAAATATTAGAAGATTATATATGATATAATATCTATGAATGTGGTTCTTTTATAATTTAATAACAATTATTTTTCTATTATACAAGAGGTTAATGTACCCTCGATCAATTAAAAGTGAATGTAAGGGTTAATTCTACAATCTCTTCATTGTCTGGGGTTGTTTATACGTGAGTATCTACAGAGACACCTTTATAATCCACACACGTGTTTCTTCAAAATGTATTTTAAAACATTTTTTAATTTCCTAGACCATGGGTTAAAGTCAGTTTTTCCATTTCATAACTTTTTATGAGATGTTTAAAAAAATCATTCTGTCATTTTCCAAATAAGGTCATTTACAACCTTTTTTCCAAAATTAAGGAAAGAATGTTTTTTTAAAATTATACTGTGGGTGAGGCCATATCCCTCCATTGTAACAAATTTAAAGCTTCCCTTACAATCATATAAGAATATTTTCAATTTAATTTTTTTCATTTAAATATATAGGACATTTAAATTATTTGAAAAGATAAAGAGATATTTCATTCAAATATTTTTGATTTCATCGATGTCAACATACATTATTGGATTTTTTTCTTGTTTGAAGTTGATTTATTATGATACAATATTTCATATTGTATTTATGGTTTTCTCAAATGTTTGACTGTGGATGTGATAATTTAATACCATTCATATTTTATGGTCAATTTATTGAAATTTCATATGGTAGTTTTTATACAAATGTTTATTTTATGTTTAAACCTTTTTCATATGAGGAATGCATTGGACTTAGTAAGTAATGGGTGGAGGCCACTATAGCTCCTCGATGCATCGGTAGGTCTCATGAGGCAAACTAGTGTCATTAAGAAGGCCTTGACAAAATCTTATTTTTAGTCCTACCCCGAGGCCTTGACTATTTGGTTTTGATGTCTGATATTATGTATTCCATCATTATAAAAATGGATATTAATATTACATGTGATTATTATACTATTTGAATATCTATATAAAAATATAACAAACATTATTTGATTTATCATTTCCATAGTATGGAGAAGTTTATGTTTAAAAGGATTCTGTTTTAGTCTCATATATTGCCTTAAATGTTTATTCTTATTTATGAATGTTTCCTCTATATTATTATCCTTACATAGCATCTGATCTCAACCCTTTTTTAGGTTTTATTTTTCCAAATATGAGAATAAGTATATTATTATTAACCTGTAGGAATAGGCTATGGGATATAAGATTGTTCAAAGGGGAGAAAATGTAGTTTTTTAATTTCATTTTGTAATTTAAAACTTCTATATGTATCTAGTACTTCCAGGGCTAGTAAACTAATCTATCTTTCAGGATATGATTCCTTGTATCATGACAATGTTATTAAATAATGCACCGACTCTGGGTAACTATGTTTGGGAAATTCCAATAGGATCCCTAATACAATGAATTTAGGGATTCCAATATAGAAATGATGCATCCGTCTAGATTGAAGTGGTGTTTCATTGAAATCGGGCTCTCTCATACTGTAGGTAGGATCTCTAGACCATTATATGACCCCTTTAGAAATATTTTTTCATATTTATTAATGTGTATGAGTTTATATACAAATTATAACCCTTATGATTATGTTATCATGAGTGGGTGTGGTTCATATCGATGTTGTGGGATCCTCATAGAGAGAGAGTATGTGTTTTCATCCTTTGAATGGGTGAAAGTGATACTTGTAATGTCGTATAGAAGTTGTAATGTCCAAATTTGAAGAAACACCCATGAGGGGTAATTTTGGTTTTAAATTTCATTGATTACTTGGACAGTTTTAATTGGGTATCATGTGGTGAATCTACCTTAGATGTGTGACATGGACAAGTGAGGGGGGATTGTAATTGGGAATATGGGTCGGTATACCCACTTCTGTAAATGGTCATGGGGAGTGATATTTTGGATCAAGGAGAGTTTGGATGGCTTTTTTATGTGACATGGGGTCATGTGTGACATTTTATATTGCTTGATGTGTAACTTGAAAAAGTAAAAAATTGAGTTTGATAAGTCTGATTGTGATGATTTCTATCATGAAGAAGGCCTTTCACAAGATTTATTGAGTGGGTTTATCCCTTAATTTTCTCTTTTAACAATTATGTTGAATAAATATTTTGGGACTCCTAAGATCCCTCAGGATGGGATTCTATGTATGTAGGCCACTAAAGAATCCTCAGGATGGATTGGTGCCTGTATTTTACCTTAATAGAACCCTTGGTATTGTCCAATGTATATGTTAGGAATGACATGAACATTTCGGATGTGATTATAAGTATTTTTAGCCTCCCAAGAACCATAATGATGGGCCGATGAGATTTTTAGGCCTCCCAAGAATATTTGTGATTGTATTGTGTTATTAGTATACCCGCCAAAACATGTCATGATGGGATGGTGTGCTGGTTTTACCAACCTAGAATCTTCGAGGGTTGGTATGGTAACTAGAAATGGTTGTGGCCTTTGATAAGTCATGGGCCATGGGACACTCATTATTATAGGCTTGAATAGAAATAAATTTTAGAAATGAGGCAAAGATGGTAGATGTGGGGGGTTTTCAACCTGGTAAGCACCCAAGGATCCACTACATGTTATGTTTAATTATTGTTTTTCTTATTGTCATCACTAAAACGTTTATATGACCTAATGAATTGATTATAAAGATTCATTTTTGGTTACCTACTAGGTTTATACTTATAACATACCTATATATCATTTTTCCTAAGGAAACATTTATTATTAGGTATCCAGGTGGGGAGAAGAGAGATAATTTAATTTAATAGTGCAAAAGAAGTAGGATAGTCATGTGGATTTTGCGACATACTATAGGATCAGTTGAGAAGACACATATTTATTGATTTATAAGTTTATTTTTATTTAGATCCTCCACTTGTGTGATATTATTTTTTTAGTGTATTGGGACTTCTAAACCATATTTTAATGTATGGGTAGACATTAATATTATTTTTCACATTATGTTCCTCATTTATATTTAGTTATTTATTCATGATTTTATACTATGAGAACTTCTCTATTACTGATGGTATATTCCCCCCATCGTGATGAATAGGATAACACCACTAGCCAAAAACCACATTCATATAGGGATGAAAACACAAGGTCACATACCACCATGTCTTGAACTAAGTTATTCGAGTTACGTTGTAACAAAATAGCACTAGGACTATTTTTTTTGTCTTACTATTTGGGAATTTCAGACTAGAGATAGAATAATTTTGAATCATTGTACATAAATTTTTTAAGAGTATATTTCCAATTAATTAGGTAACTTTTACATTACCAGGTATGAGGTTATTGTTCTTTCTATTCTCTATTATAGTTGGATAATTTCCCCCCCATTGATGCACATGATTTTTGATCTTAATGATTTATTATTTATGATTTAGGATATTTTCTTTTGGATTTATTCCTATGAGTCAGTGAGTTCATGTATCAAGGAATTTCATGTAGGTTAACATGTCATTACATTTGATTCTTGTGATTGATTGGGTCCAAAATTAATTAAATGATTAAAAAAAATGTGTTTGTGATTTTTACAAATATATTATTGGGGAAATTTATTTATTTTATATTAAGCATTTAACATTCTATAATGAAGGACATTAACTAAGATTCATGTATAGATGGATTGGGATTTATATTTTAGTGGGAAGGTTATCATTGTTCGGGCATGTTTTTACATCACTATGACATGTTTTTTAGTCTTTAAAAGTTTCAAAAAAATTAGAAACACTCTTTAAATTAGAGGTTATAAAAACTATTTCATGCGATATTGGTTACAAATGATATTTTTATTTAAATAATTGTGGTTATAAAAAATTTTGGGATGGAATGTATGAAATTGAATTGTAAATTTGATGAGGGGGTTGCACTTTTGGGAAATTAATTGGGTAAAATTTTTATTTCTATTGAATGGTTTCATGTGGAAAGTATGTTTTCTCATTATAAATTGGTTTTTAAGACAAAAAAATTTATTTTTATTTGATTGGTTTTTAAAGGTATTGTAAATGGTTTCTAAATGTCTTTTTAAATAGGTTTTGAAATTTAATTTCAAAAGGTAGAAATGGTTAGGCTCATCGAAGTAGGAATTTTATAGGGTCCTTTTTAAACATTTGAATGAACTTCTTATGATATGAAAGTAATAAACATTTGTGTAATATTTCAAATTATTTTTATTTTGTAACATATCCCATGGGGAATTCTTGTTAATGGTTTTTGCCTGAGTTGTAGTGTTATGGTATGAGTAGAGAAATTTCTATCATCCCAGAGGGGATGAGCTCAGAGGTGGTTGGTGAGTTAGAGATGATGTTCATAGTTAGAAATATACCCTTTCTTGAGTTTTCCAAACATGGGATTTTATTTTTTATGGCTATGTAGCTCTCTCAATACTGGGTTGAGAGGAATTTTGGGAAAAAGTTGTTTTGTGTGTGTGGAGATTGTTGTGTAGCCACAATTGATTAAGATAATGGGGTGTTTTTTTATGTAGGGACACATGAGTATGATTGTTCATTGGGTTATGTCTCTATGGGTGAACGATATGTATCCCCATAGTAGTGGTTCATGATAGTTGGGACCTATGGAAATAGAAAAATATAGTGACCACTTGTTTTGTACCAGTTAGTGGGATGTCCAATTTCATATGCATTGAAATGTGTGTAAGTTCATTATTATCTTATACCTGGGTGGAAAGCGAGTGGTACATTGAGACTCTAGATGTATGGTGGTCTCTATCCTAGTACACGGACAACATTAAATGTAGGTTCTATATTTGTGTCAGACTAAGCTTTTGGATTCAACTGGAAATGAATTAGTTTTATGGAGGGGGAGTAATTTGAGAATTTCAAAGCATTAGGAGTAGCTCGAGAGACTATTTTGGGATGTTGTACAAGAAAATAGTTGAAATAATAAAATCTATAGTAATTCATGGTGTGGTCAAGAGCCTATATTAGGGAAATGATGACGGTAGAATGCATAAAATTGTTAATATAAAATGCATGTTCTTTCGTTTTAGGTTTTTGTTTGGGAAACAAGGACGATTTTTGGAGAAAAGAGATGTCGTTTTTTTACATGGAGTGGAAGTCAAAATAAAAGATTTTGTTTTTCGACATGGTCTTTAGAGATGGTGTTCTTGGATAAGAATGATGGAAAACTTTTGGGGTTTGGTTGAAGAGGTCTAGATTCCTTGTCTTCTTAGAAGGGACATTAGATGATATAATTTCATGAACCATTGATTTTGATTAAAAATGTTGGTCTAATAATTCGTTAACATATTAGGGTGTGTTTATAAATGAATCTGTAGGGTAGTTCTATGGGAACTACCCTCAGATCAGTCATATGATGAATTATTAAACCTCTCCATGGTATGTTTATGAATATGATTATTGTGGTGTTATTCAATGGTGTGTTTGATTTGGAAGAGATAAATAATCATGATTTGAGTGTGGATGTTCATTCAACTAGTCAAGGGTGTTACCATGGGGTTGAACAGTGAGTCAGGTTCAGACTCTTTTATTGGTCCTAAGAACTGTGTCTTTTCTCTTTTGTGAAATAATCATAGTGGGAGGTTATAGTGTGTCAGTGGGTGAAATGAAGAACCTTTGGGTGAAGTCATCACAAGATGTACTGAATAGTGCTAATGAATAAAAATGGTTATAGTGTCCTAGAGTATATATTAGGAACATAACATGAGAAATAATTGATTTGGTTCAGAGATCAAACTGGGGTCTTGTATGAAATATTGTTTTTTAGGATAGTGGTTTGGAGTATCATAATAGTAGTATTTTGGGTGTTTGAAGACAATACATGGTTTGTAGAGGATTATAATGGAAATAACATGATTAGATGTGGTTTGGTGGATGGTGATCCTTGTGGGAGAGGGGAAGGAGTAAAAATTAGGATGCATGATTATAGGGTTTGGTAAAATGAAAGGGTTTATTGCTATTTTTTGGTGTATTACAGGAATGATGGTTTTTGTGATACAAGTGGGGGAAGTTATTGAGTTAGGATGTTTCTGGATTTTGAGAAGAAACGATGTATTTTTTTATGTGTGTGATGGTATGAAATAATCTATCCATTTTTTTAAATCTATTAAGATTAAATTTGATCCTAATGAGCCTTTAATATTGCATATAGGTGAGATTTTATTGTGTTCTATAGGTTATAGAGTTTTTTGGTGCACGTTATAATTAGTGGTATGGTGATCTTAACACTTGTGTAGAGGTGGGTTATGATACTCTATTTGTGTTAGTGGAAGAGTTTCATCAATATGTATTAAATGTATATGTGTGGGTATCAATAGTGGTAGATGGGTATGAATGGGTAGCGATGACTTGTGGTGTGGGACTAGGACTATTGGATGAACAAAATAGTGAATACTATTAGGTTTATGTGAATAGTGGATATGAGTAGGAACCATTTTTGGGGTCAATAGAATGGTGTTGGTTTTTAAGTAGGTATGTATTGTGATGAGTTACAGCAAATTGTCTGGGATGAGAATAAGGAAATCACCATTAGAAAAGGTATAACTTCTAGTTTAAATGTGAACAGACATTGTCTTCTCTTTCAAGAATGCTTCACATGGGAGTTGTTTGATAGTATGAGTGGCTAGGTTGTTCAAGGGAGATAACTGGATCTACTTATCAATGATGAGAATTCATTAGAGGAGGAGCTTATAATGACTAGATTTTTTATAAGTTGGAAAATTCCGGATGGATTTTGAGATTTAATTTTGTAGATGGTCTCTTTTGGATACCGAGGCTTAGACAAAGGGTTATACCATTGGAATATCCATAAGTAGTTTTTTAGGATGCACACAATGCTTGGGTTGTGACCATATGCTTTAGGGGGACCAACAAAGGCTGACCAAGATGGTCAGGCTATTGAAGTAGCCACTGGCTAGCTGGTGGTCCCACCAGATTGCTTGTGGTGTGCCCAAAATTTTGGTAAAACTACTTGGGTTGATTTGATAGCCAGTGGTGTTGAGTGGCTAGCTAGTGGGGCTACTGGAATTTTTTTCAATTATGAGAAATTTTGTTAATTGAAAGGACCCCATTATTTTTCACAATATTATCCCTCAAACCTCACCCAAATGAAGTGATGATGTTGCTCCCTTATTGGATATTTTACACCCTCCCTGGTTAATTCATTGGTGTTTCAAGTGTTGTTCATAATGGTTCAATCCTACAGGCATGTCAAACATCATCTAACCCTTAAACCCATGTTTCATCATTTTTACTCTTAGTAAAACCATAATATGAATAATTTATGTATGCCTTTATGGAATTGAGGAATTATTTTCTATTTATGGGATTTTTCTTAGAAATTGATCTATTTCTATGAGACCTTTATAAAATTTTAATCCTTGGATTGATTTAACATGTTTGTATATCTCTATTAGACCAAATATTTTAATTTTCCAAAGATGGTTTCAGGTCTGTATTGATGGTGTAGTATCTTTAGATGGTGAGTATAGGTTGTGTTCCTGGGTAGTAATGAAAACTGGTATCATGAAATTGTATAATGTTTGGGATATGCACTAGAAAAAATATTCCAATGTTGATTATTATTTCTGGTATGAAGAAGGATATAATGACATGGATAGTTGGTGTACAGGTTTAGGTGGTGATTCTTCCAAGACATGTGATGTGAACTACTGAGAGGGAGGTTTGTATCGAGGAATAAAGATTAGGTCATCATCTGGGGTAAACTAGCTTAGAATGTTCCATATAGGATTGGGATGAGTTGTGATGTCTTTGGTATGTTACATAGGGTCTTGTGTGATTTTTTATATTTCTTGATGTGTAGCATGAGGATGTCCATGAGCGAGGTGGTTTGATTTAATAGTGGAAATGGCCTCCATGATGGAGGTGTTTGTATAGGCTAATTATGGGGTGTTTGCTACTATGTTATTTTTTCAAACATATATGTTGTTTGGATATTTTGGGTCTGTAAAGAACCATTAGGGTATTATACTATGTATATTGGTGTCCAAAGAAGTCTCAGGATGGGTTGGTGTGTATGTTTGTCTAGACAAGAACCATCGGGATGTGTGGTTTTTTATGAATGGACTCTTGAAAACCTATTACATGGGACAATTTATATGTTAATACACCCAATAACCATAATAATGGGATAATGAGATGGTTGGGCACCCCAATAACCTTCAATATGGGTTGGTGTTATTAGGTGTCCCCCCAACAACCTATAAGGATGGGTTGTTGTTCTTCTTTGACCTCTCTAGAGTCTTCAGGTATGGGTTGGGGTATGTCATTAGCATATGAGAATTGATCAAGCACCAACCAAGGGTTCCTCATTCTTATGGGTTACAACACACAATAATTCTATAAAGAAGCCTAGGAAAGTAGATCCATGGTTTTGGGAAATAGTTTATGATGCAATAATACAATGAGGTTTATGTTGATTCATGTTTTTACATTCCAGAATCACATACAATTTTATTGGAATATATGATTTTATGATAATGACTTGGTGGGGTTCTGAAGTGATTATACTCACATCGTAAATTGTAATCTCAGTGGACATACAAACTCTATTGATTGGGTATTCATATGATGGGTGGGACATTGTTTAGTTTAATTTTATAGGTAGAGTTTGTTAGATAATGCGATTCAAGGATGGTATCTAGTATCTTTTGAGGATAATAATTCTTATTTATTTTTTTTGTTTTTTATTCATATATCATCCACATATAGGGATCTTCTTTGTTTTTGTATTTGGACTTTTTTCCATTTTTTATATCATGGGTTAACGTAATTATTATTTTTTGGATTATTTTACAAAATTAATTTTGGATATTATTTGGTGATTTCGTAATATGGTTTTTTCTCTATTTCCGAGGACATTGTGTCCCCATGGTTTTTCATAGGTCATCATCTGTAAACTATATCCCATTAAATATGAGGAGGTATGATTGAGGTCATGTACCAATTTGATCTAAAATAAGTGCTTTATGTCGGGCTATTTTAAGCACTGGTATATAGATCAATATTAGACTTAATATTTCTCATTTGAGGTAAACTCATAACATCCTTTATAAGAACATTACGATAAAACCAAAAAAAAATTATAAAATTTTCCATATCTATGTCATATTAAAAAATAATTAAATTTTCCAATTGTGATGTACTAATATATGTATTAATGAATGATTTCCCTTAATGGAAATCTCTATTTCCAACATTACCATCCAAAACTATAGAAAATAACCCACCACCAATAATAATTGAAACAATATTGTATCAGGTATGACTAATCCATCCAATGAATAATTTCATATAGTTACTTGAATAATAGGACTAGGTTCTGATAGAATCAGTATCATCAAAATTCCATCTCAAAACTGCACAACTCATTCGCCCTCATCCAACCTCCCACATGGATAATTAAAATCATGTAAAATTGGATGTTATATTTTATAAGTTATAAAATTGTCAATATATATGGTTATATGAGTTATCTAATCTAAAATCATAGCTTGAACCACCTCTTTTACCCCTATATATTGTACTTCAGAGGCATATAGTTTCTATATTATAACCCCTCCTACCGGTTGTCACCACTATCTTCCTTTACATCCATTATGTTAACTTTTAGATGAACCCATCAATAATTTACTCTTTAATAAACACCCTATTTTATTGGTCTTATATGTAATTTATCCATTTTCTATTGTGTACTCAACTGCTGAAGTGTTTGAAAAAACTAATGAGGTGTTCTATTAACTATAATAATCTAATCACATTGATTACGACTACTTGTAAATGATTTTCACATATCATGGGGATATATTAATCAACCAATAGAGTAACATTAATTTTTTTTAGTTTCAATAAGATGGTTTTATACTACCAATGTTATATTAATTTTATCATATTGGTAGTATAATCTGTCGACCACACCTACATCTAATTTACTTAAAAAATTAAGACCTTAAACAATTTCTCCACTTTTGTGAAATACCTTACCAAGAAATTTTTATAAATGATCCCTTACACATAAATAATTTCATTATCATTTTGGAAATTTTCAATGTCGCTATAAAGAAACTCATAGAAAATATCTACCACTAATTTATTATACTAGGCATCCAATATCATTAAAAATGGGAGTCTCATAGAATTGGTTTAAAATTCAAGATAATATCACATGAACATCATAAACCAAACACTAAACTAATGTATTTAAAAACTATTATGACCCTAAACATGTCAGAGCTCCATTCCGAACTACCCCAAGCCCGAAGTCACAACATCTTTAGGAAGCCTTTGACTAAGTACCTGTATAGACACACACACAACCATATTTATGTAATAGTGCATATGGAAAGATGAAAAATATGCAACCTGGTGTATAATAAACATTAAATTAAGGGTCCACTAAAAAAATATAAATACATTAATGTAATATGAAAGGAAAATGGGGAAAATACACGCCCAATAGAAATGTGACGCAACCTAACAGGATAATTTTGAATGTAAAACTATCATGGAGTCCCCTATTTTGAATCCCCAATTGTGACCACAGTATGTTGTCCAAGATATAATATCCCTAAGATCCTATGGAGTCATGATCAGACCTATATGGAATCTGCATAAGGCATGATACGTGGGGGTGAATCCTATGCAGGGGTGAGTATAAACATACCAAGTAGAAAACTGCAAAAATAAGGGGGAGCAGTAAGAGATACAATAAGAAAGAAAGTACAACATATAGAACAATATACAAAAAATTTTGGACCTCATCCCAACCAGAGAGTGACATAATATCAACAAAACACAATGAGATATAAATTATGAGAATGGAAACTTCTTGTTGAGCCTTCATTTCCTATAGAAAGAGAGAATAATTTTCCAACCACTAAATCTAGACACGTAAAGCACATGGAATACACTGCATGTATTTGCTTATCCTATAAGGAGAGTAACCAAAACTGAATGAGTGGGTGCAGAAATTGGTTGCATATATATATATGCTCTGTCCAAGGAACCCAGAAAAGGGATTAATGGGATCTCCATATCACTGGTCTTTCTAGGAAAAGAGTCTCCAAAAGTCCCTGAAGAGACCACCATCGAATCCCAGGATTCTTAATGTCTACCATAAAACAAAAGGGAAAGGGGCTCAAAGACCACACCTTGATAATATCCACAAATTTTTTGTCTGTCTCACCCATAAAGTTTTAGGTCATGTCATAGGGAATAATCTTAGTGGTGAAATCTCCCCTCTTACTCGTGGGTCCAACGTAACTTCATTGCATGTCTCAGCTCTGATCCATATATACAAGGGGTCATGCCTCAAGGTTGAAGACCCATGCCCAGATTGGATAGAGGGTTCCACTCAAATGTAATTGAGGTCCCATATCTAGCCAGGCTAGAGGGTTCTACTCTGAGAAGTTCATAGACCCAAGCCCAGCCGACTGAGAGGGTTTCTATCTAGAATGGTTGATGATCCATACCTATCATGGATGGATAGTTCATCTCTGAAAGGACCCATAACTACAACAGTTTGAGAGTCTCTCTCATAATTCAATGATATCATTACCTGATCATTGCTTGATCATTACTCTGGATTCACATCATATACATCAAATGTATATTCCATTGATGTTCTTTTATTTTTTACATTTAATTAGTTAATTAATATGGATATTCAAATCCAAATTAATCACACCATCGTGATCCTTTTAAAAAACATGTGATATAGACTATTCATTTACCTCAATCATACATCTGATGGAAAACTTTTGTAATGCCACATTATCCTCAAAAGGTGTCTCTTGGGGCCCACTCCCCGATCTAGAAATTAATTATATGGTTCCTTCCATTATGATACTCTTGAAAAAACACACTCGATCAACTAATCACTCGTCCAAAATGGTTACATCGTGAGAAAGATTCATTTCACCACTACACGCACAAACTGAGCCTTGTGGGTTCTGCAACATGTCTTTAGTTTAAACACCCAAAATTAGACTTGAAAAGTTATCTCCAGGACTATAGTCAGTCCATAATTGATGGTGCATTAATTAAACATTTATTTAGGTGCTATGTCTGAATCAAGGAACCCCATAATAAAAATTCTTATATTATTATGATTATTAAAATAAAAAAAATTTTATAACCAAGCCAGAAAACCATGTATTAAAATTACAAAACAATTATAATAAGATTAGTCATGATGAAGGTGATGTGTGGACATAGATGGAATGTCAATAAAACATGAAGATTATGTGATATAGCTACTTATAGTCGTATGGCCTGATTCGAACTTGTGTGGACCATTCTGATTGGATTGATCTGCCTAGGCCAACCCACCCCGTCTGAGATGTCCTATGGCCCCATGACATTGCCCAGCCCTCCTACCACCGGTCCAGCCTAGTCTCCAAATTAACATTGTATCCCACTACATCACATGGGTCTCTGTTACAGGGTTCATACACCGAGACCCCTCTATCGCCCCTCAGTCCCCTACATGACCTCTATACACACATAGCCCCACAATTCTACAAAAATCACCAGCCCTATATGTTATCTGACTACCTCACACCATGTGGTGCCCCCACGTTGTTTCGTCTTCATTAGACGCATGATGTCCCAGTCTCCCTCATGACTTGTTACAGCCTTGCGGCTCCTCTACATTGGCCTCCTCGCACAACCAGCTCACATATCCAACTGGCTTCTATGGTCTCCAATATAGTGCATTACCACCATACACCACACTATGGGTTCTCCAATGGTCTTTTCCATTGACCACCGGGCTCCATCGGGTCACCCAGCCATGAATCCATTAGAAGATTGGGGAACCTTGTCATGAGGGATTAACAATGCCACACTCTGATTAAAAATCCTCTAGTAGTTTGATGTGACCAAAAGCAGATTAAGGATACCCCTAAAGAATAGATGAAGAACATTGTTTTAAACATATATAAATGGTCATGTTGGGGTGACGATCATTGATTCTCCAACAAGATGATGAATTAAATAATCAAGGAAATAATTTTAAATATAAAATCTCAATCAGATCTCAAAATAAGTGAAATCCCACATGGATTCTCCCACCAGTCCTTCAAAACGTATATGTTATACTCCCATTTCGATTCGATGAGTTTTAGGTAGAGATTTATCCTCGATCTACTGAGGAATGGTTGGGAGAGATTGGGAGAGAGTGACTTAGTAGAGAGATAATTGATTAGGGATAACCCCAATCCAAAATCCTTAAATCCCTATTTATATGCATCATACTCGACACAGAAATCTGAATAAATTGTGCCACCTCATTTTATGTTGTGCTTGGGTGAAACAAAACAATCCACACTCAACAGAAGTCATGTAATTATAACATGATCCCCAAATTGAATGTAATTTGAAAATACATCAGGGGTAAAATAATTATGTTCAATTATTTTATTTACAGTTTGTCCCCTAAGTTTATTTTTCCATAGAATCCCTATTCCGACAATGGTTATGCCCCTTTTATAGTTACCAGTGCATTCTGAATGCTACCATGCCCTCAAATTTCTGATCCATGTTACTGTTTAAAGACTCACACTTCTTCCATTTGAAAAGTATAAAATATACAAAATATTTTTATAAAAATATTCAGGGTACACTAATCCTTAGAATTTCATGCCGTCTCAGAACCTATCTCTTGAAATATTAATACAAAAATGGAGAATTATCACAAGTTAAAAACATTGTCTCGACATAATTCCATACTTCACGAGTTTCATCCCTAAAATGAAAAAATGAGGAAAACAATTTAGAATACTAAGCGCACAACTAGATCTCCCATTCTGAAGAACTCTCCTACACATATCTATACTTCTATAGCATATGATCAAAAGGGATGTTCTGTCCTTTTAAGGTATGCTCTTATCGATCCTTGACCAACAAAAGATGATATAAAAATGTGGATCCATCTTCAATGTCCTATTCTCCCCAATCATTTACATGACTATGAACATTCATATATCTCTTTATCTACGACATATGGAAGACTTCCTCCAACAGATCAGTTGTAGGGGGTAGGGAATGGTTGTAGGAAACCTCACCAACCCAACACATGATCTCAAATGGATCGATGAACATCAAGGATAGCTTTCCTCCCCAACCTAACATCCTCATTAATCATCCTTGGGAGACTGTCATGAAGATGTGGTGTCCCATTTCAAACTCCAAGGGACTATGAATGAAGTCAACGTACAATTTGTTTCTGATCTAGGGCATATTCATCCATTCATGGATGACTTGCACCTACTGTGTTATGTATTGCATCAACTCTGGGCCCACAATGGGTGACTCTCCAACCTCTTTCTGGATCAAAGGTGACCTATAGGGTCTACCGTATATGTCCTAGAATGGTTCTATTCTTATGGTTCAGTGGTATTTATTTTAGTATAAATCTTATACCAAATTCAAATGATCATGCCACCTCTAGCCTTAATCTAAAACATAGGCCTTCAACATATCCTCTAACACCTGGATAGTTCACATTGTCTGCCAGTCGGTCTGGGGTGAAAGGTTATACTCATCTGTAGTCGGGTCCCAGGTTCCTCCAATAGGCCTCTCCACAATAATAATGTAAACTATTCATCTTATTAGAAAACCATCATTGAGGGAACCCCATGGAGATAGGCAATCTCCTATAAGTACAACTTCCATAGACCCTCCACCAAACTCAGTTCCATGACAGCAAGGAAGTTCACTAACTTGGTGAGTCGGTCCACTATCACCAAGATGGTTTCATGGACCTTACATGTTCTTCTATGCCCTATGATTAAGTCCATGGATATGCCATCCCATTTAGACTTTGGTATATCTAGAGGCTATAAAAACCCATTGAAACCCGATGCCTTGCTTGCACCTACTGACATGTATGTAATTGTGAGACAAACATAGCTACGCTTAGTCTCATGTCGGACCACAAAAACATCCAAAAAAGATACCTTTACATATTCCCCAAACTTGTTTATATAGTTAAGGTATTTGTATGGAACTCCTACATCACCACCTCTCACATCGTGACTAGAAACAATATTCACACCTAGAAAATGATCTCATGATTTTGTTCATCATTAATCAAATCACGTGTGTCACTTGTGGATATCTAGTCTCAGAAAATCACCATATTAAATATCTCATAGCTAGGACACTCTCTCTCATTCTCAAGGTGTAAAGTAATCAGCACAATCAATTGTAGAAAAGTTGTACCCTCCTTCTCCAGGGCCAACTTCAGGGAAGCTAACTACTCTTAAACTTCATGCACTATGAATGCCCAGGACATCCTACTAATGTAATATGCTACAACATTTTCCTTCCCAAGTGTATAAACTATACCTAATTCATAGTACTGTAGGAATTCTATCAAACATCACTACCTCATATTTAGATGTCTCTAGTTAAAGATGTATCCAAGGCATTGGTGGTCTGAGTAAATTACAAATCACTCTCCCATGTTGTCGTGTCTCCACATCCTTAGGGGGATGACTACCACTATGATCTCTAGGTCATGATTCACATAGTTCTTCTAATGGGGTCTTAACTACAATGGACCAAACATGATGATTGTATGTCGTTGCATCATAACTCAACTTAGCCCTTCTCCTTAGGCATCTAAATAAACTATGAACTCGAAGCCCTCCTTTTGTAGTTTTAGAACTAGATTTATTTTTCAGACTCTTCCTCAAATCCTTGAAGTCCTTAAAGCACTGATTAGACTAGGTAAAAACATTCCCTTCCATGTTATAATTATCAATGGGGTTACTATCCAAGAGAGGTATACAACAAATCTCCTACAGTACGCAGCCAAACCAATAATGATTTGTACTTATGATGCATTATTGTGTGGATCCCAAAGAAGAAATACCTTAATAGTTGTGGGATTTATAGACAAACCTTCCATTAAGATGACATTCCTCCAAATATGAACCTCATATATCCTGAACTAACACTTCAATAGCATTCCATAATGAAGGTTCCCTTGATTTAGATCAAGGACCATCCTCATGTGATCATTATGATCCTCCTCTAATTCAGAGTAGAAGGTTATGCAGTCGATTATACAACAAGAAACTGGTCCAAGTATGGATGGAAGAGCTGGTTCATCCTATCCATGAAAACATTAAGGGAATTTGACACACCGAAGGGCGTCAATGGGAACTCATAATGACCGTAGAGACATTGAAAGGCCGACATTAGAATATCTGCCACACAAACCCGTAACTGGTGGGAGTCGGATCTAAGATCAATTGTGTAGAACAATCTCACACCTCGAAACAATTCAAAGAGTTTCCCAATAATTATTAATGGGTAATTTTTCTTTATCATATCTGATTTTAGGTGTTGATAATTTTCCAAAATCCATAATATATCATCTTTCTTATTTATCAATAGTACGAGATCTGCCTAGAGTGAAACACTGGGTCTGATGAAATCCTTCTCGTGAAGTTATTCCAACTGCAATCATAGATCATGGCTCTACGTGGGTTCCATATGATATGCCTCATAAGATAATTTTGAAGTCCCTTATTTCAAATCAATGAAAAACTATAAGTCCGACCTCAGAAGTAGTCCAAAGACATCTTCGGAAAGACATCTATGTAATCTTCTAAAATTGGAGGAAACCATGTTTCTGAAAGGTCTAATAAACCAAGGGTCACACATTATAATTGATGGGAAAAAGGTTGCATTATCATGCTTATACCACTCACTATCCCTTCTATGAGGCCCCTTTGACCATGAAAGGAGAAACCTCATCACATCATTGTGTAGGAATCTTACTAGCCTAGAGTTAAAATCAATATGGGATCAAACCAAGTGAATCAAATCCATGACCATGATGATGTCGTATGGATCCATTGTGAGAACATTAGGTCCCACATGAACATCTCTCCTCCAAAAGAATTATTTCACTTCCTGTAGATAACAGATATAGAAGAAGCATTTCCTATAGGAAACTCGAGACAAAATCCGTAGTGATAACACCACTACTGGGAGCTCCAAATACCATACTACGAGTAATGAGATAATATAGTGAATAGATCTTATGTCTACTAACACTAAAGAAGGAGTATAATAAAAATTATGAGTACCTCAAAGCACCTCATGCACTACAATATCACAGTCATCTATAGCCTGTAGCAACCTGTGGGCCTGACCGCTACCTCTATAAGCCTGATGTGGGCTACCCGGTGGTTGTGGTGGGAGGATCTCATAGAATCTCCACCCACCTCATGGTCCTATTGGTCGTCCTGCTCCTCTTCCATCATATCCTCTCCGGGGACCACCCTGGTCACTACACTGCCTCTACCGCGGTGGTCCACCTACTTTCTTCCCGGAATGAGCAGCTCATATGGGCAAGCAGTCTCGCTCCATGTAACCTTGCCCATCACACATGAAGAACCACAACCCTCTTGAATGACCCAGTTATCTGCATGGACATATTTATTCTTGAACTTGTGGCCTCACCTGATAAATGTATGATCTCTGGCATCGAGACCTTGTTTCCTGATGCCTTCCAACAACCATGGATGTCTCTACTCTGAAGTTACCACTACTAGTCATAGCCTACTAGAATACATCTGAATAAAATATCTCTATCATCAGAACATGTTCCAGAACCCCTCCATAGGTGGGGATACAAAGGGAAACTATTCTCACATGGATATCTCTACGAAGACCTTTCAAGAACTAATGTTATTAGATATAACATTCACATGTCATGTCCATAGATTAGCGTGTAAGGTCTGTAAACCTAGCTGCATACACAGCCACTGTCATCCCTCCTTGGAGAAGCCCCGAATTCTCTTATACCATGACGGAGAATAAGAATGGAGAGAGATAATCCTCACGAATCATCTACTGGAACTCATCCCGTGAGAGTGAATAATCGTCATGCTTCTAGGTAACCAGGCTCAACCAATACCCATTCAAACCATGAAAAGGCAATCAGCTAAATCCACCATCTGATCTTTTGATGTCCGCACAATTTTGAAGATGTATACCATTCACAAAAACTTTTCCTCCTCTACCTATGGGTCCGGTTAACCATAAAACATAAGCATCCTATGGCACTAGAACACACTGAGTGCACCCAACAGATTCTCATCCTGGGCCAGTGCTGTCAGAACTATAAGCTACTCCATAAGTGGATGTGCTGCAACTGGCCCACCTAGAAGAGGGGACCACATGATGTGCCTTGAACAAGTCCCCCTTCACTCGTGAGGTCATCTTCAGGAACCAGAGCGAGTATCTATGATAGATTCCTTCGTGGAGGCATCCTAAAAGTTACAATGAGTTCCACAGTCAGATGATCATATATATATAATGAAAACAATAAAATAGGGGAGATGAATCAATAAGGATAGTTAAATAATCCAACCTATGGTATGTACCAAAGTTTTCGGCTACAATTTTCCCCACATTTTGAGTCAACAATCTGGTAATAATGGTCCATGTGAATGGCTACATCTTCCGCTGCACCATCATAGGACTCCCTAGCCCGAAAAACTCTCTCGAAACACATTAAAAACATTTCTCTAATACCAACTAGGAAATATTTAGGGGATCATATGAACAACGTCCCAATGTTTGAACAACCTATGATACCACTTTTTCATGACCCGACTCATGCTGATGCTCGAGCTGTAATTACCCCAAGTCCACCTCTATAGGAGAGGGGTTGCGACAAGTGGAAAATAAACAACTACTTAGAGAGTCCTTTTTATAATTATCTATAAACACGAATGTAGAAAACTAAATGAAATAGTGATTAGGTAAATATATAAATGTTACAACCTTAAGTAAAATAAAACATACATAAAATGACCACTAAAAAGGTATGGATATAGTAATGTAATATGAAAGGGAAAAAGGCGAAAAATATATTCCCAATATAAAATTGTGTCATTCTAAAATAAAAACAGATAACACTAAACAAGAAAGGAAGCACTGCTCTTGAAACCCTAGTTATGACCACCGAACATGGTACAAGTTCTTATTTCCCTTAGAAACTCTGGAGTCACCTTCAGACCACTCTATCATCTGCATATGGCGTGATACATGTAGGAAACACCCCTGTAAGGATGAGTATTAACATACATAGTAGTATGTTTTGCAAAGAAGGGTGACCAGTAAGATATACAATTGGAAATGAACAAAAATATATGGAACAATGTATGGTGAAATAGTGTATCTCAATCCAACAAGAGAGTTATGTATGCTCATCCAAGAAAAATGAGCTATAAATAGTGATAAGGAGAACTTGTTATTGAGTCATCACAACATATAGTAAGAGATTAGACTCATTAAACCATTAGAAGATAGACACCGAAATAATGCCTCAAACCCATGGGTTTCAAACTCTCATAGAAGGAGAGTAACCAGAACCCAAGGAGGTTTTACTGTAATAAGATGTATATATGTGTGTGTGTGTGTGCGCGCTTATTCAAAGGAATCCAAATAGGGGATTAAGGGAATTTCCATGTAATAGCTCAATATAGGACAAGAGTCATCAACAATCCTAGAAGTAACCAATATTGATACCCATAAATCCTCGCATCTACACTGAATTGTTAGTCAAAGGGGCTGAAACACCATACCTCGATACTATCTGGTTTAGGCAGGTCTATCTTTCCTTCATTGTTTTAGGTCATGTCATAAGGACGCGTCTTAGTGGGGAATGAACCCCTCTTATTCATGATTCAAATGATACATTAATTAAATTCTCACCATTGATCTATAGAGAAAAGGGATAATTCCTCAAGGTTGAGGTCACATGCCCATCCCGGTTGGAGGGTTCCACTTAAATGTCATCGATGAACAATACCAAGCCAAACCTGAGTATTCCTCTCATAAAAGGTCAAGTGTCGATTCCCAGATCAGTTAGAGGGTTCCACTATCAAATGAACGATGACCCATACCCATCATGGCTAGAGGATTCTACTATAACACGTTCAAGTACCATGCCCAACTTGGATGGAGGGTTCCACTCACAAGTAACTGATATCATCACCTAATCACAGCATGATCACTACAGTAGAATCTCTTAAACAACATCAAAATTATATTATATGAACATTTATATCATGTTTCCAAATTTAATGTGATTATGAATATGGATCCACAAACCCAAGGGATCACACCATCATAATCCTTGTGGGAAAACAGGTGTGGTAGAATATTCAATCGCCCCAATCATACATTAGAAGGAATAGTTATGTAACAAGATATTATGCTTAAACGGATTATCATCGGGACCATCCGAGGGTTTTGAAATTAATTATACAAA
This sequence comes from Viscum album, assembly GCA_963277665.1. NCBI lineage: Eukaryota > Viridiplantae > Streptophyta > Magnoliopsida > Santalales > Viscaceae > Viscum > Viscum album. The sequence continues at coordinate 597,673,585 of OY728127.1, forward strand.
TCACTCCATTATGATCCTCATAGAAAACACACGGGATTGACTACCCCCTCTTCCAAAATGGGAACCCTATGAATAATTTATGTTTAACCACTACGCATGTGAACCAGGACTCCTAAGGCTTAACTAAGTTGAACACCTAAAATTAATCATGAAAGTTCCTCTGATGGACCAGGGTCTCATTTCTACTAAAAGAACATTAATCAGACGATGAATTTAGGTACTAAGTCTGAAACAAGGAACACCAAAATAATAATAATAATAATAATAATAATAATTTTAAAATCCATAATTTCATGTAACCAAGACAAAAAACCAAATACTAAAATTTATGAACATGTCTAAAAAGATTCGTATCATAGAGGGGGATGTGTGACTATAGACAACCTATCAATCGGATGCCTGGATTAAGAGATATGGGTATTTAAAGCCGTATGGCCAAATTCGAAATATCCTGGCCTATTCTGGTAAGACTGATCTACGAGGAATAATCCATGAGCTAACTATGTTGTCATGTCTTCCTACAGCAGGTCCAACCCAGTCTCTATGTCAACACAGTAGACAACCACATCATGCGGGTCTCCGTCGCTAGGGGTCATGCGTTTCAACCATGTTGTTACCCCACGATCACTCACCTGACCACCAATCACATGTGGATATGTCATGCTACCAGCCTTGCCTCCCTGATACATCGACCTACCTCCTTGAACACTATCATGCTCTTCATTACACCATTCTCTCTAGCCGCACAATGTTCCAGTCACCCTCGCAACCCACCACAACCCTAAAACTCCTTTGCACCATATGTAATGCCAATGGTGCTCCTGTGGTCTGTTCCGAAGACCACGTGGCTCTATTCGATCGCCCATTCACAAATCCATCAATAGATAGGGGACCCTTGTGATGAGGTATTCATAGTGACATCATAAGATTAATAATACACCTGTAGTTTGATGCGCCCAAAAGAAGATAGAAGATACCCGCAAAGAACAGATGAAGAACAATGTTTTAAATATAAATTGATGTCTGTGTTCATGCATCCATTGATAACTCACCAATAAGATGACGAATTTAAAACTTAAGGAAATGATTTTAAATTTAAAATATGAATCAGAAGTCAAAAATAAGAGAAATTATACCATGATTCGATCACTTATTATTGGTGATGTATCCATTGTGCTGACGCTTTGATCTGCTAAGTTTTTCATAGAGATTTCTCCTCGATATATTGAAAAATGGTTTGGAGAGATTGAGGAAGGGGGACATAGTAGAGAGACAAGGGATTAGGTATATCCCTAATACCAAATTTTTAAATAACTATTTTTAGGCATCCCACTCAGTGCAAAAAATTGAATTCATCGTGCCCCCTCATATTATATCGTTCATGGGAAAAACACCCCAATCCGAACTCAATGACTGTATCAGAATTCAAATTTGAGCCCTTCATAAAAAGTTATTAGAAAATACATCATTGGTAAAATAATTAATTTTAATAATTTTATTTATGATTTTTCCAATATCGGGATTTTTCCATAGAATTCCCATGACCACAAAGGTTATTCACCACCATGAGTAAATAATTAATTCTATAACCAACACTTCCCTTAGTTTTATAATCTGTTTTACCATTTTACAGTTATCCCACTTCATTTTTTTTCATAGTATAAAATATCCTTAATATTTTTGTAAAATTTATTCTTGGGACTCTAGGTCTCATAATTTCATTCTTTCTCAGCCCTTGGCTCTGTAAATATATATATAATTTTTTCAATGTATCACATGTTGAAAACCATTCTCTACAAGAACAACCCAATAATATCATTAATATGTCCTAATTTCTAACAAATCTATGATTTTTTAATGAATATTTTTTTTATGAAAAACTCTGAGAATTTATTTTATCTTTTCATAATTATTTCATGTTAAAAATAAATAAATTCCACCACTGATGTGATAAACCTAAGAAAAACACAACACTAAATGAAAATGATGCTTAATTCATATATTAATTTCATGAAATGTTTCTCATTTTTCTTCAACCAACTCTTTTTATCATGACATTTATAAAGACCTTATATGTGAAAAAATATTTCTTCTTGAACTCACCGAAGGCCATTTTCGAAGCATTACTAGCCTCTAAGTCTAATCATCGGAACATACCCTCAGGTGTTTAATGAACCTCTATTTCATTAACATCATGATGGTATCACAAAAACAATATTTAAAGAAATATATATACCAAACTAAACCAAATTATATATATACATAGAATTTCTAACAACACTACAACTCCATTATCCTTCATATTGATCATCACCCAAATCACAACACATACACCATATTTATGACATAAAACTTATAGATACATAACTCCATACGTATAAAGACACCCTATAGTTAGTTTACTATTCCATAAGCATCAATATATAGGTTATAGATTCATTAGATAGATCAAAGGGGTACTTCTTGATTACTATAGTTTTTATAGTATACATTATATACTCGGTTTGAGTAATGTTGTATCCTTATCGCCCATGCAATCCTCACTAAGGATTACAATAAAATACATCCTCATAAAATTCACTCTGATAACATTCAATCATTACATAAACTTTATATGATCCACCAATGCTGATTGTGACTGAGCGTTCCACCATTGAATCTCGCCTTTAATAAGACACATATTTGAATCTAGTAACAATGGTGTATCATCACTCCTATTTAGAATTAATAACCCTTTAAAAACCAATACTACACATCACCATTAATAATATTATTCCTCTACAAATCGTGGTACCTAAATAATTAATATTTTGGCCATAGTGGAACACTCATGGGGGGGGGGGGGGTTAATTGTGTTTCCAATAAAATATTTCTATTGATAATATGTAGAACATAAGTCAACCAATTTATAAAAATCTCCCAATTAACTAATGTTGTGGAATTATATAATTTTATATTTTAAATGTTTTATTAATTGTTTAATTAGAGCTCAACTAAAACACTTAAAAATTATTTCTATCTTTTGAAAATAATTTACACAAATCAAACATGGTATTTAAAATTCATGTTAAATAGAAAAATAAAAGTAATGTTATGTTTTTTGTTTTAAAAATAGATACAGGTTATTTATATAATGTAGAGAAAAATACAAGAAATAACATATGGGAAATTTATATATGGGGTTCATTCTTTTTCCAAGACCTAATCCCCTTTACTTATAAATCAATCAATATAAATAATTTTATTAATAAAAAATCGAATCTATGTTATATAATGGATTTTATAAAAAAAATTATTGGAAAATCAATTCAATAAGCACATTACAAATTTCTACATCGGAGGAAAATATTCATACAACAAACTACCAGATCTATAGTTAAACATGGTTATAAAAATCAATATATTTTAAAATGATTATAATGAAATATCCATTTTAGTATTGGAAATATTATTTATTGATAAACATAAATGTAACACCCCGAGATTTTATGATAAATATTATTTTTAATTTCATTGATGTATTATGTTGTATGCTACACCAATATTATTTTGCGCTATACGCAAAACCATATTAGCGAGTAATATATGCAAACACTATTCTTGGCTTGTGTTGCACGCAAGAGCGACCTTCCTCAACAGCGTGTGTTGTACGCAATAATGAGTTTCACAAAAAAATGATATATTGTTATGAACTAACCGTTAAGAATAGTATTAACTAAATTTTGAATTTTATAACATAATAATTCATCTTACACATTTTCTAGAACATGGTATGAGAACAAAATAACTTTTTCGGGTAAAATAAGAATTTTTCAAAAAATGCAGTTTTGCCGCCTTTTGATGGCACACCAACATTGAATCTTGTTTTTAACATGTTTATAAGTTAAATTAGAGAAAATAAACTTATTCATTGTAATAAATATATAAAAATTCACTTTGGATTTTGTTTTATATTTTTCTGTTAACTTTCATATTTTGATGAATAGTAAAAATACGCTAAATTTTTCTAAAAAACAACATTTTACATCAAGATAATTTATATGGATAAATTATAAAATTTAATAGTTTTAAACCATAATTAGAATATATTTTTACCCTTTAATATAATTTATTTAATTATCATTAATTTTACATTGAATTCATAGGGAAAAATATTTCAATCTTCAGCAATGTTTTAACTTTTAAAACTCGTTTAATTAATAACGGGATTATTTTTAAATTAATTACTACAACTTCTGTGTTTTGAATTATGAAAAATTGATTCTATATTTGAATTATTGGTTAGAAATTATGTTAATAGGTTAATTTTATTTTTTTGATATTATTATTAGTAACTACGATAATTTTTATTTATTACAGTTAAAGGTAAATCGTGTAATTCGGGGTAAAAATACGATTATAAAATTACCATAACACCTGCTAAAATTATATTGGATGAATAAAAGTTGACCCATATCACCTAAGTGTAGGAATAGATTCATTTCATGGATATTTGACCATGAAAAGGTTGTAATAATTTTTAAAACCAAAGAAAGTTACAACATGTCACTCTCTTATATCTTATAAGTGTAATAATTTTAATTCAGTGATAAACATCAAAAAACATAGAAAATAAATAGTCACCAGAAATCTAATATAATTATATACATCATGTAAATTTATTTATTATTTTTAGGGATTATATAGTTATTATTAATGGTGACACAATCGTGATGTAGAAATTATTTTATATATTGAAATATCAAATAAATGGTTTTTAAAAATATTAAAATAAATATTATATAAACTATTTAATGTGATACACGAATTTTCCAGATAAATATGACATGTTATTAATCTATTAAATATTTTTTTCGAATATATCCTCTGTTTGGATTTTATTTAAATTCAAATAAATGAATAGTGTCGAAATTGACACTATTGTTATTTTATAAAAATAACATATTGTTAAATTATTTAAAAATCACAAAAATACTCAAAAATTATAAATTGAAATTTATAAGGTCCAAAATGTAATAATTTATCCAATTATGGACAATTCACAAAGCATAAGTAATTATTTATAACAATTTATAATTTATAATATTATTACCACAACTAAAATTAAATAGATTAAATAAGGATAAATCAAGTTGATAAGGTTTAAAATAAATTCTCAACATGTCTAAATTTTATTTTTTTCATGATATTTCATCCCTATCTAATCTCATATTCGCATTGATTCATTTTTGGTGGTTTTTATGTGGGGTTTGAATTTATTATAAATTAATATTTTTTAGGTTTCCAAAGGTGCTCCTCTCCTCCCAAATAAAAGGGAACCTCCTCCCTCCCCTCCTCACACCATTTTGAGCCTTCATGATCGTCCAAACCCTGAAAATTTCTCTTATCCACTTCCCTAGAAGCATTATATAGGTCCTGTTCTTCTTAAAAGAGCATCTTTAGTGCCCTAAGAAGAGGTTAAGAAGAGCCGCGTCGAGGAAGAGGTAATATCCTTTACCAATTCATTCTATTTTATTTCTTCTTCTACATCCTCTTATTTATTTGTTTCATTATGAAGTAATAACATAATTATCACTCATATAATGATATTTTATTATAAATATGAAACAAAACTATTTCACCTTTTATCCATCCTATGAAAAACGAAATCACCTTGCGTGCGTACGTACGGCTTACCGTCTCTACGCCATGGTGTAATCTTTTCTTCCAACACCACCATACATGGTTGGTTATAATGGAGGAAATAATAACTATATATGATTATTATAACATGTTAAAAATTCTGAGATATTATATCATCCACTCCAATTCAATAATTATGGGAATGATTTCATGGCTAATGCGTATGTACGGATTACCGTCTCCACGACGCGATGAGATTCATTCTCCATGTTAACCATTCAAGAATGATTATAAAGTATATATAATTAATAATAATGAAATATATGACATAATAATGTTACTTTATATATATATATATATATATGTATGTCATCTACTTACTTCCATTCAATTCAATAAGGAAATGAAAACAACGATCATGTATATGTATAGCCTACTGTCTCCATGAACGGTGTATTTCATTTCATTTATCTGTCTATTATACATATATATACTGAATATATATGATATATAAATCATTTTTTACATTATATAAGTGAGTAAATAATGATATAATTAATAATATTATTATGAACAACAAGTCCAAACACGTGCGATTAATGATATGATTATTACCCAAAACGTTGCTTCAATATGAAATTGAACACTGAACGGGAAATATAAAGACCTAAGTGAATCATATATGATATCATAAATATTATTATGGTTCTATAACAAGTTTATAATATGTTTAAACCCACTATACAAGAGTTTCAGACATGTACGGATGAAATTGGACCTATGGTAAGGGATTATTTCGTCTCACTTTTATTTCTGTGAGACATATGCCTTAATCACCATCTATTTCTTTTGTAAAGTGTTTATGATTCCCATGATTTTTTTTATTTTTATTATGAATAATATGATATTTAAATATGCATGTAATCTTTTCTCTTTTATGACATGTATGATTTCGCCGATCATAAATGGTAAGGGATAATTATTCCAATCTCATTCTTATCCGAGATTGTTTTTTGTAAGTATTTACTGGGGTTATATTTAACATCCATGTACGTGTTTTATAATTTTTTTTAATAAAGTGTTTAATATTCTTACATGTTTTTTTAAAGTCATGTTTACCCCTTTTGGACTTTTAATATGTATTATGGAAGGAATCTTTCTTCTGTTTACCATACGAGGTACTTTTTGAATTTTCCAGAAAAAGTACAAGAAGAATGTTTTTTTAAATTATACAGCATGAACGGATTTTTATGATTTCATAACGCCTTATTTTCATGAAGCTTCTTCTATATTATTTCATTATTATTTTCAAAAAAACATTTTCTTTTAAAATTGAATGGCATTTTTGTGAAAAGAAAACGATTTTGAAGAAGAAATGATATGTTCCTCATGAATTCACATCAAGTGTTTTATCAAAACTATTTTCCATATGAGATGACATTATTTAGTATTTTTATGTTTCATGTATATTGTCTCTATAATTTAAATTGTTTTTATTTTCTTATGATGAAATGATAACTATTTCTTTTATATGGATTATGATATGATCAAATGATGTTTATGAAACCCATATTATTCTTTGGGTTATGATGAGTGATTTATGTTTATTTTTTGGAATAGGAAAGAATGATTTCATTATAAGATGGGTGGGACCTATATCTCCCTCCAATGCATTGGGTAAATATTTATATCTCATGAGATAGACATGGCTAGAATGGCATGTAAATCTGGTTCATTAATACAGGGCTGGAATGGCAAGTAAACCCGGTTCAGTAATGGACATTGTCCACTATGATGGTCTCGGTATAAAAGCCTTGGACACTATGGATATCATATCATGTGCTTAATCATTTTCCACAATTAAATGTTTTATTACCATGGTATTTTATTAGGATTAATGTTCCTTTATGATCTATGCCTTACGTACTGCCAAGATTTATTTCACAACTCAATATTTTGATGTATAAACATTTTGTTCATGTTTCTAAGTTCAAATGTATATGGTTTGTTTTATTTTCTCCATGATTACCCTTACTGAGCATTTCAGCTCACCCTTTCTTTGTTTTCTTTTCCCCAGGATATAAATAAAGGTTTTAGGTAAGGAAATAAAAGGGAATTATCCTTATGGGAGATGTTGAAGATCTTTCACCATGATTAGAATATTGTGTTACAAGTTTCCAAAATAAATAAACTATTACAGTCCTTGGGTGTCTTTTTTTGTTATGTATTTAAGTATTCCACAAAAGTAATGTAATTTTCATGTACGTCAATCTCGGGTCTCTAAAAAACATATCAAATGATAATTGAAAATATAATGAGAAATTGATAATATATGAGAGGATATAGTATAGATAAATCTGAATAGATTTAGTTTTCAAGAGTCCTTGAATTTTTTTAATGGACATCAAACACATTTCAATACAAGTTTAGAGAAACGATGTTTCGTGAATAATTATCAATGAGTCTTCTATGTAGAATAGTTTTATAAATAAGTTCCTCTTTTATGATCTGTAAGAGTATATATATCTCTCTCTCTTTCTAAAAATTTTCTTCACCATAAAAATAACCACATCTGGATTTAGCTATTACATGATAATAAATATTGCCTTAATTACACCGACTATATAAATAATTCACTAATATATAGTAATTGGATATTTAAACCCCCCCCCCCCCGATTTCTTATGGATTACTTATGTATGAAATGATTGGTTGGTCATATCTTAGGAATAGTAAATTCATCGCTTTGGCCCATTGGAACAATAAGATGATATAGAAAAATGTCATGATCAATTTACTCCATGTAATCAGTCTACTTATTCATGTGGATGGTTCATGACACCATGAATTGAATTGAAGATTTCATATGGCTGCTACATTAATTTTGTAATTCAAAAATATTTAACTCATGATAGGTAAATATATTATTTTTTTAGGTAGTCATTCCTATAGAAACTACAAACACAAATACACACAATTATTATAAGATGGATTTTTTTGCTGACCAGTCTCATGGTAGGATGATTGTTGAGAAGTCAGTTGATTTTCAGCACGTGGGAGGTTTTCCAACTTATGATAGGTTTATCTTTAATTTATGACTATTTTCTAAAATGGATAGAATATTCTCATCAAAATCATGGTATGTAGTTCTTTCAGGTGACCAGTTGGAGTGCAACATGTGGTAGGTTCCACGTAGTGTGTTCTAGATATAACAATATATTGCATGAATTTGTAAAAATACATTTACTACTATAAAACATGAAATTCATTAAAAAAATAATAAACCAAATTTATGATCATTTGAATAAAGAGTTGTTGGGATAAGCTTAGAATCCCCTCAATTTGATGACCTTGAATCATGATATTAAATATGAAATTAATTGATTATAATGTAAATAAAATATATCTCAAGGTTTTTCATGTCCATATTATATCAGGTACCTTAAATTACTAAAATATTTTAGATGAATCAAATATAATCAACACAATTACATACACATTTTGGATTATAAGAAATTTCATCAGAGGGATAAATTAAAAGATTGAAGGAAAAATATTAACCCTAATTAAAATAAAATATGTATTACAATAATATTTTAAAATATATACAATTATTTTAACTTTTATTACATATTAGTAAGTGTACTGAGATTATGAATCATGAACATCTATGTAATTGGATTGAAGTTTTTGATCTTTGCATTTGGTTATAGAAATTGCGGGTGAAGATTTATTTGGTGTGTAAATTTGGATACAAAGTCACCAATGATGAGACACCTATATACATGATTTCGATGATCACTTTGTGTTTTGGGAGACATGCCAAAGGGATTTATAGTAGAGGAGGTAGTGGTAGAAGGTAGGTACATATGAATGGATGAAGGGGAAAGATTAAATATATGAGCATCGTAAATATAGGGTTCTATAATCCTGGTAAAATAAAGCACATCATATGAACCATGCTCCAAAGGCTAAATAAAATCAACCCAGTTCTCTATAAAATCATCCAATACTGTAGTCAACACCTTTATCTTCTTAATATTTATCAACAAATAATGTGTCAAAGGTGGAATTTTTCAGCCCAAGGAAAGATTCATGAACATAAAAACAAAATATTAATTTGTAAATATTATTCTTTGGTAATAATAAATATATTGTATTATTGATTCTATATCATTTCGAGATTTCATAATATCTTCTCTGATCAGTGAATAATTCTAAGCAACATGCGTTTGTATACCAAAAAAACATCAATCGTCTCATTTAACAAATCAAAAACAACATATTTTTCATTCCGTATATTTTTTGATATTATTTTCATAAAAAAATATCTTGATAGAATGAGGAGTATGAGGAATAGGAGTAGGTGATGTTTGAAAAACAATATTCATACGTCTATCATCCAACTTATATATAATATTAGACACATTGTCCATCATAGAACATAACCATTCCATTTCATTTATAATCTCATTTCATAGAAACTTAATATCAAATTTTTTTGGATTGATTATAAGAAATCACTGACATATATTTCCCTCTAATATCTCCCTCTAATGTAGAGTTTAATGAATTTAAATAATGAGGAAATACTTCCTTAAAAACACTGATCTGGTTTTATTTTATTCTAATCAAATAATTCATTATAATATATTATGTTGAAATAATATTGCTATATAGATCATTAAACTAATTACAATCATCATAATCATATATATACTTCATTGATCTAACTCTAACAAACAAATCATCAACTCTTACACTAGAATAAACATTTCACTCATTAAAATTTAGTTCGGCAATCTATACATCTTCACTATGAGTACAAACATTCTCAGATTCATAACAATATTTGGTAAGATTATGACATAAGATATCTTGGAGATTTTGGTCCATTTATGGTCTCAAAGGAGATACCTAAAGCCTCTCTTGAGAATCAACGACATCAATGAGCAATCCCTCTATCATCTTATAAGTAGAAGGGATGGAAAGTTGACTATGTTATGGTGGAATTCCACAATAATCATCATAATATTATGGATAATGTAATCCCAAAACAATATATCTAGGGGAATTATCCCCCTGAATATATTATTTTGGTATAATCTATCTGGGAGAACTTTTATTAATCTAAGATCCATCTAAACTACATTCATCTTCATTAGTGTCAAAAAAATTGATCAATTATGGTTGATCATCATAAAAACTAAAATAAACCTATGTGTCAACCATATCTGTATATTTAATATCTTTTTCTTGTATGGTAAATGTAGAGATGATTTTTGTGGTCCATAAGACATAACAGGTGAGACTGGCATATCACCCTCTTGAGCTGCTCTAGTATCGTATTCAGGATTAACCATCTCATCCACTTATTTATCTTCTTCTCATATAAATGTTGTTACTTACATAAAAAACAACAACTTTTTCTTCAAAAATAATAAAAAAAAATTCATTATGTTAAAGACATAAATCCATAATATCCCTTTGTTTAACTTCTTACGTCATTGGATCAAATTTAATATACTGATTTTATGGGCTAGCAACCCATTCTCTTTTACATGGGTTTGAAATGACTACGGTTTGCTTAAAAATATTTCATATGAGAAAAAGATAATATAAAGAAGATATTATTTACTCTCCCTAGGAACTAAGTATTTATACTTCAATAAGTCTGAAATTATCATTAGAAATGGTAAAGAACTGACCTTTGAAGTAGGATTATAAAACTCATTCATATGTAGATTGAAAAATCTACATAGATTTATTTTAAAACAAATTTTCAATAAAAATATGAAAAAATATCTTCCAACATTAGGATAATGGAATTTAATCTTCTTATAATGATCATGTATTGAATACATTTTACCATCCACATGTATTCTCTTCTTTGTTTAGGAGAAGTTGGTCTTCTAGTGGAAATATTCATTGTTATATCATCTAAATCACATTGATATCCAATGTGATCGTGATTGATTGGAGATGATCTTTGATAATCCTCATATTATTATTTGTGTGGCACTCCAATGATCTTATCCTATTAGTTTGAAAATAACTCCATAACATCACCACGAATTATCATTATAATGATATCTTTTTATCTCAAGATCAAATTCCAACTAAGAATAGAAAACCTTGACATGTTTTGGGAATAATTTCATGAAAAACTATTTAAACAAATATCCCCATATATAATTCTAAATCACATTCTAAACCCATGAATTTCTCAATTGTAACAACTATTCATTGACTTATTTATCTTCAAAAACTAGATGATCGATGAGTTGAAAATTCCATTTTTTATCTACATCGCTCTGGAAGTCATTGATTTTTATTTATATCATAGATGGCAAATACTTTAATGAGGATGAAACATAGGTAGTGAACCTCAAAATTTTCATTTAAGAATTTAGTTTAACTTAGAAGACTCAAATTCCTGAGATAGAGGCTTGAAACTACAAGGTTTAGTTTGGAAATAGGTCATTAAAGAGAAGGTTTAGGTATTATGTGAGACATAGAAATTATGAAATTGATATTACATAGATAAATTAAATAATTAAAATTCTAATTTGATTTTTAAAATTCAATAATTAACAGAATAAAATAACAATAAACATTATCGAAATCCTACTAAAACATTTTTATGAATGATTATATGTATAGAATAGTCATTATAGGTACACTAATCATGCACATGTGATGAAAATTTTACGGTATTTAACCAAATCATGAACACATAGTAGGTATTATTACATCATGAATAATTAGATCATTATATATAAGTAATGACTATGTGAGTACGAATTCATGCTATTTATAGTGGATTTTGATTTTAATTCTGCAATAGGTACACTAACCATATATCAAAAAACTGATGGTTAGTATATTGACCATGTGAACCATACTTCATGGTTACATTAAGAAAAGATCAATAAAATATGTTAAGAAAATATGACAATTATTTATAAAAATAAAGACTAAAAATATTTTGAAATAATTTTCATAATTTATTGCACCTATTTCATATCTAATATAATATATTCTCTGAATGATCAATAGATTTGTAACTATAACAGAATGATGATACTGAGTTTAAATAAATTCTAGCGTTATATAAACTTTTTAAAAATAATCTCTAAAAAGGATGTATTATATCAATGTGTTCTATTCTATAACCTCATATGATATTCATTTATATATTTATCAATCTCTTATTATAAAAATTTACAGGAAGATGTTGAAATTTACATCCATAGTCTTGTGAAATTTTATTTCATCCCTATAATATAACCAAAGAATCTACCTGGAGTCTTGTAATCAACTTCAACAACAGGTTATTCAACATATTTTTATTTTATTCTAAAACATGATACTATAGACTTTCCCAAAACGTTCCATGTTCTAGAAGTTCTTTTTTTATCCAACAAAATATGATAACCCTACTCTTTATTACACACTAAAATATGATTTATTACATAAATATCACTTTATACAACATAGACGATCAATATTTCTATTGTCTTTATGGCTTAGGATCATTACATAATAACTTAAAACATGAAATAAAACATCGTTATTAAAAAAATTCTATTACATGACCATTACATTCCCTCGTAGTTGGCATTTCATGGGAAATCCTGAGGACGTGTATAAGAAAAGGGTGAGCTATAAAGCCTAGTAAGGGATTTAAAATGGAATAATATGAGGGATACAATACATGTTAGACAATAGGCATATCAATGGAGCACAAGAGAAACCTGAATATAAATTCATGACAAATCATGATAATCATAACATGGAAATGATGCAACAACACTTGACATTGAATTATCATGAGCCAAGGCTCATGGCACATGGAGCATGATTAAACCCTCTTTGCAGATGAAGCATGAGTAAACCCTGGTTCCACATGAATTAGCATAAGTAAACACTGATTTCACATGATGTATCAAGATACTATACTTTACAAAATGCATTGTAGCGCTATCAGGGTGAACCCTTCTTAAACATTTGATTTAATGCATAAGTGTGCCACATGGATCATATAACATGGAATCAGTCAATATCATAAGTTATTCTATGATTAATTAATGGGGAATAAATAAATCAATGTACCATTCAATATGTATATGTGCATAAAGGTGAATACCCTTGATAAAGACAAGGGTATGGTATTCACTACACAGTGATCTTGGCTTGGAAAAATGTGGTGCAATGTCGGCAACATAACAACGTGGCATAAGGATTCATGAAAATTGTTGATGAGAGATAAACGGGTGTCTCATCATATGTACATGAAATATACAGTAAGGGGGTCATATATATAATAGTCCCAACAAACGTAATGGAAATTTGATGAATAATACAAAATAATTACTTGGAGACAAAAGAGAAGAGAGAAATCCCTCACGGAATTTCTACATGGTAATAGGTGTATATGGGAGGCATTAATGAGTTATAATGGTGTCTCCCATCATCGAAACATAAATAGGGAAGTATGGGGGAGTTGATAAATCATATCCTAACATTTTCAATAGAAACAAAGGGCATAACAACTTAATGAAAATTTGAAAAAATGAGAAAGGAAGAAATCCCTTATTTGGAAGTGTGATCCCAAAGGCTTGGGAGAAATTTGAGAGAGGATTCATGGGAACATGGGGAACCTTGGGAGGATTATTGAGATATTAGGTCATAGGTTGGATGAACTCTAATGGCATTGATTGAAGAGGAAGTGGGAGCATGGGTGGATTTATATAGGAAAGGAGAGTGGATTCTTTATTATTTGGGTTTGGGTCACCACACATTAAAATAATCACTACCACAAACGTGCCCATGGTTTTTGACCATGGTTTTTCCAATGGGGTGTGGAAAAAAATATTTTATAAGGGCTATGGCTGAACTTCTTAAAATAATAGGGTTTCTTATGTGGAGGTGAGTCACACTTTCATGGAAATGCATTTAAAAAGTGAAAATGTTTTATAACACTTGTAGGGTCCACTAATGTTTTTAAAAATAAATCATAAAAACCTAAAATAACATTATTTTAATTTTAAAATATTTATTGTCGGAATATATCATTTATTTTATTATATTACATTAGTATTGGGTCATTATGATTTCATAAAAATCATTATATATTTAAACAGTATTTATTATTTACCCAAAAATTTCACTGTCTTTGAAAATTATAAAAAATTCACCATTGGATAATTTAGACATCCTGATTCAAAAAATAATATTTATTTTATCTAAATAATTTTCTAAATATATGAATTTTTACATTCAAAATAAAAATAGACGTTTATCAAAAATTCATGGGTTTAGAGAAAAACATCTTTAAAACCATAATAAAATTTACAATTTCATTCATAACATTATACGATAATTTATATTTAATAATAAGTAATTTGATAATAATAATAAAATATTATTTTATTCAAAAATCCATTAATTCGTCAAAATATATTTCTTAGTTTAATATTAACTAAAAATAATATTTGTGCTTTAAAAACTATTTGTAATGTAACAATAATAAAATGAATGCACATTATTTATACAAAAAAAATAATGTACATAGTCATAGTGAAATGTCAGGTTAAATAACCCCTTATAACACCTGCATAAGACTGAAGAGTAAGGTGTGTGATGTTGATATACTCTTTGGGTGGATCAGATAACATCGCTTGAGTGGTAATCTCTTTTAATATTCACTTCCCCCGTAGTCCTTTCCACTCACGCTTATCATGTTCAAGCTCAGCATGGGCATGGTCAAGAGTGAATCCCAATGACGTCACCTCAATGACAAACTTTGACAGATGAGATTCATACGGGGGAAAGTCTGTGGGATGAGGCCATCACTTCCTTTAACGGAGTAAATTTGATTTGTTTAAGCCTTATATTTATAATAATAAGGTGATCTCTATTCAATGAGTATATTAGCAATGGTAACAATTCATAATAGTATTATAAAATCCAAAAACATAAAATCAATGATGATGAGATTTTATATGATCATAATAATACATTTAATTAGATAAATAGAAATTTTTATTATGGAAATTCTGGGTCATTTCAATCTTCCCCCCTTAATAAATTTCTCCCTCGAAATTTTCTTTTCCCACACTAAAGCATATGTGGGTAACATTGCTCCATCACTTCCACCAATTCCCACATTTCTTCTTTGAACTTGTGGTTTCTCCAAAACACCTTGACGATAGGAATTATCTTATTTTGTAAAACATTTCTCTATAATCTATGATCTTCACTGGTTTTTCCTCATAAGAAAGATCATCCTCAAAATGTACTACTTCTGAAAAGAGTACAAGTGAAGGGTCTGGTATGTACTTCCATAATAGGGATACATTAAAGACATCATGTACTATGTCCATGGTAGGTGGAAGTGCTAGTCGATAGTCCAAAACCCTAACATGATCAAGAAAATCAAAGGGGCCTATGTATATAGGAATTAACTTCCCCTTCTTTCCAAACCTCATAACCTTATTCCACAGAGATATGCATAGAAATACCATGTCTCCATCATTAAACTAAAGGTATTTTCAACGGTTATCTTCATAACTCTTAAGTTGACTCTAGGATGTCTTTATATTCTTCAAAATGGTTTTCACCTTCTCCACCATTTCATCGACCATTTCTGGTCCTAGCAGCTTACACTCACCGACTTCATCCCATCATGTTATTGTTCTGCTCCTCTTCCCATACATGGCTTCATGAGGTGCCATTTGGATGCTTGAGTGCAAACTGTTATTGGAGGAACATTCATCCAATGGAAGATGTTTGTCCCACCATCCATTTAACTCCATTGAACATGATCTTAATATATCCTCCAGTGTATGAATAATTCTCTCTAATTGGCCATCAGTTTGAGGATGATAGGCCGTACTGATGTTCAGTTCGGTATCCAAATAATGTTGACGACTCTTCCAAAACATAGAGGTGAATCTTGGATATCAATCAGATACAATAGATAGTGGTACTCCATATAGCCTTACCACTTCCCTAATATATATCTGTGATAGTTGATCCAATGAGAAATCTTTTTGAATTGCAATGATGTATGCAGACTTTGTAATACGATCCACATCAACCTAGTTAGCATTGTTTCCTTTGTATGTCTTTGGATGTCCGGTGACAAACTCCATGGTGATGTTCTCCCATTTCCATGTTAGTATGGGAAATGGTTGCATCATCCCCTTAGACTTCTACCTCTATACCTTCATTTACTGACACACCAGGCAGTTTGATGTATACACAACAATCTCCTTCCTTATATTATCCCACTAAGAATTATCTCTGACATCTTGATACATCGTTGTGTTTCCTAGTTGAATAGAGAAATTTTAACTCTCTGTATCATCCAAAAGTTCTTCTTTAGCTTCGGACATGATGGAAAACATAGTCTTTTCCCAAAATATGACAATTCCTTCTTCATTAACATTGAACTCCATGGATTTCCTTTTTATGATAGATTCCACTTTTTTCTGAATTCCCTAATCATCCATTTGATCATCATTTAACCTTTCCAAATGAGATGGTTGAGAATTAATTTGTGAAAGGTTTGATGATGTTCCATTCATTATGATATCCATGTCTATCTTCATCAAATATAAGAAGATTGGATCCTTCTCAACTCTCAACAATGATAGAATATCTGGGTCTATTATACTAAGAGCATCTGAAACCTTGTTCTATTTCCCAGGGTGGTTATTGATTGAGCAGTCATAGTCTTTGATCAGCTCTAAACCTCTCCATTGGATCATGATCAACTCTTTCTGTGTGAATATATACTTGAGGCTTTTGTGGTCCGTATATATTTCACACTTCTCCCCAATGAGATAATTCCTCTAAATTTTTGTGGAGAAGATCACCGCAGCCAACTCCAGATCATGTGTAGGGTAATTATGCTCATGAGCATTTGATTTCCGTGAAGCACAGACAATGAATTTTTCATTTTTCAACAACACAGAGCCTAGTCCATTCTTCAAAGAATCACTAAATAGCACAAAAAGTTTTCCACATATGGGTAAAGTGAGCACGATCGTATTGATATGCTTGCTTTTCAACACATTAAAGCATTATTTGCATTTGTCACTCCATGAAAACATTAATCCGTTTCGATTTATCTTGGTAAGAGGGTTGGGAAATCCTAAGAAATTTCTTAAAAAAAATTTATAATATCTAGATAAACCCAAGAAGGTACGGATATCTGTCACTGATGTCGGCCTCATCTAGCCCTCAAATGCAGCTATCTAGGAGGGGTCTACAGATATCCCATTTCTTGTTATGATATGGCCCATTAAAAATGCCTCCTTAAACCAGAAGTCACACTTTCATTACTTTGCATAGAGATTCTCTTTTCTCATGGTCTCTAGTATAGTTCTTAGATACTCCTCATGATCCGACATGATTTTAGAGTATATGACAATATCATCTATAAAGACTAACAGAAATTTTTCAAGGTAGTCTCTAAAGTCTATATTCATCATGTCCATGAATATTTCTAGAGCATTAGTGAGTCCGAAAGGCATTACTATGAATTCATAGTGCCCATATATTTTAAGAAAATAACTCTTGGGGATGGCATCCTTTTTCAACCTTACATGATAATATCCTAACCAAAAATCTATATTGGAGAAACATTGTGCTTCATGTATCCGATCAAACAGGTCATCAATTCGTAGGAGAGGATGCTTATTCATTATCGTGATTTTGTTAAGCTCATGATAATCGATGAAAAGGTGCATTGACCCATCCTTCTTCTTGACAATGAAGACTGGTGCACCCCATGGTGATGCACATGGTCATATAAACCCTTTACCCAAATTCTATGATTGTTGTTTCCTCATCTCCCCAAGCTCCACAACAAAAATTCTATATGGATACATGGATATAGGCAACTCCCCATGTATATTGTCAATTGAGAATTCAACATCTCTTCTAGGAGGAAGTCCATGTAATTCATCCAGAAACACTAGAGAATTCCCTCACAATAGGCTTGTCTTCAAGGAAGGTTTTCTACTTAGACTCCATCATATGATCCATATAGGCGTGCTCATAAGGTAGTAATATCCATGCCTGAGATGATGGAGCTAAAGAAGATTCATCTTCTTCATTGCACTTGTACAGAATCTGGGGTCGATTCTCTACATGGAGAGTGATTTCCCTCTTAAAACAATTTATGTTGGCTCTATAAAAGTAAATCCCATCCAAGCCAATAATTTATCAATTTCCACTAGAGGGGGTATGATGAGGTTTTCCCGGATGTTCAATCCACATAATTTGATAGGGGAGGTGTTATATTCATGGGATGCAATGATTTTCCCATTTTCCGTACTCATTTAAATCTATACTATCATGATTTGTTGTGGTGTTGGAATTTTTCTACTAAAAATTCGATATAAAAAAGTATGTGTATAACCTGAATCAAAAAATAAATTCGATATTATTGAATGAATAACCAATATACCTGTCACCACATCATTTTCGGTGTTAACGTCGGCTGTAGTGATGGAAAAATATCGCCCTTGTTGCATTGGATGTTGTTGCTTTCCTTCTAAAACCGTTTGATTAGGACACTGGTTTTCAAGATTCCATGGTTATTTGAAGTTGAAGCAATGAAAAACGCGTTGAGAGCCGAGTGGAGTGTTCCTCTCCTCTGTCGCAGTAGAAGGTTTTTCTTGTTGTTAGTTAATAGCTAGGTTCCCTTCTCTTCCAAACCAAAAGAATTTTCTCATCCCCTTCAGGCAATTTACAAGGTGCTTCTTTCCACACCTTTGTAAAGTGGGGTAATGAATTTTCTTATCATTTTTGGATTTACCCATCGAACTTCCTGAATTGAAGTCCACCTTACGCTTCTTATCCCCATGATACCCATGATATTCTCCGATCTCCATTTCATCCTTGAGGGCACATCGGACAATTTCCTTATAGTATTTGAAGTCACGGATCGCCAGGGCTATCTGCAGGCTAGGTTTTTGCCCACAAAAGAAGTGGTCAACCTTTCATTTGGGGGGTAATGACAAAGCTGGAAGCATATAATGTAATACTTGTGAAGTTTTCCTCAAACTCTCTGATAGATTCATTTTCCTTTTTCTTGAGTGAAAGGAATTCCCATTCCATCTTAATCCAAAGGGTGCGTGGAAAATATTTATCAAAAAACAACTTCTGTAAAATCTTCCACTCAAACACCTCTATCTCCTCCTTAGGATTCATATTTTTTATCAATACCCACCATTGATTGGATTTAACCTCCATACGATAAAAAGTCATAAGAACTTTCTATTGTTCAGAACATTGATGGATATGGAATAACTTTTCAATGGAGTGGATATATTGTTTGATGATTGAGGGATCCGATTATCCATTAAAAGTATGAGGATTTTTTCTTATGAAGCTCTCAATAGAGAATTCTTCTTTCTTTGCAGGGGGGTTGAAAATTACTCTTGACCCATGTTTCTATTCAAATATTGAGTTAACTGAGGGGTATTTGGGACAAGGTTCCTAATTCCTACTCCCATCGGATTGGGCATCTCATTAGCATAGTCATCAGATTGATCGTAACATCGGTTGTTAGCCTGAGTCCTACTATTACCAACCATTGACTAAAATAAAAGGAATGCTTGGGGTAAAACATAAATGTTAATCCAAGGACAAAACCGATGACTTATAAATATATTTTATTTCGTTATCTTATGAATCTATAGGCTTCAATCTATGTTATCTAACATATATTCTTAGGCTTTTTTAAATTCCATTAATAATGGTTCATACTAAGCATGTGAATTTACCAATGCATATCCCCTAGGAGTGTCATAACCATGAGTACATCCATACCCATTGTCATGTACCAGGATACCCCATGTCAAGACCAAAACTCCTTGTCGGGGTTTTCACCCCAAGGTACATCAGTCCCAGAGACGTCTCTACCTACTCGTATCTTGACAAGGATGTATTTTCATGATAAACCACTTGCTAAATACCCACAAAAAACTATGGATGTTTATATTATACTTAATATGTTCTCTATGTCTTCTCTAGGTTTTTCTAATCCTAATCCCAAAAATAACTAAATCTATCCTCTAATATTAAGTATGACAACCCTTCTCTTTATTATACACTAAAACTTGATGTATTACATAAAAAGCAATTGATACAACATAGAATATAGATATGTCTAGTGTATTTGGGGCTTAGGATCATTTCATAACAACTTAATACATGAAATACAACATCTTTTTTGAAATCATTTTTTACATGACCACTACATTCACTCGTACATAGCATTGTATGGGATAACCTGAGGACATGATTAAGAAAATGGTGAGTTATAAATCCCAAGAAGGGAATAAACATGGTGTAACATGATGGATAAAATACATGTTATAAAATAAGAAATATCAATGGATTACAAGAGAATCAATAAAATAATGTCATGCTAAATCATGACAATCATAACATGGAAATGTGGAAACAACACTAAATATGGAATAAGCATGAGCCAGGGCTCCTTGCACATGGAGAATGAGTAAACCATCATTGCACATGAAGCAAGAGTAAACCCTTATTTATCATTAATTATCATGAGTAAACATTCATTTCACCTAATGTATCCTGAGACTACACTTTACCCAATGCATTTGAGCGATATTAGGGCACACCCTTCTTAAACATTTAATTTATGCATAAGTGTTCTACATGGATCATATAACATGGAATCAACCAATTTTATAAGTTATTACATGATTAAGTAATGTGGAATAAATAAATTAATGTAACATTAAATATGTATATGTTTATATAGGTGAATACCCTTGATAAAGATATGTGTACGGTATTCACTACACTATGATCTTGGCTTTAAACAATTTGGTGTAATTTCAGCAGCATAACGACGTGACATAAGGATTCATGAAAATTATTTATGAGAGATAAATAGGTGTTTAATAATATGTATATGAAATTGAATGTAAGGGGTCATATAGATAAATGTACCAACAAACGTAATGGAATTTAGATTCATATTACAAAAGAATAACTTAGATGTAAAAGAGGAGAGAGAAATCCATCACTGAATTTCGGCATGGTAATAGGTGTACATGGAAGAAATTAATGAGAGTGAAATGGGTATCCCATTATCCAAACACAATTAGGGCAGTATGGGGGAGGTGAAAAATTATACCCTAACATTTTTTATTGAAAACTAAAGGGCATAACAACTTAATGAAAATTTGAAAAAAAATGAGAAAGGAAGAAATCCCTTACGTGGAAGTGTGATCCCAAAGGAATGGGGGAGGCTTTAGAGAGGCTACTTGGGTGATTGGGGAACATTGGGAAGATTTTAGAGATCCGAGGGTTTAGTTTGGATGATCTCCAAATGATTTGAGGGAAAAGAATGTTGATCTTGGGTGGGTTTATATTGGAAAGGAGAGGGAATTCATTATTATTTTGGTTTGGGTCACCACACATTAAACTAATCAATACCACAAACTCGCCTATGGGTTTTGAAAAAGGGGTTTTCCAAATGGGAGTGAAATTTTTTTTATAAGGCCAAGGGATGATGTTCTTAAAATAATTGGGTAGCTTATGTGGAGGTTAGTCACACTTTCAAGGAAATTCATTTAAAAAGTGAAAATGTTTTATAACTCTTAGTGGGTCCACAAAAGTATTGTAAAATAAATAAATAAAACATAAAATCAGATTATATTAATGTTAAAACAAATATTTGACGAATTTATAATTTATAGTATTTTAATACATCACTATTCGGTCATTATGTTCTCATAAATCATAATATATATATTTAAAGGGAATTTATTTTTTACCCAAAAAATTGATTGTCTCAGAAAATTAAGAAAAATTCAACATTGGATAATTTTGACATCCTAATTCCCAAAATAAAATTTATTTTATCTAAATATTTTTCTAATTATGTAAATATTTAATTTTAAAATCAAAACAGGAAATTATAGAAAATTCATGGGTTTTGACAAAAAACACTTTCAAACCCTAATAAAAATTACAATTGCATTCATAAAATTATATGATAATCTATATTTAATAATAATTAATTTGATCATAGTAAAAAAATATTATTTAATTAAAAAATCCATTAATTTATCAAAAAATATTTCTTAGTTGAATATTAACTAAAAATAATATTTTTTATTTAAAAACTATTTACTATGAAACAATAATAAAATGAATGCAGTTTATTTATAAAAAAATTATGTACATAGTCATAGTAATAGGTAATTGCTAAATAACCCCTTATAACACCTACAAAAGATTGAAGAGTATGGTGTGTGATGGTAACAGACTCTTGGGGTGGCTCATACAACATCACTCGGGTGGTAATCTCTATTAACTTCAACATCTCCCGTAGTCGGTTCCGCTCAAGATTAACATGTTCAAGCTCGGCTTGGGGTTGGTGAAGAGTGAATCCCAATGACTCCGCCTCATTTCTAAGCTCTAAAAAATGGGCTTTATATAGGGAAAGTCTACTGGATGTGGACATCACTTCCTTTGTCTGAGTAAATTGGATTTATTAAATCCTTATATTTATATTAATCATGTGATCACTGTTCAATGACTATATTAACAATGATCACAATTTTTTATAGTATTTTAAAATCCAAAAACATAAAACCAATGATGTTCAATTTTTATATGACCATTATAAGACATTTAATTATCTGAAGATGAATTTTCATTGTTTAATGTTTGGGTCATTACATATAAAACAACTGAAATATGTAAATTAATAACTAAATAAATAAATCGTATTTCCATTTAAATAATATAGTCTTTAGTTGTTTGTAATTTTGAGGTATTTAAAAATTACACTCATATTAATAAAATGTTATTATTTTTTATTTGATTGAATTCAGGTTGACATACACCCATAATACATAATATCTGTTCAGCTACAAGTTTCTTATAGTAAACATTCTGTCATACCTATTTATGGGGTTTGAACAATTGGTTTTATAGTTTCATCAGGATATTATGTCTATCTTTTATAAATGGATGCATCTCATCCATTAGATCTATAAATACAAAAAACATATTCAAAAAATATTTTCTATACTTGATTTTATTTAAAATAATTCATTCCTTATTTTGAAAATTTTAAAACCTTTGAAAACCATTAACTCGATAGTCAAACTCATTTCATATTATGTTTGTATAATTTTTATAAATTTAAAATGAATATTGCTTCATGAAGATCCAAATATATTATCATCAACATATATTTTTAGTTCCAAATAATATATTTATATTTTTTTTTAAAATGCGGGTTATCTATTTCATTTGAAAGGCATTTAAAATTCAACAATGAGTTGAGCCTATCATATCATGCTCTAAGATATTTTTGGAAACCACATAAATATTTTCTTAATTTAAAAAACAATTTTAATTTGAGGGTGTTGAAATATAGGGTTTTCTTCCACAAAACATCATAAACTATATAACCATTGTTGGATTTATTCTTGACATCCATTTAATATAATTTTAAATCCAAATGTGATTCACTACAAATATGCATTCTTATAGATTAATGTTGAGCTATTGGTGAAAAGGTTTCCTTTTAGTTAATAAATTCCACTTGACTTTATAATTGTGTAACTAATGATGATTTATTTAAAATTATGATTCCTGATTTATTTACATTGTTCGTAAACACACATTTAGTGCCATTGGCAGTGTATTCTTTGTCACTTTAAACTATTCTGAATACATTATTTCATTGAAACTGATTAATCTTTTCTTAAATTTCTATTACCCACAACCCATAATCAATTTCTTTCTTAATATTCATAGGTTCATGAAAATTATAATAATACTTTATGATCAAAAATATTTCTATGAGAATCTATAGTATATGTTCCTCTATTCTGTTCTCCTATAAAATCTCCAAAGTTATGGTCACTAGGAGTCCTAATACCACTAGGAATCGAAGTATTTGATACTTAATTCTAGTGAATATGTTTTCGTTTAAATAGTTCCTCATAACTGGGAGAGTAGTATAAAGTAGGTTTAACAAAATTATTACTATATATAGTATTAATATCTCGGATAGAAAGGACTTACTCAGTGTTTCCTAATAAATTATTATGCTCATTGGGATCAATCTCATCAAATTTTACATGAAAATATTATTCCACAATATTATACCTTTTATTAAATGCCATTTATGATTTACTTGATTTCAAATAACCATGGAAAATTACTTCATTATTTTTTTATGAACATTTTTCAAAAATCTACTTTTTGTTGAGTATGGATACATTATAACCAAAATATCTAAATTAATATCAATTCGGTTTCTACAATTCAATAAAATATATGAGGGTTTCCATTAAAGTGGTATAATTAATTTTTTTTAATAATTTATATTGTTGTGTATAAGGCCTCTTCCTAATTATAAAAAGGTAAATCATACTCATTGAGCATAGTTCGTGTAATTCTGTGACAGTTTTTGTTTCACCTTTCTACTACACCATTCAAATTTGGTATCATAGGATAATTTTTTATATTATAACCTTGTTGTGAGAATAATGATATAAACTATTGATTTTCAAACTCATGAACATAATAATTTCTTAAGGTATTAATTGTATATAGAGTAATATTCTCTACAAGTATTTCACAATTAAAAAAAACATGTAAAATATTCACATTTCCGAGCATGAAAGAATACATAGGTGTATCTTGAAAATTCATAAAATATTAAAGAATCATTGTGCTTCTAATTTAGGCTAGACATTTTGAAATTTATAATCATGTTCCAGTGAACCTACTGTAGGGGTTTCGAAGTAGAATATTATTTCTTTGGATTAAATGATATTTTATAGTATTTTAATTTTTAACATGTGTTATAGACAATTCCATTAGAGAATAATAATTTTGCGAGATCCATGAATAACCCTTTTATTGTTATAATTCTATGTGAGTGTAGGTTGGAATGGTGTAGTCCCATATTCTAAATCCTATAATCTTTCTAAATGGAACTTATAAAATAAATATTTTAAGAAAATAATCACTTTTAATCAACACCATAAACATTATCATTTCACATTGTCGTAAAAACTAGAACATGATTAGAATCATAAAATTTAAAAATAATTATTCCCAAATTTAACATGATAACCATCAACATAGAAATGTTATATCCTTAGTATATTATATTTTAATCCACCTACATATATTAATTTAAAAATTAAAACATTAATAAATTTACTTACTTAAATGAGAACAATTATTTTTCCTTCAGCATTGTAACTAAAAGGGACATAACCTCCATCTTATTTGATAGTGATTTTGAAGAATGTGTATTACACATTAATGTGTTTAGAACATCCACTATCCAAATTATATAAGTGTTTACTATTACTCTCCAGGTAAGCTTCTTAAAAAAAATTTAAATAAGAAATGATTTTGGTTCCCATAATATCATAGATTTGTATATGATTTTAATATAATATTTATGAATCCTTATTTTAGAAAAAAATTTAAAAAATATATCTTAATATTTTATAAATAATAACTTTATTAGGTAAATAATTGTTTTATAAAAACTTAAATAATTATACTAATGAATAAATTAATTCTTGTAAATACTCCACTATCCAGTAAGGTGATCAATTCGTATAACATGTATTGGAGTTATTTTCTTACTAGGAATCCGAGTTAATGTTTCTATACCAATAGTAAAAATGTCTAGATCATTTAAAATTACTAGTTTTACATTTTATGTAATTTTATATCTTTTATCCATTGATATTTTAAGTCATTTTCTTCAATATAATGTGAGTTAATACGAGTAGACATGGCATGCTTCTTCATTTACATTTTTATTTTTCATTAAGTTTATTAACTTTTTCTTTCTATATATTAAAATAATAAAATTAATCCTCACTAGAGATATTTTATTCATTATTTTAATTGTAATAAATACTAGAAATATCATTATGAGATACTAGAAATATATTTAATACCTCATATATGTTTCTCATGAAATGAACATTAGTTATGTTATTTTTATATTCTTTAATCAAGTCCAAATCACTTGATCTATCATATGAGGAGGAAAGTGTGTCCTTAAATGTAACTTTATAATTTTTAACTTTTCCCTCAAAATTTTTCTTTTCTTTTAAATTGGGAAAATATTCTTTAATTTTTCATTCATTTTTGCACTCATATAAGATATTCCCAATAGTTATGTTACATTTTAAAATTTTTTATTTAATCTCATGTATTACAATTCTCATCATTGTAAATGGATTTATTAGATAACTTATTCTTCCTATAAAATTTCATTAATTTTATGTCTTGGTGAGAAATTTCTTCACCAATATATATTAGTTATATCTTATCAATTTAAATTTCACCATTTATTTTTTATTTTAGTCTAGAATCATAGTTTTTAAAGGACACTAACATTATATTTTATTCAAATTCTTATTATTTATTTATATTTATCTCTTCCATATATATAATTATTTTTCCAATGAGTTTATTCATGGGTATTGTACTGATATCAAAAGATTCTCTAATTAAAACTGTTGTTCCTCTTTAAATGTTAGATAGACATATTATTAATCACATCACCTGATATTTTTTTCCAATTTATATCAATGACCATTCATGTTGTTCACTATTTCATTAAACCTTAGATACATGTCAAAAATGGATTGAACCGGTTTCATTTTTAATGTAACATTTTTTATATATTATGTAATTATTGATATTTCATTGAAATTTGAGGTTCCCACAGGAGAGATAGAATGTGTATCCAAAATTTAAAAGTCATTTTAACATGAAGATACTATATTGAATTCATCCTATCTTAAATCTCAATATATATCATTCATATCTTTATAGTTTTAATCATATGCATAATTATTGGAATCACTCCAATATGCTTCTACAGATTTATTGTTTTTATATTTATCTTCAATAGAAGACCAAATATCAAATCATTCACTTTATAAATAAATTTTTATGTAGATTATATATTGAGTATATTTTGTTCCATAAATATAAAGAGGTTTATTAGTGGATGTTCCTTATTTTTTACGATTACCCATAATGACCTAAATTTTTATCTAACATAAATTTTAGATCTTTAAATGGAAATATATCAAAGAAAAAAAATTAAATTATATCTAATACCAAGTGTGGGTTGTAGTGTAAAATTTAAGAGGTAGTGAGATTTTAGCTTCCAATTAAAGAGTTATAATAAAAATATTTATAACATAAATCTCCCAAATTATAAATCAAGACTAGTTAATTATAAGAGTATAATAATTTAATTTTTTTTCTTTGAAAAATTACATCTATCGTATGATCAAAACTAATTTAATTTTTTTTTTAAAACTATTTATATCTTTGGAAAGTAATGTAATCATATAATAAATGTTTATAAAATACATTTTAACAAAAACAATTAAAGAAAATATTCTTTATTTGTTTTAAAAAAGTAAACTTTTTTGTTATATAAAATTGATTAAATATAACTATAAATTACACAATAGTAATTTTTAAGAGGGTTCCTGCATTAACCCAAGTACCAATCACCTCAAAACAGTAATGAAATACTATAAAATAGATTATTATTAAATAAATTTATAGACATTTTTTATTTTAATTTATAAAGAAATATTTTTTACATCCATGGAGAGAATCATATTCCAATGGTCAATGTGGGAGATAAATATTTAGGTCACACATGGCCTCTTCCACAGTTTAACAAGGGAGTACCAATGAAATTATATGAATGTGAGTGTCATGAACTCTCTGATTCAATGTAGGAGACTACTTAAATAGATAAAATATGTAATAAAAAACATATCTCAAATGATAAAAATAAATAGAAGAAGAATGATATGAATGATGAGAATATGTGTTGAAGCTCAATCTGAATAGATTTAGTTGTCCGAATGTTCTTGAATTATAAATTAAACATATGTTTAAAATCTTCACTGAAGGCTTAGGATATAAGTGTTTCATGTAGATTTCTGAATGAATCCCCCATAAATCATTGGTTCACATTTATTTTCCTCTATTATTCTATGTAAGAGTAAATGTATCCCTCTAATTCTCACAGAAATGGTTCTTATTGTTAAAAATAAATCCATCCAAAAGAAGAAAATATAGAATAAAAAGGCATCCTTAAATAAATTTACATTGTAATTAGTTCGCTAAATTATAGAAATTAGATATTTCAAATTATCCATTACATAAGTTAGAAATGATAGGTTGGTGGACATTTTGGAATAGTGTATTTAGTTTAAGGTCGGTTGGCTCAATCAGTTGACACAAAAACATGTAACATTAATATCATTCCATTATATAGTTAGTACATTTTTTCATGTGATTGAATCATGACATCATGTAGTATATTATTTTCATCATTCAATAACTTGAAAATGTCACATTGTAGATTAATTACATCACAAAATCAATCATTTTTAACTAATAGAGGGTACCTCTCCTCATTAAGTATGTTGTTTTTCTCATGGTCACCATAATTACAAACACACATGACCAATACAACATTTATGAAATTTTTCATACCTATCGTAAGTTAGGGTTATTATTAATGTGGTTTGTTAATTCTCAATGTAGGAAGTTTTTTTTAGTGTATGATATGATCATATTATATTCATATCTAGATTATGACTAAGAAAGAATTTCATCATCATGTTTATGGAATCTATACTATTCATATAGTCACTAGGATTACAAAAAGTGGTAGGTTCCACAAATTAAGTTTCAAACATAGATAAGTTTTACCAGTTTATCTAATAAAATATTAAATGAATGCAAAACACTCATTAATTACATCATAAACATGATTTTAGACTATTAAAATAATGTTGTTTTTTTCTAATACTATATATATCATTTCATGTAATGTATATATAGTTAATTAATAAAGAAAAAAAATCATAAAATCTTTCACATAAATTAAACAATAAGACTGTTATAATGAAATCCACTTTTTTCAATAAGCCCCTTATGTCCAGAGATAATTTTATCTTAAACCATCACAAAAACAATATATATAATTTATAAAATTGTAAATATAATTATAGTGTGAGTATATAAATATAATCAATATGTTCCTCCATTGAACTCTCATGTTACCATGGGAATAATGAAAGCAAAGGTATCTATTTTTAGACTAAGTAAAATAAAACAATGAATTAACATTCATATCCCAAAATATAATTACTATACAAATCCAGTATATGCTGACTAATAATATTACATTCAGAAACACATCAGTTTCCCATCCTAGGACATGAAATAACCATATGTATAATAACCAAACGTAGTCTAAATCCAATACCCATGCTGATATCTACCCACATGGACCTATCAATAATATTATAGACAATAAGTAGTTATCCACCCATAAAAAACTCATTATAATCGCACCACCAAAATGTATTTATCCAACCAAAGGGATCTCCACGTCAATTATCTATATGTAAGTAGTTTTCCTCCTATATGTAACTCACTATTATATACACATCTGTTGGTATGGTTTCTATCCACCCATAGAAATAGTGTCTTGTTTTCTTGGGGTCAATATCAAAGGAAATTTCCTAACATAACCCACATCAAATGGATAATTTTCCACTGGATGGGATTATATGTATTATTAAGTTTCCAACCTTGGGGAAACTCCCCTTCCCAACCTACATCATCACCAACTAACATCACACAAATATTTATTTACCACCATGACATATATATCATCCATAGCATTAACCTCTTCCATATCCTAATCATCATCATCCACATCATCATCAAGTATTAGTAATAACAACAATGTAAAAAATCACAACTACCATATCACAATAAAACAATGTTTATGGATTTAAAACCACATCATCCAATTATTACCCCACCTAGGAAAACCCACATATATTGTTGATACAAAATCAATTCACCACACACAGATATATATATATATATATATATATCATACTCTTATCTAGGTCCACCACCACTATATCCTGTGTAGTAATTTAATAAATCATTAAAACTCCCCCTATCCTGGGAAAACACAAGTTTCATAACCATATCTCATAGCTAAAAAATATCACATACCCATCTTAGTTAAGAGACATCATCCACTGTAAAATTCCAAATTAACACCTCTATATTTTAAAACAAGATTTTCTAACTAGGGGATTATTCTAGATTATTATTCCCCTAATATAGTAATCTCATCCACTACCCACTCATTCCAACTCAATGATGCTACATTACCCCAAATAGATATGTAATTAACCTATTCCATTGTGGCATGCATTATTGAGTAATCACACAATCCACTAAACATATTTTCAAAAGTCCCCCAAGTAAATAATGTGGGACAACTGAATATATTTTCGGAATAATGCTCATATAACTCCCAAAAGAAGAATCCCAAAAATAATTTCCAATTTGAAATATTCTAAAACAACATGTCATGAAGATATTGTATAATATACATGATTCATGTATAAATTCAGAATTTCAACCCCTTACCTCTTATGAAATTTTTTATAATTTTTCAATTTTTAAAGCATAAAACTCACTATGGTTACATTAATAATAAAATTTCGAAAATATATTTAACCAAATTTTAAGATATAATTATTTCTTTTAAAAAACATAATAAATAATTTACACATTAATTATTACAATTATTTGACACCATTTCATCAATTTGATGCTCAAATCATCTATTCATAATTTATACTACTAATGAAATTATATATATATTAAATCTATTTATTATCAATATATTTTATTCCAACCTATATTTAAGTTATATTTATATAATTTACCAATTCCAATAATAATATTATTAATAAATAATATTATTTCATTTATTCTTCAATGATATTTATTCCATAAAATTCAGATTCATATAGAATATGTAATTTCAAATTATATCATATTCATACATCAATATTATTATTAATTATATACCCATCATAGGAAATAAATATAATTTAATAATTACAAGGATTATTATAGAGATTAATATTTATAGTCACATACCTCGACTACCTAATCAATGAAATTTTTTAATCCTTTGATGACCTCCACAAATAATTTTACAAAAATATATTACTCATTATCATCTCTCTTGATAAATATGAAGAGAGGTTATATCATCCCCTTAAAGATATTTTTTTATTCTGAGAAATTCATACATATTTATGTATATTTATGAAATACATTATAGTAATACTATTAGATACCATTTGTCTATGTGATTTAATACATATAATGAATTTAACAGACTATTATACATGGGAATTATATTTTCTTGGATTTGATATAAATGATTATTTATGCTATAAATTTATTCCATTTAGAAAGGTAATATAGAATTTAAAACAATATAGGGATAACAGAGCTGTTATGATAGAGGGATGGGCCCATAAAAGGGGTTTCATATAGATACCTATAAAATAGAGTGATAAGGACCTATGTGGTTACATTATAGGTCATGAATATATGAATAATGGTGTACCTTTTATGTTCATGATTCCGAGGCCATTATGCATTGAATTTTCGGTTCATATGACCAATAGCTATTGGAAAGGGTACCTAAAAATTGTTTCTTGTGCTAATTATTCAAGATAATTGATTTATAATTTATATTATAAAATTATTTATGAAAATATATTAGGGTTTACACTAGTTTTATTTCTAATAAATCATGAGCCCTCGGTTAGACATGATGTTGGTTTTTTCTAGAAAAAATATTAACCCATGGTATGGATTTCATAGAATCTTGGTTAAAGGTAGACCCCATGTATGGTGGATGAGAAAACCCACATCATTAGTGTAAGGAAATGGGACATATTAATCTATTAGAACAAATTAAGACACTTGTCAAGAATGAAATGGATTAGAGTAGGAATGTAACCAGGCCGAGGGGTGATCCCAAAATAGGCCATTAATTATTTTTAAAACTATATTATTTGGAGTAAAATCAGTTTGATTTGTTTACATATGGTTTTCATAAGATACTAATGTGAAATTAAAATAATTATTCGACCTAGGTGATTGACCACAGAAATGACCCCTTGAGGGATGGACGTAACACAAGATGGAAGGAACCGAGGAAAATGGGGGCACCAAGACGTCCCATGATGTTTTGGGATGGATCTAGATAAAAGGTACCTATAAAAATGGGTTTCCCATGGATGTAAATAAAGGATGGTTGTGAAACCACATATGGGATATGTGTGTGTATTCTTGATTCACCCTTCTTTCTTAGGGACCCTTCTTATAAGGGGTTTTTTTCTCAAAAGCATATATAGAGACCTAAGTGATGTCTTTTCCATAAATTATCCTATTTTTTATTTTAAAATCACATAATGATGTCTTTTGTAATGATTGGGTTCATAGGTTAGAAATATTTTAATTAAGGTTCCTAAGGTCTCAATATATTAGCTCTTAGTTCATCCTTTTTATAGATTCTTCCTAAAATGGGAGTTAGGGAGTCCTTTTATAGGTAAACATGGACTAGGAACTTTGAAATATACATCAAATATTATGGAATAAAAGGTGAGTTCTTGTAACTACATTGGGGGGGGGGGGCTCTCCTCGACTCTGGGTTTTTGTGATGCCAAAAATTGGATCACACATATAGGAATTGATCAATGACTGCGTAATGGTCTTCATCAGGTAATTAAAAAAGAATATATATAAGTGACATTAATTTAAATTTATGTATACTAAATCATAAAAATTATAACACAAAATGACCATAATGTTTTATTTTTAGGCCTTTATTTGCATCAAAATTTGTCTAATCAGTGACAACTGAACTATTTACTCCCTTACCTAAGGGGTATACACATTAAAAAATATGTTCATGGGAAACATATTTCTATTAGTACATAAAAATGGAGTCTATATATATAGATGGAATCCATGTTATATTTCCAATAATAGGTTATCAAAACCATTCAACTATTTTGGGAATAATTTTTCAGCAATCTACATCCCTCTATGTATGAATGATCATGAACCATATAGATATCTCTTTGAAATCCTCTCTATAAACTGGTATCACTTATTATTTTTATGAACTCTTATTTTGTCATTATGTTGAGAATCACATCAAGGATTTCATAGAAAAGAGTAAAAGATATGTTTTTTTGGGTGGCAAAACAATTAAAATAAAATATTATTATCCAATTTATCAATTATTTTAACGTTGTTTCTACAAAAATATCACAAATCCATATTATTTATTTCATAAAAATAATATATTTAAGACTAATTAATTAAATAACTTTTTTATAAGTTAAATACAAACTTCCACATGATATTTATAGATAATTAAAACCACGTTAGAAAATTAACAAATTTCTACCTAATTGAAAAAATATCATTTTCCATATCAAAAAAATGCTAAAGATATAAATTTGATATTTTTTAAATTACAATTTTACTCATCCGAGTAAAAGTTATAAAAAATTTCAAAAAAATCATAATTTTTTTCTAATTTCTATAATGATATGGATTTATTCTGCTTATTATAACTTGATGTGGTGTGGTTATGATAATGGAATTAGTATATGAGAATGTGTTTTAGGGGATTACCAGGTACAAGTTATTCAGGTTTTTTTGCTGGGAAACATTTATATATGGATTACATATATTTTATTTTATGTATTTTTTACATAAAGGGTGTTGTTTTTAGTGATAGAAAAAAATAAAATACATAAATAAGATATGTTAAAGGATGTAACACATCGAGATTTAGTGAATTTTTTTTTGAATTAATGTAATCTTTTTGATATTTTTCATTTAACACAACACTAAAAAGAGTTTATTTTATGTTAAATCATTATGTTTTCAATGAATCATATGGAAAAACATGTTAATTTGAACTAAATTTTTCTTATTTATCTACATATAAAACCAAGGATAGTTTGTGTTACATGAAATAATGACATTCCACAATGGATTGTTCAAAATGCATGACAGAGTTTTACCAAATAATGATATATTATTTAATATAACCTACACATTAAAGTATTAGTTATTAGAAGGGTTAGTTATCTTATTATGAAATATGGCCTACACAAATATAAAATGATTTAATTTTTAAAAAAATTAATTATGAATGAATATAAAAAATAATTGAATACAAAAGAAAAATATTATTATACCCAAAAACCTATTTTACTTTAATTAATTAAATAAATTAAAATTAGTGAGTGATATTAATTTGATATAAATTATATTTTCAATAAAATATTTGTTTATATTATTCCAACATATTTTATAGTCTTAAGATAAAAACAATCCTAATTTTATCTTTAAAACCCTATATTTGTTTTAAGGCGTATTTACCGCCTTTTAGTGGAGAAACCATTTTAAATATAATTTTTGGAACGTTTTGAAATTAAATATATAAAAATAAAATTTATATTTGAAAGTGTATCATAATACATAGGTTATGATAACTGTTTCGTATCTTTCTATGAAGTTTTGATTTTTAATGAATAGATGAAATTACTGAATTTCAGATCAAAACATCTTTTTCGTCTAATTTATTTTTAAGGTTAAATAAATTTTGAAATTGGTTTATGAGTTTAATTAGATTATATTTTTGTCAATGAAAATAATTTTGGACATTTTAATCAATTTCAATTTGAAATTGAATATAAAATTGAGAAATGTTTTCAATGTTTTAATTTAGAAACCTGCATTGTCGACCTAACCACATTATTAAATTTAAATTAATTTCTAAAAATTATAATATAGGAATTTGGAATGAGAGAATCCATATTTGTAATAATAATAATTAATAATTTATTTTAATTTCTACAAAGTTTCTTACAAAAAAATTAATGAAAGTAATTAAAATTAATTACATCAATTAGGGAAAAAATGAAGCCTAACTAATGTCTAATCTTTAAACATAAATTCCTAAAGGACCTATACACATGTACAAAATCTTTTGGATAGTCATATTTTTAACCTATCATACCATGGATCTTCATTCTTCAATTATTGGATCCACATTACTTGGGAAAACATGGGTGGAATTCCCTTTCCCCAAATTTACAAAAGTGCCACACCTGTATTATAAAATAACGTCATGTCCTCAAACTTCCTTGAACCTCTCAAGAAACATTGGATCGACAATGATTTATCCAAATATATTCTAATAATAACTAAACCCATCCTATTATCATCCCCTTTAAATGAAATAAATCCACTAAAGGCCTTTCGTGAAAACAAAAAGGATTTACATTAATAAGTGGAGGATCTTACAAGTACCAAGAGAGTCAAGACACAAGGTAAGACAATTTAATCTCACTTTTTATTTCCATGATATTCATGATTTATTCACTACCCATTATAATTTGGGGTGTTTTTAATACCAATGGATTAATTAGATGACTCATATACAGAAATGTATGGGTATTTGAAAATCCATTTGGTTATCATTTTTTCATGGGGTTAATATTTCAAATGTAACCAAATCGACAAGGTAATTTTGTTTTATTTTTCCCCCATCGAGACACATGCCATGTTATCAAACTATATTTTTCCATGAGGCGTATATGATTCCTTTAAAATTATATATCATGAATATCCTAGTTTTCATGATAATTTAAGCTTCATGTAATTTCATTTTCTTAAATGGGGAGTATGGATCAATGTTTCCATGTGGTAAGTGTTCATTGGGGAAATTTCATCAGTTTTCGACATTGTTTATGTTTACACTTCCACTGATGATATCTTAAGATCCATCTCTCAAAAAAACACCTGAATTTTCATATATTCTACTTATTCATGATATATTTATCTATCAATACCATTTTCACTATTTAAAACAAAAGATATTTAAGAATTAGTTTTTAAGAAAGCATGACCATATCATCTCATTGGTTAGAAATCTATGTTCCTTCAAAATAGTATTTTATTAAAATTGTTTACAAGAGTATTCTAATATTATCTGAAAGTATTGAGAAGGTATTGTTACCCTTTTTTCATTTACCAATACCTTCAAATGTGTCAACTTATTGATTTTTGAATAAGGAAATTTTCTAACCATTTTATCATCAAAATAGAATATTCTTTTTACTCAATACGCCATGTATTGATTTTCCCATAATCATTTGATTAAATATTACCTTCCATGTTTATGAGGTTATTTATAAAAATGTTTTCAAATATTTTTTTCAATTAAATGTTTTTCAAAATATTTTCAAGATTTATTCAAATGTTTTCAAAATATATTCAATGAAATTGTTTTCAAAAAATTTCTAATATTTATTTATATGTTTTAAACATATTTTCAATGAAATTGGATTCCAAAAAATTTCACGATTCTTTTATAAATTTTGAAATTATATTTATAGAAATGATGGTTTAAACATTTTCAATATTTATTTATATGTTTTCAATGTACTTTAATGTTAATAATTTACGAAATATGTTCAAGATTATTTTATATGTTTTAAGGTTAATGGTTTTCAAAAATGTCTTAAATCCACATTTATAATTTATAATTTTGTTTTCCTGAAAATACATTTTATAAGGTTCTACATTTTTAAAATAATTTCAAAAATAAGAAAGGTTATTTTACTAATGAAATGTTCTAAAAAGGTAATTTAAAATTATGTCCCATCTAAGAAGACAACCATTGGAGTTATTCTTGAATTTATTGGAAAATTATTCAATGTTTAAATTAAAATTCATTATTTAATATTTTATGTTTTTATGGAATGATAATTATGACACCCATTACTCTTCCATGGTTCATATGCCTTTGAAACCTACATCATTTATGGGTTATACATTAAAAAAATGATTAGGAAACCTATTTATTTTCCCTAGGTTATAATGTGATGAAATTGTTTTAATACCCATTTCATTTCATGGGTAATGATTTGATATTTATAAAACCAATCTATTTTCATTGTTCATCATATGATTAATTTTTTCTTATCTTATGGCACATGTTTTTTTGATTATATTACGTGATGCGTTAGACCTGTATGTCAATATCATGAACTGAGTAATGATAAATTATATATGAGCTCAAAGGGTACAATGGTTATATAACGTGCCAAAAACAAGAAGGTACATGGGTTTTAGACCAAGACTAAAAGTAATAGGGTACATAGGTTATATCACAAACCTGAAAACAAGATGGTACATAGGTTATATCCCATGTCCCAAATCAATAATGTAGATGTGTTTTATCTTAATCATGAATGTTAGAGTGCAAAAGTGTTGTATCCCAAGCCCGATAACAAGAAGGTACATGGGTGAAATCCAAATCCTAAAATTAAGAGGGTACACATGTTTTTATCCCCCTCTTAAAGCATTTACACAAGTATAAGCCTAATCCTAACATGATATAATGGTCTTGGTAGATATACTTGATATAAGATTCTCTATTATCATATGTATGCCCGAAATTCTATTTTTTATTGCTCAATTGTTCTTTAATGGCTATGATATTTATTTTATTTTGATTCATGACTTATGAACATCCAAACATAATTCCATAATTCATGTTTTTAAATATTTATATTCAATGTGTGATCATCTAATGTTATGATCACTTTATCATACCCCTATTCTCATGTTTATTCTTTTATGTCTCCATTGTTTACCCTTAATGATCATATGAGCTAACCACTTTTTTATGTTTTATTCCCTAGGTTATAAAGATATATATAATTTTTTACGTGTCTAAGTACGGATATAATCATAAATAACCTATTGGGATATAATATAGCTAACTCATGTATGAAATTTTAATTTTCCATGTTTCCAAAGGCACTAAACTAATACGGTCTTTGGGTGTCTATTTTGGTAATTTTTTTATGTATTTTAGAAATGTGATGTAATGTATATGTATGTTAAGTCTTGGTTACTATAGACAGTATCAGTTATAAGGTTTAGTAAGCCATCAGAATCAACCATGATAAAACCTTAGTGAGATAACTAGGTATATTTCGATGTATACATATATGGATGTATCTAAGGATAAGATTAAAGATGTGTTGTCATTTAAGAAAATTTCCTAGAATTTTGGTAAAGGATAGAGTTAGTGGTTTCCTTAAAATAAATTATTTCCTAAATAATAAAAGCGGATTTGGCTCTTGAAATAAATTACCTTGGGGTAACAAATCCAACCAATTTTCCCAAGCCTAACTCAAAGTAATCAGGTACTCAACATTGGGTCTTACTACACACCTAGTTTGACACTCCCTAGAGAGATTCCTTAGAAATTCAGACACACTTCATGAACCATTATGAAGGATTTTAATTGAATATTACTATTAATTAGATAGGATAAACCTAAGGAGTCATCGAATAATGATTGTTTCATTAGTTAGACATCCTATATGTGACATTTCATGATTATGTGGTTATCATCTATGATATGAGTTTATCACCCTATGATTTATGGTTTTAGTTAATATAGGAAACTAGAATGAACATGGTTAAAGTTGAATATTTCATATTTGTAAAGCATGGGAATTTTGAAAATAAATTTTCAAATTGGAAATATCATTAAGAAAATTAGGAAGGTGGTTTGAGTATTGGTTATTCTTATGAAGGTAATGTGACCAAAAACAACTTGCAAAAGGTATATGATGTTATTCCAGTATTTATTATATTAAACATAAGAATAATGATTTGATTGATGTTGGGGAACCATAATAAATGATCCATATTTCGTATTCTAGGAATGAGGTGTTATGGAAGGGGTTGATGAATCCTCAGAAATGGATCAAGAATAATGTTTTATCAATGAAGTATTTATGTTTTATTAATTAATGATTATGTTATAAGAGTCATGAAATATATATGTACATTAATTATAATTTTTCTTTCAGGATTGAAAAGGGTATATTTAATGGTGATTAGGACTTAGTGAAGAGATATTTTTACTTATGGAAGGTAACCATTAATGTGACCATGAATTTTATAAAAGTGTATTTATATTGGAGAAATATATTATTGATTTGGATAAGTAACCTATATATCACTGATTACCTTAGATATGATTATTTATTTGTTTAAAATGAGTTAAATTTCATAAAGGATGATGATTATGACTTCTTGTATTTATGAAATATATCCAGTAACCATTAGAAGAAAGAAGAACACATGTTTTCCAAAATTAATTATGGTATGTTAGGTTATTACCATGTTTTACGAGAATATACAATGAGGGTGAAAACATGTTTTGCATATGGCAATGAATAGACACCTTTTAATGTATGGGGGATCATAGTTAATCTGATTTAGTGACATTATTTCTAAATTTTTGGATTTTCATCATTCATAAGAGTATCATCCTGGTTCAAGAAGCCAGCCAGAGGCACCCCGTATCCGTTTGGTAACATGGCCCCAAGTGAATTTCCCCTAATGACAGAGGCTGCTGACTAACAGTGATGACCTTGTGTGTGTTAGTGGGGAAACTATTCCCTCATTGGAAGAGTTACACAGTAGAAGAGAAAAACATATAACAATAGTAGAAGTAGTAATAATCCATACGAAAGTAAATAGCGGAAGTCTGAAGAAATAAACAGTTGGACTGTACATATATAAAAAATGATGCATGGTACACATGTCTAGGAAAACATTCAAATATATCACAATGCAAGAATACATATCAGTACTAAGCCAAAGTACAAAAGAAAATAGATAAACTGCTCCTCAGCATCGCAAGCCATAGCTTGGTCCCATGCTCTCTAGCTCCACATCATATCAAGTACTTGAAGTAGAAGAGCACTTACCCTTATCTACACCTACAACAATATAATCTATTTGGGACCAAATTCATAGCCCAAACAGGGTGTGAAAATAAATCCCAGTAGGAAATCACCACAAGATCTGTGTATAACAGTCAGTAAGTAAATGTCAGGTAATAAACAAAATAAATTAGTAAACAAGG
Organism: Viscum album; assembly: GCA_963277665.1. Lineage (NCBI taxonomy): Eukaryota > Viridiplantae > Streptophyta > Magnoliopsida > Santalales > Viscaceae > Viscum > Viscum album. The sequence continues at coordinate 597,714,191 of OY728127.1, forward strand.
AAGTACTCAGCAGTAACCAGTGAAATCAGTTCTCTACATCATCAACAACAAATAATCCGGGAACCCTTTGGGTAGTACTCTCACCCTAAACCCTCTGGTTCACTCAAAATAATGATACTACAGAGACTCTCTAAGGAATCTCTCTCAGTCAATTCCCCTTATAGTCCCATGTGTTTAAAAATACTCTCTGAGGAAGCTCACACGGTCAATTCCCCTTATAATCTAAGGTAGTCAAGGACTCTCTGAGGAAGCTCATAAGGTCAATTCCCCTTATAGCCCCAAGTGGTCAAAGACATTCTAATGAATCTCACTTGATCAATTCCCCTTATATTCATTATTGGTTCAAAGAATCTTTGAAGAAGCTCTCTCAGTCAATTCCCCTTATATCCTAAAGTTATCAAAGATTCTCTGAGAAAGCACACTCGGTCAATTCCCCTTATAGTCTACTACACCAAGTTCTCATGGCCCTGTGTAAGTCAATGAGTATAGAAAAGAAATATTTCCAAAGTAAACCTCAAGAACATCTTGTCTACTTCGTCTATAACATATCATACATGTCATAAAACAACACTCCACCCTACAAAAGTAGGCATGGGAAAATAGGCAAAGAGACCAAAAATGCTAAACAAGACTAAACCTTCATAAATAGTACATTCCTAGGAATCCGCATTGAAAAATAGCAATAAACCCTTTTCATATCCAAATAAAAACTACTCAGGAATACAAGCATGGAAAGAAATTAACCGTGGTAAAACATTAAATTCACAATACCAAATTCTAGGGTATTGGAAAACATTGCACATAATAATGAAAGGATTTCAACCTAAAGGCACAAAACACCTACCTTGGTGTTGGGAGATTAATATACTCAAGTGTCGGCCCTTGGATCAACTTAGAATGTGGTAGATCTACAAAAATTTCTAAAACGTTCAACCCATGACATCTCACAAGAGGAGAGAAATCAAAAGATAGTGATCTAGGAGAAAAGAGAACTCACTGATGTGAGTCCAGCACAACCAATGGTGTTTGATTCGGAGGACAGATGCTCGCTCGGTGGTTCGTTGAATATTCGTGGTCGTATAAAGCTCCTTGAAGAGACGAACGAAGAATGGGGTTGTTTCTTTTGATTAGACGCGACCCTGACTCGTTTAATGAAAAAAAGAAAATACACGGCATGTACTTTTGAAGTAAATGGCGTGTACTTTCTGTTTCCATACTCTGCTTTAAGTGGCCTCCAGATCACCCCAACATGGCTGTGTGCATGGCCACTACACAGACATCACAGGGAAACCAGTGGTAACCGAGTACACGACATGTACTTTGAAAATTTCCAAAAATTCATCTATTTCTCAAATATGACTAGAAAAGGAAAACATATTGAAAAAGATGATGTTGGTTCTTACAAATTTCACCGCATAAAGCAATTCGTCCCAAAATTTCCCTATAAAGGCGGCGTAGAAGAAGAAACCCTTAAATGCTCCAGCCACTGCGATCGTACATACGCCTCCCTCTCCCAAGTCTCATCTTATACTTGCTCATGATGCCATAGCACTCATACCAGAGGAACTGATTGGCCACAGAGAACCTTTGTACTTTGATCGAAAATCTGGATAGGATTCTCCTCAAACGATGCATCCACTTCCAAATAAACCTCCTCGAGTTGGAAGACATGAGACGGGTCTGAGAAGTAACATTGAAGCTAAGAATTGTGGAAGACGTCGTGCATAACCTAGTACCTTTGAGGAAACTGCAACCAATAGGCAACCAGACCAACTCTCTCCAAAACCTCAAACGTTCTGACTTACCTTGGAAAAAGCTTACCCTATCTCATAATCTTGTTGTTCCCCAACTATGGTGTGATAGGCAGGAAAACTAGATCTCTGACCTGGAACTCCAGAGGTCGTCTCTGCTGATTAGCATAAGACTTCTGTTGAGACTATGTTGTAGCCATCCTCTTCCGAATCAACTCAATCTGCTTTGTTGTCTCCATAATATGATAAGGTCCCATCATAGCTGCCTCTCCTGTCACAAACAAACATAAAGGTGATCGGAATGGCCTAATGTACAAAGGATCATAAAGTGTCATCTGAATAGTTGCTTGAAAACTATTATTATAGGAAAACTCCACAAGAGGTATATGCTTATCCCAAGAACCTCCAAAATCCAGCATGCATGCAAGAAGCATTTCCTCAATCACCTGAATCGTACACTCAGGCTATCCATCTGTCTGGGGATGGTAAGTTGTACTCAAAAGTACATGTGTACCCAAATCCATATGAAGCCCCTACTAGACCTGAGAAGTAAAACATGAATCTCTCTCTGAAACAATTGAGTGTGGAATTCCATGCAAGCGCACTTTCTCATAGATGTACAACCATCACATCTCATCAACACAGAAGGTCTCCTTTATCGGCAATAAGTGAGAAACCTTCACGATTATATCAATGACAACCCAAACTGCATTATTCTCTCGAGGCGAACTCGGTAAACCCATCAAGAAATCCATCACGACATCATTCCACTTCCACTCAGGAATTGGCAACTACTGCAAAATCCATGCTTGTCACTAATGCTCTGCCTTCACCTACTGACAGGTGGGACACTTCAAGACATAACCAGAAACGTATCTCTTCATTACGGGCCACCAATACTGATAGTGTAGATCATGATACATCTTGGTGACACAATGATGAACTACCCAATCTGAGGAATGAAAGTACTGCATCAGCTCCTCGCGTATGTCTGCTAGCACCCATACGCGCCCTTAGAAACACAAGATCTCATCCTCACCAAAGGTCCATCCCAGAATAGGGTCCTCTCCTGACACACTCTATAGTAGTACTAGGCCTTCTGATTCTAATAGCTGCCTCATTCAGACTCTATCAAGAAGAGTAGAGGAAACAGTCATAGAAGAAAGAAAATTCTACCGTTTTCTATCATGCACCTCTGAATGCATCTCAGAGAACATATCCATAACCTGCCACTAATTGTTGGCCTCCTAAATTGCATGTATCTAAGTCCTCCTGCTCAACGCCTCCTCCACTGCATTTCCTTTCCCAGGTGTATTGAAATTCTCAATGTCAAAGGACTGAAGGTACTCAACCCCACTTCGTTGTCTCAAATTCAGATCACACTGAGTGAAGATGTACTTGAGAGTCTTGTGTTCGGTGAAATCCACCAACTGTTCTCCCATAAGGTAATGTCTACAACAGTGCAATTCATGTACAACTATAGCCAACTCGAGATCATGCATCTGGTAATTCCTCCCATGTGGCCTCAACTGCGGAGACTCGTACACAACGACTCATTCTCCCTGCATGAGCACAACTCTAAGACCAATACCTGAAGCATCATAGTACATGGTATAGATATTTCAAGGCTCTGGAAAAACTTGTATCGGTGCTGTATTCAACCACCCTTTCAGCTCCTGAAAGGTTGTCTCACAAGAATCTTACCAAAGAACTTCACACCATTCATAGTCAGACTCATCAGTGGTGATGCTAAGTGTGAAATGTCATGTATGAAACATCTTTAGTATCCAGTCAGCCCTAGAAAACATCTTAACTCGAAGACGTTCTTCAGATTCTCCTAGGAAACTACTGCTCTCACATTATCGAGGTCTATTGAGACTCCTATATCTGAGATAACAGAACCCAAGAAGTGAATCTGGTCCATCCAAAAGTGGCATGTTGAAAGCTTGTCATATAACTGATTCTCTCTCAGTGTACTCTAAATGATATAAATATGTGTGGCATGGTCGTTTTGAGTGTGATAATATACCAATATATCATCCACAAAGACCACCATGAAAGACTCCAAGTATGGATGGAACACTCGGTTCATCAGTGCCATGAAAACTGCAGGCGCGCTCATGAGACCGAACAACATAATCATATACACATATAGACCATACCTACTCTAAAAGGCTATGAGTGGTATATTTGGTTGTCTTACATGAAATTGATGATAACTGCATCTCATGTTAATATTTGACAACACTAGGAATCCTCGAAGCTGATCAACGAGATCATCAATCCTCGGTAAGGGATATCAGTTCTTTACCATCAATTAGTTCAAATTCTGATAATCCACACAAAGCCTGAGGGTACTATTCACCATATTCAAAAACATGATAGGAAAACCCGAAGAAGTACTGGGTCGGAGGAATCCATGTGCCTACAACTCCTCCAACTTCTTATTGATCTCATATAACTCTGGTGTAGCAATTCTATAAAGTGGAATGGACACATGTGCTACTCCTAGCACAAGATCGATAGAAAAGTCTACCTCACACTCTAGAGGAAAACATAAAAGTCTTTTAGAAATAAATATTTGAAATGATCAACCGATAGAGGAAAGTCTAACTGTGAAGTCCCCTGGTCATCCAGATATATACTAGAAAATTGGGATGTAACTCCTCCTAACCCATAATGCACAGGTCCCACTTTTCTTGCCTAGGCATCCCACTCACCCTTATGATGAAAAGATCCTCCCTCTGGTGATGTGATACTCAGCCTATAATAATAGAAATCGACAACTACATGGATGGGAGATAACCAACCCATTCTGAGAATGACATCATAGCCCATCATCTCTAAGACATAGAGGTCCCATAAAAAGTGACACCCAGCAACCTCTAGAGGGAACTCCATGCACTGACATACTCTTGTCATTCTAGTCCCCTAAAGAGTTTCTAGTTTCATGATATCTGCAGAAGAAAAGATATAGAGCCTAAGGCTCTCCACAAACACAGCAGATATGATGCTATGGGAAGACCTTGTATCAAAATGAGAAAAAGATAAAACTGAGGAAACAAATATCGTACCTAAAACTAAAGAAGGTATGTTATCCTACACTTACTGGGTCTTGTCCACTACAAATTTCTGGCCTGTACCATGGCCATGTGACCCAACCTGACCACTCTGACTTGACCCGCCCTGATGTCAGTGAAAACCTGGTGACTGGATAACACAGACATGACCTCCACCTCGGCCTGAACAACCAGAAGAACTCCAGTTCCCAAACTGTTGAGAAACTAGTTGTACTTATCATGAACAAGGAGTCATAGAATAACCCCTATCACCAGATACTAGTGAGAAGATCTGACAGAAGTGCTAAAGATAACCCATCTTTCCACAAGACTGGCACTCCACTCGGTCCCTCGGGCAATGTGGCCTTCTATGCCCGCTTATCCCACACTGGTATCATACTACATGGCTACCAGAGGATGCATCCTCCCTACTATGATCTCCTCAGGAAGTCTCCCTGTGGCACTTCCTGCTATCACCTGGAAGAGCACTAACTCTGGATGTCGAACCACTGTGGATCACAACTCTAGAATCCCTCAGATTGCGCTCAGCGATCAGCAAAATTTTGACTATTAAAGATATGGAAGTCAACATAAAGATATTCACATGTAATCAGATGTAGTGCCTTAGACCATCCTTGAACTTCCTTGAAAGGAAAAAATTCATCACCTCCTGGAATAGGCGTGAAATAATGCAGCTCTATGAAGCAAGAGGAATACTCCCTAATAGAAAGAGTACCCTGCTGTAGACTCATAAACTATCTGGCTCGATCAAACCTCAACGTCTCTAGGTTGATTTAATCATATAATATGCACTAAAACTCATCCCAAGTCATGTTTTGCTGGCGTCCCGCCTGTGTGATCACATCCCACCACCTCTTGGAAGAGTCTCGGAGCATGTAGGTAGAAAGATTCACCCTACTCTATGGAGGTATCTCCAGATGCTCAAAGATCATTAGTGTGGAATCCAACCATGACTGTACAGCCTGGGGCCTCCATCCCCTGAGAAGGTGGGAGGATGTAACTGCTGAAAGACCCTGATCAATTCTTCCATCGATAGGGTAAGAGGTGGTGCTCCCTGGAAGGTTTGCACTATCCTCAAAATTCCCTTCCAAAATTATGCATCGGCACTAGTGTCAGTGCCGAGACAGGCACAACTGGAGGATCTACCGGCTGTCCCTGATCAGCCATATCCAGTGTTTGATCATTGCCTTGCAACTGGCATACAACCGGAGGACATCTCAGTGGAATAACTCTACAAGGTCAAGCCCACACCTTAGATTAAGATCATCAAGGACTAATAACTTGAAATGTAAGAAGGTAACAAGATAAATAATACATTCAACTTTTACAAAACAAGACTACAAGTCATGTATAATAACAACACGACATGTTCCCTTATTTCTTTCACATAGGCGAGTACTTCTTTTAGAACTGGTCATGTAACACCCCAAACACACGACGTGTTGTCCTTAAACATGGTGTGTACTTGAATTTTCTTCCCCTTCCTGGGTCCTTCTACTCGGCTAAGCCCCATGAATCCCCTTAGAACAAAGTTTCACGATGAGTCTGTTCTAGACACAACGGGCACTAGACGAGCTTCACCGACCCGTGTTGTATGTGACACAGCTAGGTACTCGGCTGACAGTACACTGCGTGTTCCATACGGACATGACATGTACTATAAATGGTATCACTGACCTGTGTTGTTAGTTACATGTATGGATTTAAATATTACACTACACGGTGTGTATAACCTAACGTTTCTCCATCCGTGTAGTTATTCAAATGAGAGGACACAGGTTCAACAAAACAGGATGTGTAAAACCGGTACATGGTGTGTTCCCACAAGAACATCCCTATCCTGTGTCTCTACCCACATGACCTATGACATAGTTAGAGACTACACGACGTGTACATAAGGTACACTTCGTGTACCTAATAAAAACAATTTCTTCCCGAACAGAAGAACACATGGCATATATTCAAAACTACACGGTGTGTATTCTGGGTTTTTCCCGATAGTATACCTCAGAAACTACTCCAGTGCCCAGAAAAAAAACTAAAACAAACATCAAAGTGCCAAATTCCGATCTGTGAGGGCCCATACTCCCCGAGAATCAGATTTTTGAATCTTATACATGTTATAAACAGGGATAACATGGCAATGATCCACCAAATTATGGTCCCTGAGCGCCCATAACACCTTAATAACCAATGTTTGGTTTCCATTCAAACAAAACCTTACACAAACAATGCCCTATCAAATACCAGGTATTTTTATCATGATAACAATCACAACAACATGCATATCTAGCACAACACCTATCACAACAACATTCAATTGCTAATTCACCCTATATTGCATGGAAATAATGCATGGCATGTGATCCCTAGAAGGTGCCTATATGATGCATGAGATGGAATACCCTTATCTCATTGGGTTGAAACAAAAATAGAACCTCAATAACATCAACAATTATAGCACAAATCATGTGAATCACTCAAGGTGAAATCAAATCAATAGTAATAATTGGAAGACTAGAAAAATTGCAATTAAATGAGGTAAATTAGATTTTCCTTGTACATGGGTTAGCTAATCTCAGGCACAAATTATTACCAATTACCAATTCCATCATATCCCTGGGTATAGGATCCAAACAGTATGTCAAGAAGAAATGAATTTCTCTGATATCACTTTTTAACATCCAGGTTCTGGAAGCCACCAAGAGGTGCCCTGTACTTGACTAGTCAGATGAACTCAATCGAATTTCCTCTAACGCCAGAGGCTGCATACTAGCAGTGAGGGACTTGGGTGTGTTATTTTGGAAACTATGCCCTTATTGGTAGTGTAACATAGCGGAAGAGAAAAACAGGTAACAATAATGGAAGTAGTAATAATCCATACGAAAGTAAACTGAGGATGTCTGATGAAATAAATAGTTGAAGTGTACATATATAAAAAATTATGGTTGGTACATATGTATAGGAAAACAACCAAACACGTCACAATGCTAGAATACCGAAGAGTACTAAGAGAAAGTACAGAAGAAATCAAATAAACAGCTCCACATCATCCCAAGCCTCATCATGGTCCCATGCTCTCCAGCTCCACAACATATCATATACCAGAAGTAGAAGGGAGCTTTCCCTTATCTATACGTACAATAATATAATCTTTTTGGGCCCAAATGCATAGCCCAAACATGGTGTGAAACTAAATCCCTTTAGGATATCACCACAATATATGTGCCAAACATTCATTGAATATGTGGCATGTAATAAACAAAATAAAGTAGTAAAGAAGGAAGTAATCAACAGTTACTAGTGCCATCATTTCTATACATCAACAACATCAAATAAGCACGGAACCCTCTAGGTAGAACTCTCAGCCAAACCTCTCTGGTTCAATAAAAACAAGGAAACAACATAGACTCTCTAAGGATGCTCACTCAGTAAATTCCCATTATAGTCCCAAGAATTTTAAAAAGAGTCTATGAGGATGATCACACGGTCAATTACCCTTATAGTCTAAGGTATTAAAGGAATCCCTGAGGAATCTCACATGATCAATACCCCTTATTTCCCTAAGTGTTCAAAGACTCAATAAGGAATCTTACTTGATCAATTCCCATTATAGTCCAAAATACTTCAAATACTCTCTGAGGAATCCCTCTCGGTCAATTCCCCTTATAGCCTAATGTGCTCAAGGACTCTATGAGGAATCTCACTTGGTCAATTCCCCTGATAGTATTCTACACCAGGTTGACATGGCCCTGTGTAAGTCAACAAGTATAGAAATTCATTACGGCCAATGTAAACCTCAAGAACTACTGGGCTAATCGGTCTACAGCATATCAAGCATATCAGAAAACAACACTTCACCGTACAACACTAGGAATGGGAAAACCGGAAAAGCATCCAAAAATGATAAACAGGGCCAAATGGTTGTAAACTAAACATGCATAGGAAATCACATCCAAAAATTACAAATCAACACTATTCATATCCAAATAACCTCTACTAAAGCATACAATCATGGAAGGAAATTAATAGGGTTAATACAGTAAACTGACAATACTCCATTCAAGGGTATTGGAAAAAATTGCACATAATACTCAATGAATTTCAACAGAAATGACCAAACCACTTACCTCAGTCTTGGGAGATCTATATACTCTGGCATAGGCCCTTGGATCGATCTAGAATGTGGTATATCCACAAAAACATCTAAAATTTTCAACCCACAATATCTCACGAGAGAGGAGATATCAAATGATCGTGATCTAGGAGAAAAGATAACTCACTGATGTGATTCTAATGTAACCGACGGTGTTCGATTCAGAGTACGGACGCTCACATGGTGGTTCATCAAAAAGTCATGGTTATACGGTGCTCCTGGATGAGACGAATGAAGAAGGGGGTGTTTCTGTCGATTTGACGTGACACCGTTGTGTTTAATGAAAAAAAATACATGGCGTGTACTTATGAAGTACACAACGTGTACTTTTTGTTTCTGTACTCCACTTTAAGAGGCCTCCAGGTCACCCCACTTGGTCATGTGCATGGCCACTACACGACCATCACATGGCTACCTACGGTAAATCAGTTCACAGCTTGTACTCATAAAATACACGGAATGTACTTTGAAAATTTCCATAATTTCCTCTTTTTCTCAAAAATGACAATAAAAGGAAAAAATACCTAAAAAGTAAGTTTTTGGGTTCTTACAATAATGGTAATAAAGTTAACTGTATATGGGATGTTTATGTTAAAAATTGAATTAACTTTGTGCGATTAAATTATTATCTCACCACATGAGGATTTATGAATATTGGACAACCTGATCTAAAAACATTTTTCTTGTGATAACTAATGACAAATAGGATGACATATCAAGGATATCATGATCTGTTGGTAATTTAGGAATGAAAAATTCACCTTCCTTTTTTTGAAAAATAGGCAATGTGGATCATGGAGAAACAACGGGTGAGGTTGGTTTGAAAAAATTCATGTATTGTTTTTCTTAAAAAATCTTAAGTGATAGTAAAATGATTTAGAAATAATCTTTTGTCCTAATACCTTAATTTTTTAACCTAGAGGAATTTTTAATAATGGAATATTGCTAACATTAAGGCCCTCAAATTTTCATTGACCATTCACTTGTATGTGATTTATGACCTCAATTACTCCCTATGAATATTGACACTTTTCCACCATGTCCATACTTTCACTTCCCACCATTGATCCTCTATGTGGTAACCTAGTTATGTTATTCTTTAGGTAACCATTATGGTTAAAACATTCACTTTTGATGGAAGATTTAACTTTCATTTTTAGGATGTGGGTTTCTATTAAAGGAACATAAAATTATTAAACCATTGAGAACCCAGATGAATTTCATGGGTGAATTTAAATTCACGTGGGGTAGAATTTAACTCCCATATGTTTGTGAAATAAATGTTTTCTAGTGAATGTAATCATTTTTATATTTTTCATCTAATGCCACACTAAAAATAGTTTATTTTATATCAAAGAACTATCTTTGGCTTGCATCAAATGATAAACCATGTTAATCATGCACAATATGAAACATTAATTTTATATTTCTCTATATGAAACACCATGTTTAACTTGCATTAAATTCAATAATGACTTTTGTTGATGGATTGTGTAACTCACAATAATAAGTTTTACCGAATAAAGTTATATTATTTAATATAACCAATCCATTAAATTAGTAGTTATTAAAAGAGGTAACTAACTTTTAAAAATATAAGTTTTTTCACAAATAATAAATCAATTAAGTGGTTTAAAAATAATTATTAATGAATCTGAAAACAAATTGAATATAAAGTAAAATATTATTACACACATAAAGTTATTTTAACCTGATAAATAAAATTAATTAAATTAATTGAGTGATATTATTGTAATATATATATAATAATAATTTATATAAAATATATGTGACATTCATCTATTATATTTGACAGGCTTAAGATAAAAACAAACCCAATTATATTCTTAAAACCCTATATTTTTATTACGGAATTTTTATTTCCCTTTAATGGATATCCCAATATATTTTTTTTGGAACTTTAATATATTAAATATGTACATAAAAACAAAATATTTAAAATTTTAACATAATAATTTGGTTCGTTCATTTTATTTTATTTTTTTATGATGATACATTTTTTAATTAATAGAGGAAAATACTAAATTTTAGTTAAAAAAATATTTTTCATATAATTTATTTATATGTTTAAATAACATTTTAAATTAGTTTAATAGTATAATTAAATAACATTTTTTTCAATAAAATAAATTTATGTAATTCTAATCAATTTCAATTTGATATTTAATATAAAAAAATAGCTGACATTTGATCATTTTTACTTTAAAACCACGCATTTTTGACCCGACAACGAGATTAAATTTAAATTAATTTTGGCCACATTTATTATTGGAATTTGGAAAGATGGACTCTAAATTCTCAATAATAATAATTTACAATGTATAATAAGGTCAACTAATTTTTTTCAAAAAAATACTAGTGAATGTAATTAAAATTAATTACTACGATTCAAGAAAAATTATTCTTGTCTGAGGACTAATAATTGTACTTAATGATCTAAATGACACATACACTAGTCCAAAATATATTGGATGATCATATTTTGACCATATTATAATATGGATATACTTTCAACCATTATTGGATAAAATGTACCTGGGAAAAAAGACAGTGGATTTCCCTTTCAACAAATTTACAAGAGAACCACTACTCCTCCACTATAAACGGCCTTATATCCACCAACATCCGTACACCTCTCAAACCACATTAGCTCTGCCAAGAATTGAAACAATTTCTTCTAAACATCCCAACCCTCATCCTAGAGTCATCCCCTATATATGAAAGCAATAAAATGAATTCCTTTAGTGCCAACCAAAATGAGTTAATCGAATAAGGGGAGGTTCTTTCAAGTATGAATAGAGTCAAGACACAATGTAAGGTATCATAATATCACATTTATTTCCTTGAGATACATGATTTTTTCACCACCAATTATTTTTTTGGTGTTTATATATCCCATGTATGAATTATATTATTTTTATACTTAAATTTAGGGGTATTTTAAAATCCATTTGATGACCTTTATGTCATGGGGTTTATGCCTTAAATGTTTCAAAATCCATAAAGTAATTGTTTTATCAATTTTACATATTTGATACACATTCCATGTTATGAAATTATATTTATCCCAAAAGTTTATGTGAATATTTTGAAATATTTTATCTAGAATCTTATTCTTTTCATGATATTTTAAGATTGACGTTACTTAATTTCCTTAAATGGGGAGTGTGATTCAAGGCTACAAAGTGGAAAGAGTTTATTGAGACAATCACATCACTTTTTTTGATTGTTTATGTTTTTTTATTCCTTTGGAGATATCATATGGTGCATCTCTCCTGAACACTCATTAATTTTCATCACCTCTATTTGTTCATGATATATTAATGTATCAGTACAATTTTTTTAATCTATGGTACATAATATAGTTTATAATGTGTTTTTAAGAAATCATATGACTTAAACCTCACATCAGTCCACAATATGTGTTCCTTAAAAACTGGGTATTATAATAATGGTTTCCATTAATATTCAAATATTCTCCTAAAATCATTAAAATAAATTTTACCCTTTTTTCCTTTAAATATGTCCTCAAAAAATCATTTTAACTCATTCCAAACACGGTATTTCTCTAATCATTTAACCATACAAATGGAATATTATTTTTACCTCATATGATATATATATATTAACCAACTTTCATTTATTCAAAGACTCATTTTCATGTTTGAAATGATTTTTTTTTTAATTTTTTCAAATTAATTTTCAATGAAATTGTTTTCAGAACTTTTTCAGGTTCTCATTATATGTTCTTTATATATATTAAAAGAAATGGCTTTAAAAATGTTTTCAATATTTATTTATAATTTATCAATATATTTTCAATGAAACGATATTCAATTTTTTAAGATTTTTTTATATGTTTTCAAGTATTTTAAATGATTTTTTTTCAAAATGTTTTCAATATTTTTTTATATTTTTTTATGGAAAACATTTTAATGAAATTGTTTTAATATATTTTATAAGTATTAAAGTTTATTTTCAAGAAAATATTATCAATATATTTTATGAAAAATTTATTTTCCAAATACGCATGTACATTTTCTTCATTACTTTTTTTAAAAATATATTTCAAAACGATTTCACATATTATATGAAATATGTTGGTGTTATTCATTCATTGTTTGGTGAAATGGATCAATGTTTCCATTCATATTCATTCTTGACTCGTATCAGATATGATGGAATGATAATAATAACTCCAATTAAACTTCCACGTGTCATATTCCATTGAAAACAACTTATTTTCATAGGTTATTATTTAACAAAATGGTTATAAAACCTATCAATTTTCCATATGTTTTGATTTGAGGAAATGTTTTTTATACCCATTTCATTTCATGGTTTCTGATTTGATATTTATAAAACCCAACTCTTTTCATGGGACATGATATGATGAGTGTTTTGTTATATATTTTTGTATGTATGTATGATTTTATTATTTTATCGGTCAGACCAATATCTTCTACCAATCCATTGGGTAATGATAAGTTGTATATGAGTTCAAATAGTAGACTGGTTATAGCCCATGTCCGAAAAGAAGAAGGTATATGCTGTTTATCCCAATCCTGAAAGTAAGATGGTACACATGTTATATCCCAATCCAAAAAATGAATATATATGTGTTTTATCCCATTCCTAAAAATGAGAAGTTACATAGGTTGTAGTCAAATCCTAAAAGTAAGATGTTAAACTAGTTGTAATGCAAGTCCCAAACCCAGTAGGTAAATGAGTTGTAGACCATGCCTAACACTAAAAGGTACAAAGGTTCTTAGCCCATGACATAAGTAGGTATTTGGGTCATATCCCATTATTAACATGTTATAAATGTCTCGGTAGGTAGCCTTGAGAGAATATATTTTATTCTTATATGTATATCAAAATCACTATGTCAAATTCCTTAGTTATTCTTTCATGGATTATGATCACTGTTTAATTATGATTCATGTCTTATAGACTGCAAAAAGATATTGCATAATTCATGTTTATGATCATTAATGTGGAGGGTATTATCATCTAATGTTATGATCACGTTATCAGACCCATATTATCTAGTTTATACTTATATGTATCCCTTGTTTAACCTTATTGTGAATTTTATCTCACCACTTTTTATGTTTTCTTCCATAGCTCATAAAGATATGTATTAATTATGATTTATTTAATATGGTTTGATGTCTTGAATAACCTAGTGGGAGATAATGTTTCACACTCATGTATGAATTGTTACATTTCCAGGATTCCAAAGGTAATAAACTAATATGGTATTTAGGTTTATGTTGGTGTAATGTTTTCAGTAATGCAGAAAAGTGATGTAATGTCTATGTCCATTAACAATGGATCTCTATAATGGAAAATGACATACGAGCGTATATAATGATCTATAGTAGTGAATACAATCATATGGGAAATTGAGGATGTTTAAAGCTATGATGAATAAATTGAGGAGAATAATAGAAGAAATCCTAATTTAGTTATGTTTGTTATGAAATGGTCTTAATGGATATAGTATAACTATGATAAAATCTTTAATATTTATATATGTCTCAAAATATATTTTCTCATGAAATAAAAAATTTAAATAGAAATAATTTCTGTTATGGAATGCCTATTTGGATGAGTTTTTGAATAATTTTATTGGTTGTAAAACAATATTATTTATTCGATATATATTATTATACTATGATTTTGTGACATAACATTATATCTAAAGAAGATATTCATGATTATTCATTATGTTCTTGGAATTAATTGAATAATAAAATACACAATGAGGAAAATATCAGTATTAAAATTATACTATATGGATCAATACATAAAGAAATGTCATGACTTTTTATGAAAATGATTTCAAGGATATGTGAATAAGATTTTGTGATACACTCAAGGATATTGCTTTCTTATCCAAATATTTTGATTTATCTGGGAATAAATTAATACAATGAAATTGATATTCATTACATCATAATTTTTATATATATAGAATATTTAAAAAAAATTATTTTCATGTTATTTTGGAAATATAAGTGATTATTAAGTTATTATCAAATAGATCTAGTTATTTGAGGGTATAATGACATAACAAGTATTATCTCTATGTAATTTATAGAATGAATTTTTTTTATATATGGGATGACTTGATTTAAAAATGAAGTTCCAGACACAAATATTTTTTATGGTTTTGTGGGATAACATTAATGTAACATGTATCCTTAAAATATTAATTTTTTAGAAGAAACTATGAAGATATAAACCATCTTATTTTTAAATTTATTGAAAATTTACAACCAACATTGAAAAAATAGAAAGAATAGAATGAGATAAAAGAATATGAATTTTTTTAGGACACTATATTTTCAAGATTCAAGAACATATTGTTATTGGTGATATTAATTTATTCGTAAAATGGAGATAAATATAAAACTCCTCTTATAGAATAGTTCAATTATTTTCATTAGTACCTCCATTATAATAACATATAATATATTTTCTTCATAAACAAGTATTGAATATTTTTATGTAGATATAGAAAGTGGTGTAACATTTTGGAAATATTATTGAATCAATATTAAAGCTTTCACTCACATAATTTTGTCTTAGTGGGTACGCGGAACATCAACACACCATTAGTGGATGATTATTGGATATATCCCTTTTGTGTGAGATATGAAAAATCTCATTTACCTTGTAATAAACATTAATTATTTAGATAATAATATGGTATGATTTTGTTTTATGGATTTTTGTTTTATTTATGGATTTAAAATAATAAAAAAATAGTGCCAAAAATCTCACCCAAATTTACCTCCTCTTAGTGTGATTAAGGCATTGGAAGTTTCATTAAGTTGTATTATAGCTGAAAGGTTCACATATAGAGAATCTATCATAAGGGAATTTTGATATGGTTAATGTTTTCAAAATGAAGGGAGTTCTATTGTATGATTAATACAATTATTAGATATGATTGAATCAAATGGTATACCATATTTGATATCTTAGGATATGTGAATTCTTAAATTCAATATGTGGAATTCAAGTAAGTGATCCTGAAAAGATATTAATATATATATATATATATAATTAGAATAAAATCAATGTTTATGTAAAGGATATAAACTCCTTATCCTAAGAACTCTATAATTCAACATATCAGAAATTACTGATCTATGTATCATTGATGCACTATGTTAAAATATATTAACTATTAAAAATGTGAATAGTAATGTCAAGGGGATAATGATTTATGTTTTTGATAATAAATTAATTAATTTAATTTTGTAACATACCGGTAAAAATTATAGTTTCTTCAATGAGATAATTGAGGCCATTGAATCCAATTGTGTACATCGTGGTGAAATCATGGATATGAAAATTATGAATAATATATTAAGGAGGATCCCATATTTGAACAATCCAATAGTGTTAACGCATTAAAAAAATTATTTTGTGGAGTTATATCTTGTACATATTTAAATTATTATCATGGTTTATGAGATACAAGTAAATCCTAAATATTTGAAATGTACCTTATCATCGAATATGGACTCCTTGTGGATAAAAAATATTCAAATAATTTTTTATGTAGGTTAATAAGATGTGATACATGAATTAATTTTCACTAATTACTAGTATGTTAAAGTTTAAAAAATATATATTTATGGAAAAATTATTCCTAAAATGATTATAGTATGGTAAACATAACCACATTAAAGGAGGGTACCCTAGAAGGCATAATGAATAAGTTGATTTGATTGACTCCTTACGAATTTTAAAATGAAATTTTCCCCTCTAAAGAATATAACATATAGAAATAAATCTGCGGAGATATATCAATAGAATATTCTTTTGATCATGATAAATGAAAATAATGTTTTTAATCATAAAAAAAGGTTAAATACGAATCAAATTAGATTTATAAAATTTGATTATGGTAATGGTGGAAGGATTATAATATAAAAATAATGATCGGATCAACTAAATGGATTTTTTGACACATAGAAGAACTAGAAGGAGCAGTAGAGGAGAGAGATATTTAGAGGAATAGTAACACTTTTATTGTTGTACTACTAATATAATCCTTCAGGTATATATATCCAATGAAAGAGAAAATCACGCAATAATATAATGTTTTGGAACAGCTAAATATTATATAATAAAAATAAGGATATTTATTTTGGTTCAATGTGAATATTAAGGAAAAATATGAGGTAATTACTGAACGTAAAAATTTATTTGAAGAGAAAATAATCATTGAATCACAAAAAGAGGAAGTTGTTACTATATGTGTTGTGTGATTTATTTAAGGATTATTTTCTTTTTTCAATTATATTATTAATTTTAAAATACTTTAATTTATAAATATATATTGAACATCATTTAATTATTGACATTTAATTATTTTTTTATCAATTCCATTCATTATTTAATTTTATTGATCTTCAATTATTTTATTTTTGATGTCATGTTTTTACATTAATTATACATATTTTATTTACACTTACATAAATATATTTAAACATTATTTATATTTTATGTACACTTACACAAGATTTTTGAACCTTAACATATTTTTTCTTTCACCCATACATGAGTAACCTTACTAGAGTACGAACACTTAGATGAGATATACATTACCTTTACAAAGAATACAAATTACCTTCAATAAGAACACCGAATCATTTAAATAAAATATGAACAATTAATTCACCCTTCATCTAACCAATATTATTTAGTAGTTACCATTATGCATGTCTATACAATGCACATACATATATTTAAATACATAAAGCATACCTCTACAAGTGAATTTGAAATTGTTATTATGTTTAAAAAACTTTTATATACTCCTATATTCCTTGATGAATCTATGTAGTATACCATTACATATCATAATGAATACACCTCTTAACCATACGCAAATATAAAATTACATCAAATTCAATGTTTGATCTTGAAAAATAATATCGTCTTCTAATGGAAGAATTGTGCTACAAGTGGTAGTACCCCATAACAAGTAATAGCACAGTATAACTAAAGGTACCACCTCTCCTTGTGGTAGAAACACATTAACTATAATGATATATGAAATAGCCACTAATTCACTCATTTGAATTGTTTTTATTTTTATTTATCCTTTGGTAAATTCTTAGAGTTCTTGGGTGTCGAAACCAGGAGTTTTGGGGAAACAAACATTGACACACGGTTAGCACAATATTCTCACAAACCATGTGTTAACCATGTGGGGAGTAATCTGGGTTTGACAATGTCGTTTTGCAAGGTTTGAGCACAATTTTTGAAATCATGGGATACCCTAGAGAAAACTATGTTGTATCAATTTGGTGGATAGTGACACTCATATGATTGAAACATGGTTTTCCTAACCATTGGACCAAAACACATTTCCCATTTTGGATGGAAAGTGGAATCTTAATGGTTAACACATAGTTTTCCAAACTGTGTATCCAACCCATGAGACCCTATCCATCTCATTAAAAAATTTTAAAATCACAATTTTCCCCTTTTGAATATTTATGTATTTGTGGTTCTTTTTTCTCATGTAGCATGAATAGACACACTTACATGGCCCTGGAACTCTTCTCCATTCTTAGTTTGTGGATTTATCATAGATACACGGTGTTTAATCTTGATGTCTGGAGTCTTGCTTTTAATTTCTACCTCGATTCCCATCTTCATGCGTTCTTCATCCCTTTTTATAGATATGTGGAAACATAGGGGTAGTTTTTCCCGAATCTAGGTTTGTTTATGGGGATTTATGTTTCATTTATTATAGCATATGTGATGACTTTTTCAACCTATTATGTGTGGTATTGGTACAGAGTAGTGATATTTGGACCAGTTCTAATATATTAGTATCATTGTAATGTTTTTCCCATGTTATACCTTCAATTTTATAATCGCTTTAGGGTTTTGTAGTTTAAATTTCCATTATGATGATTTATTATTGGTGCATATTCCATATTAGGGTTGTAGTGGATTGTTTTGGTATTTTGGGTTTTTGAAAAGGGTTCTCCAAATGGGACGAGCATGTGTGCACCCCAAGTGTTTGAAAAAATGTACCAAATTTGTTTTATTAGTTTAAATGGATTTATAAAATGGTTTTAGAATGTACATTACATTATGAAGTTAGTTTTGATATAATTGGAATGTTTCATTAGTGAATTGGTTATGTTATATCTTGATTTATATGTGAACCTTCTTGGGATTTGTTGGGATGGAGTATCATATGTGTTGACCAATGTGTGAGAAATGTGGTTATCCCAGTGACCATATGATCTTTAGTGGGAGGAACATGTGGGACTTTAATTGTTTCCAGCAGACCGTGTGAGACGTTGGGATGGAGGAATGTGTGACCATCCTCTTTATTTGATAAAATACAGGGTGGATTTTTAGAATTGGTCCTAGGGAAGACCGTGTGAGCTGCCTTTTTTTATATAGGCATCATACATGTTTACTCACATATATTAGACCTTATATTTCGATTCCATAAGTGAATTAACATATTCTAATTTTTATTATATAATTTTTTAATTTTATTATTTTTATTAATGCAATGCAATGTTTTATTCTCTGTTATTCATCTTTCATTTACATTGGTTATTAATGATGACATTACACACTCCTTGTTTATGAAATTTTTGGGTTATGTATGATATAGTTTTTCCTTTGGGCCTTGAATATTTATTTGATCCATGTTTAGATTTTTTTTTGAAAACCATGTTTTATTTAAAAAAATGAAAAGAAAAGGGAATTTCATTGTTCATATTGAAATTGAATATTTTAAGAGAGTATTATTTTTGAAATAGTTTTCAAATTTGATAGCTGTTTTTATAGGTAAAAACCATAAAGAGATACTCACACACTATTTCTTTCATCTTTGGACGTTTTTAGATTTGGATTTTTAGGACATTGTTAATGAAAGGGCACCACATTCAAGGTTTGAATTTATTGATTATCAATAACCGAAATTCTGTTGAGGAGTCATGGTCACAATGGGATGGACTCATGTGGAGTCATATTTGGTATTTTATATGCTATGGTTTGTATTAGGGACTTTTATGGAACTTCCCCCGATTTTTTTATTTTGGGTTATTTATTTTGAGATACCATGTGTATGTGTAGTTGTGGTCCGAATTTACATGATGAATGTTGTTATTTATGGTATCATATTTCTGTTTTATGTTGAATCTAATTAAATTTATTTTTATATACCTTTTCATAACTGTTTAATGTCAGTTTACCTATAGAAAATGAATCCCTACATGATAATTGGATATGCCCAGTGCTCTTTGCCAACCCATAGTGATCAGAAATGTGCTTTGGGCTGTGTGGGGTCCATCTTAGGAGACAGGCTAGGTTGACCTAGGTTAGTTCATTAAGAAATTGTATGAGAGTTGATTTTTATTTGGGGGTCGGTGGAAGCTTGGATATATGACCATCATGATTAAAGAGGTAGGAATTAGGGAGTACATTATATTCACTTCTTCATGTCTAACATCATCTTTCTGTGGGTGGTTTGAGACCACAGTTAATTTTATTAAAATTGTCAGAGTTATTTTATTATTGTTTAATGAAGCTTGTGCTTTGTCTCTTATAAACAATGACCTCCTGAAGGAAATCTTCAAGGCATAGGGAGGGTGCAGTTGAGAGTACCCCATAGGTGAACTATCTAGTTGGTCCCGATTTTGTGGATTCATTAATTTTTAAGATTCAATCCTTAGGTAAAAAGGGTTTTTTTATAAAACATGAAATTTGGACAATTATTATTAGATTTTGAGAAATAACACATTGGGATTTCATGTTAATAAGGTACCCATTGAGCCTATGGGGGTGTAGGAATTTATCTAGTTGATCATTGAGTATTTGATGATATTCGAGACCACTAATGTGATATTTGATTCATACACTCAAGAAGGACCAAATTGGATGTGGTGGGAGTCGATGGTGGTTTTGAAACAGCATTATGATCTCACATATACCACTTTAATAGTCACATTTAATCAGCAGTTCAACCCAAATTCCTTGAGATTGGATAATTCATGTGAATTCATGATGTTGGAGAAGAGTGGTCATTTATTGATGGAATATTCTAATAAATTCACCGAGTTTGTTCATGTATGACTTGAACTCAAAAACAATTACATCATGAATTAGTGTTTTAAAATGATATGGAGGACATTGATTAGAACTATGATCATTATTTTTTATATACTAAACTATTCTGAGGTGGTTGAAAAGACAGCTATGTAAGAGGATGTTTTTAATGGAAATATAGGTCTTAGTGTTTTTATTTTTATAGGTGGTACTCAGACATCTTCTTCAGGATAGATTCTGAAGCAGGATGAGTCTTAGAGAGAATGTTGAAAGAGTGTCCCACAGTCCTTGGGATTAGATCCTACGATTAATATGGGGTTTAGTGAATTTTTCTATTATCTATGTGGGAATAATGGAAACATCATGATGAATTACTAATATACTTTTAGGATTTTCCATCGGTGTGGGATGTCAGCCCCTATTCAGTGCATTTTTTCGTTGAATTCAAGTGGAAGTGGAGTTGGATTTATATTTTTGAAGGGTTCTCCCGTGAAGTTAGTAGATTCTATGGGTTAAGGATCTCATCTTCAGTGTTAGGGGGATTCAAACAATAAATATATGGCATATAGAGGGTTTGATTTGGAGTGACACCAGGTAGTGGATCTCATCCTAGTGGACACATATTCTGGGAAAAATAAAATTCAAGGTATGATGTTGTTTTTATAATTTAATGGAATTGGTTTTATTTGAAACAGGTTTATCACATTCTTTAGTTTCACATAATCTAATTATTAGCTTGGTTATGCAAGATGATTTGTTTCTTTATGTCATATATCTTCTCTACCCATTGGGTGGGAAGAAGAATAGTTTTATATACCCGGATTTCCATGTTTTAGTACCTAGTGTGGAGTTCAATCTGAAAATCATTATTTTTTAACCGGAAGTATCCAACCACATTATCTACAAGAATTAATTGATTATATTCATGGAGATTGTTGATTATTATCTGCATAGGGTTCAGTTCCATACTCTTAATGGGAGGAACAACATCTTCCTAGCTGAGTGGGATCTACAATCATGGATGTCCGGAATAGTTTCTTCTGAGTTGGGACTCGTCACATGCAATTTATCCAGGTAATTTCTTGAGGATTTTGAGAATTATTCTTTAGGTGAAGTTACAGTAGACATGGATAGGTACCCATACACGTTTCAAGTAGATTTTAGGGGGGTACCACCCCAGGAAGTAGTCAGGTTTACTATCAAACTACTCCCAGGTTTGAGTTTTATTTCCATTAAAACACAATGGATAGCTCTAAATGGTCTAAATGATCTGAAATTTCAGTAATATGATATTTGGATAATTGTATTTATTCTCCCCATCATGTCACTGATGACTTCCCCAGTTCTATTTTTAATGAAATTGGATGGTATCTTCTAAAATATAATAGAATGGCATAATATTAACTAGGTGATAATAAATAGTTAATATTTATTTCACATAATTGATGAACTTTTCCACTACATCGGTTGGGATTCATGGTTTACAAAAATTTACATATGATTGGGATACCACCAATTTAGGGTTAAGGAGGTGGATGCTCTGAAGACTAAATTTCAAATTTAGCATGGGAATTTTTAGTATTTAGTTATTCCATTTAGGTAATTTGTGCTCCCACTTTTTTCATGGAACTAATAAACCTAATCTTTCATCTCTTTTTGGAATCCTTCATGGCCATGTTCGTAAACAATATCATTGTTTATTTAAATATGAAGTTGTAACATGAAGACTATCAAAGATTGTTTTGCATGTTTGGATAGATCATCATTTATATTCCTTGTTTTTCATGTTCAAATTTTTTATTCACGAAGTGAACCGCCTAGGACTTGTGATTTTGAAGGAAGGGGTTTTTCTGGATCGATAGACTCTTAGAGTAATTATATCTTGGGAGCATCCCAAGAAAGTGTTTTAGATTCATATTTTTCTGTTCATGGATATGCAGTATAGTTATTTTTTTGGGGTTCTTGAGGATAGATTATTCATTGATAGCATGGACAAGAAAGGGGGTGATGTTTTAGTGGGATGAGAAGTGGAAGTGTGATTTTTACTAGTATTAGGATCATTAAAAATATCCTCTACCTTGAATCTACCTATTCATAGGAGAGCCCCTATAGTGTTTTATGTTTCTTATGGTGTGTGTCTCAGTTGTGTGATGATGCAGTTTGACTGTGTGATTGCATTTGTATCACAGAACCTATACACTAAATAGCTGAATTGTCCTACCCACAACCTAGAATTGGAAGCTATCATGCATGAACTAAAGACACCATGACATTAACTCTTTGGGTTGAATTTTAAAATATTTTCATATTTTAATATTTGAAGAAAATTTAAACTCTGAGGGACCAGAATCTCATGTAGAGGAGATGGATGGAGTACCTTTTTACTTTTTATTTCAAGATTATGTATACACATGGGAATGGAACCCTTTTCATTGTAGCATTTAGAATAAATCATCTAATGTAGGCAGTTTGGGAATAAGTGTATTAGAGGGTTTTGATAGTCATGTTTACAAATACGATACAAGAAGTGAAGGTGGACCCAGGGAAATTATTATTTTCTATCATGAATGTTACTCCCTCTCTCGTTTAATGAGTTTGAGATGAGTAGGTTTCTAACACCAAGTGACAACATTTTAACAATGCAATAAATAGTGGAGGGACCTTTTATGATTGGTCTCAATCTCTATATCATTTTCTTCTCATCTAAAAGTGGCTAGTTCTTCCCTTGAGGTTGAGATAGGAGGGGATACATGAGACACATCATCCTAGTTGGGTCATTCACCCTTGGGTGATGATGAGGTTTTATTCCTTGATTGGTAGGTATTGGTAGTCTAGGATACGACCAATCATGGTTGATTTTGATTCCAGGTTCCTGACCAACCAAAGGATCAAAGCTAGGCATCAGAGAATATCCATGTTTTGGCAACCACTCCCCATACCAGTGTGGATGTGGGACAATATATCTATGGATATTTCAATAAATCTATCTAAAACATTAGTTTGGAAGGATTCCATATTGGTGATTGTCAAAAACCTAAAAAAAATAATCATATCTTCTAACCACCATGAATTCAGGAAAAAAAATTGAGGACCTTGGACACCAGTATGTTCAAGAGGTTGTCCAGATTTATGGAGTTCCCTTATTGATAGTGTGGGAACAATATTCCCATTTCACATCTCACTTTCGGAAGGGACTCCAGGAGGTATTGGAAATCATGTTGTGGTTGAGCACTACTTATCACAGACATATGGATGACCAGTCTATCTATACCATCCAAACCCTTGAGGAAATTTTATGGGAATGTGTGCTTGCTTTTGGTGCTTCATGGGAAAGGCACCTATCATTTGTTGAGTTTTTATTTTATAATGGCTATAAAGCCTCAACTAGGATGGACCCATTTGATGCATTTTTTGGGATATATTTCCAGTAAATATTTTTCTAGGATAAGATGGTAGAGAGTTCCTTGGTTTGGTAAATCCTCATCGACAAGATGACCCAGATAGTTATGATGATTATAAAAAGGTTAGAGTTGGATCAAAGTTTCTAAAAGTCATATGTCAACCATCATCATCATCTGTTAGAGTTTCAGGTGTTTATATGGGTATTAGTTTATTCAATCCACTATTTTATGGGAAGTCAATTAATGTTGTCATCGCACTATGTCAAACCATTATGATCTATAAAAAATATTAAGAAGGTGGACTACTGGGGTGAGCTGCCACTGCATATGTCCTTGACTCAGGATGTCTTCCACATCTCCCAAATTAATTGATACTATCAAGATCCATACCATGTGTCGGATTGGGAATGTTTAGGGTTAGAGCTTCATGCCACCACAGTGGAGCATCCTACTCATACTATGGATATACAGAACATGGTTCTTCTTAGTATGTTGATCACAATGTTTTATGTGCTCTGGTATATATTTAATGATATTTATGTGGTATGTGACTGATAAGGTTGGATAAGGGAGTAGTGTCCTCACCTTTTCTATTCCATAAAAGAATCAGGACATTATAGGGAGAAATTGGCATAGTGTGGAGGTCGTGACACATTCTAGGTCATTAGTATTTATTCAATTCTATTTTATTTATCCCTTTTTGTAGTTGTTGTTTTTTCAGGTGTTTGGGTTAAAAACCATTGTTTTGGGGACAAATACTATAGTGAACAGTTATGAAATGATTTTTATAAACTATGTTTAAATCATATATGGGATTATATGGTTTTTAAAATATCGGTTTTCATAGTTTGAGAATAGTTTTTCAAACTATAAGACACCCTAGATAAAACCATGAAACCTATTTTGGTTGGAATATAGAACCCACATGATTGGAACACAGTATTCCAAACCATATGGTCTATCCATGTGGTCCATTTTCGATATAAAATAGAACCCACACGCTTATTTCATGGGTTGGATAACCATATGTCCAAACTATACAAACTTATCTAACCAATTAAAATTGTGAAATTAAATTTATTCCATGTTGGGTTTTAATGTTTATTGGATTATTTTTCTACCTCTAGAGTGTTATTCCCTCAACTATTAGCCATTGATATATTCCTTCCTAATCACATAGTGTATTCAATTGGATTATTAGAGTTTAAACTTTAGGTAAGGGGGATTTTTATTTATTTCGTATTCATTTACCCTCTTAAAGCAATTTTCTTCCCTTTTCATGGAGATGTAGAACCCTAGTGGTGTTGTTGGATGAATATAGGGTTATTGATTTTGGTTTCAATTTTTTTTCATACTGATCAGGTGTGAGATTCTTGTTTTTACCTATTATGGTTGGTATTCATAATTGTTGATGATATTTGGAATAAATATGATGTATATGTCCCTGATTATGGGAACATTTCATGGAATACCATTATATTTATAATCACTATTTGGTTATATTATTTAAATTTCAACTAAAATTATTTATATAGGGTGTGCATTCCATGTTTCATTTTTTTGCATTGATTATTTATAGAATTTTTTTTATTTAAAGAGGGTTTTCCTAATAGGGGTATCATGTATGCACCCAAAGTATTTGGTATTGTGGATAAAATAGTAATTATGTGTTTAAATGGATTTCTAAAATGTTTGTAGAAATTGTTATATGTTAGGAAGAGTGTTTTTATAAAATAATGTTGTTTTTTTATTAATTGTATTCTGTCATTAATTTATAGATATATGAACTTGATTTTAATGTGTTTTTACTGAGTACCCCAAGGGTTAACTAGGGTGAAAGATAGGTTGTTTTCTAGGTGACCATGTGATTCTTTTATGAATGACTATTCAAGCATCAAAAGGTTCTGAGGGAGTGTTTAGGCCTCTTAGTAGGAAAACCATCTTCTATTCCAAGGTATTTTATATTCGATCATGTGACCACTTTAAATTTGGCTCAAGGAAGACGATGTGAGATTCCACTGCTTAACAATTAGGTATACAAGTTGACTCACTCACATTATACATTATGGTTATAGAAAATTTGACCATTTCATGATGGAGGTTTGGTTAATATTCTTATTTAATTTTATTTGTTTCATTAATGTGAGGACATGTGTTAGGCCCAGTAGTTCATCTTCTATTTATATGGATAGTTGATGTCGATTCTATTCACCATTATTTATACATATATGGGTTATGTTTAATCATTTGGTTTCTTATGGTATTGTTTATTTAGTTTATCCATATTTGTAAATTGTTTTTTGGAAACCATGTTTTGAATAAAAAAATAAAAATTAATGTTATTTTTATGATTTATCTAGAAATAATTTATTTTTAATGTTTATTAGTTTTCAAATGATTTTTAAACTAGTGTCATAGTTTCATGAGTAAAACCCATAAATAGATTCGCAGTGGAATTGAATGGGATTCCTACCACGTACTATAATTCATCCCTTCCTCTATTTTCAAAGATTTCATTTTAGAGGAAATAGGTAACTATAAGGGTAACATGTTTTAGGGTAAATATTCTTGATTACTTCCATTCAGTGTTTTGTGGAGGAGACCTATTCTCAAATTGGTGGAATAAAGTAGATCAATTTTGGTATTTTTTTCCCATTTCTATTGTATTAGTCCCTTGTTTGGCATTTAATCCATTTTTTTTTGTTTTTTTGTTTATTTTTAGATATCATGTTTATGTCTTGTTGTGGAATGATTGTAATTTATGTATGTCGTTTTTATGGTATCTTATTTTTGGTTGTTTTTTAATATGACGATATTGTTTTGGATATAAGTTTTTATGGATGTTTCATATCGTTTTATCATTGGTGAAATCATTCCCAAGTGATTGTTGGATATGCCTACTGCCTATTTATAGGTTGTGGTGATTTGGAATGAGAATCGGGGAGTGTGGCGAGCCAACACAAGTGATGGTCTTGGTCCAACAAACTTGTTACATTAAAATAGGACCTTGATATATTATCCTTATACTAATATTATCATGTAACTAAACCTTTTTTCTAATGGTATAATCCTATTATAGTGGCATCACACTCGAAAGATAATATAGCCTTCCACCATTTAGCTAATTGTGCAATAGAGGAAAATTTAGACACCCCCAAAGTAAATCATATTAACTATTTCAAGAAGTTATAAGAAACATATATTTAAAATTTTAATATAACGTAATTTTATTTGATATGTTCCAAATTTTATTATTATGTTATGAAAGCATATTTTTTAAAAAAATCGAATTAGAACCTCATTATTCGATATTCATCCAAACTATATGACGTTAAACTTGGTTGTCTTGTCCCACAAGACATTAAAGTGCATGGGTTGTTCATATCATACGACCCCAAACTGTTACTCTACCATCTTGGCTGCACGAAGAAAAACGACATCTCATTGGGGTGTCCTCACATATAAGTCATCATGTTTTGAATCAGTCATCCACCATGATATTTTTCAAAGCCTACACATGGCTTCATTCTTGCAGTGACACACAAATTCTCTATATTGGATTTGTTGCTCCAAAAAACACACCGACACTAAAGGACAAACAATATCCATCAAATTCCACTCCTTTTGGTGCATGGACTAGACCTTAACGAAAATATTTCCCATGTAATTAGTTTCCAACCATGAAATTTTCAATAAAGATGTGTGGCTTTATCCCCATCCTTACAGGATACGTAATAACGCTTGGGAATTTGGTACTCGGCTCCATCCCCAAGTACCTAAAATATTTCATTGTTTCTTTACCCATGGCCTGAACACTGTCGAAATCATGTGGTGGTGTGAGGACCTATTTGGTCCAAATTCAAATCAAGTTTATAATAGCTAAGCCATGTACTTACCTTTGGGGATATACATTAAATTCTCCCATGTCCTCACCTCATGACGTTAAATTGCACATATTTCAAGAACTATGTATTGGTTGATTCCCAGTCTTTAAGGGATATGTAGGAATGCCCGATCATGTTTTCCTCAAGTCCGTCCTCAGGTTCTATTACTCCATCTCCCGACCCCTTGGCCTTGATTATGTCTTAAGATCATGGATGGAGTTGTATTTGGACTTATGTCCTCAATCACATTGGGTTATTCTGCCATGACATACACATTTATCACTTGAGAAACCTTAATCACTTGCATCATTACTGCATGACTTTAAACTACATCGTGTGTTCAAAACTACATCTTACAAGATTACCATATTCATTGTATACATAGGAATAATTAGAAATTTCATCTTCGGGTAAAACCCCATGTTGATGAACCCATTTCCCCTTCTTGTATAGACATATCGACCTCTATTATGCCTCTCCAACATGCTTAGATGCATTGTTGTTTAGGACCTAGAGTGTTGCATTATACATCAACATTATTTCAACTATTTCCACTATTCACATATCTCTTTATTTGGGTTTCCATAATCTATCACATCTGAAAGGACCCCCAAATGGTATGGATTTATAGCCTTAAGGAATTCCTACGACATTAGGCCAATTTACTTGAGGATTTTGAATGACATTATGGGAAAGGTTCCACATTTATAATACGATCAGAAGACATACCTCAGATGTTTGTTCCCATTTCAGGTCACATGATATGGATGATATGTTTTAAACATGATTAACTGTTATCCTCCATCATTATGCCACCCCCATTATGCATTAAATAGTGTTCTTGTGATACTCATCCCATTCCACACCATCATGTTCATGTTGAACTTCAATGCCCTTAGTGTTATCCCTCTGTGCACCTTAGTGCGTAGGGAGGGAGAACCAATTTTGAGAGATCACCCATGGAATTGAAACTTCATCACCTATCATGTGATTCTATGCACTGTAATGATATTCTCTTCCCTTGTTTCCCACACTGATCATTGCTCATGTGGTCTTAGGAATTTGGGTATGGTTTGTGCATTCATGGAAAGTCCACGCCACCTTTTTGGTTCAAACACTATGATATTAAACTAAGATCTATGGTCCCCTATTACAGGCATCATGACATTAAAAAATGTTCATTATATTGTAAATTTGTAATGTGGTGCTGACTATATTGTCTCTAGTGACGTCGGTGGATTTTTGGAACAGCGTGACATATTTTCACTTCTGGAATCTTCCAATTTTGGTCCAACCACTATAACCATAAACTAAGATCCCCTATGTCCTTACTGTATGATACTAAACTACGTCTTCTACGCCCGTGTTTATTAATAATAAATTACACATCCATATGACGTCTTAACATAAGAAGAAGTTTCCCCTTTTCGGTATTGGCTTCCTATCATACCACCTCCAAGAACAATGTGTGGCTTGATTCACATCCTTATGGGATATGAAGTGTTGCCCATACATCCTATCTAAGGTCTAATCATGACCAAATTCACCTCCTTGAACCCCTATGGCCTTGGTTATCCAAGATGTATGTGGTGTGTCATAGACTTCTTTTGTCCTCATTAATGTCGGGTTTATAATAATTGTGCAATGTACTTCCTTTGAGATTATGACTCCATACATGCATCATGTATGATTCTTAAACTATAAAATTATTGTATGAACATCCCAAAATCCTTCATTTGGGTTTTCATTATCATTCACATCTGAAGGTCCCCCCTAATATAATATATTCTAGACCTTAGGTCTTCCCTACAGTGCTAGGAAAATGAACCAAAGGATCTCAAACAAAAAAAAATTCACAAGTACCACACCATAAATATGGTCAAATGTCAACCCTCAATTGTTAATTTCCATTCTTGGATAACATGAAATGCAGGATGTGTTACAAACATGTTGAATAGTTATACTTCATCATCATGAAGCTCCCTTTGAGTCCCAAAAATCTGATAACATGAATAGCATGTTTAAATCCCCTTCCTGTTTTACGTACCCCCGACATCCCTGGTGTTGTAACTCCGAGCATTCACACGTGTCAAGTAGGATTATTATTTCCTCTGATATTTTACACACCTGAAATTTCTTTCCCAACCTTTCACTCTCTCGGTAAAGGCATGAAAACACTCTATTTTTCCTAAACCGAGAATTTCTAACCTCGGTTTAATGGTTTAGAAGGTTAATTTATATATACGAGATGGTGTGACCCATTGATCCTACCATATGACCTTAAACTGTGACACTATCATCCTCACCACATGATGCTAAACTTTTCAAATACCACAAACTTGTTATGGCTTGATTTATGCCCCTTCAGGATACGTAGGTACATTCAGGCATCTGATCCCTAGGTCCAGCCAACTGAATGGTAAACTCCTTGGCATGGCCTTCCTGACCCTAACTTCCCTTTTAGGAACATGTGGTGTGGTGCATACCTCTTTGGTCCTCATTAATGTAATGTTATGAACCACACCACACATTACTCCTTGGGGATACTGATGTCTTTGACAAATCAAATTAAACTCCAGTCCTACCTTAAATATGTTCGGCATGACCCATGATAAATACGAGATGCATCAGATCTATCACTAGAGAGTATTTCCACCACCAACTTCAGTCTATGATAACACTATTCTTAAGAACTACATCTGTATTGATTCTCATTCTTATAGGATTCAATGTGACTCCCAGGAATTTTGTCTTGGGCCTACCCCCTAGATCTTTAACATTCGGGGTTCTTTTCCTGTAATCATGTTCCATAACCCATGACCAAAAACTAGGGGTTCGAAGTCCATTTAACATGATTTTAAACTATTTATTAGTGTCCTAGAAGTACGACCTTAAACTATGTTCAACGTCCTGATCAAATGATGTTAAACTATTTATTATCGTACTCACAAAAAAATGTTAAACTGTGCTCTTATAATCCCCATTTAGATGATGTAAAACTATAGACCTTAGAAGGCCCCTTCTACAGAGGTCCCTCTAAAAAGTAGGCCTGATTTCAATTCAGACAGATACGCTCACCGGGTGTACTTTCATCATAGCGGTGTAATTTAAATAGTGGTTTACATTATCTAAAAAGTCCATCCATCCATAACCATGCTTTCCATGCCCTCTATTTTGGAACCCCATTCCCATTAATGTCTAAAATATTCCCCAAATTGTTAGGATTCTCATTCTTATGTATCACTTACAATCATGGGAAATATTTTTGAGGGACATTAGATGACTCTTCATGTTTGGTCTCATGTTTTCGAATACAGTCAGTAGTTGGCCCTCATTTTCATGTTCCCATTTTAGGTTAATGTGATGCGGGTGATGTGTTTGGAATTTGGTCAAAATGTATCCTCTGTCATCATGCCATCCTCATAGCTTTCCGAATTTTGGGTATCATAATTCTTATTCTCCATTCCCATTTGTTCATATTTTTTCCAGCACCCCTAATGTTACTCCAATCATGTGCTAGAGAATATTGGGAGAGGTTTGTTTGGCTGTTTTGATAATTCTATTCTCTACCCATACCCCCACATTTCTTCCTGAAAAATGAATTGGTGATTCAAACCTTGAATGTCTGGTGATTGGTTGTTGCTCTTGTATTCAAGGGGAATAATTTTGTGGTCATCCTTTGTCCCTCACATCAGCAATGGCCCATGTGAGCTTAGGGATTGATCACTGGATATTTTATATATATGATTGGGATGAAGTTATCAAATTAGATAACAAGACTATTGCATGCAACCAAAATAAACAAGAAAACATGAAATTATTTTTGTGATTTTGTGCAAATTACAACCCCCATGGATTAACCCCTCTAGTAGATGGGTTGACCTATTCAATAGAGTGTACTAGCTCCCCCATTCACTATCTTATAACATCCTGGATATTTTGTCTCATGTTATGCTCCTACACCTCTTCAATAGCAATAGGGCGCAGTTTATCACCCCTAATCCACACCCGATACACATCAACTCGAATAATATCCATATCATGGGATGCTCAACTCATATTTTCCTCATCCTATATCAAATGTGCCTTCAATCATGATATGAGTCCAATTCTATATCATGGAGTGAGTAATGATCATTATCTAATTCCCTTATGTGTTGGATCTCTTGCTCAACATTCTGAGGATTCATGATATTGGTGGACTTCCTCCACTGCCAACTGACACAGAGGTTACGGTTATGTGCCTATTTTTTATATGCCATGTAATCTCAAATGGGTATATGAGGATGAAGGGAGTACACTCCTACAACACATTATTTTTGCATCGTGAATGACGTCTCCCCATCTAGTCTATCCACCCTTCTTGTGGGGTCCCCTTAATGAAGTCCTTGACCAGATTCCATGACTGGCGACATACAACCTTTCTATCCTATTAAACGGAAGTGTTCTTGTCCTGGTCCTCTAGGTCAGAAGGTTTGTATGATGTGAAAAACATAGAAAAATCATCAGTATTTTGCTCTTCAGGTTTCCTATAAAATAGGATGGGTTCCATGTCAGCAGTTTGATCATCATCAATAGATTCCACCTTGATATTCTTAGGTTTTTTCTAGCCTTCCATCCTATCAATTGTCGTTATCGCATTATTCTAGTCATAATGAACATCCTGTACCACGAAAATCAACATTCCTTTCAAAAAATGACCACAGTGATCCTCAACTACAATCTGTGTTATAAACCATGCCATTTAAATAATTGTGCATGTTGAAATACACATATGATAGTTGGCCTGGTTCAATACACAAAAATTACGGGTTCTACGAAGGATAGGACTAACATAGATCAAATATTTGGTCTCTCCCTTGAGAGGATCCTTTTGTAATCCTAGTATATAGACACCCATATATGGTTGGGAACTCCAAATACTTTGATACAACCACCCTGGGTGTTGCAGCCATGATAGATTCCCCAATCACCATAATCACAGGCATTGACCTCGAATCTACATCTACTATCGCGCAGAAACATGTTTTATTTATGAGGTTCTCTTGTAAAGGAAAAATGTCATACTGGAGGGCCTAGATCAGTTGTATGAGGTCTGCAATAAATTGGTTAAGTTTTTACCTCATGATCCTCGGAAAACCCTTCTCGCTTCTATGCTGAAATTTGACCTTCCTCTAAAGGGATTCCCCTGCCAGATTCTTCACCCCATGAGGACTCTTCAAATACTTTGGGTAAGGGGAATAACTCCATTATCTCAGCAGTGGATAACTACAGTGGGACTTTTTGGTTAATTAGTACTCTCACATGGTCCATAATTTTATTCAGAGTGCCCCTAGAATGATCAGTGTCCTCCAGTTTTGTAACATATTGCTCCCCATACAAGTAAGACACCAAAAATATATCCTTGGCTTGACCGATATATGATAGTTTCATCCTGAGGCAGTTGTTGTGATCCCATGAATCTAAAAAATTGTGAATTTTTATGTTGACAGCCCATGTACAATAATCCATGGGAAAGACATCATTCATAGGCATGTCTATGTGGCACAACTACTTCCTGGGATCCTAGGTGTGTATCCTACAAAACCCTATGACTATCCATATTCCCCCGTGAGTCAGTTTAACTGAAGACACCATGTCAACTACTACTGTTTTCCCTCATTTTAGATCAGGCCTTGGAATCACTATCCTAGATACAGCCCCGCCACTATAATGTGCATCAACTCAGCTTCTTCAAGTTGTTCTTGTCTTGTTCTGACCTCAGCATTGAGGCGGAGGATCCACCACGTCTTTAACCTGGAAATTTTGTCACATCAAGAACCCCCCAGTGGAGGCCGACTCCCAGCTCTTGGAATATTCCATGACCAGCCCAAAAGCAATAGTATACAGAGGAAGCCCATTTCATATCTTTTCATCCTCTTGTGTAAACATGATCTACATCATTATCATCACACATGGGTGATCCTCATGGCGTACCCCCATTTAGACTTGTGGGGTTAGTCTCAACATGCATCAGAATTTCCATGTGAAGCGATGCGGGGTATATGGATCACATATGGGACCACAATACACCTATTCCACCAGAACTCCGCCATAGAAGGAGAGTAGGTAGGATTGATACTCCTCAGTTCCCTTCCCATTATCAGTGAATACTCATCTTGGCTACATGAATAGATGTAAATTTAATTCATCCACCTTCCCGACATTATTCAGTGTAATCGGTGGTGTCAACTTGGATAGAAATCTCCCTTTTTAGTTCATAATGTTAGGTTTTAAGTCTTAAATGGGTGGAGAAATAGGGTTTAGATATTCATAGGTTCTAATGTGTGCTCCTATCCAGCACACAAGAAGTGGAGCGGTCTGCATACCCACTATGGACTTTCCCTTTGCTGATGGGCCACAACACTTTCTACATTATAGCCAGCTCTGGTGACCTGAAATTTAAATTCTCCCATACGATATCTATCGATGCCATAATTAATGTTCATGGTCGCATTTATATGTTTATATACTGGTCTAGAAACATCCACCCGTAGAGAAGCGAAAAAATGAACCCAGCCAACCTAACACCCAGTTGATGCTCAGTGCTGACAGTATACCCCCAAATCATCCATTGGATGTCCCCCAATATGTGCTAGTAGGATCTATCATTAATGTAATGAGATCCATCTTGGGGATAAGTATGAGTCCTTTTTGGTAGCTTCTTGGGAACCTCATCCCCTTCAGCAACGTCCCTTGATGGGAGATTTATGAAATGTTCAAACTACTGCTTAAAGTGAACATCCTTCACCGACAGCTTATCTTCACCCAGTAGAAGGTCCATAATTCCTTATCCTTCCATGCTATCTACTCTGGATCCTCCCTCAAATTTTTTATGGGTATTAATTCATCTTACTTCTTACAAAAAATTGGGACACCTGAAATCTAGTGGAGTTCCCAGATGAAAATTCCAACTTCCCCGTGCTGAAGGTGGAATATATTGGGCATTGATGACCACATGCTCAAAAACTCTGATATAATACTCTTTGACTGATCAATTTTGGAATGGGTAGCCCACATAACTTTATATAACCCTACCCACTTTAGCTCTACCTATAAATCTTCATAGGATCCACAGACCCATTAGGACAAGGCTCAACATTCTGTGAAATTTCATCCCTAGCCCAGATCCCACTCATCAGTCTTCCATTTATCTGGTTTCCCCATAGATACCTTTAGAATAGTATTTTATTTTGGGGGAGGTTCCTTGGGATTCATCACATTATCATTTATGTTGCTGGTTTGATTTTACAGACAGTCATCATTAAAAGGCATGTGATCCTCCCATGTATGGACTAGAACAGCCTTGAACCACCGGTGCTGGCACAACGTGCTCCAGAACTAGTAAGATAGTTTTCCCTACATGAAATAGGAGGAAAACATTGTCCCTCTGACCAAAGTCATACAATGGTAGTCTTTTTATGAGTGAATAGCTATTTTGGCTCTCCAATATCAGCTCTGTCAGGGAATTGTGATTGGAGTAGCTTCGCACGCACTAAATGATCCTCAGATTTTTCTCCATTTCATCCTTCCAAGAAGAGCCTACAAGGACCCCATGAGTGAATTATTGGTTGTCCATTCTACCCCCCAAAAGTTTAGTTTCTTCTATTTGGGTTCACAGAGCTCAATCGTAGAGCTCGCTATATAGCATAGTCATAGAGCTTAGTCCCAAAATATCTTGGTAGATCTTGTTTGCATGTTTGGCTCACAGAGCATGCGGCCACAAAGAGAAAGGGCATAATGCACAGTGTAGAGTATACAAGGATAGTGTTATAACAAATTCACTGAGTACCATTGAGAGGCACCGGTATTTTAAATCTGAATCCCAAAGAATGATCGTGGAGTTTATAGAGCGTCGGTAACTGAGAGCTCGAGCACGAGTTTGCAGAAGAATTTGAAGAAATGGGAGGGGTTGTCTCCCTCTATTTATTAGTGATGACCCCTGAGATTCGTGGACTCTCAATCAATTTAATTAATTGTGGCTACCTCTAGAGTGTTCTCAACACATGCATTTCTCACCCGCATCGTAGTTCCACTTTCTGATCTTTAAAAATTTTGGAATTTTTCCTCATAATCCAACCTTTATTTTATCTAAACACCACATTTTGTGGGGGGGGGGATTTGGTTCTAAATTCCATTCCTTGGAAAGAAATACTCAAAGATCACAAAAAATATTAAAAAACTCTACTTCACAAACTAGCTTCACAAATCCCTCCAGCAATATGGATGTCACAATGAGAATGCCTACTCTACTACCACTGTAGAGCAATGTGACGCGTGGCTCAACAACTATGAAACAATTTACTAAAAAAGGATTTTTCGACAATATCTATAGAGGGAGTGATGGTTGAATCTTTTATTATGATAAAATATTAGGATTCTACTTCTTACTATGGAGCATGAATTACTTATTGACATGTCTTTCTCCCTTCACACCATCCTAGAACCTATAAATACCATACTCCCCCATACCAAAAGAACCAATACCCTGATCATTCTCCTTCTGGGATCTCAGATCACAAATCCCCCATTTCATTATGATCAATCAAAAAAATGAATAATCTAATCTACTTGAGCATTGAGAAATCCATTTCCCTTTACTCAAATTTAGTCACTCTTCATGGAGGGATTCCATTCGTAGAGTCTATGGGCCATTTCAAAAGAATGAGAGCCCTTTGGGTACTCAAGAATTATGAAATCCCCCATGATCGGAAATAGACCCTCCAAATACATTTATAATCAATCCTTAATCAGGGTTTCGATTATCTATGAGCCCCTATGCTCAACGAACCCTTATGGTCTATGAGACCTTATACTCTATGAAACCCTATTCTCTATAGGCCCGTAGGCTCGGAGAATCCTTGTGCTTTGTGAATCCCTGTGTTCGAAAAAGTAATTTTATATACAAGGCCTTGTGTTATGTGACCCCCTATAATTTATGAACCCTTTCACCATGATCCATCTTTATTTTCAAAGCCCCTCTATGTGATGCCTCTTTCCCCTCGAACCCTTCTTTCATGCAGCCTTCTAGGATTGTACGAATTTATTTTAATTTCCTTTGGGCAGAACATTATGTAGTGCTGCTTTGCCTCATGATTCTTCGCATAGGAACAATATTTTATATTAATTCTTCGCATATCCACTCTAATGTGATCCCATTAATGGATCACTCCACACCCTCATCTCCATAAGACATTTCCAGTGAATTCACATCAACAAGGGTTAATGTGTGATGTTATGTAAGTATTAGGTGTGGGCAGTGAATCCTCCCTGTCCGAGTAACAAGACGTTAAACTGCCAATCACCCATGTCCATAACAAATGAAATTAAAATATTATCACAACATAAGTGACATTTCAAGAGAGGACCATAAAGGGGATGGTCACCCACACCATCTCACTCCACTATCACACTGAGCATTGTCTCCATGCACTCCTCGAGCAGTCTTTGGGGAATCCTAGGCCAAACTTGATAGGGTGTTCTGGGTATAGCTACCATATCCTCCTAATACATTTGGAACCCTACTCTGGATTCCCTCTTGTTGTAATCCCCATGTTACATCTTTGGTTGTCTGACCATATTTAAGACCTACTCCATTCCTCACAGACACACCTTTCACGATGCGATCGTCTAGTCTTTGTTACCTCTTGACTCTCACACCGAGCATAAATCACATGGCCTTTGAATAAGCATAGACCATGCCATCATCTTTGGTGCACATTATTCTTTAAGCCTCATCCCCCATATCTAAGATATGTGGACTTTGATCTTTTACTTCTCTAAGAAAGGTATGTAGGAATCCTCTTTGAGGTTCAATCCCATCACGCATCAGTCCCGACCACTTCACGTTGTCTCATCCTCGTCTCACATGACACCAAACTGTACCCTTTAAAAAAATATGGGTTTTAATCCATATTTCCAAAGATGAGGTATGTAGAAAGACTCTCAAAGGATCAAATTCAAACACTGTTAAGTATTGGAGGCCCCTTTGGTAGGACGCACATCCTTGGTCCACATTTTAGTGGTGTAAGATTAATTCCTAGTAAGCTAACCATGCGTAAGACCCATACTTAATCCACAATCGTCTAGCTAAAAGTGTCCCTCTTGTGGTGGGCTTCTAAGCACGCAAATCCCCAACACGTCATCAAGTTTCTATCCTTGTATTAATATCTGATTCTATGACCCATCCTAAACTACATGGAATTTGATTCCATGTATCCTTATACAAGGTATGTAGGAAGCCACCTTGATATTCAATACCATCACTCATGTCCCATCCTGGTCTCTCCCTTGGGGAATTGGTTTCGTAATGTCATGCCCTAGGCCGAAGGTTCTACTTCCTTAAGGTCTCATCCATGTATCCATTCTCATTGATTGCCTCCTTAGGGATCCATCACCTTACTAAACTAGGTAGACTTTGATTCCCCTCCACTGGATCCATAGGAATCCTCCCTCAGGTTCAAGCCCAGCATCCCCGTCATCTTCACGTCGGTTCCATCCCATTCGTCTCATCCACTTCATTCAACCATCCATCATCCATCATGATTCCTACTAGGGATACCACATCCTAATTGGATAACTACATTTCCATATGTATAATTCCATGAAAAATCCCTAAACAATCCATAACCATCCAACCTTGAGCCTCCCACTTACGATGGGCCGCTATCCCTATGTAATCCATAGAATGTATTCATGTTTTTAAACATCGTGTACAACCTGATATGATGATTTACCATCTTGAACTGCATGGTTTTTATTCCATTCATTTTAAACAGGGTATCTAGGAAGCCTCCAGAAGGATCAATCCAAGCCAATGGTAATCCTCGGTGTCCCATTGGTCGAGACCCAATCATCCTCAGATCCATCCTCATTTGCTATCATGATCCACCCATATAGTAAACCACTTTGTTTCTCCATCCTAGGGATGTACCCATCTAATCCACTCCCATCAGTGTTCCAATCAGTCAGATCCTTCTCTGCAAGAAATTAAACCCATGGCATACCCCATGTCAAACATTAGAAGCCATGTTAAACCTTTGACAAATTTCTTTGGAATGAAATTCCTCAAACTAGACATGGGATGCCTCTAGCTTCCGCTCCCTCTCCCTCATGAAGCCCTGTCATAAGGGGAATAAATCAATGTGTATCAGGGTTTTAGTTCCCAGACATGCTAGTGTTTCCCAATATGAATACTCCATAGACAGATGGTTTCTTCCCTAATATGACCCCATGTAATGTCCAGATAGAAGTAGTGTAATTAACCTATTTCCACAAAGATATGGAACCGAGAAGAGTTTAATAAACAATGGTTTAATCTTTAAGGGAGACCTGAACTAGGCAATGAATTTTGAGGAAGAATCAGGGATGGAGAGACCAAAATCCTATCATTCCATTTTGATCACGGGGAAAATGTACATAAATAAGTGATAGATTCCCCCATCCTTTGGAAATTAGAAATATGTGGAATTTTTTTGTCCTCTACAGACGGATGCGCTCCCCGGCGAAAGTGTTAGAAACAGATAAAAATGAATATTAATGATTCATGTATAAAAACACATTTTTGGATAATCATTTCGTAGAGTAAGTGGGGATTTAATAAATTATCAGACTGAAAACAGATGATGAAACTATTCGTATGAAATAGAAATGTATCAATTGATTATATATCCCTATATTGTTAGATAGTAAAAATATTCCATAACATTAGGAAAATCATCATGTAAAAAAACATAATCCAATTACCTTCATATCTGGTTAATCAAATGGTCTTTTAAATTATCTTATATTTATTTTTTTGAGGACCTTAACATTCCATTGACCAGTCACATTCTTGTGATCGATGAACTCTATCATAATTTATAAATATTTATGAATTTTTCATATGTATATCACTTCAATTGATATTGATGTTCTCTAAGATAGAAACCTTTTTGTGTGTTCTTCCATATGAATATTTTTAGTTCCATTCAATTTTATGAAGAGTTTGTTTTATCACACTTTTTTATGATGAGTATTTTCAATAATGGAATTATCAAAAATCAAACCTTTGATTTCTAAGTGTGAGATAAAGTCATAAGAAAACTATTTACTTAATGTGGGGAGAATGTAACTCCAAAAAAAAATTCATTGTATTATATATCATATGAATCATGAACCACCATGATTGAGAATCCCTCTAAATATATATCATATATTTAATATCTTTGATATCCTGTGAAACACACGACCCAGAGTAAAGATGAATCGTAATGTAGTATACCATTATAACCTAGTCATTAAATTAGTGAGTATTAATGGTAATAAATAAATATGAATATTATTTGTTTTATAAATATATAAAATAAATTAAAATTATACCAATTTTATATAAATAAAATAATAATCACTTGAGAGAAAAAAAATGTATTCTAAAAAACAATTTTTAAGGAAAATGATTTGGGAGTTTCTTAAAGTGTTATGATAAAATTAATTTATTAAAATTAATTAAAATTTATTTTATAAGATTAAATTAATTTTTTATATAATAATATGAAAATTATCTTTGAGTCAATTTTTGATATTTTTTCAAAATGTTTCATTTTTTATTAACATAAAAAATACTCAATTTTATTTGATTATTGTATTTCTATTTAAATAATTTTAAATGATAAATTATATTACAATTTTTTAAAGGTAGATGTTTAAAATTATAGTATTATAAAT
The DNA here is from genome assembly GCA_963277665.1 of Viscum album. Taxonomy (NCBI): domain Eukaryota; kingdom Viridiplantae; phylum Streptophyta; class Magnoliopsida; order Santalales; family Viscaceae; genus Viscum; species Viscum album. Next base: position 597,755,336 of record OY728127.1, read on the forward strand.
AATATCTATATAATTGGAATAAATTAAATATTAAATTTTTGTATTCAAACCTTCTATACTTATGATATTATTTTCTTGAAACCTAGTTTTTTTATCGCATTTGAAGGTTTTTTAAATAGACTTTTTGCACTACTATAAATTTAATATGGTAAAATTGAATAAATATTATTAATAATACTAATTTATGTATTTTAATAAGTTCTTATTATTTTTTACATTAATGAATAGTTAAAATATTATAATTTAATTACCACAGTTGAGGTAAAAATGTGTTTACCGAGGGTTAAACTAACAAGATAAGGGATAAAATGACATACAAACATCTCTAAAATATATATTATCGACATATTTAGACATTATAATAGATAATTATTTATAATAATAATTTTTTTACCCTTATGGATTTGGAAAATCATTAGTACACCTTGTTCATTTCCATAATTCCAGGTGTGCCACTAAACTCACTTTTAAAAGAATACACACTATGCAAGACTATTCAGACAATAAAAGTTTTTTTTGGGACAATAACTACCCAAATAAAATACTAAAATATATAAAATCACTATATTATAAAAAAAATTAAAAAATAAATCCAGTAATACTTTATGTATAATCCTAAATTGATTGTTCGAGAAGAGGTAAAATTCAAAACAATGCATTTTTGTATCATTTATTCATCAAAGTCTATTAAATTATGACCTTTAATTCATATATAAAAACACCATTATCTCACTTATAATGATATTTTGATATTTTTATTTAATTACATATATCCATATCCTATTCTATCAAATAAAAAATGATAATGTCACTCAGGTGAGTGGAATACTACCGTCTCATGAATGAATGTCAGACTTTTTCAATAAAAACCTTTCACAGTAGGGTATAATGATGGATATAAATTATATACATGTTATTTATAACATAATAATACGTATGGAGTCATTATATGATATATTCCATTATTCATTTCCATTCTGTAGGGGATAAGATAAATTCTCTTCTGTGTAAGGAAGACTGCTACCTCATGGAGCGATGTGATTCATTTTTACACTTATTCTTTACATGGAATGTAATAAGGATACAATTTAGATATATATGTTATATAAATTATATAATTTTTATATTTATGACATATTTATCATTCTTAATATATAATCATTCTATTTTTTCAACTCACTAAATGTTGAAAATTTCTTTCGTGTACGTGTTGACTACCGCCTGAATGAAGTTATGTGACTCCATTTTAATCAACAAAACACATGGTTGATATATAAAAGTATATTTAAATAAATAATATTATATTAATTATATAATTATCATTCTGTAAATATAAATTATTACTTGAGTCCTTTCTATAATGATCCTTGAAAAAAGAAAATGTTGCTCATCTGTACTTATGACCTAGCGGCTTCTTAATCATAACATACTTAATTTCTCAAAAACATTATGTCATGATTGGAATTAAAATTATTATTAATTTATATATATTATAATTAATTATTTATTGTTATTTTTTATTTGTTTATATAATGACCTAATAGGCCAATAATAAGCCTATCGATGTCATTTTTCACACTTAAGTCAAATATCATCAAAACACCCGACATAAACATAATTGATATATTAATTTAACATAACAAGGTAATAAGTGAAACAAAAGTAATAATAAAATTGAATATGGTTATTATAAAACTAAATAATTGATATATGTTTATTATTTATAATAATAAAAAAAATTACGAGACAAGTCAGGCACATGGTAAGGGACTGCATATCAATTTCCCTTTATTGAATAAAATTAAAATGTGATGCACCAAAAAAAAATTTATTGTGTATAATAATTCCCTTTGACTTGTAATATAATTATTAATTAATAATTAAATATTTTTTAGGTTTAAACCAAAATTATTTCAACCATTTTTATTTTTTCTTGAAAATTTTCTATGTGGTTTAGAATTTAGTTACTCAATTTCTTTTCATTAGACTATATTAAAAATTTATTTTCTTAAACATTTTTAGATTAAGTGTGAAAAAAGCATGAGTATATTATAGGGTATTTCCATTTTATTTATTTTTATTTTTATTTGATACCGAAAATATTTTCATTGATTAATCCTCAATTTGACATTATGATCTTGGTTAGAGTTTAATTCACAATCTCACTTAAATATTATTTATTTATATATGAATTTACATTGAAGAAAATCATTTGATAATTGTATAAAAATCCCATTTAATTTTTATTTCTTCAGTTTATTAAATAATTATAATAGAATATTTCCATTTTTCCACTCTTTGGTACTAAAAATGACTGTGAAAATGTTTTTAAGGAGATATTACCTTATTTATCTATTCACTCAAAAATCTCATCTCATCGAAATTCAGGTTTCCTAAAAAAAATTTAAAAAATGTATTTTAAATATCTTAAAAATTATTTATTTATGAGTTATTTAGTCAATTTTTACTATATATAATTGTTTAGGAATATTCATTTCATTTTCCAAACAATTCATGTTCATAATTTACCAAAAAAATGAAAAGAATATTCATTTTAAGGTGTTCTAAATGTATGAAATTTCATTCCCTCATTCCGAATAAATTATTTAAATCTAAAATTGTAATTTTCAAATTTTATTTTCAAATAAATGTATTTTAAAAATATTTTTTGAAATTTTATGTTTAAAAAGTGATTTTCAAAATGAATATAATTTTTTCCTAAAGAATATTTTTAATTATATTCTTATATCATTTAATTTTAGTAAAAACAAAAAACACCATTATTATACATATACACCACTGGGGATATGTGGAATTATTACCCACCTTATTCTTCCACTAGTTATTATATGATTATTTTGACCAATAATTGTTTTTAAATTCACTTCCCTGATTCATTTTTGAAGTCATTAAATTTCTATTCAATTATTAACATTCCTATGATCCATAGACATTAAATTTCCCATGAATATAAATATTATTTAACTAGGGAAATATTATTCCATATACTATATCACATTTATATATATGATGTTTTACTTTAAATGTTACTTGTTTGATATGGGAAATATTTATAATCCTTATTCATTCTTACAACTATGTAATGAAAAGGAATATATTTTATGCATTAAATAAATTATTATATATATGGGGAATGCTTTGGAAATTTAGATATGGGTGAGGGTGATTATATATTTTCTTCATAGACATCAATAGGTCTCATGAGATAAATCAATTGACCAAATAATTTGGGGTTTTACAAAATATATTTAAATTTCCTTGAAGAAGGTCCTAATTGTAGTGGTTTTCTTGATTCATGATATTATAACATAAAATATTTAAGAATTTCTATCACTGAGAAATCGGTTATTATTATTATAAATGAAAATTTCACAAAAATATTATCTCTTGATGAATTTAATTATTATATTAATTATTAAATGGTATTTCTTCTCATATATTTACATTCCCATTTTGATTATTCATTAAATATTAATAATAATCGATTTATTGTTTATATTGACTTTTTTTTAGTTATTTAGCATCCCATATTGTATTTTCCTTATATAATCATGATAACAATATTTTTTATGTTGAATTTCTGTTTAGTTAATTAACATGTATCCTGATTATGCCGATTGATTCATGATAGTATACGTTACACTTAACCCTTTCTGAGCATTTGAGCTCACCCTTATTTTTTTATTTAACAGGAATCCATGAAGTATACTATGATTGATTTGTAAGGATATAATAGAGGGAATAATGTTATTCTTGAAAGAAAAAAATATATTGTAATTTTTCATTCATATATAATATGGGATTCAAAAATGTGAATATTTTACGAAGACAACTAAATAATAGAGTCATTTGGTATGTGATTCCTTTTTTTATGTCAATATAATAATCTAGACACCGGATCTATCCTACTGGGGTCTAGGTCATTACAAGGTGAGAAAAAGGTTTATATGTAATAGGGTTATCTCACCCTAAAAAAACATCTAAGTGAATATCATTCATATCAAATTATATATAATATTAAAGTTTACATTATTATGTTTAGTGATATGAAATACTATAAAAATATCTTTCATTATTTGTATTATTTTCCACTCTGTCCATTATTTTCACTATTTTACTATTTTTTGCAATGATAATTATATGTTGTTTTTTGAAAGTTACTATTAAATTCTTGTAGTATAAATTTCTATCTCACATAGACTCAATATTTAACTTTATGAATAAATTGGAAGCTAAATAAAAATATTGCGATCCTATGAAGATGAATAAATGTAAGATGTTTTTGGAAGAGAATGTTATAGAGGGATCAGAAAGAGTCACCCAATTTTTTGATAATTTATTGAGAGATAAATGTACCATTATATGGGTAGCACTATGATTTGATATATTGGTGAATCATAAAATAATTAAATGTTTAAATGAAATAGAAAGGGTTTGATTATATTTTATTACTCAAGAATCGTGATTTATCTAAAATATAAAAAGGTACATGGTTTTTATAAAGATATAGAGTGATAAGGACAAGAAAGTCCCATTTATTATGTGTACATTTTATGGTCTATTGTTTTAAAAAAGGACTTTTTTTAATTAGGGAAGATGTTATCTACAGGGAAATTATCTATGAATAAAATTAAAACGGATCAGAATCTACCCTATAAAAAAAGAAATTATTTTTATGGTGTTATTTTATAAAATTTACATCAAATATAAATCTCATAAATTTATTAAATGGAGAATATAAAATAATTATATTCCTGAATAAATATGAATTGACACAAAATCCATAAAATATATTACACTAAAGAATACACTATATCAATTAAAAAAGGATAAATTCTACATTATAATTTATCATAACAGTAATGGGGACAGACTCACTTATATATCATCTGAACTGGTATTTTCAAATATGGAAAAGAAGATAATTTTGAATTTTATATTGGGTGAAATTTTATATAAGTATTTCACAAAATTTAAAATTTTAATAATATATAGTTAGTGTCTATCTTTTATGATGTCTAAAATGAGCTTGGTAAAGAACCAAAAAAGTGTGTGTTTGAAACAAGTTGATTTAGAAATAATGGTTCTTTAGAGATTGTGGTAGAAAAAAATGAGACCAAATATTGAAGAATTTAAAAGTGATGAAATTCTATTTAACATTGATAGAATGTATTGAGTGTGAATCAACATTAAGATTTTTAACAAAAGGTTACATTCAATCTAAAGGGATAATTAGTGAGATAAAAATATAGGGATTTCTGGATAAAATAAAGGAGGAAAAATGTAAATTTCTTTCACCTAAATATGAAATAATATTTTTTTACTAATGGTGAAATAGGAAAAATTCTTATTGAATCGATGAATAAAACATATACATCAAAAAACCACATTTTTCTTAAAATATTAAGTATTTTATTGATATTAATAATTTGAAAATATATATGTAAAATAATTGTAACATATATATGATTAGGAATATGGTTAAATATCACTACTAGTTAAGGAATAATAGGAATATAAATTTTATTTATTTGATTTATATTGACTTATATAGTTCCATTACATATACAAGAATGAAAATAAAATGTTACATTATATATTTTATCAATTACTACTGTTCTGTCAAATGAATCATATTAATAAAAATGAATAAATCAATGGAAAAATGTATCATGTGATACAAAATGTGACATGAAATAAAAACTAAAATTATTATCCAAACATTAAGATAATAAAATTGTGTGGAATACATGCTTATTTAAGTCATGAATTAAACAGGGAATAATGAAACAAAAAATCAAGTATATTTCATAATATCTCTGCAATAACTGGTATTTCTGAAAGGGGTAAATTTTTATTAATTATATATAAAATAAAATAATCTTTAAGGGTGAGATATTGTGAACTATTGGAATGGGGTGATCAATGTTATTGTATATGTATAAAATATGACATTGGTACATCCTATAGAATATTTAATATCATTTGGGATTTTTCATGAGATAATTCAAACTATAAATAACCTTATAGTATTTAGAATAAAGTATTATATTCAAAATAAATAAGGGGAATGAGGAAAATATATTGATCTAAGATATTTAAAAATATTTTTTTGTTATTCACGAGTAGTAAATCCTACATTACATAAATAAAAAACATATAAATATTATTAAAAGTGGTGATATAAAGGTTATCAGAAAAAATATAAATAAATATATATGTTAAAATATATAATAAATATCTGAGGAAAATGATGAAAAAGAAACACATTATAGTGTTTCTCAATTATAATTTCATAAGGGAGTCTATAATATTTATTTATAAGGATATGTAAGAGTCTAAGTGCATCAGTCAAAAACTCAATGTTGAAAACATAATGATGAAATTTATGAATAAAATATTATTGGTGATAAATTTTATCTAATAAAATAATGATGAACGATGAGTGTAATGAAAACTGATTTTTTTATTTAAGGGTTTTAATTATATCCTTCTAACAAAATATAATTGAAAAAACATAAAACACATCTATAATATCAACCACGAGAATAATTAACAAATGAAATGAAAAATATAAAAAAAATGATAAACTATCTATTAAAAATATTCACCAATTACTATGTGTTTAATTGAGATCTCTTAGAAGAATCTAGTGTTTTCCTGTTACAAAAATTATACATTATCCTCTAGAATTACTAAATGCTTGAGTTGTACCCTTATTTATTATTATTTAAGAACAAACTCTACAATGGTAAATAAATATTGGATCATGAATGATATTTCTATTTGATAGTATTCTATGTTTTCATTATATAGAAAATTAACAAATTTACAATTACTCAATGATATATAGATATATCCTTGAATAATATTGTTTTATAGATTCATGACCATTCATATTTCATTAAATAGATGATCCTTTGGATCATCTATTATAAATATTATAAAAAAATTTAATTTAGGTAATGTGATAAAAAAAATCCTTTAATAATCAATAATCCATCTACCCATCAGAAACATAATTTTCTACAATATGAATAATATATGATAACAACTGTATGAGAGTTTATTGAATTATATATGATATTTTTCACTATATACAACATGATTTGGTTTGAATAATCACTAGATAATTGATACTATAGTGTGGGGAATATTTTAACATCATTGTTTATGATTCAATGTATATTTTCATAAATATATTACTTTCACTAAATCCTTGAATACATCTTTAAAAACATTACAAATATTTATTAATCCACCCAAACCCCTTTGGATATAATAACCACATAATGTTTTTTAATATTTTGTGAATAAAATGGTTATAAAGTTAATCATTATTTTATGGGTTTTTGTTTGACCCTATAAAAATTTGTAGCATTGAAAAAAATTATTATTTACCTAATAAATAATTATAAGTAGATATAATTTCTAAAAAAATTCATGAAATCTGAAACATTAAATGGGAATGGAATGGTCTTGATTAAGATCACTCGTTTGACTATATTAACAAGTCCAACACAATTTATATAAATATAAATTAATTAATATTTATATAATCCAGTTATCCAAGACATATATTAAAAAATTACATATAACATTCCAGTCTAATTTATCCCGACTCATTCATTCAAAACTATCTAAAATAGACTAAACAAATTGAATGAAAACATCAGATGTTTTTCATCAAAGTACATAAGAACATCTCATGACACAAAAATAAACATAACCATGTATTTAATTAGTATAATTAAACTGATGAACTCTGTATCATATTTTCCATAAAATTTAATTAATCCCATATTGGTTAACTCAACTAATTACATTACTATCAACATATCCAACTACCATTGATTAACTCAACTATAGATCTAGTGTAAGAAGTATATCACTGTATAAAGGTTCACATGTTAATTATCCTACCAAAATATATAAAGGGAGATTAATATGATGTATATAACCCAATATATATCATTTGACATATGATATTCTGTGTGAAATACATGAAGTGTAAGTTGAGAGGTTAATCCTCCATATATTATCTCCCAAGACTTTACTATATCATATAAAATCTTTTACTCAAAAAATTATTCATATATCATTAAAAAATACAATAACACATGTTGGTCATCATTTATAGTAAACTCAACGGTATAATTTGAGTCTTTTTACCATTAAAATATTTATGTAATATATTATTTGAAAATGAATGAAGGATAAATAAGGTTTTCCATTATGATAAAACCTAATTGGATTAAAGAGAAATCTAAATTCACATAGTGGTGGGAGAAATCATTAATATCCATACCAAGATCCGAATTAGATAAAATAAAATGATAAAATGATAAAATAATCATCCATTAATATAATTCGCCGGCCATAAAACATTACATAATCCTGAATTAAATGAATAATTCACATAGAGGATCTTTACAGGTTTAGAGTTTTAGATAATTTGGTCATAACTATTAAATCTCAAAATATTACAAAGTAGACACTTCTACAAAGTTTACATAAATTAAAAACTCTTTAAAATAAATATGTCTAGTTTCATGTTTTAGATAGCATGTCTTTCCTTGATCCCATCCTTGACCCTATTCATCTTTAAGTCCAGTGGAAAACATTTCAAAAACGTGGGATGATCATAAATAGCTCATTAAGGGATATAAAAATATGGAAAGGAAACATGAGTACATGCATACATAATAATCAATGAAATCATACTTTACTCATAAAAGAAAATCACTTTACCATACCTCATCAAATCATGAATAAAACATAGAAATCATAAGGCATAAAAGTAACTTGAGGCATTCATAACATTCTTACGTAGGGAGTAACCCTCTTGGTTACGTTTGGAATACCCATCACAGTATATCCCCTAAATCTCTTCGGAGAAACCTTAACGTTTAACTCCTTCACGTTACCCAATGCATTGGAGAGCTATATCGGGCTCACCCGCCCTTAGTTTATCACGGAACCACCCGTCTTCATAACAATTCCCAAGAACCATAACATAATCATAGCACATAACTTAAGCATGAAGTAAAGATAACATTCCCACATTCCAATAACAATATAACATTTTAAGATATTCAAATAATGAATCTATTCTAAAAACCATTTTCAAAACCATTTAAAACATTTAATAAAGAGATATTTAAATCAAAGTGTCCCATACCACCTTGAAGAATTTAACATTTTAATCCATTAATATTCATATAAATAAATCCTTAAAACCATTTTGAAAACATGTATATTAATAAGAACAAATCATTAAAACATTTAAAGCGATATTTTGGTTAAAGGGTTTTTACCCAAATTAGAGACACTTGAATACAATAATTGAGGAATAATATTTAATCAAAACTTTATAATATCATGAGAATAAATGGATTCATGATATAATATTCTAAAGTACAGTATATACACCATATAAGAGTGAATTGGTTCATAGCAACAATGAAGTCTCAATAGAAATGTTAAATGTGATGAAATCCCTTATAAAGAACGTATCCCTAAATTAAGGATAAATCAATCTCAAAATTATGTGTAAAAAATATTAATACACCAAATATAAGTGGATATTAAGAGTAAAACAATAAAAGGTCATTCAAACATATTCAAAGGATGAAATATTCAATAACTACATGTTGAACCCAAAGAAATCGAAATTGGGTTAAAAAGTTCCCTTGGTAAAATTCGACAGCATAACGGCGTCACTTCAAAATTCAGAAAATGAGTTGATGAGAGATAAAAAGGGTATATCATCACTTGGAAATAAAATTTACATAAATAATTATATAGAATAACATATACCAACATAATATTATGTGAATTAAAAGACATAACAAAAGAAGTCTTTTAAAAAGAGGAGGGTGAAAGGTTCCCTTACCAACTTGGGTAACTTTCGAAACGTACACCCCATTGAAGAAGATTCATACAATGAATATGTAAATACCCAAAAATGGAATTATATTACAAAATGAGTATAATAATTGTAAGTACATACACCTCTCAAAGGAAATGGTGGAAAATGTAGCATAAATATCACGGGAATAAAAGTGACATGAAAAATCCCTTACGAAAACTCGGCAGCCTAACGGTGCCACTTAAAACTTCAAAAATGGATTGATGAGATCAAATAGGGTCTCTCATCAAATTAAAATAAAATTTACAGCATGAGTAATATAAAGTAACATCCCCCAACATAAAAAAGAGGTTCTTAAAAGAAGTGACATAAAGGAGAGTACTTAAAAAGAAAGGGAGGGGTAAGATCCCTTACGAAAATTCTGCAGCCTAACGGCGCCACTCAAAACTTCCAAAATGGATTGATGAGAGAAAATAGGGTCTCTCATCATATTAACATAAAAACTAAAGTAAGATTAATATAAAATAACATCCCAATAATATGAAATATGAACTTAAAAGGAATGACATAAAAGAGTGTACTTAAAAAGAAAGGGAGGAGTAGGGTCCCTTACCTCGTGTCCGACATGAATCAATCATTCTTTAATCTCCTGAATAATAAAATTTGGTAAATTTATAATTGTTTAAGGACATACTTTAAATATTATTATTCAGTTCATATCACATATTATAATGTTATAATAATTTTTTAATAAAGTGAGTTCATATTAGACGTTTTTGTCGATGTTCGGTACAATAGTAAAAATTGAACTTGTTTGAAAATGATTGTCCATGTAGTTATAAGTAAATCATATCAAAAATAGTATTAATGATTTAAATATCATATATATCTATTAAAAATTCATTTTATACTACTCCATAACATTTGGAGATAAAAATAAATGAAATGCACCGTTCATGGAGACGGTAGTCCGTACGTACGCATGAACGGTACTTTCATTTCTTTGTCATATTAATGGAATTGAAAATAATTCAGAGATATATATTATAATTACAGTATAATATATATGTTATATAGGTCACATATGTTCATTAATTTCATTCTTTATACATTCCATGTATTTCATGAATGAGTCACATCACTTGAAGGGGTGGTATTCCACACTTCCTCGTATGAAATTGTCGCATTTGCACAACATGAAAAGAAAAAAGGCATGTTTTGAATATAAAATTCAGAAGCATATAGAAAACATAAATAACATATATATCATATATAAAATATATTGACATCATAATGGACACCATGAAAGGTGTTAAGAGGATATTGAACAATCATCGTTTCGTGAGGCAGAAATTCACCATCCATAGAAACAGTATGTTCTTTAACCATTAGATGAAGGTGTGTGTAAGTGTAGCTCGAATCCTTCACATAACAACATTCTATTATATTGAAGATACTGGTGTTGTTTCAAAATAAAGTAATAAAAAGAGTTTAGGGGTTTGGAGAAGCAAAATAAAACAAAATAACACAAAGGAATACATTACCTTTAAATCAGGTAACTCTTTTTTATTTGAGCTCAAAGGCTTCCTTGAAAAGGATTCTGGAAAAAAGTGAGGCTTAAATGATAAATATAGGGATTTTTAGAGAATAAATGGGTAGGTTTTGTCTGAGCCTAATGCTTGAGTGGTGTGTGTAAGGTGGTAGAGGTGGGGGCCTTTTATAAGAGGAGAGGAGGGGAACTCTTGGAAAGTTATAAAATATTACATTATTAAAGAATTATTTTTTGATTTTATAGGTCCCAAATTGATATATTTCGAGGATAAGGTGATATTTTTTCTAAATACACCCATCCAACAGGTTTGTGACAAATTTAGGTCTTAGATTTTACATTATCTTTTCATTTTATTTAAATCGTTAAATAATGAGGTAATCGCTGCATCATCATGGTGTCTTATATAATTTAATTTATTTGGTGTATAAAAATTAAAAAAAATATAATGATGTAGGAAATATTTTTAAATTTCTAATAAATATTTATAGTCAAAAATATTACTTGTATAACCCCATATAAAAATTGTTTTAGTAAAACAACACATGTTTGTGACATTTTAACATTAAATTTAAATAAAAAGGTATTAATGTCATTTTCCATCCAAAGTGGCTCCATGGGGTCCCCAAGATGACCCATGGATTGTCGTGGTCGGCCATGACTCATCCAATAAGGGTAGGACATGTGTAATGGTTATTTCATATTATTAAAACATTATTTTTACCTTCAACTACACTAATTACCTCTAATCACGATTAAAACTTAAAAGTTACTATTCACCAAAAAATTATTTTAATCTCATTGAACCAAATTTGAATTCCTAATGAAAACCATGCATGTTAGATTTTTGAAATTAAAATCACTTAATTGGTAAAGTTTCATTTAATTTAAAAATTAGTTTTTAAACTACCACTTAGTGGTTTCACTATTCATCAAAAATTGAAGTTTTTCAGAAAAATAGAAAAAATTCACCCTAATCTATATTTTATATTCTGAATTCAAAAATGATATCTATTTTAAAAAAATAAAAACATATAAGTTTCATTAATTAATTTAATAATTAACTCCCGCTGTCAAAACAAATAGCGTGTTTTTAAGAAACAATATCTATTAAAAGATTGACACTATTTTAAGTCCAATTTCAAAGAGAAATTAGTTCCAATGACCACTATTGGATTAAATGGTAAAAATATATTTTAATTTCACTTTAAAACCAATTCAAAAGATAATCTAATCATATAAATAAATTAGATTAAAAAGAGGTTTTTAATTAAAATACAACATTTTCACTTTTCATTAAAAAAATGAACTTTATCAGAAAAATACCAAAAAATTACAAAAAGTCAATTTTGATGTCCCTATTATAAAGTAGAATTTTATTTTTTCAAATATAACACATAAAATTGTCAAAAAGTGTATTTAAAATTTGTTCGTCATCAAAAGGCGGTTAATCGACCTTTTAAAGAATATTAGAATGTTTACGCCAAAAATTTGATTCTTTCGCATTTTTAATCCTCTAACATTTATTGTAAAAAGTAAAAATATTTGAAAAACATATATAATCATTTTGTAGTAAGTTCCCGTTATTACAACAGCTAGGTGTTAACTACCATTTAAAATAAAATTATTTTATTATTAGAGTGCAACGTACGATTCCCAAAAAACTCGTTGTTGCGTATTGGGTACGCCATCGAGAATATCATTCCCTTTAAATTAATATTAATATTTTATTCAAAAAAATATGGATAAATATGAAAATGTCATATTCATTATTTACCTGGGGTGTTACATCCTTCCCCCCTTTTTGGAATTGCGTCCTAGCAATTTTAAAATTGGGCTTGGAATCTTCATTGCAAATCCCACATCAGAAACAAGAGTGAGTAAAACTATCACTTTAAAATAAAGAAAGAGAAGTACAATGGTCACCCGAGTTACCCCATACTAGGATTCCATGTAGGAAAACATGTACATGGAGGAAAAAACAAAGGGTCATGTTCTGAGGGAGAGTGATAGTAAACATGTCTAGGAGAATGTTAACCATATGAAAATCACAAACTTGTGATGGGTTAAACGGTATTCAATTCCCTAGTAGGAAAAGTTAACAGACAACATTTTTGTTTTAAGTTATTCTTCATTGAGGAATTTATTTTTGAGCTTAACTAAATCATAATGAAACATACTTACTTGTCAAGTAGACTTTCAAATTTTACTAGATTCCTTAATGAAACTCATATTTTCTCCAAAAGATGAGTATTTTAGAAGACTTGTTCGCATTAAGAGTACTATAATCAACTTCTTGAGAATCACCTAATCCCCAAAAGAGAACTATATATTTACCATGTCTTTAGACAAAATCCAAAACCAAAATTGTTAGTATGAGATCAAATAATCCACAAAAGTATAATCCTTTATAAAAAGAAAATCTATTCTTATTCTCCAAAATTTGTCTAAAAAACCCAAAGTTCAACGAAGACCATTCAATAAATAATTTTCCATAAAATTCTTCAAATAAACCATACTAAGATTGAAACACAAATATTTGATGGATTTAATCACACAGTCTTCCAAGGTACAAATTTAATTTTATCTCCAAATAACATCAGTTGCTCCTAAATTCTCATATTGAAAAGTAATTGACCTAATCACATATCCTCGATGATAGGTTAATCATATCCATAGATAACCCAAAATTAACTTACTCTTGATTCCTAAAATCATTTAACTAAAAATGAATTAGTCAAACTAACAAGGGACTTCACGTAGTCCAGGGGTAGGCGATAAATAACAGTCGCACTTTGGTTGTGGGTTCGATTTCTGCAGCTTTGTCCGATGGGATGGGTTGTCACACAGTCTGCGTGTTGTCCTTTTTCCAAAACTATATAATTCTTCAAACATTCCCCAAAACGAGAAAAAAACTTCAAAAATAATCATAACATATTTTAACATCAAGTTTATCTCATGCCTTTCATTTTCTATCATAATATAAAGTAACCCATAATTACCTCAAAAGTAAGGATCATATAAACCCTAATGGTTACCTTTATAATTATTACCTGAACTTCCACATCAATTGGTCATCTCATACATGATACATTACAGAACATACCAAGGTACAATTGGTTCATCATGACTCCTTGATAGTTGGTTTAGAACTACCACCAGTGTCCTCATTGAATCCCCCATTTCATCCAGTCTCTTAATCAGAGAACCACCACGGTTTCCTTCAAACCTATTGTCACTTTGGTTCCTGCTAGATCTATCCATTTACTAAAAATAGAAATGTCAGTGTGAGTATATCAACAAAACCATCATGTACTAATGAGGAATATTAACACTAAGATATAATTACTCATTCACTTTATCTAAAACTAGGACTCTTTCTGAAATCTTAACCATTATGGTAATGTCACTTATGCCTAGAGAATACCCTAACCTCTAAAGTTATCTAAACCGACCTCTGATACCAACTATAAGGCATCGGCCTTAAAACATTACATAATCATGAATTAAATGAATAATTCACATAGAGGATCTTTTCAAGATTAGAGTTTTAGAGAATTAGGTCATAACTATTAAATATCAAAATATTACAAAGTATACACTTCTAATAAGTTTACATAAAATAAAAACTCTTTAAAAGAAACATGTCTAGTTCCATGTTTTAGATATCATGTCTTTCCCTGATCCCATCCTTGACCCTATTCATATTTAAGTCCGGTGGAAAACATTTCAAAAACATGGGATGAGCATAAAAAGCTCAGTAAGGGATATAAAAATATGGAAAGGAAACATGAGTACATGTATACATAAGAATTAATGAAATCATACTTTACTCATAAAACAAAAGCACTTTAACATACCTCATCAAATCATGAATAAAACCTATAAATCATAAGGAGTAAAGGTAACTTGAGGCATTCATAACATTTTACGTAGGGATTAACCCTCTTCATTACTTTTGGAATACCCATCACAGTATATCCCCTAAATCTCTTCGGAGAAACCTTAACGTTTAACTCCTTCGCGTTACCAAATGCATTGGAGAGCTATATCGGGATCACCCGCCATTAGTTTATCACAGAACAACCTATCTTCATAACAATGCCCAAAAACCATAACATAATCATAGCACATAACTTAATCATAAAGGAAAGATAACATTCCCACATTTAAATAACAATATAACATTTTAAGATATTGAAATAATGAATCCATTCTGAAAACCATTTTTCAAACCCATTTAAAACATTTAATAAAGATATTTTTAAATCAATGTGTCCCATACCACCTTGAAGCTTTTAAAATTTTAAACCATTAATATCAATATAAATAAATCCGTAAAACCATTTTGAAAACATGGATATTTATAAGAACAAATCTTTAAAACATTTAAAGCGATATTTTGGTTAATGGGTTTTTACCAAAATTAGAGACACTTAAAAACAATAATTGAGGAATAACATTTAATCATAACATTATAATATCATGAGAATAAATGGATTCATGATATAATATTCCAAAGGATAGTATATACACCATATAAGAGTGAATTGGTTCATAACAACAATGAAGTCTCAATAGAAATGTAAAATGTGATGAAATCCCTTATAAAGAAGGTATCCTTAAATTAAGGATAAATCAATCTCAAAATTATGTGTGAAAAATATAAATATACCCAATATAGGTTGATATTAAGTTTAAAGCAATATAATTTCATTCACACTTATTCAAAGGATGACATATTCAATAACAATATGTTGAACCCAAAGAAATCGAAATTGGGTTTAAAAGTTCCCTTGGTAAAATTTGACAGCCTAACGGCATCACTTCGCAATTCAAGAAAATGAGTTGATGAGAGATAAAAAGGGTATCTCATCACTTGGAAATAAAATTTAAATCAATAATGATATATAAGAACATATCCCAACATAATATTATGTGAATTAAAATACATAACAAAATAAGTCTTTTAAAAGAGGAGGGTGAAAGGTTCCCTTACCGACTTGGGTAACTTTCGAAACGTACACCCCATTGAAGAAGTGTCATATAATGAATATGTAAATACCCATAAATGGAATTATATTACCAAATGAGTATAATAATGGGCCGTAAATACACCACTCAATGGAAATGGTGGAAAATGTAGCATAAATCTCACGGGAATAAAAGTGAGATGAAAAATCCCTTACGAAAACTCGGCAGCCTAACGATGCCACTTAAAACATCAAAAATGGATTGATGAGATCATATAGGGTCTCTCATCATATTAAAATATAATTTTCATCAATAGTAACATAAAATAGCATCCCCTAACATAACAAAGATTTGCTTAAAAGAAGTGACATAAAGGAGAGTACTTAAAAAGAAAGGGAGGGGTAAGATCCCTTACGAAAATTCTGCAGCCTAACGGCGCCACTCAAAACTTCCAAAATGGATTGATGAGAGAAAATAAGTTCTATCATCATATTGACAAAAAAATTACAGTAAGATTAATATAAAATAACATCCCAATCATAATAAATATTAACTTAAAAGGAATTACATAAAATAGTGTACTTAAAAAGAAAGAGAGGTGTAGGATCTCTTACCTCGTGTCCGACATGAATCAATCATTCTTTAATCTCCTGAATAATAAAATTTGGTAAATTTATAATTTTTTAAGGGCATCCTTAAAATATTATTATTCAGTTCATATCACATATTATAATGTTATAATAATTTGTTAATAAAGTGAGTTCATATCAGACGTTTTCGTCGATGTTCGGTACATGAGTAAAAATTGAACTTGTTTGAAAATGATTGTCCATTTAGTTATAAGTAAATCATCTCCAGAATAGTATTAATGATTTAAATATCATATATATACATTAAAAATTCATTTTATACTACTCCATAACATTTGGAGATAAAAAGAAATGAAATGCACCGTTCATGGAGACGGTAGTCCGTACGTACGCATCAACGCTACTTTCATTTCTTTGTCATATTAATGGAATTAAAAATAATTGAGAGGTATATATATTATAATTAAATTATAATATATATGTTATAAATGTCACATATGTTCATTGATTTCATTATTTATACATTCCATGTATTGCATTAACGAGTCACATCACTTGAGGGGGTGGTAGTCCACACTTCCTCGTATGAAATTATCGCATTTGCAAAACATGAAATGCATAAAGGCATGTTTTAAATATAAAATTCAGAAGCATATAGAAAAAATAAATACCATATATATCATATATAAAATATAGTGACATCATAATGGCCACCATGAATGGTGTTAATAGGATATTGAACAATCATCGTTTCGTGAGGCAGAAATTCGCCATCCACAGAAACATTATGTTCTTTAACCATTAGACGAAGGTGTGTGTAAGTGTAGATCTAATACATCACATAAATACATTCTAGTATATTGAAGATACTGGTTTTGTTACAAAATAAAGGAATAAAAAGAGTTTAGGGGTTCGGAGAAGAAAAATAAAACAAAAGAACACAAGGGAAGACATTACCTTTAAATCGGGTAACTCTTTTTTATTTGAGCTCAAAGGCTTCCTTGGAAAGGATTCTGCCCAAACGTGAGACTTCAAAGATGAATATAGTGATGTGTGGGGATGAAATGGGAAGGGGTTGGCCGACCCAAAGTCTTGAGAGGTTTTTCTAAGGTGGTAGAGGTGGGGGCCTTTTATAAGAGGAGAGGAGGGGCACTCTTGGAAAGTTATAAAATATTACTTTATTATCTAATATTTTTTCGGATTTTAATGGTCCCAAAAGAATATATTTCTAGGATAAGGTGATAAGTTTTCTAAATCCACCCATACAATATGTTTGTGACAAATTTATGTCTTAGATTTTACATTATCTTTTCATTTTATTTTAATAGTTAAATAATGAGTTAATCGCTGCATCATCACAGTGTCATATATAATTTAATTTATTTAGTGTCTAAAAATTATAAAAAAAATATCATGATGTAGGAAATATTTTTATCTTTCTAATGAATATTTATAGTGATAAATATGACTTGTATAACCCCATTTAAATATTGTTTTAGTAAAAAAACACATGTTTATGACATTTTAACTTTAAATTTAAATAAAAAAGTATTAATGTCATTTTCCTACCAAAGTGGCTCCATGGGGTCCCCAAGTTGACCCATGGATTTTAGTGGTCAGCCATGACTTATCCAATAAGGGTAGGACATGTTTCATGGTCATTTCATATTATTAAAACATTATTTTTACCTTAAACTACACTAATTACCTCTAATCGCGATTAAAACTTAAAAGTTAGTATTCACCAAAAAATTATTTTAATATCATTGAACCACATTTTACTTCCTAATGACAACCATTTATGTCGTATTTTTTAAATTCAAATCACAGAAGCGGTAAAGTTTCATTTAAATGAAAAATCAGTTTTTAAACTACCACTTAGTGGTTTCACTATTCATCTAAAATTGATGTTTTTCAGAAAAATACCAAAAATTCTCCCTAAGCTATATTTGATATTCCAAATTCAAAAATTATGTCTATTTTATAAAATTAAAAACTTATAAGTTCCATTAATTAATTCCTGCTATAAAAACAAATAGTGTGTTTTTAAGAAACAATATCTATTAAAAGATTGACACTAGTTTAAGTCCAATTTCAAAGAGAAATTAGTTCTAATGACCACTATTGGATTAAATGGTAAAAATATATTCTAATTTCACTTTAAAACCAATTCAAAATATAATATAATCATATAAATAAATTATATTAAAAAGAGGTTTTGAATTAAAATACAACATTTTCACTATTCATTAAAAAATGAACTTTATCGGAAAAATACCAACAAATTACACAAAGTAAATATTGATGTCCCAATTATAAATAAGAATTTTATTTTGTCAAATATAACACATAAAATTGTCAAAAAGTGGATTTAAAAGTGGTTCGCCATCAAAAGGTATTTAGTCGACCTTTTAAAGAATATTAGAATGTTTACGCTTAAAATTGGATTCGTTTGCATTTTTAATCCTCTAGCATTTATTGTAAAAAGAAAAAATATTTGACAAACATATATAATAATTTTGTAGT
This sequence comes from Viscum album, assembly GCA_963277665.1. NCBI lineage: Eukaryota > Viridiplantae > Streptophyta > Magnoliopsida > Santalales > Viscaceae > Viscum > Viscum album. The sequence goes on from OY728127.1 coordinate 597,774,867, forward strand.
TAGTTCCCGTTATTAAAACGGCTAGGTGTTAACTACCATTTAAAATAAAATTATTTTATTATTAGAGTGCAACATAAGATTCCCAAAAAACTTGTTGTTGCGTATTGGGTACGCCATCGAGCATAGTGTTCCCTTTAAATTAATATTAATATTTTATTCAAAAAATATTGATAAATATGAAAATTTCATATTCTTTATTTACCTGGGGTGTTACAATTAATACCTTATTATCAATGATTTAGATCTTTCTCAGAAGGAAGTTTGATCTTGTTTCACTAAAAACAAAAAAGTGGGTTTTAACTCTGCTGTAATACACTAGAATTTATAATCACTGAATAATTTGGTAAGACCTAAATTATATGAATTGTGTGATAGAACATTTTTAAATGAAAATATAGAATTGATTTAGTGAGAGATTTATATATATTAAATTGATCTCTATTATCCAATGAATTGATCAAAATTCATTATATAAGAGACATACATCAAATGAAAATTCCTATTGATATTTATAAAATTACATATGTTATGAAATAATATAACTATTTAGATCACCTTCATTAGTTATTATGAACACTTTATACTTGGTATTCAATTTTAATTTAAACATCATAAGATGATGATATTAATACTAAATAATACATGAAAATCAAATAAAAATTGTTTTCTATATGGAATCTCATACAATTCTCACATACACCATGACTTGTTTTAATACACTATAAACAATGATCGACTATATTGTGATGAACATGACATAACTATGTTCTCTAATTTAGTAGAAAATTTCCAATAACTATACAGATTCACCAAATATTTATATACTTTATGAAAAACATCAAAACTCATTTTTAATCCATCTCAACACCTTTGTACACAATAATCATGATCACTCTAATAATTTATTCAAAAACATTATAAAAAAATAAATCCTCATTCAAATACCATATGTTTGAAATTTCGGTACATTATAGTGTTGAAAATAATTAAAAATTACCTAATCTATCAATTACATTCATAAAACAAAGGGGTATTTCATTATATTGATCAAACACATTCATATATCTATATAATCAAATTTCGAACAGTATGAATCAGATAAATTCTATGAATGATTTCATATTCCATTATTATAAGAAATTGTTTTTCCATTAGAACAAATATCATTTCAATATTTTATGGGTCTTATCATACATTCATGGTTACGTAAAATAGATTGACCAACATAAATTAATTCGTCGCGTGTTATTCATAGAAGTATTGGAGAAAATTACATGTTGATCCACTAAGCATAGCCATGAATTTCCTCAGTCTAACTCAATCATGGGCCCTGGTATCATACTATTTCTTAAATAGTAAATATCTATTCATGTTTAAACTAGATTAAGGACATGCTAAACAATATACTCAACCACCCAATAATTACCTCTTCTTCATGTCTAGTATAAAGAATATATCAAATTAAAAAAAATTACCTAATACATATCTTATCAACCATAGGTAACGGGGATTCCTATTTAGAATAATCCCCAATGTGTATAAATTACCACATGAAATTTCATGTGGGATACTTTAATTGAAATGTATAAATAATAAGTCTCAACATATTATTTAATGTTTACAATTTGTAGTATATGTGAGACTTCTACTCATGTTAATATTATCATATCATCATAACCAATAATAATCCACGATAATCATCAATTAGTGAAAAATAAAGTTCCTTATTTTTATGGTATATTATCATTACATTTTTTATGTAATATATGCACCACACATGAATGAATAATAAAAATATACTTCCTTTATTAAAACATTCTTATTAAATTTAAGACCATTACATCTAATATGTTGTGTATCTAATACCGAGAGATTCATCATGACCTCATAAATTTGTAGAATTAACTATTTTTAAATATAATTGATAAATTATATTATATTTCCACCAAAAATATATTTATATTTTCACTCACAATGATCTATCAAATTATAAAACATTTTTAATGAATATTTTTGGTTCTTTAGTGTGATTGAGTTTTCTTATCCAGATCAATGGATCCAATGTTTTCACTAAAAATTTGTATTAATCCATCAATTTTTGGAAGTAACCAATGAATTTTAAGGAAATAAATTATATAAATAGATTCATTACATCAAATGATAAAATTATGGATTATTCATTTTATAGTCCTCCACGGAGGCCAGTTCAGAACTCTTTTAGTTGAATCCACCAACTATGGGGAATAACACTAATCATAATTAAGATAGCATGTCATGTTTTTATATAGGAATATAAAATAGTGTAACCATTAATAATGAGGTCATCAGTAACTTCATACACAATGAGAATATCCTTACTAATTCTTATTTTCAAAAGTATATTCTTGATAAAAGTCTGGTGATACACACCATGATTAGATTAAAATATATTTTTATACTCAATGAATAAACCATATTTGGGTTCGTAACATAGAATAGTTTAATTATCCTAAAATGTATTTATAAGATATCATATACTTCCTTTTAAAATATTTATAATGATCAATAATCTTCTAAATATTCATTCCTGGAAACATTGGTAAATATACCTTCTATGTGCTTCCATGGATAAATATATTTATCACAATATTAAAATATGTGTTTTGACTCAATCCAAGCAACAACTTTCATTTATGGTTTTATATATTACAACCCAACATATATGTTGCTTCACCCATATTTTTTATTTAGAATAATATTTCAAACAACATCACCATATAAGGTAATGTAAATATATCTTTTTTGATAAATAGTATGTCATCCACATTCAATATTAGAATTACCACCACAATACCACTAACCCATTATTAGATATAAGATTCATTTTCATTCTTCATGATACCAAACTATTTTATGGAATAAAAAAAATGATATTCCATCTTTAATAAGCTTACTTAATTCTATAAATTTAACATTACTAATAGTAAAACATATCATTTTAATTTTATGCTTTAAATCCATTTGGCTATCTCATGTAAATTTCCTTGAATAAATTCCCATCATGTAAAGCTGATTTGAGAATAATTTGATATATATGATAATCACAATGAGTTTTTTTGAAAACTATTAGACCAATTATAATTGAACAGTCCCCAATATATTATAAAATAATTACAATAGATAGAAGGAAGTTATTTTACATTTGTATCTTTGAAAAGGATGAATCTAATCAATATGGAGTGTGTTAGAAAAAAATTCACCCAAAAACAATTTGGATTCCGAAGAAGTGGTGAAACCACAAGGGATATAAAGGCACCCAATGACATATCCATTATGATCCTTATAAATATCATCAAAAAAAAGATGAATTTTTTCTGATAAAATCTCCATGATAATTGCATTCATACCAACCAAAAAATAGAGAGTTCAATAAGAACTGAAACGTTCCCCATAGAAGAGGTAAGATTCCTTGAATATTTGTGCACAAAAACTAAGGGATGTCCTGAAATGATTTATTTTATTTTTAATTTTGCTATGATTTAGAATCTGGGTCTTCCATGAAAACATCTATAGTGGATGAATGAATATTTGACGATTTATGTTCATTGATAATCATGTTCCTGGAAAATTTACTCATAGGAGACCCATGAAATATCTATCTATTACTGAGATATAAAGGTGTTGAAGAAGGACTTTAGGTTTTATATGATTGAAACAATATTCAAGGGATAAATCAAAAAAATATCAACCACTACATTCCCATGAGACAAGTCTCTATAGATTCATAAAAATAGATGATCTTCAAACTCACTATGCTAGTGAATAAGGAAACATCTCGAGTAAGGGTGATGAAAACAATTTGACGGTTGGAATCACCCAGAATTTTTGATACTGAGGTCCTCCATTAAAGTGTAAATATAGATTTAATGATCCATTAATATTTGAGATCTCTGATGTAGTTGGAATCAACAAACATCTCATGATGAGAAAATTACTTTGATTATAGAATACGATCAATATCTAGTTACCAATTTATAATATCCTCCTGCTTTATGAAATCATAATTAGAAATAGTTGATCTTTCATCACTCTAGAGAGATTATATACATGCAATGTGATCCCTAATTGTGATATTGATATATATCACTTTTTTAGAGAAGTTCCCCATATTCAACTGTAAAGTCCATATGAAATTGTTAATATAGAATATAAGAGAATTTTTAGAATTTTTTTACCAATGTGATTTCATATATATATATTTTTAAAAAATAAATTTTAGACTAGGATAAATAGAGGATTCAATATAATTTAGATTACCAAATTTCATTCATTCTAAAAATATAGATGTAGTTGGGGTTCGGCTTAGTGGTAAGCACCCCATAATCCTCCATGAAAAATGGGGGTTCAAAACCCATGTGGAACAGGTTACTATAGTAGTACTGTAGCAGTGGTGGTACTATTGATCAGCGGGTACTGTAGCGGTGATAAGATACTATAGCAGCAGCAGGGCACTATAGCAGTGGTGGGCACTGTAGCAACAGGGTTACTATTCACAAAATGGACCATTGGCCAAATATTTGGGCCTACAGGCTATGTAATGGGCTACAAGACCACTAGGCCTTCGGTCTATGTAATGAGTCTCCCTCTACCCAGTTTAAAGGGGCCTTTTCATTGCTTAAATAATAAAATGAGTCTTTGGTCCCAACATTTTCTTTTTTCTAAAAATATAGATCTATGAAAACCTAAAGACTTCGATTTATTATTCATATTCCTCCATATAAATTATACATGAGGGGGATGATTAAAGATATAATGATTTTTTATTCCCAAACCTCCATGTACATACGACTTACAAAATTTCTTCGAAAAAATAGTGATAACCTTTCATTCCAAGATACTACCACTCGAGAAAATATTTTTCATGGTGGAATTTATGAATTTAAGAAAGGAGGTAAACCATATTAAACCATAAAAGAATACACATATTTATAGACAACCACAATACTGAAAATACAATATCTCTCTAATATCGAGAGTGATTTACCTTTACATGAGAACCAGACCATCATATCTTGCCCAAAAAATGAGTGAAGTTAGTTTCACAAGGTCGTATCTATAACATAAGATCTAATAAATAAATAAAAGGAATAAAAATTTTCTATGATGTGTAAATCATTTGATATACTTATTTCCATGGCGGAAGAGATGTTTATAATAAAAATTATTAATGATTTTTTCAAACTTATCTCCTGTCCCAAAACTATATCATAAGGAAAAATAAATTTCCAGAAGTTTCTAATATTTTTCCCCAGGTTCAAAAAATCATATCCTCATCATAAAAAAGGATATTAAGTAGTAAAGACAAATATTTCAGCACATATAGTATTCAAATCCCATTTTAGGACCATATCAATAAGAACATATCTAAAATAATCATTCAAGATAGAAAAAATAATGGAAGAAATGGGGTCCCCTTTATTTCCCCCAAGAGAAAGTGAATAAACATTTTTGAGAACCATTTATGAGTATTGAAATATGTGTATCTCCATGATGAGATTTATTATAATAAATTAACATCATATTATAGTAAAAATAGGTTATCACTTACCCAAAAAACCTAACCAATTGTTTCAATCTGATTTTTAACATCAGGATTTAATGTAGTGTATCCTCCCATGGTGGTCTTCCAAAGTAAATTCACAATTTTAGAGGTAGTGATGAGGTAATCATAGTTGTTTCTTCATTTGATGAATCCATATTGGATACGAGAAATGATTTTTTCTGGAAAATTTTGAAAAACTTATTGAAAGAATTTTTGAAATTATTTTACTATTGTCATTGAAAATATCACCTATTCAAAGTTGACTTATATCACTGGCATTTTACACTTTTGGGATCATGGAAAGGAATTGTGAATTTATACCTTCTATCATAGTTCAACCATTGAAAAAATGATTTAACATATACCAATAATCATGCAGAATGAAATCCCAATAAGCTTGTAAAAAGTTATTGGTGAGTATATCCAATCTAGGGGATCTCCCCTTATTTTTAATAAAGACCACTTCCTTAATTTCGAAAGACTGAACCATTTTTTTGAGTATGATATATTTATTATCCCTAACAAGTTTAGGAATGATTCCTTTTGTGATATCTATATTGTTGGGGGATCCAGTGAATATATTCATTAAAAAGGAGACAACATGGTGGGAAATGACATGCCAGTCATCCAAGAGTTGGTATTGATCCTCAAGAAGGGATGAATTCCTATTATCCCTTATAGATATTTTCAAAGAGTTGAAAAATTTTGTGTTTCTATATCTATTTTTGATCCATCTATTTTAAAAAATATCCTTCATGATACTACCCTTAATATTGATAAGGTTATGGATTATGGAACAAATTTCAATTTCTTCATAAAGGATACCTAAGAATTTGTTATTAGTAATTGAATCTCGGAGAAGATTAATAGATCATTCACTAGAGTCAATATCTTCATCCATGGAGGTAAAACATTTTTTTTTCAATTCATTCATTCATATTTTATGAAATTCTTGTTTGCAAATAGATTCAAGAGGGTATTCATTTCAATCAATAGATTCCCATTTATCATGTAAAATTTTATTGAATTCTAGGTGGTAAATCCATGAATTACTAAACATAAAATGAAGTGGTGGACTCCAATCATTGTCAAGAAAATTCACAAGTATGGGGTGGTGTTCCAAATTATTTATTTTCAACGTGACACTGGATATGGATCTCTAAATGATTAATGAGGAATCATTAAAAAAGTATCTAACAATTATGTGGACTTTAATACTATTTATGTGACTTATTAAGAATGTGTGTTTAGTACCAAGAACAATTATCATAGATTGATTTTATTCCTCTATATAGGCTTTGAAATCCTTAATATAAATAGAATAAGTGACTGGACAGAGCTTTCCATCTGTATATAGGATTAAATTAAAATATCCAATTGTGATCAATGTATCATTACTGTGTATAGAAAGATCATAATCATAATGTGTTCTTACTGTATGAAATACATGATCAAAATTTATCATCCCAAATGGTGAAAAAGTTTCATTATATCCAACACCATGATTTCATTTATAACCTTTTTCTATAATCATTCATTAATGGTAAAAATTATACCATCCATGTTAGTTTTATTATTAAAAAACCACTCACAACCCATGGGTATGACCACTTCAAGTGTATCATATATGTTTCAAACTATGTTTTTGTGTATAGATATCATCTTAAATTCTTGGAAATTCTGTCCTTACTTGAAATCTAAACACTCAACCTACTCTTAGTTGGTTTATCACATATAAATAGTATATCATTATTTTTTATAATTAATCAACATATTTTATTCTCTTAGTGAATCCCCCCAAAATAATGGAGGTTCTTTTATAATCTATGTTGATTGTTCTATATTAAATCTTCATAAAACCTACAAATTTCATCATTTGGAACAATTTCAATTTACCTATCCTGAAATTTTCAAAGTTGATGTTCACACCCACTAACAACATGAATTATATAATCATTATCATTGAATATACCAGTTCAAGCCCATATTTGTTTTACTGAAGAAATTATATAAATAATGTCTCGTTTCTCCTTGGTGTAACTAACCAATAATAATTTATCAATATTAGTTCCATGATTATCATAATCCAAACGTCATTCATATTCTTTCTAACATCAAATATTCAACAAATAAAAAATTTTATACCTCCCAATACATATTTTTTATTTTTTATTTTTTGACATCATTAGTTTGAACAAAATTATGGATGAATTTAATAGTTTCAGAAGAAATTACCATGAATGGTATTGGGAGGTCACAATGAATATTCATTGATAAAACCATATCAAATAAAGTTTGATTCGACTTCCCAATACACTATACCACTAGGATGTCCATGGATGAAGGAGTTTATAAATAATTCCACAATGTTGAAGTTGATCTGTGAATTCAATGTTTAAGTATTATCCACCCGAAACATATCAGTGAATCCAAATATTTCATTTTAATTGATTATATACATAAATTTTCAATGTGTTGAAATTTTTACTAGATCCAAATTTGTTCCTAGTGACTTACATGTTACCATATCAACTTAATTCACCACTAATGGGTTTAGGATCAAATATACATAACTTGTTTGAGTACACATTGGTCGAAATAAATAACCATGTGAAATATCTAGTAGTCTTCTACCCCTTGATAATTTTCAATTAAAATATGATTTGTTCATTTTTCTTAATAAACAAGATTATATTTTGTTAAATTATTTAATAGATAATTTTTTGGGCATAAAATCATTATTGTGTCTTAGGAAGTGTTTCACATTTTTGTGTCCATGGTGATAATTCCTATAGTAAATATTTTTTGAATCAACATTAACCTTGTTATTAAGAATCTTATGCTCTATATTATTCTTGTCTAGAATATATAAACCATTCATTATGGTAATTATTTTATAAACAATATCCTTCATACATATAGAACCACTTAGTTTCTTCATAAGGAATGAAAACCCTTCCAAAATGAGAAATAGAAATAAAAGTTATATTCAAGGAGGAAAAATTATAATACCTTTAAAATTATGTGATTAATGATATTGGTAGACATATATAATCTATGTTAACCTTCAATGAATAAACCCTTTCCTCATTTCCGACATAATTTTTTACATCACCTTTCATTAATTCTCATCTATTTTTAGTATTTTATAATAAAACCGAATATGTGATTCCCACATAGTATCCAATAACAATGCATCATAATGATTGAAATTAAGATCTCTATAAATCATATAAAATTCTTCAATGTGATTCACATTATTAAATCTTACAATTCATAGATACCAAGATTTAATTTTATACATATCATACCTAAATAGATATCACAATTATAATCATATTTCATGCCATTTTCGTTGGAAAAGATACAAATGAGGTGTATTCTGTTTGACCCGACATGTGATTATAGTGGATTCAATGTCTCACACAATAATTCATGTTGGGTTAACAATTAATGTTCTTAATATATACAACCAATGATTCCCACATCTATAACTGTGTACAAACCATGTTTCCAATGATATGTGGTTATATTGGATTTTAGACCCAATGGAACCTAGGAACTCACAATGGTCAAGTGAATGAGAGGTCAGGCGCATTACACCCTTTTGGGGGGAATTGAATACTAGTCCACGAAACTATTATAGTTTTATGATATGTTATTGAATCTATTACTAATCCATATATAGAATTGTTTACCCTAACAATATGATCATAAGTTAATTCCTTTTATATGTAAAGATATATCTATTACTGAATCCATCCATATGTATCTAAGGTTATTCATGCATTTCCCTTTACTGAATGTCTGTTTATATGATGAAGCTACATAGTAAAACAATTTTGGTTTTTTGTACATTGAATGTGGTAATTAATATTGAAAGGATAGGATTAGACCTCAATGACGTGTCCAACGTATCCTATGATGTATTGAATCAAAACCCACATAGTTATTTAAAGCCATGTAGTTTAACATCATGTGAAAGAAAATATGTTAGGGTTAATTTTCACCTAGAATTTAAGGTCAATCCTTAGGGAAGATTACAACGTATCTTGGTTATATCAAGAATAAGATTCATAGTCGTTCTATCACACCTATTGGACTTTCTAAATGTTTTATGAACTTGTATTGGGTAGTCATATCATGACACCAATCGGTTCATACACACCAATGTTTCCCTATCTAGTGGAGGTTCATGATTAAAATTACGTGGTCATTAAAACTCCCTAAGAACACATGATCCATGTTCAGTGCAGTTTAAAGGGATAGTAAGTAATGAGTCTCCCTACACATGGATACATGACATAGGTGCAATAAAAAAAACCTTTGGGTGTCTAATATAAAACTTGAGACTTAGAAAGGCGTGATACATATCACGGTTTTAGATGGAATTAGAGACATCATATTTTAGTTTCCTTCTCAAACCATTAAGGGATGAGGAATAATTATAATCCCATTGGAAATGATAGGTCATGAGGGTTTCAATTTCGGGGACATCGGGGTACATATAATTAGGTGGGTTCCCTTTGAGATTTATCCATATGAAATAATCCTATGTATCATTTTTATTGAAGGAACTATATTACTCATTGTTCAATTTAGTGGGTTTTACAGAGAGAGGTTACCTTGATATATAGGGGTAGTCACATCATTAAACATTTCAAGGATTACACACCAAGGTTTTACTAATATTTCTATTTGTATAAAGTTATCGTATCTTTTGTTATATCCTTATTCAAAAAAAATTTCTACCAGACATGTTTGATGATGTATGAACATTTTATAGTTTCTTATTGGCCATACCTAAATACAATCACATGAACCATCTAGATTTTATAAAGGACGTCAGATAACAAGATTGAAATTTGTAGATACTATTATATGTTCAAGGATGACATGACTAGAGGGTGACACATGATCTTTAGGACTTTTCTAGTTTACATCGTGTGATCTAGGCTAATATTTCTTGGTGTCAACATGAGATCTTGCTAACATGTCTAAAGGGAACCACATGAAAAGCCTGGCTTGTCCGGAAGACATCACAATATCTAGGATAACATTTCTGCAGGGCACCACATGACATGGATGAATTTTTTTGAGGACATCACATGGTCCATGATGACATGTCTGGAGGGTTCCACATGACCTAAATGACATTTCTAGAGGAAATTGTTTGATCAAGGATAACATGCTTGGATAGTTCCTCATGATCAAGGATAAATTTCCTAGAGGACATCGTGAGAACCTTTTGACATGTTCTTGAGCCATCACGAGACCTAGATGATATGTATAGGTGTCACTTTATAATTTGGTGGAAATGTATAGAGGATGTCATAAGATCTTTATGGGGAGTCTATAAGGTGTAATGAGACACTATTGACATGCTCAGAGGGTTCCATTTGACCTTCTTTGACAAATACAATCAACATCACATGATCCAAATAGTTTGTCAAGGGAGAATCATAGCATCTAAGCAACATATCATAGTGTTGTCTATAGACTTGGGTGGATTATGTGATGTTATTAAGGATCATTGTATAAGATCATTTCATAGAAATTGTGTCTTTGTTTAGTCTTTCATCGACCATTTTATTTAATATGTGCCTTATTTTTCTATAGTGTGAACTTGTTTTAGGTTTCTTGTGATCCAAATGACTTACAGGATGTTCTTTTTATATTCCAGATGACACACCAGAAGTTATTTTCATGATCTTATGTGATCATGTGAGGTAGGAATTCATTATACTAAACCCATTACATCATTCCTTGGATTTTACCAGGAGGGATACAATCAGGATCCCATGAGTAGTGACTCTGAGAAGACTTCTCCTACAATATTATGTTCAATTAATAGATTGATGTATTTTCAATGTTGTGGGGAGAGGGAGTTTATAGGAATAACCACCCTGGATATAAGCCACATTCTACATTACTTATCTTGAAAATTTGGGATGGATTATGTGAATGGATTTGGTATTAAGAACGTTATGAGATACTATCATTGGTCAACCAAGGGGAGTCACACAATATTTAGTGACAACAAAACCATCCCACGAGTGCCCCATTATTGGGAGTTTTTCAAATAAAAGGGGTCTCTTATAACCATGAGAACATAAAAATGAGATTTTATATGGTCAGGATGACATCAATTGGGGTGTTCACAGTATTAGGATGCTTTTTATAATGCTTTCATGAGATCTGAGAGTCCTTTACAGGATCTTCTATGGAAAAAGTGGGATGTAAAGAATATTTAAAGAGACAAATATGACATTCAATGGGGTATTTTGGGACCATTTTAGATTTTCATGGGGACCTTGAATCATCATCAATGATCGACTGAGGTTTATAACCCCATTTGTGTGAAGGATAATGTATCATTCCTCCATAAGAATATATTATCATTTCCCATTTTATTTCCTTCGTAATTTTACAAGGGATGGGGATCTCATGAATTTATATGGGTTCTATTTAAGAAATTAACTATCACCATTGGTGGGTTTTCATGTGGTTAATCAAGGTTCATGTGGTGATATATGAGCATTATCTTGTACAACCCCTCTATTTGTCCATAGAGCCGAATGGGCAACAAAATGTTTAATGGAAATGTCCAGGACCGTTCAGATGATTAAGGTGTTATGCCAGCATGCCCTTCCTGAAAATATATTCATGTCTCAATGGATTTCATGATGTTTCTTAAAATTCATGGGCATGTATTATGATGATATAAAACTATATATGGAATCCATCGTCAGCCTATTAATTTATTTATTTTATAAGGGTTTTTGATGATTCTCAAGCATCTGTTGATTAACATGTTTCAGGAAGTATATGTGTTAACATGGTAACCACCACATTATTTGATTATTTATTTTACAATTTCACATTAATAATAGGATTTTATATGGGTTCTCCACATGATCTAAACCAGGTCATGTGATGTTCATGAATTGTTTGGATGACTTTTGAAGTTTATGAGATTATGTATCATTTGGTGGATTATGTGATCTATGTTTCTTAAATTATATCCCTTCACTTTCAATATGGAATTATAAATATAAATACATTAGGTATTTTCTAGATTTTAATTTTTCATATTCTCATTTGGTGGATGTAACCAAATTCCCCCACCCTTTGGAGTGATGCGCATAGGGATAAGGGCTCGATTCATAGGAATGAAAATCCCCACCTAAGTATTTTGGCAGTCACTAATGTATATTATAAGACAAATGATATCCCTAGTTCCCTATTTAATTATGTAGGATACTTGAAACGCACGGCCGATTGTCGTCTATCGACCGGTCAAAGTTCCGGTGCTCTGCTAATGTGTATAGCAGCACTCGGGTCGAATCCTCGGCGATGGTACTTCGTAATAGTCGATTGTTTTTAGTTGATTGTATTTTGATTAGGGGGGTTTGTTGCAGATCTTAATTGAAATGATTGATTGACTATAATTGATTTAACAAATTGATAAATATTGGGGTGAGTTCATTATTAGGGAGTTAAGCTTGTGAATCCTTGAGCTTTGCTTTATATTGCATTTAAATTAACACCCACCTCTCAAGTTGACGTCGATTAGAATTCCTAAGTGTTAAAGCTTTAATCCAAGCCTTAACCTAACTAGGATTCTAAAATCAATCAGTACTTGTTTATGGTAGTGTATTTATGGTTCCAATAATCCATGGAAACCACTCGTTAAACAAAACATATCATTAATCCATGACATATTAAGTTTAACTTACACAATATTAATTTAAAGAATACTCATCGAGCAAAATCTCTCAATCGCTTAACATAACTAAATTAAAACTCACCCCAATGAAAGATTTACTCAGCCATTATTATTTTTATTAATCTGGTAATATATGTTTATGGTGATGAATTATAAAGAGAAGAAAAAGAAAGGGACAAGATAAGAGTAGTGTGCCGAACACACACACGAAATATTTTGAGAATCAAAAATGGAATTTCGATTGAATGAGGAAGCTTAAGAAGGGAAGGGGATTGAACTGAATTTAAACTATTTTAATAACATAAATATTAAACTACAGAAGGTTGATGAGAATAAGATATATTGAAGAAGTAACTTGCATTAAAACAGAATTACAAAGAAAGAGAATTACAAGATTACAAAAATGAAGAACACAAAAGTAAGTGAAAACAAAGAGAGGAGGAAAGGTATCTCAAGTGAAAACTTGAGTATGGCAGGTCCTCCCAAGCCTTTTTCAAGGCTTTGGTCGTGCCAATATGATATCCTCTCTTCTGAAATGCCAACCCCTCTCAAGGAGAGAAGGGGAGAGTATTTATAGCCCAAGGAGTGGACTGTTTGCATTCCCAATCTGTCCCTCCACTTGCATCGCCAATTTGGCAATTCAGAAAGCCTAATATTAAAATATATTCTTCTTAAAAGTTGTAGGAAATAATGTTGGTCGACTACTCTAAAAATGTGGAGTCATTTGGACGTAAGGATAAAAAGTTATGGCCGGTTGAATAAACAAACTTAAACTGTCCATTTCAATCCAGTATTTTTGAAGTCCATAATGTGAAAGGGTTTTTGAATATTAAGATGCCTTCAAATCCGAATGGTTTCTTCAACAAAGTCGGCCGACTACATCCCCTCTTTCACACTGCAAAATCTCAGCTCGCTTGGATTATTACATCAGGAGATATGTCATGCATACTATACTGATTTTCATTCTCGGTCAGAATGGTGGGCTGGACTTCAAAGATTCATTTGGGCCCCTTGTACTTGGATTTGGGCCATGAAAGTTTTATCCAAGATGACATGTAGTGTCCCCCGAATTATGGAGGAGAGTTAAGGTTTTTTAACTTCTGGATTGAGCCCAGTAAATCAATCTTCATGAATAGTCCAGTTTCTTCACAGATTCTTTGGTCTTGTATGTGAGGACCATATGACCCTTCAAATAGCAGAATTGGATCATGGTTCCTTCTAATGAAATGTTTTATATTGAAAGGAGAATCCTAAAAAACAATAACCACACAATTTGGATCAGTATATTGATATTTATAATTAAAACATTAAACTGACTCAATTTGACTACTTCTAAAAATGCTCAAATATTATACTTAATATTAAAACATTAATATTTCACACAAATTATGCACATTTCATATAAAATAAGTAAAGGGGGAATATAATAAGTCATGAAAATATTAATAACATCAACTCCCCCACACTTAGATTTGCGCGTGTCCTCATGTGCAACAAATATAAAAACATGACAAAATCATTTTCACTCACCAACAAATATTAAAATTTTGTTTTCTCCAATCAGGGGAGGTTTAGACTATTTCACTCATCCATATTGAATTCCATCACAAATTTGGTTCACAATAATGCATCAGAAACAATTCATTTTTTCATGTTCAAGGTTTGAATTGGAAAATGTAGGCACTCAAAACTTACTCCTCTCAAGATGATAAAAATGTATTTTAGGAGGTTCACTCATTCACCAACAAAAAGTGAAAATCAAGAGTTTGTAAGAGCTCTCAGCTTCCATTCCCAAATCTAGTGTGTACAAGAATCAAGAGGTCCTTTAAGGGGTTTTTCAGTGGCTATGGGATGGTAGGTATATAATGTCCAAAGTAAAAGAGGGGTTAAAACACCAACATGGAAAAATCAATGCACATTTTTTTTGAAATTTGATTTGAAAGGAAATAGAAACACATATTTACAAGGGCATGAATGTGTGATGAATGAAAAGTGAGGGAGATAGAAAATGGAATAGGGTGAGATGATGGAATATGTACAACATGGAAGACTTCCAATAATGACACAATACAAGATGATTCAAGTGTTCTTTTTTTTCTTTTTTTTCTCTTTTTTTTCGAAAGTTGTGCTTGAAACAAGTCTCACAATCATCTCCCAACCCATGATTGATCTCCAGATGGAACTAATTTTAGTATTGATAACATGATCAAAGGTTGATGATGAATGATTTTTGACCCACCCAAGACACAACCCATTCCTTTTTTTTCATTTTTTTTTAATATAATTTTTTTTTCATTTTTTTTAACACTTTTCAATGACTTTTGTACAAATGAAAATTACACATATACACCCCAAAGCTCACATAATTACAACCTATCCCCCACACTTGAATGGAAGCTTGCCCTCAAGCATATGATGACACATTGAAAATCAATGAAAGTATGCCCAAAAATGAAGTCTATTCCCCCCACACTTAAATTTCAATAAATTGTACAATGAAAATCCATGAAGATGTTGGGTGGGACAAGGTATTAGGCTTGTAATGTGGCTATCAAAAGAAAGGTTTTCATAGGCTCAAAGGGGATTTCAAAAGTAGGATCAATGTAAGGGTAACGGGAGGCTATTTGGCTATTCTGATTCTCATGTGGCTTAGAAAATGCCTTTATCATATTAATGCACACAAAAGATGGAAATTCAGCTCGAAGGTCCACAAACTCATGACTCACAATCAGTGGTGAAGACACACAATGAAAAAGATGGCCATAGATTACCTTGGCATGAAGGCTAATGTTATTCCTCACGGTAGGGGAGAATCATTTTCCACCAAAAATTGTTCATTCAAAATGTTTGTTATTGAAACAATATTGTTTACCCAAGTTTGAGATAAAAATTCAATATATTTGAGTTTAAAACAAGCCTTTTGACTCCCCAAAATGGTTGGACAAAATTTCAATATTTAATGATGAGTAATTATGACACCCCTTTTTTTCAATTTTCATTTGTTTTTAATTATTTTTTTTTAAATTTTTTTATTTTTAATGACAGATCCACACAAAAGAGAAAATAGAAAAAAGGTTGTGGAAGAATGTTGTAAAAAAAATGAGAGGGAGAGAGGAAGAAGAAGAAATAGAGATAAGAAGAGAGGGAAGAGATATTGAGGAGAGAGATAGTTAAAGGTAAAGAGGTGCCCCCTGGTTTGGATTTGGTGGGTCTCCATCCAGTGGTGGTTCTATTGAAGTGGATGGGGTTTCGATGGAAGTCGACGTGGTTCCTGGATTGTGAGACCTCTCATGGTGATGCTTTAACCGGTGTCCATTTACCGTGAATGTTCTTTTTGAAGAAGGGTCTTGGACTTGCACTGCACCAAATGGGTAAACGTTAGTAATAACAAAAGGACCTTCCCAACGAGAATTAAGCTTACCTGGGTGAAGTCGAAATCGAGAATTGAAGAGCATTACATTTTCACCTTCATGAAATACCTTTCGAAGAATGTTCTTGTCATGGAGTGACTTTGCCTTTTCTTTGTAGAGAATGGAGTTCTCATACGAATCGAGTCGAAGCTCCTCCAATTCAGTCAACTGCAACAATCTTTCTTCACCATATTTTTCACAATCAAAATTACAAGTTTTGACATCCCAAAATGAATTATGTTGGATTTCAACTGGTAAATGACAGGCTTTACCAAAAACTAGCCTAAATGGAGACATCCCAATGGGTGTCTTATAGGCTATTCGATAGGCCCAAAGTGCTTCACCAAGTCTATCGGGCCAGTCTTTTCTTGTGGGCTTAACAATTCTTTCAAGCACTCTTTTCACTTCTCTGTTAGAAAGTTTAGCCATTCCATTTGTTTGAGGGTGATATGCAGTGGATGTTTTATGTACAACCCCATTCTTTTTCAAAAGTGACTCCATGGTTCTATTACAGAAATGAGTTCCTAAGTCACTTATCAAAGCACGTGGTGTTCCGAATCGATGGAAGATATGGGTTTTGAGGAACTCACTCACAGTTTGAGCATCATCTTTCCTAGTGGGTTTGGCCTCGACCCACCTAGAAACATAATCGACCGCAAGAAGAATGTATGAGAATCCATTGGAAGGGGGAAATGGTCCCATGAAATCGATGCCCCAAACATCGAAAAGCTCACAGAATATTAATGGATTTTGAGGCATTTCGTTTCTTTTGGAAATTGTGACAAACTTTTGGCAAGTGGGACATGATTGACAGAACTCGTGTGAGTCCTTGAAGAGTGAAGGCCAAAAGAATCCAGAATCTAGGACCTTTCGAGAAGTCCTTTGTGGTCCAAAGTGGCCACCTCCAGGCATTGAGTGGCAGAATTCCAAGATGGAGGATTGTTCAGTTTCATCAACACATCTCCTAATTACCATGTCAGCCCCGGTTTTCCAAAGTTTATTATCTTCCCAAAAATAATGCTTTGAATCACTTTTCATCTTTTCTTTTTGTTCTTTTGAAAAATATTCAGGGAAAACACCAGAAACCAGGTAATTGACAATTGGGGCATACCATGGTAACTTTGGAGTGAGAGATGAGAGGTGTTCAGTTGGAAATGCAGGATCAATTATTTCAGAATGAGAAGAATTAGAAATTCTACTCAGGTGGTCAGCCATAGGGTTTTCTTTTCCAGGTTTATCTTTTATCACAAGGTCAAACTCTTGGAGCATTAAAATCCATCTTATTAGCCTTGGTTTGGAATCACTTTTCTTAAGTAAGAACCTTAATGCTGAGTGGTCCGTGAAGATGATGATTTTGGCACCTAAGAGATAGGGCCGGAATTTATCCAAGGAAAAACCCATAGCTAAAAGTTCTTTTTCAGTCACAGAGTAGTGTGATTGAGTTTCATCCAATGTTTTTGAGGCATAAAAGATGACATGAGGAATGTTTTCTCTTCTTTGACCAAGAACAGCCCCAATGGCCCTATCAGAAGCATCACACATCAATTCAAATGGTAAGGACCAATCTGGGGGTTGGATTATTGGAGCAGATGTGAGAGCAGATTTGAGTTCAATGAAGGCTCTCTTGCAAGCCTCATCAAAATTGAATGTGACATCATTTTGAAGTAAATGAGTGAGTGGGAGGGAAATCTTGATGAAGTTCTGAATGAATCACCGATAGAAACCGGCATGACCAAGGAAGGACCGAATGTCTCGAACTGATTTGGGTTCAGGAAGTGATTGGATCACCTCAATTTTGGCTGGATCAACTTGGATACCCTCTTGAGAAATTATGTGCCCTAGAACAATCCCATTTGAAACCATGAAGTGAAATTTTTCAAAATTCAGCACAAGGTTGCACTTGACACACTTTTGAAGGACTAAAGAGAGTGAATGTAAGAAAGATTAAAATGACTCGCCATAAATGGTAAAGTCATCCATGAAGACCTCCATGCAATTCTCAATGAATTCAGAAAAGATACTCATCATACACCGCTGGAATGTTGCAGGAGCATTACAAAGGCCAAAAGGAATTCGCCTATAGGAATAGGTTCCAAAGGGGCAAGTGAATGTGGTCTTTTCTTGGTCTTGAGGTGCGATTGGAATTTAGAAGTAGCCGGTGTAACCATCAAGAAAGCAATAGTGTGACTTTCCGGCCAATCTCTCAAGCATTTGGTCAAGGAAAGGAAGTGGGTAGTGATCTTTTCGTGTTTCAGCATTCAATTTGCGATAATCGATGCACACACGCCATTTGTTTTTCACCCGAGTTGTGACCACTTCTCCATGTTCATTTGTGACAACTGTTATCCCGCCCTTCTTAGGAACTACTTGAATTGGACTAACCCATTCACTATCAGAAATTGGGTAGATAATACCAGCTTGAAGAAGCTTGGTAATCTCTTCCCTAACTACCTCAAGTATGAGTGGATTGAGTCTTCTTTGAGGTTTCCTAATTGGTTTGGATGATTCCTCTAGATGGATGTGATGCATGCAAAGGTCAGGGTTGATTCCTGGAATATCCTCTAGGGTCCAACCTAAGGCATTTTTGTTTTCCTCTAACACTTGAACAAGTTGGGACTCCTCAGTTTCAGAAAGTGAAGCAGAGATAATGACAGGGTAGGAGGGATCATGGAAAAGGAATGCATACTTGAGGTGTGAAGGAAGTGGTTTTAGATCAGTTTCAGCCTTGATTGGAGAGCTAGACAAGTTAGGAGTAGGAGAAGGGATTCTAGATGGGTTTGGATCATTTTCCTCAACACTGTCCAAGGTGGAGCAGTAGAGATCAGAGTTGATGTGGGATTCAAGAGAGTTTTCAAGTTCCTCTAGATTGATGGAGTCTATGAATGAGAGGTCCACATCAACTTCACCATTTATGACTTTGTTAATCATGGTGCAGATTTCACAAGATCCTTTATCATTATAACATGAAGAACATGGTGGATTGGGGTTCGATTGAATCTTAAAAGTGTCCTCAAAAGCATGGATTGAGAATGCAGAGTGATCCTCAGATGGGTATCACATGGCTTGGAAAATGTTGAACTTGACCAGTTGGTCACCGAATTCCGTGGATAAGATGCCTGAGTGGACATCAATCTTGGTTCTCGCAGTCATGAGGAATGGTCTTCCTAGAATTAGGGGAGATCGAGAAGAGGTCATCTCACCTTCCATGTCAAGGACATAGAAATCAGCTGGGAAGATAAGATCATTGACCCGAACAAGAACATCCTCAATTATCCCCTCAGGACTGGCAGTGCTTCGATTGGCTAATTGAATGACAATACCCATTGGGTGCAAGGGACCTAGACCAAGGTTGGAGAAAATGGATTTGGGCATGACATTTATTGAGGCTCCAAGGTCTATAAGTGCATCATCAAAGTTGGAACTCCCTATTTGACATGGAACCGTGAAGGTCCCTGGATCTTTGCACTTCATGGGAATGGACTGTTGGGTTGAAACATTTTCAATGTTCCTAAGTTGCCTCTTATGGGTGCACAATTCCTTAAGAAAATTGGCATACTTAGGGATTTGTTTGATGGCATCTAAGAGGGGGATGTTCACTTCAACACGTCTAAACATGTCAAGCATTTCAGGATCAGGTTCAAAGGACTTCTTAGGCTTGGAGATGGCTTGAGGAAAAGGAATTGGGTTCCTTAGAGGAATGGAAGGAGGTGAAGGAGTGGATTCATGTTCCTTTTCTAGCTTTTTGTTCTTTTCATTTTCTAGATCAACATCGAAAGGGGAGGTAGAGAAATCAGCATGGGGCATTGCAATTTTCTTTCCCGATCTAAGTGCAATTGCACTTACATTACCCTTAGGGTTGGGTAATGGTTGAGCTGGGAGTTGGGATGGATTGGATGGTTGTTGCTGGCTAAGGTGGGATGCAAGTTGACCTATTTGGGTTTCAATGTTCTTGAGGCTAGAACGGGTGAAGGAAGCAAGATCCTCTACAGCACTTTCCCATGGTTGTTTAGAAGAAGAGGATTGTCCCAAATTGGATTGGCCTTGATTTTGGTTCTTGGGAAAGCGATTGTATTGGGTGGGGAATTGGGAAGGCTCGTTAGGATAGTGGAATCCAGGAGGAGGATTGTTCCTTTGGGGTTGAGGGACAAAAGGGTAAGGTTGTTGGAAGTTACCAACACCTTGACTGTATTGAAACTGGTTTGGGTTTTGAGGAGGGAACTGCGGAGGATGAGAAATGGGATTACCATACCTCAGAGGTGGGTTAAAGGTAGAAGAGAAGGGCTCAGAGTGGGGTTGGTTGAAGTTTCTAACAAACTGACCTGATTGTTGAGGGTTGAAGTTTCGCTGAGCATATGCCGCATTGAGCTCCATTGGACTAGATGAATCAGATGGATCATCTTGAAGTTGTGGACATGTGTCAGTTGGATGAGATGGAGAGTTGCAGATTCCACAATTCTTGATAGGTCCAGGGAATAGTGACTGTGGAGAAGATGAGGTTGGGGCTTTGGTAGCCACCGCTAGTTGACGCACAAGACCTGTAAGTTCACTCATCCACTCAGTCATCTTGTTGGGCTCTATGGATTGATTCTCTTGGGCTTGTTTCACTTGAGCATGTGCTCGAGTATGGAATTGCTGCGTGTTTGCAGCCATGTTACTTATGAGATCTCTTACAGCTGCAGGAGTTTTGTCAACAAGAGCACCACCACTTGCGGCGTCAATGAGAGTTCGCTCCATAGCCAATAACCCCTCATAGAAGTATTGGATCAGGAGTTGGTCGGGGATTTGATGATGTGGACAAGTTGCCACAAGCTTTTTGAACCTCTCCCAATACTCATGGAGTGATTCATTAGGGAATTGACGGATGCCGCTTATTTCCTTTCGGATAGAAGCTGTTCGAGAAGCAGGAAAGAATTTCTCTAGGAAAAGTCTTTTCATGTCAACCCATGAGTTTATGGAACCAGGTGGGAGGTAGTAGAGCCAAGACTTGGCAGAATCCGCTAGGGAAAAGGGGAAAGCTCTAAGCTTGATTTGTTCTTCAGAAACCCCTTGAGGCTTCATGGTAGAGCATACTACTTGGAACTCTTTAAGGTGAAGATGTGGATCCTCACTGGCTAGCCCGTGAAAATTTGGTAGAAGATGAATCAAACCCGATTTGAGTTCGAAGTCAGCTTCAATGTTTGGATAATGAATACCAAGAGGTTGGTAATTCATATCAGGGGCAGCGAGCTCTTTTAGGGTTTGTTCCCTAGGATTGGCCATTTCAATTTCAACTGGTTGGATGAGGATTGGTTCTTGAATTATTTGAGTATCTCTTATGTTCCTCCTAAGTTGGCGAAGTGTTCGCTCAATTTCAGGGTCAAACAAATCCGAGGGATTGTTTGGAAGGCTACGGGGCATTCAGAGAGATTTTGGAAGAAAGAGGAAGACGGGTTTTTCTTTGTGTTTTTTTTTCAATTTTGTTTTTAAAATTTGTTTTTTTTTTGTGTTTTCTTGACAATAACCAGAAACTAATGACTACTTAAAGCACCATCCCCGGAAACGGAGCCATTTGAAACGCACGGCCGATTGTCGCCTATCGACTGGTCAAAGTTCCGGTGCTCTGCTAATGTGTATAGCAGCACTCGGGTCGAATCCTCGGCGATGGTACTTCGTAATAGTCGATTGTTTTTAGTTGATTGTATTTTGATTAGGGGGGTTTGTTGCAGAGCTTAATTGAAATGATTGATTGACTATAATTGATTTAACAAATTGATAAATATTTGGGTGAGTTCATTATTAGGGAGTTAAGCTTGTGAATCCTTGAGCTTTGCTTTATATTGCATTTAAATTAACACCCACTTCTCAAGTTGACGTCGATTAGAATTCCTAAGTGTTAAATCTTTAATCCAAGCCTTAACTTAATTAGGATTCTAAAATCAATCAGTACTTGTTTATGGTAGTGTATTTATGGTTCCAATAATCCATGGAAACCACTCGTTAAACAAAACATATCATTAATCCATGACATATTAAGTTTAACATACACAATATTAATTTAAAGAATACTCATCGAGAAAAAGCTCTCAATAGCTTAACATACCTAAATTAAAACTCACCCCAATGAAAGATTTACTCAGACATTATGATTTTTATTAATCTGGTAATATATGTTTATGGTGATGAATTATAAAGATAAGAAAAATAAAGGGACAAGATAAGAGTAGTGTGCCGAACACGCACACGAAATATTTTGAGAATCAAAAATGGAATTTCGATTGAATGAGGAAGCTTAAGAAGGGAAGGGTATTGAACTGAATTTAAACTATTTTAATAACATAAATATTAAACTACATAAGGTGGATGAGAATAAGAGATATTGAAGAAGTAACTTGCATTAAAACATAATTACAAAGAAAGAGAATTACAAGATTACAAAAATGAAGAACACAAAAGTAAGTGAAAACAAAGAGAGGAGGAAAGGTCTCTCAAGTGAAAACTTGAGTATGGAAGGTCCTCCCAAGACTTTGGAAAGGCTTTGGTCATGCCAATATGATATCGTCTCTTCTGAAATGCCAACCCCTCTCAAGGAGAGAAGGGGAGAGTATTTATAGCCCAAGGAGTGGACTGTTTGCATTCCCAATCTGTCCCTACAATTGCATCGCCAATTTGGAAATTCAGAAAGCCTAATCTTCAAATATATTCTTCTTAAAAGTTGTAGGAAATAATGTTGGTCGACTACTCTCAAAATTTTGAGTCATTTGGACGTAAGGATAAAAAGTTATGGCCGGTTGAATAAACAAACTTAAACTGTCCATTTCAATCCAGTCTTTTTGAAGTCCATAATGTGAAAGGGTTTTTGAATATTAAGATGCCTTCAAATCCGAATTGTTTCTTCAACAAAGTCTGCCGCCTACATCTCCTCTTTCACACTGAAAAAGCTCAGCTCGCTTGGATTAATACATCAGGAGATATGTCATGCTTACTATACTGATTTTCATTCTCGGTCAGAATGGTGGGCTGGACTTCAAAGATTCATTTGGGCCCCTTGTACTTGGATTTGGGCCATGAAATTTTTATCCAAGATGACATGTAGTGTCCCCAGAATTATGGAGGAGAGTTAAGGTTTTTGAACTTCTGGATTGAGCCCAGTAAACCAATCTTCATGAATAGTCCAGTTTCTTCACAGATTCTTTGGTCTTGTTTGTGAGGACCATATGACCCTTCAAATGGCAGAATTGGATCATGGTTCCTTATAATGAAATGTTTTATATTGAAAGGAGAATCCTAAAAAACAATAATCACACAATTTGGATCAGTATAGTGACAGTTATAATTAAAACATTAAACTGACTCAATTTGACTACTTCTAAAAATGCTCAAATATTATACTTAATATTAAAACATTAATATTTCACACAAATTATGCACATTTCATATAAAATAAGTAAAGGGGGAATATAATAAGTCATGAAAATATTAATAACATCAATACTATATAAATATTTTAATGAAAGGAGACTCATTCAGCAACTACTCCTACTCTCCAGATATCCCATGATCAGTATCCATCGTGTGACCCCTTTTCCACACCATCCACGACAACACATCACGATACATTCCCATAAGATATATTATGGATAACAATGTTAGGATATCTATTTTCCACAAAAATTATTTCTAAATAATCTCAAATAAAATTTCATTAATTTACTGATCCTCAGAAGAAGTAATTGTCCATACAAACAGATTGGGAGATTAGTAGCATCTACTTGTTTGATCACATGATTACCCCGATTATTATTTGGTTCTCTTGACCATATCAAGGTGATATGATCAAAATTCACATAATTGGTACATCAGCCACAATATATATAAATTTCAATGATATATCCATGGGACATGTGTTATGTGAGACTTGTATCAGTTTGTGCAATCATGAATTATGTCAGGGTTCCTATGATTCACATGATTCTATTACTGTTATGCATTTATTTTGATAAAATTTCAATTTTACTAACATATGATTCATTGTTTTCTGTATATGGATTATTTATATCATCATAGTTCATTATCAAGGGATAACCAGAGGTTCATGATTTTTAAGAATTGTAATGATGACCCTTGAAATCTCTTGTGCTCTGAGAGTGAGGTTTTAAAATGGATTTTCTTGTCTAAACTCTAGAACAATCATTTATCGCACTCGCTTCCCCTTTCCATATTTGGCACATTTTATACTATTTATAACCCTTATAATGAATAAAAAATTCCACACAACTGGGTTTCAAATTCCCTTGATTAGATTCAGATGATTGTTTTTAGGGATGGCCATGTGCTTGTAGTACGGCCCCAAGGGTTGTCCTATATGATGTTGAATTCCCATATGGGACCATAAGATTGTGATTTTTTCTACTATCCCTTCAATAAAAGATGTTGGAGCATACTTTTTTATTCTTTAAAAATATGATTGGGTGGATGGAATGTGAAATGGGATTTACAATCTAGTGGAAACTTTTTTAACGAATGGGAATTTCCATTTTGGGTTAGGCGTAGCTTCTTAGAATTTTCCAACCAGTTACACTATGTTCACCATTAAGAATCTATATGGTTTTTCTAGTTCATTTTTTATCATAAATTTAATTATATTAGAGAACTTATTATATGTTGGTTCCCAAGATCAAATTCATTCCATATGTCCCATGATGAAGTTGGGACTGGCATAAGTGATATATATTGATTGGGCAGGATATCCCCCTCAAGAAATGTGTGATCAAATAATTCTTATTACGGATGCTAGGAATGACCCATCACATCATCCAGTCATAGAGAACTTCATGATCAAAATCATGAAAAAAATAAGAAAGGATCTAACAATGTCCTCAATCATATATTTTAAGGATTGAATCAACATTTTCCTCTATCATAGCGAAGATCTATAGACTATTATACACCATCACAAGCTCCCTTCCCAAGTTGTTCATGATAGTATCAGTGTTTATTGTGAAATATTTGAATATAGAGAACATAAACCATGGGGATATTGGTTATGGTCGGAGATATCCCTAAGACTTAGGCTGGGGGGTTTTAGGGACATGACTTTTCTCAGATTGATTATCTGAGCTAGAGACACATGCTCATGAATCTGAGTTAGAAAATTAGTGTTGGAATCATGAATAGTAGAGGGAATATCACTCAATCTAGATATAAAGACCCTTGTACACCTTAAACATCTTTAGGTCTATATCATATAGGGAAACATCTCTTATAGGATTGGTGACCCTTTATTTTTTTATTTGGATAGATATGGGAGCATTTATATATCTACGCATACCAAAACACCACTTGGATCTATCTTCTGGTTGTTTCACCCTAGGTTTTCAGTAATTTTAGAGGATGATTCTATACCATTAGGCACAAAATATATTTCTAATATGTTGAGAGGAATTGATCACTTTAATTTCACACCCTATATTACATCGATCATGCCAATTATTGATAATGGTGGTGGTATGCTTGATGAAAGGTCACAAGATATATCCTTTCGGGATGTTTTTCTTATATAGAGGATGGATTAGTTGATCATTTTTAACCCATATACCCCTTAATAGTTCACTATCCAATTTGGATGCATCTAACATGGTTTATCCTCACCCCTTAGCTGATGAGCATGGAGAACGACATCCTTGGATTTTCACTAGTTTTAGAAAATATTGTCATGTGAGGATACTAATTCTATGATTTTCTTCCAACCAACTGATACCCCTATTTTTCTATCTTATGTTTATACCCAGTCATGGACTGAATCCTATCCTGGTGGTGTGCTTAATAGACTGATTCTTCATGTGGCTAGAATATTTCCAATGTTGAATCCTTTTTCCATAGAAACAATGGATCTATTAAAGAATGGAGTAAGCCTCCATGTAACCTTTATCCTACTAGTGTGTACCATCTTACATGTGTGGGAGAATGTTTTAGGGAATCTAGTCCTTCCATTCAAAAAACAGATGAAACATCTTATGAGAGAAAAATATATGGGGATTCTTCTACTGCTTAATTGTCAACTGAAACAGTTTTTCTCCCATTTGATGTTCCCAATCCAGAATTCTCAAGGATCATACCTGACATAGGATATTCTGGCATCATACCTACACCCCGTTATATGATACTCCACTTCGAATGTTTCAAGAAAAATATAAATGTATTTTTTTCTATTCAATGATTTGGGTGTGGGTGGCTTTAACCACAAACCATTATATGAAATCCTGAGGCAAATAATCCTAACACCATGAGAGTTGGCTTTTAGTAATAGGGGCTTCCATGATCTTGGAAATTGGAATCCCTAGAGAAAACTAATAAATGAATCTGAGTAGGCATTGGAAAATATCCATCAATTCATATCTATTATGCATGTATAAATGGAGGACTTTATGGCATAGATAGATATATATGAGGAGATCATAGCTCACTCAAAGAATTGATTATTTGTGTCATCACTCTCATGGGAAACTGCTGAGAAATAGGTTACACAGCTTTCTTCTCTTATTAAGACCCTTCACCCTCGTGATGAAATAAAATATTTTGGTCTCGGGGAACATCAATTCTCTATTAATGATTCCTATCAAAGTCTTGCTGACATGTCCATCTCATATAATCTAATATTATTATATTTTTATCATTTATGGGTTTTTTTGAATCCTCATAGAGTCTATGAAATGTAGAGATCTCTCCTCTTCCTTATATAAATTAATAGAACATATAAACATTAAATATCCTTGTTCATGCTTATTTAATTAATGATGTTCATGAAAATTCATTTATCCTATGTTGTATGAATCCTCAATGATACCGGTCCTTTGTATCATATCAAGTAAACCAAAATGTATGGATTTGAGTGTCTAACTCAAAATATATTATTCTTGAGAAATTATTATTAATTCCCACCAACATGAGATTCCTCATAGAAGATTCTACTCTAGTTATCTTGAGATAACTTGATTCACAAGGGGATAAATTTTTGTATAATATGTATACCAGAGGTAGAATACTATATAATTTTCCAAATTCAAGGGAAATAGTTATCATAGATTGATTTTTTACTATGCCCCTATGATGGTCCCCAAAAGATTCATATGTATTTATTTTATATATATCCTAATGTTTTCCTATAAAAAATATAGGGGAAGACCTATAAGGCATGGAATCATCTTTTTCTCAAGCTTCCTTCATGATAGTTTTTAACATCAATGGTTTTCTTCATTTTTTCAGTCTTGTAAACTAAATAGTTGTTTACAATAGTTTATTTTCTTTTATCTCATACTATTTATAACTAGTATTTAGATGGCCTTTTAAATTTAACATTCAATTACTATAGTCTGTTATCATTTATATAGTATCTTCTACTTCTGTAGGTTATTATCATCTTTGTTGGACATTATATTTCATTATTTTAGGGTCTTTGGTCTTGGAACAGTTTTTATTTAGTTTTGGGTTTTCTGATCAAACCATATATTGTTTTCAATTATGGAATTTTATCCCAAAACTTCTTAATGAATATCGAATATGGGGAGAACTAGCCTGAGATTACCCAAAATAACCCGAGGTTATGAGTTATATAGTTGTGTTGTAGATGATACTAGAGATTGGATCCCTATTACTGGAAGCATTGTAAGCCCCATGTTGGTAGGTCGAAGCCCTTATTAATTGATTTTATGGTCAAATAGAGGCTTCCCCACTAGTTTACTAGGTACAAGCAATATTTATAGGTGTAATATTGGAGGAAGGATAAGTAATATATATTTTATACCCACATGGATGGTTGTAATATGGTTTGAGTATTTTATAACCCAAAATATTGTGTCATGGAATATGAAATGGGGATGAATTTCCATGGATATCCCATAAAACATAGAGGATTTGTGTTATTCCATAGTGTCAAAAGTGATCCCAAGGAATGTGGTTCCATTATTTTTAGGATGAAACATAACTTTTTGGTTTTTTAAAAACTTATTATTTGATATTAGATTCATGAAAAAGTTTACCCACACATTTCGAATGGCCATGAATTGTTCATGAAGACTAAAACATCTGGAAGATGATGTTGGGTGTGGAGTGAAATCTATCTCGAAAGGTTTCTGGAACACTATGTTTGTTTATCTCTAATTTATGCATCTCAATCCATACAAAATATTGCATTGAGTTATGAGGTGTAGTCCACCAAAAGGATTTGGAATGGATTTCCATATTCATTTTTTGTGAAAGGGTTTAAAAATTTGCGATGTAAATAGAGGATGTCAGATCCACTACAATAGTCTGGTTAGGGTGATTTTTTACCATTATCCCAAATTCGTAGGTCATGAAGATGGTATGAGAAAATCATGTTAGGAATGGCTCAGACCACTCTAAAGTGATGAGTTGTACAATAGTGATGTCATTGCTCATAAGGATTGGAAATCCCTTTTGTCAATGTTACTCATTTATTAAATGACCATATGATCATATTCTAGAGCCATCGACATACATTCTTATTCAAAAAAATTACCCTGATGTTGGGAATCTTTTTTAATGGTTTATAAATGATCTTTGATGATTTGAGGTGAAAAATTAATGAAGTGATAATTATTTAAATTTTAATATTGAAGAAGGGTTTGAGGACCCTAAAAGTTGTGTCTTCACCAATTGAACACATTTTCATAGAGAGGAGATGTGATAAAACAATAATCTACCATTTTCCTAGAACATGGGGTCTAACGATAATGGCACAACTTTTACATAGTCGATAATTGGGGACCTATTATATTTATTCCTTCTTCATTTAGATCATAAACTTTCCAATACAATGGAGTTGATGAGTTTAGTGAATTTCGACTTGGATTTTTACCAGGATTCCCTTTACAATTGTTTAACCCAACTTGTTTGATATCTATTTTTATGGATGTTTAAGGTATTACAATTTTGACTATCCATGACTAGAGTTGATGGTCATACAACTTTGACAAAAGTTCAGATAGTTTAAGTTCATGACTCACATAGACCTAATATGGGGGGGGAATTATTCTTAAGATCCTAATTAGGATACCCAGGATAATTATTACTCCACTATCATTATGTATGAGAGAAGAAAATGTTGTAAATTGTGGCTTGAGGTTCTCGGGTCATGAGTAATGATATGGGAAAATCATACCATGAACAGCATAAAATACCCTTAGGTGATGAGTTCTTCAAAGATGAATTTGGGACCACAGGATTCATAAATACCATCACATAGGGCCATGATGTCTCTAGGTTTTAGCTCTATGACCTTATGTATCAATTACCTGGTCAAATATATAGATCCCCTTTTCTTTTCCAAGGTACATTAATGGTTTTTTGAAACCTAAGGCATTGAAGTCATGAAGTGTGAGTTATGAGATTAGGGTCTTAACATATGACATAAACACCTCAATCTCTAGTTTACATGGGGAAAGATCTTATGGTCCTTTTGTGAGGAATTATGATGGGTGATTGCCTATAAATTATAATGTAATGTAGTGGGGACATTTTTTTCATGAAGTTTTAATTTATTGTGACTAGCGTACTCTCCATGTAGTTTAACAAAATGATGTAAGGAACTTTTTCATGAAGTTTATCTTCATGTTTTATGGACATTTTTTTAATGTTTGTCCCATTTTTGTTGCATAGATCCACCATAGAGGATCCCTAAACTCACATTAGCAATACTCGGTGTGAGAAAAAAAGGACAATTTGGCATTTAGTTATGACTCCCAAAAGTTGGTCTTAGATGCATATCTATATATGTCAATATAATATGCTATTGAGTGAGTAATTTTTATTAATTTTTATGTTGCGGATAAGCCCATGAATGAAAATTTGAGGGCCCAACTGTATAATGTGATGGTAGTAATCAATCTATACATTGTTCTGGAATAAAATATCCTAGTGTAGGTCAAACCGATATGTGGGTAGGAGGAATTTTTATGTCAGTTGTTGTATCTTGACCAATGATGGGAAATTTGAGTGACATTATTCATCGTATACTAGCAGTAATTAAGACCCACAAAAATCATGAATGGTAAACACACTACATATGTCTAACCAATACACAGAGAAAGGAATTGTTCCAATATATTATTGTATCATGACCTTGGATTATAGATCTTGGTGTCACTACATATCATGTGACAACAGGAATCATGTCTCACATATTTATGGAGAAATGATATAGTTTAATATCATGTAGTAAGGATGTTGGATCCCCAATGTGAAAATGAAATATTTTGGCTAGACCCAAGACAAGTGTTCTGGGTGTCATTATGTATCTCATAATGGTATAAATCAAGCCACATGTAGTTCATAATAGATGAGTGGGGAGAAGAAACACCAAAGATAATGTTCTTATCTATAGAGGCCACCATTTATGCGTAGTTTTGTTTCACACAAGAGAAAAAAAGATTGTAATAAATAATCATTTGGAAAGGAATCATGGTGTTCTTTTTAGGGACTTGCATTCATAACAATGCTAAACATCCCAGGAAATGATATTCCTTGATCATGTGAGGAATAACTCAACCAAATTCCTAATCTCATGTGAGCTATGCTTGGTGTGAGAACCAAGGAAGGAAAATGTTTCTTCACACCATGGAAGAAATTAGAGAAATTAAAGGGGAATTTTTTATCCTGTAGTGGTTGGGATAAGATATAGTATCTTGTTTTCCTTATGTATCTCATTGGAATGAGAATCAAGACTAACATAGTTATAAAAAACCTATGCAGTTTTATATTCATGTAAAAAGAACATCGTTATGTAGTCTAACAAACTATATTAAGGATGAAGTTGACTCAATGTGAATGAAGAGGCATGTTGAGACTGTGTAACAACCTATAATTCTATCAATGAAATTTCCCTTATTATAATTATCATATATAATATAAATCACATTAAATTAAATGGATAACACAATACAAACTTTACAAATAAATAATTATATAAATAAAAGTAATTTTTAAAAATTAATGAACCTAGACTAATAGAATAGTAACGTGGCCTTTAGAATAGTAATATGGCCCATATGAATAGTAATCTGGCCAATATAATAGTAACCTCACATTTCAAATTATAAATAAACTTTAGATATCTTATAAATGAAAATATGATTTATTTATATTGTCGTATAAGTGAATAAATGTTTTCAAAATGATAAACTATGTATTGGTATTTTAATGAAACATAAATGATTATTTACAATTTTATAAATAAAATATTGATATAAAAAATCATTTTCAAAAATTAGATTAACAAATTAATATTTTATTATCTTAGGATTACAAGACAATCTTATTATTCCTTAATAAAATTTTCAAAGGGTCATAAATTAAGCTATAATATTAAAATCGTTATTTTTTGAGTAAAATGTGATTTTAATTAAAAATTTAAATTTTCATTTTTAGAAAATTATTTTCATAAAATGGAGTACATTTTTTAATTTTATCTATCATAAAATGTGTAGGGTGAATTTTTTGTATTTTTCTAAAATAATTGATTTTTTCGTGAATAGTGAAATATGGTAATTTACAATATACAACATTATAAGTTAAATAATATAATTATTGAGTCATTTATTATGTGAGAACCATAATATCTAAATACCATTTTTTAATTAATATATTTTGTGATACAGTTTAAAATAATTGTATTATGCGGCCAAAATAATAAAATAATGATTAAAATTATCAAAAAACACCCATCGCATCCACACTAAATACAGCCCCTCATCATCTATTTTTTTCACACCTCAAAATCCATTAACATTTTCCAAATTCATTTCAAACCTCTTCCCAGGTATCTTACACTCCTTATGTAACCTTTTATCAAAATAATTATCTTACTAAACTACCTTAAATAGGATCTCAAGGAGAAGGAATTCAAGAGGTAAAATCCACTTTCATTTTCATTTATTCTCTTTTCATTTGTTTTATTTTCATCTCATTACCTCACCTTATCCATGAGAAATGATAACTTAAATATAATTTTAGTTTGATAATGGAAGAACCCAACTTCAATTTTTTTCCACTCTCCAATGGTTCAGAAAATGAAAACATTATCCCTAATGTGTTGATTTATTGCATTCAAGGATGACGAGTTATCAATTTCCATTAATGCCTAAAATGTAATGCCCCGACCCCAGCTACCCAGAGTTAGTGCATTATTACATAACAATGGAATGATCACAAAAGGTCAAGTCTTGAATGACCGATTAGTTTAGTAGCCTTGGAATCACTAGATATATTCATAAGTCTTTAATTACATAATAAAGTGAAAAGAACTACAACAACATCTTGTCTTCATATCCCCACATACATTCCCAGCAAGTCATTCATAAATTACTTATTCACATCCTGGGAAAATTTTAGAACATTGAAAGGGGTGAGATCAGATGCTCAGTAAGGATAACAATATAGTAGAAACATTCATAAATAAACATAAACAATTAAGGAAATGTATAACTAAAACAAAATCCTTTTAAACTTGAACATCGACATAATATGGAAAATATAAAATGAAATCATTCCATTTACATATTAACATGGATATTCTACTAGTCGAATAATCACATATAATATCAATAACCACTTTCATAATGAATGAATGCATAATGCCAGACTATCATAACCACAAAGTCAAGGCCTTGTGCAAAGAATACAAATAAAATTTTGTCAAGGCCTTGTTCCAAGACACTAGTTTGTCTCATGAGACCTACCGATGCATTGAGGAGCTATAGCAGGCTCTACCCATCACTTATTAAGTCCAATGCATTCCTTATATGAACAGGTTTAAACATAACATAAACATTCATATTAAAACTAGCATATGAAATGTCAATAATTTCTCCATAAACCATGAAAGGTATAAGAATAAAACATCCACAGTCAAACATATCACAAAACCTTTAATACAATATGGAAGTTTTGTATAATAATAAATCAACTTCAAATAAACATAAAATCCATCAAAGGATGTTGACATAGATGAAATAAAAACTATTTGAGAGAAATATATATTTTTTGAAATCATTTAAAAGTCACATAATTATAAAAGAAAACATTTACATTGAAAATATTCTTATAGGCTTGTGAGGGATGCTTCTAATATTTTATAATGGCGGAAAATAGCTGCACCCGCCGTATAAGTTAAAAAGACATTCTTACCTTAATTTTTTCGAAAAGGTTAAAAAATACCTTATTTGGAAAACAATTGAAAGATTCCTTTATAAACTTCTTATAAAAAGTAAAAAATGGTATAAATTACTTTTACCCATATTCTGTAAAATATTATGAATGTTTTGAAAAAAAAATTTAAGAAACATGGATGTGGATGATAAAGAGGTCCTAGTAGATAATTACGTATAAACAACCTCAAATAATGAAGAGATTGTAAAATAAACCCTTACCTTGTACTTTTCCTTGGTTGAGGGTAGGTTAAACTCATGTATAATGGTGAAATAATTGTTATTAAATTATACAAGAATCATATACATTAATATGATATCATATATGATCTTTTAACATTGATTTGTTAATAATATCTTAGTATTATCATCGTTTCGGGTGTTAAAGGATTCATTTTTCATTATAATATTTGTTATGTGTGCCATATTTGTTATGGATGGGATGTATATTATTCATATCTAGAATGATATCATGTCCTTAAACATTATTTTTATCATCAAATGTGAATTATACTTGAATGGATACGATGGGGAATGAATCTCATCACGTTCGTGGAGACGGTAGTCCGTACGTACGCAAGAGCGACAATATCATTATTTTTATATAAAAATAATATATAATTTGAAGTTATATCATATATATAGAATCATAATCATGTTATATTTATTATTTACATGAATTACACATCATTATTATACCCATCCAAATAATAATGTTTTGAATAACAATTACACCACGACGTGGAGACGGTAAGTCGTACGTACACACGTATGGTGACATGGCATTCAAAGGATAGATAGAATACTCAATATGGTTGTACCATATTTATAATAACATCACAGTATATATAATATACTGGAGTTATTATTTTATAATGTGAATAAAAAAGAAATATGATGTTGATGAAGAAAGGAACTTGAAAGAGGGTGGTGAAAACATTACCGCTTCTTTGGGTTCTTCATTTTGATTTGATCAAAAGGGCTCCTTAAGTTGGATTTATGACTAAAGTAATGACTCTAGGATTAAGGGAGGATATTTGAGGGGGTATTTTGGCAGAGGTTGGATGATCCAAAAGGCTTTGATGGTGTAAAGAATTGGTTAGAAGTGGTGTCCTTTTATAAGGGGGAGGAGGGGCACTTTTGGAAAATTTATAATATTATTTTATAATAATTTCATATTCGGTTTTTAATAGCTCAAAAGTTGAATATTCAAATTCTAAAGTAGGTATGGGTAAAAATCAGTTCAACCAATATATTTTAGACATGTTTTGGTCATTATATTAACCTTATCTTTTAGTTTTAACTCTTAGTTAATTTGATTGACATTTACCCTGTCAGTTTTTATTTTTATATTATATAGTAAATAAACATTCCATATACATACAAGAGACCCCGAAGTAGTCCATTAATGATAAACCTATCATGATATATGTTTCTTGGCAGAACCTTAGATTTTTAAGAATTGAATATCAATTAATAATATAATATTTGTTTTAAAAACTCTTTTATGTCAATTTTGATACTATTGGGTATTTTGTTTTTGATAAATTCATAACAGCATTATTACTTCAAAATAAATTTATATAAACAATAATAATATGTCATATTATACCAGAAAATTAATTTAATTCATAAAAAGTTTCAAATTACATTTATTTGGTTATTTATAATATCAATTATCTTAATATTTCATTAATTAGGTAATTAATTCATCACCATTGTGTCATAAATAAATTAAATTATTTAATGTCTAAAAATTATAAATAAAATACCATTATGTAGGAAATCTCTTTATCTTTCTATTTAATATTTATAATCGAATTTATCTTATGTATAACCTTATATTAAAAATGTTTTAGTTATTAAACTTTGATTTTAACTCTTTTAACTTTTATTTGAATTAAATAATAATAAATGTCCTAATCTAATCCATGTGGACCTAAATGAAAATATTTTATTTCTAAGGTTGATTTTGGTCGAGATACACTTTTCCAATATAATTATAACATGTGTTAGGGTAATATTAATATCATTTTACCCTTAATTACCCTATTTACTTTTAACCGTGGTAAATAAAAGTGAAAAGTTACTATTCACCAAAAATTATTTTTCTCTTATTGAACCACATTTTACTCCTTGATATTAACCGTGTCTCTCAGATTTCCAAAATTCCACTCACAGAAGCGGTAAAATTATGTTTTATGTGAATTTCCAAATTCTCCTAGGAGATGGGTAAAAGACGGTGAAAAGTTTAATAAAATTTTTATATATCTAAAATTATTCTAAACTCACTGCAATGAATTACATTGAACATATATAGGTATTATGTATCTATTTTGACCAAAATTAAATTTCAATAAAATAAATAATTATTTAAATAAAAATTCGGTTTTAAACTATAACTTAGTGTTTTTTCACTATTCCTAAAAAATTGAATGTTTTCAGAAAAATACCAAAAATTCACCCTAAGCTAATTTCGATATTCCAAATCCAAAAATGAAGTCCATTTTGAAATATAAAATTTATAAAATTTTAAAAAGTGGGTATTACTATTTATAACGGCTAGTTTGATTGGTTGTGGTGTGTGTTATAACTCGAAGTTGTGTACAACACACGCTACTATATTATTCAAAGAGAAGTGTACCATGGAAGCTTGGGGTGTTACATTCTCCCCTCCTTCAAATAATTTCATCCTCGAAATTTATAGAGTATTATTGCATAAAAAGTCTCTGGTGGTTCTTCATCATATGTTCCTCGGGTTCCCATGTTGCCTCTTCCATCTTATGGTTTCTCCA
Source organism: Viscum album (assembly GCA_963277665.1). NCBI lineage: Eukaryota > Viridiplantae > Streptophyta > Magnoliopsida > Santalales > Viscaceae > Viscum > Viscum album. The sequence continues at coordinate 597,811,580 of OY728127.1, forward strand.
TATAACCTTTACCGGACGAGTCATCCAGTTTCTCAGTACTTGTTCTCTTGTATCAAGAATCCTGATGGGCTCTTCACAATAAGAAATATCAGGTTCCAGTTCTAATTTCTCATTGGTGAGTACATGCATTGGGTCAGGCATGTATTTTCTCAACAGTGATATGTGGAACATATCGTGAACTTTGGAGAGATATGGCGGCATTTCCAAACGGTATGCTATATCCCAAATTCGTTCTAGAATTTCGAAAGGTCCGATGTACCTGGGACTCAATTTAACTTTCTTACCGAAACGTATAACTGCCTTCCATGGTGATACCTTCAAGAAAACATGATCTTTTACCTGAAATTCCAAATCATTCCTTCGGTTATCGGTATAGTTCTTCTTCCTACTTTGAGTTGCTTTGATGTGGTTTTGGATAACCTTTACCTTTTCCATCGTTTCCGCCACCAGTTCTGGGCCTACAAGTTTTCTTTCACCAATGTCATCCCAACAGGTTGGTGTGCGACATCTCTTTCTGTATAACGCATCATATGCTGCCATCCAAATACTTGAATGGAAGCTATTGTTATAGGAAAATTCCACCAGAGGTAAATATTGATCCCACATACCCTGAAAGTCAAGTGATCATGATCTCAACATGTCTTCTAAGGTTTGACTAGCCCGTTCTGATTGTCCATCTGTTTGAGGGTGGTATGCAGTGCTCAAACAAAGTTCAGTATCTAAGGCCTATTGATGAATTTTCCAGAATCTTGGATTAAAACGGGGATCAAGATCTGAAACAATCGATAGGGGTACTCCATGAAGTCTCACACCATCATTAATATATAGTCTTTATAGGCGTTCAAGTGGTAAATCTTCCCTTATAGCACGAAAATGTGCTGACTTGGTAAGACGATCAACAATAACCCATATTGCATCGTTCCTTCTAGGATTATTTTTTTAGTCTCATGGCAAAGACCATCGTGATATTATCCCATTTCCACTCAGGTATGGGAAGAGGTTTCATGACTCCTCGAGGTTGTTACCTTCCAGCTTTAACTTGTTGACAAACCATACATCTTGGCACAAAATCTGCAATCTGCCTCTCCATGTTGTCCCACCAAAAATGTTCCTTCAAATCTCTATACATTTTGGTGCTCCTAGGGTATATAGATAAATTCGAACTATGTGCATCATCTAACAATTCCCTTTTCAATTTAGGTATATTGGGAACATAAAGTCTCTTCCCAAATTTCAAAATTTCTTCTTCATACACAAAGTCTCTCAATCTCCCATCATTCACAGCTTTAATCTTCTTTTGAAATTCTTCATCATCGGTCTGAGAACTCTTAATACTTTCTCGTAAAGATGGTTTGGAAACCATTTCAGAAAGCATTGAAGTTTCACCTTCCATGGTAATTCCCATATCCAACTTCACTATATCCATGAAAATAGGATCTCTTTAAATTCTCATCATGTTCAAAACTCCATGATCTTTTCTACTCAAAGCATCTTCCAACTTATTTTCCTTCCTCGGTTGGTAGTGTATCGTGAAATCATAATCCTTGAGTAGTTTAAGCCATCTCCTTTTCCTCATGTTGAGTTCTCTCTGTGAGAAAGTATACTTCAAACTCTTGTGATCAGTATAAATCTCACATTTTTCACCATAAAGATAATGTCTTCATATCTTCAAAGAAAATATTACAGCAGCTAACTCAATATCATGAGTAGGATAGTTTTTCTCATGAATTTTTATCAGTCGTGATGCATAGGAAATAACCCTATCATTCTGCATAAGGACACAACCAAGTCCTTTCTTCGATGAATCACTATAAATAACGAATCCATCATTCCCAGATGGTAGAGTCAATATAGGAGAATTGAATAATCTTCTCTTCAGTTCTTCAAAACATTCTTCACACTCTTTTTTTCAAACAAATTTAACCCCTTTACGTGTGAGCTTCGTTAATGGGTTAGCCAATCGGGCAAAATTCTGGATGAAACACCGATAATAACCTGCCAAGCCAATACAATTGTGTACCTCGGTTATACTTTTTGGTGCCTTCAATTCTTGGATTCCTATTGTCTTAGAAGGATCAACATAGATTCCATACTTGGAGACAATATGGCCAAGAAAATAAATCTCAAGAAGCCAGAATTCACACTTGCTAAACTTCCCATATAATTCATGTCTTCTCAGAGTCTTCAATATAATGCGCAAGTGATTTTCATGATCTTTGTAGATTTTGGAGTATTCCAAGATATCGTCAATAAATACCACTACAATGTCCTCAAAATATTCCTCAAAAACTCTATTCATTAGATCCATGAATACAGAGGGTGAATTTGTCAATCCAAAAGGCATTACTATAATCTCGTAATGCCCGTACCTGGTTCGAAATATTGTCTTAGGAATGTATTACTTCTTCACACACAACAGATGGTATCCAGATCGAAGGTCAATCTTTGAAAAGTATTGATCTCCATGCAGTTGTTCAAATAAATCATCAATACGAGTCAGGGGATACTTGTTCTTTATTGTTATAGCATTGATCTCCTTGTAGTCAATGCACAACCTCATAGATCCATCTTTCTTCTTAATAAAAAGTATAGGGGCTCCCCATGGAGAAACACTAGGGTGAATAAATCCATTATTACTCAATTCCTCTAGTTGTTTCTTTATTTCAAATAATTCCACAGTGGCCATTCTATATAGGGTCTTCGATATAGGCCTTGATCCAAAAATTAAATTAATGGAAAACTGAACTTCTCGTTCTGGAGGATGTCCAAGTAAATCTTCTGGAAACACATCAATATATTATCTCACAATAGGTACATCCTCTATTTGAACATTAATTTCCTCACCCACTGTCATTTCATTCTCATCCACCCCAATAATTGAATTTAGTTTAGCTACTGGGGGTGGATCTAGATAAGAATTATGTGGTGACGATTCTGCTCTAAAGATAAGGTGTTCCTTATCATCATCATCACAAATCGTAACCTATTTCTTCTTACAATAAATATTCACATCATGGTCTGAAAGACAATCCATACCAAGGATGATATCAAACTCAATCATAGTTATGACGATGAGATCAGCGGATAAAGAACATTTATGTGCTCTAATAGGGATTGATTCACAAGACTTTGTTGCAATGATACTTACCTTATAAGTTTTAACTGATAACTCCCTTGTTAAATAAAATTTAAAATACCTAATTTTCTTAGAAAATTGGGAAGATATGAAATAATGCGATGATCCAGAATCAAATAATGCATTTTCTAAACTTGAGTAAACCATTAAATTACCTGCTAGCACATCTTTTAGAGCATCTACTTCAGCAGTAGTGATAGCATAAGCATCGCCTTGATCCCTTGGACTTTTCTGAGGTATGTTCCCCTGAAGCTTAGGACATTCATTTTCATTATTTCCCATCTACTTGCAGTTGTAGCATTGAACATCGGTAGCTTCTTTCTTCCCCTTGAAATCACGAGCTTGGTGGCCTTTTTCACCACACTTGTAACAGACTCCCATTCCCTTCAAGAAAGTACCAGGGTGTTTCTCCCACATTTATTGCATGATTGATATTCATATTTTCCATTCTTCCCCTTATTTCTATTCCCAGATTGATCAGTAGATCTCTTCTTCTCTTTCTTTTCTTTAAAGTCATAAGACTTGGAGAATTCCTTTTCTTTCTTGATAGCACATAAGACAATGTCTTCGTACGACGAGAAGGATTGTGAGACTAATGCTCGATGGAGAAATGGTTTTAACCCATCAAAGAATCGATCAATATTACTTCTTGGGTTACAAATATAATCTTCAGTATACCATGCTAACCTTGTAATGTTATCCTCATACTTTGCGACATTCTCATCCTCCTTTTGTCTCAGACTCAGAAATTGTCTTTCCGTATCTGCTCTATGGTCACGAGAAAAGTATTTTTCTAAAAACAGATCTTTGAACTCCCTCCATTCCATATTTGATACTTCATAATCTTCCTTTGTGTTTTGAATCAATGACCACCATTGATCAACATCTCCAGTGTGGCGGTAAACTTCCATGATAACTTTTTCCCTTTCACTACTCCCCAAAGCCTGAAATATTTTCTCTAGGGAAATTATCCATTTCTCAGCTACCAATGGATTTTTACTCCCATTGAATATTGGTGGTTGTTTCCTCATGAAGAGATCTAACATTGATCCTCCACGTTGTGGATCAGGGTGCTCCATACGGGTAAGGTTACTATTAATAAACTAAGTGAGTTGTCCCATTATGGTGATAAGATGATCAGCACCAGTTGCATAACCAGCTCCACTATAATTATCTTGAGCAGGAGGGAAATACCTACATAGAGTGCATGCATTGATACGGTTTCCATCCATTCCACTAGGCACCATTTCTAAAAAATGGTATAAACTAGATCAGTTTATGAATCAAAATACATAATTCCATACTTGTAAAACACTTAACACAAATTGAACTATTTATGGATATAATCCAAAATCATAAAAATGTTTTCTTTGAGGAATTATATACTCATAAAACCTTCATAATGGTTTTTAAATAAAAATAGAATTATCCTAAGCATATCCCCTGGGAGTGTCGTAACAATGAGTGCAGCAAAGCTTGTTATCATGCATTAGTTCTCATTCGAGTGTAGCTCAAAGCGGTGTTTTCGGGTTTTACCCCTAGGTACATATGTGCCAGAGCCGTCTCTACCTGCTCATATCCAAACATGGATGTATTGCTCGGAAAACTCAAAAAATCTCTACAGTACCAAAAGTCTATGAAGTTATTCTATACTAATCCTAAAAGTCAATCTTAGGTCTATGTGCTCTAATCAGAGTTTATCTAAATCTAGCTTCCAAGGATTGTACTAAATATCCTCTGATACCAACTATAGATCCCCAACCCCAGTTACCCAGAGTTGGTGCATTATTACATAACATTGGCATGATCACAAAAGATCAAGTCTCGAAAGACCGATTAGTTTAGTAGCCTTGGAATCACTAGATATATTCATAAGTCTTTTATTACATCATAAAGTGAAAATAACTATAGCAACATCTATTCTTTATATCCCCTAATACATTCCCTATAGGTCATTAATAATTTACTTCTTCACATCCTGGGAAAAATTTAAATCATTGAAAGTGGTGAGCTCAGATGCTCAGTAAGGATAACAATATAGAGGAAACATTCATAAATAAACATAAACATTTAAGGCAATGTATAACTAAAACAAAAGCCTTCTAAATGTGAAATTCGGCATAATATGGCCAAGATAAAATGAAATAATTCTATTTACTTATTCAAATGGATATTCTACTAGTCGAATAATCACATGCAATATCAATAACCACTTTCATAATGAAGGAATGCATAATGATAGACTATCATAACCACATAGTCAAGGCCTTGTGCCAAGAATACAAATAAGATTTTGTCAAGGCCTTGTGCCAAGACACTAGTTTGTCTCATGAGACCAACCGATGCATCTAGGAGCTATAGCGGTCTCCACCCATCACTTATTAAGTCCAATGCATTCCTCATATGAATAGGTTTAAACAAAACATAAACATTCATATTAAAACTAGCATACGAAATGTCAATAATTTCCCCATAAACCATGAATGGTATAAAAATAACGCATCCACAGTCTAACATATCACAAAACCTTTATTAAAATATGGAATTTTTGTATCATAATAAATCAACTTCAATTAAACTTAAAATCCATCATTGGATGTTGACATATACGAAATCAAAACTATTTGAGAGAAATATCTCTTTTTTGAAATTATTTAAAAGTCACATAATTATAAAATAAAACATTTAATTTAAAAATATTCTCATAATCTTGTGAGGGTAGCTTCGATGATTTTATAATGGCGGAAAATAGCTGCACCCGCCGTATAAGTTACAAAGACATTCTTACCTTAATTTTGTCAAAAATGTTAAAAAGGACCTTGTTTGGAAAAGGACAGAAATATTCCTTTATAAACTTCTTATAAAAAGTAAAACAAGGGTATAAATGACTTTGACCCATATTCTGTAAAATATTAAGAATGTTTTGAAAAAAAATTTATGAAACATGGATGTGTATGATAAAGAGGTCCCAGTAGATAATTACATATAAACAACCTTGGATAATGAAGAGATTGTGAAATGAACCCTTACCTTGTAATTTTCCTTGGTTGAGGGTAGGTTAACCTCCTATATAATGGTGAAGTAATTGTTATTAAATTATACAAGAATCATATACATTAATATGATATCATATATGATCTTTTAACATTGATTTGTTAATAATATCTTAGTATTATCATCGTTTCGGGTGTTAACGGATTCGTTTTTCTTAATATTCTTTGTTTTGTGAGCCATATTTTTTATGGATGGGATGTATATTATTCATATCAAGAATTATATCAAGTACTTAAGCATTATTTTTAATCATAAAATGATAATTAGACTTGAATGGATATGATGGAGAATTAATCACAACGCGTTCATGGAGATGGTAGTTCGTACGTACGGACAAGCGACATTATCATTAGTTTTATATTAAAATAATATATAATTGGATGTTATATCATATATACAGAATAGTTATCATGTTATATTTATTATTTACATGAATTACACATCATTATTATACCCATCCAAATAATAATGTTTTGAATAACAATTACACCACGACGTGGAGACGGTAAGTCGTACGTACGCACGTATGGTGACATGTCATTAAGAGGATGGATAGAATACTGAATATGATTGTAGCATATTTATAATAACATCACATTATATAGAAGATACTGAAGTTATTATTTTATAATGGGAATAACAAAGAAATAAGAAGTTGATGAAGAAAGGATCTTGAAAGAGGGTGGTGAAAACATTATCTCTTCTTCAGGTTCTTCCTTTTGATTTGATCAAAAGGGATCCTTAGGTTGGATTTCTGACTAAAGTAAGGCATCTAAGATGAAGGGAGGATATTTTAGAGAGTATTGGGGTAGAGGTTTGCCGATCCAAAAGTCTTTGAAGGTGTGAAGAATTGGATAGAAGTGGTGTCCCTTTATAAGGGGGAGGAGGGGCTCTTTTGGAAATAATAGATATATTCATAAGTCTTACATTACATCATAAAGTAAAACAAAACTAAAAAAACATCTTTTCTTCATATCCCCTCATACTATCCCTGCAGGTCATTCATAAAATACTTCTCCACATCCTGGAAAAATTAAAACATTGAAAGGGGTGAGCTCAGATGCTCAGTAAGGATAACAATATAGCGGAAACATTCATAAATAAACATAAACATTTAAGGCAATGTATAACTGAAAAAAAATCCTTTTAAACTTGAACTTTAGCATAATATGGAAAAATAAAATTAAATAATTCCATTTAATTATTCACATGGATATTCTACTAGTCGAATAATCACATGCAATATCAATAACCACTTTCATAATGATGGAATGCATAATGATAGAATATCATAACCACATAGTCAAGGCCTTGTTCCAAGACTACAATAAGATTTTTTTCAAGGCCTTGTGCCAAGACACTAGTTTTTCTAATAAGACCTACCAATGCATCTACGAGCTATAGCGGGCTCCACCCATCACATACTAAGTCCAATTAATTCCTTATATAAAAAGGTTTAAACATATCATAACCATAACATAAACATATCATATAAAACATGCATAAAGGAAACCTAAAATTTCCACATTTCAATCACAAGATATCAATAAAACACATTGATATAATAAAACCATTTTCAATACCAAAATAAAAGAAAAGTAAAACTTGGTATTTATTATTCATTTAAAAATAGTTGTGGCTTGTAGAGGAAGCTGAAACTCAAATAATTGTCACAGTGGCAGATAAGTCATTGTCGTTGCATACGGAAGACAAAAACATTCCTTTTTTCATTTAGTAAAACGATTTGTACAAAAATATTCCTTTTTAATAAAATTAAAAGTCAAAGGGTTTTATAGACCGTATAAAAGAAAGTTGTATATAAAACAAAATATGCGTCATTGAAAAGAGATTGAGACGAAGTCCCTTACCTCGGGTCCGACTTGACTCGATCGTTCTTTAATCTCCTTAATAATAAACTAGATTTAATTTCCACTTGCTTAATAACCTTTTTCAAGTTCATTATTCCTCTTATATCACTTATTACCATGTTATGAACATTATGTAATTATTTAAGATAATAACGGTCGTTTTGTTGATCCTTGGTACTTCAGTCAAAAATAAACATCTTATAATTACAAGTTGTTCATGTGGTAAAATATCCATTATATCCATAATTATATTCATGATGTATATATCATATATATCATATATATATCTAGTATATACATGCATTTATAAAATTACATAACATTTAGAGGTAAGAAATGAAATGCACCGTTCATGGAGACGGTAAGCCATACGTACGCATGAACACTACATTCATTTCTATTTAGTATTTAATGGAATTAAATCATAATTATATAAAGTTATATTATAATTACAGTATAATATCATATATAAAATCATAAACTCCATCCTTTATATGGCCAAAATATGGCATTAACGAATCAAATCACTTTGAGGGGGCGGTAGTCCGCACTTCCTTAAATGAAGAAATCGCGTTTACCCATAATGGAAACCATAAAGGTATGACATAAATGAAAAATACAGAATAATAATGAAAACATAGACATAATATATATCATATATAAATAGAGTGACATCTTAATGTCCACCATGAAAGGTGTTAAAAGAAGATTGAACAATCATCGTTTCGTGAGGCAGTAATTCGCCAACCACAGAAACATAATGTTTTTTAACCGTTAGATGGAGGTGTGTGTAATTTTAAATCAAATACATCTCCTAAAAAAATCCTATTATATTTAAGATACTGATGTGTTTACAATATATAGGAATAAAAAGAGTTTAGGGGGTTGGAGAAGCAAAATAAAACAAAAGAACACAAGTGAAGACATTACCTTTAAATCGGGTAACTCCACTTGGTTTGAACCAAAAGGGATTCTTGAAGAGATTTATGCCTAAGTTAAAGATTATATGATGAATAGAGGTATGTGGAGAGATTAAATGATCAGATTTTGGCCAAGAAAATTGCTTGAGAGGTGTGGATAAGTTGGTAGAGGTGGGGGCCTTTTATAAGAGGCAGGAGGGTCACTCTTGGAAAGTCAAGAAATGTTACTTTTTTATATAATGAGTTTCAGATTTTAAAGGTCCCACAATTATATATTTCGAGGATAAGGTGATAAGGGTTCTAAATATACTCATCCAATGGGTTTTTGACAAGTTTATGTCTTAGAGTTTACATTATCTTTTCATTTTATTTTAATCGTTAATTAATGAGGTAATCGCTGCATCATCATGGTGTCATAAACAATTTAATTTATTTAATGTATAAAAATTATAAAAAAAAATCATGATATAGGAAATCTTTTTGGATTGCCAATTACTATTTATAGTATAAGAGATAATTTACACAGACAAAACTAATATTGTTTTACTTGGGTGATACATACTTTGGTTATACTTTCCCTTTAAACAAATAATATAATAAAATGTCACTATCACCCAAATGTGATTCCATGGGGTCCCAAAGATTGGAACAAGGAATACCATTGTCGGAAATGACACAACCAGTAGCATTAAGACACATTTTGTGGTCATTTTTTATTTTTATGATATTATTTTATTACCCTTAACAACCCGATTACTAATTAATCACGATAATTAGTGATAATTACTGTCGTCACTATTCATAATGTCAAAAAAACAACAGCGTCTTAATTAAATAATTTGGAACTTATGATTCCAAATATGCAATCTATTTTACCAAATTCAAAACATAGAAATTTTAGTAATTAATTTAAAAATTATTCCAGCTGTCAAAACAAATAGCGTGTTTTTAAGAAACAATATCTATCAAAAGATTGACAAATGTTTATGTCCAATTTCAAAGTGAAATTAATTATAATTACCACCATTGGATAAAATGTTAAAATTATATTCTAATTATAATTTAAAACCACTCAATAGTATACTTTATCCCTATAAATTATTTTTGTAAAAAAATGTTGGTTTTAAGTATTTTTCACTATTCATCGAAAATTGGAAGTTCTCAGAAAAATACCAAAAATTCAACATAGGATAATTTCGATATTCCGAATACAAAAATGAAGTACATTTTTAAATATAAAATTTATATAATTTCAAAAAGTGGGTATTACTATTCGTAACGACTACTTTGATTGGTCACAGTGTGTTAGAACTCGAGGTTGCATACAACACACGCTACTCTATTATTCAAAGAGAAGCATACCATTGAAGCTTGGGGTGTTACATTCTCCACTACTTCAATAAATGGAATCCTAGAAAATTTAAATTGTTCTTAGAAAATAAACGGTTGAAAATAGAAAATACCATTGCGGAAATCCCACATCGTAAATAAGGTTAATAAAATTTGGCCTTAATAAGAGGGAAAGGGAAATGAAAAAGTCACCACCAAATTATGATCTCGATTAGGAGAACATTGGTGAAAATTAGAGAAATATAATTGGAGGAAAAACATAAATATTTGTACGGAGTTATTGAGGTCATCTATCACAAACAACTGTAAAATTGTGGGCCTCAAAGACTTCAATCTATGGTGATTTAAAATATCATCAGTTCAACAAAACATATGGTATTGGGATAACACATTTTTTTAATATCCCTTTCCTAATGTTTAATAATTAATTTATTCATAGAATAAGAGAGAGGTATGTATATATACATGACAAGTAGAGTTTCAACCTTCAACTAATTTCTACCACAAACTCATCTTTCACTCAAAAAGATAGTAGAACTCAAAAATATTATATTTATCATAATCATACGGGGTTTAGAATTTTAACACATACCATTTAGATTAGGAAAACTATTTTTTAATAACCAGGGACTTCCTGTAGGCTAGTGGTAGGTGATAAAGGCCTGTCTCATTATGGTTGTGGGTTCGATTCCTACATCTTTGTCCGAAGCGACGGGTTATCCCCAGACCTGCAGGTTATCCATTTCCTAAAACTATAGTATTATAATATTCCAAAACTAATATTCAGAAATGTTTTAACCTTAAACAATACAATCCAAAGTTAAACTTAATCTATTCCAACCTTTATAGTTATCCAAAATACCTTTGTCCATACTTTCTCTAAAAGGTCTCTAAATTCCAAAATCAATTAATCAGATTCCCCAAACAAAGTAAAGTTTCTATTATTGTCATATACTAAATATATGATTACCTTCATCATATTAAAACCTTAATTAAAACAACAAGTATTGCAGTACAATCCTTATATATATCACATTATTCTTATGAACATAATATAGTTCTTGAGTCAAAAAAAAAATACAATAATTATTCAACTTCAACTGTAGTAACAGCATAAGATTGTCCTTCCTCCCTTGGCCTTTTCTAAGGTAATTTTCCTTGGCACTTAGGGAACTCATTTGCATAATGCCCCATTTCTCTACAATTGTATCATTCAACATTGATAGCCTCTTTCTTTCCCTTGCAATCCTGAGCCTGGTGACCTTTTTCTCCACATTTATAACATACTCCCATTCCTTTTAGGCAAGTACCAGGGTGATTCTTCCTACAATTATCGCATAATGGAAAATCCTTATTTCCCTTTTTCCCTTTATTTGTCTCTTGTTCCACTGTTCTCTTCTTCTATTGCTTTACTTTATTGTCATAAGATTTAGACAATTCATTTTCTGTCTAGATAGCACATGAGACTATATCTTCATACGAAAAGAAATATTGTGAGACTAAGGCTCGATGGAGAAATGGTTATAACCCATCAAAGAAACGATCAATCTTACTTCTTGAGTTACGTATATAATCAGCTTCATGCCTCGCTATCCTTGTAAATTTAGCCTCATACTTTGCAACATTCTCATCCTCCTTTTGCCTCAGACTCAGAAATTTCCTTTCCATATCTGCTCGATGGTCACGAGGATAGTATTTTTCTAAGAAAATCTCTTTGAACTCTCTCCATTCCATATATGATACTTCTTAATATTCCATTGTATTTTGAATCAATGGCCACCATTGATCAGCATCTACAGTGAGGTGGTAAACTGCCATGATAACCTTTTCCCTTTCACTACTCCCCAAGGCATGGTATATTTTCTCTAAGGAATTTATCATTGCTCAGCTACTAAGGGATTTGTACTCCCATTGAATGTTGGTGGTTTTTGCCTCATGAATCTTTCTAAAATTTATCCTCCACGTTGCGGATCAGGGTGCTCCATACGAGTAAGGTTATTATTCATAACCTTAGTGAGTTGTCTGAGTATGGTGATAAGCTGATCAGCACTAGTTGTATCACCAGCTCCACTATAATTATCTTGAGTAGGAGGGAAGCCCCTATATGGAGTGCGTCCATTGATACGGTTTCCATTCCTTCCACTAGGCGCCATTTCTAAACAATGTCATAAACTAGATTATTTTATGAATCGAAATATATAATAACAAACTTGAAAAACACCTAACGTAAATTGAACAGTTTATGGATATAATCCATAATCATAAAAAAATTTCTTTGAGGAATTATCTACTCATAAACCCTTCATAATGATTTTTAAAGAAATTGTGAATTATCCTAATAATATCCCCTGGGAGTGTCATAACCAAGAGTGCAGCAAGGCCTGTTGTCGTGCACCAGTTCCCGTTCGAGTCTAGCTCAAAGCAGTGCTATCGGGTTTTACCCCTAGGAACAACTGTACCAGAGACGCCTCTACCTACTCATATCCTGATAGGGATTTATTTCTCGGAAACCTCACAAAATCTCTATAATACCAAAATTCTAGGAAGTTTTTCTATACTAATCCTCAAAGTCTATCTTAGGGCTATGTGCTCTAATCAGAGTTTATCTAAATCTAGCTTCCAAGGTTAGTACTAAGCTACCTCTGATACCAACTATAACGCCCCGAACCCAGTTACCCAGAGTCAGTGCATTATTACGTAACATTGGCATGATCAGAAAAGATCAAGTCTCGAAAGACCGATTAGTTTAGTAGCCTTGGAAACACTAGATATATTCATAAGTCTTACATTACATCATAAAGTAAAACAAAACTACAAAAACATCTTGTCTTCATATCCCCTCATATTATCCCTGCTGGTCATTCATAAAATACTTCTTCACATCCTGAAAAATTTAAAACATTGAAAGGTGTGAGCTCCGATGCTCAGTAAGGATAACAATATAGCGGAAACTTTCATAAATAAACATAAACATTTAAGGCAATGTATAACTAAAACAAAATCCTTTTAAACTTAAAAATAAACATAATATGGAAAAATAAAATGAAATAATTTCATTTACTTATTCACATAGATATTCTACTAGTCGAATAATCACATGCAATATCAATAACCACTTTTATAGTGATGGAATGAAAAATTCCAGACTATCATAACCACATAGTCAAGGCCTTGTGCCAAGAATACAATAAGATTTTGTCAAGGCATTATTCCAAGACACTAGTTTTTCTCATGAGACCTACCGATTCATCGAGGAGTTATAGCGGGCTCCAACCGTCTCATATTAAGTCCAATGCATTCCTTATATGAAAAGGTTTAAACATATCGTAAACCATAACATAGTTGTATCACATAAAACATGCATAAAGGAAACATAACATTTACACATTTCAATCACAAGATATCAATACAACACATTGATATAATTAAACCATTTTCAATACCAAAATAAAAGAAAAGAAAAACGTGGTATTTATTTTTCATTTAAAAAATTAATGGCTTTTAGAGGAAGCCGAAACTCAAATAATGGTCACGGTGGCGGAGAAGTTGTTGTCGTCGCATACGTAAGACAAAAACATTCCTTTTTTCATTTAGTAAAATGATTTGTACAAAAAGAATCCTTTTGAATAAAAGTAAAAGTAAAAGTGGTTTATACACCGTATAAAAGAAATTTGTATATAAAAAAATATGCCTTAATGAAAGGAGATTGAGACGAAGTCCCTTACCTCGTGTCCGACTTGACTTGATCGTTCTTTAATCTCCTGAATAATAAACTAGAGTTAATTTCCACTTGCCTAAGAACCTTTTTCAAGTTCATTATTCCTTTTATATCACTTATTACCATGTTATGAACATTATGGAATTATTTAAGTTAATAACGGTCGTTTTGTCGATCTTTGGTACTTCAGTCAAAAATAAACTTCTTATAATTACATGTTGTTCATGTGGTAAAATATCCATTATATCCAGAATTATATACATTATGTAGATATCACATATATCATATATATCCAGTATATACATGCATTTATAATATTACATAACATTTAGAGGTAAGAAATGAAATGCACCGTTCATGGAGACGGTAAGTCGTACGTACGCATGAACGCTACTTTCATTTCTATTTAGTATTTAATGGAATGAAATCATAATTATATAAATTTATATTATAATTCCACTATAATATCATATATAAAATCATAAAATCCGTCCTTTATATGTCCAACATATGGCATTAACGAATCAAATCACTTTGAGGGGGCGGTAGTCCGCACTTCCCTAAATGAAGATATCACATTTACCCATAATGGAAACGATAATGGTATTCCATAAATGAAAAATACAGAATAAAAATGAAAACAGAAACGTAATATATATCATATATAAATAGAGTGACATCTTAATGGCCACCATGAAAGGTGTTAAAAGAAGACTGAACAATCATCGTTTCGTGAGGCGGTAATTCAACAACCACAGAAACAGTATGTTCTTTAACCATTAGACGGAGGTGTGTGTAATTGTAAATCAAATACATCTCATAAAAAAATCCTATTATATTTAAGATACTGATTTTGTTACAAAATATAAGAATAAAAAGAGTTTAGGGAGTTGGAGAAGCAAAATAAAACAAAAGAACACAAGTGAAGACATTACCTTTAAATCGGGTAACTCCTCTTGGTTTGAACCAAAAGAGTTTCTTGAAAATATTTCTTCCTAATTTAAGGCTTCTATGATGAAGAGAGGGATGTGGAGACATAAAATGAGCAGAGTTTGGCTGAGCCAATGGCTTGAGAGGTGTGGGTATGATGGTAGATGTGGGGGCCTTTTATAAGATGGAGGAGGGGCACTCTTGGAAAGTCAAGAAATGTTACTTTATTATATAATGAGTTTCGGATTTTAAAGGTCCCAAAATTATATATTTCTATTATAAGGTGATAAGGGTTAGAAATATACTCATCCAATAGGTTTTTTTCAAGTGTATGTCTTATATTGTACATTATCTTTTCATTTTATTCAAATCATTAATTAATGAGGTAATCGCTCCATCATCATGGTGTCATAAACAATTTAATTTATTTAATGTCTAAAAATTATAAAAAAATATCATTATATAGGAAATATTTTTATATTTATAATTACTATATATAGTTTAAGAGATCATTTACATAGACAAAACTAAAATTGTTTTACTTGGGTGATACGTACTTTGGTTATACTTTCCCTTTAAAAAAATAATATAATAAAATGTCACTATCACCAAAAAGTGATTCCATGGGGTCCCAAAGTTTGTAAAAATGCCTCCCATGGTTGGCCATGACACAACCAGTAGCATTAAGACACATGTTGCGGTCATTTTTTATTATTATGAAATTATTGTATTACCCTTAACTACCCGATTACTAATTAATCGTGATAATTAAAGATAATTACCGTCGTTACAATCCATAATGTGAAAAAAAGTGTCTTAATTACATAATTTGGACCTGATGATACCAAATATGGAATCCATTTTAACAAATTACAAACACAGAAATTGTAGTAATTAATTTAAAAATTATTCCCACTGTCAAAACAAATAGCGTGTTTTTATGAAACAATATCTATCTAAGGATTGACATTTGTTTATGTCCAATTTCAAATTGAAATTAATTATAATGACCAATATTTGATAAAATGGTAAAATTATATTATAATTATACTTTAAAACAACTCAATAGTATAATTTATCACTATAAATTATTTTTGTTAAAAAAGTTGTTTTTAAGTAATTTTCACTATTCATCGAAAATTGGATGTTCTCAGAAAAATACCAAAAATTCAACATTGGATAATTTCTATATTCTGAATCCAAAAATGAAGTCCATTTTGAAATATAAAATTTATATAATTTCAAGAATTGGGTATTAATATTCATAAAGGCTACTTTGATTGGTCGCGGTGTGTTAGAACTCAAGGTTGCGTACGACACATGCTGCTCTATTATTCAAAGAGAAGCGTACCATGGAAGCTTGGGGTGTTACAGGATACCTAAGGAGGAGTACGAAAATAGCATGTAAAGGTCGTGTATGCCCAAAGTACATGCCGTGTATTTTGTTTTTTGCATTAAATGCACCAAGGTCGCGTTTGATGGACAGAACAACCTTTTTCTAGGTCGTCTTCTTCTGATAGAACCCATTCGCTCATGAATTCTCTCCGAGCCCCCGAGCCTCCATATGACATCCGATTCGATAGCTGTCAATTACGTTGGAATCACATCAGTGATTTCTCTCTTCTTCTTGAGCCTCATATTCTGATTCCCCTTATTTTACATGTTATTGTGGGTTGAATGTTTTAGAAATTTTCTCATATTTACGACATTCCAAGGAGATTTAAGCTTCGAGGTTCAAGTATATAGATCTCTTAACCCCGAGGTAGGTGTTTTTTGCCTTTATTTTCAGAGTATTTTAGTTTTATGTGAAAATTTTCCCAATACCCATGAACGGGGTATTGCGCGTTTACTGTTTCAGGCTTATTATTTCTATGCTATGTGGGTATGCCTGAGTAGGTGATTAATGATTATGAATAGGGTGATTTTTTTTTGTTTTGATGTATTTTCCATGCACATTTTTCCTATTTTGACCTTTGGGTCTGGTTTGCCTGTTAGGCTGCTGTTTACTTTCCCATGCCCAGTGTTATAGGTTGGTGTGACTGTTATACTGTAATACTACTGTACTTTAGAATGCTAGCCAAGTAGTTCATGATGTTTACATTGGCCATTAAATGCTGCTACACTTACATGACTTACATAGGGTTGTGAGAACCTGTTGTATAGACCATAGGGAGAATGGACGATGAGGGCATTTCTATAGTGTCTTTATAATTTACAACGCAATACCATAGAGAGAATTAACGATGAGTGCTTCCCAGAGTGTTTGTAGTTTCTTGACATGGGCCACAAGGGGAATAAGTCATTGAGTGCTTCCCCAGAGCGCCTTTTGTACCATTTCGAGAATATAGGGGGAATTGATGGTTAGTGCTTCCTTAGAGATTCTATGCTTAAGTTGAACTAGAGGTGTTAGACTGGGTGGTATTTTGTAATTGTTTGGTAGGACCAGAGGGGATAGGTTGTGAGTACTTCCTAGAGGGTTACCTTGTGTTTAGCTACATGCTTGTTTTTCTAGGTAGGACCAATGGGGATAGGCTATGTGTACTTCCTAGAGGGTTACTTGTTGTTTTTATCTTCTTTGTTTAGGTTTTCATGTTGTTTGGTGATTTGAATGCTTTAAACTATGTATTGTTTACTTCTTAGTGCTTTCCTTTTACTACTTTCTATACTTTTACCTACCATATACTCCCTGACTATTAGGCACAGATCTTCAGGTGGTTGCCTTCAAGGATTTAGTCTCACACTCCATTTGGGTCATGCTTTTGGGCCCAAAAAGATTATATTTTTGCAGGTATAGATAAGGGCAAGCACCCTTCTACTTCAGGTACCTGACTTGCTATGGAGCTGGAGAGAATGGGACTGAGCTTTGGCTTGCGATGCTAAGGAGTTTATCTGCTTTCTTTTTCACTTTGGTTTAGCACAGTTGTATTCCATCATTGTGACTTGTTTGGCTTTTTTTCTAGAAATATGTATCATTCATCATTTTATATATGTTCATTAGTGTATACCTTCAATTTTCTTCTGCTACTATTGTTTGATATTATTACTTCTTCTACTATTGTATGTATTTTTTTACTTCCACTGTGTACTCTGCCAATGAGGGCATAGTATCCCCACTATCACAACCAAGGCCCTCACCGCTAGTCGGCAGCCTCTAGCATTCGGGGAAATTCTCTTGAGGTGATGTGACGAACCGGGTACGGGGCGCCTCTAGGTGGCTTCCTAAACTAGGACATTACAAAGTTCTATCAGAGGGTTTCTTTTTTATTGAATTACTATTTGGAAACTTATCCATGGATAAGATGGAATAGGTACTTGGTATTAAGCTATTCCAGGGAGTATCTATCCTGTGTACAGGGAAAAACCAATCTACCTCATTTAATTGAAATTTTTCTGGTTTTTCAATAATTACAGTTGATTTTATTTTACCTTAAGTGATTCACATAATTAGTGTTGTTATTGTTGATGTTATTGAGGTTCTATTTCTGTTGCAACCTGATAAGATGAGGGTATGCCATCTCATGCATCATATAGGCACTTTCTAGAAATCACATGTCATGAACTTTTTCCATGCCATCTAGGATACATTACTGATTACATGTTGTTGTGAAATATGATGTGTAAAATATGCATGATGTTGTGATAGTTTCCTTGATAGAAATACCAAATGTTTTATAGGGTATTGTTTGTGTAGAGTATTTCTTGAATGAACACCAACCATTGGTTCTTGAGGTGTTATGGGACCTCATGGACCGGAATTTGGTGGATCATTTCCTTGTTATCCATGTTATAATGTGTATAAGATTCCAAACATTAATTTGTGGCGAGTATGGGCCCCCACAGATTGGAATTCGGCACTTTATACGCTTGTTTTAGAGTTTTCTGGGTTCCGGAGTAGTTTTTGAGGCTTACTATCTAGAAAGACCCAGAATACAAGTCGTGTAGTCTTAAGTACACGTAGTGTGTACTTCTTTTCGAGAAGAAACTATTTTTCATATATCCCGCCGTGTACTTTATATACGCATCGTGTAGTCTCTAGTTGTGTCTTAGGCAGTGTGGTCAGGGACACGGGAAAGGGAGAACCTAGAGTGAATACGTCGTTTACTGCCTATACATGTCGTGTCGTTTGACCCTGTGCCCACTCGTGTCACTAACAATATAGGTTGGACGAGTCATGTCTAATAATTGTCATTTTCCGACTGAACAAGCCATGTAGTCTTACCTAGGTAATCCGCCGTGTCACGAAAAACACTGGTTGGTGTTACCCTTTCATGTACACACTGTGTCCTCCTTGAACACGCCATCTAGTCTTACCCAGGTACCGCGCCATGTCGTGAACAACACAGGATGGTGTTATCATTTCTGATACACATTGTGTCCATCTAGAACATGCCATGTATTGTGAGCCGTGTGTTAGGCCGTGTCATGAACAACACAATCCAGGTGAAGCTTTTCTAGTACACGATGTGTTGGTATTATACGCATCGTGTAGTCTTTCTTTAGGAGTGTTGTGTGGCTTAACCGTGTGGAAGAAATCGAGCAGGGAAAGATGATTCAATTACACTCCATGTGTTAAGACAACACGCCATGTGTATGAGGTGTTACATGACCAGTTTAGACAGGAGTACATGCCCATGTGAATTACTTTAGGGAAACACACAGTGTAGGAAATGTACACGCCGTGTAGTCATGTTTCGTAAAACATGAATGTTTTATTCCTCTTGTTCTCTTATTACACATCCTTCTTTTAGTACTATATAATCTTGATCTATGGTGTGCGCTTTACCTTGCAGATTCATGCCACCGAGATTCCCCCGGTTGTCCTCTAGTTACAGCGCAGTGATCAGACGCAGGATATGGCTAATCAGGACTTCTAGTAGATCCTCTAGTTATGCCAGTCTTGGCACCAGTAGATATACCAGTTGTCTGTGATGATTCATAGTTCATGGAAGGCTTCATGAGGATGAGGTAGACCTTTCAGAAAGCACCACCTCCTGCCCCGTCGATGTATGATTTGATGTGGGTCTTCCAGTAAGTGCATTTTCCCACTTTCTTAGGGGAAGGAGGACCACAGGCTGCAGAGTCATGGATAGAAGCAATGATGACATTCTTTGAGCATCTGGAGACATCTCTAGATAGGAGGGTCAATATCTCTACCTATATGATTTGGTACTCTGACAAGAGGTGGTGGGATGTGATCTCGCATGCGGGACACCAGCAGGATATGGTGTGGGATGAGTTTCAACGAATCTTATTTGATCACATCTATCTGGAGACCCTTAGGGTCGATCGAGCATAGAATATTATGAGTCTGGAGTAGGTTGATCTTTCATTCATGGAGTATTACTCCTGTTTTACCATGCTGTAGCGCTTCAGGCCTATTCTAGGAGTTGATAAGTTGTTTAGGGAAAGAAAGTTTGAGGATGGTTTGAGGCACGATATCCGATCATAGATGAACATCTTATGGTTGACTTATATCACTTCTATAGTCAACTAGGCATTGATCACAGAGCGCGATCTGAGGGATTCTGGAGTTCTAAGCTAGGGAATCTCGACAGATAGGATTAGTATTCCTCCTACTGATAGCAGGAAGCATCGTAGGGAGTCTTCGCACGGTGATCTGAGGAGGTGAGACACTTCTTCTTGTAGCTTGGTGGGGTGAAACCAGTGTGGAAAAAGAGGGCATACGAGGCCACATTTCCCAAAAGACCTAGTGGAGTGCCAATATTGTGGCAAGATAGGTCATCTTCAGTGCTTCTGTCAGATCTTCTCTCCTGTAATTGGTCACAGGGGTTCTTCTAGACTCCTCATTCAGGAGCATCACCACCAGTTTCTCACCTGTCTGTGAACTGGAGTTCTTCTGGCCGTTCAGGCCGAGGTGGAGGTCATGGTCATGGTAGCTAGTCACCCGGTTTTCAGTGACATTAGGGCGGATCAGCTCGGAGTGGTCAGGCATGGTTACAGGGCCACTGTACAACCTATAATTTTGCATTAGAGATGACCCATCAAGAGAAAGATCATGGACCTTCCACAGTTTGAGGTACAATCTTATTATCCCCAGTTTTATCTTCTTCTTTTTTTGATACAGGGTCTTCCCATAGATTTATATTTGTTTCTGTCATGGATATCCTTGGGCTCTACATATATTATTCTGATGATATCTTGACGCTAGAAACTCTGTTGGGGACTAGAACGGTAAGTATACGTTAGTGTAGAGAGTTCCCTCTACAGGTTTGTGGATGTCACTTTTTGTGGGACCTCTATGACCTATAGATGATAGGTTATGATGTCATTCTTGAAATGGATAGTCTAGTTCCCTTCCAGGTAGTCATTGACTATTATTTCCATAGGGTTAGTTTCACATCACCAGAAGGTGGATCTTTTCTTCATAGGGGAGAATGGGATGTCCAGGAAAGCAGAGTGGGTCCAGAGCATCATGGGTTGGGAGGAGTTTCAATCGAGATTGCTAGTCTATATCTGGATTACCAGGGGACTTCATAGTTAAACATTCCTCCAGTGGTGGATCATTTTAGATATGGCTTTCCAAAGGACTTTTCAGGTTTTCATACAGAGCTTGAAGTAGACTTCTCAATTTATCTTGTTCTAGGAGTGTCATCGGTGTCCATTCCTCCTTATAGGATGGCTACACCTAAGTTACAGGAGCTCAAGAAGTAGTTGGAGGAGTTCAAGGCAAAGAGTTTCATATGACCTAGTACTTTTCCTGGGGGTTCTCATGTCCTGTTTGCGAAGAAGACAAACATAACCCTCAGGCTTTGTGTAAACAATTGGAAGTGGAACCAGTTGATGGTCAAGAACCGGTATCCCTTACCCAGGATTGATGATCTCTTTGATCAGCTTCGAGGATCCCAAGTGTTATAGAAGATTGAATTGAGGTTTTTTTATCATCATTCGTCGTTAGAACATCATATATACCTCTTACAGCCTTCCGGAGAAGGTATGGTCTATATGAGTACTTGGTTATGCCATTCGGTCTCATAAACGTGCCGGAAGTTTTCATGGAATTGATGAACCGAGTGTTCCATCCTTACTTGTATTCTTTTGTGGTGTTCTTTATGGAAGATATCTTAGTGTACTCTCACACTCGACACGACCATGCTACCCATATAGAGGTCATTTTGAGTACACAGAGGGAGCATCAGTTATATGTTAAGCTCTCCAAGTGCCACTTTTGGATGGATCAGATTCACTTATTGGATCATGTAATCTTATAGGCAGGAGTATCAGAAGACCCAGAGAAAGTGAGAGATGTAGTTTCCTGGGAGCAGCCGAAGAATTTCTTTGAGGTGCGATGATTTCTTGTGCTGGCTGGAAACTACACATGTTTCATACAAGACTTTTCATGTTTAGTATCACCGCTTACAGGTCTGACTAAGAAGGTGGTGATGGTCTTGTGGCCATATTCTTGTGAGTCAGCCTTTCAGGAGATTAAAGGGAGATTAACTTCAGCACTGATACTAGTCTTTCCAAAGCGGGAAAGATCTATACTGTTTACTATGATGCATCAGGTATCGGGTTGGGAGTTGTGTTTATGCAAGGAGATGGAGTCGTCGCGTATGGGTATTGACGGTTGAGGCCACATGAGAGGAATTACGTGACGCATGATCTGGAGTTGGTATTTGTTGTTAAGGACCTACGTTGTTGGAGACATTATCTTCTAGGAGATAATTTTGTTTTTTTCACCATCCACAAGAGTTTCAAGTTCATCTTCACTGAGTATGATCTGAATTTGAGACACTGATGTTGGGTGGAGTACATACAGTCCTTTGACTTTGATCTTGCCTATACGCCTGGGAATGACAATGCTGTGGTTGATGGGTTTAGAAGAAGGACTCAGGTACAGGTATTTCAGGATTCCATCAGTGAGTGGCAGCTTATGGCTCTATTCTCTGAGATGTATTTAGAGGTGCACGACAGTGAGAGGTAGACATTTATTTCTTCTGTAGCAATTAACCCTTCTCTTCTTGATTGAGTTCGAATGAGGAAACTATCAGATTCTGAAGTCCTAGTCCTAAGGGAAAGTGTGTTAGGAGAGGACCCTATTCTTGGATGGACCATAGGCGAGGATCAGCTCTTGCGTTTCCAGGGGCACATATGGGTGCCAACAGATATACAAGAGGAGCTGATTTGGAATTTGCATTCCTTAGTTTGGGTAGCTCGTCCTGGAAACTGAAATATGTATCATGATCTATATCATCAGTATTAGTGTCTAGGTATGAAGAGGGACTTTGCTTGTTCTGCCATGAAGTGTTCCACTTGTCAGCAGGTGAAGGTGGAGCATCAGTGACATGTAGGAATTTTAATGCAGTTACCCATTACCGAGTGGAAGTGGAACGACGTGGCAATGGACTTCGTGACCAGTTTTCTGAGGTCGCCTTGAGGGATTGACGAAGTTTTTGTTGTCATTGACAGACTCACGAAGGTTTCTCACTTATTTCTGATCAAGGAGACCTTAAGTGTTGATGAAATGGGAAAGTTTTACTTTGGAGAGATTTTATGTCTACATGGAGTTCCACAATCCATTATTTCAGACATGGATGCACGTTTTACTTCTCAGGTCAGGCAGGGGATTCAGAATGCTTTGGGTACACTGGTACATTTGAGTATAGCTTACCACCCCTAGACAAATGTCCAGTCCGAGCGTACGATTCTGGTACATGATGATATGCTCCGAGCATACATTCTAAATTTTGGAGGTTCTTAGGAGAATTAAATACCTATTGTGGAGTTTTCCTACAACAGTATTTTACATGAAAATATTCAGATGGAACCTTATGAAGCTTTTTACTATAGGTAATTTTGATCACTTTTATGTTGGATGGAGGCAGGAGAGGCATCTTTTCTGGGACCACGCCTTGTTCAGGAGACCACAGAGTAGATAGTGATGATTCGGAAGAGGATGGCTACTTTGCAGTATCGACAGAAATCATATGCTGATCAGCGGAGAGGACCTCTGGAGTTCGAGGTCAGGGATCAGGTTTTCTTGTGTGTGACACCGAGGATGGGAAACAAGCTGATTAAGAGATAGGGTAAGCTTTCACCAAGTTAATTTAGGCCATTTGAGGTGTTGGAGAGAGTTGGGACGGTTTCCTATCGGTTGCAGTTATATCAGAGGTACCTAGCTATGCCCAGCATCTTCCACTTTTCTCAGCTTCGACGTTTCATTTCAGTCTCATCTCATGTATTTCAAACTAAGGAGGTTGATCTCAAAGTAGATACGTCATTTGAGGAGCATCCTATCCAGATTGTGGATCATATTACAATGGTTCTTCGGGGTCTGTATGTTCCTCTAGTTCAAGTGTTATGACTACACGGGCATGTATAGGATGAGACTTGGGAGAGGGAGGCCAATGTACGAGCACAGTGGCCAAAACTTTTTGAGGGTTCTTATTCAACACCACAATAGGGAAATTCAGGGACAAATTTATTTAAGGGGCGGATGTTTGTAAGAACTCAGATCTTCTTTCAAGGTATGTTTTTCCTTTTCTGGTCTTTTTTGAGAAAAAAGAGGAAATTCTAGAAATTTCCTAAGTACATGCCTTGTACTTTATGAGTACACGCCCTGTACTACCTTACCGCATGTGGTTGTGTGCTGGCTGTGTTGTAGCCACACACACGGTCGTGTAGTAGCCACACACCCTTCTTATGTAAATTTTCTATGTACAGGCTATGTACTTTATGAGTACAAGCCGTGTACTTCATTGCCAGAGGTGGCAGTGTGTTGGCCATGTAGTAGCCGCTCAAACGGCTGTGTGGGTGTTACTTGTAGGTCACCTAATATGGAGTACAGAAATAGAAAGAACACGTTGTGTATTACAAACGTACACGCTGTGTATTTTGTTTTTTTCATTAAACACACTGTGGTCGCGTCTGACGGGTAGAACAACCTTCTTCTAGGTCGTCTTCATCTGAGAGAACCTATACGACCATGACTTATCTCTGAGCCCCCAATCCTCCATCCAACCTCGGATTCAACCACTGTCGATTGCATTGGAATCGCTTCAGTGAGTTCTCTCTTCTTCTTGAGCCTCATCTTCTGATTCCTCTTCTTTTCCATGTTATCATGGGTTAAATTTTATAGACATTTTCTTAGATCTTCAAAATTACAAGGAGATTCAAGATTCAAGGTTTAATTATATTGATCTCCAAATCCCGAGGTAGGTGGTTTGTGCATTTCTGTTGAGACTCTTTGAGTTTTATGTGAAAATGTTCCCAAAAACCATGAACAGGGTATTGCACGTTTACTATTTCATCCTTATTGTTTCTCATCTATGCTGGTATGCCTGAGTAGATGATTAATGTTTATTAATATAGTGATTTATTGTGATTTGGATGTATTTCCCATGCATATTTTTCCGGTTTTGACCTTTGGATCTTGTTTTCTTGTTAGGCTACTATTTACTTTCCCATGCCTAGTGTTATAGGGTGTTGTGACTGTTATACTGTTATATTGTTGTGCTGTAGAATTATAGCCAAGCAGTTTATGATGATTACTTTGTCCGTTACGCACTGCTACACTTTCTTGACATACACAGGGTCGTGAGAACCTAGTGTATAGACCATAGAGAGAATGGATGATGAGGTCTTCTCTAGAGTGTCTTTATAATTTATGATGCGAGACCCCATGGGGAATTGATGATCAGTGCTTCACCAGAGTGTCTATAGTTCCTTAATGAGGGCCACAGGGGGAATGAGATGTTGAGTGCTTCCCCAGAGCACCTTTAGTTCTGTTACAAGACTATAGGTGGAATTGAAGATGAGTGCTTCCTCAGAGAGTCTATGATTAAGCTAAACCATAGGGGTTAGACTGAGTGTACTGCCTAGAGGGTTGCATATACTTGTTTGGTAGGACCAGAGGGGATAGGTTGTGAGTACTTCCCAGAGGATTACATTGTCCTTAGCTTCTTTCTTGTGTTTCTAGGTAGGACCAGATGGGTTAGGTTGTGGGTACTTCCCGGAGGGTTACATGTTGTGTTTATCATCTTTGTTTAGCTATTGAATGTTGTGTGGTGATTTTAAGGATTTAAATTGGGTATTTTTTACTGCTTAGTGCTTTATTGTATACTACTTTCTATAAATTTACCTGCCATATACTCACTGACTATTAGGAACAAATCTTTGGGTGGTTTCCTACTAAGATTTATCCTCACACACTGTTTGGGTAATTTTTTTGGCCCAAACAGATTATATTATTGTAGGAACAAATAAGGTAAAACGCCCTTATACATCAGGTACATGACTTTCTATGGAGATGGAGAGCATGGGACCAAGCTATGGCTTGTGATGCTGATGAGTTTATATGATTTCTTTTTCACTTTGGTTTCACACATTTGTATTCTAGCATTTTGACTTGTTTGGATGTTTTCCTAGACATATGTATCATGCATCATTTTATATATGTTATCCAGTTTATACTTTCAGTTTTCTGCTGCTACTACTATTTGATATTATTACCGCTTCCACTCTTGTATGTATTTGTTTAGTTTCACTGTGTACTCTTCCAATGAGGTCATAGTATCCCCACTATCGCAACCAAGGCCCTCATTACTAGTTGACAGCCTATGTCGTTCGGGGAAATGCGCTTGAGGCCATGTGACCAACCGGGTATGAGGCGCCTCTGGGTGGCTTCTAGAATCAGAACGTTATATATACTTCTATGGGTAACATTTCATTGATTCCATACACCAATGAATATGCAGTTTCATGTTAAGAAGAACATGTGGTTTCATGGTAGGACAATAAAGTATGAGGAACTTTTCCATATAAGACTTACTATCTTTGTTCAACATAAATTAAAGTATATTATTCTGAGTTTTATGAAAGGAAAATATCATTCCATATTCACTAGCATTATAGTAGGATGAGTTCATGGTCTCGATTTTGTACTCTATGTATAATTTGAATAACTCCATAAAATAGAACTTGGTGCCATTATTTGTCTGCTTTATGTGAGGGACTAAAAATCTAGTGATGTTGTGGGACATTGTGATGTTGATGATTTTTTCATCCTAAATTGTATGAGATGTATTACTTTATCTTATTTGGGAATGATTATAGTAGTAGAATGGTTATTCTTGAGCTTCTTTGCTATATATGGGGGATATATCCCCACAACATCCATTCCCCACATTGAAAATGGATAGGAATATTTTTCTATATGTAGAAATTACAAGGGTTGATGGATGTAGTTTTCATGAATATGTACTGCATGAAATTTCATGGTAAATTCCATAGAGTCCTATATCATAGATTTTTTATAGTAATATATCCCTTGGTTTGGTGGGAGATCGGAATCTCATCCTGATGAAAATGCTAGGAGCCTGCATAGACTTCTTCCATAATAATGAGAATCTATCTTTCATCTAATCATATGAGGAGTATTTTCTCTATACCTTTTTTATAGAGATCTTTCTTCCCATTTGTACCATCCAATAGGATGAAGTTTACTACAATTCATTGAGTCTTCAACCATCTAGATTGTTCAATCGAGATATTTCTATTTCAGATATTACCAATTATTGGCTTTATCCATCCAATATCGGACATCAGTTCATCATGATATAGGGTGGTTTTGAGATGATTAATTTCTTCCATATAACAGAAAATGATTGATGAGACCATTATTTGGTACGTGATTTGGAACTTCAATTTGACCAGATCCAGGTCATCCAAGACTATTTCTCCATTAGGGAATGTGTTGACATGAGTATTCCATTATCAGGGAACATAGTACCTCATAGGTTAAAAATGATACTCTTTCATTATTCCCCTAATGTAACTAGTGGGAGGGTTTACTTCTACCTATTTGATGTAAATTTAACAATTAATCTACTTTATCACTTTCTTCAAATCCCCATTATTTCTCAGGTAGACTATTTGTAGCTAGAAGGTGAGTTCTATTCCAATGATGAGGGATTGGTATTAGGCCTCGTTATTCATGCAGCCTTCAGATAGTGATAAAGAGTTGGGAAAATTTATTTTTCCATAGAAATAAATACAATCCCTAATACAACCATATTTATTCTCAGATTTTTTAATCTCTTTTCCCTAGGACCTTGGTAGGAACCATCGAAATACATCTCACATGTCAAGGAGTATGTTGGGAATTGGAAACCTCCACGACTGGAAGCTTAGCGTCTAGTGCTGTGTTATCTAGGGTGGTATTTTGGGAAAGAAAATTAGCTTTTTCCTTCCCTTTTACTATATTCTAGGAAATTAATTGGATTTCATACTATTTTATAATTAAATCCCATTTGAAAAATTCCTTGTCATTATAGGACATATAAAGTTGTACTTGAGATTATCAGTACGAGAGACCAAGCAGACATCACGGTGATGCATGTATTGCCTAAACTTTTTCATTTCAAATATTAGTGTGAGGTAGTTCCCATGACATCCAAGAATCAAGTATCAATACATATCAACATTTTACCAAGGTGGAAGATATTATTATCTTCACTCCTATATTTTTCGTGTGTATAGAGTTTCATTGAATCATTCCATGGTAAGAACATATAATATGATTTGATTTCTTTCCATGGGAGGCATTAGGACCAGTCGGTGTAGCATATACTATTTGAAACATTTGATGTCTTCTTGGTAGTCATCATTCCATTTACATGTGATACCCATTTTCATTATCTTCATCAAGGGGAGTGATTTTCCAGACAGGTCAGATATGAAATTTTAATTATGGGAATGTTGACCTTGGAACTCCTTCTGTTCTTGGAGACTCTGCAATGAGATGTTTGAGAGTTTGTTTCTCATTCTCATATCATTACAAATATTATTTCATGGGAGTAATTTTTGTTCACAAAAAGGTGATTATAATTTAGCAACACCTTTAACTTTATCTTTGGAAGTGTTCCACCATAGAGGTAGCAAATCAATATTTGAATGTTCTTGGTTTTCGATCCTTCTTTTGTTCTAAGAACGTGTATCCATACTCGATGGATCTAAATTCTACCATTTTGGTAAATTATCCATATTGATCCACTTTACATCTGTGTCTTGGTTTACAATATTTGTTTTATTAAAGGTGAGAATAGCCAGTATGGCGTATTGTGCAATGGTGATTGTAATATTACATTAAATGTAAATGGATTATTTTTCACATCCCACAATTGGGTGATTTCTAGAACCACTGTCCATGTTGGGTTGTTTTGGCTTCTGTCCCCAGTGGGGACTGATTACCTCTGTCATATTAACACTAATTTGGGCCTATGAGTGGTGAAATTGAGTGGGTTTCTATTTATCATTTCCAAAATGGCCCCAAATAGTAGAGGATTGTATTGTGGTGGGATAAAATGATGGGATGATGATCGATGACATTTACCTCCCAACCTAGAGAATATTTATTCAATTTATAGTAATGATAATGATGAAAATATCCCAAATTCTATGAAAATGGGCCTATCTAGGGCCACAATTGATATAGGATGATCCAGTTGTTGAGGATTCAATGATACCAGTTAAGGATTATATAATTCAAATGATGCACATTGAGATATAAGGACCTCATCCATGTGAGTTGGGTTTTATCTAAAACCACTATTGATTTCTTTAGGACCCCCTCTAGGGATAATGAACCTGGTTATAGTTATTGAGATAAAAATTCCCCTAGCCTTGTGTGCCAGGGAAGATCTAGAACTATTGATTTTTTTCCTAAATTCTATATGGTATTTATGAGAAGATGAATGAAGGTGGTGGTATAAATTTCCCCAAACTAGGGTTTAGGTTCTCTAATATATGACTACTATGACAAAATCTATTGAAACATGTTCGACATGGAGAAGTTGTGCTCTTGAGGGTGCCAGGTAAAATAGAAGCCCGTGTTGGGAATCAGTTTCTATGGGAAGTTGTCAAGTTGATTGAAACATTTTATTTCATGTATGAAACCCTTTATCATTTTTTGGTGGGGACTAGTTCATAGTCCTTCTGGATGTCCTCTTCCACCATTAATTATGTATTGGCATCGCTAATGTGGGTGAATTCTATTATATTTGATGACTAGATCATGTTTTTTCATGTCCACTACTTTCTCCAGGTGATATGAAATGTAATGATGTCATATATGTGGGTCTATGATATTTTAGGGGTTGGGTGAAGTTCAAGGATTCATAATTTCCCCATCATTTAATATAGATACATAAAGATATTGGGGCTATCAGTTTTCAAAGAGTTCGGATGAAATGATGGAAAAAACTATAGATTTACGTAGTTCTTTTCACATTTTGGGTCCTAGGCTAAGGGGATAGCGTCCAGGTATAGAAAAAAATAATATATCTTGATGGTATTAAGGTGTACCTCATATCATATATAAGGTATATGTAGATCCATTAGTCTTTGATGATCTAAAATATATTTTGGGGTATATAAATCATGAACTCCTTCAATATCTCTTCCCAGATCTCATAATCAGAGATAGTAAGGGTTGGAACATGGTGGGGAAGATGTTTCCATCTTCCACTCTTTATATGTCAATTTACCCATCCACTTAATCTAACATACATGAATTTATATGGTTAGGCCATAGAAGATGATTCCAAGGGTAACCTAATGACCAAAGTGGAGTTTTGTTTAAAATTAATGGGGAACTATATATTGATTTAGCCAGTGATTCAAGAACATCTCTATATGAAGGTGTATTATTTTTGAAAACCTCTTTATATGGACGTATCTTGGAAGGGGGTTCTTTTTATCTTGGAGATATCACCATGGGGAGGTGGGACATGGTTGATATCAGGATTAGAGTACATATAATCAATCTCCACACTAACATGTGGAGGATTATCATGGTAATGATTTCCTTCAGCTTTGGGTGAATAATCAATGAAACCTATTGATATTGATAATGTTCCTAAAAAACATCAAGGACAATTTCACTGAGAATATTAGGTATATGATTCTCATTCTACATCATTGCTAGAATATTATTTCCTACCATTTGGGATTGTGTAGGGATATAATCCAGATGTATAATTGATTCCAAAAAGATATTGTTAAACATTTTGTGTTATAGGATTATGTTTCCACAACTATGAAGTTGTTGGATCATGAAAATGATATTCTTTGAAAGGAATATGTGCCTTTCCTAATGAAAAATATGATATAACATGGTGAGTCTCAATCAAATGGGGGATATGATCTTGATCCCAAGCCTTTAGAGTATGTTTCTTCTCTTTTTTGATAGGAATATGATCTTTACCCATTCCATGTTTCCCTCTCACTCGGTGAGGCCCAGATGAAAATGGAATATGTTTTTAGTGTGAATATTAATTAACTATAGATATATGCCTATTGACCTTTTCATGGAGAGAAAGGATATGATCTTCTGGCTATATATCCTATATAGGATGTTGGAGTAGACATTCATCTATAAAAGTAAAAATATTGTCATGGATTATTTCATCAAATAGAATATGGAATTTATATTCACTTACAAGAATATGAGCTTATACTGTGGCATGTTCCACTCTCAATTCAGGTGCCTCAGTTAGAATGGGAATATTTTCTAGATACAGAGCCTTTGGAATATACCTCTAGTCCTTTTTTACTGGAATATGAGCCTATCCAGAGGCATGTACTTCTCTTACATGGTGATCGCCAACCATAAAATGGATATGAGTCTGATCCAAGGAAATTATAATATACCTTTTTTGATAGGAATTATCCGTTGTCTTAAGGAATATGCCACTATCACATGGTGATACTTAGTAGTAATAGGAATATGAGTCCATTGTGGTGCATCTTACATTATCAGAATATGTCAATAATACTTCTGGAGGAGAGAACGAATTTTTGATTGCTTCAAAGCATCCACCTGTTCATACCGATCACATTATTATTATGATATGGGTATAAGGAATTGAATATGCACATATCTTTATATATACACATGTTACGTAATATTCTAATTACATTATTTTTGATTTTATTGTATTTAATGATACATTATAAATGTTTTTGTATGAACATAGGCCAATAGATTTTTTCACCATTATAAACTGGCTGATAACTTCAATTAAATTGGGTATATGAGACAACTTATGTCATACTTATTCCACCCAAATATTCCGATGGACTTTGTTCATGGGTGTAGGGATATGAGCCTCCCCCATTTTTGATATAGGAATATTCCTAGGGGATTCTTCTGAGTGGGAAGGAATATGAGCCAGCTCACTAGCTACTTCTAGAATATGATGGTGTGCATCGTCACTAGGGGTGGTAATTTGTGTCCACTCATGATTATATATATCCTTCCACACTGAAGGTGTTTTCATTGTTTCATGGTCATGGGAATTTTATGTGGTAGTGTGTTGGGTGGTACCCTCAAGAGGAGAATGAAGTGCACTAGTGGGATAGTGGTGGTGATGACGGTTGAAAGGATCCCTCTTTAGAGGAATCTAAAACTAAAATAATCCATATATTACTCCTCATTCCACCTTTATCATATGTTTAATGTGGTGATTTCCCTACTCTGGGGATATTCTTCGGAAGCAGTTAGTGGTGGTGATGAGTGCCAGCATGCTTACATTAGATTTCTTCCAATGATGTGTACTCATCAGTTTCAGTGTTTGGAGAACCTCATTTGTATTTTTAATGTTTTGGATATTACCATGGATATATTATTTATTTACCATTGCATTATCCACAAAACACTAA
Organism: Viscum album; assembly: GCA_963277665.1. Classification (NCBI taxonomy): domain Eukaryota; kingdom Viridiplantae; phylum Streptophyta; class Magnoliopsida; order Santalales; family Viscaceae; genus Viscum; species Viscum album. Next base: position 597,844,235 of record OY728127.1, read on the forward strand.
AGGTGATGGTTGAGTTAGATCATTCTAAGACCTATAGGGGTTGCAGTTTTAGGAGATTTTCTAGAATTATGACTAGGTGAACACATGATATCATATTACGTTTTATTTATAGATATGTATCTGTAGTAATTGATACAAAAATAAATGAGATTATAAATCACTGAATCATCATTGGAATGATACATGTAAAATCATATATGCATGGGTAACACAAAATTCCTTTCTTATTATATGTATATCTATTATTCTTTTGTAAACTTTTTATAATGATGAAAAACTTATTTTATGAGATTCCTTAGAGGAATAGCTATAAGATTCCTTCCAGGATGAATATTTTTGTTTTTTTAGGTTATTAAAAAAGGGCATGATGTATGGTAAACTACTCATTTTATTATTTGATATATTCACTTCGGGTTCACTCTTTTTGTTTCATCAGAAAAGATACAACAGAGATGCATTTATTTTAACCTAATGATTGATTTTTGTGGGTTACATTTCTTCCACAATCACTCATGATGGGATCACTATTATTTTTATTAATGAAAATTCTCCATGGATCCGACATCTGTAACAAGGTATAGAAATACATTTCAAATTAAGGTGCTTAGATCGGGTTTCAGACCCAATTGATATTAGTAACTCACATTGGTCGAGATGATAAGAGGTTGGGATCATCACCTGTTTTTGGAATAATTTCTTCCTACTCTGAGGCTCTATTATATATTTTAAGATAATTTAACAAATATCTTCCTAATTATGATACAAGAAATGTATACCCTAATAAAATGAATATACTTTAAATCCTTTTATATGAATAGGGGGATCTATATGAGAATACATCAATATTTACAAAAGGATCTTCACCCATTTCCCTTTAATGTGTATATTTTTATATGATGAAGTAGAATAATGGGTATCTCTAGGGTTTTCAATCATCCAAGGAGGGGATTAATATATAGAGGATTAGATGGATCATCTATGAGGTTTACTTTGTATCCTATGATGGAATAAATCAAAACCCATGTATTTATTTGTTGTTGTTTTATTTAAAGTAATGCATAAAGGAAATATATAAATGAAATTTGGCACCCGATATTTTATCGTGATACTTGAAGAGGCGCCCTAATTGTTTAGGTTGTAGAAGGAATCAAATTCATCATAGTTCAGTCCCACCTTTGGGATATTCCCAAAGGTAGATGTACTTTTATGGGGGAGTTCATAACATGACACTAATTTGGGATAACACATTGATGCTACCCTGAAAAGTGTAGGTTTATCATTTAAATGATACAATAAATGATACTCTCTAATCTATACAATCAATGATCGTTGTGATAAAAATTGATATAAATTAATCAATATCCCTGCATATAGATGTGGGAATTATGTTTTAGGAAAACACATGGGGAGTATAACTTATAGATTGGTACATAGGAAGTAATCCTATGTATCTGAGTTATGGAAGTAATCAGAGTTTCCATAGTTCAATTTTGTTCTTGATCTATTGGTGAATGATTAATAATGATCATACCATAAGAGAGGTTGGGTCAAAATGGTTGAAATTTCCAAGACATGGGGGGACTATACTATGGTGGGTACCGCTTTGAGATTTTTCCTTAGGAAGGAATCCTAAATATCCTAGTTATAGTAAGATTCAATGATCTCATAGTTCAATTGATTAGGGATTACACAAAAACATTTCCCTGGTATGTGTGGTAGTGATATCATGTCACAGATTAGGGCGAACAAAATGAGGTTTCCCTATTATGTCAATTTAAATGGTTATATTTTTCTAGGATTCTTCTTGGCATGGCTTGATTTTATGCATCAGATGTCTGAGGATGTCTAAAATTTCATATTTTTTAAGTTTACATGCCTAAAGAAAATCACATGATGCAACAGATTTTTTTCGTAGGACACCGCATAACCTGATTGAAATATCTAGAGACCATCACATGATCATGGATAACATGTCATAGGGTGTCATATGATATATCTAACTTGTTTGGAGGTCATAATGAGATCCGGGCTAACATGTATGTGTATTTCCATGTGATTTGGCTAACATGTCTGAATGGTGATCAATGACCCGACTGACTTGTCTAGAGGATGTCTCATGATCTAGTATGAAATATCTGGAGGGATCTGCATGACCTATATAACTTATTCTTAGGAAATATAATGATATAGGATTTCATGTTTCATAAGATTTTATATTATCTGAATTAATTATTTGGAGAAAATCATTACATCAAGGATGACATTCTAGGAGTGTGTCAAATGATCAAGGATAAATTTTCGAGAGGACATCATGAGGGCTGGTTTTCATGTCCTGATTAAATCATGAGACCTAACTGACATTCACTGGTGTTTCCATATAATTTAGACATAATTTATAAAGGACGTCACAAGATCAAGATGATGATATTTAATGTATTTTCATGAATTGGGTGGAATTTTTTGAGGGAATTTCATTCCATGCATTGACATGTCCAAGAGACATTACATGATGCCAATAATATGTCAAGGGACTTTCAAAGGATTTGAGAGACATGAGCTGGTGATGTCAAATGACCTGGGTGGTTGATGTTGAGTGCATGAGGACCATTTTATATTTTGTTTTTATAAGTATCCCATCTTAATTATAGTCATTTCTCAAAACATTAATTACATAAATTCCATAGAATTGTTGAGTGTTGTTTCTTTTGGTTTCTCATGACCTAAATGACATGTATGATTTCCTTTTCATAATTCATAAAACATAAATGATGTTTTTTTCCTGATCTTAAGTGATCATGAGAAGTTACTATTCATGGTTCTCAACAATTTGAGTAATTCTCCATATTTTAATTGGAGAAATAATTTAATGATCGCATGATCAGTCCCTTCGTGAAATTCACACAAGTGCTCCTATTTACGATCGATAGAGGAATTTTTAATGTTGTGTGTGTGGTGGGGGGTATTTATAAGCTTCACCATCATAGTTATAAACAACCTTATTTTAGGAAAATATTGCTTATTTGATCTGGAGTTGGTGGATGGATTTAGTGTCACGTGAATTGTATGATCATATTTTTGGCCATCCAAGGGAATCACATGATTTTCAGCATCCTCTAGACAATCCCATTAGTTCCCCATTTATTACACATTATATGACCAAAGGGGTCTTGAAAATACATGTTGATATTCCATGTAGATTTTATAATCTTATGCCTACATATCAATGTGTCTTTTTGAGATCATGAAACCTATATAAGGGATTATCCCTAACCCAAGATTTCTTTTTTGGGATCTTCTGCAAGAGGAAGGTTGTTTTTTAGGGGAATTTAATGAGGTCAAGCTGACTTGTCAAGGGGTTTCACAGGACTATTCTAGCTTTTCATGGGGGCCTCTCATGATAAATAGTGATCACTAGATGTTCATAACCCTATTCGCGTGAAGGACAATGTTTCATCTATCTACAAAAATATCCCACAATTTCCTACACTATTTCTTTATTTATTTTAAAACATATGTGGATATTCGAGAATTTATAGTATTTTCATTGAAGATAATAAATCTCCCCATTTGTGATGTATTAAGTGGAAAATAAAAAGGAAATAAGGTGATATATGATTATTGTTATGGAAAACACATCTATGTTTTCCATATATGCAAAGAGGTAACATAGAGCCGATTGGATTTTTCTAAGACCCTTAATATGATGAATGTTTCATGCCAACAAACTATTTCCCAACAAGGTATACATGTCACTATGGATTCCATAGTGTCATGTGAACCACATGGGAAATTAACCTGAAGATCTATGACTTCATAAGGTCTCTGCCATCTACATATTCTAACAATTTTTTTGTGGGTTTTGGATTATTGTCGAGATTATTCCAAATAAAATTTTCCATAATGTGAATGAGTTAACATTAAAGCCTCTTATTTATTATATAATGTCTTTGAATAATTCTCAAAGAAAATATGATTTTCCAAGGGGTCTTTTCATTATATAAATCAGGTCATGCAATGCACATGAACCATTCACATGACCTTCCAAAGGATATGTTATCAAGAATCCTTTATAGGTTTATGCGATCATCATGTTTAAGACACCATATCTTAAATTTGATTGCAGAGAGACTAATACCCCTAATTTGGGTATTTCTTCAATTGTATATTTTTTTATGATCATTCAGATGGAATTAAAAATTCAATAATCAGAAGTAAAAATATTTTTATGGGTGTGTATGATGTTTTCAATCATTTCATTAAGTAATATTAAATAGATTTCTCAAACTAAAATTATAACCCCATACATCATTTTTTATAGTGGATCAAGATAAATGGTCATCATATTTAGGGTTTCTTTATTATTTCTCCCACCAAATAGATATACAGGTAGACTATAAAACCAATAATATCACATATGACTCTGGGATAGACGAGTGGAAAAATATTTTCCCAAATCCATCATATGGAAAACATAACCCTAATCCCATGGTATTGTAATCATATTAGGGTTTCATAGCTAATTGTAACCCAAATATCATATTTGAATAAGACATCCTAATCTTATTTGGGTTACCCTTACAAAAACTACCTTATATAAGATAATCCATGGGAACCCAACATTAACATGACCTACCATGTTTGATAATAAAGTTGTTGACTTGAGTTTACATTATAAGGAATATCACACTTAATATATTTGTAGTTTCATATTTATTTTCATTTCTATCTAAATATTATTCATGTTATATTTACAAAAATTAAATATCATGAAATATTTATTTTAAAATATTTTTAGTACTATATGTAAGAATTCATGTTTCATTCCCATAAGTATGCACACTTCTAATAATAAAGTTATTGAATTTTTATTCATAATAACTAAATTAATATGCTCAACCAAATTAGTGTAACTGTTTGAATAAATCATAGTTTTTTACTCATCCAAAAAAAATTGATTTATTTTTTTAGATATAAAAAACAATCCCATGAAGAAGGTACTAATACCCTTTCATGGAATGGATTAAAATTATATGAAATCAAACATCCCCACAAGAGTATGAATTGAGTGGAAGTTTATAAGCATCTATATTTATAGGCAAGTCAAAAAACTTCACGATGGTGACTATTCCAACAAAAAATCCATCTACCAATGGTTATTTATTCAATAAAGACATTATTTATATCACAACTATAAGACCTAAAATTTATAAAGCATGAATAAATGGTTTAGGTTTCTTATAGTTGTTTGATGATGTACGTATTAAATTTTGATCTAATATTACACTATAAAATAGTCCTACCACAATCCCTCATAGTTATTATTTGTGATGTGACTCTCTCCCAAAGTCCACACATAAGTAAATCTATATTCTCATTTAACATATATTATAGTATGATGATACTCATCATTGAACAAAATAATTTATTCTTATCCATCCTTTGGTTATTTGTAAATAAATCCTTTTACAATTTGACAAAAAACTTTATAATGTAATCATCCTCCATCACCCAAGTATTAATCATAGGTAACAACTAAAATAGCAAGATAAAATATTTTGTGATGTGGTGTGATCATTCAATATAAAAATTAAAACCATACATTTAAAAATGAATATATTCATTCTCAAACTTCGTGCAAAAAAATAATAAAATATAATAAGAATTTTTTACCTCATAGAGGTTTGATTCAATTGAGATTCAAATATCTATATGCTTCAAATTACATGACCCCAATATATCAATATATATAATTATATGGTGTCTCTACAAGTATTATTCAATTTTACAATGATAATGGATTTAATAAAAACTAAAAAATTATTCCACTCTCATCATCAATCTCCAATTCCATGTATTTTATTTCTATGCATTATCTACTAAATGTGGTTCCACTATATTACAACCAACTCAAACCTCATCAAAGTATCTCAAAGAACGATTTATTCTCATTCATCACTAACCAACCATAATTAATACCAAATCCCATTCCCAACATCTAATTCCAACCCCACTAAATTCAAACATATAACTACAAAAAAATCTAAAGATAATATAAATGATAAGTAAACCATTTTTTGTGATAAAAACCATGTAATTCAAGGTTTGAAAATTTTATTAGGATTAGTTGAAATTTTATAGGTAAAAAAGATAAAGTTTAACTGATATAAGAAAATTATAGATATTAATAACAAAATAGTATGAACATAAATGAATTAAATTTTCAATTATTTAACATTAGGTAAAAAACATTATAAAATAAATATTATTAATTTTTTTGATACCATTTAGATCCATACCAACATTAATGATGGAATTATAGAATTTTTTCCATAATTATTTATCTATATAATTATATAAAAATTTTATTTTACCATAATCGGTTTAGAATTATATTTGTTACTATGGTCAATGAATATACAACCATTGTTTAAGGAATTTTACATTAGTATGCAATTTTGAATAGCCATTTTGAAAAATACAATTTGGTAGTATTTCTATATTAGTCTCTGATCTAACCACTGACTGTGAAATAGTTTAAGAAGTTTTAGACATCGTGGTGGCATTGACCAAGATATAGAATTAAGATAACAATTGTATAGAGGAATCAAATATGACAATTTTCTTTTCATTATTCTTTGTGGTTCCCATTTTTAATAAATAGTTGTGTGGTAATGTAATACCACCAAAATTTTCCTAACCAAATTTTCATTCATTTGATAAATAAAATATATAAATAATTTATTTAGAAGGAAAATAATGTGGTTCCTTGGAGGAATGCATTCATGATTCAAATGTGAATATTTATCCTACATATTTTCTGCTATTGTTTCTTGGATATTGATTATGGGATTTTTGGGAAATCACAATGCCCATTGGGATTACATGAAAAAATTAATTTCAAGACCAAAATCCTAATGATATAAAATTATAAAATAGTAAAATAATATAATAATCCATGGATACTGTATTTTTGATTCTTTTGATCTTTATTTGAATTGAATATGATCATGTTCCATTTTGAACTAACAATAGGTTCTTGCCTCTAACAGAATCCACCAGCTTCTATAGTCACTGAACTTTTACAAATGATATCAATTACTTGACCAATTTTCTAGGAGATCCTCTAAAGAAAATAAATAATCAATACATTGGAATATATCACTTTAGGTTAGAATGATTTCCCATATCAAATGAGGAAATAGAATACCATTAAATTTTAAACATTCATCAAATGAGAATCTATATTGAATTTCATAACATTGTGTACATTATGAAAATTATAAAAAAAAGTCATTCCTCTTCATTGTTGATTCATAATATTTGAAATTATTTTCAATATTCATATTTAATTTACACATCCTCACATAATGTGTTGATTTTCAATGAATACATGATAATAAAACAATATTTGACTGATGATTATTACCGCACACCATTCTCACAATCATCATGAAATTGTGTAATACACCATGAATAAACATAATCAATGGAATGGTGATAATCACTGTACAAGGGTATATGATTTATTATATATTTTTGAATAAAAACAAGATACATTTACATTAAAATCAGTTGTTAAATCAATATTCTCATGTATTTAATACCCATACACTATAAATGTCTCTCAAAATTCTACTATATTAAAAGATTATTAAATAGAAGAGCTAAATTATCCTATATAACCATCGAACATATATTTATATCACCCCTATCACTAATTTTGCAAATGATATGGTATTTAAAAAGAAACTTTTTTGTTATTTTGTGAGACCGAGGTACCTTGGTCTAAATAACATATCCATTGTTGGAACAGTATTGCCCATTTTTTTCACCAAATGATATTAATCCCCATTAGTTTAGCTGTTAATTTCCTGGAAAAAAATACATCATTCATAGTATTTGATGGAGCTGTTGTTTTTTTATGTCCTCCTTGGTGTGTTATTTGATATTCTTTCAACTGACAGCTCAATTATTGCGGGAAAACACAAAAAATATTGAGATCTAATATCATACATTATAGTTTGGATGAAAGAATAAGTGTAACTACTTATGAAGAGATCTTATTCACCTATAATAATCAATAAAATATTTTTATTTCTTCTATAGTACATAATTATGTTGTTCATATTAATATAGTGTCTCTAATAATGATTTGATTTGTAACTAATAGTTAGGAAGAATTCATAAGAGACATCAGGATGAGTACAAAATATGGAATACTTGAAAAATTATATGGTAGATGGATAACAAACATTATCATTGTTTCTTTAATATAACTCTTTAAATTAAAGTGATTTATCATAATAATAATTCTATAGAACTCATAAGAAGAGTCCTTCTTAGGGTACTAAATTCCAATCCATATTAAATAATTACCAATATAATTTATTTCACATAGAACAAACATACTTTTAGATAAAACTCTATAAATATTAATAACTATTATGATTGATTAATCACTTATTTATTTTATTTATAATCATCTACCAACTAAAAAATTTCAACATTTAATGTTTTGATATCATTTTCAATGAGTAAAATTGTATATATATAAAACACCAGTAAAAACCATAAAAATTTATCTATTTAGCTTATATATACAATAAATATACATGATTTTAGTAATACTAAACACATTGATTGCATGATCAAAAAAAATTAACATGGAGAAACCTTTATATTCCATAAATATATCATTTAAACATGTACACATTAAAATCTACATTTTTCAATTCCAAAACATTATGGCGTATTATATATACATCCTTGACCTAATTCCTATTTATGATATTATTTTTCACACAAATTAGAAATATCTTAAATTTTATTGTGTTTTTATGATAAGACATATTCAAAATAAACATTATGATTAGTATTGGTAAAAGGGTCACATTATAGCCATTACTATGAATATTTTATAACCATTATCCAATAATAATTATTTATATGTATACATTCTAACATCAATGTAAATTGTTTTATAATAAAATTAATTGTACATAACGGTAATACCCCATTTAAGTGAATCTATCAAATTATTAAATTGGTTAGTATATTTAGATATTATCTCAGTAATCATGTCCCAAAATAAATTCATATGAGAAACAAATATGATGGGATCACGATAGGTATTCAGTTTATATACAACTAAAATTGATTAATTATCATTTTCCATAATAAATACATATCTCATTGGATTCTAACAAATAAAATATTTCTATAAATTATTTTTCTGAAACATTGGTTGGAGCCAATTGTAGAAAAAATATGTGAACCATCCATCTTTCTATCTCAAGATAAATTCTTATTAATTGGTCATGCACATCACAATGTTCTATTTTACTCAAAATAACACCTCTAAAAAAGTGATCCTTCTTAATAATAATTCACCGCTGATGTCATGACCCATCCCACAGGGCCTGTGCCGTGACTACCCCATGCTCACCTTCCATAGGCCAGGGGTTAGAGACAAACACTGAAAAGGTGTATCCCTAAAATTGGAAGGCATTTCCATTAAACTAGTATAAATAAACCAACCATGAACACAATAAGGTGTAACCACAATGTAAAACTGTAGTAGTAAAACTGTGTACTTAATGTAAAGGGACTAGAATACAAGCCCAACTAAAAGATACAATACTATAGAAAATAAAGTAAAAAATCTCCTGAGATTGTCTGCCAGGGATTGTACTTAAAGGGTATGGACAGATTGTCTCCACCGCTCTCCATGTCAACCATCACTGCTATCTATCATCAGGTCCTGGCTCCTTGATTCTAAGTGAAGGTTCTCTGTCGTCTGAACAAGACATAACAGGTGCGGGAAAAGCCCATGCATGGGTGAGTATAACAATATATAGTAGGTACCTCAAGACCCTGACGATCTCTCATATTTCCACAAAGAAAAACAACATGAATGATATTAATCACTAATCACAAAGCAATAGACACAGCTCAAACCAGGTATCACTGAGTACAGTAGTACAGATGATCAGTAGTTAAGATAGATCATCTTATTCTCTCAAGTGGCACTTCTATTGACCCATATTTTTTCGATAGGTAATAACCCTTGCAAGCCCCACACAAGATCGATAGGTGATAACTTACACATGATCGATAGGTGATGATTCACCAAGAATCACAAGGTACTTATTCACACAGAATCACTTGGTGATGATTCACACAGAATCGTTAGGTGCTGATTCACACAGAATCGCTAGGTGTTGATTCACACAGAATCACTAGGTGATGATTCACAAAAATTCTCTTGGTAACAATTCACACAGAATAACTAAGTGTTGATTCACACAGAATCACTATGTACTGATTTACACATAATCGCTCTGTGTTAATTCACACAGAATTACTGGGTGCAGATTCACACAGAATCACTTAGTACTGCTTCACATAGAATCTCTTGGTGCTGATTCACACAAAATCTCTAGGTGATGATTCACACAGAATTACTCAATGAAGATTCACACCGAATCTCTATATGTTGATCTACATTGGATATCTCTTCATTATTTATGTCTCAGCCCCCCCCCCACAGGATTCTCATTCAATGTACTCTTGTTTCTGGAAGAAAATACTACTCAAGCCAGCGGTCGTATTTCAACTAGAAAGAAGACCCAAGAAGAATTTACCCAATGATCTTCCATGTCATAAGGGGTCCAACAAAATAGATGGTGTGTCAATCAGTTACATAGTCAGTAAGATATTAGCATTTTAGTGCCAAGGGCCCAGTTGGTTTTGGAGTTGATCAAACCTGGACATACCCCAACATTCTCCAACACTCTCATGGAGTATCCTAAAAGTATTGTCTCTATCTAGGGGTCCCATATCCACAAACATTTTATCAAACGAACTTCCAGTTAGCAAGATACGATATTTTAAGCATATTAGGGCTCGAGAGGGGTCCGGTTCCGAGTCGACCCGGCCGGGCCGACCCTACCCGATTCGGGTTGACCCAACTCAGTCCGGGTCCATCCCAGCTTAGCTCGACCCAAACTAGCCTAGGCCAGCCCAGTTGGGTTGGACCGTGGCAGCTTGTTTCACTAGCTTGCATAACCCGTGTGGGGTCGCATGGTCCACTTCCCAAATAGCTCAAAGATCCATTTGACTCTTTAAATGGTGGCGCTATGTGGTTCCACCTAATCCATGGTGGGACCTTTAGAGAGTGGGTCCCCTACCTTTTTCCATGGCTTTGAGTCAAGACATGTCACACCATGGTGTGCGATGGTGCGCTACCTCTGCTTCTGTGGCCGACTAAGAGCTGGCCGCCAATCTGTCCCCTGCAGTACCGAGCGGCGCTGCATTCTTCTATGGCTGGCAAGGGCCGACCCCCACCTTTGCCTCCTGGCATAGTTCACTATCACCACCACATTTGTGCCATGTTGGAAGGAAATCTGTGGGCCACTATGTGATATTCGGTCATCCATTCAGCCTTCCAGACACGGCTATGGGCCACCCAAGATTCCCCTGTCATTGAATGTCTCCCGGTTTCCTCTTTACATCGAGTTGGAAATTTGTCCCCTGATGAACACAACATGATCAATGTGGCGGATGGTCTGGCATTTCTCATTTGACCTACACCCTCCATGTTAGTATTATAACAAGTGAGAGATTATTTAATAATCAAAAGATAAATAAAAAACCACATTCAATCATTTCCCTCAACAACCACCCACAATTTCATACGCATCACTGGTCAGCTCATTTTGGATGACCCGCGTTCCTCATGCTTTTCAAGAATGAGGTAACAAAACTAATTCAGTTGAATTTAAACAAAACCCCTGACTCAAGAACCATTGAATGAGGTTGCAGTTGGGGAGTTTGAAGAGTCCTCTCTTGTTGACATCATCAGCATTCTTCGATATTGGTTCGATCCCTCCAATGACATCCAAGCATCTGTTTCTCCACTGTGGAAGATGTCATTGTACTTCGCCAGAGGTTCCTCACACAATGAAGTAGTGTCTAAAACCCATCCCGAACACCATTTTAAAAGATGGAGGAAGAGTGTTTGACGCAACATAGCTTTAATGAATTCTATTAATAATTTAATTAATGAATATCCTATATCTCAACAGAATGGTTATGAAAATTATGTTTCAAGCCATTAAATGGATTGAAAAATCAGCGACCATGCTACTACCACTCAACCAATAGAGAAAAATAAAGTAACAACTACATTTTATTTTTTATTATTTTAAAATTCTGAAAAACTATCTTTTTCTCCCAACACACAATGGTCGATTTGAAGCCTCCCTTATGTGAATCCCAGCACAATAAATTCAATAGTGACCCTTAAATTTCAATTCCAATCATCGGTTCCAATGATTGAAAATTCTGCCCACATGTTTAGTCAATGTACCTTAAAAAATATTGAAAAAAATTACTAATATTCAACCTCAACCCATGCCGGTTGAAGTTAGACTTGGCCTAAGGCGAAGACGCCCTCAAGAGCTCAGCGGTACTCTTGGATTTCTAATCCAAGTTACCATTTAAATGTTATGGATTTTATGATAAAATAAATTTATGTTAATTATTTTATTTATGGCCAAAAACTAACTTCCATTGGTGGCTTGCGCTGGCCAAAATTAGTATCTGCCATAAGAATGAATGCCATCATAACTTTAGTAGGGGTGTCAGAATATTAATCCAAGTCACCTTTCATGAGTTTTAAGTAATTTAAATATAAAATAATTTTTTATTAATTATTTTATTTACAATTATACCATTTCTGGGTTTTCTCACCAGAGGCCTATTCCGACTAAACCTAAGTCGCACCAAGGGTAAACCCTCCATCTTGAATGCAACAGTTCCCTATATTTTCTAATCTGGGCACCCATATAAGAGTTATTCCACTCTTTCAATAAAACTACTCATTCTCACTATTTTATATTTAACATTTTTTCGATGAATCATTCTAGGAACTCTGAGCATCATAATCACGTGCCATCATATTTCATAGTCTCAAAATAATTCCAAAAAATTAAAAACAAAATTATACAAAAATTGTAATACATTACAGTTGAGTCCAAACCCATTATTTTTTATGTATAATTATATATGTTATATCTCATGGTATTTTTTATAACCAATAAAATAGAAATTAAATTATTTAGGCCTATGGATTTAGAATATAATAATCATATGTACATGTCATAGGCTTAAATCCTCATAATATAAAAACTTGGATACCTCCCATTTCATATATCATATTGAGTCAGATAATAAACATTTTGAATGAATATTTCATGGATAATAATTTATATAATTTCCCAACACTGAACTAAATATTATTATTTAACAAAAAATATCAATAAGAATATTTTTTTATATATCCTGAATATTATATTTTTGATAATATTTTTGGTATAACAAAGTCATAGAGACTTATTTAAACTTGTATTTTTTTTAAATTTTTCCATTTATTTATATACAATATACATTTAGAATATATTTTTACAGAATTGTACATGATGTGGTAAAATGGGTCCCAATGTCAATGATTGAATGACAACAACAATACGAATGCCACCTCACCATTTCAGGTCATAACTTCTTCAAGAGTAATTGGATTTGGATAATGTTTGGATTTATATTATAGGTCTCAAAACAAAAAATAAAATTTTATGACATTGATATATGGTTTAAATTGTATGTGTTTTATATAATTGGTTCATATTGGAGTAAAATAAATCTCTAAATTCATTATTCACACTTGTAAGATATTATAACACTAGTTCACATTGATCATATAGATTTACATATTAAATAATTTAAGGATGTTTTACATGTATTTGGATCAAGATAATATAAAATCAATTGTGCATTAACAATATTATTATCTATTAGAAGATGAAAATCATAAATCCAAGGTCCCCTACATTGTTCTATTACACTTATTCTAGGTTAAATTGTTTTGTTTTATAATAAAGTTACCTACATATAGTTTATTTAACTTTTATGTTCTATATATAAACATAATTATTTTTATTCATTTTAGTTTAATATATTCGTTTAAAAAATACTGAGGTACACCCCTTTTAACAATTTTTAATGTAATTTATTTTTTTATGACCACTCCATCTGTGGTAGAGTAATTTCCCAATATAGGTGATCTAATTCTACCCCCTACTGTTTATTTTTTTGATTCCAAGAGTTTTATAATGTTAAAAAAATGATGAATAAATTCTGTTTTAAAATTATAAATCATTCTAATAAATTTTACTTAGTGCGGGATGTAGGGTTAATATTTAATTGTGAATGTTAAAAAAATATTCATTAAAAATAGAATAGAAATGAATTCACTCACAATGTTCCAGTCACAAACTTAAATTCAATTAAATCTCAATTATTATAGATATTTATATTCTATCCTAATTTACATTTTCTAACATTGGATTCAAAATTAGAGCATGGTTTCTGATTGGATGCTTCAGAGTTAACATAATTTTTAATTCATTAGATTTTTTTTATCACATTATTGTATATATCATTTTTAGGTTAATAAATTGTGTTTATGTAATTTAATTCATTTTAAAATAAGCGATAACAATGTGTTTGAAAATGAATGGCTATATTTGAATGATTTTGTTTTATTATACAGTTTTTAAAATCAATTCTCACTAACTTTTATCACTTTTCAATTCTTTACAAAAATATTACAGACATTAATTATGTTATATATTATTTATTTTATTTTTTCAAACCTATAAAATTGTTTTTTATATTCCTCCTCAAGAGAATTACATAGGTTGACCATTATGTTGTAATTAGTTAAAATCGTAAATTATTTTATAGAATACTTGAAAATGATGATCAAATTCACATCATGTCGGGGATGCAAGTGTTTTATTCTATTTATTTTTAGAGTACATGTAATTTCTCTTTTAGTCCTCAATTAATTTATTATTTTTTTATTTATATTTAGATCGACATTATTTTTCTTTCATATTTCATTTTTTTCCATTGTGTCTTATTAATTTTTTTTTTTTTATATATATAACATGATCCCATCAAGAATATATTTTTGAACTAGATATTGAGGTTAAAAATAAACTTTTGGATATAATTATACAATATCATCCAATATAATTATTCTATGTTCACTAAATTGAGGTTTTTTTCTACATTGGGAGCATTGAAATTTCTATCACATATGAATCAAACTCAAAATTGGATATATTGGAAACTAGTAATAATAATAAACATTATATTACATTAATTAATTGGATGTTTGAGTCATTACTTATAAACCTCTAGAATCATATTTTGAAAAAAAAATTACAATAACACAAATATTTCCAATATTTCATGGAATATTCATTAAATACATAAAAAAATTCAATTAAAGTTATTTAACAGTGAATAACAAATTTTTTCTAAAAATAGGTCACATAAAGGGTTTTCCCCATCCCAATAGATTTTCTAATAATGAATTACATAAATACTTGTTTCATGAATAGATAACTTGTTTTAATGATATAAAATATTATATATTAAGATAATTTTTATATTATTGAGGACCAAAATGATTCAAAATGAGATATTAGGATTGAATAATATTTAAGGATATCCTATAACACCTGAAGCTTCAAATATATGCTTCTCTTTGAATAATTCATTAGCTATCATTGTATGCATCTTCGAGTTCTAGCACACCACAACTAATCAAACTAGTCATTTAATAACAGTTATGAATACTGATACCCACTTTTTGAAATTTTATAAATATTATTTTTTTAAATGGAATTCATTTTCTACTTTAGAACATCACATTTAGATTAGGGTGAATTTTTGGTAATTATCATAAAGCATTAAATTTAAGATGAATAGTGAAAAACATAGCGTTATTGATTAAAACCAAATTTTATTTAAATGATTATTATTTCTATTTAAATATATTTTAAAGTAAAAATGGATACATAATAACTATATTTGTTCAATGTAATTAATTGAAGTCCTTATATAATAAGATTATATATATTAAATTTTATTGAACTATTTAATACATTTTACCCACCTTTATGACACATTTGAAAATTTGCATATAATGTTATTTTACTGCTTATGGGAATTGAATTTCCAAAATCTGAGTGACATAGTTGACATCAGTAGCTAAAATGTGGTTCAATAATTTGAAAATTATTTTTGGTGAATACTTTCTTTTAAATTTTATGAACAACTGTTAAATGTAAATATGGTAATTAAAGGTAAAAATGTTATTATAATTACCGTAACACATGTCTTAATTATATTGGATAAGTGTATTTCAACCAAAATAAACCTTTGGAAAAAAAATATTATTCTTTTGGATCCACTAGGATTAGATTAGGATGATTCATTATTATTTTATTTGAAGATGAGTTAAAAGTGTTAGATTCAAAATTTAATAATTAAATAATTTTAAATATAAAGTTATAAAAAACATAATTTAGACTATAAATATTAAGTAATATGCTAAAAATATTTTCAAAATAATTTTATTTATTTTTCATTTCATTGAAATTAAATAATTAAATTTATATATGACACAATGATGATGTAGTAAATAACATATTAATGAAAGATTAAAATAAATGATATTATAAATATCCAAATAAATTTATATTGAGACTTTTGGTGAATCAAAATAATTTTCAATGTAATATATGACATGTTATGATTGACTTAATGTATATTTTTCATAGTAATAATGTTGTTTTGAAATTCCAAGTAACGAAATACTAAATAATGTCAAAATTGACATAATTGAGTTTTAAAAAAATACTATATTATTAAAATATATAATATTCCTAAAAATTTAAAGATCACCCAAAGAAAAAATATAATTATATAAATTTAAATAATTAAACTCTTGAGATTATCTAGGCATTTTATTTAATTCTTATTAACCCTATAATATAAAAATACAAGAATTAATTGTAAAAGTTAAATTATTTAACAACGAGTTAAATTTAAATGATAAGGTTAATTTGGTGACCTAAATTTTCCTAAAACCTATTGGATGAAAGGATTTAGACCCATAAACACCTTATCTTCACAATAAATTCATTTGGAGGCATTATAAATCTAAAATAATTTTATAATATAATATTATTTCATGATTTTCCAAAAGTGTCCCTCAACTCCTTTATAAAAGGGTACTTCCTCTTCTCTCAAAATCACACCTCTATAGCCAGTTTCCATGATCAAAACTTTCTCAAATATCTTCCCAACTACCCTCACTTCAACCTAGAAGCCTTAATTTGTTCATAAATCCATCCTAATGAGCCCTTTTGATCAAATCTAAAGGAAGAACCAGAAGAAGAGATAATAATTTCACCACCTATTTGAATGTTCATTTCTTCTTCCACCTCATCTTTATTATTTATTTTCATACCAAAATAATAACTCACATAAATTATAAATAATTTGATGTTATTATAAATATGGTACAACCATATTTATTTTTCCATCCATCATACGAATGACAAAGTCACCATACATGCGTATGTACAGCTTACCGTCTCCACATTGTGGTGTAGTTTGTTATTTAGCACTTCATTATTTGGATGGGAATAATAATTCATATAATCGATGTAAATAATAAATATAACATGTTAATTATTCTGTATATTTGATATACTATCCAATTATATATGATTTTACAATCAATAGAATGATTTTGCTGCTCGTGTGTATATACAGATTACCATCTCCATGAACGCGATGAGATTCATTCCCCATCATAACCATTCAAGAATAATTTTCATTTTATTATTAAAAATAATGTTTATGAACTCAATATCATTTTAGATATGAGAAAATTACATCTTATCCATTACAAACATGATTTACATAACAAACAATATAGAGGAAAATGAATCTGTTTACACCTGAAACAATGATACTACTGAAATATTATTAACAAATAAATATTTTAAGATATTTTATGATATAATATTTATATATGTATTTATTTTATAATTATATAAAAATGATTAAAATATTATATAGAAGTTTAACGTACCCTTGACTAATGAAAAGTACAAGGTAAGGGTTTATTTTACAATATCTTCATTATCCTAGGTTGTTTATACATAAGCTTCTATTGGTAATTCTTTATCATCCTCATCCATGTTTCTTAAAAATGTATTTCAAAACATTTTCAATATCTCCTATAATATGGGTTAATGTAATTTATAACATTTTTTTACATTTTTATAAAAAAATTTAAAGGAATCTTTTCATCGTTTTTCAAATATGGTACTTTATTTCCTTTTCGACAAATTAAGGTAAGAATGTTTTTTAACTTATACGGAGAGTGAATATATTTTCCACCATTATAATACCATAGAAACTTCTATTACAATATTATAAGAATATTTTCAAAAAAAGGATTCTTATTGTAATTATGTGAATTTTAAATGACTTCAAATTAGATAGATATTTTTTCTCATATAGTATTGATTTCACCTCTGTCAACATCCTTTGATGGATTTTACACTTGTTTTAAGTTGATTTATTATGATAAAATCTTCCATATTATATTGAATGATTGTTGATATGTTTGACTATGGATGTGTTATTTTTATAATATTCATGGTTTATGGTTAATGAGTTAACATTTCTAATTCTTCTTTTAATATGAATGTTTTTGTTATGTTTCTACCTTTTTATATGATGAATGCATTGGACTTATAATGAGATGAGTAGAGCCCGTTGTAGCTCCTTAATGCATCAGTAGGTCTCATGAGACAGTCTAGTGTCTTAGCACATGGCCTTGATAAAAATTTATTTTTAGTCTTGGAAGAAGGCCTTGACTTTGTGGTTAAGATGTCCAAAATTTTTCATTCCATCATTATAAAATTAGTTATTGATATTACAAGTGTTTATTTTACTCATATATTATCCATGTGAATAAGTAAATGAAAATACCTTATATATATTTTCCATATTATGTTGAGGTTTATGATTAAAAGGCTTCTGTTTTTGACTTATACTTTTTCTTAGATGTTTATTCTTATTTATGATAGTTTTTTCTATATTATTTTCCTTACTGAGCATCTGAGCTCACCCATTTCATTGTTTTCTTTTTCTCAGGATAAGAAGAAGTATATTATCATTAACCTCTATGGATAGTCCAAAGGATATGAGTGTGTACAAAGGGGACACAATGTTTTTTTTCTTATTTTAATGATTTAATGTAAAACTTATGTATGTATCTAGTATTTCCAAGGCTACTAATATAATCGGATATGTGATACATGATCGCATGTGATCTTTCCAATGTTATATAACAATGTACAGACTCTAGGAAACTATGGTCGGGGCATTACAGTTGGTATGAGAGGATGTTTAGTAAAAACATTGAAACTAGATTTAGAAAAACTCTGATTAGAGAACATTAACCTAAGATATACTTTGTGGATTAGCATAGATGAACTTCCTAGAATTTTGGTAATGTAGATATTTTTTGAACTTTCCATGCAAAACATCACTATCTGGATATGAGCAGGTTGAGGCATCTCATGCTCACATGTATCTATGGGTAAAACTTGAATACACTATCGAGCATTAGTCTTACAATACTTCTCATCTTATGAAGATATTGTATCATGTTCTATCAAGGAATAAAAGAATTCTATTTGTCTTATGACTTTAAAGAAAAGCGAGAGATGAAGATTTCTATTGAACACTCATGAAATGGAAATAAGGGTAAGAAGGGAATAATTGAATATCTATCCTATAGTAAATGTAGGAAAAAACACTCTGGTACATTCCTGAAAGGAAAGGGAGTCTGTTACAAGTTTGTCGAAAAAAGCCATGAAGCTTGTGATTGAAATGGGAAGAAAGAGGATTTAAATGTTGAATGATTCAGTTGTAAGGAAATGTGGAATTATGAAAATGAATGTCCTAAGCATCAAGGAAAATTACTTCAGAAATGGCCAAGGGATCAAGGCCAAGCTGATATGATCACAATTGTAGAGTTTTATGTTCCGAATGACATGGTGAAAGGTACGTTAATCATTTAATCAAATTTATCCAATTCTTTATTTGATTCTAGATCATCACATTCATTGATATCATCTTAGTTTTCCATGAAAATTATATATTTACAATTTTAGTTAACAATGGAGTAGTCAGTCAAAACATCTAAGAGAAGTATCATTAGAATAATGTTTTGTTAATAAGTTATCATTATGGCATATAATTGTGCATCATCTGTTGATATCATCATCTTACCCATGATGGAATTTGATATAATCCTCTATATGGATTGGATTTTAGATCATGATGTGAAAATTTATTGTAATAATAAGGAGGTTACAATTTTTTATGATGATAATGAATTCATTATCTTTAGATAAGAAACATCACTATCTGATTTTCATCTAGATACACCCCCAGTAGCTCTGCTAAATAAAATTATTGTGTAGGAAGAGAGTGATATAACTATGGGTGAGGAAATGAATGTTCCAATAGAGGATGTACCTATTGTGGAAGAATATGTTGATATGTTTATAGAGGATTTACATGGACCTCCTCCAGAATGAGAAATTGAGTTTTCTAATGATTTATTTCATAGTTCAAGGCCCATATCGAAGACCCCTTATAGAATGGACACAATGGAATTAGTTAAAGTAAAGAAAAAACTAGAGGAATTGAATAATAAAGGATTTATTCTCCCTATTTTTTCTCCATGGGGAGCCCATGTTCTTTTTGTTAAGAAGAAAGGTGTATCTATGAGGTTGTGTGTTGACTATAGGGAGATAAATGCTATATCAATAATGAAAAAGTTTCCTCTACCTCACATTGATGATTTAATGGGTCAACATCATGGAGCTAAATATTTTTCAGTGATTGACCTTCGATCTGGATATCATCAGTTGTGTGTGAAGAAGGAATACATTCTGAAGATGACATTTTGTACCAAGAATGGGCATTATGAGTTTATAGTAATGCCTTTTGGACTGACTAATGCAACCTTTGTCTTCATAGATATACTAAATATATTTTTCAAGGAATATCTTGATGAAATTTTAGTGGTATTTATTGAGGATATCTTGGTATACTCTAAAATCATCAATGATCGTGAAAATAATTTTTAAAATATTCTAAAGTCTCTTAGAATAAATTAATTAAATAGGATGTTTAGCAAGTGTGAATTCTGGCTTCAGGGGATTTCTTTTCCTGGATATATTGTCTCTAAGGATGGAATCTCTATTAACCCTTATAAGAAAATAGAAATACAAGAATGGAAAACCCAGACGAGTATGGCCAAGGTACACTATTTTATTGGTTTATCTGGTTATTATCAGTGTTTCATCTTGAATTTTGCCCGATTGGATAACCCATTATGCAGGCTCACACGTCAGGGGGTTAATTTTTTTTTGAAAAAAGTGTGTGAAGAATTTTTTGAAGAACTATATAGAATATTATTCAATGATCCTATCATGTCTCTACCAATGTGAAATGATGGGTTTTTTATTTATTGTGATGCTTCAATGAAAAAAATTGGTTGTGTTTTTATGCAAAATTATAGATTTATGGCCTGTGCATCATGATAGCTAAAAATTCATTAACAAAATTATCCTACTCATTATCTTGATTTTGTAGCTATAATCTTTGATTTGAAGATATGGAGACACTATATCTATGTTAAAAATGTGAGATATATACCGATCACAACAGTTTAAAATATATTTGCACACAAAATGAACTAATACTGAGGAAAAGACAATGTCTTGAACTACTCATGGACAATTATTTCACTATATAATACCCCCCTAGAGAAGGAAAATAACCTGGTAGATGATTTGAAGTGAAAGGATCATGGTGTTTTGAAAAATATGAGATTTGAAATGGATACAATTTTCACAGATTTAGTAAAGATGGATATGGGAATAATCAAGGAAGGGTGTTATACGGTTCGGTAATAAGGATAAATTATGTCCCAGGTAAATCGGGCCTTTTAAAATATTAGAACTAATTGGAGTTTTAACATACCATTTGTAAAATCTTCCAAGTCACTCTAAAGTTCATGAAATGTTCCTCATATCACTATTAAAAAAATACATGCATGACCCAATGCAAGTACTCACCTATGAAGAAATAGAACAAGAACCTGGTCTATCTTATTGTAAAGATCATGTCAAGATTCTTGATACCAGAGAACAAGCACTAATAAACCTAACGACGTGTCTGGTAAAAGATATATGTAAAAACTATAAGATGGAAGAGGCTACATAGGAACCCAAGGAACTTTTGATGAAGAACCTCCCAAGTTATTTTATGCAGAAATATTTTAAAAATTTTGAAGATGAAATTATTTGAAGGATGGAATAATGTAACACCACAATCTTCCACGGTATGCTTCTCATTGAATAATACAATAGCTTTCATTATTCAAAACCTCGAGTACTAGCACAACACGACCAATCAAACAATCTATTTAATAAAACAATTATGAATAGTGATACCCACCTTTTTAAATTTTTTAAATTTAATTTTAAAATATGGACTTCATTTTTGGATTCTGATTATCTCATTTTCTATAGAATGAATTTTTGGTATTTTTCTAAAAACATTAAATTTTTTATAAATTGTGAAAGACACTGCATGATTGTTTAAAACAGAATTTTATTTAAATAATTATTATTTTTCTAAATTTATTTTAATGTAAAAATAGATACATAATACCTTAATTATTTCAATTTAATTCAATGAAGTCATTTTATAATAATATTAGATAAATGAAATTTTATTGAACTATTTAACGTCTTTTACCCACCTTCTAGGAACATTTGAAATTTTGCATAAAACCAAATTTTAAAACTTATGTGAATTGAATTTAAAAAAACAGAGAGACATACTTGACATCAAAATCTAAAATTTGGTTCAATAGGATGAAAATAATTTTTTGGTGAATACTTACTTTTGAATTTTATTTAGCACGGTTAAAAGAAAATTGGGTAATTAAAGATAAAAATGATATTATAATTACAGTAAAACATTTCTTAATATCATTGGATAATTTTTTTTGACCAAAATAAACCTCAGGAATAAAATATGATATTTTTTTATCTCTATGGATTAGATTAGTACATTTAATATTATTTTAATGAAAGAATATTTAAAAGTGTTAAATTTGAAATTTAATAACTAAAAATTTTTAATATATGGTTATAAATAAGATAATTTATACTATATGTATTAATTAGAAATATAAAAAGATTTCTTAAATAATGGTATTTTATTTATAATTTTTTGACATTATATAATTAAATTTATTTATTATACAATGATGATGTTGTAATTACCTTATTAATGAACGATTAAAATAATTGATAGTATAAATATCAAAATAAATTTAATTGGGACTTTTGATGCATTAAAATTATTTTATAGGTCAATATGACATTTTATGGTTTATTTAATTTATTTTTCTAGGTAATCACGTTTTTTTTACTTTCACAAAAAACAAATACTAAATATTGTCAAAATTGACATAAACGAGTTTTAAAAACAAATACTATATTATTAAATGATATAATATTACTTAAAATATAAAGGCCATATCAAGGACTTATATAATGATATAAATGTCATTATTAAACCACTAAATGTTATCTGGTAATTTTATAGAATGTTTATTAACCATCTAATACAAAAATTAAAGAAGATATTTTTGATGTTAAACTATTTAACTAAGAGTTAAATCTAAAATATAAGGTTAATATGATGACCTAGACATATCTAAAACCTATGTTTTATAGGATATATACCCATACCCACATTAGACTCTAAATAAATCCAATTTTAGCCATTATAAACCGAAAATTATTTTATAACAAAATAATATTTCAATCTTTTCCTAAAGTGATCCTCACCTCTATTATAAAATGGTACTTCCCCTTCTGTCACAATCACCCCTCCAAAGCCATTTTTCATGGACAACCCCTAAAACAATATATTCCAAACAATCCTAGATTCATCCTAGAGGTCTTAAATTTAACATAAAGACAACCAATTTATCCCTTTTGATCAAATCAAAACAAAAAACCCGAAGAAGATGTAATAATTTAATCACCTCTTTCAATGTTATTCTCTTCTTCCACTACCTCTTTCTTTGTTATTTCCATACCATAATAATAAATATTATACCTTATATATACTATGATGTTATTATAAATATGTTACAACCATATTCATTATTCTATCCACCACATGAATGACAAAGTCACTATATGTGTGTACGTATGACTTACCATCTCCATGTCTTGGTGTTGTTTGTTATTCCACACTTAATTATTTTTATGGGTATAATAATGAGTATAATTGATGTAAATAATAAATATAGCATGTTAATTATTCTTTATAAATAATATAACATCCAATTACATATGATTTCACTATCAATAAAATGATATTGTCGCTTGTGCGTACGTACAGATTTAAATCTTCACGAACTCAATGAGATTCATTCCACATCGTAACCATTCATGAATAATTTTAAATTTAGGATAAAAATTAATTTTTAATAACATAATATAATTATGTATATGATTCCAATTCATCCTATCCATAACAATCATTACGTATGAAACCAAACATATATAAGAAATTGAATCAGTTAAAATCTGAAAAAATGATACTACTGAAATATTATTAAAAAAATAAATATTAGAAGATCATATATGATATCATATTTATTTAGGTGGTTCTAATGTAAATTATAACAATGATTTAACTATTAAACACAAGGTTAAATTTCCCTTAACTAAGGATAAGTACAAGTTAAGGGTTAATTTCATAATATCTTTATTATCTGAGGTTGTTATACGTAAGCATCTACTGGGAATTGTTTATCATCCTCCTCCGGGTTTCTTAAAAATTCATTTCAAAACATTTTTACTATTTAATATAATATGGGTTAACATCATTTATACTCTTTTTTTTTTACTTTTTATAAATTTTTTTGAAAGGAATCTTTCTGTCATTCTCCTAACAAGTTACTTTATGACCTTTTGAATAAAATAAGGTAAGAATGTTTTTTAACTTACACAGCTGGTGCAGCTATGTTCCACCGTTATAACACCTTTTACGATTCCCTTATAATATTATAAGAATAATTTCAAAATAAATTTCTTCTTATATAATTATGTTACTTTTAAATCATTTCAAAATAGAAATAGATATTTCTCTCAATTAGTTTTGATTTCATCTTTTTCAAAAACCTTTAATGGATTTTACACTTATGTGAAGTTGATTTATTAAGATACAATCATCCATATTGTATTATATTATTTGTGATAAGTTTGACTATGGATGTTTTATTTTTATACCATTTATGGTTTATACGTATAGTATTATCATTTCATATTCTAGTTTTAATGCGAATGTTTATTTTATGTTTCTACCATTTCATATGAGGAATAAATTGGACTTAGTAAGTAATGGGTGGAGCCCACAATAGCTCCTTGATGCATCGGTATGTCTCAAGATACAAACTAGTTTCCTCGCACAAGGCCTTGAAAAAAATAATATTTTAGGTCTTGGAACAAGGCCTTGACTATGGATTTATGATATCCGGCATTATGCATTCCATCATTATTGAATTAGCTATAGATATTACATGTTTTTATTCTAATAGTAGAATATCCATGTGAATTAGTAAATGAAATTATTTAATTTATATTATCCATATTATTCAAAATTTTAATTAAAAAAGGATTCTGTTGTAGTCTTAAACATTTCCTTAAATTTTTATACTTATTTATGATATTTTACGAAATATTCTTATCCTTACAGAGAATATAAGCTCACCCATTTCATATATTTTTTTTATTAGGATGTGAAGAAGTATATAATGATTAAACTATAAGGATAGCCTAAATGATATGAGTTAGTTCAAAGAGTACACAATGTTTTTGTTTATTTCATGATGTAATTTAAAACTTATGTATGTATCGAGTACTTCAAAGTCAACTAATCTAATCAGTCTATTGAGTCATGATCTCTTATGATCATTCCAATGTTATGTAAAAATGCATCGACTATGGGTAACTTGGGTCGGGGCTTTACTATGTTAATGTTTGAGTATTAGTGTGGATCTAAGATGTTTAGTGCCAGATGTATACATAATCAAACCATAGAGAAAATCCTTATCTAGAACATTTATAAAGGTCTCATCCCTCCAGAGAAGCGTATGGTAACTATCATAATTGATTGATATTTGGTTGGAATAAATTGGGTATAGCTTGATAAATTATTGAAACGATATTATAAAACTCTCAAAATTTTATTGAATGTGGCATACTATCTTTTAAGGGTGTACATCATGTAAATTATTTCTCTTAATAATATTTGAATTCAAAAGAGGAAGATTTAATTTTCCCAAAATACATCACATCCCACTAATTTTAATATTAATTTCTTTTTCATTGCATAAAATCATCCTATTAATTGTTTTCAACAACTACATGATATTGAGGAATGATCCATTGTTTTTATTTTGAGGTCATACCTAAAACAACAATAATAAAAACCAAATTATCAAAAGAAGAATGATCCCATAGAACCAACATTTATCCATGATACAATGATAATTAATGCATTATGTTTGGTATATGGTAGGATAAAATACCAATTTTCAGAAAATTTTTAGTATTCGCTACATTTTCATAATGTTCCAAATAACAAAAAAAACATATATGATACCCAAAAACCAAAAATAAAATAATAATGAGTGAAATTACAACCAAATATAGATTCTAATATTGATAATATTTTGAAAAAAATTATTCTTAATAAATATATTATGATAAAGAGGAAAAAGAATAAATTTAGTGAGATGAAGGCACAAATAGTAAAAATTATTATTAGACTCATTAAATTAGTATTTAATAATTATAGGATATATTCTCCCATTTCCAATCCAAATACTTAGAGTGTATAATTTATATAACATTTATAAGTTGTTAGAAACCCACTATGAGATCAATTTCTACTTGTCCATTATGATTTTCCTAATATATTCAGAATCCATATTCAAGACAAATAGATTAAAAGATAAAAGATAATGATAATAGTAAGTATAATATTGATAAATTATATCTTAAAAACATTACATTTGAAAATAGGTTACTGAAAACCAAGAAGATTCTTTAAGAGGAAACATTAAAGGAAGCTTTGAGAACATTCCAAGAAGTAGAGATCTACAATTTCTATATGAGGAGAATAAAAGAACTCAGTGGTATGATAAAATGTAAATACAATTTTCATAAGAAAAAGTGGGATAAAAATAAGTGACTATATTTTCCTTATACGAACCACGTATACACTATTCACCCCCGCTATGGTGGTCACTAAAAAGTAAAAATCCCTCGGAACATCCACCATTCCAAGAATAATGTTGGAGTCTGATTTTTATGATGTGGTGTGTCATTTGGTGTCTTTTATTAATGTAATGCTTCACTATTTTCACTTCTACAAATATTATTTATATGAAATTAATAAGGGTGGTGGGTTCATTTATATAATATTCCGATGATATATCGAAAAGGCGTCCTTGATGATGTTCTTATTTGGGTAACATACATGATTATTCCCAAGAACTAAAATTTGCTCAATCTGTTAGATAAAAATGTAAATTCTCATTATCCTATTTTTTTTGTTAGAAACATCCACAAGACTTCCAAAACGTATAAATTTACATTAGGGTCTTATTATTATGAATTTTGGTGATGATATTATAGTGAATAATATTGTTAACTCGACTAAATACCTTTATAAATAGTGGTTTATATTTTTTGACTCCCATTTTGGTCCTTATAATAATAGTCCTAATATTGGCTTACTATATATTGAAAATGGGAACTATTATATTATTAAGGTGACTATAATTTTTGTGGATAATTTTAAATTTCAAAATATTTCCACACCATTTTTCATGACCAAACCACTATTGGCATTAATTTGAATTTGAATTTATATTTTAATTTTAAGCATATAGGTTATGATTATGATATGGTTGTTTATTATATTAATGTATAATGTTAATTATTCTCTAATATTGAACATCCATATTTATATATTGATATTTTTTATACGCATATTAGTTTTTGATAACGGTTTTTGTATGGTCTTGAAGGCAGTATAGTCAAAGGGTGGTGTTGGGGGAGAATTAACCTATTCAAAAAACATGAATAATTATTAGTGTAAAATTAACATTAGATGAATAATAAAATTGGGAAAGAAATATATTTTATAGTACTTTTTATGATTGTTTTATACTTGTACTGCCCAAACAACAGATATAAGGCTATGAAACCCACAATACTATGTGACATGAAATTTGAAAGGATTCATAACCTTTTTCAAATACCCTTTTATCCCTTAGTGGAAAAACCCAAATCCTATATTATAAGAACCTTCAGGGACAACCAATAACATTTCTTTTTAAGTGCATAAATAAATAACATTTCCATTTCCCAAAAAAATGAAAAACCAAAACCCCATCATTTTAATAGAAGGTGGAATAAGTTGAAGTGTACATTTTTTTAACTTAGAGGTTCAAATAGACATATCATTCAATGGGTTAGTATACCTTGATACCAATCTCCATATTTTAAATGTAAAATCATATACCATATAATATAAAAATAGTGAATTTTGGTAATAGTGATAAAAATCATGATAAAAATTAAAATGTCATGTATCAAGAAAGTAGTGACTTATTTAACAGTAAAAGGGATTTTGGATTATGTTCATCCAAGAGTGTTGTAGAGATGATTGAAAAGTACTATATCATAATACTATTAGAGTATCCAAAAAAATTCTCATAACATATTGAATTTGTTTTTTACACTATATATAGAGTTCCTTTATATAGAACCAGCTTTAAAATTTTTAAATTCTTTCATAACCATTATAAAATTATAATCTACCATGAAATGAATTATTATCTCAATTTAAGATATTTAAAAATTAAGTGTTTTTTATTGCATTTATGATCTATAAATCTTGATACAGTTTTTGAACATATCTCATCAAATAATGTTTAAACATCAGTATATAATTTGTAGTAATATTCAGGGAAGATTCCTATAAATCACGTGAGATAAATTATATATTTCAAATCATTTAAATTTTAAATCTCATGAATTTATTATAAAACAACATGAAAAATTAAACACTTTTTATCCATCAATATTATAATTTTATTATATATATAATAAAATTATCATCAAAATGATTATAAGTAATTGTAGAACAATCAAAATAAGGAAATCATGTGTAACAAATATATAGTAAATTAAAATAAAAAATATGTATATTTGATTATGTTTAATAATTTGTATAAATAAACTATTGTAACATGCACATGTGTAACACCCCACCTAGAATCACTCTATGAATAATTTTCAGATTAAATTACCACGTGACCTCAGGTGTGCCTCCCCTATGCCATATGATTCCAAATAGTATTGGGGGTTTGAAGTGGTGATGTGGGGATACTATACACTCTATATCATGGTACACAATAGAAAATAAAATAGCCACATATCATACATCATACAAGAATTGAGAATGGAAAAATTTGAACATAGACAAAACTAATATGATATGAAATAGAATAAGGTAATGTATAGCCATGTAAGACTATGGAATGACCAACAAATAGTATGGATACATATAGGTTGAAAAATAAATGACATAAATCAATATTTCTCTCCTAAATCTCATTTTATAACCTCATACAATCTCTGGAAAACATATTAGATTTCTTTCTCAATCTTGTTATCCTTGGACTCTAGGTAATCCTGTGAATTTATCCAAGTGATAGTATTCTTGGGTACCTGTGTGTTGTGGTGGAATGAGTTGGGTGAGTAAAAAACACATCATGGTACCAATGACATAGTCTCACACATACTAGTATATGTAGTGATCTTGGTAAGTGGTGTGTTCAGTCAATGTAAATAAAATCCTAACAAAAATAAATAAATTATCATCACTCCATTGGTGTATGGCCTCGATTTTACTTAAATTCTCCACCAAGTGACATGGGGTCATTGGGTACATCTAAAAGACCATTCATCCCATTTAAGAGTATGGTTACACACCCATGGTTTCCCCAACCAATCATCAGGGATATTGGGAACCATCCCATGGTAGTCATAACATTTGAGCTCCCTATCCAGGGAAACCCCTATCAGATCCTATCAACTCTAGTGAAAAGGACCTTTGAATCCCTATCATCAACAATCAAAAATCCTGGATACCTATATCAATATCTTTATGACTCCATGGATGAGGGCCGCTATAGTCCTATCATTAATTCTCCTAATCAAAGGAAGTCTTTATTCGTCTCTGAGCCCTAAATACATGGTGGATTATATCATATACCGAGCACCTAATCCAAGGTGTGTTTAAATATAAAACAAAACCCATAAACATGGAGGCCCAAATATATAACAAATTACATGGGGTAACAATGTATAACATGCTATAATAAGGAAATCATGTTGGCTGTCAGAACTCCCATTCCCATGAATAATTCCCACATCCCCTTAGGCTCCACAATCTAGTACGGGTTCCATGATTACACTATCTACCATAACACACACACACACACACTCACATAGGGTACGTATAATAATAGGTAATTCACAAGGTCCCCTTGGGATCAATATAGTAGAGGCACCCACTTTTGGGTTCTCTTTCTAAGTCATGGTCTCAAATCAATACTCAACAAATGAAGGGTCCTACATCCCTTAACACCACTATCAGTGTTGTA
This sequence comes from Viscum album, assembly GCA_963277665.1. NCBI lineage: Eukaryota > Viridiplantae > Streptophyta > Magnoliopsida > Santalales > Viscaceae > Viscum > Viscum album. Next base: position 597,875,022 of record OY728127.1, read on the forward strand.
TGATCTTGCTGGATACATAGGGTATTCCTGACACACAGCAGTTCATGAGATGATCCCTTGGTCATATCTATATATAGTTTCACTCTAGGATTATCCACTCTCCCATCCTAATTATAGGTATCCAACAGTCTATCCCCTGGGCTTGGTCACAACAAATAGAAGAGGGTCACTCATATCATCCTTTAATAAATGATCATGAAAGACACAAATTCTGTAAAGGGGGTCCTATAAGGGATAAATGGACTAATATGACTACTCCACCCATTTATCTATATTTTAGGAATATCAGACTCCTTTGTAGGGACTCTTAGGTCTTAGCTAGTCTATCCTCACCTTTTATGAGGTCTGGATGCCACTCGGTAACATAAGGGTCTCGACCATGGCCTTTAGTGGATGATACATCAAGCTAGAACACAGGGGTTTTTATGAACCCTATTACATGATCACACTAGGTATTCAATTAAATTAAATGAATGATGTTTTATTTAATTAATTTATATTAAATATAACTTCACCCATAGTAGTGTGCAGGAGAATTCATATGTACCATAAAAAACATAAACACTATTGGGAAATCATTTGAGATTAACTACCTTCAATTATCATTTTCATCATTGACATCAAGGGATATAACTAGTTTCCAAGGCCTATATAGGATTATCCAACCTCATCCTTGATCATCTAAGATTGACTCCAATTCGTAACTCGTTGACTAATTCTAAACACCCTGAATTAGTTAATTATCACAATTAAAAAAATTTAATTAGTTTAAGACCTAAATTTAATAATACCATATAAATCACCAGTGATATGTGTCACACCATGATTGAAGAAATATCTACATGGGAGGTTTTCTGGGAGCTCCTCACACCATTAACAAGAAATGACATATAACGCGATGAAAAAAATTATTGATTTTATTTAATTTAATCCAAAATAACATAGAATTTTTTTATGGAAACATACCTCAATGAAACAGGATGAAGATACAAGAAAATGAAATATTGACACAACCACTTATAGGGAATAGTTAATGATCAATAACTGGGGTCCAATTCCACAATTACCAAGTTGAAATTGAACCAAAATCCCAAATTAGATATCCAAAAAATTGAGATGAGAGAGGTGGAGAAAATAACATATCACCAAAGGGAGTGTTCTGCCTTGAATAACTATGAAACATCATGAAAAAAACCCCCTTTAAGGGGTTTGAAATAGGGTTTAAGGTGGAGAGGCCTCTCAGTAGATGTTCCAAATTGAAATGGGAGGAGGGGCAAGTGCAGTTTCAACCCCAAGGGTAAAAAATGTAATTTAACCCCTTTAATGTTTAGAATCTAGCCAATAGAGTCCCCAAGGTAGCCAGTTGCACATGTAGGGTCACCATTCCCACTTTGAGCCACACTAAATAGTCGGGGGATGCTATAGTTTTCACTATAGTATCCCATCCACTCCAAGATGCATATTATGGTCCACTATGTTCTCCAACTACATTGTGAGAGTCAAAAACCATAAAAAATCACCATTTAATGTGTAGCAACATTTTGAATTCAACTCCTAATTCCCTTTCCCAAAATTAAATGACTACTTTATTGAAAATTTCATACATTCATTAATATTTGAATTAGTTTCCTGATATGGGGTTTTATAACATACCAACTATAGATATTATCAATACTCAAAATCTATGCTGGTCATCCAAGTGAACAACCGGATATATTTGAGTCATGAATTATTTATCAAACAAGAATGTTCTGCCTTTGAATTCCCAATTCCCTTATAAAATTCCACATTTGACATACAATTCTTAAATTACAAAAATAAAATAAAAACTCATAAACCCCAATATAAAAATGAGACAATATTTGCCAAAGGCTATCCAACCCCATACATGATCACGTAGTTGTCTTATTCATCATCTAGACCATGGTCCTACCCACTATAGGATATATCCCATTACATACATTTTAAACACTAAGGTGATCCCAATATTATAATTTACAACTCAAACACAATTTTTTTATTCCAAATGATGCTCTTGACAATGTTTTGAAATTGTGTCACATGATAACATATGAGAATTCCAATACTGGATGTCGATTATTATATGAATTTCTAGTACTCCAATCAACCAAGATGAAAACATGAACAAAATATATTTTCCTTGAAATAACTATAAGATCTTATAAACACAATTTCTAAATCCTATACAATGTCCTTGTTGAGTTTACTAGATCACTACTTCTGATTACATATAATAATTCAGGTCAATCTACCCTTGGAATACACCTCTTGAGAATACTCTGCTCCATCCACTGTCAAGTTACCAAAAATCAACCGTGATTAATTAATCCCTAGTGGTATGTTTTGATCATCCAAGCATGATCTTTTATTCTCATAAAAAACTATTAATGGAAATTTTTAGTTGAACCATCCACTATTCATTTCCATCTTTATCCAATACCATAAAAACCAACACATTCTCGGTCAAATAATTATAAACCCTCACAAACCATCCCGTTCCAAATACCCTCGTCATATTCTACCCTAAATTGTAAAAAACATTATTCTTTAATTCATTAAGTGATCTAGAAGTACCCTTTTCAATATTTCCACTAGCATTTGAATTCAAAAAAAACATTCATCATACATTTTCATTCCCATGACCCTTCTCACAATATGGTCATGCGTGTGACTGACATATTGTTCCTAACATTATGATAATATTTTCTAATTCACTATCAAAATAATATACCATATACCATAGAACATTCCCCATCCTACACTATACATAACAATAAGCATGGAAAACCCCAGTTACTCTTGTGTTCCAATATTAAATGGGTTTCACTACTAGCCACAAGTGCTGCTCCTCCCAAGGCAGACCCACCAACTTTCAACCCATGACACAAAATCTCATTGAAAATGTGTGTTGAGTTATATCCTCATGTATAATTAAATATGAATACAAATTTAATCGAGAAAATACCCCATCATAGTGAAAATTTAATATTTCTCTGAAATCATTATGCCACCATTCCCACAAGTATCTTATACAATCCCATCTATCATCATGTTTCTGTCATAAATAATTGCTTCTAACACAAAACTCAAAATCCTTTGAGATAGATTCCATCATGTCTATGATGAACTTGCTCTATGGAATTTTAGTTTTTATAAAAAAACTCAATCTTAATGTATATATAAATTAGATCACTTTTGTGGATTACTTAAAACAATAAAAAAATAGATGCCCAACGATTGTATTATTTTAATTTATTTGGAAACATGGAAAAGTAACCATTAGTACATGAGTGAGTTACATTATATCTCACCTGGTTTTTCGTGACTTGTATTCCTCTTAGAAATATCATACATAAAATATATACTCATAATTTAGGGAAGGAAAAATAAAAATAGGTGAACTGAGATCCTCAATAAGGGTAATAAAGGGGAATATGTAAACATAAACAATAGAATAAGTATATGATAATTTCATAATAACAATACTATATCATTCCCTACATATAATATACATGAATAATGGAGTAAAGGTTAAAATTACATAAGGAATGAATTATAAGGAGATAAAGGGCATAGGACATTAATGCATAACATTGGAGTAATACATGGAATTGTGGCATACATTTAAACATGTAATGTAATTCCTTATAAGTCAAGTATCAATGCTAGAACATATCAGTGCACTTCATGGGGACTACACATAATTGACAAGACAAACCACCATCCCAAGTCACTGTCAATTACCTGTAATGGATTGGGTATCCCCTTAATCCCATTGTTAACCGGGTTTCCCCATCATCCCATAGTAGATTGGGTTTCCACATCATCCCAAATTGGATAGGGTTCCCCCATCTTACCATAGTGGATTGGGGTTCCAAATAATCCCATATTGGATCAAGAACAAAAACTTCATTCCTATCATTTTATCATGGGATATAAATCCTTACCCAACATAATGGAGGGATATAAAGGCCCCACCCTTCACATAATAAATTCATGAATACATGATCCACGAGATAACAAAACATTAATCATGTCATGACCTATGAAAATAGGCTTAATAGACATTATATCATAACCCATGAAATGAAATGGACATCATAAACATTTTGTAATATCAGTAAATATGGAAAAAATATATGTATCATAATCATTTCATAAATAAATAACCTGTGAAAATATTTGGTTTTCAAGAAAATATCACTTGTCAAAGAAAAACAAGTGTCATAAACATCATTCCAAAAAAATATAAACCATTCAAGAATAAATATGAATGGTATTCTTGGATCATATCTCTAGTAAATTATAAAATATAACAAACTATGTCATAATAGATGTATGAGGATATTGAAATGATCACAAGAATTTTTTTTAAGTTAAATAGGCATTCATTTGAAATAAATTTAATAAAACCATTTCCAAAATAATTTTATTATTAATAAGGATTTATCATTTCATATTAAAAATATCTTGAGGAATATATCCTATTTTATTTGAATTTTTTATGTCCTAATACATTTTAAAAACCATTTTCATGAAAATAAACTTCATAACTTATAAAGGAGAGTATGAATTTGTTTTCATGAATAGTTATAAATTAATATTGAAAAATATTGAATATAATTTCTTTGATAACACTTTTAACACTTATAAATAAATCATTAAAAAAATTTAAAAAACTTTTTCTTTGAAATTTAATTGAATATTTAAATTCAATTCTTGAAAACATTTTGAAAAAACATTTTATTTTAAAATTATTTGAAAAATTATAAGAATGAATGAAATCATTTTAAAAACTTTAATCATTGAAGATAAAATATTTAATATTTAAAATATCTTTAGAAAACATGGTATTGAATGAACAAAGATTTATGACCATAGATTTTGGTAAAGTCAAACTTTTTTAAAAATCATTATTAATTATATTATATACCATGGAGTGGTAAATGTGTACCAACACATAAAGATATCATGAATTACCATAAGGGAATACAAATAATGAGAGTACTTAAGATATTTTGAGTAATATTTTAACAATTTTTGAATAATATAATCAATCCCCATAAACAATTAGATAGTTTCAATAAAATCCAACCACTTGGTAACTATAAATTATACTCTGAATGTATAAAAATGAAAATACATAAAGATTAAAATATCACTAAAAAAATTATTTCATGATATTAAATTTAAAATTTAATTTTATACACCTCATTAATGAATATAGGTGCATAACATGGAATGTGTCTCAAATATTGTGAATTGAGATGAAATTAGTTTTCCAATTTCGTAAATTTGGAAACATAATCCCTGTGAAATAAATTTCATCAAGAGGATATTTAAATACCTATTAATTAATTTATAAAATTTATATAATAAATCCATGGGTATTATACAAACCACATATAATAAATAGGCGGTGAACATAGAATGTGTCTCATGGAAAATAATAACGATAACAAAAAACCTTACTACATGAGTAACTTTAGTATCATGATTCATATAAAATAATATAAAAAATTACATATTTTAATATCATTAAATAATTCAAATTAATTTGATATCATATAATAGGTAAGTGTATACACTGCACAAAGGAAGTGAGTGGTGAATATGGCATGTATCATAGAGAAATAAAACATGAGATGTAATTTTTTTACATTAAGTCTTGACTATCATCCTACTTGTTCAAAAATCATGTATAATATATATAATTTTATTGTAAAACTACCATATAACCATATTATTATATTAAATACCATATATTATTTTATTATGATTGTATGTTACCTATTTGTAAACAATTATATGTTAATGTAACATTTTATGTAATAATCTCATTATTTTTCTCTTGTGTTATGATTTGTTATAATTTTATTCCTCATAGTAATTTCGTGACCAAAATAATGTAAAACAAGATATTAATAACATTTATATTTATTAGGTATGTATTTTTAGTAATCTATGAAAGAGACCAATATTAAACAAAATACACAAATTGTGGAGACTGTAGGTCGTACATAAGTATGAATATTGTTTCTGTTTAACTATTGTATTGAATAAAAAAAGTAAATTATATATATAATAAAGTATAATTTAAGTATAGTTATTATTTAATATATTTCATATAAATTCACTGAAACCATACTCAATACATTCTATCAAAAGTGTGAATAAATCATCTCAATTTGAAGAGACAGTAGGCCACACATCCACAAACGATGTTATCAAATTCCAAAAAAATTATAGCATGAAAGTACGTTTTATATAATAATAAAATAAGAATAAATAAATCATAAATAAAATATATATAATATAAAAATAAATTTTCCATCATTATTCCCATCAATGAGAGGTATTAATGGAAAAAATAACATCATTTCATGAGGCTGTAGTTCACTATACATAAGAACAGTAAGTTAGTTACAAATTAGAAGGTTGAGTGTATAAGTGTAGCTTGAAAAAATATAATAAATAATCACATAATATATAAGATACTAAGGATATTATATAATAATGGAATAATAAGAGTTTATTTTTGTGGAATGAAAAATAAAACCAAGCAACTAGAGGAAGGATGTTACATCTTCTTTGGGAATCTTCTTTTGGATTTCACCAAAGGGCTTCCATGGATGGATTTCATCCCAAAAGATGGTTTATTGGAAGAATTAATTTATTTTTGGATATTAATTTAGATGTTTTCGGGAAATGAAAATTTCTTGATAGGTGTAAATAAGTGGGAGGGTTGAGAGTCTTTTCATAGTGGAAGAGGAGTGGCATTCATGTAAATTTATTCAAAGGGTATTCTACCAAATATTTCTGCATGACACATGGCTCCAATAATATATCAAATAAGATACAAGAGAGTATAGTGTCAAAATATATATTGTATATTGATTTTGGCCATGATTATTGTTCATTTAGGCCCTTACTATTAAGGTGTAGTCCCTTGTTAATCTTAATTTTACATAAATCATTGTAAATAATTTTAATCACATTCACTAATATTTTGGTTCAAAAACAAATTTGATCTCATTATAAATTATAAATTATAATTATTAATTAAAATGAAACAATTTTCCAAAATTTCAAAAACATCATTGGCATAAATTAATTTAAATTTAATCCCATTGATGAGATGAAAATATGGGGTTTTAATGTAAAAATGTTCAAAATATTGCTAATAGTTTATAACCTATTTTGAAAAGAATTTTATTCCAATGGCAGAAATTATATTTATTTTTTTTATAATTTATCTAATTAAACATAAAAAAGAAATAATTATAATTTATCATCATAAATAAAATAGATGGAAAATATTTTTTTAATTAAAATTCTGTGTTCTCCACTCTTCATCATAAAATGATTCTTCTCAACAATTTGAAAATTTAAATGAACGAAAACATTGATATTCCTATTTCAAAAATGTTGATTATTTTTTCAAATAATAATTATAAAATTTAATATTTAAAATGGGTTATCCATTTAAATTTTCTAAAATTACCTTTTAGAAACATACATCTTTTTATTCATAAAATTCTATATAATCTTATCTTATACCTACCAAATATATTAGATGTGTGTAAAAATATTTTTTTTAATATATATTATATTAAAAATATTCATCAATACTTTGTTTTAATTTTTTTAGATAAAATAGAGTTTATACATATAGAAGTAGTCTTATTAGGAAATTTTGTACATTATTTTTGAATAAATAGTTCTTTTATTTCTAGCTAAAAGTGTTCATTTTATTCACATGTTCAAATCAAATTTTATTCATAACCTCTATCCAAATGTCTATGTGAAAAATTATAATAATAATTTAATAACAATATTAATTTTATTTTTTAGTTCGATCAAAATATGTCTTACATGTAACATAGAATATCGAAGGAAAGAAGTAATGTGTGTAACCCAAGCTAAAAATTATGATTCTTGTACTGAAAGCTAATCTATGTGTTTAATGTAGTGAAAGAATAAGTTGTTTTGAATGAAAAATAAGTAAAAATTCGTTCTTTCACATAAAATAAGGTATATACAGAGTTTCAAGAAATTAAAAATGTAAAATGATTAATTTATTCAAAAAATATTATCACAAAATCCCCTGGTGTTACGTTCTTCCCCCCATTAAATGAATTCCTACCCCAAAATTTATCTGGGTTTTTAAAAGATTAATACTTTATTTTAACTTCCATAGAATACCACATCATAAAAAATAGTAGTGAAACATAATTTTAAAAGGAAAAGTTTGATACATAAATGTTTTTCAGAGTAATAGATAACTAGTCTTTTATATAGGAGATCATTGGCAGAATGTGAAAGTACAAACCTCAAGGAAAAGTGTAAATATTTAAAATGAGTGATTGATTTCGTCAATCAAAATAAATTTAATGATCAATGGAAATTTTAGATCCCCAAATTTATAAATATGTGATGATTTAAAAGGCCATCGTTTCAACAAAAATGAAGTTATTTTGACAAATTTTGTTTCTATATCATTTTCCAAAAGTTGATGATTATTTTTGAAAAGATATACATCAATGATTTCTTGAAAACCTCACCGATTATTGTTCTTTGATCAATTTCCACTTCATTTCATATTTTATTGGATGATGGTGAATTTTTTATTCCGGAAGCATTAGAAAATCATGAGATCCATAAATTGAATGATATGAAATTCCATCTATCACTAAAAACTGGTTATCTCTAGTTATCCAACAGGAATTAATCCACATATTTTGAGATAATAATTTAATCTCCAAAACCTCATTTGAAGTATAACATAAACCATTCCATAAATGGTTAACCTTATAATCCTTCTAAATGATGAAAAAACATATATTTAGAAAAAAGGTCATTAAATTAGATTATAATTGATCCACCATATATCTTAATGTATCTCTTGGTTGTCTCATTCCAAACATGTGAATACCCTTATTGTAAATTCAATTGAAAAATGGATATAACATTAATTACAATAAACCCTCTTCAAAAATAAGCATTATTCATTATTCCAAAGGGTCCTGGACATGTTACTTAAATCCATGAAGTTGAAAACATCATCCATGATAATATATACTATTATGCCAACAAATACATTATCATTTATATGGAAATAAATACAATACAATTTATTTATTCATATCAAACACTTCCTTAGACAAACTACAATTTCTCAATATTAAGAATAAATTAAGGGTTATATTCCCATAATCTAAATATCACCTTTACATGAAATCAATTATCTACCTCAACAACACCATTCAACATAAAATTTAAAATCCATAATGAAACATTTATACTAAAAATAATTACAAATTTCATGATTCGTATAAAATAATCTTTGAATTCTGAAACATAAATACCTCATTCATCCATATTTATTCTCAACTAATTTATCAGGTTCCACCTCTTATTACATAATAACGATTTCATTAAATATGAAATATGAATCATGTCTTAACATTTATTAAAATAAATTTAATCATTCTTGTAAACATTACATTAATAAATAAATAAAACCTTTCAAATGTCATTTGGGGTCTCTTCATCTTGAGCTGAATAACCATTATATGTACCACCTTGTTGATTATCTTCATGATCCTTCAAAAGAAGTGATATATTTTTAAAATTCTCACACATTCCACATTTAAATTAGTTTTCAATGAATAACAGCTTAGGGGGTCCAATATTCCCATAAATTACATTTACTAAGATTTTTATTTTGATTTTATAGTTATTTTCATTTTTTCCCTATTTTTCTGAGTAAAAAATATTTCTATTCCTTTAAGAATGTCACATGGTTTATTTTTTCCAAATTATCGACAAGTAGGAATCTAAATAATCTATGATCCATGATCTCTATTACCCAAACTCTCAGCGAACTCTTTCATTCTATTCTTTTGAAAGAGTAAGAGTTTGTTAAGGTACATGTTTTTTATTATGTTCTGGGAAAAATGATTAGGCATGATTACAATGTCCATTACTCTATTGATCATCCCATTTGACTGCTACTAATTAAATATCCCATCTCATTCATTATTATCCCAATTCCATATGGATCCTATCGTTGACTTAAAGAAAGAAGAATAGAGCATGAAATCGTCTTCATAATGAGAAACCACATAATTCTAAAAAAACATATAGGATTTCTAAATTATGATTCCATAATTATACTATGAAAATATTGGTTTATCAATTTTTATTCTTAGAAAACATATTTTTAAATAATTCATGATGGTTTGTGAATTGATTTTTATTTCCTAAATCATGTCCCATGGAGTGTCATCCTAGGTGTGTTGTAAGGCTTGTTGTCTTGTACTAGGTTATGCTCATGTCCAACCCAATTACCCATTTGTGATTTGTTACTACATGTACATATATTATAGAACCATGTTCAATTTTAGTATCTATATGTGTATTTCATTCATGGAAACCACTCACTCTACACATTACCAAAATTATAGGAAATTTTAAAGTACTTAATATCCTTGGACTCATCATTGTTCAATTCCATAAAGTTATCACTAAGGTTCTCTCATCCTAGTTTATAAAGGATGACCAAATATTTTCACTGATAATAACTATAACATCCCAATCTTAATATACATAGAAATTTCATAATTTTTAAGGAATTTATTAAACGTTGCACAAACTGTTACTCAATAAGGGTAAACAAGAGAGATATTTTAATCATAAACATTAACATATGTGTATGACAACATGATAATAACATTAAATATCATACAATACATATCATAAACATGATTAGTGGAATAAATGTTAGAAATTAATAAGGAATGAACTCTTCAGAAATTAAGATAGTAATCTATGAATTCTTGACAAAGGAGTAAGATATAGAATTGTAGAATACACATAAACTAGTAATACCTTTCCCTATAAGTCAGGAAACATTTCTAGAACATGTCAAGGATATAAATGGTGACAATATGTCATGATAGGGATAGAACATCGTCCCCAGTTTAATTCCATTCCTTGTAAGGTATTAGGTTTCACCATCTTCTAATAGTGTATTGGGTTTCCCCATCTTTCTGTAATGGAAATAGTTTCCCTCTATTCCCATATTGTATCTGATTTACCCATATTTTCATAGTGGAGTAGGATTACCTATCTTTCATTAATGGATCTGGTATCCTAATAATCCAATAGCGAATTATGTTTCCCTATATTCCATATTTAATCAAGCCTTCTAACTTGATTTCCATTATTATCTCATCAGACCTAAATCATTACTGAATGCATTAGAGAGAGTTATGAGTTCCACTTGTAACATAATAAATTCTTGCATACATTTTAAATAAGATATTAAAACCAGAAAAATATATTGACCCATAAAAAAACGGTTTCACAAACATCATTTCATAACCCATGAAATTAAATTCATATCATAACCATTTCATGATATCCTTTCCAATATAAAAGAGATAGGTCTCATAATCATTTCCTAAAACCATATCCTATGAAAAGAAGTGGGTTTGAAGGGAATATAACACATGGAAGATAAAACGATTTTTTAAAAATCAATAAATTAAAATAGTAAACATTATTAAATAAATATGAATTGTATTCTAGGATCATATCCCTAGTAAAGAATAAACCATTACAAAATATTTCATCTTCGACGAAGAATAATTTGGAATGTTCACATGGAAATTTTGTTATGTTAAATAGACTTTATTTAAAAATCCTTTTCATTAAACTATTTCAATTACACTTTTCACATATAAAATCATTACTATTTGATTTAAAACATATATTGATGAAAATAAGCCTCCTTCATTGAAATATTATCTTTAAAACATAAAACCTTTTGTAACCCATTTTCTTGAAAATAAACATGAAAAATTCAAATGTAATATTTAAAAATATTTTAAAAACATTTTTATTAAAAGATGAGATAGTTCATTAAGAAACATTAAAACCAATTCTTTAAAAATATTTTCATAACATATACAGAGAACTTGATAACGTTTTGAAAACCTTTTTCTTGGAAAATACTTAAAAAATTCATAAAGAATGATTGAAGACATTTTGAAAACCATTCTCATTTAAAATACATTGAAAAATTATAAATAATTATTAATAAAATTTTACTAACCATTTCCATGAAAAATTATATAAGAAGTGAGATTTGTTTTAGACAATATGTTTTTGAAAGAACACATATTTCCGACCGAAAATATAGGTAATGTAAGACATTCATAAAAAACATTCTAAATTATATTATTTACCAAATAGTGAAAAAATGGTAACAATACATGAATTAATTTAAGAGAAGAAAATAAATTATATTTATTTTGTGATGGATCAACATATTTCATCAATGGATACATAATTTCAATCAATCCCGATAAATGATGTGATTATTTCAATAAACTCATTCCACTTAGTAATAGTGATTTATAATACAAATTTAAGAAAAATAAATTACATTAAGCTTAAAATACAATTAATTTAATTAGGATCATGACATATGAGGTTAAATGGTATTATTTAATCCTTATAAAATAATATAGGTTCATAACATGGCATTTGTCTCAATGAAGGTGAATTGAGACAAAATTACTTTACTGATTTGGTAAATTTTGAAACATTAAACACATGAAATATATATCATAAAAATGATATGTAAATACAAATAAATATAATTATATAAATTATATAATACATCCATGGGATGTTAACACACCACATATAATATGTAGTTGGTGATCATGGCTTCTGAATCCTAGGAAAAAATATAAGATTAGAAAAACATCTCTACTTGAGTAAAATATGAATCATGATCCCCATGAGATAATAAAATCATTTAAATATTTAAATAAAATTATATAATGAAAATTATATACATTAAATTTCATAGATATATATATATACACACCACACAATATAATAAATTGGTTTATATTCCATGTATCTCCTGCAATTAAAAAGTGAGAAGCAATTTCCTTACATTAAGACTTCACTATCTTAGTACACATTAAAAAATAATGTATAATAAGTATAATATTATTATAAATACTCCAAAAACCCATATTATTATATTTAATACCATATATTATTTTATTATGAATTTATACTGCACTTTTATTTACGACTCAATGTTATTGTTACATTTCGGGTAATAATCGCATTGTTTTTATCATGTGTTTTGATTTGTTATATTTTGGGTCCTCATAGTTATATGTTGATCTCCATAATTTAAATTATTATATATATATAATAAATATTTGGTATATATATAGTTATAGTAACCTATAAAAGATACAAATATGAAACGAAATACATTTTCATGGAGACGGTAGGTCGTACGTACCCAAGAACATTATTTCATCTTTACTATCTTATTGAAGTAAATAATGTAAATAAAACATAAGTATCTATGAATATATTTAATATCTTTAAATTAGAATTATTATTTCATATATATCCTATATCATTACTAAACCCAATCATAATAAATTCAATGAAAAGTGGGAATGAATAATGTCTCTTTGAGGAGGAAGTAGTCCACGCATCTTCGAATAAAGTTATCATATTTACACAAAACAGAAAGATGGAAGGTACATTTTATATAATAATTATAGAATAAAAATACATCATAAATTTCATATATATCAAGTAAGAAAAATTTTCCAACATAATTCTCAACCTTTGGAGGATGTAAAGTAAAAGAAAACAACATCAGTTCATGAGGCGATGGTTCTCCGTATAAAAGAATGGAAAGTTCATTACCCATTAGTACGATTAGTGTGTAAGGGTAGGTCAATCCATTAAAAAAAATAATATAATAATAGTTATTATTCTTATGTTAATACAAAATCATGGAATAATAATAATTTATGGGTTCAAGAATGAAAATAATATAAAGGATCTCAAGGGCTGATATTACCTATTCTTTAGGTAACTCCTTTTGGTTCGAAAGAAATGGATTCCTTGTATGGATTTATTACAAATGGGATTCTTATAATATAACGGTTTGTATTTTGGAAGATTATTGGATCGAAATTTGGGAGATCTAATGAGATTGAGTATATAATCTTCCACTTTTCAAACATTAACTTTATATATAATTTGAATAATAATTAAAATAATATACAAATAGACCCCAAAAGACCATATTGTTCTACTGCCTTAGGAAAAAAGGAATGATTAAAAATGGTGAATAAATTATCTCCATTATCTCCCGCTATGTTATTGGTTACTATTAACATTCTTAGAAACATAAAAAAATAATAAATAACGTTATAACCTATGTGAAGGAAACATAAAATAGATGAGCTCGGATTTTCAGTATGGGAAAATAAGGAATATACATAATCCTAATCATGAGAAAATGGTATGATAACATGATCATGAAAAATTTTATCATACCCTATATATCAATGAAAAAATATGAATTGTGGCATAAATCATGTATGTTCATAAGAGTAAAATCATAAGGAAATAATGAACATAATCCATGAATGAATAACAAAAGAGAAAAATGTAAAACTATAGTATAAACATAAATATATATATTAACTTCCATAGTACTAAAGCCATTACTTCCAGGAATATCCTAGTGGAAAATGTCTATTACAGAACTGTGTTCCACCCCATTTAAACCATACATTACTGAATCGAGTTCACTTCTCATTCAAGGCCTATAATACTAAGCCGAGTTCATTTTCTTTTATAGCAATATAATACTAATTTGAGATCATTTATCTTCCCATCCATGTATATCTCATGAGATACAAGTCTTTACCCAACACATTAAAGAGAGATATAGGTCCCACCAATCTCATAATGAAATGACACGTACATGTTCTACAAGATCATAAATAATCATATCATAATCCATGATATGCAATCAGAATTATAAACATGTGATAATATCATAAATTATGACGAAATACAGATTTCAAAATCATTTCCTTATAAAAATAAACTATAAAAGATGCAGTTTTCAAAAGATTGTAGCCCATGAATGTGAAACCAGTTTCATAAACATCATTAAATCAAAAAATAATCCATTTAGAGAGGGATTATGAATGTAAAATATTAATATTTTTTAAATAATGGCATGATTAACACCAATATATGTTATCCAATATAGAGAATAATATTGAAAGATATTTTTAAAATATTCATTGAAGAAAATATGAATTCTTCTTTGAATAATTATTTTTAAAACAGACAAACTTTTGAAATCCATTTCCATTGAAAAGCACATTGAAAATATAGAATGAATGGTTGAAAACATTCTGAGGATACTTTTCCTTCAAAGCTTATAAAATGATATTGAAAATGTTTCTAAAACCATTTTTTTAAAACATAAAAAGAAGCATGAAAACTTTTTAAAATCAATTTATTTGAAAATACTTTTCAATCTTATAAAAGAGGCTTGAAATCAATTTGAAAATTGTTTTCCATAAAAACATATGATTGAAACATGAAAAATCATTTAAAATCACATATTTAAAATATATTTTAATATAAATTTTTTGAAATTAACTATTAAACATGAAATTAATTATTATACATATTGAATATGGATCAATCTGTACATGTTATATGAGGTAAAAAGAACAATTATTTTGAATGATAAAATGGATAGAAAAATGTCTCATTCAGAAAGTGAAAAGAAGATTCCAATGAAAAATATTTAAAAGAAAAAAAGGTATATATTCATTTTAATTATCTTATGAGATTATTATAATATTCCTGGAAATTTTTTTTTGAAAACATGGTTTTTAAGGAACACTAATTCATGATAGAATGTAGAGAAAAGTCAATATTTTTTAAAACACTTTCTTAACTATATTACGTACCAAAGAGTGGAAAAAACGTTTCCAATATATGAATATTTCATGAATAAATTTATTTGAATAAAATTAATGATATTTATTTAGATATGGATATTATTATTACATCAAAGAATCATAATCATTAACAATATCAAAATGTGATAAGATTGTTTCAATTAACTCTAACCACTTTGTTACATTGAACCATAATATCCTTATAAGAAAAATAAATTACATGAATCATAAAATATAATGAAAATAATTATATTCATTGTATAACTTGTAAAATTTAACTACATAGTTATCAAAAAAATTTGTTTCATAAAATAAAAGTTGAGTCTCAAAGAATCTAAATGGAGACAAAATTATTTTACTGGTTTGGTAAATTTTAAAACCTACACCCCATAAAAAAATTAATAAAATGGATTGGTAAATACCCATAATATTAAGTTTAATAATCATTTAATACATCCTTGGGATTTATGAAAACCACATAAAAGGAATGGGTGGTGACAAAATCATGTATCTCCAGGAAATAAAAGTGAGTTTAAATCCCCTAACCTTGTGTCTTGAATCACATTGTACTCATACAACATTACTTTATAAAAAAATTAATTATATTATAATTATTTTATAGAATTATATTCTTATATACAATACCATATATTGTTTTATTATGACATTTTATTACCCACTTGTTTAAAATTCTATGTTAAGGTTTCACTTTGGGTAATATCAGCTTTGTTATGCGCATGTGTCACATTTTCTCATATCTTTTCTCCTTATACTATTATTAGGATTTCTATTATTTAAAGTTTGATATTAATATAACATATATTTTGTATAATTTTATTATAATAATCAATAGAGTATAGATGTATGATATGGAACACACCATTAATGGAGACAGTTAGACGTTCAAATACATGATTAATACTTCTGTTTTTCTTATCATATCAATAGGAAGATGGTAAATAAAAAATGGGTACATATATGTGTAAATATATATTATTATTATTGTGTAATTATAATATCATATAAGTCATATATATCATATATTTTTATTATACCCATCCATAATACATTGCATGTAGTGTGTGAGAAAATCATGTCGCTTTGGGGGTGTAGTAGTCCATAGTTCCTCAAATGAAATTATCTTATTTAAAAAAATTGGAAGTAAAAAATTTATATATTTTAAAAGTAAAAATTAATTTTAAAATAATATATTAAAATTTTAAACATTTTTTCCATCATAATGCTTACCATGATATGTGGTAAAAGAAAAGTGACCAATCAACATTTTGTGGAGCAGTAGTTCACTGTACACAAAAACATTTTGTTTATTACCTATTAGATGGATGTTTTTGAATGTGTAGGTAGAACCATTAGAATGAAAAAATCCTAGTATATTTTTTAAATTGGGTTTTTTATAAAATAATATAATAAATATATTAGAGGGGGGGAGAATGGCAGTAAGAGAAAAGATATTGAGAGAAGGAGTTTCCTCTAAATCGGGTAACTCTTTTTTCTTTGTGCCAAAAGGCTTAATTAGATTACTTTATCCACAAGGGAAGGATTTTATGATGATGGTAATATTTATTGTATTATATTTATAAGATAATGGAAGAACCTATTTTATTTGGGAGGTGTAAACAAGTATTGTAGGAGAGGCCTTTTTATAGTGGTAGAGGAGTGCCACTCTTGTAAATATTTCGAAAAGAAATTTCATGCACGTTTTTCCCGTGTAAATTGGCTCACATAATAGACAATAGTAGAGACAGTGGAGTATAGGGTTGAAATATGGCCACCCAATGGTTTTTTACCGTGTTTCTAATTCATTGTGGATCTTAAAATATTGGTTTAGTCCTTAGTAATGCTTAATTTTACCTAAATCGATGTAATTAATTTTAATTACATTCACTAATCGCTTTTGTCCATAAATAAGTTCAAACTATTTGACAACAATAGTTAGTTTCATTCCAAATATGTAATCCATTTTTAAAATTCCAATCACTTGAGTGGAAGCAATTAAATAAAAATTGATCGTGTAGTTGGGTCGACAATGCTGGTTATTTGAGTGAAAACATTGAAATGTTTTCTATGTGTTTATACCTATGTTAATATTAAAATTTATTTAAATGAACTAAATTGTATTAATACATAAAAAATATCTAATTAAAATTTGAATCTAATTTAAAATATAATTTAGCCTTATAAATAAATTAGATGAGAAACCATTAATGAATTAAAATATTGTATATTACACTATTCATCAGAAAATATAACTTCATAGAAAAATTCCAAAAAATTACCCAAAAAAATTATTATATTACACTTTAAAATTTAACATTTCATTGAAATATTAAATCTAAAAATTTCGAAAAATTATATTTCAAATGGGTTCTCTATTTAAAGGAACAAAAAATGTATAAATAAAAATAATGGATTTTAAGTAAAAAATTTGTGTTTTTAATATATTATGTCTCTAAAATTTATTTAATGAGTATAAAAATTATCTTATTGAATATGTAACATTATAATTACACTAATATCACTAACTAAATATAATTAATTTAATTTATTTGGGTAAAACAACTTTGTAACCATAAAAAAAATATTTCCCATTATATTAAATCGGTTTTCATATTCATTTATAATTAATTGGTAACATATGAATTCTTCTTATATTTGTGTAAACAATATATATTTTTATAAATTAGTATAAAATATTCATAAAATCATATTTAACATTTAGGTTATATCTTATTATATTACGTAAAAACATATTAATGATATACTACTTTTCGGTAAAACTCGGTCTTGTAGGATATGCATGCCATAAAGGAAAGTCATTGTTCTGTGTAATGAAATATAAAATTTGTCCTTAATTTAGGGAAATATAACATTAATGTTACACATAGTGATTAATTAACTTGGATTCGCATATATAGAAATCCAAAATAATATCACTTTAATATAAAATAAACTCTCTTCATTTTTTGTGAAATTGGAAATATAAAAATGGTAAAATTAATTCAAAAAACAAAATCACAAAATATTGGGGTGTTAAATTCAACCCCACTTAAAATTATTTTCTTCTCAAGATTAATATGGGTTATCAAATGTTCAATACTTGAATGACTCATCCATATAATCCCACGTAATAAAATCAAATATGAAAATATCCATTAAAAATGGAATGTTGGACCCATAACGGTTACCCAAAGTAACATATAACTGGTATTCCACATAAAAGAACCTAAGATGTGAGGGAATATTATTCATGGCAGAAATAATTAAATATTTAGATTGACTGATTGAGTTTATAAATTTAAAAAAATATATTGACCAATGAAATTTTATGGGTCTCAATGTCATAAATATTTAATGATTTAATACACAATAGATTCTAAAAAATTAATGTATTAAGACAATACATTTTATTTTGATCAATATCCTTATGTTGATTAATTATTTTATTGACATAGAACAAAAATAAGGTTACAATATTTATATATTTTTTATACAATATTTCATTATATATTAGTTTTTTTTATTTATTTCTAATTCATCCATTTATTCAATATATGTGTGTCCTGAAATTAGCCTAGATCCATGAAGTGATAAAATACACTTTAAGCATATAATATTTCCTATAAAATAAAGAAAAAATTAAAAAAAATTCTCTAACTATTATTCAACATAAATAAGGTTAAAACATTAATCTATAAACATAAAAATTATCTCTTCTGCTTAATAATTAATAATTATTCAAAAAAATAATTACACATTAACATAGACATCACATAGGCTACTAGAAGGCATGAAAACCTTATCATCCTTCAGACATGGGTTTAAGAGACATGGTCTTACTGGACATGATTGGTTTCCATTATACATAAATTTTGTCCTTTACTAATACGGCACTAATATGATTTCTAAAATAATTAAGATGTATGTCCTTTAAATAAGTTTAATCACTAAATAGCCTTTTAACCATGTATTTTAATACAATCTTAGTGCATAAATACTTCCTTCGAATTTTAACATAAACATTCGCGAATTATTACCATTATAACCATTATAAATAATGAAAACTGAAAATATTTAAAAGAGATTCATAGAATCATATTAACATTGATTCCCCCAAAAATCGCAAAGTAGATCTAGGATTTCACATTCTAATCATGTGAATACCCTCACACATGTTCTCTTGTAGCATGTTTATATCATAAATTACTATATATACATTTGTAAAACATGACTTCATCATTATTCCATATATTACTAGATATATTCCATAAATCCCAGAAGTTGTAAACTTCATCCATGATAGCATCAATTACTTTTCAACAAGTCCATAATTAGTTCTAAGGTAATTTTTACCATCCAATTTACTTTGTCTTATCCCACATATCATTATCCAAAAAAATTATCATGAAATAAGTAACATATTAAGGGTTATCTTTCACGTAATTACATTTTTATATGGAAATAGCCTTTCAATTTATTCACATTTCAATTATATCAGAACCATTCAATGTGTTCATATAAATCTACATAAAATAAACATAAATGGAACAATTCTTATATATTTTACCATTCATAAAAAATAAATCATGAATCCAAAAATATAAAATCATTTCCAATTATAATTCATCCTTATTCCATTAACAAGGATACATAATCCTATTACAAAATAACCATTTCCTATCACATTTCAACAATAGTATTGTCATCATCTTCAATGTAACCATTACTCACACCACTATGCGGATTACCATTTGGATCTTTCCTCGTGAGATATTGAGTTGCTTAATCACCATTGATTCCATAAATAAATTAGATAACCTTAAATGAAGAGTTATAGAGGAAAATAGTCTCATCCATTCTATGAACCAAACACTTAATTTATCATTTGTAGTCACATCCTTTGTGTCCTTATTTACTAGAGTATAAACATCATCTTGTTCCTCTAATAAATTCTCATAGGTTATTATTTCCATCTTTTAACATAAAATAAAATCAGATTATCCTTCCTCCCTGATCTCCATGATCCAAAATCTTAATGACCTCCTATATTCTATTTTGTGGTGTGTCTAAGATTTTTAAGTTACAATTTTCTAATCATGTCCCGTGAAAAATGATTATGAATTATCACAACAACATTCACTTTAGTGATTATCTCAATTTACTTCTCATCAACAAATCATCCATCACATTTGACATTAATCCAGTTCGGTCCAGTTTCCTTAATTGAATAAAACTAGAAGAATAGTTTGATCATTACATATCATATTAAAAAACCATATAGTCATGAAATTAATTACATATAGAATGTATAAATCATGATTCTATATTTAATCTATGACAGCCTAGGCTCATATTAGGTTATTCATATCCAAATTATGTTTAAATCCTTAATGAAAGTTTGTGGATGGTTTTTTCAATTCCCAATGCATTACCCCAAAGAGTATCAAACCTGGTGTGTCTTATGTCCCGTTGTCATATACCAGATTATCCTAAATAAATCCCGGAACAATTTTTTTCAGATATTGTACCCCTAGGTACATAATAGTTATGGATACATCCAATTTTAGTATCTAGACATGTATGAATTTCTAGGAATCCTTCAAATTCATCCTTTACCAAAATTTGATGACATTTTCCAATTCCTTTCCTTATATATTGAATTATCCATAGACATGTCCTTTGGGTTCCCACTAAAGTTTTTTCACCCTGTCTTCTAATGGTTAACTAAACCATTTATTTTATACCAACTATAGAGTCCATTTATTTTCATATATTAATATTACATAAAATTTGTTAAATAATTAAAACAATATAGAAACAAACACCCAAAATCCATATAATTCTTGTGCCATTGGAATAATTGATACATAATCACTGGTACATAAATGAGAAACATTATCTCCCACTAGGATCTTCTTGAATAAAACCCTGCTCGGACACATCAAACATAATACATATCTTCATTAACTGGTGGATGAAATAAAAAAAATGGGTGATCTCAGATTCTCAGTAATTGTAAAAAATGGAGATACACAATAATAATCATGAAAATAAGGTTATGAGAATATAATCATTAAATAGAAAATCAAACCCTAAATATCAAAAAACACCAACATAAATTATGGAATAATTCATGGTAGTTCCTTAAAAAAAGAATTATAAGGAAATTAATAAAATAAGACATGAAAGAATAACATTAGAATAAAACGTGGAACTATCGTAGACATAGAAATATATATAATTATATCAATAGTAGTCATGGAATTTCTTACAAGGACATCTTAATGGAAATTTCCTTTACTTAACCATGTTAACACCCCGTTCTAACCCTGTATTACTAAACCAAGTTCAATACTTATTCCATCCCTATAATACTTAACAATGACCATTTGCATTCCATCATTATAATACTGACCCAAGATCGTTTATCAGTCATTAAATTTCTATAACATGAGATATAAATCATTACCCAATGTATTGGAGTGAGATATAGGTAAAAAGCATCTCATAATGCAGTCATACATACGTGTTCCATAAGATCATAAATAATCATATGATAGCCAATGAAATGAAATGGGTATTATGAACATGTAAAAATCTCATAATCTCTAGAATAGATAGATTTCATAATCATTTCATCAAAAACATAACCCATGAATAGAAGAGAGTTTCCAAAACCCATAACTTAAGAATGAGAAACAAGTTTAACCATTTGAATTCCATCAAAACATAATCAATTTCGAGAATGAATATGAATGGAAACATTTAATATTTTTCCTAAAAATGAATTAGTTACAAAAAAATATGTTATCTTAGATGGGAAATAATATTAAAATACATTTTAAAAACATTTATTGAGGAAAATATCATTTATTCATAGATTTCTTTTTTGAACATAAATACCTTGGAAAAACATTTAAATTGAAAATACATTGAAAACAAAGAAAAAGTCATTAAATTATTTTGAAATCCATTTAACTTTAAAACATTCAAAAGAAACAAATTATAAAGATGGAATGAAATAATTTTGAAATCATTTACCCTTTAAAACAGTTAAGAGGAGCATGAAAATGATTTGAAACCCATTTTTCTTGAAACTATAGAAATGGATCAGGAAATCATTATGAAAATTATTTTGTTGATGATAATTTTCTGTCTTAAAATTGGGTCTAGAAATTGTCTTTAAAACCATTTTCTTCGATAACATATTAAATAATCTTGAAGAAATTTTTCAAAAAATATTAAAAACATATAAAGCAAGGTTGAATATGTTTTTAAAATACATTTATTTGAAAATAAATTTTTAAAAAACTGTTTTTAAAAATTATCCATTAAACCTAAGAAAGAAATATTAAAATTATTGATGATTTATAAATTAGTATATGATGTATGAGGTAAAAATAATAATCCTCTTGCATCATAAAATGGTTAGAAAATGCCTCATTCAGAAAGGGAAAATAATATTCCTTTCAAAAAAATTGTAAAAGACACAAAATTTAAAAATTCATTTTGATGATCAGAGGAGATTTGTATAATATTTTTGGAAACCCTTTTTATAAAACATGGTTTTTGGGGAACAACTATTTCCATCAACAGAGAGGTTAGATTCAAGATTTCATAAAAACACTTTCTTATCTGTCATATATTCCAAAGAGAGAAAGAAATAGAACCAAAATATGAATATTTCCTGAAAAACATTAGGAGTAAAAAACTCACGAGTTTTCATTATATATGGATCAGAGTAATTCATCAAATAATATTAATCATAAATAATCTCTAAAAGTGATGAGATTATTTAAGTAAAATCATACCACATGGTTACATGGGATCATACTATCCATGTATGAAAATGAAATTACATGAAGCTTAAAATATCATGAAAATAATTATATTAATTATAAAAAATTTAAAATGGATGTATTTATACATTGAACAAGAATTTAGGTGCATAACAAATCATGACTTTCAAAGATGGAAAATTGAGACAAAACTATTTTACCAATTTTGTAACTTTTGACACCTAAAATCCATGAAAGAAATATCATAAAAAGTATACATAAATAACCATAAATTTATTGATAATAGTAATTAAAGACATCCATGGTTAGTATAAAAACCTCACAAATGGAATTTGTCTTGAATAAAACATGTATCTCATAGAAATAAAAAGTGTTATGACATCCCATTTCCTTGTGTCTTGACTCTATTTATACTAATCCAATATTCCAGTATAATAAATATAATTTTATTATATATATTTCTCCAAATCATATTCTTATAACTAATAGATTATGTGGTTTTATTATTACCTTGTATTAGTCTCTTGTTTGAAATTCTATGTTAAGGTTTCAATTTGGGAATTGTCCACATTGTTCATTGAAAGTGTCTTAATTTTTCTTATCTTTGGTCCTTATACTTTTATCATTATTTCCAGAATAAAAAACATGATACAAATAAAAATTATATTCGGTATATTTTTATTATAATAATCTAAAATTTATTAATATATTAAATGGAATACACCATTTATGGAGACGATAACCCATACATACACATTAATGTTATTTCCTTTTAATTTTCATATTGAAAGAAAGATGGTAAATGAAATATGTGTATATATATGTGTATATATAAAAATATTACAACATCTTGATTATACTACATAAATAATATAACTTTATTGAACCCATTTTTAATTAATTTCATGTAGTGTGTGAATGAATCACATCACTTTGAGTGGGCGGTAGTCCACACTTCCTGAAATGAAATTATCATATTTACACAAAATGGAAGGTTAAAAATGTATGTTTCATAAAAGTAATATATATTCTTAATATAATATATAACATATATTAATTTATCTTCCATCATAATGTCCACCATGATAGGTGATAAAATGATAATGAACAATCATCGTTTTATGAGGATGTAGTTCATCGCACACAAAAACAGTATGTTCATTAACAATTAGATGGAAGTGTGTGTATGTCTAGGTCAAAAACTTATCTTAAAACATTTTTATTATATTTGGGATACTATTTTTTGTTATGAAATATTTTAAAAATGATATTTTATAGGGTTGTGAAAGAAAATAAAATAAAGTATTTTGAGAGAAGGTGTTACCTTTAAATCATGTAACTCCAATTAGTTCGCGCAAAAAGGATTCCATGGATTTCATACTTCATATGTGAAGGATTTTCGGGGGAAGTTTGGATTTTTGGGAGGATATTTGAGAATATATTTTCATATCATAATTTGTTTAATAGGATTAAATAAGTGTATATGATGAAGGATTTTTATATTAGAAGAAGACTGAAACTCTTTTAAATATTTGTAAATGAATTCCACCAATGTTTTTTCCATGGAATGTGGCTGCCATAATGGGAAAATGAAATTTAACAGGAGGATAGTGTCCCTATATTTCTATAAAATGGGTTTTGACAATTGTTTATGTCATTTTTGGTCTAAAATTATTGTCTTAGTCCTTAGGTAAGCTTAATTTTACTTTAATCGATGTTATTAATTTTAATTACATTCAGTAATTATTTTAGTCCAAATAAAAGTTGACCTAATTATAAATTATAAATTATTCTGATCCATATTATTCAATCAGTTTTTATGAATTGAAATCACATAATTGAGGTAAATTACTTTAATATTAATATCATAGTCAGGTCAACAATGTGTGTTTATTAAAGTAAAAAACGTTCTAAATTTTACTTACTTTCTAAACTTATATTGAAAGTGAAATTGATCTCAATAAAAAAAATTATTAATTTTTAATAATAATTTCTACTTAAAATTTTAAAATAGTTTAAAATATAATTTATCCTTATAAATTATATTATGAAATAGTAGTTTGGAATCTGAATTCATTATTTTAAATTATTCATTTAAAAATAAATCTTCTTAGAAAAATAATCAAAATGCACCATAAAATAATTATTATGTTAAAAATTCAAATAATAAGATTATTTTCACAAATTTAATACATAAAATTTTAAAAAATTGGATTTAAAATGGGTTCTCCATTAAAAGGAGTTAAAAATTCCTTAATAGAAAATTTTTGTTTTTAAGAATAAAATTGAATTTTTTCTTATTTATATATTTCAAATCAATTAAATGAATATTAAATTTGTTTTATTGAATATATAAAATATATATTACACTAAAACGACTAATAAGTTATATTTAATTTAATTCATTAGGGTATAACAACATTGTGATAAAAAATATTATAATTATCTTTATATTGAACCAGTTTTCGTATTCATTTATAATTAATTGGTAACCTATTTTTTCATCTTATATTAGTGAAAACAATATATTTTCATAAATTAGTTAATACTATTCATAACTGATAATTTAACAGAAATGTAATATATTATTATATTATGTAATAACATTTTAATAATATTCTATTGTTCGTAAGGACAAAGGTTTTCATGTTACGCAAGACATCAATGAAGGTCATTTTTTTCATGTAACTCAAGATAAACATAGTGTTATATGGAGATAAAGAGAATGTTTATTCTTTTTTTAGTGCATGATTATCTTTGTTATGCATATAACGTAAGCCAAACATAGTGCTTTAATATAAAAGAAATTATCTTTAACGTTGCATGAAATGAAATATATCAAAAATGAAAAAATAATTCAAAAAAATTATTAAAAAAATATAGTGGTGTTAAATTTTAAGGTTTGAATACGTGCTTGTGGTAAGTTACTTTTTAAAGTGGAGGAGGAGTGTCATTCTTGTAATTTTTTTAAAAGGGCATTCCACCCACAATTTTCCCATGTCATGTTTCTCCAATAATGGATCCAATTTGTGACAAGGAAGGATAGGCTATAAATATATCCATAAAATTTATTTTTAAATATTTATATGTTATTTGATGCCTTAAGGTTAACGTTTAGTCCTTTTATACATAATTTTACCTTAACAAGTGTAATTAAAATTATTTATATTCATTGATATTTTTGGTCAAAAAATTTGTTGAACTTATTAGACAATATAAAATATTGTTATTTAAAATATGTAATCAATTTTCCCAAATTCCAATAATATAATTTTTATATATTTATATAAATTTTTTCCTACATAAGAGAAAATATGCAAGGTTTTTAAATAAAAATGTTCAAATGTTTGGTAAATTTTTATTACCAATTTCATGTGAAATTGATAAAAATAATCTAAATGTTATTTTTCTTTTAAAATTGATTTAATTTAACATTAAAAACAATAAAAATATAATTTATTCTAATGAATAAAATATATGATAAAAAAATTTTGAATTAAAATTCTATGTTCTTCACTATTCATTACAAAATAAACTTCTCCTAAAATACTAGAAATTAACCAAAATCCAAATTTAATATTAAAATTTCAAAAGTAATGTTTCTTTTCAATTAAGAATTATAAAAATGTCAATAATAAAATTTAAAATGAGTTATCCATTAGAAGGCTATAAAATTACCTTTTTTAAAATACGTCTTTTTATTAATAAAATTTTATTTTTCTTATCTTATTCCTATAAAATCTATTGGATGTGTTTAAAAATATTTCATTTAGTATATAATAAATTATAAACACTAATAAATAGTCATTTGATTAATTCATTAATTTATATGGTCTTTCAACATATAAAATTAATTTTCATAGAAAAATAATTTCTTTTTTTAAAATAGTTCTTACATTAAAATCTAGAAAAAACTGTTCATTTTATTAAATTGTTAAAATAATATTTTATTAATAAATTATATAATAATTTCTTTCTGAAAAATAATATAATAATTTAACCACATTTTTAATTATATTTTGTATTTTGGTAAAAATATGGCTTGCCTGAAACACAGTGTATCAAAGGAAATAGAAATTGCATGTAACTCATGTCATAGATTCTATTCAATGGGCCACAAGATAATATAAGTGTTGTGTGTAGTGTAAGATTAACTTCATGATGGGTGAATGATATCCCCCACATAGTTCTTTCACATAAGATAATTAATATTTATATCGTTTTAAACTAAAAAAATGAAATACTAAATTAATTTGAAAAAAAATTATCACAAAATATCTATGTGATGGAGTTTTAACATTCCAAGAGATTACATGTAACTCCATATCAAAATCAGGAACACCACTAGTGACAAGTTGAATTAATGATCGACCCCTGTCCACTTTTTTCAAGTCCCACAAGTTCTCATCCCTAGTATGATATTTATAAACCTCATACACATTCCTAGCCACAACAAGGTGTCATTGAAAGACATAGGTGTCCACTCAAACTCTTTCCATGCTTCTAGATATGTATCAAATACAAATGGACAAACATTCCCCTAGTCCTACCTTAAAAAACATTATCTAATACCAAATGATCCAAACCCCTTGGTTATCATCCAATAATACTAAAGAACATATTATTCCTCAGTCCCAAACCCCTTAGCACCTCCATGTACTTTAGCCTCAATGAAAAACAATAAACATTGGATAATCCCTCTAAAGGTACACCCTTGTTCAATCCAAGCACTTTCCCACTTGGTTCATAGTCAAAACTAAGATTCTATTTGTCTTCCACCTCTCCCTACTAGTCTATATCAAATTAAGGTTCACTAGGTATGACCACCTATCCCTAGGTAATGTGTCATAAAGTTCATTGCGCATGAGAAATCATACACACTCATGTTTCAACCCATGAAAGCAGTTTTCCATACACACATTTAGGGGGTGTTACAAAGGATTACATCACACACTTCCCACCACCCAAAACATAGGAACCCATCCTCAACAAGAATCTGTACATATTACCAATCCTAGTAGAATCACAATGTTGCATTCAACTTTAGTCATAACCAATGAAATCTTCCATGATAATCCATACTAATGGAAACACATAGACACACATAGTCTAGTGAATAGGAGTTTCATTCCAAAATATATTAAAAATTTATATATGTTGTTACTATAACATTAATTGAAATACCGAATATATAAAAACCACAAGAGGTTTCCAACAAGGAACCATGTGCCTCGTTGACCTACCAAGACCCAACACCTCATATGCATGTGTAATAAGTCAACATCCGAACAACTAAATATATCATCATTTTTATATATGAAATTTTATCATAGGAAAAGCCTTATAAACGCCTGGATAGTCTATCAAAATTACATTAAGTACGTATAATGGAAAAAATATGAGTAGTTTTTTACACTTGGAACTACTGATATTTGGTCATCTGTGAAATAAGACACTAGTGTTTATATAACATGTGTATCTTATAAGCATAATATGATTATGTATATGCCTCATTCCACTATAAAATAGAATAAAAATATAAACAATTTAATCTTTCCAACATGACAAGATCCACCAATCAATAGCAACCAAGAACCTCAAAAATCATGTGTGTAACTGAAATAGGATATAAAATGAAATTGCAACATAAGAAACCAAAATAGAATTCCCATCCTTAATAACCTGGAATTACTACTAAAATAGATTTATTTGATTCATCATACTAGGAACATGAATGTCACCAGTACATTTGTAAATATATGTTCTGTTAAATCCCAATACAATTTGATATAAACAAAACAAATCTGATACCACTTTATAATGTCTCACCCTGAATTACTCAATCAAGAGTAGTCAAACATGATTTCCACAGGACCTCTTCCTCACCTTCCCGCAAGGTTGAGTTTTTCCACTAAAAGTGGGGTTATAAGGTTGTAATATTGGTAGATTATACCCCCTATATCAGAGTTCATAATGAAAGATAAAATAACTAATTATCACCCATCATAGAGAAAACAATATGGAAGTAGATTAAAACAGAAAAAACTAATAAGAAATGATATGTTGAATTTTCCTGAAAACTAGGTTCAAGATACAACTTATTGACCACTAGGATGTTTACATATTCATACAAAAATTAAATAAATTAAATAAATGTATCTCATTCATCTCTAAGGAAAACCTCATCTACTCTTCTTCTACCATTTGAACTATTCTGATCGACCACTCTATCCCGAGCCTCATCTATATCCTCTTCCTATGACCAAGTGATTCTCTACTCAGGTACCAATGTTCAATGGAGGCTGGATAAAGGTGTGATTAAAAAACACAGTAGGGAAAAACCAATGTGGTCCCATAATAACTCATATATGTAGTGATATTTTCATTGGATACGATCAACTAGTGTAAATAAAATAACTCAAAAAATTAATATATTTTATTGATCCTTATGTATTTACCCCCAATATAAAAACAATTCTTTATATTTTTCTATGGGTCGATTGAGAACATATCGAAGTTCGTTCATCATAGGTAACTTGTGTTCTCCACTTCCATGGTTTCCCCAACTAATCCCCACATAATAAGGGTCCCATACCACAATGATCCTATGATTCAAGCTCCTTATCCATGGAACCATTTATCATATCCTCTCGACTATTGGGATAAGGACAACAACAACTATATCATATGATATCAGAATTCCTAGAATACTCTAGCAGTATCCTCATGAATCTAAGGATGTGGCCAATGATAGACTTATCTGGGCAATTAAAAAATTGAATCCCATATCATATATGTTCCCCAAATCCATGAAGACTCGTATCATTTGCTAAGATCCTAATACAAGGTAGCATAAACAATACACCTAACTCCATAACTATAGAGGTCCAACCATGCCATATTCTTCCAATGTTCACATTATATAACAATATATAGTAAGAAAAAGACAAGGGTTGTTTGAACACCCATATGTTAAACTAATTCCCACAATCCTTTAGGCTCCACTGTCCCGTAGAGGATCCATAGTGACACACACTAATATAACAAGAACCACCACTTAGGTTTATTATATCAATATGGAATTATAATGGTCCCCTAATTTATAGTATAATAGATACACTATTTCTTGGATCCTATAAATTAGTCTAGGTCTCGGGTCAATAACAGTTCCATGAAGGGTCCTTCATCCCTCGAAATCATCAGCAAGGTATAATGTTATTTATGGATACATGGGATATTCAAAAATGGAATTAGTCTAATTGATATACAATGTCTCATCTTAGTCTATAGGTTAACTCTAGCTCAATGATCTCACCCAACCCATTCTTTGTCATCCTATAGTAAATCCACCAAAGCATGATCACATCTGATGGAAGAGGGATGCTTGCCTTGTCCTCACCTTGATGACCTTGAATGACTAAAATTAAATGAAGGGGGTCCTCTAAGTACAACATGGCTAAGGATAGATAGTATACCCTATCCTCATTGGAGGCATTTGAATTCCCTACACAGGGCCTTCTAGGTCTCGTCCATTGAAGCCAAAACACTAATGAGGTTTGGAGGCCACCTTTTATCATAAGGGTATTCAGCTCAAACATAATTGATCATGGTATAAAACTAATACAAATGGGTTTTTTGTGACACAAGGTGATTTTTAATTCTAGGTATTCAATTTAATTTATTCAATGTAATTCCAACAAATTAAATTAAATTAATTTCTGAATCACCCTTAGTGGTGTTCTTGAGAAACCACATGCAACATCCACAAATTTAAATGGTATAGGGAAATTATGTGAGTCTAGATAACCATATTCAGTGTTATACACTTTGACACAAAGGGATTTATGCAACTACTAAGGCATTTCCATGATCTTTCAAAATCATCCACGTTCAATCTAGATCTCCTCCACCTGATGATTCCACAAATCATTACAAATAACTTTATGTAATTATTTATCAAAATTATAATTAATTGATTAATTAAAATCGAAAATATAATAATTCTATATAACTCAACATATCAACACATCGCACCAAAACAAAAGTATACATCCCATCGGAGGTTTTTTGGGAACTTCCAACACCATCCTTGTGAGAATTCTCATCTAATGAAGGAAAAACAAGAAAAAATTAATTTTTGTATCTAGAAACATATAAACAATCATGGTGGTGCCAAAAATTAATAAAAATACATGAAAAACATGAAACAATACCTTTAGAGGTATGAAGAGAAAAATAACCATCAACAATGTTAGATTCGACCAAACCCTAATGGAATAAGAACAAATAAAACCCTAACTAGAGATGAAAATATTTGTTCAGATATAGGGGAGATAAGAATTGATCATCATTAGGATAATTTTCACACAAAAAACTATTCAAATCAATGAAAAACAACCACATTAAATATTCTTGACAAAGGGTGGAAGAGGGAAATTCCTCTTGACCATCAATACAAAAATAAAGTGGGGGGATGGGTTTCCCCCTCTAAATACACAAGGGAAAATGTAATTTTAACAATTTAAATTCTATTAGATATATAATAGAGGATATAAGGAAATCAGTGGAACCAACAACATTACCATTGTAACACCCTAAGAGTCCACGATACGTTTCCCTTTGAAAAATGTAATAGCTTGCATTTTAGGCAACATCGAGATTCTAACACACCGCGACCAATCAAACTAGCTGTTATGAATAGTAATACCCACTTTTTGAAATTTTTTTAATTTTATCATTCAAAATGGACTTCATTTTTGGATTCGAAATATCAAAATTATCTTAGGGTGAATTTTTGTATTTTTCTGAAAACGTTCAAGTTTTGGTGAATAGTGAAAAACCTTGAGTTATAGTTTAAAACCGAATTTTTATTTAAATAATTATTTATTTTATTTAAATTTATTTTCGGTCAAAATAGATAAATAATCACTATATAAGTTCAATGTAATTAATTAGAGACAGTTTATAATAATTTTATATGTATAAAAGTTTTATTGAACTTTATAACCGTCTTTTACCCACCTCCTAGGAGCACTTGAAAATTTGAATAAAACATAATTTAACCGTTTCTTTGAATTGAATTTCAAAAATCTGAGAGAAATGGTTGATATCAGTAAGTAAAATGCGGTTCTATAAGATAAAAATAATTTTTGGTGAATAGTGACTTTTAACATTTATTTACCACAGTTAAAAGTAATTATGGTAATTAAGTGTAAAAATAATATTATTATTACCCTAACACATGTGATAATTCTATTGGATAAGATTAGTTCGACCAAAAACAAACATAGGAATAAAATATGATCCTTTAGGTCCACTTGGATTAGATTAGGACATTTATTATTATTTAATTCAAAGAAGAGTTAAATGTGTTAAATTCAAAGCTTAATAACTAAAGGACATAGACCATGGGGTATCCTACATTCTCCCATATAAACCCACAAAATTAGCATACCATACACCAAATCATAGGGTCTCACATTGGATGTATTCACACAAAGATCACCACCCAAAACTAGGTAACCAATCTTATCCACACATCTATCTGAAATACTAATCCTTGGAAAATAATGTCTTACAATTTTACTCTATCTAAGACAAATAGCACCACCCTTGATGATCTGTACCAAGGGAAACACACACAAACACGCACACATGGTTCTGTTAAGTAGAAATACGTTCCAAGATATATTGAAAATCCCCATATATGATGTTGTAGCATTAAATAATCTATCCAAAATAAAAATTACACACAATGGGTTCTGACCAAAGTACCATGAGCCTTATTAAATCATCAGGTAACTACATAACATATTCATGATGGCGGATTCATGTTCCTCCCTACCAAATATTTCACTATAGATCCAGAAGACCTACCATCATGCGAAAATATTCAAAACCCAATCATGTGTCTCTTTCAAATGGGATAATACCTAGATATCCATAATAAAAAATAACAGAAAACATCATTATCATTACTCAAAGGAAAAATAAAATTAAATCGTAAAAATAAATACCAAAACTAAAATCCTATACCAAGTAACTAGGATTTCATAGTATAACATGAGTTCTTGATACACTATTCTTGTATAAAAAAAAGGATCTCACACATTATTCAATATACAGTCCACCGAAACAAAAAATCATTAGAAAAAACCCAATTATAGATCTTTTTAACATTCCTACCCTTCTCAATATTTTAATAGTTTCTAGATTGGTTAAACACATAACTGATGGGGGGCCTCCACATGTGGAAGAGGATAACAACTAGAAGTGAGGTTATAAGGTGGTATCATGGTGATATTATACCCTCTATATCAGAGTGTTAATTAGTAGTTAAAATATAAAATTTTCATATACAAAAAAAATAAATTTGAATGAATGAATATGAGCATAAAAAAAACTGATATGAAATGAAACGTATTAAGGGACAAAATTGCCTTGTCAAACATACGAAAAACCACTCATTAAGATGGTTACAATTGAAAATTATAATATAATAATTAAAAAATGATCGATTTTATCTTTGAGATAAACCTCATATATTTTTCATACTAAATCTGGGTGGTACTACTTGAACAAGTAATCCCAGGCCCTAAAATATTTCTGTTTTTGTAACAAAGTGAATTTTTTCTCTGGTACCCAAGTGTACAGGTGGCTAGAGAATTGTGTGTGTAAAAAAATCATTACACCACTAATTTGGTCACATAATAAATATATTTAGAGATATAATCATCATGTATTCATATCTAACAAGAAAAAAACTACAAAAAATTAATAAAATATTGTTAATCCTTAGGCCAGTGACCCTGATTGGTCATACCTTCTTCATAAAATTCTTGGGTGACTCATGAAATGTATTTAATACCATGAATCTAATGTGACATGTTGTACCCACATATATAATATCAATATTTAATCATCATGTCTATGGGGACCCTTCCCATAACAATCCTAACTTTTGAGCTCCTAATACAAGGTAACACATTCCGTATCCTCTCAACTCTATGGATGTGAATGCAACAAACCAATTTTCTTAGAACCAAATCTATTATAGCCACTATCAACATACTTTTTACTATAGGGATTAGTCACATTGAAGTCCTTTCATTTAGATTCCAAATAATTAAAATAACTAACCCTTTACCTATGCCCATAACAGTGGTAGCCCAAATGTGTCACATCTATGCCAAGGGAACATCCCATAACCTGACATAACAGGTTAATAATTAGTTTTCACACACTTACCATTCCCAAAAAAATATCCCATATTCCCTTGGGATCCATTGTTTTGTTTGATTTCAATTGTGAGACCTAGTACCATTACATGAACACCTACTATGTGTTTTTCTATCAATGAGGTACCCACTAACTCCCCTGTGTCTTAGTATCGAAGTTTCACGATCACTTGAGACCTCAATATAACTCATGGTATTGGATAAAAACCTAATTAATGGAGGGTCCTACATCCCATGATACCATCAATAATGTAACAGCCCAAGAATTTATAAAAAAATATTCTTTTTAATTTTATTAATGTCTTGTGTTGTACGCTACACCAAAAGGAGCTTGCACAACACACATCCTTGACTTGACTTGCATTACACGCAATCGCGACCTTCCTCGATAGCGTGTGTAGTACGCAATACCGAGTTTCACTAAACAACGATATGCTATAAAAATATTATTAAAACTAGCTGTTATGAATAGTAATAACCACTTTTTGAAATCCAGTAAATCTTATTTTTCAAAATGAACTTTATTTTTGGATTCGGAGTATCGAATTTAGCCTAAGGTGAAATTTTGGTACTTTTCGGATAACTTTCATATTCTGATGAATAGTGAAAATTACTAAATTATAATTAAAAACAACTTTTTTATTCGAAATAATTAATAGTGATAAATCATTAATTTGAGTGGTTTTAAAGTATATTTAGAATATATTTTTACAATTTAATACAATGTTGGTCATTGGATGTAGTTTCACATTTAAACTAGACATAAACAAGTGTCAATCTTTTGATAGATATTGTTTCTTAAAAACACGCTATTTGTTTTAACAGTGGGATTTAATTATAAAATTAATTAATGCAACTTTTATGTTATGAATTTGGTAAAATAGACTTCATTTTTGAATTCGGAATATGAAATATAGCTTGGGATGAAATTTTGGAATTGTTCTGAAAAACATCAATTTTTGATGAATAGTGAAACTACTAAGTGGTAGGTTAAAAACTGAATTTTGCATAAAACTTAATTTTACCGCTTCTGTGAATGGAATTTCAAAAATCCGACAGACACGGTTGATATCAGTAAGTAAAATGTGGTTCAATGAGATAAAAATAATTTTTTGGTGAATAGTAACTTTTTATTTTTTTTACCACGGTTAATAGTAAATAGGGTAACTAAGGGTAAATATGATATTAATATTACCCTAACACATGTCCTAATTCTATTGGACAAGTGTAATTCGACCAAAAACAAACTTAGGAATAAAATATGACCATTTAGGCCCACTTGGATTAGATTAGGACATTTATTATTAATTTATTTAAAGAAGGGTTAAAATAGTTAAAATCAAAGTTTAATAAGTAAATAATTTTTAATATGGGGTTATACATAAGATAAATTCTACTATAAATATTCATTAGAAAGATAAGAAGATTTCCTACATGATGGTATTTTATTTGTAATTTTTAGACATCAAATAATATAATTTATTTATGACACAAAGATGATGCAGTAATTATCTTATTAATGAAATATTGACATAATTGATAATATAAATACCAAAATAAATGTAATTTAAGACTTTTTATGAATTACACTAATTTTATAGGTTACTATGATATATTAGTGTTTATTTAATCAACTTGGTTCGAACATATAATTCTGTTATGACTTTCACAAAAATCATATATCAAATAGTGTCAAAATTGACACAAAATAGTTTTTAAATCAAATATTATATTATTAATTGTTATTTTATTCCTAAAAATCTATGGTTCGGCCAAATGACTTAGATAAGTATATATGTATTAATAGTATACAATTTGGGGTTCTTTTGGCATGTTATAGTAAGTTTATTAACCATATAGTGAAAGAAAACAAAAAGACACGGTAAAAGTTAAATTATTTAACTTAGAGTTAAATCTAATTGATAAGGTTAAAATAATACCCTAAACTTGTCTAAATCCTATTGGTTGATAGGATTTAGACCCATCCCCACTTTATCTTCGAAATAAGACCCTTTGGAACCATTATAAACCGATTTTGACTTTAATATAAAATAATATTTTGAGATATTCCTAAGGTGCCCCTCTCCTCCCCTATAAAAGGACACCTCCTCCCCCTCCTCCTCACACCAATTTGAGCACTCAAGCTCGGCCAACCCCTGCCAAAATCTCTTCTCCACTTCCCTAGAAACATCCTAGAGGTTCTGGTCTTCCTCAAAGACCAATTCTAGTGCCCTAAGAGGAGGTCTCAAAGAGGCACTTCAAAGAAGAGGTAATTACCATTACCAATTCTTTCATCTTTATTTCTTCTTCCACTTCTTCTTCTTAGGTTGTTTCATTATGAAGTAATAACATCAGTATCACTCATATACTGATATGTTATTATAAGTATGAAACAACCCTATTTCACCATCTATCCATCCTACGGAAAAAGAAATCACCGCGCGTGCGTACGTACGGAATACCGTCTCCACGTCGTGGTGTAATCTATTTTCCACCACCACCTTACATGGATGGGTATAATGGTGTAAAGAATAACTATACATAGTTATTACAACATCATATTGATTCTGATATATTGTATAATCCACTTCAATTCAATTCAATATTTATAGAAATGATATCATCGCTCGTGCGTACGTACGGACTACCGTCTCCACGACGCGATGAGATTCATTCTCCATGTTAACCATTTAAGAATGATTATAATGTATATATAAGAAATAATAATGAAATATATGAAATTATAAAGCTACTGGATTTATGTATATATATACTTATGTATGTCATCTACTTACTTCCATTTCAAGACAATAAGGAAAGGAAAACAGCGTTCATGCGTACGTACGGACTACCGTCTCCATGAACGGTGTTTTTCATTTTATTTATCTACCTATTATATATATATATATATACTGAATATATATGATATATAAATCATATTTTATATTCTGGAAGCGATTAAATCATGATATAAGTAATAATGATGTCAAGAACAACAAGTCAAAACACCTACGATAAATGAAACGATTTTACCCAAAACGCTTCTTCAACATGGAATTTACAAAAGAACGGGTAATATAATGTCATAAGTGAACCATATATCATATCATAACAATGAATATGATTCTGGAATAAGTCAATAACATGATTTAAATCATTATACAGGAGGTTCGGACACTTACAAAGCAAGTCGGACATAAGGTAAGGGAAATATCACAATCTCATTTTTATCCGAGATTGTTTGTACTT
This sequence comes from Viscum album, assembly GCA_963277665.1. Taxonomy (NCBI): domain Eukaryota; kingdom Viridiplantae; phylum Streptophyta; class Magnoliopsida; order Santalales; family Viscaceae; genus Viscum; species Viscum album. The sequence continues at coordinate 597,913,176 of OY728127.1, forward strand.
TGAAAGTTACTGGGGTGTATTTTATCATCAAAATCCATGTTTCCTCAATATGTGATGTTATTTCCATCCACCTACAATTGTTTAAATCCAAATTTACCCTTCGGTGAGTTTTTAGTAAAAGATATGAAAGGAATCTTTTGTCGTTTTTTTGTACGAGGTACTTTTTGACTTTTCTGACAAAAGTACGAGAAGAATGTTTTTTTTAACTTATACGGCACGAACGGATTTTTACGGTTTTATAAAGCCTTATTTTCATGAACCTTCCTCCAAAATATTTCATGACTATTTTTAATAAAATCTCTTTCTTTTAAAATTGTATGTTGTTTTGTGAAAAGAAATTGATTTTGAAGAAGAAAGGATATTTTCCTCAAGAATTCATTTCAAGTGTTTTATCAAAATTATTTTCCATCTAAGATAATAAAGGGTTATATTTCTATCCATATTTTTACATTGATTTGACTATGTTGTGATGGAATTATGTTTATGAATTCTTTTATCTTATATGAATGGTTTTATGATGTCATGTTGTTTAAGAATCCCATTTTTATTACATGGGTTATGAAATGATGTATGATTTATGATTTTGTGGCACACATAAGAATGGTATCATTATGAGATGGGTGGGACCTATATCTCCCTCCAATGCATTGGGTAAATATTTTATATCTCATGAGATAGACATGGCTGGAATGGTAGGTTATACCGGTTCAGTGAAACAGGACTGAAACGAGGGTTACTCGATTCAGAAAGGGACTTTGTCCACTAAGATAGTCTTGGAAATGAGTCTTGACTAACAAGAAATGAATCTCTATGATTATGTGTGTATGCCACAAAGTCTCATGTTTTAAGTTATGATTATTGGGATTTCATTTCACTACTATGATTTATCCCATGTTATGAAATTATGCTCTCTTTTGCAGGTTAAGATTTCCAAAAGTTATGTTCTTATGAATATGATGTGATTTATTTTTCTTTTGTATACCCTTACTGAGCATTTGAGCTCACCCTTTTATGTTTTCTTTTCCCCAGGATATAAAGAAAGGTTTTTAGGTAAAAAAAGGGAAGATATTTATGGGAGATGTTGAAGATCTTTCCCCGCGATTAGAAGATTTTATTCCGAGTTTCCAAAGACACTAAACTATTACGATCCTTGTGTGTGTGTTTTTGTTATGTACTAAGTATTCCGAAAAAGTAATGTAATGTCAATGTACGATAAGCTTCGGGTCTTTACAGTTGGTATCAGAGGAAAGGTTTAGTCAACCTTTGGAAACTAGGATGCGAAAACGTTAGTGATATCCCTAGAGATATTTCTAAGGTATGTCTAGGGATGTCCCTAGGGATAAGTATACGTATAGGTTATAGTAATAGAATTACGCTAACGATCATAGAATTAAACCTAAGATGTTGGATATTGAAGGTACTCCCCCTTTTAGTATGTTGTTTTCCCTAGCATGATTTTTGCCTCTCACACTATTCTTTTTGGGTTTTAGACGATGGCTGGAACCCGAAGGAACCGTGTTGATCAATGCAATGGACAATGCAATGATTGCCCTCCTGAACAAACAAATGTTATGGGAGATGGAGTGCAAAATCTTATTGCTATACTTACACAAGCTATGAATCATTCTGGACTTCCGAATGAGCAGAGAAGGGAACAATATTCTATTGAGTCCTTCATGAGGTAACGTCCACCTTCTTTCAGTGGGTCTTCTGATCCACTTGTGGCTGAACAATGGATCAGTACTACTGAAAAGATATTTTCAGTTCTTCAATGTTCTGAACATGATAAAGTCATCTTAGCAGTATATCGTTTGGAAGGTGAAGCTGATCAATGGTGGAATCTTATCAAGAATACGAGGCCAAGAGATGAAATTGAGTCCATGGAATGGGACGAGTTCAAGAACTTGTTTTTCAGTAATTACTTCCCTCGTATTCTTCGAACAAAGATGGAGAAAGAATTTCTTGAACTGAAGCAAAGTTACGATGAATCTGTTGGTACCTATGAAGCAAATTTTACAAGACTTGCAAGGTATGCTTCTGGAATTATCATCCAACCTGAAAGTAAAGTTGATCGATTTTTCTGTGGCTTAAAACCAAGTCTTCGAAGGGCATTAGCTATAAGAGACTTCAGTAGCTATGAAGAAATTGTGCGTTGTGCTATCAAGGTAGAAATGGAAGTTGGTGTTACATATCCATCTCATGGTTTTGACAAGAAACGAAAGATGGAGTTCAAGGAGAAATCTCAGAATAATGGTGAAAAGAAGATGAATGTTTCCTTATGGACAAAGTGTGGAAAGAAGCATGGTGGAGATTGTCTAAAAGGAACTAGAAAATGTTTTAAGTTTGGAAAAGAAGGTCATCGAGCAGCTGAGTGTCGAAGTAATGGAAAAAGGGTTTCTAATGATGTGAATAAAGCAAACACTGCAGAGAACGCACCGCCAACACTTCAATGCTTCAAGTGCAAGGAAATGGGGCATTATGCTAATAATTTCCCTAATCCAAGGGTTAGTGATGATCAACATGAGCAACCACTGAAGGCAAAGGACAAAGGGAAATCACATGCGATCACTATTGGCAATGTTGAATATGACAACGATGTGGTGGAATGATTAAGTGTTTATGTAATGGGATTCCAAAATAATGTTGTATCATTGAGTATTGCAATATTTATTGATGTGGTATTCAAAGTGATTGAGATATTTTTTGGAAATAAGATGATATGCGAGAAAATGAAATGTTTAATAGTATTCATGAGCTCATGATTAATATAAGGACTAAGTGATATCATGGTTTGAGTATATAGAATTTTGAGGATTTTGGTATGTGGAAAGTGTTAACTTTTAACTACACTCATGTTTTCACTAAGGTATTCAAGAGAATACACGATTAAGGACTTTGAGTGTTTGGAATGTGACCAACAAGACATATCTTATGATATGTGGGGATCAACGACAGTATTAAATCTCTGGTAATCGTTGTCACTATATTATGAGAGTGGACTGAAGTATTATGTATAAGCCTAAAGATTAGACTGGATTATGTTGGACATAAGTTAGTATTGTTTAAGGATAGAAGATTTTCGATATTATTGATGGGATGTTATAGTAACGTAGTTTTAGAAAAAGAGACAACCTGCAGGACGGGCGACAGCCCATCGCTTCGGACAAGGCTGTAGGAATCGAACCCACAACCAAAGTGCGACTGGCCTTTATCGCCTACCACTGGCCTATAGGAAGTCCCTGTTTAGTAGAAACTAGTTTTATTATATTAAGCAGTATGATATATGAAGTATAAGTCCATTTTAGGAACTATATATGATTAATCTCACTATAGAATGACTTATGTATATTTAATAACTTTTGCTTACCTTTTGTTTGAGACAGATGGAATGACCCGTCATTCTATCACATGATCTGCTAACACTTCACGAATAACAAATTCAACTTCATTTATTTAAGAGATGAAGTGGAAATTGTTCAAGGCACGAACAACAGTGATATTGTATCAAAATAAAGTAAGTATTTATTCTAATTCAAATTTTCAACTTTAGGGAAATGATCTTGAAAACCAAAAATGTTGTCCTAGTGATCTTATACCTGATGAATCAGATGGTACCTTAGATCGTCAAAAATTTATGGATTTGTGATTACTGGATTTTCCATAGCCATGTTCTCTACCACTCTCCATCAGAACATGATGGTTAGATTTCTCTTCCATATCCATATTTTCACCTATGTGGAAACCCAGTGATTAGTTTATTTGGGTAATCGTTACATTTCATACTTTAGTTTTTAAAGCCAAGTTTTGGTATTCCCTTTTACGATGTGGGTTTCTATTAAAGAAACTTTCAAATAGTAAACCATTTATAACCCCGATGAATTTCGAGGGCGAAATTCATTTTAAGGGGGGTAGAATGTAACAACCCAAGAATTTATAAAAAAATATTCTTTTTAATTTTATTAATGTCTTGTGTTGTACGCTACACCAAAAGGAGCTTGCACAAAAAACATCCTTGACTTGACTTGCATTACACGCAATCGCGACCTTCCTCGATAGCGTGTGTAGTACGCAATACCGAGTTTCACTAAACAACGATATGCTATAAAAATATTATTAAAACTAGCCGTTATGAATAGTAATAACCACTTTTTGAAATCCAGTAAATCTTATTTTTCAAAATGAACTTTATTTTTGGATTCGGAGTATCGAATTTAGCCTAAGGTGAAATTTTGGTACTTTTCGGATAACTTTCATATTCTGATGAATAGTGAAAATTACTAAATTATAATTAAAAACAACTTTTTTATTCGAAATAATTAATAGTGATAAATCATTAATTTGAGTGGTTTTAAAGTATATTTAGAATATATTTTTACAATTTAATACAATGTTGGTCATTGGATGTAGTTTCACATTTAAACTAGACATAAACAAGTGTCAATCTTTTGATAGATATTGTTTCTTAAAAACACGCTATTTGTTTTAACAGCGGGATTTAATTATAAAATTAATTAATGCAACTTTTATGTTATGAATTTGGTAAAATAGACTTCATTTTTGAATTCGGAATATGAAATATAGCTTGGGATGAAATTTTGGCATTGTTCTGAAAAACATCAATTTTTGATGAATAGTGAAACTACTAAGTGGTAGGTTAAAAACTGAATTTTGCATAAAACTTAATTTTACCACTTCTGTGAATGGAATTTCAAAAATCCGACAGACACGGTTGATATCAGTAAGTAAAATGTGGTTCAATGAGATAAAAATAATTTTTTGGTGAATAGTAACTTTTTATTTTTTTTACCACGGTTAATAGTAAATAGGGTAACTAAGGGTAAATATGATATTAATATTACCCTAACACATGTCCTAATTCTATTGGACAAGTGTAATTCGACCACAAACAAACTTAGGAATAAAATATGACCATTTAGGCCCACTTGGATTAGATTAGGACATTTATTATTAATTTATTTAAAGAAGGGTTAAAATAGTTAAAATCAACGATTAATAAGTAAAGCATTTTTAATATGGGGTTATACATAAGATAAATTCGACTATAAATATTCCTTAGAAAGCTAAAAAGATTTCCTACATGATGGTATTTTATTTGTAATTTTTAGACATCAAATAATATAATTTATTTATGACACAAAGATGATGCAGTAATTATCTTATTAAGGAAATATTGACATAATTGATAATATAAATACCCAAATAAATGTAATTTAAGACTTTTTATGAATTCCACTAATTTTCTAGGTTACTATGATATATTAGTGGTGATTTAATCAACTTGTTTCGAACATATAATTCTGTTATGACTTTCACAAAAATCATATATCAAATAGTGTCAAAATTGACACAAAATAGTTTTTAAATCAAATATTATATTATTAATTGTTATTTTATTCCTAAAAATCTAAGGTTAGGCCAAATGACTTAGATAAGGATATATGTATTAATAATATACAATTTGGGGTTCGTTTGTCATGATATAGTAAGTTTATTAACCATATAGTGAAAGAAAACAAAAAGACACGGTAAAAGTTAAATTATTTAACTTAGAGTTAAATCTAATTGATAAGGTTAAAATAATACCCTAAACTTTTCTAAATCCTATTGGTTGATAGGATTTAGACCCATCCCCACTTTATCTTAGAAATAAGACCCTTTGGAACCATTATAAACCGATTTTGACTTTAATATAAAATAATATTTTGAGATATTCCTAAGGTGCCCCTCTCCTCCCCTATAAAAGGACACCTCCTCCCCCTCCTCCTCACACCAATTTGAGCACTCAAGCTCGGCCAACCCCTGCCAAAATCTCTTCTCCACTTCCCTAGCAACATCCTAGAGGTTCTGGTCTTCCTCAAAGACCAATTCTAGTGCCCTAAGAGGAGGTCTCAAAGAGGCACTTCAAAGAAGAGGTAATTACCGTTACCAATTCTTTCATCTTTATTTCTTCTTCCACTTCTTATTCTTAGGTTGTTTCATTATGAAGTAATAACATCAGTATCACTCATATACTGATATGTTATTATAAGTATGAAACAACCCTATTTCACCATCTATCCATCCTACGGAAAAATAAATCACCGCGCGTGCGTACGTACGGAATACCGTCTCCACGCCGTGGTGTAATCTATTTTCCACCACCACCTTACATGGATGGGTATAATGGTGTAAAGAATAACTATACATAGTTATTACAACATCATATTGATTCTGATATATTGTATAATCCACTTCAATTCAATTCAATATTTATATAAATGATATCATCGCTCGTGCGTACGTACGGACTACCGTCTCCACGACGCGATGAGATTCATTCTCCATGTTAACCATTTAAGAGTGATTATAATGTATATATAAGAAATAATAATGAAATATATGACATTATAAAGCTACTGGATTTATGTATATATATACTTATGTATGTCATCTACTTACTTCCATTTCAAGACAATAAGGAAAGGAAAACAGCGTTCATGCGTACGTACGGACTACCGTCTCCATGAACGGTGTTTTTCATTTTATTTATCTACCTATTATATATATATATATACTGAATATATATGATATATAAATCATATTTTATATTCTGGAAGTGATTAAATCATGATATAAGTAATAATGATGTCAAGAACAACAAGTCAAAACACCCACGATAAAAGAAACGATTTTACCCAAAACGCTTCTTTAACATGGAATTTACAAAAGAACGGGTAATATAATGTCATAAGTGAACCATATATGATATCATAACAATGAATATGATTCTGGAATAAGTCAATAACATGATTTAAATCATTATACAGGAGGTTCGGACACTTACAAAGCAAGTCGGACATAAGGTAAGGGAAATATCACAATCTCATTTTTATCCGAGATTGTTTGTACTTTGAAAGTTACTGGGGTGTATTTTATCATCAAAATCCATGTTTCCTCAATATGTAATGTTATTTCCATCCACCTACAATTGTTTAAATCCAAATTTACACTTCGGTGAGTTTTTAGTAAAAGATATGAAAGGAATCTTTTGTCGTTTTTTTGTACGAGGTACTTTTTGAATTTTCCGACAAAAGTACGAGAAGAATGTTTTTTTTAACTTATACGGCACGAACAGATTTTTACGGTTTTATAAAGCCTTATTTTCATGAACCTTCCTCCAAAATATTTCATGACTATTTTTAATAAAATCTCTTTCTTTTAAAATTGTATGATGTTTTGTGAAAAGAAATTGATTTTGAAGAAGAAAGGATATTTTCCTCAAGAATTCATTTCAAGTGTTTTATCAAAATTATTTTCCATCTAAGATAATAAAGGGTTCTGTTTCTATCCATATTTGTACATTGATTTGACTATGTTGTGATGGAATTATGTTTATGAATTCCTTTATCTTATATGAATGGTTTTATGATGTCATGTTGTTTAAGAATCCCATTTTTATTACATGGGTTATGAAATGATGTATGATTTATGATTTTGTGGCACACATAAGAATGGTATCATTATGAGATGGGTGGGACCTATATCTCCCTCCAATTCATTGGGTAAAGATTTTATATCTCATGAGATAGACATGGCTGGAATGGTAGGTTATACCGGTTCAGTGAAACAGGACTGAAACGAGGGTTACTCGATTCAGAAAGGGACTTTGTCCACTAAGATAGTCTTGGAAATGAGTCTTGACTAACAAGAAATGATTCTCTATGATTATGTGTGTATGCCACAAAGTCTCATGTTTTAAGTTATGATTATTGGGATTTCATTTCACTACTATGATTTATCCCATGTTATGAAATTATGCTCTCTTTTGCAGGTTAAGATTTCCAAAAGTTATGTTCTTATGAATATGATGTGATTTATTTTTCTTTTGTATACCCTTACTGAGCATTTGAGCTCACCCTTTTATGTTTTCTTTTCCCCAGGATATAAAGAAAGGTTTTTAGGTAAAAAAAAGGGAAGATATTTATGGGAGATGTTGAAGATCTTTCCCCGCGATTAGAAGATTTTATTCCGAGTTTCCAAAGACACTAAACTATTACGATCCTTGTGTGTGTGTTTTTGTTATGTACTAAGTATTCCGCAAAAGTAATGTAATGTCAATGTACGATAAGCTTCGGGTCTTTACAAATAAGGTTGCACGTCCTTTCTAGAAACATGGATTTCCCACACTATAACAAGTTCATGAGATCGACCATAGTTTATATCAATATATAGGATCACTATGGGTATTTTCAGTCACCCTACTAGATCCTAGTAAAAATATAGTATATCTAGAAAATATAATACATATGATATATAATAGTTTAACTCATCCTATCCTCATATTGACAAGAACAAATATATTGATGTCCATGAAGGTTGTTATCTAAGTGATAAATGGACTCGGATCACTAGTCCACCATCACATCAATATTAGAGCCATAAATCGCCTAGAAATGGACTCATGGGTATCACATAGTTCTAAACTAATATATCATGAGGTTTAGTGGCCACTTAGATTAATAATTTTATGTGGATCGACCATTAATAGTGTAGGAAACAAGCTAGCACACAATGCGTGTTCATGAACCCTAACTTTTTCTCATTCTTGACATCTAATTTATTTTGATAAAAAAACATTCAATTAAATTATACTAAAATACACATTTAATCACCCTCAATTAAGATATGGTTTAGTCACATGAAACATAAGAAAACCTAAATTCCATATGGAAATTATATGAGGCCACCTACCATTATTTAGCACCTCCCATAATGATGGTAATTCCTAACATAAGCTAATAAGACCTTTCCAATACCATCCAACCTCATTCCCAAAAAATAGTATCTACTATGCATCACAAGAACATGAATAATTATGAACATCCCTAAATAATAAATTAAAAAAAATATAATTAATTGATTAATTATAAACCAAAATTTAATAATCATAGATAACTCACCATAAAATTGTGTCACACATGAATTAAAGAAAACACTACGTGAGATGTCCTCTATAAACTATTGAAACCATTCATGGAAAATTACATATCATTTTTTGATATAAAAATTAACAATTTTGTGTATTTTAATTCAAAATATATTATAAGAAATTACTCTGTTAATATACCTTAATGAAAAGGCTTGTGGTGACATGTATAGGATATCCAAGAATGTTGTTTTCCAAGGAAGAGGAAAAACAAAATCATCTATAAGAACATGGCCTTAAACATTAAATAAGCTTGAGATGAGTCATTAATTTACATTGATGATCTTTTAGAGGTTTAGAGTTTTATAGAATTATGACATAACTATAACATAAATACTCAAATTTATACCAAGTTGATACAACTAACATATTATCCATTTCTTCCAAAATATAAAACATTTTAAAAATAAATATGATTTATTTTCTTGATGAAGATATTATTAACTTCATCCATTATCTTAATCTTCCTTATAAACTATGAAGAACACTCAAAAACATGGTATGAGCATAAAAAGATCAATAAGTGACCTAAAATAAGGTAAGAATACATTAGTCCTTGAATACATAAAAATTAATTAATTCATAAATTTAAGTCATAAAACATATACACTTAAACATACCTCAAAAAATAATAGTATTTATAAATAACTTATAGAAATCATAAATCATAAATTTAAATTTTGGTATCTATAACATACATACATTCTAGCTTTAATAGCCAGATAGGGAGTAACCATCATGGTTATGTTTGGAATACCCATCATTGAATATTCCCGGAATCTCTTAGGAGAAAACTTAATGTTTACCATAGTTATATTACCTAATGCATTGGATAGATACCACGAGCTCACCCACCCTGAGTTTATCATGGAACCACCCATATATGTAAAAATTGACCAAGAACCATAACATAATCATAACACATAAAATAATCATAAAGGAAAGATAACATTTACCCATTGCAATAACAGTATATCATTTCAAGATATTTAAACAATAAATTTTTTATCAAAACCATTTTCTATACCAAAATCTGTAAAAAGGTTATATGGAAATTATTTTCCTTTTAAAAACATTACAGACTATTAAGGAATCCAAATATCAATTAATGCTCATGGTGGATGAAAGTTCATTTTCTCCATATACATTAAAAATAATCATTCATTTTTACATTTAGTAAAATAATTCATAAAAAGTATATTCCTTTTGATAACAGTTGATCTAAAATAAAAATTCAAAGGGTTTGATTATACACCATGTAAAATATGGTTGTATATAAATCAAAATATGCCTCAATGAAAGGATATTGGGATGAAGTCCCTTTCTTTGAGTCTGACATGGATTGTTCATTATTTATGTTCCTAAATAATAAATATAGGTTAAATTATACATGCTTGATAACCTTTTTCATGTGTATTATTTCATTTATATCACTTATTACCATGTTTTAAATGTACATAATTATTTATGTTCATGTTGGTTGTTCTGTTGATATTCGATATTTGAGTTGAAAATGAACTTGTTTGATATAAATTGTCCACTTGGTCAAAAGACAATCATTTCCAGAATATTATTCCTCATTTAAATATAATTTATTTCCAGTATATATGTATTTTGAACATCCCATAACATTTGGAGATAAGAAATTAATTGCATTATTCCTGGAGACGGTAGGCCATACATCAACATGATTACTACAATAAATTATTTGTCATATTAAAGGAATAAAAAATAAATTATACATAGTTATATTATAATTATAGTATAATATAAATGTTATATATGTTACATAACTTCATTTAATCCATCCTTTATATGTTCCATGTATGTCATGAGTGAGTCATAACACTTTGAGCGGGTGGTTGTCCACACTTCCTTGAATAAAATTATCGTATTTACCCATTATGGAATGTGTAATGGTATGTTGTAACTAAAAATTAAAAAAGAATAGAGTAAATATAAGTATAATATATATCATATTTTTTCATTCCATTCTTTTATATAATCATGGTTTAATGATGATCATGTATAATGAATCACATCGCATCGTGGAGACGGCAATCCATACGTACACATGAGCGACGATATCATTCACTTAATGGTTCAATGATGTAGAAATAGATGATATATTAATTATAAATAATAAATATATTATTTTATTCATTATTTAAATCCCTTATACTCATCATTATTACCAAAAAAATTATGTCTTGTTGAATAATAAATTACACCATAGTGTGGAGATGGTAAACCGTACGTACGCACGAATAGTGATATTGTTATTCATTGGATGAGTTGAAGAAGGTATAAGGTTGTCCCATAATTCTAATAAAATGTCATAATATATTATATACTATATTTTTTACTTTATTATGGAAATTAAATAATAATAACTATTATAAGAATAAAACAAGTTTGAAATAGGTGATAAAACAAATAACTTTTTTTCAATTATCTCCTTTAGATTTTCACAAAAAAAAGTATCATTATGATGGATTTCATCCCAAATTGTGGATTCTAGGACGTAAATAGGTATTTTGGGAGCTTATTTGATAATATTTTGGATGATACAAGGGTCTTGGGAGGTGTGAGTAAGTGGGTGTAGGTGGTGGTCTTTTATAAGAGGGAGGAGGGGCACTTTAGGAAAGTCTTGAAATATTTATTTATCATAAATTGATTTTCAAATAATAATAGATCCAATGTGATATATTTAATATATAATATTTTTATGGTTATAAATCCACCCATACAATAGTTTTTAGACATGTTTAGGTTACATAATTAACCCTATCTTTTAGATTTAACCCTTAGTTAAAAGCATTGACTTTTACCTTGTCTTCTTTTATTTTCATAATATATGGTTACTGTAGATACTACAAAATATCAAGAGAACCAAAAGAGAAAAATTAATGAAATTTTTAAAATTATATAAGTTTTGTTTCTAAATATTATATTTTTAGGGCTATTATATCATGTAATAAAATAGTATTTTATTTAGAATCTCATTTTTGTAAATTTTGACACTATTTAGTAATTGATTTTTTTTAAAGTCATTACAAAATGATTACAGTAAAAGAAGATAATTAAATAGAATATAATTTTTCATAGTCATCCATAAAATTATTGGATGTCAGAAAAATGTTAAAATTACATTTCTTTTAATCATTATAAATTCATTTATTTGAATCATTCAATAATAAGGTAATCAATGCATCATTATTGTGTTATAAATTAATTTATATATATTATTTATAAAAATTATAAATAAATTTCCATGATGTAGGAAATATAATTTCCATTCCAATGACTATTTATAGTCAAATATATTAGATATGTAACCCTATATTAAAATTGTCATATTAAAATATACAAGTTTATGTTATATTTCCATTTTCATTAAAATTAATATTATAAAATGTCATTGTCACACCCAAGTGGCTCCCAAATACAAAAATCTCATCATAAGGATGATCAAGGATGGAATTTTATCATGAAATCGGATTAGGAAATTTTTTGTGGTTGTTTTATATTATTATAATATTATTTTTTACCATTATTTACCTGATTTACCCTTTAACCATGTTAAATAAAAATAATTACTAACGTTACTATTCATAATCAACAAAAATAAAATGTACTAATTTTGGTAATTTGGTTAAAAAAATTAATAATATGGAATAAATTTTTAAAAATTTGAAATGCATAATTGATAGAAATTAATTTAAAATTAATTCACGTTGTCAAAACCCGAAAGTGGGTTTTTAAGAAAATAAAACTATCAAATGATTGACATGTGTTTATATCCAATTTAAATGTCAAATTACATCCATTAAACAAAATTATATTAAATTATAATTAATAATCCAATTACTGTTTAAAACCAGTTAAAAATAAAATCTTACTATATAAATAATATATATGAAAAGGCAGTTTTGAATTAAAATGCAGTATTTTTTCACTATTCATTAAAATACGGATTTTATCAGAAAAATAACAAAATTTCGCCAAAGTAAATATTGATGTACCTATTATAAATAAGAATATTATTTTTCTCAAATAGAATATATAAAAGCGATGCAAAATAAATTTAAAAAGGTTTCTCTGTCAAAAGGCAGTAAAATGAGATTTTAAAAATATTAGAGTAATTTATGCTTAATATTGAATTCATTCTCATTTTAAGTCTCTAAAATTTACTTTATAAATGTAAAAAACATTTATCAATCATTTTTAATCATATTTTAGTTAGTTTTGTTAATTCCCGCTAATACAACATCTAGATGTTAACAACAATTTAAAATAATAATTTTATTATTGTATTATTTTTCAATATAACCCAATGTTGTGTTCAACAAAAGATTTTAGAGAAACTCATTATTGCGTGTTTAGTTCGTTATTGGAAAAATCATCGAATTTAATTTAAAATTAATATCTTATTCATAAATATTAACATATATTAAAAATAATTATTCTATAAATACTTGGGATGTTACATCATTCCCCCATTTGGAAATTATGTCATTGTAATTTTAAAATTTGTCTCTCTAACATCATTGAAAATCCCACATCGTAAAAAGTGTCAATAAAACTATGACATTAAAATAATGAAAGAGAAGTATAAATGTCACCATAGATATCAAATACTAGGATTCCATTTAGGAAAACATGGATATATAAGAGAAAACTAACCATCATGTTCTAATGGTGAGTGATTGAAAACATGATCAGGAGAAAGTTTACAACCAGAAAACCATAAACATGTCATGGGTTAAATGGTATTTGATTTCCCAATAAGAAAAGTAAAAAAAAATATTTTTATTTTAATATCCTTTTCATAATGTTGATGAATTAATTTATGATCTTGAATAAGAACATAGGGACACATACTTACTTGTCAAGTAGAGTTTCATCATTTAATAAATATCCCCCATGAACTCACCATTTCTCCAAAAAATTATTATTCAAGATGGATTGGTCATACTAGAAGCTCTAGAATCAACTTCTATAGAATAAAATAATCCACAAAAGATGAACTATATATTTCCCAAATCATTATTCATGAACAAAAACCAAAATGGATAGTAATAGAACATATTATTCCCCAAAAGAATAACACTTTATAAATAGAAATACTACTCTTAATCACAAAAAATTAACAAACAGTACCCCAAGACCAACAAGAACTATTAAATAAAAAAATTTACTTAAATTCTCCAAAATAATCCAAACTATTATTTAAACCCAAAAATTGTAACAATTTGATCACATAGTCTTCTATGGTAAATCTAAATATTTAGCTCTGAATAACATCAAATCGTTATAATGTCTCAAACTTTGAAGTAATTAACCTAAACACATATTCTCCATGATAGATTAATCATTTAAATAAATAAACTAAATCACTATATTCCCACTATAAAAACATAGATTCTTTAAATATAAAATTCAACCATTACACCTCAAATTAAATCCCATAGTATTCTATTTTCTTAGGCAAATAGTGTACCCAAAATAGTGAATGTCTTCCAAAATAAAATTTATCACTTAATAACCAAATCAATATCCTATAATAAGGATATATATTTGATAAAAAATAAGTTCCTAAAATAAACATATTCTTGTTATATAAAATAATTACAATAAAAAAAATAAGTAATACTAACCAGGGACTTAACATAGTCTTGTGGTAGATGATAAATCCTAGTCACACTTTGGTTGTGTGCTCAATTCCTAGTGCTTTGTCCAATGTGATGGGTTGACACATGGTCTATGTATTGTAATTTTTGAAAAACTATATCATTTTATACCATTACAAAAAATGAGATCAAATCCTCAAAAATAACCATAACATATTTTAACCTAAAAGTTTATCTCATACTTCATAGTTTTCAACCCAAAAAATAATAACCTATAATTTCCTGAAATGTGAATGTCTTCCAAATAACATTAGTCACCTTATTATTCCATATCATAAACCCTCAAAAGGGGTTTCTAAGATATTTAAATTATGATATTCCATAAAATGATAATCCCATGATGAAATCCCATACCCGTATGAAAACGTCATAATCTCCAATGTAGTCTAAACCATCCTCTGAAACCAACTATAAATACCCTTCCATAAACATTACATAATCTTGAGTTAAATCAAAAATTCACATTGAGGGTCTTTTAGGTTTAGAGTTTTTGAGAATTAGGCCAAAACTATAACATAAAAACTCATCTTTATACGCAGTGGATACAACTAATACAATATCCATTTATTGAACATTATGGAAAATTTTAAAAATAATCATGATTTCTTTTCATGATGAAAATATTCTTGAATTCTAACATTCCCTTAACCATCCCTATACACTATAAAAACCACATCAAAAACTAGGTATGATCATAAAGAGATCATTAAGGTTCATAAAATAAGGCATGAAAACATTAGTCTACTAATACATAATAATCAATGATATCATAATTTTTACACATAAAGGAGAACATCATTAACATATCTCATGAAATCATAAGATTTATGAATAAATCATAGAAATCATAAATCATAAAGGTAACTTATGGCATCCATAACATTCTTACATTGTAACTTTTACAGCCACATAGGGAGTAACCTTCGTGGTTATCTTTGGAATACTCATCATGGTATATTTCTAAAATCTCTTAAGAGAAACCTTAATGTTAAACTCTATCACATTACACAATGCATTAGAGTGCTATCTTAGGCTCACCTGCCCATGGATTATCACGGAACCACCTGCATACATAAATAATTCCCAATAATCATAACATATTCATAACACAAAAAATAAGCATAAAGTATTGATAACTTTCCACATTGCAATAACATTATATAATTTCTAGATATTGAAATATCAATGATTTATCAAAATAATTTTATATTAAAAAATATGTATAATGGGTATAGGGTATTTATTTTCCTTATAAAAACATTACGTCCTGTTATGGAAGCAAAATATCATATAATGCTTGTGCCGATAGAAAGGTCGTTGTCATAACATACATTAAAAATAACCATTCCTTTTGAAATTTAGTAAAAATCTTCATAAAAAATATTAATTTTGAGAATCAGTGAGTGAAATTAAAATTAAAATTATTTTATTACACACTATATAATATAAGGTTGTATATAAATAAAAATATGCCTCTATAAAAAGAGATTGAGATGAATCCCATTACCTTGAGTCTTACTTGTCTTGTTCATTCATTATCTTTCTGAATAATAAATGTAGGTTAATATATAATTTCATGAGAATCATTTTAATGTTAATTATTACCTTTATATCTCTTACTACCATGTTATAAATATTACATAATTATTTTTGTTCATAGTTGTCGTTTTTTCGATATTATGTACTTCAGTAGAAAATGAACTTGTTTGATGTAAATTGTCCATGTGGTCAACGTTCCATAATATCTAGAATATTATTCATGATTTAAAAATTATATATATAAATTATATATTTATTTACAATAGTCCATAACTTTTGGATATAATAAATGAAATTCATTGTTCATGGAGATGGTAGGTCGTACGTACGCATGAATGCTACTTTCACGTCTTTTTCATTTTGAAGGAATGAAAACTAAATGATACATAGGTATACTATAATTCTCATATAATATCACTATTATATTTGTTACATAAGTTTATTAACTCCATATTTTATATGTTCAATGTATGGAATGAACGATTCATATCACTTTGATGGGGCGATAGTCCACACTTCCTCAAATGAAATTATCATATTTACACATAATGGAAAAAATAAATGTATATTGTAAATAAAAATTAAAAAATCATAGAGTCAATATAAATATAATATATATCATATTTATTTATTACATTCATGTATATAATTGGGTTTTAATGAATATCATGTTGAATGGATCACATCACAACGTGGAAATGGTATGTCGTACTTACGAACGAGCAGTGATATCATTCAATTAATGGTTAAAAAATATAGAATATGATTGTATATTAATTATAAGGAATAATTATACCATTTTATTAATTATTTAAATTTATTATACACATCATTATACCCATCATAATTATGACTTTTTGAATAAAATATTGCACCATAACGTGGAGACAGTAAGTTGTACGTGCGCATTGTGATATTGTTATTTGTATGATAGATAAAAGGTGGTATAAGGTTGTAACATAATTATAATAACATATATACATGTATAAGATACTTTATTTATTACATTAGTATGAAAATAAAATAATAATAGGAAGTAAAAGAAGAAAATAATTTTTAAAGAGGTGATAAAACAAATAACTCTTTTTTGAGTATCTCCTTTTGATTTTCAGAAAAGGTATTCATAGGATGTATTTATGCCCATATTGTGGCCTCTAAGAGGTATATAGGGATTTGTGATATTATTTGAGTATAAGTTGGATGATTCAAGTGTCTTGAAAGGTTTGAGTTATTGGGTAGAGGTGGTGGCCATTTATAAGATGGAGGAGGGGACCTTTAAGAGAGTCTTGAAATATTATATTATTATAAATTGATTTTCTAATTATAATACTTAATAAGTGATATATTTCATGGATAATATGAGTATATATAGACATATTGTCAACTAATTGGTTTTAGACAATATTAGGTCTAAAAAGTAACCATATATTTTAGCATTAACACTTAGTTTAAAACATTAACTCCTACTATGTCTTCTTGTAATTTCATAATATATAGTTACTATAGTTACTATAAAATTCCAATAAAACCAAAATTGTATCATTAATGACATATTTAACATTATATACTTATGTTGGCTGAATATTTTATTTTTTGTGGTATTATAGCATTTAACAAAATAGTATTTGTTTTAAAATCCCATTTATATCTATTTTGACACTATTTCTTTATTGATTTTTTATAAAATTATAAAAACTTCATTCATTAAAATAAAAAGAATTAACTAAAATATAATAATTCATAATAATCCCTTAAATTTTTTTCTGGCTTCAAAATGATCAAATTATGATTATTTTTACATTTATAATATCATTTATTTAATCTCTCATTAATAAGGTAATCACTACAACATCATTGTGTCATAAATAAATAAATTTATTTAATTTATAAAAATAATAAATAAAATACCCTGATTTTGTAAATCTTGTTCTATTTCCAATGAATATTTATTTCCAAAGATATTTGTTATATAAACATATATTAAAATTATTCTATTAAAAGATACATTTTTTTTATATTTTCATTTTCATTAAATTAAATACTATAAATTTCATTTTCCCACCCAAGTGGCTCCGAATGCCAAAATTTCATCACAAGAATGCTCATGGTCCAAAATTTATGATGCATTAGGATTAGGACACGTTTTATGGTAGTTATATATTATTATAATATTATTTATTACCCTTATTTTCTTGATTTGCCATTTAACCATGGTAAATAAAAATAATTTATGAATTTACTATTCACAATGTCCAAAAAATGGTGTTTATTTTCAAAATTTGGAAATTCTAATTAGAAATATGGAATCCATTCTTCCAAATTCAAAACAGATCATTTGAAAAAATTAATTTAAAATAAATTCCCATTGTCAAAACCAGAAAGCAGGTTTTTATGATATAAAAACTATCAAAAAATTGACATGTGTTTATGTCCAATTTAAATTTGAAATTACTTCCAATGGAAAATATTATATTAAATGATAGAAAATAATCTAATTACACTTTAAAACCAGTAAAAAGGAAAATATAACTATATAAATAAATTACATGAAAAAATATGTTTTAAATTAAAATTTAGTATTTTAAAATTTTTATTAAAATATGATTTTTTTCAGAAAAATACCAAAATATCAAGCAAAGTAAAAAAATTTGATGTCCTGCTTATAAGTAAGAAATTTATTTTGTAAAAGAGTATATTTAAAACTGTCAAAAATATATATTTATAAATTTTTTTCCATCAAAAGGTGGAAAATGGGATTTTGAAAATATTTGTGTATTTTATTCTTAAAATTAGATTTATTATCATTTCAATTCTCTAATGTTTATTAGATAAATTTAAAAAAATTTAACAAAAAATTTAATCATATTATAGTTAGTTCTGTTCATTCCCACAAATACAATAAGTGGTAATTAAATAATAATTAAAATAATAATAATATTATAGAATTATTTTCAGTATAACTCAAAGTTGTGTGCAACGTAAGCTTTCACAGAAACATTATGTTATGTGTTGAGTACGCCAACAGAATAATTGTCCCCTTTAGTATAAAATTAATATCTTCTTCATATATATTAATAGAAATGAAAAATTATTATTCTATAAATACCTAGAATGATATATCATCAATGCCCAATTCTACCATGTTATTATATAATAGAAAAAAGAAAAAAATGGATATCACAAAATTAATGTCATTAGTTAGGGGAAAAATCAGAGATGTTTTGAGGGATATTTTTACCTAATATTTCTAGGAAATGAATGTAAAAAATCACCTTAAAGGGTTTTAAATAATGGAATAAGGGGTAGAGGCCTCCCGACTATCACACCAATAAAAAATGGATAATAGGGGTTGCCTGTCAAAAAAATGATGTAGAGAATTTTATTTTTTTTCATATTTTAATCCCATCAACTAACTAGATAGGGCCACTTGGTAGTTGGTATCACCGATCCCACTACATTCCCCTTCATTTTTTAGTTTGGATGGCCCCAAATAACCATTATATACTTAAATATGTATTATGGACGCTTATACAACCATTGAAATAATCAATGCTTCTTCAGACCCTCATAATCCATTAATAGTCTCAATTCACATTAAAAATTCTTCCATTTAGGTTTCCCAATATTTAAAACTCAGATCTAAATCTTGATTCGCCTAATTGCATGGGCACTTGTTTGAAAATTTCAATCCTCCTCTACAATTTTAAGTATCATATGAAATGTGAGTTTTACTGAATGCATCATTTTAATCTTGTTGGTGAATATAATATTTTGTTTAACATGAATGTGTGAAATCACAGATTTATTTAAAAATTGATAATATAATTAATCACAAATTATTTATTTTCATGTAAATGTGTATAGGATTTAATTTTCTATAAGAATTTATTTAGGCATGAATTTTATATAATAAATAATACCATAAGAATTAAAGTATTCTATGTAATCATAAATGTGATGTAAATAAATATAAAACCATCATAAGAATGATTTTCATAAGTGTCAATTTTTTTAACATTAATATAAATTATGTAAAAATTAATTTTTGTATGGAAAAATGTATAAAATTTGAGGATGAGAAAAATTTCATAATGGTTAGATGGGATGACTATAATGATAAAATTTAAGTTCATATTCCCTTGAAAAGATGACCATAAAAAATAAATATATTCTATATAAAAATAAAAAACCATAATGAAAAAATCATTAGAATAATTATGTGTAAGGATAAAAAAATAGAGGATGGTTTTTTAAGACATTAAGGATGAGTTTTAAACTCATAAGAATTATCCCTAAACAATGTGAGGATCGTTTTACACATTAAATAATTAAATTATATTAGTTAAAACCTCCCCCACACTGAGATGGATTTCTCTCCTAAATCTTCTCATAAGACACACAATGAATGTGATAAATAGGTAAACAAAAAATATCAAAAAATATATTTCCTTATAAAAGAAGTATAGGTTTAAAATAAATTTATTAACTTATTTTAAAGTGAAATAAAATAATAATTTTAAAAATATCAATCTATTATCAAGTAATGCATATTTTTAATTATCAATAAATGATATTGTGGAAAATATCTACTCAAAAATATCTCACTCTTAGATAATTAAAAATATAATATAATTTCATAAAAAATTCCCTATTTTAAGATTATAAAATAAACTTATAAAAATGTGAATGAATTTCTAACATTTTTTTAAATAAAACACAATCTGAGATAATAAAAACAATTTGAAATACACTTTTCTGAAACAAAAATAATAAGGGAAATAGATATTTTTCCTTTTTTAAAAAATTCTATTTGAATATTTAAAAGTCAAATTCACTTTTCTATTCATAAGTAATCAAGATATAATATTTTAAATTATAAATGCTATCAATTTTATAAAAATTAAAATAGTTACAGTCTTAAATTATAATAAAAAATATCATTAAAAAATATTGAGAATCAACCCCTTAATAAGAAAATTTCCTACAACATATAACAAATAATATCTCTAAAATATTTTATATATACTCTAAATTTTCTGTGAAGAGAATATTTGTATTTATATATAAATAATTAATGACTCCTTCTAGAAAAATATTTTACTAGAACAATGACCCGAATAACAAAGTTATCATATTTCCATATTTATAATTATAAATAACAGTGATTAAATATTATAGAGAAATTTATTTAAAATAGTCGTTATAGATTCCATATCTATATAAAATATATTCATGTGCATGTCAGTAATCAAAAAAGTTCAGTTTGATTGTGTATTATTAGTGACCAAAAGATAATAACATGTTATAATACTAATATTTTCCAAAAAAAATAGAGTATTCCATGAAGTTGGAATGAATTTATCCTTCAAGAAGTATCATGAACTCTATATGAACACTTTATTTACATAAGTACATTTTATAAAAAAAATACCAAATGTTTTATATTAAATATCTATAATACATAGTTTAAATATAATTCTTTAAAAAAATTCTTAATCTAAATAATTAATAATGATATTAGCTAGTTGAAAATAAATTAAAATCTATTCCAAAAATATTACACCTTTTTGAATAAGGTCAATTAGAAATGATATCTAACATAAATATGTTAATTCATAGAATGAGTTAAATATAAATACAAGATGAATATTCAAAAAAAAATAGTGAATGTATCAATGTTAATACAAATATCTATTAATATTTTCTTATCTATAGTCATTTATAACAAAAAAGTGAAATTATAGTATATTATTATTCTATAGTAGATAAAGAAGTTGGGTTTCTTACTACAAGAAACGAATATTTACCCAATAAAATCATACATTCCACTAGATATTTTTCTATCCATGTTAAAACCACCAAAATTAGATTCAAAATTTCAATTTACTTTAATTAATTCATTCCTTAATAGAACAATCTAAATACTAAAAAATCATCATCATATTTCATTAATATTTGAAAAAAATAATTTGACATAATCATGGTTTAAATTTAAATATAGTAAAAAAAATTATATCATAAAATATTGTAAAGAAGTTTTCAAGTATATTAATATACCAATAAAACCTATATAAATATATTTTCACGTTGTTTTCCAAATTATTCTACATTAAATATACATGAATTAGATGGAGGAATATTTTTAAATTAATAATTATCCAATCCAAATCTCTTGATATGTTTCTTAGCATATGTTGTGTTATTCAGAAATATTCCATTGTCTCCTTCAAAATTTCCAAGACCGAGAACTAATTTTAATTCTCCCATAAGACTCCTATCAAATTATCTAGTCAATTATTCTAAAAATCCATTTATAAAAGAATCATTTAAATATCCAACTTTATATTAATCCATATATATTTTAATATTCATAATTTATTTATAATTAGGATTTATAAATAATATATAGTATACATATCCCTATATAAGACCATTTTGAAAAATAAAATATTCTAAAATCCATTAAAAGGACTTCGATCTCTCTTTAGAAAATAAAGTACATTAGATATATTTAAAACATTATTATGATTTTTTAATTTTCAATACTAATGGTATGTCATATATATACATCCTTATAAATAAATTCATTAGAAACCAACTTTCAGATATATTTGAAATATTTTAAATTCATGAAATTAAACATAATCTAAAAATAGTTTTATAACATCTAATCTGGATATGAATTACATTATTTCACCATAATAATATATATATTCACTAAAATATCCTGGTGATACTAATATCTCTATATTCCTGACAAAATTTTCATAATCACAATGTTTTTTTGTGAAAACACATTAAGTGCCAATTAATTTAAAATATTTATCTTGATCACCTAAATCCCAAAATTTATATCAAAGAAAATATTATTTCACATATTTAATTGATAAAATATTGTTTTATTTGTTGAATCTTTCATTAATATTTTAATAATCCAATTATGAAATAAAATCACGATAAACCCCAAAATTTCTCAAATGTTTTTTTGTTCGAATTCTTGAATTAAAATTTACAATCACTTTGTCTAAATGGTGATCTTTTTGAGTTCAGTAAAATTTAATAGGGAAAATCCCCCTTGAAATTCTCATTACTACTTTGGGATTCGACCAATATAAAATTATATTCTCAAAAATCATTTTTAAGTTGGATAAAATCATCAATTAATTATGTTGATATGTTTTAAACTACTTTTAGATGTATTGATTCCATAAAAATAATGGCCATTTTACTGTAAACATTCTATAAATTAAAAAAGGTTGAAAACCCAATTAATTTGACCATCTTTAGTGATTAAATCTATTTTTTCTAATTAATCCATAATGTTATGATTATAATCATTACAATTGAATACTCCGAAATATCCATACATTGGTTTTCTTTCATTCAAAAGGTCACAATGTTGTTGGAAAATACTATTTATGCTGGCTATAATATGGGGTGTTTTATAGTTTCAAAATTTAATGTAAAATAGAAAAATCCCTATATAATTAAAGAATATCAGATTCATAGATCGAATTGTGATCTGAGATTCAAAATCGGAACCCCTAATTGTCCAATTCTATCAGAGTTATTTATCAGTATCAAAATCAGTCTGATAAAACTAATTTTAGATTGTAAGGTAAAAATAAAATTCTATAGTTTTGGAAAATAAGAATTTAAAACATCTATAAAACAGAAATTATTATTATTAAAATAGTTATAATGAACTATAGTATCTAATTTTTTAGTAAAGAGACAGAGTGTTCGATAACATGCATATTAAACCACATCAAACCTAAGCCAACATCTAAATATTACTATCTAAATATTACCTTACAAACTAATTGCAAAAATGAAAAGAATGAACATAAATTTTTTTTATGAAAATATGGTTTACACAGGTACATAATTTATTATTTGGGGAACAATTAGATATAAATTAAAACAGATCCCTTTTTAAATAAAAGGAAATGTTTTTCGTAAAACCCATTTAAAATAAAATAAGTGGATTTATACAATAAAAATCACTCTTAATGTATTTTTTAGTCAATATATAAGTAATATATTCAATATAATTTTTAAAATTCAACTTATATGTTTTATACACATTATATTAGAACAAATTCATTTTTTTGGATAAAATAATTATTTTCATAAAATCATTATTTTGCCACATTTTTATGGAGATCCCATAGTTTTGGACACATTTATATGTTTTATTTGAAAAAATAAAATTCGAATTTGGAATTTGGACATCAAAATTCAGTTTGCTTAAATTTTTTTTTTTTGATGACTTTCACAATTTGATAAATATAGAAAAATACCTCATTTTAATTAAAAACTATTTTTCTTGTAATTTATTTATATTTATAATTTTTTATTTTAATAGGTTTTAAATTAAAAATAGATTAATTTTTTATAATTTAATCAATTTTTTCTCATTGGAATTAATATTACTTTTGAAATTTGATATAAACATATGGAAATCTTTTGATGGTATTTACTTTTAAAAACACATTATCCTTGTTTCAAATAAAATGATTAATTTTAAATTAATTAATTTAACAACTATGATTAAAATTTTAAATATATGAATCCATATTTTTAAAATTTGAGTTCAAAATATGTTAATAGGTAATTTTTTATTTTTTTTGGATATTATGTATAATAACATTCATAATTTATATTTACCACAGTTAAAGGTAAATCTTGTAAGTCAGTAAACAAAAAAATATGAAAAGTATAATAAAATTACCATAACACCTAAAAAATAATATAGGATAAATAAAGGTAGACATTTATCCCCTATGGATCTAATGTGACTAATTTAATGTATTTTTTTAGTAAAGAGATATAAATATTTTTAAAATAAAATAAAGTGACAACATGTCACCCTCTTATTTCTTATAAGTAAAATAATTTTAATATACTGATTTGTATGATATAATTTCAATAATAAATAGTATACATAAATAAAATAAAATTATCTACAACATGGAAAAAAAATTAAAAAATTTAGAGATTAAATAATTATAATAAATATAGACATAATAGTAATACAATAATTATTTTATTAAGAGAAATATGAAATATATTTTAGAAAAAATATTACAATGAAAATAATAGGAATTAATTATGGTATGCCATGAATTTTATAGGATATTATGAAATATTTTATGTCTATTGAATATTTTTTTTGAATTTATAAATCTTTTAAATTTAATGAAATGAATTGTGTCGAAATTGACATAATTGATATTTTATAAAAATAATATATTAAAAAAAATTTAAAAATCATAAAAAAAATTTAAAATTAAAAAGTAAATATGATAAGGTCTAAATGATTATAAATTTCCTTCTTAAAATAAATTTACCTCAAAAATTTAATCTTTATAGCCTCTTAAAATTAAAAATATGGTTACCATAATTAAAATTATATTAGATTAATTAAGAGTAAAATAAAAATATGTTTTTTAAAATAAAATCAATACATGTATAGAAATTATTGTATGATATTATTTCGAAAACATACCATCATATATTCAATAAAACTCATGTTGGGATCATTTGGACTTAAAAAATAATTTTTATTAATTTAACTTTATAAGAGTTTCCAAGGGTTCCCCTCCTCCCTCTTATAAACAACACCCACTCTTCTCAAATACTCACAATTCAAAAACCATTTAGTTTAGATAATAACATCCCAAAACACTTCTTCAAATACCTCTTCACATTTTTTACACATTATTTTAGGTGTAACATCCTCCTTCGAGGAGATAATGTGTTTTTCCATGGTGTTCAACTGAAGAAGATGTATTGATTTTACTTTTGTATTTATATTTTATTTCTTCTTCCATAGCCATCAAGTCTCATAAAATCATACCAAAAGAATAAAAACATTATACTCAATATACTAAGATGTTATTATGTAAATTTCATCACCTAAATCCATATTCAATTTCATCAAGTGTTAAATGAACTTTTCATTCATGTGTCTGGCCGACTACCACCTCGTGAACCGATATAGTTTTTTTCTCATCAACGACATCAAAGACCAGTTATAATGGGAGTATTAATATATATATGTGATAATAATGACTTATTAATAATTATAAAATAATAATATATCAATTATGTTCTTAATTTATTTGCACATAAAAATGTTAATGTCGTTCATTCGTACGAGTGGACTATCACCCCTGAAGCAAGGGGAATCATTTTTATTCCCCACGTCACTTATATGGTATATATAAGTATATTTAAATGAATACTATGATGTTAATAATATTATAATAATTATTGAAAGATAAAATAATAATTACCTTATTTCCATAATGATCAATGAAAAATGGAAATGTTAATTATGCATACGTACATCCTACCGTCTCCAAATTTATAACATTGATCATTTTTCATAAAAATACATAATGGTTTGATTTAAATGTATAATTTATTTATAATAAATTATTATAATTTCATTAATATAATTCTAGATATGATATGATGTTGAACTCTTGGACTATTGATATCCTACCAAGTTCATTTTCGACTCGAGTATCGAATATCTACAAAACTCTCTATGAGAACATAAATAATTAAATAATTGTTATGTTATGATAATAGATATACGAAAGGAATA
Organism: Viscum album; assembly: GCA_963277665.1. Classification (NCBI taxonomy): domain Eukaryota; kingdom Viridiplantae; phylum Streptophyta; class Magnoliopsida; order Santalales; family Viscaceae; genus Viscum; species Viscum album. The sequence goes on from OY728127.1 coordinate 597,940,012, forward strand.
ATAAAAATTATACATGTTATTTATTATGTAAATAATTATCATATGTTTATCATTCACGATGATAAATATTTTATGTGATGACTCAAACTTATGGTAAAGGATTTCATCTCAATCACCTTACATTGAGGAATTTCTTGATAATATGAACCTTCATTATTTTATAAGGTGTATATACAACCACTATGAATTTTCATATAAATATTTTACCTATAATAATTTTATTTAATGTATTTTTAAATTTATTAATTCATGTAGATAAATATTTAATTATTTAATGTGATATGGGACACCATGAATGTTTAAATATTTAATTATCAAATCGTTTTCTTCATGATATTAATTTAAAATTTTATTTATGTGGATATAAAAGTATAATACATGGAATATTATCTGTTTTTAATTTCATTAAATATTTTCAAATGAAATCATTTTACATGAAGAATTTTACTTTCTTTACAAAATGTAAAAAATTAATATATTTCTTATATATAGTGATGGAAACTTCTCCACCACCGTAACCGTTATTTGATATTTAGTTTCCTATATGAGCCTTATTTTCTATCAAAAGTAAAAAATTATTATTCCCTTTTTGTGTGATTCTGTATTGAAAATGTTTTTGAATTTGGATTACCAATTTCAATATATATAAATGATTTATGGTGATTTCAAATAAAATTTTATGAGTGAATTGTAGATAACTGCGATAATTTATGTTTTATGATTATATAATTGTACTTGGACATAAGATGGGTGCTTACATGATAAACCAAAGACTGGGGGTTACATGATAAACCAGATATGGGTGGTTCCATGATAAACCAAGTATTGGTGGTTATGTTATAATCTCTGATGCATTAGGTATGGAAGCCAAATGTATGGTTATTCCATTTATAAGAGTGATATGTATAGATGTTGACCGTATGGTCATTCCATTTATCTATGATTATGTCCAAAGTTACCTTAATATATAATATGATTATTTCTATACGTTTTATTGTAAATTTATGATTACAAAAATGGTATGCATTTTTTATAAAGATAATATTTACTATATCATAAATGATAAAATATTAATTTAGGATTAAATATTCATGGTGTACATATTTTCACAAGACTAACAGTTTTCATTTATTGTGTAACCCATACTAAGCTTTTTTTCTCATCCCATTTTTTGAAAAAAAAATTAGTGGTCTTTAAATTGGTATTGAAAATGAAGATTTCTAGAAAAATGAATTGTTTATATTCCTAGAAGAGTAGTCATGTTTTATTTTAAGAGCGTTTCATTTAGTGGAAGAAGTGGATACCGATTATAACTATCTGCATATAATGTATGGTTCTATATTGTAAGATTTATTCTTAGTTATATAAAACTAAAAACTAAAAAGATCCTTAAAATTTAATTATCATTCATAAATTTTAGAATATTTTACGTTTAAGGAGGGGTCCTTATAGTTGGTATCAAAGAATATATTAGACAATTTTAGATATTATGATGTTTTCTTAATAGTTATGGATATCATCATGGGTTTATACTTTTAAGGTTTATAAATTTATGGGTTAAGATAATTTTAATGTATTAGAAACTCCTTTTGAGTCTCTATGTTCTAAAATATTATGGTGACTAATGAAAATTTTAGATATATTCACATTTGAGTAAATAAAGTGTTATTAGTTATTGAGATTAAAAATGTAAGGTACGGAATTTTAATTGAGGTTAAAACAAGTTATGGTTATTTTGGAGGTTGATATAGTATTCTATAAATATTATAATAATAAAATAGATTAAAAAAAGTACGACCCATAAGATGTAGGACAACCTTCTGCATCCTGTTAGGTGATAAGAATTAAACCAACAAATGAAATGGAGATAAGGATGCATCACCAACCAATTCACTATATGAAGTCCCTGGTTAGTATTAATTTTTATTTTTAGTTAAATGAGGTCATGGAATAAGAATATGTTAATTTTTCGAACGTATGTTTTATCAAATGGATATCCTTGGTACTTGAAAATGAATTTTTAATTATGAGATAAATGTTATTTTGGATGATGTATACTATTTTGGGTACTTTATATGATCATGTTATATAGAATACTATGTAATTTTATTAGTGGAGTTAATGTTTATTTATATTTTGGAATGATATATTATTTTCATTGTGAAATTATGGAGAATTAGGCTATTCATGGTAATGATTTACCTAACTTCTGTAATATGTTATTTTCTTAAATAATTTTTTATATGAGACATTATGAATGGATAATGTTATTTGGGTATAAATGATAAAATTTATCTTGGAATATTATGTCATCAAATTCTTCTTAGTTTTGGGTTTCAAAGATATTTTGGATTATTTTGGGGAATTTTCTATATTGTTATTTATTGAATTTTTTAAGTTGAACATTGGAAATTTATGTTAAATTTTGAATATTAATGTTTGTTTTATCATATAATTATTTTTTCATTTTTTTAGAATTATCTTATACTACCCATATTGGTTTTGGTTGATGTTTCAATACATGGAAAATTGATAGTTAATATTTTCTAGATTATATGATTCTATAGATTTTGATTCATCCTGAATACTCATCAATGGGAGAAATAAGATTAGTTTGTTTTTGAAAGGCATTAAATGAATAAAACACTAATTTTCAAGTAATTATATTTCCTTATGTACATATTCTATTAGTCAAATTATTCCACAATTTTATGAATAGAATCACACAAGGATTCAATGAAATCAACATGTTAATGAAAATAATAATTAAATTAAGATGATGATGATGATGAAATTTTATTATGAAATTAAGTTGAATGATAATATTACATGGGAAAAATGAATACGTGATTACAAAATAAAATCCTAAATATTCAATTGAAATAAAAAAACATGGATTCCAAAATTCATTCACCACCAGATAATTAATTAATAATAATTGGATTTTAGTTTCTAACCCCCACATTTAATTTCATTCTATTTAATTATTAGAGATATATGTGGGTCAGAAATAAAAGGTAATTTGACCTTTTCAATGTTGACAAGAGAATCAGAAAATGATTCATTCCCCCGGATGACTTGCATTTTTCAAAATTAATATGAGATACCTTTTGGTGGTTGTAAAAAAAATACATTATTCCTTATTTAATATTATTTATGTATAAATTTTATCCCAATGGGATATTCCGTCCAATTTTTATGTTGAAATTATTGGGCTCATTTTATGGGACTTCAAATTTGGCCAATTATGTATTCTTCATCTTATGCTACAATGATCACCCTAAAATAGTAATAATTATCTCTAGTCATATTTTAATGAAAAGTTTTTCCCAATTAATTATATATGTATTTGTTATTTTGGATTTAATGGGCCTGTATTATATGCTCTATGTTAAATTCATGGGCCTAAGGCCCATTATGCTTTATCCAGAAATTTCTACATCTATGGGAGAAAAATTTATATTCTCTCGTGATTCTCCCATTAATCTAAAAAGATAAAATATTACAAAAAAGTGATAATTCATATTAAAAATATAATATTCATATAATTAAAATAAATAATTCCAAAATAAAACGATTTATTAGGCCCAATTGACACGTTAAACATGAATTGCATAATGAAGTGAAATAAAGTTCAATTTAATAAAATTCACTAAACCCAGTGATTATGAACATTGAATCACTTGATTATTAAAATATGAAAAAAGGATATAATCCTCTATAAGCTTCTAAACATGACCCAAAATTGAGATTTGTTTATTACTGAGAAAAAATTATCCTAAAATATGAAATTGAATTCCCATTTTCCAAATCATTTCAACATATAGTTCTCACCAAAAGAAATAATATAAAAAAATCATGATGATTATCAAAATAATTTCACACAATCTATTTTCACAAGAATATAAAAAGACCAAGCCTATTACTTTGTGTAATTCATCTTCCCATTTTATCCAATTTCAATTAAACATGATTTTTTTTGTGAATAAAAAAATTGGGGCAATTTTAATGTTCATGGTTAAAAAATGAATGTGATAGGTGGGAATCATATTAAACCTTTAGATGAGTATAAGTTTTTTTTCATTTTTTATATGTTTTTATATATTTTTTTGAACCACAATAATGATTAAAATGCTAACATTGGGAATGAAAACAATAGATGCATGATCCCCAAATGATGAAAGCAACAGATTTGGCAATTATATACACTTTAATAGGGGTTTTAAGCCTTACTATGGGAAAGAAAACAAAGGAGTGATGATGCAAAACTTCCGAACACCATAAATTTGGACAAAACATTGTTCTAAATAGTATTTAAATTCAATTGAATTTTTGGATACTCAAATTATTCGTAAAAGTGGCCCTGAATCATATTCCTTGATGAAAGGGTCCTAAGAACTTAAAATTACTCCAAAATCTGATGGATGTGCATTGTGGAATTTTTATTAATTGGATGAAAATTTAAATATTGAAAAATCACATTGGACAACCGCACATTCCAAAAACCATGTTTATGAACATAAAAATGCATTAAAATCATAGTCAGTGAATTCATAATCCTTTGATATTCAGTATTCATGATTCACAGTTTACACTAATTCATGTACGGCTAATGAATTGATTTATTTTATTCAATTGAATTTTTATTATAATATCCCATTCATTTAACATCCCATCATTTATCTCCCCCCAACATATAATCAAACTACCATTATTTGTGAATGAGAGGATAAGTGAGACATTAAAATTGGTAATATAAAAGTGGGGAGGGTATTTTTAATGAAATAAAGGAACAAAACTACTTTTTTGATTATGTAGACCCATCAATAACAATTATATCACTGTGGATTTAGGTCACAAGTATACTTTTCAATGTTGATTGATGGCTGGGTTTGAAAATTACAATTGATGGGTTTTGTTAGAAAATATTAAAAAAATTCTATTTCTAAATCATAGAAACATGAGAAATTAGATAACATTAGAAACCCAATAGGGTATAACATAATTAAAATCATATAGAAAATACAAAATAAAATATTTAAATAAATAAATTTTGAATATGAGTTTCCTCCCAATAAGCGCTTAGTTTTAATTCATTAACTCAACTTAATCCCCCCAACATAAAAAACCATTCATCATTTTAATGACCCCATATTTCTAAACATATAAAATATTAAATATTTATAATGATTCCTTGATTAATTGTTTTTACAAAACATTATTCTATAATGAGTGGGAAGATCGATGTAATATCTGAAATGGTTGATCCAGTTGGTTTTTTGTCTTTCCTAACACATCATAGATCATTCTTACATAATTTGTCTCACGGGAAGAATATATTAGTGCAACAAGGACTTATTTATCACATATGATTTGATACTGGATTAGGGAAGGAAGGGTAATAATTTTGAGTTTTGATTGATTTATATGTCTAAAATATGACTCAAAATTTGAATCAAGATAAATTTCATATCGAAAAAAGAAAAAATTGGTTCTATATTAAAATATGATTCATCCCCCAAAATTGGAAATTTGAATTTCTAGAGTTGGTATGGAAATAATGTTTGTTATTTCTCTCAATGGATTACTGATCTATGGTCATAAAAAATAGTTAATGGTGTAATGATCTATAAAATCATTCTATGATGTCAAATCACCCTATTTTGATTGCATATAATAAATTTACCCTTGATCTAATGACCCTTAAACAATATCGTGATCGAATTATGCTAACCCAAATACTAAGGTTGGTTATTCACTAAATGTATGATTTCTTTGTGTGAGAAAAAATACTTATATCAATGATGAATAAGGGACAGCTAGAGTGGGAATGGGTTCCATGACGGTTTTAGTGATTTTAGTTCTAATCTCACAGTTGATACTTCCAAATTCATTTTATCCATTTTTGATAATTTTTTCACAATGTTTATAAGTATTGGGATGGATAATAGTTTGTAAATTATGGACTTCCCCATGATTTATCTCTCGAGCCACCCTTATGATGGATGTAAATTTTTACTTTTAATTTTCATTATCCCAAAGGATATAAATGTCATCGGTTGTGTGGTAATCAATCAATGGCTTACCAAATAAATATAATAATTAAGGGGCTTCCAAATAATTATTTCAAATTTTATTTATTCATGATTTTATATTATGGAAATGTCAATAATACTCCATTAGAGTAAATTGAAATTGGGATTTGAGATTTTCCAAACAAACACAAACAGAAAGGGGGAAAGGTAGGAGAATTTTCAGTGAGAAATAAGAAATAGAGGATAATTAAAAATTTTATAAGATGAATTACTATTAGCCATGAAAACAGTGCTAAAATTTGGTTTCCGCAAATTTACCTAAGTTATATAGTTTAATCACTCACTTGTAGTATAGTTTGGGTTATCAAATCCATATGGATCTAAGAAGAAAACTAAAGAAAAAATCATTCTATTGGGGTTATTTGGCTATGAAGTGGAGATAATTGGTTTGAATTTAGGGTATTATTAATGATTTTTAATAAATTAACCTAATACAATTTATCAAAATGAGTTGATCTAAGGTTATCTCTTGGGTGGATTGAATATATTTCTATTATTAAAAAATTTCAGATCACTAATTCAATACATATCCACTAAATGGGGTAACTCCCAACATCATTAACTATGTATATCCATAAAAAATCCAAGGCTAATAACCAACTCACTTATGTAAAATTAATGATAATTATAAGGTATTTGATCATAATATCACTCAAAATTTGGAATCATTAAATTTTATTAAGACGAAGAACAAAAGGTAATTGAAAATAAAATTTAAAACAATTAAATGATTAAGGATTTTTAGAACTTAAATTAACATTCAATCCACCCCATAAAATGCCATATTATGAAACAATAATGATTTATCCCTCTATTTATTCTATGTTATTAATGGAAATCGGAAGTCAGCGTAATGAAATTGGATCGAAGAATTGAAAATAATGAAATAATGAACACATAACCATTGTGTGAGGAATTTCATAATTTTTGGTGTGAATAAATTCAAACCATTATTAAATTATATTAATATGTTAAATAAAAGGAAAAAATAAATGAAGAATTATATGACGTTTAAATTTTATTATGATGTTAAGGGAAATAAAAAACTTACATGGGGATAAATGATGATGTAATTAAAAATTAAAGGCATAAAATTAAAATTGAATCAAAAACATGGATTCCTTAATTCCATCACCCCCCAAATTATGAAATAAAAATATTAGGATCCTAGGTTATGTCCACCCCTATTAAATGTCATTTCATTTAATTAGGAGAGTAAATGGCGGGTGATAAATAAAATTAAATTAGACTTTTTCAATTTTAATTGAAAATCAGATGAGAATTCATTCCAAATATTGGAATGAATTTATCAAATTTGTGATGGAAGAATTTTTGGTGGTCTTGGAATAAAAATAATTTATTTTATATTTCTTATTAGTTAGGTATAAATTGAATCCTAATTTGATATTCTCTCTGAATGTTATGTGGAAATATGTATGATGATTTTATGGGGATTCAAATTTGTATCATAATTTAATCATAAACATTGGCTGCCATGATCACCTTGCAAAAAATACAAATTATCTTTTGTCATGGTTTAAGGAAATGTTCTAAAAAATTCTATTTATATAATGCTAATATTTTATCTTCATGGGGCTTGAATTTGGTTCTCCACTTTTACTTGATGGGCCTAAGGCCCATTATGCATTGTCCAAAAATTTCTCCATCTATGGCTAAAAATGTCCATATTCCCTTCTAATTGATCTATTGATCCTAAAAGATAGAATATTACAAAAAATATGACCAATAATATTCCAAAATATTATAATCCGATAATAAAAAAAATTAATTCCACATGATGTTAATTAGTTGAGCACAACATGAAACTTTAAAACTGAAATGAACAATGATGTGAAATAAAGTTCAATTCAATAAAATTCACATAAGCCAGTATTTATGTACATTGAATAAAATCAATATAAAAATATAAACAATGAATATTATCCACTTGTTTTTCTAATCAATCTTATTGAAACACATCTATATACTTTTATTATTAACATTGGATATACTAATGGAATTCCATATGGTTTTTCAATCCGATAATCTGATCAAAGGTTAGTTTGATGTATTTGTTCTAATGTTTATACGAAGGACATGATTTTATTCAATCAGATATACACAAATGTATTCTAACCATTTGTTAAAATAATATTTGGTCTGATGTATCTGACACACCTCCAGTCGGATGGATCATATTGAATATTACACATTTATATTAATTTTATTTACAACTATTAATTCATTAGGTATAAAAGATTCTTTTTATAAAAAATATACTAAAAAACATGGGAAAAATAAATTGATTGAAATATTCTTTTAAAAAAATTTCTTATTTCCAAAATTGAATAAAATAAAATTGGAAAGTAACTTTTATGTCCAGAATATCCCTTTTTTTAGAAAGCACAACATAGAACACATAATGTGAAAAATAATAACATTGATAGACATACATATATATTTTTAGGAACTTCAATTATATATTTCATATCATACCACCCATATTTCGTGACATCATTCATAATCTGATGGAATGTATTAATAATTTCTAATATTCCCGTTGTAAAAATATTTTCCCAAATGTGGACTTCGTACTGAAGGCATGTCAAATACTTCTCCCCCTCTTTGGAATTCTCCCTCCTAAAAATATCTCCCCTGATAAACATATCTTCTTAAAATATATCCCCCATTTTTATTTTAAAAATAATATGGAATATACATATTCACATTGAATGTTATAAATATATAAAACATACAAGACTATTATATGTGAATTTACTATTAGTCCAAGATATTGAAGAAATGATATATATCCATAAAATTGGAAGACATTAAAAAAATATGAATTTAGATTAAATTATCATTGAAATTAAATAATAATTTAAAATGTTATAAATATTACATCAATAATTCAAATGAAATGGTTCAATATTTCCTTAAAACATTCTTCACAATCACATTCATCTTTTTTTACATCATCATGATCCATTAGAGATTCTGCAATGGGAACCTAATTCTTCACAATCATGCCTTCCATAAACTATTAATTCTGAACTTCTTCTTTTATTATTTAATCCAATTCATATAATTTCTAATTATTTTATTTTATAAGGAACAAATCATATTCACATGTTCAGTGTATAATTTTTTCTATCTCTAATTTGGAAAAAAAATTCTTCAAACCCATTACTTCATCATTATGATCATCAGTCATGTCCCTAAATTAATCTTCAAACAAGTCTCTATCCAAGACATGTGTTGATAACATTTCTAAGGATTCTTCATTCTCTAGAGTAAGAATAATTACTTCAATTAATTAATATTCATGGTCCCTAAGATAACTATAATCATCATTTGAAAACATGACCACTTGATTGTATGATATCTTTTGTATCATAGCCATTTTATAGATATATTTCATGTCATCTTTAATGTGAACTAAATATTATATCAAAGCATTAAAGGATCCAAATTTTTTAATTTAGGATATTCTCAATGAATTTACACTTGTCATCAATGTTTAGAAGATGTGGAATACAATAACATAGCTTCTTACAGGTTTGGAGAATATAATCAAATATTTTATTAGCTATTTTTTCATTATACTTCAATGATATTAATACTGTATTAGATATTTTTGATCTTCCTCCCCTAATTTTTACGGTGTCTTATCTTCCTCTTTAGATATTTATTTTTATTCCCTAAAAAGTATATATCTATATCTATATCACATTTAGATGATAATGGTGTTGAAAATTACGATTATTCTGATTCATCTTTTTTTCTTATGTGTCTTCGTCATTTTTTGCATCTTCATCATATTATTCTTATTACTCATAATCCAATTATTCTAATTATTCTGTTTCTTCTACCACTTCTTCCTCTTGTCTTTTCTCTAACGATCTCACTATTCTGAGAACTCCATTCTCATCATTTTAATAAATTGATTGTTTTTTATTATGAACAAACTTATGATCTTTTTCTGGGACTGGTTTTGTGAATTATTAAACACCCACTTTACCTTTAGCCTTATCAGTTACTGATGAATCTACTATTAAAAGTGGTATAATTTAAAAAACACAAGAAAGACATATGGAATGATCTAATTGGTGTGAAGAAAATTCCTAGACTGAAGGGATCGGTGTACCTCTAATAGAAGAGATATGTAACGTATTAGGGTCTCTTAATACCATTCTACAACCTATATTAAACTCTATACAATTTTAGCACTTTCTAACTTATTATTTTGTTTCTTTAGTTTCTCTTCATCTATTAATTCATCTGGTGCCCAAATATTTAATGCTTTATCATTATCCTTATTAATCCCAAACATAGGATATCCATATTTTTTTGGCCTCTAAGAGCCATGAGTTTCTTGAATTCGTCATCTATTATTTTATTTTCATTCATTTTATTTTTCAAAGGGGGTGATTCAGCCTTTCTTTTTTCCTTTCTGACATATATTTTTTTACAATTTACTTTTTCTTTATAGAAAACTCATCAGACACATTACATCATCCTCTATCAACAATATTTTACAACAAGTAATCAAAAACTAATTTATTCTTATTACGGTTTCTTCACTGATCAAGGAAATATTTTCTGTCATGGGATAAGTATGATTCATTTTTTTATAAATTTTCATCAAATTTACAATAAAATTATAAATAAATCATTTAAACATAATAAAACTTTCCTTCATCAATAGCAATTTAATTGATTTTATTATAATAAAAACACACCTCACCTGGTTGATTTTCCTCATATTTATCAGGAAATCCAAAAAATATATCAAAAACATTTAGGGTATCACAATATCTCTTCCTTTATATGATATAAAATTTCATTTAAAATGTAATGAACCTTACATCTGGTGTTTAGTGTAAATCGTTTATAAAATTCTCATAATATGGCAAAAAATAATATTTATCCCTACAAAAAAATTATGTCAGGTACCTCAATAGAAGGAATAGATGCTTACATTAAGGAAATCACGCATCACATCCATTTCAAATAGTTTTCAATTTAAAAAAACTATGTATACTATATGTATAACAATATCTTCCATTGTTCCTATAAGGGAATATATGTTTATATTCTATTCCCTCTGGTTGGTTATAAACATTATCAACAAGTTTATAATTATTCCTAACTGTTATATTATCTTAATCACATTTTATACAAAAACCCATTTTACTACAATTATAGAAGTATTATGTGGATGTGAAACCACTGTACATACATTGTTTCTTTAAAACTCATTCACTAAATCATGCATTGATTTAATGTAATACATATCACCTATAGACTCATTTGGATTTATAGTTTAGAACTAAGATAATAAATCTTTATAGTCAAATTAATTTCCAAAATGAAATCATGTTCTTGACTTTTAGATCTATATCACTAATGATATTATCACTATGATGATTCCTAACAAACAATGGACCTATTTTGTCTTGAAAAAATAATTTCATCATCAATTTTTTGAAAATATTAATGAGGAATTACTTGAGAAACATATTATTCTGTTGATTTCTCATGAGAATTTCTACTATTGTTTGAAAATTAGTTTTATAAATAAAATTTGAGGATGTAGGTTGCGGTTATTTGAAAACAATTGGACATGTTCTATCAAACATAACATGTAATGTTTCCTTAATAGTAATTGAATTTTTATTAAAAACTCAATAATACTAACTAGTTTTGGAATAACATAAAAATACTACCACATCATATTTTGGAGAAAATTTTTGTACGTTATCTATATTATAAAATATTGATACATTTCATCAAAAAACATTTTTGTAAAAAATATTTAGTTTTCTTCCAATACAAAACTAATAAAATGATTTCTTAATTAATAGACTAATAAAAACATGATTTTTTATATAATAGGAAATACTAACCAATTCATCAAGAAAATATTTAGCAACTAAGTATTAACTCAGTATCATTCTAGTAATTTTCTGATGAAATCAATTTCTTCTTTCAACTAAACAATTTTTCTATGGAGTTCTAGGTGATGAAGAGTTATGTTCAATAATTGTTGTAATGAAAAAATATTCAAAATCAGAATTTAAAAATTCTCCACCATGATCACTATTAATATTTGTTAAGGAGAGGCTTCTATTATTTTTATATCTTGATAATTTTTTTAAAATAACTAGAGGATGTATTTTTTGTTACTATAAAATAGATCCATGTATATCTAGTGTAGTCCTCAACTGAAACATAGGCATATTAATTTCCACCAACATGTACAGTTTTTATGACCAAATAATTCCATGTGCACTAACTATAAATAATCAGATGTCGAAACATCACTAATAGATTTAAAACATGACTTGTGTTTTTTACTTAATTAGCAAGGATCAAAAAAATTTGAATAAGTAAACCTATGTTTCAGTAGATCCTTCAAATTTCCAATCATATATAACCTTTATTAATTTTTATGTTATTGTTTTCCTATTGCTCATTTTCATAACATAGAGTTCTCATCCATTTATCTCTGAAAAGGTAAATCTTTCCTTCTAATGCCTTTTAATATTAAAAATTAAACACTATCTTTCCAATTGGATAAAATAATATACAAATATTTCGAATTATGAGTACTAAATTTTTCAATCCCCAAGTTCAAAATATAACCCTCCTCGCATTATTGAATTATACATATAAGGTCGTACTAATTTCCTATCACAAATAAAATCTTTGAAATTTGTATTTTCTAAGATAAATAATTTTAACTATATAAGTGATTTTTCCTTGAGAATTATCTCCAACATTTACTTTTCCACCATTCATCTTTATAGAGTTCTTAGATAAATATTAATTTCTAGTCACATTTATGGTGATACCACTATCCATTTACCAAATAATATTTTTGTTTTTACTTTATTTTTTTCTTGAAAACAAAAATATTATTGTTTCGAAACATAAACCTTCAGGGGTCTGTTATTATGAAAAAAAAAGATTTTATGTATCATCATTTTTCAAAAATAAATATATTGAGAGAATTTCATTTTTTATAAAAATATTTTTTTATTAAAACCTTAAGACTTAATAGTATTTAAGGAATAATCTCTCTTATAATGGCCACCACTTTCATATTTTTTTGTAAAATTGAACACGTTGCAGAAAAAAAAATTGTTATTAAAAAGTTTTTTTAATTAAGTAAACCCATCCTGATAATATTACAACAAGGTCTAATTTATTTATAGATTTTCTCAATGATTTATGTCCTATAATTAATCTTTGAAAAAACTTTTTTTAAATAGAAATTTCATATTTTAATTTTAAAATAAAGTTATTATCCTATTTTTTAATAGTATTTATACTCAAATTTGTAAAATTATTTTGAAAACTATTTTTCTCAAAAATAGACTTCTCAAGATCTCTTCAATGATTGCATTTTTAAAAATTAAACTTATAAAGATATTTTTAATAATACGATATTTATGTAGATATAGGAATAATTCATGAATCTTCATTAACAAGATATTCATTAACATTGTCAAGTTATTTATAAATTTAAGAATTGTAATTTTAATAAATTTATTAAAACTTATAATAATTTTCATATCTAGGTAGTGTAATATCCTAATAATCTAAGAATACTTATTCAAGCTAAGATGTAAATTGTTTCTCATTATCACTTTAAGAATAGTTTTCATTTAATATATGATTTCTAAGGGATTCCACAATTTATACCTTATCCATAAGAAAATATTTTACCAAGGGTACTTTTAAAAATAAATTAATGTTCTTATTTCTAAAAAAAATTTATCTCATGAATTATATGAAGAACTATCTCCTCCACATGTAATCATGTGTTAGAATCTATAAAACTGTTCATAATTTTATTCTTTTAATAATTTATAGCATTTCTGTCAAAATTCATCCATTTATTATCTTTTATTTTCATGTGAGGATTATATTGTATAATGTTTCATGTGTACAAACATTCATGAAAAATAACTTAAAAATATTCTTTCTTATTATTCTTATCCTTATGAATTTTCATTTATCTATATTGAAATCCATTATTCCAAACTATTTCATTCATCCTTTTATAAATACTTTTTATCTCATTATAGAAGGTGTTGGAAAAACTAGAATTTGATTCATTACATCATTTATTATTCATTTAATATTTTTCAACATTTTTAGTAGACTAAACATGAGTATGAACATTATATGTTGTTTCAAAAGAAACATGCCATTTTTTATTTTTCATACTTTTATCTTATCTTTCAAATATACATTCATTTTTTACGTGAGTATCATTAATATTATTGAGATTCACATTTTTAATATTGATTTTATTATCTAGGGATATCATTTTTATTTCAGAATTATATGTCATGATTTATACAGTCATTTTAACTAAGATTTCATATGCATGATCCTTCTCTCCAATATAATGTAAGATATTAACAATAGTCATGAATCATTAATGCATTATTTCATCTATTATCCGGGTACAAAATCAATATCATGATAATGTACTTTAAACATAGATTATATAGTGTCATCCACTTTAGTTTCTCCAAAGGGACAATGTTCTATATTTTCCATATGATATTTTCTGCATCCCATGATGAAAATTGGGTATATATATTATTTGTTATAGAAAAAATACTAATTCATACCCTATAATTCAATTGATATTCTTGTTTTCTCTAAATAATATAGGTAGTAACAAAATTCTCAAGATTCATATAATCTCCATAAGCCTGAAATTACTATCAGCACTAGAATTGATAATGAAAATTTACATTATGACTATTTAGTGATAATAATTATTTCCTTCAACGATAGGGGTCAAATATGATTCATATTTTCTAATTTTACATCATTGTGACTTTCCATCGTGAATATAATATAAAAAAATTACTAATAACATGTTAGTATAAAACAATATTTAAATAAGAATCTTATTAAAAAATGATAATAAACGTACTATTGATATGGAATGTAAAAACTAAAAAATTAAACTTGTTGATATGGATTTGAAACCAATTGTTAGATCATGAGAGTCTATGATGCCTAAAAGAGGGGTGGGATTGAATTATAGTTTAAAAATTAAAACGAAAAATTTCAATACATATTTAGGTAAAAAATCAGACTCATGTATCATCTGATGATCAAAGTGTCAAAATCAGAACTAAAAACCATCTTATTTTATCTGAGTTATTTATCATTATCATAATCAAAGTGATAAAACAAATATTAGAATTTTAAGAAAAACTAACCTTTTTTTATACAAATAATGGAACATAAAACTCATATAAATAAGAAATACATAAACTAATAAAAGTAATAATTAATTAAAATCATTAGTAAATGAATTTAAACTTTTACATAAAGAGTTAAGGAAGTGAGAATCCCTAACATAGGTATCTGTAGTTCTATTCCTATAGTAAGTTATATCATTATATAACTGAAAATCCATCTATATGATGATTGATATGACTCTGTATTTCTATCCATGGAATCCCTTAGTACGGTGTGTCTTTATATCCCTATAATCACTTTATCTCATGGAACAGATTCCCTATCTTTCTATCCCTCAAATGCCTTGATAATTACTATGGTCTAACAAAAAATACAAAAGAAAAACTGTGAAAATTTTTTTAAATCCCTCACATATGACTCCTTATAAATTCAACTCTCTATGGGATTACAAAATATTAGAACAAGACTATCATGTAGATAAATAATTAGATGACATGAGTTGCGATTGAATTAGTATATATCTCTTAAAATTTTCTCTTATATATAATAAATTCTTTAATGACCATATTTTAGAGTTAGTTTTGATGGTCTTAGGAAGCCTAGAATATGAAATAAAATAATGATTTGGATTTTGGACTTAAAAGCTAAGCATATGACTAGACGATGTTATTTAGTTTGGAACCATTATAATGAAAGTTTGTGTCATGTCTAATAAAAAAATATATATATTCTTATTATAAACAAATTATAGTCTGATGTACTTCCTTATTGTTTTCCAATCTGATAAATTGAATGATGTTCTGTTTGACGCATCAGTGCCATTGTTACTCCAATGTTTATGACTTTTTCAGTCAGATAGATAGAACACAAGTCTAACCATCGGTCAGAATAAAAGTTGGTCGAAAGAATCATACGAACCTTCAGTATGATGGATTAGATCAAAAAATATAAGTTTATATTAATTTTATTTGTAACTATTTTATTAGTTTGGTATAAAATATTGTTTTCTAAAAAAGTAAATAAAACACTTGGGAAATACTATGTGTGTGAAATTCTGTTTAAGAAAGTGTTTTTACATTATAAAAATATGGCAAAGAAAATTTAAAAGTACATTTTTACATAAAGAACTTATCTTTATATAAATTTTTCTTTATGTATCTCTATTTGACACATAATAAGTTGTGTTATATCTTCAACCCAATTTTTTTAGGTTTTCTAAACTCATTTAAAAAGTTACTAGTTAGTTCATGTAATGTTTTTCTTTTTGAATACCCACAACATCATTATTAATGGTGTCCTATGGGTTTTATAATTGTTATAATATCCATGATCCTCATATATTTTTTCAAATTAAAGGATTATAAATTCCTTAATCCTATCATTTATAATAGAAAATATAGATATCCATTTTTATTTAGAAAATTATTGATATAAGGAGTAGTTTTCGTAATTGTTATAGATTTTTTATTTTGAAATTGCACCCAGGTAATTTTGTAAAAAAAATAAAAAATTACTAATGTATAAATATTTTAATAGAAAATAGTCGTATATATCAATCCAAATAAGTAAAAAATTATATATGGAAAAGGACATACCATATGTGTTGGAATCCTCATGTATTAATCATGTTTTAATGATTACAAATCATATTCCTGTTAATTAATCTCAATCTTCATTGCACATCTTGTTAATGCTCTTCAATCTCAATAATAACTACACATTATGTTTTAATGATAACAAATCTTATTGATGTTAATTACTCTCTATTGATTATTTACAAGTCTTATGCATGATCACAAATATCACATATATTATCAAGCATTTATATTTATGAATCAAGTTATCTTACTCTCTAATGATTAAAATTAATCCATATTCTGAATATTACTGTTTAAGTCCAAATACAGATATTTTTCTAAGTATACAGACACCATGACTCAGACACCGTGACCCACACACCGTGACCCAGACACCGTGAAGGACAACCCATGACCGAGACACCGTGAAGGACAAACTTTGACCCATACACTGTGAAGGAAAAACCGTGACCCAGACACCGTGAAGGACAAACTATGACCCAGACACCGTGAAGGACAAACTATGACCCAGACACCGTGAGCTACACACCGTGATATGGAGACACCGTGAAGCACATACCGTGAACCACTTACTGTCAAGAAGACATCGTTTACATAATCACTGTGACATCGTTTCTTAACTTTTTCCCTATATTATTTAAATAATGCTAACGGTCATATTTGATGTTTTTAATGCAATTAATGTTATTTAATAATATTTGTTGGAATGTCAGGAAACTGTATCTCGTACCTATGAAAATGGAATCATTCCTACTTCCAGAACTCGTGGAATATAAGGAAGTTTGAGATGCAGCACATGTGGTGTGCAAGTGTGATGATACAACAGGAAGAAACTACTTACACCTGAGATCATTGTGCTGAACAATGAGAACAATCCCGAGCAATAAAGAGATTTAAAGACCTTCTAAGAACTGTCATGAGTGTAATCCAACACCACTGAAGAACACACGACAAATCAAGAGATCTTTTTCACTCCTGTAGAACAAAAGCTGAACTACGACACTCTGCTTTTTCAAATAGAAAAACCAGAGAATGACTCAGAAGCATTCATGTTGAATCCAATGAGTCCAGAGCTGCATTGATAATCACTAGAGCTTTCTAAACTCTTATCTATTTTCACTAAGTTGTTTATTTATTTACTTTCGAGCAGTGTGGTGTACTCTGTATATCTTATACACACACTGTCTCATGCACTGAACTGGAGGATATCATAATACTCACTCCAAAACTCTTAACTCTTGTTTACCCACATCAACTATGGAAGAGGTCCTTGTGTGGCCTGGTCTTAGTTTTGTTTCCCACGAAGAATAGTGGTAGAGGTCCCTGCGTGGCCTAGACAGTTTTGTAAACTGTTTTGAACCCCGATCCAGGGTGTGGATCAAATTTATATAAATTTGAGAGGACTAAGTCTCGGCTTGAGACTGAACCTCTTGTTATATCAGTTGTGTATATTTAGTTTAAGTTTAAAGTATACTACATATATCTTTTATATTCTGTTGCTATTACTTTGAAAAACAAAAGTATTTTAAAGCTACTTTGATAGTTAAATTATCAACTGTTTATACTTATTTTAAACCAGTAGGTTAGTTTCAAAAGTTAGTTTAATCTTGTGGTTAAATTAACTGAGACCTAATCAATATTTGAGAAGCTAAGAGAACATCTATAATCTGTATAAATTAACTATAGTTTAACTTGTTTTATAAATTGGGGGATTTTAATTAGACAATATTTTAACAGAAATTTTAATTAGAACTCAATTCACCCCCCAATTGAGTATCCACTCTGACCAACATTTGGTATCAGAGGGATTTTTTTATTTAAGGATTTTTGAAATACTCTATTCTTCAACTGTGAGTTTAGTTGCATCTTTAAAGATCTTAAATTTCTGTTAGTTCTAAATTTTTATCTCTTTAAATTTACTTTCTAAAATCTAGTTATGGATAATAGACAAGAGGGTGCTGCTACTAACAGGAAACCTTTCTTTAATGGTACAAACTATGCTCAGTGGAAGCGTAAAATGAAAATTCATTTAGAAAGCATGGGTTTTGATATTTGGACTGCTATAGAGTCACAATATAAAATTCCAGAAACTGAAAGAACAACTTGGGATGAACCTAAAAAGACTATTTACAATAATAATTGTAATACTATGAATGCCCTGTACTATGCTCTAGGAGATTATGAATTTAACAGAATTTATACTTGCAAAACTGCTTTTAAAATTTGGGATACTTTAGGTGTTTCTCATGAAGGAACAACCAATGTTAAAGAAATGATATTGAATACTTATACTATTAAATATGACAATTTTAAAATGAAAACTGATGAACCTATTTCTGATATGTATCTTAGGTTTAATGAGATAGTCAATACAATGAATTCACTCGGAAAGGCTCTTCCAGCAAAGGAAAAATTATGAGTATATTGAGGTGTCTACCAGAATGATGGAGAGGCACATCTGTTTCAATCAGAGAGTCATGTGACATTGCTTCTCTACCTGTCAAAGAACTCATTGGTAATCATTTGAGGTATGAGGAAGAACACAAGGTAAATAATGAGGAAGAGGATGAACCAAAAAGAAAATCAGTGGAATTCAAGACTACTGATTCAAAGAACAAGTACAAAGAAAAATCTCAAATACAACCTGACAGTTCAATAAGTGAAATCTCAGACTTTAATAGTGATTCTGAAATGGCTCATATAGCCAGAAGATTTACGAAATTTTATAGGAAGAAGAAATTTTTCAGAAAATAAACTTACAAAGGAAAATATGACAATGAGGGACATTGGAAGAAGGACTGGAAAAATCCAGATAAAAGTGATGAAGTTGTTTGTTGCAAGTGAGAACGGAAAGGACACATTAAAGAAGACTGTCCAAAGTTAAAATTCAAGAAGAAATATGATTACAAAGACAGTAAGTATAAGAAAGCTATGAAGGCTACCTAGTGTGCTTCAGAAGACATCTCAAGTGAATCAGAAGCTACTGATTCTGAAAGAAATCGTGCCAACATGTGTTTTATGACTAAAAAATCCAAGGTAACCTTAGATACTCCTGCTTTAAATTCTTATTATTCTAGAGATGATGCAGAATCTGATTCTGATTCTGAAAATATGACTAGTGAGGAATTATTTGAATATTGTAATATACTAGAAGAGACATGCAATGAACTTAAAGATAAATACAAATCATTAAAGAAACATCATGCTCTCACTAAAACTGTTAAAACTGAACTTACTATTGAAAAAGAGAAAAATTCTCAACTGTTGAAGGAGAATACTGAACTGAAAATTTCAAATGAGAAACTTAGAAAAGACTTAGAAAAGTTCAAAAATTGAAAGGATACACTAACTCAAATTCTAGGAAATAAAGTGGAACAAAAATACACTACTAGAATAAGCTACAAACCTAGACAGAGACAAATTACTAAGAATAGATTTATTCCTAAATCTGGACAGAATACTACTAGTTCTAGTTCTAGAAATTCATATGCTTCAACTAGTTATTCATAGAGTTATCAATCAAGTAGAGTTTATCTCTCAACATATTTTGATTCTGTAAATTATATGAGACCCATAAGACAAATTTGGGTACCAAAATCATTTATTTCTAACCTGTCTGGACCCAAGAAGATCTGGGTACCAAAGTCATACTCTATCTAAAACTGTTTTGTAGGAAACCTTCTTGAAGAGTTTTCATAAGAAGACATGGTATTTGGACAGTGGATGTTCAAGAAATATGTATGGTTATTACTCATGTTTCAAGAGTTTAATAAAGGTTTATGGAGGTCATGTCACCTTTGGTGATAATTCTAAAGGAAAGATCATCGGCCTAGGCCAAATTGGTAACACTGATTCAGTTTTAGTTTCCAAAGTTTTATTTGTTGATGGACTGAAATATAATCTGTTAAGTATTTCTCAATTGTGTGATGATGGTTTTAATGTCAAATTTGAAAATGATTCTTGTAATGTTTTTAATTCTAAAAAAAATTTAGTATTTTCTTCATTAAGAAATGAAAGTGTTTATGTTATTGATTTAAATTCCTTAGCCAAGCAAAATGTTACCTGTTTAACAGCTTTTCATAAAGAGTCTTGGTTATGGCATAGAAGTTTAGGACCCTGCAATATACACTCACTTAGAAAACTAACTAGGAAAAACTTATTTAGAGACCTACCTAATTTTGAGTTTCCAAATGACAAAGTTTGTAATCCCTGTCAAAGTGGAAAGCAACATAATGTTTCTTTTAAATAAAAGAAAGAAGTTTCAACTTCTCAATCTCTCGAGTTGGTTCACATGGATTTTTTTGAACCATCTAGAGTTTCTAGTTTAAATGGGAATCACTATGTCTATGTCCTAATACATGGCTTTTCTAGATATACTTGGGTTTAATTCTTAGCTCACAAAAGTTAATCTTGTTCCTATTTTGTTAAATACTCCAAGTCTGTAGAAAATCATAGTTGACTTAAGATTAAAACTCTAAGATGTGATCATGGTCGTGAGTTTGAAAATCATGAATTTGAATCTTATTGCTCACACAGTGGCTATACTCATTACTTTTCTGCTCCTAGGACACCTCAGTATAATGGTGTAGTAGAAAGAAGAAATAGAACCCTTCAAGAAATAGCAAGAACTATGCTAAATGAGTATGACCTACCTATTTAATTTTGGGCTGAAGTTGTGAATACAGATTTTTATATTATTAATAGAGACTTAATTAAGCCTATTCTTAAGAAGACCCCATATGAGCTATGGAATAATAGAAAACCCAAACTTAGTTACTTTAGAGTCTTTGGTTGTAAAGTCTTTATTCTTAATACAAAAGATAATCTTGATAAGTTTTCCTCTAAGAGTGATGAAGGAATCCTTTTAGGATATTCTTTAACCAGCAAAGCCAATGGAGTTTTCAATAAAAGAACCAAGTGTGTGGAAGAATCTGTTCACATCAAGGTTGATGAAACTGATCCACATGAGCCTAAAACCTCTCTTGAAAATCTTGAAGTATATTTATCTATTATAGACCTTAATGATAAAATCAATGAACCTGCTATAAAGACAACCAGTTCTGGACTTATTCCAGAATCTACTCCTAATGAACCTGAACCTAGAGAAGAACTTGAAATTTCTATCCCTACCTTTACTAGATCAACTAGAATTCTAAAGAATCATCCTTTAGATGTTGTTGTAGGAAATCTTGATAGAGTGACACATACTAGAGCTTCTCTTAGAAATCAGGTTGAACATCCAGCATTCTTGTCATAGCTGGAACCTAAAAACATTGATGATTCTATTAATGATGAATTTTGGGTAATTTCTAGGCAAGAAGAACTCAATCAATTTGAAAGAAATAATGTTTGGAATCTTGTTGAAAGACCTAAGGACACTTTCACCATAGGCACTAAATGGGTGTTTAGAAATAAAGCAGATGAATCTGGAAATATAGTTAGAAACAAAGCTAGGCCAGTTGCACAAGGCTACAGTCAAGAATAAGTTATTGACTATGAGGAGACTGTTTCTCCAGTAGCCAGATTAGAAGCTATTTGGATTTTACTTGCTTATGTTATACATATAAATTTCAAACTATATCAAATGGATGTTAAGAGTGCATTCTTAAATGGATATATTGTTGAGGATGTTTTTTTCAACAACCTCCTGGATTTTCAAACCCTCATTTTACAAATAATATTTTCAAATTATCAAAAGCTTTATATGGTTTAAAGCAAGCTCCAAGAGCTTGGTATGATGGATTAAGTACTTTTCAAATTTCCAAAGGTTTTAAAAAATGTATAGCTGATCCTACTCTTTTTATAAAACATATTTCTAATGATTTTTTAGTTATACAAATTTAGGTAGATGATATTATTTTTGGATCTTCAAAAACTATATTATGTACTGATTTTTCTAAAATGATGAAAAATGAATTTGAAATGAGTTTAATGGGTGAACTGAAATTATTTCTTGGATTTCAAGTCTTTCAAAATAATGATGGAAATATTTTAACTCAAAGTAAATATACTAGATATCTTTTAAAACATTTTGTATTGGATAGCACAAAAAGTAGTGACACTCCCATGACTACCACCTGTAAGTTGGATCTTGATGAAGATGGTAAATTTGTTGATCAAACCATTTATAGAGGAATGATTGGAAGTCTACTCTACCTGACCTCTAGTCATCCTGATATTATGTTTATTGTGTGTATGTGTGCTCGTTTTCAAGAAAACCGTAAATAGTAACATTTAAATGCTGTAAAAAGGATTTTCAAATACCTCAAGCATACTCCCAATTTAGGACTGTTCTATCCCAAAGGATAATCATTTGAACTAGTTAGTTATTCTGATGCTGATTTTTATGGATGTAAGTTAGATAGAAAAAGCACCTCTGGAACATGTCACCTTTTAGGAAAGTCACTAGTATCATGGTGTAGTAAGAAACAAAATTCTGTTGCATTATCTACTACAGAAGCTGAATACATAGCTGCTGGAAGTTGTTGTGCACAAATTTTGTGGATTAAAACACACATTACTAGACTATGGATATCAATTCAGACATGTCCCAATAAATTGTGACAACAAAATTTCTATTTATATTTCTAAGAATATTTTTTCTCATTCTAAGAAAAAACATATTGATGTAAGACATCACTTTGTGAGGGATCATTATCAAAAAGGTGATATCACTTTGGAATTCATTGGTACTGAATATCAGCTTGCTGACATATTCACTAAACCATTAAATTCTGAAAGATTAGACTACATCATACATGATCTTGGTATGATTAATCATAAATAGATATCTTACTGATCTTAATGTTTAATAATTTACATTATTTTACTTTACGGTTTCATACTCACTATTTTACAGTTATTGTTTCATGCTCACGGTCTCACCGTTAAGACCTTGTGCTCGCGGTCTGTCAACTCACTGTCTCACCGTGACTACACAGAATGGTCACTATCTCACCATGAAGACCACCAAATTTTTCACCGTGATGACTGGTTTGCATCACACAATAATGCCTACTCACGGTCTCACCGTGATGTTTATTTATATTCTTATTTTAACCCGTATCACGGTAATTTTTATTTCGCCGCTATTTGATTTCCCGCGTCTTTGTTTTTATGAAGTTTGACATTCCCAAATGATAAAACATAAGGGTTTCATTCGATTCCTTACCCGAACACTCTGTTGAACCTTATCACTCCTGAAAACCCTCTCTTCCCTCTCGCCCGAACCTTCAGTGGATGTCTAGGATGAAGTGTCCATCTTCACCCTCGTCTGAGAAGCACCGATGTAAGAAACATGCGAAGATACCGAGGATAGCTCTCGAAGGAACTCTAAACCCAAACTTGTGAAGCCATACTATTGTACCTGAAAAAGAGATTTTCTTTGAATGGCTGCTGTTTATAAAGTATTTAGTTTTGAACGTTTTAAGGGAACATGGATAGATTGAATGTTTCTCTAGGAAAAACAGACCGATTTACCCAAGGCTGGTATCTCAATTCTATCAGTATGTGAAGTTTTCCTTTGAGTTTGGAGAAATCATTATGGTGACAATCTCGATAAATGGTTAGAAGTGCTCTTTCTCTTCAAGGTTGTGGGTTGCATGCCTAAGGATTCCACATGAAGGAGTTTGTGAAGACTACAAGAGAGTCCCTCCTCCATCATCAGATATCTTTGATCTGGAAAATGCCTTGGAAATTCTAACTGGTAATGGTACCAAGCGAAGGGCTATTGATACACAGCTAGATGGAGAAACTAGACTTCTTTTCAAATTTGTTCAGAATTTGATTAGTCCGAGAAAAGGGTATTTCGATGTAATGAAGTATCAGGATGTGTTCCCGATTCACCTATTGAAGAATGGACATAACATCAACCTATGCAAGTATGTTATTAACCATATCTGTGAGCTGATTAATGTCACTTCCAAATCCACCTCCTTGTTTTACTCAAGGATGATTTCATCCATGCTAGTTGCCAAAGGAATGGTTGGACCGAATGAAGAAAAGTTAGAGGACGTTGATTTCTGCTTATCCATGCCTATCATCATAAGGATAAAGATTATCTGGAACCCCTAGAAGAAGCAGTGGGTTGAGGATAATGATCAACTCTATAAAATGTTTAATCCTTTTGACTATCCAAGAAGTATTAAGAATCTAGCTGATCCTGGTTTGGAACCATATGAAGTGGCTGAGTATTCAGAAGAAGAGGAAGTTGCAGCTGAAGAATGACCTAGAGAAGTAGCTGGAATACCTCCAATGGAAATAGATCCTGTTGAAAAAGAAACGACTATTGTCCCTGCTGTTATTCCTGCTGAAATACCTCAAGGAGAGGAAGTTGTTGTTGGTTTTAGAGAAGAGGAAGCTCATGCTTCTAGTGAGGATGTCAATCCAGAAACTCATCCTACGGCTGCAAGAAAATTGGTTTTTCCAGATTTATAACAGCAAGCAACCATGGAGACAAATCCTGTTGAAGAGGATCTCCCTGTTGAGAAAGAAGTCAATCTGGAAGCACAACCAGTGGAACAATCGGTTCCTGAGTATATTCCCTCTACTTAAGAGAGGATGGAAATTTCCTTTCAGCTGGAAAAAAAAGAGTCTGCGAAAGAGATTATAGATGATCCTATGGATCTTGACCATGTTGTTGATCCTATTGTCTTTGAAATGGAAGCAAAATTTGGGGGGGAGGAACCTCAAATCCATGAGATTATAGAAGCTGGATCTGCTGAAGCTTCTCAACCTACTGTCTCATACTATGTTTACACCTGTTATGTTTTCCCAAGATTTTATGATGTGAATGAGTCAGTACAAGTGACTACACCTGGAATGGATCTCTCTTCTGTGTTTCAACTGAAGTCTGTAGCTCATCCAGAACCAGAACCAGAACCAGAGCCCCTTTCTAAATCTGAATCAGAATCTGAGTCTGGAGATGACTCTAAACCACAACCAGAACCTGATCCACTACCTTTACCTACACCCTTACCCGAGAAACACTCCTTTGTGACTAAATATGATCTGAAAGTTTTTGGAGAGACTCTGTTAGCTGGAGTTGAAAAAAATTTATCCATTCATCCTCGTCTAGTAACTCAGTTAAGTCAAGAAGATGCATCAATTCTCTTGGAAAATATTATATTGCATATTCAACCAAGGATGATCTGAGAAATTTAAGAAGTTAGAGTTAAAAATAAGCTGCTGAGTGCTAATGTTGCAAATCTGAAAATTATGGTAGCAAACATGCAGAATG
Organism: Viscum album; assembly: GCA_963277665.1. NCBI lineage: Eukaryota > Viridiplantae > Streptophyta > Magnoliopsida > Santalales > Viscaceae > Viscum > Viscum album. The sequence continues at coordinate 597,966,180 of OY728127.1, forward strand.
AGTTGTCTTTGAGATCAGTGCCTGCTCTTGTTTCTGCCCCTACACCTATTTCTACTTCTTCTGAGCCATCTGATTCCACCCTTGCTAGGGAGATTGTGTCTCAATTTCATCCATATCTACTTTATTTTGATGAGAAGATTGGAAAAAGTCACACAAAAATGCTGGAATGCATGAGGGAACTTGTGGAAATTTTGAATAAACTCACATATGAATACACGGGATGCCTAAAAAAAGTTCTGAAACAGCTCAAAGTTCTATCCATAGCTATCAAGACTTCTCCTGCTTCTAGTCAGACCTCCACACCTTTTTTGGATGATTCTCTGCTGAGATCCATAATCAAGAAAGAACTTCAGAATACCTTCAGTGGATTGGATCTGTCTTATTTGTCAGAAGTTGTTAAGAATAGTGATCAAGCATTGGACTTGGTTATGACTCATTCTAAGATAGCCAATGATGCTCAACAAGAGATCACCAAGAAAATAGATTTTTATCTCACCCGGATTTTCTCGAAAAGTGATATGATAGATCACTTTAGATATCTTGTGGAAAACCTGAAAATACCTCCAGTGACTCAAGCTTTCAAATATCAAGTTCAGAAGATTACAGAGATCACCAGATTGCTGGACAGGTTTATGGAGAATAAAGATGATTTTGAAAAGGATATTCAATATGGTGGTGAAATCATTACTGATTTCATCAATCTTTTGAAGTCGTATCTTCATGTGAAGATTACTGCTATAGTTTCTCCAGCTGTTGCACCCCTTAGACCTGGTCTACCTGCCTTAGCCTCAACTGCCATGACAGTCAGCCTAGCTCTTTCCAAGATCTGGCCAGTGATTCTTGACCAACCACAGCCTAGATCTTCTAATACTCCTACTTTGGCTCCATCTTTTTTTGAAGGTCTAACCTTACCCTATTTGTCTACCACATCTATGCCATCTTCTACATTAGCACTAGCTCCTGCTGCTGATAAAGTCAAGGAAAAAGTGGATCCCTGAAGAGTCCAGGGAATATTTTCTTTTTTGATGGCATGTCATTTGTGTTTACTGTTTGTATTTCTCTTGTATATTATATTCTGAACCCTTTCTAATGAAAAATGCAGTGTTTCCCTTCATTTATCTCTACTTTTTGATAATCCCAAAAGGGGGAGAAAAATTAAAAGTATCAGTACTATAATGAGATATGTTATTATAGAATCTATTATTCTCTAATTGTTTTTCTATTATAATATGCTAGTTTCTTTAATGTTACATTTCATTTATATTTTCACCATACATGATTTGTGATCATCAAAAAGGGGGAGATTGTTGAACTCATCATGTATTAATTATGTTTTAATGATCACAAATCCTATTCCTGTTAATTAATCTCAATCTTTATTGCACATCTTGCTAATGCTCTTCAATCTCAATAATAACTACACATTATGTTTTAAGGATAACAAATCTTATTGATGTTAATTACTCTCTATTGATTATTTACAAGTCTTATGCGTGATCACAAATATCAAACATATTATCAAGCCTTTATATTTATGATTCATGTTCTCTAACTCTCTAATGATTAAACATAATCCATATTCTGCATATTACTATTTAAGTCCAAATACAGATATTTTTCTAAGTATACAGACACCGTGACTCAGACACCGTGACCCACACACCATGACCCAGACACCATGAAGGACAAACCGTGACCCAGTCACCGTGAAGGACAAACCGTGACCCAGACACTGTGAAGGTCAAAACGTGACCCAGACACCGTGATGGAAAAACCGTGACCCAGACACTGTGAAGGAAAAACTGTGACCCAGACACCATGAGCTACACACCGTGACATGGAGACATCGTGAAGCACATACTGTGAACCACTTACCGTGAAGAAGACACAGTTTAAATAATAACTGTGACACTGTTTCTTAACTTTTTTACTATATTATTTAAATAATGCTAACAGACATATTTGATGTTTTTAATGCAATTAATGTTATTTAATGATAGTTGTTGGCATGTTTGGAAACCGTATCTTGTACCTATAAAAAGGTAATAATTCTTACTGCCAGAACTTGTGGAATATAAGGATGATTGAGATATAGTACATGTGGTGTGCGAGTGTGACGATACAACAAGAAGAACTTAATTACACCCAAGAGAATAGTACTGAACAAGGAGAACAATCCCAAGCAAGAAAGAGATTGCAAGACATTCAAAAAACTATCATGAGTGTAATCCAACACCACTGAATAACACATGACGAATCAAGAGATCTTTTTCCCTCCTGTAGAACAAAAGATGAACTACGACACTCTGTTTTTCAAACAGAAAAACCAGAGAAGGACTCAGAAGAATTCTTGCTGAATCCAACGAGTCTAGAGCTGCATTGATAATCACTAGAGCTTTCTAAACTCTTATCTGTTTTCTCTAAGTGGTTTATCTATTTACTTTCGAGCAGTGTGGTGTAATCTATATATCTTATACACATAATGTCTCATGCACTGAACTAGAGGATATCAAAATACTCACTCCAAAACTCTTAACACTTGTTTTACATGTCAACTATGGAAGAGGTCCTTGTGCGGCCTGGTCTTTGTTTTGTTTCCCACGAAGAACAGTGGTAGAGGTCTTTGCGTGGCCTGGACAGTTTTGTAAAATGTCGTTAACCCCGATCCAGGATGTGGATCAAATTTATATCAATTTGAGAGGACTAAGTCTCGGCTTGAGACTGAACCTCTTGTTATATCTGTTATGCATCTTTAGTTTAAGTTTAATGTATACTACATATATCTTTTATATTCAACTTATATTCCTTTGAAATACAAAACTATTTTAATGCTACTTTGATAGTTAAATTAGCAAGTGTTTATACTTATTGTAAACCAGTAGGTTAGTTTCAAAAGTTAGTTTAATATTTTAGTTAAATTAACTGAGACCTAATCAATCTTTGAGAAGCTAAGTGAACATTTACAATCTGTATAAATTCACTACAGTTTAACTTGTTTTATAAATTGGGGGATTTTAAATGGACAATAATTGAACAGAAATTTTATAAAACACTTGGGAAATGCTATTTGTGTGAAATTATGTTTAAGAAAGTGTTTTTACATTATAAAAATAAGGAAAAGAAAAGTAAAAATGTACCTTTTTACATAAAGAACTTATCTTTATTTAAATTATTCTTTATGAATCTCTATTTGACACATAATAAGTTGTGTTATATCTTCAACCCAATTTTTTTAGGTTTTCTAAACTCATTTAAAAAGGTCCTAGTTAGTTCATGTAATGTTTTTATTTTTGAATACCCACAAAATAGTTATTAAAGGTGTCCTATGGGTTTTATAATTGTTATAATATCCATGATCCTCATATATTTTTTCAAATTAATGAATTTTAAATTCTTTAATCCTATCATTTATAATATAAAATATATATATCAATTTTTATTTAGAAAATTATTGATATAATGTGTAGTTTTCTTAATGGTTATAGATTTTTTATTTTGAAATTGCACCCATGTAATTTTGTAAAAAACATAAAAAATTACTAATGTATAAATATTTTAATAGAAAATATTCGTATATATAAATCCAAATAAGTAAAAAATTATATATTGAAAAGGATATACCATATGTATTTCCATGATAGTTCTTATTGGTCTTTTTTATGGTTTATACCATTTAAAAAAGACACCCATAGACACACACACATACACACACACACATATATATATATATCTGTGTGTGTGTGTGTGTTTGTGTTTATTTCCTAGTTTCATTTTAGGAAACAACAAAAAATGTTAGGGTTTTTATAACTTCTAAAACAACCTGAAATTGGGATGGACAAACCATGTATATGAAGGAATGATGTCTATCTATATAAAATTTAATCAAATTAAATTTTCCACGATTAGATTAACAAAATTTATATAAATAATTATCTTTGCAATTTGTTTAGAAATAATAGATTCATCCTTAAAAACAATTAAATTATCATTTTTTAGATTTTTATATATTCAATCATCACATAATTGAGAGATATTAATATAATTATTTTTTATCATTCATTATAAAAACCTTTTTAAATTATTGTGGAATCATATTTCCAAACCACCCTAAATAATTTGTTAAAACCATTTTAATTGTCAAAAAACGTAATGGTCCCTCCTTCATAGATTTTGTATGAGAGAATTTTTTTATTACCAACCATTTTATGTTATTAACACCAACTATACATGTACTTTGTTTACTTTCTCTTAATTTTTAGGAACATATCATATAAAGGAAATTTTAAAGAATATTTTGTACCCATGCATACTTAGGTCTAATTGGGTTAGAAAAATATTTTTGAGGAACCATGTTTTATTTGAAAATTTTATTAAAATTTAAATTACATGATATTTATTACATATTAATATGTTTTTTGATTAAAAGATTCTTAAAATATAAATCAATATAAACTTACAATGTTTTCCTTGATTCCATATTTAAAACATGTAAATATTGAAAAACATGACCTTGATAATTTTATAGAATAATCAAAATAAATTTTAGTTATTTGATAATCATAAAAAATATCAGTGTAAATTTTATTTAATTTTTTAGTACCTTTTGATCATAGTTTTACCTTCATTAAAAATATTTTAATATATTAGGATTTAAAGATTCAAATTAAATTTTTAAATTTTTATTTTCATCTTTAATAGAATTAAATTTTATTTCATGATCATCATAATTATAATAAATGAAATACTTGAGTTTATAGTTTTCATTTTGAGCATTTTATATTATAAAATATATCCTATAGTTATATATTAATTTAGACTCTCTCAATTCCTCATTTTCATTAAAAATTTAATTATTTTCTATAATATTTTTTTCTATTTATTTATATATCACTTGATAATTTGTAAAATCATGAAAACAAATTTTTTTAGTCTTTCTGTTTCATACAATAAATCATCCATTGAATTTTAAAAAAAAAATAAAAGTAGAAGTGTCATTTTTAGAATCTCATAACAGATTTTATGATTCTATTAAATAATTATTTTTCAATTATTATTTAGAACAAGATTAATCTTTTAAATCTATATCTTAAATATAATTACATCTAGATAATAATGTCTTTTTCCCTTTTATACACATCTTAATATTATTTTATTTTATCATCTAGTCATCTATGATTCATGTTATATATACCTATTTATTTAACATTCAAAAATTTTTACATATATAAATTTATTAGAAATATTTTTACCTTCTCAATATTTATATTTTCATATTAATAATAATTTCACTTAACCCCTCTTATTTATCCCTTCTTCCACTAGTATGCTTCCATTCCAGCACGACCAGATTAATCACTATCATTTCCTTATAACAAAGAAACCAATATTATGTATTAACATTTAGTATCAATTTTAGATAAATTCATTTTCTCTTACCAAATACTAGTTCATAAATGATCATTAATTCTATCTCATAATTAAATAAATAAAAAATAATATCATCAAGTGTATATTTTTTAAAATTATCACTCCAATCAATTTAAACATTCATAGAATTCAATTACATTGTTATATTTCTTAAAAATCAATAAAATAATATAATATTATTTATAGCTTCTACTTATGTAATCATGAAATTTATAATAATAGTAAATTAATGAAACTTTTCATTCGTTGTTTCATTTTCACCAATCCTAAAATATTTAAAAAAAATTGTCTATATACAAGGACTTGTTCTCATTAATTTAGTAGAACTATAGTGAGTATCTTTGATATTATCCCCATATAATGTGTATTTTTAAAAGATTAAATTTGACCAAATACATTTAGGATAACGAAATAATAAATCATGTTATTAATTTTATAATTAAAAGAATATTATAAAGAATCATCCCCATTAAGTATATCTAGATCAATGTTTGAGAGTTTATAAAGTTATACTATGGTTTTTTAGTGATTAATACTTAACTCTTTAAGATACGATTCCGTATCAATAACGCAATAGCCATAATTATTATTATAAAGTGTTTTTGGTCTATGTGGAACACAACAATCATTAGAATTTGTTCTCGATATGTTTCATAGTTCATTTAATTTTATTGTTATGTCTAGGATATGGTTATATATATATATATATAATAAAAATAATATAATAATATTACGGTCTGGAATATTGTAACAATTGTTTGGAACCGAAGTCAAGATAGATGAATGTTCAACAGTGAGGAAAATTTACCAACTTAATAATATTAAATTATTATTAGAGTAAAATAAATTTTTAGTTGGAAATAAATTATGAACACAACATTTTATAGTGTTTTGGATAAAAGTGATCGAGCGTATACTCATCACACTATCAGTATAATTGTATGTAAACTCATAAAATATTTGAAAAAACACTTAGATAGAGTCTAACCCATTTACAAATTCTTTTTTTCTCAATACTATCCCAAATAAAATCATTCCTTTTAAACAATGAGATTTACAAACCAGAATGTTTTTTTAAAGTTGTGGAATAACCAAATTTACCTTTATCTAGACCTTGAGCAACTAAAACTGTTTCCTTTTACTATACTAAGGCACAACCTGAGACCAACATTTTTGAATCTATTGGAACATTATAACATACATTTCTAGTGATAATATAATTAAAAAATACATTCCTAAATTAAAATAAGAAATAAATAACCAAAAATAAATTGCATTCAAAAGATAGAAATGAAAAAAGATGATAAATAATAGTTAAATAATGAAAGATTGAGTGGTGTGGTAACAGTGATCACTTCATTAGTAATGGAGATTTTTTATGAAGTTAAGATGATATTATTACAATGATGATTCCAAATGTGTATAGAATTGTTCTGTTACATAATCCTTGATAATTCCCCTGATATATTTCAATATTTTTATAATACGGATAAACCAAAACAACATATAAACACCATAACTAGAACTATCAAACAATGATCCCTCTAAAAAAAATTTAATCATGAGTATAGTAAAAATTTTGATTTCATAATGACAGATTTTTATTTTAACAAAATAATTTTCATTTTTCATTTCATCATAAATTTATTATCTTAAGATGATATATTGGTAATTTTTAGGTAATAATTAATTTTAGGTTAATAGTAAAAAATATCATTACTATTAAAAACAAGTCGTTTATGACATCATTAAGATGTAAGAATAAACTAAAATTAAAAAAAGGTATCTTGAGAAAATATATGTTTTAAAAATACTATTATACATTTTTAAATATTATGATTTATTTTTGAGATTATATTTTATATTTTTTAAAAATAATTCACGCTTTTTCCTAGATTTATTTTAAATGAATTATACATTTACTTTTTTATCATTAATTTGTATCAATTTAAGAATTCTAATTATTATATTCTGGGATTTTATAAAAAAGTATACACATTATATTGGATTTAAATTATTTATCAAATTTTGTTTGACCCAAAAAATAGTATTCCTTTGATCACATTCAACAATAATTTTCTCTTTCATTGTAGAAAACATATATACCCTTTGATATCATGTGATACATGTATGGTTGAGTCTTACCAAATAGTAATATACATTTGATATTATTTTTTTATATGGAAGTTATCCCCATGAAATTATATTGGGGATGTGAATATGACTTACTATATTTTTTAATCATGTTTATAAAAAATTTTTATATTTATTTAATAAATTTGATATCCTTAGAATTATAGTAAATCAATTTTTATGCCTAATAATATGTAAATTTTTATAAGATATTTTTGCTGAATTTTAATAGAGAAACTATTTTAAATATAATTATTTTAAACTATTATAATTTTAATATGAAAAAAAATTCATTTTTGAAATTAGAATATCAACATTTACTTTGGGTAAAGTTTTGGTATTTTTTTGAAAAGTTTCATTTTTTCATGGATATGGAAATATATCGAATTTTTGTGGAAAATACTTTTCTATTTAGAAAATTATTAATTTTAAATTATATATTATTTGTTTTTAATAATTTTTATAGTTAATTTATATGTTAATTATTGATTAAATTTTGATTATTTTCACATTAAAGACTCGTTTTCTCACCACATCTACATGATTATATTTAAATTTAATTCTGAAACTTCAATAAATTGAATTTGGGAAAATGGACATTAAAAATTGTAATTAATTTTAATTTTTTGGTCTAAAATTATCAACATAATTTTTTGACCAAAATATATAAGTAAAAGAAATTAAAATTAACTACCCAAATTAAGGTAAAATTAATCTTAATAAGGGAATGATCCTTAAAATTAAAGGCCAAAATGATCTAGAGACATCTAAATAGGTATTCGGCTTCCCATTGTATGATTCTATCCCATATTGTTTTCAAATTATATAAGTTAGTAGGTACATGTTCATGAAATCTCTCCATATGATAAGTTGATTAAGGAAAGAGATAATAAATAAACCTTTCTTACCATTATCATTTATAAAATTTTGAGATATGGAAAAACAACATATGTTTTGTTATACATATAATATTGAAAGATAAATGTGTTTTTTTATCATTATGATTTTACATTAATTTTTTAGAGATTAATTTGTTACATTAATTACATAAGAAACATCAACAAAATGATTGTTTTGATAATACGTAACTAAAATAAATGGTACTATAAATATTAAAAGTGAAGTAAATCGATGGAATTATTGTCTATAATGATTTTTATGCAAATAAATCATTTTAATCATATTTTATCTTCATAAATATTATATACAATATTGTTTTGGGTTTTTAAATTAAAATAAAATAAATAATGGAAAAATTGGAATTTATGTTTTTTTATAACAAAAGATATTTTATTTAATAAATTAAAATTAATTAAATAACGTTTTTTGATTAGTTATTTTTCTGTGTCAATAAATATAATATATGAATTATTAATTTACCAATTAATATTTTATAATTAACATATTTACCCATATATAGTGAAAATCTTATTTGCACGGTCTAGGTTAAATTAATGTTTTGGTGTGTTACATGCACTCATTCTAAAATTAATTTTTAAAAAATAAAATTTCACATTGTTAAGATAGATATAATATTTATATATTTTTGGGTGTATATTTTTACATAAATAAATCTTTATTTTAGTCATAATTGTAAAATTACATAGGTTATAAATATATTTACTTTAACAAAAATAAGAATGAAATAATTGGGGAAATATAGAAGTTAATGAACAGAATTATAAAAATAAAAATTTTTCTATGGTGGAGGATTTTCTCGACTATAATTCCCCTTTAATGAATTATTTTTATATTTTTGAGTCACATTAGGTAAGGGAGAGATCCCTATAATGTATACCACCTGGTCTTTACAAGGGTGCCACTCGCCCTCAACTATGAAAAGACACTCACCCCTCCCACTTCATCACACCTCTCAAGACATTCAATATCCAACAATATTAACCCACATAGATACTAAAAATACCTCCCCTTGACCTATAAGCCTCACTATTGGAAAAAATCCATATAAATAACCCCCTTGGTACAAACCAAAAGGAGTGACATGAATATGAGGTAAAATTATTCCTCATCCTATTTTATTTTATTTTCATTATCCACCCCAAAAATATTATTATTATACACCAACAAAATAACTTCATTATGGTAAATATAATGATATGTTGTTATATTAATAATCAAAACTTCACTTAAAAATACATCCATTCATTGGTTAGTGAACTTACTGTTTATGTGTATGGAGAACTACTACCTCATGAAATGATAAATATTTTTAATTCCATTACCACATATCATGGTAGGAATTATAATAGAAAAAATTAGTATACATGATGTATATGATAATTATTATGACGGTTTTATTTTTTAATTATTTTATAACACTTAACATTATAATTTCAATTTTTCATAAATATGATAACATTGTTTGTAGAAGTGTAAAATAACTCACCCTCCAAGAAAGGTGATACGTTCACAGACTACATGAAATGTATTAAGGATAGGTTTAAATGAATATATCTGTAATAATTAAAATATATATAATATTCATGATATAATTAAATTTCTGTCAATATAATATATCATTTTCTTTATTTCCATTTCAGACACTGAAAAAGTTATAACGTTATTCGTTGATGTGTGGACTACTGCATCCACAGTGAAATGTGATTCCTTTTACATCAAAAAAATTCTATATATAAGTATACATGATTAAAAATATTTTTTATATCATATTATGATCATTATGGAATGGTAAATTTTTGATTACATTCTTTACATAATGATCATTGACAAATGGGAACGTTACTCATGGGTATGTACGACCTTTTAACTCCTAGATTGTCACATTGGTGTTTTCCATAGAAATAATTAATGATTGATTTTAAAAGTGTAATTTATGTATAAATATTATAAATATCTAATTATTATTATTTTATATATGTTTATATAATGAACCCTTTGACCATAGTTGAACTACCAACTTTTTTTGACAGATTAACAAAATATACTCAAAAAACCCGACAAAAACATAATTAATTGAGTAGTTCTGTAAAACATGATGATACAAGAAATAAAATTAATGAAAAACATTAAAAAAAGTTATGAAAAAAATAAGATAATTATCATTATTTTTTTATTCACAAATATAAAGACATATATTACAACTCATAATCAAGGTAATAGAATCTTGTCTATCTTAATCTTATCATAACGAATATGAAAATATCACCAATTACTTATTTTGTGTGGTGAATCTAATTCCCCCATTTATATATTATGTGATTAATAATTTTATATTAAAGATATATAAAACATTAATTTTATATTAATCCTTCACGAGGATAATTATTAAAATTTATTCAAAGTGTAATGAGACTCTATTGAATTTTTAATAATTATTTCCCAAAGAATAATTTTAATCATATTTAATATCCATTCTAGGAAATTATATTATCATTTTTCAATAATCCATTTAATTTTAATCATGTATAATTATTCAAGAACATTTTCTGTTATTAGTAATACATTTTATACCCTTTGGAACTAAAAATATTATAGAAAATGTTTATAAGAAAACCCCAATTCACTATCTCTATTGTGAGAGAGCTTGTATTCTTCTAAGAACACTATTTTTTAAATAGATTTCCAAAAAATGGTTTAAAGCATTATAAAATGATTTATTAAATAAATTTTTACAACTTTTTAAATTACTAATGTTTTCAAAGGAATATACATGTATATTTATATATAAATAATTTTTCAATCCTTTTTACTTTGAAAAATGAATGATCTTTTTTACCTCATATGACATGTACAGATTTATCCATCATCATTTCGTTGAATCTTCCATTTAATTTTTAAAATGATACATTTTAAAGAAATTGTTTTTCAAATTAATTTTCAATGAATGGAACATTAAAAATATTTTTCAATATAAACTGGCCATTTTCCTCACAAATGGTTTAATGATAATTTAATGGTATTTCTATTCATTAACATTAATAAACCATCTTTTGACTTATCTAACACTAGGGATATTTTTTATTTATTCCATACTCTTTCAATATTTTTTTGGAATATTCTCAATTAAAATTGATTATTATAGAACCAATTTCTTTAACAAGGGTTAATCATGTATGAAATAGAATTTTATTGAACTAGTTTCTTTTCTATAGGCAAATAAATGGGTTACTACTTTATCCATTGATCTTATAAAAGATTTTATGTGAGATGATTTTTAATGGCACATGGATATTTTATGGTTAGTTATGTGATAAATAAATTTTGTGTGGTTCCATAGCAGACCAAGGATAGGTGGGTCCATGATATATCCCTAATACATTTGGTATGGATGTCGGAAGTATGGCCATTCCATTTATAAGAGTGACATGTATGGAAGCTGAAATTATGTTTATTTTATTTATAATATTGAAAACAATAATTATGATTTTTGATACCTTTATCTATTTCTTTATGATTGATATATGTTTATAATATTTCTAATGATTGAGACTGATATCAAATAGCACATGACTATTTATTCTGATGACTCTTTCCTTTTCTAGGTTTTTATATTTGATGGTTTATGTATCATTCGATATGATTTAATATATTATTTTCTCATAAAAATTTATAAATTCATCATTACTTTATTCACTATGATTAATATTGATTAAATTTAAATTCTAATGATTATTTTTACCCTTACTATGTTTTTGAGCTCACCCATCTGATGTTTCATTTTTTCCAGGTTTTATTGAATGATGTTGAATGATTTATATCTACAAAACATATAATAATTACATTTTTTATGGCCTATTTTTAAATAATAAATTTTTTTAAATAATAGAAATTTACTTTGAACACTTATGAGTCTAAGTAGATATGATTTATTTATTAATGTTTTTGTAACAATTATCTATAAAACTACACCAAAAAGGTACTCCATTTTGTAAGTGATTAATGTTCTCATTTTTGTGTTTTAGGTTTTTATAGAAAATGTGGGGTTCTGATAATTTCCATCAATTCATGAAATGAAATGTTATGGATTTCAGTATAGGATCCGAGAGTGCTGGATTATGGATGTTATAGTTAGTATCAATATTTAATTTGGATAAATTTAGAGATTATGATCTTTTCATTGGAAGTTATCTTAAAAGTTATAAATACCCTCATAGTTTTATAATATTAAGTATAATCACATGTTCAATGTATTAATCACCATATTGAGGTTTTAAGAGGTGATATATTAATTATATATTTTGAGTCATTTTTTGGGATGAGTAATTCCTATCCCCTATGATAAAAATTTACTTTTTACAAAGTATTTAGTTTTCATGTTCAATGAAATAAACCAACAACCAATACTCTTGGTGACAAACCATTCCATATATCTATGTGGTAGGGCATAAACCCATGGTTGAGGTAAGATAAGGGTTTCATGCACTACCACTGGCCTGCATAATGTTTAGGTTAATATAACCAGTTTTTATGGTAAATATTATGTTTTTTGGTAAATATATGTTATTTTTTCTAAAGAATAATGGTTTATTTATCTTGAAATAATTAATGATAAAATCCTTATAATATTTGGGTTTCAAACACAGTAATGAAGAATATTATGAATCATATGGATAGTTATTTATGGAATTATTACATTTAACTTGTGTAATTTCAATTGAATTCTGATAGTTGGTGTATAATTGTAAGAATTACTCATATGGGGAATTATCATCCTATGTGCTTACAATTTTTATTTTTATTTAATACATAAAGATGGGTTTAATAACATTAATATCCCTTTTATAGTTATGTAGCCATTAAAAGATGATTTTAGAACCTCCAGAATAAAATATTATTCTAAAAAAATATCATTTAAAAAATGAAATGAATTTTTGGTGGAAATTTATTAAAGGGTGAAATTATTATCATAATGTAATTATATTTCCTCTAATACTATATGGTAATAGAATAATTTATCTCTAGGATATGTATCATGTTGAAAATATTATTATCATAATACCTTCAATTTTGATGAAAAAATTGTTTTTGTATCATCATAGATTTTTTTGTACCTTAAAATTCTAGTGATAATTCTCATGATTGTGTTGGATTACCTCAATTACCCACTATAAAGATTTTCAGTTTTCCTCCATTTCCAATTTTGTTCTCCCTTGTAGGAATCCTAGTAATTCGTTATTTTTTGTGACCTTTATGTTCTCCCATATCACGTATTATGATAATGTTTTATTAACACATTTTATGATGTGGGATTCAATAAAGGAATACTAAAACAATTAACCATTTAATGACAAAGATAATGTTTTGGGGGGAAATTAATTTTATGGGGGTAGAATGTCACATCCCTAGACTGTATAAAATATAAACCTTAAATTTAATATTAATAATTTACTAGATTTGTATAAAAAAATTGTAGTTTATATTTCATCAATAATAGTTTATCATTCATTTCAGGCAATATAGACACACTTTGATAACTTGTGATACACGCAAGGTTGAGTCCTACCAAACAGTAATATATTGCTGATATTATTATTTAAAATGGAATTCATTTCCTTAAAGTTATATTGTTAGGTTTGAATATGACTATATATATTTTTTACACTAGATTATAATATTTTTAGACATTCATCCATATAAATTTTATAGGCTGAAAATAAGAATAAATCCAGTCTAAGCATAAAAAGATGTAATTTTTTAAAAAATTATTTTAGCTGCTTTTAATGGAGAACCTATTTTAAAACTAATTTTTTGGGACTTATAATTTTTATATGAAAAAATAAAATAAAATTTTAAAATTTTAAAATCAAAATTTAATTTGGTAGAATTTTTCATATTTTTTCTGGGAAAATTCGTTTTTAAATGAATTGGGAAAAAATGATCCATTTTAGTGGAAAACTACTTTTTCGATTAAATAATTATTAAAGATAAATTAATTTTTATATTGGTTATAAATTAACATTTTTTATGTAATCCATATATTAATATGATTAGGTCATTATAATAATTTTAATATTAAATTTATAAATTTATTCTTATTGAACATTGGAACCGTTTAACTTTGAAAACATTCATTCTTGCCTCGTTTACGGGATTAGCTTCAAATTTAATTACTCCACTTTTGAGAATTTATTTAGAAAAAATTGACCTAAAAAGTTTTCATTTTTTTATTTTTTTTATAATATTATCAATAAAATATTTCTATAAAAATATTAATAAATGTAATGAAAATTAATTACTCCACTTAAGGTAAAATTATTCTTAAAAATGGAATAAAACTAAAAAATCATGCCCAAAAAGATCTAAAAACAGTTATTAAGGCCATTGGGATCCAATAGTTCAACCATATACCATATTTTAATAATTTCTTGAGTTACTGGGGAAAATATTCATGAGACTTCCCGATATGATATGTTAAAAAGAAAAAAAGAACCTTTCGTAAATTTAAAGTTTATAAAACATTGGGATATAGAAAAAACAACATATTTTTTTATTATACATGTCATTTAGAAATATAAATGTGTTATTTTTATCATAATTATTTATTATTATTTTTTAGAGATTAATTTGTTACATTAATTTATTAAGAAATGCTAATGCAATGTTTGTTTTGTAAATAATTAACTAAAATAAATGATTCTATAAATATTAAAAATTTATTAAATTTATTTAATTATTATCGATAATTATTTTAATAGATGAATATATCATGTTAAACATATTTGAACATAATAAATATGAATTAAAATATTGTTTTGATAAATTAAAATAAAATTAAAAATTTTAAAATTAATATTAATGTTATTTTGAAACATATGATAATTTATTAAATAAATTAGATACAATAAAAATCATATAATCTAAAAAGTAATTTTTAAGTGTAAATAAATATAAAATATGTTTTATTAATGTACCAATTGATTTTTATAATTATCATATTGAAATCTAGATAATAAAAACATTATTTAGACGGTTCATAGTAAAGGGGTTTTTTAGCGCATTATATGTGGTTGTTTTAAAATTAATTTTCAAAAAATGTGAGATTTATATTTTTAATGTTATATAGATTATTTATATTTAATTGGTTCTATAATACCTCATACATATCACTTTAATTTAATCCTAATGGTTATGTTACATAAGTTAGAAATATAGTTACATTAATAAAAACCAAAATGATAATATTGGGAAAACAAAGATGTAAAGGAAAACATAATAAGAATACACTATTTACTAAGTTGTAGAGGTTTTTATCGACCATAATCCACCTTTAATATATCAATATTCAATTTTTGAGTTACATTATATAAGGACCCAGCCTTAAACCTTACTTAATATTGAATTAAATGAATAATTCACATTGAGGATCTTTTTAGGTTTAGAGTTTTAGAGAATTAGAACATAACTATTACATCTTAAAAGATTACAAAGTAGACACTTCTACTAAGTCTCCATAAAATAAAAACTCTTAAAAAGAAATATTTCTAGATTCCATGTTTTAGATAGCATGAAATTCCCTTGATCCCATCCTTGACCTTATTCCACTTTAAGTCCTGTGAAAAACATTTCGAAAAACTTGGGGTGAGCATAAAAGGCTCAGTAAGGGATACAAAAAGAATGAAAACTGTTAGTTTTTCAAACATCCAGTAAACCATGTATACTATATCAAAGTAATACCTTCACCTTCATGAAGTAGTAAAAAAAATCTTCACTGAATAAAGTATCATTACTTACCTTTTTGTAACCAAAGGATTACCATAAAACCCATATAAAGAACACATAGAATATATAAAGGTAACTTGGGACATAAACATACTTAAGTGGAATAACCATACAGTTGACTTCCACACATATCACTTAATGGAATAGCCATACGGCCAATTTCCATACATACTTAATGGAATAGCCATACGGCCGACTTCCATACCCAATGCATTGGAGGTTATAACGTAACCACCCGTCCTGGTATTCACGGCACCACCCGTCATATGGTTTATAATGTAACCACCCGTTAAAATGTCCAAGTACCAGTATAAAATCATAAAACATAAAACCAATATAAAGGAATGATAACATTTCCACATTTCAATCACAATATATCATAAATATATTGACATAATAGAATCCTTTTTCAAAACCATTTTCAATACTAAAATACATAAAAGAGTATATGGTATTTATTTTATTCTAAAAACATTACGGTTTGTTGAGAAAGCCAAAGATCAAATAATACTTGCGGTGGCGGAAAAGGTCGTTGTCGCCGCATACGTTAAAAGAAACATTCCTTTTTGTCGTTTTGTAAAACGCTTCGTAGAAAAAAGATTCCTTTTGTATAAAAGTAAAAGTCAAAGGGTTTTATACACCATATAAAAGAAAGTTGTGTATAAAATAAAATATGCCTCAATGAAAGGAGATTGAGACGAAGTCCCTTACCATGGGTCCGACTTGACTCGATCGTTCTTTAACGTCCTGAATAATAAACTTGAGTTAATTTATACTTGATTGATAACCTTTTTAAAGTTCATTATTCCTTTTATATCACTTATTTCCATGTTATAAACATTATGTAACCATTTAAGTTAATAATGTTTGTTTTGTCAATATTTGGTTCTTAAGTCGAAAGTTGACTTCTTACAATTACATGTTATTCGTGTGGTCAAAAGTTCTTTATATCCAGAATGAAATTCCTGATTTGGATATCATATATATCATATATATCCAGCATATACATGTATTTATAATATTACATAATCATTTAGAGGTAAGAAATGAAATGCACCGTTCATGGAGACGGTAAGCCGTACGTACGCATGAACGCTACTTTCATTTCTTTGTCATATTAGTGGAATTAAAACTAAATGAGAGGTATGTATATTTTAATTCCAAAATTATATTCATCATTTAGATATATCATTAATTATATATATACATTATATACATGTAATTTTAATAGTACATTACATTTTGGGATAAGAAATGAAATGCACCGTTCATGTTGACGGTAAGCCGTACGTACGCATGAACGCTACTTTAATTTCTATCTCATACTTTAATGGAAAGAAATAATAATTATATAGAGGTATATTATAATTCTAGTATAACATCATATATAATAACTTTAAATCCATCCTTTACACGTCCCACATATGGCATTAACGAATCACATCACTTTTAGGGGGCGGTAGTCCGCACTTCCTTAAATGAAGATATCATGTTTACCCATAATGGAAACCATAAAGGTATGCCAAAAATAAAAAGTACAGAAGATTAAAGAAAACATAAACATATCATATATCATATATAAAAATAGTGACATCATAATGGCCACCCTTGAAGGTGTTAAATGAGTATTGAACAATCATCGTTTCGGGAGGCAGAATTTCGCCATCCACGGAAACCGTATCTTCTTTAACCATCTGATGTAGTTGTGTGAGAGTGTAGCTCAAATAAATATTATAACAACATCCTAGTATATTGAAGATACTGGTGTTGTTACAAAAGAAGTAAATAAAAAGAGTTTAGAGGGTTGGAGAAGCAAAATAAAACAAATGAACAAGAGAGAATGAATTACCTTTAAAAGTGTAACTCCTTTTGATTTGAGGATAAAGGCTTCCTTTGAAAGGATTCTGCCAAAAGGGAATCATCTAGGATGATTAGAGGGATGTGGAGAGAGTAATTGGGCAGGGGTTGGCCGAGCCAAAGGCTTGAGAAGTGTGTGAAATGGGGTAGAGGTGGGGGCCTTTTATAAGAGGAGAGGAGGGGCACTTTTGGAAAGTAAAGAAATATTACTTTATTTGAAAATGTGTTTCGGTTTTAAAAGGTCCCACATTGATATAATTCGTGGATAAGGTGATAAGGGTTCGAAATACACTCATCCAATTGGTTTTGGCCATGTGTAGTTCATAGATTTTACATTATCTTTCCATTTTATTTAAATCGTCAAATAATGATGTCATTGCTGCATCATTATTATGTCATATATAATTTACTTTATTTAATGTCTAAAAATTATAAAAAAATACTATGATGTAGGAAATCTTTTTAGCTTTCCAATTAGTATTTATAATAAAAATTTGGACTTGTATAACCCCACTCAACAATTATTTTAGTAAAACAATTTATGTTAGTGTCATTTTCACTTTAACATTAAATAAAAATATATTAATGTCATTTTCCAACTAAAGTGGCTCCATGGGGTCCCCAAGTTTACCCATGGCTTGTATTGGTCGGACATGACACAACCAATAGGTGTAGGACAAGTTTCATGGTGTTTTCACATTCTTATAATACCATTTTTACCTTAAACTACACTAATTACCTCTAATCGTGATTAATGAAAAAAAAGTTACTATTCACCAAAAAATTATTTTAATCTCATTGAACCACATTTTACTTCTTAATGACAACCATGTATGTCGGATTTTCAAAATTCAATACACATTAGTGGAAAACTTTCATTTAACTGAAAAATCAGTTTGCTTGATTACCACTTAGTGGTTTCACTATTCATCAAAAATTGAAGTTTTTCAGAAAATTACCAAAAATTCACCCTAAGCTATATTTGATATTCCGAATTCAAAAATGAAGTCCATTTTACAAAATTCAAAACATATAAGTCAAAATAATTAATTTAATAATTAATCCCCACTGTCATGACAAATAGCGTGTTTTTGTGAAACAATAAGTATCAAAAGATTGACACCAGTTTAAGTCCAATTTCAAAGTGAAATTGATTCCAATGACCACCATTGGATTAACTGGTAAAAATATTTTCTAATTTCACTTTAAAACCAATTAAAATAATAATCTAATCATATAAATAATTTAGATTAAAAATATTTTTTGAATTAAAACACAACATTTTACACTATTCATCAAAAAATGAACTT
This sequence comes from Viscum album, assembly GCA_963277665.1. Lineage (NCBI taxonomy): Eukaryota > Viridiplantae > Streptophyta > Magnoliopsida > Santalales > Viscaceae > Viscum > Viscum album. Next base: position 597,985,607 of record OY728127.1, read on the forward strand.
TATCGGAAAAATACCAAAAAATTACACAAAGTAAAATTTGATGTCCTGATTCTTAATAAGAGTTTTATTTGGTCCAAAAGAATGTATAAGAGTGATCAAAACTATATTTAATGACGGTTCACCATTAAAAGGTGATAAGTGAACCTTTAGTGAAAATTAAAGTATATATGCCTAAAATTGAACTCTTTCCGTATTTTAAGCCTTTATCTTTTATTGGGTAAATGTATAAACATTTAAAAACATATCTAATCATATTTTAGTTATTTCTATCCATTCCTGCCAGTACAACGGCTACTTGTTAACTAACATTTAAAATAATATTATTTTATTACTAGTGTGCTACGTAAGTTTCAAAGAAACTCATCGTTGCGTATCGGGTACGCTATCGAACATAGCAACCCCTTTAAAATAAAATTAATATTTAATTCGTAAATATTAATAATTATGAAAATTCTTTATTCTTTATTTACCTGGGATCTTACATCCTTCCCCCATTTTGGGAATTGCGTCCTCGCAATTTTATTCACTTATCAAATTAAGTGGGGGTATTTATCCCTTATAGCATTTTCAGATTCCCACGTTGCCTCTTAAATCACATGGTTTTTCCACAAAACCTTTACCTGATTAATCACCTTATTTCGTAACACTTGCTCCATGTGGTCAAGAATCTGGACCGGTTGTTCCTCATAAGATAGGTTCTCTTCCAGCTGAACTACCTCTGGGCTCAAAACATGAGATGGATCTGGCATATACTTTCTCAACATCGAAACGTGAAAAACATTGTGTACCTGAGATAAACTCGGAGGTAAAGCCACTCAGTATGCAACTGATCCAACTCTTTCCAGAATTTCATATGGTCCAATAAACCTTGGACTCAGCTTTCCTTTCTTACCAAATCGCATCACACTTTTCCATAGTGATACTTTGAGAAAAACATGATCACCTACCTCAAAAGAGAGATCCTTCCTCCTGTTGTCCGCATAACTCTTCTGCCTGCTCTGAGCTATTCTCATGTGCTTCTGAATCAGCTGAACTTTTTCTGCCAACTCTTCTACCAATTCTGGTCCCATCAACTTCCTTTCACCCACTTCATCCCAGAAAGCTGGAGTTCGACACCACTTCCCATATAATGCCTGAAATAGTGCCATCTGTATACTGGAATGAAAGCTGTTATTATAAGAAAATTCAACCAAAGAAAGATGTTGGTCCCAACTTCCCTAATAATCCATCGAACAAGCTCGTAGCATATCCTCCAATGTCTAAATTGTTCGTTCTAACTGCCCATCTGATTGAGGATGAAAAGTTGTACTAAAATTTAATTCAGTACCCAACGACTTCTGAAGGCCTTTACAAAAGTTAGAAGTAAACCTGGGATCACGATCCGATACAATGGAGAGAGGAACTCCATGTAACCTAACTATCTCTTTAAGATACAAACGGGAAAGTTGATCAAGAGAGAAAGTATCTCGTATAGAAAAGAAATGAGCAGATTTGGTCAAGCGATCAACAATAACCCAGATTGCATTATTACCTCGAGATGTCCTCGGTAATCCCACAACAAAGTCCATGGATATGTTTTCCCATTTCCACTCTGGCACTGGTAAAGGCTGAAGCATCCCTTTCGGTAACTGTCGCTCTTCTTTAACCTGTTTACATGTCAAACACTTCACAGTAAAATCAGCAATGTCTCTTTTCATTCCATCCCACCAGTAATACTCCCGCAGATCTCTGTACATCTTAGTACTGCCAGGATGAACTGAAAACAGGGAACTATGAGCCTCACATAACAACTCATTCTTCAACTGTGAATCACAAGGCACACATAACCTCTTCACAAACCTCAAAACACAAACACAAACTTATCCAAGAACTCATGGAAAATTTTATTCATAAGGTCCATGAATACAGCAGGTGAATTGGTTAACCCAAAAGGCATAACTACAAATTCATAATGGCCATATCTAGTACGAAACGCAGTCTTCGGAACGTCTGCTTCTTTTACTTTCAACTGATGGTACCCCGACCTCAAGTCAATCTTCGAAAAATACTGAGCTCCCTGGAGCTGATACCACTTCATTCGATGGCCCAACATCTGCTGAAGTTGTTGCAAATGATTTTACCACCCCTTTCTTCTTGTAGTCTAGCTGCATTCCCCCAGTTGAGTTCTTCGTTGGACACTCATTTTCATAATGACCCATTTCATTACACTTAAAACATCTTACCATTGGCTTTTCATTTCCTGCTTGATCATCTTCCTTACAGTTACGAGCAATATTACCAGACTTACCACACCGAAAGCACTTACCAGACTTGGATAAACATTTTCCAGGATGCATTTTACCACACTTCTCACAGGATGGATATTTGGTTTTCTTACCTCCTTGCTTCTTTGATGAATTCTTCCCCTTTTCCTGCCAACTAGATCTCTTATTCTGTTGTTTGTCATAGAACACCTGATCATCGGAAAACTCCATTTCCACCTTCTCCATACATCGAAAAAGTTTTTCATAACTTTTGAACTCACGAGAAGCTAAAGCCCTTCGATACTTTGGCTTTAACCCTGAGTAAAAACGGTTTATTTTACTATCAAGATCTCATATGAAGTTTGGAGCATACCTTGCCAATCGAGTAACTTTTCTTCATAAGTAGCCACTGAATCATCCTCCTGCCTCAATTCTAGGAACTGTTTTTCCATCCTAAGACGAACCACCTTAGGAAAATATTTCTCAAGAAACATACCTTTGAATTCGTCCCAGTGAAGATCCTCAATCTCATCACTATCCCTTATATTTTTCACCATCGACCACCACTGATCCGCTTCACCTTCAAAACGGTAAACAGCAAGACTAACCTTTTGATGTTCTGAACACCCCATGACATCAAAAATCTTCTCCAGTGCTTTAATCCACCCTTCAGCTTGCACAGGGTCAGATGATCCTCTAAATGATGGGGGATGTTGCCTCATGAAATGTTCCACCACTGACATGTTCCTCTGCGGTTGATCTGGCTGATCTTGTGCATGGATACCACCACCATTTATAGCCTGAGTCAACTGTGCCATCACTGCAACAAACTGTTCAATTCCGATTCTGACAATCACAGGTTGCTGATTTGGAAGGTTATCTTTCTCCTGATGTCGTCCCAGTATAGCTGCTTTGTTTCCTCTGCGGAAAACCATTCTGAACACAGAAATATCTTAGGCGAAGCAACATGGTAATCCGTAAATGCTATATCATTTCAATCATATTATAATTTAACACTTTTCTAACTCCTAAAGTTGTCTAAACCGTCCTCTGATACCAACTATAAGGCCCCAGCCTTAAACCTTACTTAATATTGAATTAAATGAATAATTCACATTGAGGATCTTTTCAGGTTTAGAGTTTTAGAGAATTAGAACATAACTATTACATCTTAAAAGATTACAAAGTAGACACTTCTACTAAGTCTCCATAAAATAAAAACTCTTAAAAAGAAAGATGTATAGATTCCATGTTTTAGATAGCATGAAATTCCCTTGATCCCATCCTTGAACTTATTCCACTTTAAGTCCTGTGAAAAACATTTCGAAAAACTTGGGGTGAGCATAAAAGGCTCAGTAAGGGATACAAAAAGAATGAAAACTGTTAGTTTTTTAAACATCAAGTAAACCATGTATACTATATCAAATTAATACCTTCACCTTCATGAAGTAGTAAAAAAAATCCTCACTGAATAAAGTATCATTACTTACCTTTTTGTAACCAAAGGATTACCATAAAACCCATATAAAGAACACATAGAATATATAAAGGTAACTTGGGACATAAACATACTTAAGTGGAATAACTATACGGTTGACTTCCACACATATCACTTAATGGAATAGCCATACGGCCAATTTCCATACATACTTAATGGAATAGCCATACGGCCGACTTCCATACCCAATGCATTGGAGGTTATAACGTAACCACCCGTCCTGGTATTCACGGCACCACCCGTCATATGGTTTATAACGTAACCACCTGTTAAAATGTCCAAGTACCAGTATAAAATCATAAAACATAAAACCAATATAAAGGAATGATAACATTTCCACATTTCAATCACAATATATCATAAATATATTGACATAATAGAGTCCTTTTTCAAAACCATTTTCAATACCAAAATACATAAAAGAGTATATGGTATTTATTTTATTCTAAAAACATTACGGTTTGTTGAGAAAGCCAAAGATCAAATAATACTCGCGGTGGCGGAAAAGGTCGTTGTCGCCGCGTACGTTAAAAGAAACATTCCTTTTTGTCGTTTTGTAAAACGCTTCGTAGAAAAAAGATTCCTTTTGTATAAAAGTAAAAGTCAAAGGTTTTTATACACCGTATAAAAGAAAGTTGTGTATAAAATAAAATATGCCTCAATGAAAGGAGATTGAGACGAAGTCCCTTACCTTGGGTCCGACTTGACTCGATCGTTCTTTAACGTCCTGAATAATAAACTTGATTTAATTTATACTTGATTAAGAACCTTTTTAAAGTTCATTATTCCTTTTATATCACTTATTTCCATGTTATAAACATTATGTAACCATTTAAGTTAATAATGTTTGTTTTGTCAATATTTGGTTCTTAAGTCGAAAGTTGACTTCTTACAATTACATGTTGTTCGTGTGGTCAAAAGTTCTTTATATCCAGAATGAAATTCCTGATTTGGATATCATATATATCATATATATCTAGCATATACATGTATTTATAATATTACATAATCATTTATAGGTAAGAAATGAAATGCACCGTTCATGGAGACGGTAAGCCGTACGTACGCATGAACGCTACTTTCATTTCTTTGTCATATTAGTGGAATTAAAACTAAATGAGAGGTATTTATATTTTAATTCCAGAATTATATTCATCATTTAGATATATCATTAATTATATATATACATTATATACATGTAATTTTAATAGTACATTACATTTGGGGATAAGAAATGAAATGCACCGTTCATGGAGACGGTAAGTCGTACGTACGCATGAACGCTACTTTCATTTCTATCTCATACTTTAATGGAAAGAAATAATAATGATATAGAGGTATATTATAATTCCAGTATAACATCATATATAATAACTTTAAATCCATCCTTTACACGTCCCACATATGGCATTAACGAATCACATCACTTTTAGGGGCGGTAGTCCGCACTTCCTTAAATGAAGATATCGTGTTTACCCATAATGGAAACCATAAAGGTATGACAAAAATGAAAAATACAGAAGCTTAAAGAGAACATAAACATATTATATATCATATATAAAAATAGTGACATCATAATGGACACCCTTGAAGGTGTTAAATGAGTGTTGAACAATCATCGTTTCGGGAGGCAGAATTTCGCCATCCACAGAAACCGTATGTTCTTTAACCATTTGATGTAGTTGTGTGAGAGTGTAGCTCAAATAAATATTATAACAACATCCTAGTATATTTACGATACTGGTGTTGTTACAAAAGAAGTAAATAAAAAGAGTTTAGAGGGTTGGAGAAGCAAAATAAAACAAATGAACAAGAGAGAATGAATTACCTTTAAAAGTGTAACTCCTTTTGATTTGAGGCTAAAGGCTTCCTTTGAAAGGATTCTGCCCAAAGGGAATCCTCTAGGATTAGGAGAGGTATGTGGAGAGAGTAATTGGGCAGGGGTTGGCCGAGCCAAAGGCTTGAGAAGTGTGTGAAATGGGGTAGAGGTGGGGGCCTTTTATAAGAGGAGAGGAGGGAACTTTTGGAAAGTAAAGAAATATTACTTTATTTTAAAATGTGTTTCGGTTTTAAAAGGTCCCACATTGATATAATTAGTGGATAAGGTGATCCAGGTTCTAAATCCACTCATCAAATTGGTTTTGGCCATGTGTAGTTCATAGATTTTACATTATCTTTCCATTTTATTTAAATCGTCAAATAATGATGTCATCGCTGCATCATTATTATGTCATATATAATTTAATTTATTTAATATCTAAAAATTATAAAAAAAAATACTATGATGTAGTAAATCTTTTTAGCTTTCCAATGACTATTTATAATCAAAATTTGGACTTCTATTACCCCACTCAAAAATTATTTTAGTAAAAAAATATATTTTAGTGTAATTTTCACTTTAACATTAAATAAAAATATATTAATGTCATTTTCCAACTAAAGTGGCTCCATGGGGTCCCCAAGTTGACCCATGGCTTGTCTTGGTCGTCCATGACACAACAAATAGGTGTAGGACAAGTGTCATGGTGTTTTCACATTCTTATAATACCATTTTTACCTTAAACTACACTAATTACCTCTAATTGCGATTAATGAAAAAAAGATACTATTCACCAAAAAATTATTTTAATCTCATTGAACCACATTTTACTTCTTAATGAAAACCATATATGTCAGATTTTCAAAATTCAATACACATTAGTGGTAAACTTTCATTTAACTGAAAAATCAGTTTGCTTGATTACCACTTAGTGGTTTCACTATTCATCAAAAATTGAAGTGTTTCAGAAAATTACCAAAAATTCACCCTAAGCTATATTTGATATTCCGAATTCAAAAATGAAGTCCATTTTACAAAATTCAAAACATATAAGTCAAATTAATTAATTTAATAATTAATTCCCGCTGTCATGACAAATAGCATGTTTTTGTGAAACAATAAGTATCAAAAGATTGACACCAGTTTAAGTCCAATTTCAAAGTGAAATTGATTCCAATGACCACCATTGGATTAACTGGTAAAAATATTTTCTAATTTAACTTTAAAACCAATTAAAATAATAATCTAATCATATAAATAATTTAGATTAAAAAGAGGTTTTGAATTAAAACACAACATTTTACACTATTCATTAAAAAATGAACTTTATCGGAAAAATACCAAAAAATTACACAAAGTAAAATTTGATGTCCCGATTCATAATAAGAGTTTTATTTGTTCCAAAAGAATGTATAAGAGTGATCAAAACTATATTTAATGACGGTTCACCATTAAAAGGTGATAAGTGAACCTTTAGTGAAAATTAAAGTATATATGCCTAAAATTGAACTCTTTCCGTATTTTAAGCCTTTATCTTTTATTGGGTAAATGTATAAACATTTAAAAACATATCTAATCATATTTTATTTATTTCTATCCATTCCCTCCAGTACAACGGCTACTTGTTAACTAACATTTAAAATGATATTATTTTATTACTAGTGTGCTACGTATGTTTCAAAGAAACTCATCGTTGCGTATCGGGTACGCTATCGAACATAGCAACCCCTTTAAAATAAAATTAATATTTAATTCGTAAATATTAATAATTATGAAAATTATTTATTCTTTATTTACCTGGGATGTTACACATTAGGTATGAGATACCTCCCAAAAATGTATACTATTTGGTATATAAAGGAGTACTACTCCCCCTCTACTATAAAAAGGAACTTAACACTCCGACATCCCCACAACCCTCAAGAAAATTTTTATCCAACTAGATATTACCATATATCCCCTCAAAATAGAAGACTCACCTTCAGAATAAATCCATCCATGAAATCCCTTTGGTACAATGAAAAATGACTTACTCGAATAAGAGGTAAAATTATTCCTCATGATATTCTATATAACTTTCATAATAAAACCACTCAAATATTAAAATTACAAGATATAATAATATCCCAAGTATAAAAAATATACTAAGATATTTTTATATTGAGGGCTTTAAATTAAATTACACACACTTCCATCTAATGGGAAATGAACTTATGTTTTTTTTATGATGAACTACCGCCTCATGAAATGATAACAGTTCATTCTTCCTTTACCTCCAATCAAGGTTTGAATTATAATTGAAACACTATTTATAAATGATATAAATGATTTTTATTATTCCATTTCACTTTTTAAATTCTTTTATTTCACATACCTTTCAACTTACAATTTTTTTAAATACAATTAATTTTTTTGATTTGTGGACTATCACCCCCTTAAAGTGACATGATACGTCTACACACGACAAGTAATGTATTAAAAATGGGTTAAATTAAATATAAGTGACATAAATAAAATATATATGGTATTCATGAAAAAAATTCATTTATAGAAATATTATATATCACTTTCTTTATTACACATTCACACACAAAAAAACTGATAATGTTGTTTATCAACATGTGGACTACCATCACCTTGATGCGATGTGATTCATTTTACATCATATGAATTACATATATAGGTATATAAAATTAAATAATATGTTATATATGATATAATTATAATTATATAATGATAATTTTTAAGTTACTTTTTTTATAATGTTCATTGAAATATCGAAATGTTATTCATGCGCTTGTACGACCTATCATCTCCATGATTGTATTGTTCATTCATCATTAATAACCATATTTCATTATTTATTTTGAAATTTTAATTGATATATAAATTTTATTACCGTTTCATCATTTTTATTATGTATATGTTTATACATTTACCACTTTAACCATAGTTTACCTACTAAATTCATCTTTGTCACATAAAAAAAATACATTCAAAACACATGAGGTAAGCTTAATTGATTATATAGTTATTTAAAAAACATTAATAAGTTGAATAAATTTATTAATCAAGTAGGAAATTAAAATAAGTCTATTTTTTACCAATATAAATACACATGTGTTAATTCAGACTCAAGGTATGGGATTCTTGTCTCACTTTTTATTTCTGTGAGGCATGTTCCATTAAATCCACTTACTTCTTTTGGGTGGTGTATCTACTATACCTTTTGATATATTATATTATTAATAATTTTATCTTCCTAGTATTTAAATACAAAATTTAATTTAATTTATTAACAAGTCTTATGATTTAAAATGTTTCAAAGTTGTATGGACACTTTGGAATGTTTAATTATTATTATCCTCAAGAATAATTTTAATTAACACTCACTTATATTAGATGAAATTATATGACCATTGTTTAATAATAATATTAATTTTAATCTCCTTAATTTATTCAAAACCATTTACAATAATTATAACCATTTCTAAACTCTATGGTACTCAAATTGTTTTTGTAAAAAAATTTATGATAACATGGCATCATCCACTCTTTAGTCACATAACCTTTTATCTTACATGTGAAAAATTTATAATGATGTACCACGGTAGCCATATATATATAAATTTCATTCAATATGATTATAATGTTTCTTATGGTCGATATTGACACCACATTGATCATTATTATTGATTCTAATGAATCATAACTTTTCCATGTTTTCAAATTTTATAGTAAATATATTGATGGGTGGTAATTATTTTATTAATTACTCATACGCTTTTATTAATTCATCATTCCATTATTCACACCTATACTTATTGATGAAAATTAATTGATAATGCTTATGATTACCCTTATTGATAATTTTACCTTACCCTTAATCAGTTGTAATTTCTCCTGGGTTTAATTAATGATGTTTAACGAGTTATATATATTAAAAATATCACACAGATCTTGTTGATGATCTCTTGTGAAATAAGAAAATCTGGGTTAAATGGGGGAAATCTACATTTGAATACACATGATTGCAAGGTGATATGAATTTTTATGTAGAAATTTTTTCTTAATTATATTAAACCATAAATTTAAATGTCCACCATTTTTTATTGAACAATGATCTATATTTTATGATGTATTTTTTTATGGAAAATGTTGGGTCATAGTTATCTACCTCAAAGATTGAAATATAAATTTATGGATTCCATCACAGGATCTATGGTTCCATGATCTGGCTTATTATACTAAAATTATTAAATGAATTTTAAATTTGATGTTAATAGGTCAAAATTAAGTAAAAAATAAGATTTTATTTTTAGGTATAAATTATAAATTACTAATTTAATAACTAGTAACCATTGTAAATTATAAAATTGTATACGTTGAAAATATGTTCCTAAAGAGTTAAAAACATGCCTAAAAGTGTTTTTAGTTGAATGGTAGCAGATTTATTGACATTATTTCACCACCAATCCATTATTTCCTAATTATAGACATTTTATTTATGACTAAATTCTTTGTATTAATTTTTTGGGTATTTAGAAAGATTCCATCCCATTTCAGTTATAAAAGGGACATCTTAACATCTCTTCCGTGAAACTCGTAATTATTTTCTTTATAAAAAATATAGGTTTCTTCATTCCCATTTTTATCTTACCATTACAATTATATTTTTATCATCATTATAAGGGAACATTTGTGTTATTTATATAAAAAAAATTCAGTTGTAAAGAAATAATAATTAATCATCTTCCCACTATTCATGTAAAAAATGAAAGCATGTTTCATGCGTGTGTGCGGAGTACCGACTTTAAAAAGAAACTTGTTTTGTTTTCCTTTAACGCATAACATTTATAGTAAAAATGTTTAACTTATACATACATTATTATCTACATTACATGTTTATGTTTTCTATATAATAAAACATATCATTCCATTCTTCTGTTTTATAGAAAATAATATAATCATCTATGCATGCATATGGACAACTGCCTCTATTGAATGATATATTTTATTTTTTCCCTTTTCCAAAAGTAAAGGTAGAATTTAAAAATTATTTTAATAGTTAAATATGATTTTTATATCGCATTTGTGGTTTTTTTTGGAAAATTGAATGACATATTACATATAAAAACAACCAAAAATCACTATAAAATCAATCGTTTTAAACAAGAATACAAATAGGAGAATATTTTTATTCATAACATTTTATATTTTCATATCCATTAAATATAATTCTAATTCATTAAAACAATAATATATTACCATAATAAACATCGTACAAATATTATTTTTCTTTAGTATAATGATATTAAAACTAAATCACTTCATAATCATTCATTAAATCAGGGTATGTTAATGTTTGAGTCTGTTTAACCACCTACATGAACCGTACACTCAATTTCTATCACTAATGAAAATAGGAGAATAATTACTTTTATAATATGATATTAATTTTCAAATAAATATTCTTGTTTATTCTAGATTCTTAAATCAATATTTAATACATTAATTAAGAAAACACCCTCCAATCGTCATGAATAACTAAAATGTTATTATTATCAATTCAATCTTGAAGGAAAATTACCAAAATTGACATGGGAGATGATTAAAACAATATGGTTTATTAAAATTAATAAGTATTACTAATTTTAATTACTGTTTAATTATTAAATATTTAATAATAATTAATATAGAAACCATTGTTTTGATACTATTACTAACGATGAAATTATAAACCCATGGTGTGGGAAAATGTAATAAAACTAAAAAGTATTCATATAGAGATTGAATATATAATAATAGTATAATTGATAATGTATATGAGTAAATTATTTAATTTCTTTATTATGATAGTGATGTATGTGATACAAGAGTTCCTATATATGTTAGTGTATGTCATGGAAAGAGGTATTTGTTTTATATAAAAAATTCATCTATTTGAGACATGTTTTTTGTTCTATATAAAATTTATTTTTATCTTCTATATATAATACATATTCAAGATTTTATATCATGTGATTCATTTTATTAATTTTATTTGAACATTAATTTGAATCCATATCTTTTAAGATTGTTGATTCAATTGATACATAATCCATAAGTGGGTATTTTTTGTGTCAATTTTTTTAGACAATTACTGTATTCTCCACTCATTTCATTTTAGGTGGTGTATAAATTAAAATGGTATAATTTTCTATATATTCTTAATGAATATAATAGGATTTAAAATTTTATAATATTATTCATCTCTTATTTTTTTATTCAAGAGTTACAAAAATCATTATAAAACTAAATCATCCATATTGTGGAAAACCCGTCTTATGTTCTAGTAAAGTAAATGTGTCAGTAGTTTCATGGAAAATAAATCCCCATATAGATACTATAACATGGATGTGGCTATAGAACTGATTCAACTAGGATTAATCACCTCAAAAAGGGTCGGTTCAGCATTGTGACCATCAATACTCTAAATCAAGATATGTGGTCATAAGACAACACACCTGGCTGGACACCCCCATGGGATTTTCATTAAGAAATTAAAACACTCATTATTAACTAATGAATGATTTTTCATTCCATTTCCATTATTTCATATTTATTAATATTATTTAACCTAACATATTATCTTCCATGGATAACCTATCACATTGAAATTACCCCAACCTCAATGATTAATTGATAAGGGAACATCCATTTACATTAATGATACATAAAATATTTTAATTTTATAAAGATATATAATCCTTGAAATAAAAATTAATCGATTGAATGGAGAAATAATTTTTCCCCATATTTTTCATCATAAAGATCACCGTGTTTTAATTTTTCTGAAGGTTCCTTTGAGAATTGAATGAAATGACTTGTTAACTCTTCAAATGAATAAATTAGACCTAATATAGTTATAGGAGGGGATAATAATTATATATAACCTCTATAAAATTTTATAAATAATGAGAGAAAATATATTTGTATTTACTCAATCATATCCCCATATCAGTATTATGAATTGGAATGTTTTTATGTATGAAATTATGCATTCCATTAGGATGATATCTATGATTGTTGTTATGAATGTTTTAATTTTTTCATGGGATATAATATTCATTTGGTTTTAATTGATCATGAATTCATGTTGTTTATTTATTCCTATCACATCACATATTCCATGCCTCTTGTGTATATTAAACCTTAGAGAGCACCGCTTATCACTTTTATTTTTTTCTTTCTCTATGGAACCCAGATGATAATTATGATTAATTATCATGGATATGATTTAAGGGATAATAATGTAATTGTAGTGTGTTCATGTATTATATTAAGTTTTCAGATTTCAAGTATGTATGTATCATGTTTCCCTTGGCTACAATGTTGTTGTATACTTTAAGAACACTTTTATTCTATAGTGAAAATTTAATATAACTACCAGCTCCAAATTTTTTGAGTCGGGGTAGTAAAATTTTGTATAAAACTATGTTTAGTAGAAATTTTGGAGCCTTTAAATGGATAAAACTAGTTAGATAGAACTTGTACTATGAAAATCCCAAAAAATATTTATAGGATACATAGTATAAAACATAATAGGAATATCATATTACAATTCAATATCATGAGTTAATTATGTGTATCCCATTGTATTTATATGGTTACTATAGAGATGAATGGGGACCATGTAATCACATGTATTCATTATCAGGATTTCCACCCCCTGAAAAATTCAATGACACTATAGTTGGGGACAATGATATCATAACAACATTTAGGTATTTTACCAAGGTTTTGATAAATAATATTTCCCTGATAGTAAGATATAATAATCTATAATATGGTGTAACTATGTTAAACTACATTATACAAAAAAAACCCCAAAATTCAAAAGAACTACTTATCCATTGGTTAATGAACACTTTACCAAATCCCTATATAATATATTTCTTACATTATGATGTAATGAAGAGGTAAAAATTCATCATAGAGGTCTATTTTATAATAATAAATGTTGACTATTATTGTTTGCTAATTCAAAACACTAATGAGAAAGATGATATAAATCACATTGAATGAGTAAATTTTAAAGGGTTATTATTTGAGAAGTAATTTACTAGTAATATAAGTGACAAAATGGAAATTCATACACTCAATCTTTAAGTAATGTTGGAGGAAAGTTTTGTTGAGTGTGGGGTTAATTTTACAAGCTTATATATATATGTGGTATATACTATGTATTTAGACTAAAAATAAATATTTATCATTTCATTGATAGGTTAAATCAATGACTTTAATTTGATTTTGTTTCCATGATATTTTAATTTTTTGATGATATAGACTAAATATCCATTGAGATAGAAAAGGAGTTCTATATGATGTATGTATTCAAGGTAAATTGGGAGTTGAAGTATCTAGTTGGGAATCATATGAATAAAAATTTATCAATGGGGAAGAATAAATGTATAGGATTTACCACATGTGATAATTCTGGGATGAAACATCCTTGAGATTGTTGGATGGGAATAAGAGTTTATTATATGATTGATGAAAAAACCATAATTCTTGTGAGTGAAATATCAACGAAAATTTTGTTCATGCTCAATGCTTTAACTGTATGGGGGAGACATTATGCAATCGAATATCTTAAATTTAAACGGAATTTAGCTCAAAAAAGGCCAAGAATGAATGGAAAAACTTATGAGATACAAAACTCACATTGAAGTCCCAAATAAGATAGTTCTCATACACTTAATCAAAGGAAAAGAGTTAGATAATTATTAATTTTATTCTAGAAATTATTAATTTTTTATATCTGTTATTTTTAAGATAAATATTAAATATTAACCCATTACAAAAATAATGGAATTATTTGTTAAGACACCTAGTGGAATTATTATATCAATAATGATATGATTATTAGTTCCAGTTATGATGCATTGACATACCCCCAGTTTCAAAAATGGTTATTAAATACATATTTGTCACTAAAATTGTACTATATATGAATTGGATTAGAAGTTATAATTAAAAAAATCCAAGAGGAGGATAGTATGATTAATCAAGGTGATATGGGATAGATTTTATTTATTGGGAAGTCTTCATCATATAAATATTTTCTAGACCCTCCCTTAGTAACTGTCCTTAATGAAATTATTGAGAGAGAGAGAGAGGATGATCCATGGTGATATATGGATATGTAAAATATACTAATAATAGAGGATATAGAATTGGTAAAAAAATCATTAATTTTTTCCAGAAGTATTATCAAACCATCCAACTAATCATTATGATTAGTTTCCAATGAAACTAATTCTTTATGGAAAATCTATATGAAAATTCCCAATATAATGGAATAATAGAGTTTTTGAACATCAATAAATAGCTACATCAATTTTGGGATATGTTATTTATATTTCTATGTGTTTCACTATGGGAATCGTTAATTTTAATTTTGAAAAGGGATCCACCCATTATTTTTTCATTGATTATATGGAGATAAAATCAATCTAGATTATGAATAATTATCCCTTACCATGAATTTATGAATTATTTTATCCACATCATGTAGGAACTATATTTCAAATATCATCATTATCTCTAGTTTAACCTCATAAAAGGGAGAATAATGATGATATACTAAATGAAAAATTTCAAAAAAAGGTGTGAACATTATGTCTTTACAGTAACTCCCATTATATTAACTAATTCACCACTAGTTATTATTGATTTGATGAATAGAGTAATCAAGGATTATGTTGACAACTCTATGGTAGTATTCATTGATTATATCAGGATATAATCTAATATATTTGAAGAAAATGATGGTGATCTAAAAAATATTCTAGAGACCATTAGAAA
The DNA here is from genome assembly GCA_963277665.1 of Viscum album. Taxonomy (NCBI): domain Eukaryota; kingdom Viridiplantae; phylum Streptophyta; class Magnoliopsida; order Santalales; family Viscaceae; genus Viscum; species Viscum album. The sequence goes on from OY728127.1 coordinate 598,001,016, forward strand.
AAGATAATTTTATTAGAAATGTTGTAAGAATGATTGTTTTCTCAATTTGAATTTTATTTTCGTGGTCATTTTTCCTCCAAGGATTATATATATATTGATCATTAAAAATATTAATTTATAGCATATTATACAGTAATGAACAAAATTGATATTCCATTTTTATTAGGTTTACCATTCTTCTATTGGTGGTTTTCTCAATATCTCTTTAGGTTTTACACTTTTTTCATGTTAATTTGGAAATGGATTAAACTCAAAATATAAAGGGAAATGTGGAATGTTTTGAAGAGATGAATATGATAATGATTAATTAAATTGTATTGAATTTTTCATCATGTATGGATGTATTTTTAATATATGGTGATGTATCAATCAAAGAACAAGGTTTAATCCTTATATTTATTGAATGGGTGGTTTCTTATGAATCAAGGAAAATAAGATCCATTAATAGAACCATCCATTTAATGACCTTGAGTTAGAATTTGTAATAATTTATTTGAAAATATGAATACAATGAAATTATAGTGAAAGATAATATATATTTATATAGACAAAAAGATATTAAATTTTATCTTTTCTAAAAAGGAGCTCAAAATGAAGAAAATTAAGAAGTCAGGATAACTTAGGGAATTTGATTACCCAATACACTATCACATTTAGAATGAAAAAAAGGTGTTTGATTTATTTAGTATGAGGGGTCATGGAATTATGACCATGATGATTATTAATAGGGTTATTATATATAGATGTCTATTAATAATCAATATGGTGATTTTTATACTTGGGAATATATCATTAATTTTAAAATAAATTTTGAATCCATCCACACTAGAAAAGATACAAAAGACCTAGTAGGATGAAAATGACATATAAACAACAATTAACGATGTATGTGATGGGAAATGGATAGAAATCATTTATATAGTTAGATAGTTGATGTTTTGATATAGGATACATGTTTCATTAGTACAAGATTTAAAGAGGGAAATACTATATGAGGCACATTGGTTAATATTCATTATACAACCTAGTAGGACAAATACATATATGGATTGAAGAGAATAGTTTTGTTGGGCTGGTATGAAGTAAGAAATTGATGATTATATGTCCATATGTTTAAAAATATACTAGGTAATGGCTTTAATAAAAAATCATAAGGGATTCATGTAACCTTTTACGATATGTATATGGAAGTGGGAAAATATTATAATGGAATTTTTCTTTATAATTCATAATACTTTGGGGTAGAGTGATACTATATGAGTCATTATAGACATTATACAAATTATACTCATTTAATATAAATAATATATGATTTATAAATTTACTGAGTTTCCTAACTCTATAATGATGAAATCATAAAGCATCAGGGGGTGTCTCTATCAATTTCATCATATCACAACCCTTAGTTAATATAAAAATTATGTAATAGTCTTTAATTTGATATTGACACTAAGATTCATTTAATAACCACTTATCATTCCCAAAAAATTGAGAAGTCTAAAGAGTCTATCTAGATAGTGGATGTAATATGATATCATGATATTGCACCTTTAATGGTATGTGAGTATAACATACACCATTGATAGAATAAAAAATCAATAACAGATTTAATTCATGAATCCTGATATATCTATATAATCAACTATATGGTAAGAGTTTTATTACTCTAACCAATTGAGAATAAGTTTGACAGAGAAATCCTGATGGCCTAGATCTTTTTAAGGAGTTCATTATTATTGTAAGGACTAATCAGGTTAATTTTAAAGCATCGCATAACATAAAAAATATTTATGATGATAATTAAAGAAAAGAGTAGAATTATAAGTGGCGGACCAAGTATGTTTACATGATTCCCCAAGGAGGGGAGTTGAAAAATTTGTGAACAATTGGAATTTAAACCCCAGGTATATTATTCCTTTTGAAATATTATAATTAATTGGAGGTCTAGCGTGTCAATTGTATTTCCCCCAAGAATTTCTAAAGTACATTATGTTTGCCATGTTTTATTATTGAGTATTTACATAACATCTGTGATCACATATAATTGAATATAATTGGATCCTAACATACCTTATAATTGGATCCCATCGTGTCTTGACACTATAGATCATGTATTGTAGAATAGGAAAAATCTAATATGGAAATTCCTTTGGAAAGACTAAAAACTAGATTTGGAAACTTTGGAGAATTAATAATATATGGGGAAAGAATATTGAAATTTGTAAAATTTTTGATATATTCCCAAAATTTTAAATTTGAAAATATTTAGGGGGGGATTGTTATAAGGCCCCAGCCTTAAACCTTACTTAATCTTGAGTTAATACAAGATTACACATTGAAGATCTTTTCAGGTTTATAGTTTTAGAGAATTAGATTATAAACTTGTATTACATTCCACATTTAAACAAAGTGGTTACATAAAAGATAGTATTCATTTTTTCCCATCAACGGAAACATATTTAAAATAAAACATGGATTCTTTCTTGACACTTCCTTGACACTATCATCATATCATGTACCTTTCCCTTGACCTGTGAAAAACATTTCAAAAACTTGGGATGAGCATAAAAAGCTCAGTAAGGGATATAAAAGTATATGGAACGGAAACATGAGTACATGTACACATAAGAATCAATGAAATCATACTTTACTCATAAAACATAAGCACTTTAACTTACCTCATAAAATCATGAATAAATCATAGAAATCATAATACATAAAGGTAACTTGAGGCATTCATAACATTCTTACGTAGGGAGTAACCCTCTTGGTTACGTTTGGAATACCCACCACAGTATATTCCCTAAATATCTTCGGATAAACCTTAAGGTTTCACTACTTCACGTTACCCAATGCATTTGAGAGCTATATCGGGCTCACCCGCCCTTAGTTTATCACGGAACCACCCGTCTTCATAACAATCCCTAAGAACCATAACATAATCTTATCACATAAAACATACATAAAGGAAACATAACATTTCCACCTTTCAATAACAAGATATCAATACAACAGATTGATATAAAAATACTATGAAAACCATTTTCAATACCAAAATAAAATAAAAGTAAAACAAGGTATTTATTTTTCTTTTAAAAAGAAGGTATGGCTTGTAGAGGAAGCCGAAACTCAAATAATGGTCACTGCGGCGGAGAAGTCATTGTTGTCGCATACGTATGACAAAAACATTCCCTTTTGTCGTTTAGTAAACACTTCATATAAAAAAGATTTCTTTTGAATAAATGTAAAAGTCAAAGGGGTTTATACACCGTATAAAATAAAGTTGTGTATAAAACAAAATATGCCTCAATGAAAGGATATTGAGACAAAGTCCAATACAAAGACGGTATCTTTGGATTAAGGATAAATCAATTACATAATTATGTGTGACAAATGAATACATGAAATATAGGTGGATATTAAGTGTAAAACAATCAGAGGTTATTCACACATATTCATATAATGACATATTCAATGAGTACAAGTTTATCCCAAAGAATCAAATTTGGGTTAAGAAGTTCCCTTGCAAAAATTTGACAGCCTAACGGCATCACTAAAAAATTCAGAAAATTAGTTGATGAGAGATAAAAAAGGGTATCTCATCACATGGAAATAAAATTTAAATCAATAAGGATATATAAGAACATATCCCAACATAATAGTATGTGAATTAAAAGACATAACAAAAGAAGTCTTTTAAAAAGAGGAGGGTGAAAGGTTCCCTTACCGACATGGGTATCTTTCGAGACATGCACCCCGTGAAAGAAGGACAATAAAACATTGATGAAAATATTCATAAATGAAATTATATTAAACAATGTATAAAATAATGTACAGTACATACACCACTCAAAGGAAATTGTGGAAAATGTATCATAAATCTCACGGGAATAAAAGTGAGAAGAAAAATCCCTTACGAAAACTCGGCAGCCTAACGGCGCCACTTAAAACATCCAAAATGGATTGATGAGAGAAAATAGGGTCTCTAATCATATTAACATAATGTTTACAGAAAGAGGAATATAAAAGAACATCCCCCAACCTAACAAATAGGAGCTTAAAAGAAGTGACATAAAGGAGAGTGCTTAAAATGAAAGAGAGAGGTTAGATCTCTTACGAAAATTCGGCGGCACCACTCAAAACATCCAAAATGGATTGATGAGAGAGAATAGGTTCTCTCATCATATTAACATAAAAATTACAGTAATAGTAATATAAAATAACATCCCAATAACAATAAATATGAGCGTTAAAAATAATGACATGAAAGAGTGTACTTAAAAAGAAAGAGAGGAGTATGATCCCTTACCTCAAGTCCATCTTGTCTTGTTCGTTTCTTTATATTCCTGAATAATAAACTTTGGTCAATTTATAATTTCTTAAGGACCTACTATAAATATTATTATTCAGTTCATATCACATATTTTCATGTTATAATAATTGGTTAATAATATGAGTTCATATCAGACGTTTTTGTCGATGTTTGGTACATGAGTCAAAAATGAACTTGTTTGAAAAATGATTGTCCATGTAGTTATAAGTAAATATTTTCCAGAATAGTATTAATGATTAAAATATCATATATATCAAGTACATATTCATTTTATACTATTCCATATCATTTGGAGATAAAAAACGAAAAGCACTGTTCATGGAGACGGTAGGCCGTACGTACGCATGAACGCTACTTTCTTCTTTTTGTCATATTAATGGAATTAAAAATTAATGATATATATATATATATTATAAATACATTATAATATATATGTTATATAGGTCACATATGTTCATTAATTTCATTCTTTATACATTCCATGTATTGCATGTACGAGTCACATCACTTGAGGGGGCGGTAGTCCACACTTTCTCATATGAAATTATCGCATTTACACAACATGAAAAGAATAAAGTTATGGTTTAAATATAAAATACAGAAGCATATAGTAAACATATATACCATATATATCATATATAAAATACAGTGACATCATAATGTCCACCTTTAAAGGTGTTAAATGAATATTGAACAATCATCGTTTCGTGAGGCAGAAAATCGACAACCACAGAAACAGTATGTTCTTTAACCATTAGACGAAGGTGTGTGTAATTTTAGCTCTAATAATTCTTATAAAAACATCCTAGTATATTTACGATACTGGATTTGTTACAAAATAAATGAATAAATAGAGTTTAGGGTGTTGGAGAAGCTAAATAAAACAAAAGGACACAAGGGAAGACATTACCTTAAAATCGGGTAACTCCCTTTGGTTTGAGATCAAAGGCTTCCTTGGAAAGACTTCTCCCCAAATTGAGGCTTCAAAAAGTTATAGAGGGATGTTTAGAGACAAAATGGTCAGGGTTTGGCCGAGCCAAAGGCTTTGGAAGTGTGGGTAAGGAGGTAGAGGTGGGGGCCTTTTATAAGAGGAGAGGAGGGGCACTCTTGGAAAGTAAAGAAATGTTACTTTATTTTAGAATGAGTTTCGGATTTTAATGGTCCCAAGTTGATGTGTTTCGAGGATAATGTGATTAGGGTTGGAAATCAACCCATCCAATAGGTTTTGGACATGTGTAGGTCTTAGATTTTACATTATCTTTCCATTTTATTTAAATCATTAAATAATGAGGTCATCGCTGCATCATCATGATGTCATAAATAATTTAATTTATTTAATGTCTAGAAATTTTAAAAAAACTAATATGATGTAGGAAATAGTTTTATCTTTCCAATGACTATTTATAGTCAAACATATGACTTGTATAACCCCATGTCAAAAAATGTTAGTAAAACATCTCATGTTTGTGTCATTTTTTACTTTAACAATAAATAAAAAGGTATTTATGTCATTTTCCAACCAAAGTGGCTCCATGGGGTCCCCAAGTTGACCCATGGATTTTCTTGGTCAGAAATGACACATCCAATGAGGGTAGTACATGTTTCTAGGTCATTTCATTTTATTAAAACATTATTCTTACCTTAAACTACACTAATTACCTCTAATCGCGATTAAAAACTTAATAAGTTACTATTCACCAAAAAAATTTATTCTAATCCCATTGAACCACATTTTAATTCTTAATTACAACCATGTATGTTGGATTTTCTAAATTCAAAACACAAAGATGGAAAATTTTCATTTAAACGGAAAATCAGTTTTTATAAGTACCACTTAGTGGTTTCACTATTCATCAAAAATTAAAGTTTTTCAGAAAATTACCAAAAATTCACCCTAAGCTATATTTGATATTCCGAATTCAAAAATGATGTCTATTTTAAAAAATTAAAAACATATAAGTTTCATTAATTAATTTAATAATTAATTCCCGCTGTCAAAACAAATAGCGTGTTTTTATGAAACAAAATGTATCAAAAGATTGACACTAGTTTAAGTCCGATTTCAAAGTGAAATTAATTCCAACGACCACTATTGGATTAAATGGTAAAAATATATTCTAATTTCACTTTAAAACCAATTCAAAAGATAATATAATCATATAAATAAATTAGATTAAAAATAGGTTTTGAATTAAAATACAACATTTTTCACTATTCATTAAAAATTGAACTTTTTCGGAAAAATACCAAAAATTTACACAAAGTAAATTCTGATGTCCTGATTCTAAAGAAGAATTTTATTTTTTCAAATATAACACATAAAATGTTCAAAAAGTGGATTTAAAAGAGGTTCGTCATCAAAAGGCGGTTAATCGACCTTTTAAAGAATATTAGAATGTTTACGCTTAAAATTGGATTCATATTCATTTTTAATCCTCTAAAATTTATTGTAAAAAGAAAAAATATTTGGAAAACATATATAATCATTTTGTAGTTAGTTCTGTTCATTCCAGCCATTACAACGGCTAGGCGTTTACTACTATTTAAAATAATATTATTTTATTATTAGAGTGCAACGTAAGATTACCAAGAAACTCGTTATTGCGTGTTGGGTATGCCGTCGAGCATAGCGTCCCCTTTAAAGTCATATTAATATTTTATTCACAAATATGGATAAATATCAAAATGTCATACTCTTTATTTACCTGGGGTGTTACATCCTTCACCCCTTTTGGGAATTGCGTCCTCTCAATTTTAAAATTGATCTTGGAAACATCCTTGAAAGTCCCACATCAGAACAAGAGTAGGTAAAACAATCATTTTAAAATAAAGGAAGATAAGTACAGAGGTCACCCGAGTTAACCCATACTAGGATTCCATGTAGGAAAACATGGACATGGAGGAGAAAACATAGGGTCATGTTCTGATGGAGAGTGATAGAAAACATGTTTAGGAGAAAGTTAACCACAAGAAAATCACACAACTTGTGATGGGTTAAACGGCATTCGATTCCCCAGTAGGAAAAGTTAATAGACATCATTTTTGTTTTAAGTTACTTTTTATTGAGGAATTTATTCATAAGGAACATAATCACTTATCATGTTGACTTTCAACTTTTATTAGATTCCTTACACAAACTCATATTTTCTCCAAAAGATGAGTATTTAGGAAGACTTGTTCACATTAAGAGTACTATAATCAACTTATATAGAATCACCTAATCCACAAAAGAGAACTATATACTTCCCATGTCTTTAGAATTTAACCAAAACCAAAACCGAAAAGGTTTTTACAAGATCAGATAATCTAGAAAAGGATAACCCTTTATAAAAAGAAAATCTATTCTTAATCTCCAAAATTTGTCCAACAAAACCCAAAGTTCAATGAGGACCATTCGATAAACAATTTGTCCATAAAATTCTTCAATGTAAACCAAACTAAGATTGAAATCCAAATATTTGAAGGTTTTAGTCACATAGTCTTCCAAGTTAAATCATAACATTTATCTCCAAACAACATCAGTTTCTCTTAATGACTCGTATTGAAAAGTAATTAACCTAATCACATATCCTCCATGATAGGTTAATAAATTTCCATAGATAACCCAAAATAAACTTACTCTTAATTCATAAAATCATCTAACTAAAAAGAATCAGTCAAACTAACCAGGGACTTCACGTAGTCCAGTGGTAGGCGATAAATACCAGTCGCACATTGGTTGTGGGTTCGATTCCCGTAGCTTTGTCCAACGCGACGGGTTGTCACACGGTCTACGTGTTGTCCTTTTTCCAAAACTATATAATTCTTAAAACATTCCCCAAAATGAGATAAAATCATCAAAAATAATCATAACATATTTTAAACTCAAGTTTATCTCATGCCTTTCATTTTTCATCATAACATATAATAACCCATAATTACCTCAAAAGTAAGGATCATATAAACTCAAATGGTTACCTTTATAATTATTACCTGAACTTCCACATCGATTGGTCATCTCGTACATGATGCATTACTGAACATACCAAGGTTCAAGTGGTTGATCATGACTCCTTGATAGTTGGTTTAGAACAACCATGAGTTTCCTCATTGAATCCCCCATTTTATCTAGTATCCTAATTAGAGAACCACCACAGTTTCCTTCAAACCTGTTGTCTCTTTGGTGCCAGCTAGATCCATCCATTCACTAAAAATAGAAATGTCAGTGTGAGTATATCAACAAAACCATCATGTACTAATGAGGAAGGTAAACACTAAGATATACTTACTCATTCACTTTATCTAAAACTAGGAATCTTTATGAAATCTTATCCATTATGGTACTGTCACTTATGCTTAGAGAATACCCTAACCTCTAAAGTTATCTAAACCAACCTCTGATACCAACTATAAGGCCCCAGCCTTAAACCTTACTTAATCTTGAGTTAATACAAGATTACACATTTAGGATCTTTTCAGGTTTAGAGTTTTAGAGAATTAGATCATAAACTTGCATTACATTCCACATTTAAACAAAGTGGTTACATAAAAGATAGTATTCATTTTTTTCCCATCAACGGAAACATATTTAAAATAAAACATGGATTCTTTCTTGACACTTCCTTGACACTATCATCATATCATGTACCTTTCCCTTGACCTGTGAAAAACATTTCAAAAACTTGGGATGAGCATAAAAAGCTCAGTAAGGGATATAAAAATATATGGAAAGGAAACATGAGTACATGTACACATAAGAATCAATGAAATCATACTTTACTCATAAAACAAAATCACTTTAACATACCTCATCAAATCATGAATAAATCATATAAATCATAAGACATAAAGGTAACTTGAGGCATTTATAACATTCTTACGTAGGGAGTAACCCTCTTGGTTACGTTTGGAATACCCACCACAGTATATTCCCTAAATCTCTTCAGAGAAAACTTAACGTTTCACTCCTTCACATTACCCAATGCATTGGAGAACTATATCGGGCTCACCCTCCCTTAGTTTATCATGGAACCACCCGTCTTCATAACAATGCCCAAGAACCATAACATACTCGTATCACATAAAACATACATAAAGGAAACATAACATTTCCACCTTTCAATAAAAAGATATCAATACAACACATTGATATAAAAACACTATGAAAACCATTTTTAGTACCAAAATAAAAGAAAATTAAAACATGGTATTTATTTTTCTTTTAAAAATAAGGTATGGCTTGTAGAGGAATCTGAAACTCAAATAATGGTCACGGCGGCGGAGAAGTCGTTGTCGCCGCATACGTATGACAAAAACATTCCCTTTTGTCGTTTAGTAAACACTTCATATAAAAACTATTCCTTTTGAATAAACGTAAAATTAAAAGGGGTTTATACACCGTATAAAAGAAAGTTGTGTATAAAAAAAATATGCCTCAATGAAAGGAGATTGAGACGAAGTCCCATACAAAGACGGTATCCTTGGATTAAGGATAAATCAATTACATAATTATGTGTGACAAATGAATACACGAAATATAGGTGGATATTAAGTGTAAAACAATCAGAGGTTATTCACACATATTCATAGAACGACATATTCAAGGAGTATAAGTTTATCCCAAAGAATCAAATTTGGGTTAAGAAGTTCTCTTGCAAAAATCTGAGAGCCTAACGGCGTCACTACAAAATTCAGAAAATGAGTTAATGAGAGATAAAAAAGGGTATCTCATCACATGGACATAAAATTTAAATCAATAAGGATATATAAGAACATATCCCAACATAATAGTATGTGAATTAAAAGACATAACAAAAGAAGTCTTTTAAAAAGAGGAGGGTGAAAGGTTCCCTTACCGACATGGGTATCGTTCGAGACATGCACCCCGTGAAAGAAGGACAATAAAACATTGATGTAAATACTCATAAATGAAATTTTATTACACAATGAGTAAAATAATGGACATTACATACACCACTCAAAGGAGATTGTGGCAAATGTAGCATAAATCTCACGGGAATAAAAGTGAGATGAAAATCCCTTACAAAAACTCGGCAGCCTAACAGCGCCACTTAAAACATCCAAAATGGATTGATGAGAGAAAATAGGGTCTCTCATAATATTAACATAAAGCTTAAATAAAGAGTAATATAAAAGAACATCCCCCAACATAACAAACATGGATCTTAAAAGAAGTGACATAAAAGAGAGTACTTAAAAAGAAAGAGAGAGCTAAGATCTCTTACAAAAATTCGGTGGCGCCACTCAAAACTTCCAAAATGTATTGATGAGAGAGAATATGGTCTCTCATCATATTAACATAAAAATTACAGTAAGATTAATATAAAATAACATCCCAATAACAAGAAAGATGATCTTTAAAAATAATGACATAAAAGAGTGTACTTAAAAAGAAAGAGAGGAGTAGGATCCCTTACCTCAAGTCCAACATGTCTTGTTCGTTTCTTTATATTCCTGAATAATAAACTTTGGTCAATTTATAATTGCATAAGGACCTCCTATGAAGACTATTATTCAGTTCAATTTACATATTTTAATTTTATAATATTTGGTTAATAATATGATTTCATATCAGACGTTTTTGTCGATGTTTGGTACATGAGTCAAAAATGAACTTGTTTGAAAAATGATTGTCCATGTAGTTATAAGTAAATAATTTCCAGAATATTATTAATGATTAAAATATCATATATATCCATTACATATTCATTTTATACTATTCCATATCATTTGGAGATAAAAAGCGAAAAGCACCGTTCATGGAGACGGTAGGTCGTACGTACGCATGAGCGCTACTTTCATTTTTTTGTCATAATAATAGAATTAAAAATAAATGATATATATATATATTATAATTACAGTATAATATATATGTTATATAGGTCACATATGTTCATTAATTTCATTCTTTATGCATTCCATGTATTGCATGTACGAGTCACATCACTTGAGGGAGCGGTAGTCCACACTTCCTCATATGAAATTATCGCATTTACACAACATGAAAAGAATAAAGGTATGGTTTAAATATAAAATACATAAGCATATAGTAAACATAAATAAAATATATATAATATATAAAATACAGTTACATCATAATGTCCACCTTTAAAGGTGTTAAAAGAATATTGAACAATCATCGTTTCGTGAGGCAGAAAATCGCCAACCACAGAAACATTATGTTCTTTAACCATTAGATGAAGGTGTTTGTAAGTGTAGCTCGAATTCTTCTTATAAAATCATCCTAGTATATTGAAGATACTGTATTTGTTACAAAAGAAATGAATAAAAAGAGTTTATGTGGTTGGAGAAGCAAAATAAAACAAAAGGACACAAGTGAAGACATTACCTTAAAATCAGGTAACTCCCTTTGGTTTGAGCTCAAAGGCTTCTGTGGGAAGATTTCTGCCCAAATTGAGGCTTCAAGGAGTTAGAGAGGAATTTTTAGAGACAAAATTGGCAGGGTTTGGCCGAGCCAAAGGCTTTGGAAGTGTGGGTATGGAGGTAGAGGTGGGGGCCTTTTATAAGAGGAGAGGAGGGGCACTCTTGGAAAGTAAAAAAATGTTACTTTATTTTAGAATTCGTTTCGGATTTTAATGGTCCCACATTGATGTTTTTAGAGGATAAGGTGATAAGGGTTCTAAATCAACCCATCCAATAGGTTTTGGAAATTTGTAGGTCTTAGATTTTACATTATCTTTCCATTTTATTTAAATCGTTAAATAATGAGGTCATCGCTGCATCATCATGATGTCATAAATAATTTAATTTATATAATGTCTAAAAATTATAAAAAAACTACTATGATGTAGTAAATCGTTTTATCTTTCCAATGACTATGTATAGTCAAAAATATGAATTGTATAACCCCATGTAAAAATTGTTTTAGTAAAACATCTCATATTTGTGTCATTTTTACTTTAACATTAAATAAAAAGGTATTTATGTCATTTTCCAACCGAAGTTGCTCCATGGGGTCCCCAAGTTGACCCATAGATTGTATTGGTCGGCCATGACACATACAATGAGGTTAGGACATGTGTATAGGTCATTTCATTTTATTAAAACATTATTCTTACCTTAAACTACACTAATTACCTCTAATAGTGATTAAAAACTTAATAAGTTACTATTCACCAAAAAAATTATTCTAATCATATTGAACCACATTTTACTTCTAAATTAAAACCATGTATGTTTGATTTTTGAAATTAAAAACACAAAGATGGAAAAAATTTCATTTAAACGGAAAATCAGTTTTTATAAGTACCACTTAGTGGTTTCACTATTCATCAAAAATTGATGTTTTTCAGAAAATTACCAAAAATTCACACTAAGCTATATTTGATATTCCAAATTCAAAAATTATGTCTATTTTAAAATATTCAAAACATATAAGTTTCATTAATTAATTTAATAATTAATTCTCACTGTCAAAACAAATAGCATGTTTTTATGAAACAAAATGTATCAAAAGATTGACACTAGTTTAAGTCCAATTTCAAAGTGAAATTAATTCCAACGACCACTATTGGATTAAATGGTAAAAATATATTCTAATTTCACTTTAAAACCAATTCAAATGATAATCTAATCATATAAATAAATTATATTGAAAAGAGGTTTTGAATTAAAATACATCATTTTACACTATTTATTAAAAATTGAACTTTTTCGGAAAAATACCAAAAATTTACACAAAGTAAATTTTGATATCCCGATTCTAAAGAAGAATTTTATTTTTTCAAATATAACACATAAAATTTTCAAAAAGTGTATTTAAAAGAGGTTCTCCATCAAAAGGCGATTAATCGACCTTTTAAAGAATATTAGAATGTTTACGCTTAAAATTGAATTCATTCGCATTTTTAATCCTCTATCATTTATTGTAAAAAGTAAAAATATTTGACAAACATATATAATCATTTTTTAGTTATTTCTATTCATTCCCTCCATTATAACGGCTAGGCGTTAATTACTATTTAAAATAATATTATTTTATTATTAGAGTGCAACGTAAGATTCCCAAGAAACACGTTGTTGCGTGTTGGGTACGCCATCGAGCATAGCGTCCCCTTTAAAGTAATATTAATATTTTATTCACAAATATGGATAAATGTGAAAATTTCATACTCTTTATTTACCTGGGGTGTTACAATTGTAATACCCAATACCTAATTCTAGTAGTAAACACTATATCTAGAACTATAATATAATGCACACTCTAATATTTCCTTATTCATTAGTATATTAAAATGATAAATTTATAAATTTTATTATTTTATTTTTAAAAACTAAAAATAATTTTTTAATTAATAATAATGATATTATATTAAGAGAAAATTTTATGATTTTTACCAAAAGATTGATTTTATGAAGAATAGGGGCTAAGACCATTTTTGTTAAAACCATGACATTTTCTACATCATTATGATGTAAGGAAAAAATAAAACTAATAAAAAAATATTATGAAAAAATATATTTTACATATAACATAATAGATTTTCTAATATTAGGTTTAACCTAAAAACTTATATTTAATATTTTAAAACATATTTCATGTTTTTCACTAACTTTTTTAAATGAATTATACATTTTATATTTAAAAATAAATTATATCACTTTTATAAATTTAATATTATTTAATTTTATTAAATATTTGAATCAATATTTCAAAATTATATAAAAAGGATAATTCTATTTTTAGAAAAAAATATAAAATTACTATAGTAAACAAGGTTATACTATAAAATTTTAAATGACAAAAGTTGAATATACAAAGTCAGAGACTAGAAAACAAGTTTTATATTTATTGTTATAGTATTTAATGGCCATATATTTTCACTTATATATTATTTCTGAATTTTTTATATATTTTCCTTAAGGATTACTTCAAATTATTTAAATTTTGTCGGTGTTTACAAAATATCAAACATTTTTTACTTATAAAAGGGGCCTCTGTCCAGCCATTCAAAACTACTCACAAAAAATTTCATTCCTACTAAAACCGTACCCTCTTTATTTCCAATTTAATATTATCCTAATTCCATTATCATTTTCAAAATATTTTATAGTATTCCCTATATATCTAGGGGATCCTCTATGGAAATCTCAAAGTTCTCAACATGAGTAATCCTTATTACAAAACATCTTTCCAGTATATTTTACTTTTACTATTTTAATTTTCTTTTACCTATGGGTGACATTAGAATTATTTAATTAATAAATTTTATTATGTTAATGTAATAAAAAATATCCACATTTACCATTTTTATTAATAAAAATAAATGCATGAATAGTGTGTATGTGCAAACTACCATCTCCACAATGAAACATATTTCATCTTCCATAACTACCTAAAATTGTTAGTAAAATGTGTATGATTATAAATTAATAATAAAATATGTGAAAATTTTATTTTAATAATATAATAAACCACATTAATCCTTTAATCCATGGTATAGAAAATGATATCACCATTTATACAAATGTGCAGACTACCGCCACTATAGAATAGTGTACTCCATTTTTTATCCATTACCAACATTAATGGATTGTAATTAAGAATAATCTAAAAATATAAATATTATTTTTATCTAACTATTAATAATTTTGTGAGAAAAATTGAATAACCTCTTAATTATATAAATAATGAACATTTTTTCTAAAATTAGATACCATAAACAAGCATACTAAGAGTAAAATTGTTTCATATCATATAATTTATTAGTATCCATTATTTAATAACATAAATCCTTATTATTATAATATATAACACTAATAATCACTAAATAATATCTTTATTATTTTATTATAATGATATTTCCACTAAACAACCCCATAATCAATCATTAAATCTGAGTATGTTCATGTTTGGGTCGGTTAAACCACCAACATGAAAAATACTAGGAATATATATCATGAATGACTATGGAAACCTAGTAATTTGTATAATATGATATAAATATTTAGAAAATAAATATTTTATTTGTTCTAGAGACTTTAAATAAATATTAAATTCATTAAATAAGAAAACAATGATTGGATAGTAAAGAACAACTGAAACATTCTTACTGTTGAATTATTCTTTAATGAAAAAGGCTAAAAAACCCATGAGATAAATTTGAAAAATCATAAATTATAATAAATAATATCTAATATAATATTTATTAACCTATTAATTGTTAAATTATTATGAATTATTATTATAGATATTGCTATTTAGAAATGATTACAGGTGATCAAAATTTAAACACTCAATAATGGGAAAAGGTAAAAAAATATAACTTTAATTAATATATAAAACGAATATATATGAATATAATAAATTAAAATGGATAATATTGGGGTTATTAATTATTATATTATGATAGATATTATTTTAAAATATGTGTTGAAATTAAGTTTGTGGAAGTCAGGACAAGAGGTAAGTGTTTTTGGTTTAAATTTCTTATATTTGAAACATGTTTTGTTTTATGATCATAGTTTCCATTATGTGATGTATATACATATTATAAAATATTTTATAACATTAAATTACTCTTTTTAATGGTATTATATTATTAATTTAATGCCATATTTTGAAATGGGTTTGATAGAATTTCTACTCAATCCAATAGTGGGGTTTTCTTTCTCAATTTATGTTCACTAATAATTAGATCATATTCACCACATATATTCTTTTCATTTAGGGAATAAATTACCATAAAATAATTTATAAAATAATTCTCATTAATTTCAATGAATTTATATTTCTATACTTTCATCCCTCTCTCATATTCTTTTATTTAAGGGCTAACAAAACTATTGTAAAAATCCTTCTTTTCCCTGGGTGAAAACCCATACTTTTTCATGATAAATTAAAAATATATTGAGTTTCCTACAAAATAAATACATATATAGTTACATGATGAGTGAGCGTAAGGATGAACACATGGATGAATAATCCTGAGGGATTTTCATAAGAATATTCATATTCTCATTATAAAATATTACGAATGATTTTTCCTATCAATACCTTTGTATATTACCAATTAAAACCATCTAACCTGATTACTGTCTTATTTGGATAAGCCAACTCATTGAATATATCAAAAAAAAATTCTTTGATAAGGGTACATCCTATTACTTTATTAATACCAAATAGCCTCTTATAATATTATGAAATGTTTTCCTATGAATCGACATTATTCCTTTTAATTAGGTGGTATTTTCCCATATTTTTTCATTAAGAAGATAGTTATGTTTTATTTAGTTATAGGTTACTTATGGAATGATATGAATAGTGTTGTTGAATCTTGTTGTTAATGTATTGTACTTATTCATGTTATGGGTGGGGCCAAAAATTTTATAACCCCTCATTGTTTTTACAGGTATTATGAGATAAAAAAATAATTTTTGTGTAAACCTCTCCCTAAATTTGTATTGTGTATTGAAATAGGGGATTTATAACATGTTTTGATGCCTAACATTAACAATTCCATCAATAAAAGATTAATGATTATTATTATTCATGATTCAATTTATTTAAATGGATATAAAAAATCCATAGTTTTAATTGTTTTTCAAATATTTTTTTATTCATCTTTTCATATAACATGTTCCATGATTTTGATATATCCCACTAAATGCTACTCTTTAATATGAATTTCAGTTCATCGTTATTCAATTTCATTTCCCCTATAAACCTAGTCGAGAAAAATGTGTAAGTCATTGGGATATGAAATAAGTGGCAATAATTTACTCAAAATTTGTACATCATGTGTCTTATTTTTTCATAGGTAATGTATGTATATACCTATTATTGCTATATGAAAAAATCCCTTAGATCCTACCGAAACTTTTATATTCTGTTCTAATAATATTATTTGACTACTAACTCTGGATTTCAATATTCTTGGTTATTACTGGTTCTTTTGAACTCAATATATATATATATATAATATTTTCATTGTACACAACCACCCTAAAAATTGTAAATGAATACATAGCCCTTGAAATTTAATGCTTTATTATACAACTATTATTTTCCCTCTTAATGATAATGAAAAAATTTATTGTTTTTTTTTGCTTCAATAATATATAAAACGTAATATATTTTATAAATACAAATTGTCATAAAAAATATTTATTTCATCAGAAAATAAATAGTAATAAATTAATCATGATGTTCCATAAATCATATGATGAGATTTATTTATATTTCAAACAAATAAAATTTAAATACTCATTAATTTATAATATAAAATCCTAAAAAAATAAAAACAATTTGGGATTATTATTTTAGTCATTATTAAACATTATCTAATAATTTATCCTTGAAATTAAATAATTAATAATAAATTATAAATAATTAAAATAATGAAATTAGTAGTTAAAAAATACATTAAATTTAAATATATAACAAAATTTAGAACATAAAAAAGTTTACTATTCCCAAAATCAAAATATTTGAGAACCCCTAAGAATCATTATTAGCTTGTGTATAAATATGTTTATTTCAAAACTTGATATTTTTTAAGTTATAATTTCCATTAAACCCAAAACATTTCATATAAATATATTTTATTGAATTAAAAAACTTTTTTATGAATCAAAATTTTCATAAACATGAATTCCAAAATGTTAAATTTATTCTATTTAATTGATAATGTGAATAAAATAAACATTCATCCATTATAATAATTATTTACATAAACATCAATTTTCAGTGCATAATCATTATTTTAGTGAAAAATATATTTCATAAGGATAATTGTGTAGTCCCTAAAATGAGATGAGATTATGTAATGATTATATAATCCTATAATAAGGATTTGATAGACTTTCATAATGATTGGATGATTTGTCCTTAAGAATTATTCAAGTCCTTTAAATTCAGTAAATAATAAGGAGAGAACCATAAAAATAAATATTAATAAGGATTAAAAACTATAATAATGGTTATATAAAACTATAAGGATTAATTTTAAAACCCTAAGAACCATTTTAGAAAATATAAAAAAAATTATAATATCATTAGCATGATTATTCTACACTATAATGAAAATTATATAATAATAAATAATTTGAATATGAGTTATAACCTAACTCATAATGAAATGGATTTTTCACTAAAATTAGTTCATAAATAACATAACGTATCCATAAAAATTTTAATAAAAAACAAAAAAAATAATATTTTATACTATAAATTTGGAGCGCTTAAGGAACATTTCATCCCCCATTTTATAGGGAATAAAATTATAAATTTATAAAAATAAAAAATTTATCATACAAAAAAATATTATTATTTATAAATTCATGATATAGTGGGTGTGTAATGGATCAGGCCGCTTTAGTTCATTCCTTTGTGAAAATCAGGTGTATGAGGTGTTTCGGGAGGTCATGGTGACATATCCCTAACACTTTTCCAAATTTCCATTTCAATGAAGATTTCCATCGGTGAACAGTTCTAATGGTAGACCATTGTGAACAGTGCATCGGTAACTATCTATGAATAGTTCCATTGGTGAACAGTTCAAATTGGAGACCATTATGAATAGTGCATCGGAAACATTCTATGAACAGTGTCATCGGTGACCTTCTGTGAACAGTGTCATCGGTAACCTTATGTGAACAGTGCAACGGTGACCATATGTGAATAGTGACATCAGTGACCTTATGTGAATAGTTTCATTGATGCCCTTCTAGGAACAGTGTCATTGGTAACCTTATGTGAATAGTGCAACGGTGAACTTATGTGAACAATGACATCGGTGACCTTATGTGAACATTTTCATCGGTGACCTTCTTTGAATAGTGTCATCGGTAACCATATGAGAATAGTGAAATGGTGACCTTATGTGGACCGTGACATCAGAAACCTTATGTGAACATTTTCATCAGTTAACTTATGTGAACAGTGTCATCAGTAACCTTATGTGAACAGTGAAACTGTGACCTTATGTGAATAGTGACATCGGTGACCTTATGTAAACAGTGTCATTGGTGACCTTCTATGAACAATGTCATCGGTAACCTTATATGAACAATATTTCCAGAATGGTGAGGTCCTTTAGTGACCTCTATTTCCTTTTCCAAATGTCGAGTTTGTGAATAGCGTTTCCAGCTTCCTACAGTTTCTCCCCTTTGATGTTTCCTTTGACGTAAAATGCATTTAAAGCCACATTTTAATGACTCTATGGCCGATTCAAAGGTCATAATTCCTATATTAATTTCTCTAATGGATTAGGATGTTTTTTTCTACATGATCAAACTGCGTCGTTTAATGTGATCTACTTTTAATGGAAAATCCAGCGTATCATAAACCACTACTTCGTTAAATCTTCTAAAGGGATGATATATCTTTCACCCTAATTATTCCTCCATGTTCTCAACTGTGAGACGCTCGAACATCCCATTCTAGTCCGTAGGAGTTGTGTTATCAATCATTCCTCCTAGGATTTGTTCTACTTTATTCTGATAAAACCAAGAAATATTGACCAGTCTTCAATATAAGGTATGTTCTATCATCATTCTTTTGGTTTCATCTCTTCTTGTTTCCCCTCGACCTTTTATGGTATTCTATCTCCTTGTCCATAATTGACATTTCTTGGGTGTTGACCGGTCTGGTGTTGTCTCTTCATACTCTGGTGGATATAGTTTTCCCAAGGGGCGGGTAGATTGTAACCTGTTGTGTGGCTCATTCTCTTATAAAGAACATCACGAACTGTTTGAGGTAGTGGATTCATTGCTTCTCTTTTCTGTTATGTGCAATGGTAGAGTTAGAATGTTTTATCCAACAGTATCATAATGAAATTAGCATAATTAATATTTAAACTAGATAAATAAATTGATATCGATCATATGTTATTGCCTCTTGTTTTTCTAGATAGTGTGATATTTATGCTTTCTTGCTTTTTTTTTGGTTCTTGATGGAAATTGGTAAATAACGTAAAGCCGGAATTAGTTGATAATTGTTTGGCTAAAGATAAAAAGGCATGTAAATTAATTTGGATCCTCTAGTTGTAATTTATTGTTAATTAATTTGGTGCATTAATCATGTTTAATTATTTTTTATAGCTTACTGATTAGGTTTCCCAAATTTAGAACAAATGAAAAATAGATCATTAAATCCAAGATAGATTAATGAACTATTTTTTTGAAAAAAGATAATTCTTTGTAGGTTTCTGAGTTACCCTCTTTCTTGTTTAAGGTCCAAGATCCCAATCAATATGATGGTTTGTTTCCTGCTACATGTGTTGTGATTTGATCCTAGAAGGCTATTGTGATATGTGGGGGCACGGAGGACGATTGGTTGTGGCATCAGATGATTCCTAGAGTGGTGAGATGAATTGGTTTATGTATACCGGTGTTGGAGAAGACAACAAGGATGATGGAATGGGTTGGTTGTGAATGTTTGGCTCCTTGATGTTTCTTTGATTGGTTATCAAGTTTACATTCTCCACTACTCATGGATGCTAGTCTTTCTCACCCTTCTTCTGAAAGGGGTGAAGATGCATGGGGTATTCCATGTTCTTTCCCTATCTATCTTCTCAAGGGAGGATGGGTCTACACTCTTGCTATAGAAGACAAATACTCTATGGGTATTTCATCTACTCACCGTATTGATACCCCTTGTGTTTACTATCATAGATTGGTTTTCTAGAATCCCTAGGAATATGGAAAGTAATGTTTTAAATAAATAATTGAATAAATGATGTTAACCCATGGGGTTGGAGCTTGCTAAAACGAAATGTTGAGGTTACAGTTTTAAAAGGGAAAGTGGATATTGGGTGTCCTGAAAATGAAATATAATCTAATATTGTTAATGGTTAATTATTGTTTAATGAATTAATTAACATAATGTAGAACTGAAAAAAAGGGAATGATGTAATGCAATTAATCTCCTTAAATGGTTGTGTGCTTATATGATACTGATTCATAGAAGTTTCAGTTGGGCGTCTGAGAGACGTTAGCTATTGTTGAGTCTAGGACTATGTTATTCCTATAGTTTGGTTGTGAGATATAGTATATTCTATACTTTTTTTGTTTCTATACACTACTCAACCCCGTCAGTTAGAGAAACTAACACCTTGGGGATTCTGAGCCATGGGGGTGTGTTTTCCCCAACATTTTGTTGGGAGGATGGATGGATAACTACCCCTTTGGCCTCGATATCTTCTCTTGGTAGTTACTTGTGCTGGTAGGCATAGTAGTTATTTTTCCCCATATATGTGTGTAGAGGGATATAACGAATTTTGGTTATTCACATACATATATATTCTGGATGTAGTATCCCCTGGACTACTATAGGTGTAACATGTATAGGATGTGATGGCTTGAGGATCTTTACTGTGTATGGGATGTAATGGATTGATGTATAATACCCAATGTATGATACACGTAATGCGAGCTGTAGTGGCTACTAGAAACTACCTGGTTACTTTCTTGTGTGGACATGGTGGTTTCGTTGCACGAGGTGCATGTTTTGGTGCTTCGCCCTGGTCTCTACGTGCAATCCATTTTGGAGATAGATTCTTAGGACGTGCGATGCTGGGGAAAAGTGGAAAACTAGTGGGGAAGTAGTAGTGGGGAGAACATGATATTCTTTATTATATTATATATTCTTGTATGCGTTACTTGGTAAGAGTAGCCATTGTGAGGTTGGGAACTTAGTATACCTATTTAGGTGATGAGTTAGTTTCACTTGTGGTTCACAGTGCTTTATCAGGCATTCATTAATTTTACACGAGAGGCTTCTGGAGGATCCTACTGAGTATAATGATATACTCACCCTATATAAGTATAAATAGTTTTTTAGGTCACTTGGATCAGGTTGGAGATCAGGCCAGTTTCTACTATCTTCGAGTTACAAGAGTTGTTCGGGCTTGTGATTGCTGCTATTTTTACTTTCATTTGGGTACATGCAGTTTTCTCCTTCTAGTTTGTGTAGTATTTCATGACATTACATATGTGAACATGGGTTATCTTTTGTATTTCAGCCTGATTTAGAGTTGGTTAGTGTCTATCATCTCTCTCTCTCTTCTGTATGTGTTCTCTTAGAGGGTAATGCCTCTCTTCTGTGTGTTTACTATACCCTCGGTGCTAGTCGACAACCTGGGGCCTACTAGTGGCAGGACTCAGGGGTCATTATCTCCCTTCTCAAATTTATGGCCCAGGAGGGGTACACTTTGTAGGGAGGGGGTCATGACAGGATTGGAAACACTAAATTGTTTATATCCACACAACACCTACCAAAATTGAAATTGGATCCTTTTATAACCAATTAGAAATATTTAATCTTTGTGCATGATAAAAATTGATTATTTTTATTTATATATTTAATATTTTGTAACATAAATAAACAATAATTAAATTATCGATTACATGGGTTTAACTATTTTATTTTTCAAGGATATTTTGGTTCATAGTTTCAATAAATATGAAAAAAACATATCAAACCCCTAAAATAAAAGGTGTACACTTTAAATCAATTAAAATTATTTCCATAGAAATAGGATTATTAAAATTTAACACTTATTACATTGAAAGCATATTCACTTATTTTTATATCACTACAAAAAATGACTTGTACCAATAGAAAATTACTAACAAATAATATGTATGTTTGTAAAAATGAGTAATTACAACAGATGTTAATTTTTCTTATATTGATTATAGGTACCAACAATTATTTTTACCATTAGATATATCTGTGTATATTAATACCTTATTAAAAAAAATCTTTTACTAATATTTTAATCTGTTTCTTTATCATATTAATACTAACAATTTATTTATCAACAAATTCATATGTTATTATTAATTGTTTTTTTAATATTTTATAATTATAAAAAACCTTTTCAATATATTATACAGTATTATCAAATATTTTATTATAAAAATATCATTTGACATTAAAACATACCATTATATGACTAAATTATTTATTGAAATTAATATACAAACACACACACATATGATGTAAAATTATTGTTAAATGATTTAAAATTTTTTATTGTTGTTTTTTCAATTTTTAAATACATTAAACAGAAATTCACTTTTATATATATTATTTATATGTATATAATAACTTTTTATTGAAAATATTATATAAATTTAAAACTTTTATTATATTATGTTTCTTAAATCATATTATTTCTAAGTTTAATTAATAATCTATAACCATGATAAATATCCCTAATTCCCAAATCTAATGCATTTTCCACGCACTTCAGTTCTCCCTATCCAATTCATTTCCACGCCATCTGTGGTACCCTGAAAACCCTAAAATCCACCCCTTATCATCTACATCAGTTCTTCGACACTCTTTCATCACTGCCAATTTCGTTATTGTTGATTCCCTACTTGTCGTTTCAATTCATCTTCATCGCTCCCTGTTCACATTTTTTTTCCCTTTTCTCTATCTTGTGTGCCCCTCACTCGCCCTGTCCTCGTTTCTCCTCATCACCCCCCCCCCCCTCACCAGTGATTCACTGCCTACCCCCACAATCATTGTTTCCGTCAACATCTCCTGCACCAAATTCATCATAGTTGCTCGATCTGGATTTCCATTGAGGTTGAAATACATAGATCGACGGTGCTTGAAGTTTTTTCTATTCATGATGCATGATTTCAACCGGCGATGATAGACGGTATTTGAAGATTTCCTTTCCAAATATAATGAATTCGATTCAGCATTGTGCGATAGATGGTTCTTTAAGAAAAAAGTTTTTCAAAGGATAGTTGTTCTCTAATATTCAATGCAGGACTCATGTTTGATATGTCATAGTGGTTCATTTGGTTACAGTGATCATTAAAGAAGTCTGGATAAAGCGAGTTTGGTTGATCTTCTGGTGAGGAATATTTTAGATATATTCTTTTCATCCATGTAAATAAACAAGAGTTGAGTAGTAGGCATGTTTTTTGGTCGTCACACTGTCATCATTTCATGGTTGGGTAGCACTGTTTTCATTTGAGAGAAAGTAGTAGTATGTCTTCTTCTCACATCTTTTTCTCTATTTGAGTAGGTAGTTTGTAGCAGTCGGGTTGCAACAGTGGCTATCTCGATAGTGAATTTCCAATATGAAATAGAAGTACCTCATAGAGATTATATTTCTCTTAGTTATTTCTTAGTCCTTGTAGCAGTATGATTCCACTAGTATGTTCTGCAGTGTGGTCATTTTTAGCAGTAGTTATAGTAATATTTGGTTGTAGCTAATAGATTTGTTTTCATCGTTGTAGTTGTTTCTCTATCTTTCTCTTAGTAGCATAAACATTATATTTAGTACGGTTTTTAGGTACTCTTTCTCTATTCTATTGGACAAATAAAGCATTCATATCCCCCATCCACTAACTATAATATGCTATCTTGAGGAATTCATATTCTCCATCAACTGTAAGTATAACCTATTCTCTTATTTTAATTCATATAGGTTTTTGTTTTCATCATAAATTCCATCACATTTTAGTATATATTTAATTTCTTAGTTCACCTTTGAATTATTATCAGCCAGCTTATTTCAATAGGTTACATGTTTTTTTGATCTTAATCAAGGAAGATTTACTTGATTTCATGGATTATTGAAATCTATTCAAAATTATACTCTTTGATTAAGGAGATATTACTGAATTTAGTTGAAAATAGTGTGATGAAGCTGTATAACTCTGTATTATAGGTGTATCAATTGAAAATTTTGGTCTTTTAGATTTGATGATTTTTATTTTTATTTATTTATATATCCTTGGATCTTGATAAAAGTCATATTTTCAAATCTTTGAAGATGAATCAATGTTTTTTCTTTCCAGTTTAGTTTTATTTCATTTTATCTTTTAAATATCTTATTTTTATATGATTACATTTTGTTAGAACCATCAATCTGTATAAAAAATTTAGTAAAAGTCAATAAATTACCTTTCTTGGGAAAAGTTACCCCATTTCAACACTAATAATACATTATTAAGGCTGGGAAAACAATTTTTGTGTCATGTTGCATTTTCCGGCTAGACTAGACATGTTCGTGACAACACTCACCATAGTCGACAAGTTTTTTAATGAAAAATTGAAGATAGACCCTTTATTATGAGTTCCCATTGATATTTTATCTGGTTATATACCCACATTTAACCATTAAAATTAATGAATAACGCATATAATAATGTATCTTAAAATCACTTATAGTTACATATTTTTATAATTGATGAAGTTGTTTTTTTACAAGGTTTTGCATGATTTCAATATTCTTATATTGAATGAAGGCACCCCCTAATGAATTTTCTTGAATGGGAATTCCCACACCACACATAGATGGTTATGCAAATCAGGAGAAACAGATTGAAAAATATTAGGGTAATTTCCTTTTTCTTTAATTAATTTTTTTGTTACCTCTGTCACTTTTTAGAATGGGAAATAGTTAAAGGTTCTTCAATGGGTGTATAATTTATATGATTTCAAGTGAGGGTTTTCATAATGAATTAATATTGCAACATATATAGAATCTTGTATCTTTACACATTCTCTATATAGTCATAAACCCAAAAAAAAAAATTTGAATTATAATCTATTGACTATATCCTCAAATGTTTCCTTTATATCATTCTTGTCTATTTTTTTGTTTTATCATCTATTAAAGTTGTTGATGAAGATGTGTTTTCAAATTTTTTTAGTTGGATTTTTTTATCTCTCCTTTTCTTTAGCTCTCACTAAGTTCAAAGTGTGTAGGGGTTTTATCATAATGTTTCTATGATTATGTGGGTAACTAACAAGTCTTTAATTTAAGGTATAAAATTGATAATTTGTTCTAAATTCTTTGGGAATGAATTTAATTATTATTCGGAGCATACATTTTTCTAATTTTTTTTTATTCATAGTATTAATTATACTAATATATTCTTGTTCCTGTAAAAATACAGTGAAAGTGATGATGCCTAAAAGTAAATAACAAGGTAATTGTTTTGAATTTATTGTCTTAAAACTAATTATTTCAGTTAACATAAAATAAATAAATGTATGTTTTTTAAAATACCACACACATTTATATGATTCCATATTCCTTGAGAAGTTATGTCATGTTTATAAAGATCTTTACGGACTATGAAATATTTGGAATCATTGCATTTTGTAAATGTGAAGCTATTCATGATCATTAAAAGATAATAAAAATAAATGAAAACAATAAATAATTGTTTTTGTTTAATGATCAAGGTAAAATTGACGAAAATTATGTTGTCAATGATTTAATTTCGGGATGATGGAAAACTGAACTGAGATCTACTGGTTATTGTTTGTGACTATGAAGAAAAATGGTTAAGCCAAGCCATTACAACATTGTCTGTTCAACATGCAAGGGGTTAATGGTTTTGGATGCGTATTCATTTATTCATTTCTTTTAGGCTGCATATTGAATGTTTGAAGAGTAAAAAATGACTATTTTTTATGGTTTATGGTAAATGAATCCATAGAACAGTTTGTATTTTTGATGGTTGGTATTTTTTTGTCATAATATTCAGTTTGAAATTTTCAAGAGTAAATAACTAATGACATTTGGGATGTATATTGACAGATTTAGGGATTCATTTTCTTTGATGGGTGGTTGATATTTGTATTGGATGAAAATTCAATTCATTTGTTTTAATGGACATTTTGTTTCTCTGGACATCTTTGTTTGGTTTTCAGATGTTTTCAGGGGTGTGTTTGTCTAGTTACATGATGCATAGGTGACAAGAGATTTCCTTCTTCATTTGGTTGTATTCATGATAGGGGTGTGTTGTATTAACTCTGTATTTTTCTATTCTGATGTCTTTTCTCTGATTCATAATGTCTTTATTTTTTACATTTATTGTATTATTCACTTAATTTTATTATGGGGGTGTGTCATTTTTAAGGAAATGTATTATTTTACCCATGTTTGAATTCTTTTCTCTATGTTCAGTTTTTTATGCACCTGTATTGCAGTTGCATAACTCGTTTGACATAGTCCGTTACAGGTCAGGTCAGGTCCTTTGGGCATACATCATGTAACCTGACCCGACCCATCTTTTTATCAGTCTTGTGTCCAAAATTCCCATAAACCTGACCCGATGTGACCCTTGGACACCCCTAATCAGGAGTGTTCCATTTATTTGGCACATTCGATCTTAAATGTAAAAGTTCTCATGACAAAGAATATGACCTATTATTTTTTTTATAATATGGTCATTGTCTTAGAACTATTGACATTGGTATGCCATACTGCTTTCAAATTAGACTAATTCCCTTATAATATAGTATTGTTGTGGTGGAAATTTATGGATGGTATTGGTTACTTAACAACACATACGCATAAATTCATGATCTGTTTGTTGTTGGATTCGTTCATGTGTGTTGGTTTGTTTATTTTCCCTCTCAACTTGTACTCAAAAAATATTATTTTGGATATGGTATTGTTGTTTTAGGGATTATTCACTTCTGATAGGTATAGGCGAGCATGAATTTTATTCTATGAATTTTTCTAAATTTATATATTTTTGTTAAATATTATAAGTAGACTTTTTAATCGATTCAATCACTTCTCACTTAAATATGGAAATGATATTTCAAGAGAATGTAGCATTTGAGATCTAGTTGTCATCTTTTTAGAGAAACAATGTTTAGATTTGAGTCATTTATACCAGTGATCCTTGATATGTCAATAGGGAAGGAAAAAATGCTCATTCAATGTTGTTTTTTAAATTATTTCATTTATTTATATTTTGGTTTAAATTCATGTATATATTTCACACTAATTTTTGGGTATTCTCTTTGGTTGTGTGGTGTAGATTTTGGAGCTGAAATGTGTGGAATAGTAGTTATTGGAGGTTCCTCGCTGATACTAGAGAAGACTTGATTTTTTTATTCTAGTGACCAACCTGGGATGGTGGTGAAATATATCTTTCACATCGGGCTATCTAGAGTAACATTATTTTACCATAGCAAAAAATGTTTGGGTGCCTGGTGGATTGCAGTAAATAGGCATATTGGAGGATTGCGACATACCTTTTTTTCATGTGGGGTTGCGGGCGTGGATAAATCCTAGGATTTTGTGTTTTTATGATTTTTTTGGGTATCAACCAACTCTAACTATTTATTTATTAATATTGTATTAAATTTCATTATTAAAATAATTAATCATTTTCTTGAGGTTTACCTTGTGTGAAAATCATCTTCGGATTAATAATTTAATGAGGTGTATTATATATGATAGATCAATAAATATAATGTGAAATATTATTAGAAATAAATATTTATAAGTTTTATTTAAATGTAATTTATAAATAGATATTATATATTGGTAATATTATTACCAACATAAAAATTTGTCACATGAATATGTTGCTAAACACTTTATCCAGCATATATATTATCTGTTGGTATTATTATAATTGTAACAGAACTATTTTATATGTCACAATAACATTTAGCGACAGAGTTTTTACCAACAGTTTAGTGACAGGGATATATGTGTTGGTAAAACGTTTTACCAACAAAAAATGCACTTTTACCCACAGATGTGTTCCTGTTGGAAAAAATGAAGTTATTTGTAGTTTATGGATCCCCATAGTGGAATGATTTCCCTTGCTATAATTCCAACTCAACCTTAAGCCCTATTAAAATAATTTGAAAATGTAGGATGAGAAAATAATATCAGTATAAGATATTAAAATCATTGAAAACAATTAGAACATTGAAAAAAATTGAAAAACCATATGAATGTTTTCATATTATTTTAATAATATATATGATCATAATGATAACATTATTATTTTTTGAATAATATTCTTTTTCCAAATTGTTTTTCATAAAATATTTCATAAATAAGTATAAGGAAAAATCAATATTCATAAATGTTTCTTGAAAAAAATAAAAAACATTTCCTTTAAAACATATCATTCACCATTATATATTTTCAAATAATTATATCATTTTATTACTATATGAAATAAAAATATTTCCCCAAAAAACATATAAAAACCTAAAAATGAAATATATATATATATATATAAGTAAAAAAATATAAACAATCCCTTTGATATTAATTTCTAATTTTATAATGATTAAATTCATAGTGGTGGATTTGATGATCATTCCATTAAAGAAATGTCCCAAAATATCCTTAACATAACATTAAATACTAGTGCTCTAAAATTTTACTTACTATTGATGCCTTCTTACAAGGAATTTCATATACTATCTAGTCATTATTCCAAGATAATAGAATCATATTTTCCAATATATACTAATAAATATCCGTTCTTTTTTTGGTATCATGAAACCTATTGATGAATCAAGGGGCTATCTGTAACCAAGACACAATAATTACTTACATATGTACACATCATTTAGAATATATTAGATAAAAATTACAAAAAACTTATCAATATGAATTATCAATAAATAAATATCTATATTGATTCATGAATAGAAAACATAAATATATACCCAGTTAATTAAAAAAATTCTTAATTAGGACCCTTTATTTAACAAATTATATTGAATTATTCTATGTTTAAGACAATATTAAAGTATTGGAAATTATACTAAATATATGCATGTTACATAAGGTATGAATATAATAGAGAGAAATAATTCCCAATGAATAATAGTGTGTGAAAAAGAACATGATCACAAGATAGTGAATGATAATAAAATATCTTATAATCCCTAAATTAATAAATAATGATAGAAGAACATCACATCACTTGAAATGAATGTTTGAAATAAAGGAAATTATTTGTAGTACTAGGGATGAAATTGGAATAAATAATTTCCAAAAAAGTCCCTCAACTATTTTGTGACATTAATTTAAAAATTAAGTTTTACATCATTACCAAAATTATTTTCAAAATTTGAAAAAAAAAATTATTTCAAAATAAAAACTAAAAAAATTTAGAGAAATTGAAAATTTATTTTCAATGTCGTTTTAATGTAATATGAATAATTAATAAAAGTCATAGATTTAGGGAAATGTGGAAATGTAGTAAATTATTCAAAATATTTCTTTTGTGCTATTGTAAAAAACACCGAAATAACCCTTATGTAATAAAAAGAAAAGATTTATTTTAAAAATTTATACGTAAAGCCACAAATATTGGAAAATCAAATTAAAAAATGTTTTAATTTTAATTAATAATATTATTTATTAATTTAAACTTACATTTACAATGAGAAGAAAGAGTTAAAAACTTTTAAAAGATAATTTTTGTGAAAAACCACTTCTAAACATTGTATCTTTTGAATCAAAAAATTATCAGAGGAAAAATATTTAAAAGGACTTGTAAACCACTGTAATTTTAGTAAATTATCAATAATTGAAATCTATAGGGATTTATATACAAAAAAGGCCACATATGGTTATAATTACATGAGTCTCAATGAAAAGAAATTGAGATGAGAAACGTCTTATTATGAGTCAGGCTAACCATATAATTTCATTAAATCATGTATAATAAACATATATTAATGAATTCATTTATAATTATTTTTTGTTTAAATACTTTATAATAATTTTTTATTTCATTTATTATCATTTTTCACATAATTACAAAATTGATTAATTCATATTGGATGTTTTGGGGATGTTCATCTCATAATCCCAAAACAACATCGATAGGTCGACCATATTCAATGGGGGTATGGTTCAAATAAATAATTAATATTTATAAAATCATAATTATAATTTCTGATATCTATTATAATTTTATAACTATCCATGAAAGGAATACCTGAAAAATAAACCACATCTCTTCGTTTAGGTGTCAATTTACACATATGCATAGGAGACGTAACAATTTTTCAACAGATACAAGGGTAAGAATATAAGTGATATACTATATTTAATAACTAATAATAAATATTAAATAAATATTATATATATTCATAAAATACATAATAATAACTATATTTACGAGGCATTGATTAAAAATTAAACATTTCAATTTATAGAGGTGATAGTCAAAATACATGCACAAGAGTTGTTTTTGTTTCACATAATATGGAAAAAAGATGATAAAGGGTTGTTTCGTCAACATAATAAAATGAAATTATATTTTTTATAATTATTTTATCATATCATTAGTGTTATAGATTATTTTAAGGTGGTTAAAGAAGAAATAAACATGAAAACTCTCGGTTAATAGTTGCTTCAATTTTTTTTATAAAACCTACATTATCTTACACATTATGCATTCAAGGATGGTATTTTGGATAAAACAGCACCAATATTACATGGTATAAAAGTAAGATAAGGAATTTGGTTATATCTTGGTTGAAATAAGTTTCTAAATATATGTGACAAAGAGGGGATAATGGGTTATATTAAATTATTGATGTGGGTGGAAATAATTTTTTAACAGGTAAGTGGATGGTGATGGTTTAATTGATCAATGATGAAAAAACCCAATTATTCACATGGAATATGGAAAATTTTAAATGACTCATAAGTCCAGTGGTTATGAATCCCAATGAAAAATTGACCCAATTTCACAGACCCATAGGTCTTAAACTATTCCCTCAGTATTCAATTCACCCCAGAAGTAGTCTCGTCATCATCGACCTCCAGGAATAGTGTTGAACTTCTCCTCATCAATTTCATATGTTCCAGTGAAGGCTACCAATAGGGATCCAACCTATAGACCATACTGATCAACACCTTTTGACATTATCATCATCAGAGTGACGGTGCAGATCCACCCTCTAACACTGCATCTATCAATAGACCTCCATAAACCGGCTCTAACTCACCACATCACACTCCATTAAAGGACACCAACGGTGTACATCCTCACCTATATATCCGTACAACCACCTAATCTATATCACATCTCACCCCACAACCAAAGTCTCTCCCTCCTAAATCGAATGTGTGGTTGTTCTACTTCCCAACATCCATAGTTCTTCCACACTGCCACCCATAGATTATTATACCACCATCCAACCTAATATATTTCTAAAACATGTAAAATTGAACTATTGTTCCCAATATTCTAATATAAGGAGGTTAATGTGAAAATAAAATCATCCAATAAAATATATACAATTTTAACTGGAATTGTGTTCTTTGTATCATATATCAACCCATCATTAAACCTTTTTACAGTAACTAAGGTAAAATATTTTTCAATCGTTAAGGGTCATGAAAGTAATTTTGAAAATTTTAAGAGGAAAATACATA
Source organism: Viscum album (assembly GCA_963277665.1). Taxonomy (NCBI): domain Eukaryota; kingdom Viridiplantae; phylum Streptophyta; class Magnoliopsida; order Santalales; family Viscaceae; genus Viscum; species Viscum album. The sequence continues at coordinate 598,033,518 of OY728127.1, forward strand.
GGAAATTAATTATATTCTAAAAATACCTCATCTAATATAAATATTATAATATTTTATTTATTTTACGATGATTCAAAAATAATTTATATTTATTAAATACGATTTGATTTCATTTTCAAAACAATAACAATAGTAGACTTGAAATACATCAGTATCATAATAAAATTTATATATTATCACCTTAATTTAATAAATATTTCTCAAAGAAGTGGTTCATAATAATTCCCTCAAATTGTTTTATTTTATTATTTATAAAACTATTTTTATGATTTTTCTACCACTTTTACAAGAACTGCAACAGTGTTGGGTAAACCTTTGAGGTAATTATATCATTAATTAAAATAAAAAATGAATTTATATCATTAATATATATTATTGTATATATATTTAATTACCCATATTGAATAATATGTTATTTATATCTGTATCCATGTCTTGAAAACCTAATGATTGTGAGAGACTGATATTTTGTAGTTTCTCATTACATAAAATAATATTTAATTAATAATAACGAATATGTAGAACAAATGAGGTATATTTTTAAAGTGACAATGATTATGGAAGAATTAAAGACATAAAATTATATTAAGGAAAGTTTTTTAAGGATTTAGAAGACTTATCCAATAATTTCAACCATTATTATCCCATTATACCCTTTATCATGGTGATAAACATTTTCCATGGTACTATAAATTATAAAAAATATACCTTGTTACATAATATTAATATGATGAATTAAAAGATTGAATTACATTTCTATGAATTAATTTCTATAACTGATGTATAATTTGAATATAATTGTATAACACATGATGAAAAACAATCAGAAAAATAACCATTTGAAGCATAAGAAAGATTTTATACCAAATTATTGTATAATTTTGATTCTCATGAAATTAAATAGATTATGTTAAATAAAATGGAAACATATGAGACTTATAAACAAATGAAAAATATAATAGATATTTTAAATCCCATTATTTAATGTAATAAAATGAAAGTAATCGAATAATTCATATTTTCACTATTCACCTAAAAAACTAATATTTTCATAAAAATATTGAAAAATTATGTAAAGATTATTTTTATTTTATAATTTAAAAAATTATTTCAATTTATCAAATAAAACATCCAAAAATTTTCTTAATTTAACATTATATTTATACAAAAAATGCAATAAATTTTTTTTGAATATAATTTATTTTTAAATTATAAAATTAATTTATACACATTTTGTATATATTATCCACAATTATAATAATTTTAATTAGTTTCATTAAAAATATTATCTATATATTTCCTTAAAATCAATCAAATATAGAGATTAACTAAATTTAATTTGATGAATATACTCTCCAATCAATAATTAATTTTTTGAAACATTTCACCTTAAATCTTATAATATTTTATTTATTATTTATTTCTCATTTTCAATGAATAAAAAATACATTTTTATTAAGAAAAATCTACTTATATTCTATAATGCATTCACTCTTACCCATAACATTCAATCAAACTGCTAGGTTATAATAGTCATATTTAATTAATAATATTTTAATAGGGTCATGTAGTTCTTTTTAAGATCAATATTTTTTGTGGTACATGAAATCTACCCTAGTATTAATTTTAAACAAAAATATCATGATGCTAAATTCGTTCCCCTTAAATAATTCTTTTTTCTAAAAAAATCTAATTCGATTCAATTAGAATTAATTTAACACATCATAATAATAAAATAAAATATAGATTGTTTTGGGAACATTAATTTATAGGTTAAGATCAATGAAATTATTATTTTATTATATAAGGAAACTCAATAAGAATTAGTTTTGAGAATGATTTCCACAAATTACACCTTGATTTTTTGTGATACCTTCCACATAATTATAGATAGATTTGAGAAATTATTTTACCATCGATATAAATATTTTATTGAAATATACACATATTATTTCATTTAAATACATTGGTGTAGTTTTATACATCATTTGTGGTTTGATAAATTTCCACTAATAGCTCATCTCTTTCTCTAATAATTAAATATTAAAGATGATTTTTTCATGCCAGAAGAAATATATTTAACTTCTAATGGATTATAAGATCCATAAAAATACAAAAAGTTATTTCTCTTATTTCATTCCATTAATAAACTAAAAAATTGGGTAGTTCATGTTATGAAAATATTATATATAAATATAAATTTACATTAAGAAAAACAATATTATATTCAAAAACCTAAATAATTAATCCCTGAGTTAAACATAAAATAATTACATAAATGAATAAACATAAAAAAGTTTAAAAATATCCTTTTCCATGTTCAATCAATAAAATAAAATAAAAAATATTTTATCAATTTTTCCTCTCAGATCAATTAATAAATTTTCTCCACTCATAAAGCCACATTCAATTAATGTAACTATCTTAATCATATAAAAATAAAATTTAAATACCTTTTCTGTAGATAACTGAAATCCCCATAAATTCACAATAAAGTCATACATGCTTCCAATTCATATATAAAATTTTAACATTAAAATAAGATTACCTCTTAACTAAATTTTTTTCTATTTATCTTAATAATTTAATTTTCCCAATATAGTGAAAATATTCCAAAATATCTTTAGTAAACTAGTTACCAAATAAATTTTCAATCCCATGTTTATTAGTAATATAGAAAATATGTTCCAAAAATGTAATAAATATTTTTCTTAAATATCTCCAATCATCTAAACATGATTATATTAACCCAAAATCATATAAATATCTATTAATTCCTGATGAAAAAATATAAGAATTTTCTTCTAAAAATAAAATTTTCACTAAACAAAGTTGAGGATAATATCCTTATTATTTCTCCCTATAGATTATGATCAGTTTGGTTGGGATATAATATGGATGATTTTTTATTATGTTTTAAATTTTTGGAAATGTATTAACACTCATATGATATTTTTTAGTATCAATTCTTATGTTGATTTTGTTTATTGCTTGGGGAAATTATTAACATTTTGTATTCATGTTTTTCAATATGAATATTTACATTCATTATATTTCATGAATTTTTTTCTGATCTATAAATTGGATATAGTAGGTGATTGGTGTGGCTAGATATAACCCCTAAAAAATTGGTAGGTCCCATTAGATAGACTATATAAGGTATTTGGATAATTACTTAACTATTTTTATAAGATTTCTTGGCATGAGGCCATGTATGAATAGTTATGATATCTGGAATTATGAATTTGGTTATACACAAACCCTTACTATGCATTAAATCTCACCCCATTATTTGTATTTCTATTCCTAGTATAATTTGAAGTTTACTATGATTAATATTCAAGAATATGATAAAGTGAAAAATGGTGTTCCAAAATATCTTTTCTTTATTTCATTTTTTGTCAAATGCAATATGAATTTCATTTATGTATATATATTTAAAAGGCTATATAAATATTTATTTTTTTGGTATTTAATTGGTTTTATATATCACCAATGTGATAAAGTAGAAATGACATTGACCTACTCAGGTTGGGGTCATTACAAGATTTTTCTTTCCTGATTATTTTTAATGTATAACCATAATATTTATTCCTATGCAATTCCTCTATGAATACCATATTATAACTCCATTAATGGAAGTATGTTCACCAATATTTCATATATAAATTTTTTAGGAAAACTTATTATCTTAACCAAAACACCATTATATTTATTTTTTATTTACCATATGTATCGTTTAATTGATAGAATTATATTTTCCTATAATGATAATTAATGTCATTGGATAACCATTTATATTACATGGTCTTATCAAGTTATGATTATTGTTTAAATTACAATTGATTTCCTTACATAAATCCATTTGAATAGGATATGAGATCCATTTACATTCTATGGGTTCTTCATTATGTGTTGAATGAATCCCATATTTTCACCACTTGTTTATTATTCTATAAAAAATGTGGAAGATTTTTTATATAAAAAAAAAATATGAAACTCATTCTTATTACTTAGTTTTGGTAATATGGTGGTTAGATGTATTAATGGGACACACATGTTTATGGTTAAAAATTATGTGACTGTAGGGCCCAATATTTTCCTCTAATTAATTGGGTAAATAATTTCATCACATATGATAATTTTGAAATGATTTTTCATGATACAATAAAAATAGGATATGTTGAATGAGACACTATCTAGTGGTACTCGTAGTTGGCCTCCACATCGAAGAGACATGGTCTTAAATCCTTGAAACCCCCTGGGGGATTTGTAATTCATATGGAGATGTATATATTTATGTTGGGGTAAAATAGGTAGGGATTCAGACCCATGTAATGGAATTTAGGTTATGGGCCCTTTCTAATAATAAAAATATTATTTATGAATTTAATATAATTAAAAAATGGGAAATTGTTCATGAAGCCTGATCCACCAAATAAAATTGGTAACTGATGCCACATCCACTAACGGGAACATGTTCTGATATCTAATCAACTAAATTTTGATTTCGATTCAAAAAGATGGAACATCATTCTCATGTATTCTTTATTTATATGATGTGTGACACTTTCATGATGTATTGCAAATTTATACCTGAATTTATGATATATGTTTTTTTTGATATAACATTCATATGTATTAGGTTTATACCCATATACTTATCATATTATCACTTATTATTGTTGATTTTTGTCACTTAAGTTTACCCTTATTGAAAATCTGAGCTAACCACTTTCTTATGTTTCCATTTACCTAGGTAATAAATATAGGAAAAATAAAAAAATTTATATAACATTCTATTTTAGGGGTAATTCTTGTAAGATGTTGATGGGTTATTATTGAATAAATAGTTTGGAATATAATGGAAAATGTACAATTTATAAAAAGAACATAGGTTCATTAAGTCTATGTCTTACTCAATTCAATATAATTATAAACTTAAAATCTAATGTGATTATATTGTAATTAAATAATTTATATAAGTAATATAATTTAGTTTTTTATGTCTACATAATACTATAGATGGTATTTAAGTATTTTGTGAATAAATTTGGATATTATGGTCATATAATTAGTGGATAATGTTGGGGTTAAAAATTTCATAAATGATTTATAATTTATGTTTGATAATAATTTCAATGGAATAAAGGAGACTTAGTTTAGTTAATGTAATATTGTGGGGATTAGGATAAGAGAAATTTATTCAAAACATGGGGATAAGTTTAATTTAAAATTAAATGTATTGGATATAATCATAATATTTTTAAAAAAATAGAGATTATTTTTTTATATAAAATTAATCCTTTACTGGATAATGGAATGAGGATATGGAATTGAATAGATACAACTAAGGGTAATCACCCCAAATAATGTTGGTTGATGCTTAAATTGAGCCTCAAACAGAGGTGTGATGAGTTGGACTAAGCCAGTAGACCTGTGTAGACATTTCTAGTGTATATTCTTTAGTAAATAAGATTATATTTATGAACAATTATGAAGGGTTTAATTAATAATTTCATTAATGAATTTTGATATGATTACTTTCATAAAAATTTATCTTTAATATCACAAAGAGAGTTATAGGATTAACAATGCGTGTCATAGTTAAATTAAATATAGTACAGATTCAAATAAATGTTTCTTTAGAGAAGTTATATTAGGAGATAAATTAAATATTCACATGATCATTTAATATATTTTTACTTTTAACATTTTTGGATTCACTGGATTTTTGAAATAATATCACATAAATGAAACAAATAAACGTACATATTTAGAAACTACTATATATTAAAAAATAATGTTTACCTACCTAATGTTTGAGAATCAGAATTTATTCTTATTATAATATAAAATGTGTGTTTCTAATTCTAACCTTAGATAGTAATAATAACATATTAATAGAAATTAATTCTTGATAATAATATCTATTTTTATTGGTGATATATATTTATTAAAGATATTGTGGTTTTTTCTAAAACAATTGAGGCATATGTGAAAAATATATGGATTTTTCTTCAATGGGTTTTCTTTAAAGGTATTAAGACATATATTAAATGGAATTAATAACCTTGAAAATATATTTTATGATAGGGTTATATTTTTGTTTAATAAATATTTGAGAACACATTATTGATGAATGGATGACTCTTATGTTTAATATATTCTTGATGTCGAGATAATTAAGGGTTAATCGATTATTTTAAAATTTAATAAAATAGTTCTAATATCTTTGGTGTTTATTAGTTATTTAATTAAATGGTGATCTTTGATATTTTTGGTGAATTTTACCTCATTTCTTATATCATGATATATATAGACTACCATGTGCCTTTTTGAACTAGTGTTTGTAGATACGAGTAAATTTTTATGAAATATATAATTTATTTGGGGTTTAATGTCTCCATTATTCATGTTATTTTGGGAAAGGTATGTAATAGAGATTATATTATTATAATATATCTTTATACATTGGTATATTATTAAATGAATGATTAAATTTTTTAAGGAAAAATAAGTAACTTGATATAAACTATGACAGAAAAGATGATGTAAATTTAGATGTTTCATACTAAATAATGATTATATTAAGAATACACATACCTAGTTTTATTAGTAAGTGATAATTAAAATCTTGATGATTCATTTTATTTATGTAGGTATAATGTTATGATTTTATATTTTGGATCATTTAATTTCTAACATTCCCCAAAATCTAATGTCATATGCATCACTGAACAAATACAATACCAAAATAAAATGATTTGAGACATATTAATAAAACATGACCAATATAATCAGTAATCCTTAAAAATATATTAATTAACTAAAAATAATTTTTTATTTATATTTTCCCTTAATATTTTATTAAAAAAGATGTCATTTGAAGAAACATTAAAAAATAGGTATATTATATTACTATATAAAATTAAATATTCCAAGGTTTCAAGTTTATTTTAGTGGGTAATATTTAAAATATTAAACTATCATTATAATATTCAATTAATTATAGATTTATTTGATATATGATTATAGATATTAATATTGAAAAAGTCATTTTACAATAAAAACAATTTTTTATATTATCCACTAAAATATAAATAAAAAATATTTTTTTTTATAATTTTATTTTGATAAAATCATAATAATTTTTTATTTTATAATTTTAAAATTATTTTATGTTTTATTTTTGGGATTAAACTAAAATATTGACGTTTAGGTTAATAAATAAAAATACTATTTTTTAAAATAACTTCACTTTAATGAAATTATAAGAATACAACTATTCAATTTACATTGATGAAACTTTTTTCTAAGACAAAATAGGTTTTTATAATTAAATTTATAAATTTAACAATTCATTTTTTAATTTAAAAATCCATATTTTTAATTTTGTAACATCAATTTTATTTAAAACAATCAATTTCAATACATTATACAGTTAGTATTTTGAAATTAATTATTATATCGTTTGGAAATTGAATTAATAAAATGGATTTATATTTTAAATTATTAGGTAAAAATGATATATCAAGATCCATTTTATTTTTGCGCATAATGGATAAATTAATGTGGTAAAAATTAGTTATTGTGGTGAAGATTAGAATAAATAAATGTGTATCCAATTAGGTAAATGGAAAAACTTGTTTTAAAAATTATTTTAGTTGAGATTTTTTGGTGTGGATAGAACTTATATTTTAACTAGTAAATTACCTCTCATTTTTTATCTACATACCTTGATATTTACTACACATTATTTTTTATCATTATAAAAATGTCGTCTATTTTCACTTATAAAAGAGGCACCACACTCCTCAATTCCCCTTACACAATTACCCAATTATTTCATGACATACTCTATTGAACCCTATTCAAAAAATTCATATACACCATATAGAGGTTAGGGTATTCTCCAAATTCTATGACTCTAATCCTTAACCTAATTCAAAAAGGATACAATGCCTTTAGTGAGGTATATGTTCTTAACATCTCCTTCTCAAATCTATTTGTTTTTGGGTCAAACATATTTCTAGAAATTACTGCTAAAAATACAATTTATAACATATATATATATATGTAGTATACTAATATATTGTTATAATGATGGTAAAATAACTAACCATCATTCTCCCTTTCTATTATTGTAAATGAAACAATTAACCATAGATTGTGAAAACTACAACCTCCATGAAGAAATGTTCATTATTATTTACATCCTAAAATGGATAGTATAGAAATGAATTTTAATATATACATATGAGATATATGACTAATTTAATACACTATGATGATAAACCATATTACTATTCTCTCCAATTCTAAAAATATTGACATAATCAGCCACACATATGTATAGACTACCACCAACATGGAACATTTTTTCTAGTTTTTCATTTCCACCATTCATGGATAGTTATAAGAATTGTTTTAATGGATAATTATTTTTTGAGTAATTAATAATGTTCTATTAATAACAAAGAAACTACACAGTAATGATTTTAAGGATAAATAATCATTATAAAAATAAATATTTTAATCAAGAAAACAAAGTAGGAAAACAATTTATTCATAATATGAAATTGTTTCATATCCTTAAAATCTATAAAAACATCTTAAAATTTCATATATACCACAATAATAAAAAAATATGTTGGATCACTATGTTACTAGTATTTGTTGTCTTGAAACAGGCCATACTATGACTTAAGAGTAGTGTGAATTGAATTCCTAAAATTATCGTAAACTAGAAAACCATATTCATTAAAGATATGAAAAAATAATGATATTTTTACAACCAAATTATACATTGTATATAAAATTACATTGAAAATATATCAATACTAAATATTTATTATGGTTCATAGAAAATAAATCCCTTAATCCACTCCACTAATGCATGACATCAAGTGCTTGGGGGATATCACTATATATGTCCTTTAATCTGTTACTTCTAGTGCATTATATAGGGACTTCATGAATGGGTTTAGGTAGTTGAAATTTGGAATAAAAAAATATGAAACTTCCAAATGGTATCCAAATATATTTTACAAACAAAATATATTAATGAAATTTTACTGGGAACCAATATAGTGATTCAGAGAATAAATATTCTATTTATAGTAAGACTTAAATTTTTATGATTAAACTTATGGAATAGATGAAATATCTAAAATGATTATAATAATAAAATTCAACTTTAGGAGATTCATCCGGAACAATTGAAAATATGATCGAGATATCATAACTGTATATCTTGAAGGATGATTTTTATATTGAGTATAAAAAAACAATTGAAGATGGTGAATTAAGTGTGAGTTATTAGATGATAGATTTGGTGATTTTATTTTACTCAATATTCCATTATTATACATGAAAACATATAGAAAATTAAATCAAAACATATATTTAAAATGCACAACATCATATCCATAAATCCCTATATTTGGGTTTTGATTTACACACACAAATTTATTGTAAATACCTTAGAAATCGTTCTGGTAATTAAATAATCATTTTACTTGGTTCCTTTCCTGATGAATTCTTATTATAATAATCATTAATATAATATATTGGTAGTCCAATTTTTAATTAATGCCTATATTTTTTAACTCTCATTAAAATTATACTCACCCTATGTATATATAAACTGTTTTTCAGGTCACTTGGATCAGGTTGGAGATTAGGTTGGTTACTACTAGCTTCTGATTGTAGGAGCTATTTGGGCTTGTGATTTATGTTGTTTTACTTTCTTTTGGGTACTTTCAGTTTTCCCCATCCATTTGTAGTACTTTTTCATGACATTACATATGTACACTTGGGTTTTCTTTTATAGTACAGTTCTGAGTTGGAGTTGGTTGGTGTCTATCTTATCTCTGTCTTCCTCATGTGTTCTATTAGAGGGTAATGCCTCCCATTTTTGTGTTTACTATACCCTCAGTGCTAGTCGCCAACCCGGGGCCTACTGGAGGTGGGACTCGAGGGTCATTATCTCCCTTATGACATTGCAAGCCCATGAGGGGTACACTTTGTGGGGAGGGGGTCATGAAATAAAATATTATTTGTCATGATATCTTTTTTGACTTTTTTTTTAAAAGATTACATTAAATTCTCACACAACATCGGCTCAATGCTCATACAAGAAATATAACAAATCTTTTTAATGATTTTTTAAACTATAAATATAATGGCCCGAACCTCTTCGGTCGATTACTTTGTAAAAACTTTTTTTTTATGTGGTCAATGCGGCGAACATCAAAAATAATAATTATTATTAAAACGCGTGGAAACCGCGTGACGTGTTGTGTGTTAACCAATAAAAACACGTAACGGGTGTACAGTCACACCGTGTATTCATTAATACACGCTACATACTATTTTACCTATTAGTTGGCTATATAAGAAAGGGTCGCGGATTATTTCCAGACGAATCGCTTCTTCTTCGCACAACGATGCTCTTTGATGATCAAGAAGTCTTCCTCCTCTAACTTCTTTGTCCGAGCTCCGAATTACGATCCGTCAGCGGCCACAAGATCGTAGCGATGAGACGAAGCTTCTAAGCCTGGACTTGTCACCTTTCCTTCCGGCCTTCCTTCTCCAGCTTCCATCCTAGGAGGCATTTTTCGGGTTTGGCGAAGGCGGAGGACACCGAAGGACGTCGTCGGATGCGACGTGATCGGGACATTTTGAGGTAGGGGTTTACCTTCATCTCTCTTTTTTGTGCAACATGCGGGGTGGGATATTTTTCTTTTGTTCCATGGGATGCAGTTGAACTTTAAATAAAGATAATAACTGGATAAAGAAGGGTTTGGGGTTTGTGCTGTTTCTATTGCCTTCCAGTTTCTTTATCTTCTGATTGTGATTTTGGATTGAAAGGCCTTTGCCTACTGAAAATCAAGGTCGTTGGTGGCCTTTGCGTGCGCAATTGATATCTGAATTGTTTGTGGTTGGTTTTCTTAAAACATGGAAAATGGATAAGCACGTAAAGACTGGCTGATTAAATGAGAATGAAAACCTTGTGTGATCACCCCGGTTGAACAAAATTGGAATAATGAACATGTTGGTGGTTTGGTTGTTTTGTGGGAAATGTTTTTATTATGAAAAGTGTTTTGATTATGAAAAGTGTTTTGAAGTAAAAGGTGTTTTCAAATGCGGAAATGTTTTGTGTGTGGAAAGGGTTTTATGTGTGGAACTTTGAAATAAATGAATGATGGAATGTTGTATGGTTGTGATAATATTTTGTAAATGAAATGGCATGTGGTTTCTTGCGTTTTACCTAACCTTGGTTGTGGATGGAAGGGATATGTTTGTGAAAGGTTTTGTCTGGGTGATAGTTACCCATTAGTAATATTTTGTTAAACCATTGCATGAAACATGAAAACCTAAATGGGGTTGGGGGATGATTGTTTGGTTGTTGATGTATGCTTCGTGGTAGCAGTGCCAAGGCACATGCTCAGTTTCTCTTTTTAAGAAGCCATAGGTTGGGCTGTGTGTTTGGTGTATGTATATAATTGTATCTTTGTGTTTTCTCGCACCACACCCATGTCAAGAACCTAGTGCCGAACACTCCCATTTTATGAGAGAGGGTGTTCCCCCTTAGTTACTAGTTCCTTCCTGCTCCTTCTTCCATAGGATATGATGGCTTGAGGTGACCTTACACCCAAGAATCTTCGGGTAGGTCTCGGAGGCTGTGATGGCTTGAGGCGACCTTTAGCCCAAGACTCTTCGGGCAGGGTTACCGTTCCCAAGAACCTTCGGGATGAGGCCCAGGTGTCTGCGGGCGGGTTAGTGGTTGTGGCCCAGGTGTGTGCGAGCGAGATGCGTGGTTGTGAGGCCCAGGTGTGTGCGGGCGGGATGCGTGGTTTGGCCCAGGTGTGTGCGGGAGAGAAGAGTGTGGTAGCGTCAGGACGTTTGCCGTTAGGAAGAGCATCATCTAATTAAGTGGGAAATGGTGCGGGGTACACAATACTTTTGTTCTATATATATACTAAACTTGTTTGTGTTACTTGGTGAGTGTGACCAGTGAGGCTGGGTGGATAGTTTTTCCTTGTTAGTTCTGGTTCTTCTGTTTTCTCACGGGACCTTAGGGTGTCTCCCCACTTGTGCACGAGAGCTTTAGGTTTCCCTACTGAGTATACTTGTATGCTCACCCTACGTTTACTTTCAGGTTTCCAGGAGGACTACCAGGGCCGTGCGGGACCCTACTAGTCGGGCAGTTGGAGTTGTTGCAGTTGTTGTTCTCTTGTTTTCTTTGGCATTGTACTTTTGAGCATCCTTGTACTTGTACCTTGTTATAAAAATTGTTTAAACATGCATGTGGGCTTGGTTTGGGTTTATTTATATACACTTGTTCTTTTCCCTTTTTGGTGGTTGACTTGTCCTATTTCCCGATCCAAAATAATAAAAAGGGTAATGCCTCCCATATTTGTGAAAACTCATACCCTTGGTGCTAGTCGCCAACCCGGGGCCTACTGGAGGCGGGACTCGGGGGTCATTATCTCCCTTTCACCATTTCCAGCTCAAGAGGGGCATCTTTGATGGAAGGGGGTCATGACAGAATGGTATCAGAGCTGATGGTTGAGAGATAGGATGGAGTCTGGAGTTAGGCACAGTGAGGATTGCATGGGATGGTAGGGCAACAGTGTTCTTTAATCTTGGTGCGTGACATAGGCCAGGGAAGACCGGCTAGGACACGGGATTTTAGGGCCCCCCGTGATCTGATGCAAGGACTCTGAGCCTACCGAACGACCAAGTGAGACTATATTGATTGCAGGGTAGAGACCCTAGGGAAGGTACATGCATCATCATGTTTGTGTTTTACTTGATTTGGGTGTTCTGGGAAAGAAATTGAAATAAAATGATAATTAAAACTTTTAGTTTTTCCTTACTACTTGGGCTTAGGCGTTCTTTGTTTACCGAACATCTATGGCACTTGGACGTTAACAGAAATGCAGAGGAGTGGGACGCGGACAATTTCAAGCAACAGAAGTGGCAACCCCAGCAAGGCGAAAGATCGAGAGAGATGTTTTATGTTTTACTTAAATTCTCTCGTTTATGTTTTGTTTAAATCCAGGAGCATCACACTCAATTGTTGAAACTCATTCTCGCCCATGCTTTGGGCCTGGAACTTGTTTTTCATGAGTCTATAATGCTATGTTGTTTCCCTCTTTCCTTTTGAATATGTGTAAAGAGCCCTATCATGTGGGGAGGGGAAGACCTAATCCCTAATCGAGATGCATTAATGTGGATGCGATTTAACCCATGCAAGAGAGTCAGTGCCGCCTAAAGCGGATAATATCTCAACATGGGAGAAGGAATTCCTCAAGCCATGTGTCTGGGAAGTGTGTGGGTTGTACGTTGTTGGGTGCAGTGTAAGTTGAAAAAAAAACCCCTAATATATGGAAGTGGGAAGGCCTAGTCCTTAATCGAGACGCATTAATGCATATGCGATTAAACCTGTGCAGGCGAGTCAGTGCCCCCTAAAGCGGATAATATCTTGACATAGGAGAGGGAATTCCTAACTCACATAATTAGGGTTGTCGGTTGTTTCTTGTTATGATGAGAGCCCTGAGAGGTATCTTGTGGAGTGGTTCTTCAGATCCTTTCCTTCTTCTAGGTTAGTTTTTAATTCTCGAGGATGAGAATGTTTTGATAGGTATCTAATGTAATGGACCAGACCTCTCTGGTCGATTACTTTGTAAAAACGTTTTTTTTTATGTGGTCAATGCGGCGAACATCAAAAATAATAATTATTATTAAAACGCGTGGAAACCGCGTGACGTGTTGTGTGTTAACCAATCAAAACACGTAACGGGTGTACAGTCACACCGTGTATTCATCAATACATGCTGCATACTGTTTTACCTATTCGTTGGCTATATAAGAAAGGGTCACGGATTATTTCCAGACGAATCGCTTCTTCTTCGCACAACGACGCTCTTTGATGATCAAGAAGTCTTCCTCCTCTAACTTCTTTGTCCGAGCTCCGAATTACGATCCGTCAGCGGCCACAGGATCGTAGCGACGAGACGAAGCTTCTAAGCCTGGACTTTTCACCTTTCCTTCAGGCCTTCCTTCTCCAGCTTCCATCCTAGGAGGCGTTTGTCGGGTTTGGCGAAGGTGGAGGACACCGAAGGACGTCCTCGGATGCGACGTGATCGGGACCTTTTGAGGTAGGAGTTTACCTTCGTCTCTCTTTTTGGTGCAACATGCGGGGTGGGATATTTTTCTTTTGTTCCATGGGATGCAGTTGAACTTTAAATAAAGATAATAACCAGATAAAGAAGGGTTTGGGGTTTGTGCTGTTTCTATTGCCTTCCAGTTTCTTTATCTTCTGATTGTGATTTTGGATTGAAAGGCCTTTGCCTACTGAAAATCAAGGCCATTGGTGGCCTTTGCGTGCGCAATTGATATCTGAATTGTTTGTGGTTGGTTTTCTTAAAACATGGAAAATGGATAAGCACGTAAAGACTGGCTGATTAAATGAGAATGAAAACCTTGTGTGATCACCCCGGTTGAACAAAATTGGAATAATGAACATGTTGGTGGTTTGGTTGTTTTGTGGGAAATGTTTTTATTATGAAAAGTGTTTTGATTATGAAAAGTGTTTTGAAGTAAAAGGTGTTTTCAAATTCAGAAATGTTTTGTGTGTGGAAAGGGTTTTATGTGTGGAACTTTGAAATAAATGAATGATGGAATGTTGTATGGTTGTGATAATCTTTTGTAAATGAAATGGCATGTGGTTGCTTGCGTTTTACCTAACCTTGGTTGTGGATGGCAGGGATATGTTTGTGAACGGTTTTGTCTGGATGATAGTTTCCCAGTAGTAATATTTTGTTAAACCATTGCATGAAACATGAAAACCTAAATGGGGTTGGGGGATGATTGTTTGGTTGTTGATGCATGCTTCGTGGTAGCAGGGCCGAGGCACATGCTCAGTTTCTCTTTTTAAGAAGCCATAGGTTGGGCTGTGTGTTTGGTGTATGTATATAATTGTATCTTTGTGTTTTGTCGCACCACACCCATGTCAAGCACCTAGTGCCGAACACTCCCATTTTATGGGAGAGGGTGTTCCCCCTTAGTTACTAGCTCCTTCCTGCTCCTTCTTCCATAGGATATGATGGCTTGAGGTGACCATACACCCAAGACTCTTCGGGTAGGTCTCGGAGGCTGTGATGGCTTGAGGCGACCTTTAGCCCAAGACTCTTCGGGCAGGCATACCGTTCTCAAGAACCTTCGGGATGAGGCCCAGGTGTCTGCGGGCGGGTTAGTGGTTGTGGCCCAGCTGTGTGCAGGCGAGATGCGTGGTTGTGAGGCCCAGGTGTGTGCAGGCAGGATGCGTGGTTTGGCCCAGGTGTGTGCGGGCGGGAAGAGTGTGGTAGCGTCAGGATGATTTCCGTTAGGAAGATCAGCATATAATTAAGTGGGAAATGGTGTGGGGTACCCAATACTTTTGTTCTATATATATACTAAACTTGTTTGTGTTACTTGGTGAGTGTGACCAGTGAGGCTGGGTGGATAGTTTTTCCTTGTTAGTTCTGGTTCTTCTGTTTTCTCACGGGACCTTAGGGTGTCTCCCCACTTGTGCACGAGAGCTTTAGGTTTCCCTACTGAGTATACTTGTATGCTCACCCTACGTTTACTTTTAGGTTTCTAGGAGGACTACCAGGGCCATGCGGGACCCTACTAGTCGGGCAGTTGGAGTTGTTGCAGTTGTTGTTCTCTTGTTCTCTTTGGCATTGTACTTTTGAGCTTCCTTGTACTTGTACCTTGTTATAAAAATTGTTTAAACATGCATGTGGGCTTGGTTTGGGTTTATTTATATACACTTGTTCTTTTCCCTTTTTGGTGGTTGACTTGTCCTATTTCCCGATCCAAAATAATAAAAAGGGTAATGCCTCCCATATTTGTGAAAACTCATACCCTTGGTGCTAGTCGCCAACCCGGGGCCTAATGGAGGCGGGACTCGGGGGTCATTATCTCCCTTTCACCATTGCCAGCTCAGGAGGGGCATCTTTGATGGAAGGGGGTCGTGACAATAAATGAAATAATTTTTTGATATATTATAGTTTTATAAGAATTCTGTTGATAAATAAAACATATTTATTATTTTTTTAATGGTTTTTATTTTAATTGTATATTTTTCTTTACGTATTTAATTTCAAATTAATAGAATAGGGTCAAAATTTACAATATTTATATTTTTGAGAAATAATATTTTTTTTGAAATTGATTAAAAATACTAAGAATAATTAAATAGAACAATTTGGATAAGATATGGTCTTAAATTTAATTCCTTATCTATTTATTTTCCAAAATTTATATTATAATTAAAATTATAACCCTTTAATATAGAAATATTTTTTACTGTAGTTATGGATAAACATGGATATCGAATGAGTTAATATAAAAGATAAGGCTTAAAATGATATATAAACCATTATAAATTTTATTGGATAATTATATAATGAATATATACTAATTTTATGATAATACATTTCTTTTTGTAATTACTTTTACATGAATGTGACTTTGTTATTCATTGATATTTTGAAAAAATACTCAAGTGACCCTCCCCTCACTTTTAAAAGGACACCCCTTATACCTTTTATTTAATCCATACAAATACATCTATATAAAAAACCCTTAAATATTTTCTTCTCTACATCCCTATACACGAATATGATGTTTTGGTCTTCTTAAAAGACTATTCCAATGGTCCTTAGGAAAGAATCAAAATGAAGAAAACAAATTAATTGACAATAATATTTACTGACCATTTCAAATTTCATAATTATTATAAATCCAATAAAAATATTGTATGCCTCATAAAATAATAATTATAACATCATAAATTTAATTATATTTTATTTTATTTTTGGAATGACCATTTTAAATCTCATTTCCATCTTAATAAATGTTAAAGCATCACTTGTGTGTAGGTATGACTTATTATATCCACGCAGTGGTGTAATTTGTTTTTTATTTAAAAATTATTTTAATGGTATTAAAGCATGATAAAATTAATTTTTGTGATATTTATGAAATTAATACTTCTTCTAGAATTATTACTCCATGTCTGTCTTTTTATCATCCAATATTTTTGAAAAATATATCATTGCTCGGGCATAGGTGTGGACTACCATACCCATAAAGTGTATTAATCTGTTTTTCATTTATTGTTTACATGGATGGTAATAAGGATATATTTAATGATTATATATTATATATACTATATAATAATGATTATAATAAATATATTTTTTATTTGAATTACTTTCGGTCCATCCATGGAAATTTGAAATTAATGGTCATGCATACATAGAGCCTACTATCTCTGTGAAAAAATTTTGTTGTTTTTTTTATCTACCTTTTATGGATGACTATATATATGTAATTAATATATAAGATATTTATATCATAAACAAAAATTACAAATAAGAAAATACAATAATAAATGTACATGGACTAGAACTACTGAACCGAAATTCACATAAAAATGAAGTATTTTACCCTCAATGAAATGATATTAATAAATTATAAATAATAAAATGGGGTAATTTTTTATGTATGAATTATATATGTTATTATAGATATGTATATGATTCTTGTTCTATAATAATAAAAGTATATAAATTTTATATACAAGTTTTTAAAATCACTTATGGGGAAATTCAAACATGAGGTAGGAGATTTCATAAATGAATTTCAATTAATTGAATTATATAAATTCTTCAGTTATTACTTTATTCCATGAATATGTGATAAGTAACATTTAATTGATATACGTTTTATTGAGAATTTTTTTTGGTAATTAAAATTTTCAAAAACAATTACTTCATTTATAAATTCTTGCCTCAAAAATATGATCCTTATAAAGAATTTCATCTTAATTTTCACTCCACTGAGGCATGTTTGGTTTTATAAAACTATTTAATTTTTTTGTGGTTTTTATATTTCCCCACTAATGTATCAAATATGATCATATATTTATTAATAGAGATTAATTTTTGAATTCATTATTATTCTTTCAAGGGGTTTTAATTTTAATTTTATAAAGGATGTAATGATTTATTTGACAATCTATTCTTTTGGGTTAGACTTTTTTATTAAAGGAATCGTATAATAAATTTTCTATAAACTCCATATATTTTCCTATAATGTAGATATTAAAAAATTTCCCATTTTTTGTAAAAAAAATTCATCTCTTTAGTAATCTAATTCAAAATTTATTTGCTTAATATAAAAACAGATCTTATTTATTAAGTATATGTTCCATCCATGATTATGTTTTTTTTTTAAATCAATTTTCCTTTTTATTTAATAAAATGAAATATTAGGGATATTTTATGTTATACTTGATTTTTTTTTATATTTTGAAAGGAATATTTTTATTGATTTTTTAAAAGTGCCACTTTCATATTTCTGAACAAAAAAATAGAAATGAATTATTATTTTTACCATATATGTCATTCAAGGGAATTCATGTCACTATATACTTTTTCTAATATTTAGCTCCATCTAAATTATTCTATGGGTTAAAAAATAAAATATTTTATGAAATATTTTTTGAATGTTTCATTTAAATTTTATTTTATTCTTCAAAATGAAATAATTTATTACAAAACCTATATTCATACATAATTAGTGGTAATATTTTATATCATATTAGTTATTTTTTCATTAATATTCTATTTAAACATTCAAATTCTGATGATAATTTTCCATTATAAATGACATTTCTCCCAAATATAAATATTTATTCAATCATGGATATTATTATTACCTAACCCGTATAAAATTTCTATATATGGTGTTTTACTATGAAATGTATTTTATTTGGTGAGGAAATCACACCATTCCATATTATTTACTCAAAACAAATATTTTCATGTAATGTATATAGTTCATGAATTAGATGATTCATTAAGTATAAGTGGAATGTGTTGGACATGCAGTGATTGGTGAGGCCTATTAATAAATATCCCTTTAATGAATAGATGTATTTCATGATACATACCCATTAGACAAACAGATTAAATGGTTTTTCGATTTGTTGAAACACATCGATTAAACTGTCTTTGAAAAATGATTTGATGATAATAATATCGTGACGTTTGAGATCATGGAATCCAATATTAATCATTTCCATTATTGAGAATTTAATTTTAATTTTTCATGAGATTAATGCATGGATATTATCAATGGTTTAATTTATTTATCATGTTATTGATGAAAATGGAATGAATATTACATTATTTTCTTTTCTATATTTATTTTTCCTTATTTACCTACAATAGCTTCTATTGTACATAACCTTTACTAATAAACTTTTCCCGCACTTTATTTGTCTATGTTTCTCTAGTATATGAATAATGATATAATGAATAATATAAAGTGTGAACAAATATTTCATATGAAATGTATTTTATATTTCTGATGTAATACAGTAATAATGTATGATTCTGGTTTTTCAATACTGCTAAACTGATCAGCCATTTGGGATGAGTTACCTTGTCTCTTATGCCAATGTAATAAGATATACACTGAATCTCGGATACTTGATTAAGTGTTTCTATAGTTAGAATCATAAGAATATTAGAAGAATAAATGGGAAGATGATTTTAAATGATTATATCTAACCTGAGAATAATGATTATCTGTAATAGTATGACAAAACTAATACCATTAAAGATTTTTTTATTTCATTCCATAGTATTCATTGTTATTATGAATGAACTTAGTCTATGTATGCTTTTATTGGTGTATCCTAATTAAATAAATGGAATCAACACCATTCATAATATATGGATTTATCTATAAGGAAATATAATAATGCTCGAGTTGGAACATGGAATATCATGGTCTTATTTGGGAAACTGAATCAGGTTATAATTAATATCCTTTCCTATATTAAGAAACCTATTATTCTACAAATATATTAACCTATCTTTGATAACATTATCTGCTAGAATACCTTATATAATTATTGAACTACTAATCAATTAGTAGAAGAGATATATATTTTTTTCCCTAAAAATATTATTCCAATATTTATTATTTACTAAAAGTGAACTTTTTATTCTACAAGCATATTGATTGAGAGGAAATAATAATCAATGGGGGTAATTGTTCGGGAACACTAAAGTTGTTAAAGAAATATAAATCATTGGATAGAGAACCTTTAATGTGATATTCATTAAGAAATAATTCCCCCAAAAATATTGAGCAAAAATGGAGAGGAAACTCGTCCCTTTAATGAAAAAAGGATGATGAAAGTTTGTTAGAGGTTGTGTATAGCTTTAATGGTCAGACAAGGATACACCAGACAAGATAAATAATCCATAAAATTTATTGACCATTTAATTGATGGGTTTAATCAACGTATCTAAGGGGAAATATTTTTTAAAACACATTCATAATATAATTATATAGAATATGGTTCAATTGTGAAGTAGAATGAATATTCTAAATGATATATCATAATGTTAAATCAAGATAAGTAGAGTTTGGATGAGTACCAATTAAAAGAGAACACATCAATAAAGAAGAAGGTAATGAAGTGATTTCCATCATGGAATTATTTTTGGAAAGAAACATCCTCGTAAATGGTTATAGACCATGTTAGTTTTTTTATATGTAGGGATAAGTGTCATCTAGATAATGATTTTAAGAACAAAAAATAGACAACTACTATCAAATGATTCAACTATAAAGAGATAAAGAATTATTAAAACTAATTCCCTAATAATAAATGGAAATTATGATATAATAATCTATGGGGAGAAGGGAAAACATATGGAATTACTATATATTTTGTTTTGTTGCAAGATATGTGGTGAAATTTATATTTTTCATCCACTCTAAAAGTAGTTTTTTATTTTATTTAAGTACCACACACTCATTTATATATGAAAAAATTTATATGGTAATCACGTCTCCACCTAAATTAATTTATGTTGTGCTGGTATTGAAAACTCATAATAGTCGGTTGACTACATCTCCTGTCTTTGTCTCATATCTAATAAAAAAATTTGGGTGTTTAATTCAATCAAATACTATTATTCCTCCTCTTGTTGAATTCGTTGTAATATTGGTAAGGGATTATATGTTTTAATATATTTCCCATATCAATTACTGAGGAATTTATGTTATATTGTATATTCTAAAAAATTCATATGATAGTATTTTAGTGTGAGGATGAACCCGAATGACCAATGGAATATACTTCCATTTAATGATTTGTACTACCTATTCACGTGGAATATTTATCTTAGATAGTTGGGGAAAAACTAAAAATTGAATATATTCCTATTATTAATATGTTTATTTATTTTTTTTCTCTAATATTTTCCTAGTATTCTCTTGAATTTTGAAGATGAGATTTTAGTAGAACTCATACATGGTGTGAAACCAACTTTAAATATTCCATGTAGAATAGAACCAATTGAGTTATAGGAATTGGATAAGAAACTCTTATAGAATATAGATAAGGGATTCATTCATCCCACCACATAAAAATGTGGTGAACATGTTTTTTGTTTATGAAAAAATATTTGTAAATTCACCTCAGCATTGATTGTCGAGAACTGAATAATGTCAAAATTAAGAAAAAGTATCCTCTACCACATTATTGATGATATTTTTAGTCAATTATGAGGATCTAAATATATTCCCATGATTTATCTTCTATATAAATATCATCATAAAATGTTAATAACTGAGTATAAACCCAAAATTAGATTCCATATGAGGTATGGTATGTTTGAATTTATTGTAATTCCATTTCGACCTACCACTTATCATGTTATCTGCATGGATTTAATGAAATGAGTCATTATTTAATACCTTCATTAGTTTGTAGTTGTCTTAATAGATGGTATTATTATATATTTGAATAGTTATAATGGCCATGATGAACATTTAAGGATTTTTTTTTGAATACCATAGTAAAGGATAATTATTTTTGAAAATTTTACCTGATGTGAATTTTGGATCCCAAAATTTTTATTTTTGATTCACATAATTTCAAGAATGTGTATATTGATGGTCCCATCAATGTTTTAAGTAATTATACACTGGTCTTGACCACCCATGGAAAATGAGATTCATAGTTTTTATAAGGGGGTTGGATCGATACCACTGATTATTTGGAAGAGATTTATCAAGACTATCTAATCAACTCAACAAATTGAATTAGAAAGGGGTTATGTACTATTATATAGATGAATGTAATGATAATTTCAAATAACTAAAGAAAAGGTTGGTCAGTGAGCCTACGCTTACACTACCCCACAGTGGAGTAGTGTTTTTTATCTATTGTAATGTGTTAATGAAGTAACTAGGATACATCCTCATGTAGAAATGATATGGTGATATCATTTTCCACACTTCAATTAAAAATTAACAAAAAATTAAACTAAATCATGATTTAGTGCTATATTTGGAAATTTTTTCATTGAATATATCGAGGAATTATCTTATAATGAAAGGTTTGACATATTTAATGATCATAAATGGGTGAAGAATATCTTTAAAGAGAATGTATTGAAAATATTCCTGATTGGATTGTTGTAATTGATCAAATATTATAAATAGTAAATACATTACCACCCTGGAAAGGAGAACAAGGTTATTGATGCTCTAATTTAGAAATACCATGATAATTTATCCACGATGTGGACTAAAAAGTTCTAATATTTATATATTTTTAGATGTAGTATATTCAATTCATTAAGAAAGTGGATTTGTTATATATTTATTATATGAATTTCCAACTATCCATCCATGAGAGGATTATGAAAGTTCATAAGAAAGATGAAAAATGATAGAATAAGGCGAGAAATGTTCATGATTTTAACCATGATCATATAATAATGATAATGTGTAGAAACTGAGTATCTATTCCTTAAATATTAGATTTGAAGTATGATCAGTGGCATAAATCTCATAATCACCCATTCTACATTCATCCAGGTTGTATAGAGATGTATATAGATATAAAAAAGTATTTTTGTTTCGATGGTATAAAATGGGGTATTTTAATGTATCTATCAAGATTACTAGAATTTTATTAAGTTAATTATATGAAACATTATTCAAAAATTATGTTACAAACATTACCCATGCAGTTTCTAAAATTAGAAACCATTTCCATGGATTTCTTTATCAGACTCCCAAAAACAATTTATGTATAAATTTTCATTTTGGTTATTGTAACACCACGATAATTTAAAAGAGGTACACCATGTTTGATAGCATACACGAAAAACAAAATCGCGATCATAATATATTTTTAAACCATGATTCTTTATGAAATATTTACTTTCAAAAAAATTAAATCTTGATGGTTGCATGAATTGTTTGCCACATCACATTTAAATGAAACATGATGCTCTATTAACTTATTTTGATTTAAATGTGTCCAATATAAACTACAATTACCATTAGAATGTATTATTTAGAGTAAATAAATTACAAAAAATTTGTGTTTTAGAAATATATAAACAGATTTATTTCTTTATATTAATCAGAAAAAAATAAATACAATTTGAATGAAAAATAATTGTTTCCAAAAATAATTTTATCATTATAAAATAAAATTTAGTAAATCATTGCATAAATAATTTAAAATTAATTTAAATTTATTGGAAAATTTTATATCAAAAAATTAACTTCATTTTTTAAATATAACATTAAACATTATTTTTTAATTATTTTTTGATAATTTTTTGAGATTATTTTTTATAAATATTGAAAAATGAGGATGTTTAATGAAAATAACCATTCCATTTAAATAATATTCATCATTAAATTAAATTTCAAATTTCATTTAATGGTATAATAGTAAAAATATATTACAATTTTATTAATTAATTTAATTGGAATTAGTAAAGGTCTCGCCCCTATTTTCCTAGATCCATAACCATTAATACATTATGACTATATATAAGGGATGAAACTAAAAAAGAAGAAATTGTTTAATAGATTTGGAATACTGGATACAAACATAAGTATTAAATTAATACACGAAAAGAAATATAACATAGTAACTCCATTGGAAACACCCCTATTCTTCTAGATTATACCTATATGTCAATCATAATATACATCTTGGAAGCATAGAAAAAATAAAACATTAGAAATAGGTTATATTAGATGCTCGTTAAGGGTAATTATATTGTGGTATATATCATAAATAAACATAAATAGTAAGTGAAGGTGAAAAACAAAAAACACATTCTGTTAAATCATAATTTTGGGAATAACATGGTAGAAATAAAAGGTGATAAAATAATTCTATATAGATATTTACATGAGAATGATACATCATAATAGATATTCTACTAGTCTAATAATCATAGTGATTATCAATAACATGTCTCATAATAAAAAAATTCATAATGAAAAACATCATAACAAATAGTTAAGACATCATCCAAGACACCATACATAATTGAGACGCAAATTAGACAATACCAAAAAATATTTTATCTCATGAGTGATACAGATACATTGAGTGGTTATAGTCGAAATTTCCCATCAATTATTAATTCCAATGGATTCCTCTTATAAATAGGTTAAAAATAAATAACATAAACATCCATATTGAAACTAGAATATAAAATGTTAATAATTATCACCAAAAAAATATAATCATAAATAATCCTATATAATCTGATGAATGGTATCAAAATAGAACATAAAGAGTCAATAAAATCATTAAAATTTCAATAAAATATGGAATATGTTATCATAAGAGATAAAACAAAACTAATAAAATGTTTTGACATAGGGTGTTGGAGTACATGAAAATAAAATAAAATCATTGAGAAATTCTTGACCGAAATTCCACTATTCTATGAATAATTTTATTAAAATATGTACAAATTAAAAAATATATATTTTAAAATAACCATATTAACTATTAACATACACTCTAATAAAAAATTCCTCAATGAATTCTATAAAATCCTCTCATTACATATAAGTAAAAATAGTATTCCTTTAAAATTTCATAAAATAAACATTTAAAAGAATATTTTAAAAAAAATGTGGTCATTAAACAAATTAATAGATTATGTGTATCACCTATAAATCTATATAAAACAGTTGGAAATAAAATATAAGATAATCAGAAGTAATTTCACACATAATCAATTCTTTACATAATCAATGGAGTACATGTTAAACCCAATTAATGGAAATTAAGTTAAGAATTCCCTTAGCACATTTTAATCAGTCTAACTATATGCCCCATAAAATTATTGATCCTAAACTAAATCATTTAATTCCATAAAGATAAATAGATTTATGATATGATATATTAAATGGATATTTTTATACCACAAATAATAAATAAATATTGAATAAGTAATATATCTCACATAAGTAATATTGAGATGGGAAACCATTGCCATATTGTAATCATTGGAATTGTGTGCCCCATAAAATTTAAAACTATAAAATTAAACAATAAATTGCCTAAATATAATTATTTTAAGGATATTATATATATAAGTTTAGTACACCATGAAAACAAATTAATGTTTTAAGAAGAAATATATCTCACAAAAGTAAAAGTGAGAAGACAAATCCTTACCTTAAGTTCAAAAGAGTTATGCACTTGTACTTAATTTGTAGGATTATAAAATTATAATAATTAATTAAATAATTCATAATGACTTAGATATATATTTTATTTATTATGATTTTATTATGGTAATTTATGACCTTTCTAATGAGTGGTAAATCTTAATTTTGTTGTTCATGGATCATTTATTTCATGTTTTTGTTGTTGGTTCCCTTGAGTATATATATCTGAGTTGTTGTCAAATGGGTATAAATTCTAAAGAAGGATTTAATGAAAAAGGAAAACTCATTTTCCATTACATTGGTAAATCAAGAAATTAAATATGATTTATTCATCTTAAAAAATAGATACGTGAATGGATTTTTTGATAGATAATACATAATCTTAAAAAATATATATTATCTATATGATACGATAGTTACCATTAAACTTTGTAAATGGAAGTTGAGTATAGGAAAAAAATAAACGAAATTAATATAGAATGAATGAAATTTACCACTTGAATTTCATCTCTTTAGGACGTCCTTAAGACAATTGGATTTATTATTCTGGTTCTTCCATTAGGTCTTGGATTTTGGGAAGATTCTTTCTGAAGGTAATTGGGTATAATTTATAAAATATTTTTTTTACAAGGAGTGAGGATAATAGGTGGTGAGAGGTGGTATTTAAAGGGGAGGAGTAGAGTTTTTCTTCTAAATTTTTGTATTATTTTTTTATGAGGAATGTCAAAGTTGTTGATTCTTGTGACTAAGTACATTAACTATTGCAAATGATTTATAATTAATGGGTTATCATGTCAACAATGACTCGAAAAATCATGTGTTGAACATAAAATGATAAATACCGTATATTACTATATTTACCCAATCCAAAAGAAATAAACTATTTTGGAAAATCCCAAAAAATCACTCCTAAAAATATTTAACATGTATATTTAAAAAATAGACTCCATTTTTTGGAAAATAATTCCTCAATATGAGATATATAATTTTAAAAAAATCAATATTTTTTCAAAAAAAATAAAAATATTAATTTATTAATTTATTCTACGACACTATGAAAAATTAATTATGGTATTATAAAATTATTCTATATTTATAACAAAACAAAAAATTAATTTATGAATCTATTTTATAAAATTAAATTTATTTTAAAATATTTTATTAGTTATAAAACTTAAAAAACATTTACATTTCATAAAAGAATATAAAACCTAATTTATCATCATCCAAAAAAATTATTTACATATTCCAATATATAAATATATATTATATTCATTTATGAGATAAAAAATAATATTTATAGTTCAATAAGTAATGATATTTTTCTAATTAATATATTACCAATCTTAATGACCACATTACTATTCCAGCAGTCATGTTAATATTTAATAGTTTACCAGAATTTTTTTAAGCTTGGTGTTGTGTGAAACATAATCTATTTAATGAATAGATCTTATATAAGATGATACATACAAAAAAATATTGGGGTGTTATATTTATCCCTACATTGAAATTTTTTATCCCTAAAATTTTTATTTTTTGTCTAAATAGATGATAGATGTTCATCTTCATAGTATCCTTGGGTTCCCAGGTTTCTTTATCCTTTTTGTGGATTCTCCAATGAAATTTTACTAGTTGAGTCAAAGAATTTCTCAATAAATTCTCTCTAGTACAATGGATCATGATCAGATTATCATAGTAATGTAAATTATTTCTTCCTAGATTAGTACAAGTATTGGGACTGGCATGTACTTCATTAACAATGACGAGTGGAACATATCATGAAATTTGTAATTGGTAGGTGTAATTTCCAAACGATAAGCCAAAAATACAATTATCTCAAGAGTTTCAAAAGTTAAAATGTACCTAGGGCTTAATCTCCCTTAAATACCAAACCTTATAACACTCTTCCATGGAGATATCTTAATCATAACATGATCTCCCACTGGAAACTCAAAATATCTCATATGGTTATTGTATAGCTCCATTGCATACTTTTAGAATCTTTTATATGATATTTAATAGTCTTTCCATTTATTATTATTTCCTCTAAAAATTATAGGCCTATAATATTATTTTCATAAACATCATTCTAACATGTTTTTGTACAAAATATATTTCCTTATAATGCTTCGTACAGTGGAATTTGAATACACAAATGGAAACTATTATTATATTAAAATTATACCATTGTAAAATAATGATCCCACATACATTGAATGTGATTTGAGTGGGACATAAAAATCACTAATAATGTTTTTATCATCCATTATGTCTTCACTCCACGTTGAGGGTGATAAAAATTACTAAAATGATGATCTGTATCCAAATAATTCTGTTGAATCTACTATAATCTTGATCTTAAAAAGGGATATCATTGAGACAAAATTGATATAGGTAATCCATGATGTGTTACAAATTCATTAATATAAATTCATTCAAGGAACTCCATTGACATATCATCTCTTATAGAAAATATATCCTCATATTTTCTATGTAAACCAATAATTTACCATATTAAATCATTATTTTTTAGAGTATACGGTAATATTACCACAAATTAAGTAGTAATTTCATCCAATTTCAATGTAAAAATAGGTATAGGTTGCATGACACTTATTGGATGTTGTCTTTCACCCTTCACCTATTGATAATAAAAAAATCATAATACATAATTATAAATTCCATTCCTTATCTTATACAATCATAAATGTTCCATAAAATCATAATACATATTAGTTCTACTAGTCTGTATAGAACTATTTGATCAATGAACATCATCCAACAATTACCTTTTTAGGTTTGGTATAGATTGAACCCAAAGCCTCTTCCCAAATATTAAAATTCCATATACAATGTCTATTATTTTTCCATTATTAAAATATATAATTTTCATTGGAAAATTCTCATAATCAGTTTGAGATATTTTTACCTTTTTCAATAAATATGGATTGGAATGTTTTTGAAAAAGCGGTGATGTTTCACCTTCTATGATAATTAACATATCCTTTTTACTTGATCTATGTACAAAAGTTCCCTCTCAATACTCATTTTGTTAATAACACCATGATCCTTCATTCTCAATGCATATATATCCTTACAATCCATTTATTTGAGGTTGTTTATTGAAAAATATTAATCCTTGAGTTACTCGAGCCGTCACCTTAAACTCACGTTGTGTTCTATATGTGAGAATATATATTTCAAATTCTTATGATATTTACATATTTCACAACATTTACTATAGAGATAGTGTCTCCATATCATTATATCAAATATTATAGCTGTTAAATCATGATCATAAATTGACTAGTTTTTTTCATGTGTTTATAACTGACTTGATGTAAAGACAAAAATTATATTCATTATGTATAAGGAAATTACCATGCTCCTTCTTTAATGCATCACTACAAATCACATATCAACCATTTTTTGTTGGTAGATTCAATATTAAAGAATTAACTAATCCACTCTTCAGTTCTTCACTATATTCTTCTCATTACATTTTTCAAATAATCTTTAACCCTTTATTAGTAATCTTGGTTACCGGGTTAGTTAATCAGGAAAACATATGAAGGAAATACCGATAGTAATCTTATATAATAATGAAACAACATACCATAGTTTTTTACATATTTCAAGTCCATTCATACACTATATTTTTCTTAGAAATGTCAATATAGATTGCATCCTTAGAAACAATATGTCAATGAAAAAAACTATTTAAAGATATAATTAATATTTCCAAACCATCCCATAAAACTCTTTTCTTAGAATAATCTTCAGAACAATATCTATGTTTTCAACATGGTCTGTGTAGCTTTTGTAGTACACTAAGATATCAAATATAAATACCATAACATAATTATCAATATATTCCACAAATACACTATTCATTAGATTCGCAAAAATAGAGATTGAATTAGTCCATCAAAAAAGAATTACAGTAAACTCAAAATGTATATGCCATGTATTAAATTCTATCTTTTTAATATCATCCTTATTTATTTTAAATTGATGAAATCCAGAACTGAGATCAATATTTGAAAAATGTTGAGCTCCATGAAGTTGGCCAAATAAGTCATCAATGCGAGTTAGTTATCATAATAGTATTGATCTCCATATATTCATTGTATAGCCCCATCGATCAATATTTCTTATTAATGAAAAAATATGATCTCCCCAAGGTAAAACTCTAGGTCAAATAAATACATTTCCATTAAATTCCACTAGTTTTTTCTTTAACTCGATTAACTAAAATATGACTATTATATAGGGATTCATTGATATAGGTCTTACATCATAGATTAAACATTAGAAAACACAACTTCCTTCTAAATAGTATGGTCTGGTAATTTATCCATAAGCACATCTTTTTGTTCTTGCATAATAGGTACATATTCAATTTTAAGATAACCATTTTTATTAGTAGTTTTTATCTACTCCTCTTTTATAAGAATCTCATTTATAGGAGCTACAGGAGGTGGATACATATATGAAATAGATGATGATTTCTCTACTATAAAGATGATAAGTACCATATCTTCATCCTGAATAATTATTTCATTCTCTTTGAAATAAACTTTTTGCATTATATATTGAAATCTAGTCAATACCAAGGATAATATAAAAATAAACCATATGTATGTAATGACCCAGATTTTCCATGTATGTTTTTTTGTTATATGGGAATATTATGAGTCTGTGAAAATTGACGTTGCGTGATTCTGAGGCCTAGAGTGCCCGAAATGTAATTTTGAACATTTTTTTTGGGTACGTTCAGTAAATGTGTGAGAAAGTTTTGGTAACTTTTAAACTGGTGCTTAGAATTGAAATCTGAGGACACCATTGAGCTTGCAGCGCTGTTACTCACTTAATTGGACCTTCACCTCAACCACAGTAGGTCTAGGGAGGATGTTAGTTTTTGTACTTTTCATGGGAGAAAATAAAATAAACTGGATTTATTTTATTTTTGAAATTTAAGCCTCCCAATTTTTTTGGGTGGTGGGGACCACCAGAGCTTGAAAATGCACGAATTAAATTAATTGGTGGGGACCACACGACCCTTGAACTCCCTCTTTAATAAGGGAGGTGACTCTTGGTTTCTTTTCCAATTAATTGTCCCCATATCAAATTAATTAATGTGTCAACTCTAATTAATTTAATAAATGTCATTTAATAGGTTGGATTCTCATTTTGTTGAGTTAGGAGGAATGTGATGGACAAGGGGGATTTGAGGAGATCTTTGGAGAACATTCTCCAATAAAGGAAGTCCTCCAATGAAGAACTTTTTCGAAGGATCTCCAATGAGGAACGTCTTCAACGATGACGAACCGACGTCCATCTTTCCCTCTTCTCATCGACATCAACGAATCATCGAGGTAGGGATTGTTGTTTTGGTATACCCCTTACCCCATTATTGTCATTCTTCTTGATTTAAGAACAACTATGCTGCTTGCTACCATTCTAACATGGAGGGTGTGGGGAAAACAAACACGGCCTTACCCCACTGCAACCTTTATGGATTTTGGTGTTCTTTGCAGTTTGTTTTCGGGTTGAGAAAATCTCGTCTGTGGTGGTCTTCAATCGATGGTGACATCCTGAGATGAGTACGGAAGTCTTTGGAATGAAGAATGGGCCACCGGGACGCGCCTGATGCCTGAGGAATATCGTCGGCAATCGGTGTTGGCGACTGGTGCCAGAAGGGCTCGGGAGCGGTGACAGACACTCTGATAGGCTATGACGGCAGCTACAGTGCGACTGTGCCGCTGGAGAAGGGTCTTGGCCCGTCGACCAAGGCAGAGCAAGGGCGGTGGCCAGTTCTAGGCCGCCCACATATAGGGGGTGGGGGAGTGTGTCCGAACCACCGGGCGTGCATAGTCTACAGCACGAGGTCGTGGTATCGAAGGAGGGGCGGTCGGCTAAATACCCACCACTGGAGGGAGCGCGACGCTCAACCGCGCCGTGCAGGTGGGCGAGCCATCCGGCTGCCGAGGAGTTGAACGGGACCCCGGGTCCCGTGT
Organism: Viscum album; assembly: GCA_963277665.1. Lineage (NCBI taxonomy): Eukaryota > Viridiplantae > Streptophyta > Magnoliopsida > Santalales > Viscaceae > Viscum > Viscum album. The sequence continues at coordinate 598,065,134 of OY728127.1, forward strand.
AAAAGTTCCCGGTGCCACGTGGCACCGGCCGATGACCACCCAACCTGAATGACCAAGTCGTTCGGGGTACCCCGGGGGCGCCTCTCCCTTGGGTGGTGGCGAGGGCGGACCCAACTGTGGGGCCACCCAGCCGCGGGCCGCGCCAGTGGGCCATGCCAGACCCTACAGGCCGGGACAAACCCAGGTCCATCCTTGGGTCGGGTGGGGCCCACTCAAACCGTATCGGGTCAGCTCAGGCCATGTCAGACGAGACCCGGACAAGTTTTAACCCCTTTTCAATCCTTCAGTTATTACATGACCTATGGGTGTTCGTTTGATAAACCATCTACGGCACCGAAAACCTCAGATCGAGATGGTCCTTTTTCTATACCCCAATTGAGTTTTGGATAAATTTAGGGTATTGTCGGGTTTGTTTGAACACGGATATATTCGGGCCCTCAGGACATAAAGGCTAATAACTTACAGACCGGGCGTCTGATTGACGCATCGATGTTGCGTTGAGACCACTTTTACGTAGAGGTCCATTGGGATACATATTAATGGTACTTTGGGGTAGTTTGATAATTGAACTGTGGATTGAGGAGTGGACCCTCCTGGAATCAAGAGTTATTAGTGCGGGAACCCTGTGGCTGGCTGTAACATGGGAATGGGATCCTATGTGTGTCTGTGCCTTGGGATCCTATGTGGGTTTGTGCTTTGGGATCCTACGTGAGTCTGTGTTCATGGATCCCATAGGGATAAGCTCCATGAATCCACGTGGGACTACTATAGGATCCTATGAGGGTCTACATTACTAGGATCCTATGTGGATCTGATGATTTAGGATCATACATGGGTCTGCCTCTCAACAGAGTAAGATGATTCAGTAGTTACATATAATCATCATTACTATTGTACCTAAGTTATACCTGGTGTGAGATGAGTTCTAATCATTATGTTGAAACCATTGTTTTTCTTCTCTGTGTGGTGTTACCTAAGAGGTACTCACCCTTGTGGTGTTACCTTCATGGCACTTCTTCCATCATGGATAGTTGTGCTTTTGGTACAGGAGACGGATCTCTGTGTAATCTTGACAACTTAGGTATATGTATGGGAATACACCTATTTAATAATGGTTTTTTCGTACCTTTTAATCAAAATATTACTTTTGTGGTTTTAACATTGTGGATATTATGAGACCTTAGAGGGTCTCGGGGTCCTCACTAAGTATCGTTATACTCACCCTTGTACGGGCTATGCCCGCACCTTGTTGTGTTTGGTGTAGACGAAGGTCAATGTTGACTGAGGAAAAGGGTATGAGGACTAGAGGTAGGTCAAAGGTGGAATTTAGACAAGGCGTACTGCAGAGACGACCATTGAGAGTTGTACCTACCCTTCAGGTAGGATCCTTGGTGGGTGTTCACATGAGTTGTTTTCTTATTTACTTTTACTTTTTAGTTTAATTTTACTTTATAGTTGGGTTTGTATTTTGGCCCCTTTTTTACTTTCTATACACACCCTGTTTTCTTTATATGGATTTACTTTGTGCTTGTATCCTCCTTTGTGCATAGTTGTGTGAGTTTATATGTTATAAAGGTAATGAATTCCCATTTTTAGAGAATACGCCTTTTGGTGTTAATCGTTAGCCCTTGCCTAAGGAAGGAAGGCTTGTGGTAGTCACGACACTAGCCCCGAGCGATGGGTCATGATAAATTGGTATCAGAGGAGTCGGTTCTACCGTAGAACATTGGACTCCTCCCCTTTTGCATTATTACCTAAATCCATTATTTATATCCTAGGGGAAAGAAAACATAAAAAGGGTGCGCTCAAATTCTCAATAAGGGTAATCATGGAGAAAATAAAACAAACCATATACATTTGAACTTAGAAACTTGAACATAAAGTTTAAACATCAAAATCTTGAGTCGTGAAATAAATATTTGCAGTACATAAGGCATAGATCATAAAGAAACATTAATCATGATAAAATATCATGGGAATAAAACATGTAGTTGTGGAAAACCGTTAATCACATTATTTGATTTCCATAGTATCCAAGGCATTTCTTCCAAAACCATCATAGTGGACAATGTCCATTACTGAACTGGGTTTACTTGTTGTTCCAGCCCTGTATTACAGAACCAAATTTACTTTTCATTCCATCCATGTCTATCTCATGAGATATAAATCATTACCCAATGAATTGGAGGGAGATATAGGTCCCACCCATCTCATAAATAAATCATTCTTAAGTCTTCCACAAAATAATCTTAAATCACTCATCATAACCCAAATAATAAAATGGGTTTCATAAACAACATCCCATCATAACATAATCCATATAAAACAAATGGATATAATTTATCATAAGAAAAATAAAACCATGTAAATAAAAGATACATTATTCTTGAAACATAACCATATTAAATAATTCCATCATAGATGGAAAATAGTTTTGATAAAACACTTGAAATGAATTCTTGAGGAAAATAACCTTTCTTCTTCCAAATCATTTTATTTTCTAAAAATGACATGCAATTTAAAAGAATATAATTTTGTTGAAAATAATCATGAAATATTGTAGTGGAATATTTATGTAAATAATGAATTATGGAATTGAAAAAATCAGTTCAAGCCGTATATGTTAAAAAAACATTATCTGTGTACTTTTAAGAGGAAAAGTCAAAAAATACCACGTATGGTAAACAAAATAAAAATTCCTTCCATAACACAAATAAAAAGTAAAAGATGGGTAAACATGACTTCAAACATACATGTAATAATATTAAACACTTTATGAAAAACATTTTTATGTACATGGATGAAAAATATAACCCCAATAAATGCTTACGTATAAGCAATCCCGGATAAAAATGAGATTGCAAAAGTATCCCTTGCCTTATGTACAATTTCTTCATTATGTGCCCGAGACTACTGTATAGTGGGTTTAAAAACATTATTAACTTTTAACAGAACCATAATAATATTTATGATATCATATATGATTCACTTACACCTTTATATTACCCGTTCATTTTTCAATTCCATGTTAAAGCAGCGTTTTGGGTAAAATCATTTCATTTATTGTATGTGTTTTGACTTGTAATTATTCATATAATTACGTAGATCATGATTACATACTTTCTTAATATAAAACATAATATTTATATATTCAAAATATAATATATTGATAAATGGAATGAAATACATCTTTCATGGAGACGGTAGGTCATACGTACACATGAACGCTATTTTCCTTTCCTTATTGACTTGAATAGGAGTAAGTAGATGACACACACACAGATATATATATATATAAGTAAATCCAGTATCATTATTATGTCATATATATCATTTTTATTCATTATATATACTTTATAAAAATTCTTGAATGGTGAACATGGATAATGAATCTCATCGCGTCGTGGAGACGGTAATCCAAACGTATGCACGAGTGATGATATCATTCCCATAATTATTTAATGGTATTAGAGTGGATGATAGAATATATCAGAATTATTATCATGTTATAATAATCATATATATTTATTACTTACACCATTATACCGATCCAAGTTAAATGGTGGTGGAAAACAGATTACCCCATGGCGTGGAGACGGTATTCCGTACGTACGCACACCCGGTGATTTCGTTTTCCGTAGGATGGATAGAAGGTGAAATGGGGTTGTTTCATATTTATAATAACATATAATTATTTTAGTGATACTGATATTATTAATTTATAATGAAACAAATAAAGAAGAGGAAGTAGAAGAAGAAATAAATTTGAAATAATCGGTAAAGAATATTACATCTTCTTCAATGCGCCTCTTCTAAACCTCCTCTTAGGGCACTAAAGATGGTCTTTTTAAAATACCAAGACCACTATAATGTTTATAGGGAAGTGTAGAAGAGAAATTGACAGGGTTTGGCCGATATTGAAGACTCCAAATTTTGTGAAGAGGAGAGGGAGGAGGTGCCCTTTTATAAGAGAGGAGAGGGGCCCTTTTGGAAACCTCTAAAATATTGATTTATAATAAACCAAAAACCCACATAAAAACATCCAAAATGACTCAAATCCGAAGTTTAGATGAGATGGGGTTGTAATATAATCATCCTATAAAATTTAGACATGTTTGGATTTTATTTTAAACCCTATCAACTTGATTTATTCTTATTTAATCTATTTAATTTTACTTGTGGTAATAATATTATAAATTTTAAATTATTATAAATAATTACTTAAGTGTTGTTAATTGTTAATAATTTACTAATTTATGTTATTTTAGACCCTATAAATTTCAATTCATAATTTTCCAAATTTTTTGTGATTTTTAAACAATTTAATAATATGTTATTTTTATAAAATAACAATAGTGTCAATTTTAACACAATTCATTATTTTGAATTTAGTTAAATTCCACATAGAGGATATATTAGAAAACATATATTTAATAGATTCATAACATGTCATAAGTATCTAGAAAATTCGTGGAGAACATTAAATAGTTCATATAATATTTATTTTAATATTTTAAATACCATTTATTTGATATTTCCCTAAATAAAATAATTACTAACACATTTTTTGTATAATTATTTAACATACTTATTTGTTGCATAAAAATTAAAAATAATATAATATAATCTAGATAAATCTAATATATTCCATAATAATACATTTACACTAATTTATCATCTAAAAATCACAAAATTTCAATTGTTGTATTTATTAAATTATGAATGTGTCAACTTTGACATCATTTAAAATAATATAATATAAGTGTCATAATCGCTTTTATAAGGCTCATAATGGTCAAATATTCGACCATTGGATGATTTTGTATTACATGTACATGAAAAATAAGTTTTGGTCAGGTTTCTATGCATTTTATGGTCACTATTAGTTTAATAAAAACTCTATTATTGATTTTTCACTAAATTAACAATTTTTGTATCACTATTGTGTCACCATTAATCATAATAATATAATCCCTAAAAATTATTTGTAAATTCACATGATGTAGATAATTTTATTATATTTCTGTGGACTATTTATGTTCGATGTTTTATGAAGTTTATCACTAAATTAAAATTATTACACTTATAAGATATAAGAGAGTGACATGTTGTCACTTTCTTTGGTTTTAAAAATAATTACATCATTTTCAGGGTAAAAATTCCATGAAATGAATCGGTTTCTACCTTTTTTTGGTATGGGTCGACTTTTATTCATCCAATAGAGTTTTGGCAGGTGTTTGGATAATTTTATAATATTTCTTTTACCCTTAATTACCTGATTTACCTTTAATTGTTGTAAATAAAAGTTATCGTAGTTATTATTCAAAATGTATAAAAATAAAAAGAATAATATTAGAATAATTTAGACCTACAGATTCCAAATATGGAATCCATTTTTCCAAATTCAAAACACATAATTTTCAGTATTTAATTTAAAATTAATCCCCCTGTTGAGAAAACGTTTTTTAAAAGTTAAAACATTGCAAAAGATTGAAATGTTTTTACCTATGAATTCAATGTAAAATTAATGATAATGATTTTAATTATATTAAATGGTAAAAATATATTATATTTATACTTTAAAACCATTCAATAATATGCTCTATACATAAAACTAGTTTTGATGAAAAAAGTTGTTTTCAAATAAAATTTTAGCGTTTTTTACTATTCATTAAAATAAGAAACTTATCATTAAAATATCAAAAATTTATCCAAAGTAAATTCTTATATCATGATTCCAAGGATGAAGTTTAATTTGTCAAATTTAACTTATAAACATTTCATAGACAATATTTAATATGGGTGCGCCATCAAAAGGCGGTAAAACTTCGTTTTTTAAAAAATACTTATTTTACCTAAAAAATTATTTTGTTCTCATAAAATGTTCTAGAATATGTATAAGATGAATTATTATCTAATAAAATTAAAAATGTAGTTAATAATATTCATAACGGCTAGATAATAATAATATATCGTAGTTTAGTGAAACTCGGTATTGCGTACAACACACGCAATCAAGGAAGGTCTCTCTTGCATGTAACACAAACCAAGAATAGTGTTTGCGTATACTACAAGCTAATATGATGTTGTGTATAGCACAAGATAATCTTGGTGCAGTGTATAACACAAAACATCAAAGAAATTAAAAATGATATTTCACATAAAATCTCAGGGTGTTACAGTTTGTCTCTCGGTGCGTCATTTGTCAGCATGTGAAGGCGGAGTATCAGGTACCAGCGGGCTTAGTTCATCCTTTAGAGGTCCCATAGTGGAAGTGGGATGGAATATCCATGTATTATGCGATAGGAAATCCATGTACATCCAGGGTTTGTGATTATATCTGGGTGATCGTCGACCAACTCACCATGTCGGCCCACTTCCTACCGATCAGAGAGCAGGGTTCAATAATGAGCTTGTGATGCCTCTATGTGCAGGAGATTGTGCGGTAACATGGAGTACCCTCGAAAGTTGTCTCTGATCGTGATGCATGTTTCACGTCCCAGCTATGGAAGGGATTACATGATACTTATGGGATGCATCTTCGTTTGAGAACCGTCTTCCATCCTCATAAGTATTGCCAGACATAGCGGACCATTTAGACCCTCAAGGAAATGATGCGAGCTTACATCCATGACATTAATCACAGCTGGGGGGATTACTTTCCCTTGGTGGAGTTTTCATACATCAACAGATATCACTCCACCATTGGGTTGGCACCATTTGAAGCTCTGTATGGCCGAACTTTCAAATCGCCTTTTTTCTGGACTGACCTCTGGGAATCAGCACCCGTGGGACTGGAGATGGTACATGCTACCATGGATAAGGTGTAGATCATCTAGGATCAGATGAAGACAACACATAGAAGTCATAAGTATTATGCTGACATGAGAATAAGACCTATGCAGTTCAAGGATGGTTACCACATCTGTTTAGGAGTCTCCCCCCGACAAGGTTTGCAGAGATTTGGCTGGGGGCTCAAGTTATCTCTGAGGTTCACCAGACCCTTTTAGGTCATCAGCAGAGTTGGAGAGGTGGATTACCACTTAGCTCTTCAACCTCAGCTGCACCAGGTGCACGACATTTTCCATGTATCCTAGTTAACGAGATACATGCACAACCCATCTCACGTCATCGACCACGGCTAGCTAGACATCGACGATGGTGCGACGTTTACGGAGCTTCCAGTAGAGATTGAGGATCAACAAGAGCGGTTCCTTCATGGGTGGTCGATACCTATGTGGAACGTCTACTGGTAGCATGGGATCCTTCAGAAGAGCACTTGGGAGCAGGAGGCTAAGTTACGTGCTCAGTACCCCCACTTGTTTCCATAGTATTTGTTGTGGCTTTCGGGGATGCAAAGCCCTGAGGTGGGGAGAATGTAATAACCCGGATTTTCCATGTAATTTTTTTAATTATATGGGAATATTACGAGTCTACTAAAAGTGAAAGATTTTGATTCTGGGGACCGGAGTGTGCAGAATGAATTTCTGAAATTTTTTTCGGTACGTTTAGTAAATGTGCGTGCGGGTTTTTGTAACATTTGAACCAGTGCTCGGAATTGAAATCTGAGGACACCATTGAGCTCGCTACGCCAGTATTCACATAAAGATTGCTTCACCACAACCATAGTAGGTCGAGGTAGGAAGTTTATTTGTGTTCTTTTTATGTGAGAAAATAAAATAAACCCACTTTATTTTTTTTGAAATTTAATCCTCCCAAGACTTTTTGGTGGTGGGGACAACCTGAGCATGAAAACTCTCAAATAGAATTCAGTGGTTGGGACCAATCGATCATTGAACTCCCTCTTTAATGAGGGAGGAGAATCATGGTTTCTTTTCCAATTAATTATGCTAACATCAAATTAATTATTGTTTCCACTCTAATTAAACTAATATACTAAATTTAATAGGTTGACTTCTCATTTTATTGAGTTTGGTCAAAAGTGTTGGCAAAGGGGGGAATTGGGGAGAGCTTTGGAGAATATTCTCCAAAAAAGGAAGTCCTCCAATGAAGAACTCCGTCGAAGGATCTCCAACGATGAATGCCTTCAACAAAGACAAACTTACATCTATCTTTACTTCTCCTCACCGACAACAATGAATCATCGAAGTATGTATTGTTGTTTCTGTATACCCTTTACCCTATTCTTGTGATTATTTTTGATTTAAGAACATCTATGCATCATTCTACAGTTTTAATGTGAAGGGTGAGGGCCAAATGAATGTGTCCCGAACCCTCTACAACCTTTGTGGATTTTGGTGTTCTCCGCACCTTATTTTTGGGTTTAGTAAATCCCAAAAATGGTGGTCTTGAATCTATAGAGACGTCTCGAGATGAGTCCAGAAGTCTTTGGAATGATGTATAGGCCACCAAGATGTGCTCGGTGCTCGAGGAACATCACAGGAAACCGGTACCTAGGACTGGCGCGAGAAGGACTTGTGAGATGCGGTCAGCTCTCCGGCTGGTCGCGACGATGGCGGTGGCGCGGCCACACAGGTAGAGAAGGGTTGCGGTCTGTCAGCTGTGGTGGAGTAAGGGCCGCGGCCGGTGCTCAGCCAGCCGCATGTAGGGGTGGCGGTGCGCATCCACGCTGTCAGTCATGCAGGGGCCACGACACGAAGTAGTGGTGGTGAAGGAGGGGCAGCTTACTCGTTGCCGGTCACCGGAGGGGGTGCGGTGCATGACCACACCGAGCAGGAGAGCTGGCCGTCTGGCCAGCCGGGGATCTGAGGAGGACCCCTGGTCTTGCGTGCTAGCTACCGGTGCCACATGGCGCCAGCCGTTCAGCCACCCAACCCAAACGGCCTAGCCATTCGGGGTACCCAGGGGCACCTCCCACTTAGGTGGCGGCTTTGGAAGACCCTACCGTGGGCCATCCTGCCGAGGGCCACAACGGGCCACCCATCGTCTCACGCCCGCGGGCCGGGCCTCACCTATCAGGCCCGGTCAGATCCAAGGTAGAACCCATGTTGGGATGTGTCGACCTGAACCAGGTTGGGTCGGCCCAGGGAGGGTCAGGCTGGGTTGGTCCGACCGGGTCGGACCAGACTCAGACCACCTTCGACACCTTTTCACTCTTTTGGCTATAACTTGACCTACGTTCATCTGTTTGATGAACCGTCTACGGCGCTGAAAACCTTGGATAGAGACGTTCCTTTTGGTATAACCAACATTATTTTTGGATAAATATGTTATACAACTGGTTTGTATCGAACACATATCTAACTGGGCCCTCGGGACTAAAAGGCCAATTACATATAGACTGGGAATTTGATTGGCGCACCGTCTATTACGTTGAGACCCCTATTATGTGGCGATCCTTTAGGATAATTATTTGCTGGACATCATGGTAGTTGGTGTATCAACCTGTGGCTTGAGGATCAGACCCTCCTGAATCAAGTGAGCTTAGTGCGCGAACCCTATGGATGGTTGTAACATGATAAAGGGATCCTATGTGGGTCTGTTCCTTGGGATTCTACGTGTGTCTGTGCTTTGGGATCCTAGGTGGGTCTGTGTTCCAGGTTCCCACATGGATCTGCTCCTGGAATCCACGTGGGACTAATATATGATCCTATGTGGGTCCCCTGTATTAGGATCCTACGTGGGTCTGTTGATTTAGGATCCTTCGTGGGTCAGTCTCTCAATAGTGTATGATGATTCAGTAGTTACATCTAATCCTCAATACTAACATACATAAGTTATTCCTGGTGTGAGTTGTGTTAAAATATTTCGGGTGAAACAAATTTGGTTCTTCTCTATGTGGTGTTACCTAATAGGTACTCACCCATGTGGGGTTACCTTCGTGGTGCTTTTCCTCCGTGGACAGTTGTGCTTTTGGCTTAAGAGATATAGCTCTATGTAATCTTGACAACTTAGGTATATGTATGGGCATAAACCTAAGTAAGGATGGATGTTATTTGTACCTTGTAATTGTACTCTTAATTTTGTGGTTTAACCTTTGTGGATTTTGTGAGACCTTCGAGGGTTTTGGGGTCCCTAATAAGTATCATTTTACTCACCCATGTATTGGTTATGCCCGTACCTTGTTTTATTTGGTGCATATGAAGGATAGTGGTGACTGAATACAAGTGTACTAGGACTGGAGGTATCTCAAATGTGGAATTTAGATGAGGCGTACCCCATATATGAATGTTCGAGTGCAATACCTACCCTTCATGTAGGATCCTTGGCGGGTGTTAACTGGAGCAGTTTTCATTTTTACTTGTACTTTTCAGTTTATTTGTAATTTACAGTAGGACTTTTTTCCTGGCCACTTGTTACTTTCTGTACTCACCCTGTTTACTGAATATAGTTTTACTTTGCGCTTGTATCCTGTTTTGTGCTTAGTTGTGTGAGTTTACAATTTATAATGGAAAAGCTTTCCCGTTTTTAGGGAACACGCATTTTGGTGCTAGTCACCAGCCCCAGGACTATGGAAGGTGGGCTTCAGGTAGTCAGGACACGAGCCCCGACGGACAGTTCATGAAAAAGTATGACCATAAAATCTGAAATTTGATATTATTTATGTGTCATAATAGGAACCAATTGACACATCATTGTAGAAACAAGGAATCCAAAAGGAGGTTTTATTGACAACTACCATATTAGAGTTAATTGAAAATATATATTTTTTAAAGAAAACATGGAAAATGTATAAAAAAAATGACAATCCATAATAAAATAGTGATATAGCTAAATTTTAGGAGATAATTAACATACCCACTACCACATCATTACAAACCTTAATATCTATTTATGGGACTGTATAATCATAGACCTATTCCTTTGGAATTTATTAGGGCATGTTTTCTTGATTTTTAGGTCCATAATGTGAATAGTGTTGCTTATCCTTACTAAAAAATAATGATTCATTATTGACTACATTATTTCCCTTGTAATCACAGGTCTAGTGGACTTTTTCTCCATACTTGAAACAAATTACCACTCCCAAAATCCATGTTCCAGGATGTTTCATTCCATATTTTATCAACATGGAAATTTTGTTCTAACCTTCTTCCCTTATTCTTTATTTCCTTTCCTAGAGTACTCATCATACCTCTTCTTATAATTCCTCTATTTGAAGACATTTTTCATAGAAAAGTTTATCTCTATCATGATATAAGATGATAATGTATCCTATTAATATTATATTTTTTTTGGATAATAGTGACCTTTGTATAATTGGATTATGTCCATCAATGAAATAGTCAATATTTATCATTGGATTACATATGTTTCTCAAGACATCACATGCTATACATTAAACATTTTCCTAATATTAGAAATGATTTCATTATCTTTCTGTATCATACTCAATAATTTTCTCTCTATTACTGATCAATAATCTAGAGGGAAATATTTTTCCAATAAAATATATTTTAAATTCATCCATTCCATATTCTCAATTTCTTCATACCCCATTTTATTCATAATTAATTACAACTATTGATCAGCATCTCATGAGAGATGATAAACTACCATGATAATCATATTTCATATGTTAATTTCCATATTGGTAAATATCCAGTCTAAGGAACATATCATGCGATCAGATAAAAATGTTATTTTAGATGCACTGAGTTATGTAGATAGTTTCCACATGAAGTAGTGTAACATTATAACATTTAATTATTGATCAGGATTCTCTATGAGAGTAAGGATATTTATCATAACCTGAGCCAGTTGTCCCATTATAGTTATATTCCTTTCAACCCCTGTTTCATCTCTAGCTCTAAAATCATTATCTTTAACATGAGAGGAATCTCTGCATGGAATATGTTGATTGATAAGGTTTTTATTCCTTAAAATACGCAGTATTTATAAAAATGGTATACACTATATTAGATTATGAAATTTCAAAAAGAGTGAAACTCTTAAAAAATTTGTGTATAACTAATCTAGAAATCATAATCTTGGTTATCTTGGGAATATTTTAAAATTCACTTTTATGGTTATATTTACATAATATATGTTTACCTAAATATTGATTCCAATATCTCTATTAATACTAAATGTAAATACCCTGACCAAGTATCCCAGAGATGATGCCTTAAATTATTACATTTTTGCATTATAAAATTGATCGCATCACAAAGGACTGGATAGTTTAGAGTCTTTGTAAGACTAATTTGAAACATAAGTATTAAATTAAATTCTGATAAAAAATAAAACATAGTAGCAACATTGGAAACACCACTATTTTCCTAGATTATCAGTACATGTCCAAAATTATATACATCTGTGAATATTGTAAAAAATGAAACCTTGGAAATGGGTGAGATCGGGTGATTATGAAAGGTAAACATAAAATTGAAGATAGAATAAATGAGCATAACAAATAAAGAAAGGAAAATAATTAAAAACACACTTCATTACAATGGAATCTTGAGAATGATATGGAAGGAATAAATGGCGATAAAAAAATTCCGTATAAATAATCTTATGTGACTGAAACATAACCCTAGAAATTATACTATTGTAATAATAATGTGAATTATTAATAAGTTATATCATAGTGATGGTAATCATAATTTTGGATATCATAAACATACCATCAAGGCTTCAGCCAAGACACAATACATAATCTGGTAAGACATCATCCAATACCCAAACTAGTATTCTTCTTGAGATGTATCAATGCATTAGATGGATATAGAGGCCTCCTACCATCAATTACTATGTAAAATGTATTACTATGTATAAGGGGTGAAATATAATAATCACATACATACATATTGAAACTAGAATATGAAATTTTAATTATATTTCCCAAATAATAAAAAAAATCATAAATTATCCAGTGTAATACGATGAATTGTATAAAAATATTACATCCACTATCAAACATATAAAACAATCAATAAAATATAGTATATTGTATCATTATAGATCAAACTAAATTACAAAGAATTTCTAACAATGGTTTTTTATATAGACTAAATTACTATAATAAAATAATTGATAAATATTGAATAGAAATACCGCTTTACATTGAAATCATTCATTTAAATTTATATATAAATAGAACATTTTCGTTGCAAATAACCGTGTAAACATATAATGGAATCCTAAAACATTATGTTATTATAAAGTCATGAAACAAATCTCATTCTTTATGACTTAAAAAACATTCCTTTTTAATTTTGAAAGAGAAACCTTTACAAGAATATTTTTAAAATAATGTGTGAGAATTAAACAAATTAATCAATTATGTGTGGTAGGTGTGAATCCATAGAAAACAAATGGAAATTAAACATTATATAATAAAAATTAATTTCACAATTAATCATATCACCTCATAGTAAATAGAGTAGACGTTCAACTATAAGAATGGAAATTTGGTTATGAATTACCATACCACTTCATATTTAATCAACCTTACACCCCATAAAATTATTGATAGTAAAATTAAACATTAAAATTACTTAAATTAAATATATTCATGATATTATATATTAATGGTAATATTGTAAACCACACATATATAAAATAGTTGAATAAGTAATATATCTCAATGATGTAAAAGTGATAAAATAAACCCTTACGACTTCATAATTAGTTGATTCATATTCCCAAAAAAGTTAAAATTATAAAATAAAACATTGAATAGACTGAATATAATTAAATTCCTAATATGATATATCAAAGGTAAGTACTCCAAAAAAATAAATTAGTTTTTGAAAAAGGGATATATCACATAGAATCAAATGTGAGATTAGAAATCCTGACATTATGTCCAAAAGCGATATACAAATGTACTTTATGTTCTGGATATTCAAATTACATTAATTAGTTAATTAATTTATAACAACTTAAACATATATTTGATAATATACAATTTTATTTAGTTAAATTATGGATACTTTCAGTAGAATAAATGATTAATTTCATTATTCTTGGAGCATTTGTTTCAAGGTTTTATGGTTGGTTCCCTTGACTATAAATATAACAGTTATTTTCAAATGGGAGTAACTTCTCTTGATGAAAATTATTTAGTACTAATAACCGTAAAGAATTTTAAATGGTCTCATATATCATTTGGTTATATGTTATTAGGATAATTCATTAAATAAAATGTTTTTGAATATGTCTTAATTTATTTTGGATGTTTTTATGACCATCATGAGCTTGTGTCATTTTTTTTAATATTTTGATTATATATTAGTTCCATAGCATTATATAAATATAAATATTTATATTAATATAATATTTAACTTTAAATATGGTTTTTTCAATAAAAATTATGTTGGATAAGGAATAGGATAACTCATTGTCCCTGAAGGTCGTAAATCGACAAATCACAGATGTTGTTTCCATTTTATAAAATTGAGAGGATATGGGATTTAATATTAGATAATCCATTAGAAAAATAAAATTATAGTTAATATTATAAATTTTATTTAATGTGACGCTAGGTATTATAGAGTTTATGAGAGGAGAATAAAATTAATTAAACTAAAAGAGAATGAAGGGGGGTTTTACCTCTTGGATATCATCTTCTTAGAAACCTCTTTAAGACACTTGGATTTGGTATTATGGTAAGGAAAAATATTTTAATATGTGGGGAAGATTATTAAGTGGATAATTGGGTATAATTTATACACAATTAAAGGATTATAATTTTTGAGGATAAGTAGTGGTGTATTTATAGGGGAGGAGAGGTGTGTTTTTTATGATTTTATTCATTTATTAATTATTTTTGGCTCAATACTGTCAATAATGTGGATTCTTGTGAATAATTACATTAACAACTGCATGTGGGTTTGAAATAATGGGTAATTACATAAAAAATTATATAAATTCATTATAGTAAATATCGTAAATTACTGTAATTAAATATTTATCAAAAAATTAACTATTTTAACTAAAATCCAAAAAACACACAAACACCAATTTTCATATAGTAGAATTAAAAATTTGACTCCATTTTATGAAAATACTTTTCTAAAAGTCGAAATTTAATTTTTTATTTATAAAATTATTCTTTATTCAAATAATATCACTTTTAATTTTATAAAATAGTTTACAACAATTTCAAAAATAATGTATTGTATCATAGAAATATCAAATAATTATAATGAAGAAAAATATTAATTTATTTAACTATTTTATACATATTAATTTTCTTTAAAATTATTATTTTAATTATTATATTTTAAATAATTATTTATGTTTCAAAAAATACCAATACATAATATGTCATTTTTAAAAAAATTATTTACATATTCCATGATAAAAATATAAAATAATATAATTTATGATATAAATAAATTTTATTTATACTTTTATATGAGATTTTATTATTCTAATTTCTAGACTCATATTCATAATGGTCACATTGATCTTTCAAAATTCATGTAAATATTTATTCGTATATCATTGTTTGTTAAAGCTTGGTGTTGTGTGCAATGTATGTTATAAATTTAATTTAATTTATTTAAGAAGATTCATTCTATAAAATATTAGTGTATTATAGAATATATTTCAAAATTATTTCAAATATAATTTTTTAAAACTTTTGAATGTTTTTATTCAGAAAAAATAAATTCTTGACATGCCTAAGGGTTTAATTTTAAATTTAATTCATCCGCTTATTTGAATTAAATTTAACAAAAGGTATTTAATATTTTGAATCATAATAATTTATTTTATCTAAACTATTCTCCTCAATTTATTAACATAAATAATGGTGATGTAAATAAAAAAACTACAATAGATAAAGTAAAAATTTGTTTATTTGGGTGTAAACTAATAAGATAAGTGTTAAAAATAACCTAAAATTTTCCAAAACACATTTTATATACATATTTAGACCTTATCACATTTAAGAGTATATAATTACACATTTTTAATTATTTTTTAATTATAAAAATTTCGATATGACTTTATCTTTTCTAAAATTACATGTATGTCGTCTCCCATGCTAAAAAAGGACAACCCTCTCGTCCCCTATTTAGACATCCAAATCCATTTTTTCATGAAATATGTACCCATATTTATTCCCTACATACCTCTTCGCATCCCTGAGGAATTATTTTTATTTGAAATCCCTCATAATCACAATTTATAATTAATCCTAAATAGGATCTCTAAAGAAGATGTAAAATTCGTAAAAATACATATTTATTTTATTTAATCTTCCACCACATTCAAATCATCACCTGCTATGATAATATAATAACATAAATATACCATACATATTGAGATTTTATTATTATAATTGAATAACCCATATCATTCTCCACTTCCATCAAATGGAAAATGAAACCATATATCATGTGTACGATGGACTTCCGCCTTACAAATCGATGTAATTTTTTTCCATCAGAACCCTTAAAGGATGAATATAATGAAGAGTTTAGAATTTTTTTATTATATTGATTAAATTATTATATAATATAATTATTTCAATATATAATCACATATAAATTCAAACCTTTCATTCAATTAGAAAACAATTATGTCCCTTATGTATACGTCCATACTACTACCTTTACATATTAATGTGAAATGAATTTAATTTTTTTACATGGATGGTAATAACGATGTATTAAACTATTTTAAAATATATATATATATATGACATAATAATGAATATATAATGTTATATTAATACTTATATTCCATTTTCCATTCTGTCCAAAAATGAAAACAATGCTCATGCATATGTACGACAAATCATCTCTATGAATGGTGTAACATACTTTATATCTATCACATTAAATGATTAATATAAATTCATATATAATTTATATAAATTATATTTATATAATTTTTTAAATTATTTTGTTTATTTTACCTCGATCAATATAATAGGACCAAAAATACCAAATTAAATTATACATGAAAATGATGTTGTTATCACTCCCAATGGGATTTTAATATGAAATTACTAATACATAGGACATGAAACGATATAAATAAATAATATATGGTTTGATGTATATAATAATGGTTAATTAATATATTTATAATAAATTTATATTTATTATAAATGATTTACAAACACGTACAACAGAAATCAAACCCAAGGAAAGGTTTCCCGTCTAACTTTTATTTTAGTAAAGTAAATTTCATATTCACTAAATACACCCTTTTTTATTGTATATACTGCCCCTTTTTTATTTTATATCCAGAATCAATTTTTCTTCATGTTATTTTTTGTTTCTTTTGATGATATTTTATTTATATGGGCCTATAATTCAAATGTTTTTAAAATGGTAAGTGATTATTTCACAATCTAACCATTGCTTGAGATTCTATATTTTTAAGTCTCCCTTAAGAGAATAATTTTATATTTATAAATAAAAATATTTTTTTCACATATGGTTAATCCGGAAAATTTTCAAGTAATAGTACCATTTTCTATCTCTTTGGTAATTAAAATGATTGAGAAAATATTTTTGAAAAATTCCAACCTTATATCTCTCTTCAGCTGAGTGTCATTTTTTCTTAAAACATAACAATTTATAAATAGATAATTTTATTTGAAAATTAATTGAAATTATTGAATAAACACATTTTTACACATGCTTTATGTTTGAAAAAAAATTGTAATGAATATTTATGGCATTCTCTATTGAAGACTTGTTTAGCTTGTATCAAAAATATGAATGAAATTTTTGTTTAATGTGTACAAAAAATATGAAATTTCCATCTTTATAGAAAATCTGTGTTTTAAATAATCATTTATATAAATAAAATTTTATTTAAATTTATTTTTTTTTAAACTTTTTGATCACCTTTAGTTACAAAAATATGTTCAGTGTAAAAAAGTAAATTTTCCTCAAGAATGAATATAATAAAATTTTTAATGTTTTTAAATTCATTAAAGAAATCAGACATTTATTGAACATATTCTCAAATAGGGATTTGTTTTACCGATACCATCCTTATTATTTTTCTGAACAGTTTATGATTTGTGTTACTATGGATGTACCATTTTGATAAAATTTTTATTACTTTGTATGGTTTTTTATTATATTTATTTACTGGGGTATTTGTTAAATTTTTCAATGATAAGTTTATTATATAATTGTATGTATGGATTATGTTTCTCCCCTTTTATAAAAGGAATTAATTGAACATAATTACTGATGGGTGCGGACCACTATAGCCCCCTAATTCATGACTAGTTCTCATGATACAAACTATATCAGGTTTTTGGATGAGACCTTACACATTTGGGTAATATGTCCTGGCACATGACCTAGAAAATAGTGATATGATGTTTAGAATTATGAATCCTCTCATTATGAGATTACTCCTTGATGGCCTTGTAATTATTATATTAGTTTGAATATCCATGGAAATGATTCAAGTTCATGTGATTTTTTATGTAATAATTTGAACGTGATTTATTTGTGGCATATTATGCCAATATTATTGATTAAATTGAAAATATTTTAGATATTTACCTTGTGATATTAATTATTGTTATTATTTATTCATAGCTTCTGATATTATCATACCTTTATTGAGGTAATGATCTCACCCCTTTCTTATTATTTATTTTCCCCAATAAAAAATGAAGTGTGTTGTGATGGATATGAAGGGATTTTCTAAAAATAAAATGATTTTCTAAATTATTTTTTTATTTTATGTTTCAAAATGTAATGTGAATTTCATGCATCTACCTAGTTTAACAAGACTAATAATATATTCATTCCTTTGTGATGAGATTTTTTGTTTATTTTTCTAATGTAATTGAGAAATAACCAACTACATGCTATATGGGTAAGGGTGTTAATAGATGATATCAAATTATGTTTATTCAAAACATTTGGAAATAAATTAAGTAAAAACTAGACTAGGCAACAGAAGTATAAAATATAATTTTAAGATAAGTATAGAAGAACATCCTTATGTTCTATAAAGGAAGATATTATATTGTTTTTTCAAGAGATACATTCATGTCTGGATTCTTCATGTGGATGTTATTTTAAAAATATGTACATTGGGCGTAATAACAACAAAAAATACATGTTGGGATTGAATCATCCATTAACTCGTACACAAAAATAGGTCTTATTACATACCTAGTTTGAGAATCTAAGGTGTTATTATTTTTGAGTTCATATTTTCTTTGAAAACAATAAATAGGTATTTGAAAATATTATTATGATTTGGAAAATTTCTTAAATAACCCATTCTTATGATTATGAGATTATCCATGAATAAATTTTTCTATTTATGTTATATATTTCATTAGTTTTTTTATTATATACTTTTTTTAAAAAAAAATTATCTTATACATCTCATTCTATTGTTTATAAATGGAACATATTAGATAAAATGAAAAATGATTCAATTCATGTGCCCCATATAGGGAACTCCATCTTGGGTAAGATAATGGAGATAGAGTTCAAGACACAACTAGAACTGATCAAATTATAACCTTATTGGGGAAGATGAAATAGGTTATGAGTAACGACCATGCTTGTATGGAGAAACCCACTGATCCTATAAGTAGTGTTACTATATTAGACTACATTGTGAATCTTAAACATCAATCATGGAATGGGGAAACAAATCCATTATATTCAAGTAATTTATGTGTTAATTAGGGAATATATTCACACTATAGATTGTAATGAATACTAGAAGGTTATAATGTAATGTTTTCATCTTTGAGGGGATGAAAATTGAAGTTTTTCACTTATTTGAAAACACTAATGATTATAAGGATAGGGATACCATTGACTAGATGTATTTTATGGTATTATTTATAGAAAATTATTTTCATTCTGATCAATGAGTGGATATGGAGAGAAAATTTAATAAACTAAGAGAAAAGGAGGACAAAAATATCACTAAGTTTGAGGAAAATGATTCATGATAAGAAAGGAATTTTATGAAATATCAACATAATCAAAAGATAAATATTTATCATTTAATTTATGGGTGGAATCCAATTCATTGAAGGATACCAGTATAAAAAATATCATTATAATTGTACATAATATCACATCCTATCAATATATAGAAATAATTCTACATGATTTATGGATTTTAGGGGATTCAAAAAAATGATGGATTAGTAAAAACAGATAATGAAAAGAATGGAAATAAGGATTTTCTCTATGTGATAATTGTGGGAAGGAAAAAATTGGTACTTTAATGAAGGAAATTAGAGTCTTTGTCATGTCTGAAAAAAAAGGTCCATTAGGTATGGGAAATAATTAGTACAAAAAAACAACTAATGTATAGTGTTTCAACTTTAAAGAGATGGGGAACTTCAAAAATTAATTACCGAAGTGTTATAGGAATATTCATCCAAACAAAATTTGGGATCGAGGCCAATATCATTTTATTAATACAAATAAAGTGGAATTATTAACATACATAGGTAATTTGACTTAATAATTCTATTTTATAATAATTTTATCAATTATATTATCATTATAGGTATCATGAAAATTATAAGGATGTCATTTTAATATTATTTATTTATATATTTCAATCATATGTTGAATGAAACTACAAAAATTTATTTAGTGGAAAGTTAATTTTTTTGAATAAAATATGATTGATGAAAGATAATATTTTTTTATGTTGATTTAATGGTATTTTTTAAAAAATAGATTAGTGTTTTGGATATTGTAAATTAGTAAGTAATGATTATGTCAAAACTAATTACTGATTCAATGAAAAATTATCCATTGTCATCGTTCAAGAAGTTTACATCATTTTTTTATTTATGGAAGATATTCAATAATCTATCATTTTATTTAGGTAATATGAAAAAAAATATTTTTTTGGAAGCATTCACATTTTCATTATGGTTTTAAATTTATAAAGGTATTCACCTAAATACTATATAAAAGGAATATATTTTTTATTTTGTTTTGGTAATCTAATTTAATGTTGATTTTTGAAATTTAGTGACCTTACTTTTTTATTTTTGGACATTGAATTTGGACAAATAGATTATGGAGAATTATAAAGGTTAAATATCAATTTAATGGATTTAGCCGATCTTTATTTGTTATTTGATAAATTATACTAACCATTTTGGTTTTGGAAACTATCTAGTGATAGGAAGAGTGTGTTTTCAATATTTCATTGATCTAATGTTATGTTAAAAGTATATTTCATTTATTTGGAAAAAAATATTCTTATTTGAAAATAATTTCATATATTAAGATATTAAGAATAAATTTCTTGAAAATAAATGGATGAAATTTTGGCAATGAAATTGAATGATATCAAGTCAGTATATATTCATATTTTCTTATTCTAAAGAGTAAAATGGTCCATCAAATCTAAGAAAAATGTATATTTAAAAAATTATTATCCTATTAACATCATATTTAATGAATTCAATAGTCCTTTAACTCATTTATTAATTGTTCCCATTTGGTCCTTAATATTATATTAATAATTCACTTTCTTGAGATGAATGAGATCAATCACTCTTTATTAATTCTTGGGAATTATTATTCTCTTCTATGTCCTTTTTTCATTTCCACTAATGTTCTCCTACTTTAAATCCTAGTAATGTGTTAGTTTTGATGAAAATCATACATATATTTCCCTCTTATCGAGAGGATGTTTTATTAATCCTTTTTAAACTATCGGTTTCCAAAAAATATATTTTCTAATGTTATACACTTTATTATCGATAATAAAATGAAATTGTGAGAAAAATATTATTTACTAGTGGTAGAATATAACACAATATGATTTTAAAAGAGGACTATCAGGATTTAGAGAATATATAACATGAACCACCAATATAAAATATAATTACCACCTCTATAATTTATGATATATTTAATTTTTAAAAAATTAAATCACTTCAATAGCTTAAGAGGCATGCAAAACCATATTTAAAAAAATATGATACTTTATTAAAATATTTATTTTAAACATGACCAATATAACGTACCCATAAAGTTGGAAGATATTAATAGGAAAAAATAAATTGGGAAAGTTATATGTTTTAAACATGTTTTAATTAATTTAAATGGTAAAGTATTGATTATAAATAAATTAATAAATATTTTAGTTATAAAGAACTGTTTTCTAGTAATCTGTATTCTTATAAAAGGTGGTTTAGTCACACATAGAACAAATAATTTAATATTAATTTTTACCACTTTCATAAAACATAATTTAAAAAATAAAACTCATTTAATAAATTTATTTTTATAAAATATCATTCGGTTATTTTTTGAGAGTTCTAAACATAGGTTAATTTTTTTAAGGTGAAATGAAGCAAACTACTTTTTTTGAAAAATGACATTTGGTTTAAAATTATTACAAAGATAGATTAAAATATAAATTTGATTTAAAGTAAATTTAGTTTAGTTATATTAAGAATAATTAGTTCATTGTAATCAATTTTATATTGAATTGTGATATAAAATCCCTTTATCCTTTGGAATGTTTTTCCTTGGAAAACCTATTTTTCAACATATAAAAGGGTTTAATTTTTAATTAAACTTGAAATATTATTTGATTTAATATTTGTAAAAGGTATTCCAAATTTGTATTCATAATTATTTATATTAAATAACCACATAAACTTATTTTTTTCCCAAAATGAATAATTAAAATGGTAAAAATTAATTATCATGGTTATGATAAAAATCGGTTTATCAAGGGGTGAAACTAAGGGGATAAGGGTTAACATGACCTAAAACATCGAAAAACATTTATCCCCATATTTCTATATTATCAATTATAAGAGTCGATAATTTCTATTTTGGAGTCTTGTGGTATTATAAAAACATGGGTATCACTTTAAGTTTTAAAAAATTTCATGTGTGTTGCCTCCCCAAATATAACAGTACATCCATATGCTCCCATCATCATAGTAATAAAAATATTTAGTAAATCCAATACTTGCCCAAATATATTTCATAATTCCCCTTAATTATCTTATAGGACTTATTATTATTTCGAATCCATCCTATAAAGGCATTTAGTATATATCTAATGAACATATCTATGAAGTGGAAAAATATTAAATGTTTATATTTGTTTTATTTATGATTCCACCTCCCTAAAATAATCTTAAAATATGATAATATAAAACAAATTATACCATATATATAGTGATATTTATTATGTTAAAATAATAACCTAGATCCATCTTAACTTCAATCAAATAGTAAACACTACTTTCAATACTATGTATGTCTAACTATCACCTCTCAAACTGATGTGATTGTTTATTCATAGCCACAATTAAAACATATATATATATAATTATGGATATAAATTTATTATTTTATATTTACGAAATATTTATACTTATGTAATAATAAAATCACATATACCTTCACAATTTTAGTTTTTGGGTATACGATAACATCGCTCATCTGTAGAAAGATAATAGCATCATGAAGAGAAGAAATTAATTTTTCACTTTCTTATTATGTTGAAAGTACTATGGTTAAAATTACATTATAAATATGATATTTATGAAGTAGGAAAAACAAGTTAATTATAATATAACTTCTATCTTGTCACTCCCTAACCCAAGAAACTATAGAGACGGTGCGTTAATATATTTGGTGTGTAATTTATTTTATAAAAAAATGGAAATGAATTACCCATCAAGTTCCCTACAGAGTATCTTAGTGGTATAGGTTCTGGAAAACAAGATAAAAATGTTAAAATCATTTAACACTGAATGGAAAATACTCCACAAAGAAGCCACCATATAGTGTAACTCAAAACTACTAAACTTGAAAAAAAATAGACAACATATGGTGAGCACAAAAATGCCCAGTAAGGGGGTTTTAAAAATAATTTTTCAAATAAAACCTTTTTAAAAAATCGCTTGTAAAATAATATTAAAAAATTTACCTAAAAATCCTAAAATACATGTATCATGTCATTAACAATTTTCCTAAATTACCAGTTAACATTTTAGAGATAATTAAAATAACTATGAATGGAAAACATTCCAATATTATGAATATTTATATAAAATGCATGATGTGAAGCATATAAATCTAGAGTTGATCAAACTATACTAAGTATAGCATTAAAGGGTTTAGGTACATAATTTACAAATGATAGAACTGCATTATTTGAGTTGTGCATAACATGATAACATTAATTATTTTCTTTACTAATTGAAAATCATAAAATGGATCATAAATTATTGGAATTTTATTCAATAAAATATGTGTGCGGAATAAACAGTATACCATGTGAATTTACTTCTTCTGACACTCATAAATAAGGCTATAAACCATGTATATTCTACTAGTTGAACATTCATTCAGTTAATTAAAAACTATTAATATAATAAAGGAAGTTCATATGCAACATATTCGGAAATATATCATCAAGGTATCAGCCAAGACATCTAAAAGGAATAAGTACTTAGCCAAAACCATAACTCAAACTTGGAAAGGCCTTAGCCATGTACATGCCTATTTTTTCCATGAGACATAACGATGCATCAAGAGGCTATAGCAGGCCTCACCCATCACATAATAAGTATAATTCATTCTTCAAGTGTCCAATATGGTCTTATATTCAAAGTTTCCCAATAGAACTTTGAATAATTAATTTCTTATTTCATATTATTCGTCGTTTCCCATACAACTTTAAATAAATACTCTCCCATTTGAAATAATTCAAGGTGTCCCATACCACATTGAATAATTAAGTTCTTATTTCATGAATTATCAAGATATTTTGGTTAACATTTTGAATATGGTTTAAAAAAAATTCTCAATTACATGCATGGACTAGTAAACATTCTTTTCACATGTGATAATAACTAAAGCACATAAGTAATTGAAGGATGGGTTTTGTGAGATAAAATGATATCTTTCTAATTTTAAAATCCTTTATTCATGAACTGAATACTTAATAACATCACAATCTATTTAATACACCGATAAAATTAAGAGTGAACATTAATGTAGATTAAATCATAAACTTAATTAATTAACAGAAATCACTACAGAAGGTTCATCATGTAGTAAAACATTAAGTGAGAACAACAAGATAACATGCTTCTACATATACATCTCTCCTCTAACATTATTCCATTATTAAATACATAACAAACATTCATTTATAAAACTCAAAATTAATACTTATTAAAAACATACAAGTATTAATTTTATCAAAACATTAATTAACTTCTGAAAACCATCGTTTATAATTAGGGTTTGAAAATTATATATATATATATATGTACCAGTATATAAAAAGTGCATATATGAGTATCTACATAATCTAAACAAGGTTTAATTATTCCATACAAATAGTATAATACGTCATAACATCATTTAAAGACTAATATCACATGATTGAACACCAAATCTCATGTTAGTTTTAAAATACATAACGGTATGGACATACATATATAATAACTAGTGTTTTTTCATAATAAATAAAAACATAATTGAACAAAAAACTTTATTTTCATCCAAGATTTTATTTAATGATTGGGAAATCATGTTTTAAAACATAATATAGATTTTCATTGAATTATATGTTTATATATGAAATTATACTAAGTGTATATTTATTTTTGTATAACCTAAAACCATGTTAAATCAACTATTATATCATTATAAACCTTAGTACATTATTAAAGACAAATAATTATCCCTTTAAAAACCTGGATCACCTTAGAGATGTAATATATACATATATAAACCATATATATATATATATATTATGTATATGTGGTTATCATTTCAAAAACACAACCAAAACTAGTATTACCCTCTTTAAAACATCAGTTAATCACTAATAAACAATATTTAGAATTCCAAAAAAGGATTAGGATGGAATATTATATATGTGTGTGTGTGTGTGTGTGTTTCTCGATATATACATATATGTATATACAAAGTGTGTATATATGGTTTTGTAGAAGGAAGATAATCAGAAAATCCCTTACATGGATTAAGGACAATGTGTAGTCCAGGAGAGAACACAAGAGGCTTGAGAGAGATAAATCCCATAGGGTATTGAGTGAAATGTGAGTTTATATAAACTAAATATATTAAAAATGTATATATTTTTAAATAACCGGAAGATCCAACATAAACTATAAACTATGACTCGAAAAAAAGGCTAATGATGGAGAGGAAAAACATTCAAATCAATGAAATCTTTAACAAAACCATAGCTGATAAAATGTACATACATACATACATATATACAAAATATATAAATATTACACTAAAACCAAAGGGATTTAGTTTTTAAAACAACGAGGTGTGTCGTGTTAGTGAAAAATAATAGAGGAGGAGGCCAAAGATGGAGATAGGTGGACTCACGGGCATGGATGAGCACTAGGAATTGATGATTACTAGTTCTGTGTGATGTTGGAAAAAGAATAATAGAAGAAGAAGAAGAACGTAAATATATGGATGGTTGTGATCATCAGGGATTTGATCAGATGACTGAGAGTCATTTTCGGTTTAAAAAACATATGAACAGTGGATATCATGTCACACTTCTGATCGAACGGTTGAAGGGATACTGTAGTTTTGAAACATGGATGAGGGTATGCGATCATCTGTGTATGTGACCAGACGGTCTATGTAAAACATGCTGTTAAAAACATGGCAGTGGAGGTCAAACCCAAGACTGGTTTGGATGGCTGATATTATGTCCCACAGAAAAATCTCTGTCCCACATAGATATGGAGGTGAAACTGATCAATATTTAAAATCCTTAAGCTCCCAAAAATTCACCAGATAACTCCCTCTCCCCCTCCCGATACCACCCCGTACTATATCCTTCTAGTGGGTGTGCTCTAATCCCACCCCTACTGTGGTACCGCCCCACACTGTGGCATCACCTTGCTACTCTCATGCATCTCTCTGGGCGCGCACTCTCTTATGGGTGGCCCATGCAGGATGAGGGGGTCAGGCTCGGCCACCTACTCCTTAGGAGTAGTGTGAGCTACCTCATTGGGATGGCTAAGGGGTTGTCCTTAAGGCTTCCATATTTTTTATAAAACCTTAATTAAAAAATTAATATAAAAACTAAACCATATAACTTCATTTCAAACAAAATAAATTTAATAAATAAGTTTTCATATTTATTTTCATTAAATAAAAAAATCTTTAATTCTATTATTATAACACATGTTTTTAACTTTATTTTATTATTTGGAACATTAATTTACACAAATCAACATATAAATTATACTAAGTCA
Source organism: Viscum album (assembly GCA_963277665.1). Lineage (NCBI taxonomy): Eukaryota > Viridiplantae > Streptophyta > Magnoliopsida > Santalales > Viscaceae > Viscum > Viscum album. The sequence continues at coordinate 598,092,285 of OY728127.1, forward strand.
TCACATAACAAAAATTATTACTTATAATTAATAAGAGTATTCATAAACATGTTTTCAAATTCAAATACAATGATTTTGTATCCAAATAATATGTACAATTATTTTCTAATTAAATGATGTAAACATATGTATGTCTCCTTATATTTTCATTAAAACCCAAAAGTCATGGTTTCAAAATCATTTTAGGTTTTGAAACATTATTCTTGATAAGTTCAATTGAAATATGTTCACATATAAAACATTAATGCACTAAAATACTGAGAAAATTTAAAAAATATTTGATACATAATATAGTTAAAATATTAAATATACCTTAGATAATCAAAATTCTTAAAAGTACACAACAGTTATATAATTTGGTGACTGTTACAAAACCGACAGTCACCTAAGGAAACCAACATCTATAAAAAGTAAATAATGGTCATATATATTTACAACAGTCATGAATACCATTAAAAATACATGTTTACGGTATTCCAATCTCAATAAATCTTGGAGAAGATGGTGCTTTACATACCCATGATTCTCAGTTCGGTCTCCATATCCATGGCCATAATGTGCATCATTGTCATAGACTTGAACGAATCTCACTATTTCCTTGGTCTATTTGTGATGTTTGGGGGTCTCTCAGTGATCTTGATAGGTCCTCTATCAAGTATTATATGTTATTAAGGTACTTTCGGCCTTGTCTAAATTTATTGTTTTAGTGTTTATTTAATAAAATATGAATTTTTTATTTTTGAAATCATTATTTGGGTAGAAAAAAAAATTAAACGAATGAAAACCATAAAATATTATTGTTACACATGAAAAATGTTTGAGGTGTCACATTATCCCCCCCCCCCCACACACACACACTTCAACGAATTTTCCCCTCACAATTCTGTCATACTACCATACTTTATACATCACCCTTGATTCCCTTACACTAATTACACCACCATCAAAGAGTTTCTAGGTAGGTTATCCTAGTTAGGTGGATCCCCAAAACCATTTTAAACTCATCAATTTCGTTTTCCCATATACACCTCTCATATCTTGAGTCAAACTAATGCGGGCAGTAGTAGGTCCTCAAGAGGGAGGCACGAGATGTGTAGAGTTCAAAGATATCATAATGAATGTGGTTTTGATAGACCAATTAGATAACATGGTTTTATTAAAACAAGATGTTATGTAGCCTCCCATACCTGCTGAAACACATGAATTGGAACAGATAGGTTTCATGGGGTTCACCTACCTCTACAGCATCTCAAAACATCTCTTAGGCCACATATCCCTCAGATATGGTGAAATAAAAGAAGATGCCTCCATATTACCTTCTATTTCATGTATAAAAATAATGTTTCACTTGTGACATGAGTAAGTAGACATGACTCGGTCCATGAAAAATCCGATTGATATTTGTGTTGTTAGAAACATGATAAAGGGATTTGCAGGGTACGAGAAGGTTCAGAAATGGCTGGTATTTCTCTGATATTGAGTCGACAGTTATGTATTCTAGTAATTCTATAGGGTGAGAAAAAAGGTTTATTGGAGAACCTTCTCATGCATATGAAAATTTTAAGAAAGAATTATATTTAGCGAAACGTAATTTTTTTAATTCTGTTCTACTTTTAGAGAGTTGTCTAAACCGACCTCTGATACCAACTGTCACACCCAGAAACCAGAATCCCTCAATACGGTGCGTTAATAAACATGTTGTCTAATTTTTTTTATAAAAATAAATCATTATGTGTTACACATCATGTTCCATAGAAAGGATGTTTGCGGTTTAGGTTCTAGAAAATAAGATACAAATGTCACAATACTTGATTAATGAATGGAAAAGTCTCCACAAATCAGCCACCATATAGTGTAACTAAAACATACTAAACCTATAAAAAATAAATAGAGAACATAGGGTGAGAACATGAATGCCCATTCTAGGGGTTTAAAAAATATTTTTTTCAAATAAAACCTTCTTAAAAACATAACATTTAAAATAATATTAAGGAATTTACTTTAAAAAATAAAAATACATGTAACATGACATTAACAGTTTCCCAAAATTACCATTAATAATTTTAGGGAGAATTAAAAGGAATGCGAATGAAACACGTTCCAATCATATTCATATTTATAAAAAATACATGGTGTGAAACATATAAATTAAGAGTTGATAAAACTATACTAATTGTATCATTCAAGGGTGTAGGAACAAACTTGGAAAATAACAGCACACATGTTCAGAGTTGCGCCTAAAATGATAACATTCATTTCTTTCCATACTAAGAGAAAATCATAAAATTGATGATAAATTTCAAGAATTTGTATTAAAAAAAACATTATTACTAAATAAACATTATTCTATGTGCATTTACTTCTTCTGATACTCATAAGTATGGTTCTTAACCATGTATATTATAATAGTCAAATATTCACAAGCTTAATTAAATATTATAAACATACTAATGGAACTTCACTTGCTAGACATTTTGATTTATACCCTAAAGGCTACTACCAAGATGTCTAAAATGATTAAGGCCTCAACCAAAATCATAACTCAAAAAAGATAAGTCCTTGGCCAAGTCCATGTATTTTTGTATCATGAGACCTACTAATGCATCGAGAGGCTATAGCATGCCTCACCCATCACATAATTGGTCCAATACATTCCATATAATTCCAGTAAGGTCATATATTCCAAGGGTCCCACACAACATTGAATATTTAATTTCTCATTTAATATTATTCACGGTGTCCAACACCATTTTGAATAATTACTCTATCATTTCGTATTATTCAAGGTATCCCATACCACAATGAATAATTCAGTTCTTATTTCATGAATTATCATGATATGTTTGTTAACATTTAGAATATACTAATAACAATTTTCTCAATAACATGCATGGACTAGTAAACATTCTTTGCACATGTGATAATAACTACAACACATAAGTAAAGGATGGATTGGGTTTGTCACATAAAATGATAACTTCACAATTTTAAAATCCTTGATTCATTAAATGAATACATAATAACATCCCATTCCATTTAATACAACGATAAGAGTGGCAGTGAACATGCAAGTAGATTAAATCATAAATTTGATTAACTAAAAACAATCAGTATAGCAGGTTCATCATGTAACAAAAATTTAAGTGAGCGCATAATGATAACATGATTTTATACAGAATTTTACCCTTTAATGATATTCCATACTTATAAACATAACCCATATTGGTTTAGAAAACTCAAAATAAAATCTTATTAAAACGTATTTGTATTAATTTTATCAAAACATTAATTATCTTCTGATAAACATTATTCATAATTAGGGTTTGGAAATCATATATTTATATATACTCATATATAAAAAGTGTATATCTGGGTCTTTATGTGATAAAAAATGGTTTAATTATTTCTTATAAAGATTAGAATACATCATAACATTATTTAAACACTAATATAACTTGATTGAAACCCCAAAATCATGTTAGGTTTAAAATACATAATAGTATTTACATAAATATATAATAACCAAGGATTTGGCATATTATATATAAACCTAATTAAACCCAAAACATTATTCCCATCCAAATTATTATTTAAAGATCATGAAATCACTTTTTAAAAAGATAAAATAAATTTTAATTAAATTATATTTATATATCTAAAATTACACATGGTGTATATTTAGAGTTTCCTAACAAAAACCATGTTAAATTAACCCTTATATAATTATAAACCATAAAAAAATTATTAAACAAAAACATTGAGCCCTTTAAAAACCTGGATCAACTTAGAGATTGAATATATACATATATAAACAGTATATATATTTATATAAATATGTAAATGTGGTTTGCATTTAGAAAACACATCCACAACTAATTCTACCCGCATTAAAAACATCATTTAAACATTGAAAAAAATTATTTATAAATCTATAAGAGGTTGATGATGAAATATTATATATATATATATATATATTAATATATATATCTATCTATGTATAAAATGTTTGTATATATGGGTTTTCACAAGGAAGACAATCAGAAAATCCTTTACATGGATTAACGATGAGGTGGAGACAAGGAAAGCTCATTGGAGGTTTGAGAGGAAGAAACCCCATAGGAATTTGAGTGAAAAGTGAGTTTATATAGAATAATTATATATATATATAATATATATATTGATACATAACCCGTGGATCAAACATAAACATTAAATAATGACTAGAAAGAAAAACTCAACTTGGAGAGGACAAACATTTCAATCAACCCAATCTTTAACAAAACCATCACTGATAATGTGGATAAATAATTAAATAAATATATATATTTATATATATATATATGAATCATACACCGAAAACAAAGGTTTTTGTTATTAAAATAATGATTCATGTAGGGTCTGTGGAAAAGAAGAGTGGAGGAGGCCACATATGGAGATAGGTGGACCCACGGGTGAGGATGAGCAGTAGGGCTCGATGATGATTGGTGTGGTGCAATGCAGGGGGAAGTATAATAAAAGAAGATGATGAACCTAAAAGTATGGATGATCGTGATCATCTTGGATTGGATCAGATGACTAAGAGGCATTCATTGTTTTAAAAATAGATGAATGGTGGACATCATATCGCACTTGACATAGAATGGTCAAGGATATACCATAGTTTTTAGAAACAGGTGAGGGGTTGAGATCATCTATGTATGTCATCAGAAAGTCCAAGGAAAATGAGACGTTAATACCACGATGGTGGAGTACGAACCCGAGTCCAGTTTTAATGGATGAGATCTTGTGTGGTGAGATCCAGTGGATGAGATTGCATCCCACGGAAAAATCATTATCCCACTTTGAATGGGAGGTGAAACTGAGCTGGCATTAAAAGCCTCTCCCTCCCATCCATCTTCCAGATAACTCCCTCTCCTCTTCCTCAGTATCTACCACACCGGTTCCTTTATATAGGCGATTTATGTTCCCACCCCTACCATTGTGTCTCCCCACATGGTGTAACCTCCTTGCAACTCCCATGGGTCCCTCAAGGCGTGATTTCCCTTATGTCTAGCCTTTGTTGGTTGAGGGGTTCAGGCTAGGCCACCTACTCCTTAAGAGTGGTGTGAGCTGGCCATCATGGCTGTCTATAAGGATGGCCTTAAGGGTGTCATATTTGTTTATAAAGACTTCATTAAAACGTTAAAATAAAAAATAAACCACATAAATTATTTTCAAACCAAATAATGTAAAAAAATAAGTATTCACATTTAATTTCATTAAACAAAAAAATAAAAATAATTTTATTATTATGAAACATGTTTTCAAATTAGTTTTAACTTTGGAACATTAATGTAGAAAAATATACATATAAATTATACTATGTAATCACATATCCAAAAGTATAAATTCTAATTAATAAGAGTATTCACAAACATGTTTTAAAATTAAAATACAATGTTTTTGTATCCCGACAACATGTATACATATCTTTGAATTTATTGAATTAAAAATAAGTAATTTTTATTATATTTTCATTAAAAACCAAAAGTAATGGTTTCAAATTCATTTTAGGGTTTGAAACATTATTCTTTAAAGATAAGTTCAATTAAAATATGTTCAAATAAACAACATTAAAGCAACAAAATACTAAGAACAATTAAAAATTATTTTACACTTTAAATGATTAAAATATTAAATATACCTTAGATAATCAAAATTCTTAAAAGTACCCAATGGTTTTATGATTTTGTTACCATTTCAAAACCAATGTTCACTTCAGGACTCCAATGGCTATAAAAAGATAATAACGGTCATTTGTATTTCCAACAGTCATGAAGACCCTTATAAATACATGATTAGGGTATTCTAAACTCAAATAAACTTGGTGAAGATGGTGCTCTACATACCCTTGATGCTCAGTTCGGTCGACATTTCCTTTACCATATTTTTCATCATTGTGATAGACCCGGAGGATTATCACTACTTTTGTAGTTTATTTGTGATGTTTGGGGGTCTCTCAGTGATCTTGATAGGTTTAATTTTAGGTATTATAGGTTATTATGGTTCTTTTGGCCTTGCTGAATGTAAATTTTTATCATTTATTAAATAAAATATGAAATTTTTTATTTTTAAATCATTTTTTGGATAGCGTGAAAATTAAATTAATGAAAACCATAAAATATTATTATTACACATGAAAATATTTTGGGGTGTCACATTATCCCCCCTTCCAAGAATTTTTCCCTAACAATTATTCAATACTCTAAACCTTTGGACATCGCCCCTGATGCCCATTCACCATGTCCACCACTGTCAGAGACTTTCTAAGTAGGTTCTTCCAGTTAGGTTGACCCCCAAAACGTTTTTAAAATCATCAAAAAAAAAATCCAGAAACACCTCTCACTGCTAGAGTCAAACTCATGTGGGTTGCAATAGGTCCTCAAGAGGGAGGCACATAAGGTGTAGTGGTTGGAGATATCGTAATGAATGTGGCTCCGATAGTCCAATCAGATGACTTTATTTTCAAAATACCATGATATTATAAAGCCTCCCATACCTATATAACCTCAAGACATGGAATAGATAGGTTGCATGGGGGTCACCCTCTTCTGTAGCTTCTTGAAACGTCTCTAGGGACAGATAACCCTTAGATAAGGTGAAAAACAATAAGATTCCTTCATCATACCATCCTTTTCTTGTATAAAAATAATGTTTCACTTGTGACATGAGGTAGTAGGGAAGACTCAATACTTGATAAAGACGAAGGATATTTGGGTTGTTAGACACTTTATAAATTCGTTTTTCAGGTTAGACATAGGTTCAAAAATGGATGGTATGTCTCTGACCATGACTAGACAATTATGTGTTATAGTAATTTGGTAGGGAGAGACAAAAGGTTTGTTGGTGAAATTTCACCTTCCATCTGAAAATCTGAAGAATGAATTCTATTCAGTGTAACATAATTTTTTCTGCTATGTTCAAATTCTCTAGAGTTGTCTCAACTAACCATGGATACAGATGATCATGCCTTTACTCTAGAAGCCATGTAGCTAGTGTGTTAATAAAAATGGTGTGTAATTTTTTAATAAAAAATGATGATGAATTACACATCATGTTCCATAATAAGGATCAATGCAGTTTCTGTTCTTGAAAACCACTACATATTTTAAAATCCATCAATATTGAATAGAAAATACATCATAAAGCTTCCACTATATAGTGTAAATAAAAACTACTAAACTTGTAAAAAAGTAAATTGGAAATGTATGGTGATCACACTATCTCCCAGTAAGTGGTTTTTAATAATAATGTTTTCAAATAATTCCTTAAAAAAACACTTTTAAAATAATCATAAGGAATTTTATTAAAAAACAGTAATACATGTATCACAACATTAACAGTTTCCCCAAATTACCAGTAAATATTTTAGGGGGAATTAAAAGGACTACAAATGAAAAACATTCCAATATTATTCATATTTATACAAAATGAATACGGTGAAGCATATAAATCAACAGTTGATCAAACATTAAAATGTGTAGCATGAAAGGTTGAAGTAACCAAATATACAAATCATAGCACTACATGATCATAATTGCATGTAAAATGATAACATTAATTTAATTCCTTATTAACTACAAATCATTAAATTGCAGATAAAAATTTTCATTTGTATTAAACAACAAATGAGTACTGAATAAACATTTTTCCATGTGAATTTACATCTTCTAATACTCATAAGTGAGGCTCATAACCAAGTATATTCTACTAGTAAAATATTCACATGGTTAATTAAATATTATAAACATAATGAGCGAAGTGCATATGTTGGAAATTTTGAAATATACCATCAAGGCCTCGACCAAGATATCTAAAGTGATTAAGGCCCTGGAAAAATCCAAAACTCAAAAATAGCATGGCCCCAACCAAGTCCATGTCTATTTGTCTCATGAGACCTACTGATGTGTCAAGAGGCTATAGTGGGCCTCGCTGTCACATAATAAGTCCAATACATTCCTCATATGTCTAGTAAGGCCATATATTCAAAGTGTTCTATACCACATAGAATATTTAATTTCTCATTTATATTATTCATGGTATCCCATACCAATTTTAATAATTACATTCTAATTTTATATTATTCAAGGTTTCCCATACCACATTGAATTATTCAGTTCTTATTTCCTTAATTATCATGATATGTCTCTTAACATTTAGAATATAGAAATTACAATTTTCTCAATGACATACCTAGACTAGTGAACATTCTTTGCACATGTTATAATAAATAAAGAAATTAAGTAGTATATGTATGAGGTTTTCCACATAAAATGATCAATTCATAATTTTAAAATCCTTATTTCCTGAAATAAATACTTAATAACATCACATTCCATTTAATACACTGATAAAAGTGGCAGTAAACATGCAAGTAGATTTTATCATAAACATGATTAACTACCAATAATCAGTACAATAGGTACATCATGTAATAAAACATTAGGTGAACACATCATGATAACATGATTCTACACATCCTTTTATCCTCTAACATAATTCCATACTTTCAAACATAACATAGATTGGTTTAGCAAACACAAAATTAATACATAATAAAAAAATAGAAGTATTAATTGTATCAGAACATTAATTATCATTTGATAAACATCATTGGAAATTTGGGTTTGGAAATCATATATATAAATATATACTTGTATTTACAATTTCTATGTATGGATTTTTACATCATCAAATTTTTTTAATGATTCGTTACAAATAGTAGAATACGTCATAACATCTTTTAATCACTAATATCACTTTATATAAAATGAAAACTCTTGTTAAGATTAAAATACATAGCCGTATAGACATACATATATAAAAACAAGGGTTTTGTCATATTAAATACAATCCCAAATGAACCGAAAACATTATTTGCATCACTTTTTTATTTAAATATTTTGAAATTATATTTTGAAAACATAAAATAGATTTGGATTGAATTATATGTGTATATCCAAAATTACACAAAGTGTATATTTAGGTTTTCATAACCAAAAAATATGTTAAATGAACCCTTATAATTTTATAAACATTAAAACACTATTAAACAAAAAACATTTAGACCTTTAAAACCTAGGACCGGCTTAGATATGGAATATATACATATATAAACCATATATATATATATATAATTATGTAAATATGGTTTGAATTTCAAAAACACAACCAAAACCAGTACTACCCACATTAAAAACATCAGTTAAACACTGATAGACAATATTTAAAAATATAGAATAGGTTTAGGATGGAATAATATATATATGTGTGTGAATATATACGTATCTCTATATACAAAGATTCTATATATGGTTTTTCACATGGAGAACAATCAGAAAATCCCTTACATCACTTAAGGACGAGGTGGAGTCGAGGAGATATCACTGATGTCTTGAAAGGAAGAGAACCCATAGGTTTTTGCATGAAAAGTGAGTTTATATAGACTAAATATATATCAATTGTATATATTTTTATATTACCAATAGATCAGACAATAATAATAAAAAGACTCGAAAAAAAACTCAAGCAAGAGAGGACAAACATTAAAATCAATGTAATATTTATCAAAAGCATCATTGATAAAGTGTATATATATATAATATAGGAATATTACACTAAAACCAAAGGGGTATGGATTTTAAAACAAAGAGGCATGTGGTGTCTGTAGAAAATATGTGAGCAAGAGGCCATGGATGGAGATAAGGGGACTCATGGGTGAGGATGAGTAGTAGGGTTTAATGATGACTGGTGTGGCATGATGCGAGAGGAAGAAGAATCATAGATGAAGAAGAACGTAAATGGTTGGATGGTCATGATCATCTAGGATTTGATCAGATGATTGTGTGGCGTTGGCAGTTTTAAAAATAGATTAATGATGGAGATCACTCCACGCTTCTAATCGAATGGAGAAGGCGATGCTGTGGGATTTCCAAAAAAATTAGGGGTCAAGATCATTTGCAATAATGAGGTATAGGGAAAAAGTGGAATTAATACCACACCGGGGGAGTTCGAACCTGAGACTAGTCCAGACGGATGAGATCTCATATGGAGAGATCTTGCGACTGAGATTATGTCCCACGGAAAAATCTGCATCCCACATCGAAACAGAGGAAAAACTGAGCCTAATTTAAAATCCTCAAGCTCTCAGCCATCCTCTAGGTAACTCCCTCTCCCCCTCTCTAGTACCGACCCCATACCGGTTCCTTCCTGTGGTCATGCTCTACACCCACCACTACCACTGTGCCGCCCAATATGGTGGTACCACCTTGCTTCTCCAATGCATCCATGTGGGTGCGCACTCCATTTTCGTTGGACCATTCTTGGTGAGGGGTTGTGTCTCGACTACCTACTCCTTAGGTGTGGGGCGAGATTCCTCCCTTGGCTATCTAGAGGCTTTCCCTTAAGGGTAGAATATTTTTTATAAAACCATCATTAAAACATTAAAATAAAAAACAAACCATATAACATCATTTTATACCAAATAATGTAAATAAAGAAGTTTTTAGATTTAGTTTCATTAAACAAAGAATATATTTAATTTTTTTATTATAACACATGTTTTTAACATTATTTTAAACAATGGAACATTAAATGACACAAATCAACATGTAAAATATATTATTTCATCGCATAAACAAAATTATAACTTATAATTAATAAAAGTATTCATAAAAAAATTTCAAATTCAAATACATAGTTTGTGTATTCCAAAAATATACATACTTATCTTTGAATTAATCAATGTAAACATCTGTTATTCCCTTTATATTTTCATTAAAACACCAAAGTCATGGATTCACATTCATGTTAGGTTTTGAAATGTTTTGTTTTAAAGATAATTCCAATTAAAATAAGCTAAAATATATAACTATGATGATCTCAAATACATAGAACACGTAAAAATGTTTTTAAATTTAAAATACTTAAAATAATCCATATACCATTGATAATAAAAATTCTTAAAAGTACACATCATTTATAAGATTTTGTAACCGTTACAAAACCAACGGTCACCTAAGAACGTCAACAGCTATAAAAAAATAATGGTTATATGTATTTACAAAATTCAGGAATACCCTTATAAATACATATTTAGGGTATTCCAAAATCAAAGAAATAGGGTGAAGATAGTGCTTTACAGTCCCTTGATGCTCAGCTCAGTCTCCATTTCCAAGGATAATGTTCATCATTGTGGTAGACACGAAGGAGACTCACTATTACCTTGTTCTATTTGTGATGTTTAGGGGTCTTCCAGTGATCTTGATAGGCCTTTTAGTAGATATTCTAGGTATATAAGGTTCTTTGTTCCTTGTTAAAATGTAACATTTCTGGGTTTATTGAATAAAATATGTCTTGTTTTAATTTTGAAATCATTGTTTGGATAACATGAAAATTAAATGAAGAAAACCATAAAATGTTATTAATACACATTAAAAATGTTCATGGCGTCACTTAACTTATTTCCTTCAAATCATTTTAAAAACAATAACATCGCTCATGTGTGTGTGTCAACTATAACCTTCTCATAGCAATGTGAAATGTTTATCATATTATTTTTTAATAGATAGTAATTATTTGGTATTTTATTAATATAAAGGATATATATATATTTGAAATAATTATTATTTTTACATTTTAAATAATATTTATTTTTTATTCATTCCATCCATTCAAAAATTGAAAACACGGTTTATGCATATATATGGCCTACCATCTCCATTAATTAGGTAATCCATTTTCGATCTATATAATTTATAGATTACTCAGACTACATATATAATTAATATATATGATTTTTATATAATAAATATGATTTCTTATATGATGGTACCATGATTAGAGTAAAAGGACCCAAAATACCAAATCAAATCATAGACGAAAATAAAACATGTTATCAACCGGAATGTGTTTTTAACAATAAATTTCCATTTAACCGGTGAAAAAAGGTCATTAGTAAATAATATGTGGAATAATATATAAAATTAAGGTTCAATAATAGATATATAATAAATATAGAATTGTTATACATGTGGTACATACATGTATTAAGTAAATAAGACCTACAGTAAGGGTTTTTGAGCTCACTTTTAGATTCATGAGTCATAAGCTTTATTCACTATTTATCCCTTTACATGATGTAATACATTTTCTTTTTATACTCTTCTTATTGATATTTTTCAACTAGTAGTTCTATTTCTAAACTCCTTGGTTCATAAAATAATGAAGAAATTGAATTCAAAAATGAAACATTATTTATCATTTAATTTAAAAATCCATTTTATTCCCAAAATATGTTTTATAAAAATGTTTTCAAAATTTTTATTAAATATTGTAAAATTTAGTTTTGAAATAAATTTTTTCATTGGTTGGAATTTTTTGAATGGAATCTTCATTTCATATTCAAAATAAGGACCATTTGGCTTTAACCTAAAATTTGAAGAAAATCATTATTTTAACATGGATGGAAGGAGTGGAATTCACTATGTCACGAATAATCAATTTTTAAAATATTACACTATGAATTTAAAATATAATTTTTAATGAAAATTTTATGAAAAATATTTTTTTGAACTTGTAGTTTTAATAATATTTCAAATGTAAAAGATTATTTTCATCAAATATGTTTTTAGTGACATTTTTATAGTTTTTATATATCACCAACAACATCAACCCTTTATTATACATAAACTACACAATGGGTATGGTATAATGATACGATCCTAATTAATAATTTTGATGGGAAATTAAGAGTAGGACTGGGGATGTAGCAGTTTGATACCATTCATATTACTCTGGATGATTTTTTATTATATTTTTTTAATAGGGGTAACTATTTAAAAAAAATAGTTTTTAAATACTAATGTTTATAATGATTATGTTAAAAAAACATTTATATCATGAATTAATCAGAATTAAAAATTGAGGGGGCCTATACAGACCCTCGATTCATCATTGGGTCTTATAAGTTAAACTATATTGGGGCATTGGATATGGCTATACCCATTTATGTAATATTCCTTGTCCTTAGGCATTAATGGTATGGTTATAATGTATTACAATACAAATTATCTCATTATTATATTATTAATTAATTTGTGCCTTTATTTGACTAGTTAAATTATACATGAAAAAATCTTACACTCACCTAATTACGTATATGGAATTATTTGATCATTATTAATTCCTTCAATATTATATTCACTTTATTGATTAAATGGAATTTGTTTCATTTATGTTCCACGAAATATTGATTATGATTATTTATTCATTGATTTCATTGCGCTCACACCCCTACTAACCTTTTGAGGTCACCCCATTCTTAGTTTTTATATTCCCTATGATAAAAGGAAGTGTTTCTTGATTCATATAAAGAGATATGGTAAAGGGAATAATGGAGTTCTCAATAAAAACATATTATTTTTTATATGTTCTAAAAATTTAATATGAATTTCACATATGTATATTGTTTACCAATAATAATAAACTATTATGTCATTCGGGATGTAATTCCTTGTATCTTATATAAATGTAATAATGCAACCACTAACTCTGGGAAACTATGGGCGTCATCTTTATAGTTATATTCAGTTGCCTTAAAAATTCAGTTCATTTTATCATTATTAGATAATATTAACCTCTTGATCATATTGATCCATTATACATTATGTATGTTTTAATAATTTATGGAGTACCTATCTCAATCGTATTTCATCTAGACTTGAGGTATACCTCAATGTTTTAGAGAAGCATTCTACTAGATCTGGTTATAGAGTTGAGTCTCAGTACTATTTACCATTCACAATTAGATATTAAGATTGAGAGGAAAATTCTAAATCTATAAAAAATTATGAGATCTTGTTCAATGTATTTCAAAGCTATTTGGGATCGACACCATCATTTGGAAGATTTTTTTGAATAATAACTCTCACTCGATCATTCATATGGTTCATTAAAAATACATCTATATAAATATGTTTATAACTCTAATATTCTAGGATGAAACAGGTGAAATATGGATATTGGTAATGATCTAGTTATGGAAATTTATTATAATGGTAACTCCATTAAATAACATATAATGGATTCTCAAATCCCAAAAAAGAATGTTATACCAAAAATCATAGGAGGGATCTAGAGTTTTATGTTGGTGAGAATGTAAACCAATGAAAATCTCCATGAATGACGATTATTTGATTTTGGAATATGGGAATGTAAAACCCTAGATATATTATTCAATTATAATTTATTTATTATATTGGTATGGTAGCTTATATCTTGTGACATCAACCAAATCTCTCTCTAGTTCATGATGTGTTCGATGTATATCGCATAAGGAAGTACATACCTGATACACTATAAATAAATAACATATATATGATACTATGGGATAAATATATTTCTTATATGGAATAAAAAATGGATATTATACATCCTAGAGAGAATATACTTCACAATAAGACAACAAATTAGGTCATTGTTTAATAAAGAACCCATAAAATTGGGGAAGCTAAATGGGAAGCTAAGTATATTGATTTTAGAGAATGGAATTTCCCGGAGTGGCCTTTTCGAACGCTCCACACCCAAGAACCCCCCTCCCCCTGAAGTGATCATCCGGAAAAGCCTCAGCTAGGGAGGATTCGTTGTCATCCGAGATGACAGAGCATCCAACTGGGTAACATCTCGATCAGTGATAGTTCATCACAGAAATCCGTCAGCCAGGTGAAATTCACTCTTCTTCCCACCCGATGAGACACCGGGTGACACGGCAAGGTGAGTGATACATGGGAGGCAGAAATTCTCACAAGAGAAGCTCCCAAGAATCAAACCCCGGACCTCACCGAACACCATTGTTGTGGTACTCGACCAAACACCACTACGCCACAGCCGAAGCGGAATTGGAACCTAAGTATATAATGAGGCATAAGTTTCCTCATTTTTCTATATTAGAGTAATAGATTTTTTATGGAGAAATTATTTTAATGGTGGTTGAATTTCACACCCTAATATTTGATGAAATATTTCTCAATATAAAATTTTAACTTGTTTTATTTCATTCTTTACACACAACACTAAGTCTAAACAAGTTGTGAAAGACTGTTAAAATATTAGTTTATTATAGTTATCACCTACATTCAAGATTAGATAGTATGAATTATATTAAACAATTTATAAAAAAAAGTATACAAACACTATTTAATTTAAATATATTGATTAAATATTATTAAATATTTACTCAATTTTGAGAAAAACTATTTTATACTTCAGTAATATATTTCATTCAAAATTGTTTTTATATAATTCAATGTGTGAATATTATTTAGAAATCATAAATAAATTCAAAAAGGTTAATAGAGATAATAGATGTTCTAAAATGATATATTTTTTCCATTTTTATGATTTAATTTTATTTTTATGAGTAAAATAATATACCTTTAATATTGAAATAGATGTTAACTCATTTAAAGATTAAAATGACTAATTAAGGGGTTAATATAAACTATATGTATTATAATTATAAATAAACCTCTTTAAATTGTATTTTATGACTATATTCTGAACATATCCTACTTATCTTCAAATCAATGTTGTGTTGGAACTACTTCTTCATGATTTTTACTTTATTATATTATGAATTTTTGAAAAATTACAAGAGTTTCCCACAATAAATATAAAATAAAATCACTTATCTATATTCATTAAACCAAATTGATCTATATAAATCAAGAAATCTATTAATAATCCTTTTATACAGTACACTATCCTAAAATAAGATGTTCTTTTTCTTATTAGAATACAATTCCAAGTGTCTTTATGAGGGAATGTAAAGGATGACTACCATATAATAAGTAATAATATTTTTCGAATCATTAAAATTTCTTTCAAATTATACTACCAAAAAATATATTGTAAGCATAATAAAATAAAAATAAATTATCATAAATATAGTGATATATTATTATATTTATGTTATCATAGTTTTCCAACTATTTTCCATTATATAGAATGTAAAAACATCACTCAAGAGTACGTATGGATTACCATCTCCACATAGTGATGTAAATATTTTTTCATCACAAATTTATTTGGATTTTTATATAAATAAAATTACTTATTATATATTATATTTATGAAATAATTATTATTTTTTAATTATAGTGTCATTTCAACATTCTTAACTTCAAATACATTGGAAAAGGATAATGTCACTAATTCATATGTGTGGACTTCCACCTCCATATGTGAAGTAATCTTTATTTCATTTTCCATTTACATAGATAGTTATAAGGATATATTTAATTAATATATATGATAAATATGATATTATTATTATTATATATGGTGAATTTTTATTTTCCTTTTTTCATTTTATTCTTTGAAATTTGAAAACAACGTTCATGCATATGTATGACTTACCGTCTCCTTGAATGGTGTAATTTATTTTTATATCTATAAATTTTTTGGATATATATATATATATATATATTACATATATTATATTTACCTCATTATTAATCTTCTATAGATGATGGAACAATAATCAAATCACAAGGACCGGAACTACCGATCCAACATTCTCAAAAAAATGGAGTTAATACCCAAAATGAAGCCAATAAAAAATATTGATAATAAATGGGGGTTAAGATATATAAATGGATAATATATGAAAATATTGATAATAATATTAAATTTTAAATTAATTATAAATAGATAAATTTATTTTCAATTAGGATAGAAACACTAATGAGGCAAGTAAAACATGGGTTAATGAATTTTTTATCTCAGTTTTCATTTAAGTTATTATATCACGTCTTTATTTAGTATGGTATTACAAGATTATGTGATAATTGATAATAAATTTATATTATTTATAATTTTCACTTTTATAGTATGTTTTTTTAAATTATTACTCAATTTATTTATTCTCACTTCGTCGGTATGATCATTGGATGGGATATATTATATATTAAACATGATTATATATTAATTCATTATGATTAATATTTAAATTCATTTTTAAAATTTAAATGGATTTTAATTTTTAATTTTAACAATATGGAATAAATTATTCTAAATCACATAATTGTAATTTCCATTAAATTCATTGAGTGAACATTATAATTTATCCTTAATAAAATAAATATAGTTTATTATTCTATGTATATCAAAACATTCTCCATGTTTTTTTTATTTTCACTACTTTGGAGTTTCAACTTAAAATGAAATGTTTGCAGGGTACTTAAAATTATGCAAGGGGGAAATCCAATTACCCCAAGACATGGGAAAGGACTGAGCCGGTCCACGTATCGGCTCCCAGCAACAGTACGCGGCCGGTTCGGCGAACCGCAATTCCGCGGACCAGCGTCATCCGCGAGGCAGAGGCAAAGCTCCTCCGTAGGCACGAAGCAGGATGGATGTCAGGTCAATCCACCACTGCGAACCACAACAACCTGCCCATGCCGCGCATGTTGTCGTTCGCGAAATGGGGGCGGATCGTCTACACGGGCGCGAACTAGGAAGACCATCGACGGACACCAGACCGATCTAACGCCGCGAACTGCGACAACCTTCCCATGCTGCGCACGTCATCCTTTGTGGAATAGAGGCAGATTGGTGTGCCGCCGCGAAGCAACCCCTCATGTCGTGACTCATAAAATATTGATTGGCCGAGTCATCTGCGAGTGGGGATTCCTTCATGGGATTCGGTAAAAAGTGTCGTGTGCCCATCAATGCGGCCTCTTCATGACTCTATAAATAATCACCAAGGGGAACCAAAAAGAAAAGAGAGGAAGGAAGGGTGAAAACTTGTGGAGAGACGCTGGAGAAATCGCTCCCGGCGGTAATGTTTTACGGCCATCCGCGGACCCCATATCGTCAGCGGGCGCACTCTTCCGCATAGGGGAGAAACTAAACCGCGAACCACATGCGGCTATTTCCTTCGTGGATAGTCCCTATGTGGACACCCCCTCCGTGGACTAGTGTCGTTCGTGAAATGGAGGTGGGAACTCCTTCGCGGCCTGCTCCCTCACGACCATCTCATCCGCGGATAGCCTCCTTCGCGGACAGCCATCCTTTGTGAACGGCCCCCTTCACGGCCTGCTCCCTCACGGCCAGCTCCTCCACGGACACCCTTCACGGACTACCAAACTGCGAACCACATGTAGCCAGCCATACGTGGTTGGCTCCTTAGCATAAATCTCATCCACGGCCAGTCCCTTGTGGCCAGCACCTCGCAGCCAGTCCTTCACGGACAGCTCCTCTGCGACCAGTCCCTCATGGCTGGAACCTCTCATCTAGCTCCTTCACGGCCAACCCCATTCAAAAAACACCATGAACTCGATGGTCCGTACCGCGGGGGCTGCGCCCCCTCACCCCCGCTCGGGGTCACTGTCGGACTGTGGCCCAATCCTTTCCCTACGATCACTGACCCCGCATGGAAAATAGAGAGTCGCACCGTGAACTTTTCGGGCTGGGTCAACAGTATTTTACATTGCACCCTTGCGCCGCCCCAACATTCATCCTATACATATCATCAGTCGAGCTAATTCTCATGACTCTCCTATAACCCCATTACCTAGATCCTTTTGCTAGGTTCATCCAAAAAGGGCCTCCCTTGCGTAAGTCCCACACCAACCATTGCTAGGTCTCTCCTACCTAGTCATCCTGACCACATGTCGTTAATCTGTATGGCCCTCGTCCTGACCACATTGTTGGGTCGGAGAAAAAGCGAGGGAAGTGATGGCAAGAGGGGGGTGAATTGCCTTTTAAAAAATGATTAACAAATTAAAAATCAAAGTAAAGATGCAGCGGAAATAAAGAAGGCAAGACACACGAAATTGATAACGGAGTTCGGCCAAAACCCGGCCTACGTCTCCGCTCCCAACTCAACCGTTGAGAGATTCCTACCGCTTGCTTTTCAATGGTTTTAGCAAGAAACCCACTAGGCTTTGAGGTAGCACTAGGACCTATTACAGCTTGCTTTTATTGGTTGAGCAAGAACCCACTTACTTTTAATGGTTTAGTAAGAACCCACTAGCCTTTTTAACGGGTGAAGGCTAGCTCACCGGAACACAAGCCTTTTAAAAGGAAAGGCTTGAAGAAACCTCTTCACACCTTAATGGTGGTGTGAGAACCCAAAGAAAGAGGGGATGAGAAAAGTGGGAGTTTGTAGGCACAAACTCAATTTTAAAGCTCAAAATGAATATAAAATAAAACTGTATTGGAGGAAGACTTGGGCGCCAATTAGATGATGGAGCTGATGTAGCGTGCTCTCCCAAGCTTCTTGAGGTGCTCCTTTGATTGAAAATTGGATTGGAGCACTTGAGGATCCTTGAAGGTGGAGCGCCGGAGGTTCGCCAAATGTGCAACAATATGTCTGGGCGCTTGGTATATGATCCGATTATGGTCCGGGGCTTCCTTGGCCTTTATTTATAGGCATGGAACCCTTGGGGAGTCTTCGGAGCCGTTGGAAAAGGCTTCGGAGCCGTTGGAGCCCAAAAGAGGGTTGACTGGTCAAAGCCAACGGCTAGTTTGACTGGGCTACCGGCTGGCCGGTGCAGGGCCACCGGCTGGCCGGTGCCTTGGCAGAGGAGGAGAATCTTGGTCCAGGCTCCACCGGTCGACCGGTGGAGGAGCCACCGGCTGGCCGGTGGCAAGACAGTAGCAAATACTATTTGGGCTGGGTGCCACAGGTCGACCGGTGACAGAGCCACCGGTCGACCGGTGGAACCTGGCAGTGGGCAATCCCTCTACCAGTTCCACCGGCTGGCCGGTGCTATCACACCGGTTGGCCGGTGGACTGAATTTCAGTCCATTTCTTGTCCATTCTTGGGCCAATCCTTTGGCAATCTTTTGCCTATCATCCACAACACTTAAAAACAAAGTTAAACATATATGAAAGTGATTGTGATCATGAAAATCAAATAGTGTGGGGTACAACAATCTCCCCCTATTTTGATGATCACAATCACTTATCAAAGAAATGTAAAAACTTAAATGAAAGGCATGCCTAAATGATAAATTGAAAATAAATACTAAGCATGAGAGAAAAGATTCTCCCCCAATCAATCAAGAAATTCTCCCCCTTTGTGATTATCAAAATAGAATGGGGAATAAAACTTGATTGAGGGAATAGTGTTTGAAAAACAAGATTTGAGATTTGAAAATCAATTGAAATTTTGGAATTGAAATGAAAATTTGAATAACAGTTTGAATTCAAAGTTTTGAATCAAAAACCAATTGAATTTTGAAATTTGAAACCAAATGAAAATTTTTGAAATTGAGAGTTTTGAAACCAAGTGTTGAAATCGAAAGTTTGAATTGAAAATTAAAAGGGCTTAAATGATCCTAACTCCCCCTATATGAAAACAATAAGTCACCGGGGAGAGGGATTTTGAAAAGAGACAATTTTAGGCCCGGAGAGACTTTCCAAAAGGGATTTTTCAATCCAAATTTGTTTCATGGCGGGTCTTCTCCTATAAAATTCATCCGAATAAAAAATCGATTTGGGCCTACCATACCGGGCGTTTTTGCAATTACATTCATATATCATGTGCCCGGTTTTCTTGCAATAATTACAAAATTTGTAAGCGGAGCTCCCCCTTACAAAAACAGTGGGTGCATGGGAGGAGGAAGCTTGGTTGGTATAGCCAAGTCCTTGAGCGGTCCTAGAAATTCGTTGGGAACCTAGGAGATTGTTCAAATTTTGTTCCCCTTGGGTGAACTTAGCAAGGGTCTCCCTTAGGTATTTGATGGTTGATTCCATAGAATCAACATTTGGGAAATTTTGGATTTTTAGGGAGAGTTCCTCCTTCTCTTTGAGAAGTTGGTCTTTTTCGGAGGAAAGTTTTTTGAAAGACTTTTTTAAAGCAACAAATTTTGACGATAAAGTATGAAAACCTTTTTCCAATTGATCTCAAGCATGTGAGAGTTCTTCATATGATAAATGATTGAAAGAATTTGAAGAACTAGAAGACGAGGAAGAAGAGTCGGAAGATGATACCTCATGATTTTCCATTAGGCATTTTTTACCTTGGTCGCTCGAGGAGAAGGAGGAGAATGAAGAGGTGGAGCTATCACTCCATGTTGCCTTTGAAGCCTTCTTCTTTTTCTTCTTGGCCCTTTTCTTGTGAGGTGGGCAAACGGGCTTGATCTTTTCGTCGGGTTCTTGCTTTTGATCGGATTTTTGCTTTGGAGCCTCGCTAGTACCTTCATAGGTTAGTTCTAAAAATTTCCAAAGATCGTAAGAAGTAGAGCAAGTAGAAATGCAATTAAAAACATTACGGTCAAGACCACAATGAAGAGCGTTCATGGCTTTGCCATCAAGCTCAAAATAAGCAATGTCATTGGGGGTCCATTTAGACTCATCGGGGGAAGTGAGGGTAAAACCATGCATAACAATTCTAAAAATAGGATAGCCAATACTTTTAAGAAATGTGGTCATGCGGGTTTTCCAAAAACAATAATCGGTTCCATCAAAGAATGGAGCACGATCCAAAGAAAAGCCTTCGGGGGCGTAAGAGGTTGAAGCGGTAGAAGCCATCAAAAAGGATCTTTAATTTGAAACCGGTTAGGGAATTATTCAAATACGTCCTTTGATACCAAATGTTGGGTCGGAGAAAAAGCGAGGGAAGTGATGGCAAGAGGGGGGTGAATTGCCTTTTAAAAAATGATTAACAAATTAAAAATCAAAGTAAAGATGCAGCGGAAATAAAGAAGGCAAGACACACGAAATTGATAACGGAGTTCGGACAAAACCCGGCCTACGTCTCCGCTCCCAACTCAACCGTTGAGAGATTCCTACCGCTTGCTTTTCAATGGTTTTAGCAAGAAACCCACTAGGCTTTGAGGTAGCACTAGGACCTATTACAGCTTGCTTTTATTGGTTGAGCAAGAACCCACTTACTTTTAATGGTTTAGTAAGAACCCACTAGCCTTTTTAACGGGTGAAGGCTAGCTCACCGGAACACAAGCCTTTTAAAAGGAAAGGCTTGAAGAAACCTCTTCACACCTTAATGGTGGTGTGAGAACCCAAAGAAAGAGGGGATGAGAAAAGTGGGAGTTTGTAGGCACAAACTCAATTTTAAAGCTCAAAATGAATATAAAATAAAACCGTATTGGAGGAAGACTTGGGCGCCAATTGGATGATGGAGCTGATGTAGCGTGCTCTCCCAAGATTCTTGAGGTGCTCCTTGGATTGAAAATTGGATTGGAGCACTTGAGGATCCTTGAAGGTGGAGCGCCGGAGGTTCGCCAAATGTGCAACAATATATCCGGGCGCTTGGTATATGATCCGATTATGGTCCGGGGCTTCCTTGGCCTTTATTTATAGGCATGGAACCCTTGGGGAGTCTTCGGAGCTGTTGGAAAAGGCTTCGGAGCCGTTGGAGACCAAAAGAGGGTTGACTGGTCAAAGCCAACGGCTAGTTTGACTGGGCTACCGGCTGGCCGGTGCAGGGCCACCGGCTGGCCGGTGCCTTGGCAGAGGAGGAGAATCTTGGTCCAGGCTCCACCGGTCGACCGGTGGAGGAGCCACCGGCTGGCCGGTGGCAAGACAGTAGCAAATACTATTTGGGCTGGGTGCCACAGGTCGACTGGTGACAGAGCCACCGGTCGACCGGTGGAACCTGGCAGTGGGCAATCCCTCTGCCAGTTCCACCGGCTGGCCGGTGCTATCACACCGGTTGGCCGGTGGACTGAATTTCAGTCCATTTCTTGTCCATTCTTGGGTCAATCCTTTGGCAATCTTTTGCCTATCATCCACAACACTTAAAAACAAAGTTAAACATATATGAAAGTGATTGTGATCATGAAAATCAAATAGTGTGGGGTACAACACACATGACATTAAATTGTATGGCCCTCTTCCTAACCACATGACGTTAAACTATATGGACCTCGTCCTATCCATATGACATTAAACTACATGGAAAAAGTCCTCTCTATATGACTATAAACTGTATCATTCCCTATCATTCAATAATTGGATGCCTCTTGCTCCATGAAAGAGATGCCTTATGCTATGTTTACAGTGGCATAACTTCAAGAGTGCTGGGATCCATTCAAACATTCCATCACCCCACCCCACTCTTTTTTTGTCCTTCATTCGGATCTTCATCCACTTCCATGTCCAAAGGGACCCCCTAATGGCCTGGTCTCATGACGCATCAACTCACCTACCATCCTAGTCCAACACCCCTGAAAGACTTTGGGCAACACTTTGAGTCAGGTCCTGTGTTTATAACACGGTCAGCGGTCGACCCTCATTTGTCTGTCCCAATTTCAGGCTAACGCAATATGGACGCTGTGTTTCGAACACGGTCAACAGTTATCCTCCTTCGCCAAGCCACCCTCATTGCTTTCCGAGTGTTGAGCATGTAATTCACACTTTTCATCTCCCTTTGTTCGGACTGATTCCAACACCATTGGTTTTATCCCGCTTGTGCACTTGCGCATAGGCATTGGTCCCCATTATATTCCTCAACCCACCAATGGGTTGGGATTCCCTCATGGCCAGACATGAGGAAGACACCTTGGGCATCCCTTCTGGAGTAATCCCCACACCATCCATGTCGGAAGCCAGTGACCCCGCTCCTTTCAATCTGGAGGGTTCATTTCTCCACCGTGCGACTTCTACCTTCCTTGAACATCAGGGGGGAAGGAGAGCCCAGCAGTACCGGCCTTTTCCTCCTCTCGTCGTTTGTCTCCCCTTCCATTGGTCGGGAGAAAAGTGCGAGGATATCCAAGTTTGTTGCAATCTCTTGTTTCTCACACCGAGCATGACTCACGTGGGCTTAGATATTTGTGATGGTCGTGATACCCGCACAAAGATGGTGGACATGTTACGAACTATGTGGACTTTGATCCTTGTCTCTTAGGTAGGGTACGTAGGAAGCCTCCCGGAGGTTCAAGCCCATCATCCATACCTTGGGTCGCCTTAGAGCGTAAGCCCCATACCAATACGAACTACGTGGACTTTGATCTTTGTCTCTTAGGCAGGGTACGTAGGAAGCCTCTCTAAGGTTCAATCCCATCATCCACACCTTGGGCCGCCTCAGAGCGTAAGCCCCATACCCATGCAAACTACAAGGACATTGATTCCCTACCACAGGGATACATAGGAAGCCTCCATGAGTTTCAAGACCGATCACCAGCGGACCCCCTGGGTCTCCCTTCACATCGGTTCTCTGACGCTTCCATTCAAACTACGTAGACTTTGATCCATGTCCCCTAGGCAGGGTACGTAGGAAGCCTCCATGAGGTTCAATCCCAACAACCGGTCGATCCAACTATCTTCACATCGGTTCACCGCGCCAATCCCAGCACCGCCTCAATGATTCCTGACTCCACAGGGTCATTAATCCAATGATGTATGGTAAACCTCGAGCATAAATGATTTCGAACCCCTGCGTTCAGCTGACCATTTCCAACCAGGAGAAATCCTTGGATACTATGCTTGGGTATAAACCAAAGATTCACGAACATATGAATACATCTTAAATCTATAAGAGAGTCTCGGAACATGCAATAATTCCCCCAAAAAGGGTGCGATGAGCCCGACTTCCCATCCTCTCAACCAATGTGAGTTCTTAAGCATCACTGGTCAGACCATCCGGCGAATGCCTGCCTTTGGAAAGCAGGTCCACGTGTCAACGGATACGGAACCGTTGGGTATTTCGAGACCGACCTGAAACAAAAATGGTGAACCCGACATGAATCATTAACCAAGCATGAAAGATTTAACCTAATCCCACCTTGTGCCCCCTTTTTCTCACAAGGAGGGAAAAGAAAGGTCATTAATTACGCATGGGATCATGAGATGATTCTTTCACGGGTTTGTTGTTTGTATTTGTTAAAATGTTTTACAGGTACCTTCAGAATTCCCTCTGATCCAATGGAATCGCAAAGGAACTCGCAAGCGCGTTCTTCCAACAACGCAAAGACTGGACATCCTCACCTATAGAGGACACCATCACCCACCCAGCATCTTCAACGTTGGGTCTCAGATGCATAGATTCGAGAGTACCACATGAACGGTACTCTCCCAATGGTGGAGGTAGCCATGCACGCCCTCCGATCTTCCAGAACTCACCGATCTCCTTCCCAACAGTGGCCATGGAAGAAGATCCATATGGCCCCTGTTGCTGTCTCAAACCATTTCAGAAGTCTATCCCCAGAACGGGACAATGTGTACCTCCCTTATCTTAGGGAGGTGGATGAGGTCGATGCTGAGGACTTCATCCCAGACGAATGGGGGTTCCGCTCCAAGGCCCCCGCTAGAAGGCGTCATCGCGGTCATCCCATGACTCAACCTCTTCACGCCGAGGAGGATGTCTCCCCAAGGATTCAGGCCCATGCTCCCCGAGCTCCGTCCCCTCAGACCGCCCGATGAGTGTGGAAAACGTACAATCAAGGACCGGTCATCACCCTGGTCCCTAAGGAGGAGCTCCACTGCCCAGCCACTGAGACGTACCACAAACAGGCACCTACACCTGTTCTCTCTTCCCGAGCCCACCATCCAGACATGGCGGCATCATACGAGCCGGCGCACATCCCCGTCGAGCTCCGTCAGGCCCGTCGCTCATGCAGGACGGCACTTACACGGTGGGAACCTTTCCCTGCCCAGGGTCATGAAGCCCACCAGCTTGACATGGTGGCGACCCAACGCCTGTAAGACCATCTCCTAGAAGATGCTTCTGATGCCCGCCATCCTGATATAGTGGTGATCAGCAATGTCCACCACCCAGATGTGGCGGCAATTAATAGGCAGGCACATCTCCCCACTAACAAAGGCCACCAACTCGATACGGTGGGAGACCAAAAAATGCAGGGCCAGCTCCCTGTGGATGCAAGTAAATTCCACCACCCCGATGTGGCAGAAGATAGAGAGATAAACCAGCTTATCCTGGTATAGGGGCAGATTCGTTCACCTGCCCCAACATAGGAGAATTGTCAGTACCGACTAACAACTAGAGGACCGGAGTAGGATATTCCTACTATGATATCGGAATGGGCCTTCATACCTGTTCCAACCAAAGATGTCTCTCTACATATCCTAGAAATGATGGAGGAGCAGGTGTTGATCCCAGATCATATCTTGCAGACTTTCCAGAATGTAATTGTATCAGTGGAAACAGCAAGGACTCGGGCCCGTGAGCCCATCTCCCCAATTGAGGCGACTCATCTAAGAGACGATATAGCCGCTTCGGAGTAGATCTGCATCCCTACTTCTGCCCAGGAGGGTCTTCGGCCATATTCTGCGATGCAAGGGCAACCGGATTGAGCATCTTCACTCATTCCAACTGGGGGACACCTGTCCATCATGGTGGATGCTCCATAGCAGAAATATATCCCTTATAAAAGTCAAGATGTTCGTCGGCATATCCAGACAACATCACGGGACCCAATTAGACAGGGACCCAAAGGTGAAGGCCATTATCAACAGCAGACGGTCCCGGCTACCCACAAGAAAGTACCCTGAACGCACCGAAGGCATGTGAAAAATAAAGAGTGGGTTCATGACTCCACTCTGCTGGATTCTGGGGTTCCCAACACCGCTAATCACACATCGCAGGCTCAAAACCCTTCCCACCCATTACCATATTATGGGAGTGGCAGTAGCAGTTGTGAAGGTCCTCCCTGCAATGTTGCTACCAGCAGCTCTGAAGGTCCTCCCTAGAGCGCCCGCAGGGGCCTCCCCCGCGGGCATATAATGATCGATCGCGGGAGATCCTCTTCTAATGAAAGTCACAGAAACCCTCCACGTGACCAGAAGATCAATCCGCAAGAAGGTCCTCCACTTGTTGCGGTCCACCCTGAAGGTCCTCCCCGGGGTATACACTGCAATCACTCTCCATGCAGTGGGATCACAGATTATGATGGTAGTCCTCGCTATCATAGTCGAAAATGCGGAGGCCCTCCCCACAGTGACGTCTCATCATGACAAGAAGGTTCTCCCCTTGTCGTGGAATTCCCTGAAGGTCCTCCCCATGGGTTACGTTTCAATGACACTATGCGCAGTCGGGCATCAGATCAAGGTGGTAGTCCTCGCCACCCTGATAACGGAGGTCTTCCCCGTAGAGACGTCAAGAAACGAGAAGGCCCTCCCCTCATTGCGGTACATTCTG
Source organism: Viscum album (assembly GCA_963277665.1). NCBI lineage: Eukaryota > Viridiplantae > Streptophyta > Magnoliopsida > Santalales > Viscaceae > Viscum > Viscum album. The sequence goes on from OY728127.1 coordinate 598,119,449, forward strand.
GAGTCCCTCTCCTGGATGTATCACGCAGATATTCTCCCTGTGGAAGAAGTAATGGTACTCCTCGCTATTGTCGTAGTTGTGATGGTAGTCCTCTCCATTACGGCCGCCATTGCGAAGGTCCTCCCCGCATTGGCCCAAAGTGACAACAAGGTCCTCCCCTTGTCGCAATGTGTCCTGAAGGTCCTTTCCAGGATTCACATCGAACGTCAAGCCATGATGGTCATCCTCACCATGATGGCAGTCGTTGCGAAGGCCCTCCCCATAATGACGCTACACAGCTAGAAGGTCCTCCCCTTGCTGTGACACACCTTTGAGGTCCTCCCCAGGGTGTGCACTGCAAAATTACTCTATAGAGTGAAGAATCAAGAAGTAATGGTAGTCCTCGCCATTACGGCCACCATTGTAGAGGTCCTCCCCGTGATGAAATATCATATCGACAGGAAGGTCCCCCCTGCCGAATCAAAAATAGTGAAGCCCTCGTATGCCGAGGCACTCAGAAGGACGGGATCAAGAATCTTAGATTCCCAGTTAGTTTCCAATGACATCCTTCTTCAATCAGGAGATGGTCCAGGGCCACGTTCATCCTCTGAACCACCTCGAAGTCACCCACATGACAATTCAATACCTACCAGTCCCACTGCCTCCAAACACACTATCGGTGAGTGCCTCAGTTGGGCTGACCAGGTAGAGGAATCACTAGTGGAGGAGTATTCTGATATGTTGCACCTGAGGAAATGACTGGACATGGATGATATACCATTTATGTTTTGGCCTACGGCCTCCTCTCGGTTCTACATACCCATAGAGTTGTCGGAAGAATGTGTGCACGGCATCCTCCATAATATATGGACAACCCTTCACCGACTAAAATCAAGCTTTCAGCCCTACGACGGGTATGTAGACCACGTCAAGAAAATAGGAGACCTCCTGCATCACATCGACTTGGAAGCTCTTCCCTTGGCGTGGTAACAGCGACCCGAGAGGCGTAAAGGAAACATGGAGATAGCCTACCTCTGCGTGTTGCACCAGCTGCGCCGCCTCATCAGTGACGCTCTAACGGGAGTCCATATCTTGGGATGGGGAGAATATGAAGCTCTACATTTCACTCCTCTCCCCGTCCAGAAGAACCCGTTCAACATGGTGTCATGCAATTTCATCACATCAAGACGGCAATCGAGTGGTCTCCCTGTTCAAGAAAGGCAATACACCCAACAGAGTCAGGCCTTGAGTAAGTCCCAGAAGCGTCAGGCCTGACGGGAAAAAGGCATTAAAGAAATCCTAAGTCAGACCACCGAAAGAATAAAACAGGCCTCTCGCCTAAGATAGTCCAATCAGTGATCTTTTCCTGCCTCCCCAGAAGGGATTGGTCCCCAGAAAAACATAGCATCAAAATAAGTTCACCCCCAAATGGGGGCACGCAGGATCAAGCAGGTAGCGATAGCCGCAGCCACCGCCGCAATCTAGGGTCAACCCCAGCCTGCAGGGCTTGGGGTATTTTTGACAACAAATTCCCCCGTAAGACCAATAAAAACGGGAGGAGATGCAACATCCAAGGAACGGAGCCCACCCCAGCCCTCAGGGCTTGGGGCATTATTACTCCCTCAACGACAACCTCCCCCACGAGAGTAAGTATTCTCTCGTCTAGGGATGAAAATAAAAAGAGGAGGTTCCCATTATATCTCATAATTTAAATCATCATCCCCTCTGAGAGGAAGGCACGTCGTAAGGTCGCATCAAATAACTCTCTGCATCACCCTTCATCCAGAAGTCCGAAGGCAATCCTGGGTCATGAAAGGGAAGGCCAGCAGAAGACGCGGGAGATCCTCTTCCTATTTCAAAGATGACATCTTCTCCACCCCACGATTTTCATCTATCAACTTCATAGAGGTTAAACCCACGGGTGACACCAGATATGATGCAAATCAGGATGGATCAGGAGATGACAGTTCCGGTCAGGCTGTGACTCACAACGAACCCCCAGGTGTGCACACTCGGAACCAGAGGGTCGCCCTAAATATGGTTGTTCTTCCAGCCAACCCTCCTCCGCCTACCCAACGAGCTTCCAATAATGATATTAATAAAGTACTAGTTACCCTTAACCAACCTCCTTCTCTCGACAAAGATAAGCCACTCACGATCGAATAGAGATTCGCTCGACAGGAAGAGGAGATGAAAGAATTGAGGCGTCTTAACGTCGAGCTACTCCAGAGGAACCGCCTTATTGAAAGTGTGCCCCAGGAGGAGCCACATCATGCACTCCCAACAAGTGCACCTCAAAGACTAAGGTTTTCCCCGGCAAACGAAACACGGTCAGGGCTCCCATCCAACAAGACGCTCGGCCCATCCAACTACCTAAAAGTAGATTCGGATGAATACCAAGACATCCCTCCACTCAGGAACCAACCGGAGCAAGTACGCTTGAACCCTCCAAAGGTGCCACAAATGGCACTTTCACCCCTAGTTCCGGCCAATCCGGATCCTCAGGCAATGCCTTGGGCTACGCTTGCCCAGGACCGGGCCCAGCAGGATGTAAACCAGGGTCTCACCAACACCATCGAGGCACTAACAACTCGATTGGAAGCGATGGAAGGTTGACGCGCTCCGATACAGCCAGAGCAGAAATCCTACCCATATTGGGTGACTAACACACCACGTCCAAAAAAATTTGGGAGCCCTGTATCCCCCCATTTTAAACGGGTCAGGCGATCCAGAACAGTATTTGATGCACTATGCGTCTTATTGCGACCCTATGATGGGGACTCCGGAACAACATGAAGCAGTAAAACTCAGATGCTTCGTATAGATCTTGCAAGGATCTTCCTTCATCTGGTATACGAGTCTACCAGTCCAGTCAATAAAGAGCTGGGAGGACCTTTGATAGCAGTTCATGTTCCACTTCAGCTCAACGTTGCCTAAAACAACGGTCAACGACCTCATGAACTGCAAGAAGAGGGAGAATGAGAGGGTATCAGATTTCATCACCAGATGGAAATCCTTGACCTATTCTCTGAACAGGACAATGCCTCAAGATTAGATGATAGCCATATGCATCAATAATCTTCGAGATGAGCTGCGAACACCGCTCATACCAATAGAGTGCACCACTGGCTTCCGCCATCTCTCGACCATTGCCCAAAGAATTGAGGTCTCCCTACAGTGGACCATTTCGAAGTCCTGAATAGCCTCAAAGGCTCCTAAAAAAAGATCCCCTAGAGCTAAAGCGTCCGCTGTCACACTCAAGCTGGCCCCTATGCCCGATCCACCGCTTAAGCCACCACCAAATCGTCAAGGGCCTCCTGCATATCAGCGGCCGCCTCCGTCTAAATGGGATGATCAGCGAGGACCGAAGCCGAACCAGTTTGAGGAACGAATACAAAAAGTATACTCATTCCAAGATGATCAAGTCCGCAGATACTTCATTACCGCCATGAATTGCAACTTTCTCCGCCTCCCGGAGCCAAGGAAAGCTGAAGAAGCCGGCCGCGATGACAGGCCAGATTACTACCCCTACCATCGAATGTTGGGGAATAATATCCGAGAATGCTTCATTTTCAAACACCTCCTGTAGAGGATGGTAGACTCTGGACAGGTCAGGTTGGGACCACCCCCATCACGTGTGGCATGTATCTCTACCCCCAACTCCGACAAAGAGGAGGGGTGGAAGAAAGTCACCAGAAAGAAGGGGCTTAAATTCAATGACTGGATGACTTGGAAGACTATCAACCGAGCCTAGGGCATACTCTGAGCTCAGCTACGGCAGCCAGTGTTGCTGCCAACAACCCCTGACGCCGCACAGCTGACAGCATCGGCCTCACAATCCTCCACGATCCGGTCATCCGGGCGTAATCAAAGAAGGAAGAAACAATCGCAAGAGGAGCAGTCCGCAACGGGGCCAAAGTTAGTCCTGAACCTGCCAGATTATATGCCCTCGAATTTGGTGCCACGGGCACTGACCCACCAAACGACACCATCAGGGACAACCGACCAGATTGACCTGTCAGAGGATGATGAGACAATCTTTGGTTCCATCAACGTCATCCATATCATGGAATCATCCTCTGATGAATGGTACGTTTAAGAACCCGAGTTCCCTACACAAGGATACGGGAGGAGGAATCGCAGAGGTAGGGGATACCAGGGGAGGCGCAGCCACGGCCAAAACCAACCCTATGGTTGGACCCTAGCCCAAACCATTAATATCATGGAAACCCGTGGGAGAGACCTTCAATGGACTCAACAGTAGAAAGAATGACCCTCCACCTCCACAAGTAGCCACTCGGGCCCCGTTGTTCTGTAATACCCACCAGAGGAGGAGCAAGTGTCAGGCTACCAAGTGCGAACAAACAGACCGGTCGGGCCAAGTCCTCAAAACGTGGGAACACCATCGATGTCCGAACCCACGGCCGTTCCCTCCACGTCGAATGCTCCAGCTCCCAAAGCACCCGCTAAGACTCTCCCGCCAACGGAGAAGCATTGGCCGATGGAGCAGAAATACGATATCCTTAAGAAGCTAGCATCGGTAATAGCCAAGATGTCAATCCTCGATGCCCTAAGTCTGTCATCGGACCTCAGGGAGGCGCTTATAGAAGCTTTGATTAGCCCCCAGGAGTTTCAAGCCAAGGTAGATGCCGCCGAGATTTACTGGACGGAGACTGACCCGGCTGAATGCAATGCGGTGATTTCCTTCACCGATCATGATGAGGATGTCATCATTCAAGGACACATCAGACCACTATATGTGTCCGGTACACTGAATGATCTTGAGATCCGGAATGTCTTTATAGACAATGTCTCTGGAGTTAACTTCCTTCCCCTACGGACACTCTGTAAGTTGGGCTACAGTGGGGACGATTTAATCCCCTCAACCACAACTCTGTTGGGTTATGAGAAGAGCGAGTAGAAGCCAATAGGAAAAATTAAGCTAAAGACCCATTTTGGTGACCTGGTAACCTACACGGAATTCCTGGTGGTCTGGCAGAGCACAACAATCAATGCCCTGCTGGGAAGGTCATGGCTCCATAAGCACATGGTTGTTCTTTCATCCTACAACCAGTGTATTATGTATCGCATCAATGGGAAAAGTGGGACATTGTATGTCGATAAGTCCCCTTTTGAGATCTCCGAGTCACATTACATTGACACCAGGTTCTATGAGAAAAAGAAAAAGAAGCCTTTGGTCGATGGTGTCGACTGGATCCTTGCTCCAAATGGCCTAGAAATGGTTCCTGATGACCCCCTCAGGTAGATTGGTGGATATTATGTCCTGCCCATAAACCATGTTGAGAGTAAGAATTCAAGTCCGGACACTCACTCGGATGAACTCATGACTTCAGCCATAACGGCCAAGCGTGACAATGTGGGAACATCCACTGACCCTCAATCTGGGGACGAAAACTCGAGTAAGGACGCCCATGATACCTCGCCTCTGGACTCCCAAAATCCCGGGTCAGGAGCTCTCTCCTCGTCGGATCAAGAAGATGAGGATTTTGGATAAGAAGAGGGGGAAGATCTCAGGGATGCACCTCCTGCATTTGATGAAGGTATCTCCACCACTGTGGATGAGCTCAGGGAAATAAACCTGGGTACTGAGGAAGACCCGAGGCCCACTCTCATTAGTGCAGCCATGTCTCCCAAGGAGCATGATGTATATACTGCCTTCTTAAGGAAACATTGAGATGTGTTTGCTAGGAATTACACGGAAATGTCGGGACTCGATCCCGAAGTGGTAACACACCACCTAGGTCTGCTAGAAGACCACCGAGGCTATAAACATGCCGCCAGAAGGACACATCCCTGAAATGCTTCCAAAATAGAGGCTGAAGTCAATAATCTCATTAAAGAAGGCTTCATCCGGGAGGTCCAATACCCCATCTGGTTGGCCAATATCGTCTTTGTCAGGAAAAAGAATGGAAAAATCTGTGTCTGCATTGATTTCAGAGATCTCAATCGGCATTGTCTGAAAGATGATTTCCCGGTCCTGGTCACCGAGTTATTAATCGATGCAACGGCTGGGTATGAGGCTCTATCCTTCATGAATGGATATTCCGGGTATAACCAAATCAGTATGGCCCGAGAAGAAAATGAATCCACTGCCTTCAGGGCCCCTTAAGGGGTATTTTGTTACAGGGTAATACCCATTGGTCTCAAGAATGCTGGCGCCACATATCAGCATGCCATGCATCAAATCTTTAAACCGTTTTTGGGGAAATTTGTTGAATGTTATGTAGATGACTTGGTGGTCAAATCAAGATAGTGCTCAGATTACTTGTCAGACCTTGGGACCATCTTCAACAAACTTCGACAGCATAGCCTGATGATGAACCCCTTGAAATGCGCCTTCAGGGTTACCTTAGGGAAATTCTTTGGATTCGTCGTACGCCATCGTGGCATTGAAGTCGACCCTGAGAAGACAAAGGATATCCATGGATTACCACCTCCCCAAAATCTCACTGAGTTGAGGGGATTCCAAGGACACTTGGCCTATATTAGGTGGTTCATAGCCAACATGGCAGGCAAATGCTTTCCCTTTACCAGGTTAATGAAGAAGAGAGTCACGTACCAAGGGACAGATGACTGCCAAGAGGCGTTTGACAGCCTAAAGAGGTACCTTTTAATCCCACTGGTGCTCATTCCCCTGGTCGAAGGAAGACCTCTCATCCTATACGTAACGGCCCTAGAGCGATCACTGGGAGACTTCCTCGCACAAAATAATGACGCGGGTAGCAAAAACAGTCTCTATTACCTCAGTCGAACCATGATTGATGCTGAGACTCGATACTCAAATATCAAGAAGAGTTGTTTGGCCTTGGTCTTCGCAGTTCAAAAGCTGTGACATTATCTGCAGCATCATGAAGTCCATTTGATCTTGTGGAGTAACCCGCTCAAGTACATCCTCAGCCGCCCGATGCTAATCAGACGCTTATCCTAATGGGTGGTCATCCTGCAATAGTTTGACATCCGGTTTGTGCCTCAGAAAGCCATCAAGGACCAGGTATTAGCAAACTTTTGGCAGATCACCCTTCGACAGGGACCACTGCACCGGTCGTTGAGCTACTTGATGAAGACTTCTTCTCGGTTCGAGAGGAGTTCCCAGCATGGGAAATGTACTTCGACGGCGCATCCTGAAGCCCAACCGGGAAGAGGATGGAAGATCCCATATTCAACAAAGTGGGTTTGGGGATAATACTCATGTCCCTAGAAAGGGAAGTCTTACCATATTCCTTCCTCTTATCAGAAGGATTTATGAACAATGAAGCGTAATATCAAGCCCTCATTGCAGGCCTAGAACTCTCACTCCAGGCACGAGTACAACACCTTAAGGTAAAAGGTGACTCAGAGCTGGTCATCAAGCAAGTCAATGGTGACTATGCTATTAAAAAGGAGGAGTTGATTCCCCTATTTGACCATGTACAAGGGTTAATGGTGGAATTTCCCATGGAACCAACATTGACCTATATTCCCCGGTCCTAGAATGCTTAGGCTGATGCATTAGCTAACGCGGCCACAGCCCTAGATGGCCCAGGGCGGGATGAAACGGTTATCAGTATTGCTCACCTTCAAATGGTATTGCCATTTGTTCAAGCTAAGATGGAAGAAATTCACGAAGTCAGTCTTGTCCCCGAGCCATATGCTCCTGCCACCGGCTGGATGACCCCCATTGCAAACTACCTTCAACGGGGATAACTTCCATCAGACAGGGCTGAATGAGAGAAAATACGGAGAAGGGAAATCAACTTTGTCTTATATGGTGGCACGGGTCAGCAAGAGGTCCTCTACAAACGAGGACTCGAAGGAGTGATCCTCAAATGCATCGATGAAGAATAAATTGTTGTCGTAATGAATGAAGTACATGCCGGAGCATGTGGAGCACATCAACCGGGGACCAAGCTTTCCCATCAGTTTCAAAGGCTTGGGTACTACTGGCCTACAGTGGCACGAGACTGCGAGCATTTTACCATGAAATTCCATTCATGCCAGATTCATGCCAACCTCATACACCAACCCCCGGAGTTACTTCATCAAGCCAAGTACTCCTGTCTGTTTTCTGTCTGGGGGATGGACGTCATGGGACCATATCCTCCCACCACGGCCAAACAGCTAAAGTATATCCTCACAGCAACCGACTTCTTTTACAAATGGGCAGAAGCCGTACCCCTCAAGGAAGTCGAGGAAAGAAATATTACAAGCTTTGTGAAGACCAATACCATCACCAGATTTGGTGTCCTTCATACCATACTGACAGACAACGACACCAAATTCTGCTCTGTGGAACTGGAGAAACTATACCACGAATATGGTATCAATGCTAACCACTCATCCAGCTACCAAGAAGTGGCCAACGAAAAGATAGAGGCTTTCAATAAGACCATGTCCAACATTCTCCAGAAAATGGTGGACAAAGACAAGAAGTCGTGGCCAGATAAACTCCCCCATGCATTATGGGCTTATCGAACCACAATCTGCACCGCTACTCGGGCTACCCCGTACTCATTGGTGTAAGGAATAGAGGTGGTCCTGTCCATTGAAATCCAACTCCCCTCACTCCGTGTTTCCATTTGTGATCAATTATCCAAAGATGAACAATCAGAAAAGTGGATAGGTGAATTGGAATAGCTGGACGAGAAGCGGCTGCACACTTTGAACCATCTAGAAGACTACCGGAATCGGATTTCATGAGCCTTCAATAAAAATGTTTGTCTCTGGTCTTTCTTGGAAAAATAATTTGTATTGGTCCTCTAGACCCCAATGATACCTAGCAAGAAGCCTAAAAAGCTGTAACCCAAGTGGGATGGACAATACGTTATACACAAGGTCTACTCAATTAGAGCATATACCCTAATCTCCATGGACGGGCAATTTACCACGGCTTCTACAAATGCGAGATTCGTGAAGAAGTATTTCGCATGATAACTAATGGTGTATTCTTTGTCCGAACTTCATGCCATTAAATTGACAAGCACCCGATAGTATAAACTCTATGGCATTAAACTAAGAGTGTCTCATCCTTACCGCACGATGTTAAACTGCATAGAATCTAATAATACCCCTCGTCCTTACCGCACAACATTAAAACTGTATGGATAAAAAAAATTAAGAATGCTCCCTCCCCCCGTGTATAGACCAGATATGCATGGGGCATATTCTTCATCTGAGCTACATGACATTAAACTGCCAAGCACCCAACTATCCACATTCTATGACCTTAAACTAAGAGTATCTCGTCCTTACCGCACGACGTTAAAATGAACGGAATCTAATAATACCCCTCATCCTTACAACACAATGTTAAACTGCATGGATAATAAAAGTTAAGAATGATCCCTCCCCCTGTGTATAGACCAGACCTACGTGGGGCGTATTCTTCATCCGAGCTTCATGACATTAAACTGCCAAGCACCCAATGATCCAAACTCTATGACCTTAAACTAAGGGTATCTTGTCCTTACCGCACAAAGTTAAACTTCACGGAATATAATAATACCCCTCGTCCTTACCACGTTAAACTGCATGAATAATAAAAGTTAAGAATGCTCCCTCTCCCTGTGTATGGACCAGACCTGCGCGGGGCGTATTCTACGTCCGAGCTGCATGACATTAAACTACCAAGCACCCAACAGTCCAAACTCTATGACCTTAAACTAAGAGTATCTCATCCTTACCGCACGACGTTAAAATACATGGAATCTCATAATACCCCTCTTCCTTACTGAACGACGTTAAATTGTACGGATAATAAAAGTTAAGAATTCTCCCTCCCCCCGTGTATGGACCAGACCTACGCGGGGCGTATTCTTTGTCTGAGCTGCATGACATTAAACTGCCAAGAACCCAATGATCCAAACTCTATGACCTTAAACTAAGAGGATCTTGTCCTTACCGCACAATGTTAAACTGCACAGAATCTAATAATACCCCTTGTCTTTACCGCACGACGTTAAACTGCACGGATATTAAAAGTTTAGAACGCCCTCTTTCCCTCGTGTATGTACTAAACATGCACGAGGTGTACTTCAAAAAGAACTGTGTGCGGCTTGATTCCTTCCTTTGCAGGATACATAGTGACACCGGTATCGCCTATCCTGGATCATCCATTCCTATGTAGGATAAAATTAAAAATGTCCCCTTCCCCCGTGTACGGACCACCCCTGCACGGGGTGTACTTCTTTTAGAGAACTACGTGTGGCTTGATTCCTGTCCTTGCAGGATGCGTAGCGACGCCAGGGTTCCCCATCCTGGCCCAGCCACTCCCAAGTTAAAGTCAAAAAATGTCATCTTCCCCCCATGCATGGACTAGACCTCCATGGGGTTTATTCTTCGTCCTCACCGCATGACGTTAAAGTGCACAGATTTCAGAGAACTATGTGCAGCTTGATTCCTGCCCTCACAGGATACGTAGCGATGTCGGGATCCCCTATCCTGGCCCAACCACTCCCGAATGAAAATAATTTTAAAAATACCCTTTCCCCCGTGTATGGACCAGACCTACATGGGGTGTATCATATTTCAGAGAACTACGTGAGGCTTGATTCCTGCCCTCTCAGGAGACGTAGTGACGCCAGAATTCCACACCTTGGCCCATCCACCTCGAAAAAAAATGCCCCCTTCCCCAGTTTACAGACCAGACTTGCACGAGGTGTATTCTTCATCTTTACGGCATGACGTTAAACTGTACGGGTAAGAAAAAAACAAAAAATGCCATTCCCCCCCCCCCCCGTGTACGGACCAGACCTGCATGGGGTGTATACCTCGTCCTTACCGCATGACGTTAAACTGCACGGACTTCATCCTTACCGCATGACGTTAAACTACATGGACTTCATCCTCACCGCATGATGTTAAACTACACAGACTTTGTCACGACCCACCCAAGACACATGGCTAAATGAGATGGAAATACTCCTTGCACATTTGGATGCATCCTCTCCATACATCAGACTCCACAACCCGGATAATTGCGGATCTTCATAACCATCCATGGCCATCAGAAGCAGAAAGTCATCGACCCGGGGACACCTTTGCATGACTATGCATACCATGACCTCATCAGCTCTGTATATTGATAGCCCCTGGCTCGTCTACCAAAGGCAAGATTTCCTCAGACGATACTTCTCCTAGCTCCGTACACTTACTGGCCTTGGATCCCTCTTATCATGTCTCCTGATCCATAATTTATGGAGCAGTGGCTTACAATTTCGTCCTCTTCTCACGTCCAAATGTTTCCAGGGTACCCCAACCTGGTTGGCCTATGTATCCACCCGTGGTTCACGTGACGGCCTACAGCAACGAACATCAAGCCAGGACTAGGCTACTTTGACTCAATGGACAATTGCAGTAAAGATATTTCTTATATACTTAGACATCATTATCCCCACGTGCCGAACTCTGCACTATGAGCAATCGCGGATCTTCATAACCATCCATGTCCATTGGAAGTGGAAATTCATCGACCCGGGGACACCTTTGCATGACTATGCATACCATGCCATTAGCGGCTCTACATATTGATAGCCCCTGGCCCTTCTACCAAAGGCAAGATTTCCTCAGGCGAAAATCTTCCTAGTTCCATACGCTTACCGGCCTCAGAGTCCCCATATCACACCTCCTGATCCGGGAAAACTCAAAGTCGCAGTTTACGACCTTCATCCCCCACCTTGTTCCAAGTATATCAGATCATGTTGACCCAGTTATCCTTCGAGTGACTGCAGAAATAGTCACCCAATGGTCCAAGCTCTATGACCGCTAACCTAGGAGTACCTCATCCTTACCGCACGACGTTAAACTACGTGGAGTGAAGGTACACCCCCATACGCAAAATAAATCAGCGCAGGGAGCTCTTTAAGCTTTAACAGTAACCAGGGATGAGTATGGGTGACATGTTCAGACATTTCTTTCCCCGATGACAGACCTCGTGGCCAGGAAAATTTCGGATCTTCATAACCATTTGTGGCCATCAGTAGTGGAAAGTTGTCGACCCGGGGACACCTTTGCATGACTATGAATACCATGCCCTCAGCAGCTCTGCATATTTATAGCCCCTGGCTCATCTACCAAAGGCAAGATTTCCTCGGGCGACACTCTTCCTAGCTCCGTATGCTTATCGGCCCCAGAGCCTCCATGTCATCTCTCCTGATCTGAGAAGCCCTAGAACCATGATTTACACCATCAACCCCCCTCCATCTCTTGGACATGCTAGGATACTCGGGCCCAGTTACATTCTAATCAAGAGTGGCCATTTTAACTACGTCCTTGCTACATGACGTCAAATGACACGGGACATCTTGGCCACTTGACATAAAGTTGCAGAGACCAAGCATTAATCTTCTCGGGAAATGCCTTCAACTACAAGCATTTTCAATGGTTTAAAAATTCATGTGTCCTCGCTGCATGACATAAAACTTCACAGCATCCTTTAAAAATGCTCCCTGTCTTTACTGCATGATGTTAAACTGCATGGAAGTTGTCCTCACCGCACGACGTTAAACTGCGAAGACCCCCATTTACTTTCATGTCGGGTCACCTTCGTCCTCACCGCATGGCATTAAACTACATGGAGTTCATCCTTACCGCACGACATTAAACTACACGAGCTTTGTCGGGACCCACCCAAGATATATAATGAAAGGGAAAAGGAATACACCTGGTGCATTTGGATGCATCCTCTTCATACACCAGACTCCAGGACCCGGATAATTGTGGACCTCCATAACCACTCATTTCCATCGGAGGCGGAAGGCCATCGACCCATGGAAACCTTTGTACGACTATAAATACCATGCCCTCAGCGGCTCTGCATAATGATATCCCTTGGCTCGTCCATCAAAGGAACGATTTCTACAGGCGATAATCTTCCTATTTCCGTATGCTCACCAGCCCCAGTGCCCCCATTTCATATCTCCCGATCCAAAAATTTATGGAGCAGTGATTTTCAAGTTCATTCCTCACCCGCATCCATGTGTTGTCGGGGTACCCCTGCCCGATGAGCCTATGTATCCGCCTACGGTTCACACAACAATTTGCATCTAAAAGCATCAAGCCAGAACTGGGCTACTCTGACTTAGTGGGAAACTACTATGAAAATGCCTCTTTTGTGCTCAGGACACCATTATCCCCATGCGCCGAACTCTGTACTATGAGTAATCCTGGATTTTCATAATCATTCATGGCCATCGAGAGTGTAAAGCTATCGACCCATGGACACCTTTGTACGACTATGCATACCATGCCCTCAGCGGCTCGGCATAATGATAGCCCATGGCTCATCCATCAGAGGAAATATTTCCTCATGTGATGCTCTTCCTAGCCCCATACGCTTACCAGCCTCAGAGCCCCCGTATCATATTTCCTGATTCGGGAGACCCCAGAGTTACAGTTTACACCTTCATTCCAACACACATGTTCAGAGCATGCTAGAGCATCCTAACTTAATTTCCCTCTGAGTGATTGTAGCAATAATCTCCCAATGGTCCGACCTCTATGACAGTTAAACTAAGAGTACTTTGTCCTTACCGCATGACGTTAAACTGCACGGAATTTAAAAATGTCCCTCATCCTTACATCATGAAGTTAAAATGCATGAACTCCATCTTTACCGCATGACATCAAACTGCACGGTCAAACTCTTCACAAGTCCTGCCAGGGATAGGGGATCCCCCCCTCCTCAGTGTAAGGGTAGACCTGCACAAAATACCACCTCACATCAGCGTGGGGAGGTATGACATTACCCATTCCCGGAAATTTAGCCGGGGAGTTTCTCCTGTGTCCAGGCATCCTTTTTTCATAAACCATACTCTGCACCCAGAAGGAGCCAAACCCTTGTAATCCACCCCTGGTGGTCCCGAATCTCAACTTCCCTGAAGTTTCTCTGCTATCGGAAGAATAAAATCATTGACCTAAGGACACCTTTGCACAACTATTCATACCATGCCCTCAACGGCTTAGCATATTGATCGCCCCTGGCCTGTCTACAAAAGGCAAGATTTTTTTAGGCAATGCCTCTCTTCGTACGCTTTCTGGCCTCTGAGCCCCCATATCCATTCGGAAACCCTCTGAGATGCAGTTTACTATCCCCTTTCATAGCCCTACCTGAATATGGTGGAACGTCTCTGAAAAGATTACCGAGGACCAGGAGAATCCGTTCCATTCTAGATGATGTCCCATCTGCATGACTTTAAACTACACCGAGCCCCAACCGTCCTTTACGCTAGATAAATGCGTAGGACAGGAACCTTGCTTCCACACTCTTGATTGATACAGATGTTCTCAAAACCTTTTAGACGTCACATACCCTTTCCAAGCCACCCCCGGTGGTTTTCATAATTCTCCAAGCCACCCATGGTGGTTTCCATAAGCTGGACTTTCATGAAGTCCTATAGCCATCAGAAATGGAGAGTCATTGAATTAAGGAAACCTTTGCATGACTATGTATACCATGCCCTCAATGGCTCTGCATATTGATCGCCCCTAGCCTTTCTACCAAAGGAATGATTTCATTAGGCTATGCTCCTCCCACCTCTACATGTCGATACAACTCCCATGCCTTGAGACATGCCCTGTGAGTCATTCAAATCTAAACATGCTCCCTCCACATGCGTCTAAAGGATATTGAGACAGCTTTTAATCAACCAAAACTCATTAGGTCCCTTAACTCACTATATATTATCAAATTTGTTCGACCTAAAACATCAGTAATGATAGTCTTGGCGGTGGGACTTTAAACCTCCCACAAAAAGAGGCCCAAAGCCTGTTAGGCCAAAAACCCGAAAAGGGCGACCTAAGAAAAAGTTGGGCCACACCCGCTGGGCCCACACTAAATGGTCTCAGGCATAATTAGGGAATTAACAAGAAAAGAAAAAATGTTTGTAGGGGTTTTCTACAAAACCCTAGAAAAAGTCAAACTGTGCTCGTTGGGTCCCTAGGCTCAGGGAAAATTTAGAGAATTGTCCAATCACTCATTGATTTTCAGGACCACTCTACATCTGAATGGCCTCCACTTCATTCCGATTAGACCCCATTCTGATGGGGGGCAATTATAGGGTCCTGAAAATTCTGCAAGGGGGAAATCCAATTACCCCAAGGCATGGGAAAGGACTGAGCCGTTCTGCATACCGACTCCCAGCAATAGTACGCGGCCGGTTCGGCGAACCAAAATTCCGCGGACCAGCGTCATCCGCGAAGTAGAGGTGGAGCTCCTCTGCAGGCCCGAAGCAAGACGGATGCCAGGCCGATCCACTGTCGTGAACCGCGACAACCTGACCATGCCGCGCATGCTGTCGTTCGCAAAATGGGGGCGGAGCGCCTACGAGGGCGCGAACCAGGTAGACCACCGACAGACACCAGACCAATCTACCGCTGCGAACTGCGACAACCTTCCCATGTCGCGCGCGTCGTCCTTCATGGAATAGAGGCAGATTGGAGTGCCGCTGCGAAGCAACCCCGCATGTCGCGACTCATCAAATATCGATTGACCGAGTCATCCGCAGGTGGGGATTCCTTCATGGGATTCCGCAAAGAGTGTCGTGTTCCCATCAGTGCGGCCTCTTCAAAACTCTATAAATAATCACCGAGGGGCACCAAAAAGATACGAGAGGAAGGACGGGTGAAAAATCGTGGAGAGACACTAGAGAAATCTCTCCTGGTGGTAATGTTCTGTGACCATCTACGGACTCCATATCGTCTGCGGGTGCACTCTTCTGCATAAGGTAGAAACTAAACCGTGAACCACATGCGACTATTTCCTTCGTGGATAAACCCTATGTGGCCACCCCCTCCGCGGACCAGTTTCGTTCGCAAAATGGAGGCGGGAACTCCTTCACGGCCTGCTCCCTCGCGACCATCTCATCCGCGGACAGCCTCCTTCGCGGGCGGCCTTCCTTCGTGGATGGCCCCCTTCACGGCACTCTCCCTCACGGCCAACTCATCCGCAGACACCCTTCGCAGATTACCAAACCGCGAACAACATGAGGCCAGCCCTACGCGGCAAGCTCCTTCGCGGACAGCTCCTCCGCGGCCAGTCCCTCACGACCGACACCTCACGGCCAATCCTTCGTAGACAGCTCCTACGCGGCTAGTCCCTCGCGGCCGGCACCTCGCGGCCAGCTCCTTCGCGGCCAGCACCATGCAGAAAACACTATGCACTCGTTGGTCCATATTGTGAGGGCTGTGCCCCCGCTCCCCCACTCGGGGTCAGTGCTGGGCTATGGTCCTGGCCCGGTCCCTTCACTACCATCACTGACCCCCATGGAAAATAGAGAGTCGCACCGCAAACTTTTCGGGTTGGGTCAACAGTATTTTACATTACACCCTTGCGCCGCCCCAACATCCGTCCTATACATGTCATGAGTCGAGCTACTCCTCATGACTCTCCTATAACCCCATTACCTAGCCCCTTTTTCTAGTTTCATCCAAAAAGGGCCGCCCTTGCGTAAGTCCCGCACCAACCATTGCTAGGTCTCTCCTACCTAGTCGTCCTGAACACATGACATTAAACTGTATGGCCCTCATCCTATCCATATGACGTTAAAATACATGGAAATAGTCCTCTCTACATGACTATAAACTGTAGAATTCCCTATCATTCAATAATTGGATGCCTTTTTCTCCATGCAAGAGATGCCTTATGCTATGTTTACAGTGGAATAACTTCAAGAGCAATGGAATCCATTCAAACATTCCATAACTCCTCCCCACGCTTTGCGTGTCCTTCATTCAGATCTTCATCCACTTCCATGTCCGAAGGGACCCCCTAATGGCATAGTCTCATGCCGCATAGGCTCACCCTCCATCCTGGGACAACTCCCCCAAAAGACATTGGGAAACACATTGGGTCAGGTCCTATGTTTCGAACACGGTCAGCAGTCGACCCTCATTTGTTTATCCCCATTTCAGGCTAACGTGATATGGATGCTATGTTTCGAACACGGTCAATAGTTATCCTCCATCGCCATGCCACCCTCATTGTGTTCCGAGTGTTGTGCATGTAATTCACACTTTTCAACTCCCTTTGTTCGGACTGATTCCAATGCCCTTGGTGTTATCCCGCTTGTGCACTTGTGCATAGGTGTTTTCCCCCATTATATTCCTCAACCCACCAATGGGTTGGGATGCCCTCATGGCCAGACATGAGGAAGACACCTTGGGAATCCCTTCTCTAGTAAGCCCCACACCATCCCTGCCGAAAGCCAATGACCCCGCTCCTTTAAATCCAGAGGGTTCATTGCTTCGCCGCGTGACTTCTACCTTCCTCTAACATCAGGGGGGAAGAAGAGTCCAGTGAATCCGGCCTTTTCCTCCACTCATCATTTGTATCCCCTTCCCTTGGTTGGGAGAAAAGTGTGAGGTTAGCCAAGTATGTTGCATTCTCTTGTTTCTCACACTGAGCATGACTCACGTGGGCTTATAGATTTGTGATGGTCATGATACCCGCACAACGACGGTGGACTTGTTACGAACTACGTGGAATTTGATCCTTGTCTCTTAGGCAGGGTACGTAGGAGGCCTCCCTGAGGTTCAATCCCATCATCCACACCTTGGGTTGCCTCAGAGCGTAAGCCCCAGACCCATGAGAACTACGAGGACTTTGATTCCCTACCAAAGGGATACGTAGGAAGCCTCCATGAGGTTCAAGCCCGATCACCAGCGGACCCCCTGGGTCCACCTTCACGTCGGTTCTCCGACGCTCCCATTCGAACTATGTGGACTTTGATCCTTGTCCCCTAGGCAGGGTACATAGGAATCCTCCATGAGGTTCAAGCCCAAAAACTGGTTGATCCGACTATCTTCACATCGGTTCACCGTGCCAATCCCAGCGCCGCCTCAATGAGTCCCGACTCCACGGGGTCATTAATCCAACAAGGGATGGTAAACCTCGGGCATAAATGATTTTGAACCCCTGCGTTCAGCTAACCATTGCCAACCTGGATAAATCTGTGCATACTATTCTTGGGTGTAAACCAAAGATTCGCGAACATATGAATACGTCTTTAATCTATAAGAGAGTCCCGGAACATGCAATAATTCCCCCCCCCCAAAAGGGTGCGATGAGCCCGACATCCCAGCCTCTCGACCAATGTGAGTTCTTAAGCGTCGCTGGTCAGACCATCCAGCGAACGCCTGCCTTTGGAAAGCAGGTCCACGCGTCATCAGATACGGAACCATTGGGGTTTCGAGACTGACCTGAAACAATGTTAAAAAGGAAAATTGATCTTTTTTCTCCTTTTAGTGGGTAATATTTTTCTCCCATATCAATAGTTATCAAAATAGTTTAAAAATTTATTTTTTATATAATAAAATGATTTATTATATAAATTTTAAATTATCCTATACTTTTAAAATGTTTTATTTATAATTTTTTATGAATAGATAATTTTATACATTATATAAAAAAATTAGGAAAGGAACATTTCTTTTTAATATATATAATGTTAACAATATTTCTAACTAACAAAATAATTTAACGATATTTATCCTTTTATATGATTTTTGAATGGTTTTAAGAATAATAATATTAAATGGATACTTATTTTAATGTTTCATTTACATTTTCCTTTATTTTCCAAAAAACTTGAATGTTTATCAAAACCTATATTTATGCTGAATTTATTGTCATATTTTCTCTTTTACTACTTTGGTGGCTAGTAATAGTTTCTAGAAACATTCAATTTAGTTTGATAATTTTTCATTAGACATTAAATTTCTCTTAAATATTTATATTCTTTGTATATTGGATATGATTATTTCTTAAACATTATTCTATTTCTAAACAAATTGTTTTACAATGAATGTTGTTTCAATGATATGGAAAATGTTAATATTCTATATTTTTTACTCAATATAGATTTTTAATGATAGTACATGTTTTTATGAATTAAATTGATCACTAAATAGTTGGGGAATACATTGGACATGAAGTTATGTGTGGACCGTATTATAGATATCCCCTTAGTTCATTGATATGCCTTACAAGATAAACCAGTGGGCCAATATTTTTAAATGTTTTTTCTTGTATACCCTTCGACAAATAAAACTATTTTTCAAAATTCATTGAAGGTGAAAATATCTTGATGTATAAGATAAGAAAAAAAATATTACGAATTGGTTTTATTGATAATAAAGTTATTAATATGAATGATATTACTGCATTGATTGTATCGATGGATGTATTTTGCGATCATTTTATTAATTAAATTTAATGTGCATAATGTTATTTACCATTATATATTAACTATACCTAATTTACTATTGATATATTTTACTATATGAAACCATTACACGAAATATAAACTCTCTAATTATATGTTTTCCTTTCCCCAGTATATGAAGAAGAATGTTATGAATAATATCAATGATGGAAGAGTGTTTCTTGTGCTATGTATTTCATATTTAAAAAATAATATAGGAAAAATGTTTTTATATTTTTCTTCAACACTACTCAACTAATAACTCATTAGGGATAAGACCACTTGTGTCTTATTCTAATGTAATAATGTATACACCTTCTTTGGGTTACTTGAGTTAGGGTTTTAACATCAACAACATACAAGAACTGTGCTCTGAATTTATATCATGGTAGATTATGGTCATTTAATCATTTATATAATAGGATATAATTATTTAGATAATTTTATATTCATTATGTATTAGAAAAGTATATTAATATTTAAATCTTTAATTAATAAAACACACATTTATGGGTAAGAATCACCAAAGCATAATTTATGTTAATTCCATCTTCGAGGATAAATAATGTGACACTCATGAAAGGAACGTAACAAATGATAAATCATTATAATTAACCCATTATAGAAATATTAAGGATAATGGAACGAGAAAATTTGTAAGAAAAATAAATGAAAAAACTGCTTTTACAAAAATAGTTCAATATAATCAAAATTACTTATAGTACTTGTTGAAAATAGGTAAAACTCGCTTAATAAATATATAGAATGACTAAAAATTGGTAGTATTAATTTTTATTGTTATAAATAAGGTTTTTATGCCTGAGTTTAATAAATGTAATTTAATTATTCATGATGTTTGGTTCAATTGAAAAATGATGTAGGGATAATTTAAGGCTTATAATTTAAAATTCATCAATTTGAGACATGTTTTTTGTTATACACATAATTTCATTTATGTGGGGTATTTTATTTCTAATATAGATTGTATAGGGTTATATACCTTCCATTTTTAGGAATATATGTTCTACTTAAATCATTATATTTCCAAAGGTCTATATTTAAATTATTATCAAGTTGTAAGGTTTTTTCTTAACTAAATTGTCATTCATTATGGAATAGTTTTTCTTATAAAAATATTTAATATGAGTTCTGAAAATTATATCATATGGTTCTATTATGTGGTATTTTTTTTTCTAATTCCATGTATTTACATTTTTTATCAGTTGAACATATTTTTTAAATCTTATTATATAATGAACTATGTTCACTTCAATGGAAATTCGTAACTAAAATTTTATTATTTTAGTTTTATGGCTTCCATTGAACATTGAACATTAATATTATATTTATTAATTGATTTACAACACTATATAATGTCATAATTTATATTTATATTGATAATGGAACTTGTTATTAAATTATTACAACATGTTTGGTCTCTAACCTAAAAGTACATTGTTATCAAGAACAAACATCCATAATTAAATTATCTATTATTTAAATTCTATATTTTATTTCCTTCAAATGTTAATCCATCATTATGGAAAATAAAAAATGGATTTTTTTCATTGATTCAAATTATTATCTATTCGTATTTAAAAAATTGAAATCAAATTCACTTTTTATGATGTCGGATTCCCATAAATGATATTTCCAAATATTTTCAACCTATAAAAATAAAATATTCTAATTTTCATCATAAAATTCATATTATAATCATTATTAATTTTCAAGTAATAATTTATTTACATTTATTTTTCAATGGAATTTTTTTTAATGTTTTCACCTAAACTTTTTTAATTTTACATTATAAAGAGACTTATAATATAATAATTCTACGAATATGATGAAAATGAACAGTTTTAACATTTTCTTTTGGAAAATATCATTCCACCACTTTTTATTTTTTAGTTAAAAATATTTCTCTATGTTTAATAAACTATAATAATAATTATTTGTATCATATACTTATAAAATATCACATTGAAAATGATTTAAAAATATATATGATAATTCATATTTTCATTTTTCATTTTCCAGAACAAAATAAATTTATATATTATCTAAGTCATTGTCTGTGAGAATATCTTATTGTGGAAATTGGGCACCGGTTACAGAACAAACACCCCCGCAATATCATGGTCGTCAGGTCCAGGCCAGCCAAGTACCACCAGTTACCCCACAGACATGTGGTCCCCACTATGGGTAACACCTATATGCCTGAAAAGGTCATCCGACTCATGATTCTCCCCACATGCTAACACATGTGGCATTAGAATTATGTATACTCCTGAAAAAAGGTGAAACTTGTTGACATGATTCATATCATTTCGTCGTTTAACCATTTTTCATTTAGGGGTGTTACACGTATACTAAATTAATGATGTTTTTTTTCAAATTTAACTATTCTTCTTATTTTTATGGATGGATTTTGTAATGTAATTTTTTTAAAAAAATAAACCATCTCTTATTTTTCTCCACAAATAATTTTTACTTCATAATCATGATTATTCTTCTAATGAATTTCCTACATGAATATACATTTATTATTTATTTGATTAAAGGGTGATCACCTAGACTCCATTCATATCTTGATTTGGTAAAATTAATTTTTTATACCATTTAATTATAAAGGGTAGTGAACCCGACCCCAAAATCTCAAAGTAGTTGTTTTACTACATTACATTATAATAATAAATAATTAATCACATTCTAATGGACATAATTGAAACACCCAAAAATTATAAAAGTGTAAATTTTATTCGATAGCTTATAACTTCTTGAGACATTATGGTGTATTTAATATTTTATATGAATGCAACGTATCCTTTAAATAGAAATGTATAAAATATTGAGTTAAATTGAATCACATGGAAAAATTAACAAACAACAACAATTTTCATTTAATTAAAATATGGGAGCAATGTCACACACAAAAAACAGCAACAATTCTGAATGCAAGGGAACTAGGGAGGACTAAAATAGGGAAAACCAAGAGCATCAGCCCGAACAAGATCAACAAATTCTGAAGGAAGACTGCCCATATTAGAGTAAATTATCTGAGGATCATTTTGATCACCCTTGGAGGCTGAAAAATCTTCCACTTTATTGCCATCACGCCATGTATGTTGGACAGCCGCACCATTAGGAATGTATTGGATACACCTTCGAATATAATAATCAATAGACCATGGGGTATTTGTCTTGTGTTGTATAGAATTATAAGTCACTGTACAGTCTGTTTCAATCAAGGAAAAAGATAAATTGAAGCCCCTACAGATTTACAGCCCCTCAAGAAGAGCCTTAGACTCCGCTCTAATAGAGTCTCCTTGACTGAAGAAGCCACTGAAAGTAGTGATAACAGAACCGTTGTTATCTCAGATGACTCCCCCTCTACACATAATACCAAGAGAACATGATCCATCAACATTTATCATATATCCACTGGTAGGTGTGTTCCAACTTACACATTTTCCATGCTTCAGTCTACCATGAACTTCCCGAGTAGAATAAGATCTTCTAGAAGTAGTGCTAAACATTGTCAGGATTTTACTTTCGTTCCCTTACCTTATCAGTGATCCCAACTCCACTACAAAACATTTGAACCAGACCTGCATGGAAAGAAATGAGCTATGATAACCTTCGTGGAAGACTTTATTTCTAGTGCTCCATAAATTCCAGCAACCCGTAGCCCTTAGCACATACCAGGCCTTTCACTCGTGCTCATTCAAGCCAACACCAAGAGATCCATTAAGAAGGAAATAGAAACCAGCTTCATGATGAATATCAATACCAATGATTCCACCCCGACAACTCCACACTGTTGTAGCCCATTCACTCGGAAAAAAAAAATACTCCACCATTTCAGAACAAGCGGACCTAAAACACCAGTATTTCTACACAATCTGAACACCCCTTCTACAGATCAGGTCATTCATCGGAATACATTTGTTAGATATCCTCCACATAAGGAAATTGTATTTGATGGGAAACTATTTACACCAATACGCATTCATAACATTGTATACAACATTTAAAGCAGTCAGAATCATTCTGTAACTCTTAGCCGAAAAGACCCCCGCAACAGAATTTTTAAAAACCAGACAATCAGCACTTAAAGTGAGGTCGATTCTGTTTAAAATTTCTTTTTTCTTCTGATTCAGAATGGCATGAATGAAATCTCGGTAATGAATTGCTTGGGAAAATTTCATATTAGGTGTAGGAAAAGCAAGAAATCCAATGATTGAACCATACCAATTACTATACCAAAAATTTATACCACCACTTTCCACGATACACCGGTAGTGCAGAATGATAGTCAGAATGTGCTCACGAAGTGACCTCCATAGCCAAGAGATATTACCCATCGGAACATTCAAAATGGTCCCATATTTCGTTATAATAAACATACTCCAAAATGTATCACCATCAAGGACATCCCATACCAACGTAGCTTGAAGACAGTGCATAGAGCCTTCCACACTACGGAGATTAATACCCCCATTATTCCCCGGCCAAGCCATTTTGTTCCAACACTCCCAGTGGTATTATCCTTCCCCATGAGAATTCCAGATAAAAGATGACAAAGTCCTTTAAATATTTCTCAAAACTGCATTAATAACTTTGAGAACTGAAATAATGTGCATAGGGATTGAAGATAGAAGACAATTAACCAGGGTAATATGACCACCAAAAGACAGAAAAATGTTCATCAAATTGTTGATCTTACTGATAATTTTATTAAAAATGCCTTTACAATGTCTAATTCTCAATCTTCCTGGAGATTAGGGATATCTAAGATATTCCTAAGGAAACTGTCTTCTATTAATACATAGATCTTCTTCCATTTTTCTTATCCGCCTTTCTGAACATGACCGTGGAAAATACATATTACTCTTATCATAATTTATTTTCTCACCACTCCATTTACTGTATTCTTCTAGAACCTTTTTAAGATTTCTAATAGATCTACATCCTCCATTAATGAAAAAGATTATATCATCCACATAGATTATGTGAGATATTCCTTTGGATGGATTCCTTCATTTAAAAGTTTGAATGTAGCCATTGCTGATCTTGTTATCCAGGAGTTTACTAAGGGGTTTCTTGTACCATTATAAAAATACTAGGAGAAGGAGGATCGCCTTTTATAAGGCCCCTAACAGATTTGATGAATCCAGTTCTCTTACCCATCAACGACACTGAGAACTAGGGAGAGCTATAGCATTTGAAAAATAAGTCCCACACCCAATTGCAAAAACCCATAAAAGCCATAAACTTGAGAATATACCCCCATTCCATCCTATCATAAGCATTATCCATATCAATCTGAATAGCCATGTTCGAACCATGAGTTTTTTTGTTGATATCCACAACCTTTTCCTAAGAAATACCAATGGATGCTTGTGGGGACTTTATTTTAATAAATCCATTTTGTTCGTCGGCCACCCAATCATTCAGGAATCCTGCCACTCGCCGGTTAAGAATAGTATCCAGGATTCTATAAGAAATATTACACATACTTATTGGCCAAAATTGATTGAAAGAAGATGGGTCTTTCACTTTTGGAATATGAATGAGCATGGTTGCATAGACCACAGTCGGAAGAGGTCCTCCATGGAAAAAATCCGGAATCGATTAAAAAAAATCATCTTTAATAAGTTCCTAAGAGACCACATAGAAAGATGCAGGTAAACTATCAGGGTCGGGAGAACTATTTTGGTTGAGCGACATAATAGCTTCAATGATTTCTTGCTCCTTAGGAATGTCCCTCAAAAAATAATTGACATTATTGGATACCACAAGAGTAATACCATCAAAGAGCTCAGAAAGGTCATGAGGATAACCATCCTGTATACTTGGGTTAACATCAGCAAGAAAATATTAAAAATAGTTTCCAGCCATACCTCCAATAATATCTCGATCATTAGAAAACGATCCATTTTCCTTACGAATATTTGGTATTATCCCTCATCTTTACTCTTTGATACATTCCTGAAAGAATGCTATATTTTTATCCCCTTATTTAAGCCAGGTGGTTCTAGATTTTTCTCAAACAAACCATTCTTATTCAAGAATCATTTCATTAAGGCATTCCTTCTTATTAACGAAGTTCAGAAAAATCTCCTCATCCCAATCATCTTCAATATCAGATTCAATGAGCTCAATTTCATTGTTAAGATTATCCAGATCTGCAAAACAATCTGGTTGTTGCTTATAATAGTTTTGAAGATCCTCCTTCAATCTTTTGAGTTTGTTTTGGAATCTTGTCCAAGATCTCCCATGTATTGGTGTACACCAAGAATTTGTTTTCCACTTCATGATACGCCTGATAATCACCCCACCACTTAGAATAGAAGAAACAATCCTTGTCTGCCCTACTAACTAGCAGGCATAAGATTAATGGAGAGTGATCTGAAATAGGTCGAACAAGATGATTAACTCTAGCATCCGGAAAACCTTTAACAACATGAATATTGCCTTGAATATGATCTATCCAACACTAGGTTTGACGCTTGCCTTTTTGGTTATTCCACCATGTATATTTGTCTCATGTGTAGCCCAAATCCAAAAGGCCACCCCTGGCCACAAAGGAGACAAAATCTTGACGATCTCTCCATAGATAATCACATCCTCCTTTTTTCTCTAAATCATCCATTATGGTGTTAAAATCTCTGCCCACAAACCATGCCAACTCACCTGCATTGAAGGATTCCAAGTCTGACCAAACGATCTCCCTTTCTCTCCGATCAAAATTCACAAATGTCAATAAACGACACTGCCCACCATAACTGATTTTATTCATGATATGTTGTTCCGAGACATTAACTCAATCAACAGTAATTGAGGAATCCCATAAGATTGAAATATGGTGATTCAAAAGGTCACCATGTAAATAGGAATGTTAACCAATCCTTCGAGAGAAAACCTCTATTCTGGAGTTGTTCTGCTTTGGCTCAAGAATAGCCAATAGAGAGAACTTATTCCATATAATTTCATTAGAAAAATAATCAGTCTTAACCCGTTCTCCAAGACTACGAGCATTCCATATCATTGAAAAGATCATTTGGAACCATGTCTCCTAGTTTTGGCCCCGGGCGAAACAACACTCATGATTAAAGGAGATGAACCTGATATCTTGCATCTCGATTTTGATCTTGTACAAAGACAATTTGAGGCTGACTATGAAGCTGTAAAGCATAGGTCCACAACCTGTTGTTCATGTTGTAAGACGCTGAATCTACTTAAGATATGGATTGGGGAAACTGTGACCAATTCTGTTTCATGAACAGGAAGACTTGTAGAAGAAACCTCTGGGACTGGCTTGATAACATCATGATGCGGTGGAGAATCCCCAACCCTAGTCCTGGACTTCCTTTGCCTTGCAGAAAAGTGAGAAATATTCGAATCGACCATCTCGGATGTAGAGAAACATTGGAAACTTGCATTAGCCGAAGGAGAATCCAAGATTCCATGCACAAAACATAAAGCACTGGATGATGTTGACGAGTGTTGGATGCAAGAAAGCAGACCAGTTATCCAGATTAACTGTGGAGGGACCCTAAGGTTCAAAGGGTTTGAAAAAACGATCTATGGACATAGGGACAAGATCCATATAGGAAGGGGATGAAGGAACCGTCCACCTCCTTTGTGAACTGACTGGAATAATGGAGGACACCAGAGAGATGTCTGACTGGTTATCCGCACCCTCACATATCGAAGTAGGACCATGATCAGATGGCCGAGGCACCCCCACCGATGGAAATGGAGCTCCGCCATTGGTTGAGTGATCTTGATTGCACAAAAACGAGGGATGAGAGTGACGCTTTCTACATTCTGACAAAGCATACCCAAGAAGGAAACATGAAGAGAAAAAGAGCGGTAACATAGGATACACGAGTGCATGCCTCCATTCCAACACTCTTTCGACAGGCAAGAGAAGCTGAGACGGTGGTGGGGAAGTTAGATCCAGGGCAACGCAGATCCTCGCCGACGAAGATTCCTCCAAGCATAGAGTCTGACAATCCACGCAAAGGAACTCCCCCAGTAGGATAATTTTGCGGGATGAGTTTTTTTTTTTAATGGGTCAAACGTTGAATTAATTAGGTAAGTGGGTCTCTTGAGCGCCACTTCAAGTGGCGCTCAAGTGTTTTGGAATTGGAGCGCCACTTCAAGTGGCGCTCTACCGATTTGGCGGAAAAAGAGCTCAGCGCCACTTGAAGTGGCGCTGAAAAAAGAAATCCAAACCGTGCAGCGCCACTTGAAGTGGCGCTGCACCCTTCTTCTCAATGAATTCGGCGCCACTTGAAGTGGCGCCGAAACACCCCCCCATCCTATAAATAGGACCCTCGCCCCCCACCCCATTCCTCACTTCCTACTTCCTACCTCACCCACCCCCATTCCTCCCTCCCTCCCTTGCTCTCTCTCTCTCAAACTTTTTTCTTGCTTTTTTCGGTTGCGGTGAAGCCTTGCCTCTTCGGTTGCTCTGCCGGTGTCCCTACGTAGTCACAAATTTGAGGTAAATCTTTCTTTAAATTTATTTAATAGTTTTATTTAATAATTTAGTTGTTTAATTTATAGAATTAGTATATAATGTTTGTATTTTATAAATAGTATGGTTTTTTTAAATGTAATTAGATAATGAAATGATTAGTTAGTTAAATAATTAATCATAATTAGTTGATTAATCAATGATAATTAAGTTATTAATTAATCATAATTAGGTAAATAGTTAAATGTAATTAGATTATTAATTTATGATTATTAGCTAATTAATTAATCATAATTAGCAAATTAATTAATCATAATTATTTAATTAATGAATCATAATTAGTTAATTAATTCATTATAATTAGGTTATTAATTAATGGTAAGTAGGTAATAAATAATCATAATTAGTTAATTAAATAATCATAATTAGTTAATATCATAACTAATTAATTAATTAATCATAACTAGTTAATTAATTAATCATAATTAGTTAATTAATTAATTATAATTAGTGAAGTAATTAATCGTAATTAGTTAATTAATTAATCATCGTAATTAGTTAATTAATTAATCATAATTAGTTAAGTAATTAATCATTATTAGTAAATTAATTAATCATAATTAGTTAAGTAATTAATCATAATTAGTTAAGTAATTAATCATAATTAGTAAATTAATTAATCATAATTAGGTTATTAATTAATCATAATTAGGTTATTAATTAATCATAATTAGTTAATTAATTAATCATTAGTAGTTAATTAATTAATCATAATTAGGTTATTAATTAACCTTAATTAGGTTATTAATTAATCCTAATTAGTTAATTAATTAATCATAATTAGGTAATTAATTAATCATAATTAGGTAATTAATTAATCCTAATTAGGCTATTAATTAATCCTAATTAGGTTATTAATTACTCATAATTAGGTTATTAATTAGTCATAATTAGGTAATTAATTAATCCTAATTAGGTTATTAATTAATCTAAATTAGGTTATTAATTACTCATATTTAGGTAATTAATTAATCCTAATTAGGTAATTAATGAAACATAATAGGTTATTAATTAATCATAATTCGCTAATTAATTAATCATCATTAGGTAATTAATGAAACATAATTAGTTAATTAATCAATCATAATTAGGTAATTAATCAATCATAATTAGGTAATTAAATAATCGTAATTAGGTAATTAATTAAGCATAATTAGGTAATTAATGCTACTATATGACTTATTTTTTGAGTTTACATTTCAGGTTTCATGGACTCCTTATACAGGTTATGTCTACGCATCACTTCCATTATACTGCACATCTTTGGCTGGAGATCGTGCTGCAGTAGTACCACTCATTCACTTCCACATCGTTGAGTGGCACCAGCCAGACCGGGTCATGCGCCAGTTCGGTTTTATACAGCATATCCCCTTGGCACCGCGACAGTCTACCGAGTTACATTCGATTTTGCTTATAGGTAGACAGACGACAGACTGGCGGCGACATCATGCATCTTATATCCAGCTTTGGGACAGGCGTGCCCGATTCAGTATCTTTCCACAGGGATATATCACATCACACTCTCATTTATCTGATCAGGGGGATTATGCACACTGGTATCGACGACATACCATCATGTACCTTACACGTCAGGGGATTGGCATTCAGGGATTGGTATGTTTACTAAGATTTATTAATTTTGTTTAACTCATTTTTGATATTAATTTGATTGTCATTTCATTTGCAGGCAGACGCCATTGGTCAGCTTGCACATTCCACGCAGCCTCAGGAGCATGCATATATTCTGCGGGAGGTAGTTCATCGGGATGTGGTGGCTCTATTGGATCATCTCCGGTTGATACGTGACAGTTTTTTTGATGAGGAGCCACAGATATATCCTGATCCATATCTTCAGGCAGAGGCACCTGAGGATGACGATGTCCCTGCTATGCCTGCTGAGGAGGATGCACCGCCACCACCGCCGCCAGCTGGACGACAGAGACGAGCACATCCGGGGGGGCAGAGGCGACCACATCGACATCTGAGAGCGGCTCCTGCAGATGTCGTCGCACCACAGACAGACGATCTCGCCCAGCCGACTGATGATTTTGCACAGCAGGGAGACATTTATATACCGCATATGGCGTCTCCGCAGACTACTATGGACTTCGATCTGGGTGCAGTCACACAGCTTATGACGGCCCCCTCTCCTCCCGACGAGGCCTTCTTCAGTACCCCATTTCTACCATTTATAGGAGCTTCAGAGCCATATGTCACCCCATATGGTTTTGGGGCATCCTCACATGATTTTGGGGCGTCCTCACATGATTTTGGTCAGTCCTCTACACAGCATCATGAGGAGGCACCAGAAGCACCGGAAGAGGAGGAACCTGCAGAGAGGACACCGAAGCGACATGGACGTCGGACGCGGAGAGGACGTGACATTCAGACACCGCGTTGTGGTACCGGGGGGCATCGTCGTTGATGTTTTTGGATGTAATGTTGTATATATTAAAAAACTTATTCACTATGATAAGTAACTGTTGTTTAAGTCAAATAACAAGAAAATCAAAAATCTATTAAATACAAACTTATTTCAATTAACTATTAAATTATAAAGTATAGGTACAATATAAATAAAATTTGTCACAGCGAGTTAACCGTTAATAATTAATAATTATAATGACAAATAATAATTAATAATTATATTACTAATTAATTAATTATTGTATATAAAATAATAATATTTTATAGACGTTTAAAGTCACATAGTTGAAACATTTTTAAGTTACAACTAGGTGGTTTTGAAAGCCTATAAAATATTTTCTATCGACATTTTTTACGTAATTTTTTTATTTTCATCTATTCAGTATATGTTTAATCCAAGTTTCAAGTTTCATTCATATTGGTCATATGGATTATGTTTTATAGACGTTTAAAGTCACATAGTTGAAACATTTTTAAGTTACAACTAGGTGGTTTTGAAAGCCTATAAAATATTTTCTATCGACATTTTTTACGTAATTTTTTTATTTTCATCTATTCAGTATATGTTTAATCCAAGTTTCAAGTTTCATTCATATTGGTCATTTAGATTATATTTTATAGGCTTTCAAAGTCACATACTTGAAACATTTTTAAGTTTCAAGTAGGTGGTATTGAAAGACTATATGTTTAATAATATTTCAATTTTTTTTATAAATAGTTACTTATAACTATGTAAATATATACATGTATAAATATATAATTATACATATACAAGTATAACTATAATTACAATATAATTCTAAATATAATTATAAATATAATTCTACACACACACATACACACACACACACATATATATATTTATATATGAATATTAAATATATTTATAAATAAATTTTAAATATATATGTAACAATATTTTCATAATTATATATTTTAAATATATTCATATTCATATAATTATAAATATTTATATTTAAAGATTAGTTTATAATTATATAATTACAAATATATTTTTTATTTAAAAAATATATATAAATAGATTTATATTTATAAATATTTATTTTTAATTATATATATACATAATTATATTTATACACACACATATAATTATATATATACATAAATATAATGTCATAATTATATAATTATAAATATAATAATAATTAATTTAGCATTTTTAAATACATATTTATAAGATTATTTTTAAAATTTTATTTATTTATTTTGAAATTATTTATTAAAAAGAGATGAGGTGGAAAAAAACTAAAACAAAAAAAAAAGAAAACAAAATTTTATTTATTTATTTTGAAATTATTTATTAAAAAGAGATGAGGTGAAAAACAATTAAAAAAAAAAGAAATAAAACAAAACCAGAAAAAAAATAAAAGGGTGGCAAAGCGCCACTTGAAGTGGCGCTAGCCACCCGAGTTGTTGAGCGCCACTTGAAGTGGCGCT
Organism: Viscum album; assembly: GCA_963277665.1. Lineage (NCBI taxonomy): Eukaryota > Viridiplantae > Streptophyta > Magnoliopsida > Santalales > Viscaceae > Viscum > Viscum album. The sequence continues at coordinate 598,151,060 of OY728127.1, forward strand.
CAACAACCCCTTTTACCTAAATAATCTAAACCTAGACCCATTAAAAAAAAAAAAAAAAAAACCCATCCCGCAAAATTACCCCCATTAAGTCTCCAATTTTCTCCAAGAAAAATTTTTTATGAAAAAGAAGTGGTAGACAGGGTAGATGAACCCAAATTGCCGCTAGAGGGGAATCCCTGCCTCGGTGAACCTCCATTGACCACCACGAAAGATGAAAACGCCATCTACCAACAGATCTTTGCTGCATCGACCATTCTTTGAAAAAAATTTCATGAGAAGATAAAACTATCCAAAAGGATCATCTATTCCGAACCGAAACCGTGGTCGGCCGCTCCAAACCCCATGATCGAACATGCGCCTGGAAAATGTCCAACGTAGGATTATCGGCCCTGAAACTATTAATCATAGTCCATCTCAGCTGATCCGCAGCGTCGTAAAAGGTAGAAGGGGTGAACGAAAGCACCGGGTGACCATCCGACTGCTCAGCGTTGAAGGATTCCAAGGAAATCGTTGGAAAAAAGGAGACACCTAAGGAAGGGTAGATGTGGACCTGAGAAGAGCTTCCTTCCACGATGTACCAGGAGCAATATCAGGCTTGAACGGACAAGGATCCCCCATTTGATACGAAGCATCCAAAGAACCCTTCACTCGAGGGGCCAAAGGCAGGAGCTTGTCCGACGCCAATTCTCCCGGAACGACCGGCTCCGCCGCAACAGGCGGTAAATTTTCAAATCACAGTGGCACATTCAGCGCGTTCATTTTCCTTCTATGTTTCACCTCGCATGTGTCCTCATTAGTATTAAATAATAAATTTGAATATGTATTAAATATCAAATAAAATATTTTTTATATTTATAAAATAAATTTTATAGCCATAAGATAATAACTAATCCTATTTTAGGTATAAAAACTATAATATCATATATGCAATTTTCAACCTTTTATTGAAGAAACTATATTAAATCTAATTTTTGTAACATTTTAAAATTTTATATGTAAAAATATACTTCATTTTTTTAATTTGAAACATCAAATTTATTTTAGGGTTAATTTTTTGTTTTTTATGTCTGGTTTCAATTTTTTATGAATAGTTAATAATTCTGAAATTTAATTGAAAACTTCTTTTTCATCTAATATATTTATAATGTAAAATTATAATTTGAATTGGTTTTCAGTTAAAATTATATAATTTTTAAATCAATTAACCCAATTTAGGTAATTTTAATCAATTTCATTTTGAAATTTCATATAATGACTTCATAAATTTTTGAACATTTGTACTTTAAATAAACATATTTCCATTTCGTCTGAGGGATTAAATTTAAATTATTTTTTGCCTATTAAGTCATAGAAATATGAAATAATGAAATAAATATTTGGAATAATAATAATATATAATTTTATAATATGGTAAATTTAGTTTTTGGAATAAAAATATTAGTTAATGCGATTAAAATTTTTACAGCGATTAAGTGAAAAACTATCTTAACAAAAGTCTAAACCTTAAACTTCAAGTCCAAGATGACTTAGAAACATGTCCAAAATCCATTTTATATTCATTTTTAGAACCAAAACTCCCTTTTATTGATTTTTTACAATATTGGCACCACATGACATAGGAAAAACGTGGGTGGAATTCCATTTTTATTATATTTCAAAAATCCCACTACACCTATACTATAAAATGGCACTCAACCCTCCCACTTATTTACACCTCTAAATCCCTTTGGATCCCCAAAAATCTTATAAAATAATATCCCTACATCCCAAAACTCATTATAGATTTATCTACTTGGGATGAAGTCAATCTAATTTATTTATTTTGTATGAACCAAAAATAGTTGCCTGAATAAGAGGTAATATTTTCAAATTATTACTTATCTTTTATTTACTTATCCTCCCCTCCTATTTTATTTATATATTTAGTATATAATAAAATATATATAATTTATATTATGATATTGTTTTATGATAATAGGTAAAACTACAATTTCACACACATTTTCAAATGGGTACACAATAAACGGCCGTGTGTACGGTGGATTATCACCTCACAAAACAAATATCATTTTTTCTTCCATTTTCCTCCATTAAAGGTTGTAATAATGATATATTTTATAGGTTATATATGATATATATATATATATATATATTATTTATTATTTAGTAATGCATGTGGAATTTTCATATAAAACACTCCTTTATTCCTTCAATTTCATTGGAATACGATAACATCATTTGTGGATGTTTGGATTATCACCTCTTCAAAGCGATGTGATTCATCAAGATATAATAGTATGTATTAACGATGGTATTAATAAAAATATTTGAAATATATGTAGTATATATGAGAATAAGCTTATAATATGAATATATAGACACATACACACACACACACACATATCATTTTCTTTTTATTTTTCTAAATAATATAATTAACTGGAAGTAGCGTGCATGCCTACGTACAACATACCATCTCCATGAATGCTACATTTAATTTCCTACCTCAATATATTATGGATTTTAAAATATATATATTTAATTAATATATATTATATTGTATTATTGATTTAAATTTTTGAGATGATTAAATCATGATATAATTAATAGTAACAACCAGTAACAAATCAAAACACAATTGAGAAACTAGCCAATTAACCACCGAAATTGTCAAATTAATGGATGATTGTTAAAAAAAATGTTATAATATGTTATATGAAGTTATTATATGATTATTTAAATATATTAGTGGTTATATTATAAGTTATATACCATTATAAATCAACTATAGACCTTTTTAAAGGATATTCACCTCAAAGGAAATGTATTATAAAAGATTTCCATCAATTTTTACATCAGTGAGATAAATTTCACATTCACCACTTAATTATTTTATGTGGTGTATCAACTATGCATTTTGATAAATTAGATGTTGATTTATTTTTTCTCCATATACTATTGGGTTTCAATTATAATTTTTTCATTTAAGGGGATTTCAATTAAAAGTTATGAAGTGGTAATGAATTTCATAACATGATTCCTTTTCATTAGGTTTTATTACTTCCTCATTTTCATCAATAATGCAAGATTATTGTATAGTCACATTTCACTATCTATTTTCCATTTAAAAATTATTAATTTGGATTTACATTTTACACACATAATTTATTCACTGATATATTCTCACATCAATGTCATTGTATTTTCAAGGGTTTACATGACAATCTCATCTTTTGAGATTGTTTACACTTGAATTTCAATTACAAGAAATTACAAGATAATTTTTTTTTAAAATAATTTAATTTTATTCACCTCTGGTTATTCATGTTTCTTTTCAAGTAATAGTTCCATTTTCTACAATTTGGTAATAGAAATGTTTCAAAATTTTATTAAAAAAACCTAGATTCATTTATATCTTTAGTCGGAGAACCTATTCACTTCTTTAAATATGTTTCATTAAAATGTTATTAATTTTTTTATCAATTTAAAAATTATTAATTAAAAAACCCCTTTTATCTTATATAAATATTATCAAATTAATATTCATGTATCTTTCCAAACAGGGAATTTTTCTAACCTTTTTACATTGAAAAATGAATTTTCATTTTATAATATATGACATATACATATCTAACCACATTCATTTATTTGAAGCTTCATTTGAAAGATTAAAAGGAAAATTTTTAATGGAAATATGATCAAAATTTAGTTTCAATGAAAATTATTTTCAATTTTTTTGAAATAAAAAAGACATTTTCCTGAAGAATGCATTGAAAATATATTTGTCTATTATTTCAATTCATTAATTACAAATACCCTTTAATTTTTACACAACTTGTGATATGTTGTACTTATAACATCATTATTCTACCTATGGTTTGTTTTTGATTAATTTGGCCAAGGACATTAATTATATTCAACTCCTTGATTTCATTTAGACCCCATGAAATATTCAATTTCCAATGATCATCGAACATTGAATTTACCCTAATTATATATTTCATTTATCTTGTATATGTTCAATTATTAAACTATATACTATTTTAACATATGGGTTTTAATATGAATTATATTTGATTTTCTTCGGAGACATTGATAAATATGTATCCATTACTCAATAAAAAAATTTATAAGCCATATTTTTTTAATGAAATCGATTATTAAATATATGAGGACTGCATTGGACCTGGATGACAGAGGAAGGGAACCATTTGATGTAATACCCTAGATTCATTAGTAGTATCATTTGATGAAATAAGTTGGTGAAAACCCCTTTGAATTTGTTTCCATGAATATTATATGGGTTTCTACTATTATATTTAGATTATATTGTGAAAGGTATTTATTGAATTATTCTCAAACACATTTTTAATGGTCTTGACGGTAAACATATCATTCTCTTTCTAAATGTGTCATCCCATAATTATGTATTTTCTTTATTATGTTTCAATATTTATTATCCCTAATAATTTCACTATGATAATGTGTAAGGATGAATTTCATTCAAAATTTATTAAATAAATATAATGTGTTTTCATTTTCAAACCTTTTTATATTGATTTTTCCTGATCCAGTTATTTATATGTAAGGTGCTTCAGTTATTTATATTTCATATTGTTTGTGAAAATCCTTATTAGTTTATTGATTACATGACACGTGTGTTCAGATATTTACCTTTCCATAATTATTATGCTCAATGATTCATTTTTTATTTCATTATACATAACCATACTGAGAATTTAAGATTATTATTATTTTGTTTCTATTCACCAAGATTCCCTGATATGAGGTAAGTAAAATATCCTTGTAAAATATAGATGTAATAAGGATATTATTCTCCAAATAAATTATGTTGTATTTTGTGTATTCATTTGTAATAAAAGAAACATGTATTTATCTAGTTTAACAAGACTAATAATATATTATGTCAATGGGAAGTTATTTAATTTTATCATTTTTTACATGTAATGGTAGCAAGCACCGATTCCAGTCATTCTGATGATGGGTTGCTATAGTTGGTATCAGAGCCTGTTTAGTAGGAACCTTAGGAATTATATATAGGAAAACATATATCAGGGAACATAACCCTAACATAGACATTATGGAATAAAATTCAAGATAATATGTCTTCATTAACATTGTAGTTATTAATAACATCACAAGATTTTTTTATTATGGTTGATTATAAGTTTGATGTCCTAAACATCTATTTTTAAGGTTTTATGTGATGGAAGACTGCATAGAATAAGGATATTTTGGATGAAATTTCAGAAAATTCAACTCATTAGTTTAGTATTTGTTTTTGTGGAAAATCTATTTGAGGAATAATTACATTCATTTTTAGAGACATTAGTTCAAATTTATTGATATATTTTAGTTTTATTGTCATCATTAATGGTATTTTAATAATAGAAAAATCTTATTATCAATATTTGAAAAACAAAAATATATTGTCTAAAATTCCATAGAGAAAGTGGTATTCAATGAGTAAATTTCAAGGATGTCCATTATTGTTATTTTGGAAATTATAATAACAAGGTTTTAAAAAAAGTACAACTTATATGTTGGGTTACAACACATCATATACATCAAGGCTATGGAACATGAACCCATGACCCTAGGATAATAATGTTTTTTCACCTACTATTGGCCTATGTTATGTCCTGGTTAAAAAATAATTATTTGTAGATATAAAATTTGTTGAATAAATATTAATAATGAAACTGTAGTATCAACTTTAATTTTTATGTATTAATTTATTAACTATACTGGTTTTGTAAAATATTCTGATAAAAATATCATTACTAGTTTTATGAGATTTATAATTTGTTAAAAAAATTATTTAGTGTTTCAAAAAGGGTTTTATTCTTCGATATCCATTTCTAGATGTAAGGGGTGAATTAAAATTTGATTGAAGAACAACTAAAATATATAGAATTGTTCAACTGAAATTTAAATGTATCAAGTATGTAGATTTCATTATATTCATAAATAGTAAAATAATTACTTAGCATTAGAAAAATGGTAATAATATTGTTGTCCTAATACAATCATTTTTGTTGAACCAATTAACGTTTAAATCATTATGGATTTATGGATTTATGGACCTCAAAATTCCACTATGAATTCACTTATTTTTCATTGTTGACCTCAATATATCCCTATAAATATTTTCATTTTCCCTCTCAATCTATATCTACACTTTCCACTAATTCTCTCAAACATAGAGACCTAGTTATGTGATAGCTCATGTGAACATTGTACTTCCATTTCTCGCATTTCTCGTAGGTGTTATACAAATACATCTCACAATGTTGGATTTCAATATAATAAATATCAAAATAATTATTACCATGATTGAGTATAAATTTTGTGGATATAAATTATTTAATGTTGGGAGAATGTATCGCATCAAAAATTCTAAAATAGTAACATTCATTTGATAGTGTATAAGCTCTCAAGACATTAGGGTATATTTAGTATTTCAAATTAATTTAACCAATACTTTTTCTTATAATTCTTGAATTATTCAGTTAGCTTTCATCACACAGAATAATTAGTCTCATTGATGACCCGCATCACATGCATGACTGGGTTTTACCAAACTACAATATATTGTTAAAATATTATTATTTAATATAATAAGACAAAACATAGACATTAAATTAGAGGTTATGAATAGTAAAAACTAAATTATGAGAATATATATATTATATATCCAATAAAAAAATTATATTTATCCAACAGATTTGATAGACATATGATATAAACAAAACCAATTTTATATATAAAAACTATATATTAATAAAAGAAAATTTTCCACCTTTTAATAGTGATCATATTTTTTTTTCATGTTTATAAATTTTATATTCCAAAATAAACTACATTTTTTAAATAGAATCATCAAAATTATCATCGGGTGAATTTTTCGTATTTTTCTGTAAGGTTTTATTTCCAATGAATAGTGAAAATACTAAATTTTAATTTAAAATTTATTTTCACCTAATTAATTTATAAAATGAAATAATAAATTTAATTCCATTTAATGTTATATTATATCAATTATTAATAAATTAACCAAAATTATGATATTGTAATAAACTTATCATTGATATTGGATATAAATACTCTGCAAAATTTTGAACATTTTTACTTTAAAACCCTACATTTCCATCCACTATGAAGGATAAAATTTAAATTATTTTCTTCCACTTCTGTGATTTTAATTTGGAAAAATGGATTCCATATTTGAAATAATAATAATTTATAATTTATAATTATGTAAACTTATTTTTCATAGAAAAGAGATTTGTGAATGTGATTAAAATTAATTACAGTGATTAAGAGAAAAATTAATTTTATAAAGGACGAAACCTTAAACATAAGGGCCAAAATGACCTATAAACATCTATAAAATCCATTTTATTATCATATTTTGACTACATCCCCATATTTATTGATAATTTTCCATTATTGGAGCCACATGACATGGAAAAAATGTGGGTGGAATTCCCATTTCTAAAATTTACAAGAAGGTCACTCCTCTTCCACTATAAAAAGGAACTCACCCCTCCCACTTATTCGCACATCATGACCAAATTTCCCAGAAAATATATACTAAAGTAATCTAAAAATATATATCACCTCATCTTACAAGCAACATGTTGGGTGTATTTCAAAACAATAATGTCATTTCATATAAACCAAATTGAGTTACCCGAATAAGACCTAACGTTTCCAGCTATCACTTTTCATCCATTTACTTCCTCATAATAGAAATTATTTTTATTTATTGAATATATAATAACTTCAATATAATAAATATAATAGTCTTTTTATAATATAATTTTTGTGCTACTCTTTTACACACATCAATCAATAGGGGCACGCAATCAACGTTCGTGTGTACGGTGAACTACCACCTCGCGAACCGATATTGTTCGTTATACCATTTACCACATTTCAAGGTTGCAATCATGATGGATTTATTGGTTATATATGATATATATATATATATATATATATATATATATATATATTGTAACGTCTCGGATCTAGGTGCCACTCAACTGGTGCCCCAAACCCAGTTGGTCACATGACCTAAAGCGCATTTCCCCAAACGCAAGAGGCTGCCGACTAGCAGCGAGGGCCTAGGTATGATAGTGGGGAATCAATGCCCTCATTTTTCAAAGTGTAGTGCAGCGGAGAAAATAAAAACATATAAAAGCGGAAGAAAAAACAACAATAATAATTAGAAATGGTCAACGATACCGACGTAAAAGAAATGACCAACAATCATATATAATGATGCAACATGACCCTTGGTCTACAAAAGCTGCCAAAACAAGATACACTGCAATCTAAAACAATACATTACAAGGTGAAAATATAGAAAAACAAGGAACACAGTGTAGCAGGAACTCAGTAGCATCACAATCCAAAGCTCGAGCCTATGATCTCCTACTCCTCTGTAACAATCATGTACCTATATAGGGAGTCTTTCCCTTATCAACACCTGCATCAATATAATCTGTTTGGGACAAGACATGACCCAAACGGGGTGTGAGAAATAAATCCCAGTAGGAAACTATCAAAGGCCCATGCCCAACTGCCAGTGAATTTGTACAACATCAGTGTGCAATAATGAAATGCAGTAAACTTGGAAGTACTCAAAAGAAGCTACTCATACCAGTTCTATTTCAATTTAATTATTATTTATCAATTCAATATAATTCAATTATAAGTTCCCAAGACTCAGCCTCAGCCGACAATATCTTATATAGTACCGCAACAAAAACCAAAACAGACTATCTAACATGTATAAGGTAAAACAATACCAATCTTATGATTTCTCTTGGCAGGTATAACATGTAAAATCACCACAATGAATATAAGAAGTAAACAGAGTCCTCATACATGAAATCCTTACCCTCAGGTAATCAGAATCTTTCCCTTAGGATAAACAGAATCTTTCCCTCAGGATAAACAGAAAAGAAACCCTCAGGTGATTGCCCACTGGCATAAAGAATATTTCCCACAGGTATACAAGATATTTCTCTCAGGCATAGAAGCTACTACCCACAGGCATAAGAAATGTTTATCTCAGGCTAAACAAACCACTTTCCCTTAGGCTGAATAGAACCTTGCCCTCGGGCTAAAAAACACTGCCCTCAGGCTAAGCAAGTAACTGGGTCGAGCCCAACACATAAGCAAGAAATTATATATACATTTCCTCTCAAGAAAACTAAAACATGCTATAATCATAGCATAACCTCGAGTATCCTAGAAAACTGAAAAATAAGGGAAACACACCCACGGGGTGGCCCTGGATCAAGGCAACGATTGCAAACAATAGTTTATAAATGTTCATTAAATTGCCTATAAAATTCTAGGTATTCAGTCAGTCAAGGAATCAGCTATATGACACCACAAACATGGGTGTGTAGCGCAACGGTACACAAAAACAACTTGACAGTTGGAAATAAACACCAGACCACATCCCTCGATCTCCACTGATTGATATACGCGAACGACGCCTCCCGAAACAACTGATAACGGTGTAGATATGGGATATACATTCACCCATTCAAACTCAAATAACATCCCCTCAGGAAATAATTGGAAGGAGAGGTTCAAGAAGAGGGAAGGGCTTACCCGCACGGTCCAAACGTGATCAATGGCAGAAGAATCTGAGCTCCGGTGTGTGGTCGGGAGCTCTTCCAAGAACCATCCGTCTCTCCCATGCTCCAAATGAACCCACTAACTCCTCTGCTGATTGAGGAGGCTACTTCCTATTTTAAATGAAAAGACATAACTACATGGTGTGAACTCTCAAGTACATGATGTGGACATTGCATTTTTAATTATTCCTTTGGCGGCCAATTTCCACTGACTAACTATTCATCAGCTGACTTGGTTACACGGAGTGTACTTCTAAGTACATGGCCTGTACTGTCGTTCCACTAGCGGCTACTCCGACTGGCTTACTTTTCACCTGCCAACAGATTACACGGCGTGTATATCCAATGTACACAACCTGTAGTCAGTTTTTACACCCGTCATCACCGACATGCCTACATGACCCATGTACTCATCCCACATGGAAAAAGTGCACGACGTGTGGAAAAGTACACAGTGCGTACCCACAAAATTTAGGATTTTCCCCATTATCTTTATTTTCTCAAAAAAATAAAAGTAAAAAGAAAAGAAGAAAATCGTTCTTCAAAAATAAGAACCAGGTTCTTACAAACATCCCCCCTTAAAGAAATTTGTCCCTAAATTACCCTTCCAAGGGTGGTGAAGATAAAGCTAAGAACAACTCTAGCCACTGAGCACATACGTTGGTCTCCCTCTCCCAAGTTTCGTCCTGTACTCAGCCATACTGCCATAGCACCCGTACGAGAGGAACTGACCGGCCTCAGAGAACTTTCGAGCTCCTATCAACAATACCAATTAGATTCTTATCAAAGGATGAATCGTCCTAAAGTTCAAGCTTCTCAGGTTGAAATATGTGAGACGGTTCTGAGTGATAATGGAGTAGCTAAGATATATGGAAGACGTCATGCATGACCTGACACCTCTGTGGTAACTATAACCAATAGGAAACCAGACGGACTCTCTCCAAAATCTCAAACGGCCCTACATACCTTTGTGAAGGTTAAACCTATCTCTTGATCCGCATGTATCCAATCCTCAGTGAACACGCAAGAAAACCTGATCCCCAACCACAAACTCCAAGGGTCTTCTGCGACGATCAGCATAAGATTTATGATTAGACTGGGCAATAGCCATCCACTTCTGAATCAACTGGCCCTGCTCTGAAGTCTCCTGCATAAGACGTGGTCCCAGTAAAGGTGCCTCACCTGCCTCAAACCAGCCCAAGAGTGATCAGCATGGCCTACCATATAAAGGCTCGTAAGGTGCCATCTCAATAGTTTCTAGAAAACTATTATTGTAGGCATACTCGAAGAGGGGTATGTTCTTCTCCCAAGAGCCCCAAAAGTCTAGGACGCATGCATGCAACATTTCCTCTAGAACCTATATCGTATGCTCTGATTGGTCCTCGGTCTGAGGGTGGTAAGTTGTGCTCAGAATCACCTATGTACCCAGTGCCATCTGGAAACTCTGCCAGATATGAGATGTAAAACTGGTTCCCCTATCTGAAATGATATAATGAGGGACCCCATGAAGACGTACTACCTCTAAGATATAAAAATTCCTGAGCTCATCAACCCCAAAGGACTCCTTGATCAGCAAAATGTGAGTTACCTTCGTAAGTCTGTCTACAACAACCCATATGGCATCACTGCCTCGATGTTTCCTCGGCAACCCAGTCACAAAGTCCATCGTGACATCCTCCCATTTCCACTTCGGAATGGGTAACTATTGTAACAGTCCAACTAGCCTCTGATGCTCTACCTTCACCTGCTTCCAAGTGGAACATCTCATAACAAAACCAGTGACTTCTCTTTTCATACCCGACCACCAATACCGACGTCTCAAGTCAAGGTACATTTTGGTAACTCCGGTATGAACTGCCCAAGATGAAGCATGAAACACCCACATCAACTCCTCACGTATATCCCCTGGAACCCACAATCATCCATAGATACATAGTACGTCATCATCACCTATCATCCAACTGGGAGGAGGGTCCTCACTTGCCACCGACTCTCGTAGAACTAGGCCTTCTGAGTCAAATATTTGTCTCATCCTCACTCTTTGTAGGAGGGTAGAAGTCACAACTAAGGATGAATGATAGGATCAACCCTGACTATCATGCACCTCTAAATGAATCTCATAGAACAAATCCATAAGCTGCCACTGACCCTTGGCATGCTGCACTACCTATAACTGAGTCCTCCTACTCAGTGCATCAGCAACTGTTTTACCCTTACCAGGTGTATAGGTATGCTCGAAGTCGAAGGATTGATGTTATTCAACCCACCTTCACTGTCTCAGATTCAGGTCATGCTGAGTAAAGATATACTTAAGACTTTTGTTTTCCGTAAACATGAAAAAATGTTCTCCCAAGAGATAATGTCTCTAATAGTGTAACGCATGTACAACTGCAGCCAACTCGAGATCGTGCATCATGTAATTCCTCTCATGTGACCTCAACTGTGGAGACCCGTACACAACTACTCGATCTCCCTGCATCAACACTGCTCCCAGCCCAATACCTGATGCATCACAGTAAACTGTATAGCTCTTCCCTTACTCTGTATGTATTAGGACCGGTGCTGATGTAATTATTCCCTTCATCTCCTGAAATGTTATCTTGCAAGATTCTAACCAAACAAACATCACACCCTTCTTAGACAAACCCATCAACTACAATGCTAAGTGGGATAAGTCATGTATAAAGTTCCTGTAGTAACTAGCCAGCCCCAAGAAACTCTATAATTCAAACACGTTCTTAGGATGCTCCCAGGAAACTACTGATCTCACTTTCTCTAGGTCTAACGCAACTCTTTCCTCTGAGATAATATGACCCGATAAGTGTATCTAGTCCGTACAAAAGTGGAACTTTGAGAGCATAGCATATGACTGATGCTCTCTCAGTGTACTCAAAACGATCTCAATATGGGTAGCATGGTCTTGTAGTGTGTGAGAGTACACCAAGATATCATCCATAAAGACTACCACAAAAGAATCTATATATGGGTGGAACAAATGATTCATCAGAGCCATGAAAACTACTGGTGTGTTCTTGAGTCTGAACGGCATGACCAAGTACTCATATAGAACATATCTGCTCCGAAAGGCTACAATCGGTATGTCTGATGGTCTAATGCACAACTGGTGATATCTGGATCTCATGTCAATATTCTAGAACACTCGTGCTCCACGAAGTTGATCAAAAAGATCATCAATCCTCGGTAAGGTATATCGGTTCTTAACCGTAAACTGGTTCAGTTTCCGATAATCAACACATAGTATGAGGGTACCGTCCGCCTTCTTTGCAAACATGACATGTGAACCTCAAGGAGTACTTGGTTGGATGAAACCCTTTGCCTGAAACTCCTCCAACTATTTCTTGAGCTCCTACAACTCAGGTGTAGCCATACTATAAGGAGGAATGGACACCAGTGCCACTCCTAGCCATCCATATATAAACTCGCAATCTAGGCTGTCACTCTACCTCGCCCACGATGCTCAGGTCTAGCTCGGCTCGCCTGGACATCCCATTCTCCCATGAATAGAAACTCTCCACCCTCTGGTTAGGTGAAACTCACCCTGCAAAAATAGCAGTCCACAAAGGCTTGAAAGGGTACCAACCAGTCCATCCTGAGAATGAATTCATATCTTGTCATCTCTTGGACATAGATGTCCCATAGAAAGTAACACCCACTAACCTCTAGGGGGAACTCCCTGCACTGACGCACACCTGTCGTTCTAATCCCCAACAGAGTGTCTAGCATCATAATATCCAAAGAAGAAGAAACATAGAGCCCAAGGCTCTCCACAACAAGCACAAATATAAATCTATGCATAGCACCGGTACAGAAAAATACTAAAGACAAAACAGAAACAACTAGAATAGTACCTCTGATAGTGGAAGGTCCGAGATCCTCCTCCTGTTGGGTCTCATTCACTGCATATGCCTACCCAGTGTCATGACCCTGCAACACAGCTAGGCTACCTTGAGCTGACCCACCCTGATGTCTCTAAGATCCAAGTGTCGGGCTACCGTGGCAACGACCACCACCTCGACCGGAACATCCTGACGTATTCCAATTCCCTGACTGGTATGAAACTATATTCCCTTATCTTGTATGTGGATTCTGTACAGATCCCCTCTCACTAGTCATTGGTGGAAACGTCCTGCAAAAATTCTACAGATGACCCATCTTACTGCATGCTCGACACTCCATTGGGTTATAGGGACACCGAGGTCTCTTGTACCCCTCTTTACCACACTGGTAACACATTATCAAGCAACCTTAAGAATTATTCTGTCTAGAATTTCCACCATGATAGAAATCCATATACCTCTTCTTCTTACCGATATAAATAGTACCGGAAACTGGTGCCAAACCGCCTTGGCCTGCACCACTAGCTTCCCACAGGTTCCGCTCAGTAATCTGTTCCTGGTTCACAATAGCATGCACTGAAGGCAACCTGAAAACATTTACCAGTGCTCGGATGTCATATCAAAGACCATACTCAATGTGTCGAGCCCTTAACATCTCCTCACACACCAAAATAGGTGAAAAGCGTTGTAGCTCGATGAATCGGGAAGAATAGTCCATCACTGACATGGTGCCCTGCTGCAGATTCATGAACTCTTGAGCTCTATATTCCCTTAGCCTCTCTGGAAAGAAAAAGTCATAGAAGAATGCCTAAAAATCTTTCCATGACATTTCTCAGTGATTCTCAGTCTGGGTGGTAACAACCCACCATCTCTAGGAGGAATCACACAACATGTATGTTGCGAGCTTGAACCTCATCCCTGGAGATGTCTCCAGATGTTCAAAGATAGTCTGCATAGAACCCAGCCAAAACTCCATATCCTATGGTCCACCATCCCCTGAATACGTAGGTGGATACTACTACTGGACTATATACGTCATCTCTACCATTGAAGTGGAAACTAGCAGTGCTCCCTGGAAGGTCTGCATAAACCGCATATAGCCTTCACGGAACTGCGCATCTGCACCTGTGTCCTGTATAATGGATAGCGCCACATCTGGCACTGTTGGAGGATCCATCAGTTGATCATAGCCTACCATATCTGGAGTAAAATCATTACCGCTCTCTTGTATAAGAAACTCAAGGTTGTCTCGGTGTAATGACTCTACATGGTCAAACACACGCCTTAGATCAAGATCATTAAGGACTGAAAACAAGGAGTGTTATATGGGAATAAGAGAAAGAAAACATTCATGTTTTACAAAACATGACTACACAACGTGTATAATAACTACACGGTGTGTTCTCAAGTCTTTCACATGGGTGTGTACTACTTGCAAGAACTGGCCATGTAACACCCCAAACACACAGTGTGATGTCCACACACACGACATGTACTTGAATTTTCTTCCCCTTCCCAAGTCCTTCTACATGGCTTAGACACACAAATCTCTTTTGGACGAGACTACATAGCATGTATAAGTTCTACACGGAGTGTACTAGATGAGCTTCACCAACCCGTGTTTTCTAAGACACGACTGGGTACACAGCTCAAACTACACGGCGTGTAGGGATTAGATTCCAACTGCCCGTGTTGTTAGTGACACAGATGGCTACTCAGATGACATTACATGGCATGTTACACCCACACACGGCGTGTACACCCGCACACAGCGTGTACACCCTCACACGACGTGTACACCCACACACGGTGTGTACACCACCTTGTTTCGCCTGCCACATGTCCAAGTCCACACGGTCTCTCATCGATAAAGACTACACAGCGTGTCCCTCAAGTACACGACATGTACTAGACGAGCTTTGTCGACCCGTGTTGTTCATGACATGATCGAATACATGGATCACACTACATTGCATGTTCCATATAGACATGTTGTGTCATCGAATGATAACACCGGCCCGTGTTGTTAGTTACACGATTAGATTCCCAGATTATAATACACAGCCTGTTCGAAAGTTACATAGTGTGTTTAGGCGAATATTCCTCCGTCCGTGTTGTTAGTTATATAGCGGACACAGGGTCAACACAACACGGTGTGTACAACCGGTACATGATGTGTACCCTTATAGTTTTCCCAATCCCCATGTTCCACCTACATGGCCTGTGACACGGTTAGAAACTACACGGCGTGTACCATAAATATTTTCTTTTCTTCCTGAATAGAAGAGTACATGGCGTGTAGTCAAAACTACACGGTTTGTATTCTGGGTTTTTTTTAGACAGTAAGCCTTAGAAACTACTCCGGAGCCCAGAAAAACACTGAAACCAATAACTAAGTGCCAAATTCCGATCTGTGAGGGCCCATACTCCCCGAAAACCAATTCTTGGAATCTTATACATGTTATAAAAAAGTAAACAATTCAATGATCCACCAAATTCTGGTTGGTGAGGGCCCATACAGTGTCGCAACAAAAACCACAATAGGCTATCTAACAAGTAGAAGGTAAAACAATACCAAGTACGTGCTTTAGCTTTCCAGGTATAACATGTAAAATCACTACAGTGAATATAAGAAGTAAATAGAGTCCTTAGACATGCAATCCTTACCCTCAGGTAATTAGAATCTTGCCCTCAGGCTAAACAGAATCTTTCCCTCAGGCTAAACAGAAACGAATCCCTCAGGTGATTGGCAACAGGCATAAAAAATATTTCCCTCAGGAATACGAGATATTGCCCTCAGGCATGGAAGCTACTGCCCACAGGCATAAGAAAAGTTTCCCTCAAGATAAACAAACCACTTGCCCTCAGGATAAATAGAACTTTTCCCTCAGGCTAATCAAAACACTGCCCTCAGGCTAAGCAGGTAACCGGGCCGAGCCCAACACATAAGAAAGAAATTATATATACATTTCCTCTCAAGAAAACTCAAAAATTCAATAATCATGGCATACCCTTGGGTATCAAGGCCAAACGGCTAATCAATGGAAATGTACCCATGGGGTGGCCCTGGATCAAGGCAATGATCCCAAACAAAAGTTTATACATGTTCATTAAATTACCTATGCAATTCTAGGTATTTAATCAGTCAAGGCATCATCCATACGACACCCCAAACATGGGTGCGTAGCACAACTATATACAAAAATTACTCGAAAGTTGGAAATAAAAACCTAACCACCTACCTCTATCTCCACTAATCGATATATGCAAACAACGCCTCCGGAAACAACCGAGAACAGCATAGATGTGGGATATACATTCACCCATTAAAACTCAAATAACATCCCCTAGGGAAAGAATTGGAAATAGAGGTTCAAGAAGAGGGAAGGGCTTACCCACACGGTCCCAACCTGATCAATGGTGGAAGAGTCCGAGTTCCAGTGTGTGGTCAGGAGCTCTTCCAAGATCCGACCATCTCTCTCACGCTCCAAATGAACCCGCTGGCTCCTCTGCCAAATGAGGTGTCTACTGCATGTTTTAAGCGAAAAAACATAACTACACATCATGTACTCTCAAGTACACAGCGTGTAAATTACATTTTTAACTTTTCCTCTGGCATCAGATTTCCACCGCCTAACTATTCATCAGCCAACTTGGTTACACAGCGTGTACTTCTAAGTACACGACGTGTACTGTCGTTCCACTGGTGTCTACTCCCACTGCCTTACTGTTCACATGCCGACTGATTACATGACGTGTATATCTTAAGTACACGGTATGTTGTTAGTTTTTACACCCTTCATCGCTGACAGGCCTACACACCCCATGTACTCATCCCACATGGCCATAGTACATGGTGTGTGGAAAAGTACACAGTGTGTACCCCCAAAATTTGGGATTTTCCCCCATTTTACTTATTTCCCAAAAATATTAAAGGATAAAGGAAAAGAATAGACCTGTAACTTGAGAATAAGAACCGAGTTCTTATATATATATATTTAATTTGTGATTTATTTATACTATGTAATTTTAATACAAATAACAATTGTGCTTTACATTTTTTTTGGAATGCAATAACATCATTTGTGGACGTGTGGATTACTGCCTCCTCAAAAGGATGTGATTCATTCAAGCCATACCTGGAATATATTAAGGATGATATTTATAAAAATATGTTTCATATATTAAATAAAATTTTTAATTTAATTATAATATACATGTACATATATATATCTTTTACTTTTTATTCTTCTAAATATGATAATGAAATTGAAGTAGCATTCATGCAAACATATGGCATACCATCTCCATGAACCGTAAATATCATTTAATATCTCCAAATATTATAGATTATTTTAAATATAAATATAATAAATTTATATGATATTTAAATCATGTTTTACATGATTCATATGATGAAAACAATTTCTAATTAATTTGAACTACAAGTATCACGTTAAAAAATTCTCAAACCACTAGGCTATTAAGACCATAAATCGTGAAAATAATGAATGATGTTTAAAAAATAAGTAATAAGATATTATAAAGAGTTAATTTATGTCTCTATAAATATATGTATAGTTCTGTTATATGTTAGTGACATGTTTAAAACCATTATAAATGAAGTTAAAAGACTTTCTCTTAAATGTAATGGAAATGTAAGGTATTTTCATCTCTCTTTTTACATATATGAGATAAATGTCTTATTCCCCACATACATATTTTTGGTGGTGTATCTACTACCCATTTTGATATATAATATGATCAATTAATTATAATCATTGAATTTTGTATTTTCAAATTCAATTATATCTTCTATGGGTTATTCAGTTAAAAGTTACCAAGTGGTAAAAAATTTCATAACCCTGTTACTTTTTATTGGGTTATATTAATTGCACATTATCATTAATATTCTATGATTTTGTGCGTAATAAATTTTTAATATATATATTTTTATTTAATCTTTTTTATTCAGATTTACATTCGAGACACATAACTTATTCATTGATATATTCTAACATCCAATTTTTAGTGTTTTCAATGGTTTAATTGAAAATATTAATTTGTCTTGAATTTTTTATAATTGAGTTTCAATTAGAGGAAATTATTGGTTAATTTTTTAATAAATCACTTATTTTTATTCTCCCCTAGTAATTCAATATATTCATTAAGTAATAGTACTATTTTTCTCTCTATGGTAGTGAAAATAATTTAGAAAACATTTTTATGAAAATGGGACATCATTTATCTATTTATTTAAAGAACCTATATTATTTTAAATCAAATACTTTATTAAAAGGTTTTTAATATAGAAAAATTTCAAAATTGATGTATTAAATAAATTTTTACCTATTTTTTATTTTTCAAATGTTTTCAAATAAATATTCTTTTCTATTTCATAACAATGTCATTTTCTAACATTTTTTTCATGAACTGAAAATGTTCATTTTTACTGGTTCAATATGTAAGGATTTACTATCCATAATTTCATCAAATATTGCTTTATATGTTTAAAATGATACATTTTAATGGAATATTTTTCAAAATTAATCTCCAAAGAAATGTAATTTCGAAATGTTTATTAAAATAAAAAGTATTTTTTCGTCAAAAATGTGTTTAAAAGATATTTTTAATGAATTACTATTCAACAATGACAATTATCCTTTATTATTAATCAACTAGGGATATTTTTTATAGATAAAATCCTTATTTGTTTCTATATGGGTAATGAATGACTTGTATAAGGATAGTATTGAATGTCAATACATTGATTCCTTTTAGTCCCCTTGAAATATTAAATTTCCTATTATCATTTAAAAAGTATTTTTGCATAATTGTCTATATCATTTAGCATTGATTGTTCATTAACTAAACTGTATTCCATATTTACTTATGGATTTTTACATTTAACATTATTTGATTTACTATGGAAATATTGATTAATCCATAACATTTTCCGAATACATATATTTGATAAGGCACATTATTTTTGAATTAAATTGATTATTTTATATATGAAGAATGATTTGAACTTGAAAGACATGGGTTGGGTATAATTTAATGTAAACCGCTTGATGCATTAGTGTTCCCATGAGATGAAGTCAGATGGAATCAAACCCTCAGAGTTTGTTTCCAAGAAGATTAGATGGGTTTGTACCCAAATATTTAGACTATCTTGTGAAAGTTATTGACTATAGTATGCTAATCTATACTAAGAAATGTTATAAGGCCCCAGCCTTAAACCTTACTTAATCTTGAGTTATTACAATATTACACATTGAGGATCTTTTTAGGTTTAGAGTTTTAGAGAATTAGATCATGAAACTTGCATTACATTCCACATTTAAACAAAGTGGTTACATAAAAGACAATATTCATTCTTCCCATCAACAGAAAAATATTTAAAATAAAACACGGATTCTTTCTTGACACATCCTTGACACTATCATCACATCATGTAACTTTCCCTTGACCTGTGAAAAACATTTCAAAAACTTGGGATGAGCATAAAAAGCTCAGTAAGGGTTATAAAAATATGGAAAGGAAACATGAGTTCATATATACATAAGAATGAAATCATACTTTACCCATAAAACATAGGAACTTTAACATACCTCATCAAACCATGAATAAAACATAGAAATCATAAGACATAAAGGTAACTTGAGTCATTCATAACATTCTTACGTAGGGAGTAACCCTCTTGGTTACGTTTGGAATACCCATCACAGTATATTCCCTAAATCTCTTCGGAGAAACCTTAACGTTTCACTCCTTCGCGTTACCCAATGCATTGGAGAGCTATATCGGGCTCACCCTCCCTTAGTTTGTCACGGAACCACCCGTCTTTATAACAATGCCCAAGAACCATAACATAATCTTATCACATAAAACATGCATAAAGGAAACATAACATTTCTACCTTTCAATAACAAGATATCAATACAACACATTGATATAAATACATTATGAGAACCATTTTCAATACCAAAATAAAAGAAAAGTAAAACATGGTATTTATTTTTCTTTTAAAAAGAAGGTATGGCTTGTAGAGGAATCCTAAACTCAAAGAATGGTCACGGCGGCGGAGAAGTCGTTGTCGCCGCATACGTACGACAAAAACATTCCCTTTTGTCGTTTAGTAAAACGCTTCGTATAAAAATATTCCTTTTGGATAAACGTAAAAGTAAAAGGATTTTATACACCGTATAAAATAAATTTGTGTATAAAACAAAATATGCCTCAATGAAAGGAGATTGAGATGAAGTCCCATACAAAGACGGTATCCTTGGATTAAGGATAAATCACTTACATAACTATGTGTGACAAACTAATACATGAAATATAAGTGGGTATTAAGTGTAAAACAATCAGAGGACATTCACACATAATCACAGAACGACATATTCAAGGTGTACAATTTTATCCCAAAGAATTGAAATTGGGTTAAGAAGTCCCCTTGCAATAATTAGACAGCCTAACGACGTCACTTCAAAATTCAGAAAAAGAGTTGATGAGAGATAAAAAGGGTATCTCATCACTTGGACATAAAATTTACATCAATAAGGATATAGAAGAACATATCCCAAAATAATATTATGTGAATTAAAAGACATAACAAAATAAGTCTTTTAAAAAGAGGAGGGTGAAAGGTTCCCTTAACGACATGGTTATCTTTCAAAACATACGCCCCGTGAAAGAAGGACAATACAAAATTGATGTAAATACTCATAAATGAAAGAATATTACACAATGAGTAAAATAATGGTCAGTACATACACCAATAAAAGGAAATTGTGGCAAATTTAGCATAAATCTCACGGGAATAAAAGTGAGATGAAAAATCCCTTACGAAAACTCGGCAGCCTAACGACGCCACTTAAAACTTCAAAAAATGGATTGATGAGATCAAATAGGGTATCTCATCACATTACAATAAAATTTATAGCAATAGGAATATAAAAGAACATCCCCCATCATAACAAAGAGGAGCTTAAAAGAAGTGACATAAAGGAGAGTACTTAAAGAGAAAGAGAGAGGTTAGATCTCTTACGAAAATTCGGCAGCCTAACGGCGCCACTCAAAACTTCTAAAATGGATTGATGAGAGAGAATAGGGTCTCTCATCATATGAACATAAAAATTACAGTAAGAGTAATATAAAATAACATCCCAATAACAAGAAATATGAGCTTATAAGGAATGACATAGAAGAGTGTACTTAAAAAGAAATAGAGGAGTAGGATCCCTTACCTCGGGTCTGACTTGACTCGATCGTTCTTTAACGTCCTGAATAATAAACTTGAGTTAATTTCCACTTTATTAAGAACCTTTTACTAGTTCATTATTCTGTTTAGATCACTTATTGCCATGTTATAAACATTATTTAATCATTTAAGTTAATAATGTTTGTTTTGTCGATATTTGGTTCTTAAGTCGAAAGTGGACTTCTTACAATTACATGTTGTTTGTGTGGTCAAATGTTCATTATATACAGAATTATATTCATGATTTAGATATCATATATATCATATATATCCATAATATACATGTATTTATAATATTACATAATCATTTATAGGTAAGAAATGAAATGCACCGTTCATGGAGACGGTAAGCCATACGTACGCATGAACGCTACTTTCATTTCTATGTCATATTAGTGGAATTAAAACTAAATGAGAGGTATGTATATTTTAATTACAGAATTATATTAATCAGTTATATGTATCATTAATCATATATATCCATTATATACATGTACTTATAATAGTACATTACATTTGGGGATAAGAAATAAAATGCACCGTTCATGGAGATGGTAAGCTGTACGTACGCATGAACTCTACTTTCATTTCTATTTCATATTTTTATGGAATGTAATAATATTTATATAGAGGTATATTATAATTACAGTATAACATCATATATAATAACTTTAAATCCATCCTTTATACGTCCCACATATGGCATTAACGAATCACATCACTTTGAGGGGGCGGTAGTCCGCACTTCCTTAAATGAAGATATCGCGTTTACCCACAATGGAAACCATAAAGGTATGCAAAAAATGAAAAATACATAAGTTTAAGGAAAAAATAAACATATTATATATCATATATAAATATAGTGTAATCTTAATGGCCACCTTTTAAGGTGTTAAAAGAATGTTGAACAATCATCGTTTCGGGAGGCCGAAATTCGCCATCCACGGAAACAGTATGTTCTTTAACCATTAGATGTAGTTGTGTGAAAGTGTAGCTCTAATACTTATTATAAAAACATCCTAGTATATTTATGATACTGTATTTGTTACAAAAGAAATTAATTAAAAGAGTTTAGGGGGTTGTAGAAGCAAAATAAAACAAAAGGACTCAAGTGAAGACATTACCTTAAAATCGGGTAACTCCCTTTGGTTTGAGCTCAAAGGCTTCCTTGGGAAGACTTCTGCCCAAAGTGAGGCTTCAAGGAGTAATATAGGGAAGTGTAGAGATAAAATGGTCAGAGGTTGGCCGAGCCAAAGGCTTTGGGAGTGTGGGTAAGGAGGTAGAGGTGGGGGACTTTTATAAGAGGAGAGGAGGGGCACTCTTGGAAGGTAAAGAAAAGTCACTTTATTTTAAAATGGTATTCGGATTTAAGAGGTATCACATTGATGTGTTTCGAGGATAAGGTGATAAGGGTTCGAAATCCACTCATCCAATAGGTTTTGGACATGTTTAGGGCTTAGATATTACATTATGTTTCCATTTTATTTAAAATGTTAAATAATGAGGTCATCGCTGCATCATCATGATGTCATAAATAATTTAATTTATTTAATGTCTAAAAATTATAAATAAAATACTATGATGTAGAAAATATTTTTAGCTTTCCAATTAATATTTATAGTCAAAAATCCGATTTGTATAACCCCATGTAAAAATTGTTTTAGTAAAACATTTCATGTTTGTCTCATTTTTACTTTAACTTTAAATAAAAAGATATTAATGTCATTTTCCAACCAAAGTGGCTTCATGGGGTCCCCAAGTTTACCCATGGGTTGTCTTGGTCGTCCATGACACATCCAATGAAGTTAGGACATGTGTCAAGTTCATTTCATATTATTAAAACATTATTTTTACCTTAAACTACACTAATTACCTCTAATCGTGATTAAAAACTTAATAAGTTACTATTCACCAAAAAATTATTTTTATCCCATTGAACCACATTTTACTTCTTAATTACAACCATGTATGTCGGATTTTTGAAATTAAAAACACAAATATGGCAAAATTTTATTTAAACGGAAAAATCAGTTTTTATAAGTACCCTTTAGTGGTTTCACTATTCATCAAAAATTGAAGTTTTTCAAAAAAATCCCAAATATTCACCCTAAGCTATATTTGATATTATGAATTCAAAAATGAAGTCTATTTTACAAAATTAAAATCATATAAGTCACATTAATTAATTTAAAAATCAATTCCCGCTGTTAGAGCAAATAGCGTGTTTTTATGAAACAATATGTATCAAAAGATTGACACTAGTTTAAGTCTTATTTCAAAGTGAAATTAATTCCAACGACCAATATTGGATTTAATGGTAAAAATATATTATAATTTCACTTTAAAACCAATTCAAAAGATAATCTAATCATATAAATAAATTATATTAAAAAGGGGTTTTGAATTAAAATACAACATTTTACACTATTCATTAAAAAATGAACTTTATCAGAAAGATACCAAAAATTTACACAAAGTAAATTTTGATGTCCCAATTCTTAATAAGAGATTTATTTGGTCCAAAAGGATGTATAAGAGTGAACAAAACTATATTTAATAACGGTTCTCCATCAAAAGGCGATAAGTGAACCTTTAGTGAAAATTATGGCATATATGCCTAAAATTGAATTCTTTTCGTATTTTATGCCTTTATCTTTTATTGGATAAATTTAAAAACATTTAAAAACATATATAATCATATTTTAGTTATTTCTATCCATTCCCGCCAATACAACGGCTTCATGTTAACTACCATTTAAAATAATGTTATTTTATTATTAGAGTGCAATGTAAGATTCTCAAGAAACTTGTTGTTGCGTGTTGGGTACGCCATCAAACATAGCGTCCTCTTTAAAGTCATATTAATATTTTATTCACAAATATGGATAAATATGAAAATGTCATATTCTTTATTTACCTGGGGTGTTACATCCTTCCCCCCTTTTGGGAATTGCATCCTCGCAATTTTTAAAATTGAACTTGGAAACATCCTTGAAAGTCCCACATCGGAACAAGAGTCGGTAAAACAATCACTTTAAAATAAAGGAAGATAAGTACAGAGGTCACCCGAGTTAACCCATATGTAGAAAAACATGGACATGGAAGAAAAAGCAAAGGGTCATGTTCTTGAGGGAGAGTGATAGTAAACATGTCTAGGAGAAAGTTAACCATAAGAAAATCACAAACTTGTGATGGGTTAAACTGTATTTGATTCCCCAGTAGGAAAATTTAATAGACAAATTTTTTGTTTTAAGTTACTTTTTATTGAGGAATTTATTCATAAGGAAACATAATCACTTATCATGTTGAATTTCAACTTTTACTATATTCCTTAATCAAACTCATATTTTTTTTTCCAAAAGACGAGTATTTAGGGAGACATGTTCGCATTAAGAGTACTATAATCAACTTCTAGAGAATCACCTAATCCACCAAAGAGAAATATATACATCCCATGTCTTTAGGCTTTAACAAAAACCAAAACCAAAAAATTTAGTACAAGGTCAGATAATCCAGAAAAGGATAACCAATTAAAAAGAAAATCTATTCTTAATCTCCAAAATTTGTCCAACAAAACCCAAAGTTCAACGAGGACCATCCGATAAACAATTTGTCCATAAAATTCTTCAAAGTAAACCAATATAATATTGAAACCCAAATATTTTAATGATTTAGTCACATAGTCTTCCAAGTTAAATCGTAACATTTATCTCCAAACAACATTAGTTGCTCCTAAAGTCTCGTATTGAAAAGTAATTAACCTAATCACATATCCTCCATGATAGGTTAATCATTTTCATAAATAACCCAAAATCAACTTACTCTTAATTCATAAAATCATATAACTAAAAAGAATAAGTAAAACTAACCAGGGACTTCATGTAGTCCAGTGGTAGGCAAATAAATACCAGTCACACTTTGGTTGTGGGTTTGATTCCCGCAGCTTTGTCCGACGTGACAGGTTGTCACACGGTCTGCATGTTTTCCTTTTTCCAAAACTATATAATTCTTAAATCATTCCCCAAAAATAGATAAAATCATCAAAAATGATCATAACATATTTTAACCTCAAGTTTATCTCATGCCTTTCATTTTCCAGCATATCATATAATAACCCATAATTACCTCAAAAGTAAGGATCATATAAACTCTAATGGTTACCTTTATAATTATTACCTGAACTTCCACATCGATTGGTCATCTCGTACATGATTCATTACAGAACATACCAAGGTTCAATTGGTTGATCATGACTCCTTGATATTTGGTTTAGAACAACCACGAGTTTCCTCATTGAATCCTCCATTTTATCTAGTATCTTAATCAGAGAACCACCATAGTTTCCTTTAAACCTGTTGTCTCTTTGGTGCCTGCTAGATCCATCCATTCACTATAAACAGAAATGTCAGTGTGAGTATATCAACAAAACCATCATGTACTAATGTGTAAGGTAAACACTAAGATATACTTAATCATTCACTTTATCTAAAACTAGGACTCTTTCTGAAATCCTAACCATTATGGTAATGTCACTTATGCTTAATGAATACCCTAACCTCTAAAGTTATCTAAACCAACCTCTGATACCAACTATAAGGACCCAGCCTTAAACCTTACTTAATCTTGAGTTATTACATGATTACACATTGAAGATCTTTTTAGGTTTAGAGTTTTAGAGAATTAGATCATGAAACTTGCATTACATTCCACATTTAAACAAAGTGGTTACATAAAAGACAATATTCATTCTTCCCATCAACGGAAACATATTTAAAATAAAACATGGATTCTTTCTTGACACATCCTTGAAACTATCATCACATCATGTACCTTTCCCTTGACCTGTGAAAAACATTTCAAAAACTTGGGATGAGCATAAAAAGCTCAGTAAGGGTTATAAAAATATGGAAAGGAAACATGAGTTCATATATACATAAGAATGAAATCATACTTTACCCATAAAACATAGGCACTTTAACATACCTCATCAAACCATGAATAAAACATAGAAATCATAAGACATAAAGGTAACTTGAGGCATTCATAACATTCTTACGTAGGGAGTAACCCTCTTGGTTACATTTGGAATACCCATCACAGTATATTCCCTAAATCTCTTCGGAGAAACCTCAACGTTTCACTCCTTTGCGTTACCCAATGCATTGGTGAGCTATATCGGGCTCACCCGCCCTTAGTTTATCACGGAACCACCCGTCTTTATAACAATGCCCAAGAACCATAACATAATCTTATCACATAAAACATGCATAAAGGAAACATAACATTTCCACCTTTCAATAACAAGATATCAATACAACACATTGATATAAATACATTATGAGAACCATTTTCAATACCAAAATAAAATAAAAGTAAAACATGGTATTTATTTTTCTTTTAAAAAGAAGGTATGGCTTGTAGAGGAAGCCGAAACTCAAATAATGGTCACGGCGGCGGAGAAGTCATTGTCGCCGCATACGTACGATAAAAACATTCCCTTTTTTCGTTTAGTAAAACGCTTCGTATAAAAAGATTCCTTTTGGATAAACGTAAAAGTCAAATGGGTTTATACACCGTATAAAATAAAGTTGTGTATAAAACAAAATATGCCTCAATTAAAGGAGATTGAGATGAAGTCCCATACAAAGACAGTATCCTTGGATTAAGGATAAATCACTTACATAACTATGTGTGACAAACCGATACACGAAATATAAGTGGGTATTAAGTGTGAAACAATCAGAGGAAATTCACACATAATCATATAATGACATATTCAAGGTGTACAATTTTATCGCAAAGAATCGAAATTGGGTTAAGAAGTTCCCTTGCAATAATTAGACAGCCTAACGGCGTCACTTCAAAATTCAGAAAAAGAGTTGATGAGAGATAAAAAGGGTATCTCATCACTTGGACATAAAATTTACATCAATAAGGATATAGAAGAACATATCCCAAAATAATATTATGTGAATTAAAATAGATAACAAAATAAGTCTTTTAAAAAGAGTAGGGTGAAAGGTTCCCTTACCGACATGGGTATCTTTCGAAACATACGCCCCGTGAAAGAAGGACAATAAAACATTGATGTAAATACTCATAAATGAAAGAATATTACACAATGAGTAAAATAATGGTCAGTACATACACCACTCAAAGGAAATTGTGGAAAATGTAGCATAAATCTCACGGGAATAAAAGTGAGATGAAAAACCCCTTACGAAAACTCAGCAGCCTAACGACGCCACTTAAAACTTCCAAAAATGGATTGATGAGATCAAATAGGGTATCTCATCACATTAAAATAAAAGGTACAGAAAGAGTAATATAAAATAACATCCCCCATCATAACAAAGAGGAGCGTAAAAGAAGTGACATAAAGGAGAGTACTTAAAGAGAAAGAGAGAGGTTAGATCTCTTACGAAAATTCGGCAGCCTAACAGCGCCACTCAAAACTTCCAAAATGGATTGATGAGAGAGAATAGGGTCTCTAATCATATGAAAATAAATATTACAGTAAGATTAATATAAAATAACATCCTAATAACAAGAAATATGAGCTTATAAGTAATGACAAAAAAGAGTGTACTTAAAAAGAAAGAGAGGAGTAGGATCCCTTACCTCGGGTCCGACTTGACTCGATCGTTCTTTAACATCCTGAATAATAAACTTGAGTTAATTTACACTTTATTAAGAACCTTTTTCTAGTTAATTATTCCTTTTATATCACTTATTTCCATGTTATAAACATTATGTAATCATTTAAGTTAATAATGTTTGTTTTGTTGATATTTGGTTCTTAAGTCGAAAGTGAACTTCTTACAATTACATGTTGTTCGTGTGGTCAAATGTTCATTATATCCAGAATTATATTCATGAGTTGGATATCATATATATCATATATATCCAGAATATACATGTATTTATAATATTACATAATCATTTAGAGGTAAGAAATGAAATGCACCGTTCATGGAGACGGTAAGCCGTACGTACCCATGAACGCTACTTTCATTTCTATGAAATATTAATGGAATTAAAACTAAATGAGAGGTATGTATATTTTAATTACAGAATTATATTCATCATTTATATGTATCATTAATCATATATATCCATTATATACATGTACTTATAATAGTACATTACATTTGGGGATAAGAAATGAAATGCACCGTTCATGGAGACGGTAAGCTGTACGTACGCATGAACGCTACTTTCATTTCTATTTCATATTTTTATGGAATGGAATAATAATGATATAGAGTTATATTATAATTCCAGTATAAAATCATATATAATAACTTTAAATCCATCCTTTATACGTCCCACATATGGCATTAACGAATCACATCACTTTGAGGGGGCGGTAGTCCGCACTTCCTTAAATGAAGATATCGCGTTTACCCACAATGGAAACCATAAAGGTATGCCCAAAATGAAAAATACAGAAGCTTAAGGAAAACATAAACATATTATATATCATATATAAATATAGTGTCATCTTAATGGCCACCTTTGAAGGTGTTAAAATAATGTTGAACAATCATCGTTTCGGGAGACCGAAATTCGCCATCCACGGAAACAGTATGTTCTTTAACCATTAGATGTAGTTGTGTGAAAGTGTAGCTCGAATCTTTCTTATAACAAAATCCTATTATATTGATGATACTGTAGTTGTTACAAAAGAAATTAATAAAAAGAGTTTAGGGGGTTGGAGAAGCAAAATAAAACAAAAGGACTCAAGTGAAGACATTACCTTAAAATCGGGTAACTCCCTTTGGTTTGAGCTCAAAGGCTTCTTTGGGAAGAATTATGCCCAACGTGAGACTTCAAGGAGTAAGAGAGGGAAGTGGAGAGACAAAATGGGCAGATTTTGGACGAGACAAAGGCTTTGGGAGTGTGGGTAAGGAGGTAGAGGTGGGGGCCTTTTATAAGAGGAGAGGAGGGGCATTTTTGGAAGGTAAAGAAAAGTCACTTTATTTTAAAATGGTATTCAGATTTAAGAGGTCCCACATTGATGTATTTCGAGGATAAGGTGATAAGGGTTCTAAATCCACTCATCCAATAGGTTTTGGACATGTGTAGGTCTTAGATATTACATTATCTTTCCATTTTATTTAAAACGTTAAATAATGAGGTCATCGCTGCATCGTCATGATGTCATAAATAATTTAATTTATTTAATGTCTAAAAATTATAAAAAAAATACTATGATGTAGGAAATCGTTTTATCTTTCCAATGAATATTTATAGTCAAAAATATGATTTTTATGACCCCATGTAAAAATTGTTTTAGTAAAACATTTCATGTTGTCTCATTTTTACTTTAACTTTAAATAAAAAGATATTAATGTCATTTTCCAACCAAAGTGGCTTCATGGGGTCCCCAAATTGACCCATGGGTTGTCTTGGTCTTCCATGACACATCCAATGAGGTTAGTACATGTGTAAAGTTCATTTCATATTATTAAAACATTATTTTTACCTTAAACTACACTAATTACCTCTAATCGCGATTAAAAACTTAATAAGTTACTATTCACCAAAAAATTATTTTTATCCCATTGAACCACATTTTACTTCTTAATGAAAACCATGTATGTCGGATTTTTGAAATTCAAAACACAAATATGGAAAAATTTCATTTAAATGGAAAAATCAGTTTTTATAAGTACCACTTAGTGGTTTCACTATTCATCAAAAATTGAAGTTTTTCAGAAAAATCCCAAAAATTCACCCTAAGCTATATTTGATATTCCGAATTCAAAAATGAAGTCTATTTTACAAAATTCAAATCATATAAGTCACATTAATTAATTTAATAATTAATTCCCACTGTCAGAGCAAATAACGTGTTTTTATGAAACAATATGTATCAAAAGATTGACACTAGTTTAAGTCTGATTTCAAAGTGAAATTAATTCCAACGACCACTATTGGATTTAATGGTAAAAATATATTATAATTTCACTTTAAAACCAATTCAAAATATAATCTAATCATATAAATAAATTAGATTAAAAAGAGGTTTTGAATTAAAATACAACATTTTACACTATTCATTAAAAAATGAACTTTATCAGAAAGATACCAAAAAATTACACGAAGTAAGTTCTGATGTCCCAATTATTAAGAAGAGTTTTATTTGGTCCAAAAGGATTTATAATAGTGAACAAAACTATATTTAATGACGGTTCTCCATCAAAAGGCGATAAGTGAACCTTTAGTGAAAACTAGGGCATATACGCCTAAAATTGAATTCTTTCCGTATTTTATGCCTTTATCGTTTATTGGATAAATGTAAAAACATTTAAAAACATATATAATCATATTTTAGTTATTTCTATCCATTCCCGCCAATACAACAGCTTCATGTTAACTACCATTTAAAATAATATTATTTTATTATTAGAGTGCAATGTAAGATTCCCAAGAAACTCGTTGTTGCGTGTTGGGTACGCCATCGAGCATAGCGTCCCCTTTAAAGTCATATTAATATTTTATTCACAAATATGGATAAATATGAAAATTTCATATTCTTTATTTACCTGGGGTGTTACAAATGTATTGTTGGTAAACGTATCACGTTCCTGAGAAACATGAAATCTAATCATTAATAGTTTTATTCAATTTAATTCAGTATTTATTTTCTATCATATGTTGACTATAAAAGTTTACATGGATGTATTTCATTATCATTTTACAGATTGAACGACATGTGTTTTTAGTTTCTTACCTTCCCATATTTATTTTTCTATTACTAGTTATTTAAATGGAATGTTTTTTCAGTTATTTACCTTTCAATATTTATTATGCACTTCCTTATTTTTTTATTCATTACATGGAATTTGTGTTCAAATATTTACATTTAAATAATGATTATGCTCATTGATTTATAGTTAATTATGGTGTGCATACCTTACTAATCATTTGATCTCACCTTTAATAAGTTTTATTTTCCCACGATTCCCTTAATTGTGTTATGTATGACATTAAAGGGTAATCTATTTGGAATAATGTAGATATCCACTAATGAATTTTGTAATTTTTATATTCATTTATAATAAAAAACTCATGTATGTATCTAGTTTACCAAGACTACTAAAAAATTTATTCCTTTAGATTGTGATTTTACTGAATCTTATTCCAATACAATGGTATAAGGCACCAACTCTGGGATTTACAAGGTTGGGTCACTAAAATAATAGTCTAGTAGTCTTGGTAACCCATTTATATACAAGATTACAATTTTTATATTTGAGAACATAAATTACTACATAATTTTATTTTAGGAATATAACTATTCCATATATAATATCCTTCAATATATTCCATATTACACTACCTAGAATCCCAGGTAAAGGAAAAAAATAATTGTGAACTCAAATGTGCATTAAGTGTTATGTACAATGTTTGATATCATGATTCTATAATAAAATATCAATAGATAATGAAAAATAACTAATCACAAATTCCACCTACATAACGGGATTCAAAATTATCAGAATGGAAGGGTAAATAACTGATGACACATGGCATTTAACTAATTGTAAAGGGAATAATCAATATAGAAAAAGCAAATAACTGAGCACACATAACATTTATTCAATAAGTTCAAAATGAAATACACCCGAGGATAATATTATACTGAAAATTTCATGGATAATAATAACTAAAATCTTAATGAGGGAAATTATTAATTTTTGTTCATTAGTTCTCTAGAACATGATACGTCTATCATCAAGAAATTTCACAAGATGGTTTGATCAGCAAGTTAAAATACATTTAACAGTAGCTTACCAGATTTTTATCATGAAACCTACTAATATATCTATGTGATATATAATTTTGGTACCTATCCAGCACATCATATACAAATCATTCCTCAAATATCAATTAATTTATTTAATTCATTAATCAACTTCCCTTGACATCAATTACCCATACTGATTAAATGATACATATTTATCAATATTTCCCCAATCAAACAAATAACATTCAAATTAAAACACCTTATATAGAATAAATATAAATTTTAATAAATAATAATATCTATGATAAATAATATGGAAATTTACCAGAAATTCAATACGTAATGATCACTGGGAAGCGAATATTAAAAGGGCACATTAATCACTAAAAAATTAAATAAGAAACTGAATGTCAACAATATCCTCAGTAGAAATAACCATAAAAAATACAAAGGAAAAATAAGGATGGTATCCAAAAAGTCCCATTTGAGTAATAATAAATGATAATTGTAATTAATGAATAAAAATATGATGAAAATTTAATTGAAAATATTCTTTTAGAAAATTTCAGTTTAAATTTGAAAAAAATTTATGGAATAATTTTCTTTGAAATTAACTTCTAAAATCATAATCCTTAAAAATATTCTAATAAACAGGAAATAGAATATTAAAAGAAATTCTGATCATAAAAATTGGAAATTATGTATAACTCATGAATGTAAAAAAATAAGACATTCCATTTGATCTGTAGAAATGTTAGTAAAGTTCCTTGTATAGAAAATGATATGACGATTCTTTTTACAATTCTGGTATAATCCATGATAGCATTGTCTTGATAATAGAAAAAAATTACATCAATTTTTTTATATAAATTATTAGTGAAAGTTAATGTTTTAAATAAAATTGAAATGGTTTTAAATAAATTGAATTTATTTTATAAAACATAATTTTTGATGGAAAAAGATTGCGGACCGAAGTAAAAATTGATGTCATATTTTCATAAAAACATTTTTCTAAAAGAATTTGAGTACCAAGGATTTGAATAATTTCACTATTACTTAATGGGTTAATTTTTAACCATATTAGAAGAAAATTAATGTGTTTATTAGTATTTTTTTTTTGTAATTTAATTCAACTAATATTCGGGAATAAACAATCACAATGACAATGATATTGTAAAATAAACAATAAAATTGATCATAATGTTTAAGTTATAATTAATAAATTAATATATTATGTGTTTCAAAAAAAAAATAAATATAAAAACATAAAAACATAAAATAATATATTAAAAATTAATTATACCTATAGTCTTATAATGATATAACCAATTAAATAGATGTATTACCCAACGAACATAAATTGAGTTATGACATTATTTTATATATGGTATCTTTCAATTAAAATCTCCATAGATGAAATAATTAGATTTGTAACTTAAAATACCATAAATAATGGTTTATTTATGATATTACATGTTAAAGGGGTGGTATATACACCATATAAAAGGAATTAGGTTCATAATAATAAAATATTCCACAATGAAATGAAATTGAAAATAAATCCCTTACCATATGCTTCATTTTAGTCGAACATGATATAAACTCATATATAGTGGTTTTAAAAACAAAATTAACTTTTTGAGTAACTATATTAATATTTATGATATCATATATGATCCTTTTATAACATATTATTTCCCTTTCGATAACAAACATTCAGTATTTTTATTATTTTGAGTATTAATTATGTTGTTTTCTCTTGTCTATTTTATTTTGATTGTTTTAGGTATTGAAAATTTTATATAATTCAATTATATACTGAATAAAAATAATAAAAAAATAAATTAATTTTTCATAAATTTTACTTTTAATTCTAATTATGAATGATGATTATGAAAAATTAAGTACGTTATGATCATGGAGATTATAGGTCACACCTACACAAGAGTAACACATCCACTTTAAATGATGATTTTTGAAATGAGGATAGTAATATTTTAAATTTAAAAAATGATAATAATATTATGTAAACTATATTATATAATTTTATATATCATCCATGTGGTCTGGCTGTGAAAAAAGATCCACAATGCTTTAAGAAGGTGATAATAAACACTTACACAAATGATGTTACCATCTTAACATGAGGGAAATGGAATGAAAGAAAATGATATAATTAATCTTCATAAAATTAAAATTATATTTTTAATATCATAATTATTTCACTTATATAACATATAATTTTTAATATTTTCATTATCACCTTCAATGGGAAACGTTCGTGAATGATGAATTTGATCACTTCACAAGGCGGTAGTCTGACATAAACAAGAGGGACATTGTCATATCTCATATGGAATGGAAATTAAAAATATATATATTTGATATATTGATTTATTAGGTATTAATATGTTATAAATATATTATATATTCTTTATATCCATCATCATACCCCCACATTAATAGGAGGAAATGAAAAATTGAATGACAATGGATTGTGAGGTGGTAATTTGGCCTACAAATGAATGATTATTTTGTTACCCATTTGATGGATGTGGAAATAGATTTATGTAATTACATATTTATAAAAATATCCAATTATATGGAAGATATTTAGGTTGTAATTTCATCTTGTTTTAATAAAAATTGGATGAGGTTAAGAATGAAGTAAAAAAATACATTTGTTGAAGATCATTACCTATTTATCAGTTAACCTCTATAGTTACACAAAAAACATGGAATTGGTTTATTTATGAATAAATGGGATTATAGGATAATGGTTGGAATTTTTTGAAGTTAGTTTGTATTTTTTTGATAAAATTGTATTTAGAGTTGTATACAAGTCAGGGGAGTGAGTGACCTTTTATTATTTTAGAGGAGTTGCATTCTTTTAAACAGTGAAAATTATTATCTATTTTGAATTATCAATTGACTCACGTGTCTCCAAAAATGAATAATTATTAATGTTAGGGTTTATTATATAGAAAAAATGCTCTTAAAAATATAAAAATACATTTTTTCATATTATTCCTCTGCCTTTTGGTTTACATAATTGACTCCTTTTTGTTTTTACTATGATAACTAGTATATTTTTATTCAACTATGTAATTTATCATTTAATAATAATAATAATTGATAATTACTAAAAAATTTGAACATAATTATTATTAATATTAAATCAAATATATAAATTAAAAATCTTATGACAGTGTAAAAATAGTATTTATACAAACACGTGTAATGCGCAAAATCATGATTTGACGTTAATCATGATAATAAATTGTAGATTTTTTTAATTAATAATTATGTTATAAAATGAATTTTAGATGATTATAAAATATATATTATTATTATCAAATATATAGATTTTTTTCAAATTATACTCACAGATGTTTCTGAATTTTATTTAAAATTCATCCAATAAAATCTATGAGAAAGTGAGTGTTTAATATAAAAGAGATCAAACATTTACAAAGTTTTTATATTAACATTCATTATGAAAGTGATTAAAATGATATATATTGGATTAATAGATTTATAATTTAACTAATTGTACTTAAAAATCATTATAAATTTGATTTAACAATATAATTTATTTAAATGAAATGAATTTATCAACTAAAAATCTATATTTTTAACTATTCATCAATAAATAAAATATTTCAAAAAAATCTAAAAAATTCACCAGAATATAATTCATATATTATTATTTTAATTTTTCTTTTATTTTTTATTATAATTTTTTTGTAAAATTGTTAAAATTTAATTTTAACTTCTATACACAATGTGTTACTAATCCGTATTTTAGAAAAACATACAATTTTTTCGAAAACATTTTTTTAATTGATAATTATTTTTTTAATAATAAATAGATAATTAATAATAGTCAATTAATTTTATATTTTCATATGTTTTTAAATCTTTTCCCTTCCATGAATTCTATTTTCAATGTGATAACTATCATATTAAATTTTAATATTAATAGTAATTTTTTTTTGGTAAAACATGATCTTACAGGCAATGAAATCTATAAATGAAACTTCTTATTACATAAATTGAAATATAGAATCAGTGTCCCATGTAATGAAATATATATTAGATATATAATATATTTAGAAATAAATATATTTCAATGTATTGAGATGTTATATTCCCTTCAATGCTTGGGGTTGCGTGTCACATACGCTATTTAATAAAGTGTTATTATTTTATTATTTTTTGGTATTACATTATCCATACCCTAAATAAATTATTTCCTCACAATTTAAGTATGATAATGGTAATAAATGGTTTTATATTTGAAAATACATTAATCTTAATCCCTCGTCATGAATTATTTTGATAAAATATACTTTTAATAAGAGATAATGGGAAGTAAAAAATGTGATTTAGAATAATGTATAACTATTCTTCATTATTAATGACCAATGGTGAAAAATGAAGATATATACTCAGATGAAATTAAAAAACAATTATAGATAATGATAAGGGTCATTGATTAAAATAATGCGACTGACCTATGGAATGACATCGGGATAAAAAACATAAATCTGAAATGATTTAATTTACACTTTAATTCACTGGATATGGATTTAATATCATAATTTTTTTTCATGATCCTTTTCCAAAATATGAATAATTTATTTATTTTCTATAAATATAAGGAAATATAATTGACACATTTCTATTTCATATGTTAATTTGATCCTTTTATTATTATTTGATCAATTTCTAATTCATCCCTTACTCTACAAAATGAATGTCCACAAAAGGATATTTATGCACGAATCAATAAAATTCACATATATCATATCCTATGTTCCAAAGAAAAAATTATTTACTTATTCCACAAACTATTTACCAAAAAACAATATTATTAGATAAAGTTATCCAATATAATACATTTATCTCTACTCATCAAAAGTAACACCACTCGTTCATAATTATTATTTAATTTAATCTTTTGAACTAAATGAAATAACATATTAATTGGGACATCATTTAGGCCAGTGGTAGGTGAAAGAACCTTATCATCCATTGGTAGGGGGTTCAATCCTCAATAGCATTCTAGATGTCATGGGTTTCCACCTATCATAGAAGTTGTCCATTTTATAAAAAATATTAGAATAAATCGTATAACATTTCCTAAAAATATATGATGGACATCCTTGAAATAAAATTATTAATTAAATAACTTTTTTACAAACGTTTTCAATAAAACTTATTTTTCTAAAAGGTATAATAATTTAATTTGACTATTATTATAATTTCATTAACTATAAAATTAACCCAAAATTTTATCATACCTTAAGTCATGTTTCTATACAATTTAAAGGCATCATTTGTAACACCCCAAGAATTCATAAGGTGTTATTTCTTCAAAATAATTCAATAACTTGCACTACACGCAACACCGAGTTCAATTGCACCATGACTTAACAAAAATTCATTAAAAAGAGGTTATGAATAGTATTAACTAATTTTAAACTTTATATAATCCTTATAATTTTTCCATATTATGAGTATCTTAGACATAATGCAAGAACAAATTCATTTTCAGTATTGCACTTTTATCAACTTTTAATAGTGATCCCTTTTTAAATACAATATTTTAAACTTTTTGACTAAATGGGGACATCAAAAATTTAAAATGAAACATCCCAAGCTTCCACGGTAAGCTTTCTTTGAATAATACAGTAGCGTGTGTTGTACGCAACCTTGAGTTTTAACACACACCACAACCAATCAAACTAGCCGTTATGAATAGTAATACCTACATTTTGAAATTATATATATTTTATATTTTAAAATGGACTTCATTTTTGGATTCGGAATATCGAATTTATCCTAAGGTGAAATTTTGGTACTTTTCGGATAACTTTCATATTTTGATGAATAGTGAAAATTACTAAATTTTAATTAAAAACAACTTTTTAATCAAAATAATTAATAGTGATAAATTATGAATTTTAGTAGTTTTAAAGTATATTTAGAATATATTTTTACCATTTAATATAATGTTGGTCATTGGACATAATTTTACAATTAAACCGAACATAAACAAGTGTCAATCTTTTGATAGTTATTATCTCTTAAAAACACGCTTTTTGTTTTGACAGCGGAAATTAATTTTAAATTAATTTATGCCACTTATGTGTTTTGAATTTAGGAAAATGGATTCCATATTTGGAATCAGGATGTTCAAATTGTGTAAATATGTAACTTTTATTTTTAGACATTTTGAATAATTACTGCGGTAAATATTTTATTTACCATGGTTAAGGGTAAATCCGGTAAATAAGGGTTAAAAAAATAATATTATAATAATACTAAATTACCCTAAAACGTGTCTTAACCCTATTGGTTGATACATGGTCGACCATGGACATCTTTGGGTCTATTTTGGGACCCCATGGATCC
Source organism: Viscum album (assembly GCA_963277665.1). Lineage (NCBI taxonomy): Eukaryota > Viridiplantae > Streptophyta > Magnoliopsida > Santalales > Viscaceae > Viscum > Viscum album. The sequence goes on from OY728127.1 coordinate 598,190,039, forward strand.
ACTTGTAAGTGATAATGACACTTTATTTTAATTAAGTTAAAATGAATACAAAAATGACACAAGCATATATCTTTTAGAAAAACAATTGTTACATAGGGTTATATATGTCGGATTTTAGATTATAAATATTCATTATAAATATAAAAAGATTTCCTACATAATTATATTTTATTTATAAATTTTAGACATTAAATAATTTATTTTATTTATGACACAATGATGATGCAGTAATTACTATAATAGTGAAAAATTAAAATAATTGATATTATAAATACCCAAATAAATATAATATGAAACTTTTAATGAATTAAACTAATTTTCTAGGATAATATGATATATTAGGATTGATTTAATTGACTTTGTTCGAAGTAATCAATCTCTTATGAGTTTCACAAAAATCAACTATTGAATAGTGTCAAAATTGACATAAAAGAGTTCTTAAAACAAATATTATATTATTAATTGATATTAAATTCCTAAAAATCTAAGGTTCGGCCAATAGACTTATATCATGATAGGTTCATCATTAATGGACCAATTGGGGGTCTATTGGATGTATTTAGTAAGTTTATTAACCATATTATATAAAAATACAAAGAGACATTGTAAAAGTGAAACTAATTAACTTAGAGTTAAAACTTAAAGATAAGGTTAATATAAGTACCCAAAACTGTCTAAATTCTATTGGTTTAGTTGTTTTCGACCCATACCCTCCTTAAACTTTTAATAATAAACTTTGGATCCATTATAAACCGAATATGAATTTATTATAAATTAATATTTCTAGCTTTTCCAAAGGTGCCCCTCCCCCCTCTTATAAAAGGGCACTCCTCCTTATCATTTATTCACACCTTAAAAGCCTTTTGGTTCGGACAAACTCTACCCAAATACTCTCCCAAATTCCCTCACTACAACATAGGGGCCTTAGTTTGATCAGAAAGCCAACCTAAGGAGCCCTTTTGATCAAATCAAAAGGAAGAACCCGAAGAAGAGGTAATGATTTCACCACCCTTTTCTAAGTTCATTTCTTCTTCCACTTCTTCTTCCTTTGTTGTTACCATTCTAAAATAATAAATCCAGTATCATATATATACTGTGATGTTATTATAAATATGGTACAACCATATTCAGTATTCTATCCACCCTTTGAATAACATGTCACCATACGTGCGTACGTACGGCTTACCGTCTCCACGTCGTGGTGTAATTGTTATTCAATATAATATTATTTGGATGGGTATAATAATGATGTGTAACTCCTGTAAATAATAAATATAACATGTTAATTATTCTGTATATATGATATACCATCCATTTATATATTATTTTAATATCAAAAGAATGATATTGTCGCTCGTGCGTACGTAAGGACTACCGTCTCCACGAACGCGATGAGATTCATTCTCCATCGTATCCATTCAAGTATAATTATCATTTGATGATTTAAAAAATTATGTTTAAGGACTTGATATCATTCTGGATATGAATAATATAAAACCTATCCTTTACAAACATGTCTTACGTAACAAAACATATAAAAGAAAACAAGTAAGTTAACACCTGAAACAACGATAATACTAAGATATTATTATAAAATCAATATTAAAAGATCATATATGATATCATATTAATGTATATGATTATTGTATAATTTAATAACAATTATTTCACCATTATACAGGAGGTTAACCTACCCCAACCAAGGAAAAGTACAAGGTAAGGTATTTTCTTATCTCACATTCAATTCCGTGAGATTTCCATTATTCGCCACTAAATTATTGAAAGTGGTGTATTGTGTACTGGCATTTGATATATATTATCATGATTATCTTTATATTCATGTTATTCTGTAAATCATTTGGTGGTTATTAAATTTTGGCCATACGACTCAGTTGATTAACGTGGTAAGGGGTTTTCATCTCACTCCTTATTCCCGTGAGATTCATGCCATATTGCCACCATTACCTTTTGTGTGGTGTATGTACTTCCCATAATTATATTCTTTGTGTAATACACTCTAATTCATGTGTATTTACATATTCATTGTATGATACCTCTTTCATGGGTTGTATGTTTTATAAATTACCAAATTGGTAAGGGTTATTTCACAATCTCTTCATTATCCGAGGTTGTTTATACGTAATAATTTACTGGGATCTCGTTATCATCCACATCCATGTTTCTTCAAAATGTATTTCAAAACATTTTTAATATTTAAAAGAATATGGTTTAAAGTCATTTATACCCTTGTTTGACTTTTTATAAGAGTTTTATAAAGGAATCTTTCCGTCTTTTTCCAAACAAGGTGCTTTTTAACCTTTTCGGAAAAATTAAGTTAAGAATGTTTTTTTAACTTATACGACAGGTGTGGTTATTCTCTGCCATTATTACACCTTTGAAGATTCCCTTACACGCTTATAAGGATATTTTCAAAATAAATGTTTTCTTTTATAAGTATGTGACTTTTAAATGATTTAAAAAAAAGAGATATTTCTCTCAAAAATATGAAAATCCAGTGCAAATGTATACGTATTTAACGCAAGCTTAAAAATGTTTTCAGAAAACCTGACTCTCGAGTGTGGTAGATAGGAAGGGATTGGGAGTGGACCCATCATGGCCTATAATTAGTCGAGCAGTCTCAGAATTAGTTATTTTGTTTTCAGAAGCTTGCATAATGATTTCATAAAAACACTGGAGTATTTTTTAGCAATTTTAAACGTAAGTATCTTCTAAAAAAATTGCATCGGTAGGTCTCATGAGACAAACTAGTGTATTGGAACAAGGCCTTGACAAAATCTTATTTGAAGTATTGGCACGAGGCCTTGTCTATGTGGTTATGATAGTCTGACATTATGCATTCCAACATTATGAAAGTAGTTATTGATTTTTTCATGTGATTATTCGATTAGTAGAATATCCATGTGAATAAGTAAATGGCATTATTTCATTTTATTTATGCCGTACCATGTTGAAAGTATATGTTTGAAAGGATTTTGTTTTAGTTATACATTGCCTTAAATGTTTATTCTTATTTATGAAATTTTCCGCTATATTGTTATCCTTACTGGGCATTTGAGCTCACCCCTTTTCTATGTTTTATTTTTCCCAGGAAGTGAAGAAGTAAATTATGAATGACCTGCAGGGATATTATGTGGGGATATGAGTGTGGATTATGGAGACATTATGTTGTTGTAGTAGTTTTTCATTTTATGATGTAATGTAAAACTTATGAATATATCTAGTGTTTCCAAGGCTACTAAACCAATCGGTCTTTCGAGATTTTATCTTTCTTGTGATCATGCCAATGTTATGTAATAATGCACCGACTCTGGGTAACTAGGGTCGGGGCGTTACAGTTGGTATCAGAGGAAGTTTAGTACAAAACTTGGAAGCTAGATTTAGATAAACTCTGATTAGAGCACGTAGACCTAAGATGAACTTTGAGGATTAGTATAGAAGAACTTTCTAGAATTTTGGTATTATAGAGATTTTGTGAGTTTTCCGAGCAATACATCCCTATCTGGATACGAGCAGGTAGAGGCGGCTCTGGCACAAATATACCTAGGGGTAAAACCCGAAAACACCGCTTTGAGCTAGACTCGAACGGGAACTGGTGCACGACAACGGTCCTTGCTGCACTCTTGGTTACGACACTCCCGGGGGATATGCTTAGGATAATTCTCATTTTCTTTACAAACCATTATGGAGGGTTTATGAGTATATACATCCTCAAAGGAGACATTTTTATGATTATGGATTATATCCATAAATAGTTCAATTTATGTTAAGTGTTTTATAAGTATGGGATTATGTATTTTGATTCATAAACTGATCTAGTGTATGCCATTGTTTAGAAATGGCGCCCAGTAGAAGGAATGAGAACTCCAAAAATGCACATGATACAAAGAGAAAGAGGGATCATATATTTCATGGTCTTAAGACAGAATTTATAAGAGAAATAGTCTCACATGTATTATCATCATATGAAGAAATAATATCATGTGTTTATAAGATAAGTAAAGAGTCTACTGAGTCCTATGGCTTTGAAGGGAAGCAAGAGAAGAAAAGGATGGAAGAGAGAAAGATGGATAAAGGGAAGAGGGAAAAGAAGAATTTTCCCATATGTGGTAACTGTGGAAAGAAACACCCTGGAACTTGCCTGAAAGGAATGGGAGTTTGTTATAAGTGTGGAGGAAAAGGGCACAAAGTACGTGACTGCAAGGGTAAGAAAATGGTTTTAAATGTATAATGCTTCATTTTCAAGGAGTTTGGACACTACGCAAACCTATGTCCCAGTCATCAGACTATGCCGCAAATGATTTTATTGGATAATAATCAAGTTATGATACTACCACAGATGGAGAGGAATGATTAGAGTTCTTATGTTGATTATGTCAATTGAGTGTTGTATCAAAAATGTACTTGTTATAATAATTATGGAGTATATAAGGATTGTACTGCAGTACTATTTCATTAAGGACTTGAGATTGTGTGGAATAAAGAAAAGTGACTCAATAGCAGGATAAATTTTTGGAAAATATATGGTTGAGAGAATGATAAACCATAATATAGTTCTGATACCGAGGTAGTGATTTTGGAATAATACATGATTGTTTTGGATAAATTATATTGGATATTCTTGACTACCTTGGAACTGATTAATGATTTGTATATTCCATCATTGTTGGGGTTTAAAACATTTTTGGATTAATGAAGTATATCCAGCATTCTATATGGAATAAGGGAGCATGAATGTAATCAATAAGGAATATGGTAATACATGATGAAGGTATTCATATGCTATTACGGGGTAAAAAGGATCTATATTATGTTTACCTTCCTTATAAATGTTGGTCTGTGAGTTTGGAAAGAAGTATTTTGGATAGTTCTAGTTTGGATTATTTTGGATTGCCATAAAAGGACAACCCGGAGGTCGGGCGGCAACCCGTCGCGTCCGGCAAGGCTGCGAGACTTGAACCCGCAACCGAAGGGAGACAAGGATGTATCACCTACCACTGGCCCACGAGATGTCCTGGATTAAATAATGTAGTTTTTATTAAAAGATCTTTTAGATGAATTATAAATTCGTTTATTTTGGAACCCTATACGAATAGTGTAAATAGAATTTTTTACATTCTATTATCTTTTAGAGTGAAAGATGAGTTTGTGGTAGAAATTTATTAATGGATAAAACTCTAATTATAAAGTAAGTATATCTCCTTATGATCTTAGCCAATCTCATAAATAAATTCCTCAACATTAGGAAAAGCAACTTAGAACAAAAATGTTTTCCTATATGGTACCTTAAATCATCACTAATTTATGGCTTTGGGATTGTTGGCCTTTTCATAGCCATATTCTCTACCACTCTCCATTAGATAATTGATGGTTAGATTTTTCTTCCATATCCATATTTTCCTACATGGAACCCTAGTATGTGTTATTTTCGGTAATCATCATACTTTCGACTCTTTATTTTAAATAGAGGCCTCATTAATTCATTTTTCGATGTGGGATTTCAACTAAGATATTTTGAAACGTCAAAAATGTGTTATCCTAATACCCTATGTTTTGTTGAACCGATGGTATTTCAAATCATCATAGATTTATGAATTTAAGGACCTCAATTTTACACTTGTTTGTGATTGATGACCTCAATCACTACCTATAAATATTTATGTTTTTCCTCCAATTATATGTCTCTAATTGCCACCAATGTTCTCCTAATCGAGATCATAATTTGGTGGTGACCCTTTGATTTCTCTTTTCCTCATATTAAGACTAAATTTTAGTAACCCAATTTTTGATGTGGTTTTTCCCACAAATATATTTTCTACTTTCAACCTTTTATTTTCAAAGAACAATTTCAAATTGCGAGGACGCAATTTATTGAAGGAGGGGAGAATGTAACACCCCAAGAATTCATAAGGTGTTATTTCTTCAAAATAATTCAATAACTTGCACTACACGCAACACCGAGTTCAATTGCACCATGACTTACCAAAAATCCATTAAAAAGAGGTTATGAATAGTATTAACTAATTTTAAACTTTATATAATCCTTATAATTTTTCCATATTATGAGTATCTTAGACATAATGCAAGAACAAATTCATTTTCAGTATTGCACTTTTATCAACTTTTAATAGTGATCCCTTTTTAAATACAATATTTTAAACTTTTTGACTAAATGGGGACATCAAAAATTTAAAATGAAACATCCCAAGCTTCCACGGTACGCTTTCTTTGAATAATACAGTAGCGTGTGTTGTACGCAACCTTGAGTTTTAACACACACCACAACCAATCAAACTAGCCGTTATGAATAGTAATACCTACATTTTGAAATTATATATATTTTATATTTTAAAATGGACTTCATTTTTGGATTCGGAATATCGAATTTATCCTAAGGTGAAATTTTGGTACTTTTCGGATAACTTTCATATTTTGATGAATAGTGAAAATTACTAAATTTTAATTAAAAACAACTTTTTTAATCAAAATAATTAATAGTGATAAATTATGAATTTTAGTAGTTTTAAAGTATATTTAGAATATATTTTTACCATTTAATATAATTTTGGTCATTGGACATAATTTTACAATTAAACCGAACATAAACAAGTGTCAATCTTTTGATAGTTATTATCTCTTAAAAACACGCTTTTTGTTTTGACAGCGGAAATTAATTTTAAATTAATTTATGCCACTTATGTGTTTTGAATTTAGGAAAATGGATTCCATATTTGGAATCAGGATGTTCAAATTGTGTAAATAGGTAACTTTTATTTTTAGACATTTTGAATAATTACTGCGGTAAATATTTTATTTACCATGGTTAAGGGTAAATCCGGTAAATAAGGGTTAAAAAAATAATATTATAATAATACTAAATTACCCTAAAACGTGTCTTAACCCTATTGTTTGATACATGGTCGACCATGTATATCTTTGGGTCAATTTTGGGACCCCATGGATCCACTTGTAAGTGATAATGACACTTTATTTTAATTAAGTTAAAATGAATACAAAAATGACACAAGCATATATCTTTTAGCAAAACAATTGTTACATAGGGTTATATATGTTGGATTTTAGATTATAAATATTCATTATAAATATAAAAAGATTTCCTACATAATTATATTTTATTTATAATTTTTAGACATTAAATAATTTATTTTATTTATGACACAATGATGATGCAGTAATTACTATAATAGTGAAAAATTAAAATAATTGATATTATAAATACCCAAATAAATATAATATGAAACTTTTAATGAATTAAACTAATTTTCTAGGATAATATGATATATTAGGATTGATTTAATTGACTTTTTTTGAAGTAATAAATCTCTTATGAGTTTCACAAAAATCAACTATTGAATAGTGTCAAAATTGACATAAAAGAGTTCTTAAAAAAAATATTATATTATTAATTGATATTAAATTCCTAAAAATATAAGGTTCGGCCAAGAGACTTATATCATGATAGGTTCATAATTAATGGACCACTTGGGGGTCTCTTGGATGTATGTAGTAAGTTTATTAACCATATTATATAAAAATACAAAGAGACATTGTAAAAGTGAAACTAATTAACTTAGAGTTAAAACTTAAAGATAAGGTTAATATAAGTACCCAAACCTGTCTAAATTCTATTGGTTTAGTTGTTTTCGACCCATCCCCACCTTAACCTTTTAATAATCAACTTTTGATCCATTATAAACCGAATATGAATTTATTATAAATTAATATTTCTAGCTTTTCCAAAGGTACCCCTCCCCCCTCTTATAAAAGGGCACTCCTCCTTATCATTTCTTCACACCTTAAAAGCCTTTTGGTTCGGAAAAACTCTACCCAAATACTCTCCCAACTTCCCTCAATACAACCTAGGGGCCTTAGTTTGATCAGAAAGCCAAACTAAGGATCCCTTTTGATCAAATCAAAAGGAAGAACCCGAAGAAGAGGTAATGATTTCACCACCCTTTTCTAAGTTCATTTCTTCTTACACTTCTTCTTCCATTGTTGTTACCATTCTAAAATAATAAATCCAGTATCATATATATACTGTGATGTTATTATAAATATGGTACAACCATATTCAGTATTCTATCCACCCTTTGAATAACATGTCACCATACGTGCGTACGTACAGCTTACCGTCTCCACGTCGTGGTGTAATTGTTATTCAATATAATATTATTTGGATGGGTATAATAATGATGTGTAACTCATGTAAATAATAAATATAACATGTTAAGTATTCTGTATATATGATATACCATCCATTTATATATTATTTTAATATCAAAAGAATGATATTGTCGCTCGTGCGTACGTAAGGACTACCGTCTCCACGAACGCGATGAGATTCATTCTCCATCGTATCCATTCAAGTATAATTATCATTTGATGATTTAAAAAATGATGTTTAAGGACTTGATATCATTCTGGATATGAATAATATAAAACCGATCCTTTACAAACATGTCTTACGTAACAAAACGTATAAAAGAAAACAAGTAAGTTAACACCTGAAACAACGATAATACTAAGATATTATTATCAAATCAATATTAAAAGATCATATATGATATCATATTAATGTATATGATTATTGTATAATTTAATAACAATTATTTCACCATTATACAGGAGGTTAACCTACCCCAACCAAGGAAAAGTACAAGGTAAGGTATTTTCTTATCTCACATTCAATTCCGTGAGATTTCCATTATTCGCCACTAAATTATTGAAAGTGGTGTATTGTGTACTGGCATTTGATATATATTATCATGATTATCTTTATATTCATGTTATTCTGTAAATCATTTGGTGGTTATTAACTTTTGGCCATACGACTCAGTTGATTAACGTGGTAAGGGGTTTTCATCTCACTCCTTATTCCCGTGAGATTCATGCCATATTGCCACCATTACCTTTTGTGTGGTGTATGTACTGCCCATAATTATATTCTTTGTGTAATACACTCTAATTTATGTGTATTTACATATTCATTTTATGATACCTCTTTCATGGGTTGTATGTTTTATAAATTACCAAATTGGTAAGGGTTATTTCACAATCTCTTCATTATCCGAGGTTGTTTATACGTAATAATTTACTGGGATCTCGTTATCATCCACATCCATGTTTCTTCAAAATGTATTTCAAAACATTTTTAATATTTAAAAGAATATGGGTTAAAGTCATTTATACCCTTGTTTGACTTTTTATAAGAGTTTTATAAAGGAATCTTTCCGTCTTTTTCCAAACAAGGTGCTTTTTACCCTTTTCGGAAAAATTAAGTTAAGAATGTTTTTTTTAACTTATACGACAGGTGTGGTTATTCTCTGCCATTATTACACCTTTGAAGATTCCCTTACACGCTTATAAGGATATTTTCAAAATAAATGTTTTCTTTTATAAGTATGTGACTTTTAAATGATTTAAAAAAAAGAGATATTTCTCTCAAAAATATGAAAATCCAGTGCAAATGTATACGTATTTAATGCAAGCTTAAAAATGTTTTCAGAAAACCTGACTCTCGAGTGTGGTAGATAGGAAGGGATTGGGAGTGGACCCATCATGGCCTATAATTAGTCGAGCAGTCTCAGAATTAGTTATTTTGTTTTCAGAAGCTTGCATAATGATTTCATAAAAACACTGGAGTATTTTTTAGCAATTTTAAACGTAAGTATCTTCTAAAAAAATTGCATCGGTTGGTCTCATGAGACAAACTAGTGTCTTGGAACAAGGCCTTGACAAAATCTTATTTGAAGTCTTGGCACGAGGCCTTGACTATGTGGTTATGATAGTCTGACATTATGCATTCCAACATTATGAAAGTAGTTATTGATTTTTTCATGTGATTATTCGATTAGTAGAATATCCATGTGAATAAGTAAATGGCATTATTTCATTTTATTTATGCCGTACCATGTTGAAAGTTCATGTTTGAAAGGCTTTTGTTTTAGTTATACATTGCCTTAAATGTTTATTCTTATTTATGAAAGTTTCCGCTATATTGTTATCCTTACTGGGAATTTGAGCTCACCCCTTTTCTATGTTTTATTTTTCCCAGGAAGTGAAGAAGTAAATTATGAATGAACTGCAGGGATATTATGTGGGGATATGAGTGTGGATTATGGAGACATTATGTTGTTGTAGTAGTTTTTCATTTTATGATGTAATGTAAAACTTATGAATATATCTAGTGTTTCCAAGGCTAATAAACCAATCGGTCTTTCGAGATTTGATCTTTCTTGTGATCATGCCAATGTTATGTAATAATGCACCGACTCTGGGTAACTAGGGTCGGGGCGTTACATCATTCCTAAAATAATGTTTCTAGTAAAACATATAATTTCCATAAATTTCTCTAAAATGTCATTATTCTTGGTAGAATATCAATACATAATACATAAAAAGTGGTGTTTGATACTTAATATTTATTATCGCTAGTAAACTCACTAACACATGTGAGAATTTATAAAACATAGGTTAATAAATACATATATTATTCAGATAAAATCCAATTATGATTCATTTTTTATATAAAAAATATATAATTGGTTAAAATATTTCAAAGAATCAATTTTTTTAATACCAATAAATAAATACTTCTTATAGGTAATTTCCAACTTGGTTCTTCCTTGGTTTGGGGTTTATCCTAGGCCATTTAGTGTTATTATCCATTCAAATCCTTCATATTGGTTTTTAAAGAAATTGGAAATTATCATAAGAATATCCCTCTTGAGTGTTAAACTATGTCCATTGTGAGGACCATTAATATGCACTAGGTAATGATAAGGTTAATCCAACTGATTCCTTTTTAGAGTTATTACCACTTAGTACATCTATTCTAGAACAATGTCCAATTATAGTATTTAGACATGGATGTATTTTCATGAAAAATATTATAATCTCTACCTTAACAAAAATTTACGATGTTCATCTATACTTATACTTAACATATATCATAGGGTTATTGTCACGGCCTGTCTTCGGGGCACATGCCGTGACAACCCCAAGCCCGCCTTCCATAGGCCAGGGGCTGGCGACTAGCACCAAAGGCATAAATCCCTATGCTGGGAAGGTATTTCCTTTATAAAAGTAAATAAACACAACAGAGTACGAAAAAGGAAGTAAACACTAAGTAATACTGAATACAAAAGTAAGTGCTGAAGGAAAAGGGGCCGGAAATACAAGCCCAATAGTAAGTACAGTACAACTGAAAAATTAGTACAACTGAAAATCTAGTACAACTACAGTAAAATAAAACAACAACTACTGAGTCGTCCTCCAGGAACCCCACCTGAAGGGTGGGTACAGATATCCTCCTCTGCACTTCTGGTCCATCCATCTCCTCCGTGTACATCTCACCAAGTTGTCCACCTTCAGGTACCATCCAGCTCTACAAGTCTCTACCTCGATCAGTGCTATCTATCGTCTGCATCCAACACAACGTAGTGTGGGAATAGCCCCTGCAGGGGTGAGTATACGATACTCTGTAGGGACCCCGAGACCCAGAAGGTCTCCCAGAATCCACGAAGGATAAACCAAAGAATAAAGATACAACCACGAAGTATCATTGAACCCTACTTAGGTATATGCCCATAAATATACCTAAGTTATTAATCTCATTTCGGCTCCAACTCTTGAGCCCAAGCACAACCCAGTCTAGACAGGAAAGAAGTCAATCACATCGATGATAATGATTGAATGTCAAGACTCAACTCACACAGGTATACATCATTCAAATAGCGATAGGGATGATCAGATGTAGTCACTGATTTATCTAAGCTTTCGGACCCACACATGATACAAGACCGGCTGAGCTGTCAGACCCACACAGGATACAAGTCCTGCTACTCTGTTGGACCAACACAGGATACAAGTATCGAGGTCAATACTGCCAGACCCACACAGGATACAAGAACAGTGGTCATCATTGTCGAACCCATGGAGGATCCTAGTACAGTAGTCATCGCTGTCGAACCCATGAAGGATTCCAGTGCAGTAGTCATCGCTTTCGAACCCACGAATGATTCCAGTATAGTAGTTGTCGCTATCGCAGCTAGCTCTAGGGTTCCCGCACACAACACGCTCGATTCCAGGAGGGTCCACTCCTTGAGCAAATGGGTTCGATACATCATCTATCACTAAATTTAGAGTTTATGTATCTCAAAGTTCCGTCTCATCAAAAGGAATAGAATGCAACAGACGACAAGTCAATCAGACGTCCGGTCTGAGAGTTATTGTCTTTTCTGTTCTAGGGGCCTCGATGAAATTACACTCGTTCCAAACCCAGCCGTTTTCCAAAGTTGTCCAAAACATAAATAGAGTATCACAAAAGGACTGCCTCTTCGTAAGGGTCCCAATTACATAGACGACATGTCGATCAGACGTACAGTCAAGAAGTTATTCGCATTTAAGCGTAATGGGCCCGGCCTGTCAAGCCCGGTGGGCAGGCGGGTTGGCCCGTCCTGTCTCAAAGGGTCCGACCAGACTAAGGGGTCGGTCCGGATAGATGGGGTGCAACCCGACCCGGATGGCATGGCCCGACACAACTGGGAGCGCCCCAGCCCGGCTGGCACGACCCGGCTTGGATGGGCACAGCCCGGGCCCCGGCTGGCCGCAGCTCGGCAAGCAGGCCAAGCGGATCGGGGGGCACGACCTCCGGTTTTCCGAAACGGCGGCGCCGCCCCTTCTGTCTAGCCAGCTGAAGCCATCCAGTCTTCCCCGGTGTGAGAGTTCCACACCGGAAGCCTCGCTGTTCTCCCACGCAGCACCTACGGGTGCCGTACCCTTCATCAACCCGGTCGGCCGCCTGGCAGCATGTTCTCCCACCGAAGCGGGCCGCGGTTCTTCCAGCCCGGCCGGCTTTAGCCGACTGGTTCTTCTACGGCCGAGCAGCCCACGGATGCGGGCCGTGGTCTTCTCCGCCCACACGGCACCCGGTTCCACGGTCCTCTAACTGGCTGGTGCGCGGCCGCTGTTGCCACTACCTCCCTCAGTCGTCACCACCTTTTCCATCACCGCATCCATTGTGAATTAAAACAAGGATCAACAGAGGGTCGTCGAGCCATGTTCGTTCGGCCCACGCCCTCCACATTAGGTGGTAACAAATCACCATATACGATCACTTGAATTCAATAAGAATGCACGTATAATTTATTCAATTAAATTATACAAACCCCTACCTCATAATTGACGCCGCACGTTGACGAGCCGTGAAATACGAGCATCGCGGTAATTGGGCGTCACAGAAGACGGCATCGCGGAGAACGGTGTTGTCCCATTAATGATGGAGGAAGAGTCATTGGAAGAAGTTCTTCGCGTTCTTCGTTGGGGATGTTCTTTGTTCAAGAACAGTTTTCTTCGTCAAGAGAGGAACCCCTTTCTTCTAATTCTCCAGAGTTTTCCCCACCGAAATATTTTCCAAGGCCAATATTATAATAAGGCCCCCCAATTTTTAAATAATTTCCATGCAATTCAAATTTATTCAAATAATATGTGCCAATTAGTTAATGAAGATATTAATTAGATGGGTTGGCATAATTAAGAGAGAAGGAAGGTGAAAAGTTTAAAATTCAAAGAGAGGAGGTGGAGAGTTTTAAGAGTTAATAAGGGGGTTTCATGGGAGTTTAAGGTGGAGTTGAGGGGTTTGGCTCTCGTGTTGACCCCACCACACATTATCCTCACTTCGGAGGTTATGTGGGTGGGGGAACCACCTCTAACTTCCCATTGTAGGAAATAACCACCACTAAATAAATTAAATAAAATTGTGTAAACTTAAAGTAACACCACAATTTTATTTTAATTTGTTACGAATCCCCAAATTAAAACTTATACCCTCGACCAAACGCAACTGCGGTAATATTCCCCTTATGAAAATACAGGCGTTGTAAGTTCATCGGTGCCCTCCGATTTCAATTCCAAGCACCGGTTCAAAAGATAGAAAAACCCGCACGTATGTTTACTGAACGTTCCTGAACAAAACTTCAGAAATTGATTCCGGGCACACCGGGCCTCGGAATCAGGAGTCGTTAGAAACTACGCACTCATAAAATTCCAAAAAAATTAAGAAAAAATTTTCCTTGAAATTTTTGGTTCTTTACATTACCCCCACCTCAGGGCTTCACATCCCTGTAAAGCAATAACACACACTAGGGAAACAAATGGGGGTACTGAGAATGAATCTTAGCCTCCCACTCCCATGCGCTCTCCTGGAAGTTCCCGTGCTGCCAGCAAATGTGTACCATAAGAATCGACCGTCCATATAGGACCCACTCCTGTCGATCCTCAATCTCCACCGGGGCCTCCGTGAATGTCACCCCGTCATCGATGTCCAAACCCCCGTGGTCGATGATGTGGGATGGGTCATGCACGAATATCCTTAGCTGAGATACGTGGAAGACGTCATGCACCCGGTGGAACTGAGGTGGAAGGGCCAGGCAGTAAGCCACCTCGCCTACTCTGCTGAGAACCTGGAATGGTCCGATGAATCATGGAGATAAATTGCCGCCCCGACCAAATATCCGTAGACCTCATCAAGGTGAGACCCATAGGAAGGCGTTGTCGCCATCCTCGAACTCCAGTGGTCTCCATCTCCTATCCGCATATGACTTCTTGTCTACTCTATGCAGTCATCAACTGCTCCGGGATGATCTGCACCTTCTCCGTCATAGCCTGCACCATCTCTGATCCAACAAGTGCTGACTCCCCTCAGTTAGTCCAACACAGAGGTGATATGCAGGGTCGGCCGTACAATGCCTCATATGGTGCCATCCCGATGGTGGAGTGGTAGCTGTTATACGCAAACTCAACCAAGGATAAGTGATCCTCCCAACTACTACCAAAGTCAAGGACACATGCACAGAGCTTGTCCTCGAGTGTCCGAATGGTCCCCTCAGTCTGGCCATCCGTCTGAGGATGAAAGACGATACTCAAGTGAAGATGCGTCCCAAAAGCCTCTTATAACCCTTTCTATAGGTGGTAAGTGAAATGAGCATCTTGATCAGAGACGATAGTCAATGGAACACCATGAAGTTGTACGATATCCTGAATGTAGAGGTGTCCCAAGATCTCTACTGAGCCCTACTCTCTGATCGGTAGGAAGTGGGCCGACTTGGTGAGTCGGTCTATGATCACCAGATAGAGTCATGTCCTCTGGATCTACGTGGAAGCTCTGTCAATAATTCCATGGAAATCCAGTCCCACTTCCACTCTAGGACCTCTAAGGGCTGTACCAAGCCTGCTGGTACCTAGTGCTCCGCCTTCACTTGCTGACAAGTGAGGCATCATGAAACGAACTCTACTACAACCTTCTTCATACCCGAACACCAGTGATATCATCTGAGGTCCTTATACATCTTCACCACACCTAGATGTACCACTAGAGGGGAAGTGTGAAACTCTCTCATCACCTCCTCCGGTAGTGAAACTAGTACCATGGTATGTCCTCTGAAGAGGATGACGTGCTCCCCTCCTTCAGAAAATCCATCAGGCTCCTACCCTGTAGATATCTGAGCACGTCGCGTCTAACAGTCAATGTCCCCACGCTGTGCCTCTCTAACTCACTGAAGAAGTGGAGGAGTGACTGTGAGAGACTGAAGAAAGGCTGCCCATCTCTATCCATAAAGGATATCCACAACGTGGCCAGCTTCTCTGTCACCTCTCCCAGCAGTTTAATTCCCTATCTTCTACTGAGAGCATCCACTACAATGTTCCCCTTCCCAGGAGTATAGACTATCTCAAAGTCATAGTACTGGAGGAACTCGATCCAACATCGGTGTCTCAGGTTCAGGTCCTTCTGCGAGAAGATGTACCTGAGACTCTGGTGGTCAGAGTAGACTGTAAAGCGCTCTCCAATCAGATAGTGCTACCACATCATCAAGGTGAAGATCACTGCTGCTAACTATAGGTCATGGGAAGCGTAGTTCTACTCATGTTTTCTCAACTGCCGTGAACCATTGGCGATCACTGCATGCTCCTGCATCAGGACACACCCGAGTCCAGTCCCTGATGCGTCGTAGTAAACTACGTACTCAATACTCTCCTCTGGTAGCCTCAAGAGGGGTGCACTAGTCAACCTCTGCTTCAGCTCCTGAAAGCTATGCTGGAATATATCTGACCACACGAAGGGTTTCCCCTTCGTATTCAAAGCTGAAAGCGGTACTGCAACTCTAGGGAAGTTGGGCACAAATCTCCGATAGTACCCAGCCAGACCTAGGAAACTCTGAACCTCCGTCATTCTCTTGGGTGGCTCCCAAGAAAGCACTGCCTCGATCTTCGCTAGATCCCCTGCTACCCCAACCTCCGAGATGACGTGTCCTAGGAATTGAAACTCTAGAATCTAGAACTGGTACTTCGAGAGCTTACCATAAAGCTGGTGCTCTCAGAGTGTTTCCAGTACTACCTGCAAATGTTAGGCATGCTCCTCCTCACTAGTCGAGTAAATCAGTATGTCATCGATGAAGACTACGAAAAATCGATCGAGGTAAGGCTAGAAGATCCTATTCATGAGACTCATGAACACTACTGGTGCATTGGTTACGCCAAAGGGAATAACTAAGAACTCATAGTGGCCATACCGACACCTGAAGGCCGTCTTCTACACATCCTCATCTCAAAATCTGAGCTGGTGATAGCCTGACCTGAGGTCTATCTCTGAAAACCATCGTGCTCCCTTGAGCTGATCAAAGAGGTCATCAATCCTCGGAAGTGGGTACTTGTTATTCATGGTCACCTGATTCAGGCGACGGTAGTGGACACACAGTCACAAGCTCCCATCTTCCTTCTTGGAGAACAAAATAGGAGATGCCCAGGGTGAAACAATGGGTTAGATAAATCCCTTCCCCTGAAAGTCCTCCAACTGTACCCGCAACTCACGAATCTCGGTCGGGGCCATCTGATATTCTGGTGTAGATATCGGTACTGTACCGGGGTATAGGTCAATGTAGATGCCAACATCTCTGCGAGGAGGTAGTCCTAGAATTTTGTCAAGAAAAACATCCGCATACTGATCCACCACAACTGGAAAACTCAGACTCCGCACATCAACCGTTCTGAGGACGAGACTAGCCAACTATTGTGTGATCGACTCCCCTCTCCTCTGCGTACATATACTCTATGCTACAAAGGATCCCTTATCTCTAGTGAAGGTTAACCTGGTCCCATCTATGTGGACACACCACTCTTTTCACCTAATACAGTCAATTTGAGCATGAACTGTAGATAACCAGTCCATACCCAAGATGGCGTCGTAAGGCCTCGACACCGCTATAAGAAGATCCCAACCGAAGTTCTCGCCTCCTAGAGTAAGCTCACACTGCCAGCACCAGTGCATAATCATCGAGTCTGCTCTTGTAGGAGTCTCTAGCTGTAAGGATCAAGCCAACATCTCAATCGTAATCTACGAGCTCCAAACAAGGGCAACGATAATAAAAGAATGACTCGCACCTGTGTCTATAAGTACTACAGTAAGAGTGGAGTAGACACAGATAGTACCTTGAATCATCTTAGGTGAATCGTGGCCGTAGGAGTTGACTTCCTGGAGCTGAGCCCGTCTCTTCCCGCCAGCTCCCTATGGTCAGGGTGGACTTCCTAGTGGTGGTGGAGGTAGAGCCTCGAAATGTCATCCACCACCCGCTGCTCGGCCAGCTCCTCTACCATGACTGCCTGCTCCTAGCGGACCACCACGGTCGAACATCTGCCTGCTCCTGGGAGGTCCCTCTACTGTCTGATACTTGTCCGCATGGCGGGTCAAGCAGTCACAAGCCATGTGACCCTGCCCTCCTCATGTATATCACTGCCTACTCCTTGTAAGACTGACTCTCTTTCGTGTGCCCCGCACAACCGAACTTGTATCCTCAGGTCGCCCACCTGATGGCCTGGTCTGTTTGGACCTCTGCGTCAACTATCTATTATAGGATGTAGAAGACTCTACTATGTGTCGCCCTGTGGTAGGTCTCGATGCTGGTGACTGCTCAGTGAGAAAACTATCCACTAGAAGGGCTCACTCCATCACCCCCGCCTGCATCAGAATGCTGAGGGGAATCGTCGAAGCCCTGATCTCATGACTGAGTCCCTGCTCGAAGGTATGGGCCCTAAATAACAGGTCCCATACCATATTTGTGGTGTAGCGTGAGAGGTTGATGAACCTAGATAAGTACTAATCTACTGTCATGCTGCCCTGCTGCAGATGAAGCAACTCTTTAATCCGCAGCGCACGAAGGGTGGCTGGAACAAACTTTGAGAGGAAGAGACTCTCAAAGTCCATCCAGAGTAAAGAAGCTTCGTCATGCACCTAGAGCATCAGGCTCCACCATCTACCTGCTGCTGCATGTAGGAGACTCGTGGAAAGGATCACCATAAGGTCGGCTAGTGTCCCTACCAATCCGAAAACTCTGACGACAGCCTCCAGCTAGTCCTCAGCTGCCTGTGGGTCTGTCTCTCCATGGAACGTGAGTGGCCTCTGTCACTGGAACTCTTTCAATGCACTCAGACGGCGTGCACCCACTGCTACTGGGGCTGGTGGTATCAACGGTACAGCGGGTAGAGGTGCCGCTGGTACCTCCGCTGTGATGGGGCCCTGCACCGAGGCCTCGTCGCTCGGTGGGATGCCATATCGTACGTAAATCGGAACCCTAGCTAGCTGCCTTTGTGGGGCCATCCTGAAAATAAGCAGATGCACCATAGTCAAAACATTTACCTAGTGAGCTGACTCAATGTTATCACAAAGAAAACTTTTGAAACACACATGCAATCAGTGTTTTCGTGTACTGAGTCAGAAATCAGTGGTCAGGGTCCTGGTGTATGGATACATCGGCCGCTGCACCAACAATGGACTCCCTAGACTAAAAACCACACTCAATACTCTTAACACTATTTCTTCATAGAAAAGAATGATCAGAGTCCTGATTTCTATGGTAGAACTGAGTCCTCTAATACCAATTTGTCACGACCCGTCCTCGGGGATTGTGTCGTGTCTACCCCAAACCCGCCTTCCATAGGATAGGGGTTGGCGACTAGCACCAAAGGCATAAATCCCTAAGCTGGGAAGGCACCACCTTTATAAAAGTAAACAAACACAACAGAGTAAGCAATAGGAAGTAAACAATAAGTAATACTGAATACAAAAGTAAGTGATGAAAGGAAAAGGGGCCGGAAATACATGCCCAACAGTAACTACAATACAACTGAAAAACTAGTACAACTGAAAAGCTAGTACAAATGTAGTAAAGTAAAACAACAACTAATGAGTCATCCTCTGGGAACCCCACCAGAAGGGTGGGTACAGGTGGCCTCCTCTGCACCTCTGGTCCATCCGTCTGCTCCGTGTACGTCTCGCCAAGTGGTCCACCTCCGGGTACCATCCAGCTCTACAAGTCTCTACCTCGATCAGTGTTGTCCATCGTCTGTATCAAATACAACGTAGTGTGGGCATAGGCCGTGCAAGGGAGAGTATACGATACCCAGAAGGAAGCCCGAGACCCCGAAGTTCTCCTAGAATCCACGAAAGATAATCCACAGAATAAAGATAAAACCATTCAGTATCATCAAACCCTATTTACGTATATGCCCATACATATACCTAAGTTATCAATCTCAGTTCAGCTCCAAATCTCAAGACCAAGCACAATCCAGTCCACACAGGTAAGAAGTCACTCACATTGATGATAATAATTGAAAGTCAAGACTCAGCTCACACAGGTATACATCTTTCGTATAGAGATAGAGATGATCAGATGAGACACTGATTCATCTAAGCTGTTAGACCCACACAGGATACAAGACCAGCTAGGCTGTCAGACCCACACAGGATACAAGTCCAGCTTCTCTGTCGGACCCACACCGGATACAAGTACAAGGGTCAACACTGTCAGACCCACATAGGATACAAGAACAGTAGTCGTCACCATCAAACCCATGGAGGATCCCAGTACGGTAGTCGTCGCTGTCAAACCCTCAGAGGATTACAATACAGTAATCGTCACTGTCAAACCCACGGAGGATTCCAATACAGTAGTCGACGCAGTCGCAGCCACCTCTAGGGTTCCCGCACACAGCATGCACAATTCCAGGAGGGTCCGCTCCTCATGAAAAGGGGTCGATACATAAACTATCAAGAAGTCTAGAGTTGATGTATCCTAAAGTTATACCTCATCAAAAGTAACCCAACGCAACAGACGTCGCGTCAATAAGACGCCCGGTCAGAGAGTTATTGGCTTTTCCGTTCCAGGGGCCCGGTTGAAATTACGCTCATTCTAAACCCGACCATTTTCCAAAGTTTTTGAAAACTCACATAGAGTATCGCAAAAGGACCGCCTCATCGTAAGGGTCCCAATTCCACAGACAGAGCATCGATCGGACGAACAGTTAAGAAGTTATTCACATTTTAGTGTAACAGGCCCGACCCTTCATACCCGGAGGGTTGGCGGGTCGGCCTGTCCTGGCTTGGTGGGTCCGACCCGACTAAGGGGTCGGCCCAGCCTGATGGGGCGCAGCCTGGCCCAGTGGGGCATGGACTGGCCCTGTTGGATGGGCCCCGGACCAGCTGGCGTGGCCCGACCCGACTGGGTGCGCCCCGGCCCGGCTGGCGCGGCCTGGCCCGCGGCTGGTCTCAGCTCAGCTAGCTGGCCGAGCGGGTCGGCGGGCGTGGCCCCCGGTTTTCCAAAACGGGGGTGCCGAGAAGTGCCGACCCTCCTGTCCGGCTAGCCAAAGTCGGGCGGTCTTCCCCGGCACGAGTGGCCTGCACAGGCGAGCCACTTTTCTCCCATGCAGCACTTTCGGGTGCCGTGACCTTCATCAACCCAGCCGGCCGCCTGCCGGCTGGTTCACCGGCCGAAGCGGCCCGCGGAAGTGGGCCACAGTTCTCCGGAGCATAGCGATGAGAGGTTCCATGGTTCTCCCAGCCCGATCGGCTTTAGCCAACCGGTTCTTCTTCTGTCGAGCGACCCTTGGATGCGGGTCGCGGTCTCCTCTTCCCGCACGGCACTCGGTGCCATGGTCCTCTGACGGGCCGGCATACGACCACCATTGCCGCTGCCGCCCTCGGTCGTCACGACCCATTCATCACCGCCTCCATCATGAATAAAAACAAGGATCAACGGAGGGTCATCGGGCCGTGTTCCTTCGGACCGCGCCCTCCGCGTTAGGCGATAACAAATGGCCATAGACAATCATTTTCAATCAATAAGAATGAAGGTATAATTTATTCAATTCAATTATACAAACCCCAACCTTGTAATTGATGTCGCACGTCAACGAGCCACGGAAGACGAGCGTCATGGTAATTGGGCGTCTTGGAAGATGGTGTCGTGGAGAACGGTGTCATCCCGTCAACGTTGGAGGAATATTCGTTGGAAGAAGTTCTTCGCGTTCTTCTTCGGGGATATTCTTCATTGAAGAACGATGTTCTTCGTCAAGAGAGGAACCCCTTTCTTCTAATTATCCAGAGTTTTCCCCACCGAAATATTTTCCATGGCCAATATTATAATAAGGCTCCCCAATTTTAAAAGAATTTCTAGGTAATTCAAATTGATTCAAATAAGAGGTTCCAATTAATTAATGAAGATATTAATTAGATGGGTTGGCATAATTAAGAGAGAAGGAAGGTGAAAAGTTTAAAATTCAAAGAGAGGAGGTGGAGTGTTTTAAGAGTTAATAAGGGGGTTTCATGGGAGTTTAAGGGGGAGTTGAGGGGTTAGGCTCTCATGTGGGCCCCACCACACATTATCCTCACATGGGAGGTTATGTGGGTGTGGTCCCCACCTCTAACTTCCCCTTGTAGGAAATAACCACCACTAAATAAATTAAATAAAATTGTGTACACTTAAAGTAACACCACAATTTTATTTTAATTTGTTACGAATCCCCAAATTAAAACTTCTACCCTCGACCAAACACGATTGCGGTAAAGATCCCCTTAAGAAAATACCGACGCTGCGAGTTCATCGGTGCCCTCATATTTCAATTCCGAGCAACAGTTCAAAAGATAGAAAAACCCGCACGTACGTTTACTGAACATACCCGAACAAAACTTCATAAATTGATTCCAGGAACACCGGGCCTCGGAATCAGGCGCCGTCAAAAACTGCCCACTCATAAAATTCCAAATAATTTAATAAAAAATTTTCCTTGAAATTTCTAGGTCTTTATAGTTATGTTCCCTTATCTATGTTATTCCTCTATCTAATTTTTATGGATGATACTACTGTCTGTATAATTACTACTATAGCGACCCCAAACCCAGTAGTCTAAAGAAACTATCTTACAACATTACTTTTTCATAATATATAAGTAAAAACAACTTAGTGGACAAAATAGTTTAGTATTCTTCATAAAGAAGATACATAAATGATTCCAATTTCACATTTTAGAACATAAATTACAACAAATGTTTTTGTGGAATATCATTATTCTTTCCAGAATATCTTTTCTAATATAGTTTATAACAATTTACGGAATACTGGGAAAGGAAACATAATAATTATGAGCTCCAATTCTATGTAAGGGTTAAGTAAAATAGAATATGTCATGAATATATAATGAATAATAGATAGGGAAATGAATATAATATAACACACATGCAATTTAAATAACATGATAAATAATAAAAAATATGTAAAAGGTAAATAACATAGCACAATTTCATTTAAATAAATAGATAATTAATAATCAATATGGGATGGTAAATAACTTACAACACATAACATTTAACAAATAAAAGAAAAATTAATTCCATCAAGAGATAAAATCATAGTGAAGATAGAATGGATAAAAATTATTGATCTCATAATGAAGAAAATTTTTAATTGTTAGATGACATGTCTCAGTCACAAGATTCCACAACCTTTAGGACCTTTCGAAATATGGTTTGTTCTGTTGGTGAAAAATAATTTAATACCAGATTCACTAATTTATCACATAAGACCCACAAATGCATTGAGGGGATATATAATGTCCGGGCACACCCTTCACTTTAGGTCAAAAACATTCCTCATATAAAAAATAATTTAATTAATTAATGAATCAATATTACTTAACATCACATATTCTTATAGTGTAAATGATATTTATTTATAAATATTTCCCCATTCAAACAAATAACCCTAAAATTAAAACACCATATATATAAATGAGATATGTTATATGAAATAATAATATACATGATACATAATATGGATATTTAGGGGAAATATAATATCTAATGATTATAGGGATGTGAGTATTTCAAGGGGAAGTTGATGGCTACAAAATAAAACAAGGAAGTGATTGTCAATACTATCCTTTATAAAATAATCATAAATTGTACATAGGGATAATAAGGATGGAATCAACTTATACATATTGTGGTAAGAATAATGGAATTTTTTCATCTAAGAATAAAAATACCATAAAATGATCATAACAAACATTTTGGGAGAAAATATTATTTTCAATTTGAAAAAAGTTGATAATCATTTTCTTTGAAAAATGCTTGTAAAACTATTTTCATTAAAAATAATTTCATACAAATGCAATAGAATCTTAAAATAAATATTGGTTGTTTTGTTATAAATTTCCATAAATTCCATAAAATTTAAAAATATAACAATCCTTTTCAATATAAATTTTTTAACAAAGTGCCTTATTCAAAAACTACATGAATATTTCATTCTCATTTTCAAAAATAAAAAAAATAAGATTTATCGTCAAAATAAAATAATATTACTTTGAAAACATTATTAAAAAATTATAATTTGGTGAAATTTCACTTTATAATTTTTTTAAAGAATTGACACAATTTTTAAAACCTTTTTGAAAACATGATTTTGGAAGAAAACTGATTTATGACTGAATGGAGAAATGATGTCATATTTTTTAAAAAAACATTTCTGAAATATTTGATGAGTATAATAGTAGAAAAATGGTCATATAACATTATTTTGATCATTAATAACCAAATTAGAAAAATATTAAAGGTTTTTTTGGTAATTATTTAGTAATTTACTTCAGCTGATATTCTTGAATAAATAGTCTTTATTAGAATAAGATTGGGAATTAAACCCTTCAAATGATCAAAACATTGATGTTATATTTTATACAACAATTGATTATTTTTATTATTAGTAATTAGACATAAAAAAGTTTTTATATAATATAAAATATTAAAAATTCATTATACAGGTTATCTTATAATGATACAATTAATGAAATATTGTTCAATCTAAAGGAACAAAAATTGAGTTATGGAATTATCTAACACCTGGTAAAATTCAAATCAAATACCCTAAAGATAAATAATTAAAATTGAAAATTTAAATAAAATTAATGTTGAATTATAAATTATATTACATAACAAATGTGATGTATATACATTATATAAAATAATTAGGTTCATAATAAAATAATATGCTTCTATGACATGATATTGTGACTAAACACATTGCCTTATACTTACTTGGGGTTAAACATTAATTAACTTAATGTATAGTGGTTTTATTTTTTTTATTAAATTAATAAAGAACAATATTAATATTTATATGTCATATATGTTCCTTTAATAACAAATTTTTACATGTTTATTAATAATCATTCATTATTTTAAATGTTTGCTGTGTTAATTGCTTTGTTTTCTCTAGAATGTTCTGTTATGAATGTTATGATTGTGGTGATTATTATATAGTTGTATCATATATATAATAATAATAATGATAAAATTATTATATTTTTACATAAATGGTACTTTGAAAAACAATCATGAATGATGGTTATGAAAAAATAAGCATATTATGATTATAGATATGATAGGTCGTTAATACGAAAGAGTAAAACTTTATTTTTTAAATGATAATTATCTAAATATTTAAAAATTATTTTACCTTTATATAGTTATAATAATATTATATATAACATATTATATACTTATATACATAATCAATTTTTCTAGTGATGAATTGAGAGTCGCATCAAATTGTGATGGCAATAGTCCACAAGTACACGAACGATGTTATGATCATTATGTGAGTGAAAAGGAAAGAATGCAAATTATATATTTTATAATTATTGAATTATATATAATTAATAAATGTAATAATTTTTTTTATATATAAAATATAATAAATACCATTATCATTATGACCTTCTATGTAAAACTTTAGTCAAATATGAATCAGATCGCTTTGTGAGGCAGTAGTCCTCCTTACACACGAGTGATGTTATCATATCTCATACAAATGATAAAGTAAAACATATATGATATATAGAAACATTAGGTATATATATGTCATAAATAACTTATATATACTCTATATACATCATCATACACAACCATGAGATGTGGAAATGAAAAAATGAATAACATCAGTTCGCGAGGTATTAGTGTGTCACACATAACAACAATGAATATATAACCAATTCGATGGAATTAAGGATGTTTTTAGGTCATTAAAAATTTATTAAAATATTCCAATATATTTAATACAGTACGGTTATTTTATCATTATTGTTTAATAATAACATAGGGAGGGGGTGAAAGAAGTAAAATAAAGACCCTCATTGAAGAACATTACCTCTTCTTCAGGTATCCCCCATAGGTTTTCACTACAGCCTTGAAAGTATGTATTTACACCAAAAATAATGCTTCTAGGATTTTTTTTTGAGGAATTTTGGGATTTTATTCTGGATGGTTATCGATTACCCAAATTACTTTATGGGTGTGGAGAAGTGAGGGGAGTGAGTGAAATGTTATAGTTGGGGAGGATTTCCAATCCAACAAATACTCAAAATTTTTAAATATTTAAAAGAATCTATTAACTCCTGGGGATTAAAAATTTAATAATAAAGGATGAGAGGGTTTATTTTGAGGATTAAAAAACCACCATAAAAAACAAATACAGTTTTACCAGGTTTTTTCATATTCTTTATGTTTAATCAATTTTCCACTTTATGTTTTTACCACGACAACTTGAATATTTTTATTTATCTGGACAATATATAAATTTAGATTATAATTAAAATGATATTTATTAGATAATTTATATTTAAATATTTATAATATAAAATATATTTTCTTAAATAAAAATCATATGTTTCAAAAATATTTTAATTACAAAAACATGTAGTGCACAGAACCATGTTTTAACCATAATCATGGTAATTAATTTTAAAATTTTCTACTCATAATTTTCATATAAAATTAATTTTAACAAATTATAAAGTATAATTTTTTATAATTAATAATTTATAATCCATTTTTAAAAATTATACACTCAATTTTTGTACATTTTACTTTAAAATTAATCCCACAGACATGAGGAAAAAGCATGTTTTTAAAGTGAACATGTGAAAAACATTACAAATTTTGTATTAAATTTTATTAGGAAAATTATTCCAATGACTTAAAATTTATTAATAGATTTATATTTTAACTAATATTACATTAAATCCAATTAAAAATATAATTTAATATAATGAATTATTTAAACGGAAATGAAGTTTTGAATTAAATTCAATATTTATAACTATTCCAAAAAAATGACATGATTCAGAAAAATCTTAAAAATTAATCAAAACATTATTTTTATATTATTATTTTAAAAATTATATTTTTTATTACAGATTAGGTAAAATTGGTAAAAATAAATTTTAAATTTTGGGCACAATGTGTTACTAATCCGTCTATTAGGAAAAAAATCATTTTCCAGAAAAATATATTATTATTTTAAATGCTACATAAATTATTAATAATCAATAAATAATTAATAAAAGTGTATAAAATATATATTTTTGTAATTTATTTAACAATATTAATTCCCATCATTCCAATTTCTAGATGATAAATATCATGTAAAATAATAATATTGATTATATATTGATGTTCAGTAAAACTTGATCTAACATGTGACATAAGCTATCAAAAAAACTCATTGTTGCATGTAACGTAGGCTAAAATCAGTGTTTTCTGTAATTCATTATATTGAATAAATTGAATATATTTAAGTATATATATATATATTTTAATTTCTTGGGATGTTGTATTCCCTATTAAT
Organism: Viscum album; assembly: GCA_963277665.1. Taxonomy (NCBI): domain Eukaryota; kingdom Viridiplantae; phylum Streptophyta; class Magnoliopsida; order Santalales; family Viscaceae; genus Viscum; species Viscum album. The sequence goes on from OY728127.1 coordinate 598,217,089, forward strand.
AATTCTATTGTGTGTCACATATTCTATTGAATAATATGTTATTTTATATAATTTCAAGGTGTTGTATATAATATAAATAAAATATGATTTATTGTTTTGATTGAATGATATTTACCAATAAAATTACTTTATTTTGTTGGATAAACATTTATATTCCATGAATTCATCATAATATGATTATTTATATTACTAAACTTATTTTTTTATTTGAGTCCTTTTGATTAGGATGTGAGACCCATTTTCTTTCCATTGGGTATTTTATGATGTTTTCATTGAAATTTATTTATCATCTAGTATTATTTATGCTTTGATAAATTGAATTATTTTCATTAGAACATTTAATGATAAAAATTATTATTCTTTGGTTTTAATGAGGTTATGGTTAGATTTTTTCTTGTCGAACAAATGTGTAAGATTAATATTTAAGTGATGGGTGGGACCTATATAAACCTATAACTAATTGGACAAATCATTAAATATCATTATATAATTTTGAAATAAGTATCGATGTTCACTCAATAATGGTAAATCGGTTTTGATTCCTAATCCCAAAAGGAAAACATGTGAGAGAATCCTAATCCACTATGGGAAACATACTATGATACCAAGCCAAATATGTAATTATTTCTATACCTATGGATGTACCTAAATTCTCAAGTTTTTTATTTTATATGATATGTAACCTATTAATGATGTATTTATATGATATTACCTGATTTATTATATTCTCTTTGTTGGGTATAACATTCTTCTCTATCGTTATTATACACAAAACATATCTAATGATCACATTGGGTCATTGGTTATTGTCACTTATTTTAACCCACACAATGAATTTAATTCTACCCCATTAATATGTTTCTATATCACTCAGTTATTAAGATATGAAAAGCCTTAAATTTATTGAATAATTTTTTATGTAGATAATTTTTGTGATGAATTGAAGAATTATTATTGATTACGTGGTTATTAATATAATGTGATAAATATATAGTAGATAAAAAGAACTTGGGTTTTTTTAGATAATGTTTTATCCTCATTAACTACAATTCTAAAAAAATGGTATGTTTATTTCCTTTTAATGAAATGTTTTTTAACATCACATAATTTAGACATCCATGTTAGTGGGATACTATAAATTACTTGATAGATTTTTTTTCATCACACTGATTTTGGAATTGTTAATTTTCTATGATTGATGAAAAATTTGATCCTATTATATCATTGAATATATTTAGAACTATGAAATGAATTATAAATGAAAAATAATTTAGTGGAATTTATTTATATTATGAGGAAACTGAAAATTTAAACTATTACTTGACAAACCTTTCCCTTGAAAAAAAAAACATCTCATGGATTCAAGTAAAATCACACCCATATATGTCCCTTGAAACTATAATAAAATGTAAAATTGGGATCTTGTATAATTTTATGAGATATTTAAAAATTGGAAAAAAGAAAAAAAGGAAAAAAATAAATAGATAGGGGGGATAAATAAAATTCAATTCTTAATTGTTAACATGATTTTGAATTAGGTAAGGGTAATATTGAACTCCATATGAAAAAAAGCAAACATACATTAAATAATATCATTTTTTATGTATCAAGGATGTATGAAATAGATATTTAGTGTTATAAAATTATAAAAGATGAATTTATTATTTTTATATATTTAAAACAATTAATTTGACTAAATTATTTTATATTCACAAACATTGAACATTAACATTGGATTAAATTTAAGTGGAATAGTGGAAGAAACCCATTGAGGAGCCATGAAATTTTCAATAGTGAATGAATATTTGTTGAAATTATTTTATATGTTTTGTTTAAAAATCAACAAGATAATTATATTTCATAGTATAATTTATTAAATTTTCTAGGAGTGTAATTATTAAGTGTATGTGAATTGGTATTGACAATAATTGTTCACATTTGAATTTTGATTTTAATATTTAAACTCCCATTAACATTTTAATTTAATTTTAATTTCTACATATTCAATTTAATGAATAATTTATATACAATTTTTAAAAGGTAATATTTATTAATTTTATGCATTTTTTACTCTAAAATTAATTTGTAAATCTATAATTTTTATGTGATGATTAAAAAAATGATTTTTAATGATAGAATGAATTCGAATACCTATAGTGATTTTGTCCCTTTAAATTGAAATATAGTATTTTCATTATAAAATTAAATATATATTTAATTTTAATTTCTATTTTTTTTTATTATAATCATTTCTATCAAAATATTTTATTTGATGACCTAGAGTTGAACCAAAATGATTATTGAGATAATAGGCTCCAAATTCAATGTTTTAATGTATTTAGCATATTGGACCTCATCTCATCATTTGGGACATTAAATTTTTGTCTAATCCTAAATTGGGATGTAATATTTACAAAACCTAGAGGACTCAAAACCAAATATTTAATTCAATTTGAGGAATTTTTAGTTCAATCTTTTTTATTGTCAATATCATGCCACCAAATTTTGAATTATTTTTAAATTGATCTTTACATTCCATTTTCAGATCATTTGAAACCATAGATTCCACTCTCATATATAAATATATATCATTCACATATAAAGGACAAATTTAATAAATAAGAGTTGTTTGGATAGGTTATTCTATGATGTTGCTTAGATTCTTTTAGTTTATTATATTTATGTCATTTTATCTTGTAATATTAACTTTTTAAAGATCAAGTAAAATTGTTATTTTTATATTATTAAATTAGTTCACAATTTATCTCTATCTCTATATCTTTATGTCTTTCCCATGACCACTCACGCTAAAAATGGTTTTTTAATAACTTGGAGATTTTCAAAGGTGTAGGATTATAGGATGTTAGATTATTTCTACTTTTTAATTATGAAATATCATTTCCATGTGTTGTGAGGGAGATAAGAGTGTTCATGTTTATGAAATAGTCATCCACCACACCATGGAATGTATCTAAAACTAATTTTATTGTCTATTGAATCAGCAATAAATACTTCTATGAGGAATTATATATGTATGGTAGAGTCAATGTTTTTAGAGGGATGAAATGACATATGGGGAATTAGGGTTATCAAATATGTTACTCTCTTTATTGAGGTTTGCATATATTTTATGACTGTTATAGGTGGAGAGGTTATGTGTGACAAATAGGTCCCTTAATCGTAAAAGAATAAAACTCAATTTAGGTAGTAGTAGTAGTCATTATACAATGGGGTATACTATGAAATTGAATTTAGGAAACAATAAAATAAATAATTAATGAACCATAAAAATCCAACCCCTATGTCCATGTTATTTCATTATAAATTCTTTGTTTCAAAATGTAAATTTAATTTATAAGATTCATTTTAATTTTTCATCCTACATTTAAACATAACATGTAATTGTTATTTTCTTAAAAAATTAATATACCCAAAAAATTTAATAGGTGAATATATTTAGTATTTGAATGATTGTGAAAGCTCTTCATGTGATTTGACCATGGTCAGACACTATGTTGAACTAGTAAAATAAATAAATATTATCCACAACCAATGAAAGGGGTGTCAAGGTCAGATCAAAAAACCATACAATATTTAATTACATTGAAAATCCTCCAACAAATATCTTCGGATCTCTTATAATTATATTTGGGGGCACCTCTATTATGGATCCTCCAATTAAACATTGATCCTATAAAATGTATTAATTTCTAATATTGATCCAGGTAAAGTGAAATGAAAAATAATATTAATAAATATTATTTAGAATAATTATTTTTTAAAATGCTTCACCATTACGGTATACTAATGAAACTACACAAAAAATTTATACAACCTCATATCCTAGGGTAGAAATCTCATTTTAAACTCAAATTCATAGGTCATTTTCCCACATGACACTATAATGATGTTAAATTTACCATTTCTACCTTTTTATTTATCAAATTAATATTTTTAGAGAAATTTTATCATGGAATTCATCTTTATATTTAAGTAAATTAATTATAATTTAAATTACTGATAATAAACTCCTCAAAAATGAATTAGTAATGGAATTCAAAATAATAGAATAAGGCTTGAATCTATGAGTACCCATATTATGATAGTAATCCATTATATAAATTCATTTCATGTACCATATGAATGAGATCAATATGGATACGTATGAATAATTAAATTTTAATTTAGGGTAGTAGCACATGTTATCAGGTATGTAATGATTTAATCATCTATATAGTTTTAGCATATTGATATCGTGAAAGGAAAAACATTCCAAGCTGAATAATAAGAATCATGTACACATGTAAATTGAATTTATGTGATAATATTGTGATGTTAAAAACAAATCAAAAAACAATTGTTTTTTGATATTGTATAAAGCGAAAAAATGTTAAGACTGTGATAATTCATCATTGTAGGCTCATTATAAATATGGGTTGCTATAGATTATAATGTGTATGGTATTGTGGAAATAGATAACCCAAAGAATTATATATCCAAATCTAATTATGAGATTTGAGTTATACTTTGTTTGGAAACACTTAGAAATGATATATGAGTAATAATTTTTCATTCATCTATATTACATATTGGTAAAATAGTTTTCCACTTAGTAATTCAAAATCCATATACTATATAACTATCACGATGGACCAAGAAAATAGATATATGAAAATATGATCTTGATAATGGACTAATTACATTGTGAAATAAAGATCATGGCCCACTAATTGATCAGATGAATTTTGGAATTCATCATTTTAGTAGGATATCATTAAATAAATGAATTATTAAATTTATTAAGACATTGTATTAATATGATAAAATCATCTATTTTATATGTAGTGGGATCATCATCATCATGAAAAATAACTCTGAGACCAATCAATGAAAATAAACAATATTAATGAATGTAACTTATTATATTAGTGTAAAACATAATAATCATTTATTAGATTTTAGAAAAGTGTATGTGTTAGAAAAACCTTTTCTTGAGTATCCCAATGTTGAGGTTTCTCAACACTTGAATTTAAATTTTTTTATTTATGAATATAATGATTTACTAACATTTTTAAAATTATTAAATTTATAATTAGTAAAATAAATTTATATTGAACTAATATTACTAATGTTATTGAGTGTGATTGTAACACCCCAGGTAAATAAAGAATATGAGATTTTCATATTTATCCATATTTGTGAATAAAATATTAATATGACTTTAAAGGGGATGCTATGCTCGATGGCGTACCCAACACGCAACATCGAGTTTCTTGGGAATCTTACGTTACACTCTAATAATAAAATAATATTATTTTAAATGGTAGTTAACATGTAGCCGTTGTATTGGCGGGAATGGATATAAATAACTAAAATATGATTATATATGTTTTTAAATGTTTTTAAATTTATCCAATAAAAGATAAAGGCATAAAATACGGAAAGAATTCAATTTTAGGCGTATATGCCCTAGTTTTCACTAAAGGTTCCCTTATCGCCTTTTGATGGAGAACCGTCATTAAATATAGTTTTGTTCACTCTTATAAATCCTTTTGGACCAAATAAAAATCTTCTTAATAATTGAGACATCAAAATTTACTTTGTGTAAATTTTTGGTATCTTTCTGATAAAGTCCATTTTTTAATGAATAGTGTAAAATGTTGTATTTTAATTCAAAACCTCTTTTTAATATAATTTATTTATATGATTAGATTATCTTTTGAATTGGTTTTAAAGTGAAATTAGAATATATTTTTACCATTAAATCCAATAGAGGTCGTTGGAATTAATTTCACTTTGAAATCAGACTTAAACTAGTGTCAATCTTTTGATACATATTGTTTCATAAAAACACGCTATTTGCTCTGACAGCGGGAATTAATTATTAAATTAATTAATGTGACTTATATGATTTCAATTATGTAAAATAGAATTCATTTTTTAATTCGTAATATCAAATATAGCTTAGGGTGAATTTTTGGGATTTTTTTCTGAAAAACTTCAATTTTTGATGAATAGTGAAACCACTAAGTGGTACTTATAAAAACTGATTTTTCCGTTTAAATAAAATTTTTCCATCTTTGTGTTTTGAATTTCAAAAATCCTACATACATGGTTGTCATTAAGAAGTAAAATGTGGTTCAATGGGATAAAAATAATTTTTTGGTGAATAGTAACTTATTAAGTTTTTAATCGCGATTAGAGGTAATTAGTGTAGTTTAAGGTAAAAATAATGTTTTAATAATATGAAATGAACTTGAAACATATACTAACCTCATTTGATGTGTCATGGCCGACCAAGAAAACCCATGGGTCAACTTGGGGACCCCATGAAGCCACTTTGGTTGGAAAATGACATTAATATCTTTTTATTTAAAGTCAAAGTAAAAATGAGACAAACATGAAATGTTTTACTAAAACAATTTTTACATGGGGTTATACAAATCATATTTTTGACTATAAATATTCATTGGAAAGATAAAAAGATTTTATACATCATAGTATTTTTTTTATAATTTTTAGACATTAAATAAATGAAATTATTTATGACATCATGATGATGCAGCGACGACCTCATTATTTAACGATTTAAATAAAATGGAAAGATAATATAATATCTAAGACCTACACATGTCCAAAACCTATTGGATGAGTGGATTTAGAACACTTATAACCTTATCCTCGAAACACATCAATGTGGGACCTATTAAATCCGAATACCATTTTAAAATAAAGTGACTTTTCTTTACCTTCCAAGAGTGCCCCTCCTCTCCTCTTATAAAAGTCCCCCACCTCTACCTCCTTACCCACACTCCCAAAGCCTTTGGCTCGGCCAAAATCTAACCATTTTGTCCTTAAACTTCCCTCTCTTACTCTTGGAAGCCTCACTTTGGGCAGAAGTCTTCCCAAGGAAGCCTTTGAGCTCAAACCAAAGGGAGTTACCCGATTTTAAGGTAATGTCTTCACTTGAGTCCTTTTGTTTTATTTTGCTTCTCCAACCCCCTAAACTCTTTTTATTAATTAATTTTGTAAAAAATACAGTATCATCAATATACTATGATATTGTTATAATAATTATTTGAGATACACTTTCACACACCTACATCTAATGGTTAAAGAACATACTATTTCCGTGGATGGCGAATTTCGGCCTCCCGAAACGACGATTGGTCAACATTATTTTAACACCTTCAAAGGTGGCCATTAAGATGAAAATATATTTATATATTATATATAATATGTTTATGTTTTCCTTACGCTTCGGTATTTTTCATTTTGGGCATACCTTTATGGTTTCCATTATGGGTAAACGCGATATCTTCATTTAAGGAAGTGCGGACTACCGCCCCCTCAAAGTGATGTGATTCGTTAATGCCATATGTGGGACGTATAAAAGATGGATTTAAAGTTATTATATATGATTTTATACTGGAATTATAATATACCTCTATATCATTATTATTACATTCCATAAAAATATGAAATAGAAATGAAAGTAGCGTTCATGCGTACGTACGGCTTACCGTCTCCATGAATGGTGCATTTCATTTCTTATCCCCAAATGTAATGTACTATTATAAGTACATGTATATAATGGATATATATGATTAATGATACATATAAATGATGAATATAATTATGTAATTAAAATATACATACCTCTCATTTAGTTTTAATTCCATTAATATGACATTGAAATGAAAGTAGCGTTCATGCGTACGTACGACTTACCGTCTCAATGAATGGTGCATTTCATTTCTTACCTCTAAATTATTATGTAATATTATAAATACATGTATATTTTGGATATATATGATATATATGATATCCAAATCATGAATATAATTCTGGATATAATGAACATTTGACCACACGAACAACATGTAATTGTAAGAAGTCCACTTTCGACTTAAGAACCAAATATCGACAAAACAAACATTATTAACTTAAATGATTACATAATGTTTATAACATGGAAATAAGTGATATAAAATGAATAATTAACTATAAAAAGGTTCTTAATAAAGTGTAAATTAACTCAAGTTTATTATTCAGGATGTTAAAGAACGATCGAGTCAAGTCGGACCCGAGGTAAGAGATCCTACTCCTCTCTTTCTTTTTAAGTACACTCTTTTATGTCATTTCTTCTAAGCTCATCTTTATTGTTATTGAGATGTTATTTTATATTACTCTTACTGTAATTTTTATTTTCATATGATGAGATACCCTATTCTCTCTCATCAATCCATTTTGGAAGTTTTGAGTGGCGCCATTAGGCTGCTGAATTTTCGTAAGAGATCTAACCTCTCTCTTTCTCTTTAAGTACTCTCCTTTATGTCACTTCTTTTAAGCTCCTCTTTGTTATTATGGGGGATGTTATTTTATATTCCTCTTCCTGTACATTTTATTTTAATTTGATGAGATACCCTATTTTATCTCATCAATGCATTTTTGGAAGTTTTAAGTGGCGCCGTTAAGCTGCCGAGTTTTCGTAAGGGATTTTTCATCTCAATTTTATTTCTGTGAGATTTATGCTACATTTTCCACAATTTCCTTTGATTGGTGTATGTAATGAACATTATTCTACTCATTGTGTAATATTATTTCATTTATGAGTATTTAAATCAATTTTTTATTGTCCTTCTTTCACGGGGCGTATGTTTCGAAAGATACCCATGTCGGTAATGGAACCTTTCATCCTCCTCTTTTTAAAAAACTTCTTTTGTTATGTCTTTTAATTTACATATTATTATGTTGGGATATGTTCTTATATATCCTTATTGATGTAAAGTTTATGTCCAAGTGATGAGATACCATTCACTCTCTCATCAACTGATTTTATGAATTTTGAAGTGACGCCGTTAGGCTGTCGAATTTTACCAAGGGAACTTTTTAACCCAATTTCGTTTTCTTTGGGTTCAACATGTAGTTATTGAATATGTCATCCTTTGAATATGTGTGAATGACCTTTTATTGTTTTACACTTAATATCCAATTATATTGGGTGTATTTATATTTGTCACACATAATTTTGAGATTGATTTATCCTTAATTTAAGGATACCTTCATTTAAAAGGGATTTCATCACATTTTACATCTCTATTGAGACTTCATTGTTGTTATGCAACAATTCACTCTTATATGGTGTATATAATGTAATTTGGAATATTATATCATGAATCCATTTATTCTCATGATATTATAAAGTTCTGATTAAATGTTATTCCTCAATTATTGTATTCAAGTGTCTCTAATTTTGGTAAAAACCCTTTAACCAAAATATCACTTTAAATGCTTTAATGATTTGTTCTTATTAATATCCAAGTTTTCAAAATGGTTTTAAGGATTTATTTATATGGATATTAATTGTTTAAAATGTTAAAAGCTTCAAGGTGGTATGGGACTCTTTGATTCAAAAATCTCTTTATTAAATGTTTTAAATGGTTTTGAAAATGGTTTTTTTAATTGATTCATTATTTCAATATCCTAAAATGTTATATTGTGATTGAAATGTGGAAATGTTATATTTCCTTTATGCATGTTTTATGTGATACATTTATGTTATGGTTCTTGGGCATTATTTTGAAAACGGGTGGTTCCGTGATAAACTAAGGGCAGGTGAGCCTGATATAGCTCTCCAATGCATTGGGTAACGCGAAGGAGTGAAACATTAAGGTTTCTCCGAAGAGATTTAGGGAATATACTGTGATGGGTATTCCAAACGTAACCAAGAGGGTTACTCCCTACGTAAGAATGTTATGAATGCATCAAGTTACCTTTATATCTTATGATTTCTATGATTTATTCATGGTTTGATGAGGTATGTTAAAGTGCCTATGTTTTATGGGTAAAGTATGATTTCATTCTTATGTATATATGAACTCATGTATCCTTTCCATATTTTTATAACACTTACTGAGCTTTCTATGCTCATCCCAAGTTTTTGAAATTTTTTTCACAGGTCAAGGGAAAGGTACATGATGTGATGATAATGTCAAGGATGTGTCAAGAAAGAATCCGTGTTTTATTTTAAATATGTTTCCGTTGATGGGAAGAATGAATATTGTCTTTTATGTAGCCACTTTGTTTAACTGTGGAATGTAATGCAAGTTTCATGATCTAATTCTCTAAAACTCTAAACCTAAAAAGATCCTCAATGTGTAATCTTGTAATAACTCACGATTAAGTAAGGTTTAAGGCTGGGGCCTTATAGTTGGTATCAGAGGTCGGTTTAGATGACTTTAGAGGTTAGGGTATTCTTTAAGAATAAGTGACATTACCATAATGGTTAGGATTTAAGAAAGAGTCCTAGTTTTAGATAAAGTGAATGAGTAAGTATATCCTAGTGTTTACCTTCCTCATTAGTACATGATGGTTTTGTTGATATACTCACACTGACATTTCTATTTTTAGTGAATTGATGGATCTAGCAGGCACCAAAGAGACAACAGGTTTGAAGGAAACTGTGGTGGTTCTCTGATTAAGATACTAGATAAAATGGAGGATTCAATGAGGAAACTCATGGTTGTTCTAAACCAAATATCAAGGAGTCATGATCAACCACTTGAACCCTGGTATGTTCTGTAATGCATCATGTACGAGATGACCAATCGATGTGGAAGTTCAGGTAATAATTATAAAGGTAACCATTAGAGTTTATATGATCCTTACTTTTGAGGTAATTATGGGTTATTATATGATATGATGGAAAATGAAAGGCATGAGATAAACTTGAGGTTAAAATATGTTATGATAATTTTTGTTGATTTTATCTCTTTTTGGGGAATGATTTAAGAATTATATAGTTTTGGAAAAAGGACAACACGCAAACTGTTTGACAACCGTCGCGTTGGACAAAGCTGCGGGAATCGAACCCACAACCAAAGTGCGACTGGTATTTATCGCCTACCACTGGACTACATAGTTTGACTGATTCTTTTTAGTTATATGATTTTATAAATTAAGAGTAAGTTGATTTTGGGTTATTTATGAAAATGATTAACCTATCATGGAGGATATGTGATTAGGTTAATTATTTTTCAATACGAGACTTTAGGAGCAACTGATGTTGTTTGGAGATAAATGTTACGATTTAACTTGGAAGACTATGTGACTAAATCCTTCAAATATTTGGGTTTCAATCTTATATTGGTTTACTTTGAAAAATTTTATGGACAAATTGTTTATCGAATGGTCCTCGTTGAAATTTGGGTTTTGTTGGAAAATTTTTGGAGATTAAGCATAGATTTTCTTTTTAATGGGTTATCCTTTTCTGGATTATCTGACCTTGTACTAACCTTTTTGGTTTTGGTTTTGGTTAAATAATAAAGACATGGGATGTATATAGTTCTCTTTGGTGGATTAGGTGATTCTCTAGAAGTTGATTATAGTACTGTTAATGCGAACAAGTCTCCCTAAATACTCGTCTTTTGGAAAAAAATATGAGTTTGATTAAGGAATCTAGTAAAAGTTGAAAGTCAACATGATAAGTGATTATGTTTCCTTATGAATAAATTCCTCAATAATAAGTAACTTAAAACAAAAATGTTGTCTATTAACTTTTCCTACTGGGGAATCGAATACCGTTTAACCCATCACAAGTTTGTGATTTTCTTATGGTTAACTTTCTCCTAGACATGTTTACTATCACTCTCCCTCAAGAACATGACCTTTTTCTTTTTCTTCCATGTCCATGTTTTTCTACATATGGGTTAACTCGGGTGACCTCTGTACTTATCTTCCTTTAATTTAAAGTGATTGTTTTACCGACTCTTGTTCCGATGTGGGACTTTTAAGGATGTTTCCAAGCTCAATTTTAAAAATTGCGAGGACGCAATTCCCAAAAGGGGGGAAGGATGTAACACCCCAGGTAAATAAAGAATATGACATTTTCCTATTTATCCATATTTTGGAATAAAATATTAATATGACTTTAAAGGGGACGCTATGCTCGATGACGTACCCAACACGCAACAACGAGTTTCTTGGGAATCTTACGTTGCACTCTAATAATAAAATAATATTATTTTAAATGGTAGTTAACATGTAGCCATTGTATTGGTGGGAATGGATAGAAATAACTAAAATATGATTATATATGTTTTTAAATGTTTTTACATTTATCCAATAAAAGATAAAGGCATAAAATATGGAAAGAATTCAATTTTAGGCGTATATGCCCTAGTTTTCACTAAAGGTTCACTTATCGCCTTTTGATGGAGAACCGTCATTAAATATAGTTTTGTTCACTCTTATACATCCTTTTGGACCAAATAAAACTCTTCTTAAGAATTGGGACATCAAAATTTACTTTGTGTAAATTTTTGGTATCTTTCTAATAAAGTTCATTTTTTAATGAATAGTGTAAAATGTTATATTTTAATTCAAAACCTCTTTTTAATCTAATTTATTTATATGATTAGATTATCTTTTGAATTGGTTTTAAAGTGAAATTAGAATATATTTTTACCATTAAATCCAATAGTGGTCGTTGGAATTAATTTCACTTTGAAATCAGACTTAAACTAGTGTCAATCTTTTGATACATATTGTTTCATAAAAACACGCTATTTGCTCTGACAGCGAGAATTAATTATTAAATTAATTAATGTGACTTATATGATTTTAATTTTGTAAAATAGAATTCATTTTTGAAAACGGAATATCAAATATATCTTAGGGTGAATTTTTGGGATTTTTTCTGAAAAACTTCAATTTTTGATGAATAGTGAAACAACTAAGTGGTACTTATAAAAACTGATTTTTCTGTTTAAATGAAATTTTGCCATCTTTGTGTTTTGAATTTCAAAAATCCAACATATATGGTTGTCATTAAGAAGTAAAATGTGGTTCAATGAGATAAAAATAATTTTTTGGTGAATAGTAACTTATTAAGTTTTTAATCGCGATTAGAGGTAATTAGTGTAGTTTAAGGTAAAAATAATGTTTTAATAATATGAAATGAAATTGACACATGTCCTAACCTCATTTTATGTGTCATGGACGACCAAGACAACCCATGGGTAAACTTGGGGACCCCATGAAGCCACTTTGGTTGGAAAATGACATTAATATCTTTTTATTTAAAGTTAAAGTAAAAATGAGACAAACATGAAATGTTTTACTAAAACAATTTTTACATGGGGTTATACAAATCATATTTTTGACTATAAATATTCATTGGAAATATAAAAAGATTTTATACATCATAGTATTTTTTTTTATAATTTTTAGACATTTAATAAATTAAATTATTTATAACATCATGATGATGCAGCGACGACCTCATTATTTAACGATTTAAATAAAATGGAAAGATAATGTAATATCTAAGATCTTCACATGTCCAAAACCTATTGGATGAGTGGATTTCGAACACTTATCACCTTATCCTCGAAACACATCAATGTGGGACCTCTTAAATCCGAATACCATTTTAAAATAAAGTGACTTTTCTTTACCTTCCAAGAGTGCCCCTCCTCTCCTCTTATAAAAGGCCCCCACCTCTACCTCCTTACCCACACTCCCAAAGCTTTTGGATCGGCCAACCTCTGCCCATTTTGTCTCTAAACTTCCCTCTCTTACTCCTTTAAGCCTCACTTTGGGCAGAAGTCTTCCCAAGGAAGCCTTTTAGCTCAAACCAGAGGGAGTTATCCGATTTTAAGGTAATGTCTTCACTTGAGTCCTTTTGTTTTATTTTGCTTCTCCAACCCCCTAAACTCTTTTTATTAATTTATTTTGTAAAAACTCCAGTATCATAAATATACTAGGATGTTTTTATAATAATTATTCGAGATACACTTTCACACACCTACATCTAATGGTTAAAGAACATACTGTTTCCGTGGATGGTGAATTTCGGCCTCCCGAAACGATGATTGTTCAACATTCTTTTAACACCTTCAAAGGTGGCCATTAAGATGAAAATATATTTATATATGATATATAATATGTTTATGTTTTCCTTACGCTTCTGTATTTTTCATTTTGGGCATACCTTTATGGTTTCCATTATGGGTAAACGCGATATCTTCATTTAAGGAAGTGCGGACTACCACCCCCTCAAAGTGATGTGGTTCGTTAATACCATATGTGGGACGTATAAAGGATGGATTTAAAGTTATTATATATGATTTTATACTGGAATTATAATATACCTCTATATCATTATTATTCCATTCCATAAAAATATGAAATAGAAATGAAAGTAGCGTTCATGCGTACGTATGGCTTACCGTCTCCATGAACGGTGCATTTCATTTCTTATCCCCAAATGTAATGTACTTTTATAAGTACATGTATATAATGGATATATATGATTAATGATACATCTAAATTATGAATATAATTTTTTAATTAAAATATACATACCTCTCATTTAGTTTTAATTCCATTAATATGACATAGAAATGAAAGTAGCGTTCATGCGTACGTACGGCTTACCGTCTCCATGAACAATGCATTTCATTTCTTACCTCTAAATGATTATGTAATATTATAAATACATGTATATTCTGGATATATATGATATATATGATATCCAAATCATGAATATAATTCTGGATATAATGAACATTTGACCACACAAACAACATGTAATTGTAAGAAGTCCACTTTCGACTTAAGAACCAAATATCGACAAAACAAATATTATTAACTTAAATGATTACATAATGTTTATAACATAGAAATAAGAGATATAAAATGAATAATGAACTAGAAAAAGGTTCTCAATAAAGTGGAAATTAACTCAAGTTTATTATTCAGGATGTAAAAGAACGATCGAGTCAAGTCGGACCCGAGGTAAGGGATCCTACTCCTCTCTTTCTTTTTAAGTACACTCTTTTATGTCATTCCTTCTAAGATCATATTTCTTGTTATTGGGATTTTATTTTATATTACTCTTAATGTAATTTTTTTTCATATGATGAGAGACCCTATTCTCTCTCATCAATCCATTTTGGAAGTTTTGAGTGGCGCCATTAGGCTGCTGAATTTTCGTAAGAGATCTAACCTCTCTCTTTCTCTTTTAGTACTCTCCTTTATGTCACTTCTTTTAAGCCCCTCTTTGTTATTATGGGGGATGTTCTTTTATATTCCTATTCCTGTACATTTTATTGTAATGTGATTAGATACCCTATTTTATCTCATCAATGCATTTTTGGAAGTTTTAAGTGG
Organism: Viscum album; assembly: GCA_963277665.1. Lineage (NCBI taxonomy): Eukaryota > Viridiplantae > Streptophyta > Magnoliopsida > Santalales > Viscaceae > Viscum > Viscum album. The sequence continues at coordinate 598,232,266 of OY728127.1, forward strand.
TGCAGTTAGGCTGCCGAGTTTTGGTAAAGGATTTTTCATCTCACTTTTATTCCCGTGAGATTTATGCTACATTTGCCACAATTTCCTTTGAGTGGTGTATGTAATGACCATTATTTTACTCATTTTGTAATATTATTTCATTTATTAGTATTTAAATCAATGATGTATTGTCCTTCTTTCACGGGGTGTATGTTTTGAAAGATACCCATGTCGGTAAGGGAACCTTTCACCCTCCTCTTTTTAAAAGACTTCTTTTGTTATGTCTTTTAATTTACATCTTATTATGTTGGGATATGTTCTTATATATCCTTATTGATGTAAAGTTTATTTCCAAGTGATGAGATACCATTAACTCTCTCATCAATTGATTTTCTGAATTTTGAAGTGACGCCGTTAGGCTGTCGAATTTTACCAAGGGAACTTTTTAACCCAATTTCGATTTCTTTGGGTTCAACATGTAGTTATTGAATATGTCATCATTTGAATATGTGTGAATGAACTTTTATTGTTTTACACTTCATATCCAATTATATTGGGTGTATTTATATTTCTCACACATAATTTTGAGATTGATTTATCCTTAATTTAAGGATACCTTCATTTATAAGGGATTTCATCACATTTTACATCTCTATTGAGACTTCATTGTTGTTATGCACCAATTCACTCTTATATGGTGTATATACTGTCCTTTGGAATATTATATCATGAATCCATTTATTCTCATGATATTATAAAGTTCTAATTAAATGTTATTCCTCAATTATTGTATTCAAGTGTCTCTAATTTTGGTAAAAACCCTTTAACCAAAATATCACTTTAAATGTTTTAATGATTTGTTCTTATTAATATCCATGTTTTAAAAATGGTTTTAAGGATTTATTTATATGGATATTAATTGTTTAAAATGTTAAAATCTTCAAGGTGGTATGGGACTCTTTGATTCAAAAATCTCTTTATTAAATGTTTTAAATGGTTTTGAAAATGGTTTTTTAATTGATTCATTATTTCAATATCCTAAAATGTTATATTGTGATTGAAATGTGGAAATTTTATATTTTCTTTATGCATGTTTTATGTGATAAATTTATGTTATGGTTCTTGGGAATTATTATGAAAACGGGTGGTTCCGTGATAAACTAAGGGCGGGTGAGCCCGATATAGCTCTCCAATGCATTGGGTAACGCGAAGGAGTGAAACGTTAAGGTTTCTCCGAAGAGATTTAGGGAATATACTGTGATGGGTATTCCAAACGTAACCAAGAGGGTTACTCCCTACGTAATAATGTTATGAATGCCTCAAGTTACCTTTATGTCTTATGATTTCTATGATTTATTCATGGTTTGATGAGGTATGTTAAAGTACCTATGTTTTATGGGTAATGTATGATTTCATTCTTATGTATATATGAACTCATGTTTCCTTTCCATATTTTTATAACCCTTACTGATCATTTTATGCTCATCCCAAGTTTTTGAAATGTTTTTCATAGGTCAAGGGAAAGGTACATGATGTGATGATAGTGTCAAGGATGTGTCAAGAAATAATACGTGTTTTATTTTAAATATGTTTCCATTGATGGGAAGAATGAATATTGTCTTTTATGTAACCACTTTGTTTAAATGTGGAATGTAATGCAAGTTTCATGATCTAATTCTCTAAAACTCTAAACCTAAAAAGATCCTCAATGTGTAATCTTGTAATAACTCAAGATTAAGTAAGGTTTATGGCTGGGGCCTTATAGTTGGTATCAGAGGTCGGTTTAGATAACTTTAGAGGTTAGGGTATTCTTTAAGTATAAGTGACATTACCACAATGGTTATGATTTCAGAAAGAGTCCTAGTTTTAGATAAAGTGAATGAGTAAGTATATCTTAGTGTTTACCTTCCTCATTAGTACATGATGGTTTTGTTGATATACTCACACTGACATTTCTGTTTTTAGTGAATTGATGGATCTAGAAGGCACCAAAGAGACAACAGGTTTGAAGGAAACTGTGGTGGTTCTCTGATTAAGATACTAGATAAAATGGAGGATTCAATGAGGAAACTCATGGTTGTTCTAAACCAAATATCAAGGAGTCATGATCAACCACTTGAACCTTGGTATGTTCTGTAATGAATCATGTACGAGATGACCAATCGATGTGGAAGTTCAGGTAATAATTATAAAGGTAACCATTAGAGTTTATATGATCCTTACTTTTGAGGTAATTATGGGTTATTATATGATATGCTGGAAAATGAAAGGCATGAGATAAAATTGAGGTTAAAATATGTTATGATAATTTTTGATGATTTTATCTCTTTTTGGGGAATGATTTAAGAATTATATAGTTTTGGAAAAAGGACAACACACAAACCGTTTGACAACCCGTCGCGTCGGACAAAGTTGCGGGAATCGAACCCACAACCAAAGTGCGACTGGTATTTATCGTCTACCACTGGACTACGTAGTTTGACTGATTCTTTTTAGTTATATGATTTTATGAATTAATATTAAGTTTATTTTGGGTTATTTATTAAAATGATTAACCTATCATGGAGGATATGTGATTAGGTTAATTACTTTTCAATACGAGACTTTAGGTGCAACTGATGTTGTTTGGAGATAAATGTAACGATTTAACTTGGAATACTATGTGACTAAATCCTTCAAATATTTGGGTTTCAATCTTATATTGGTTTACTTTGAAGAATTTTATGGACAAATTTTTTATCGGACGGTCCTCGTTGAAATTTGGGTTTTGTTGGAAAAAGTTTGGTGATTAAGCACAGATTTTCTTTTTAATGGGTTATCCTTTTCTGGATTATCTGACCTTTTACTAACCTTTTTGGTTTTGGTTTTGGTTAAATCCTAAAGACATGGTATGTATATAGTTCTCTTTGGTGGATTATGTGATTATCTAGAAGTTGATTATAGTACTGTTAATGCGAACAAGTCGCCCTAAATACTCGTCTTTTGGAAAAAAATATGAGTTTGATTAACGAATCTAGTAAAAGTTTAAAGTCAACATGATAAGTGATTATGTTTCCTTATGAATAAATTACTCAATAAAAAGTAACTTAAAAAAAAATGTTGTCTATTAACTTTTCTTACTGGGGAATCGAATACCGTTTAAACCATCACAAGTTTGTGATTTTCTTATGGTTAACTTTCTCCTAGACATGTTTACTATCACTCTCCCTCAAGAACATGACCCTTTTCTTTTTCTTCCATGTCCATGTTTTTCTACATATGGGTTAACTCGGGTGACCTCTGTACTTATCTTCCTTTATTTTAAAGTTATTTTTTTACCGACTCTTGTTCCGATGTGGGACTTTCAAGGATATTTCCAAGCTCAATTTTAAAAATTGCGAGGACGCAATTCCCAAAAGGGGGGAAGGATGTAACACCCCAGGTAAATAAAGAATATGAAATTTTCATATTTATCCATATTTGTGAATAAAATATTAATATGACTTTAAAGGGGACGCTATGCTCGATGGCGTACCCAACACGTAACAACAAGTTTCTTGGGAATCTTACGTTGCACTCTAATAATAAAATAATATTATTTTAAATGGTAGTTAACATGTAGCTGTTGTATTGGCGGGAATGGATAGAAATAACTAAAATATGATTATATATGTTTTTAAATGTTTTTACATTTATCCAATAAAAGATAAAGGCATAAAATACAGAAAGAATTCAATTTTAGGCGTATATGCACTAGTTTTCACTAAAGGTTCACTAATCGCCTTTTGATGGAGAACCATCATTAAATATAGTTTTGTTCACTCTTATACATCCTTTTGGACCAAATAAAACTCTTCTTAAGAATTGGTACATCAAAATTTACTTTTTGTAAATTTTTGGTATCTTTCTGATAAAGTTCATTTTTTAATGAATAGTGTAAAATGTTATATTTTAATTCAAAACCTCTTTTTAATATAATTTATTTATATGATTAGATTATCTTTTGAATAGGTTTTAAAGTGAAATTAAAATATATTTTTACCATTAAATCCAATAGTGGTTGTTGGAATTAATTTCACTTTGAAATCAGACTTAAACTAGTGTCAATCTTTTGATACATATTGTTTCATAAAAACACGCTATTTGCTATGACAACGGGAATTAAATATTAAATTAATTAATGTGACTTATATGATTTTAATTTTGTAAAATAGAATTCATTTTTGAATTTGGAATATCAAATATATCTTAGGGTGAATTTTTGTGATTTTTTCTGAAAAATTTCAATTTTTGATGAATAGTGAAACCACTAAGTGGTACTTATAAAAACTGATTTTTCCATTTTAATGAAATGTTGCCATCTTTGTGTTTTGAATTTTAAAAATTCGACATAAATGGTTGTAATTAAGATGTAAAATGTGGTTCAATGGGATAAAAATAATTTTTTGGTGAATAGTAACTTATTAAGTTTTTAATCGCGATTAGAGGTAATTAGTGTAGTTTAAGGTAAAAATAATGTTTTAATAATATGAAATGAACTTGACCCATGTCCTAACCTCATTGGATGTTTCATGGACGACCAAGACAACCCATGGGTCAACTTGGGGACCCCATGAAGCCACTTTGGTTGGAAAATGACATTAATATCTTTTTATTTAAAGTTAAAGTAAAAATGAGACAAACATGAAATGTTTTACTAAAACAATTTTTACATGGGGTTATACAAATCATATTTTTGACTATAAATATTCATTGGAAATATAAAAAGATTTTCTACATCATAGTATTTTTTTTATAATTTTTAGACATTAAATAAATTAAATTATTTATGACATCATGATGATGCAGCGGCAACCTCATTATTTAAGGATTTAAATAAAATGGAAAGATAATGTAATATCTAAGACCTAAACATGTCCAAAACCTATTGGATGAGTGGATTTAGAACCCTCATCACCTTATCCTTGAAACACATCAATGTGGGACCTCTTAAATCTGAATACCATTTTAAAATAAAGTGACTTTTCTTTACCTTCCAAGAGTGCCCCTCCTCTCCTCTTATAAAAGGCCCCCACCTCTACCTCCTTACCCACACTCCCAAAGCATTTGGCTCGGCCAAAATCTGCCCATTTTGTCTCTAAACATCCCTCTCTTACTCCTTGAAGCCTCAATTTGGTCAGAAGTCTTCCCAAGGAAGCCTTTGAGCTCAAACCAAAGGGAGTTACCCGATTTTAAGGTAATGTCTTCACTTGAGTCCTTTTGTTTTATTTTGCTTCTCCAACCCCCTAAACTCTTTTTATTAATTTATTTTGTAACAACTACAGTATCATCAATATACTAGGATGTTGTTATAAGAATTATTCTAGCTACACTTTCACACACCTACATCTAATGGTTAAAGAACATACTGTTTCCGTGGATGGCGAATTTCGGCCTCCCGAAACGATGATTGTTCAACATTCTTTTAACACCTTCAAAGGTGGACATTAAGGTGAAACTATATTTATATATGATATATAATATGTTTATGTTTTCATTACGCTTCTGTATTTTTCATTTTGGTCATACCGTTATGGTTTCCATTATGGGTAAACACGATATCTTCATTTGAGGAAGTGCGGACTACCGCCCCTTCAAAGTGATGTGATTCGTTAATGCCATATGTGGGATGTATAAAGGATGGATTTAAAGTTATTATATATGATTTTATACTGGAATTATAATACACCTCTATATCATTATTATTCCATTCCATAAAAATATGAAATAGAAATGAAAGTAGCGTTCATGCGTACGTACGGCTTACCGTCTCCATGAACGGTGCATTTCATTACTTATCCCCAAATGTAATGTACTATTATAAGTGCATGTATATAATGGATATATATGATTAATGATACATATAAATGATTAATATAATTCTGTAATTAAAATATACATACCTCTAATTTAGTTTTAATTCCATTAATATGACATAGAAATGAAAGTAGCGTTCATGCGTACGTACGGCTTACCGTCTCCATGAACGGTGCATTTCATTTCTTACCTCTAAATGATTATGTAATATTATAAATACATGTATATTCTGGATATATATGATATATATGATATCCAAATCATGAATATAATTCTGGATATAATGAAAATTTGACCACACGAACAACATGTAATTGTAAGAAGTCCACTTTCGACTTAAGAACCAAATATCGACAAAACAAACATTATTAACTTAAATGATTACATAATGTTTATAACATGGAAATAAGTGATATAAAATGAATAATGAACTAGAAAAGGGTTCTTAATAAAGTGGAAATTAACTCAATTTTATTATTCAGGATGTTAAAGAACGATCGAGTCAAGTCGGACCCGAGGTAAGGGATCCTACTCCTCTCTTTCTTTTTAAGTACACTCTTTTATGTCATTCCTTATAAGCTCATATTTCTTGTTATTGGTATGTTCTTTTATATTAATCTTACTGTAATTTTTATGTTAATATGATGAGAGACCCTATTCTCTCTCATCAATCCATTTTGGAAGTTTTGAGTGGCGCCGTTAGGCTGCTGAATTTTCGTAAGAGATCTAACCTCTCTCTTTCTCTTTAAGTACTCTCCTTTATGTCACTTCTTTTAACCTACTCTTTGTTATGATGGGAGATGTTCTTTTATATTCCTCTTTCTGTAAATTTCATTGTAATGTTATGAGATACACTATTTGATCTCATCAATGCATTTTTGGAAGTTTTTAGTGGCGCCGTTAGGCTGTCGAGTTTTCGTAAGGGATTTTTCATCTCACTTTTATTCCCGTGAGATTTATGCTACATTTGCCACAATTTCCTTTGAGTGGTGTATGTACTGACCATTATTGTACTCATTGTGTAATATTATTTCATTTATGAGTATTTACATCAATGTTGTATTGTCCTTATTTCACGGGGCGTATGTTTCGAAAGATACCAATGTCGGTAAGGGAACCTTTCACCCTCATATTTTTAAAAGACTTCTTTTGTTATGTCTTTTAATTTACATCTTATTATGTTGGGATCTGTTCTTATATATAATTATTGATGTAAAGTTTTTGTACAAGTGATGAGATACCATTCACTCTCTCATCAACTGATTTTATGAATTTTGAAGTGACGCCGTTAGGCTGTCGAATTTTACCAAGTGAACTTTTTAACCCAATTTCGATTTCTTTGGGTTCAACATGTAGTTATTGAATATGTCATCCTTTGAATATGTGTGAATGACCTTTTATTTTTTTACACTTAATATCCAATTATATTGGGTGTATTTATATTTGTCACACATAATTTTGAGATTGATTTATCCTTAATTTAAGGATACCTTCATTTATAAGGGATTTCATCACATTTTACATCTCTATTGAGACTTCATTGTTGTTATGCACCAATTCACTCTTATATGGTGTATATACTGTCCTTTGGAATATTATATCATGAATCAATTTATTCTCATGATATTATAAAGTTCTGATTAAATGTTATTCCTCAATTATTGTATTCAAGTGTCTCTAATTTTGGTAAAAACCCTTGAACCAAAATATCGCTTTAAATGTTTTAATGATTTTTTATTTTTAATATCCATGTTTTCAAAATGGTTTTAAGGATTTATTTATATGGATATTAATTGTTTAAAATTTTAAAAGCTTCAAGGTATCATGGGACTCTTTGATTCAAAAATCTCTTTATTAAATGTTTTAAATGGTTTTGAAAATGGTTTTTTTTAATGGATTCATTATTTCAATATCCTAAAATGTTATATAGTGATTGAAATGTGGAAATGTTATATTTCCTTTATGCATGTTTTATGTGATACATTTATGTTATGGTTCTTGGGAATTGTTATGAAAATAGATGGTTCCGTGATAAACTAAGGGCGGGTGAGCCCGATATAGCTCTCCAATGCATTGGGTAACGCGAAGGAGTGAAACGTTAAGGTTTCTCCGAAGTGATTTAGGGAATATACTGTGATGGGTATTCCAAACGTAACCAAGAGGGTTACTCCCTACGTAAGAATGTTATGAATGCATCAAGTTACCTTTATGTCTTATGATTTCTATGATTTATTCATGGTTTGATGAGGTATGTTAAAGTGTCTATGTTTTATGGGTAAAGTATGATTTCATTCTTATGTATATATGAACTCATGTTTCCTTTACATATTTTTATAACCCTTACTGATCTTTTTATGCTCATCCCAAGTTTTTGAAATGTTTTTCACAGGTCAAGGGAAAGGTACATGATGTGATGATAGTGTCGAGGATGTGTCAGGAAAGAATCCGTGTTTTATTTTAAATATGTTTCCATTGATGGGAAGAATGAATATTGTCTTTTATGTAACCACTTTGTTTAAATATGGAATGTAATGCAAGTTTCATGATCTAATTCTCTAAAACTCTAAACCTAAAAAGATCCTCAATGTGTAATCTTGTAATAACTCAAGATTAAGTAAGGTTTAAGGCTGGGGCCTTATAGTTGGTATCAGAGGTCTCTTTAGATAACTTTAGAGGTTAGGGTATTCTTTAAGCATAAGTGACATTACCATAATGGTTAGGATTTCAGAAAGAGTCCTAGTTTTAGATAAAGTGACTGAGTAAGTATATCTTAGAGTTTACCTTCCTCATTAGTACATGATGGTTTTGTCGATATACTCACACTGACATTTCTGTTTTTAGTGAATTGATGGATCTAGAAGGCACCAAAGAGACAACAGGTTTGAAGGAAACTGTGGTGGTTCTCTGATTAAGATACTAGATAAAATGGATGATTCAATGAGGAAACTCATGGTTGTTCTAAAGCAAATATCAAGGAGTCATGATCAACCACTTGAACCTTGGTATGTTCTGTAATGCATCCGGTACGAGATGACCAATCGATGTGGAAGTTCAGGTAATAATTATAAAGGTAACCATTAGAGTTTATATGATCCTTACTTTTGAGGTAATTATGGGTTATTATATGATATGCTGGAAAATGAAAGGCATGAGATAAACTTGAGGTTAAAATATGTTATGATCATTTTTGATGATTTTATATCTTTTTGGGGAATGATTTAAGAATTATATAGTTTTGGAAAAAGGACAACACGCAAACCGTTTGACAACCCGTCACGTCGGACAAAGCTGCGGGAATCGAACCCACAACCAAAGTGCGACTGGTATTTATCACCTACCACTGGACTACGTAGTTTGACTGATTATTTTTATTTATATGATTTTATGAATTAAGAGTAAGTTGATTTTGGGTTATTTATGAAAATGATTAACCTATCATGGAGGATATGTGATTAGGTTAATTACTTTTCAATATGAGACTTTAGGAGCAACTGATGTTTTTTGGAGAAAAATGTTACGATTTAACTTGGAAGACTATGTGACTAAATCATTCAAATATTTGGGTTTCAATCTTATATTGGTTTAATTTGAAGAATTTTATGGAAATTTTTTTTATCGAATGGTCCTCATTGAAATTTGGGTTTTGTTGGAAAATTTTGGAGATTAAGCATAGGTTTTCTTTTTAATGGGTTATCCTTTTCTGGATTATCTGACCTTGTACTAACCTTTTTAGTTTTGGTTTTGGTTAAATCCTAAGGACATGGGATGTATATAGTTCTCTTTGGTGGATTATGTGATTCTCTAGAAGTTGATTATAGTACTGTTAATGCGAACAAGTCTCCCTAAATACTCGTCTTTTGGAAAAAAATATGAGTTTGATTAAGGAATCTAGTAAAAGTTGAAATTCAACATGATAAGTGATTATGTTTCCTTATGAATAAATTCTTCAATAAAAAGTAACTTAAAACAAAACTGTTGTCTATTAACTTTTCCTACTGGGGAATCGAATACCGTTTAACCCATCACAAGTTTGTGATTTTCTTATGGTTAACTTTTTCCTAGACATGTTTACTATCACTCTCCCTCAAGAACGTGACCCTTTTATTTTTCTTCCATGTCCATGTTTTTCTACATATGGGTTAACTCGGGTGACCTCTGTACTTATCTTCCTTTATTTTAAAGTGATTGTTTTACCGACTCTTGTTCCGATGTGGGACTTTCAAGGATGTTTCCAAGCTCAATTTTAAAAATTGAGAGGACGCAATTCACAAAAGGGGGAAAGGATGTAACACCCCAGGTAAATAAAGAATATTACATTTTCATATTTATCCATATTTGTGAATAAAATATTAATGTTACTTTAAAGGGGACACTATGCTCGATGGCGTACCCAACACGCAACAACGAGTTTCTTGGGAATCTTACGTTGCACTCTAATAATAAAATAATATTATTTTAAATGGTAGTTAACATGTAGCCGTTGTATTGGAGGGAGTGGATATAAATAAATAAAATATGATTATATATGTTTTAAAATGTTTTTACATTTATCCAATAAAAGATAAAGTCATAAAATACGGAAAGAATTCAATTTTAGGCGTATATGCCCTAGTTTTCACTAAAGGTTCACTTATCGCCTTTTGATGGAGAACTGTCATTAAATATAGTATTGTTCAATCTTATACATAATTTTGGACCAAATAAAACTCTTCTTAAGAATTGGTACATCAAAATTTACTTTGTGTAAATTTTTGGTATCTTTCTGATAAAGTTCTTTTTTTAATGAATAGTGTAAAATGTTATATTTTAATTCAAAACCTCTTTTTAATCTAATTTATTTATATGATTAGATTATCTTTTTAATTGGTTTTAAAGTGAAATTATAATATATTTTTACCATTAAATCCAATAGTGGTTGTTGGAATTAATTTACTTTGAAATCAGACTTAAACTAGTGTCAATCTTTTGATACATATTGTTTCATAAAAACACGCTATTTGCTCTGACAACGGGAATTAATTATTAAATTAATTAATGTGACTTATATGATTTCAATTTTGTAAAATAGAATTCATTTTTTAATTCGGAATATCAAATATAGCTTAGGGTGAATTTTTGGGATTTTTTCTGAAAAACTTCAATTTTTGATGAATAGTGAAACCACTAAGTGGTACTTATAAAAACTGATTTTTCCGTTTAAATGAAATTTTTCCATCTTTGTGTTTTGAATTTGAAAAATCTGACATAGATGGTTGTCATTAAGAAGTAAAATGTGGTTCAATGGGATAAAAATAATTTTTTGGTGAATAGTAACTTATTAAGTTTTTAATCGCGATTAGAGGTAATTAGTGTAGTTTAAGGTAAAAATAATGTTTTAATAATATGAAATGAACTTGAAACATGTCCTAACCTCATTGGATGTTTCATGGCCGACCAAGATAACCCATGGGTCAACTTGGGGACCCCATGAAGGCACTTTGGTTGGAAAATGACATTAATATCTTTTTATTTAAAGTTAAAGTAAAAATGAGACAAACATGAATTGTTTTACTAAAACAATTTTTACATGGGGTTATACAAATAATATTTTTGACTATAAATATTAATTGGAAATATAAAAAGATTTTCTACATCATAGTATTTTTTTTGAATTTTTAGACATTAAATAAATTAAATTATTTATGACATCATGATGATGCAGCGGCGACCTCATTATTTAATGATTCAAATAAAATGGAAAGATAATGTAATATCTAAGACCTACACATGTCCAAAACCAATTGTATGAGTGGATTTCGAACCCTTATCACCTTATCCTCGAAAAAAATCAATGTGGGACCTCTTAAATCCGAATACCATTTTAAAATAAAGTGACTTTTCTTTACCTTCCAAGAGTTCCCCTCCTCTCCTCTTATAAAAGGCCCCCACCTCTACCTCCTTACCCACACTCCCAAAGCCTTTGGCTCGGCCAAACTCTGCCCATTTTGTCTCTACACTTCCCTCTCTTACTACTTGAAGGCTCACTTTGGGCAGAAGTCTTCCCAAGGAATCCTTTGAGCTCAAACCAAAGGGAGTTACCCGATTTTAAGGTAATGTCTTCACTTGAGTCCTTTTGTTTTATTTTGCTTCTTCAACCCCCTAAACTCTTTTTATTAATTTATTTTGTAACAAATCCAGTATCATCAATATACTAGGATGTTTTTATAAGAATTATTCGAGCTAAACTTTCACACACCTACATCTAATGGTTAAAGAACATATTGTTTCTGTGGATGGCGAATTTTGGCCTCCCGAAAGGATGATTGTTCAACATTATTTTAACACCTTAAAAGGTGGCCATTAAGATGAAACTATATTTATATATGATATATAATATGTTTATGTTTTTCTTAAGCTTCTGTATTTTTCATTTTTGGCATACCTTTATGGTTTCTATTATGGGTAAACGCGATATCTTCATTTAAGGAAGTGCGGACTACCGCCCCCTCAAAGTGATGTGATACGTTAATGCCATATGTGGGACGTATAAAGGATGGATTTAAAGTTATTATATATTATTTTATACTGGAATTATAATATACCTCTATATAATTATTATTCCATTCCATAAAAAAATGAAATAGAAATGAAAGTAGCGTTCATGCGTACGTACGGCTTACCGTCTCCATGAACGGTGCATTTCATTTCTTATCCCCAAATGTAATGTACTATTATAAGTACATGTATATAATGGATATATATGATTAATGATACATCTAAATGATAAATATAATTCTGTAATTAAAATATACATACCTCTAATTTAGTTTTAATTCCATTAATATGACATAGAAATGAAAGTAGCGTTCATGCGTACGTACGGCTTACCGTCTCCATGAACGATGCATTTCATTTCTTACCTCTAAATGATTATGTAATATTATAAATACATGTATATTCTGGATATATATGATATATATGATATCCAAATCATGAATATAATTCTGGATATAATGAACATTTGACCACACGAACAACATGTAATTGTAAGAAGTCCACTTTCGACTTAAGAACCAAATATCGACAAAACAAACATTATTAACTTAAATGATTACATAATGTTTATAACATGGAAATAAGTGATCTAAAATTAATAATGAACTAGAAAAAGGTTATTAATAAAGTGGAAATTAACTCAATTTTATTATTCAGGATGTTAAAGAACGATCGAGTCAAGTCGGACCCGAGGTAAGGGATCTTACTCCTCTCTTTCTTTTTAAGTACACTCTTTTATGTCATTCCTTAGAAGCTCATATTTCTTGTTATTGGGATGTTATTTTATATTAATATTACTGTAATTTTTATGTTCATATGATGAGAGACCCTATTCTCTCTCATCAATCCATTTTGGAAGTTTTGAGTGGCGCCGTTAGGCTGCTGAATTTTCGTAAGAGATCTAACCTCTCTCTTTCTCTTTAAGTACTCTCCTTTATGTCACTTCTTTTAAGCTCCTCTTTGTTATGATAGGGGATGTTCTTTTATATTCCTATTTCTGTAAATTTTATTGTAATGTGATGAGATACCCTATTTGATCTCATCAATTCATTTTTGGAAGTTTTAAGTGGCGCCGTTAGGCTGCCAAGTTTTCGTAAGGGATTTTTCATCTCACTTTTATTCCCGTGAGATTTATGCTACATTTTCCACAATTTCCTTTGAGTGGTGTATGTACTGACCATTATTTTACTCATTGTGTAATATTATTTCATTTATGATTATTTACATAAATTTTGTATTGTCCTTCTTTCACGGGGCGTATGTTTCGAAAGATACCCATGTCGGTAAGGGAACCTTTCACCCTCATCTTTTTAAAAGACTTCTTTTGTTATGTCTTTTAATTTACATATTATTATGTTGGGATGTGTTCTTATATATACTTATTGATGTAAAGGTTATGTCCAAGTGATGAGATACCATTCACTCTCTCATCAACTGATTTTCTGAATTTTGAAGTGACGCCGTTAGGCTGTCGAATTTTACCAAGGGAACTTTTTAACCCAATTTCGATTTCTTTGGGTTCAACATGTAGTTATTGAATATGTCACCCTTTGAATATGTGTGAATGACCTTTTATTGTTTTACACTTAATATCCAATTATATTGGGTGTATTTATATTTGTCACACATAATTTTGAGATTGATTTATCCTTAATTTAAGGATACCTTCATTTATAAGGGATTTCATCACATTTTACATCTCTATTGAGACTTCATTGTTGTTATGCACCAATTCACTCCTATATGGTGTATATACTGTACTTTGGAATATTATATCATGAATCCATTTATTCTCATGATATTATAAAGTTCTGATTAATTGTTATTCCTCAATTATTGTATTCAAGTGTCTCTAATTTTGGTAAAAACCCTTTAACCAAAATATCGATTTAAATGTTTTAATGATTTGTTCTTATTAATATCCATGTTTTCAAAATGGTTTTAAGGATTTATTTATATGGATATTAATTGTTTAAAATGTAAAAATCTTCAAGGTAGCATGGGACTCTTTGATTCAAAAATCTCTTTATTAAATGTTTTAAATGGTTTTGAAAATAGTTTTTTTAATGGATTCATTATTTCAATATCCTAAAATGTTATATTGTGATTGAAATGTGGAAATGTTATATTTTCTTTATGCATGTTTTATGTGATACATTTTTGTTATGGTTCTTGGGCATTGTTATGAAAACGGGTGGTTCCGTGATAAACTAAGGGCGGGTGAGCCCGATATAGCTCTCCAATGCATTGGGTAATGCGAATGAGTGAAACGTTAAGGTTTCTCCGAAGAGATTTAGGGAATATACTGTGATGGGTATTCCAAACGTAACCAAGAGCGTTACTCCCTACGTAAGAATGTTATGAATGTCTCAAGTTACCTTTATGTCTTATGATTTCTATGATTTATTCATGGTTTGACGAGGTATGTTAAAGTGCCTCTGTTTTATGGGTAAAGTATGATTTCATTCTTATGTATATATGAACTCATGTTTCCTTTCCATATTTTTATAACCCTTACTGAGCTTTTTATGCTCATACCAAGTTTTTGAAATGTTTTTCACAGGTCAAGGGAAAGGTATATGATGTGATGATAGTGTCAAGGATGTGTCAAGAAAGAATCCGTGTTTTATTTTAAATATGTTTCCGTTGATGGGAAAAATGAATATTGTCTTTTATGTAACCACTTTGTTTAAATGTGGAATGTAATGCAAGTTTCATGATCTAATTCTCTAAAACTCTAAACCTAAAAATATCCTCAATGTGTAATCTTGTAATAACTCAAGATTATGTAAGGTTTAATGATGGGGCCTTATAGTGATAATGAATTGGGGTGATCGAAGGATTCATTTATGACTTTTTATAACTATAAAATTCATTATGGACTCCTTTATTGGAAGTTATTTTAAAATGTGAATGAGTGTTAATAAATTCTCACCCTATTTGGAAAATATTCATGATTATATGAACTATGGAATTTTATTTCTAATTTTAATTGATGTATCAAAAAAATAAACAAGTGAATTTTCAAATTTAAAGATGAAAATGAGGTTATGAAATCCAAAAATAGTTTTCCAGGTAGATAGTCTATGTCATCAAAACATAGAGGCTGTTTCAGGAAGAAAGCCAATTGTTTCCCTATATTTTCAATGTTTGGGATATCGAAAAGAGTTTGAGAAACTCCACGGATTTCCTATGTAAAATAGTGATTTTATAGAAATCTATTCATTAGTTTTAAAATTTATATGATAAAAAATATATATTTTCAAGGGTAAAAAATATATAGGATTTCAAAATCAAGGTAATACATGAATTATATAATAATTTTCATTTAATGGATAAATAAAATGGTTTCTAAAGCATTCAGTGGTTATAATGGAAAATATAAATCTCCTATTGATCTAAATAAAGGATTTATAATTTAATCTTACTTATTTTATATTATAAGGGAATAGATTCTTAACAAAAAAATTTAAGAACAATATGACATGATGGATTTAATACACATGGTTAATGAATCATAGGATTCAATTACATAGCGAAAAATGATATAATAAAAAAAATATCCAAGACAATGTATTTTATCTATATGTTTGTTAAAATATAAGTAATGTGAAGCCACCACCAATTCATTTAATATTTCAAATTATATGATCTAATTTTTAAAAATATTTATTGAAAACCATATAATACCATATATGTTATAGAATAAATAATTTATTTGGTAATTATACTTACTAAGAAGAAATAATTTCATGACATATTATAAAATATGTTTTTATCATAGTTTGATAGTTTTAAGAGGATATAATTTTTATGTTCCTAGTGGGTGTTTGACATGAATAAATAAAATATTATGTTGTTGAAAACATGTAGTATAGTCTCTCAATATCCTAAAATGGCTATGTTTTTCCAAAAAATATTATTTTATACAGTTACATTTTTCATTCACTGATTTAACGTATGTTTTTAATGGAATGGGTTCTAATAGTCTTGTTGATTGTGAAATTTAAGTACATAATATGATATTTAATAATCATAACATTTAATGATGTGAATTTAATTATTTTGATTAATATGTTCAAGGATTTTCCATTTGGTATATGATTCCTAAGTCTCACCATTATACAAACTTGATTTCTTAATTTATGATTCCCACAAAAAATATTTGTTGGATGGTTCTATTAGATGGTCATTTATTAATTTGGTAGGAGTTAAATATATATATATATAAATAAAAAACCCATAAATTTTTAAAAAAAGTATAATATGACTATCTACCATATTTGATATGATATATGGGGGCTTATTCATATATTTTAAAATATTCTTAAAAGATATTATGAATATTAAATTCATCATGTTATATAAAAATTATGTCTCAAATTTAACTTTATTTTATATTTTTTCATATATTACATAAAGGGAAATTATAATTAACCTCTCAATGTTTTGGATACCAGACACCAACACTCATTGAGGTTTGTGACTTGGGTTTAATTATCGTCTTTTCGGACTGTTAGGTTTCATGTTGTGACCCACCCATGTCACACCATGACACTAGATCATGTGTTCCACATAGGGTAATGTGGATATACATTCCCTCATATATATATATATATTAGGTACACTGTTCCCCCTGTAGAAGGATATTTAATCCATGATGCTGGTATCTATAAGGGATACTATCATGTGTGGTGGGGTTGTGGGTATTATTTGATAGTAACAGAGCCTGTGGGCCAGGAGTAAGCTAGTTAATTAATTAGGTGGGGGATACTACTTGATATTGTATTCTATACCTCTTACTGGTTGATTAAATGGGTTTTATAACAATTTTTATATATTTTGGGCAATATATCTAGGACCACATATTTCTCCATTTCATGCTACTTCATGAGTTCCAAAAATGGTTAAGGGGAGTTCCATGATCTCATATATACCATAGAGAAACTATCCCCCTACATGAGGCATTTTAAATTTCTTATTAAACGATCCAATTTTGATAGATTACCCCTTCTAATAACCCTCCCAAAATACATTCTCCCCCAAATTAGAGAAATCAACCCCTTTTGATTTTGACACAAATATTTGGTTTCTCCCCATTACTAATGTTCTATAGAATTATAACTACATAATGGAATAATCAAATGAATGATTTCACATAAAAATAATTTTATGTCTTCTTTATCCTTATTTTACGAAAATAATCCAATAACCATTTGATATAGGGTAAAAAATATTTTACATTAGACACTGATGAGTAAAGGATGAGATTTCTTCTTTTTCCTTCATAGTTACATATCCCATAAACCATTTTACTGAAAACTAGTTTGATCAACGAGATTCTTAGTAAAATCCATTTTTTTGGAAGAACACATATTTGGGTAATATTTTTCCAAATATCATAAAAATGATTCATTCATTTAACTCCTCTAGACTTATTCATTTTCAGAACATATATATTTCTATCAAAAATAGTCAGCACCTTTTAAATTATTATTTTTCTAGTATATTCTTCCTTAAATCACAGATCCAGTGTTATATTTGATTAGATAATATTTTACACCCATTATAGATTCAATTATATAAATTTTATTAATAACTACTTTTATATTCTAATTATAGGGAATATTCTTCATTATTATTTCATAAACCTGAAATAAGTTACCTTTACTATATTTTCCACTCACCCAAACTCATTCGCCATTAAAATTCATTCCAAAAAATTAATTTTTCTAAAATAGAACATCATGGGATTCCTCAAAATTATTATAAAAATCTATTAAATTGGGTTTCAACTCATCAAAACATATTGATTACACTAATTCCATATTGTTTTATCTAATGAGTAATGAACTAATTAATTTAATTTTGAGTGACCGAGTATTATAAAACATTATTAGTTGTTTAATTAACATAATAAAATAGATTAATATTTTCAAATATAATATCATAATGTATGGTCATCCTCTATCAAAAATACTTGGAAGCTTCCTTTGTGATGTATTGTGTTGAATGAGAACAATTAAATCCTTATCTTTTACATTCACATTATTTTTTATAAACTGTGATTATTATAATCTATAATCAACATGGAATGTAAAATATTGAGACATTATTAACTAAGGTGACATGAAAGGTCACATATTCTACATGTTTATACCAATGAATTAAATATATTCCCAAATATCAGTCTTCATATTTCAAATTTATTTTTAAATTTTATCCTATATGTAGAATAAATCCCCATCAAATATTACTTCCCATATTTGTTTTAATAATATAAATATTTTTATTTAAACCAACATCTTATTTATATGTTCTGAAGGCATCCATAGTTCGAAAAATATCCATAAAACTCATTTTTTAAGAATATATGGTTTTCCAGATGTTGGCAACATTAATCTTTCAATTTTTAACCATCGTCATTGGGAATTTTTTCCAAAACAAAAATTATATATGATTCAAACACATTATCCTTAATAATAGAATTATTTCCAACCATTTTTCTATAAATTTTTTTAATACATTTTACTTTCAAATTATTATTCCCATAATTTCTATATTTCTAAGAATCATTACATTTTCCCATAAACAATATTTTCATTACATCTGGCTTTGAATTATATTTTCCAATAAAAAACAAGATTTTTCACACATTGAATGTGATGATTATTGGCATACATAAATATCATAATTCTATGAAATATAGGATTCTTTTATAGTTTTATTCTTAGATCGTTCTCTAATATCCTGAATAAATTTTTTTAGAGATGGATCTGTCTTTTTTAAATTTATTTTATAAAATAATAAATACCTACTAAAAATATAAAGATACTTTTACATTTCATTTTACTCAATTTCCAAGTCAATATATATCTTCTTTACTTATTCATGAAATTTATCCAATTTTACAATCACATTTTTCAACCTTGAATTTTTATTTTCATTTAACCTTTCAATGTTGATAGATAACTAAAATCCCATCGTAAAACCAATATTCTATTTTCCCAAATGATAAATATTTGGGATACAATATTTGAGTTTCAATTTCTTCATGAAATCTATATATATAGAGAAATTCATACCATTCCCCTTAAAACAATTCTATCATAACCTACCTTCATCAAGATGAAGGAAGTGACTGAAAGATGATGACACCTTCCTTCTTCAATATAAAAAGAGATAATGACCCTCTAGTCCTGCCTCCATTAGGTCTTTGGGTGGTGTCCAACACCAAGGGTATAGAAATCGCCCAAAAATGGGAGGAATTTCCCTCTTTATAGTAACCCATATTAGGATATAAAATGTATGAACCTCAAACAACTCCAAGGAACACACATATATAAGGAAACCAAAAACCATCTAACATAAATGTTTAAAGTAAAACTACTAGAAATATTGAGAAAAAATAAAATTACCAAAAATTAAAGTTTGAAGTGACACAAAAACCATCCCCAACATCCATGAATGTAAGATCCAGCATTGTCCATGTAATTTCCTTGAAAACCTAAAAAATGTTTTATATATGTATGGTGAGCATACAAGTATTCTCAGTTGGGAAAAGTCAAAGTCACCCACACACAAGTGGGAGAAGCATACTAATAACCCTATGAGAAAATAAAAGAAACTCAAAGTATCTATAATGGTATACTATCCACCACAACCTCACCAAGGAACACTCAACAAATAATAAAATTCATGTAAGATAATGTAGTCAGCACATTGATATTAGGGTACCTCTCCCCACTTTCCCCTGGATAATTGCGCATCCTTAATAGAGAATTTCTTGACACCACAACAATCTTCTAGAAGTATCAGTGTCACAAATTATCCACTCACACCTTGGCCACATACCACATCACATATCCCTCATAAACACCTCGGCCAGAAACCATAACCACACTTCTATGACAACTTGGAATCACAACCCTACTCATCCTGAAAAATCTGTGGAAGCAATCATCTCCCACACACACCTAAGCCTCAAAACCACTATACAACCTACATGAAGAGTCTTGGGATTCCAATTCCTAAAAGAGGGAGAATAGAATATACAATAACCATCCATCATGTTTACCACAGGGACGTTGGTAAAGGATACACTCAACCATAACAATTGGAGCATTCGACATGTAGTGCTCAACATGGGTGTGGTGCATATAGAAATCACAATGAAATAAAAAAATATAACTTGGCACCAAAAAATCATCCCAAAAAATTTGTTTTTAGAACTATAATCATTCAACATAAAAGTACACTTTCTTTCACCTCCATATGAATTTATCAAAACGAACGACGGTTAATTCCCAATTTGATAAATAAATGCTACTATACTACATCACAAAACATGAAACATACCCACAACCAATTAATTTATTTATTCCATCCCTACCCCTGAGACTATGAAACAATGAAAACATTATAAAGTGGAACCAACATACCAACCACATCCAATGGAAATCAAGAAATGAAGGGTAATCATGAAAGAATCCATTCTAATAACCATTCATAAAAATATGGACACTAGAAACTCTAGGTGAATGTCCCGCTCAAGGTTACACCATCCTTCTTCAAAATCATGTCGCCCTATCCTTCCTCTCAAGAAGTAAAACCCCCAACACCCCTCATTTCTACAACAATAGGAGCCCCACTATACAACAACACCATGAAATCACATCAATAAGCATGAACATGACCCAACCCTATCATGTATCCCCACTACCCAATCACATCCCTTATGCAATCCCACTAAAAAATGTCCATCCATTCTATAACAACACGTGTACCACCCGATACCCACAACCACACTCCTAGTCAAAACACCATAGAAATAGAACAAACACAAGCTTGAATAGAACTACACATAGCACGTTGCCACAATAATAAGGAAAGGTTAATTCAGATTTAGCAGCACTCATTCTTAAATTCCACATGATAAAACAAGGGTTATAAAAGAACAAGTTCAATCAATTGGAATCTATTTACATAACCTAATAAAAATGATTATCCCATTTTAATAATTCCAAATATTAATATTGGAAAGATAGAAAGTGTAAGGCATCACCCATGCACCAACAAATACCACCAATGGTCATGATTTTCATAAGGGAAAAACCCTTCAGAAAACAAAACACGGGTCAAGAATAACAATAAAATAAAGAAATCATCATCATTCCCTCATTTATTACATCACATTATCTTCTTTAAATTTGTTTAAACCATATCCAAATGTGTAAATTAGTACCCCCACTGAGCATGATTAAAAAAACAACGGTGTGGAAGGGATCCTTAATTAGAAAAGAACATGATGTTCAATTTCTCCTTGCACTAAAACATGTGGTCATGGGAGTAGGAGAAAATAATCCTATAGAGATAAAAACATGCTACTATCGAACATGCATATGAATCCTTGGAAGAGACAGTTTTTGACCTAGAAAGAGAAAATGGATGGTTTGAAAGGAAGGGAGGATTTTTAGAATGGAAGGGTCAAATCCTAAATATATGAGAAAATAGTTTCAAAGGTCATTACAGGAAGATCACGATCAAGATGACATGGTTTAGGAGTCAGAGGAAGAATCCAGTTCGTAGGAGTTAAATACCAGTTGATCAATCCCAAAGCTCATGAAATATGGAATTTATGTAATTTAATATCAAATAAAATGTCAAACAGGAGAAATGTCACAAGATATTAGTAACAAGAAATCATTTAGTGAGACACACATTTATATGTCCCCATTTGGGAGATACTATTCAGTGAGGCACCATTCGGTGATTAGATGTCCAATGAGCTACCATTTGGGGAGTCACCAATTGGTGAGTCACCATTCAGGAGTGATCGTTCGATGAGTCACTACATAAAAGAGACTCTTCGATGAGGAGCCATTCAGTGAACTATTGTTCGGTGGGTAACCATGTCGTGAGTCACCATTCAGTGATTCTCCGTGATTCACCATTCAGCGAGTCACTGTTCATTGAGTCACTATTAGGTGAGCTACCATTTATTGAGTCACAATTCGGTGAGCTACTGTTAGGTGAGTCATCGTTAGGTGAGTCCCCTTTAGAAAATAGAAAATTGGAAAACTCTTGGAATGAGTCACAACGACTCCCAAGATCCCTCCAACACTAGATTTTGACAATGTAATGGACTAGAGAGGTTCGGGCTAGTACATAAGATACGGATAAAACTATTATATCCCTTGAGAATTAAAAACCAAACAAAAAAGAAACATGGGTCCAAACAACCAATCTTAAGTTACCGCTCTAGAATAAAACACCTTTTGTTGTTAGAAGGCTGGATTGAAACCTCAACATACATGAAAAACTCCTCCCACATATATTAACCCAAACATCCACAAGATATCTCGAATAAGAACCAACAATTCGGAAATATGAATTTAGTAATTCCTTCCTTCGTGTCATGATATTATCCACTCAAGACGGTACTAACTTTCCCACATGAGTTTAATCTCATCTCAATTAATGTGTCTCAATTAGGAATCAGGTATCCCCCTTTTCACATGGAAGGAACCCATATTATAGAAAAAAACGATCAAGAATCACAACCAAAACCAAGAGACAAAATTAAAACTAAAAACAACTTCAGGTACTGGGCATGCATTTGAATCTCCCTTTACCAAGTTCTCACTTCCAGGACACCATGAATCCACATCACATAATCTAGGGAAATGTTCCATCCATGCAACACCTTCTCTCGATGATCCTGGATATCTACTAGTCACTCTACGAATGTTTCATCACCCTCGATCTCCAACAATCCCCAGAGAATTACATGGGAGTCATTGTGAAGATACTAAAGAAGCTGGGATACATGGAATTTTTCATCGATCCTTCTCAACAGTGGTTGAATCGCCAACTTGTATGCCACCTCACCAACTCCACTCAACTCCTTGAAGGGTATGATACTCCTGGGAGAAAAATTTATCCCACTACAGAACCTATGCCGCCCACATCGAGTGGAAACATTCATGAAAAAGTGGTCCCCAACCGAAAACTCTAGGGGCCTTATCCTTTGACCAGTATAAGACTTATATCAGTCATGTGCTTCCTTCATCCTCTCACAAACAAGAAGTACATTATCCATCGTACTCTTCACCACATCCAGATCAAGAATAGCTACCTCCCAGATTCTGTACTGCACAACGTTGAATGACATTGTCTTCCATATGAAGCATAAAATGAATCCTTGAAAATTGAATAGTGATATCTATTATTGTATGAAAACTATAAAAAATGAAACTATCACACCCAAGACCAACCAATGTCCATAAAACATGCTTGCATCATGTCCTCCAACAACTAGATGGTTCTTTCTATCTTCCCATCTATCTGAGGGTGGGAAGAAGTGACGAGGCATTACTAAGTTCCTAAATCATGCTTCATTCCCCTCCATAATTGCGACATAAAACATGTATCTTGATTTGATATGATGTATCTTAGAGCTCCATGTAGTCGTACCACCTCATCAACATACCTCTGCGCTAAGGCATCCACTACCCTCGACTCCTTGATCGCTAAGAAGTGAGATGATGTCATCAACATATCCACTACTACTGAGATTTAATTTCACCCTCCTAAAGGCATGGGAAATACCATGAAAAAATACCATAAGATGTCATCCCACTTCCACTCGGGGACATTTAAGGGATTTAACAAAATACCAAGAACGTGGTGATCAGCCTGCACTAACTAGAACCCCTAGCACTTTTGCTCAAACTCCATCATTCACTGCTTCATTCTGGGCCCCCATAACTATTCCCTCATTCCATGATACATCTTGAAAACTCCCATTTTTACCGATTGGGGTATGCTATGAAACTCATGGAGATATGAGTAATGCGTTGCCACTCGAACAAAAAACAAATCATGAAACAACATACAATACTAACTATCATTTGATCATCCCCCCAAAACATTTCCTTGGTCACTAAAATCATTCTTTACCACCACCTCTGAGTATCCACACTGAGACTCCTCCTTATAATACCACAAAGATGACTAAAACATCAATTGAAATAGAAATACTCTACTACCATCCATTCTTGCATCTATGTTCAAGGAAAAAAACTCCTCTATATCCTTCTAAGAATCTCCAGATTTTCAAACTACCTCCTTCTGTGAATTCCTGATCAAGTCATTAGCCACAATGTTCCCCATTCCTGAGGTATATGAGATATTGAAGACATAAACCATGATAAACTCCATAAACCTCCACTTTCATTGGTTCAGATATCACTGGGGAAATATGAATCTCAAGCTATTGTGATCCTTGAAGACCATAAAGAGCTCCAAAATTATGTAATGCCACTACAAATTTAGTTCAAATATGACGTCTGATAACTCTAGGTCATGGGTGTCATAGTTACATTCATGGGGGTATAACTGGATAGACCCATATGAGATCACTCACTGTTTCGGTATCAACACACATCCAAATCCCACATGGGAAGCATGACAAAACACCAAGAACATCACCCCTTCCTCTAGAAACTTGAGCATTGGAGTACTAACCCACTTCCCCATCAAATAGTCAAACAATGCATGGAACTTTTCAATCCATGAAAAATCCCTGCGTTTTCTAGTCAGATCCATCAATTATGCTTCTACTCAGGGGAAATAATGAATGAATATCTATTAATAACCTGATAGAATAAGAAAACTATGAACCTATTGCACATTCTTTGCTTATTTTAAAGAAACAACTACTTACACCATCGATGGGTCTACTACTAAACTGTAGTGATAAACCAAATTTCCATGGACATGGACCTATCATTTCCAAAACATGCACTTGGACAACATTACATAGAGTTGTTGGTGTATTAGGACCTCTAGTTTAGTCTTGAGATACTCGATATTCTCCTCCATTTACTTATTTTAGATTAGGATGTCATCGTTGAATATGAAAATGATCTAGTCCATGAACTCATGAAGGACGGAGTTCATAAGCCCCCTGAACACAGTTAGTGCATTCGTAACACCAAACAACATCACCTTGAACTCAAGGTACCCATACCTGCACCTGAAAGACGTCTTTGGGATATCCCCATACTCCAACCTCAAATGGTGATACCCAAACCATAGATCGATCTTATAAAACAAACTTACTCCCCTCAGTTGGATGAAAATATCATTTATCCATGGGAGAGTGTAAAGTTTCTTCATTTTTTCCTGGTTAAACCTTCTATAGTCTATACATACCCTGAGACCACTATCATCCTTTTTCGCACACAATACCAGAACAACCCACTGAGACACACTAGGTTGGATGAATCCCTTCATCATAAAATCCTTAATCTGGATCTGTAAATCTTATATCTTAGAAGGTTCCATCCGATAAAAAGAAATCACAATCATACTAGCACTGGGTTGTAGGTCTATCCAAAACTCACTGTCATTTCGACGGGGTAGAGTCAGAACATCCTCAAAGAAAACATCGAATAAATTCCAGAAAAATCCTTATAGCACCACTATATTAGCAAACACCAATTCTTTTTATATCATGACTAACAAGTAAATGAAAGGATCCACACGTCGATCACCCATCTGAAAACTCGGCTTACCAAAGAAAGCTCTATGCCTTCCACCCATTTATGAAAACAAAACTTCTCTCTAGATGTATTAGATAATTCCACACATAGAGTAAAACAATTTTATGCCAAGGATAACATTAGATGGATTCATATATAGAAGAAAGTAATCCTCACAGAACTGATTTGACCCCAACATTAGTCTACATCCACAGAAAATATCAAAAAATGAATCTGAACTCTGTCTGGTGTACTCACCACCATGTTAATGGAATATCTCTCTAATTATAGACTGAGAGAATGGGATATAGTGGTCTCAACAAATTAGTTTGAAGATTATAAATTAAAAATGCTCCAAAAAGCGTACTAATAAAGCCGATTGTACCCTGAATGATTTGGAGCAATGCTAGAATTTTTGCCTCTGTGGAATTCAACTAACAATGAATAGATCATCTACCCTTCTACAATCGACAACCTCCCAAAAAATTCCCAGGTTTATTCCCTTGAGGAACACCCTATGGTCGACGTCCACCTACAACATCTTCCCTTAGTGGAGTAGGATCTTGTTGTCCCTACTGCTGGAATGGCCTAGCTAGAGGCTGCTATTGAGAGGAGCGCTATACATTCCCACCTCTACTATACTGAGAAAAAAATGGGAACTAAATCATAAGTTTCTAATGGCCTCTATAAGAAAAAACATGTCCACTCCATGACCATGGGAAAAGGGTGAGGACCAGGATATTGGAACTGAAATTATTGTGTTCGACATCACACTGGTGGAAACCTACAAAGCCCAAATGAATGAGACCAAATGCTGACACCCTTCCCCTTTGATGAATTTTTTTGGATCCCTTCCCTATATGATACTCCAAATTAGTGTATCATTTACACTACCTCATCCTTCTTTTTAACAATTATGTATGTCGGTAAGGTGAATGGAGTAACAGTATACTGGGGGGAGGGATGGAGTGCCTCCTCAATGAATCTCAACAGACACTCTACATTTGGAAAGAGGTCTAGATCTATCTAAAAGATATCCTAGAACTTCATCCCTAGTTCCCTCATTGACATAATGTCCTACATGATGGATATTAGCTCTAGTCGCTTCTCTACCTTCATCGTCGAAGAATAGAAATCAGCCCGGGACTCCTTCTCAATGTCTGCCCACGAATCATCAGTCTCCTTTCCCTGTAGCGACCTGAACCTAGATATTCTAGATCTGGTGTCTTCAATAAATTACATTGGCATGAATAAAAATAATCAAACCCTAATGGACCGATCTGTTTAGTAGTCTTGGAAAACTATATACACAAATTATTATTACATAACAAATGGATACACTAATTACAATATATAATTTTCTTCTAATCAAATATATAGGTTGAGGATAGATATAATCCATATATTATATTCCAATATTTAATTCATTCTATGATTCTTGGATTCCTAGGGAATTAAAAATAATAAGGGTGAGCTCAAATGCTCAATAAGGGTAAAATACAGTGGATGAAATAATGAATAAATGCGAATAGTCTATATGTCAATGTAAATAACTAAACACACATGACACGCAATCAATAAAACGAATTAATGTATATATGTAATACAGAATTGTAATAAATAGAAACACATTCCATTCGAATTATTAGTAAGGAAAAATAAATATAGAAATGTATGAAACTAATAAAAATTCCATTATTCAATGAAGTGAAATTAAAATTTTCATAGATATATCAACATAAAATTTCATGAATGAATAATAACTAAAACTATATGAGGAAAATTGATTTATTTATTTACTTATTGTCTTAGGAAGAAGAATTCCTATTATCGTCCAGAACTTTCAGAAGACGGTTTAAAACAAGAGGTAGACACCCATTAGCGTAATTATTCATCTCATGGGAACCTATGGATGCATCGAGGAGCTACATAATGTCTGATCTCCATCTATCATTTATACTGAAAAGTATTCCTCAAAATAAATAATCATAATAGCTAAAATGACTTATTAAAAAACTATATTGGATTAGAAATGCAGATCTATCAATAATTCCCCAATAAATAGAATAAATTTCAGTGTAGGAACCTTATGTAAAATGGTATACGACATAGGCAGTAGTAATATCCACGAAAATATGAAATGGGTAAGAAGGGGAAATTAAAAGTTTGAATATCATACGAGATTAAATATTTCAATAAAACTAAAAAATATTTCAAGAACATGAATTTGAATTGTATCCTAATCCCAATTAATAGTAAACCACCCTGAGTTAGAGTAAGGATGATATCAATGCAACAATCCCATGTGGAGTAGAATAGAGGGTTTTTGTGATTGATGAAATAAAACATTATGTTTTAAAAATATTCAATAGGAAAATATCCTTTTCTTTTGAAAAAACATTTAGAAATATTTTTCATTCAAAAATAAACCTTTTAAACATGAAAATTAGGATTCAAAAAAATGATGGGGGATGAACCTATATATGTCATAAGAGGTAAAAAGAAAATTACTTTTGTATGAAAAAAGGGTAGAAAATTCCATGTTAGGAAAGAGACAAGATGATTACATTGAATAACTGGTAAACGAAACATTGGAAAAAATATTATTTACCAAATCATTAAATTTTTTTGGGAAATCCTATTATTAAAACATTATTTTTATAATAAAACATGTTCTCCGACTAAAGAGATATATGAAGTCGAGTTTTCTAAAAATCATTTTCCAAAAACATTTTCGTAACAAAGAGTGGAAAATGGTACTAACACCTAAAAATGGTCATTAATAACCAGATGATAAATAAATGTTTTATTAAACAACGGTTATATAATTTCCTATAATGGAAATTCCATTGGGATATCATTAGGATTAGTCATGAGGAAAATAATTTTTAATGATTCCAAAGTGTCTCATACAATTTTGAAACATTTTTAAATCATAAAACTCATAAAATAATAATATTTAATGGAATTATTAAATACCATTAAGGGAAATTTAATTCATGATATGATATAAAAATGGTAGCAAATACACTACACAAAATATGTAAGTAATGAACATAAAATTCATATCACAAATATGAAAGTTAAATGAGAATCTCTTGCAAAGTGTTTCATTTCAAGTGTCTATCCTTTAAGTTCTCGTATAATAAACATATGTTAATTTTATAAAATTTTTAAAACCAATTTCATGTTCATAATTACTTTTATTTCACTTATTACCATGTTGTGTACAACTATATAAACAATTATTTTTTACATCGGGTGTTTTTGACAAAATTTGGTTTGTGTGTCTAAAAAACTATTGTTGGTCAACTATTGTCCAAGGGTTTATTATATAACATATCCAGAATGATCCCAATGGAATGATTTTTCAATTTTTACATCAATTATAATTTGAAAATCTTTCATTAGATATGTTTATTAAAATTAGAATATGTTTCAATCATGGAGATGGTATGTTGTATGTACGAATGATTATCCTTCCCTTTTTTAAATGATCATTATAGAAAGAAGGAAAGTAAATTAAATCATTAAAGAATGATAATTATAAAATAAATATCTTATTATTTATTCATATATACTTATATATATAATTATTTTATGTAAAAGTAATCATATCATGTCGAGGAGGTGGTAGTCCACATGTGCACAAATGACGTTATCTCTTTTAATGTGTGTGGTGGGGTAATAAAGAAAATTATATATATATATATACTTCCAGAAAGGAAATTATATAATGAATATCATATATATGTTTTTTATGTCTCATATGTATAATTATAACCATCATTTATACATTCCTTGTATCATGTGAACGAATCACATTGCTTTGAGGGGGTAGTAGTCCACACTTACTCAAACGATGTTATCGTATTAACATAAAAGGTAAAGTTTTAAATTTATGTATTATGGTAGGTTGAAAGGAGTATTAATATATAATATTTATCAAATATAACATATATAAACAATTTTTAAATCATAATGGACACCATGAGAGGTGGTAATGGAAGAATGAACAATAATCATTTCGTGAGGTCGTAGTTCGTCATCTATAGAAGCATTATGTTCATTACCCATTAAATGGTGTTGTGAGTATGTGTGTGTTAAACTCTAAGAATAAAAAAATAATTGTATATTTATAATACTTTTTTTGTTATACAATAATAGAATAACTTTATTTTTGGGTTTTGGATAATGGAAATGAAATTACAGAGATTGAGAAAATTCATTATCTTTTAATCGGGTAACATCTTTTTATTTGAACCAAAAAGATTTTTTGGAAGGGTTTATATGCAAAGAGACAATTTTAGGTCATTTACAGGAATTATGGAAGACTACCCGGGTATGTAATGGCTGATATTTAGTGGTTTTATAAGTGTGATGAATAGATAGAGGTGGTGGTCTTGTGTATGGAAGGAAAAGGTCTTACATGGTATTCTTGAAAAAAAAAATAGTTTTACACATTTTATTACATAAAAAATTCATATGAAACCAACCAAACACATTATTTTAATATAAATGTCCGAAATATGTCAAGCCAATGGGTTTTGGGAAAGTTTCTAGGTCATTCGGGTCCTAACACTTACTGTTTTAGTCCTTTTTTAAGCCTCATTAAACCTTAATATATTTAACTAGTTTTAATCACATTTACTAATAATTTTTGTCAAGATTTATGTTTATATAATCAGAAAAAAAATATTAACTTTATTATGATGGGTTATGTAATGTTTTCATAATTCAAATCCTAGAAGCCGAAAAATTATAATTAATGTTAATCTCGCAGACATACAAAGTAACTGGTTTTAGTAGAAACATGTTTAAAATATTGTTATGTTTTCAGATTCAATATAGAAGTTATATTAATTATAATGAACATAATTATATTAGTAGATTTATAATTGATCCAATTTTACTTTAAAACAAATTTATAATATAAATTATCATTAATAATAAATTAAATGTAAAGGCAATTATTATCTAAAACACAATATTTTTTACTATTCATTACAAAATGATGTTTCTTTGAAAAATCCCAAAAATTCATCCTAGGAGAATGTTGAAATTATTAATTCAAAAATGATGTTTATTTTTTTATATTCAATTCATAAAGGTTTTAAAATTTTTATTTAAAATTGGTTCTCCATTAAAAGATGTTAAAAAATGCCAGAATAAAAATATAGGTTTTTATGTGAAATATTAGCATTGATCTTATATTATGCATTCCAAATCTATTGGTTGAATATAATAATAAATTATTTAATTTGTAAAATATTTATTATATTAATATCACTGACTAATTTTAATTAATTTAATCTATTACGGTAATATAGTTTTCATAGAAATAAATAGTTTTTTATAAAAAATGATTTTTATATTCAATTAGTTATTATATTCATTTCTAATATATTTTTAAAGATTTATATAGTTATATAAAACATATGTTATCATTATACAGTTAATACTATTTTTAACAACTAGTTTATATCTTATTATATTGAATAATAATGTTTTAATTATATATTGATTCTCGATAAGACTCAGTATTGCGTATAGTTCAATAAATCGAAGAAGGTCATTTTTGGATGTAACATAAGATCTAGAGGAAGGAAATTGTTGTGTATGATGTAAAATGACTCAATATCATGTGAAATGTAAGCTAACTTTGTGTTTCATGTGTTGAAATAAATTGAATATGTTTTAAATAGTGAATGTATTATAAAGTATACAGATATTATATTACCTTATTTGCTTGTTGTTGTGTGTCATACATGCTATCAAACACAAGGATATTAATTTCATTTTTTGAGGTGTCGTATTCTCCCCAACTTTTGTAAATTGTGTAATCATAATTTAAAATCTATCATGGTGATATATTTTTTGATACTTAAAATGTTTGAAATCCCACATCATGAGAATGGTTCATAAGTAATCCTCTATAAAAGTTGGAATATAAAGCACTGAGGTCACATGGAATAACACGTAACTAGGTCTCTTAGTCAGAGAACACAATTGGAAAGTAGGGATATGTTCTTGGAGGGAAAATGTAAATATTTATAAGTATTTAATTATTCAATAAATCATATCAAGTGAATGATCAATCGAAATATAAGGTCCCTAAAGCCATAAACCACTGTTGACGTAGAAATCCATAAGTAATACAGAAATTATTGTATTAGGATATCATTTTTTTAATGTCATTTTCCTAATGATGGGTAATTATTTTATTGACCAATTATATAAAAAAATATTCTTACATGATAAATTTCAATATCATATGACAAATCTAAACATTTGGTTGTGTTTTGATCGAAGTCTAATTCATCCCATTACTCCAAAAAAAATTTATTACCGACAATGATTTTTTTTCGAAAGCACTAAAAGAAACATTCAATGTATTGTAAGGCCCATAAAAGAGAGAAAAGTATTACTATTTTTCTTTAACTATATGTCAAAATAAATATGGTTAATATATTAATTTCTAATCCTTAATGTTGTTAAAACCGGATCATCATTAATATTTACATGTTAAATTATTTAACTAAATCCTATTAAAATTGACAAGCACATTGAGTAGGTCTGTGGTTAGTGTTAAGCCCTTAGTGTTATTCGATCTTGGGATCAAGACCCATGTCCTTGAATTATTTGATTGGTTGTCACCCAGATTAAAGATTTTCCTTTTCTAAAACCATATTATTATAATTTCCCAATATAAATATGATGGAAATCCTTATAATTATTTTAATATTTAAATATAATTTTAACTAAGGTTTTCAATAAAACCTTAATAAAAAAACCTCATCCATTTTATTTAAAAATAGGTCATTCCTTGGTCATTGGTTTATCTATAATATTATTAGTTGGATTTATAAATCATGACACCTTATCATAAATCTAAAACTACTCAGGTTTAACCTAGGTTACATATTATGTATATAACTCCTTTACAATTTTATGTAAAGAAATAGTGGATTATCCTACGAATATACCTTAGGAGTGTCAAACTTGGTGTGCACTAAGGCATATTTTTGTCTACCAAGTTACCTCGAGTCAAGCCCAAAACCCCTTGTTAGAGTTGTTACTCCTTGGTAAATCTGTTCTGGAACCACATCAACTTGTAGTATTCAGGTAGGGTTGTATTTCAAGGAATAATCACATAATCAATACATTACATAAATTCATGGGTTTTCATATATACTCATCCTCAAATTCTACCTTAGGGTTTTTTCCTCTAACCTACATTATCCTATATCCAGTTCCCAAGGTTGCTAGTAAACATCCTCTAATACCAACTGTAGAGACCCAATACAAGATAGCCCAGAGCTGGTGTCTGATATCGGGTACATTATTAGGAATACATGGAATCAATCCCTGAAGGTCTGATCAATTCATTAGTTTTGGAAAAACATATAAATAAAGGAGTATTTCTTTATAAACGGATACACTAATTACAAAAAAGTTTTTTTCTTCTAAAAAAATAAACAAATTGATGATAATTTTAATCCATATAGTATTTTCATGTATTTCATTCATAGTAATCTTCTTGGATTACTGGGACAAGA
Source organism: Viscum album (assembly GCA_963277665.1). NCBI lineage: Eukaryota > Viridiplantae > Streptophyta > Magnoliopsida > Santalales > Viscaceae > Viscum > Viscum album. The sequence goes on from OY728127.1 coordinate 598,265,720, forward strand.
AACATAATAAAGGTGAGATCAAATGCTCAATAAGGGAAAAATATAGCGGAAGCAAGAATGAATCAATGTGAATAGTCAATATGGCAAGATAAATAACTATACACACAATCCATATAATCAATAAAAAGAATGAAAGTACATAATCGAATATGAAAATGATATAACTGAAAAAACTATCCATTAAAATATCAAGATAAGGAAAAATAAATATGGTAAGGTATGAAACTGAAACACATGTCATTAATTAATGAAGTGAATTAAAGTGTATCCACAGATATGTCAACACAAAATCTAAAGGATGAATAAAAACTGAAACTACTTTGATGGAAATTTCATTCTTTATGGAAGTCATGTATCCTACACATGAAAAAATAGTACCATAAAGACAATTCATAAGACTATTTAAAACTAATGATAGAAACCAATTTTCACAAATATTTGTCTCATGAGAACTCGTCGATGCATTGAGGAGTTATATAAAGTCCAGGGTCCACTATCAATGAAAATCCAAAGAATTCATTATATTGAATATTAATAATAACTAACTTTCATTATCAAATAAAAATATTGAATGAGAAATAAAACTCTTTAAAATTTTAACCAATTAATAAAATAATAATCAATATTTGCACCGTATGTAAAATTGTATATAGTTTAGGAAATTGTATGATCCATGAAATAATAAAATGGATAATAAAGGAAAATTAAATGTTTGATGATCATATGAGATTAAAAATTTCGATCAAACTAAAAAATAAATCACATAAGTGATTTTTAATTCCATCCATGTAAAAATCAATAGTAAACCCCCCAAAGGATGAATACTGATTGTATTAATACAATAAACTCAGGTAGAGTAAAATAGAGGGGTGTTGTCGTTTATGAAATAATAAATTATCTTTTAGAAATATTCATGGGGTAAACAACCTTGTATTTGGAAAATCCTTTTTAAAATATTTTTTATTAAAAATAATCTTTTTAAACATGAAAAGTATGATTTAATGAAATGATGGAAGATGAATCTGTATATGTCGTACAAGGTAAAAAGAATATTATTTTTGAACGGAGAAAATATTAGAAATTCCACATTTGGAAAGAGTCAAAAAGATTCATTTTAAAAATTTCTAAAATAAAAAGGGTAAAAAGGTATTTATCAAATCAGTTAAAAACATTTTTGAAATCCTTTTATTAAATTATGAATTTCAGAATAAAATAGGTTCTCCCACTTAAGAGAGATATAAAGTAGGTTTTTCTAAAAAGCATTTTCAGAAAATATATTTGTACCAATGTGTTTAAAAATGTAACTAACACCTAAAAATGGTTAATAATAAACTTTTTACATTTAAATGGTGCATTAAACAATTTATACATAATTTAAATTAATGGATATCCTATTAAGATATCATTAGCATTAGTCTTGAGGAAAATAATATTTAATCATTCCAAAAGTGTTCCATACAAGTTTGAAACATTTTTAAATCATAAACTCATGAAATAATTATATTGAATGAAAATATTAAATACCATGAAGGTAAAAGTAATTCATGATATAATATAAAAATGTATGTAGATACACTACAAAAAAGTTGTAAGTAGTGAACATGAAATTTATCTCAATGATGTAAAAAGTGAGATGAGAATCCCATAGCTTTTGTTTCCTTTCGGGTGATAGTCCTATAAAATCTAGTAAAATAAATTTATGTTAATTTTATACATTCTTAAAAACCATTTTCAAGTTTATTATTAAATTTATTTCAGTTATTACCATGTATTTTACATCCTCTTAAACAATTATGTTTATATTGGGTGTTTTTACCAAATTCGGTTTGTGTTTCAAAACAACTATTTTCGGCAAACAATGGTCTAATAGGTCATTATATAAAATATATATAATGATAAATATGAAAAAATTATCTTATTTTTACATCTATTTTACTTTTAAAACCAATAATTAAATATGGATATGTAAATTAGAATATGTTACAGTCATGGGGACAGTAGGCCTTACGTACGCCTAAGTAGCATTCACATTTTTAAATGGTCGTTGCCCAAGACAATTAAGTAACTAAAATAGTTCAATATTTATAATTATATAATAAATATCTTGTTATATATTAATATATACTTATATATAAAATTATTTAAAGAAAAATAAATCACATCATGTCGAGGAGGCGATAGTTCACACGTCCAGGAATGACATTATCTCTTTTAAAGTGTGTGAAGGGGTAATAAAGAAAACGATATATATATGTGTATACATATGTGTAATTGTGTCATTAATATCATATATATATTGTTTAAGTCTCATATGTTTAATTATAACCATCATATATACGTTCCATGTATCGTGTGAATGAATCACATCGTTATGAGGGGGCGGTAGTCCACACTTCCTCAAATGATGTTATCATATTAACATAAAATGAGAGGTACTATATTTATGTATTATAAAAGGATTAAAGAAGTATAAATACATAATATATATCATATATAATATATATAAACAATTTTTACATTGTAATGTCAACCATGAGATGCTATAATAGAAGAATGACCAATCATCCTTTCAAGAGGCAGTAGATCATTGTCCATAGAAACATATAGTTAGTTACACATTAGATGGTGGTGTATATAATTTTAGTTTAAAAAATAGGATTAAAAACATCCTAGTATAATTATGATATAGTTTGTAGTTAGAAAATAACTTAATAAAGACATTTTATAGGTTGTTGAATAGAAATGAATCTCGATAGATTGAGAAAAGACATTACTTTTTAATTGGGTAACCTCTTTTGGATTGAACCAAAAGTATTTTATGGAATGGTTTCATCCAAAATTGATTCTTATAGTTTAAGGAGTGGAATTACGGGATACTATTTAAGAATGAAATGGATGAACTTATGAGGTCTGAGTGATGTAAATAATGGTTATAGGTGGTGACCTTGTATAGGGAAGGAAAAAGGCTCTCTTGGTATTCTTGAAAAGAAGTTAAGTGTACACATGTTATTACCTAAAAAAGTCATATAAATACACCAAAACTAATTAATGGAAGGTTAGTATCCTATATATTTCTATAAAATGGGTTTTTAGAATGTTTCTAGGTCATTTAGTCTATTAAACATTGAGTATCAGTCCATTTTAAAGCCTAATTACACCTTAATAATTGTAATTAATTATAATCAGGTTCAGTAATCATTTTTTAGAAAAATTATGTTAAAATTATTATAAAACAAATATAATATTTATTACAATGTTTTATGTTTTATTTTCAAAATTCAATTCATAGAATTTGAAAAATTAAGATTAATTCTAATCTTGCAGATATACAGATTAACATGCCTGAATGGCCCGAATGCCTTCTTTTTATATTGATTTTGGATAATCCCCCTTTAAAGTGTTAAATGGGAACCCATACATGACCATGTAGATCCAATGCACAAGTCCCATACATGAATAAATACATGATATCAATGTCCCAAGGCCTGACATACTTGAAATAGTCCCTCCCCAGCCTCTATATATTGAATAGACAAATTAAAAAGTGTTTGTAGAAAAATGTTCAAAAAATTGTGTATTTTTATATTCAATTTAAAAGTCATATTGTTTCTAATGATCTAAATCATATTAATAGATTTATAATTGATCCAGTGAGACTTTGAAAATTTTATAATATAATTTATCAACCATAAATATATAAATGAAAATGCAGTTTTCAAATAAAACATAGTATATTTCATTATTACCTAAAAATGATGTTTCACGGAAAAATCACAAAAAATAATTTAAGGAAAATTTTCACATTATGAATTCAAAAATAAAGTTTATTTTATCATAATAAATTCATAAAAGTTTGAAAAATAGAATTTATAATTTCTTTTCCATTAAAAAGTTTTAAAAAATGCCAGAATAAAAATATATGTTTTAATGTGAAATATTAGGCTTGATCATATATTATGCTTACCAAATATATTGGATGAATATAAAAAATAATTTATGGAATGTTTAATATATTTTTTACATTAATATCACTCACTAATTGTAATTAATTTAATCTACTAGGGTAAAACATCTTTGTGAAAAAAAGTTTTCAATGAAAATATGCTTTTAATATTCAATTTGAGCTTATATTAATTTTTAATTTATTTTTATCCAATGATTTAGTTGCATAAAAAATGTATTTATGTAATTTTGTTAATAATTTTCATAGAGTTTAGTTTATATCTGAATTTATTAAATAATAATGTTTTAATTATAGATTGTTCCTTGTTAAGACTCAGTATTGTTTATAGCACAAGCCATCGAAGAAGGCCACCTTGGAAAGTAACACAAGCTATAGGGGAAGGTCATTTTTGTGTATGATGTAATATAACTTAGTAACATGTGAATCTTAAAATAACATAGTGTTAAATGAACTTACATATAAAGAATATATTTTATTTAGTAAATATAATATAAATTATATGGATATTATATTACCTTATGCGCTTGATGTCGCATGTCATACACACTATCGAACACAAGGTTCTTACTCTAGTTTATTGGGGTGTCACATCCTCTCTCTAAGGTAATTATTCAACCACTAATGCACTGCTCCCATAATTTTTCCAAATACCATGGAAACTCAATACTTTTTTGGATCCTGAATCACGATGATGGAGATCCCTAGATCGTCAATCCAACTCTTGGTAACTATATCTGAAACGCAGTCGTCATAATTATACAGAGGTAATTGCTATAAAGAATTAAGGGTCTTCTTCCAACCATCATCCAATACAATTGGGTCAACCCTCCATCAGTCGACTCAGTCATCCTATTGAGTTTCAACTTCTTGTCCAACATGCAGATGATAACCAGGTACCATAGCTGAAAAGATAACAGGGAACTCCTATACTCGAGTTGTATTAAATTAATTAAACATTCATTGTAACTCATTTTGGATTTTAAATTCCCTAAAACTACCGAGACAAACAATAACACAATTCATTATGATTTATTCACCATTCCTAGGGCCTCTACCCCATAAACGGTGTAGCCTCACTATGTTTTTTGGTATGATTAGTGTCATAGATTCAGATTAGGGGGGCTAAAATCTTGTGTCCAAACCAGTCTTCCCTAGAATATGTCATGAACCAGGATCAACCCACAAAATTTCCCAACTATCCCATGAAATACTCAATATTCCTAACTCGAAACATCATACCATCTCTCAACCATCATCTCTAATACCATTCTATTATGACCCGCCATCTTCAAGGTAATGGAAGGGATAGAAATATTTCGAGATATTACTTCCTCAAGACGAAGGAGGGATAATGACCCTCAAATCATACCTCCAATTGGTCTCAATGAATAAACCATCCCAAAGGTAATATAAATCTCAAAAAAGGGGAGGGATTACCCTTTTTATAGTTAAAAATATCTAATGATAAGATGTTTCAACCTAAAAAAACTCAAAGACCCAAATATATAAAGAATTAAAAATCCATCCAAAATGAATGATTAATGTTAAACTATTATAAATACAAAGAAAACTCTAATGGAAGTACCAAAATAAAACTAATCAGTGACGTGGAAACCATCCCCATTGTCTGAGCTAGTAAGGTCCCCACCAGTTTATGTAATCTCATTGGAAACCATAAAATAGTTTTATTTTTGTAGGTTGAGAATACAAGTATACTCAGTTCGGGAAAACCAAATTCACTTGTGCACAAGTAGTATAATCATAGTAATTCCCATGTGAGAGAATAACAAAAAATAAAAAGTACATAACTAGACATAATATCCACCCCAACCTCACTAAGGAATGCTAAAAAAATGATGCATGTAATGTAAATTAATGTATAATCACATCGATATTTGGGTACCTAACACCACTTCCCACTAGTTAACTGCTCAACCCAAATGGAAAACATCCCATTACTACCACTTTCTTCCAGAATACCCACTGTCATAATCTTCTAGTACACACCTGAGCCACATACCACATCAAATCTTGCTCAAAAACTATTGGACAATAAACCACAAACTCATCCCAATGACACATGGTAATCACCCCACAACTCATCCTGAAGGCAGCTGGGAAGCACACCTCACCCGTAGACACCTGCTCCTCACAACCACTCCACAAACTGCCTGAATATTCTAGGCATACCAACTCCTCAAAGATGTAGAAGAGAAGAACCAATAACCATCAATATTCCATCCCACCAATATGTTGGAAAATAAAACCATCCCCCATAAAAAAGGGGTGTTTGGCACGTAGTGCCCAACACCTATGGGGGATATTGAAATAACATAGAACTACATGTATATATGTAGGTACCAATAAATCATCCCATCAAAAGGGTTTCTAGAAAAAAACCATCCAAGACATAACATCCCTTACTGCCACCTCTAAATGCACATTTCAAAATGAATGATGAGAACTTCATAATTTGATACATATACACCGCTCCACTACAACCCACAATGCGAAACATACCCCTAGGAAATTCATTTGTTATTTCCATCCCTACTCTATAAATTACCTAACACTGAAAAGGTTATATGTAGAATAAACCATACCAACCATGTCCAAAGACAAACAATGAAAGAAGAGACACTATAAAAAATCCATTCAGAAACCCATTCGTATAATAATGGTCTCTGGAAACTTTGGGAGAAAATCCCACAAAAGGTAACACCATCTTTCTTTAGAATCATAAAGTTGTGTCGTTCATCTGGATAATTCAAACCCCCACAAAAATAATTTCAACCACACTTAGTAGGCTCGCTGTAAAACAACCCCTCACCCAACACACCCATAAAGATGAACATGACAAAACCCAATACATCCACCATACCGCCGCACCACATACATGAAGCATTCTCACTATATAAAAAGTTCATCCATTCAAAAATCAATCAATCTCTCATATGAAAATTCCATTACACTACCCAAACAATGGAATACTCACAACCACACTACTCATCATAGCACGACATCAACAACACTGACACAAGACTAAAGAGAAACAAAAATGACAGATATCCACAACAACAAGGTATGGTTAATTTCGATTTAGATTCACATGTTATTTAATTCCACATTATAAAATAGTGGTTGTCATAAAGAAAGATCAATCATGGGGATTCCATTAGTTTAACCTAATATACATGGCTGACCAATTTTATCAATTACAAAGTTCATCATGAGATACACAACAAGTGTAATTCATAACCTGTGCATAAATAGAGACTCCCAACATCCATGATTTTTAGAAGGCATAAAGACCTTATAAAACATTACATGGATCATGGATAACAATTAAATAATGAAATCTTCATAATCGTACCCAAAACCCATTATTTATTACTTTTCTTGATCATTATTAAATTAGTTTCAACCATATTCACAAGGGGACATATGTACACACACACACTGGATAATAAAAAAACAAGAGAGATGAATGAATACCTATATGGAACAACAGGTGATCAATCATTCTTATTTGATCCAAAATAGTTGGTTGTGCGAGTAGCATGAAAGACTAAAAGAAAAAAAGTTAACATGATGCCATAGAACGAGAAAGGGACTCCATAGGGATGAAACTTTATCAGCACACAAATAGAAAATGGAATGGTTAAAAGGAAGATAATATTTCAACTTTAGAAGGTCCAGATAATAAATCTAGGGGGAAATAGTTTCAAAGGCCATTAAAGTCATATCATAATCAAGACCACGTGGTTTAGGATTCAAAGGAATATATCAGTTGTTAGAAGATAAATACCATTTGAAATGGCCAAAAAACCTCATTATATATGGAATTTAACTCATTTAATGTTAAAGGAATGATCAATGTTGATAAAGTAGAAAAAAATGAAATTACTCACCATTGGGTGAGTAACCATCATGATGTACCAGTGACGAGCCACCATTCGGTGAGTCACTATTAGGTGAGCCACCATTTAGTGAGCCACCGTTCGGTGATATTCCTTTTGTTTAGCTACCATTCATTGATCAACCATTCGACGATCAATTATTTGGTGAGATACCATTTGGTGACTCAGTGTTTTATGAGTCACTGTTCGATGAGCCACTTTTGGAAAACACAAAACTGGTGAACTCTAGGAATGAGTCTAAGTGACTCCCTAGAACACCTCCAACACTTTATTTTCACAATGGAATGGACCAGAGTGGTTTGGGATTTTTCAAATAAATTGATGAGTTCTTCTTCAAGGTTATTATGGGATTATCATCCTCATCATCACTGACTTCATCTTCCTCAAGATATTCAATTTTTTTAGGTATCTCCAAAAATACCAAAACTGAATCACATTAATTGTGAATTAAAAAAAATAAACCTTTTCCATTTTATACATTTCTATATATGAGCAAAGTGACTTTGTTAAATAATAAATCAACATCTTTATCTGAATATTAATTTTTGTTATAAACATCAACTTCATTCCTAATCTTATCTTCCATTAAATATTTTCACGGGATTTACTTTTTATCGTTGGTATTATTATTTAACACATATAAATTCATCATTTCATATTCAATAAAAAACTTATTCTTATTATCCAAATTAATTGAACCTAGATATCAGTCTTAGAGTTCCCAAATACTCACATAAAAACAATCGATAATAAGACAAAATATCTTCTAAAATAGTATATAATCCAAAAATTTTCATGCAAAACCAATGAAGGTGCTTATAAAATAATTAGCTATATTTAATAATTCCTATATTATATCATCATCACCCATGTTGATATCATCATAAATTAATCTTTAAACTTGTATCCTAGAATTATTCTCTTTTTAATTAAGTTCATAAATGATTTATAATTTATCGTAAATTCCTTTTTATTTTTTCCCCACTAACATTGAAGAATTAATTCTCTAAAAGAAGTGACATGATAGATAATTTTGTATAGACATTATTTTTAAGCTTATTCCAATAAAATATTATTATTGTAATACCATTATTATTATGAATAGGAACACCAGTGGTAGACTATAATATATCAAGAATTATTTTACAAATGGATGAATGTTTATTAACTTTCTATATATATAATTCATATAATTAAAAGATATTATCCCCTTATTTTTCATTCATTTTTTCCGATTTAAAAATAAAAACTCAAAGGAAATATCATCAACCATGAGGCGAAACATTCTTCAAAAAACTCAGATAGCAATTGAGTTTAGAAAAAATTATACTATATAACATTAATCTTCATAATATTAGGAGAAACCATGTATGCTGTAATATCAATTTTGGTGGTCGTATTCATAGTATGTTCACTGAGTGGTGTGGTGAAATGTATGAATCAATGAATGACACTCTATTTCATTCGTATTATTATATCTTACTAAATCAACCACCATCACTTTTTAGAGTCATATTTAAAACTAATTAACTTGCACACACCATGTAAAAAAACTAAAATACATTCAATGATGAAGGATGACTAATCAAAATGGATGGATAATCCTTGGAATGATTCATACTCACTCAATACAATACAATCAACTAGAATCACTAGGTAGTAAATGAATGAGTAGGGTATATCTTTTACTAATTTTACAACATAATATCAGTACTATCTTCAAAAAAATATACTGAATATATATATTATTTAATTTTATTATTGAGTCATGCATTATCCTTTTTTCCTCTAATAATTTTATCCCAACAATAATATAGTTCTCTCATAAAAAATCACTTAATTGAACTAGTGTGTATTTCTTCTCACATCATCATAAAATATTGTCCTGATGAAAACAAAAAATACAGTGTTTTATTTTTATTTTGATATTCTAATTACACTACTATAAGTATTATCTTCCTATTCTCTCATATTCTCAGGAACATTTCAATATGAACATGCTACTTCCACATTTTACTCTAAATCATCAATAATTTGCACCACACTTCGTGCCACACACACATGCATGTAAGTAATTATTATTTTTAAACATACCTTTTAGAAAAAATATCTGCAAATTATAATTTGAATTATAAATTAAAATTTAAACTAATAAATTCCTTCCACTACTCTACAATTCATTTCTAAAATTCTCTTGCTTCTTCTTCTTCTTCTCTGGAACTGTCTAGTCGATCTTAACAAGGATATGCAAATTGTAGTTTTAAGAAATAGTTCCATTATCATCTTCTTCCACTTTCAACATTACATATTTTTTCCAAGGTATCAACATTATTTATTACTATGAATATTTCAAATCTTATTTTATAGGGTTACTCATATTTTTTAAAAGGAACTCTTATATTATCCTCAAATCTACATGATCACTATGAAATAATATTTTCATAGTGAGAACATTATTTTATCTCTATGAGTATAATATTTTAAAATTATGTTATCTTTTCCTTAAAAGATCTGTTTAATCATTATCATATTATCATATATATTTTTTAATTTAATTAATTAATTATTCTGAAATAACACACATTAAAATTTTCATTAATGTTCTGGAAATTATAATATTATCTTCATGAAATTTGACATCTTTTATATGTTTAGAACTCTATCTATATGTGGAAATCAGTTTTTGAATGTTATCAATGACTCTCACACATAATGAAAATGAGTCTTATACATAGATACATTCATATATATTACTCTTGTACAAAAAGGAATAACCATTTCACATATTTACAATAACTCTAACATTTTATAGAAAACATTACATACATTTGAGGAATTAATGAATTTCCACAATCTATACACAAATTTAATCTTATTTAATTCTATTTCATTATATATATCTTCTTAAATTTCTAGAATTAACATATTTCTAGACCTAGTCTTCATAATTACCCATACAGATATAGGGTTTCATGGAAGACTTGGAATTTTTTCTCTAATTCAATAAAATAAATGTAATGTTTGGGAACCATTAATCATATAAATTAGGGACTAATAAATTAATTATTTCGGGCCTAATAAACTTCAAAAAAAATTCTTGATTACTTGATTTTTTTTTAAAATCCACATTGCCTATATGAAATATTTCTAAACATAAAAAAATCATCCACCACACATAATAGTATTTATTTTAAATGATTTAGAATATGATTTATGTGTTCAAAACAAAATACAATAGAATAAACATATCCACTTATTTATTTTTCCAAATACTATACTTTATTCAAACACCTTATTATAATGGAGAAATTATAAATTATTAATTTCATCAAACTATTAGTGGATAAAAGAAATCTCCTCTAGGTCCAAATAACTTCTTTATCTAACCATCTTCATTATGAGATAAACAATCTCCCAAAAAATCTCTTAGCATCACGATAAGTTATTACATTGAGTTATTGCTAATTGATATTAATAATACAGTATTACCGATTTTGATGAAATGTCATGGTTTGAATGAGCATGATTTCTTATAAAAATAAAAATATTATTTTTTGTACATAAATTAGTTTTTAATTCTAGTTTATCCCACTAGGTATTCCAAAATTATTTTCATACACTCGGTATTTGGTATACTTGGGGTGTGTTTTATATTTGGATTTCTCTATACCTAATATTTGTGAGGTGTCTTGAATGAGAAACTTCATAAACAAATACATTTCTTATAAAATACATGATGCTTAACTAATAAAATGGGGTTTGGTATGATGTTGATCAAGTTGTATATTATATCATAAACAAATGGGATTCTTCCTCTAATATGATGTGTGTTACATCAAGGATGTTTATTGATATAAACTAATGATATATACAGTTAAACCTAGATAAAATATATGATGCACTTATATGTCAAATGAGGGGTCTGTGATGTGCTTATCAATAATGGTGAAATAAATGTGATGTATTAATTGACCTTGTTTATCTATATTCAAATAATAGAGAATATATATGTAGGTATCTAATTTCAATATACTCAGTTTCACATGGATTCTATATGTCTTACATAAATGAATTATATGAAAATTAATTCTTTCATAAGATTTAGTGGATAGAAAAAAGTATAACAGTATATAAATTTTATGTTAATTATGCTAAATAAATTTCTAGATTGAGAAGTATGATTACATTATAGAGGATTCTCATTTCATAAATTTTAATTTCAATAATTAATATTTGTTATCAATTGTATAAAGTACCATGAGATGACAATTTTTGGTTGACTGAATGGGAATTCAATTTTAAGAAAGACAGAAATATGATTTAAATGTAGTTTTGAGTTAATATAAAATAATTTTTCGATGAATATTCATAACATATTATATATGATATAATGAAAAGTGAATTTAATTATATCTTACCAATATTTTTTTAAAATATTTCTAAAAGGAGTTTTGTATATGGTTTCACAGGTTATTATGTGTGATATGATATAAGTTGAAATGGAATGAACATTATGAACCATTACTCTAGGTGTGATATTTTTGGTGATATTCCCTAATTCATTAAAAATGTGGTGTTCTAGGATATATATTATTATACAATAAAGTAATATCTCACATCATACCATGCTAATGTCTTTTTAAGTCATAGTGTACAATATAATTATATCATATTTCTTAGAATCAGAATGTACAATTCACCTAGAATGTGTATGAATGATATTAGTGGTGGAACATTAAGCCGTAAAATTCAAGTATCATAATATAAATTTATCATTGATTATTACATTTCTATGTGATTAAACACATATGAGAATTTTATTTGCTGAGAGTTCATAATTATTTGTAACTTTATCATTACTCGAATAGTTTATAATTTTTTTTGTAAATGCTATAGAAATACTAGGATCATACCAAGATTCTATGTAAGGATGCTACTAAAATCAATAGAGTGGGTTTATATTTCTCATTACTTTGGAATATTTTCTTGTTTTTATCGTTCTCCTCTTCCATTTTCTACTAATAGTTAAAAGTTTACTATAACTATAGAAGAGAATCCCACATGAGTTTCGGGTGATTCATATCCTCCCATGTATACACCATAGATAAGGGAGTCTGATGGATTCATCTTAGAATTATTTATCAAATATCAGACAAAATATTTCATCCCCATTTATTATAAAAGATTAAATAATGTAATTCATATTATATATACATAGATTTAGACACCAGCATGGTTGATCATATAATTTTATGTTTCAAAATTTTTAATCTATATTGAATTAGTTTTTTTTCTTATAAACCCATCAGTATTTATGGAATAAACTACAAATATAGGAATATATTGTCATTGATTGAAAATTCAGATTATAGACGTCATCCTAAAACGGGATTTTAGGATTCTGACGGTTATGGTATGATTAAAACTATGACTACAGACAAGTTTTGATGTCTTGTACTACCATTATTTTCACAATATAATGATAGGGTAAAATCATGGTTTTGGTGGCTGTTTATAGAATTTTTATATATTGAAATAACCATTTCTAAAATTATAGAGTTTATCACTATGTAGAATAGAAATTTTAGAGTGAAACTATGAGTCGTGATTTATTATTATTATTATTATTATGAACACATGATACTATATTGGTTTTTCATAATTTGGTGATTACATACAAAATATATGGATATACCCACCCCTATATCAATATGAAAGTATTTAGGAATTTTTCATTGGATATATTGGGTAGTATTAGTTATATAACAAGGGATGATAGCTATTGTTTGGTGTATGTGTATTTTAATGCCACTACTCGAATAAATAGGTCCAAGACAATGTTCCAAAAAGACTCATTTATGCCTTCACATAAGAAAAAAGATTCTAACTAGTAGTATCCAATGGAAGTCTATCTTTTGGAAAAAAATTAACTCAATATCTAAAAAAAAGAGAAAAATGTTCCTATTAAAAAGACACATCCAAATTAATAATAAATTCTATAATAGTTGAATAGAATGTTTATTAAGAAATAAATAACTAATAAACCAAGGACCCCTAATGTGGCAGTTCTAACAAGAGTATGAGAATAAAAGGATCATAAATAAAACATCATAGCATCCTTCTAAAGTATGTCCCAATGCAGCCTCTAATCACCATCCCCATATTGTATCTCCTTTCCCACTCTAGGTCTTGCGTAGGATAATTTCCCTTGTCGTTTCTTAGATGGAGAGATCCATAAGCTCCTATAATATATTCATACATTATCACAACTCCCAAACCACATCCTGAGGCATTGATAAATATGATGTATCCCTTCCTAGGATTTGGATAAGTTGACATTGTAGCTATATAATTCCTCCTCTTTAGATTCTGAAATGCTTCTTCACACTGGTCAGACTACACAAAATTCATACCATTCTTGGTTAGATATACCACAGTTGATTATGAATGTCATTGACACTGTAAGAATCTCTTTTAAAACCCTTATAAACCATGGAAGCTCTTAATCTTTAATAAATTACAAGGGAGATCTCGAGATATCACCACGTCCACCATCTCCAGGTCTATATAAATTATATCATCTAATAATACATGCCCTTGGAAATTTACCTTAATAACCCAAAAGTGAAACTTCAAAATTTTGGATCAAAGTTGATGTGATCAAAGTTTACTCAATTCTATCTCAAGATCCCAAAAATTCAACTCTATGGTTAGTGAATATATGAGGATGTCATTAATGAATACCATGACAAATAATTTAATATATGTGTCCTTAATCTTGTTTATGATAGCTTCAAACACCACTGGAGCGTTTATCATACCAAATAGAATCACCAAGGACTCGTATCGCCCTACCTACTCCAAAATTTCTTCTCTTTTATGTTATCCTCTATAACCCAAAGTTTATGGTAGTCAGAATGTTCTAAAATATTTGAAACCCAATGATCATATAATAACAAAGGGAATAAATAAACAATATTAGGAAAATGGTACATATTCTTCAACACCACCTTATTCAACATTTAATAATTCACAAAAATATAATGTGTACATTCTGTCGTTTTGGTGAACAAAACTAGAGCACCGTAAAGAGATTTTCTCAGTCTGATAATGCCTTTCTCCTATGAATTAATGATCTAAATTTATGTTCTGTGAAGATATTTTTTTTCATACTATAATGAGGAATTTACATAAGTTCCCCCATAATTCAATTTCTTTTTCAAAATCAATCCTTCTATTTGGAGGTAGACCTAAAAATTCATATATAAACACATCCATTTAAATATCTACCATTCAAGGTAATGATTAGTGTGCTACTATTAATCATGTTAAAAACTGTTCAACTCACAACTTGTGTTGTAATAAGTATCATATAACTTAAATCTAGGACCAACCTACCATCATCGAAATCCTACACACCGATCATTAACCCCCTCCCCCCATGAAAGGAAGATGATAACTTTCTCCTATAGTAGTCGATGTGTGACAGATAAATAGTTAGTGATTCAATGCTCATGATTACATCAAATTGAGTCATCACATGGGTCATGAAATATTGTGGATTTTCATATTTGGTAATGAATACCTGACACACTTGAAATGACTAAATGTAGAATATTTTATTCACAAATGGTCTGTTTAGAGACATAATATTTGAAGATATTATGATTGATATGTTTAGGAAAAATACTAATTAAGTTGAAATAACAGATTGGGAATCATCAATATCAAATAGAGATATAAATAGTGTATAGGTGATCAAGACTGTGCCTAAAACCATAGATGGTACTTCAAAACCATTATCATGATCTTTATCCATGCATAGATTCAGTGTAAATTTGATAAAAACATTTCTCATGACTCTTCTACGTCATAGAAGCCAATTATTTAATGAGGTCCTCTTTTTCCAAAATTCCATAATCTCTTGGATATATTTTGAGAATCCCTTGAGAAAAAACATTGAAGATGAAAAGCCCATCCATATTACTGTCACTCCATAGTAGACCTCTGAAAATAATTACTATGATTCTATCATTTAATGTAATGGAAGAACCATGTATAATCACTTCCCATAGAGGATACAAAGGATGACCTACTCTAATATAATTTCATTTTAACCTACAAATCTTGGAAATATTTTCCATTCTTAATACTATAATAATCTAACATAATATTGAGAGGAAGATAATTCACTAGGCCATTATTGTATAGCATATGTCCCACTACCCTATCCACCTATAGTCCATTCTCGATAGTCAATGCCCTTTGTAGAACATTTACGTGCGATGTCAGGTTAAAAATATAGAAATTATACTTAATCATTAGATAAAGTCCTGTTGCAAAATTATGAGACATCTTGTACTTGTTCTTTTACAAAAGATGGTCAAATAATAAAAGATCTATGATATGAGTAGAATATTAAGAGATAATTATAGATCCATAAAATAACTCCATGAACTTTTGGTCATGGTCCAACATTGTCATGTTAGGAATTTATTACCCAGGGAACAGACCCATCATAATTTTGAAAGTATATCCCTCTCGTACTCTACCTCAATTCATGATATTATACCACCTCCTAGATGGTCCTTGGAACATGAAGTTCTCCAGTATCACTATCCCAACCATAAGATTCTAGACTTGATAAAAAATTATCTCAATGTTTTCTATCGAGCAATCAATATCATGCATATCTATAGTATTCTGAAAGGTTGGTTGATGATGGATCTTTAAGTCTCAATCATGATATGTCAATATATTTTTAATTCTTATATATAAAATTGGAACAATTTTATAATTTTCATATTAAATTGGATCTACATCCTCAATCATCAAAGCTTGTGCAAGAACCTATTGTGTAACAAACTACTACCCTACTGGTGGTGGATAGGAATTTATTGCCTAATGGGTGAATTATAGGATTTCTCTATCAATAGTCACATCAACGATCTCATCAATGGTATTTTAACAATTTTGAAATAAGATTTAAGACCTCTAATGCATTTGAATCATAATAGATCCTAATTGGTCTATGAGATCTCACAATTTTTATCATAGGAGGATACCCATAACCCATGTTATATCCCTCATATAACTAAATATAGGAAAATACAAGTGCATTTTACATATATTTTAGTTATATTTATATATATAAATATATATCAAACAAGAATGATCATGTTCAATAAAAATATTCTAATAGATACATAAAAAATTTATGGAATATTGGTATATCCATAAATAATTATATCATATTAAGGAATTTTATTAAAGAACTAATATTAATCATAGTATAGTTATAAATCGTGTGATCCAACATTCCTACTCAAGATGCATCAAAACACCTAAATCCCATATATATGTAACACAAATCCCATCCACTGTAATTATGAGGTCTGTTACACTTGTTCTAAACAGCAACACATAAAACATCATTTCCCACTTCTAATACAACCAAACTAAATTCGAAATTTCCCTAAACCATACTCAAGAAGAAACAAAAAAGTAAAACATCCTTCAAAACTATATTTTAATGCCTTGGTCTGAATCACCTGGTTTGAACTGGAGTGTGGCATAGCCTCATGTTCAACTCCCTTATGCAGGAGGGGACTGACTTGTAGTTAGGTTCTGAATACTATCATTGAAAAGACTATACAGTCTATATATAAAAAGAATTGAAATAATAATAATAATAAAACAAATAAGTAGAATATATAAGGAATATTGAAATGTTGGAATTTGAAGTCTCTCAAGACATAAAGAAATAAAAATTAGAGGAAACCTAAAGTGGTATGTTTGACCAATATTTGATTAAGGTAGGGAAGTAAATAATACAATGTGGAATCCTTAAACAGTTCTTCCTATTATCTCTTCCAATCACCATGAAACATCTCATAATTCTCTATCGATGGGGCATTTTCCTTACGCATATCCATAATCATGAAGTCTTCACATGAATCAAGGTTCTTGTGTAGGGTGTGAAAAATAAATCCAATTAGGAATTAACAATGAATCATCAACAAAAGTTCATAGTAAATATATAGAAATGTATTTCATGATAAAAAGAAAATACTCAAGTGAACATATTGCCAAAAAATTGACAAGTCACTATGCACTAACTAAGATACCTGGAACATTCACCCAACCAAAATTATAAATATTCTTATAAGGATATAAATGTATATCACCACATGTCTCAATATATGCCACATTTCCTAGAATTATATTACATACAACACCTATTTTCCTTATTGCTAAATTCCTCCTTTAATGAGTGCCACATTTCCCACTATTTTGGTGGTCAATAACATGGATACTGCATGAACCACTCTAATGGTGGTCGTAATCATTGATTTGCTGTAAGTCACATATAGAATGTTTTATATTTTCAGATGTTTATGTCACCCCTATATTGAAAAACCATTATCGTCTAGTAGCTAAAGGATACATAAAACACAATATGCTATACTCACACTTCAGTCAAAATGTTCATGATTCAACATATACATTTAACTTATCCATAGTGGGAAACCATTATCAGATCATGACAGACCAAATGAATGGGTAATTTAACAATTTTTATGTAACATTTCCATCCTAGTAGGCCCCTTATGGTATGGAATATCCATCCTCAAGATCATAGATTTCAAAATCATTCTCTACCAAGAAGGTAGTCATTTGAATTAATATCAATCACAAACACCCTAAGATGGAAATACAATGTCACATAAGTAATTAAAAATAGGTATTCAATAAATGAACATTAATTTCAAAGGAAAATAGACTCACAAAATAATTTTTACTAAAACAATCACCACCTATACATCATAGAACACCAACAATCCTCAGGAAAAGTTATTTTTACCAAATGGATTAGAAAAAAAGTATCGATAAAAAACAATGAACTATATTATTCGCCATAACAACATAATCCCCATATCATCGAAGAAGGATATATGTATTCATCCATAAAAGTAATGACTCCTTGGATTTCTCCATTGAATCAACCCAAACCAGAACCACCAACAACAGTGCATGAACTGTGGCCTAAGATAAATCAAAATAATTAAAATATCGATCTCGATAGGGAAAAATAATGGCTTGGTTAATGGTAATACAAGGTCATGACCTATTTATTTTTTTCATTTGGATAATTAATGATTAATCATGGAGGAGAATCAATCGATTAATAAGGGTTGAAATCTAAAAAAATAGAATTTAAGATCCATTATTTAATCCATTCACATTTAGTCTTTGAATGGTGGATGATATGAGTATGATGGTATCATTTTTGAACATGTTAATTCTAAAAAAATCTTCAATATTCCATCCACCATGGCATATCCATGTCCATGGCATTCATGAAAACACATAGCGAAATAGATTCTCCCACATCATGTCCTAGAGATTTTTATTGTTTTCCCTCACCTTGGGCTCTAAAACAGCCATCAGATGGTCACCCAAGCCATATACCAAAGGTTCATTCCCTAATCACGACACCATGGAAAAACACAGTATCCCGATTTCTTGTTTTAGGTTGAAGCACACCGGGATGAAAACAATCATGGTGTAGATTATTTTAGACTCTAAAGTACTAAATCCCATTTTTATGCTTCAAGAACCTCCAACCCATACATGAACCAACATATAACTATAATAGGAAAAACATCATTAATAATATTCCGAATCATATATTAACATAACCCATAAAAAAGGGATTTCATGGATAATTTCAAGTACCATTTTTTAGTATAGTATATTTTAGTTTTTATAAACATTTGGCGTTCAATTATTGTATTTCTACAGTTGTAGCTATCTTGAATTTTGGTTTTTTATATAAATCTATTGAAGTTATCCATTATTCATGGTTTTGTTTTTTATTTTTTTATAACAGTCCATTATATTTTGTAGTGGGTAATAGAACCCATTTGTTGAATTTTTACCCTTGGTGCTAGTCACCAATGCATGGACTGTTGGAGGAAGTACTCCATGATCATACACAATATCTCAACTAAAATTGGGTGGGACCTCATTAGGGTTAGGTTGTGAAATTTTATTTCATCAAATAGAATAATTATTAGCTAAAAAATATTTTACCACACAAATGAAAATCTTCATCAAAATTATGGTGAATCATTTAACATGTAATAGTGTTAATTTTTTTTAGAAATAATCTTTATATCAGTCACTCTAAATCATTTCTAAAATGATTGTTTCAAATATAAAAATTTCATATTAATAAACCTATATTGTTATAACATATTTTATAAAAATGAAGAAACATTATATGATGCATAATTTTTCCATTTTATATTATCACAAACATCATGAATGTTAAGAATTTCATTAAGTAATTTTATCCTGAGATGCTTATTAGACATGTTTGAAGTATGCATATTATTTTCTCCATTATAGAATCTTTTTTTGGGGTATCATTTGATAATATTCAATGTAATTTGGTTTCCCTATACGGTATTGACAAAACTCCTCTATCACTTTTCCAGTCTTGGATCAATGATTGGGACATTGATCTTTTAGCTAGGGTATAGGATTTGAATCACATGGATTTTTGTATTGTGCTTTCTTCCAAAAATAATTTTGTGACATCATGGTAAAAAATACCTAACTAAGTGGGTAGATAGGGATTTCACCTCTCTCTATGGCCAATGGATGTCCATAGTGGGAAGGAAAACTCTATAGAATATGTCTAGATCTCACTCCCTATATTGATCTCCCATTTATAAATGAGGGCCTTTATCTAGGGATAAGGATTTCATTTGGGTCATATCTCTGTTCGAATTATCAAACACATTGATTGGAGGAAATTTCCATGGCTAGGGTTTGTGTTGAGATGTGTTTATCTCATCCACTATTAGACAAGATCGTGCTTCATGTTGAAGGATTAAAGGAATGACATTCGGCTCTGTCTTAACTCTCAATCCCTCACTATTGTTTGCATTTTCCAATTTTGGGTCATGGTCATCCAATCTACCGTAAGGGATGTTATATGTAATAGAAAAGAGATATTGAACAATATTCAGGAAAATAAAATATTCTGAGCTAGATAATGACAATTACATCTGAAAAGACCAAATAAAAACAAAATGGTCATTACTGAGGTAAATAGTTGTTTCTATTGAAAACATCTCAGAAATACCTATCTTTTTATTTTTAGTCAGATACTCAAACTATTTATAATGCTTCCAAATGATTAGTTTTGGTTATCTTCAACCATGGAATGATCTCAAGACCCTCATTTTGGATTCATAATCCCATTGCCTTTGGTTGGGGTTTTCCTCTTCCCCCCTAGCTGGAACAATGCTATAGTTAATGTTCTTTTAGAACTAACTCAAATATGGATATGTGAAGTCTCTTAGGAATAGTTTTATCTCAATAAAAAGGTCGTAGAACCATTACCATATCCCATAATCATTTCTCCTCCTTTGAATCAATCGCTCCCTTCAGTAACAAATATGCTTGATCAGGTGTACATAGAAGAGTCGAATAATCAATTCACATAATATTTCAAGGATAATTTATTAAGTGGGAGGTGTACGAGATATCCAAAAAAAGTGAAGGAAATCCCCAAATATAAAGCACATTATAATAAGAAAGGCCATAGGTTTAGGAAAAAATAAATATGTAACTGTTTCAATGATTAGTTTTCACATAAGGAATGTTTTTTTCTTGGGGGAATGGATGAAATATGATTTCATATCCAATTAATTTCACAATAAATCAGTCTCAATGGTGGTTGGTTTTAGATATGAACCATGACCCAAATAGGATAATTAAATTCTCTCAAAGATTAAGGGTGCATGGATTCATGCATGAAAATACTCCTAACTTCCACATATGGTTATTCTAGAAAATGAATATGAAAATTCATCTTAAAATTTCTTCAGATTAGATTGTTATAACTACAATTTTAGATGGTAATATGGAAAATTTTTAACATTCATTTATACCAAATGTGGTGAATAAGAGTGGGAAGGAATTTGGAAATATTTAGACTCCATTAAACAGGGGCACAATTTTTGGCTAGTGGGTGGGGATTTTATCATCATGGATTACCCAGAGGAGAAGAAAGATGGTGGATATTTTTATTTGAGAGATGTCCAAACTATTATTTCTTTCATGTCCAGAAATGGTTTGATGGACATAGGATTTAAAAGGGATTATGTAACAAGTTTTAATATCCAAAGAGGGGAACTATGAACTTGGTGTCTTATTGGCCAGTTTTTGGCTATTGGGGCGGTAATTTCCACATATCCAGACATTATATTCTCCCATATGTCCCATAGTTTATCAGATCATTCACTATAGCAGGATTGTATGATATCTAAATGGACTAGAGAAGAGTATAATCAGTTTTATCAGATGTTTATAGAGGACTTGAGTTTCATGGATGTCTTGAGTGAATCATAGAATCATCTCCACCAAGGTAACCCCTGGAAATTCATTCATAGAAAATATCAGGAAAATCCAAATTAATCTTTAAAATTGGAGATGAACACTTCCCCCCAAGAGAATGACTTGGAATCTATTAGTAGGTACATTGAAAATATGTACAATATTTTGGATATTGAATGGAATGAGCTTCATTTTTATGAGTTTTGGAAGAAAAATAATTACATGTAATACATACTTCTAATGCATGAATAGATTACTAGAGATATATGAAGGGTTAAATAGCTTCATGAAGGATATTGAAACACTAGTTACTTCCATAAATTAATGTAATAAATAAAAAAATATTAGAGACCTAATATCATTATCGAGGAATGGTTATATTCAAATGATTAAGTTGATGTTGGGGAACTAGAGGATGAATATTTCAAATCATTAATTGTTGGCCCTATCCCAAGAATGAGTGGAGGTTACCTGGGAGGCAAGGTGGATCTATCTGAATCATTATTATGAAGTGTGTCTAAATAACAAAACAAATGCTTAAGGGGGACACTAAATGATAAAAAGGTTCATGAGGTAGTATGGACTCCCAATCGGAATAGCACACTGGCCCCAAATGCCTTTCCAGGATTGTTTTACAATGCTATAATGGATAGTATTAAGGGGGACATAATTCATGCATTATAGAACACTATCATGTGGGTTACATTCCATGGAATTCTTGTTCCATAAAGGTAGTCATGATCCTAAAAGCAAACAATCCTCAATATTTTGATTAGGGTTGGCCAATATGCTTATGAAACATTACATATAATGTTCTGACATGCATTCTCAACAAAATGGTTTCCTCATACATTCTTTGATGAATAGTTCATCAAAATCATAGTTTCATTAATGGTTAGGCCATACAAGAAGCGATTGGTGTAGTTTAAGAGGTAATAGGTGACATAAATCTCAATACATTTGAATGTAACAAATCTCTCATGCATGACATGACCAAGGACTATGGTAATGTTCAATGGAGTTTTACTCAAAAATTTTCTCATGTATGGGATGATCTAACTCAGTTACTGACCTCCTATTATATTGGTTTATCTCATCATGGATGTCCATATCCTTCATAGGAAAACCATTAGGGTTCTTCAAAAGAGTACATTGTCTTAGACAAGGATACACCCTATCCCCTAAACTAATTATTCTTTCTGAAGGAACTCGAAGCCTA
The DNA here is from genome assembly GCA_963277665.1 of Viscum album. Taxonomy (NCBI): domain Eukaryota; kingdom Viridiplantae; phylum Streptophyta; class Magnoliopsida; order Santalales; family Viscaceae; genus Viscum; species Viscum album. Next base: position 598,289,235 of record OY728127.1, read on the forward strand.
TATATTAATCACAAAATATTATTTGGTTGGATAATACTATACTATAAATGAAAAAATAGGGGCATATCTCATATGATTTTTTTGGATGACACCACAATTTTCATTAATGGAAGTAAGACCTCAATCTAGCGAATGAACTAAATTATGGAGGAATATTGGTTTTGGGGTGGGAAATATTTTAATCGGGAGAAAATCCATTTTTAAACGGACAACAATGTCATCAAGATAAGGATACCGAATTTTGACGGCCTATTGAACATTCATAGGGGGGTCCTTCCTGATGTAGTATTTGGTTTCTACGGTAATAAAAAATACCCTTTGTATAAAAAATTTTACAAGATAATTACTAAAATCATGGGGCATATTCAAAATAGGACAAATTGGTTTTTTTCATTTGGAAGACTAATTACTATAATAAAAAAGAGTATTATATTCTATTCTATTACATGTATTGTTAACCTTGAATGTACTGAAGAAATTGACTATGAACATGAATAAATGATGATTTCATTTCTATGGGATGTAAAAATGAAGGGTAAGTACCCTTGGGAATCATGGAAGAGACTAGCTAGACCAACATCAAAGGGAGGTATAAATCTGATTTTCGTTAAGGAGACCATGAAGAGGTTAGATGAAAAATTAGAAAGGGAGGAAAATATGGAATCATTAAAGATTACATTATATGATTAATAAACCAAAATAGAAAATTGATAATGAAATATAAAAAAGTTTATCTTTTCTAATACAAACTCCACATCAATCAAAATAAAATTCTCGTTCTTTATTTGGTCAACAATACACACAACCTAATCACTCTCACCTCCAAGGGTGTAACTTCAGCCACTAGAATCCTAATTCATAACAAGAGAATACCTAATCTTAAATGGTGTGTAGGAAACTTCTCATAAAAGGAAAATATAGTATCATTAAATAAGATATATTTAACTATGGAATGATCTATTAGAGTGATGATAATAAGAGGATACCATTACATTATATAACATCCAATAATTCCATGAAGGGATTCAAATATAAACATCCAAAATTTGAAAAAAAGATACATTAAAGTAATATATTTCTATTGAGTTTATATTATTTAAACATTTCAAATGAATTATCATTACATATTTGATTCAAATAATTGATAATAATGAAATTTATATAACTATGAATATGTTGAAGTAGTCACACACTAATATCCCATACTGTAAGATCATCATACACTATTATTGAGAATGTAATTGGGATCCGTATACCTCTTGTGATATAGATATATCCTAATCGAAGATTTGAATACCATGAATATCAAAACTTGGGAAATGTTATATATATTGTAAAATTATATTCCATATTTTGGATTATATACAAACATCTCCCACCATTAGTTATGTCCCTCATTGAATTTATTAAAAACATGAAAAATCATTGTGTATGCATCTAAACTCTATTGGATAGAGTTTATTAAACTACATTAATATTTGAAAAAATTACCTTTTATAAAATTAAATCCTTATTCAAAGACCTTACTATTTCATAAAATGATCAATTACAGTGTTGATAGAAAATATGAAATCCGGATCTCATATATTTAAGATTTTTTTTCTAGAAGAAAATCAATATTTCTCAACCTATAAAGGGATCTGTTGTGATATTGATCATACATAATAATATCTTCATATAAACAAGTATTCCATAAGATATATTAATTATATCGTATATATACCTATGAAATCATTTTATACATTAAATCATGTGTCCACTCAATATGGAACATGTCAATCTTGTATATGTCAACTCATATATTTATTATTCTCTAAAATCTACATACCAATTTAAAAGGATGAAAATACCTATCATACCTATTTTTTTAGAAAACATAAGTAATTAAACTATGAATGGGTATTAATTTCCTCAATATAATTAAATAAATAGTTCATAAGGATTTTAAATCATGATACTTATCACATCTATGGTTACTTTTTGAGGTAATTTCTCATTTATTAGTGTCCAATTTTAGTCCCTTGGATATAACGATTGTTTTTAGTGTAAAATAGTTATTTTGGATCAAAACATGGAGTTATATGGTTGGCTAAGGGTTTTTAGATACTTTACACCATCCCAGAAGAGACCATGCACCCATTAAAGTGGCATTTTACAAGGCACACGACCCACCCAAGACCGTGCGGGAAAACTTTTCACCCAGAATAGTGGGTCTATATGAGGTGAATGGTCGACCACATGGGCATCTATCCTCCCTCATAAAACCATGTGACCAAATTTTTATGTTGTAAAGAGGTGCTTCATGGTTGTAGTATTGTTTAGGAAAAAATGCTTCCAAACAGAGTGGCTATACCGGAACATTAAAAATGATGAAATTCATATTATAACCTCCCCTGATTTTAATCCCAAATCATCTCCAACTCAACTTATCCAAGATTTCCATCCCAAGGAACGTCTCTCATCCCACTTAGATCTATTGGGCCTACATTTATTTATTTTTTCAGGTGTAATCTTCGATAACTAGTCATGTAAGCCTAGCCTCTTATTCTTTATTCCCTCTTCTAGGTATTCTTATTCCTCTTCCATAGGTTCTCTCTTCTACAGTGGACTGGTCTTCCCATGGTGGGATGAAATTTGTTTCATTAGGTTTCGTCTCGATGTTTATGTTGTGATCATTCTTTTATAGGTCTCCTTACGATGTGTTTGCAGTTTCTGCCCATTTTTTGGACGATTCCTAATTAATGGTAGATGGTTCAATGATATAACATTGTTGTATGATTTTGTTATGATTTCGATGATGTTCATGTGGATTTTATGAATTGTGAGAGTGGTGAGTAATATGTTTTTAGTGGGTTTTGGTATGAGTAAAGAGTTTAATGAGGATTATAAAATTGAAATTTATGTAGTTATTTTGTGGTTTCTATGGTGGATTGTTTTCATATATAAGAGTTGATTCCTGTGACATGGGAAGAAGGAATTGATAAAAATGGGAATCATAGGTGACTAGGAAGAGAATAATAGTTATATTACACATGGTGGTCCAGTAGTGACAAATACATGTTCTCCTTGAATTATTGCGCTGCTACACTAACCTTACAAATTATGATGAATGGGGACCACAAGAACATTTGAGGCATTACCCTATACTATCCCATGCATGAGGACACTGTGGGTTTTTGGTACTCTAATCACTGAGGTAAAAGGATCCTATACCCACACTATCCCTAGATCCTTAGGGATTATAATAATAGATCTTGTGAGGATATGAATTTTATTCCTCTTGTTAATGTGTATACTTAACTCATTAATTTCAAAGTAGTTTCCTTAAAAAAATCCAATAGAAATTTTTTATTCATTATTATTTAAAAAACTATCATGTTTATTTGTCTTATGATGTTATTGCATGTACTATCTTATGTTCATATCCTAATAAGAATTGTTTCATAGCCTACCAACACTGATTGTAATTTTTATTCCTTGTTATGTTTTAACTTGTCAAAGGAAATATATTTCATATAGATAATGGGGGATTAATTTTCTAGTGGTTCTTCATTGGGATGGTGTTAGTAAAGGCGGCATGAAGGTGATGACCCTATTCTGGAATGGATAGTTGTGGTCAAATTGGTTCCCCTCTACATTTTGGAAGTCTTGTTTTTGGTTAACAAAATACTCATTTAATCTTATTATAGTTGCATATAATTTTTTTTACTGTTATACCTTATTTTATGATGTTGGATTCTGGTGAGTTATTTATGGTTACTCTTTGTGGAATCAGTCACTCCAAAATGGTATTTTTTTGATGAGGAACATGGTAACATCCCATGAGGATTAGGAACACCCTTAAAGACATGCCAAAGGCTGGGTCGGGTGTTGGGTTTGATTGAATACTAGTTTGGTTTGGAAAAAATGGCATCATAGGATGTTTGTTCCTTTTTTTAGTTTATTATATTTGGGAGAGTATGGATAGATAACACCGATGATTATTGGGGATTGATTTTCTTGTCACGAGTGAGGTGTTTGGCCAACAAAATTTTAATTGGACCTATGTCACCATGAGACATTAGGAATTTTGTTTGACTCTACATCCAGGTGAGGTGTATAAGATTCAGACTGTGCGTGGACACTGAGTGGGTAGGGTTAGAGTGGTCAGACACATTATAGAACTTATTATTATTTTAGAATTTATTCATGATGGTTTTTACCTGAACTTATTGCTGATTTTTTGAGTATTGTATATTGATGGATAACTTCAGTTTTTCAGTTTTTTACCACCATGCCTCCCAAAATACATCCTTTAAAACTACAGTAAGAGGCTAGAGATAGTTCTCTAGCACTATTTTATCATTTTCTAGTGGAATTAGTAGTTTTTTCTCTCTAGGAATTGGATCACGGAGTGGTCTCTAAATCATATATTGTTAAGGAATCCAAACCACGTTCAGGAATGGAAATTTCTCTGTAATACCTCCAGAAAAGTCCTTCTTTTTATTGTAGCATGGATCCCATAGAGAGAGAGTATTTCATTGAAAGGATTGAAAGGATTTTTGAGATACATGATACACCAAGGGAATTTAATGTTAAATGTGTATCATTTTTAGAAGGTCCCAGTTGAAGGTGGTGGGAATTTGTGGTTCAGGTTGGGAAACACGATAAAGTGGGCTGTAATTAAGTCAAGGTCATTTTTAATGAGTAGTATTTCCCTTAAATGTTTTAAATTTTTATTTATCAAGTGTTTTTATATCTTCATCAAGGGATCAAACAGTGTTGGTGTATGTCAACCACTTTCCATTTTTGGCTTAGTTCTCAACTGATTTAGTTTCCAATGAGAAGTTGATGGCTTAATGGTTTGAGATAGGGTGGTAGATATATATTAGATCCCATGTATTCGAGTTTATGTAGAAAACATATAATGAGGATTTTTATTTTACATTAATTTTTGAGATTATCCAGAGTTGATAGTTTTGTTTTTATGGATTTTCTATAATATTTTTCCAGGGCAGTAGTGGTTCATCTAAGAAGAGGATGATGGGTATTGAGTAGGAGAAGATGGGTGGTGGAAGATCTATCCATCCTTCTAAAATATCTTCTTTTGTGCCATATAATGTTGGATAAGTGATGTGTGATAAGTTTAGAAGGAGATGGACTATTTTTCCAATGTATCTATCCCCACATAGACAATGACATCTGTGTGAAACTATGTGATGCTTTCAGAGGATTTTAAAAGTGAAAATACCACATCAGGGAGGTGCAGGTTCCACAACCTCTAGGGGAACAACATGTTTGTTAGAACAATCCCAGAAAGTGGGTACTCAGTTTGGTGTTATAGGCTATGTGGATCGATATTCTTATTGACAAAGTCATATTAAGTCATAGTCATAGGTCATTGGTCATTCTAATTCCTAAGAAAATATGAGTAACCATCATGATCTAGATTAGGTTCTAATTAAACAAGATACAAGGATATAAATTGTTCTAGGTACTATTTTTATTGCATCTTCTATGGTTATTTCCTTATTTTGTATGGGTTCTTCTAATTATATTTTATTTTCCTATCTTGTGGATTTTTTGAAATTTCCAACTGAGCTCATTCCATATGTGACGGACTTTGGAACCCTACATGGAATGATGTGGGACCATGGTTTTAAGTGTCTTTCATTTCACTCACAAAGCCTAGGGTCAATATGTAATGATATTTCTTAGATTTGAAGATTGACCTCATAGATTTGATCCTCTACATGTATTGGATGATCAATTTTGAGGAGTAAATTTATTTTTATAATCAGTGAGTGAGTTTTTTTGGAACTTGATGGTGGTATCTAGAATATTTATATCGGATGCGATCCTCGGTAAGGTCATATTGGCCCTTAAATTTAATAGATGGGACTTATTGTTTTTAAAATCAAATTTCTCATGTTAGAAAATGAAGATATAGGTTTTGAGGGTGGATTAAATAATGTGTTGGATGAGTTTACCTAGGATTTCTATGGGTTTACTCAAGATAAGGATGTAGATTTCACTATTTAGTTGATTTCAGAAAGACAGATTATTTCTATTACCTCATATCATGTGCCCCCATCGAGTTGAGAAAATTAATGATATATCTGGTAAATTTGGAATATAAAGGATTCAATTTCCTTAGTGTCTTACCATGGCCCTCCTAGTTTCTTTTGAATAAAATTTCAATAGATCTATCTGGGTATGCCTATATTGCAAGATGGTTAATATGGAAGTGATCATGTAAAAATACCCATTTACCAATATTAATTACCTATTTGAATAGATCAATGGGTAACGGTGGATCTCCAATATCTACATTCAATACAGGTATCACAAGGTAAGAGTACAAGATGTGGATGTTCTAGAAATTTCATTCCATGGAATGTATGCCAACTTTGAGTATTTTTTTCATGCCTTTAATATAGAAAAATTCTCTAGTAGGATTTATGGTTCTTATGCACATTGTATTCCATTAGTACCTCCACAATTTATTCATTATGTTTGTGGATGAAATCCTAGTTTACTAGTAGACCAATGAAGATCCTGAGAATAACATGAAAATCATGTTGGGTACTCTTAAGGGTCATAAACTCTTTGTTATGATCTCAATATGTACCTTATTGATTAAGGAGGCCATGTTTTTGGGACACATGATTTCAGAACATTGGGTTGCAGTGGATTCTGAAAAGATCAATGCAGTGATATTGTCGGAACAATCATGGAATGTCTTCAAGGTCTGGGCCAATTTGGGATAGGTGGGGTATTATCGGAGGTCTTTAAAGTACTTCCTAAGATATTATTCGCCCAAGAGCAAACATACCTAGAAAGTATAAATTTCAAATGTAATAAATTTTGTAAAACATCTTTTGAGGAGCTTAAGAAGAATTTTAATATATCTCTTTTTTCGGGTCATGCTGAATCATGGAACGAGATATGCGGACTTTTGAAATTCTTCTATTATGGGTCTTTGGTGTGTGTTGATACAAGATGACCATGTTATGGAATGTTGTTCTATCCTACTCGACCCACAAGAAAAAAACTAACCAGACCATTACATGTAATTACAGGGAGTGATATAATCATTGACGAAATGATGTCACTTTCTCATCGGGGATAATATTATATTCAACATAGGTCATATGATCTTCAACAATATTTTATCCTAGAAGGATATTAATTTATGTAATCAACATTTGGTCGAGTATCATATGGGGTTTGATTTAGATAATGTTTATTCCCTAAAAGATGGCAATGTTTTTGTTGATTCCTTGAGATGGTAGATGCGGATGAATGAAATCCAGGAGTCATGTGATGACTGGACATTGATGGGACATTTTCCAAGTTGAATCTGGAGTAAATAAAACATTGTGGTGTTGTTTTAATTTTGGAGGGTGGTGATATAAGATATTCATTAGTATAAGTTGTTTGTTCATTAGAAGACCACCAAGATGTTTTATGATGTTCATTTCTAGTTTTGGTTGCCATGTATGAGATGTTATGTTGGGCACTATTTATCCAGGTGATATAAGTTCTAGATGGTTAAAGAATAGAACTAAAGGACCTATGGATTTCATCATAAATTTCCAATTTCTGATTTCATGTGTGATGAGGTAACCGAGTATTTCATTATTGTCTTGTCTCATATAGCCCAAATAAAGAACACAATGTGGGTAGTGATCAACCATCTATTAAAATCTACTCATTTCATTCCATTAAAAGAAATAACTATGGTGGATGAATTGGTTATGTTGTATTTTTAAGAGGTAGTGAGCCTTCATGGTGTTTCATTTCTTATTTCTTTAGATGGGGACCATTGATATCCCTATAGGTTTTTGGAGGGCCTTCAAAATGAAATTTGATCACATGTAATGTTGTGTATAACATACCACCCAAAAATGGATAGTCAGATTGAGCAAGTGAACCAGATCCTAGAATATGTGCTCTGTTCATGTGTTTTTTATATTAGTGGCTCATGGGATATAAATTTGGGGTTGGTCAAGTTTTCATATAACAATATTTTCCAATCCAAAATAAGGATGGATCCCTTTGAGGCTCTTTATGGCTGGTCATGTATTTCACCCTTGTTATGGGAAGAGGTGGGTGAGACTACATAGTTCCTACAGAGCTTTATGTATATGACATCTAACATGGTTAATTTGGTTGGGATGATTTTTTTGGATAGCATAGAGACACCATATGTCCTATTCTTTCCAGTGGTGTAGATATTTTGAAATTTCTGTGGGTGATGAGGTGTTTCTAAAGGTGTCCCCTCGCTTGGGTCACCATCATATTTGAATACAGAAAAAGATAATGCCAATGTATATAAGAAAATTTGAGATTACTATGATAATTGGTAAGGTGGAATACCATATATCATTACTTTCTCGTATGATATAATTCATTACACATTCAATGTCTCACAACTAAATAGGTATAATATGGAATAGTCTCATGTGCTGAAATGGGAAGAGTTGGAGCTGGAATCTGATTTAACAGTGTTTGAGTGTTGGCATCAATTTTGTATTCCCATGAAAAGTGATTTAGGTATAGTACATACAATTAGTTTGGGTTCTTTTCCATCATTTGAATGATGAACATGGGGCATCTTAGTCAAAAACATCGGTATATGATTGTACCTTTTTTTCTCCAATCAAACTTTAAAATGAATTTTTGAGGGAAAAAATTTTTCATGGTGGGGATAATAGTCACATCTATTGAAACTTTTTCAGTTATTTTATCATTTATTTTAGCACCATCCTTTTCCATTGGATTTCCGAAATTCTATTGGTGGAATAATGTGATTATTTTAATAAACAAAATGTGGTGAACATTTGGTACATGGTTAGAATAATTTGAGCACTAGCCCCTAAGAAATAGTGTTCCCAGGATAGTGGCATAATCCAAGGTGCACGAACCCTGCATGGGTGTGCAGGGAAACTATGTTCCGAGACTAGTGGGTTTATTTTTGGTCATCTTGGTTAGAGGTGCTTTATGTTTTCACATCATTTATAAAATAATACAACCAAACTGTGTGTCCTGCCTATAACATTATAAAATAATGAAATTCATATTCTATCATCCCTGAATGTTAACTAGAAATCCACCAAACTAACCCCATTGGGTATTTTTATCCATTGGAATGCCTCCCCCACCCTCTTGGTTCCCTTAGTCCTCCATTTTTTGTATTTTTGAAACTTTAACTTTCAAGAAATCATTATGTAAGTCTCTCATCTTCTTTTTTTGTCCCTCTCTTAATTCTTCTTATTCTTCTTTCTTAGTTATCTCTTATCCTGTTGATTGGTTTCCCTATGGTTGGTTAAAACATCTTTTTTTGGTTTGATCTTGATGATTATGTAGTCTAATTTCCTTTACACCCCATACCTAGTTGTGTGTATATGGTTTCTGCCCATTTTTGGGAAGTTCCAACGCTAAAGGAATGTGGTTCCATGATTTAACATTTTTGGATGATTTGTATATCTTTTATATTCATTCTATTTGGGATCAATGAATTGTGTGAGTGGTGTGAAGTATATTTTCAAATTATTTTGGTGTCTTAAAAGTTTTTATAGAGTGGTTTTATATTAAAAATTGTGGCCTCTATGTGTGGTTTCGATGGTGTATTGTGTGCATATATAAGTGATAATTCCCATGACTTGAGAAAAATGAATTAAGCACAAATGGAATTCTATGTGAAATTTTAGGGTAGAAAATCTCTAATACTATAGGTTTTATGGTTGGGTGTATATGTCACGACCCCCTCCCACCAATGATGCCCCTCCTGAGCTGGAAATGGTGAAAGGGAGATAATGACCCCCGAGTCCCGCCTTCAGTAGGCCCCGGGTTGGTGACTATCACCAAGGGTGTGAGTTTTCACAAATATGGGAGGCATTACCATTTTATTATTTTAATATCGGGAAATAGGACAAGTCAACCACCAAAATGGAAAAGAACAAGTATATAGAAATAAACCCAAACCAAGACCACATCCATGTTTAAACAATTTTATAACAAGGTGCAAGTACAAGAAAGCTCAAAGTACAATACCAAAAGAAAAAAGTGTACAACAACAACAACAACTCCAACTGTCCGACTAGTAGGGTCCCACATGGCCCTGGTACTCCTCCTGGAAACCTGAAAGTAAACGTAGGGTGAGCATACAAGTATACTCAGTAGGGAAACCTAAAGCTCTCATGCACTAGTGGGGAGACACCCTAATGTCCCGTGAGAACAACAGAAGAAACCTAGCAAGGAATTCTATCCACCCAACCTCACCAGCCACACTCACCAAAAACACAATCAAAACAGGTAGTAGTATATAACAAACAAGAGTATTTGGGTACCCCGCACCATTTCCCTTTAGTTAGCTGCTCTTCCTAATGGCGAACGTCCTGACGCTGCCACACTCTCCCTGCCTGCACACACCTGGGCCTCACAACCACGTATCCTGCCCGCACACACCTGGGCCTCACAACCATGTATCCCGCCTGCACACACCTGGGCCTCACAACCACGTATCGTGCCCGCACACACCTAGGCCTCACAACCACGTATCCCGCCCGCACACACCTGGGCCTCATCCTGAAGATTATTGGGAAATAGTAAATCCTGCTTGAAGAGTCTTGGGCTAGAACCACCCCAATCGAAACCTACCCAAAGAGTCTTAGGTGTAAGGTCGCCTCAAGCCATCATAGCTTAGGGGAGAAGGAGCAGGAAGGAGCTAGTAACTAAGGGAAAAACACCCTCTCCCATGAAATGGGAGTGCTCGGCACTAAGTGCTCAACATAGGTGGGGTGCGATAAAACACAAAAGATACAGATATATATAGGTATACCAAACACATATCCCAACCTATGGCTTCTAAACAGAGAAACTGAGCACGTGCCACGACACTGCTACCATGAAGCTTGCATACAACAAACAACCCCAACCTCATTTAGGATTTCACGTTTCAGCAGAATTAGATTATTATTTCCTTAACTACTGCGAAACTATCAACCACATCGACCGTTTGTAAAACATATCCCTTGCATCCACAATTCAATTTAGGAAAACACAAGCAACACAACCAAGTCCTTTTTATTAGCCAACCAGCGTCATTGATTATTAATCCCGTTCCATTACCATGACCCCCCATTCATTAACTCTTCCACTTTTTATTTATTATTCCCAACCCATAGTCCGTTCACATTCAAACCCATACCTGCAGCTCCGCTTCCAACTGCCATAACCACAATATCACCATACAACATTATCCCTTTAATACCATGCATCGTAGCCCCACTGCCTACCCGATCCACAACAACCCACAAAACAAGGTTCACGCCACATCATCGCCCCTTTAACATCATTTACCGCAGCCCTGCTACCTGTTATATTCTTAACAAACCGAGATTCACCCCTCCCTTTCACACACTAGTAACCAAGCCAAAACCCACATGTTCATTATTCCATTTTGTTTAACCGGGGTGATCACACAAGGGTTATAGATTTTAAACAACCAACTTTACATGATTAACCAATTTCCATATTCCACAAAAATTACCATCCATAAGAAAATACATAAGGAGAGGGAAACATTTAATTGCGTAAGTAAAGGCCCCCAACGACCATGATTTTCAGTAGGCAGAATCTCATTCACAACATAATATCACAGGATATAAAATAATATAACTGCATTCACAAACTTCGTATCCCTGTTATATAAGCTAGTTATTATCTTTATTAAACCGGTTCAAAATTTTTTCATGTAAACAAGAGAACACCCACCCCGCATGATGCACAAATTATAGAGACGAAGGTAAGGTCCCTACCTCAACAAGTTCTGATCACAACGCTCCCTCAGATCAACTTTAGAAGACGTTCGTCGGCGTATTTCACTTATTTTGGGTCCCGGAAAAAACTCCTCGGGTGGAAGTTGGAATGGAAAGGCCGAAGGACAGATAACGGGTCCAATATCAGAAGTACTGCCTCTTCGTTACGATCCTATGGCCGCTGACGGATTGTAAATCGGAGCTCGGACGAAGAAGTTATGGAAGAAAGATCCTTCGAGTCTCTTGAGAGAACTCTGCCCCGAGGAAAGGGGAGGAGAGGGGTGAGTTGAAAAAGAGGAGGGGACCCCTCCTTTTATAGGTGAGAAAAGAAAAAGTACACGACATGTACTTTATGGTACACGGCGTGTACCCGGTTATTTTACACATCTCCACGCGGCTTCCAACACGGCTCCACGACCGTTGACTGGTCAACACAGAGTTTAAGGGTAACACATACGCGGGGAAGGACTACACGATGTGTAGTTTGGACACACGGTGTGTACCCATTTATTTCACAGATCAAAGACACATCTCAAACACGACACATGACCGTTGACTGGTAATGCGTACGCGGGGAAGGACTACAGGGCGTGTAGTACTGGACACACGGCATGCACCCATTTATTTCACACGGCTCCAACACGGCACACGACCGTTGACTGGTCAACACACGGTAACACATACGCAGGGAGAGACTACATGGCGTGTAGTATTGGATACACAGTGTGTACCCATTTATTTCACATGGCAAGAATACAGCCTTCAACACGGGGTATTCTCGGCAAGGGGGTACACGACGTGTACTCAAACTACATGGCGTGTAGTTTCAAAATTCTGGAAAGTGTGGAAAAAGTCAATTTTACCCTCCAAAACACTTTGTGGCCTTTTTTTTGACAAAGTAATGGGCTGGAGAGGTCCAAGACATTACATCAGATACCTCTTAAAACATTCTCGTCCCCGAGAATTCAAAACCAGCCCAGAGGAACCCAACAAGATACATATTAGGGTTCTCGTTATAACAGGAACCCAACCAACAACCCTAATCATAGGTGTTAAGAATTCCTCCTTCTATGTAGAGATATTATTCGCTTTAGGTGGAACTAACTCTCCTGTACGGGTTTAATCGCATATGCATTAATGTGTCTCGATTAAGGATTGGGCCTTCCCAGTTCCATATATTAGGATTTTCTAACTTGCACTACCCCCAACACCACACAACCAACACACTTCCTGAACATGTGGTTTGGGGAAAAATTCATTCTCCTATGTTGAGATATTATCTGATTTAGGCTCCATTGACTTGCCCGCATGGGTTCAATCGCATCCACATTAATGCGTCTCGATTAAGGATCGGTTTTTCCCCTTCCCCACACTTTCGGACATGTTACACACTTCCAGAGAACAAGGAAACAAAATGTCTCACAACTGACAAGACAAGCATTCCATATATCAAAGGTACAGAGTATAACATCAACACAAAGCTCAGAAGAACAATGGAAAACACAAGTCAAAACAACTCCGGGTACTGAGCATGCATCTGGGTCTCCCGCTCCCAAGTGGTCTCCTCAAGGCCGCCATGCCTTCACAACACATGAACCAACAAAATGGTTCATCCAAAGAGCACCTTCTCTTTACGATCCTCGATTCTGACTGGTCATTCCTCGAAGGTCACGTCATCTCCCATATCTAAATCTCCCCAGTCGATAACGTGGGAGTCGTCGTGTAAGTACCGACGAAGCTGGGAGACGTGGAAGGAATCATGAACCTTCTCTAACTGAGGTGGCAGGGCCAGCTGATATGCCACCTCGCCGACTCGCTTCAGCACCTCAAAAGGTCTGATGAACCTAGGTGAGAGCTTGCTCCCTTTCCCAAACCCCCGCTTCCCCCGTCGAGGGGAAAACTTCAAGAACACATGGTCTCCCACCTCTAACTCCAAGGGCCTCCTCTGACGATCAGCATAAGACTTCTGTCGGTCCTGAGCCGCTTTCATCCTCTCATGTACAAGCTGGACATTCTCTGTGGTGCTCTGCGCTACCTCTGGCCCAAGAGCACCTGTCTCACCAACCTCTGCCCAACAAATGGGTGAAAGACATGGTCTTCCATACAAAGCCTAAAATGGTGACATGCCAATAGTAGAGTGGAAGCTATTGTTGTAGGCGAACTCTACTAAAGGAAAGTGTCGTACCCATGATCCTCCGAAATCTAGAATGCATGCTCGCAGCATGTCCTCCAATGTCTGGATAGTCCGCTCTGTCTGCCCATCGGTCTGGGGGTGGAAAGCAGTGCTAAGGCATAGCTGGGTGCCAAAAGCATATTGTAACCCCCTCCAGGTTCATGAGGTAAACCGAGTATCCTGATCTAAGATGATAGTCTTCGGGACTCCATGCAACTGCACAACCTCGTCTACGTACCTTTGTGCTAAGGTACTCACCAGGCCTGACTCCTTAATTGCTAAGAAGTGAGACGATTTTGTCAGTAGATCCACCACTACCCAGATAACATCATAACCACCCTGAGCTATGGGTAGTCCTGTGATGATTTCCATTGAGATGTCATCCCACTTCCACTCGAGGACATCTAAAGGATGTAACAAACCACTGGGAACATGGTGTTCAACCTTCACTTGCTGACACACTAGGCATTTAGCCACAAACTCCGCCACTGCCCATTTTACCCCGGGCCACCAAAACTGTTCCCTCAGACCTTGGTACATTTTCGAAACTCCTGGATGTACCGCCAAGGATGAGCTATGGAACTCACAGAGAACTCCCTCACGCATTGTCTCTGGGACAAACAAACTTCCATGGAAAAGCATCCGATGTCGGCAGTCCTCTGACCATCCTTATGGGGCGTTCCCCTAATCGACACGATCCCACATCACTTCCGCCTCGGAGTCCCCCCACTAAGACTCTTCCACCTGCTGCAACAAGGAGGACTGCACCGTCATCTGAAACAAACATCCTCTAACACCTTTTACCCTAGCATCCAAGTGCAAGGCAACCAACTCTCCCATCACATTCCAAGCATCAGTGGATTCCCAAACCACTTCCTTATGTGACTTCCTGCTCAGGGAATCAGCCACAAAATTTCCCTTACCTTCATTGTAAGAGATCTCAATGTCATGGTCTTGAAGAAACTCGACCCATATCCGCTGCCGCAGGTTCAGGTCACGCTGAGAGAAGATATAATGCAGGCTCTTGTGATCTGAGAAGACCACAAAGCGCTCCCCAAAGAGTTAATGTCACCACAACTTCATTGCGAACACTACTGCTGCAAGATCTAGGTCATGGGTGGCATAGTTACGCTCATGAGGGCGTAACTTCTTAGACCCATAACAGATCACTCCCTTCTTCTGCATCAGCACGCACCCCAAACCAAGGCCAGAAGCATCATAAAACACCTCATACAACAATCCTTCCTCTGGAAACCTGAGTACGGGAGAACTGACCAACTTCTCCTTCAGGTAGTCGAAATACTTCTGGCATTGCTCTCTCCATAGGAAGACCTGGTTCTTTCTATTCAAAGCTTTCAATGGAGAAGAAACTCAAGAGAAGTCCGAAACAAACCTCTGATAGTAACCTGCTAACCCCAGGAAACTACAAACGTCTGCCATGCTCTTGGGTGCTGCCCAAGAAACAATTACCTCCACCTTCGACGGGTCCACTGACACTCCATGCTGAGACACTACGTGCCCAAGGAAGTTTAATTTTTGTGTCAAGAACATACACTTCGACAATTTCCTGTAAAGCTGGTGGTGTCGAAGGACATCCAAGACTGCCCTGAGATGCTCAACGTGATCCTCCTCTGATCTTGAGTAGATCAGGATTTCATCGATAAAAACAATGACGAACTGGTCCAGAAACTCTTGGAAGACAAAGATCATATGTCCCATGAACACAGCCAGTGCATTCGTAACTCCAGATGGCATCACTACAAACTCTAAGTGCCCATACCTGCACCTGAAAGCCGTCTTTGAGATTTCACAATCCTTTAACCTTAGCTGATGGTATCCATATCGTAGATCAATCTTGGAAAACCAACCTTCTCCCCTCAGTTGGTCGAAGAGATCATCTGTCCTTGGAAGGGGGTAACGGTTATTGACCATTACCTGGTTCAACCTTCGGTAGTCTATGAATATCCTGAGACCACCATATGCCGTTTTCACGAACAAAACTGAAGCACCCCATGGCGATATGCTGGGTCTAACAAAACCCTTCTCCATTAGATCGTCAATCTGAATCCGCAACTTCCGCAACTCCGAAGGTGCCATCCGATAAGGGGCCATCAAAATCGGATGGGCACCAGGTCGTAAGTCTATCCCGAACTCAACGTCACATCGGGGGGGGGGGGGGGGGGGGGTAGAGTTACAACCTCCTCAAGAAAAACATCGAGGAACTCCTCAAAAACCTCTGGGACATCCATCATCTCTGTATCAGCTGGAACCACTGATAACCCACCTAACAAGGAAAGGAGAGGCTTCACATGCCAGCTTCCCACCTGATAGCTCCTCTCGCCAACAAAAGATACGCGCTGTCCATCCACGTCAAAGAACACGACTCTTCTCCGGAAGTAGTCGATAACGACACTAACAGAAAACAACCATTCGATGCCTAGGATGACATCGTATTGCTGCATCTGTAACAGAATAAGGTCACCACTAGATCTATGTGGTCCCAACGTCAGCCCACATCCCCGGAAAACACATGATATGCTGGTCTGGCCTCCAACTGGTGTACTCAGCACCACTGGTATAGAAAGTCTCTCTATGTCTAGTCCCAAAGCATGGTCTAGACCAGGTGCAATGAAGGAGTAAGAAGCTCCCGAATCGAACAAATTAGAAACAAGAGTGATGAACAAACAAATCGTACCTCGCACAACCTCTGGTCCTGCTGGAGTTGTCAACTATGCTGTGTGAAACTTTCCACGCCCAGCTCCTCTGCCTCTCTGATGTCGTCCACCTCCCCGACCACGCCCTGGCCGAGGTCCCTGAGGAGCACCCTGAGGTCAGCCTCCTCCCGCAGAGTCTTCCCTCGGAGGAGCATGGTCCTGCTGCTGCTGGAATGGCTTAGCTGGAAACTGGTGCTGTTGTGGTGGGTGCTGAACCTTCCCACCTCCACCGTACTGAGCTCAGGTCGGGCACTGACTCTGAACGTGCCCGAAACCTCCACAAGAAAAACACTTCGGTCCTGGGCTCGTGAAAAAGGGATGAGGACCCAAAGATATGAACTGGAACTGCTGGGGCCTGCTTCCCACTGGCCTGAACCTAGAAGGCCCCGTCGCAGGAGACCTGCTACTGAATGCCTTCCCCTTCGACGAGCCCGGCTGGATCCCCTCTCGGGGTGCACCTCCCAGTGAGTGCATCCTCTCTACAACCTATTCCTTCTTCTGTACCTCCAAGTATGTCGGAAGGGTGAAGGGGGTGACAGCATACTGAAGCGAAGGACGAAGCGCCTCCTCCAAACACCTCGCCCGAGATTCCTCATCCAGAAAGAGATCCAGAGAAAAGCGTAGGAGATACTTGAACTTGATCCCCAAATATCATACTGACATACTCCCCTGCTGAAGGGAGAGTAACTCCTGCCGCTTCTCCGCCTTGATCATGGAATAAAGGAATTCCTCTCGGAATTCCTTCTCCAAGTCAGCCCACGAAACCTCTGCCTCTATCCTCTCTCCGAGGTAGAGCGTCCACCACTTTCGCGCCGCACCTCTCAGCTAACTGACTACCAAGGGAACCCAGTACACCCTCAGACCACGAATCAAGGTAAATGCAATCCCTAGCTCCTCAAGCCACCCCTCTATCTCTGTATCCGAAGTACTACCCTCGTACTTCTTGAGGGTCTGCCGCTGAAAAGAACAGAGGGTCTTCTGCCACTGGCTATCTTCCTCCTCTCGGTCAATCCTCAACTAATCGACCGCCTGAATCTGCTGGGCCTCTGCCGTCTGAGCCACCCAAGGAAGACGTCCAGGTGCCATAACTGTACGATAAACATAGATCGCCTAAGCCCAAGTAGTAAGGAAAAACTCAAGGTTTTATTTTATCATTTTATTTCAATTTCTTTCACAGAACACCCAAATCAAGTAAAACACAATAATGATGATCCATGTACCTTCCCTAGGGTCTCTAACCTGCAATAAATGTAGTCTCACTTGGTCGTTAGATAGGCTCAGATTCCTTGCATCGGATCACGGGGGGACCTAAAATCCTGTGTCCTAGCCGGTCTTCCTTGGCCTGTGTCATGCACCAAGATTAGCTAACACTGTTTCCCTACCATCCCATGCAATCCTCAATGTGCCTAAATCCAGACTCCATCCTATCTCTTAACCTGCCTCTGATACCATTTTGTCTCGACCCCCTCCCACCAAAGATGCCCCTCCTGAGCTGGAAATGGTGAAAGGGAGATAATGATCCCCGAGTCACACCTCCAGTAGGCCCCGAGTTGGCGACTAGCACCAAGGGTATGAGTTTTCACAAATATGGGAGGCATTACCCTGTTATTATTTTAAGATCGGGAAATAAGACAAGTCAACCACCAAAAAGGAAAAGAACAAGTGTATAGAAATAAACCCAAACCAATCCCACATGAATGTTTAAACAATTTTATAACAAGGTGCAAGTACAAGAAAGCTCAAAGTACAATACAAAAAGAAACAAGTGTACAACAAAAGCAAAAACTCCAACTGTCCGACTAGTAGGTTCCCGCACAGCCCTAGTAGTCCTCCTGGAAACCTAAAAGTAAATGTAGGGTGAGCATACAAGTATACTCAGTAGGGAAACCTAAAGCTCTCATGCACAAGTGGGGAGACATCCTAATGTACCGTGAGAACAATAGAAGAAACATAGAAAGGAATTATATCCACCCAACCTCACCGGCCACACTCACCAAAAACACAATCACAACAGGTAGTAGTATATAATAAACAACAGTATTTGAGTACCCCACACCATTTCCCTTTAGTTAGCTTCTTTTCCTAATGGCGAACGTCCTGACGCTGCCGCACTCTCCCCGCCCGCACACACCTGGGCCTCACAACCACATATCCCGCCCGCACACACCTAGGCCTCACAACCACGTATCTCGCCCGCACACTCATGGGCCTCACAACCACATATCCCGCCCCGCAAACACCTGGGCCTCATCCCGAAGAATCTTCGGAAATAGTAAAACCTTCCCGAAGAGTCTTGGGCTAGAACCACCCCAATCGAATCCTACCCGAAGAGTATTAGGTGTAAGGTCGCCTCAAGCATCACAGCCTAGGGGAGAAGGAGTAGGAAGAAGCTAGTGACTAAGGGGAAAACACCCTCTCCCATGAAATGGGAGTGTTCAGCACTAAGTGCTCAACATGAGTGGGGTGCGATAAAACACAAAAGATACAGATATATATAGGTATACCAAACACACAACCCAACCTATGACTTCTAAACAGAGAAACTGAGCACGTGCCTCAGCACTGCTACCATGAAGCATGCATACAAAAAACAACCCCAACCCCATTTAGGTTTTCACGTTTCAGCAGAATTAGATTATTTAGTTCTTTAATTACTGGGAAACTATCAACCACATCGATCGTTCATAAAACATATCCCTGCCATCCATAATTCAAGTTAAGAAAACACAAGCAACACAACCAAGTCCTTCTTATTAGCCAACCATCCTCATTGATTATTAATCTCGTTCCATTACCATGACCCACCATAAATTAACTCTTCCACTTTTTATTTATTATTCACAACCCACAGTCCGTTCACATTCAAACCCATCCCTGCAGCCCCGCTGCCAACTGCCATAACCACAACAGCACCGTACATCATTATCCCTTTATTACCATGCATCGCAGCCCCGCTGCCCACCCGATCCACAACAACCCACAAAACAAGGTTCGTGCCACATCATCTCCCCTTTAACATCATTTACCGCAGCCCTACTGCCTGTTATATTTTTAACAACCCGAGATTCACCCCTCCCTTTCACATACCAGTAACCAAGCCAAAACCCACATGTTCATTATTCCATTTTGTTTAACCGGGGTGATCACACAAGGGTTCCAGATTTTAAACATCCAACTTTAAGTGATTAATCAATTTCCATATTCCACAAAAATTTACATCCATAAGAAAATCCAGATGTAGAGGGAAACATTTAATTGCGTAAGCAAAGGCCCCCAATGACCATGATTTTCTGTAGGCAGAAGCTCATTCACAACATAATATCACATGATATAAAATAATGTAATTGCATTCACAAACGTCCCATCCCCATTATATGAGCCAGTTACTATCTTTATTAAACTGGTTAAAAAGTGTTTCACGTAAACAAGAGAACACCCACCCCACATGATGCACAAATTTGAGAGACGAAGGTAAGGTCCCTACCTCAACAGGTTCTGATCACAACGCTCCCCCGGATCAACTTTAGAAGACGTCCATCGGCATCCGTCACTTCTGTCGGGTCCCGGTAAAACCTCCTCGGGTGGAAGTTGGAAAGGAAAGGCCGAAGGAAAGACAACGGGTCTAAGATCGGAAGTTCCGCCTCATCGTTACGATCTCGTGGCCACTGACGGATCGTAAATCAGAGCTCGGGCGAAGAAGTTATGGAAGAAAGAGCCTTGGAGTCTCTTGGGAGAACTCTGCTCAGAGGAAAGGGGAGGAGAGGGGTGAGTTGAAAAGGAGGAGGGTACCCCTCCTTTTATAGGAGAGAAAAGAAAAAGTACACAGCGTGTACTTTATGGTACACAGCGTGTACTCAGTTATTTTACACGGTCTCCATGCAGCTTCCAACACGGCTCCGCGGTCGTTGACTGGTCAACACATGGTTTGAGGGTAATGTATACGTAGGGAAGGACTACATGATAGGTAGTTTGGACACACGGCGTGTACCCATTTATTTCACCTAGAAAAGACACGGCTCAAACACGGCACATGACTGTTGACTGGTAACACGTATGCAGGTAAGGAATACACGACATGTAGTACTGGACACCCGACGTGCACTCATTTATTTCAAATGGATCCAACATGGCACACGACCGTTGACTAGTCAACACACGGTAATGCATACGCGGGGAGAGACTAAACGACGTGTAGTATTGGATACACGGCGTGTACCCATTTATTTCACACGGCAAGGACACGACCTTCAACACGAGGTATACCCAGCATGGGGGTACACGACGTGTACTCAAACTACACGGCGTGTAGTTTCAAAATTCTGGAAAGTGTGGAAAAAGTCCATTTTACCCTCCAGAACACTTCATGGCCTTTTTTTTACAAAGGAATGGGCCGGAGAGGTCCGGGCCATTACAGTATACCTATTTCCCTAAGAAAAATTTACTCTACAACACTAAAAAAACAAAAAATAATAATTGGAGACTACTAGACCTAGGAATGTATTCCCACATAGTGGCTCATGCTCGAAGATTTTTCTGTTTTTTGTTACTCTTTTCATTGATGATTAATGATCCAAGGTCACCACTAACCACATAAATTTAGGGATTAATTGAGGTTCTCATGTGATGTCTGGATTTTTATTCATCTTATTGATTATTTTACATCCCTTCTAATTTCAAGACATGGTCCATTCAAAAATATATCTATTAGAAATGTTTTCCTACTTTTTCATTATGAACTAGCATGTAAATTTTTATTATGATGTTATAGAATTTATTCTTTTGTGGTAGTATCCCACCAAGCATTGACTCACACCCTATATACAACTGATGATCTGTGTAGACCATGATTTGTTTTACCCAGGTAAAGGAATATTGTTTCATGGTGGTAACGGTGGATCCATTTGCTAGTGGATCTTCATTGGGAACGTGTTGGTGGAAGTTGCGTGAGGGTGATAACCCTCTTTTTTCATGGAAACATCAACTATAGTTGTTTCACCTAAGATTTTTTTATTTTGGTTTTTGGTTGATTATGTAAACTATTTAACTTTTGACAATTTTAGTTCTTTTGGTTATGGTTATTGTTTTTTTTGATGCATTATTCCTGTGAGTTTTTATGGTCATTTATTATCATAAAATCATTATAAAATGTGATTCTTGATTCCTAGGAACATGGTGACATCTTGTGAGGATTGGAAATTCCATTTGGTCTTGTCTATAGGAAATCTTGGGTGTCGGGTTTGAAGGCATCCATCATGGTTCGTGAAAATAAATGTTTCGAAAGCCCATATTGGTTAGGCTCCAACCAACAAAATAATTTTAAACATATCCAGCCATTTCAAAAAAATTATTCCTCAGGTCTTACATATAATGGCTTCCAAAATATAATGGTTCTTATTCTATATATCTTTCTAGCCCTGGTTAATGGGATAATAAGCATACCCCCATGGTATAGGAATGACTATATGATGCTCCGTGTGATATTCATTGGTAGATCCATATAAATAATAACTATCACCTAATTATCTCATTAATCTATTTTTGATATCATGTTATAAAACTCTTGTTATCATGTATAAGATTTTTCTAATAAATATCATAAGATATCTTCAAAACCCATAATAATTTGTGTTCGTAATTGATTAAGGAAAACTAAAGGAGATTTTTTATGGTTTATCTTTATTTATAAGTTCATATATTATAAATTCTAGTGATCATAAGTAAATTTTAAATTATGATTTCCTTTTTTTAAAAAAAAAGATATATTTTAAAACCATTTTATCCAATCACTCGTGTAAACAATACTAATATATTTAACTTTACCATTCATCATTTGTTATGGAAATGGTTTTTAAAATTGATATACAACATTTTAATTTATATAATACTGTTATATATTTTCATCCACAATTAATAATTTATACAATGATATTTTCCATTCAAAGGATGTCTTTGCCCTTTTGTGAGACCAACGTTCACTAGGTGTGGGAATAACTCGATTGTTCTCATATTATCATGATTTCTAACTCAATTATAAGATCTAATGAAATTTAAAAAATTACCTTCTTTATCCAAATATCATCATTTAGATTTTATGATGTATTAATGCACATTTTATCTATTCTCCAGTATACTATGGTGGAATATTTGTAACTCTTCCAATTGATAGCTATTCTATTAGGAAAAAATGAAACTAGAATGAAATAACATTTTATATTTTTCATATTGGAAAATGAAATCTATGTGGCACATTAGAAAGAAATTATCCACGCCTACAAATATAAATAAAACTATAGAGAAAATTTTATTACCTATTCATACTTTTAGATATTAAAAAATATATTTACATAGCAAGTTTCTGAAACGGTGTGCGATTCGAAGGCTCGACGTTCCATAATTAATTTTATAAAAATATTATGTATATTATAAGTTATGCTTGAAAATATTTATAATTAAATTGTGATAACTCTAAAAAAGAAGCTCGGATCACAAATAATAGACCACATATATGTTTAGAAAGTGTTGTTTTCCCTAGGCGTGACCCAAATTATGTTAGTGCAGGGTGTTAGAATCTCTTTACAATTGGGGGATACATTTTTTGGGTTTAATTAATTTATTAATTTAATTATTCAAATTAATTTGACCAAAAATATAACTAAAAATATATAATAAAGGATGATTGTACAGGTTTTTCCTCATAATGATGGAATAACAATTGATGATATCCTTTATCTTTTAATGGTGAATCACATTGAATGATGAAAAAACACTAGATCAGATCAGATTAGGATGCAGTATTCAAAATGATTCTCATTGCTCATTTGTGAGTGTGTTCCTCATCAAAAAATGATTAAAAAACTAGGAATTAATCACCAATCAATTATTTATTCCATATTATTAAATGTTTTAGCAGATCCATCATTGTTCTTGGGTTTTCACTAATTTTGGATTAGTTATGTGCCTATGTAACATATTTTAAATGGATTTAATCTATATTTTCCTACCTGGTATCACAATTCTTGATCTATGTCTATGAAATCTTGTAAAAAGTTTAATAATAAAATTTTTTATGGTTATTTTCCCCAATATCTTATTCTTGTTCATCACCGTAGGACCCCACGGTCCCGGTTCGACATTGTCAGGCGGTTCCGAGCCTGATTGGACCCCTGAAACTACGACAAAGACATGTGTGAGGCATAGATAGATGATGTATGGATAGATATGATATTATTAAAGGTGGTTGATGATTTTTTGGATGATTATATATTTACTAATAAATGGTGGAAGGTTTGGTAATGTGTGGGATAAATTAAGGAACTCTAATGGTTGAACGAAGACTGATTCCCCATGAACAACGACAAGAAAAAATAGATCTGGTCTAGATCCAAAAGTTTTGGGTTGAATTGAGGGAGGAAATATAGATAAAAAGAGTAAAATGGAATTATATGACATCCATATTATGAAAATTTAATATTTAAAAAACAAACAACTTTTCATTTAAAATGGTAAACATAGGTCATATAACCCCTCAGCAACAATAGAAAGGGTTTTGAGAATCTTTATGGATTACACGACCTATAGACCACATACGATCTATGTAAAAGATTCACTTGAGGGATAACCTTTGTGATGGATCACAAAGGAGGGATCCAGAATATATGTTCATGGGAATGTATGTAGTATACAAACACTTGTTTCAGTACATGGATATGTCCAGGAGGACAGATCTTGACCCCAATTATCGAGTATTCACTATGTAGTCCACCTGCATGTCATATATTTCTATATGGATTGGGATTCGTGTACCTCTTTGTACGTGGATACGTAGTGGAATTTGAATAAATTACATATTAGTCCCACCACATGACATCTATACCTTAGCATCTTTTGATGAAACATCAATTGTTGGTATCTCCTTCGTTTGAACTCAAATTTTTGCACATGAGTTGAATATCATATGTTAGTTTCCCATACTGAATGCGAGGGTTTTATTTTTATAGATTTTGTGATATGATGTGAAATTTTCCTGGAATGATACATGACTAGGTGATTCTCTATGATGGTAGTAATCATATAGGATCACAAGGACTTTTCCAAGTGATACCCTCTTAGAATGTTGGGAAGTGGAGTTCCTTTACGCTTTCTTATATGTTCCATTCACTAGGGTTTTGTAGTATGTTCCCAATATGATTACCAATTTTACCCTATAATAGTGCATGGTAGTGACCTCCTTTATGATTACTATAGTAGGACCCCCATCGATATGGCCACGATTCTTCTACAGATATGTTTTATGTGGATCCCTCCTCTATAGCTATACAGTAGAGTTCATTGAAGACCTTTCTGAGTGGTAATTTCTTATACAACTAGCTATTGGAGCTCATCAATGAACATTTCAAGAGGTACCCTCTAGAAGATCTAGGATATGGATATCCTCAACAACCATCCTACGTGGTACCGTCCTATACATATGGTCATTGGAGTTCATTGATGTCATTTCTGAGTGGTACCCTTCAGTAGAGTTGGGAAGTGGAGTTACTTGATGAAAATTATGAGAGGTACTTTCTAGGATAGATGTGAATTATAGTTTTTTAGTGACTATAAAATCATAACCCAACTATTTTACCTAGTGATTAGTACTCTACTGAGAGTTTTTGTCCCATTGACTAAGCGACATAGTGTTGAGGTGTGGCCAGACATGGACACATACTTCTGGTTAGATGCATGGGATACATGTCATCATTGATAAACTTTTGGAACTACTGAATACTCATCTTGTTAGTATGAGCTGTGAGATAGAGATCCCCTTATTATCTCATTTTAGATTATTTTTTCTAGGAATATATATATATATATTCTTCTATATCCGAACCTTGGATTTAGTTACTCTCCTTCTATGAGAGATAATGACATGCTGGGTATTCAATGTTCTTTCTGTGCATATCTTCTCATGGTTGTATTAGTTTACTATACTAATATAGGTGGAGAAGTTTCGACATGTATTTCATATACTCCCCATGTTAATCCCCTTGTGTTTGGATGATATTACATTCACTATTGATTTTGGGTTGAGAAGTTCTCTTTGATTGCATCTTTCAAAAACTATCTTTCTACTCCTATTGTGTCTCTTATTTCCCCCATTAAACTTTTAGGGTCTCCTACTGGTAATCTATATACTCACCCATGCATGGGATTTTTCATCATTTGCCTCATATTATGTAGATGATAGAAATTTATACCGTGACTTTAGATAATCATAGGGATTCATGGAACTTAGGACCATGTTCGGTGGTTATTTCATGGGATTCAGAAGCTGGGATCCGTCATTAGTTTATATTTCTAGTGAATTCAGGATGGGACATATTTTCTAGTTGGGTGTTTATTTTCGCATATACTTTTTATTTTTTATTGTTGTAATCTTTTACAACCTAGTGGTTATTCATGATTGGTTTAATTTCTAGTTCTGTTTTATCTCTTACTATTTCCTTCAATAGATTTTATAAAGATGAATATATATGTGCATACAAGTACATAGGCAATGGGATCACATATTAATTTATTCCTTCAGAATTGTTTTTCTCCCCTTTTAATTTAGTGGTGGGCTTAGGGTAGTTGGGGTTAGATCCCTGGAATGGGTTGGGTTAGGAAAAATTGGTATTAGAGCTAGTTCATCCCTTGTTATATTGTTCACACTTCTCCCATTAAGAGGATTTGATTGGGTGTAAAAAATAGTGGTGAAGTGTCTTGAGTATAGCTCTCAAGCCAATGAATCTGATGATGATGAAGTTGATGATGTATCCATTCACTAGAATCTTAATTAACTTTTTATAAACATTGTATAACGATACATTTGTTATAGGTTTTAATGGTACATGTATCATATAGAATTGATTCATTGAATGTACTTCTTGATTAGTCTCCCAATTTTTATTATATATATATATATATATATTCTCATTTAACCCTATTATGTCTTGACAAATCATAGTATGAATCTATGATTCTAGCCATCTAGGATACCAGTTCCGAAGCATAATGATGATCAGAGGAGCGATGAGGCCTTAGTTTAGGGTTTATCCCATGATACCTTTCCTCTATGTGGGTAGATAAGAACACATCCACCTATCAAGTAGCATATCATTCCAAAACAGAGGGATAAGGATGTGGGTAGGCGTAGAGTTCTCTTTGAGTTATAGATCAAGAGGACACCGTGGGTACATGTTCAGATAGATCATCATGCAAAAACTAATTGTATAGATTCGTTGGATCATATCTTTAATCTTGTTTAGAACCCAATAAATCAGGTGTTTGCACTGGATGATATTTATTTCCACGGAGCAGCTGGGCACTTGTGTAGCCTTATTTGACTGATGAACGATGAGTTTACACTCTCTTGGACTAAATTTTGGTAGTTTTTTTTCTGAGGATTAATCCCCTCCTATTTTTTCTCACTCTAGATACATGTTCGTTTGGTTCTGCATTAGGAGTGGATAATGGTGGATGATTGCACATCAAGGTTAATAGAACATCCCTGGTACACTCCTAAAATTATCCTCGATGGCTACATCCACGCATGGAATCTTGTACTGGGAAACCACATAGATATCTGTTCTAGCGTAGTTCCCTGGTGTATACCCACCTATCCTTGGGTGCTGGAGTGGGCGCTAGTCATATAGGGATTTCGTTCTCGGGGATGCCAGGCAACTAGAGCTGGCGGAGGGATCACAGATCTGACTTGTCTGCAACAACTATGAGGCATGATATGGATATATCTCAGCATAAGAAGTCCATACATTAGAATACTGAGGTGATTGGTCATATAGTAACATTATAACACTATGAACTATGGAAGCCAATAAAGGGTTGGTGCTATGCTTGTAATGGGTGAGGTCACATAGTGCTTGACTACCCAACCAGATGTGCTAAGGAGAGCTGACTGGTAGCTAATGAACAACAATGAAAGAGGCAGTTCCCTATTTATGGATCTCTATGATGAGGTTATGGTGGTCCCTAGGGAGGAATATCTAGAAAACTAAAATGAGGAGCTGTTGGTGGTGGACTATGTTCTGAGATCCTTCCACCATGACCACCACTAGGTGGCCCACATTCGGCTCATGGTGGTGGCGGTATGGGTCTCGATTAGGTGTAGGGTGTAGAGGTTGACGACCCTACCGAACACAAGATGATATTAGGTTTGATCAATGTTTATTCTACACTTTCTTCTGTATTAGTAGACATATGTTCCAGTTATTCGTTTACCTATATACTGTTGGTGTGAGAGCTGGATCTCGTTGTGGAGTCGCTAGCCCAATAGGTTATTCTTGATTATCCTATAGGGAATTATTCTTCTATATATTTTATCTAAAAGTAGTATGAGATATATATTTGTGGATATAGGTTCACATGAGAACATTAGGTCTTAAATATTGACCCCTTTTATGTCTTATAGGTTATGTATTGTCTCTCCATCATCTAAATGCAAATCGACTGTCACCAAAGACTATACAGATTCTTACACACTAATGGGACAATATTCTCATTTTATTGCGAGAGATATAATATAGAGAAGAAGTGTGGGTTCTAATAGTAGGACGATTCAAACCATCGAGTATTAGTTAGTGAGTATAGCCCGTGGTGCAGTAAGATATTCAATAATTTATGTTCCTTCATTTGTTGAAGATTAGATGGACATCATCCCCAAGAATGCTTCTATACTACCATAGAGGTTAGAGAAGGATTTTTTCCATTGAATCACATCCAAGAAGCACTCTGATATCTTCAATGTCATATTGGTTCGCCCCTACCGAGATCCATGGGATGTGTTTGTTTTTAGAGGACCTTTTATAGAAGGGTTTAATCATACCTAGTGTGTCCCCCTGGTAGGATTTAATGTGGTTCCTCAAATATTCATATGGGAGGTTATATATTTGGTTGTATTATAATTTCATAAATGATACCATGGTAAAGAATATGTACCCCTAGCTAAATATTAGCATCCTCTTTGACCATTTTTGAGGTGCATGATGGTTGTAAAAGATCGATCATAGGTCCGACTACAGCTATTGGAAATTTCATGTGGATTATCTTCCAAATATGGATTTCCTATGTCACTACAGACACTATGAGTTAATAGTGATTCCCTTTCATGTGAAAAATTCCCCTTCCATGTTTATGGATTTGAGGAAATAGGTTTTCCATCCGTAATTGGACTAGTTTTTTGTTGTCTTTATTGATGACATACATTTCTAATTTGTCTAAAATTAGGAGAATGTAGTGAATTTTAAGATGGTTCTTGAATTGATTTGAGAGCACAAGATTTACAGGACATTCTCAAAGTGCCAGTTCTGGATTCATAAAATTCACATTCCAAGGTACGTTATTTATAAACATGTTTTTTTCATGAAACTAGAATAGAGTGATGTAGTTAATCCACGGGACCCACCAAAGGGAATGTCATATGTGCAGATTATTCCAGGCTTGGTGGGGTACTATATATGGTTTTTGGTCGACTTATCCAAAATCACATACCCTTGGATAGACCTGACATGGAAATGGTTTTCATTTACCAGGATTGAACAGTGATATAGTTACTTTTAGGAGTTGGGGATGAGGCTGATGAGTACTCAAGTGTCGATACCTCAAGAGGAAGGTGTGGAGTTCGTAATGTATTGTGATTCCGTCGAAGCCGGGCTTGGCTATGTGTTGATGCAATGATCAACAATTATCACATACAGGTTGAGTTAGTTGAGACCAAATTAAAAGAATGACACAACTCGTGAACTATAACTAGTAGTGGTAGTCTATTCCATGATGATGTGGAGGTACACCCTTATAGGGTAGTATTTTTTGGTTTACTAAGATTATTAGAGTCTCAAGTACATCATCATGGAAATACACCTAAACATGGGCTAATAGTATTGGTTGGATTTCCTGCAGGAATATGAATTTCAAATATTATATACTCCATGTAAGGAAAACAACACAGTTGATGACCTTAGTAGGATGTCATAGGCTCACATAGTATACGAGTATTTAGAGTAGTTAACTTCCCTACAGATAAACCTGGTAGAGCATGAGGGTATATTTATTCATTAATTGATGGGGTTTAATCCTTCCCTTCTAGAGCATGTGAGAGATTCCCAACTGGGAGACACTGACAACAAGGACATACATGACTAGTTATCGAATGTCGATTCGCCTTATGAATATTATTTTGGAGGTAATTACATAATAATTTTTTCTAGGAAAAAATTTTATTCTAGTCCTAATGTAGTTGGAGGTGATGTGAGAGTTCAAAATTACTCCCATATCAATACATACTGGTATGGGGATGATTTATAGAGACCTTCGGTAGTAAATTCATTGGTCTGACATGAGATAGTGTGTAGCTGAGTTCGTCTCTCAGTGCCTCACAAGTCAGTAAGTGATGGTTGAGCTCCATGATTTGGAAGGTATGTTGCAACCCCTTCAGATCCTGGAGTTCATGTGGGATGAAAAATCCATAGAATTTTTCAATGGGATTCCATGTAATGTGAATTTCAATGATTCCATTTAGGTAATATATAACTAAATGATTAAGTTAGTTCCCTTCCTCGCTATGAGGGAGTAGAGTTTAGTGGAGGGATTGGGGAAGTTGTACATATAGGATATCA
Organism: Viscum album; assembly: GCA_963277665.1. Taxonomy (NCBI): domain Eukaryota; kingdom Viridiplantae; phylum Streptophyta; class Magnoliopsida; order Santalales; family Viscaceae; genus Viscum; species Viscum album. Next base: position 598,319,575 of record OY728127.1, read on the forward strand.
TTCCCCATCATGGGGAGCCCAAGATGATTTTTTATGATCATGAGATTAAGCATACTATATGATTTTATAGGGGAATTCATGAGTCATTCAATACCCACATGATGCTAAGTAGAGCCTTTCACCCCCAGACCAATGGGCAGACCGAGTCCACTATCTAGTAGTTGCAGGATATGTTGAGGGATATAGTGTTAGATTTCGGCATGAGATGGGATGATCACTTTCCCTTGGTAGAATTTTTTTACAACAACAACTACCAATCTACCATTAGCATAGTTCCTTTGAGGCCTTTTATGGGAGACCCTTTAGGTTAGCCATGAACTAGACCGAGATTAGAGAGATATCAAAATGGGGCCGAGTGATAGTACAAGTGGTGGAAAATAATGTCCATGTCATTTGTGAGTGGATGAGGATGACCCACATATGAAATAAAACATATAAATTACTCCATCATATGCCCTTGGAGTTTGAGTAGGGAGGCCCCATTTACTTGAGTGTGTCCATAGGATGAGGGTTGTAGAGGTTAATATTGGGAGGAAAGCTAGCACCAAGGATCATTAAACAATTCAATTTCCTTTAGAGGGTTTTCAAGGTTGTATAATTCCTTTCCCTAAAACCAATTCTAGAGAGGGTGCACGACATAATCCATGGGTCACAATTGAGTATATAGATTCATCAACTCACTCACATTAAAAACTGGGCGGAGATAGACCTCAAGGATGAATCCACCTTTCTAGAAAACCTGGTGGATATTTAGGATTGGAAGGAGATGAATCTTAATGGAAGAAGCATCCCTTTGTTCTATGTGATGTGTAAGAACGTGAATGTACATGAGAGTTAATGGGAGCAAGTTATCCTTCTGTGGGCTCAGAATCCCGAGTTATTTGATTAGTTTTTCTTTTTAGGGATGAGAATCATAAAGGATGTAATAATGTGGAAACATTATTTTTCCCATTTAAGACTTTAAAATATTTCAAAATATATTTCCTGATATAGGCATTAGGATGGAATGAGATTATAAGGCCCGATGTATCTAAAAAATAGTTTATAAGAATATTTATTATATTTTAAATTCTGTGCATGAAGAAACTTAAAGAATGTAAGATAACTCTTAAAAAGAAGATCTCATAAAAAATTCAAGACCATGGTTGAGTAAGAACATGCTGTTTACCACAGGCACAACCTAAGATGGATCTGTGCGGGTCATTCAGATCCCTCGCCTATTGGTGGTACGCTCGGTGTGATTAATTAATATATTAAATAAACTAATGAAACCCATTAGATATAAATTGTTCCAAAAAATATAAATCCATTGAGTATTATCAAGGATTATCCTCACAATCCCAGAATTTCCAATGATGTTATCCTACATCCTTCATTGGAGAATCCAATTGGTTGTTGATGAAATAATTGATCAGATCAAATCATATCAGGACGAAGAGAAGAAAAATATCCCCATTCCACATTGTAGAGGGTGTTCTTCAACAAAAAATAATCCAGAAAAAAATTATCTCTATTCAGTTAGCGATTTATACCCTTTGATTGAATTATTTGAGTAGATCCATTATTTTATTGAGTCTGCACCAATTATGGATTGAGCATGCCCATGTGTACAATATTTTAAATTGATTTATTCAATGTTTTACAACCTATTATCACTATTCAAGAAAATTTTTATAGAAATATTTGAGAAAATGGTGGATCCTTATCCACTCATCTTCATTGAATTTGTCACTAGTTGGACCTCATTTTCTTATTTCAACGTTGTTGGGAAGTACCGAGTTGGTTATAACCATATGTATCATGGAAAAAGCATAGACAGAAGATGATCAATTATGTATGGATAGATCTATATGGTTTATAGGAAGATGATAAATTTTTGGATGATCAGTTGTTGATTAATTGATGGTGGATGTCTTATCAACCTTCAGGTTTAATGATGGAACTCCAGTTGAGGAATAGAATCCAATTTCTAGTGAATGGTGTCCATAAATGATACATTCAGTCTAGATGCATAATATAATGGTTGAACAAAGGTGGGATATATAAAGATATAGAGTGAAATTTATAGATCTGGTTTGCATATCATAGTTCTAGAAGTTTGAAGAAAACCCCACAACACACCATATACAGGGATGAACACACGCAGTGTAGCCCCTCAGATGTGGAAGCTAGGTTTTTGAGAAAATTTAAGGATGAAATGATGTATATCCCTCCAAAAATCAATTTACACCTTCCCATGATAGAAAAATTATGTGATGTGTCAAATGGGTTGGATCTCATGTCGATGTACATAGTTGTGTACCTGGTACATAGACATGGACTCTGATACAACGAAACAACTGTGAGGACACAACCCAAACCTAGTTAGCTAAGATAGGTCTTGTATTCCACCTACATGGTGTGTTCTAAAACCTGGATTAGAAGATGTGTACCACTGAGTAAATTACCAATATGTGGACGCGGAACACACTTTAGGTGAGTCCCATACCATGCCATGTACCCCTTGTCTTTTTTTGAGGGAAATTAAATATTCTATATCTATTTCATTTACACCCCGATTTTATCCCGTGGGAAGCCTATCCATAGTTATTTTACACACTAAAAATTATGGTTCTTTTTTATGGATTTAATTATATGATGTGAAATTTTATGAGCATGATTCTTGATTTGGAATATCTCTATGGGTACAACGATCATCCAAGATCATAAGGACCTTTCTGATTGATAACCTCTAACAAAGCTGGGAAGTAGAGTTCCTCATCCATTTATGAGTGGTACCCTTTAATAGAATAGTGTAGTGTAGTTCTTCAATGTTTACCAAGTTGAAAATCCTCCAGTTCTAAGCAGTGGAGTGCCTTATGACTACTAGGGTGGGACCCCCCATCCGCATGGGTAGAGGTCCTCTACAGATACCTTCTGAGAAGTACCATTCCAAAGATCTTGGTACTAGAGTACCTGAATGAAAATTATAAGTATGACCCTCTATTAGAGGTGGGTAGTGGAGTTCCTTGATGAAATTTCCAAATGGAACCCTCTAGTACTGCTGGGTAGTTGAGTTCGTCAATGACCATTCTGATCGGTACCCTCCAATAGAGCATGGAAATAAACTTCCTCAGAAACCATTCCTAGTGGTACCCTCTAGTAGAAATGTGAAATGTAGTTCCATGATATACTTTATATGTTGTCCCTTATAATTGAACTATGCAATGGAGTTCCTTAAAAACCATTCCAAGGGGTACCATCTAGTAAAGTGTGGAAGTTGAGTTCATTGATGACCAATCATAGTGGTACCCACCAGGAGAGATGGGGAGTGGAGTTCCTCAGAAACTATAAGAGAAGAACCCTCTAATTGTATAATGTCATGGGTCTTTTACCTAGTGTTTCCCCTTAACTATGCATCATAATTAAGTGGCGTGTCTAAACATGGAAGTTTACTTATGGGAAGAGGCAATAGATATTGGGAATTCGAAACTATTGGATACTCTACATCTTAGGCTGATATGTGATATGGATATCCACATACTCAATAATTTGGGATTCTTTTTATTAACCATATATATGTTCTTCTATATCCAAACCTTGTATTTGGTTACTGTCCTTATATGAGATGTAATGATTCACGGGGTTTGCCACATTTGTTCAATGTTTACCATCCCATGTTTGGAAGAGAATACTCTCCTATTATATGTGGTGTATAATCGACGTGGATTTTATCTACTCACCAAGTTGATCCGCTTGTATTTTTATGAGGTTACATTACCTCCTGGTTTGGGTTTAGATTCTCTTATTGAGTGTATCTTGAATCAACTATCTCTGAAATCCTATTGCATCACTTACTTCACCCCTTTAGCTTTCTGAGGAATTTTACTTGGTTTGTATATACTCACCTCTACATGATATTTTTTCACTGATGTCCTGTCTAGTATAGATGATAGATTGGTCGGCCAAGAATTCAAAGGACCATAAGGATAACTAGTACTTTGGTCTATGTATGGTGGTTGTAGAATTGAATTCATGAGCTAGGGTCCTTTATTAGTTTAATTTTACATTTTATAGTGGGATATGTATTTTCCCCTATACTTTTCAGTTTTTACTATCATACTCTTGTACACCCTAGAGGTTTGCATGATTGGGTTATTTTATAGTTTTGTTACATCTTTTACTCCTTCACTATTAACTATTTCATCAAGATGGTTGTGGTTTTACCTATAGGTACTTAGGAAAAGGAATCAACAAGTTAGTTATTTCTTCCATGCTAGTCACCACCCCTTAGCCCATTAATGCAGTCTTAGGGTAGTTATGGCTGGAGCCCCAGTTTGGGTTGGATCGTGAGAAACATATCCTTACATCATCTTAATTAAAAAAGATATTTTTAATGTTAATCAAATGAATATAACTATGACTGTATTAGTATATAGTAGTTATTCTCACAACATAAGAGACATTGGTTTCAGTATGCTATAGGAAATACATGATACATACTATGGAGATTTTATGGGGAATATTATCAAATATTTCCAACTCTTTTTATGGATATTAAATCTTCAAAATAGTTTTTTCAATAAGACACTAGAAGAGGCATCTTCATAGAGTTATCCATGCTAAACCAATTTATAGATTTATCAATATATGTGTTTTGACTATGTATAAGAAAACTATTTAATCTATCACTATTGATATTCCTACCCAGTTTAAAGGATACTTCATCCATATCTTTTATTGAGTACCATTATAAAAAAATCCCATTTGAAAAGTGTAATATCAAAGAACTTTTTTTGCATAAGAAGGATTACATACATATACAATAAAAATAATCTCACCACACTCCACTATCCTACTTTTATTTACATGAATCCTCGACATTGATAATGAAACTAGACTTTCTAATTCCATTATAATATTATATTTACCAATATTGAGAATCCTTTTCAAATCCAAAATAGGTATATTGAAATTTTCACCCATTAGAAGCATCATTTGGAACATCTAGACCATAAAACTATTCCATATAAAAATCCTAAAATAAATGGAATTTATCATTATAATTTTTGAAAAGGATTAATTATAACCAATACCATTAATTTTCTTGTAACCATTTGTCACCAACTATGCATCATATATAATATCACTACTATCCAACTCTGTTTTCTTATAGAAAAAAATATTTCACCCTATGGGTCTAACCACTTCAGGTGTACCCATGATGTTCCAATCCATGATATTTTATATAAATCCCTATTCAAATTATATGAATTTTAATAATAGTTATGAATTAGTACTCATTAAAGAATATCAACATGTAGTGGTTTCATCATCTAGGAATATTTTTCATGATCTTTTTCTACAAGAAATATATATTTCTTCACCTACAAAAAATTCCATCAAAAAATCATGTTTACTTTATATTATGAGAGGGAACTTCTTATATTCATCTTTATGGAACCTTGACAACTTTTAAAAACACTTCATTTTTATTGGGTATGAACTTCACTAATATTAATTTTCCTCTCACTCAGATCTCAATTCATGTGACCCTTAATAAGGAAAAAACCATATAAACACACATAAAAGTTTTGATTAGTATGATTATAGAAATAATATTCAATTTCTTCATTTGTATAAAAGAATAAGCATATATCAGGCTTATGGTTAATATTTTAAGAATCCTATCATAGTATATGGGTCTGAAAATCCGAAATCCTTATTAATTTTGAACTGGAATATTTCCCATTCCATATACCAGATCTTGTCATTATGAATAATTTATTTGGAATGATGTTAAGTATGAATAAAATAATCTCTAGAGAATATACCCAATATGAAATTGTATGGTCCCAACAACTCATCATCAATATAACCATGTCCGATAGGGTATGATTTTTCTGCACAGACACATCATTTCATAGTGGTTTTCATTGATGTGTAAGTAATGTAAATATTACACACTCTATAGGATGATCAGTGAATTTATGGTTCATATATTCACAACTCAAATCAGATCAAATATTCTTAATATTTTTTTTCCAATGAATTATGAAATTCTTCCTAAAACTATTTAAGCATTTCAAAAATTTTCATAATATGTCACATCAGAAACTCATTACCATACCAATTAGGATCAATAATAATGCGTATAAAGTATCTAGATTCACTACATTTCTGATTGTTCATTAGTCCTCATACATCACTATTAATGATATCAAATAGTACACATTCCCTCTCTTTTTTAAAATAAAAGGAAATTTTTTTATTTGTCAAAATAAACAAGATTCAGATTTAGAAAATGATTCACAATAAAATGATTCGAAAAATAAATATCTATAAATAATTTTATTTTTTTATCATTTATATATCTAAGAGGATAATTCCAAAGGTAATTGTGATTAAAATAAATCATATCCTTCAAATTATCAATGTTATAAATCAAATTATCCATATTTATAATGAATAAAAAAAATTATATTCTGGATTCCCTAAAACAATTCATTTACATATATATAAAACAACCGTTGTTATTAATAATCACTGGATAAACTTTGTTTTCATTACAAGATACAAAAAAATATTTCAATTTTTAGTGGGAATAGAATAATAGTTTTCCAATTCTATAATAAATTGGATTATTAGATATTGATCATAGGTTTGTACCCCCAATAATAAAATATTGATCTTATTCCTATATATAGATATAATTCACTTTTATATAGTTCTCTCACATATCTACGTTTGGGTTTATTGGAACAATTTTATGATGTGATCCTAATATATAATACTTACAATTTGGATTAAGGTAAATTAATTTCTATCACCATTATTTTCGTTTTTTACAAATTATTATCTTTGAGACTACTTATAAACCTTAGATACTAATCTTGAATTGTTTTATATGTCATATCTATAAGAGACATCAAAATGATAAACATTATGCAAGACAAAATCTATAAAAAATACATGTCTTTTGGAGAGTATTATTTCTTATTGATTTTCATCTATGTATTTTAATAAAACTACTCCCACTAAAATGTCGAACTCAATCATCAATATGTTTTGGGGTCCAAGATCTATATTACATGGATTTTGGAGTCAACTATAGTGTTCTTCTCAAAGATTAGTTATTTAGGTAGGCCATTATATTAGTCATATCATATTTTATTCCTAGATAGTTGAGTGGAAAACAATATAGATAAATTATTTATATGTATATAATCCCAACATTATTCTTCTTATGTGTTAAATGATAGTGTTTACCCAGAAAGTTTTAACCAAAAATAGAAAAATGGATTTGATTACATGAATTTTTGGGATTAAAATTTCAAACATGCCTCATAAGAGATAATCCCTGGGCACCCAATGATAGCATATCATTTTTCTTTGGATACAATTTCATGATTATTATGTGTGGGTTTTCCATTAATATCTCAATAATATAATATACATCATATTCATATTTAATTCAATACCATTTCAACACATTAATTATTTTGTACCCCATGTTTTATTCCATTATATATGCACAATTATAACAATTTTATTTTAATACCCTTAATCCATTCATTAAATTAATACATTAAATCAATACCAATGGTATCTCAATAAAAAATGAACGGTTTGTGTTACCCTCCTATGAATAAAATTCAAATATATTTATGGATATCTAAATACACATTATTCATAAGGTAGAAAAAAATTTCATATAATGGTTCAAAATTATACACCATTGATAATCTTAAAATTATTAAGAATGGGTCCATAGATATCCATCTAACACATTTATATAACAAGATATAAGCCTCTATAATATGTGGAAATCTTTCCCAATGTCCAACTATATATGGATAATTTCCTCAAGTGATTTTCTTATTCATAAAAAATCTATTACGTAATATGTATAAAAATTATTCAATAACTAAATTCAATATTATTACTATAATAAAAAAACTAAATACATTGAAGAAGATAAATAAAACTTATATTTTAATACCTAGAATTTAATTAAGGAAATCTAAATCTTATATGAATCAATTAATCAAAAATACATAATAATCATATTTTCTAACCAGTTTTTAAAAATAATATGAAAAAGGAACAAATAAATATATGGAATTTTTTTTTATTTTATAAACATGAGATATTAATATAAGTAATTGATAATTATTTTAGTTTTGAAAATTTCCTATTTATAATTCCCAACAGTCAAATCATATAGAACAAATGATAAACTATAATAATGTTTTCCCAAATATGGAATTTCATCATTTTAATATAGATTCATATTTTAAAAATAATAAAGTTTAATTATAAATCATAAGATATGATAGATATCAATGATTATGATATGTATTTTTATAGGGTGACTATTATATTTTAAGATACCAACTAACCATTATGTATTAAGTAACCTATACCTAAGAAATTGTATTTGAAAAAGGAAAAAATCATACATAATAGCATGTATATTATGATTGGGGAAATTTAATATATATGGAAATTTATTATTTAATGATATATGATATAAAGTAACCATGAAATGATGAACTATTTTTATGGACATAGTATTTTAATAATATCCAAAATTATAACACTTATCATTGCATAGAACAGTTTAAAAAATCACAGATTTTAAGTGTAACATACTCTACGATGCATAAATGTTTTACCCTATGACTATAAACTAACATTATGTTATCTAATAATGTAATATCAGGCATAGTGATTAGACACCTGACATCTATCAATTCCATATTTAATGACTCAACTCCACTTGGAACCCCTCATTTATTTAAATTGAATATGAGAGTGACCCTCACATCCTTTGATTAAAATTCCCTTTGTAAGAGATGAGAATATACTGTCTAAAACATATAAATGGGTGGAATTATCATCATATATCCTAAGAACATATTGAAAAGACCACCAATAAAAACCCCAATATAAGATAATATAAAATGCATAATAACCACTCAATGCTTGATTATGAATGAAAAAAGTCATATATATAATTAAAAAAATAACAAAATGGTCATAAGTTATCAACACCACAATAGATCCCCATGATCAAAGATAATACTGTATAGTTTGGTCAATAAATTCACAAAGGAAACATAAAGAAATGTATTAATATATAGGGATGAACATAACATATTTACAAAATAGGTTCATACCAATGGTATCTCTTTGAAATGTGGACAGAGTAGACTAAATCATCTATCAACAAACAGTAAGACCAATAAGCTATAGATTGGTCAACTACCACCCTACCACCCAATGAATCACTCACCAATTATCACTTTCAAGTATAGTAAAATAGGGTTACTGAATTTTACTAGGCTGTACCATAAAACTGCATCCCCAATGGTCTATAACTATCACTCCACAACGTCAAATTTCAGGTCCTAAATCATTTCTATAGTCTTTCACAATATTCCATATCCCACATCCATCCCATAGCTAGTGTATTACTATTTCATTAAAATTAATGAAATCAACCTCATTCCCTCCTACATCCCATACTACTCATGTAAATAGTAGTTGGTAAGAGGGATAAGTCAACCATATATTACCATAACATGAAAAATGTTATGGAATCATAGCTCGTAACCTATGTACGTTGGGTCCTAGTAATGGTATTTGACTTAAGTGGGAACATATAAATATCATAGTAAAAAATACTAGTATAGTTTGATTGTTTCAATCACATCATATGTGCCTATTGGGCCTATGAGAAAATATTATATTTTTAAAGGAATTGGTCATTAACACTATACATGATGATGAATGAAATGACCAAAAATATTTTTTATTAATATTATTTTTTTTAAACTGAGGGAGAACATTTTTCATGTTAATTTAAAATTATTTCAATTTGTGATAAGATAGTTTACCATGAAATTAAGTTATTTCAACATTTATTTTTTTATCAATCAGCCTAAATAAGTGTATCTTTATTTACTCCAAATGTTCCAAATAAGATCCCCTCTAGTTGAGGTCTACATGTTCTCCTTCAATCATGGAGAAATGATGAAAAAATTTTAGGTGATAGTGCAGACAATTTACCAACTTGTGTTATATGTATTTATCAATTAATGTTCTTCTCTGAAAATAGGAAGAATAGATTGAGAGGAATATTGTGCGCAATGATTAACATCATCCCATAAGATATATCATCCTATTTATAGAATTTCGGTTAAGATTCAATATTCATTAACTGAAAATAGGTTCTTTATAATACATTAAACATATAAATTGACCTCATAACATATAAAATAATAATTTTTTTATTTTATCACGTCTCTTGGGAAAAAGAAAACAGTGATATATATTATTTTATATTATTTTTAATAAATATCCAACACTAGAAAAAATATGGTCTGATTATCTTACAAAACATTTATTGAGTTCCTAAATAAATACAAAAAAAATTATTTAGTAAATTAATAATTATTATAATATAATTTTCTAAAATAATTATTTATTTAATATTAATATAATCAAATAAATTAATTATCCAATAAATAAATAAATAGATATTACCATGAAAATAAAAATCTATAAATAAATATTATATATTCATTTATTTAAAAACTACCTCATTAATAATTATTTACTTAATATTTTTCATAAATTAAAAATTCATAAAAAATAATACATTTTAATCTAGATAATAAATTTACTTATAAATAATATATAAAAAATAATATTTAACTGTGATCAATAAAGACACTTTTTCTATACCTCTTCCTTAGTAGAATTAGTCAAGCTTCACTAAATTCCAAGATTATTCTTTATTAATGTGATAATAAACCCAAATATGAAGGCAATATATCACAATGGGAAAAATAAATGAATGATTACTCTATAATATAATCCCTTTTACATGATATCTCATCAAGAATTTTATATTCATGTTTCATCAACCTAAATGCCTGATACATCATTCATTAATTATCATAAATGAACTCATCTATACACAATGTACATGGAGTTTAATGAGATGATTCCATTTCAATTAAATTGTTGAGATAATGGCTTCCCTTAATGTAGAAAGGATAAATCATTTCATATATATTCATTAATCACATATGAATTTCAATACACCCAACGTATACAACCTCTCCATGATCATATGTTTTCATTGATTGGGGAATGATGTCAAATTGAGTGAGTCATGGAATGTATTAATAGTAATAATAAAATCTAAGGATCATTACACATGATCATTAACAAGAATATATGATGACACATAATCTCTATGGGATGATATGTTCACAATATCAATCATCATATATATTACCAACTGTGTACTTCATAAGATAATGTCTAATTCACTTGCAGGTAATCACCCCAAAAAATCATTTTATAGGGGTAAAAATAATTTTTATATGTACATATAACAATATTTAAGAAATAAATCATGGAATTTCAAGGTTCTCATCACATTGGGGGTACTATTATAACCTTTTAAATGTGATAGATATTGTAAAAAATTATTTATATTAATTTTACATAGAAAATTGAATCATATATAATAAGGCATGTTATTAAGATTCAAATTTTAAAATATACAAGCAATCAAAACTAGAAAAAGTTGGTTATAGGAAACCAAGTCCAATAGTATTTATCTTGGTCTTAATCAAACAACTAACATTTTTTAGTCAGCTAGATCTCAAATGATTATTATATTTCTTTCATGTAACGTATTTATTTTAGGGGTATTCTAGATATTATTAAATGGAAACTTTTCCCACTATGAAATCACTTCCCAATGAAAAATACATCTATAAATTATATTTCCAATGTATTTCCTCCAACCATAAATATAAACTTGGATTCTATATAAGAACCACCACTATAGTTGTATCAAAGTAGAAAATGGTAGGATGATTACTATTAAATATCACATCATGTGTTTAAATGAAGTTTCAAATCCAAACTATATCTCTAACCACATCAGAAGTTGAACTGTACTCAGAATCAATTTTTATATTACATAACATAACTCAAATTGAGCAATTCCAGCTCACAATACCACCATTGAGTGAGAATATTTATCAATGCTATAATTAATACCATATTTTTTTATTTGGAAATTAAATTCCATATCACATTTTGACTACATCCTCATCTCATCCATATAATAGAAAACATTATATAGAAAACATAATATACAAATGGATTTTCTTGAATTATATCCAATTCAGATCTCCTAGGTTATTTTTTTATCTTAATATGATTCATAAGGTATAGGTGACATATATCCTTCTACATAGAATAATATACATGACTAATCCAATCACTAACATGTATAGATTCATTTCCATCTTCTGTCTCCCCTAATGTTTATGATAAATTGTTTTCATTGAAATATGAACCCCCTATGACACTAGAAATACAATAAACCAGTATTTCTCCACACTAAAACTCCTTAATATCTTGTTAAATAACATTTTTTTTACATATTCCAAGTATCCCCTAGATTAATCATGATAGATCATGATCAAAATAGTAAATTCATCTTTATATATGAAATTTAGGGATAATCAAGATTCAATACATGATTTAATGGGAAATAAGACATGTGTTTCATTTTCAATAAGTATTTTTTAATCCACATATACTATTATAGATATAGTATAACTCCAAATAAACCATTTATTTACCCATGGATAACATTAACTCTTTTTGAAAACAAATTCCATTATAGATTTATCAAAATGAATATTCTTTGATATTGATTCCTTCTGTAATTCATAAATGGATCATTTAATCTTGCTTACTATATTGGATTCCTTACGAGGAATAAAAACTTATGGTTGGGTCTTATGAAAATATTCTTAAAGGTTCACATTAATAAAACTGTTTTTATGTCCATAAGTATAATCTCATAGTCATGGAAATATTTTATATTATGTATAATTTTGATGGATTTTACCATGTCATATGGTGAAAATGATTCATTTTATATTATTACCTAATTATGGTGAAACAATTTTTCAACCAGTCATATTGTATAGGTGTTGTGCTTTCCATAAATTTCTATTTTCTTCTAGAATATCCATTTGTAACCAATATGATTATCATCCACTGTAGGATCGTCCAAAATCCAAACTTGGTTTGTATATATGTAATCCATTTTAGAATTCAGGTATTCTTATCATTTAGTATAAAAATATCTATTAAGTAATTCCTTAGGTGTTATAAGATCATTATTATAAATTAATAATGACTCACCATATTTGGTGACAACAAATCTAAATTTTTCTTGCTCTATAACTTCTCTTATACTCCTATAAAGTACCATTTTCTATTTAAATTATAATTCCACCTGGATTTGGAGAATTTTTTCATGTTCAAAATGTTATATACCTTCATCCAGAACATTATCCAAGGTAGTTTCTCAAAAATAATTTATTTTAGTGATATATCCCCTCTAAAGGAATATGGGACATCTATCAACTACACCTTATTATTTTAGGGTCCATATTAGTAATACCCATGAGTTTACATAGGTTTTCCAATAATTATACACTCAGTGACTTAAAAAATTTCTTTAACAAACTCTTCGTAGACCCACACTCAGAAATGCAACAACACTTGTTAATTTACATACTAATGTTCTTGTGAAATACCATTATACACTTTATTTGGAACTCATTTTTTAATATGTGATGTTTCATGTTATATGTATCCAAAATGAATAATGTAAGTATCAAATGACTAATTATTGATCTATCCACCTCCAATAAGTAATGATTCCTTTTTTCTCTTAAACCATTCTATACTACTGTATTAATAGGGTTGGGTTGATATAATATCCCAAACTCTTATAAATAATAACTAAAATCCTAAAATTATAAAAAATATAGCACTAAATTTCATTGTTTTATTCCTTGTATATTTCAATGAAATATTAATATTACATCATTTTGTATAAATATCCATATATAGTAAAGTCATCAATACAAGTTATGATGTATGAGTACCAACCCATGAATCCTATTGGAAATTTTCCACACACATCAGTATGAACCATCTCTGGATGATCCATGATCCATTAAACTTTTCCACTAAATGATACATTAGTAATATTACCTTATAATCATACATGATATACACAATGTGATTCTTGTTCAAATTATTATAATTAAACATCTTGTTGTAATCTAGTTAAACACACTTCATTTACATAATCATTCATTGAATTCCAATGTTCTGTGTAGTTTTATTCATGTTCAGTATTTTTATTATCATATTCTATTAGTTGGTTTCTGTAAAGTACCACATAAAAATAGTTATTTAAATTTTACATATCATAAAAAATCAATTCATTGTAAAATAAGAAACAATTATTCCAAAATTTGAAAATAACCCCATTTGTATCATGTCTAAACCCAAAAACAATTTTTTTAGGTACCAATATCAAAAAATAACAATATTTCAAAACAAATTTCACTCGAAATGGAAATGTGTGTTCATATTACCTTATAGAGAAAACATCATGTTTGAATCTATTGGTTTCTTTTAGATTAAACACACATTGCGAAATCCTTTATAATCAACTTGGTTCTTGTATTTGAATAAAAATTTTACTAAAAATGAAGTTCCTAAGACCATATTCGTAGCAAAAATAGATTTCAATCAATGTCAAACACACCTAATGTTTCCTCATTTTTATTTTATTTGTTGTTATTTTTCTTCTAGTGTCCCTTTCTACAACATTAAAAATAGGCAGTATCCAATTTCCTATATTTCCCCTTGATCCTATTATTCTTATAATGGTGTTTCAAGGAGGATTTAGACTTGGAACTAATCATGGATATTTTCTCTTGGAAGTTCATATTATTCACCCAATAGGCTAAAGGTTTTCCACACATATCTTCCATATTATCCTGGTGAAGTATATTATAGATATTTGGGAGATAGTATTTTTATTATTCTAATAATAAAATTAAAAAACATGATAATTTCTGAGGAATCATTGAGAGAATAAGATCAGTGCACAATTCACTAGATATCATAAATCCTAGAACTGATAGGATCTTAATATAACAAATTATTTTGTTCACATGAGGACTATATGGTACATATTCTCTACGTTTTTCATGTTTAATGCCTTAGAAATGTCATTTTTTTCTTTTCTAGATCTCTCATGATAAATTTCACAAAGATGTTGGAGAATTATATAGAAATACATATTCTCATGTGACATAATGAGTTCACTAAAAAAGTATGAAAAAATTAATAACTGAACATCTAGATCATCTTTCATGTATTTTTCATATATAACTATATCTTTGTCACTCTCATCTATTGAAGGTGCATCAAGGATTAAGTAAACTAGAATATAATACATATGGTCATAGAATAAAAAACCCATAACAATATGAATAATTCTTGGATGAAACTATTAATATGAGGATTTTCTTTCTCAAGAATTGATCATATGGATACTGTGTTTGATGAACATTACATTATACATAAAAAACATATAATCATATTATCATTACATTACATGGTTGTATGTTATGTGAAACATTAAAATTTTATTTTCATTAAGTCTCCTAATACAATTTCAAATCACAAAGACTCTCAGTATTGATCTCAAAATGCCTCATTATATTGACATTCTAGTGAAAATTATCTCTATTTCCCATCATATAAAACAAAAACCTTCCATGGAAATTATAAGAATGTATTTACATAGGAGGTATACTAAATTACTAACTTGATGCTTATAAAGGAATTGAGTGAACTCCCCAATCAAGAGACAATGATTTATATTTTCTTAAATATTAACTCCAAAATTATTATTGATAAACTCGGAAAATTTAACGTAATATATACTCTGTCTAATCATAATACCATTATAGTTAATACATCATAATGATTAAATCATCCCCCGATGGAGGGAAAACTAATAAATTAAATATGGGTCCATCTTAATTTCGATTATGAAAGGATAAGAATGAATTAATATTTAATTGTTGTTTTTTTAATTTATTATGTATAAATTTTCATAATTTATTGTTCATATGAATTGTTAATATTATGTGGATTTTACATACATTTATAACCATGTGATGAAAAAATATTTACACTAATTCCATCTCACCATATTTTTCCATTGGTCTATGTGATTGTAAACTTGAATCCATAATATACATCATTTAAAAACTAGAAATAAAATAAACAAAACATGGAATGACCATGAGAATTAAATAGTGTTTTTATTAAGAAAACAATAAACAAAACATGAAACTTTGAGGGGAAAATCCTTGTGCCGATCTGTGATTGTGTTAGAGTATTCCATTTTTTCCTATGTATCTATGAGGATTAGTTTTAACTCTCTCTATGTTGATCCAAGTCTACACACCTATGATCTTCATCATTATAATGATTTTAATTCACACATAGGCAGAGCGAGTTATATGGTGGGTTTATATTTAATAAATCATGGATGCATTAGATCAAACATAATAAGCACGGAGGGATGAATCACCAGCAAACTATTTAATTTAATAAAAAAAATTAAAAAATCATGGAACTAATTAAGTTAATTGAAAACAGAAAAATACTTATGTTATTTTAATTTCATTATCACCCACCAATATAATCAATTAACATATAAAACAACTAGCTAGAGATGATTTCAATTCATTATTATATTATGATAAAACATGGATGCATTAATTTGATTAATTATTTTATTAATGAAATAAAACATTTCAATTAATATCCATAAAATATTTTGTATGTAATATAATTTAGTATGATTTCAAATAAATTAAATATATTAGTTTTATTTAAAATTTAATAAAATAAACACACTTATTTTACGTTGATGGAATTCATTGAGTACGTGTTCTAACTAATTGGCATGTATTGACATCATATATAGTCTAATATTTAAAAATATAGAATAATAGTATTCTCATATAATAACATGGAATGTAAGATTTAGAATATGACACATTAAACACATGTTAATTTACATTTCATGTATTATTTAAATTCATGAGGAGTAGTAAGCATGTTATGACTATACACTGTATTTGGTTCTAAATTTTACAAATGTATTAAATAATCATTTAACATCATATAAAACCAGTGACGAGTTCCGATGTCAGAAAACCAGTGGCTTCCTCTCGTGATTTGCTCGCGTTGGTTGGTGGTGTGGTCTCCTCCGGCGAGCAACGGCCTTCTGGGAAGGATGCGGACCCGAGCAGCTTCAAAAATCTGGCGGCTTCCTCTGCTGATGTCGCACCGGCTGGTGGCGCGAAGGTCTCCTCTTGTGAGATTGCTCTGATGAGATCGGAGGATGGTGTGGCGAGGATGGACCGTTGCGTCGCTGCGAAACCTCCGCCTGGCAAATCCGTCCAGTCTGCTCGGGATTCTTCGAGGTCCAAGGTAAAGGAGGTTTTGAATTTTGCCTCTTCCGATGTCAATTTTGGTCAGTTTCAGGAATCTATGAGGGTTCCTGCTGGTGCCGCATCATGTGGACAACGTTCATTTGTTGATGTGATGAAGGATTCGTTATCGGATCAGAAAAATATTGAGAATTCCTGCTTTAGAAGGATTCTCCGAAAGGGATCTTTGGATCATGTTGAGGCGAACCCCGGTGTGATTGCTGAAAGGTTGGCATTGGGTGAGAACTCATTGATTGCTCGCATTGTTCTTCCTAGAGGTGCGCAACCCTGGAAATGTGAAGATTTATTCCGCAGAATTTCGATGTTGTGGGGCTTTGCTAGCTGGAAATGTGTCTCCCTTGGGCGGGGATTCTTTCACTGTTTGTTTCCATCTGCGGATCTCAAGATTAGGGCATGGAGTTCTGGTTCCATGTTTCTAAAACCGGGATGGCTTCATCTGCACGAATGGTCACTTGACTTTAATATCTCGAATGCAAAAAATGTCTTCGCTCAGGTATGGGTGCGTCTTCATGGTCTTAATTGGGTTCTTTGGCATCCAGAGATCCTGTATGATATTGGAACGGCAATTGGAACTCCCATCCGCCTTGACAAGGAAACAACTGATGTCAGATTTGGGCACTTCGCTAGAATGCTGGTGGAAGTTGATCTCAGATCCACTCTCATTGATACGGTAACTCTTTCTATTCCGTCTGATCAAATTCAAATTGATGTTGAATATGAAAAGATGCCTCTTTTCTGCACTAAATGCGTGACTGTGGGGCACTCTTTGGAGTTGTGTCGTAAAAACAACTCTTGTAAAGATTGTGGGATGCGAGGACACCCCTCCAATCTCTGTCGAAAAAAGGATACTTTGAAGGAATCGTCCTCTCCAAAGCATGTCACCAAGGACAGCGACCCTCCTATGAAGGCAGTCCCTGATGTGCCGACTCCTTCAAAGGGCAAAGAGTTGATTGTTGATTCTACTCCGAAAAGATCTTATAGCGGCCCTTCTAGAGATCAGGAGGTTATCACTTCTGATAATTTGATCCCTGACTCTCACCAGGTTGATGTTTATAATCAGGGTGATGTGCAATTACATGTTGATTATCATCATGAAATCCAGAAGCAATTTCATATATCTGAGTTTCATGAGAACTGGGGGAACATTTCTGAAGATGAATAGGGGAAGGTGTGTACACCAATCAGGGTCTCGGGCAATGGTGACAAGTCAAAGACTACTGAGAAAGGAAGGGCGGAGGAACCCACTCCTGGAGTTGGGGACCTAACCCTCTGCGAAGTGGGTGCCTCTCATGTTGAGACCAAGGGAAGAGGTTTGGATGCAACTATGATATCATATAGTGATATTGTCCGAGGAGAAAAGAAAAGAGGCTCTGACAATGAGGGTGTCAGATCTGCCCCTGCTTCAAGGAAACCAAGGAAGGACTACTCTGCAGTTCCGAGGACCGTGACTACTAGGGCATCTGCCAAGAAGGAGATTGAGAAGCTATCAAAGGAGCAGATGGACAAACGGAGGTTCTATAAGAAGCTTCTTAAACAATACGAGACCCAATCAGAATGGGAATCAGCTGATGCTGATGACACGACCGGGTATGGGGGTGGTGACTATGAATGTTTTGACTTGTAATCTCTCTCTCTTCCTTCTCCTGTTTCTGCACTTTTATTTTATTAATAAATTTGGTGGTCCAAGCTTGCTTGGATCGGACTTTCGGGGTTGTTTTTCACATATATGTATTGTGTGTGTATAACTTCATTGAATTTTTAAAGGTATACAAAGTGTATATCTAGTACACATTTTTAGCCACCTTGTTACATTATTTTCAATCTTTGTGAAAAATGTAATTAATGCACAATGCTTATTTTTTTTCTTTTGATTTACGCCATAAAAACACATGAACCACATGGTTCATATCCTTGTCACATGATGTGTTGCCAAAAAGTCATGGGTTTTCCTATTTTGGTTAATACATAAAGTGTATTTAATATATCAACTTTTAATTATTACATGATGGCCCATAGAATCCACTATTGATCCTTCTACAATTTAAAAGGTTACACATCACATACCATTGATCTAAAAATTTTATACTCATGTACAATTTAGTAAAAAAAATTAGCACCACAATATGGTTTATTTTTAATGTTCTTCATTAATTATTAACCTTATTTAAGTTATATGAGTGTGAAACTGAATAGGGAAGATGATACCTTAATAATCTTATTAGAAAATTAATATTTCTATATGATAAAAAACATTTAAAATATACAAAATAAAAAATCATCAAATAATTATAAATTTAACTATACCACCATCATATAAATAGATGGTTCTGGACATAAAAAATGTTCCTATTGGGAATATGTCAAACTCATCTCTTATCAGATTTAATGGATCATTTTTAATGTACATCATGAGGACATCAATGACTAATGAATTTTTTCCCTAGTATATTGAAAAATTTCTTTCATTGGATCCAATAAAGGACCTTTTTCACATTAATTTATATTTAATTTATGTCGCAAGGATACTATTTACCTTAGTCATGAGATCGTAATTCGTTCCTGGTGTTTATCATTTGAACCTGATCTGTGTATCCTCATTTTATATTGAGGACCCATAAAATATTTCCTTTAGTGATGAGCCACATGTTCTTATTAGATCACTAAAAAATTCAAATGAAATTTTAGGTTCCAGAATAGTCAATTTGTAATCTTGTGTTGTTCATCTTTTTAACATTACATCCTTCAATCTTGAATGAATATATCTTGATTTTCTAATCAATGAGTGGAAGATAATAAGATAATGTTATGGATAGAAATATTTTGTACCATGAATAACATATTTTAAAAAGACATTGATATCTATTTATAGACTCTATGTTGAGCGTAAATATTCATTAACTTAATATAGGGTCTTAATTATATTTTAAACTCATAAAAGTAACCCATTACATGTGAAATAAAGACATTTGATTTTAAAAATTGTGTTCCAAACCCACACCATATTTATTATTCTTATATAGTTTTGAAAATAAATATTTATCACCTTAAAATATATATTCTGGTCATCCACTTCAACAATTATTGAAATCATAAATGAATTAATTTTATTATTTTATTTAACAAATAAATATTTTTTTCATAGTATGGTGAATAAATATTTATCTAATATGAATGTAATAAAATAACATATTTATTTAATGAGTAAATAATTATTTATTACCATGAAAATAACTATAGATACATAAATACTATATTTTCACATAATTAAACAAATATTTCAAGAATAAATATTTAGTAAATATGTGTGAATGAATAATAAATCCAAAATAACTATAACCCCTCAATTTGGAAAATGATTTTATCCCAACTATTAAATATCAATAATATTTAACTAATACTAACAAAAAATATTAT
Organism: Viscum album; assembly: GCA_963277665.1. Taxonomy (NCBI): domain Eukaryota; kingdom Viridiplantae; phylum Streptophyta; class Magnoliopsida; order Santalales; family Viscaceae; genus Viscum; species Viscum album. Next base: position 598,340,412 of record OY728127.1, read on the forward strand.
GTGTGACCCACATGGCATATTTTTCTGTTTCATTAGGTGGGATTTCCCAATCAAAACTATTTTTAGTCTCGCAATGGGTCAATGAACCCATAGAATAAGATATGTCCCAATGAAAAAAACACATATTAATGATCATTATGCAATATAATACTAGTTTCATGTTATCTCATCATGAATGTTGTACACTCTGGTCATAAACATATATGCATGATATATCATTCCTTGAATATCTATAATGGACATATTCTATATACTATGAACATGACATTTTATTTTATTTCTCTATTTTATTCAATTAATAAGATATAAAATTCTATTATCATAGAATGGAAAAATAATTTCTCAAAATATAAATTAATATCATATCATTTGTGATTAACTCAATAGACCCACTTCATTGTGAACATATTTCATCTTTTATTACAATAATACATCAAAATTTTTATGTCATGAAATGTGATAATAATAATCTTAATTTCTATAGATACCTACACACACTTTAGTTTTGAATATCTAATAAGACATAAATATGTGTATTTCTAATAGATGGGTATGTTATCAAACTTTCCCATAGAGTATATTACCATTTGTGAACTTCATGAGATGAATTCACATATTCTTAAAACAACTCTCACATGATAGTCTACTTGTCATGTTCCCTATCAAAGAGTTTTATCCAATAGAGGTACAATATTTAAAAAAAATCATCTTTGAATTTCAGGGATATCATTATAGTGGGGAGCTGATATAAAATTTTCAATATGATATATAATATAGAACATTATTTTCATTAAATTCATGTATAATAGCGAATAATAAAAAACTAAATATTTTCTCAATATTCAATTCTTCAAATATATGTGTAATATAAAGTAAAAATACTTTTTTCAAGGAAACAAACTCAAATTTAGTTATAGTCACACAAAATACCATCCTAAGAGGGTATCACCCAAATATAAATGTCACACTACTACAACCACCACCTTATCACAAACTGAAAATAATATTTCTCCATTTACTAAAAAGTGTTACCCAACATTCCATCATAAATATCGACATCAATCATTAAAAAATTCTCACCAAGACACACCACTTAACCCATTTTCAAATCCATCATTTCAAGTAATTTTACATTAATTATTCCTTGATTTTCATATTTAATAAAAACCACTATGGTGAATAGAAATATTATTCACCACCATTCCAATATCATTTAAATTTATTTATATTTCAGTCATGTACCCTTTATTTATTCTATTCCTACAACTATCATTTACAATAAAATAATTTCTAGTTGTCATATTTCATTACTAAAATGCAACAAAAATGTAATAAACATCCATATACCAATCCATCATCCCAAATTTAACCTCTAAATTACCACTTTCGCACCATATAATTGTAGCTGAATTCCCACAGTACAATATTCACCCTCATCCACACCACACTATGCCACCAATCGCATTTTCCGCTATAGATGATATCTCATACATACTAATAAATGAATCTAGAAACAACCATGGATATCCCCAGATAATATACCACATATAGTCCATAGAACCATAACCATAAAAAGATCCCAAAAATCCACACAATTATTCACAAATCAAAAAATGACTTCTATAAGAAACTATTTCTACACCTATTTTATCTCCATTAGATACATAATTTTGATATAAATTTGAATTAAATCAGTAAGACATCATTTTTTTATTAAATATTTAGGAAATGAAATTCTGAAAAAAGCACAAAATTAACACATATTTTTCATAAAATTGGTGGTTATCTTCAATTGTAGAAATAAAGCGTCGATTGCGGAAAGAATATCATTAAAGAGAGTAAACAAATGTTCATAACCACTTTAACAATTAATATCATTATTCTAATTAATTATCATTATACGTTCAATCCATATTACATAATCAAATTCTAAGAGTATTCTTATTACTAAAATTTACACAAAACAAGGTAGATTTTTTGAATACCAATACTCGATATGATGTTTTCATTTAATCAATGCTCAACAACGGAAGAATCAAGGATCAAACACTATCAAAATCAAAGGTAACCAACATTTAATAAAACTATAGAAATCCTCCATCACTTCATGTTCTAGTATCAGACTAAAAATGATGAAAAAATATAATAAAAAGATACCAAAAATAAATAAGAAAAAGATAGGAGAGAAAATGTTGATGTTGGTACCATTATTATAGGAATTTTGATACCAATAAATAATGATGCTAAATAAATAAAGAGAGAGAGATAGGGAGAGAGTTTAGGAAAAAGGATAGATCCTTGGTTTATAAAGGTATCAATTAGATTTATATGGAAAACAATGCAAGGATGGTTAGAACCAGAAGTTATAGAGGAAAAATGACTAGCCTTGTTAAAAATTGGTGATCCCCCACTACACTATATTTCCCCTCAATCAAAGGGGGTCAGAATTTTTTATATATTGACCCTAAAATTATAAAACATTATAAAAATATCCTTAAATATATTTTACCACCAATACACCTTGAACAATGATGTAGTATATTTTATTTCGGCTCTCCAAAAGGCCTCCGTGACCATCACCATGGCCTATGGAAAATACCTTCATTGTTTCATGTCTCCAGGCTCAATACTATAAAATAGTGTGCTCCAAATAACTATTTCCTTAGTACCTTATGTTATTTTCCTCACCTGAATCTCTCACTCCACCAATCAGGATTTATAGATTTTTAGCACTTCCCATTCCAATAGAGAAACATATCTCACACCATTCACACAAAAATTCTATTTGGCAAGGGAATGGAATTCCTTGAACAAAAGGAAGACCACACCATATTCTTTTTTGAACCATGATTAAATCCTATGTAATAATACTCTGCTCCACATCTCATTATATTATATACCACAAAAAACACCCTATAAAATGGAATATTTAACTATTTCACTCCACATGGTTCACTATGGAACCACAAAATTATCTCATAAAACACAAGCTACAATATAATTGACACCAAAATGACAACTAATTTAACATACCACTACAAATTGGTATCCAAAAAACCGACCACTATGAAATGGTGTACCACTGGGTGTAAAAGCCCACAATTATCACCTCTAAAAATCTTCCACACAATCTCTTGAAGCCTATAAATATTATTCTATGATATGGTATTGATATGAATATGATAAACATGATCTACACAAAATAAATAAAATAACTTATAAACTCATTGATTAATATTTCTCTGATACCATTGATGGGGTTTAAAATATTATCTCCTGATAAGTATAGTTGAAGAATCCCAATGAAGTTCTTGATATCACATTTACAAACCATCATGAATAATAGGGAAAATAAAATAAAACTAACATACCTTTGGTACTGAAAACACCATCTATGTTGAACTCTTATAATATTTCATTGTATTGATCCCTATGTGATATCATAAGGGAGCTTCCCCCTATAAGGATGACACATGCCACAAAAAATATCATTTATAATAGGATAACCCTTGATTTTTATATGCTTTATAACATATTTTACTCAAAGAAAAATGAAGTATCCCGGTATAATTTTTCTTCAGCTATAGTATGATTATCTCAAGTAAACTCAATAGGTGTTTCTCATCCCTTGATATTATCTACCTTTATTCAATGAAAGAAGTCAAAAATTAGTTACCTTCTCTTTGGAACCAATAGAAGTTAAAATATCATGTCCCTATTGAGTTTATATTATTTCAATGTTTAAAATGAAATTTAATTCCATAAATTAATCAACTCATTGATATCTAACCAAATATATAATTCCATAATGAAATGTAAGTGGAAATTAAAAGAAATATTGTATCATAATCCCATCATAAACTATAAAAAATCCCTATAATGGCATCCTCATGCCAATTTCAATAAGGATATCTCATTATTTATGATATAAATTACATCAAAATTGCATTCTATGACAATGGGTGTATCACATAATATGATAAAATATATTTAATTAAATATCTAGAAAAATGATATATATTAATTTAATAATAATATTTATATCATGATTCTGAAATTTATCAAAAAATAAATTATAGAAATTTTATTGGTAATGCAAAAATACTTTTTTTATGGACATGATATTCATTGAAATTTTATGTCACAACCGTGAGATGAAAAACTAAAAATTGAACCATTATTTTGACAATGAATATATTATTCATTGAAAATTTTTAACCCAAAAAATATGAATTAGGATCCCAAATAAAAATGTGTGAGAATTTATTGTGACATATTAAATTTCTGCAATAATTGTGGATTGAAAAAAAACCAAATGATAGAAATCCTAGTGTGAAAAATTATCTTCCCTCTTATCATTTTCATCTACCATTTTATTTATAAATTATTTTTCCAGTTTCAAAATTTTATCATTTTTATGTTTTCATAAAATTAAATTATGAAACCTGCTTTTCTGGGTAAGAAAATTTGAATTATAATTATATAATTTTGTTTTAATTTAGGTTCCTAATGAACATGTTATTTTTTACTAGATTATAAATTTTAAAAAAATTAAATAATTAAAATAAATAAATTTTTATTGTAAATTTTTATAATTACATTTTTTTCAAAAACAATTCTATGGTTGTTATTTTTTGTCTTGTTGCAGGATTTTTACCTTCCAATGGAGGATAACAAAGGAGACTTTTTTGTTGTTGATGATTGAGTCCAGTATTAGTTTATTCCGCTTTATGGGAATGGTTAATAGTTATTTTGATCTAGTTTACACATGATGGAATTTTACACATGGTGTGGAAGGGGCTGGTGAATCTCTTCTATGTATTATTTGGGAAGATTGTGGCTTGAATTTGATTTGGTTTGTTGGAGGTTCTTCCCCTATATTATTGGATTGATGTGGGGGTAGACTAAAATTGAATCCTACTTGGTGTATCTAAAGTTGGGGGAATTTTTTAATTTCTTCTTGAATTAGGTTCTCTTTTTTAATATGGTATGATTTGGGTGTCATGATTACAAGGGATATTTACTCAATGTATTTTTATTTTCCTTACCATTTTTTGTTTTATCATGGGTTCCATGATCATATAATCATGTCCCGTTTTTATATTATCATGGTTCTGGTAATTTTTCATTCATATGGAATAAACATTAATTGTTTTAAAAAATTAATTAAAAATGTAATATAAATGTTATTATTAAATAATGATTCATAGAATATAAATCGAAGATTTAAAATGATATAGACAATATATTAACAATATTATTAAATTAATAACAATGTTGAAATACTCATTATATATGGTTATTAAATTATTATATTTATTTTGTTAATTAATTTGATTCATAGGATGATATTGAAGCGATTTTCAACCATATAATGTACTATATAAATTTGCATCATTTGGAAATATCATTATTATTTAAAAGTGGTTATTCATTCTCATTTTAAAATTTTCATAAACATTATATTATTTATAATGAAAAATTTTAAAATGCTTTTAAATATTATCACATTCAAATTTATATAATTTAATAATTCCCATAATTAATTTTAGTAGTACATAAAATTTAATATTGAATATTAAACATAACTTTAATTGTTATTATAATGTGAAACAGGGTTATTAATAACCATATTTGACATTAAAAATTACATAATTGTTATGATATTTTCAAGTTGTTAATAATAATAATAATTAATGTAAATATATAATAATCATAACATTATAATATTATCTATAATTACAATTTTATAAATATTTTATTAACATGATTGAAAACTGTCTTTTCCCATACCTTGAAGGCCATCTGAATTTTTATTATTATTTTTGGATAATATGGATTTTAACATGGTTGAGAGGGTACTCTTACATGACCTAAAGGTTGGAACGGGGCCTCAAAAATTACATGGTTTGAAAGAACAGTGTTAAAATGTCAAATATACAATAGATCCTGAAAGTCATTAATCCTTCCTCACTACCTGTTTGTGTTTGCAGCCTACCACTGCATACATCGACCTATTATTAAAACATGATGTGAATTACAAAAAGCCATAATCATGGTATCACAAATTATAAAGAGAATATATCAATGCATATATTATACTCAATGAGACTCAAACATGATACCACCTTGAGACCATGAAAAGGAAAAACCAATATGTTGCGCCACGAAAGGAATATACTGTTAATTATAAATGTTAATAGTAAAAAATATTATCCAAATAAATCCATATTAATATATTGATAATAACATTATGATCAGATTCTGGGGATAAATTTTAATAAAATTTATTAAAATATATAATTTTCATTGTAGAAATTATTTTCATGTAAATTATAATTTTGTTGAACTATTTTTTTGAAGAAAAACACCAAGATATGTAGTCTTTTATTGACAATATATTTTAAAAATCAGGGTAAAAATTAATTTAATAAAAAAAATATAACATTTGATTGTTTTAGAATATAAATTAAATTATATAAAATAAACATACATAGAATATGAATAAATAGAAATAAAATTTGGTAGAATTTTATTTCAAAATAAATAAATTCATGCATTAAAAATTATCACAAAATAAAAACCATGAGTTATAAATGATTTAATACAAGAAATAATCATTTTAATTGGTAAAATTATTGGATGAAAATAATTTTTCTATGTATTGTGATAAGTGTTAAAACCTATATCAATATTGTTCGGTTTATGCATTTGTTTTCTTTTCATTATAAATAACTATATTATCTCATTATAGTTTCTTAGCATGATCCTTCCTTAAGGTATCCCCTTCTTATTGTACTACTCTAAAAAAGGTTATAAACAAGATGGATTACCCATGAACTACTTGTTATTGGCTTGAAAAATAATCAAACTTGCTTCATATTCTCCCGAGTTGAGTTGAAGATTGATATACTAGAGTACTAATGTGATCCTAGTTTGAGTATTATAATAACATAATAAAAAATAGTTCAAGAAAAATTAAGTATCAATAATTTTAATATAACATATTTATTCAATATATTTGTAATTAATATCAATTTCAATATTTCAATCTCATGTAAAAATTGGATGTCAAATTCAAATTCTATATATTTTTGGGAAATAATATTTTTTGAAAGTATCAAAATAAAACTAAATCAACCCAAATCAAGTATCATGATGAAAGATAGTTCAATAATGAGAACTAGATCAATCTCGAGCTCATGTTGAGAAATTATTATTGAATCAGGAACCAAATTAAGCTCAAGAACTGAGTTCAAGTACTAATATCGAGCACATGTTTTAAGATACACAACTCGACTCAACTCAATTACACACATAGGAGAAACCAAATAATAGATGTATGTATGCTCTCTCCTATTGGAAAATAGAAGGCATAAACAAAATATAATAATTATGTGACAATGTTTCGTGATATGAAATGTTTTAATCAACCCCCACATGTTGGTGCATAGTTGTTGGTTGAAATTTCCCTTGAGAATCTCACCAATATTCCAAGAATAATGAAGACTAATTTATGATACCCCATTAAAACGGTGTTGAAGTAATCATTATATGTATTTTTAGATTGAATATATACTCTAAATTATCACAAAATCACACTTATTTATAGAAGAAAATAGTTATCATTCACAATGATTCGATACTATTTTTTTTATCACAAGACATTCTGATTCGATTGAAAAAACACAAATTTTCAATTGGAAAAACTATATGAATTTTGAATTGGGATATCCAATTATCCGGACTATTTTCATCACTCTCCAGTTAATAAAAAATTATGTTTTAGGTTTTATTTTATTATTTATATATATATAGATACATTTAATAAGAAATATGTTTATAATTTTTTTAAATAAATTTAGCTATATATATGTTTTTTGAGAAAAAAAAATTCAAAGGGACTTATTTGTAAAAATGGAGAATTTGGATTTTTATTCCACATACAATGTGGGATTCAATAAATGTTTTCTCTACCTCATCAATTGACGACCCTAAAGGATGTGTGTGCAACAAAAAATATTTCATGAATATAATTATTACAAACCCCAACTTTTATTCATAAATATTAACTCCCCATGTCATGAATAAATAATTATACATAAAAATTTGCCTTTTTATTTTAAAATTTTAGTAATATAAATATATCAAAGTATTATTATTACAACCCAAGTAGAAATAAAATAATTTGTTTTTATTCTTAAATTAAATTGTAAAAATTATTATTAATGTATAATAAAATAAGTGTTATTTATAGAAATTAAGGAATATATACTAATATAATAGTAACCTCATGTATTACAGTATTTAAAAAATTTTTGTTTCTTAAAAGTTAAAATATAATATATTTAAATACTAGTATAAGTAATTTTTTTAAAAATGGTAAATCAAGTGTTGGTATTTTTGTGAAATAGAAATTTTTATTTATTATTTCATAAATAATTAAATTATTAAAAATAATATTTTTTCATAAATACATATTTTATTATTGTATTATTATAATATAATTATATGAGACTATAATAAAAAATTTCAAGTGGTATGAAATCAATTGTAGTTTTAAAATTATTATTTATAAAATAAAACATGATTTTGATTTAAAAATAAATTTATCATAATTAGTAAATTATTTAAATAAAATGGAGTTCATTTTTAAATTATACACATATAAAAATTGTGAGGGTAAATTTTTCTTCTTTATTTTTCTAAAATAGTTGATTTTTTGGAATAATGATATATATGTAATTTGCAGTATATAATTATAATCCAGATACATGAATTAAAAAAATCATGCGTGATTTAAGGACCATAATCTCAAAAAATCATTCATTATTATAATTTAATGAATGTTATTTCTCACACTATTCATATAATTGAGACAAAATGATAAACTGATGAATAAAATAATGAAAAAACACTATTCTCCTCCACTACAAATACCACCCTCACCACCGCTTCTCTTCACATGTCAAAGCTTTGTATCATGTTTAATTTCTTCCAAATAAACATACCAAGACTCTTCCTTACGTACAATACCTTCTCCTATAACAAAAATTCCAAATCCAAGGGTGTTAAAGAGGTTCTCAATGTGTTGAATCCCAGAGTAAAAATCATCTTTCATATTCTTTTTTTTCTTCTAATTTTATTCCTTTTTTATTATTTCTTCACCTCCCCTTATCAAAATGGTATGTAAACTCCAATAACATACATAAAATAAAATGTTATCTTTTTTATGGAAAAAATAATCATCAAACTCCTTCCCATATCCCTTTTATTCTAAAAATTAGAAAACTATCCATGATGTGTTGACTTAACACCATCATCGATGATAAACATTCCTTTTCTACTACCACAATTAAGGCTGGTCATAAAACCATAAATATGATTTTATTGTAAATATTATAAGTTATATATAGTTCTTTAACAAATATATAATTATGATATTGAATAAAATGATTTATGTTCATGGTGGTCATAAAAAACAACCAAAATAAATTAAATCATTCTCATTAATATTTTAACTAATGAATCATCCTCACATAAGAAAACCAAATGATATATGGTGCCAGTTTAAATTATATGAACATATTAATTCCATTTATTCCCATTTAAAATGTTTCCATTTCATTATACGATAAAACCCATTAGGAATTGACAAGGGAAACCGTGAAATTAATGCACCCAAAATTGTGAAAATAACCAAATATTATTAATAATGGGTGGAAATTTGTTATAATATGGTCATATAAGGTTGTATAAACAAGAGTATAGTTTTTTGATAGATTATTTATACTCTTTAACCAATTATACAAGAGGTTTGAACTTTTTTAATGTAATATGAACCCATAGTATGGTTGTTTACAACCCAATTTCCATTCATTGGGTTAAACTTATCCATCATTAATTTTTTATTCATTCTAAGATTATTTGTGAAATGAATTTTGACTATATAATGTTTTTGTGCGTGGTTTTATAGTGAATATACACATTACTTTAATTTTAAAACTTATTCTTTCAATGATATAATATTTATAAGAGACTTTTCTTTTTAAATCCACTTTTATATTTAATTTTTTACAAAAGTGAAGAAAAATGTTTTGTTGGTGAAAGTATTCATGTGTTATGATTATGTTATTGTTCTTATAAATTGTTTATAGTGAAGTGTGGAACCTATATCTCCCTTGAATTCGTTTGGTATGTTATATTTGGAATATTAAAATAATTGATATTAGAATTGTATCTGTGATGGTTACACTATAGGGTATCATTGAGTGTAACATCAAAAGGTAGACATGATGGATATAGTATAAGCTATCCATGAGGGTTATAAATCTTATGGTATCCATGAGGGTTAGAATATTATGTATGTAATTCCCCAAGATACATTTATATTTTATTAATGATTTTTATAATTTATTTGAATCTCATGTTTTTATAAAGTAAGAATATGATACCTTTTGAGTGAAATGTATCTATTTTTGAACATGATATCATATGTTTATATGTAATAATAAAATATTATTTTATACCCATATTTTTATTTCTCTTACTGATCTTTTTGTTCTCATACTATGTTTTATAATTTCATTTTTCGGGTTTATGTATGTTTAGAGAATAGAAGATGAAATGCTCAATGTTGTGAAGAATCCAGGTTAAACAAAAACATTAGTATTATAGAAGAAATGGATTCTATTTTAGTAGTATCCAATTTATATGAATATTTTATTTCATGTATTCAGTAAGTCCTAATACTCTAACACAATAAACAAAAAAGATATTTTTGAATGTAATAATGTGAATTCTAAAAGCATTTACTGGAATTTGTAATTTTTAAGGATGGGTCTTTATCGTTTGTATTAGAGAACTATTTAGATGACATTATGGGTTATGATGATGTTAATAGAATATTGTAATTGATTTTTACACTATGTTTAATTTTATATCATATAAAATTTTAAGATTACATTGTTTATTTATATATGATATTTTTGTTTAGAATGGTTTTCTACAAAAACAATAGGGATGTTAAAGTAGGAGGGTACCGAGCGTACAATATCATTTTGAATCCGCAACCCGGAATGAAAGAAAATGGAAATGATAACTTTGTGACCTTGATGGACGAGTTGCAATAGGCTATAAATGGAAGTGGTATCTATGAAAGAGAACATTTGAAGTCACCATAATGGAACAAGATGATAATAGGTCATTTTATGAGACAACAACCTCTTTCATTCAGTGAATCCTCTAACCTAGTGGCATATTTAGGGTGGATTAAATCCCTTGATATGTTAATTGATGTCATGGGGTGTTCAAATAATTAAATGGTCAGTCATTATATTTATCATTTTTAATGATAAGAAAACTAGATGTGGGAAATGATCAAGAATATCAGAGGTATTGCAATGATTGAAGCCTTGGAATGGGATGAATTTAAGATTATTTTTCATTGAAAAATATTTTTCTTAAGGTGGTTAAAATTATGATTTAAAAGTTGTTCCTTATATTGAAACAATAGGAGGAAGACTAACTGGCCTTGTATGACGAAAACATAACATGATTATTAATGTATTACCCAAATCTTATTTGGTATTGGGATAGTAAAATCAACCACATTCACTAATGATTTAATCCATGATACCAAAGGGATTTGGCCTCCCATGAATTCAAAAGTTACGAGAAACATATCTCATATGATGAGATGGTAGAAATAGAGTTTGACTAGTATCACCGTTTCAATGAATACAAGAAAAATAAAAGTTCCAGATTGTTGGTAATGGGTAATAATCAATAAAATGAATCTGAAGGGAAGATTGATTAGTTTCGTGATTAAGAAAAGTGTTGAAAAAAGAACCCTAGTGAATGGATTAAAAATCCAAAGAGTGTATCAAATTTGGTATGTTTGTACATATTTCCACCTATTATAGTGAAAATGATTTTATGTTTATTTCTGATAAGAAAAATATAAACTGTTTCGAATGTGGTTTGATAGGGAATTGTGAAAATACTTAGGCAAAGAAAGATCTAATTGATGAGAAATAACCAAACTATAAGTAGAAATGTGTAGTGAACCCCTTTTTGAATACTTTATTAGATGTGAAACAATATAATGATGCTATATTAGGTACTTTTTTTTGTTTACTCATATTTTTCTAATGTCTGGTAAGATACGTGGTATACACATTCCATTATTTCTGATGAATTTTCTAGAAAATTGAAAATTTCCCCTTTTGAAATGAAACTAGAACATATAGATAAAACAATAGTGTGAAAAATTATAATAAAAAGGAACTAAAAGAATATTCATGTTGTTGTCTATGGAAATACATTACCTTTAATCCTTTTGGTCCTCAATTTAGTAGAGTTTGATGTTATTTCGTGTATGGATTGGGTTTCTTTTTTTATCATGTTAAGAATTTTTTTTAAAGTAATGAAGTTATTTTTTAGAAATTTTTTTTACTCTGTTTTCAATAATTAATCCATAAAATTGATAACCTATCATGAAGTTGAGAGACTATTATAATATTCAAATGAATGTTATAATTAACATATTATTCCAAATAAGGAAACTATTCAGAATAATGATCTGGTAGTGGTAAATAAATACCTAGATGTTTTTCATTAGGAGTCCCTTAGTTATATACCTGAGCAGGAAGATTAATTTACCATTTAATTAGTTCCTAATTCTATGAAAATTTCAAAATACCACTTATATAATGGCTCAAGTGAAATAACTAGAAGTGAAAAAGCTATTGTAGTGGTTACTTGACAATTGTTTCATTCATTCTATAATGTCTTTGTGGGATGATCATGTTTTATTTATTATAAATACATATTGTTCCATAAGGTTTTACATTGATTATAGATATTTAAAAAACATTACTATTAAGAATAAGAATCAATTTCCACATATTGAACACTTGTTTGATCAAGTATAAGGGGCTCATTATTTTTACAAGATTGATATGAGATCTGGGTAAAAACAATGGAATGTGAAGGGGTATGAAATTATGAAAAAATCATTCCATTCTAGATATAGGGATTATGAGTTTTTTTATTCTGTTTGTTTTGAAAATTTCTCTAGCTATATTTATTGATATTATGAATATAATATTCCATTAATATTTGGATACATTTTTTGGTGTTTTATGGACGATATTTTTGAATATAAAAAAAATTAATAGGATCATTAAAATCATTATATATTTTATTCTACAAATAACTAAATAAAATATGTTATAATTGAAACATAGAAAATGTGATTTTTTTGCAAAAATGTTATTGTGATTCATTATTTTCATGAATTAGTAGGATATTAATATCATTTTGTTGAAAACATTTCATTGTTATCTATCCCTCTAACTAAGTTAACATGATAAACTGTTAAATTTAACCAGATTGAAGAATATGATGTTTTCTTATAAAATGAAAAATAATATTGGTGGATGCTATAGTTTTTACCATGCCTTACAGAAATTGGGAGTTTTCCATCTACAATAATGATTTATTGAAGGTACTTGGTTGTATTCTGATGTATAATGATAATGTAATTTCTTATGATTCTAGAAAAATAAAACCTCATGAGTTAAATTATCCCACAAATGACTTCGAAATAATAGATGTTATATTCACATTAAAAAATTTGAGGAATTTTTTATGGATCCAAAAGTGAAATATATACAAACCATAAATTTTTTTAGTGTATATTATCTCAAAATTAATTGAACATGAAACAAAGAAGATTGATGGAACTGATAAAAAATTATGATTCCAAGATCAATTACCATCCGAAAAAACAAAAAAACTGGTGGGTTCCTTGAGTCGAAAACATCATGCAACATTAACCATGTTACATTTATAACATGATCCATTTTTAATGATGTCCTTAATTTTATCATGGAAATTGATTTTGAATAAAATTCATCTATTTTATTTATGGTGTTAGTTCTCTCATCACTATCAGATAGAATTAAGAATGTGTTGAAGGGAATCAATGAGTTACCAAAAACGTATCAATTGGTTATGGATGTTATTTTTCTTTAATTAAATGTTGGTAAGTATTTCATCTTAATATTTGTAAATGTTTTATTTTTTTATTTTAATTCCCATATGATGAATAAATTATCTAGTGAAGCTCATAGTTTTCTATTTCTAGTTAATCAGGACAACACTATGATGTATAATGACCTTAGTGTTTATTACTAGTGGCATTAGATGAAAAGATATATCTTTAATTTAACCATGAAATGTTTTAATTGTCAAAGGTTTAAAGAAAAGATACAACTACCAATGTGGATACATCAGCCTCTGTCATTACCAAAGTGGAATTGAGAAAATATATCATTAGACTTCGTGGAGGGACTAACAAAGAAATAACGTGGTAACAATGAATTTTTTTATTATTTAAATACTAATTAAGTCATCATATTCTATTTCTATTCTGGATACTATTAATCAAGATTAGATTTTTTTAATTATATTTTGATGATATTTTTAGGTTACATGGACTACCTCTCTTCATTGTTTCTAAAAGTGATCACATGTTTACTTCTATCTTTTGGAAATGCCTTCTTAAGAAACTGGGAACTAAATTAAATTTTATCACATCCTATCATCCTCAATTTGATTGATAGTCAGAGTAAACTATTCAGAAATTTGAGGATATTCTTTTAGCTAGGCCAATGGATTACTAGTGAAGTTGGGATCAACATATTTCTTTAGATTATTTTTATTATAATAAATATTTTCATTCTAGTATGATGATGAATCCTTTTGAGAAATTATATGGAATATTTTCTCAAACTGTATTATTTTTGGATAATTTCAAGGAAATTGTTTTTTTGGACTAGAATGAGACGAGGAAGTGTCTTAGAAATTTAAAATTATCCAACAACATATGTGGAAAACTCATAGAAGACAGAAAAGTTATATAGATTTTATAAGGATATCCATTTCTTTTGTGGAACGTGATAATTGATTCCTTAAATAACTCCATGGAAATGATGAATACATCTTGGTAATAAAGGAAAACTATGTTTTTATTACCTTGGACCTTTTCAAATTCAAATGGTATTTGGACCATTCCCTTCCAAGTATCATTTCCTTTGAGTTTATCTCAGGTACACAATGTTATTCATGTTTCAGTACTGATAAAGTATCTACTAGATTCATCTCAGGTTTTTATCCTAGAGGTAGTTTATATAGAATAAAATATATCTTATTAAGAAAAATCTATTCAAATTCTTAATCTTATAGAGTAAGTGTTATTGAATAAGGTAATTCATGAGGTTAAGGTTTTATAGAGAATCCACATGATTGACCAAGAAATATGGGAATATGAAAATACTCTGAGGAAAATTTATACTCCCATGTTTAATAAGAGAATAAAAATAACTAAAATTAAATTTCTATAAATGGTGATAATGTAACAACCCTTGTACTTATAAAATAAATTGTTTTCATTCTAAAATTAAATTGTAAAATCCATTAAAATTGTATAATGAAATATTTTGTACTTATAAAAATTAAAGAATATATAATAACATAATATGATCCTTATCTATGAATTTTTAAATAATTTTAAAGTATATTAAAATTGAAAATATGATAGGTTTATATCAATGAATAAGTAGATAAATGTTTTCAAAATAATAAATTATTTTTTGGTATTTTTGTGAAACATAAATATTTATTTATAAAGTTAAAATTAATGTAATGATTTAAAAGATAAATTTATTTCATAAAATAGATTCAAAATTTTAAATTTTATTATCATACGATTATAATATACCCTTAAGAGACATTAATTAACTTCACAATGTGTTAAAAAATCAATAATAGCACTAAAATTACTATTTTTTTGAGTAAGTTATTAATTTAATTAAAAATTAAATTTCTCATATTTATAAAATTATATTCCGGAAATGGAATCTATATTTGAATTATATATTTAAAAAAATGTTTATGGTGATTTTTTTTGATTTTTCTAAAATAGATGATATTTTTGGTGAATTGTTAAATATAGTAATTCACATTATTTGAATAATAATACAAATAAATGAATTAAAAAACAACATTAATTATTTAAGAAAAATAATCTCGAAGTATCTTTATTTATTTAAATATATTTAATAGTAATTCTAAAACTACTAATAGTCTTGATAAAAAATGATTTACTAATGAAGAATATAATAAAAAACACTCCTCTCTTCCACTAGAAATACCACCTCTCGACACCTCTTTTTATAAGATGCAAAAGACATGTTGATTTACTGATTTCTACCCAATTATCTTCCCTAGACACTTCCCCATATAAAATACTAGATGTTATCACCAAATGAACAAAACTGCGGGCCTTAAGGAGTTTCTCAATGAGATGACTCCAAGAGGTATAATCCGTTTTCATTTTATATAATTCTCCTTTTTTTATTATCTATTCAAATAAACATATCCAAGTGGAATGAAAATTAAATTATCATATATAAACTATAATTTTATCATTTTAATGTAAAATTTAATCATCTAATTTTTTATCCACTTCATTTTATTCAAAAAATGATAACATCATCTATGATGTATCTATTACCACTGTGGTGGACAATACACTTTCATTTTCCTTTACATACTTCAAGGATGGTCATAAAACCATTACTATGGCCATATATGATTGTATAATAAATATTATAAGTTATATAATGTTTTATAACCAATATATAAACATGATATTAAATAATATTATATAATTTCATGATTATCATAAAAATAGTGCGAAAATAAATTAAATCAATTCCATTAATGTTCTATCTAATGAATCATCCCCATATAAATAAATTATATATGGTATAATTTTCTATTCATGTACCATATTAATACCATTTATATCCACTTATAGAGTAATTTTCCATTCGACATGAAAATCCACAATGAACCGGCCATGGAAACCATGTAAAGAATGCACCTAAAGTAGTAGAAATAAAAAACATAATTAATAAGTAGGTAGAAAGTTTATAAACAATGGTCATATAAGGTAGTATAAACATGAGTATAGTAAATTAATATATTATTTACACCTTATAAACCAATTTAAAATATTTTTTAACCACTTTGGAGTAAGGCTAACCTAATGTAACAGAATTCATAACTGAATTCTATTCTTTGGGTTAACCACCTACTTCATTGATGTAGTCATTATGTTTTTTTAATTTTTTTTGATTTTATTATGTATTATTATGAATTATTATATTTAATATAAATATTCCATTCATTTTATTAATTATTTTTTCAATGATATGACATTTGTAACGGAATTTTGTTTCAAAATCATTTTCTAAATTTCTATTTTTACAAAAATTCAAATAAAAGTGTTTATAATGAAAATATTCGGGATTTTTTAGATTTTATTATTAATTTACAAAGATTATTTTATGGTTCTTTGGTATTATTTATAATAAAGTGTTGAACCAATATCTCCCTCTAATTCATTGGGTATGTTAAAGTCGGAAGTTGAGAGTACTGCTTATTCCAAGCCTAATTATGATTGTTATAGCATAAGGTGGCCATCAGGTTTACATAATAAGGTAGTTATAGGGTATAAATATTAAGTTATCCATGGGGGTTACAAATCATAGGGTACTGGATAGGGTTAACATCTCAAGTACGTAATAAACCAAGTCATCTTTATGGGTTTATTTTGGTTTTCTATGTTTTATGTAAATAAATTATTTTCACAAAGTATACAGTACATTATTAGTGAGAGATATGTATAAGTGAAAATGATTTAATATATTTATAAGTATACATGGACAAAAAATTTCTATCATTCTTATTATTTCCCTTACAATGCTCTTTCCACTCAACCCATGTTTTTTTTAAAAAATAACATTTTTTAAGGATGGGATGGAGAAAATTATAAGAAAATATGAATTTTGTGAGGAATCCATGTTATACTGAAAACATTTTTATTAAATGTGAAATGGAAATAGTTGTATTAGTATCCACTCTGTATGATTGTGGGTTTTCTTGTATAAGTAATGTCCTAATTCACTAAAACACTAAACAAAAACGATATTTGGGAATATAAGAATGTAAATTCTAATTTTTTTTCTAGATTTTTTATTATTTAAGGATTTTTCCTTATAATTGTAATATTTTCAAGTTTTTCAAACATTTAACAATTTAATACTTAAGATAAACTCGAGATACCATAAATATACTGATCTTTTCATCCATAATTACTTTTTTACCGCATTTGTGTTCAAGTTATTATAAACTTTTCCTAAACTCTATGAGTAAACTAATTAAATATTATATGAATTATCACCACTTATATGATAAAATAATAAAAATTATACTATTTTTTACTGTTATTAGAAATCTTAACTCATTATGTCTTAAATTTCTGTTAAGAGTTTATAAATAAACTCTTATATAAAATGGAAAATATTAAAATTATGTAGTTGGGTTTATAATAGTCAATATTAATAATTATATTTGTAACTTGTTCATACACATTAATCAAATTGAATAGAATATACAAAAAAAATGTGTTGGGTTTCTATTAAAAAAATTATTTCATATGCCTTAACAACTTCTACTTATTAGTTTTTAAAATAATCTCCCTAATTTGAGATTTTTTAGAAGGATCCAGTAGGTATTTTACATGCTCTCATGTAGAAAAATGTAATGTTTCAATATTATGAAAATTATATCAGATAATAATTTTTCAAATTTATATTCTAGGCATTCCATTATACATGAAACATTATACCACTGATAATGTTTCTTCACTATAAAAATTAATATAAATAGGTAGCATTAGACAAGGAAGCAATTTATTAAAAAATAATATATTCCAAATATTTTAATATTCATTTTGACATGCCAAAAATGAAATAAAATTCATCTCTATGGTTGAATGTAAAATAAAGTTTTGTTCCTAACGGGCCTGTGAAACAACACAACCTCGAAGAGTAAACCATCACCCATATATGGATTCATTATCTCCAATACTAGGAATCCAACATGCATCATTTTTTATTACAAATATATCTAGTAAATAATTAGAGTATAAAAAATGATATTTGTTCTTACTCAAGATTACTAAGAATTTCAATATACATTTCTATTGATCAACCATTGGAATACTAACACATCTTCTTATTTTACATACTAAAATAAATATCAACTGTATAAAAATTAATCACACATATCTCATAGAATATTTCACTTTCATATTAATACTATGATATAGCTCAAATAATATTCCCAAATAGTTTAAATGTATAACATGATAGAGTATAAAAATATTCAAAAATATGATCATCATATTTATTAAACATTTTTTATGACATGACACCGAATTAATAAATAACCCCATTATGTTTTCAAAATATAATACCTATAAAAATATCAATTTTTCATATATATATAATTTTGAACATAGTTAATAAAGTATTCAATATACTTTATGTCAATCATGTTTTATTGAAAAAATTATCATTTCATCAACATATAGACACAAAATATCAAGGTATTTTTCTTGTAATATTGGAATAAACCCATTCATCTAAATTATTATGTATGAATCTATTATATAATATAATAGGATAATAAATTTTATTAATTTCAAATAAACTCATCACATACCCAATAATATTTATGAAAGGGGATTAATAGCCCTTCTCCTTGTCTATAGGGTTCTAAGTCATGGATAATGTGGTAGCGTTGTGAGTATAGACCTTGTGGCATGGATGGTGAGGTTGAAAAATGGAACCTACATTCTGAGTTCCATATTATAAATGGGGGAGGGTTAGAAATATAATAATAATCCCATGTTCCCATCCATCAAAATTCCTTTTTGGAGTGTAATTCGAAGGGATACCTTTTGAAGGAAAAAAATATAGGAGGAATACTAAATATGAAAATAATATGGTAAATGGGTGTTCCAAAAAGGGATATAATAGTGTTATCATAAAATATTGTTTGTATCCAATTTTTTATATTTTATTGTTTTGGATCTAACTATGTATGAAATTAATGTAGTAATAGTTATGATACATTTATACATTAGTCTCATGATTATACACTACTCATTACACCCCACAAGATAAATCCGATTAGTTATTTGAACATAATGAAATTTTGTTTTTACAAAGGACTATCCATTTCACATTGACTTGTGAAACATGTAGAGGTATTTTCTTCATGTGTGTGTGTGTTTGATTGTACTATAATAATAAAATGAAAAAATAGAAAAAGATAGATCCATTTATAAAAACAAGTTATAGAGTTGAATTGAAAAGGGTTAAAAGATAGTAGTTTAAATAGGTTCAACAATTACAAACAAAGATTTAACCCCCACCAACCTCACAAGTTTGATCAATATCCATATAATGTCTCACTCAATTATTATGAAATTGATGTTCAACTAAATTGTATTTTCAATATGAAACAATTATCTTTAAATTTTTTATGTTTCTTTCCTGAAGTTATAATGATTTTTTGTTTGGGAGAAATTATTTCTATGTTAGATCATCAAATTTATTATACGAATACAATGAAGAATAAGAAAATTAAAAATAATAACAATATGAATATGAAGTTCCTCATATCAAAATTAGAAGAAGTTTCAGTACCTTTAAAAAATTATCAAACTGTATCACACATTGTCGAAGTTGAACAAATGGTTGTCTCAACAATCAATAATATGTAAAAAAATTACATCATTAGGGTCAAAGGAATCGAATGAACCCATGTTATGTATATACTTTTTTTTTAAATTTTCTGAAGGTATAAGAATTATGTGGGTTTGATCGCATGAAAATATTATGATCTATTGGAGCTTTATAGGATATGATCAATGGATAAACAAATGAATTATTTTTTATTATTTTTATGATTTTTGAAAGGCATATGGAAGAGGTCAATAAACAGAATGGTGTGGTAGAAAACATAGAGCAGTATTTATGTTATAAATCATTTACATTCATTAATATTTCTAATATTGTTACCATTAAAAAAGATAGGAATGAGGATCTTGAAGACATATTCTCTAAAATTAAATAATATTGGATCGATAGATGTATAAACCAGTAATAAATTTGATCATAGGATTAATTACTTGGAATACAATCTTAGAAAAAATATTTATGTCTAAAATTCAAGGTTGGATATTTATTCTGGGCAGATGAGGGAGCATAGTACTTTTCTAAAAGTAATGAGTATAATGAGAGATAAATAAGTTGTAAGAAAGAGGAACAATTACGAAGAAAAGTTTGTATTCATTTAATATTAAAAGAATGCAATCCAAATGATTTTTTATAAATTGAAGATTAAATTTTCATACCTTGAAATGACACATATTGAGTCTTCCCATTTAAATGAATATGGACTAATTTTCCCATACAATTCCATGAAATATTATAATTTTAAAAACAACTATTATGTGAAAAATTGATCATGAAATCATTTGTTTATATTTTCTAGGTAGATCTATTGAAAGATTTTCTATCCATATCTAAATGTAATTGTTTTTTAAATCCATTTATAAGAAAATACATGTCTAAATGAAAATTCTATACATATATGAATGCGGAGAAATTCAGAATATTATATCACTATATATATAGTGATCATAAAAAAGATTTATAATAATTGTTTAGTAAAATGAATTTATAATATTGATGTACTCCATTGAATTTGAAAATTATGAATATCCTATACTGAATAAGATAAGAACAAGGTTAATTGTAAAATGATGTTTGTAAAAAAGTTTTATACATTGATAATTTCAATTTCTATACAACACACTTATTTTGAAAGCAAAAGGAAGTATAATTAATGCGTGAGAAATATTCATTTAAATAAAAATCCATATATGATGAATAGTCTATCATAATCAAACAAATTCAATGAAATTAAAAATCTATATGGTATTTGCAGGGTTACTGGTAAGAATACTAATTTATATACAAAAAAATTGTATAAAATGAATTTCGTCAAATAATACTACTTGTGAAGAAGGAAGATTCATCCTTGTTGAGAAATATAAAAAACGATGCAAATAAAATTATACCCAAAATGTTTTTAGGGTAAGAGATCCTTTAAAAATAACCTATATGTAATTCATATTCAATGAATTTCTAAGATTATCTAGAGGTATGCGATGTAAAAAAAGAGAAATCACTCTCAAGAATCTATATGGAGACTACAGGAATTATAATTTTTTTTAAAATAATATTTATTAATATTCATTTTTTATCAATGTAAACTAGTAATGTTATATGAAGCACATTATAGGGATAGAGAATAAAAAAAATATAATATTCCACATGATGATTCTGAATTCTAAGAGAGGCCATCAACAAATGAAAAAACTTGTGTTAGAGATGTTCTATGTAATAAATTATTGTTGAATTGACATTATTCCAAAAATTGGTTAACCATATTCATAAATAAATAAATGTACATAAAAATAATTCAAGATATAATGATAATTATGGCTAACATATCACATAAGGAAGAATAATAAGATAAGATAAACATGCTACGAAATTCAAGATTAGATTTTAAAATTAGATATAGAAAATGAAAAATGGAGTAACATGGAATGAAAAATCCTCACAACCTTTTTTTCACATTAAGAAAAATAGATTATCTATCTCATTCCATTATTATTGTTTTATTTGTTTTTTATTTATAATTCTATGAATTGAAGTTGAATCATGTTCTTTGAGAGATATCAAGTGAATGTGTATATTCTATAAATTATGGATAGGAAAAGAAATCTCCATCCTTGAATGATTTCTCAATTATTATTAAAAACAAAAATATGATTTAGAATCATCATGGATGAATTTAAATAAGGCTTTATAAAATCTATAAATTATAAAAATGAATATCCCATCATGGATTAGCCTCCATAGTTGATATTCTAAAGATCATATATCAAACTGATAGTCCTTGGTGGAGATGTGAATGTTTTCATATATGGAAAGCCACATGAAAAATACATTTATGTGTGATCTCTTCATATAAATAAAAAAATATATATTGGATGTATTTTCTTCATAAATATCATTAAGATATTTCCCTTAAAGGGGAGACAAAATTAGAATGATGAAAATGATTATATAATTATTATACAATGAAAATATGAATACTCTGGATGGTTCTTTCATAAAATGTCATTGAAGAATTATGAATTGTTTTTTATAATACATGGTAATTAGAAATAATATCCTAATATTATGTGTTAGGGGAATTTATATTTATCATTGGAATTTTAATTTATTTTGGAAGATGTTACAAGGCTGTTGTATCATTTCATTTATACTTGAAATTTTTTGGGCTATGTACTGTAATGAGTGAAATAAATTTAGGTTCATATTCATGAGATATTTAAACATCAATTGGTATATATCATTTATGATATCCTGATTTAGATTTGAAATCACTTGATGATAATATTTTTATTTGTCTCATTTCATTTTGAATCAATTCAATTTGTAAGGGACAAATTAGTTTTCTAAATAAAATCATCTTATATTCTACATCGAGCATGGATTTGTATTCATTGATTGGAATGGTTGAAGAAACATTTTTAAATATTATTTGATTCCCTTACACATGAACATTTTCTTTATTTTCAACATGGGAGGAGTCAATAAAAAAGAAAAGGTTGATGGGAAGGGTTGAAATATGGGATACTGAGGAGAGAATTATATTAATGTTTGAAATTCTATGGAATAATATTTATCTAAGATTTTTTTGAATTTTAGTCATAAGTATGTTATTAATATTAATGTGGACACACCATATCATATGATTATTAACAAAAAAATATAAATTCATATATTATTGAGCCCACTTTGTATGAGTTTTATTTGTTTTCTATGGGTGTCAATGAAAACCTATGTAATTGTTTTCATTATATTAAATTTGTTTTAAAGATGAAATAGATTAAAAGTATTCGTAAATAATCCATGATTTTGGAAGAAGAAAGTATATTCCCAAGGAGTGTACACTAAATTTAACATTGGACATAATATCTAAGGATATTAGATTTGAATTTGTGGTTGAAGTTAATTCCATGGAAGAAATTTTTATATTGAAGGAAAAGTGGATTTAAGATTGGAGTTCCCTATTGTTTTTGGAATCATAGTAGAAATATATATATATATATGAAAAATAATATATTTGATGATGTTTTTGATTGATATTTATATTATTATTATGTTTTAGTAAGAAATTTAGTTATAATGGAATGAGTTTTTAATGAAAGAATATTGAAGGAGTAGATTAATGGATTCTGTGCCACAAAAACGTTTCATAGTGAAGAAATTGTAAAAGGAAGAAGGAATATGGTATAATTTATTTCCATGGAATAGTATGATGAAATCAAGTAAGAATATACCACAATAGTGGGGTCAATTCCTTGGTAATGCAAAAATTATAAAATGGATGAAAAATGGTCTATATAATGTCATATTTTAGAATGATTAATCATGCCAAAAGGATTTTCCTTCAGAGGTATACATGATGCAATGAATGTCCACAATAAAGTACTAGACTAGATTTATTTCATCTATATTAATAAAATATAGTACCACTATATCATTTCTTAGGTTCTATGATGTAGTTCATAGATATCTATATAGAGGTTATTGGATTTGAAATTTCATTTCGTGAAAAAACGAGACCTCCATGCCACAATTATGTAATCAAATATCTTGGGTGTTTAATGTATTGTTGATTGAAATAGAATTATGAAGACCAAAATTCAAAAAAGGTATTATACATAGTAATAAGTTCATTTAGTTAAAAAATAATTAGTCTAAACTACCTCTTCACACAACAATGGAGGTGTTTTCTCCACAAAATTGCTCTTCTGTTATGCTTTCTAGGAAATTTAACAGAGTGTGATATTCAAATTTTAGTTGTTATTTTAAATTATCATTAAAACTAATTTTAATTTCATAGTTAATATTAATATTTTATAAAACCAAATTATTATGAATGAATAAGGGACTTGAACTTTTAAATGAAAATTCAAATCTAAATTAGATGTTTAAGGATGATACTATGAAAAATGTAGTATACATAGTATAATATAGAAGAAGAGAGCATATAATATGGAATTAATAGGATAATATAGGAACTATGATATTAGAGATATTTTTTTTCTATATATAAGATATGAATAATCACATTGATCTAGTTGTGCACTGAATTTAGGAGAATAAATAAGTGGAAATGTCAAATGGAAGCATCTATAATTCTATATCGTAATGTTATTTATCACTTTATAAATTTTATAGAAAGTGGGGATTGTGTGCATTGATACATTTCATATAATAACATGATTTTATTTCATGATAAAATGAATGTGAAAGAAAATGTATAAATATATAAAGAAATCACATATACAAAAATATATAATTCAATAATTGTATCCAAGATGGGGTGGATTTTGAAACTTAAGGAATGCATTGATTGCAATATTGTTACCCCCGCCGAAATGCATCTTGTAAAATAAATGAATTAGGACATGGGATTAATATCCTTCACATTCTATCTATAGGGTATTGTGACATAGATAGTGAGGTTTCAATTTTTTAACTAAACCTATAGTACTGTATTGAGTATAGGGGATTGTTAGGGATGAAAAATAAGCCCTATGTGTTACTCCCACATTAAAAATACTTTTTAGAGTGTAGTGGGTAGTGATACTTTCTGAATGGAATAACATTAAAGTGGAATATAATGTATAAAATATTTTGGTGTATGTTGCCCCTAAAATGGACCATACAATGTTCATTCTATTACTTTGTAGTTTGTTTAATTTTATGAACAGGTTTAACTAGTTTACATATTGTCTATTCATTATATTTCAATAAAACCATCCAATTTTTTTCATGTAATCACATTACTTAAATATTCGTTTAAAAATAAAATTATAAAGTTATTTTTTTGATATATAAATTAATAATTAAATAAAATTCAAAAAATAATTTGAAAAGTAATTCGATATACATGTGTATGTATAATAAACAATACGTTCACATTTTTGGAAAAATTGCCTTCAAATTTTGATTTAAAATCATAAAAATGACAATTGGAATCATTGGAATTTTTCATAACCCATTTATAACCAATACATTTTGAACATCTTGGATAATACATAATGACCAAAGTAGTATTCCCAATAATGGATTCTATTTTATCAATAATCTCATCATTCATGAAGGAAAAATATATAGAATAAATAACTTCCTTAAATTTATTTCAGTCATCATATATATCTTATATCATAGGATATTTATTCAAATAGGGATTATATTGATCCTTATCAACAAGGAATATTATTTAATTGGGAGAAATAAAATTTAGATGTCGACATTTTTCCTTCTCAGGGCTGGTAAATTGTTTAGGTTCAAATCTTAAATCATCATTATTCTATAATATTGAATTTGAACTAGATGGATTACAAGTGATAATTGTATGAATAATGACAAAAAAATCATATTTATAAAATTTATTATCTTAAAACACTCTTCATCCCATGATTTAACAATGAAATTGGATTCCATATCATTTACACTATATGGTTTTTTTTCATATAAAAAAAAACACATATAATCACTGTGGGATCAATATTCGATAATTTTGGATCATGAACATTAAAGTAATCTATAAAACCATTACCAGAAAAATATGATTGATTAGGTCTTCAACAATTAAAAATATCATTAGGGGATACTTAGTTTTCCTATATTCAATTATGTTATGAATTTTTTGGGACAATAATAAATCTTAACACCCTAAATTTAATTATTACATATATTTATTAATATATAAATTTACCATTTCAACTAAGATAAAATTTAAACCCTTCAACTATTCCATTATACTGAGATGTATATGGAGTATTATTTTGATGAAATATTCCATTTTTTCATAAAACATAGTAATATAAATCTCAATATAATCACCACCTCCATTATAGATTCTTAATTTAATCCATTTGTCATTATCCTTGTATTCATTAAAAATATTAATAATTCATCTTTTATTCTAAATATATATATATGTAAATATCCATCAATAATATAAATGGAATACATTTTTTCTACATGTTTTAACAAACCATATAGTTAAAAAAAAAGTATAATATGCCAATTATAATGTATTATGTTTAGTTTATAGACATTGCAATATGTTTTTTAAATAAAATATTAATTTTTTCACATTTAATAAATTCATCTGAAATATTAATCAAATTAAATTTACACATTAAATTAAATTAATTACAAATAATGTATTCCAAATGAGCATTCTATAAATTAAAGGATGTAGTCAAATAAGAGGAAGATTGAATCATCAAATTAATAAATAGTTTCTAATGTCTGTTATTTGAGTACCTATCCCCCCAAAAATATGACTCTATTTGATAACTGTGTTGGATTTGATTGAGACCCAAAATCACTACATAGATAAAAGATCAACTAAGGATATAATATTTTGAATACAGAGTAACTGAAACATAATTTGAATATTCAACTCACTTTCAAAACTTTAAACATGTTCTACACATCCTTTATTATCTATATTCATATATCCATTATTTATAAGGTGTACATACTTTATGAATGTACTTTCATCAAATGTTTGGAACATTAAATTATCTATTCACAAATGAATCATTAATCCAATGTCAATATAAAATCCCATCATTATTTAAATAAAATTGACATCATATATCATATCAAAAATATTATTTTTGATTAGAATATTTTTATAAGGGTTTTATACTTTCTTTTGATAGTGACATTCCCTAAAAAATTTCCTTAGTATTACATAGACAAATAATTATAATTTCTTTCTTGAAGGGATTGTTTTCTTATTGGATTTTTAAATTTTCTTCTTAGTATATAAAAGATAGTTTTGTTGTTCTTTTCCATCAATGATATTAAATTTGGTATCAAATTATGAATCCTTACCCACATATCATAACATGCATTCTTCAGTAATGAGGAGAGGTTTTTGAAAATTTACCAAGGAAATATATCAAATCTTTTTATTAAGTGATTTATCAAAATATTTCTAAATCGGTTGAAACATATTAATAATTACATAGATCAGGAATTTTGTAGTTATATTAATTTTAATTAAAAGAATATTTTGTGTTATAACATTAATATTTTAAACATTCTCCATCATAGACTTGTAATCAACCATCATTATTTTAACATTCATTTTAATAAAAATTTCCTGGTACCATCTTCCTTGAAATTGTACCTAAATATGAGTGCATTTTATATCTCTTGAATAGAATTTGTTTCATGAATGTACATATAAGGATGATTTGATAATGTGTTTCTAAATTGGGCTTGACATTAAACCAAATAATCTTTATGTTGTTTCCTCATATCATGAATGTGTTTTACTTGATTCAATTAAACAGGAGTGGCATCATGATTTAGAGTAGAATCATTTAGAATAGGTGTAGGCTTTGGTGATAGAATGTATATGAACATTAACATCATGAAGGAAAACATTATATCTATTACTTTTGATAGAAGTTATACTCATTTAAATGGTCATGAAGTTCATTATATTGGTTCATTACCTTAAGGGTTTTAGAATCAATCTTCCAGGGTGTTATTTTAATCAATACCTTTGGATTGTTAGAAAATAGAATGAAAATGGGGAATATAGGAGATCTGTGAAACATTATGTGTGAAAAAAATTTCACTATTCAAAATTTTCACATAAACATACACCTTTTTGTTAAGGGTTCTCAGTGGATACTTATTTTGAGTATTTCCCCTATAATTTATGAACGACGAACACTATATTTCATCAATATAATTTTAATGACACATGAATAATATGTCTTCATATATTCAGATTTAGGAGATAAAAAAACAATAAATACATCCCAATTATTTATAGAACAAAATCATTGCGATTCACCATAATTAGAATCTTTAGTTTCAATCAAAATTCATTTTTATTCAATTGAAACAATTTTACATCTGGAGGAGGAAAATGTATGAATATAAGACATCGAAATAAAATTATCATGTCTAATAACTTCATTATTTAGTTAATAAATGTTATTTCAAAATTTTGGATTATTTAATATATATATTAACATTTTAATAAAAACATATTTTCCAAATTAATATTTTAAAAAACCTGTTCCAGTGTATTTTTTATGAAATAATCACTGCGTAAGGCTCTAATTTATAATGATATATCCTTCAGAGATTTATCAATCTTCTAATTTTGGATTAAAAAAATTTCCACATCAATAATCCACACATCCCAACATTGTAGCACCAAAAAAATAATAAATAATATTATAAGATCAACACCCTTATCACTCAAATTCTCAACTACCAATGAGAATGTTATCCTATGTTTATTCTTGGGTTTTCAAATAACATGGAATGATTAGAGAGTGATCTCATCACTATTGAACGAGACTCGGATTTTACATGGATTAGTTTCTAGATTTTTATTTTCAAAACCCTTCAAAATAAGGAACTCACATTCCAATAATGATTAAATTAATTTCATCATAATTTCCATTATCAATTTAAACTAGTCTCATTTTAAATTAAAACATGAAGTTGGAGTCTTTCCCATATATCAATGTGTGGTCTCCACAAGGGCTATAGAAATCTAATCATATGAATTGAATGATATACATGAGATATGTGAGGATTTGATATTCATGTACTAATACAAAACTAAATTTTTATTTTGTAACTCCTCTTTTATAATATTTTATTTAAAACATTTCATGGTATTATGTTTCTACTTATATTATTTGATATGATTTAATGTGTTTCTAGTGGAATTGGTAATATAAAATTTTGGTTTTTAAAAATAATTATAATTATACCAAGTTGTTTAAATCCATAATCCATAAAAATTTATGTCGAAGGTATATTTCAAAAAAAATTATGTGTTATAGTACACATAAACTGCACAAATGTTTGTTGAAAGGATAAAGGATTATCTTGAATATTCTATAGGGTTCATTCATTGGATAGTAACATCCAAAAAAATCAAGATAGAGAGTAAAAGTGAGATTGTGATTTAAATTTACCATAAGATTATGTAATAATGTATTGTGAATCATTTTATATTAGTAGACTATGTCATAAATGTTGCCTAGTCAATAGACATGATCTCCCACAAATGCCTGAAAATTCTAAAGTGAAGAATAAGAACACCATATAGATTATATGCTAAAATAATAGGATTATTTTCTTGAGGTGTTAAATGTAATTACATAAAAAACTAAAATAAAATTTATCAACCAAATATCACAGTCAACCTCAATTTTAGGAATTATATGGCCAAAAAACATTGAGTAAATATTGGGTCAAACCACATGGAGAAATAATGGGTTCAAATTAAATTGATGAATAATGAAAATAGAGGGGATATAATGTTGGTGTATTTACTTAAATTATTCAATATTAACTCCCCTAATATTTTTCTACAATCACTAGATCATGAAGGTGACTAGATTTGTGAGAAGATCTTGAAATAGGTAACAATCAAGTGACATTATGATCATGTATATGAGCTGCATCCAAATATGAGTGAGCTTAAGGTAGAGTATTACTTCATCAATGAAATCCAAAATGAAAATGACTCAGTATCAATGTAATTGATTTGATCATATGAGATGGGGTTCATGATTAAGGAAATGGTGAATTTTTTAAGACCTGTCAAATTGGTGATCTCATATCTAACCACATAAATTCTCCCAGGAGTAAATATGAGAAGACGCCCCAACACACTATAGTATATGCAACAGTGAAATCTGATCAACATGAATAATGTTTCAAAAAAACTATTCTATAATATCATTGTGAGGTGTCATTTTATATGGTAAATTTAAATCCCATTAGTTATCTTTTAATCATCTATATCACTGACCAAGTCATCATCACTGAACCCCAACATGATTGACCAAATCTATACCATCATTTCAATTAAAATGTTATAGTTTTTTTGCCCATATGATGTAACATATTAAATTATTGAATATAGTTAAGTAATATTTATATTGTTATTCATGAACATACTTACATATGCCACATTGTATTTAACGTATGGTTGCTCATGCACTAGGTATTTGATGCTACAATAGATTCTCTTGCATTGAATGGCCTCAAATATCTAGTATGTTCATGAAATGCATTTATTTTGGAGGGCTTCCATTGGAATGTGTCTTGTACTCCACACCACCATTCCACTCTTCTCTAGTAGAAACTATTAAAAGATATATTGGATTATAGAAATCCAAACCATACCTTGCCTAAATTTTATATGCAGGTATTAGAAGAGAAATCCCATTTCACTCCTCAATAAGAGCCTTGTAATCAAGGACATAAATTTTTTGATGTTGGTTGAAATGTTACTAGTGATAATAATGTATTCAACATACACAAAAATGATGAAAAAACATTAATTTCAAGGAGTAAAGATAGAATTATCAAATCCTTTCTTAGAGTTCCACTCTTGGGATGCTTAGTGGAGTACATAAACTTTTTTTGAGAGTCAGATTACCATTTGATCATTTTTTATAATTATTATTATAGGTGTATTATTTTCCTATACCACATCTAGTAATTCTATACTTTGTAATACATATTTGATAAATATGTAATGTATATAACATCCTTCATTCACTACCCCCATGATGAGTAAGAATACCGATTCCATTCATGTGATAGGGGAAAATACCTCACAAATGTAAATCAACCTCAATTTAATGTTTCCGTTAAAAATGGGTCATACCATATTTTTTTACACCATACCATTTTTAGCACACATCTCCTTGATGAACCACCTGATCCCAATTGGTTGATGTCTATTTGTGGGATTGGCGAGATCCCCCATGCCATTTTCCATGATCAATTCATGCCATAAAGCATCACATTATGCCAAAACTAATACTATTTTTATTCGATGAATAATGTTATCATGTCATCTAAAGTGAATTGTATCTTTCCATTGTTAATCTCATGTAGTGAATACTAAGTTGAATTTATCTGTCTCATTTTGTTTCTATTGATATTTATATAAAGTAGGGTGTCATAATGATCAATGCCATGTACATCATCCATGTAGGAAGTCAGTGATATGAATTCCTCAATAGAAGATGGCATGGGAATAACCATGCCCATTAATAGTCTTGTTGTGTCCACAAAGCATGAATTTGTCGGTTATCCTGATGGTCCATAGTCTCCAGGTGTTTTTATTGTCTTATTCATCCATAGTAAATGTATAATAGTGTACAAATTAGTGAATGGATCCTCATTTTTCTACATATCTATTTCAAAAATGTGTTATCCAAAAACACTATATTTACTCATCAATGATGAAATAATTCATTACATTCATGCTCTTAATGATTAGTAAATATACGTGATATGCCTTGGAATCATGCTGAAACCCTAAAAAGATCATTTTAACACTACATTCATCCAGTTTCTTCCGGTGATACATACCAGCACTCAAATGCATGATAAAAATAAAGGTGTGGATAAATTCGACCACTATACTTTTCAATATCTAGTCTAATATAACATGTGACCATATATTAAACATATTTATCCCTATAATGTTTATTAATTTCCATTGAAGTTAACTCTCTGATAGAATTGGTGTGGGGGAAAAAAGTAGTCCCCATATGCACCATCACTATGTCCTGAAATATCTAGATCTCTATCGAGGAATGTCATTACTTGTGAGTAGACCGAGTGAAGTATAAAGGAAAACATCATCAAAAATCAATAGAATGTTTTGGATATTAATCAGTTTTTAGTGTGATTTACCCCAATAGTTCATTGTGGAAAGGATGAGGATGTTCTCCAGGTGATACATCATTTTTTTAGAGAAAGAAAATCACAATTATTTCTCAATGAGGTTTCAGTAACAAAATTAAATTACATGATCAATCTATGGAATCCATTTCACCATATTTTGTTGAGAGAGAATACACTGATCCTATAAATTTAGATGGTCATGCCTCTTGATCCAGCTACATGCCTCCTCTTAGCCCCTTGAGGATAATTATACCAGCAACACAATGTCAAGATAAATCATGTGAAATATATATGTGAATCTCTTTACTCAATCTAATATAAATTTCTGCTTATCATGGATCCTCTAGATTTCACCATCTATTACTATCAAAGAACCATTCATATCAAGATATAAGATGTTCATGATGTTGGTGGTAGGACTCTAGATGAATTATACCCCCATGAAAATGTGATTCCTGTTAGTGTTGTAGGGTAGTAATATAATTCTATACACCTTATGGATGATGATGGATAAATCACCAACCATGATAATACTATCATTGTAGATGTATTTCTTAGAGATTACCAAGAAAGGATTAGTAATTGTTTTCACCAATTTTTAGGTACCATTGATCTTTTTCACACACCTCATCTTGATATAGTTGTGTAAAGGCCTTCAAGTCATGGATACTGATAGGGTAGAATCATGGTGGTGGGGAATGAGACAATGTGATGCACACCCCTAATATAATGAGTGTGAACTCATTTTCATCACTTTATGTTAAATTCTCCTCAACTCATTTCATCCTTTTGAAGAAATATTTACCCCAATGACCCATCTTGTTAGAGTAGAGAAATTTTTCCCTCGGTGAAATCATGGTCATAAGTAGATCCCAATATATTACTTCCATTTTTCATATCACCAACTTTGTTCTACTGTTATAGTGGTACTGATGTTGTTTAAGAGATTTAAATTCATTGACGAATCCCCCCATAGTATACTATTTTTGCTATGAAACCCAATCATCATCACTGTTTAGAAGATTCCCTCTAGCATCAATGATGGATGTGGAATCAAAATGGTCTGGGTCTCTTGGATTATCTCAATTACCTCCTCTATATATAGAAAAAATAGTTCAAGAATGAGCTCAATTGAAATAGAAATTTGGGATAACATAAAGAGGATGAAACAACAGTACTTCTAAAAAACCTTTTTTTTATAGTCACTATATCGATTTGGATAGTGATATGGTTGACCATCCTAATGATCTATATTCATAATTTTTCCTCTGATTCCATTGAACAATATATAAATTATTACTCAACATTTTCTTCTATCATTTCCACTGGTAAATTTTTAAAAAGTAAATTTTTTTAATTTGGATGGGAAAAAAACTACAACTATAATGATTTTAGGGTTACTCCCAAATACTGTAAGTCTATTATAGGTAAAATAAATTTTTTAGATGAATTAATGTTTTAAAAATGATATTAGAGAATTCCAATAATGATAGAAATATTCAATGAATCAATCCATTCCCATTAATATTATTTTTTTCAAATAAATTGAGGGTTTTTCTCAGATATTGTAACTTGTATCACTCAGAAAATTTATACAAGAAAATAAATAAAAAAATTCCTAATCCACTAAATTTTTTTATCTCTTCATATTTCCTATATTTATTTTAATTATTTTAATTGTTATTATTTATAAATATACTCCATTAAGATTTTTTAGAGAAAATTTTATGGTGTTATGGTGAAACAAAATAGGTTCATGGTAACTGATAAATATCCAACAATTATAGAGGTAAAAATTCCTTAATTGATAATATCTTCCTCTACCTTTCCTCTTCTTTTCTAAAAAAATATTCTGATACTCCTAGGATTTCTCGAACATTTGTTCTGAAAATGAAAATTGATAATTATAAAAAAAATTATCTATATTAATGAACATATTGGAACTCAATATTTCATGGAAATTAATTATTATGGATACACCAAGCCAGAATCCATGATAGGGGAGGATGTCTTCAAGATAATCAATTGGAAACTCTTCTGGTGGAATAGAAGATATATTCAAAGGCCAAATATATCATCTATCAAGGCATTAATGAAGACATATTTATGATAATGTCTTTTTCAAAATAATTAAATAATATTTGGGGAAAATAACAAAGAATTCAAAGTTATCTACAAATAGATACGACTTCAATCACTATGAGTTGAGTTTGAATCCTTTTATTTGAAATATTTTGAAACCATTACTGAGTATTATACTTCTATGATGGTAGTGGTGAAATATCTATGAGGAGACAACTAAAATATTTAGGAAATTCAATTTTTTGAGAGATAATTTATGACAATTAGAACCATATTTTGATAAATAGTCTTTATTGAGAAATAAACTAAAGAGTTGTAGAAAATTAATATCAAAGATATCATGGGATGTCTATAATAATATCAATTTATGTTCAATTAGATTAGTAATAAAAATAAAAAAGCATGATCTATAATCGAATATGTATCTTAGTAACTCTATAAAGGGAAATGATGGGACATTTTGAAGTTGTCACAAAAAATGAATTCTTGGACAATAAAAATATCAAAAAGAGGAGGATGATAAGTAGGAATCCAAAATGGAGGAGTTTATAGATATCAAAAAAAATTCTCCATTGGTATGAGGAATAGTAAGGAAGGTAGGGTTCAATAATCACTAACAAATATGAAAAATAAATGTTTGTTTCAATTATTTCCACAATATATAGAAATTATTGTAGTGAATATTCGAGTAAGAAACCCATAGAAAATGTCCCAAGGTGGAAAATACTGTTAGATAAGGAGATGTTTCTGGATAATCCATTATGTTGATTTCAAAAAACATCAAAATAATGTCACGGTATGTAGTATTTTGACATTAGAGCAATAAACCACATAAAAAATCCAAAATAACATATTTTTGATCTAGGTTATGTGGTTTTAAAGAGAGATTTACTTTGGAAATATCAATCATAACTATCTAGTAGAATGAGTTATTATGATCACGAAATGATTTCAAAATCATGAATTTGACTCTAATGTCTTTTATATAACTGATATGAAGAAAAAAAATCTTATGTATCAGGTAATTAGTTGAAAATGTGATTTATGTAAGCCTTCAAAATAAATAGATGCAAATTTATTATGGTGAAATTATGATTTTCACATATGTTTTGATGATGATGAACCACATGTTTCCTTTTATGATCCACCATGAAATTCAATTATTCTTGATGGAAGTATGTGATGATAAATACTATATATAGAATCATAGGTTCATAAATTTTAGCATTTAAAAATACATAATTTTTGGATGTTAGAAGATGCTGAACTAGCTTCCATGCATTAGACATCCGTGTAAAATATGTGAAAGTTGTGTTCTATAAATGAAACATATAATTGTATGTATAAACAATGAAAATGAGAAATATTTTGTACCACATGAGTTAGTCAGCATTGATGTGTGTGGTCTATTGATTCTAAAATGAAATGGATAATGAAGGTACATTATAAAATTTATATATTATTATATAAAAAAACATGGAAATACTTTCTCAATATTATTTTATAATTTTTATAAATATTAAATTAATTCATGGAGATTATAGAAAATAAAAAACTCTATCATATAAAATTTTTACTACCTGATCATTGTGGGGATTATGCCTCAAAATTTTTTAGGTGTACATTTGGAAATGTGGAATTCAAACCTAGTATACACGATCTTAAATATCATAACTCGATGTCTTATTTGATAGAAAAAATCCTAAAAACATAAATTTATAAAGAACAATGTTGAAAGTCATATGAGTTACCAAGAAATTCTTAATTAAAGAGGATTTTTTTGTAGCATATCCAAGTAATAGATTCCCAAAAAAATATAAATATAAAGGTGCTAGATGATCCATAGGGTATTCAATGCCAAGTGTAAGTCCTCATAGAGTTCTGGGTGAAATTTCCAATGTCAGGATCCTAGGGGGAAAACAAATATATCATGACGAAAAAGAAGTGTATTATGTCCTTATTGGATATAATGATCTGGAAATGTGATATCATGTGAATAGTCCCATCACTAAGAATTTTTCATTTAAAAGAGATTATATATTTAATAAAAATGAGTTATTGAAATATAATCAATATACTAATTCAATATTTTTTCAAAAAAATTAACGAAAATATTAAAATGTTGAAAAAATACCAATGGAGAAACAAGGAGATAAAGAACCAGTAACAGTGTCACAACATACTAATAATTTAGAAGGTATGGAATAAGAAAATTCTTATATATAATTGTAAAATGATTGATGACTTATAGAAATATACAGAACTAAAAACCTATAAAATAGTATGTGAATGTTTTTCCCCCATGGAGTGTGATGAGCTAGTTATCTTCAAGACATCTATATCCAATGAAATAAAGAGGAAAAATATGTATGAAAAATCCATTCCATCAAGAAAAACAAGTCCTGGGGAATAATTAGCCTTCTAGAGGGGGTGGAATATTTGATTTTAATGCTCTATTAAAAATAATGATGAACACTCATGGTGAATTCTAACATTAAAAATTGATAATTTTCACTAAACTCTATCAGAAAAAGAATGGTATCAACAATAGTTACATTTTTTCACCCATTGTAAGAATGTAGATTATTAAATTATTGATTTAATTATATTCTCTACAAAAAATGAAAGATATATAAATTATATATGTAATTGAAATTTCTAAATTGTTTTTGGGAAGATCTGATATTTATTTTTCTATAATCTAGATATGTGAATGAGTTTTTGAAATATGAATCAAATGATTGGGATGAAAAGAAAAAAATGCTTAAGTTTGTGAAAAAAATAAATATGTTTTATTAAAAATAAATAGAAATATCAATACTAAATGATTATATGAGGTTCAATCCAAATTCTAGGGAGTTTTTGAGAGAATAAATAATTTTTTTTATTAGTGAAATTTATTTTTCAACATCAAATTTAGATAAATCCAATAATAAATGGAATATTCAAGTAATAAACCCTTTTCGTATAGTTATTTTTATACAAATAGAGATGTTTTTAATTTATTAATAATTATATCCTCCCAAATATTTATCCATGGGAAAAAATAATTGTTTTTGAGTTGATCTAATTTTTTCTCTCAAACAATCACCAAATATGATCACTGTAGGTTTATCAAATAATTATTTTACTAATGTAGATACAGAATCCTATCATCATTTTTCTTCAACAACAAATATTTTAAATTTTTTTCTTTAGTGATGAATATGGAGAATGAATAATTTCAACATGGCTAATATAATTATTCCATAGAAAATTTTATATCATCTATAATAAAGAGTGATTAATGTCATCCATTTGAAATAAATTACATTTGATACATGTTATTGGGAACCAAGAACTAGACAAACATGATGATAGTATTGATAAATAAAATATGGATATTTATGTCAATAAAATCCCCAAGAGGATTTGTTTACATCTTATGTTGTAGATGAAAATTAATTTTTGGAGAATCAATATAAAGATATTTTGAACTGTTGGGATTTTTACTCTTCCTAATGTCTGAAATATGAAGAAGAATCATTTGAATTAAAATATAAGAGATGATGAACAAGAAACCTTGAACCTCATGAGATTTATATATGTCCATTAAACCCATCCATCTATATCAACATATGCAAAATATATTGGTCAGCATCAAATAAAGCTATTTTAAATGGAATAAGAATTTATAAGGGGGGTTTAAAAGGATTTTTACCTTATTTTTTAATTTCATATATTAATTTTGGGGTTTTTTTCATTCCTTTTAAGAAAATTATAACCCACAATTTTATCCTTCTCAATCCCAAAATCATTGAAAAAAACTAACACATCATATCATCAATACAATCAAATCTAGAGAAACATGTTCAATTCCTAGGGATACTATGAATTGATTTGAGATAAAAAAATCCAAACCACAAGGACTCTCAAAAATGAATATTCTAAATAAGAGATATAGGGAGTCAAGTGAACCAGTAATTTTCCACCTAATCAGATAATGAACTCCTCAAATAAATATTCACAGACCACATGTTTTCATTTATGATGCCCACTTCTGTATAGAAGTCATCATAGGTCGTTCCATTAACTTGAACTACATCTATAATATAATGTAATTACTTGAAGTGGATACTATGTTTAGTCTATAATATATGTAAAAAATTTACATTATAGGAGTTTTTGTGTTGAAAATGACTGGATACACTAAATTTTTCTACAACCCACATAGGATAAAAATAATTATAATATAATATATAAACAATATTTTTCATCCCAATTCGTCAATAATTATTTTCAATTTTGATCATGGATTCATGAGACCATTAGAGGAATATTTGAAATTAATAAATAATATAATTAATAAACTCTCAACAATCATTTGAAAAAATTTTTGTTAAGGAAATTATGTGGTTATTATAATTACATGAATTATTTTTTTAATTAAAAAATATATCATTGTTGTTGAGAATAAACCAAAAAATTTCTATAAATTAATTAAAAATTAAAAAACTCTATCGATAAATATATTTTCTCTAAATAATTAATAAAAATTCTATCCATTTCGGTTGATAGAGATGTCAAGAAGTATTATTTATCTGCCTTAATTATAATTTTGTGTTTTTCCAATACTCTATTTTTCAATTTGATGTGTTTTTTTTATTTTTTTAAATAACCAAAAATATTTTTTTATTACAAGTTATCCTCTCTTATAAAAAATGAAAATATTAAGAAATTTTGGATATTTCATCTAGTTTAGATTATTTTTTTAATTAAAATATTTCACATTTTTGTCTCTAATTCCATTAAAAATTATAGTGAGTTATTTAATTTAAATTCAAATAAGAATTGGGATAATTTTAATGTTTTTTCCTGAGATCTTCATGTACATGTTTCTAAATGAATAGTTGAAAATTATTTTTTCTATCCATTTAATTGTTAGTTTTATAAATATTATTTATGATCCTCAATTAATAATGTTAATGTGAATTAAATTTGTTTATTTGTAAAGTAAATATTCTATTATAGATGGATGAACTGAGGTTTTTAGTATTTGGTTGCAGATAGAAAACATGTTTCGAGTGTTGATAAAAAAATATATTTCACATGTTTTATTTTGTTTTATCAAGGGTATTTAATGATTTTTAGAAATCATTATTACCTTAAATACCATTTTGATATCTATTAACAAGGGATCTATTTACGAATAAATTACTTTACCTTTTTTCTATAAATTCATAAAATTATTAATTATCGACTATAAAGGATTATTATTTGATAATTTGTTTATTTTATCTTAAAAACAATTATTTCTATTTTTTAATTTTTATATTCAATGTTATTACCTGTTAAAAATAATAAAAGTACATTATTTTATAAAATATTGAACATATATATATTTTTAATTAATTGTAGTTGAAAAACCAGAATTATATATTTATATCAAATTTTTTTCTGTTCATGGATTTTTATTTCTATTTTTGGTAAGGGATTACGTGTAATGAACTCAAATCCGATGAATTAAGGTGGGGAACACTGTAAATACATAAATATATTTAAATAAATTGGCCCTTAGTTCCTATATGAATCTTGAAAAAAGTAATTTTAATATAGTTATATAGGTTCTATGTAAAGTGTATTGATTTCTCTAACACACATGAAATAAAACATGCGGGGTATATACGTGATCATGGTAAGACAACTGATTGGATGTTGGTATATTGAAATTGTTGAGGAATTTTATGTTCTCTATCTACTTTAGAGAAAATTCACCCATATCAAATTGGTACTATAATTTTTTTCTAAATAATTATATTTACGATATAATAGTGGCTTGATACTCTATATATATTATTAAGGAAAATTATCCATTAAAAAATATTTGTACTCCTGATATTAAGGAAGAGCTGTATTAATATGAACCAACAAAGAAATTTTATATTTTTATAATACATTTAATTATTATAAATCCTTTGAGAAACACTAAAGTGATTAGGTTGTTATGGAGTTGAATTAATTTTAAATATATTGTGTTTTTAATAAATTGTGGAATCGATTTTATATGTGGGAAAACACCCATTAGGATAATTCCTCTATACTATTGGAATTGGGTAGATAAAAATTCTAGAAAGGAAATTCCTTTCAAGATATAATTTTATTCATTAGATTTCAGCTGATTGATTTGGTGGCCCAGATGATGCCCATTAAAAAATGGATATGTTCACTAAATCATGTTTAATATGATCAATGACATAGATTATACCTACTTAAAGGAAATGTTTTAACCATTGATCGTACATGTTTTATCTTTCTCATATATCATTACACTGTATTAGTCTGTCAATAAAAATGAAGGCATTATTAAGAACACTTTATCAATGTGAGGAAAATGAAGTGATATACCCAATCACAAGATTAATTATGTAGGTATTGTATAGTGTTTCTATAATATTCACCATCATTTTGAATATCACATACAACCTAAAAAAACATCATTTAATGGCAGTTTTTTAAAACCTTATTGAGTAGTAGTGTTTATAATTAATTGGAATTAGTATGGAAAATCCATTAGGAGTTAATTCACAGTGATTTTTTAATCATGGTTTTTTAATTTTTTTTAAAATTAATTTTTATTTTTAATAGAACCAATCAGCTCAATCAGGATAATTAGATCACTTAACTCATTCTAATTCATGTCCCATGAAAATTCTTCATAAATTAGATGTTTCATAGAGTGGAACAAAAAAACATATATTTTCCACATACATCCACACATCATTTATTATTTATCTGAAAATAATAGTTAATATACTTATATATAAACATATATATGTAGGATTATTAATAAAACTGAACACATGAATATGAATACAAATATATATAAACATATATTTTTTATAATATATATATATATATTAATATATATAAATTTTCACATCTCGACCCAACTCACCCTATAAATATTTAACGAACTGGTTGGTGTTAAGGCCTAAAGAATGCCTACCCATATTCTAGAGGATACTGATTTGCACGAGCTCTATGGGTATGATAGTGGGTACCTTATTCCCTCATAAAATTATATCTAACAATGGAAATAGAGAAACATCATCCATATAAGTAAATAACTATAGTACAAGAGAAATAAATTTTTTCAATGACATAATAATAAGT
Organism: Viscum album; assembly: GCA_963277665.1. NCBI lineage: Eukaryota > Viridiplantae > Streptophyta > Magnoliopsida > Santalales > Viscaceae > Viscum > Viscum album. The sequence goes on from OY728127.1 coordinate 598,382,498, forward strand.
AAAATGATGTGATGTCTAGAAAAACTATGTCATAAATACAACACTGATCACCCAATAATACAATCAAATATACAAGGGTGAATAAATGGAAGTGAAATAGTATTATGAAGATCCTCTATTTACTCTAAGATGAAAAATATAACTAGTCCCCCAAGATATTTCCATGTAACTATATAATGATCATTAGAATCCACATGAGAAAATCCACATAATCATAAAACCCATACCCTTATCCCTATTTATTGTGCATCACTACCCAAAATAAATATAGACATACAGTCTTCATGAACACCATAAATCATTTACAAGGTGTGAGAATGAAATCTCAGTAGCAAGCCCCAATGATGAACCAATAATCTGCACTCAATATTACATGCTCATAAAATATTTTCATCCTAGTTAAGAAAATAAAACAATAATGTTAATAAGGTGAAACCAGTGTTAATCCTTATTCCAATTAACCTGATCAAACTGACATCTAACGGATATGTCTTGGAGAAGGATTCCATTACACTAAACCATGTCTCAAAAATTTTATGCTTGGGTTCATAATCTTGGCCAATAATACCTTATTCAGCATTCATTAGAATGTCTTTGAACCTTATATCAAAAGGGTATCCTAGTTTAAAAAATTTCATTTATTCTATGAATCCATACCAATGATTTCGAATAGAATTTCAAACAATCCCAATAAAAGATGTGGAGAACCATGACCAATATCCTTAACCAAGACATAATGGATTGTCATTTCCAATAACTCCTAATAACTAGCGATGAGTTCTATACCCAACATCATCTAGTAAATAATGACAATCATCATGTACATAAATCCGAGATAAATTACTCGGGGAAAAATTTCTAGCATTATCCTATAAGCAATGAGGGGTTCCATGTACATAAAATTTTGATAAATAACGAGGAGCACAAATTTCAACATCCTAAATAAAGTTTTCATTGAGAATAATTTCAATTAATTTCCCTAAATAATAATTAAGAGAACCATGAAAAATATAAAATCATGTATTCCTCATAAGGAAGATCACCTGAAGAACCTATAAGCATCTCAAAAGATAATATATAGTCAAAAATATTCTGGAGTTGAATCCGCGGATGAACCACTAGGAATCCCAATAATACATCCCATCACATCAATCTCACCATTCTAGTGCTAGGAAGCACTTCTTGAAATCATAGGTACATCAATAGTGAACATGTGAATGCATAAATAAATAATGAAGGTGGTCCAATTACTAACCCACCACTACTTCCACATACCTGTGGTCTTATATGTTTGGTAAGTGTTCTACCGTGACACCTACTAGCATATCTACTAAAACCCTCAAAGCATAGTATCTGGTTTGATCAGACAACATGGAATCCACTGGAATCCATATATTAGAACTCTAGAATAGTATCCTACATGGAATATTTGAGTTCCAAATTTAAGAAATTTCTTCTATCGTATGATCCTCAATATCAACAATTAATAAAAGGATTCCCTTATTGGGATCCTCAGAAATAGTAATCATGTAGTGGCATCTTATGAGAGATTCTCGAAAAGGGTATGCATGTGGAGGAATCCTACAAGGGATCATCTAGGTCCAAACATTAGTAGAGGCCTCCTACATTGTATCTTTGGTTACACACTGGTCACAAAAACACATGATCTTTAGAGGCCAAAAGAGATATTCATTCAAGGAATGACTCCTCAATATAATTTGTACAAAATAATTTATCAAGAATGCTGTATCCTGGCCCATCAAAGATCAAGTACCCACCCTAGTTCGGTCCAAATTCCAAAACAAATATATCTCATCAAATCACACCTCAGTCCAATTATCTAGGGATCATCCGATGATATATTAGATGAGGAACATAGAGAACACACTTTAAATCCACTAACCACTTAATATGTCCTTTAGGTTTTTCCAATACATTGTATCTTTCATAAGAGACTAAGAATCCATTTTCTAGAGAAGTCAAAACTCCATCATATCTCTATCAACCCAAACCACCTCATAGAAGTTCATAGACACCCTATGGGTTCTATCACCATGATCAATGTTGATAATGAACAAAATAGACTCTTGTCTTGTCCAATTATTACGTAATGAATTAAAAACATGAAAACCTCAAAAAAGTTAATTAATGATGTACACATAATTTATACAAGAGTACTAAAAATGTACTCTCAAATCCCAACGTAGTTATGATCTTCAGCGAGACATGGCATGGAAAACTAAAAGACACATCATGTAAGACACATACATGGTGTGTTGCATACCCGAGATACCAACCTATCTACCTCACATGGCAGGGACAATTTTTTTTAGCATTCTTGATTACTTTTTATGTTGTTTATCCCACCACTACAAGAAAACCACCGTTTAGCGGCGGTTTTTTCACGGCGGTTTTAAAAACCGCCGCGAAACGCGTTTTCGGGCCGTCATTTCGCGGCGGTTTTAAGAACCGCCGCGAAAAAACCGCCGCTAAACGGCAAAAAAAATTTATTTCTTTTTAAGTTTTTTTTAATTTTTATTTTTATTTTATTCGAGGATTAGCGGCGGTTTCGGTAAAACCGCCGCTAAATGAAATGAAAAAAATAAAAAAATGTGAGAAACCCCGAAATCACTAAAACGACCATAACTTTTGATCCGTGCATCCGTTGAAGCGCCACGACCAGTCAAATCGAAGCTCATGAAGAGATCTAGAGGCAAATATAATCAAAACCGTGAGATGGTCTAAGGTGTGGAAGATATTAGAGTTATACAAATGTTGAAAAAAGTTCTCTAACTTCAACTGACCATAACTTTCGCTCTAGGTGTCCATTTGGGCTTTACCACATATCAAATTGAAGCCAGCGAAGAGAGCTATGCAAAAATTTGACACAAGAAAGGTTTTGTGGTGTTTTTTGACCCCAAAAACCCCTCCGAAGGCCTTCAAAACCCCGTTTCCGTCACCTGTGTCCCGTCGAAGTTGTCTTCAAATAGACCTAACTTTCGATCCGCGTGTCAGTTTGGCCTCCTCCACCTGACAGATCATAGCTCGTTCCATGAGCATCAGTTTGACTGGTTGCGGCGCCCACTTGCACTCCTAGATCATATGTTATGGACTTTTTAGTGGGTATCAGGTTTGTTATGTTTTTCAGTGTCTCGTTTCTAGCACCCGTTCTCCATCAGCTTTTTTTTAAATGGTCATAACTTCCGATCCGTCTGTCCATTCAGACTCTTTCACCTTTCAGGTTGAAGAGCGTTTCAGGATCTTTGAGTTGACAGGTCGCAGATCTAAAACGGACTCTCGGATCATAAGTTATCTCCGTTAATGTGAGTCCAATGTTTTTGTCTATTTATGACCGTTTTGACGGGTTTTAATGGTAGCTCCATTTATTACTGTTTATTTGGGTTTCCATGACTTTTTATCTTTATCAATGGTTTTTATGGGTTATTATGATGATTATGTTGAATTATTAAGGAGTTTTCCAGAGTTGTCACGAGTTTTCATGCGTTCTCATTTTTTCTAATGCCTCATTCTTCATATGCTTCTCCATCCTTTTTCATGCGTTTTCATGATTTTTCATCCCTTATCACGTCTTTTCATACTTTTTCATGTGTTTCCTTTATTATTTATTATTTATTATTTATAATATACATTAATTTATTTATTATCTATTATTTGTAACTGGTTATTTATTATTTATTATTTATATTTATTTATTAGTTATTATTTATTAGTTATTATTTATTATTTATATTTATTTATTTTTATTATTATTTATATTTATTTATATTTATTTATATTTATATTTATTTATTATTTATTATCTATATTTATTTATTATTTATTATTTATTTATTATTTATATTTATTTATTATTTATTATTTATATTTATTTATTATTTATATTTATTTATTATTTATATTTATTTATTATTTATTATTTATATTTATTTATTATTTATTATTTATTTATTATTTATTATTTATATTTATTTATTATTTATTATTTATTATTTATATTTATTTATTATTTGTATTTATTTATTATTTATATTTATTATTTATTATTTATATTTATTTATTATTTATTATTTATATTTATTTATTACTTATTATTTATTATTTATATTTATTTATTATTTATTATTTTCTATTTATTATTTATTATTTATATTTATTTAGTATTTAGTATTTATTATTTATTATTTATTATTTATATTTATTTATTAGTTATTATTTATTAGTTATTATTTATTATTTATTATTTATTGTTTATTATTTATATTTATTTATTATTTATTATTTATATTTATTTATTATTTATTATTTATTATTTATTATTTATATATTATTTATTATTTATTATTTATTATTTATATTTATTAATTATTAATTATTTCTATTTATATTTATTTATTATTTATTATTTATTATTTATATTTATTTATTATTTATTTATATTTATTATTTATATTTATTAATTATTAATTATTAATTATTAATTATTAATTATTAATTATTTATATTTATTTATTATTTATATTTATTTATATTTATTTATTATTTATATTTATTTATTATTTATATTTATTTATATTTCTTTATTATTTATTATTTATATTTATTTATTATTTATATTTATTTATTATTTATATTTATTTATTATTTATTATTTATTATTTATTATTTATATTTATTTATTTATTATTACTTATTTACTATTTATTATTTATATTTATTTATTATTTATTATTTATATTTATTTATTATTTATATTTATTATTTATTATTTATATTTATTTATTATTTATTATGTATATTTATTTATTATTTATTATTTATTATTTATATTTATTTATTATTTATTATTTTCTATTTATTATTTATTTTTTATATTTATTTATTATTTATTATTTATTATTTATTATTTATTATTTATATTTATTTATTAGTTATTATTTATTAGTTATTATTTATTATTTATTATTTATTATTTATATTTATTTATTATTTATTATTTATTATTTATTATTTATATTTATTTATTATTTATATTTATATTTATTTATTATTTATTATTTATTATTTATATTGTTTTATTATTTATTTTTATTTATTATTTATATTTATTTATTATTTATTATTTATTATTTATATTTATTTATTATTTATATTTATTTATTATTTATATTTATTTATATTTATTTATATTTATTTATTATTTATATTTATTTAGATTTATTTATTATTTATTATTTATATTTATTTATTATTTATATTTATTTATTATTTATTATTTATATTTATTTATTATTTATTATTTATATTTATTTATTATTTACTATTTATTATTTATATTTATTTATTATTTATTATTTATATTTATTTATTATTTATATTTATTATTTATTATTTATATTTATTTATTATTTATTATTTATTATTTATATTGATTTATTATTTATTATTTATTATTTATTATTTATTATTTATTATTTATTATTTATTATTTAGTATTTATATTTATTTATTATTTATTATATATATATATTTATTATTTATTATTTATATTTATTTATTATTTATTATTTATATTTATTATTCCTTATTCCTTATTTATTATTTATTATTTATTATTTATTATTTATTATTATTGAGTTTATAATTATTATTTATGTATTATTTGTTTTTTCAATTAATAGATATAAGTATATTAAATTCTGTTTATTAAACACATGGTGAACTTGCTGGAGTGGTAAAGTCTTTGGAAAATATGCAAGAGGTTAGGGGTTCAAATCTCACCAAATGCAGAATTTATTTATATTGCATGGGTATGCATGTGCATGTGCATGAGATGTGCATGCATGGATAAATAAATAAATAAAATAAATACGAAATAAAATAAATACGAAAAAAAATAAATACGAAATAAAAAAAATAATAAATACGAAATAAAAAAAATAATAAATACGGAATTAAATAAATAAATAAAATAAATAAAATAAATAAATAAAGTAAAATAAATAAATAAAATAAATATTAAATAAAATAAATACGAAATAAAATAAATAAATAAATAAATAAATAAATAAATAAATAAATAACTAAATAAATACGAAAAATAAATAAAATAAATAAATAAATAAATAAATAAAATAAATACGAAAAATAAATATATAAATAAATATATAAATAAATATATAAATAAATAAATATATAAAATAAAAAAAAAATTTAAAAAAAAAAAAAACAGCCGCTAAAAAACCGCCGCGAAACGTTCTGCGACGGTTTTGAAAACCGCCACGAAATAGTTTCCCGACGCACGATTTAGCGGCGGTTTAAACCGCCGCTAAACGAAAAAAAACGCCGCTAAATGCCTTTTTTCCGTAGTGCACACGGGGTGTTTCCATATACCATATATCTCCATGATCCCTTATATAGGCTATCTGACCACGTACTTGGCTATATTGCTGAGTAGCACAACATGACTTTTCTCTAATGTGCTCATCAGGTAGTTATGAAAACTCAATCAGTCCATGTACTCAACTACATGGACATGTATAACTATAATAATTGTAATCCAAGTACAAATTGTACGATTTAAAAAATCCATCTTACTAAAATATTAACAACATACCATTTTTTTCCAGAACAACATGTCATGTGATCAGGATTTTCTAATAAGAAAACCCTTGAATTTTCCCAATCCCCATGTTTCCCCCACATTAGCTATATATCAACACTCATCAGGTCTATAGAAATGATAAATGGTCCAAAAAACAAGAAATCTTTTAAATATACATGTATGTATGAAAATATCATATGAAACAACCTTCCATTTGGTACAATCCATTGATTATTTCCCTGTATCCACATTCCACCACACCTATATGACGATCGGTCTCCTCCTAAGCTTCATGGAAGTACCTCTCTTCTTCTCATCTCCCCTATATATATATCCATCTTGATTTGGAAAATATTTTTTAGATAGAGGAACCATATAGGGGTGTATTCCAGAATCATGGGGGAGGAGATTAAATGGAAGAAACAGAGAAAAAGGGCATGATCCCAACTCCAACACCTGATTTGATTTTATTCATCGACTACGACCCCATTGTTCTGTAGTAAAAAATGAAGACAAAATCTCAATATGATGCTTTTTTCAAAAGATATCCCAATATGAATGTGCTCAAATAACTTATTATTTAATTAATAAAATATTAAATATTAATTATTCCATGAAAATTATAATGTATAGGATTTCCTCCCAATTCCCATACTAGAGTAAAACCCCTTTCTAAGGAATATTTTGTGGTAAAAATATTATGTGGAATTATTTGATAGGAGAACAAGATCATTTTACCCCTCACGATCACCCAAAAAATATGAAAATTTATTTTCTATATTATGCTCTTAAACAACATGGGTCTTTACAACATCCCCAACATTACTCCTATCATCCCCTAATAACCCTTGGTGGTTAAATAATTTCAATTATCTTATCCCATGATTCATCATAACTACGCTATCTTGACTGTCCAATGACCAATATCCCAACATTGACAACAACCTCAACATGAATAATGTACAAAAAGACCGATATGATACACCCAACTATAATAATATACTTATCATTACATCTCCATTGATTTCTTTTTTCCACAAACTATTATCTGTCCATCATTAAACATAATGGCTAGAAATACCAATATAGCTAAGGTCGAGCATCGACCCACAACATCAAAACATCACCCATTCTATCTTCCTAAGGATAGATCCAATAACAAAAGATGAATTTCAATCCATAACAAATGTCACCACAGAAAAATGGCTAATGGTTCACTCCCCACAATATTCCTAATCATATAGCACACCTTATGCGCAAGGTTAATAGGTTCCATCAATGAACTCCTATCACCTAGAACGAGCCAAATTTTCATATATACAAAACCTGACCATGATTTAGGAAGATTGTTCATGCCAACACACTTGAATTATTCATGATGTCTCCTCTACCACATATCTATAGTTCTCATTATATCAAAACCCATAGAAAACCATGTCAGAAAAATTTACTTGATCCATCGACCCTCATCTCACATAAGACCTCTCATTGATTTTCAATTTAAATGGTACCATTTGTAACCGACATATACCATTACTACCTAGAAAAAAATAATTTGTCACTACCTTGTACCACCTAGATCATGGCTAGATTATGATCTAATAAGTCATTCATCAATATGGACAAGCTGACCCCACTATATAGATGTCATAATAATTAATCGAGATACTACCTTAGAACTCCTATTCAAAACTAAGAACCACACTTACGCTAGGATATATCCCATGACCACTCCCACAAAAAACATGTAAATCCAGAGATTATATATATACACTAATAAGGTTTCTAAAAAGAAAACTACTAGTCAATAGGGCCATTCAGCCGAATAGTCATTCCCATTAATGGATATCTTGATACTCAAGCACCATATGACAATTATTAGAAACCGGAGTCAACATCATTCATATATAATATATCCTAAGAACCTTCTATATATAAATATCAACAATAGATAATGACTAATCTAACTTCTTAAAAATCTATCATTTAACCTATGATAACCCACATCATAGGATCCCCATGATCAATAAAACTATTAAATTTCTTGGATAATATTAAAAACATGGGTTCTCTTGGTATATAACCTCTATATACCAATCAACTTTCATGGAGGGTCACTATGTCCTACCACCTAACACAAATTAAATGACCTCTAACCAATTTCACATCTCCTGGGTCATAATCTGCACACCCATCAGAACACAAGGAATCTAACCTTCATGAAAACTCTATGTAAAAGTAATATGTATAAAACAAAATATAAGGGTCCAACCATCCACACATGGTTTCAATTACATTGATTTTGAATTTCATGTTATAGAGGAAGGAACCCATTATGATATATTCCACAACTCATTTAAGTGAAATACATTAGTAAATATTAACTTTAAGGAAAGAGCTCCAATGGTATCATCTATCAATGATCGATCTACCAAGCCATGATACTTTCTGAGTGTATTAATACATAACTACACCTTAGAGGGTCTAGATTTCAAGGAAAAAGGATAATAAAAAACCCTCAACATGAATCTATATATGGTAATGCCTCATCATTTTTCTAGTTCACTGCTATTATTCAGGTACATATCAACATTACTCACAATGATCTGACCAGAAAACCAAAAACAATGTTAGTTAAGTAAAATATCATAACAAGCTCGATGGAAAAATACAATATAGTTTGTTATGATAATTTAGTTTACTGCACATGGAAAACATACATCCACAAGGGGACTACTCAAAAGAATAATTTCCAACAATGACCAATGAGTGTCAACAATAATCACACACACATCACCTTCTCAATGACTTATGTCATACAAAAAACACACGATTCATTAATGTAGAATTTCAATCCATGATATGAAGGAAAACAATTAATAGGTTGTTTCAAAAACATTAAATTGCTGATACTATGTAAAAAAATTGGATGAAGAGTCCAAAACATGGCATCATTCTCTATATCAACCAACAATAGTCACTATACCACATGTGCAAGTGGGCTCAGCAATCATCATCATTGTTAATGTCTCACTATAGATCCACATTACTAGCCGTCATAAAAAAGTATATACATATATATAATTTGGTCTAATTGAGTATAATTCCAACAATAACATATATGAGAAAACACTATTTAGGATTTTTTGACACATTAAATTATTAATCTCATTCATCTTTAGTAAAATCACATAGTAGTAGTCATATAACCTGTGGACCCTATGGGCCAATTATTATGCATGAAAAAATAAAACATTCCTCTATTGGAAATGATTCAAAATCAATACCTATACTCTATCCAATATGAATATATATAGAAATACATAATAAATCATAAAATCCACTCCACATGTTCTTTACACAAAGTGAAAATCACACACAACTATGATATTGTAGATCAAGAAAAGAAATCCCATATACCAGGAAACCTAGACATATTATCGGAATAGATGTCATCGGGGAAGAAATACGGTAACCATATTGGAGATTGAAACATTCATGACTCATGTCTACAAAGTACCGACTAGTAAAATAATCGGAAATTGAATGGATATGATACAATTATTTCACAACCCGATGATTCTCACTCATAAAATAGTTACTAGATCGATTGGAGACAAGGCATCAAGTTCATCTCCCCATATGCCAAAGGCTGTATTGTAGTAGTTAGGGACAATGGTGTAGATTTGGTGATACTATGTCCTTATATTAGAAAAGTAAGAAACAAAATGAACAAAAAATCATAAATATAATTATATAATCACTACATAATTGTTTTTTGTATATTACAAAACCACTTCATGTGTATGTGGAAACCAGAAAATTTCAAATAAATGACCCTAAAACCAAAAAGTAAAACTTGAAATATTTCAAAGTGGTCATATTCCCATAGATAGGATTCAAAAAATTAAAAATTCTAACAAAAGAGACATGAAACCGCCTTCGGCTGTGAATTGTGAGATATAGGATGATCACCGAATTCAAAAATCAAGAAAAATTGTTTACACCACCACCTCATGTTTCTACCCATGAGATACCTTGATCTGTAGACCAGACACACCAAATAACCCATCATCATTGATTGCACCATTGGGAAATGCCAACAAGAGGCGGTCATTCTCATCCCTAAAACGACAACATCCATGTACACAAAAAACACCATCATTGCTGTCACCAAAAACAGCTTCAACCGTCACAGACCAAACCAAATGGGCCATCAGCTCCACCCTCATCATCAATGTCAATATTGACTCCCCCACCACACCGTAAACAGAAATCATAAAACCTGAACAAATTTCATCAAGTGGGTAGAAATAAATCTCTCAAAAAATATAAAAAAACACTCTCACCAAAATAATAGAAGAATAAATACAGAGAATATATCTAATAACAGTAACCATAATTTCAAGAGCATACCGACTCTGGTCACACTAGTATCATCAAGGGTCACCACCCCACAAATCAGAAAATGAAAAGAAGAACTACAAAAAAAGAACCGAGTTTGACAGTGACTTGGAACTCGTCATCTATCAAACCTCATAACCCAAAGGTGATTTGTTACCACAACAAAAGTTAAAAATATGAGAGGCATGGAGAAACCTGAGGATAGATCAGGGTTAGGTAAATTAAGAGATTCCATATCACACAACCATAAAAAACAAGACCAAAATGATGGTGTGAGGAAACCCACAATAACGAGCACTAGAGAGGAGAATAACAATGAAGAAAACCCCATAGATCATAGAAAATATGGGGAGATCCATCACCAAGGAGGGATTTAGAAATCCTATAGGGAGAATATGAGACAAAATATGAGAGGAGTACCCATTTAATGGGTTTCCCTCATTGTATTAGATAATCATAATTTAAATGAAATAAATATATAAAATATTTTAATAATAAATTAAATGAAGTAAATCACCAAACAACTATGTCATAAATTGAAAAACGATATCCCATTGGACCGATCACATTTAAATGAGTAAATAAAAGAAATATAAATAGAAATAAAAATCTATACTACTAACTCTAAGCCAACACACATAGCCCGCATCTATGCCACTATTGAGCTGCTCTAGCAAAATTATAAAAATCCACATAAATGACACAAATAAATTAAAAATCCCTAGGCCCTAACATTATCCTTCATGCATGTGTGATAAACATAAAAAAATATATATAAGGTCTACATGTACACTAAGGAAAAAGAATGGGGGTGAGAAATAAATATCAGTAGGCCATCACCAATAGTGAAACTATAATCTTCTTTCACATGTGCATGATAATGAAATATACTAATTCTATCAAAGACACATAAAGAATAATGTATGTAAATTGAACATATAGTCAGTCCATGGGCCTATAAATTGGATCATGAAAATATCAAATAAATAAGGTATTTATTTGGATGGCATACAACTCTTGTCATTTAGAATTATGTAAATCAAAGGGGTTCATAGTCTTGTTAAAAAAGTACACTATTTGGTGTTCACTAGAATATCTATGAACCATATATCACAAGGATCCAATATTAACAAATATGGGAAAGTATTCCAAGATTTTTTTTTTGGGATTTTGAATGTCATGTATGAAAATACAAATCAATGGTGTTGAGAACTATTCCCAATATCCTATACCAAGAGTGTGTTCATCTTCATGTCGAATTATTCTCGTAAATCTTTTAGGAAATCCAAGTCCAATGTCTTTTAGTATATTATGAATGGATCCTTGTATAAACATACAATATAAATGGTGATGAGAAACATGTATAATAATCCTAGATAAACGATTATGATACCCCTAAAAAAATAAAATAAGTAATGGGTGGGGTTATTTGCATAAATTTATTGTAAATGATAAAGATAACCATGTCCAACATCTTTTACCAAGTGGGAATTGAGTTTCACGATGAAAAATTTATTAATAATTGATTAGGATCACCATGTCAAACAACCAATCATGTATGGATCATCCACTAAGTCCTAGAATATACATTTGGGCATCCTAATAAATAATATCCAGTCAAAATAGAATATAATTTGGATCCTAGTAAGTACCTAAGGGAATCATTTTTATATGTTTCATCACATAAGTCTCATCAACCTTATTCCATGAAGAAATGATTTAAATCATAGCTAAATCAAGAGTATAGATGTGAAACCATAATTATAGTGTGAGGGTGAAAAAACACATAACCTAGCACTACATTGACTGCCCTATTGGCTAACAAGTTTTATTAGGGTTCTGTGGTGACACCTGCTACCATCACTACGTAAACCCCCAATGCACTACCTCAAGGAAAGTCCAGGGCTGAGGCATGAACTAGATCCCTAAGGCTAATACTCTAGAGGGTAATTATAAAAGTGATATTTAAGGTCCATACATAAGAAATTTAAACCCACTTGGAATCCACTATGCCAGGATGTTATAAAAGGAGTCCCTTTAGGGATCCTCAGAAATAGTAAGAAAAATGAGGCATCTGACATGAGTAATTTCATAAAGAGTAGGTAAGTAGATGCATCTTACACAGGGTCCTATAGATTTTAACTAATGAAAAGGAACACTTTAGGGAATCCTTAGGCATACACTTGTCTCAAATAATCACAACTAGAACATTCACCTATAACCAATGTTTTTTATTATCAGTATAACCCCAATAATCATGGGAATAGGATATACTAATGGTTTTGAGAACCGTGTAGAGTTTAGAAATCTTTATAGCACTATGATATACCCTCAGTTTGAATGTTATATACCCATAGTTTCAATACTGTGTTTATAGGTGTATTCCACTTTTCCATTAACCCTATACCCAGAGTTTCGAAAATGTGGGTATCGGTTTTAAAAAATCACCAGCTGTGGGTTTTGATCCCAGGACTACCTATATGAAATTTCCATACCTAACCACCTCACCCAATTGGCATATATGTATATAAATATATATTTAAAGATATATATTTATCTAAAATGTGACTAAATGTAGAAAACTGTGGCAATAGGTTTTCCTACAAAATATTTCTGTCCTGTGGAAATATTTTTTCCCACATTAATGTAGGAAAAGGTATACCTATAGTTTTCTATTAAACATGGCTATAAGGATTCAAAAAAACATTGTACCCCTATTTTTTTTCCAAAATTGTGGTTATATGTCTTGAAAAAAACATCATACCCACATTTATTCAATAACCACGTGTTTAGGTGGAAATCTACAACCTATACCCCATGTTTGACAAAACAGTGAGTATAGGTTCCCATCTAATACCTATACCCATGGTTTTGAGAGAACTGTGGGAATATAGGTGACCTATACCCACGATTGTTTTATAAAACCATGGGTATACGATCATTTTATAGTAGAGAATGAACAACGACTCATTCCTAAATAGGTACACCTCTAAAGGTATGTATTCTCAAAGGAAAAGATTCATAAACATCGTTTTAGAGAGATGGATCTTGTCCAAAATCATATCCAGACCACATTATATATTTTCCTATATTCCCAACCAAAACTATTTCATCATGTAACATGTAAACCCCGCTAACTAGGCATCATCCTAATATACACCAAATGTGAACCTTTTTAAAGCAATGCTATGTTCACTAACCGAATCATATGACCTTGTGGTGTGTCTCATCCTATGTATCACTATTAAAATAAAAATAAACCATTTACTAGAGGATGGACCTTTACACCATATAAATATAACCAGAAAACACCTATTCTGATTCTTTAGAACCCCCCAATGGTTCTTTAATGAAAATCTATGTGGAAAATTTAGAAAAATGGAGTCATCTTAAGTCAAATTATGTCTTTGGGGTGTAAAAACATGAAAAATAAAATAAAGGGTAATTTTAAAGAATCAAAAAATGTGTATTCTTGAGTAAAAGGTTTGTACTCCCAAATCCCTAAAATGTTTTGTACATTATGAAGACATAGAATCTAAAACTAAATTACACTATTTATGAAAAAGGAATATGGTTTGTACACTACAAGAAGTACCAGTAGATGTACCACGCATGGAATGGCCATATGATTTATTCTAGCCATGTAATTCAACATGTAGTGTATACCAAATAGGGTATAAAAATGTATACATCACATACATTACCCCAAAATTTGTTTCTATCCATGTGCTTTTCTAGATGGTCGAGTAAGACAACATGACATATACCTAGGGTATATAATGTGTAGTTCCAAAATCTCCATCTACCTGTGTACTCGGCTTCATACCCAACTACTATTAGTCAATGGGTGATTCAAATAAAAGTTGTGTACATAAAAAATAAATCATCCCAGAAAAATAATAACATAGGGAATGTGTTCCTTAACAACATGGCTTATGATTCATATTTTCATATGGGAAAACGCTGAAATCGACCCGAAACCCCATGTTTCTCCCATAATACGTATAGATCCACCCTGAATAAATCCATAGAAACAATAAATGAGGATTCACACTATAATTTATTAAATATATGTGGATTTATGAAAAAATTTCCTTCCATTTGGAAGAGTCCACCAAAGCATTACCCTTGTCTGTTTTGACCTCTGCCAAACAATGATCTAGATCCTCTCAATCTCTATGGTGGAACCTATCTTATTCCATCTTTCATAAAATCTCTCCCATATCAAATTTAACTATTGATGACTACTACGTGAATCCCATATGGGAATAAAAAGGGTCTTGGGGGAGGAGATAAATGAAAATATGACAAAAAAATTGAAAGAAAATGAAGCAAAAGAAGGTGATCTGGGCCAGGCCCTATCACGTGACATGATTTTATACCTCAATCAATAAAACCCATAATTAAATAATCAATAGTGAAGAAACAATTTCAATAAAAAACTCCATTCAATGTATATCACTAAAAAAATTGTGAAAATAAATTAATATTTACATAAATAAATATTAAATATTAATTATTCCATGAAAATTAGAAAAATTTGAATTTCCACTAAACATTTTCCATATGGTAAACACCCTATATCAAGACCAAAATAGTGATTTGATCAAATTATTTGTGATCCTTTTCTATGGGAAGAAGAGAATTTTACCCTCATAAGCTTTAGAAATAAAAAATGTAAATTTCTTTTGAATTTCAATGTCTGGAAATTATGGGTCTTTAAGTAAACAACTATCATTATATAGAAATATAAATTACAAAAAATAAATTCCCACACCTCCACCGTTGAAATATTATTATAAATATATTACCACATAAGATAAATTAATATTTTTTATTAGATAATTAATAGTTAATAATTAATAATTAAATTATATTAAATTATAAATAATTAGTAACATATAATTTGAAATTTTTAATTGATAATTAAAAATTAAAAATTAATATTTAATAGTTTCATTTAATTAAAACTATGAATAAAACAAATTAAATAACAATAAATAATTATAATTAATAATTAATTATTAATTTTCCAGAGATATTAATTAATATATAATAATTAACAATTGGTAACAAATATATTAAACTTTATTTATATTTTATTTTTTATTCATAATCAATATTTAGTAATTAGTAATTTATAATAATAAAATTTAGGTAAAATAAAAAATACATATATATGTTTTTATATGCTATTAAATACTTATGTGTGTGTACACATTTTAATAATGGATATAAAGAGGTTAAATTATAATATCAAATTCAATAGTTAATAAAATATTAATTTTATTTAATTCATATATTTTAATATAAATTTTACATGTAAGTATATATATATATATATTAATGTATAGCCAATTTAAAAATTATAGTTTCAGATGAAAAAAATTAAATTTCAATAGAATCATAATGATACAAATTTAGGATAGGGTAATAAAACCGAAAATTATCTAGAAAATAACGTATTACCTTATTATACAGAGATGAAATTCCATCAATTGTTTTATGATTATGATAACTTAACATAAAAAACAATTTTATAGTAATTACATGAATATTTTGACCGAAAAATACACATATTAAAAGTATTATATATATCATATGTTGTAGTGTTTGTTGCGATATTTGATTTGATTTTTTATAGAGCTCAAACTGAATCTCAAATCGAAATTTATAGTCATTTTAAATTCACTTTCTATTTGAAATTTTTTTTAGGATCTTAAATAATTAATGAAATTTTATTACCTAATTTTTATTTAATATTAATTACTCAACATCGTGTTTAACATTTTTAGTAAATATTAAATAATTATTATTTCATAATTAATAATTAATACTTTATAAATGGTAATTCATAATTAATTAATTTTTTAATTGTAAATTATGATTAATAATAAATAAATTTTTAATTTAACACAATTTAAATTATTTTTTACAAAAAAACTAAAAATATATAATTATTTAAAATTACAATTTTAGGGTAGGTTTTCCAAAAAATTCTCTTAATTCATTGTTTTTTCCAATACTATAGTTAAAATTATAAGTAGTAATTTTTAGGTAATAAATGTATGACCATGATTGAGATGTTACCAAAAATATTCTCCAATCTATTTGAAAATATTAAATTATATCTATAAATACCATTTTCTACAAAAATTACTACTCATTCAAACCTTTTTTCATGAAGAGGTCCAAAATTTAGACTTATGTTAATTTATTGTAATTTTTGAGCATTATAATAATAATTATTCTTGTATTTTATATTTTTTACTAGGATTAGTTTTTAAATAACATAACTATTATTTTCACAATTCATCAAACAATTCAATTTATGATAAAATATTTAATTTTTTGATATTTCATTTAATTTACATCATTTCTTTTTATACAAATATTCTTCTATGTTGTTGTTTATTTCCTGAAAAAAATCTCATTGAATTTAATAATTTTAGAATAAATATATTTTGACATTACATGAATGTTTGTTCCCAATATTATTATGTAATTAATTTTTAATTATTATTTAAAAATAATTTTTATATATTGGGATTAATTTATTATTATAAAACTTTATTGAAATATTTAAGTAATATTATAAATTTTCATTTTGTTTTTGGATATTTAAAAATAAAGTTTTATTCTAGATATACTAACTAAGTTATTTTGTATTTTTCTTTTGATTAATGACTTGTCTCATGGGCCAATTATAATTAATTTTAGTAACATTTTTGTTTTTGTGTGGTTTTCATGATTTATATTGATTCTTGTTAACATGAATATCTTTTTTATATATTAGAACATGTGTTTTATTTCAGAATAAATGAATTTTAATTCTTATTATTTTTTATAATGATTAAAAAATTATATTTAGATATATATTATTCTTATTTCATTGTAGTTTTATATTGTCTTGTATTCATTTTTTTTGATTTTGATGATTCCTGTTAATGTGTAGGACTATTTGGAATCATTTTTAAATATATTCTGTTTTGGAAGGTTGAAGTTACATTTATTTATTATTTTCAATGACTCAAATAAATTTATATATTGAATTCTAATATTTATTATTTCAAGGATGTTTTATTTATGTAACTATTATGTGATCTAGTGATAGACACCAATAGAAGAGTGATTTATGATATGGTGCTCTTCAAAAAATTTCATTTCTTAAACCATATTGATCATCACCAATGAACTCATCCTTGAACAATTTATTCTTTTTTCCTTGGAAAATACCACCCCCAATTTGTTAAGCAGACAATTAATGGAAGGTGGTGGTGTGTGGCCAAACCCACGAACTATGAGAAGCTGTTTGAGGTGGTATAGTGTTTGAGTTTCATATAAAAGAGAGAGAACTCGTCATATTTGCATCAATAACTTTAGAATTTTGTTCTCCCAATTTCATTTGAGTGGTATTATGTGAGGATCATTTCCCCATTATTCATGATTTAAAATTATGACCACATTCTTCTTGTAATTGTGACAAATAATATACCTTAATTTTTTAATAGTGATATCCCCATATTTTCCCATGGTTTATACCCTTATTTATATTTCCGTATTTTTCAAATTATATATGGTTTCCACTAATCCACATTTAATCTCTTTATTTTAATCTTGAAATTATCATCATATTAAAGGGACTATAATTTTTTGTCACAACAAGTAGTTATAGAATAAGTTTTTTGCACAATGTTATTCAGATTTCTTGGATAATAATAATTCTATCTATATTTTTTTCAGGATATGTGATTACAACTTCAGTTGAAATTTTACATCATTGATAATTTATTTTGATTATTAAATACACTATTTATATAAAAGAATCTTTTTGACATATGAAGTTTAATTATTGATGTGAGATATGAGATAAAAACACTTTAGAGGAATAATTTTTGTTATTGAAAATGAAGATTCAAGCTATGATGTGGAAGGACAATTTCCAACCAATGATTGGAAAATGTCTGATGGGTGATGAATATAAGAAATGGGATGACAAGGATGAGAATTTTATTTCCAACCTCCATTTGGATTTGGTATATAAGTTCTTTTAAAATATTGCAGAGATAATGACAATGAATGAAATTTGGGATAATATGATGATGTTGTAAGAGGAAAAGTCATTACACAATAAATGTTTTCCACAGATAAAATTATAAAGTCTTCAAATGGTATAACCATCATTAGTGATCAATGGAGAAAACACCAAAATACCCTTTTTTCTAATCTTACTATGTTGGGTGACAACATACAGGATCCTAAACATGTGGAGATTATATTACAAAGTCTTATAGATTCTTATGATCAAATCATCATCAACATTACCAGAAATATCATTATAGATATGTGTCCAATATTGTTAAAAATACGGTTCTTGAAGGATAATGTCTGCCTAAGAACAAGGAGGAGAAAAAAACATATTTTCACTAACCAGATGCTCTATTAATGGATAATGGAATAATTATGAAGCACAGTTCTAGTGGGACCCAAAATCAATTTAGGTATAACTAAATGATTAAGTGGAATATTGTCACATGTTACAATTGTGGAAAGAAGTGAGACGTTATGATGGATTAATGGAAAAATATGTGTAGTGGAAAAACCTCAATGAAATATAATGAATAGTTATGAAAATAGGAATATTAGTCATTAATGTTGTTATAACTACTAGATATTGACAATGTTTTAATGGTTATTTGATAATAAACCAGATAGAAACATTCTAAAGGAGTCATAAAGGGAATTGGTTTGACCAATATTAATATATCCTGAAAGAAATTTTATTCACGGGGAACTATAAAATATTGATGATCATTGGGGTGGGTACCATCAAACTAAAGATGAATGAAAATAATGTTAGAATAATCCAAGGAGTGTAAAATATAATGTTCTAAAAGAAGAACATATTTCATCTTGGAAAATTTGATGACATCAAGTGTAAGGGACACACTGAGAATGGAGTAATGAAATTTGAAATGGGAGTTATTATAGTGATGAAGTCATTAAATTCCCCAATAAACGATATCATCTTATGGTTGAAGCATACATGGAGGTAGTGGTATTTGTCGCATCAAATACCTTGACAAATTTTTTTATAGCATCATGGAATCAAAAGAATTTCCATATGTCTAAATGAGGCTATATATTTTATACTTTTCAAAACTTACATCCTGGGATTACAAAGGTATCTTTACTATTATATTGGAATTTTAATTTGATAATGTACAACATGTTTTTGTTTGATACATCAATAGAGAAGAGAATAGAGATCTTAGATTTGATCCATTATGACTTTTGAGAATGACTAGTTATATCCATAGAAGTATAAAAGTACTTTTTATCATTCATTTTTTATTATTATAGTATTTTTCATGTATACACATTTATGAATAAGGTAGATGTTTTTCTATTATTAAATAAACTAAAAAATCAGAATGTGGAAGAAAGTGGAATGAAGATAATTTTTTTAAAAAAATAATAATTGTGGAAAATATATAAGAAATTATTTTGACACATTTTATCAATAAGAAGACACAAATAAAAAATTCATAGTGTAATAATCTCAAAAATAGAATGTAGAGGAAACGAGGATGAATAGAACCTTATTAGAGAAAGTAAGGTCAACATTGAAGATTTTAGGAGTTTCCAATATGTTTTGGTTAGAAGTAGTGGTTTTTTCCTACTATGTGACTGATCATTATCTTTTAATGGGGAATGAACAAAAAAACCAATGTGGATGTGGAATTCTAAAACTACATAATTTTTTTGGTTATAGGTGTTTAAAATCATGTATGAATTTGTGTTAATGAAATGGTATGATCAAAGTTTTAATTGAGATAAAAAAATGAATCTTATTAGGATACAATTTTGGAGTGAAGGGGTATCATTTGTGGGACCCCACTACCCACAACATTATCCTAAGTGTATATTTTATTATTATAAATGATATGGTGAAAATGGTCGTTGATGGAAACAATGAAAAAAATACAAAAAATACTAAAACATTTGATGAATCAATGGAAGAACATGTTTTATTTAATTCATCACTAGTGAATGATGAAAATGTACCAATTTAGTCTAAACCATTATGGTCAACATGTGATAATGGTTCACCAATGTAGAACTAATACAATTCCCTTGAGAGAAATATTCTATATTTCTTATTAAGTATATAGAGACATTGTTTTTGTGGAGGTGACTCAATGTCCATATATATCATCATATATGTTCATGATCTCAGGTGAACATGTATCCCTAAAAAAGAAAAAGAAAATGGATCTTATTTTATAACCTCATTTGGGTAAATATATCAACCAAAAAAAGGTCATTAGGATTATGTGGGATATAAAGGAAAATTTTGAAAGGTATCATGTGAGACTAGTGAAAAATTGATATACTCAGAAGGAAGGAATTGATATTAATGAAATATTTTCACCTATTTTTATAAAGATAACTATCTAGGTAGTTATTGAAATGTGTGATATATGAAGATTATATTAATAAAATAAAGATGTAATGAAAATATTTCCCCATGGTGATCTTGATGAAAAAATATTTATAGTATAACTTGAAGGTTCTACAGAAGAAGGAAAATAGAACATAGTTTTCCCATTTCAAAAAAAAAATAGTATAGTCTCCAACTAGTTCCATGAAAATTTTAAAATATATGTGACCCTAAAATCATGATTTCTGGATACAACAAACCTGATTAATATCTTTCTGTACATATCTTGGGTTCAAATTTTTATTAATTTATCGTTCTTATGTTTTATATAAATGTAATGAATATTTTGGGTCAATGGAATGATAAAATTCAGTATATTAAGGAAAAATTCTCTAGGGTGTTTTATATGAAATAATTTAGACTTTAAAAAAATTAATATATTGGATTTAAGATTTACGGAGAAAGAAATAATTAGAATATTTGCATATAATAAAATAATTACATTATAAAAATCATGAATAAATTAAACAAGTATGACTATAAGAAAATAACAACCCCTATTCCTATTCATTTAAATTTATAATATATTATGAGTATTAGAGATGAAGTAGAGAGGAAAAATAAGTTTCAAGTACCACATGCATCCATTGTGGGCAGTATGATGTTCATTATGGTTTGAACTGTACCAAACATCATGAATGTAGTGGGAACAATCAGCTGATAAACAGAGAATTAAATATTTTATTTTTGAAAAATAGTGTATAGGATCCTAATTTAATAATGGATACCTCAAATGTTGTATTATAATTTCTAGAAAAAAAATCACAAAAGAGGATTTGTTGATTTATATCTTACCATAGATTATTAATAGGTGAAATCCACTACTATCTATATGTTTAGTCTTTTAGAAGAAGATATTGTCTAAATTTTTTTGTTATTGTTATTTATATATTTATCTATAACTTGGGTGGAGTACATATAAAATATTTATGATTTTAATGAAATGATATAGATGAATATAATTTGTGAGGATCCTTTTTCCAAAATGAAGTGTATTCAATTTTTTTTATGGTGAGAAAATCCATAATATCATTCTAGAATGGATAAAAATGGGGTTAAATGTCAAATTGTTAAATATAAAATTTAGGAATCATGTTCGTATGTGTATAAAATTCACCCTAATGAAAATTTTTCATATGTCCCGATGAACTCTATTGACTCAAATTATTTCGAATAGTACAGATCTTTAAGTGGAATTTCATATATATGGGAAACATGTTGGGAAGATATAACTTTTCCATGGAGATGGGATTTGTTCCTAATAAAAAATTCTAGTGGGATATATTATTTCAATTTATTCCATTTATGGAACCTATATTTATCAATGTGGCTAGGCGGTAGAAGCTAGTGGTGGGTATAAAACAACCCTATTTGTTATTTCACACTTAAACACGATTTATTACATAAAATGATCACTTTATACAAGATAGATGAACGAGAGGTCTAGTGTCTTTGGGGCTTATGAACATACAAAACAACATATAACATAAAAAAATCTTTCTTGAATTTTTTTATAAGACCACAATATATGAAATGGAATTTAGAAGCATAATATAAAAGAACTACTTGAATGTAAATGAGAAGAGAGATATTTAATACTGAATTTCATCATGGAAATAGGTGTACATTGGAGGCATTGATGAGAGAGAAAGATTTCTATCATCATTCCATCATAATGAGGAAAGTATAGGGAATGTTCAAAATTATTCCGAAACATTTTTAATTGAAAGGAAAATGATATAGAAACATAAAGAAACAAGGAAGAAAATGAGAGGGAGAAATTCCTTTCTTGGAAGTTTGATCCCAAAGGCTTGGGAGGGGCTTGAGACAGGCTTCATGGGATATTGGGGCACCTTGAGAGGATTATAGAGGGAGTAGGGAAGCGGTTTTTCATGATCCAAAGGTTTTTAATGAATAGGAATGTGATATTTAGTTAGATAATATATTAAATGAGAGGGAATTCATTATTATTTAAGTTTTGGACCCCACACATTAAACTAATCAATACCACAATCCAACCAATAGTCTTTCCCATTATTTTGGAAAAGGGGAGTGGAAAAACTTTTTTTATAATTCCAATGTCCTAAAATATTAAAATATTAGGCTTTATTATGTGTATGTGTGTCACACTCTCATGGACATCATTATAAAATGCTAAAATGTTATTTAAGTCTTAGAGTGTCCACTAAGTCACCATAAAATTAATCAAAAATCAAAAATCTTAATTTTTAATAAAAAAAATATTGACTGGCCATACCTTTGTATTTTATTATATAACTATTAGGTCATTATGATGTCATAGAACACATTATATATTTAAATGGTGTTTAATTTTTACCCTAAAATTCGGTTGTCATAGAAAATTATAAAAAATTCATCTTTGGATAATTTTGATGTCTTGATTATAATAATATGCATTTTATCTAAATAATTTTTTAAAAGACCTAGCCGTAAGACATTACCTAATCTTGAAATAAATGAATTATTCACATTGAGTATCTTTTCAGGTATAGAGTTTTAGATAATTAGCCCATAACTATTATTTTTCATCATAAAAATTACATGTAGACACTACTACTCAGTATCCATTTTTTCCATAAAATAAAAACTTCTAAAGAGAAACATGACAAGTTCCATGTTTAGACAACATGAATTTTTTTTGATCTAATCCTTGACACTATTCAACATGACATCCTGTGGAAAAAATTTAAAAAAAATGGAATGAGCATAAAATTCTCAGTAAAGGTTATAAAACATGGAAAGGAAACATTAACACATCAATAAATACAAATCAATTTAACCATACTTTTCATTCATAACATACCTCATGAAATCATGAATATTTATGAATAAGACAATGAAATCCTAAATCAAAATGGTTAATTGTGGCATCCGTATCATATTACATTGTAGATATCACAGCTATGAAGAGGGTTACAGTAGAATACCCGTCATAGTATATTCTCTAAATCTCTTAGGAGAAACATTAATGCTTACATCCGTCACATTACACAATGCTTTGGAGAGCTATCTCGGGCTCCCTCGCCCTAGGATTATCACAGAACCACTAGTATACATAAACAATGACCAATAACCATAACATATTCATATCACATAAAACAAGAATAACGGAAAGGTAAAATTTCAACATTGTAATCACAATATATCTTTCCAAGATATTGATATAATTAATTCTTTATCAAACAATTTTCAGAAACCATTAAAACATTTAATAAAGAGATTTTTGGGATCAAGGTGTCCCATAACACATTGAAACTTTTAATGGAATTTACATTTTAATACCTTAATTTACATATTAATAATTCCTAAAAACCATATTTAAAACTATGAAATTAATTAGAATGATTTAGAAGAATAAAATTTTAAAACAGTTAAAATGATATTTTAGATAATCAGTTTTTAAAAAAATGGGAGACACTTGAATAAAACTAATTGAGGAATAAAATTTAATCATAAAATTATAATATCATGAGAATAATGGGATTCATGATATAATATTTCAATGGATTGTATTAACACTATATAAAAGTGAATTGGTGTATAACAACAATGAAGTCTCAATGGAATGTAAATTGAGATGAAATCCCTTAAAAAATAGTATCCTTATATTAAAGATAAATCAATTACATAATAACAAGTGACAAATATAAATACAATAATTATGATTGGATATTCAGTGTAAATCAATCATAGATATTTCACACATATTTTTGTAAAAACAACTCCAAAGACTTGGATGTTTAACTAAATGAATGAAAATTGATTTAACATTACTTTTATTAAGTTCATATCGAAGACTTAAGAATTTATCAATGGAGTGACTATATGTATCAAACGTATATTCACAAAAATGAGATTAAAAATTAAAACATAAATAAATAAATATTTATTCTACACATAATCATTGAATGATATAATTAAGAACTAGAAGATTAGCCCAAGGAAAGGAAATCTGGTTAAACAGTTCCCTTATCGATTGGGTAACTTACGAAACATACACCACATGAAAGAAGGACTATACAATGAAGATGTAAATACAAATAAATTAAATTATATTATTCAGTGTATACAATCATTGGAAGTACATACACCACTCCAAAGGAAATAGTGGAAAATATAGCATGAATCTCACGAGAATAAAAAGTTATATGAAAAACCATTACCTCGTTATAATCAATCGAGTCATATAAACCATAGTTAATAACCACCAAATTAATCACAGAATACCATAAATATAATTAGGATAATGATAATATATTTAAAATGGATAAATACAATACAACACATGTAATAAATAAGTGGCAAACAATGGAAATCTCACAGAATTAAAAGTGAGATAAGAAACCCCATACCTAGTGTATGACTTGACTCGATCAGGCTTTAATATCCAGAATAATAAACTAAAGTTAATTTATTATTTCTTAAGAAAGTTTTTCAGGTTTATTATTCATTTTATTTCAATTATTAACTATTTATTACAATTAGTTTATTATTTGAGTTCATATCGGACATTTTTTAGATGTTTGGAACTTGAGTAAAAAATAAACATGTTATAATTATAAATTGCCAAGGTTGTCAAAATTCCGTTATTTCTAGAATGATATTCATGATTTATATATCATATATATAATATATAAATAGTATATGCATGTATTTATACTATTACATAACATTTAAAGATATGAAATGAAATGCATAGTTCATGGAGACCATAAGTCGTATGTACTCATGAACACTACTTTCATTTCTATTTCAAATTTAATGGAATAAAAACTTATTGAAAAATAGGTATATTATAATTCTAGTATAATATCATCTGATATATTTGTTACATAATTTCATTAACTCCATCCTTTATATGTTCCATGTATGTCCTGAACGAATCAAATCACCTTGAGGGGGTGGTAGTCCGCACTTCCTCAAATAAAATAATCATATTTACACATATTGGAGAGAATAAAGGTATGTTTGTAAATAAAAATTACAGAATAATAGAGATAAAATTAAAATAATATATATCTTATATAAATAATTTTCCAACATAATGGCCACCATGATATGTTGTAGGAGATGATTGAACAATCATCATTTTGTGAGGCAATAGTTCACCGTCAATAGAAATAATATTATCTTTACCTATTAGATGGTTGTGTGTGTATGTGTAGATAAAATAATTCTAAAAAACAACATAGAATATTTAGGATACTAGTTTTTCTACAAAATAAAATAATAAAAAGAGTTTATGGGGTTGTATAAGTAAAATAAAATAAAAAGAACTTAAGAGGAGATGTTACCTTTAAATCGGGTATCTCCCTTCGGGTTGAACCAAATGGTATACATAAATCACCTTCTTCCTATGAGAGGGATTCTAGGAGGAGTATAAGGATGTAGGGATCTTAATTGGGAAAAGGTTGGATGAGCCTTGGGGCTTGATAAGTGTGAGGAATGTGTTAGAAGTGAGGGATTTTTATAAGGGGAGGAGGGTCTCTATAAGAATGTTTAAAAATATTATTTTATTATAAAATGACTTTCATTTTATAAACATCCAAAACCGATTAAAGTAGAAGATAATATGCCTCATGTTTTAGATAAAGTAATCCAATAATAATTTTATAGGTTTTTGGATATTTTTTTAATATTTATAATCTTATTTATTGAAATCATTCATTAATGAGGTAAACACAACATCATTATTGTGTCATAAATAAATTTTTTATTTGATGCATACAAATTATAAAAAAATATCATGAACTAGGAAATATTTTTATCTTTAAAATTAATATTTATAGTTGGAGTCTTAATTTATATAACCATATGTAAAAATTGATTTACTAAAAGATATATGTTTATGTCATTTTTGTCTTTACAATAAATTAATTTATATAATGTGTCATTATCACTCCCAAGTGGCTATATAGGGACCCAAAATCGACCCAAGTATGTCGATGGTTGGAAATATCACAACCAATAGGATTATGACACATGTTAGGGTAATTTAATGTTATAATAATAATATTTTGTTACACTTATTTACCATATTTATCTTTTAACCATGGTAAATAAATTTTTTACTGAAATAAATATAAATAATGTCTAAAAATAAAAGTTACCAATTTAAAAAATTTGGGAATTCTGATTCTAAATATGGAATCCATTTTTCCAAATTCAAAACATAGAAGTGTCATATATTAATTTAAAATTAATCTCCGCAGTCAAAACAAAAAGCATTTTTTTAAGAAATAATAACTATCAAAAGATTGACACTTATTTATGTACAATTTAAAAATAAAATTACTTCCAATGACCATAATTGGATTAAAATATAAAAAAATTATATAATTACACTTTAAACCCAATTAATCATATAATCTAACCTTATAAATATGTTATATTGAAATCCAACTCTGAATTTAAAATACAGTATTTTTCACAATTCATTAAATAATGAATTTTATCATAAAAATACCAAAACAATACCCAAAGTAAATTTTTATGTACCTATTCTAAATAAGAATTGTATTTTCTCAAATAGGACATAAAATAGTGAAAAAAATAGATTTAATTAGTGTTTTCCATCAGAAGGCGGTAAATCGACATTTTAATGAATATTAGAGTATTTAGGCTTAAAATTAGATTCATTCACATTTTAAGCCTGTATCTTTTATTGGATAAATGTAAAAACATTTAACAAAAATACAAAATCATATTTTAGTTAGTTATATTAATTTCCTCCAATACAACGACTATGTGTTAACTACCATTTAAAATAATAATAATAATATAT
The DNA here is from genome assembly GCA_963277665.1 of Viscum album. Classification (NCBI taxonomy): domain Eukaryota; kingdom Viridiplantae; phylum Streptophyta; class Magnoliopsida; order Santalales; family Viscaceae; genus Viscum; species Viscum album. The sequence goes on from OY728127.1 coordinate 598,410,833, forward strand.
TATTTTTCAAAACAACTCAACATTGTGTGAAAAGTACAATTTCAAAGAATCACATTGTTGTGTATCAGGTACGCCATAGAACATAGCATCCCGTTTAAAGTAAAATTAATATTTAATTCAAAAATATTAATAAATATGAAAATTTCATATTATTTATTTACCTGGATTGTTACATCCTTCCCCCTTTAGGGAATTACATCCTCACAATTCCAAAATTGGGCTTTTAAACTTCATTGAATGTAACACATCAGAAAAATCCTCAATAAAAATATCACATTAAAATTAAGAAATATAAGTAAAAAGGTCAACCAAGACAAAAAATACAAGGATTCCATGAAAAAATGGATATGGAAGAGAAACTAACTCTCATTGATTAATAGAGAGTGATAGAGAACAAGATTATAGAATGTTAACCACCACAATACCATAAATTTGTGGTTGGGTAAAAGTATGTTGATAAAAGAGAGCATATAATATTTTTTCATCCAGATCCTCTTCATATATTTGAAGAATTTTATTAATAACTAGACTATGATTTTAAGGAGATATACTTACTTGTTATAGAGTGTCATCCTTTAATGAAATTCTACCACAAACTCAACTTTTCTCCAAATAGTAAGTACTCAAGATGACTTCGTCACACCTGAAGTGAAAGAATCAACTTCTAGAGTATCAAATAATGTACAAAGGATGAACTATATATTTACCCAATCATTATACATCATCCAAAACCAAAATTGTTTAGCATAAGATCAGATGATCCCCAAAAGGATAATCCCTTATAAAAAGACATAATACTCTTAATCCCCAAAATACAACAAAAATAACCGAAAGTTCATGAAAGACCATTCAATAAACAAATGTCCTTAAAATTATTCAAAATAATCCAATCTAATATTGAAACCCAAAACAAAGAAGGATTTAATCACATAGTCTTCCATAGTAAATCTTAACAATTATCTCCAAAAATATCGACTACTCTTAGAGTCTTATACTGATGTGTAATTAACCTAAACACATATTCTCCAGGATAGATTAATCATTTACATAAATAACCCAAATCACCATATATCCACAATAAATACATAGATTTATCCAAAATAATATTTCAACCAATACTACACAAATTAAATCCGATAGTATTTTATTTTCTATAATCATATAGTGTTCCCAAAAGAGAGAATGTCTTATAAAATAACATTTATTACATAATCACTAAATCATTTTCAAATAATAAGGATGTCCATTTGATAAAACATAAGATCCTAAATAAACTTATTCTTGATCTATAAAATCATTTAACACAAAGAATAAGTCATACTAATCAGGGACTTCACAAAGGAAAGTGGTAGGCGATGCGCCCTTGTCACACTTCGGTTGTGGGTTCGATTCCTATGGCCTTGCAGGATGTGACGGTTCATCACCCATATTAAGGGTTTTCCTTTTTATAAAACTCAATAATATACCTAACATGTTTTAACCTAAAAGTTTTTCTTAAACCATTCATTTTAATACCAAAACATTAAGACCTCTACATCTTTTATATTGTAATTTTTTTCACATCCATATGACAAAATAAAACTATTCCCCATAGAAATAACATAATACCACAATCATGGTATCCATATGGTTTCATCTTCATCTTGTTCACATAGGTAGAAGCTCCATGAATTGAAATAATAATTTATATATCCATCAAAACATTTTCTTCCTTCATCCAAATACACCTTGTACAACTTGGGTCATATAGTTAATCGTAGAAAAACAAATTCTCAAAATAATCACGCATGACATATAATTTCAAAACATTTGATAAAACATGATTTTTATAAAACAGTCGGAATGATTTTGAGTTGAAACATTCAATAAATTTTCCTTCTAAAGTACCATAAGCATGTGCTGAGAGACTATATAATAAATTCAAATATAAATAGGTTGATAAAGGGTCTACTTCTTTAAAGCCCTTTTTAAAATCATAAAATATTTCCAAATCCTATGATAAGGTAAAATATTTAAATATTCCTTGATAATATTTACCTTTCATGAGAATATGAGAATATTGTGAAAATATGATTTGATTAAATTCAACCCAAGATTCCTGATGTTATCATGGTATAGTGGAGGTGTTTGATATCTCAAACAACAGCTTGAAAGTGAGTTGTATTATAGAAAAATTTTCACAATAACTTGAACCTGACTTTGCAATAATTATTGCAATCATGTCATCAGGAAGAGATAGAAATGTTGTTTGAGATCTTCCTCCATCCATTAGTAACGAAATATCCTTGATCTAAAAAATTTAAAAAACAAGGATTTAACTAAAATAATAAACTTAGGGACTATCCATGTGTTTAACTAAAACTCATAATCCCTAATGTTTTCTAAACCGAACTCTTATACCAACTATAAGGACCCATCCTTAAAACATTACATAATCATTATTTAAATGAATAATTCAAATTTTATCTTTTCAGGTTTATAGTTTTAGTGACTTCAGATAGAACTATTACATATCCACTTGAAAATTACATGTATACACTACTAATTAGTTTCTATTTATTTCATAAAAAACTCTTAAAAAGCAACATGTCTAGTTCCAGGTTTTAGACAACATGACATTTCTTTGATACCATCCTTGACACAATTCATCTTTAAGTCCATTAGAAAACATTCTAAAAACTTGGGATGAGAATAAAAATCCCAGTAAGGGTTATAAAATAAATAAAATAAACATTAACCCATCAATAAATAAAAATCAATGAAACCATACTTTTCAATAATAACATACCTCATGAAATCATAAGAATTATGAATAAGACACAGAAACCATAAATCATTAAGGTAACTTGTGGAATCCATTTCATACACACATTGTAGTTATCAAAGATATGTAGGGGGTTACGTTGTAATACCCATCAATGTATATTCCCTAAATATCATATGAGAAACATTAACGTTTACCTCTGTCACGTTACCCAAGGAATTGGAGTGCTATCTCTGTCTCACCTGCCCCAGGATTATCACAGAACCACTTGTATACGTAAACAATGCCAAATAACCATAACATATTCATAACACATAAAACAAGAATAGAGGAGAGATAAAACATTAAAATTGAAATCACAATATATCTTTTCCAGATATTGACACAATCAATGCTTTATCAAACTATTTTCAAAACCATTTAAAACATTTAGTAAAGTGATTTTTCGAATTAAAGTGTCCCATTCAACATTGAAACATTTAAAAGAATTAAAATTTTAAAACATAAATATCCATATAAATAGATCCTAAAAACAATTTTTAAAACATTTACATTATTAAGAAAAATTTAGGAGGATAAATCATTAAAACATTTAAAACAATATTTTAGTTAAAGAGTTTTTAACAAAATGAGAGATGCTTAAATAAAAATAATTGAGAAATAAAATATAATATGAACATATTAATATCATGAAAATAAAGGGATTCATGATATAATATGAAAAAGGACAGTATTAACACCATATATAAGTGAATTGGTTCATAACAACAATGAAGTCCCAAAGAAATGTAAATTGAGAAGAAATCACTTATAAAAATGGTATCCTTAGATTGAGGATAAATAAATTACCAAATAATGTGTGGAAAATATAAATACACTAAATATTATTGGATATTCAGTGTAAATCAATCATAGAACTTTCACACATATGTTTTTGTAAAAACAACACCAATGACGTGGATGTTTAACTCAATGAATGAAATTCAATTAAAATTACTCTTATCATGTTCATTTGATGATTTTAGAATTTATCAATGGAGTAATTATGAGTATCAAACATATATCAACCCAATGGGGAAGGAAAATTACAACATAAATAATTAAACAGTGATCCCACACATAATAATATCATGATATAATTAAGAATTATAGGATTTACTAATGGAATATAAATTGAGGTAAAAAGTTCCCTTACGGATTTCGTAACTTACGCAACCAACACCACATGAAATATGGATCATACAATGAAGATGTTAATACCCATAAATTAAATTATATTGTGAAAGTTATAAAATCATGGGTAGTAAATACACCACACAAAAGGAAATAGTGGAAAATATAGCACAAATCTCAGACGAATAAAAAGTGATATGAAAACCCATTACCTCGTTATAATCAATCGATTCATAAACACCAAAGTGAATAACCACCAAATGAATCATAGAATTACATGAATATAATAATAATAATAATAATAATAATAATATATATCAAATGGTAGTATAAAATACACCACATGCCACAAATAATTGGAGAACACTGGAAATCTCATAGAATTAAAAGTGAGATAAGAAACCCCTTACCTCGTGTATGACTTGACTCGATCGTTATTTATCACATGAATAATAAAATAAAGTTAATTTATAACTTATTAAGAACCTTTTAATGTTTATAATTCATTTTATATCAATATTTACCTTTTAGTAACAATTATAAAAATAGTTGAGTTGATATCATACATTTTTTCGATGTTCGGGACTTGAATTAAACAAGAAATTGTTATAATTGTAAATTGTCCATGTGGTCAAAATTACATTATATCCAGAATTATATTCATGAAATATATATCATATATATAATATAAATCCTTTATATGTATTTATTTATAATATTACATAACATTTGGGGGTATGAAATGGATTCCACTAAAAATGGAGAGGGTAAGCCATACATACACATGAATGATACTTTAATTTCTTTTTCATATTAAATGGAATGAAACCATAATGATAAAGAGCTATATTATAATTCCAGTATAATATCATATTATATATATATTACAAAATTTCACTAATTTCATCCTTTATACATTCCATGTATGTCATTAACAAATGACATCACATTGAGGGGGCGGTAGTCGTCACTTCCTCAAATGAAATTATCGTATTTACACATATTGGAAAGCATAATGGTATGTCTATAAATAAAAATTACAGAATAATAATGAAAACATAAATATAATATATATCTTATAAAAATATAGTGCAATCATAATGGTCACCATGAGAGGTGGTAGGATAATATTGAACAATCATCGATTCGTGAGGCGATAATTCACCATCCATAGAAACAGTATGTTAATTACCCATTATATGGAGGTGTGTGTAAATTTAGTTCTAATAAATATCATAAAATCAACCTAGTATATTCAGGATTCAGGTTTTGTTATAAAATAATGGAATAAAAAGAGTTTACGGGGTTGGAGATGTAAAATAAAACAAAATATCTTAAGAGAAGATGTTACTTTAAACCGGGTATTTTCCTTTGGTTTGAACTGAATGGTTTACTTGAATTTCCTTTTTAATAGGGTATGGATTCTATAAAGTGTATGGGATGTAATGGGATTAATTGGGTAGAGTTTGGATGAGGCAAGGGGCTTGAGTAGTGTGATTAATGGTTTAGAAGTGATGACATTTTACAAGGGGGAGGAGGGGCTCTTTAAGAATGTTTAAAAATATTATTTTATAATGTAATTATTTTCGGTTTCTAAAGGTCCAAAATATAAAAAAGTATAAGATAATATGACTAATGTTCAATGTAAAATAATCCTATAAGAATTGGACATGTTTTGGATATTGTTTTAATATTTATAATCTTATTTATTTAAATCATTCCTTAATGAGGTAAATATTTCATCATTATTGTGTCATTAATAATTTTATTATTTTGATGTCTAAATAATATAAAAGAAATACCATGATTTAGGATATCATTTTAGCTTTCATATGAATATTTATAGTCTAATAGATAACCTATATAACACTATGTAAATATCTATTTAATAAATGATAGATGTTTATGATATTTTTGTCTTTACTTTATATTAATTAAAAAAATGTGTCATTATCACTCCCATGTGGCACCATGGGGTCCCAAAATCTACACAAGTATGACCATGGTTAGAGGTGTATTAAAAAATATGATTAGGACACATGTTTGGGTAATTTAATATTATAATAATAATATTTTCTTACTATTATTTAGGAGATTTACCTGTTAACCATGGTAAAAAATTCTTTAAATTAATATTCATAATGTATAAAACTAAAAGTTACCTATTTACACAATTTTGATCTCCTGATTCCAAATATCGAATCCATTTTTTCAAATTCAAAACATAAAAGTTTCAAAAATTAAATTAAAATTAATTCCTGTTGTCAAAAGAAAAAGCATGTTTTTAAGAAATAATAACTATCAAAATATTGACACTTATTTACGTCCAATTTCAAAGTGAAATTATTTACAATGACCAAAATTTGATTAAATGGTAAAAAAATAAAATTACACTCTAAAACCAATTAAAAATATATTCTATCCTGATAAATATATTAGATTAAAAAGTAGTTTCGAATTTAAAATACTGTATTTTCCACTATTCATTATAAATTAATTTTATTAGAAAAATACCAAAAATTTATCCAAATTAAATTTTTATGTCCTGATTCTAAATAATAATTTTATTTTTTCAAATAAAATATATAAAGGTGACCAAAACTAGATTTAAAGGGGGTTCTCCATCAAAAGGTGGAAAATCAACCTATTAATGAATATTAGGGTATTTATTCTTAAAATTAGATTCATTCATTTTTTAATCTTATATATTTTTTGGGTAAATGTAAAAACAGTTTACAAACATTTATAATCATATTATAGTTAGTTATATACATTATTTCCAATACAACATCAATGTGCTAACAACCATTTAAAATAATAATATTATTATATTATTTTTCAATATAACTCAATGTTGTGTGAAACGTAAGATTTCAAAGAAACCTATTGTTGCGTATCTGGTACACCATCAAACATAGAATCCCCATTAAAGTAAAATTAATATTTAATTAAAAATTATTAATAAATATGAAAATGTTCTATTTTTTATTTACGTGGGATGTTACAATTTTCTATAGATGTTATATTTTACTTTTAAAATAAAAACAAGAATTTATTAAAAATTCATGAGTTTTGGAAAAAATAGTTTTCAAAATATAATAAAAATTAAAATTGTGATCATAAAAAAATTATATGATCATTTATATTTAATAAAAATTAATTTAGAAATATTATTTTATTAAAATATTATTAAATTCAAAAGTCCATTAATTCATAAAAATAGATTTCATATTTCAATATTAACTAAAAATAAAATTTGTGTTTTAAAATATATTTAAAAAGTAACAATAAAAATGAATGTATATTCTATATAAAAAAATAATGCACATAATCATAATGCTATGGTCTGGTTACATAACCCCTTAAAACACCTCTATATGACCTAAGGGTATAGTTTGCGATGGTGACAGACTCTTAGGGAGGCTCATATAACATTTCTTGGGTGGTAATCTCTATTAACATCCACATCTCCCATATAATGTTCTTTTCAAGCTTACCGTGTTGATGCTTGGCTTGGGATTGGTAAATAGTGAAGCCTAGTGGTGCCAAATCCTTTCTGAGATCCTAAAAATGGGCATCATATAGAGAAATACTACTGGATGGGGCCATTGTTTCCATTATCTGAGTAAATTGGATTTGTGAAAGACCTATATTTATACTAATCATGTGATCACTATTCAACAACTATTTTATAAATTTTTACATTTCATAATGGTATTTTAGAAGCAAAAAACATAAAACCAAGGAAGTGAAAATATCCTATATAACCATTTTACATAGTAAGACATTTAATCAGATCAAAAATAAATTTCATTAATAAAAGTTTTGGACGTTACAATCTTCCACCCTTAAGAAATTTCTTCCTCGAAATTTCATTTTCCCACACTAAAACTGACGAGGGAATCTTTTCTTCATCACTTCCTCTAATTCCCATGTTACTTCTTCAAATTTGTGGTTTCTCCACAAAAACTTGACAAGATTCAAAGTCTTATTTCATATAACATTTTCCCTATGAACTAATATCATCACCAGCTTCTCTTCAAAGGAGATGTCATTCTCCAATGGTATCCCCTCTAGATTGAGTACATGTGATGGGTCAGGTATGTTCTTCCTCAAGAGTGATACATGGAATACTTGATGTACATGAGATCAGTTTAGTGGGAGTTCTAGTCAATTGTAAACTGTTCCAATGCGATCAAGGATCTCAAAAAAGTAAATGTACCTTCGAATAAGCTTTACCTTCACCCCAAATATGATAACTCTATTCCATGGATATATGTGGAGGAATTCCATGTCTCTAACATCAATCTCTAGGTCTCTTCGACAATTATCAACATATATCTTTTGTCGACTCTTAGAAGCGTTAATGTGCTACTAGATATTCTTAACCTTCTCCAAAATTTCTTTGACCATTTCTAGATGTAAAAGTTTTCTCTCCCCAACAACATCCCAACATACCGATGTTATGAACCACTTCGCATACAATGCTTTACAAGGAGCCATTTGTTGTATTGAGTGAAAAATATTATTGTAAGAGAACTCAATCAGAGGAAGATGTTGATCTCATCCTCTTCTGAATTCCATTTACCTTTCTCTAATTTTTCTTAAGTGTTTGGATAGTCCTCTTCGATTGGAAATTAGTTTTTGGAGGATAATATTTACTGAATTTCATCTCATTATTCAAGTAATTTTGAAAACACTTCACTAAAATAGTGTTGAATCTTGGTTCTCGATCGAATACAAAAGATAGTCGTACTCCAGGGATCCTTACCACATCACTGATATATATTCGTTCCATTTGATCCAATGAGAAATTGAAACGGATGGCCGATTGTCGCCTATCGACCGGTCAAAGTTCTGGTGCTCTGCTAATGTGTATAATAGCACTCGGGTCGAATCCTCGGCGATGATACTTTGTAATAGTCATTTGTTTTTAGTTGATTGTATTTTGATTAGGGGGGTTTGTTTACAGAGAATAATTGAAATGACTAATTGATTATAATTGATTTAACAAATTGATAAATATTGGGGTGAGTTCATCATTACGTTAGTTAATCTTGTGATATCCTTGAGCTTTTCTTTATATTGCATTTAAATTAACAGCCATGTCACAAGATGATGTTGATTAGAATTCCTAAGTGTTAAGGCTTTAAACCAAGCCTTAACTTAACTTAAGGTTATAATCTCAATCAGATCTTATTTATGGTGGTGTATTTATGGTTCCAATAATCCATGGAAACCACATGTTAAACAAAACAAGTCATTAATCCATGACATGTTAAGTCCAACATACACAATGTTAATTCAAAGAATATTCATCGAGTAGAAGCTCTCAATCAATTAACATAACTAAATTATAACTCACCCCTATGAGAGATTTACTCAGACATTTGGGTGATTAATAATCTGGTTATAATGATTATGATTATAAATTAATAAGAGAAGAAAAATAAAGGGATAAGGAAAGAGTGGTACGTCGACACACACACACGGACAATGATGATAATTAAAAACGAACTTTCGATTGAATGAGGAAGATAAAGAAGGGAAGGGGATTGAACTGAATTTAAACTATTTTAATAACATAAATATTAAACTACATAAGGTGGAGGATAATAAGATATATTGAAGAAGAAACTTGAATTAAAATAGAATTACAAAAGAAAGGACTTACAAAATTACAAAAATGAAGAACACAAAAGTAAGTGAAAACAAAGAGAGTAGGAAAGGTATCTCAAGTGAAAAACTGAGTATGGAAGGTCCTACCAAGCCTTTGGCAAGGCTTTGTTCGTGACAATATGTTCTCCTCTCTTCTGAAATCCCAACCCCTCTCAAGGAGAGAAGAGGAGAGTATTTATAGCCCAAGGAGTGGACTGTTTTCATTCCCAATCTGTCCCTCCACTTTCATCGCCAATTTTTCTATTCAGACAGCGGAATCTTCAATTATATCCTTCTTCAAAGTTGTAGAAAATAATGTTGGCCGACTACTCTCAAAATTCGGAGGCATTTGGACAAGTGGATCCAAAGTTATGGCGGTTTTATTAAACAAAGGTAAACTGTCCATTTCTACTCATGCTTTTTCGATGGCCTAAATGTGAATGGATTTTGGAACAGGAATATGCCTTCAAATCCGAATGACTTATGCAAAAAAGTCTGCCACCTATATCTTCTCTTTCACACTGCAAAATCTCAGCTCGATTTCATGATTACATCATGAGATATGTCATGCATACTATACTGATTTTAATTCTCGGCCAGAATGGTGGGATGGAATTCAAAGCATATGTTGGGCCCCTTTTATTTGGAGTTGGGCCTTGAAATTTTTATTCAAGATGACATGTAGTGTCACCAGAATTATGGTGGAGAGTTAATGTTTTTGGACTTCTGGATTGAGCCCAGTAAATCAATCTTCAAGGCTGGTCCAGTTTGTTCACAGATTCTTTGGTCTTTTTTGTGAGGACCATATGACCCTTAAAATGGACGAATTGGCTCATGGTACCTTCTAATGAAATGTTGTATATTAAAAGTAGGATCCTAAAAAACAAAAACCACACAATTTGGATCAGTATAGTGACATTTATTATTAAAATATTAAACTGACTCAATTGGACTACGTCTAAAAATGCTCAAAAATTATATTTAATATTAAAACATTAATATTTCACACAAATTATGCACATTTCATATAAAATCAGTAAAGTAGGAATATAATAAGTCATGAAAATATTAATAACATCAACTCCCCCACACTTATTTTTGTGCATGTCCTCATGTGAAACAAATATAAAAACATGGCAAAATCATTTTCACTCACCAACAAATATTAAAATTTTGTTTTCTCCAATCAGGGGAGGTTTAGACTATTTCACTCATCCATTTTGAAATCCACCAAAAGTTGTTACAGAAAAAATGTTCCAAAACTAATTCATTTTTCCATGCTCAAATTTAGAAATGGAGAATGTGGACACTCAAAACTCACACCTCTCAAGATGATAAAATTTATTTGTGGAGGTTCACTCTTTCACCAACCAAAAGTGAAAATATTAGAGTTTGAAAAGAGCTCTCAGATTCTAATCCCTATCCAAAGTGCACAAGAATCAGGAGGTATTTTTAAGGGGTTTTTCTGTGGCTATGGGACGGTAGGAATATAATGTCCAAGAGAGAGAATAAGAGGGTTAAAATACCAACATAGAAAAACAATGCACATTTTTTTGAAATAAAACATGCAAGGAAATGAAAACACATATTTTCAAGGGAATGATTGTGTGAAGAAAGACACAATAGAGGAAGAAAATATGAAGGGGATGAGAAGATGAAATATTTACAAACCACCAAACATCTCCCAATGATATAAGAATATAATGCAAGTGTTCTTTTTTTCCTTTTTTTTCTTTGATTTTTCGAAAGTTGACCTTGAAACAGATCTCACACTCATATCCCAACCCATGTTTGATCTCCTCACGACACTAATTGTAATAGTTATAACAAGATCAAAGGTGGAGGAAGAGTTATTTTTGACCTACCCAAGACACAACCCATTTGTTTCTCTTTTTTTTTATTTTTTTTGATTTTTTTTGAACACTTTTCAATATCATTTGTACAATAAATTCACTAAATGAAAACCTCCCCCCACACTAAAATGGATGCTTTCTCTAAAGCATATGATAACACACCAGAAAGTAAGTAAATGATACCCAAAAATGAAATCCATTCCCCCCACACTTAAATTTCAAAAACTTATGCAATGAAAATCCATGTTGATATTAGGTGGGATAAGGTATTGGGCTTGTAATGTGGCTATCAAATAAAAGGTTTTCATAGGCTTGGAGGGGCTTTCAAAAGGAGGATTAATTTAAGGGTTATGGGAGGCTATTTGGCTATTGTGATTCTCATGTGGTTCAGAAAATGCCTCTATCATATTAATGCACACTAAGGCAGGAAATTCAGCTCGAAGGTCCACAAACTCAAGACTCACAAATGGGGGTGAAAACACACATTTTGAAAAGATGGCCATAGGTGGCCTTGGCATGGAAGCAATTGTTTGTTCTCACAATTTGGGAAAAGCATTTTCCAAATCAAAAATTGAGCATTCAAAATGTGTTGGTTTTGACACAAAATTATTTATCCAAAGTCATGATGAAAATACAAAATTTTTGAGATGAAAATATGTCTGTTAACTCCCCAAAATGGTTGGACAAAATTTCAAAACTCGATGGTGAGTAAGAATGACTCTTTTTTTGTAATTTTTTTAAGTAATTGTGTTTTTTTGGTTTTTTTTAGTTTTTAAGGTTTTTTTTAAAATACACACCCACACAAGAAAGAGAAAAAAAAAGGGTTTGATGAATAAAGTGGTAAAAAAAATGAAAGAGAGAGGAAGAAGAAGAAAGAGGTAGAGAGAGGAAGGGATAGAGAGAGAGTTAAAGGGAAAGAGGTGCCCCCTGGTTTGGATTTTGGTGGGTTTCCATATCCATCTAGTGGTGGGTCGGTTAGAGAATTTGGGGATTCGGTGGAAGTCGAGGTGGTTCCAGGACAATGGGAAGTTACCTGAAAAATAAAATTCATTATTCATGTAATGAAAATATAAAAAGGAATTGAAATTTCATAAAAGTAAAAGAAAACATGGGTTGCCTCCCAAGAAGCGCTGCATTTATTTGTCTACAGCTGGACAATTGCAGTGGAATACCCATAGTCTGACGGTGGCCATCATATTTTCTCAACTCCAGTGTGCTTCCAGAAAAATTTTTTCTTTGGGAGGCCTGATGATTCATTGGATAATTTCTTCCCATCCTTGTTGGTGTGGTTGCAATTCAATGGGGTTGGAAAGAGAATATTTCTATCCTCACTTTGGTCTTCAACCCGAGAAATGATTTTATCCACAAAGTGATGGTTTTCTATTCTTGGAAATTCAGGAAGATGGATCAATTCTGATGGTTTATTTATGTAAGGTTCGGATAACACAAAAGCAGAGTATGAGATCACAATTGTTTTTGACTCATTTATTTCATCGCTTACCGATGTAGAGTAATGAGGATCAATGGAGTCATATGACTGAATAAAATTTTCAATATCCTTTATTTCAATGTTGTTTTCCAAATAATGGTCAATTTTAACCTCACCAGTGATCACTTTATTAGTTAAGGTACAAATATCACAAACATCACTACCATCAGGACAATATAAACACATTGGTTCAAGGTTCACTTCACATATAACAGAATTTTCAGAATCATGGATAGGAAAGGATGAATGTGGGATAATCTGATCTAAATCAACAAATGAGAATTCTAGTTCATTTTCCTCATTACCATCCATGTTGGAGCATTGGAGTTCAGAGGTGAGATGAGATTCCAAATAGTTTTCAAGATCCTTTAGATCAATGGAGTTTGCATTTGTAATGTCAACATCAATTTCACCATTAATCACTTGGTTAATGAGGATGCAATATTCACAAACTCCTCTATTAGTAGAACAGGAATAACATGATGGATTAGGATTAAACACACTCTCAGAGGGAGTTTCAGAAACATGGATTGAGAATGCAGAGTGATCCTCAGATGGGTATCGCATGGCTTGAAAAATGTTGAACTTGACCACTTGGTCACCAAATTCCATGGATAAGATGCCCGAATAGACATCGATCTTGGTTCTAGAAGTCATGAGGAATGGTCTTCCTAGAATTAGGGGAGATCTAGAAGAGGTTGTCTCACCTTCCATGTCAAGGACATAGAAATCAGCTGGGAAGATAAGATCATTAACCTGAACAAGAACATCCTCAATTATCCCCTCAGGACTGGCAGTGCATCGATTGGCTAATTGAATGACAACACCCGTTGGGTGCAAGGGACCTAGACCAAGGTTGGAGAATATGGATTTGGGCATGACATTAATTGAGGCTCCTAGGTCTATGAGTGCATCATCAAAGTTGGAACTTCCAATTTGGCATGGGACTGTAAAGGTCTCTGGATCTTTGCACTTTATGGGAATAGACTGCTGGGTGGAAACATTTTCGAAGGTACTAAGTTGCCTCTTGTGGGTACACAACTCCTTGAGAAACTTGGCATACTTAGGAATTTGTTTTATGGCATATAAGAGGGGAATGTTGAATTAAACACGTCTAAACATGTCGAGCATTTCAGGATCAGGTTCAAAGGACTTCCTTGGTTTAGAGACAGCTTAAGGAAAAAGAATTGGGTTCCTAAGTGGAATGGAAGGAGGTGATGGAATGGATTCAGATTCCTTTTCAATTTTCTTTTTATTTTCATTTTCTAGGTCAACATTCAAAGGAGGGTTTGAGTATTTATCTTTAGTCATAGAAAGTTGCTTTCCTGATCTAAGTGCAATTTCACTTACATTACCCTTGGGGTTGGGTAATGGTTGAGCTGGGAGTTGGGAAGAATTTGATTGTTGTTGCTGGCTCAGGTGGGATGCAAGTTGACCTATTTGAGTTTCAATGTTTTTAAGGCTAGAACGGTTGAAAGAGGCAAGATCTTCCACTGCACTTTCCCATGGTTGCTTGGAAGAAGAGGCTTTTCCCTGGCCGGGATTGCCTTGATTTTGGTTCTTGGGAAATCGATTGTATTGGTTTTGGAATTGGGAAGGCTCACTAGGATAATGGAATCCAGGAGGAGGATTGTTCCTTTGAGGTTGAGGAGAAAAAGGATAAGGTTGATGGAAGTTACCACCACCTTGACCATATTGGAACTGGTTTGTGTTTTGAGGAGGGAATTGAGGGGGATGAGAAATGGGATTACCATACCTAAGGCCTTGGTTATAGGAAGAAGAGAAGGGCTCAGATTGAGGTTGGTTGAAGTTTCTAACAAACTGACCTGATAGTTGAGGATTGGTGTTCTGCTGAGCATATGCTGCATTGAGCTCCATTGGTCCAGATGAATCGAATTGATCCTCTTGAAGTTGTGGACATGTTTCTGTTGGATGAGCTGGGGAGCTACAGATTCCACAATTCTTGATAGGTCCAGGGAATAGTGACTGTGGAGAAGACGAGGTTGGGGATTTGGTAGCCACAGCTAGCTGTCGCACAAGACTTATAAGTTCACTCATCCACTCGGTCATTTTGTTTGGCTCACTTGATTGATTATCTTGGGCTTGTTTGACTTGAGCATGTGCTCGAGTATGGAATTGTTGCGTGTTTGCAGCCATGTTACTTATAAGATCTCTTGCAGCTGCAGGAGTTTTATCAACAAGAGCACCGCCACTTGCGGCATCAATGAGGGTTCTCTCCATAGCCAATAACCCCTCATAGAAGTATTGGATGAAGAGTTGGTCAGGGATTTGATGATGTGGGCAGGTTGCCACAAGCTTTTTGAACCTCTCCCAGTACTCATGGAGTGATTCACTTGGGAATTGACGTATACCACTTATTTCCTTTCGGATGGAAGCGGTACGAGAAGCAGGAAAATTTTTTCTAGAAAGAGATGCTTCATGTCATTCCATGTAGTTATGGAACCAGGAGGGAGGTAGTAGAGCCATGACTTGGCAGAGTCAGCTAGGGAGAAAGGGAATGCTCGGAGTTTGATTTGTTCTTCAGAAACCCCTTGAGGCTTCATGGTAGAGCACACCACTTGGAACTCTTTAAGGTGAAGATGTGGATCCTCACCGGCTAGCCCGTGAAAATGGGGGAGAAGTTGAATCAATCCCGATTTGAGTTCGAAGTCAGATTCAATATTTGGATATTGAATACCAATTGGTTGGTAATTCATATCAAGGACAACGAGTTCTTTAGGGTTTGTTCCCTAGGATTGGCCATTTCAATTTCAACTGGTTGGATGAGGACTGGTTCTTGAATTATTTGAGTATCTCTTATGTTCCTCCTAAGTTGGCGAAGTGTTTGCTCAATTTCAGGGTCAAACAAATCCGAGGGATTGTTTGGAAGGATACAGGGCATTCAAAGAGATTTTGGAAGAAAGAGGAAGACATGTTTTTCTTTTTATTTTTTCAGTTTATGATTTTTATGAGAAGACGGGTTTTTGTGTGTGATTTTTTTCAATTTTTTTTAAAAAATTTGTTTTTTTGTGTTTTCTTGACAATAACCAGAAAATAATGACTAATTAAAGAACCATCCCCGGAAACGGTTCCATTTGAAACGCATGGCCGATTGTCGCCTATCGACCGGTCAAAGTTCCGGTGCTCTGCTAATGTGTATAGCAGCACTCGGGTCGAATCCTCGACGATGATACTTTGTAATAGTCGTTTGTTTTTAGTTTATTGTATTTTGATAAGGGGGGTTTGTTTTCAGAGCTTAATTGAAATGACTAATTGATTATAATTGATTTAACAAATTGATAAAGATTTGGGTGAGTTCATCATTAGGTTAGTTAAGCTTGTGATATACTTGAGCTTTGCTTTATATTGCATTTAAATTAACAGCCATGTCACAAGATGATGTTGATTAGAATTCCTAAGTGTTAAGGCTTTAAACCAAGCCTTAAATTAACTTAAGGTTACAATATCAATCAGATATTATTTATGGTGGTGTATTTATGGTTCAAATAATCCATGGAAACTACATGTTAAACAAAACAAGTCATTAATCCATGACATGTTAAGTCCAACATACACAATGTTAATTCAAAGAATATTCATCGAGCAGAAGCTCTCAATCACTTAACATACCTAAATTATAACTCACCCCAATGAGAGATTTACTCAGCCATTTGGGTGATTAATAATCTGGTTATAATGATTATGATTATAAATTAATAAGAGAAGAAAAAGAAAGGGATAAGGAAAGAGTGGTACGCTGACACACACACACACGAACAATGATGATAATTAAAAATGAACTTTCGATTGAATGAGGAAGATAAAGAAGGGAAGGGGATTGAACTGAATTTAAACTATTTTAATAACATAAATATTAAACTACAGAAGGTGGAGGATAATAAGATATATTGAAGAAGAAACTTGCATTAAAATAGAATTACAAAATAAAGGACTTACAAAATTACAAAAATGAAGAACACAAAAGTAAGTGAAAACAAAGAGAGGAGGAAAGGTATCTCAAGTGAAAACTTGAGTATGGAAGGTCCTCCCAAGACTTTTTCAAGGATTTGTTCGTGCCAATATGTTCTCCTCTCTTCTGAAATGCCAACCCCTCTCTAGGAGAGAAGAGGAGAGTATTTATAGCCCAAGGAGTGGACTGTTTTCATTCCCAATCTGTCCCTCCACTTGCATCGCCAATTTGTCTATTCAGACAGCATAATCTTCAATTATATCCTTCTTCAAAGTTGTATAAAATAATGTTTTCCGACTACTCTCAAAATTTTGAGGAATTTGGACAGGTGGATCCAAAGTTATGGCAGTTTTATTAAACAATGGTAAACTGTCCATTTCTATCCATGATTTTTCGATGGACGAAATGTGAATGGATTTTGGAACAGGAATATGCCTTCAAATCCGAATTACTTATTCAACAAATTCGGCCGCCTATATCTCCTCTTTCACACTTCAAACTCTCAGCTCGATTTCATGCTTACATCATGATATATGTCATGCATACGATACAGATTTTAATTCTCGGCCAGAATGGTGGGATGGAATTCAAAGCATATGTTGGGCCCCTTTTATTTGGAGTTGGGCCTTGAAAGTTTTATCCAAGATGAAATGTAGTGTCCCCCGAATTATGGTGGAGATTTAATGTTTTTGGACGTCTGGATTGAGCCCAGTAATTCAATCTTCAAGGCTGGTCCAGTTTGTTCACAGATTCTTTGGTCTTGTTTGTGAGGACCATATGACCCTTCAAATGGAAGAATTGGCTCATGGTACCTTCTAATGAAATGTTGTATATTAAAAGGAGAATCCTAAAAAAAGAACCACACAATTTGAATCAGTATAGTGACATTTATTATTAAAACATTAAACTGACTCAATTGGACTAGTTCTAAAAAGGCTCAAAAATTATATTTAATATTAAAACATTAATATTTCACACAAATTATGCACATTTCATATAAAATCAGTAAAGGGGGAATATAATAAGTCATGAAAATATTAATAACATCATAAATCCTATTGAATTGCAATGATGTGAACAGTATTTCTAAGACAAAACACAAAAAAACTAGATATCTTTGATTCCTTTGGATGTATTCGGAAGTCCAGCGACAAAGTCCCCGATGATGCTCCCCCATTTCCATTCTGGTATGGGTAATGGTTGTATCATCCCTGTCACGGCCCGTCCTCGGGGCCCATGCTGTGACTACCCCAAGCCCGCCTTCCATAGGCCAGGGGCTGGCGACTAGCACCAAAGGCGTAAATCCCGGTGACTGGGAAGGCATTGCCTTTATAAAAGAAAACAAGCACCACAGAGTAAGCAAGCGGAAAAAGTAAACACTAAGTACAAGAGAAGTGCTGAAAAGTAAATGGTCCAGAATACAAACCCAAAAGAAAGTACAACTACAACTGAATAAGTACAACAGAAAAGAAAACAACTGGAAGGGCGAAAGCAGCTCCTGGGTCGTCCTCCTCGGATCCTACTTGAAGGGTAGGTACAGATGGCGCAGCTCCTGGATCGTCCACCACGGATCCTACCTGAAGGGTAGGTACAGATAGCCCCCACAACGTCCTCGCCCGTCAACCTCCTCCGTGTGTCTTCTCACCGTGAAGTCCACCTCCAAATACTGACTCGTCGTGTAGTCTACCTCCGGGTACTGACTCGTCGTGTAGTCCTCGAACACTCGGCCTCCGTCAGCACTGCTCGTCGTCTGCAACCAACACAACGAGGTGCGGGCATAGCCCGTGCAGGGGTGAGTATAACGATACTTATTAGGGACCCCGAAACCCTCAAGGTCTCACTAAAACCAACAAGGATAACCAAAAGAAGATCTCAACAGATAACCTCTACTTAGGTATATGCCCATACATATAACTAAGTTATCAAGTAACCCATCTAAATCATGAGAAAACACAGGGATTATGAAATCAATGGATAACCACCACCCAGGTATATGCCCATACATACACACGAGTTATCAAGTAACCCATCTCAATCATGAGGAAACACAAAGGTCATAGACTCAGCTCAAACCAGGATTTTCATTATCGAAACCGTAACTGCTGAAGAGCTCCGTCTCTGGAGTGTACAATGGTCCTGTCACGACTCCGAGGTACTTCTCACTAACCTAAGACTGCTAAGGTACTCCTCCTGTCGAGTACCGCGGGCCTGCCACCTCACACAGTAGTGCTTCCCGCCGGGGTCTGCCACCCAAACACAGTAGTGCTCCCCCCTCATAGCCTACAGAGGTACTCCTCCTCTTGAGTACTGCAGGTCTTCCACCTCACACAGTAGTCCTCCTCCGCTGTGGGTCTGCCACCTCACAAAGTAGTGCTCCCCACTGGGCTACGTAAGTCACTCTGAATCGAATCGGACAAGCAGTCTTTAGGTCTCTGTCAGCTACACGGTCTCCGTACTCCGTACGCTCGTCTCTGGGAGGGTCCGTTCCACGAGCTACAAGTCAATACTCCAAGTATCTAAAAGTCCCACAAAGAAGTATCTCAAAGGACCGCCTCGTCATAGGGGTCTCAACACAACAGACGGCGCGTCAATCGGACGCCCGATCTGTGAGTTATTAGCCTTTTCGTCCCAGGGCCCCGGTTGGTTTCGTAAGCGAACCAACCCGGCCGTATCTCAACTGTACCCCGAACACTCATAGGTTATACTCATAGGGACCGTTTCTCGACGAGATCAACAACGCCGCTGACGGTTCGTCAAACGGACATCCTGTCTGAAAGATATCATCTTTTTCCGTTCCAGGGGCCCGGTTGGATTTCGGGTACAATCCAACCCGGATATAATCCAACTGCATCCAAAACTCGGGCGGAGGGTGCCAAAAGTTTCGTATCGTCAACAGGAATGCAACGCAACAGACGGCGCGTCAATCAGACGCCCGGTCTGGAAGTTATTGGCTTTTTCGTCCCGGGGGCCCGGTTGGTTTTTAAGTTAAAACCAACCCGACCTTACTCCAACTGCGTCCAAACCTCGAGCAGAGTAAGCCAAAAGATCCGTCTCCCTTAGAGGAATCCATCAAAGTCGACGACACATCAATCGGCCGTCCGGAGCTCAAGATATGAGCGTTGCCGCTCCGAGGGCCCGGTTGGTTTCGAGTACGAACCGACCCGGCTGAACCCAAAGTATTCCGAAACCTTGAGTGCGATATAACGAAATGACCGTCTCGATCCAATGATCACGTTGCCGCTGATGGCGTGTCGTTCGGAGGCCCGCAGCTCAAGTTACGGGCTTTTGACCGAAAGTGGTCCGAAAACGGGGGTCTGGGCCCGGGGCGACCAGGCCCGACCCCCCCTGGGTCGGCCGAACCGGGTCGACCCGACCCGGATGGGCCCGTCTTGGCCCGGCTCGGCTCGGTCCGGCTCGGTCTGGCCCGACCGGCCGGCCGCGGCTCGGCCAGTGCGACCGAGCGGATACCGCGGGCGGGGTGCGCGACTCCCCCGCCCTTCGCCGCTAATTGAGGCCGGTGGTTCGCCGGCCGCCTCCCTTCCGGCGGCGCGCCGCCGCCACATTCCGCGGACCACTGGACGCGCTCCGGTGGTCCATTCCTTTTTCATCTTCGCCTATGGTCCCCCGGGGACCCCACCTTCACTGCGAAGGGATTCAAACGCCCAAACGACCTGCTTCGTCGTCACCCATCAATCTGCATGTCAAAACGAAACGCGCCGTCTTCGTGGTTCTCCGGGGCGGCGTGATGGCGCCGCGCCCCTACGCCGTGGATCCACTCCGGCCACGGTGACTTCGAATTCCTTCGACGTGGCGCGACGACGTCGCGTTCTTGTTCGACTTCTCGGCGTGGTGCGACGGCGTCGCGTAATACTTTGCCGAGCGATTCTCGCATGGTGCGACGACACCACACCATCCCATTCCATTCACAAAGAAACAATCATGAACATATGAGGGGGTTAGGCCGTGTTTGTGCGGTCCGGCCCCCTCTCGTTAAACGATAACATTATAGTCGATTAACCATGAAATTCGACAGGATAGAATCAGGAACGGAAAATAATTTAATAAAATAACAATAATCCCCTACCTCGGTTCAGGAACGGTGTTCGTCAACGACCCGTGGAAGACGAGCGTCGCGGAGGTCGGGCGTCGCGGGGAAAGAACGTCGATGTCGCGAAGCGATGATTCGAAGTCGTTGACGGCGATTTCGTCGCGGAAAACTGTCGTGGAAGAGACGACGCGGAAGAAGAACGTCGCGTCGAGGATACGGCGTCGCGGAAGAACCGTGTTCTTCGGCGGAGAAGTCCTTCGTTGAAGAACGGTGTTCTTCGTGTTCTTCGTCGAGGAAGAAGGTGTTCCTTAACTTTTTCTCCAAAAATCTCTCCAACAACCCAACACCAACCCTCAATAAAATACGTTCTAAACTTATTTTATTAACACAACAAAGCATTTGAAATTCATTTTTTTGAATTTCAGAAACTTACATGTAACCCACCAAATTAATTACAACAAGTTGTCAAATTTTAATGAAGGTGAGTTAATGGGGAGTTAGGAATGTGAGGGGTTAAGAGGGCTTAGGGAGTTAGGGAAAGAAATTGAAAGGGGGGGGGGGGGGTTCGTGTGGGCCCCACCCTTTTAATTATCCACACATGGGAAGTTGGGTGGATGTGGGCCCCACCACCAACTTTCCATGGGAGAAACTAACCACCTTGAAAAAGAAATAAAATTGATTAACAATTTTATTCACTTTTTTTAATTAATCCCCAAAAATTAACTTCTTCTCCCGCACAAACGCAACTACGGTAAAGGTTCCCTTAAGCGATTACCAGCGTTGCGAGTTCATCGGTGCCATTGGATTTCAATTCCGAGCACCGGTTCAAAAGATAGGAAAAACCGCTCGTTATTTCACTAAACGTACCCGAGCCAAACTTCGGAAATTGATTTCGGGCACTCTGGGCCTCGGAATCAAGTGTCGTCAGAAACTGCGTTCTTGTAAAATTCAAAAGAAAATTAAGAAAAAATTTTCCATGAAATTTCCGGGTCTTTACATTACTCCCACCTCAGGGATTTACGTCCCCGTAAAGCTTCAACACATACTAGGGTCACAAAAGCGGTACAGAGCACGCATCTGAGCCTTCCGCTCCCATGTGCTCACTTGGAGGTTCCCTTACTGCCAAAGAAAGTGCACCCGAGGAATAGATCGTCCTCGTAGGATCCACTCCTGTCGATCCTCGATCCCTACTGGAACCTCCGTGAAAGATACCCCATCACCAACATCCAGCTCCTCATGGTCGATGATATGCGTCGGGTCGTGAACCTGGTGCAACTGAGGCGTTAGAGCCAGGCGATAAGCCACCTCGCCAATCCTGTCGAGGACTTGGAATGGTCCGATGAAGAGTGGAGATGACTTGTCTCCTCGGCCAAATCTCTATAATCCACGTTGAGGTGAGACACACCAGAAGACGTGGTCGCCATCCTCGAACTCTAGTGGCCTCCGCCTTCTGTCAGCACAAGACTTTTGCCGGCTCTGAGCTATCCTCATCCGCTCATGGATGAACTGGACCCTTCTTTAGTCTCACAAGAGCTGCTATGATTTCTTCTTTTCCGATAAGAGAAATCTGGTCTCATCCCCTTGATGAACCACATTCGTTGCCTAATACAGTAAGTCCTGACATGAATGATGCATTCATGCCATGGATGACGTCGTAAGGCCTCGACGTAACTACCAAGAGATCCAACTGTCACTCTCGCCTCCAAGGGTCGAGTCACACTGTCGGCGTCAGTGTGAGGTCACTGGGTCTCCTCCAGTAGAAATCTCGAATGTGAGGGTCAAGTCAATAGTTTTACCGGGACCACTCAGTATCAACCAAACAAAAGGACAGGAAAGCAAACAAAGATAAGTGTCTTTTTATTATTGCAGCTCATAGTACAAGACACAAAGCAACTACAGACAAACATCAACAAAACCAGAAGCAACAGGATCAATAGCCTCCAGGTCGGAAGCTAGTCCCACTCCTGTCCATCTGCTTCCGGAGCTCCATGACCATAGGCCTCAGCTGCCTGAAGATGAGCTCTCCCATGTCCTCCTGTCCCCTGTGGTCGGGGTGGGCCTCCTAGTGGTGGTGGCAACATCCCGAAGCGTCGTCCACCTCCAGTTGCACGGCCAGCTCCTCTGCCATGGCCGCCTGCTCCTTGCGGTCCACCCTGATCAAACCTCTGCCTCTGCCTCTGAGGTTCTTCATTTAACTGCTGGTCATCTGCATGGCGGGTCGGACAGTCACGTGCCATGAGACCAATTCTGCCGCAGGAGTAACACTTCATGGCAGGTATGGCTCTATCACTTCCCTTGGTGCCTCGCACTACCGACCCTGAGTCACGTGGTCGACCACCTGTAGGTCTGGTCCTCTTGGACCCCTGCGTCATCTGTCTACTGCCCGCTACAGAAGACTCTGCTGCATGCCGGCTAGTGGTGGGTCCTGCTACTGGAGACTGCTCAGCAAGGAAACTCTCCACTAAGAGGGCTCGCTCCAACACTCTTGTCTGCGTTGGAATGTTGTGTGATACAACCGAAGCTCTGATCTCCCTCCTGAGCTCCTTCTCGAAGGTTCGGGCCCTGAAGAATGGGTCTCGTACCATGTCTGTAGAGTAGCACAATAGGTCTGTGAATCTCACTGAGTATTGCGCCACTGACATGTTTCCCTGCCGCAGCTGAAGTATCTCCTGTATACGCACCGCTCGAAGGGTGGCTGGTACAAACTCTACCCGGAACAGGCTCTCGATGTCTGCCCATAGAAGTGTCACCTCGTCATGCATCTGAAGCATCAGGCTCCACAATCTGCCTGCTGCTTCCAGAAGAAGGCTGGCAGCAAGGATCACCATGAAATCTATCGGCGTCCCCACTAGCCTGAAGACTCTCACCATAGCCTCCAGCCAATCCTCAGCCGCCTGCGGGTCCGTCCCTCCCTAGAACCTGGGTGGCCTCTGGCACTGGAACTCATGCAGTGTGGTCAAGCGACATGCATCCTCTACTGCGGGGGCTGGTGGCATCGGTGGCCCAACGGGTAGTAGTACCACTGGTGCCTCCATTGGTGACTCAACTGGGATAGGGCCCTGTACTGAGGCCTCGTCGCTCGGCGGGCTATCAGTACGTACCACTCTCGGGGCTCTAGCTGGTCGTCCATGAGGAGGCATCCTAAAAGAAACAATATGACATGGTCAAAAGATTATTCCTGGTGAGCTGACCTGGTTTGAGCTTACATTTAAAAAAAAACTTCTGGAAACGCACACGCAATCGGTGTTTTCGTGCACAAAGTCGGAAACCAGTTGTCAGGGTCCTGGTGTATGGATACATCGGCCGCCCGCACCAACACTGGACTCCCTGAACTGAAAACCACACTCGGTACTCATAACACTATTGCTTCATAGAAAGAAAAATATTAGAGTTATAATTTCTGCGGTAGAACTGAACTCCTCTGATACCAATTTGTCACGACCCGTCCTCGGGGCCCGTGCCGTGACTACCCCAAGCCCGCCTTCCATAGGCCAGGGGCTGGCGACTAGCACCAAAGGCGTAAATCCCGGTGACTGGGAAGGAATTGCCTTTATAAAAGAAAACAAGCACCACAAAGTAAGCAAGAAGAAAAAGTAAACACTAAGTACAAGAGAAGTGCTGAAAAGTAAATGGGCCAGAATACAAACCCAAAAGAAAGTACAACTACAACTGAATAAGTACAACAGAAAAGACAACAACTGGAAGGGCAAAAGCAGCTCCTGGGTCGTCCTCATCGGATCCTACCTAAAGGGTAGGTACAGATGGCGCAGCTCCTGGATCGTCCACCATGGATCCTACCTAAAGGGTAGGTACAGATAGCCTCCACAACGTCCTCGCCCGTCAACCTCCTCCGTGTGTCGTCTCGCCGTGAAGTCCACCTACAAGTACTGACTCGTCGTGTAGTCCACCTCCGGGTACTGACTCGTCGTGTAGTCCTCAAACACTCGGCCTCCGTCAGCACTGCTCTTCGTCTGCAACCAACACAACGAGGTGCGGGCATAGCCCGTGCAGGGGTGAGTATAATGATACTCAGTAGGGACCCCGAAACCCTCAAGGTATCACTAAAACCAACAAGGATAACCACAAAGAATATCTCAACAGATAACCTCTACTTAGGTATATGCCCATACATATACCTAAGTTATCAAGTAACCCATCTCAATCATGAGAAAACATAGGGATTATGAATTCAACGGATAACCACCACCCAGGTATATGCCCATACATATACCCGAGTTATCAAGTAACACATCTCAATCATGATGAAACACAAAGGTCATAGACTCAGCTCAAACCAGGATTTTCATTATCAAAACCGTAACTGCTGAAGAGCTCCGTCTCTGGAGTGTACAGTGGTCCTGTCACGACTCCGAGGTACTGCTCACTAACATAAGACTGCTGAGGTACTCCTCCGGTCGAGTACCGCGGGCCTTCCACCTCACACAGTAGTGCTTCCCGCCGGGGTCTGCCACCCAAACACAGTAGTGCTCCCCCCTCATAGCCTACAGAGGTACTTCTCCTGTCGAGTACCGCGGGTCTGCCACCTCACACAGTAGTGCTCCTCCGCTGTGGGTCTGCCACCTAACAAAGTAGTTCTCCCCACTGGGCTACGTAAGTCACTCCGAATCGAATCGGACAAGCAGTCTTCAGGTCTATGCCGGCTACACGGTCTCCGTACTCCGTACGCTCGTCTCTGGGAGGGTCCGATCCACGAGATACAAGTCGATACTCCAAGTATCTCAAAGTCCCACGAAGAAGTATCTCAAAGGACCGCCTCGTCATAGGGGTCTCAACGCAACAGACGACGTGTCAATCGGACGCCCGGTCTGTGAGTTATTAGCCTTTTCGTCCTAGGGGCCCGATTGGTTTCGTAAGCGAACCAACCCGGCCGTATCTCAACTGTACCCCGAACTCTCATAGGGTATACTCATAGGGACCGTTTCACGACGAGATCAATAACACCGCTGACGGTTCGTCAAACAGACGTCCTGTCTGAAAGATATCATCTTTTTCCGTTCCAGGGGCCCGATTGGATTTCGGGTACAATCCAACCCGGCTATAACTCAACTGCATCCAAAACTCGGGTAGAGGATTCCAAAAGTTCCGTATCGTCAACAGGAACGCAACGCAATAGACGGCGCGTCAATCGGACGCCCGGTATGAAAGTTATTGGATTTTTCGTCCGAGGGGCCCGATTAGTTTTTAAGTTAAAACCAACCCGACCGTACTCCAACTGTGTCCAAACCTTGAGCGGAGTAAGCCAAAAGATTTGTCTCCCTTAGAGGAATCCATCAAAGTCGACGGCACGTCAATCGGACGTCCGGAGCTCAAGATATGAGCGTTGCCGCTCCGAGGGCCCGGTTGGTTTCGAGTACGAACCGACCCGGCCGAACCCAAAGTATTCCGAAACCTTGAGTGCGATATATCGAAAGGACCGTCTCGATCCAAGGATTGCATTTCTGTTGACGGTGCGTCGTTCGGAGGCCCATATCTCAAGTTACGGGCTTTTGACCGAAAGTGGTCCGAAAACGGGGGTCTGGGCCCGGGGCGACCTGGCCCGACCCCCCCTGGGTCTGCCAAACCGGGTCGACCCGACCCGGTTGGGCCCGGCCCGGCCCGGCCCAGCTCGGCCGGTGTGGCCGAGCGGATACCGCGGGCGGGGTGTGCGGATCCCCCGCCCTTCGCCGCTAATTGAGGCCGGCGGTTCGCCGGCCGCCTCCCTTCCGGCGGCGCGCCACCGCCTTTCGCGGACCACCGGACGCGCTCCGGTGGTCCGTTCCTTCTGCCGTCTTTGCCTATGGTCCCCCCGGGACCCCACCTTCACTGTGAAGGGATTAAAACGCCCAAACGGCCTGCTTTGTCATCACCTGTCAATCCGCATGTCAAAACGAAACGCGCCGTCTTCGTGGTTCTCCGGCGCGGCGTGCTGGCGCCGCGCCCCTTCGCCGTGGCTCCGCTCCGGCAGCGGCGCCTTCGACATCCTTCGACGCGGCGCGACAGCGTCGCGTTCTTCTTCGACTTCTCGGCGTGGCGCGACGGCGTCGCGTAATACTTTGCCGAGTGATTCTTGCGTGGTGCGACGACACCACGCCATCCCATTCCATTCACAATGAAACAATCATGAACATAGGAGGGGGTTATGCCGTGTTTGTGCGGTCCGGCCCCCTCTCATTAAACGATAACATTATAGTCGATTAACCACAAAATTCAACAGGCTAGAATCAAGAACGAAAAATAATTTAATAAAATAACAATAATCCCCTACCTCGGTTCAGGAACGGTGTTCGTCAACGACCCGCGGAAGACGAGCGTCGCGGAGGTCGGGCATCGCGGGGAAATATCGTCGACGTCGTGAAGCGATGATTCGAAGTCGTTGATGGAGATTTCATCGCGGAAAACCATCGCGGAAGAGACGACGCGGAAGAAGAACATCGCGTCGCGGATATGACGTCATGGAAGAACCGTGTTCTTCGGCGGAGAAGTCCTTCATTGAAGAACGGTGTTCTTCGTGTTCTTCATCGAGGAAGAAGGTGTTCCTTAGCTTTTTCTCCAAAAAGATCTCCAACAACCCAACACCAACCCTCAATAAAATAAGTTCTAAACTTATTTTATTAACACAACAAAGCATTTGAAATTCAATTGTTTGAATTTCAAAAACTTACATGTAACTCAAGAAATTAATTACAACAAGTTGTCAAATTTTAATGAAGGTGAGTTAATGGGGAGTTAGGAATGTGAGGGGTTAAGAGGGGTTAGGGAGTTAGGGAAAAAAATTGAAAAGGTGGGGGGTTCGTGTGGGCCCCACCCTTTTAATTATCCACACATGGGAAGTTGGGTGGATGTGGGCCCCACCACCAACTTCCCATGGGAGAAACTAACCATCTTGAAAAAGAAATAAAATTGATTAACAATTTATTCACTTTTTTAATTAATCCCCAAAAATTAACTTCTTCTCCCGCACAAACGCAACTATGGTAAAGGTTCCCTTAAGCGATTACCGGCATTGCGAGTTCATCGGTGCCATTAGATTTCAATTCCGAGCACCGGTTCAAAAGATAGGAAAATCCACTTGTTAGTTCACTGAATGTACCCGAGCCAAACTTCCGAAATTGATTTCGGGCACTCCGGGCCTCAGAATCAAGTGCCATCAGAAACTGCGTTCTTGTAAAATTCCAAAGAAAATTAAGAAAAATTTTTCCTTGAAATATCCTGGTCTTTAAAACCCCATTAGACTTTGGCCACTCATTGTTCACATACTAAGATACAAGGAACATTAATTTATACTCATTGATCTATTTCTTCATGTTATCCAACCAATAATTCTCTCAGATATCTCAATTCATCTTTTTCATTCCTGGGTGAATGGATAAATTAAAACTTTGGAAATCTTCCAAAATTTATTTCTTTAACTCTCGATTTTATGGAACACATAGTATTTACCTAAATCTCACAATTCATTCTTCATTAATAGTGAAATTATAGGATTTCCATTTTTTGATAGTTTCCACTTCCTTATTAATTAGCACATCATTATTTTGATCATCCTTAAACCTTTCCAAAAGAGACGGTTGAGCAATCATTTGTTAAAGGATTAATTATTTTCCATTATTTATGATTCCCATGTAAATATTCATCAAATATATGAAGATTGGATCCTTTTCAATTCTCATCAATGATAGAATTTCTAGGTCATTTCTATATACAACATCTGCCATCTTGTCCGCTTTCCCAGGGTGGTAATGGATTGAGTAGTCAAAGTCTTTGATCATCTCAAACCATATTCGTTGGTGCATATTCCACTTTTCCTGTGTGAATATATAATTTAGGCTTTTGTTATCCATGTTTATCTAATAATTCTCCCAAAATAGGTAATGTATCAAAATTTTCAAAGAAAATATTACTCCATCCAACTATAGATCATGTGTTGGAATGTTTTTCTCATGATCATTCATTTTCCTTGAAGCATAGGCAATGACATTGTCATTTTGAATCAACAGATATCCCATGGCCTTCTTTGAAGAATCAATAAATACCAGAAGATTTTCTCCACTTATGGTTAGTGTGAGCATGACCATTGTGTTAAATATCCTTTCCATCACCTTGAATCTCTCTTCACATTCATAACTCTACGAAATATTGACTCCCTTCCTAGTTAGCATGGTAAGAGGGTTTGATAATTGTGATAAATTTCTCACGAATAAGAGATAATATCCATATAACCCCCTTATTCTATGGATATCTATCAATGATGGTGGCCTCGACCATCCCACAATTGTAGTTTTCTTAGAGGGATCCACAAATACCACATTTCTTGTGATTATGTGACACAAGAATGAGACCTCCTTCAACCATAACTCACACATTCTATACTTTTCATAGATAATATCCTTTTGAAAGTTCTATAGTATAGTTCTTAGATGCTCCACATGATCCTCCATGAATTTGGATTATATTATAATATTGTATATATACTATGAAAAATATGATGAGGTAATCTCTAAAGATGCTATTCATCAGGTCCATGAAGATTGCGGGAGAATTAGTGAGTTCGAAAGGAATTACTATGAAATCATAGTGCTCATATCTTGTATGAAAATTAATCTTGCAGATATCCTTCTTCTACACCCTTAATTGATAATTTCACAACTACATATCCACCTTAGTGAGGTATTAGGATCCATGAAACATAATTGATGAAGCCATCAATTTTTGGTAGAGGATAATTGTTTTGTATCATGATTTTTGAGCTCACGATAATCAATGCAATGGCGCATTAAACCATCCTTATTTTGGACGAAGAGGACTTGTTCACCCCATGCTGAAGCACTTTGGCATATAAACCCTATTCTAAATTCTCTTTTAGTTGTTTCTTTAGCTCCTCATGCTCCACAATAGACATTTTATATGGATTATTTAATACTGGAAACACTGTAGTATTAATATCAATCAAGTATTCAATATCTCCTCTAGGAGGAAGACTGATGAATTCCTTGGGAAACACATTATTGAATTCTCTCAAAATTGGCATGTATTAATGGATGGTTTCATCCTTAAACTCCATCATCAAAGAATGTTATTCATGATCATTAGGCAGTAATATCCATGCTTGAGATGACGGTGATAAAATAAATTCATCCTCATCCTTGTACTTGTATAGAATTGGGGGTTAATTTTCTTTATGGATTGTGATTTCCCACTCACGGGAATTTATTTTGTCTATATTTAATGAAAGCCAATCCATGCCAAAAATTTCATCACATTCTACAAATGGGAGTATGACAAGGTTCTATGGAATGTTCAATCCAAAAAGTGTGATAGGTGTGGAGTTATATTCATGGGATGAAAAGATTACCCCATTTTCATTCTCACTGACATCTTTACATCCAGGATTTCTGGTGGTGTTTTTATTGTTCTACTAAACTTTCTGGATATAATATAAAGTATAGAACCAGAATAAAAATGTATGTTCCATATTCTTCAATTAATAACTATAGTACCTATCACAACATCATTTTTAGGGACCAATTTGGGGGTAGTGATGGAAAAAAGATCTCCCTTTCTTCCTTAGAGGTTTTGGAATCCTTCGAAAACCATTTTTTTAGGGAACTAGTTTTCTAATTTCCTAGTTTCCTTGTAGTTGAAGCAATGAACAATGTGTTTAGGGTTTAATAGAGAATTCATCTCCTCTATCTCTATATTTGGTTTTTCTTTCCAAAATGTAATGTCCAGGTTCCCTTCTATTCCACCCCTAAATCATTTCCTCATCCCCTTTAGGTAATTTCTAGGGGGCTTCTTTTATAACTTTTGGAAAGTGTGGTGTTGGATTTTCTTATCACTATTTGATTTGTCCATCAAAACACTAGATTTAAAGTCAAATTTATTCTTCTTATCCCTATGATACACCTGATATTCACAAATATCTATATCCATATTGAAGGCACATTCCATCTTAAGTCGGTGGGTGAGTGGAAAATATTTATCGAAAAACATTTTCCAGAAATCTTTCCATTCTAACATCAAAATCATTTCCGCAGGATTCATATTTATTATAAATGCACACCATTGATCAGCTTCACCCTCCATACAAAAAGCTTCCAAAATAACCTTCTCTTGATAGTAACATTTATTTAAGGATAATATCTTCTCAATGGAGTTGATCCATTGTTCATCGATTGAGGGATTAGATGATCAATTAAATGTTGGAGGGCTTTGTCTCATTACGCTCTAGATTTCATATTTTTATTTATTAGGGGGAGGTGGTTGGACGTTCCTCTTGACCCATGTTTCTATTAAAAACATGACTTAACTAATAGAGTATCTTGAAAATGTTTTCGATTCACACTACCATCGGATTGGGCAGCTCATTAGAATAGTCTACAAATTGATCTTCCATCGGTTGTTAGACAAGGTTATCCTATTATTGGTAATTGGCTAGAATAAAAGGAAATTTAGGGGTAACACATATAGGTGAATCCAATAAAAAAATGTGATAACATATAACTTTCATTTATTTCCTTATCTTTGGAATTTATAGGCATTAATCTATGTTTTCCCTGATATACTTGACAACATATATTATATGGGGGGATTTTTATCTTAATAATGGTTCATTCTATGCTTATGTATTTACCAAATCATATCCCCTACGAGTGTCGTAACCAATATATCATCAATTCCCCTTTTAATGCACCAGTTTCAGTTCAAGCCTAACTCAAGGCAGTGTTTTTGGGTTTTACCCCAAGATACATTAGCGCCAGAGATGGGTCTACCTACTTGTATCCAGAAAAGGATGTATTTTCATGAAAAAACCTTACTCAATAATCACCATAATTTTAGGGATGATTTTATTATACATAGTCTTATCCATAAGGAAATAACTAGGTATTTCTAATCCTAATCCTAAAAATAACTAAACTGGTCCTCTGATATAAACTATAACAACCTGACTCTTTATTTCACAATTAAACACAATTTATAAGAAAAATTTTTCACTTGATACAACATAGAACATTGAAAGGTCCAATGTGTTTGGGGCTTAGTAACATTACATAGAAACATAGAACATAAAACAAAACATTATTGAAAAATTATTTTACTAGGACACAACATATGAAATGTAATATAGATGCATTATATAAAAGGATCACATGAATTTAAATGAGGAGAGAGCAATTCATTACAGAATTTCAGCATTGTAACTGGTGTACATGGGAGGAATTAATTAGAGAGAAAATGTCTCTCATAATTCCAGCACAAGTATAACAGAATAGGGGAGGTTCAAAATCAAAACCCTACATTATTAATTGAAAAGAAAAGGGTATAGCCATATAAAGAATCAAGGACAAAAATGAGAGAGGAATAAATCCATTGCTTGGAAGTGTGATGCTATTAGCTTGGGAGGGGCTTGGGAGAGCCTTATTGGGATATTGGGGCTCCTTGGGAGGATTCAAGATTGAGGAGGGTAGAGGTTGGCTGAGCTCCAACTGTTTTTAGTGAATATGAATGGGATATTTAATAGGTTTATATAGGAAAGGATCGAGAATTGTTTATAATTTAGGGTTTGGACACCACACATTAAACTAATCAAAACCCCAAACCAACCTATGGTTTTTTTTCCAATGATGTAATAAAAAGGGGAGTGCAATACATTATTTAAAAATGCATCTGGGAAAACATAATAAAATATTAGGTTTTCTTATTTGGAGGTGAGTCACACTATTTGGGAAATAATTTTAAAATGTTAAAATGTTTTATAAGTTTTGGAGGGTCCACTAAAGAACCATAATATTATTCAAAAAAATATAAAATCACATTTTTTAATGTAAAACATATATTGTCCAAAATTTCATTTCATTTTATTTTTTTATATCACTATTGGGTCATTATGATGTCATAAAACACATTATACATTTAAACAGTATTTAATTTTTACCCAAAAATTCGACCGTCTCAAAAAAATATTAAAAATTATTCATTGGATAATTTTGACATCCTGATAACAATAAAATTATAATTATATAAATAATTTTCTAAAAATGTAAATATTTACTTATAAAATAAAAATAGGCATTTGTCGAAAATTCATGGGTTTTGACAAAAACAACTTTCAAACATTAATAAAAATTACAATTGTCTTCATAAAAATTATATGATCATTTATATTAAATAAAAATAATTTAGTAATAATATTTATTATAATATTATTTAATTAAAAAATCCATTAATTCTTCAGAATAGATTTATTAATTGAATATTAACTAAAAATAATATTTCTGAATTAAAATCTATTTATAATGCAACAATAATAAAATGAATGTATATTCTGTATTCAAAAATAATTCACATAATCGTAGTTCTAGGGTATTGTTACATAACCCCTTAAAATTCCCGCATAAGACCCAAGGGTATGGTGTGTGATGGTGAGAGACTCTTGGGGAGGCTCAGATAACATCGCTCAGGTGGTTATCTCTATTAACATCCACATATCCCATAGGTGGTTCCTCTCAAGCTTAACATGTTTGAGATCAGCTTGGGATTGGTAAAGAGTGAAGCATAGTGATGCCACCTCCGTTTTGAGATCTGACAAATGGGGTTTGTATAGTGAAATTCTACTAGATGTGGCCATCGCTTGCTTTATCTGAGTAAATTGGATTTGTAAAAGTCCTATATTTATACTAATCATGTGATCACTATTCAACGACTATATTAGCAATGGTAACAATTTTTAACTTTATTCTAAAAAACAAAAACATAAAACCAATGAAGTGAATATGTCTTATATAACCATTTTACAAAGTATGAAATTTAATCAGATCAATAGGAATTTTCATTAATAAAAGATAGTGTTGTTACAGGGTAGTGAAACCCTCCAATAATTGGAAGAGGGAGGTGGCGGCTGGGGTCCAAGAAACCCATAAAATGTCGAGGATGCCTCTAGATTATCTCATTACCTTTAGAAATCGATTCACCACTTTATATTTCATTGGGTTTTTGGAAATTTTCTCCATTATTCAAGAGAGAATGTTATGAGGCTATTCCCCTAATAATTTCGGGAGAGGGATTATTTCTGAATTTAACCGTAGTGATATACTTATATTTTTTCTCATATTTTTTCACATATTTTTCACACTATTCATTTGGGGGGTTTTTTACAGTACATATTTCTTCCACTTCTATGAATTTCTCTAATTTATTATAATCTCACATTTTTTTCACATTGAAGGTTGATTTATCTCGGTCAAAACAAGTGATGTACGAGAAAGGTTAGGGCATAAAGTTTTTCTATTTTTTGGGTATTAATAATTCTAATAATTTTTATTCTTCATTGTACATATAATTGGGTTTTTTATTTCACATATGTAAAACATTAATGATATATTTAAATACATAGTTTTGATATTGATAATTTATTTGATTGTCTTGTTGTTTAGATGGTAGTGAAACTTGAGATCCAACAATTCAAATGGAATAATTTTTCTTGAAGAAAATTAAGATTAATTTTCTTCAGATGAAGGATAATTATTTACCAGGTATTGGAGAATCACTGATGGGTGTAATGAATGTGAAATGGAATGACATAGATGATTTTTTTATCCCCATCCATTTTCCTTTGGTATATATGGTTCTATCAATAATTGCATAGAAAAAGATATAAAAGGAACTTAGAGATTATCTAGAAATATAATTATGTAATGTAACTAGACCATAAAAGTTTCCTAAATATAAAACTATACAATCAACGAATGGAAGAGTCATTATCAGTGACAGAACACATCAATACCCTCAATACCTGATTTTCTCATCGTATATCATTGGGATAAAAATTGGTTATAAAAATTGTGTAGTGATTTTGATTTAATGTTTTCCAAATTCATATGATCTTATCATCGTCAACCTCACCAATAATTTCCAAATGTATATATTGTTATTCAACAAAATTTTAGCTATACTAGTCGAAAAAGAATATTGAAACATGATCAAAGGGGATAAATAGTCAACTTAACACCATGTATATGCAATACCAAGAGAGAGTAGAGGGATGATTAATCACAGTTCCAATTGGAGCCATAATCATGGTAGGTCTAAATCTATGAATATGAATAAGATTATAAGATTCTATAATTTTTAAAAAAATCGGTATTATAAGTATGGAACTTATATTAAATAGATTAGTGAAAGAGATATAATTGAAATATGGGGAGTAATTTTGGAAATTGAGATATACTAGTCAATGAAGAATTAACAAATATTGAGATAGAAAACATTCCATAAATTCATGGATAATATAAATAGGGGATACAAGGAATATAACCTCACAATGGAAATGGTTTAATAAATATGAACCTTCATGAGAATGGAATTTGTTCAATGGGAAAGATCACACCTTTGATATTTTTGTAGTCTATACCATTAAAAATAAGATGCATGAGGATGTAGTTAAAAATACCCAATGTGTATTCTATATAAATAGATAAAAGAATAAATTATTATATATGTAATATTTTTATGACAATTTATAGAACCCCAGTATTAGTTGACTATAGAGGGGGTGAATTAGTTGTTTTACTCTATGGATTCATTTCATTTAATTAAATAACTTAAAGATATTAATTTTCTCGATATACTCAGTGATATTTCAAATTCCAACCACCATTAAAAAAATAATAAGAGAGACAAAAACACATGAAATTTTCATGGTATGGTACACCTACCAACTCCAATCCATTTTAGTTATCCCCCATAACATTAATTCATTACTACTTCTTCCAGGATTACAAATTCATAGGTAGTAACTAGTTATACATCCTATTTATTGTTCCTCCTGTTAACCAATGTTCTACTCTCTTGAAATCAACTCTTATAATATAGTTGGTTATACCCACAAACTACATTTCATGTCACCCATTCCATCTAGACTGGTTAGACTCCCCAGCCTTGAGCATCTTCATAAACTGAATATACTCCCCTATCATTATATCCTCCTTTTTTATAGAGTTGTTGATCCAAAATAGTAATATTTATATCTGATACTTGTTTCTTCCACGCTACATGAAATATATATTTATTTAAGAACTCACTAAATATTTTTTTTTCAAGTTTAACTTCAGGATATTAAACAAAAACTTGGAATAATCATGTTTATTTTGGAATCCCATCACACTAGATCATGAATTATTTTGTTCATGTCAATATAATGAATGGTGAAACATAAAAGTCTTATACTGTTAGTATATTCTAGACTCAGTCTCAAATTCAAGGGAATGAGTTCTTCTTTCATTCAATGAATTCCTGACCTCAATTTAATGTGTGTACGGGATGCGCACATTTTCGTCAATATTATAATTTAAAAATACCAATAAATGATCTCATTCAAACATCTTTTAATCAACTCTGATATAATTCATCCAATCATTGGTAATTTAGGGACTACTCAACCATATTTTATGAAATTTATTTTCCTTTCCATTATATATTCTTAAAATAATATGATAAATTCGTCTTATACACATCATATGACTATAGGATATGATATATTCCATAATAAATAATATTGGTTGACTTACATTATTCTTCATATATTGATGCTTTATAAACAAGTTTACTAATATTGAATGTTTATAAAATAATAAGTAACATGTGGAACTATGTTTATGTAATTACAAAATATTTTAATTAAAACAACATTTCATCCATTTATCACATCAATTATCAATATTTAATCTTTATTAAATATAAAAACATTCATTATAGAACTCAAATTGAAAAAAATAAGACCATTCACACCCAGCAATGACTTCTCCAAAAATATTTACATAAAATTAGTTGAGTGTTAAGAAGACATTTATAGTATATAGAACACATGATTAGAAAATTATAATAATCCAAAATATGTTATTCCATTCAGCTATACGTGACACCAAAATGTATGACACCTACCCCGCAAATTTCATGGCCCTCACATACTCGATGTACCACATATCATATTTATTCATGTAACTTGTATCAAATAACATTACATCAAATTGTTTATATATATAACTATTAAATTATTTATATAATTCAACCTTTTTATATCATAAATTTTATTCCGTATATGTTTTCATTATAATGAAAGCATGTATTGAAAATTTCAGGACCTCATATTGAAATGCCTACATATTGGAAATCTCAAATCATGTATTCACTGACAAACTACATATGGTTTATTGAAATCTATACTTAACTGATTATCATTATAATATCCTGATTATTAATATAATTTCTTGATTATCTCAAAAATTATGTTCAGATGGTCCTCCATGGTCAAAATTGGTTACACACATTTTTTTGACAAATGCACAAAAAAATACATAGTATAATTCATTGTGTTGAATATAATAATAATAATAATAAATCATTATTTAAAAAATTTCAAAATCTCCAATTATTCAGTAATTCATTATGAGAAATATTTTTTTCATTCTCTCCATATTCATTAATTTAAGACTTCTTCAAAAATCAACAAATAATTCATCAGGTATCATCCAGGAATAATAGATATATTTTAAGGAATTATTCATTAAATATTACATAGAAACCCAAGTTAAAAATATATCAATGATAAAATATAAATATTTTTGACATGATGTTCACCATATATCTCTTTATGAAGTCATAAAATATTGTATGACCTAATTCAAAAAAAATCATAGAAATAAATATTTTAATGGTCTTTACAATTTATAAATGATATTAAAAATGAATACTCTCCTAGTGCAATTGGATTATGTAATTAGACATTAAGAAGAGATGAATAATAATCATATTAATAATTTCAACTATGTCTTGAACATATAATAAATTAATCAAGCCAATAACATCACATCAGATTCCATATATCATATTAGAATATCAATCAACCAATGGACATACATGGATGGTTTATCAAGAATGGAATCCAATGAAAATATTCTTCCCCCATTATTGAGAATAAAATAAAATTGGTAATAGGGGCATTATAATCTAAAAAATTTTCATATCATTTCATCATGAAAACCTATTCTCCTCTATTCACATAAGGCATCATCCTTAGTCACTTATGGGAGAATGATGGAATCACATGTTCCTTCCATATCAAATTCCATTTAGCTTGATAGTTCTTTTTATAAATGGGAAATCCCATTAAAAAATTGTCTAACAATTTATTTTAATGATTCCTATAAATAAAACATTATGCTATATAATGCTCACTTATTTATGTTTTTGGGACAGATAAACAATTAAATCGTGAAATAAATTGTACCATGCACATATCTTAATCGACACATCCAGAAGATGATGTGAAAAGTGATATAATACCCCTTATTTTCTCAATATCAACTCCCCCTTTATAATGATTTTCAATTCATTTAGAGTAGGGATATGGGAGCTATTTTCCAAATCCATCTTTAAATTTATTAAATATGTTCAGTAATTTCACATTCATGATGTAGTGATGATTTAATAGTTTGAAGTCAATACCTATTCCCCTAAAGGAAAACATATATCTCATTCAATTATTTTATGTCAATATGAATTCATATATATATATATAAGTTAATATAGAGATACCTATTTTTTCTTCTAGAGTAGAATTTAGGGCGAGATCTTCTTATCAACCATGGAAATTCTATTCTTTCAATATCAATATAGTAAGATTTACTTAGACTCCTTATTTTGTCCTAAGACTAACCTATTTGATTAAATTACTTCATCCCGTTGAATTATTTGTTTGGAGGACTACCATTTTTAAATATATTATTATGGATTTTCAACTTTCCTATTATAGAAAAACTCTAATAAATTTTCACCTCACCTTATGAAGACACTTTCTTTCTATTAGCTTTGCATGTTTTTTCATTTTCCTCTTATTATTTATTAAATTTCAAATTCTTTTCCAAAAAAAGGCACCCTCTCTTTAAATTCATAGTCTTCATAAAATATTCACATGACTTACTACTATTTTTATAGTAAATCCTCCTCCCATAAACAACATATTGAATGAATTCTATAATTATTTTCATTCATTTATTTGATGTGTGACTCGAATTCTTATATATAAAGAAAAAATCATCTAAGAATTCATATATATTTTTAATTAGATATTCAGATGGATTTTTAGTGACGATAATTTATCTTTGATAATATATTCAACACAAATCATCCATGATTCATATTAATTTCCAATAAATGACATGTTATATTGGAAATATTATTCTTTATGTCTCTGCTGTTCATAGCCACAGAAAAAAGGTCTGAACATAAATCATTCACCATGAAATGTATTCTACCGAATCATTTTTTATTATACTTATTCATAAAAAATCATATTTTTTACTTCTGGAAATTGAATTCCTTGACATTTTTCTTTATCCCATTAATATAAAAAGGAATCAATTACTTTTTGTTGTTTGAGATGGCTCATATGTGTCTTTTTCACCTACATTATAATATATGTTTTAACATTCTATATTGGATGAAAATGATTTATATTCTTATTAAAATAAAATTTATAAATTATTTTTACTTAAAAAAATTATTAAAATAGTTCGCACATTAGTTGATGTACTGACATAAATTTTCAATCACTCAAATCTTATATTTGCAGACAGATTCAATTTCGATATATTTTTCCTATATGGTGAAGGTAAAACCATTTCATTATCTTTCATCCACTAAATATATGTCTTATATTAATTTCATAATTTTTTATATTTTTAAAACATTAAATGTAATTGTTCCCAAACTACATGAAGTAATAACAATAGTTTATGACTATTCTTCTCTTCTTTTCTAGTGTAGTTTATTTTAACATGAATGAATGTGCACCACATTTCTTATGAGTGAAACCATAACTATTTTGGAAGCATTTTTTGAAATATATATTCATATATATTTTCATATCCACCCATTATGTGAAGTGCTTATTTGTATTTTTATCCATTTATAGTTTCCTTAGTTTTTTTTAAAAACCTATACCAGTTATTAAAATTACATTAGTAAATATGATTAATTTTGGTTTATAGTATACCTTCTTAATGGAGGTTGTTTCCATTTGGATGGAGAATGATCTCATACCCTTCCTAGATTAATGGATTTGAATACTTTATTGAGTGGAAACATATTTATTTTCAATGAATTGGGAAGGTACAATTTATGTTGATTCATGATTGTTTAATCTCACCTAAAACCCATAAAATATCATGTTGAGGGAGAACCTCTAATTCGCAAATGATCCCATCTTCTATTCCCAATAATCATTTAGAAAATAATTTGTTCTTCATGAATTTTTCTTGAATAAATTTCAGGCTTTTTATCATTGTTTTCTTTAACCACACTTTTAGAAGCTTTTATGTCCATAGAAACTCTTTGGAAATTTTTATGAGCATGAAAATCTTCCAAAAAAACCATCTCAATGAAATATTTTGAAAAAAAAATATATTTTGTAATTCATTAATTGTTTAGAATTTTTCCTTGAAAGGGGATATTTTTTATTCCCTTTCCATCTCTTGTTTTTATAGTGTATTATATGTCATAATTTTTCACTGATGCCACTTCAATTGCATTAGCCTCTTCTTGCTTTTTTAGATTTTCATCTTTAATAATATTTGTTATTTAAGCACTATAATTTTCCTTTTATTTATGAACATAAAATAGATGTTATTTGTGTTCATAATTATTCTAAAAATGTGAAATATCACCATTATATCTTTACCATGATTCTTTATAAGAATTATAGTTATAATAATTATTGAAAATTATACTTGTATAATTACCTTTAGCTAGTGGCTTCTCTTAATTTTCTATAAGAATATTATTCTGATTCCTTAAATATATTATCCTCCTAATATTTAGAGGCACATTATAAATTTATTCCTTTTTATCCTCAAGAGTGACTACCTTTTTCTCCATTTGGGGAATCCCAAAAATTTTATGATATATTCAATCCATTATAGTTATATTGGATATTTAATGAGAAAATTTTCTATAACACAAATTTTAAATCCCCATGAGGGATTTTCCACTGAGATGGGGGGATTAAAAAATTACTTAAATTATTTAATTATTATCATTGAATTCAAACTGTTAGACATGTTATAGTTCATGATTCAATAAATGATATTAAAAAGTATGACCTCATATTTAGAAATAATAAGAGAAATCATATCACATGGTATTTACAAGGATCATTACAAATACATTCTCCATTACATATTGGTTATCTCTAATCATGTATTATTTTCTAACTAATTTCAATATTATAAAGGAATAGGAAATGATTTATTATACACCCTGTTATAAAATCCCCTATTTATCATTGGTTCTTCTCACCATCAACCATCTCCTATGTTGTGTTAAGTTATACCCCCAAATTTGTCATCTTATATGTAATGTATTGGATTTTTCTAAAGGTATGGAACATTAATATTTGATTACAATTCCTTTAAAAACCCATAAATATGATTCCTAACCATGAAATGGTGGTCTTGGGATCATTCAGGACTCATTCAAATTTGGGATCCACAAAATGGGAAAAAATACCAGGTTGTATGGTTAAAAAATACTATGTATCCTTGACCACAT
Source organism: Viscum album (assembly GCA_963277665.1). NCBI lineage: Eukaryota > Viridiplantae > Streptophyta > Magnoliopsida > Santalales > Viscaceae > Viscum > Viscum album. Next base: position 598,452,389 of record OY728127.1, read on the forward strand.
GGTTTCTAGGAAACCATAATTCTGTAGATATTGTTTTTCTGGGTGCTTCAAGGTATTTCTGAAACTATGTGGCTCAGGGTTCACTATCGTGTAAGATTACATAAGTTTTGTACAATGAGATTCCACATTGTTTTTTTGCATTCATTGTTAAATTGTACGCAAAATCCGTCGACGTGCCACATTGATGTAGTGAATTGAGTAAAGTTGGCACACATTTTGGAAACTATGTGTCCAAACCGTATGTAGTGGTTTTTAGGGTGAAACTACCATATTTCCCTACTTTCATTAATTAAACCATTTGTCCTTTCTCCTCCTTTTCACTAACTGATAAATCTCCTCTCCCGCATGTTGAAACCCTCATCCCATATGAATCGTGGATTTCATAGAAATCATTCATCCATTCTCTCATTCTTCCACCATTAGATCCATTTGTATTCTAAAGGTACGATATCAAATCCTCTCTAATATATTTCAAGTTCATTATCCCATCCATTGTGATATATAGGTGCATTATCATTTTCACCATTTTCAAGTTATTTGAAATTTTTTTACATTCTTTCGAATATAACTTGAATAATAGGTTAATGCTGGATGAGGAATTCTCAATGATGATAAGGTAAGTGGTAAATGTCTCTTCCAATAATTTCCTTGCATACCATTATTTGTTTCATTGGGCCATTATCCACATCATTCCCACGATGCCTCTAAAATACTAATTAAATTTCTCCATGTGGTTTCAAGCATGTATTGTGATCCAATTAAGTGGATAATCACCTCCATGGTCGATCTCCAAGAGTTTTTCCATCTAATTGGGTGTGTTATACCTAATTTTCTTAATTTCAGGTTTTCCATGGCCTATTAAGCATACTAAATAGGTCATTATTTATATTGAATATGTTGATCTATGTATTTAATTTCCAAGGGTAATGATCATATTGACTAGTCTTTCCACTACACCACTTATGGATGGTTGGATTTAAATAAAATTGGCCATGTGCCTATGTTTATTATTTATTTCAAATGATTTAAATCAAATTTTCAAATCGGAATCCTGGAAAACTTTTCTTAATATGATCAGAACACATGAATTAAATGGAATTACCATTTTAGTTGACCTTGTTATAAATAGAATTGATGTTTCTTTAATTATCCTCAAAGATGAGTGTGAAAAAAGGGGTTATGATTTAAGGACCTCATGGATGGACTCTCATTCTTTAGTTATATATTTTTAATGATTTGTAAACCCTATGAGAGTGACAATTTCTATTATTGAGATAGGATCTCCACACGTTGTCTACTTATACCTCTATATTAGTGATACTGGTTCCCTTGGGGAGAACCCTTGGATGTGTTTGATAGAATGAATGGTTGCACCATGACATGAGCGAGACTCTCCCCCTTACATCCGATACGAGGTACAGACTCTAATATTTGATAGACATTAATATTCTCACATCATTCCAATGTGGTACCTGGGGCATCATACTTGGGTCACCTTGGACAGACTCTTTGGCATTGGACTTATACAAATCCCCTTGGGAGATACATGTAAAGCCTCCCAAGATTTCAAATTCAATGGTAAGGGTGACTCCTTATAAATTAACTGGATGTTTTTAAATGATTTACAAAGTAAATAAAGGTATAAAAATAAGACTTGATTAGATGGTATAGTATACGTAGGGAAGTTTCCTCCCTGCCCAAACACAATCGCGCATACAGTTCATCCAATAACACATTACACTACTCACTTTACCATTGTAGGATCTATCAGTTCAGACACACTGGCTATGGTCGATGTAGGTATAATGGATAGGTCACCATGTGGAACCCAGTCCAATGGGATTTATTTAATTATTTTCATATTAAATTTAAAATTTTATGACACATGATTTATTTAATATTAAAATAAATTGAAAGGCCAAGAAATCATTGTTTTCATCCTACTTAGATTGTATCTCATAACTTAATTGGGTGCCATTGGTACCAAATTTTTCTTTATAGTTACATCTATGGACAAAGTTAATTATCCAGCATCTAATAATTAATTTCCATCATTAGGATAGAGTTTGGGGATAAAAGACCAAGCCTATGATCGAGATACTAGTTATAGTGTATTTTGGCGTATTTTTTTTATTTAGATAGCATGTTGGACATGATAGTTTTCCCTACCCCATCACGGTATATTTTTACTAGAACATGACATGAAACTATATTTTTTATCTATTATTATTATTCATTTTCCTATCTTTCATTACATCGATCCCACTGCATTTTTAATTAAGTTTCATGATATATTATGACATATTTATTGTTATATGTTAGCTTTCTCTATTTCTCATTATTATATTCTAATGTGTTCCATACTGTTCAAGGATAGAATATTCTCCCTGCAGACATACCCAAGTCATTCACTGGTTGTCAGTAGCCTCTGGCATTCCGGTAGGCATGTTTGGGTTCTCGTGGCCAACCAACTCAGAGTGTCGATGGGTGGTATTCTGAGAGGGATGCAACAAAGTGGTATCATGTGGTTTATTTTCTATTTTTTTAATTTTGGGTTATAAATGAGAGATAGATGTATAAATTTAGTAAGGATCATTTTCCTGGGAGTAGCTACCCCATGTACAGAGAATTCCAAAATAGCCGAGTGAGGGTAAATGTTGTTATTGGTTTTTCTTTTATTGTCTCATTGTATTTAATCGTTTGGTGATGCCCCTATTTGGGTAGTAAAATTGTTGATGATTTTTGAAATACTTGTTTATCTTTTTCCTAATGATATTAGTGTATATAAAAACATTCCACATACTAGGTACCTTAAGAATGAAATGTCATACATTATGCCCTATTATATCTAATTTATTATGTGCATTACTTATTTTTCACGTGATTTCTATTGTGCCTTGTTAATTATCCCTAAAGTGTCGAATTTTTTTCAGTGATGGAATAGTTTTTTTGAATTAAACAATAATTATAGTATAGTTGTTTTGATTTGTAAGTGTCAATGGCAGCTCATGCAATCAAGACAAAACCCCTGGCATGTTACTTATGTTGTTTGGTGTCAGGGTTAGGATATAATTAGTTAACATTTCAGAATCATGTTATCTAAGGTTTTCAGTTGGAATTTTTATAGTTATGCAACCGTGATGAACTCTTTATATAGACCAGTAGAGTGGTGATGAGTATACAACATAGGTGTTTTCACCTGAGCCACTTGTGATACCTCCTATAGTGACACCTACTACAACTTCTACAGACCCTCCACTAGGTGTTGATTCCCAATTCTGTGATACTTTCCTTCACTTCATGTAGATTGTGCAATGTGATCCCTGACCAGGACCTTTTATGGTAGAGATGTTCTGTGAGTTCTAGTAGTAGCATCCTCGTAGCTTATTAGAATGTGGATGGCCTCATGTGGTTGAGTTCTAGTTAGAGGATTTGTTATTCATCATCAAGGATATCAATATTCTTCCATAGAGGAGGGTCAAGTTCATGACCTATCTATTACAAAAATATGAACAGAATTGGTAGCACATTCTATAATAGGATGGTTTACATCATGGTATAGTTTGGGTGGACATCCATATATCTTTTTCTCACTAATTCTTCCCTTAAACCATGATAAAAAATTATGTTTGGGAATTTATGAACCCTGTGGAAGTTTATATTCCAATGATCGAATAATCATCTCGCATTACTAAATTGAATCATTTTCCATCAACCTTAATCAATGATGAGATGAATACTATGATGTGATTCGAGGATGGGTTAGATTATTCCATAATATCATAGGTGAATTCCATTCAGCTAGCTACTATTTCAGAAATAGTCAACTTGTCCCCCATCACTGATATTAACCTAATGGAAACAGGTGACATGAATTAGTGTAGTTTATCTTATAGGAATAGGCATGGTTTATCGATTGGAATGATGAAAATATATGAGGGTACACATGGAGGTGGTACTAGAAAAGTTTCCTGCACCAATACCTTTTATGTGTGTCATCATTAGGGAATCCCTTGCCATAAAAATCCACAATGCATGAGAAACACAGTCAAGTGTCATGATTGTGGTGTGATAGGCACCTATATTGTTTATACTAGTCACATCCTTCAGTACCATGTTATTGGGATTATGTTCCTGAATTTTTTTTTGGTGAAGGATTACTGACTCCCCTTCATGAAGGAATATGGTATTCTAGAGGCCGTTTAGGCTAATAAGGTGGGTGTGGCCAAGGTAATGAGGCTTCAGAGTCTATCATCAGTAGATTTTACCTTCCCAGGGTATACAAGCAGCATCTCTATGTTGTTGTTCAGGACACATTTATGTTATTCAGTATATGATAGAGTTTTAGTGTTCAGGTCCATCTACAGTTAGATGTACAATTATGGGAGCCTATAAATTCGAATCTTCTTTATTCGATATAGCTTCATCAAACACCATTATAAATTCTACATCGTTGGTAAGTCTTGGTTTAGTTGTATAGTTACATAATACATTTAAGATAATTGAAATTATGAGTTCAAGAAGAGGTTATATTCCAATGTAACAAGTTCCCCCTCAAAAACAATGAGCATTATTTTTTGTGGGGTCTCATAATCCTCAAGATAACTAGCATCAATTTCATTCCAGATATGGTCTGGTCTATTAATTATGATACTTAAGTTGATTTATATCACCATAAATAATATTTCACATCTCCTGAGGGAATCATGTATACCCATAAGGGAAAATGTGATCTCTATGTGAGTCGATATGGACTTAAGCATACTGAGCTAGGTGGGAAGACATCCCATTTTAGTAGTCTTCTTATAAGTGACCAGGGAAAGAAATTTGAAGAATTTTCTTCTATCATGGAACGCTTAAGGGATATCTTCATGGATGATGTATTTGACTTTCATCCAGTAAGAGATATTGAGTTAACTATTGGGATTTTTCTTGGTGTGGTACCTGTGTCTATTACTTCTAATAGTATGGAACCTACGATGCTCCATAAACTCAAGAAGTATCATGAATATGTAGAGGCCAATGTTGGAACCAACCCATCACATTAACATGCATTTCACCAGTAAATTTCACCAAAAGGTGGATTTTACCCTTAAATTGTGCATAGATTAATTCAGACTAACCAAGTTTAAGGTAAAGAATGGGTATCCAATTCCTCTCATAGATCACCACTTTTTCTAGCAATGAGGTGTGACTATTTTCAATTTCATTAATCTGAGTTTAGGCTATCATCTGGTTAATGTGACTTCATCAAACATACCACATACAACATTATAGGGCAGGTACTTGTTTTTCTATTATTTTTTTATGTTATTCAGTCTAAATAATGTGTCGACAGTCATCATGGATTTGATGAATTGGGATTTCCAACCATATCATGATTCATTTTTGGTAGTCTTCATGGACGAAATCATTGTGTATTATCGCACCAGAAAAAACCATGTCAACCATCATGAGATTGTGTTGAGTACATTGAGAGAGTAGTAACTATATGAAAATCTTGGTAAATTTCACTTTTGGATCTGCAAGATTGAATTCCTAGGACATTTTATATATCAAGCAGGAATATCTATTATCCTTGATAATGTGAGTGCCATATTTTCCTAGGAGAATCCAATTAATTTTTTTTACATATGAAACTTCTTAGGGATTGCTGGTTACTACCATTGATTCATCCAAGACATTTCATGAACTGTTGGATTGATTATGGGCTTGACCAAAAAGGGTGTGAAATTTGACAGAGCATAGGCTTGTGAGATATCTTTTCATATATTAAAGGGAAGTCTCACATCAACACTAACTCTGATTCTTCCTTTGCTGAGAGGAAGGTATATAGTATATTATGATGCATCAAGATTTGATCTGGGTGTAGTTATGGTGCATGGTGATCCGGTTGTATAACAAGGCTGTCATTAGTTGAGGCCTCATGAGTAGAAATATCCTACACATGATCTTGGGAATGCAATATTGGTTCATGCACTACATTTTTGGAGGCATTACTTGTTTGTTAAGGGGTTTTTTGTTTAAAAGAACCATAAAAGTATCAAATACATCTTAAAAAATGCGTGACTTCAATATAAAGTAGTAGAGGAGGGTGGAGTACCTGAAATATTTAAATATTGATATAGAATACACTCTAGGAAAAAGAAAATTATATAGCTAATTCCTTGATCCATAAAATTTAGATGGATTCCTTCACAAAGGACATCAATGAGTGGTAGTTAGGGAAATTTTTTTCAAAAATAAATAATGGGTATCAGTAGTCCAATGATATACTAGTTATAGAAACCCTATTAGCGACATCATCTCAACTAGAATAGGTTTTTATAATTATTTCATCAGATTATAAAGTCCTTGCTCTGAGGAGGAGCATAATAGGAGAGTACCCGCCTCCTAGATGGGTTATATATGAGAGTGAGAAACTACTCTTTTGTGATAGTGTATGGTTTCCTTTCAATTTATGGGAATCGATTATGAGGGAATCACATCCTCGGTAGGGGCAGTTCACACTAGTCCCACCATAAAATAAAGATACATCAGCTGTCAATATTGGTGTCCGAGTATGAAGAGGTAGATAAAAAGCTTTAATACTTAGAGCACCACCTAGCAGAAGGTAAAGGCAGTGCACTAACTACCTATTAGACTTTAATAACCACTTTCTATTCTTGAGTGTAAATAGAACAACATCACCATTGATTTCATTATATACATGAAGATATCCCCTTGAGTCAATGATGTAGTTTGGGTGATCATCAATAGGATGACCAAGGTCTCACACTTCCTAATGACTTAGGAGACCTTCTCTATTGATTAGTTATGAAGTTCATACATCTAGAAAATAGTGTGACTTCATGGTGTACAAATTTATATTGTATCATACTAAGATTCTTGTTTCACCATGTAGTTTTGGAAATGGTTTCAGATTGCACTGGGTTAATATGTGCTCTTAAGTAATGCATATCACTGCCAAACCGATGGGCTCTCTCAGCATACCATATGGGTGTTATAGGATTTTCCATGATCTTGTATCATTTATTTTGGAGTTTTATGGGAAATTAATGTTTCTTTGGTTTATTTTCTATTCAAAAACATCTTTTACTATGTGACTAAGATGGAATTTAATGATTCCATCTAGGGTAGACTGTGTTGTTCACCTATATACTGGTGTGAATTAGGTGAGAATGTTCTATTGGGTCCTCATCTTGTGCATGAACCTTTTGAGAAATATTATATGATTCAAAGGAATATGAATACAAATTAGTCTAAGAATATATCTTTTACGGATCATCATTGTAGATATATAGAGTTTTAGGCTGGACATTGAGTCTTCCTACATTTTACACCTATATTGGGTCATATATGAATTCTGAGATCGGTAAGGTTATTGAAATTATATTTCAAGCCCTTACAGATAGTGGAGAGATTTGGGCCTATAGCCTATTAGTTTTTGATACCTCATAGAAACCATTCCATGCATTCAATCTTCCACATATCTCAGATTTATCATTAGATGCATTTAATTCATTTGAATTTAAGGATATTGATATAAAGTTGGATTATTCCGTCAAGGGTCATCTAATATGAATAGTTGATCATCGTATGAAGGTTCTTGGAGGTAGGTCCACTCCTCAAGTCTAGGTGTTATGGATGTATGGAGACGAACAAGACAAGACCCGGGAGTGGGATTGAAACCTCATGTGTAGTGGCCATAACTCTTCTCATATGGTGTTCTATTATTTTCCAAATGTAAACTCGGGTATGAATTATATTAATAAAGGTAGTTTGTAATGTCACCATATTTTCTAATGGTATAGACCATAATTTTTTTCTAATTCATTTAAACAGCAATAAATGTGATTCATAACCAAGGCAATGTGGTATTTGGGGAATCCGAGGCTCATTCAATGTCTAGAGAAACAAAATGGGATGAAAAAATTGGGTCAATCGGTTAGAGAAAACTATGTTGTAAAGACCACTATGTTAGTCTGAATCTGGGTAGTTAGAGACAGAGGGATCCTCTAGGATGAATGGTTTATCTACCATTGTGTGACCCAGTGCACACAACCATGCATGATTTCATTGGTTTTGGAATGTTAATTTTTTACATGTTTGGGCATGGTTAGTTAAATTGTGATCCTAACTGTTTGATTTTCCCCCTTTGAAGAAGAGAATGGAACACAATGGGAGAATGATTTGGAAACTATGTGTCCAAACTGTATATAGTGGGTTATTGGGTGAAATTACCATATGTACCTCATTTAATTATTAAACCATTTATCTTTTTCTCCTCCTATTCATCAATGGTAAATCTCCTCTTCCTCAAATTTAAATCTTCCTAAAGAATATATGATTTCATAAAACTCCCCAATTTGATCTTCAATTATTCACCATCAGATCCATTATAATTATATAGGTATGATATATAATCCTCTCTAATATATTTCTATTTATTCATTCCATTCATTGTATTATTTAGGTGAATGATCAAATTACACATTTCATCAACATTAGATGGGTTTTATCACTTTCCTCCAAACTAGATCGAATCAATGGTTGAGGTTGTGTGAAGAACATTTTATAACACTTTGATAGGTGGATTAGGTCTCATCCCATTATTTCATCAAATTAATTAATTTGTTCCATTCTTCCACTCATTGGGACATTCAGACTATGCATCCAAAATAATAATTACATTTTTCAATGTGGTTTCCCTCATGTGTTGTGATCCTACCATGCAGATAATCACATCTATGGAAGACCTCCATGAGTTTTTTCATAGAATTTTCTTTACTATACCAATGTTTCATAAATTTAAATTGTAACATGGCCTATTATGAATACCAAATAGGCCTTTAATTAAATTACATACCTTTAGATATTTATTTAATTTCCAAGGGTGATGAACCTAACGACAATCCTTTCCCCGTACCTCTTATTGATGATTGGACTAAAATAGAATTTTCTGTGTTCAAATGCCTACGACTTATAATAAATTTATTAAAAGGAATTCCATAATAGCATGCCTTGACCACTATTCCTAATATGATGAAAATAATTGAATTAAATGGAATTACCATTTTAGTTGACCTTTTTATAAATGGATTAAATGTTTCTTTCTTTGACCTCAGAGTTGAGGGTGAAACAAGGCCTTTACAATTAAAGACCACTTGGATGGAATTTCTTTCCTTAGAATTATTTTTTAATGCTTTGTAAACACACAAGGGGTGACATCAGCTATGCCTAAGATAGGCTCACCATGAATTATCTTTTTACACCTCTAATCAAGTGGTACCATTTCCCTAGTGGAAACTCCCTAGATGTGCTCAATGGTATGATTAGTTTTATCGTGCAATTAGTGAGATTATATACCCTATGTGTGATATTTTATATGGACACTGAAGACCATTAGAATGGTCTATTTTTTCATCATGCTATGGTGGTACCTGGGACTTTATCTGTGGGTCTCTATGGATGGAATCCTTTATATGGGAATTTTATTGAGCCCCTCAAGTTATACTAAGAAATCCTCTAAGGATTTTCAATTATGAGATATGGGTGACTCATAATAATGTAATATGATGCTTTTAAATTATTTCCAATGTAGAAAAAATGTTTTCAAATGATTCATTGTTAATTGGTATATAAAATTTATCGACGTGTCCTCTAAGAAAAATCACATGGATAGGGGCTATCCAGTCTATATAACATTAACCTACTAACTTTACCATTATAGGATATCTTAGTTAAGACACACCAAATGAGTCCATTGTTTGTAAAATGGATGGGTCTTTAATTACAACCTATTCTAATGATATTTATTTAATTTTTATCATATTGTATATAAACTGTTACATCACATCTTTTATTTTATATTTTATGAAATGGAAAGGCATAGTGATATTGGGTGGCACCCAACTGAGATTGTATCCCAAACCTAAATTGGGTTCATTTTTTACCCATGTAGACTTTTTCATTATAGGTATAGACAAAGGGAAGTATCTAGATTCCAATATTATATTTTTAGAATGATGATGTAGTTATAGGGAAGATGGCTAAACATATGCTGGAGATTCTTACAACAATATTTTTCAGCGTTTTTTTATTTTTATTCGATATTTTATTTTTTGTATCCTCTAACCTACCATAGTCATTTTTATAGTACATGACATGGAAACATATTTTTTTTTTATCAATTATTACTATTGAGTTTATGCACTCGTATTACATAGCTTCTACAAAGTATTTATTTAACATGGATGATTTATTATATTGTGTACACTGCTATCTATTTTCTTATACTATTTCTCATTATTATATACTTATGGGTTCCACTCTAATGAATGAGGTCATAGTCTCCCCAAATAATTACTCTAAGCCCTTTCTTCTAGTCAACAACATCTGGAATTTTGGGAGATGTTCTTATGTTCCTATGGACAACCATCTCAGGGAACCAGTGAGAGGTATCTAGGGAAGGATACAACACTATCTTCTATTCCTTATTAATTTTCTAGACACACTATCCCCAAGCCTCTTCAAAAACAAGTTGGATGCCTCATTTAGAGGATTCTTCGACATCAAAGTGAATTTGAACAATTGTGAATAAGATATCTGTCTCATCCTAGTTGGTTCTGAATCACTGGAAACTAATCTTCCTCTATGAGCTCCCTAGATCGACCATTATTTTCTAAAAATCTGTGATCTTCTAAAATTTCTTGGATTTATCCTATTTTTATTGAAATTACTTCACCCATGATCAATAATTATTTTGTTATTCTAATCTTATTTAATGAATGGTCATAAAAATATTATCCTATAATTATATTTTCACTTCAATCTCAAATTACTTGGTAATAATTCCTCCTTCCTCTAATGAAGTCATGACATCAATTCAATATGTATAAAATGATGCAAAAAATCCCTCATGTATTATTTTATGTAAGAATAAAATTATATGAACTTATAGAAAATATATTCAATCAAATCATATATGTTTCATAAAATCATGAGTATTTCATGGGATTGTCAACTATATTATCTAAAATACAATTACATATCCCATGTATATACCTCTAATAGTTCATGAGATTATTTTTTTCACATCACAGGAATATAACATTGAATATATGACTAATTGGGTATTGTTGGTTAACATCCTTGATGCTTCACTTACTATTACGTCAATTTTTTTTTTATATTTAAATATTTTTTAAATAATATTGTAAAAAAATATTATATTAATTAAATTACAAAAAAATATAATTCACATTTCAATTTATCCTCATTGAACTTCACTCCTCTAAATTTAACCCCTAAAAAGTAATTAATTCTTCACGAGTCTTCACTAAAATCAACACTTTCTATGTAAAGCTCAACCAGAGAAAAATGGGAATCCACTATAAAAAATAACTTCCCCTAAAATTTTTAATGCAGTTAAATTAGTGATAGGCACATATTTATTGGAAATAGAATGCATGATTAACATATGATAAGCATAAAAAATATGGGTTTTAATTAAACATAATAAGATAATGAAAAATATGTCACCTCTCCTTGTAAATGACATTTACATCAAATGCATCTTGGATCATTTAACATTATCATTCCCAAAACACATATCTAATACCATTACATTATTTTTTCATAACATGATTAAAAATAAATTTTATCATATATCCTTTCCATAGATTTTACTTCATTCATAACATAGTATTGTAATAATCCATACAAGAATCACAATCCATACACACACATAGAGTATGGCACAAATATTGTAACTCTCAAGTTTCATTGCATATTTTTAAACTAAATATATTTTATTGTTATTCATAATTGTCTATTTTTCATTATGTTTTCCTTATCATCTTGTATATGTGGTTGATATGGTCCATCTAGTTTGATTTGGTTATCCATAGTTTCTAATAATGTCCCACAAAAAACACATAGAACAAATTTATATCAAGAATAGAATTACTATCCCTGTTGACACCCTAATAATTTCTAAATTATAAATCATTTGGATATTTATTATTACATGAAACACTGAGTTTAAAAAACATCACATATTATTTAAATATTATTATTTGATAGTTATCAAAAAGCCATTGGAATAGAGGGTATGAATAGGATAATGTAAATTATAAAAATTTATGATTTAAATGTGTGTATAAAATGAATTCTCTAGTGAAAAATTAATTAATAATGGAAATGAAAACTATAAAAAAATAAAGTCATACATTTTTTATGAAACTATTTTTTTGCAAAAAAAAAACAATTAAAATATTCAATCTTTAAACAAAATAATAATGTTAATTATTTTAATGAGATATTTATATTATATATTCAATCAACTTTTTATCATTCGCATTATCTGTTTCTAGGCAACATATACGAATATATCAAATATTATGTAAAAACAAAATATTTTTATAAAAAAATATGTTTCCTCATTTTTTTGCACTGATAATTAAATTAAATATTAAAAAAATTAGAAAATTTATATGAAAAAATAATGTCATTTTTTGAAATAAAATTGAAAAAATTATCTTCACGTAAATTTTTAATAATTGTTTCAAAAGATTATATTTTAATGAATAGTGAAAAATAGTGACTTTTAATTGAAAAATCCATTTTTTTAAATTTTTTATAAATTTTAATTATATTTCAAAATGGATTTAAATTAATATTTGTTGCATTGAAATATAATAATCCAATTGAGACCGTTGGAATCATTTTAATCTTTAATGTTGATATAAAAACCTTTTAATCTTTTGAATGTTTTCTCTTTGAAAACTTTATTTCTCATCACATTTGCAGGATTAATGTAAATTTATTTTCTTCACTTATGTGAATGGAATTTGGAAAAATTGGTTTTGTATTTTTAATCATAATAAATTATATTATTTAATTAATTTGAATTAATTTTCTTCCATAGTCAATAGTAAAAGTAATAAAAATTATTTACCCTGGTTATTGTAAAAAAAGATTCACCAGGGGGATAAACTAAAAAGGGAAGGGTTAAATTTAGCTAAAATTGTCTAAAATCTATTTTATTTCCCTATTTATAGCATATAAGGTCTAAATTTCAACAACAATCATTTTTTGGCGTTTTTGGAAAAAGAAAAATATAGTTACACCTTTTCCTTTTTAAAAAATTACAAATGTGCCACTCAACTCACCTAAAAATTGCCACCCATTATCTTCTCTTATTCACTCGTTCAAAAAATCTTTGTTCAACCTATTACTGATCAAATAACATCCCAAATATTATATATCTTCTTATAAAAAATATTTTTTCCTATATCCTACATAAGATTACATTTTGTGCTAACCTAAAGAGGATACCAAAAAAGATGTAGCTTTCTTCAATGAGCATTTTTATTATTTTTCTTCCTCCAGACCGTTAAATTATTATTAAACCATGAGGGTATAATAAAATCAGTATGTCCCATATAATTAATTTTTTATTTATTTTAAGGAATTGACCTAAAATCATCTGCAATTCCATAAAATGGAATTTGAAATCATCATTCATGCCTACGATAGAGTACATCCTCACAATCCGGTGACATTCATTTTTCAACTACCAAATATCATAGTTGAGCATGATGATGAAAATAAATTATATTTATGACATTGAAAACATGATTATGCATCTATTTTAATAATATAATATATTCATATTTGTCTTCCATTCTGTAGGTGATATGATAATGTCACTCAAGTGTACAACGAACTATTTCCACATGAAGTGATGTGATTAATTTTTCACTAACACATTACATGGGTGATAATAATTGTAATGAACCAACCAAGGTAACCCAAAAACTAGGCGCTTTACCCATTGTGTTTTATACCAAATGGGATTTCCTGATCCCCATAGGTTGGAGATAGGCACCCAGGCATCAAACAACAGAACATATGTAGTGAATTATCCAAACCTAATGAACCAAATAGAATATATGTATACTATGAATGAGAAAATATATTATAAGTCTAAAGGAATATATATTAAATAACAGTCAAAATATATTAGATATGAATTGCTGGAAATGTATTCAAAACTCCAAAAAACAAGTCCAATTACATAGACCAAACCCAAATGCCTACTCTATGTGATTGCGTGGATCAACTCCCACCATCTCACCAACATCTACCCAAAAATTAGATGACATGAACCACACTACCCCATTGTGGGGCCTTTATGTTCACTGCATTAGAATACACACAATGGTCTACACACCACTGATGAGGTGCGTAGGGTGTGAATTAACATGCTCAATTATATACCACCCAGGTGTTCCACATCAAATATCAATATAATAATTCTTGTATTATTAATTTAAATAATATGTGTCATGATAATAAGTAAAGAAGTTTTGTAGAAAACATGGTAAACATTTATCATTTTCACTGTCATAAAAAAAGTAGGTACAACATGAATATCAAAGCTAACATAGAAATCCAAGAAGTATAAAATCGAATCGTCAAACTGGGATCAGAACCAAGGAACACTATCGGTCATACTAGAAGACTACTCGTACCATAATAAATCATGTTCGCTATCCAGTTCCATGAATACAGGCCTATGTTGTAGAGGAATAATCCATGAGTAAACCCCCTGAAAATGTTAATATTCATCCCCTAGAACAATAGCCCCATGAAACCGAGGAAAGCCACATGATCGTACCTCCTGATAATCAGAAAACATGGACAATATACTCAAGCTAAACCATCCACTTAAGTACCCAAGGTAACCCATGTTCTCATTTACACAAATCAATTTCATTTTTTCAAAATATAAAATTTCATTTTCATTTATCAAAAACTCGAGAAACCCGTTTCTCATAAAAAAACTTTTTCGACACACAAGAATATGAAGGAAAATTTGATAAATCAATTTATTATGCCTGAGAAATTAGGCTAATTATTATAGGATAAAGACAGAACCACCCCCCTAAAATCTCGGGCTGCGCATGCTATCAATGTAATCTAGCAACAAAGAAACCCAACAATGGCAGTGGAGACCCTGGAATCCAATCCAAAACTCATGATTTATCGAACAATGAAAAAATATGTTTGATGGAAGGGAAAAACACCACATACCTCAAGAAAAAACTTCTACAACAAAACAAATAACTAATGAATGGTCTCTGGAATGAGATATCTCAACAGATCTACAAGAAGAAATGAATACTCACCAAATTAGGCCACTAGATTGGAAAACACAAACCTAGGGCCCCACCATGATTAAGATAAGTGAAGAATTGGATTGAATACATACTCGGAGATATTCAATACAACTAAAATGATGATCCAACATTGAACTTATCAATATAAATGGAGAAGAGTCTCCCAAAATCCCCTGGAAGAGCTTTAGGCAGAAGGAAAAGAGTCTACAGAAGCGAACTGAAAACAAAATATCCACTCTCATATTTTAAATACTAAATGTGGTCTATTTCAAAATGTGTAATTAAATTACATGTGGTAAAATCTATGTGTAAAATTATGCTTAAAACGATCTCACCTCAAATTAAAAATAAGTTATTTAAATAATTAATGATGTGAAATCACTCTTCACAATCTGTAATCTTTCACTATGTGAATCCAAATTCATGCCATGTACCACAAAAACATTATGCGGCATGTAACCTAGTTAAACGTTGTGTAATCATCCATCAGTCTATTGAGAACTCTGGTTAGGACTGAAATTCCAAAAATCACTAACATCACCATTATAGGTCTCCTCACAATCTCAATAGTGGGGAAAACCACAATGTTGTTATGGGGGTACCTCATAAAATGTTAACAGGATGTTACAAAATCCCCATCAAAAATAAATTTTGTCCCTATAATGTCATGTAGAATATTAAATTCATGGAATAAGATGACTCCACTACTTCCTCATTAATTAATTGTTTTCCCATGTCTCAGGAAAATCCAATCATTGTTTTCATAGAACTCAGACTAATGGAATCAACTTCCCATGATCATCTTTCACTTTCAAGTCAATAATCTCAAATTGTTTCGATATAATAAAAATATATGGCCCTAAGACAATTTCTTCCCAAATCTGAATGTGTGAAAGATTAAGATATCATTTCCTAATCGGAGACATGTGGAAAACATAATGTGTACCCATCAACTTAACTAAAAATGATAATTGATAAGAAACTTTTCCATGATGCTCAGTGACTATAAATGAGCCAACATATCAAAGATCCAACATTAAAAAAATTCCATGTCGATGATTTCCCATCCATGGTGAAACATTCAACAACACCTAGTCACCCATGGAAAAATCCAAAGGAAGATACCTCCAATACACATATTATTTCTATCAAATCTTGGTTTTTATCAAAGATTGATGTATATACAAAATCTTCGCATACATCTTCTGAACCAAACATGGTCCAACTAAAGATACCTTTCCCTCCATAGCCCAACAAAGATGTGATCTATATGGGACACCATAAAATATCTCCATGAGATCCTATATGAATTATAAATGATAATTATTGTTATAAAAAACTCATCCAATCCTAGATGGATTTCCCATGATCCTTTAAAATACAAGACACTTTAACAGAGTATATTATTAAGGATCTAAATAACATGCATTATATGACCGTCAGTCTATGGATGGTATATTGTTCTCAACTTTACCTAAGTTCCCATTTCTTATTGAAGGTTTATCTAGAACCTCTTGTTAATCCTAGTATCCCAATCCGAAAAAATTGAAGAATGACTCACATGCAACATCAAAATATTTGGCACATTTAGTATACCCTGATCTTCAACATTTGTGGTGTATTTGATAAAACTGAAATGAGAATTTTTTTTCAAATGATCAAAAACCACCTAGATAGAATTCCTCCCTCAAGGAATCCATGGTAATCCAAAAAATACAAGAATACATAGTCCCATTTGTTAAATATCACCGGAAGAGGCTATAGTAAACTATAAAGTTTCCTATGTTCTACCAATATCTATTGGTAGGTGTAATAAAGAGACACAAACACCGTGATGTCATACATTATACCTGGACACCAGAATCATGTCCTCATGTCATAGTACATCTTCACTATTCTTGGATGAATGTCCAAAAATATCTATAAAAATAAAACAATGAAAAAATTCATACAAATTTCGGGATGAAAAATCCCTTCCAGAAGTGGAGCATTCCATCTAAAGAAAGAGACCATCCAAAAATAATCTCCCCACCAGAAAGGATTTCTTGAGTCCACTTACAATCATCATCCTGCCATGGACTATGATAAATAGACTCTAGTAGATATGGTGATAACTGATCACTATTTTGAACAATTATCAAAACATCCCCCAAAGCATCCAAGTGAAACTGAGAGAAAACGCCAATAAGGTTCCAATCCTCCTTAAATTTTAGAAAAACCCATGATGCTACATTCATACTAATTGAATTTTCAATGAAATTTCCATTTCATGGGGTTTATGTGATATCAATTTAAAATGTATTAAGATATACTGCACGTCATCTCGGTCTAAGATTCTGGTCTTTCTAATAAAATATACATCTCAAACACTAATGATCAGAAAATACTTTGAAATTTTCCCCAAAAACATATTTCCTCTAACATTTAAGCACATACAAGACTATGGAATGCTCTAAATCATGAGTGGGTTAATTCTTTTCATGTTTTCAAAGATGAAGAGATACTTAAGCTAACAAATCATCATACTGCATAAGAAAGCATCCCAAACCAGTAACTGAAGAAACACAAAACCCCATGTATCCCTTACCAGGATCAGGTAATATTAGAATACAAGATAATGTCAGAAGTCATTTCAGTTCATCAAAAGAAGAATGAAACTTTTCATCCCATGATAATTTCATATCTTTCTAGTAAGAGTAGTAAATTGTGGTGTCAAACATAGATAAATCCTTACCAAGACATCGTTAGTATCCACCAAGACCAAGGATTCTTCAAATCTCAAAGACATTCAGTGGTTCATTCAATGATAAAATAGCATTCACCATCTATGGATCAACTAATATTCCATGCTTATAAATCTTGTGTCATAAAAACTTTACATTTTTAATCATAAAACAAAACATTGAAATATCTCCATAAAAATATTTATTTCTCAAAATTTATAGAACCAAAATCATATGGTCCTCATTATCATGCTCATATTTTGAATAAATTAGAATATCTTCCATGAAAACTACCACACAAGTGCCAAGATATTGATGGAATATTTGAATAATCAAGTCCATAAAAATATCATGAGTATTAGTCATAACAAAAAGCATCACAATATATTTATAATGGTCATACTTTCTACTAAAAGTTTTCTTCGGTATATCATACTGATGAAGTCTCAAATGATGATAACCAGACTGAAGATCAATCATTTAGAACAACATTTCCTCCATTAACTGATCAATAAAATTATAATGGTGAAGAAAAGGATATTGGTTCTTAGTTGTTACCTGGTTCAACATCCGATTGTCCACACATAACTGATATGAACCATCAGGTTTCTTGTTAATGATCATATGGGGTGACCCTGGTGAAATTCTAGAGAGATTTTTTTTCCAATTTCTCCTCCAACTAAGACTTGAGCTCTTTTAGCACAGTTGGTTATATAAGATATGAAGGTATTAATATTGATTGTGTACTTGTCACCAGGTCAATTGTAAACTCAATATCTCTATCTTGAATAAGAATAGAAAATTATTATAGGAATACGTTATAAATTTCTCAAATTAAGATGAGATGATCAATGGAATGATAAATTCAATCAGGAAAAAATAAAATAGAAGACAACATACTACTGAGCTCTGGGTGGGAAGGTCCTATATGACCAGAACTTGGGTCCTAATCCCCTTGAAACACATGAGAGGTCCCACCAACAACATGAAACGACACATGAGGATGATAAAAATAAACCTCATCATGATGAGCGACAAGAAAATACTTTCTAATAATGACCTCAAATAGATCCAGATTAAGAAAAAAATCCCAAACCAACATCACATCAGAAATTTTTAATGAACAAGAAGGAGACTGGAACTCCAGATATTTACACTTACAAAGAGGTGTGTCTAACTCAATTGTAATGGGAATAAGTTCCTTTGAAATTTTATGAATATAAACAAAATGTGAAGATATAAAAGAGTTTTTCGAACTAGTATTAAATAAATAAATTGCTAAAAATGATGCAATAAGGATTTTACCTGTCACCATTGCGGGAACTTCATGAAATTCTGCAGAATGCTCATATACTTCATGAAAATTCTTGGATCTGGAGGTCATGGATAGACCCCTATAGTCTTTAATGCTTCTGACTACACCACATTATCCTTTTCATCTAAGAAACAGTGACCATAACGAGTAATAGTCCTATCTTGATAAATGATTTTTAAGGGTCCAATACATCCACTTCTATTGCATTTATTCATGGTCAAAGGACAAGAAATTGGTTTTTTCCCACCCTTACCACAGTGATAGAAAATTAGAGTCACATTTCTAGCTTCCACAGATGGTGAAAAGGAGGCCCGATGCTAAGACCCAACTCCACAAATCCTATGATGATCTTTCCATATCATTTTTCCCATGTGGGCCCCTAAAGATACCACTAGATAGTAGTGAAGGGCTAGGAAATCCAAAATTTCCTCTAATATCCATCACTTCCATCATACCTATTCTTACCATCTTCGTATAGGTATGAAGAATCAATAATAACACCTATGATCTGATATACCATCACAAAAATTGTAGGTAATTTTAATCTTTCACATAATTATTCCTCACCACACTCAAAGAAAAATGGACAATCTCAAAAAATTGGTTGGTTTACTTAGACACCAAACTCTCTCCCTATTGTAATGAACAGATTGATAGAGTTTTTTCTGGCATCAAGGGATCTAGGCTATATTGATAAATGAATAGGATTTTGAAAACCTTGTAATCAATGTCTTCCAACATGTATTTCTAGACCATTGAATCCCACAACAACATACGAGGACCCTCGATCTTGTATGTTACACACTTTACCCTGATATTCGTAGTTGTTTCCAAAATGTCGACGATCTGATAAATATTTTCCCACAATACCTCAACCTCTTGAGGTGAAATTGTTCCATTAAAGGATGGTTGATTGTCATGATAGAATTACATTGATCAATCTATCTCTCCTACAACTCTAGGTTATACCTCAACAAATGTTTTTTGAACCTGGGTTACATCCTGATCGACAAAACAAACTACTCATACTGTAGACTCAATTAGATTCAAATCTATAGGTGGATTCAATTTTGGAGCAATAGTTGTACACTACTGAGGAAGTCATGGAAGATTTCTCAGAGGCATACTTCTACACACCAAAACATAAGAACATTCAAACAATTGAAAAAATATGAATTCAAACTGGAAAACCCATAACCAGAAACTAAGATTTAAATCCAAATACAATACTAGAGACACACACCCCAACAGCTAATGGAATCTTGTGGCACATTATGACATGACCTAGCTAGGCACTTATCACAACATACATCTCAAGTCACTAAAATAAAATATACTTTATAATAAACATAAAAAGATATGGTCTCCTGATAATAGACCTCCTACGATAACAAATTATAACAAATAGACTCGAGTAACCCTCAAATTAGGAACCCAACCTGTTGTGTAACATACATGATGGATGTTTCGGATCCCCACAAGATGGAGAAAATCACCCAGGCATATAACCACACAACATACAGAACTATTTACCCCAACATGATTAAAAAATGGAATATATGTATGCACATAATAAAATAAATCAATAGGAAAAAGGAATATATATTCCATAATAGTCAAAAGACATTAGAAATGAACAACTAAAAAAGGTAGTAAAAACTCCCAAAAGAAGTCCTACTACATGGACCAAAACCAAATGACTACTCCATTTTATGGTTGGGAAAAACTCCCCCCCATATCACTACCATATACACCAATCTAGGTGAAATGAACCATACCACTACACTGAGGCACGTTCCTATCAATTCATTTGAATAAATTCAATGTTTTATGCACCACAAAGGTGTTTCATAGGGTGTGAGATAATATACTCATAATGATCCAACCCTGGTGTTCCACATCAAGTATCTTTATAAAAAATATTGTATTCGTATTTTAAATAAAAATGGGATGATAAGCAATAAAGTAGTTTAATAGAGAACACTGTAAATATTTCACTTTTTACATTTCTAAACAAAAGCTAGTAAAATATGCATATCAAGGATGACAAAGAAATCCATGTAGCACAAAACAAGAGCACCATCATAAATCAATACCAAGGAACACTATAGGTTAGAATAGCAGACTACTCGTACCATAATAATTCAAGTGCATAATCTAGTTACTAGAACACATGTTTGGGATGTAGAAGAATACCCCATGAATAACCCCCCAAAAATGTCAATATCCTTCCCCTAGAAAAATTTTCCTATGAAATATAAAAAATATCCATGATAATAACTCCTAATAGTAATAAAACATGGAAAATGGCCTAAATCGAAACCTTCTACCTAAGTACCTAAGGTAACCCATGTGCTCCTTTTTAGAAATAAATTACAGTGTTTCAAAACTACTAATTAACTTTTCATTTATAAAAACCCAAAGAAACACATTTCTCATAAAAAATCTTCAACTCACAAAAACATTCATTTAAATTTGATAAATCAATTAATAATTTTGTAGAAATTAGAAAAATTATCAGAGACTGGTGTTGGAACCACCCACATCAATGTTTGGGTCGCACACACACATAACAAAATACACCAAAAAATAAACCCAAAAACTGTAGTAGAGACCCTATTATCCAATGAATGCTTCATGATTTATCCATATTTTAAGAATATAGTGTCCTCGGAAGAGGAAAAAACCACATACCTCAAGAATAAAAATCCATCGCACCATAACTAATCATAGAATGGAATTTGGAATGAGATTTCACATCTATATCCTTATTTTAGTGTAAATTATTCAATTATATTCATAGAATAAATTTCTCCCTAGGTTCCCCATAGGCCCCACTTTCATTTTGAATAATTTGGACATGTTTTGAGTGGAGAGAACTGGGCACATTTTTTGTGTACACAGTTTAGTAAACCATGTAGGAAAACCATACATATTTTTCGAGCTCATTAAAAATGTTTTGTAATTCTAATTTTTTCAATTTGGAATTAAAACTATATTTACCAATTTATCTACCATTCTAACTTAGTAGCCCTAGAAACCTCCTAATATTTCTCTAGATCCATTGGTTCCCAATTCTGAATGGGGTTTTGGTGGTGGAACTTCAAAATACTTTCTACTGAGTGTCTCATTGATTTCATTCTTTCTCATTAGGGTTTCATCCATCTTTCTTAAGGTTCTAATATTTTTGAATATATGGATTTGTAACTAGGGTTTTATTTTTTGTATATTTATATAATAATGTGGAATTATTTTTGTTTTCACTCCCTTGTGTTGTGGCGGTGGTGTCATTGACGTTTCTCACAATGATTTTGGGTTTTTTGACATATAAAGGAGGAGAATCCTTGTGCAGACATTATTGGATGAATTTATAATGATGGTTCATACTTTTTAGTATGTTTTTTTATCTTTTTAATGTTTTATGAAAGTCTTTTTTTGGTAGAGTTGATTGAGCATTTAATTTTAAAGATTCATTGTGACATGAAAATGGGTTTTTTCATGTGTATTCAATGATGTATCATTTTCGATTATTTTTGGATCCATGAAATTGTTTTATAAAATGTTTTTTGGGCTGCCAAATCTGGTTGGGTATATTATTGGTGTACATTTTTTATTTAATGATGGGTTTTAAATGTATTTGTTCTGTAAATACTTCTTTTACTTCTTGATGTAGTTTTATGAATATTTTTTAATGGTTTGTTGAGTTACAAAAATTTGGAAAAGGAATATTGGGTTGTGTTTTTTGTGTGGATGTTATATAAATGATTATTTTATGTGAAAATGATATTATTTAACATGTGTAACTTGCTTGTTCTCAAAGGGGGAAACCTGGGTATCAAGGTGGGCAGAATAGGACTTGTATGCTAGTGATCCAGAGTGGTATAATCACTTTTTCAGTTAGCGTGTTTGACAATGACAACATTAACTAAACTTTGGAGATGTTGGGTACCACTAGTTCACTAAGGTTTCCCCTACCATTGGATTACATGAGTAGGATATTGATTATGGTTTCATTTCCACCAAGATAATATCAAAATATAACCCATAGTTAACTAGTTCCTAGGGGTGTTCCTGTTATTAGTGCTCATCAAATATATTGTACATACCACTATAATATTTTTTGATGGGATGTAAAATTAAGAACCACAAGTATTGTATTTGAAAATTATCATTACTTAAAGTTAATTTCTTAAAAACTATTTTAAATTGAAGTTGAATCATTTTAGAATTATTACTATTATCATTTCCTGTTTATAAAACCTACAAGATTTGATTTTCATTAAATGTTTATCACATGGAATATTTTTGGGTGGAATTCGATTGGGATTAGTCTCACACCCTACATAAACCATTGGGTGTATGTAGACATGGTTATGTTTGACATAGGTAAGGGAAAGGTCCTTTGAGACGGTTGTTCGGGTTGTTAGCTTCGAACCTTGATGGGATGTTGGGGATAAGGATTAGGGATGATGGACCCTTAACATCTGGTGATTGTAGAGTTGTATTTTCTACTAATTTGGAGTTGTTTCTCTTTGATTATTTGACTAAAACCATGAATTTAATTACTTAATTTTTTTATAGACTAGTTTGGACTAAATATTCAGATTATGTTAATTTAGTTATTCGGTTGTTTAATGATTCTAAACTCAGGAAAATCATACCCAAACCATTATTCATGATACCCTGACACTTATTCCAGCCCATGGGGATAGGGAATGACCATTAGAACTTTCCATGGACTGGGTTGGGTGTGCTTTTTTGTGGTGACCTTGTCTTGGTTGTGACAAAAATGTGTTAGATCTAGGATAAGATATTTATGTTATGTTATTTTAGGGCATGAGTCCGGTTAGACATGAGATAAGACATTTAGGGAACGATGTTTTGGAAGTGAGTAGGGTGCCTATCCCACACCTCTCGTGACAGTCCTTGATTTTCCCTAAGACTTCAGGATATTTTTTTTAACTTATCTTCCAAGTGGGATGTGGGGGCTGTAAATAACAAGTGGACATTGGGTTGGAGTGAAATAATTGTTTACTTAATTTCATCGATGAGTTTTATTTATTTATATTTGCAATTATTAGTAAATTTTTTCAAAACTATTGTACTAATGTTTTCTCTTGTTAATGCTGATTTTTTTATCGAAATTCCTCCCAACAAATATCTCATGTACCCACAAAAGGAAGCCTGAGAGAGTTCTCACTCAACTCTCAGTCAAATGATGTCATAATTTTTGGTTTGGGATGTCAAGGATCTGGGTTAGGGAGCATTCATTCTTCTACTCAATCAAGATAATATGGGTCTGGTCCATAGAATGATAAATCCCGGAAGTTCTTAAATAATATTCCGCCTTCATTGTGAGGTTTCATAGAACCTCAAGTGGAAGCGTAATTACACTAAAAGATAGAGCGTATGTTCAAGTTCATGGACACAATGGAAGATGTTACGGTGAAATGTGCCTAATTTATGCCAGAGGGTCCAAGTCTTAGGTGGTGTGAATCAGTGCTTCAAACTGGGAATAACGAGAAGATGAGTTAGAAGGATTTCAAAACCATCTTATACAAGCCATACTTCTCTGGGGTCCTGGACTATGCTAGATCTTGGTAGTTCATGGATAATTCCTAAAGAGATTGATCAGTTATGTAATATACAATGATTTTTGTTGGGCTAGTGAGGTACATGATTGATATTGTTTCTAATGAGTCCCTGAAATCTCAGATGTTTGGGAAGGTTTTGTGAATAAAAATATACTTTGAGGTCTTCTTGATCTATCTAGGAACTTAAGATGTGGTGGTTGATCATGATTTCATGGATTGGATTGATCAGAAAGGAATGTATGAGTTTTATGGAGTGGTGACTTCTATGGAAAGTGGTATATCATCTTAGAAGGAAAGGAAGTAGGAGGAGTAGGGGAATATGAGAGGAGGTAGTTCATCCCATCGTCGTTGATAGTTCTCATCTATGGATTCTAATGTCAGTTCCATTGTGAGACGCCATTTCATGAGACCATGGCACACCTGGCCATCATCTAAAAATCATCGGAATTTTTATTATTTGTGTGGAGATATGGGACTCTTGATACACATTTGAATGGTGGTAAATCCACACCAGAGTGGGGCATGATCTATTGCTTCTATGGGAGTGAAAGTTAAGTCATATCTGTCTCGGATGAGGGGATCTTGTTTAGTGGTCATGGAGAGAGGGTTAAATCCTCTTTAGGAAAAATACATAGTCATGTGGCCATTCTTAGGTAGAGGCTAGACATTTTTATTTGTTGG
Organism: Viscum album; assembly: GCA_963277665.1. NCBI lineage: Eukaryota > Viridiplantae > Streptophyta > Magnoliopsida > Santalales > Viscaceae > Viscum > Viscum album. The sequence goes on from OY728127.1 coordinate 598,477,890, forward strand.
ATTTGGCAACAGAAGGGTTGGATGTTGGGCCTTTGATAGTTTGAAGTACTGTTTTGATTTCATATTCTATAGCTTCCATTGTTTTTTATAGTGGTTCTTTTGTTTCATTTATATTTGTGCATATTGTGAACCTTTTGAATTTTCCAATGGAGTTGTTTTCCTTTGTGATATAGTTGGTGATTTTTTTCGGTAAGAAGGAGGAGAAGGTTCACAGGTTCCAATTGTGAGTGCATATCGTTTTAGCATTTGAGATGGAGTGGGGCCCCATCATCGTAGATATGGATATTTTTGACATAGTCCATGACATGGATTTGATAGTTCAATTTCAAGAACATATAGATTGAGGTAGGTGGAAGGAGAGTTTCATGGCACCTGATGGGAGTCCTCGGGATCTTTTTGGGGAATCATATCCTAAGTCGTGTCATGAAGGACCTTAACTCCCAGATTTGGGGAATCATATCATCCATTTTTCATCCCTCATGCTAGATTAACATGTTCATGATCTTGAGTATGGATTACCTATTGTAGTGGATGAGTTACCAGAGATGATTCCATTTCAATTTTCAAGATTTCCCCCAGAGAGGAACAATGAGTTCATTATTGATTCTCTTATGGGTACACAACCAATATAACCTCCCTCGTAGGGTAGGTCACCCACCGATTTGAGGGAATTAAAGATACAAAGAATGATTTGGAATCCAAAGGATTCAATCACCCGATCATCTCTCCTTGGGTATCTCATATAAGTTTTTTGAAGAAGGCCGATGGGTCCCACCGGTTATGAAATTACTACCAAAAGATGAATGGGGTAACCATTAAAAACTATCATTTTCACCTGAATTGATTACTTGTTAGATTAGTTGAAGGGTTAATAGAGGACTTCCAAGATAGACAGGCGTTCAGCTTAACACCGAGTCAGGGTGAGAGTGGAAGATATATATAAGATAGCCTTTTGAAGAAGTTTTTTCTAGTTTGTGAACTTGGTCATTCCCTTCATGTTGACCAATTCCCCAACGATCATTATGGAACTCCTTAATATGGTGTTCCACCCATATCTCGACTCTTTCATCGTGGTATTTTAGGAAAAGATCCTGGTATACTCCAAGTCTTAGGAAGTGCATGATCATCATTTGCGGATCATGTTGGGTTCATTGCATGATCATCGCATTTATGAAAAGTTGTCCATGGGAACATTCTAGATTAGGGATGTGAGGTTTCTAGTCCATGTGATCACTAATAAAGGGGAATTGATGTACCCTGCGAAGATTTGTCCAGTTATGTCATGGGAGAAAAAAAGAAATTTTTTCGAGATTAGGAATTCCCTCAGCATGACAGGTTACTACAGGTGGTTTGTTTAGGATTTTTAACACTCTTCTTTGCCCATGACTGCGCTAACCCATTAAGGGTTGAATTTTTAATGGGGCACAGAATGGTAGGAATACTTCAAGGAGTTGAAGCAGTCGTTCACTACTATCCCCATGTTGAACATTTCAGAATATGGAACTTGTTATGTGGTGTATTGTGATACTTCAGGAATGGGTCTCAGGTGTGTGCATATCTAGGGTGATCACATGGTGGCATATGACTCTATCCAACTCTAATGACATGAAGAAAAAACTACCCAACCTATGACCTGGAATTAGCAGTGGTGATTCATGATTTGAAGACATGAATTCACTACCTATTTGGGTAGACGTTCATGGTATACTATTATAATTAGATCCTATCCTACATTTTCTCACATAAGGATCTTAACATAATACAACATTGTTGGATTTATTACTTGTAAGGGATTGATTTTGACATAATCTAAACCCTGGGAAAGGGTAATGTGGTGGAAGATGACTTGAGAAGAAGAGTAATAGTGAAAGATTTTAGGAAGTCCACTGATGAGTGGACTCTGATGTGGCTCTTCTCTTAGATGCATGTGGATAAAGTGGAGAACAATGGAGGTGTGTCTTGGGAAAGCATTTAGTTACTTTGTTCTCTTTTAGAGGTGATTTAGTTGGTGTATCCCAGTGATTATTTATGTTAGCGGTCGATGTAGTTTCTTTTTGGTATGGAGACGACTTTAGATAATTCTTCGTCTCCCAAGCGTATCTTCTACTTCAAAGGCCATTTAGTGTACCGTTGTGTCTATGAAAGGTGGTGATGTAGGATAACCACCATTCTCCCTAGGTCTGTCATCTTGGACCTACCAAAATATTCCATTATGTTCAAGGGTAGTTATGGTGGGTAGATATGAGGCAGAATATAAGTGATTTGATTTCAAGATTCTATACATGTTAACAAGTGAAATAATAGCATCAAAGTCCCACTAGTTTTCTTCATCCATCACCTATTCCAATTTGGATGTGGGATGAGGTCACTAGGGACTTCATCGTCAGTATAACCCATACACTTTGGGGTAAGAATGCCATCTGGGAAGTAATTGATGATATGAAAAAATTATCCCACTTCATTTTGGTGAGAGATACAGACAAAGTTGATGAGTCGAGACGATTTTATATTCAGGAGGTGGTGAGGCTTCCTTGTGTTCCATATGAAGGTGTGTCATATAAGGACCCTTTCTTCACCTCTAGATTTTGGGAAGGTCTTCAGAAGGCCTTGGGGTCATAGAAATAGATGATAATGTCATAACATCCTCAAATGAATGACCAGACTAAGTGGGAAAAAATTATTCTGGTAGACTTGATCCATGCAAGAGTCCTAGACTTAAGTGGTTTATGGAAGAACACTTTGGTTTTGTTCTAGTTTTACTATAACAGTGGTTACCAATTCTTGATTTTAATGGTTCCTTTTGAGGCACTCTATGGTCATCCTTATCAGTCTCCCCCTATATTGGGATGAGGTGGGTGAGACCTCACTATTGGAGATGAGCCTTGTACAAGAGACATCTAAGAATATCAATTTGATCAGTTAGCTATTATTGACATATTAGAGCTACCAAAAATTCTATTCTGACTAGAGGTGTCATGTTATCTATTTTTGGGTTGGTGATCATGTATTCTTGTTGTTGGCCCCTCGTTTGGGTCATCGATGTTGGGGAAATCATGGAAAGCTACCACTGAGGCGTGTCAGAACTTTTGAGATCCCAGAGTGCGTTGGAAATGTTGTATAAATGTTGGAATTACCCTCCCAATTTACATATATTTAGGATTTATTCCATGAATTCCAATTGAATAAGGACATTTTTGATATGTCTCATGTACTAACAGGGGAAGAGTCAGTGATATAGATCCATTTATTTGTGTTTGAGCGGCCAGTGCGAATAGTGGACTCCCAAGAGATTGTGATTTAGGGGAAGTCTATTACAATTAACCAGGTCCTTTTTCAGAATGGAAATGATGTGCATGTGACATGGGAGAATAATTCAAGTGTTGAGCAAGAGTAACCATTCTTGTTTTTTGATCAATCATCCGGTTGACATTCTTTGGCAGAATGTTTTTATTCTGGGGAGATTTTTCACATTCATATCACTTTTTTAAGTTACATTATTTTCTTCTAATATTGGGCTAACATTCCCCGTAGTATTCCACTAGCCCCCCCTTGAATTGGTATGTGAAGAATTCATACATGTTTTGTTTTCCTAGATCTCAGTGTACAATTTACTAAACTGTGCTGCCAAACCGTGAATTGTTGTCCCATTCATTAAAAATAGTTTTTTAATTTCAATTTTTCCCATCAAAAATTAAATCTATCTAATCCATTTATTTCCCCATTAGACCCTAGCATCCATTGAATCCTCTTAATCACCCTCAAGCTCCCGTGGAACACAATTTTGAATGGATTTTTTGTCATTGAACATCAATATTCTTTTATGTAAGTGAGTTTCTCTTTGATTCATTTTTTCCCCTTAGGGTTTCCTCCCTCATTCATGAAGTTCCACATCTCCACCAACTAGTGATTCATTCCAAGGATTTTATTATTCATTTCATTGTCAAATATTGTGTAATTTTTGTTGTTTATACTCCCTTATGGCGCGACGGTGGTGCATTTGATGTTTCAAACATGAATTTTAGGTTTTTGACAAATAAGGTAAGTGACTCCAATTGTAGACAATATTGGATGAATTTATTTTTCTTACTTAACCAACTTATAATGTTTAAAATACTTTTTTGTGGTGTGAAATTCATTTTTGTGTAGCGCTGATTGAGCGTTGAATTATTGAATTTCATTTTGACCTGAAAATGGTTTTATTCATATGTATTCAATGTTGTATCATTTGGGGTTATTTTTTGACCTGTGAAATTGTTTTTTAAATGTTTTTTGGGCATCCAAATCTAGCTGGGTATGGTTTTTGCGTACATTTGGGCTTGAGATATTGTTTTACAATTGATTTGGTGTCAAAAAAATTGTTTTACTACTTGATGTTGTTTTTTGAAAATTTTTAAGGGATTATTGAGTTACAAAAATGGTGAAAAAGGCATGATGGGTACTTTTTGGTATTCTTATGTTACAGAAATGGCATTTTAAAGTGAAAATGGTAGTCATTAACTTTTGGATATTTTTCAAGAATATAGAGTTAAGCCGAGGTATCTAGGTGGGTGAACTAGGACTAGTATTCTAGTGATATAGAGTGGTATCAACAATGTTTCACTTAACAAGTTTGATGATGAAAACACTAATTAAACATTGATTATGTTGGGGACCACTAGGCCATTGGATTTTCCACTCCTAGTGGGTCATTCATGAGATGGATATTGATTATGGTTTCTTTTACACCAAGATACGATTTACCTAGGACCCACCCTAGCTATGCCTATGGGTGTTCCAAAGATTAGTGCTCATCAAATATATTGTACATATCATCATAATTTATTTTAATTCAAAGTAAAATTCAATATCATTTGTATTTTATTTAAAAATGTTCATTCCTTAAATTTTCATCCTTAAAATCTATCTTAATGTGATGATACATCCTTTTAAAATTATTATTATCATTTCTTATTTATAAGACCTACAATATTTCATTATCTTAAAATGTTTATCACATGGAATATTTTTGGGTGGAATCATATTGGGATTGTTCTCACACCCTACTTAAAACTTTGGGTGTATGTATAATTGGTTATGTTTGATAAAAGGGAATGGTCCATGGAGATAGAAGTTTGGGTTGTTAGCTTCCATCCTTAATGCAGTGTAGTGGAAAAGGGTTAAGGATGTTGGAACCTTTCCATGTGGTGGTTCTTGAGTTGTAATTGCTGCTAATTTTGAGTTATGGACCTCTTCAACATTGTCCAAAACCATGTATTTCTATTATAAATTTTGTTATAGGATTATTTAGACAAAATTTTCAGATTTAGTTTTTATATTGTTTTTGTTTTTTTAATGCTTCTAAACTCGGGGAAATTATTCCCAAAAAATTATTCATGATACTTGGGAACATCTACAATACCATGGGGATAAGGAATTATCTTTGAGACATTCCATGGACTGTCTTGGGTGTTGGTTTTTATGGAACACAGATCTTGTTTTTGATAGGACGTCTCTCAAAGGATCATTAAGAAGACACTCTGAATCAACATCTTAAAAAACTATATATGATAATATAACCCTAGGGCACCATTGTAATCAAGATAAATGAAGAAGATAAAGGATTAAATATCGAGAGAGATGAACCAAAATTGCAATGAGGATCCCATGTCGAACAGAAGGATCTAGATGGGGAAGAATCCCCAAAAATCTCTTTGAAATGATGGAGATTGAGGGCCACGGGACTGGAGAACAAAACGAAAACCAAAATAGTTTCTCACCTATTTTAAAAATTTTATGTTGGAAATTTCAAGACATGAAATAGAGTCACACATCATTAAATCATTGGTGTTCATGTTCACCAAAAAATTATTCCCCTAACATTAGAAATTCATTATTTACGGAATTCACTATGTAGAACTACTCTTCACGATGTGTAACTTTCCAATCATGAATCCCCTTTCATGTCTTACACCTAGAAATCATTACAAAACATGTAATACAATTACACAAAGTATAATCCTCCATCAGCATATAGAAAATGATGATTAAGGAAAAATGTACTAAAACCCTTTAACTTCACTATTATAGGTATTTCCTAATATTCAAAGGAGGGGGAAGCCATGATGATGTTAAAGGTGTATCTGATAAAATAATATTGGGATGCTACAATAATGGTAAAAATAATTAAAATATGTGATATAAATGACATAATTATGACATTAATTACCTAAATATAATTATATAAAGATAATATATCATTTAATTTCTTACCTTTTTACTCACTAGGAGATGATAATGTCGTATGTGTACATGTGAACTACCACCATCATGAAGTGATGTGAATCTCAATTTTCATCGCCAAAAGGCATGTATGATATGTATAACTTTTTCAAATTAATAATATATTCATTATTATATTATGATAATTCATAAATGTTAAAATATTAATTACATATGTTCTTTATTTAATGTTTAAAAATTTAAAAAACTACTCTTGCGTGTGTCGGGCCAAACATCTCCATGATTGTAACATATGTCATTTCTCAAATATATCAGTAATGGTTGGAATTGAATGTATAGTTTAGGTATAAATATAATAATTATTTTATGATTATTATTCTAGATAATATGTTACCATGATCAATGTAATAAAAATAAATAGAATAAATTAAAACATATACAAAAAACAAAGCTGTTGTTACACAGAACAAGATTTTAACTAGGAATTGGTAATAAAAAGGAAGAGAATGGACATAATTAAATGAAAAATGATATTTTAAATATATATATTTATTTTCATATACATTATTTATAATGAACACATATTTATTATATAGGAGTATCTAACTTGTAATGAGGAAGTCGAGAATTAAGGTAATAAATTCCAATTCTCTCTTTTATTATTAGGAACACTACAAAAAAAGTCAGTTATACCAACGGAAAATTAGGGACAGATAATATATTTGTTGGTATAAATGAGCAATTCCAATAGATATTAATTTTTATTGGTATTATATTAATGTACCGATAATTAATTTTACCAACATATAAATGTGTTGTTATTAGTTATTTAATACCAACATATATTTTACTAATAATTAAATCTTTTGTTTTATTATATGAACACAGACAGTTTTTTACTAATAAATTCATCTATTGTTATTAATTATTATTACCAATATTTTTTTTCAACATATAAATCAGTTGCTAGTATTTATTCACTACAAATCAATCATTTAATAATAATAATATTATTATTATCAATTAGTAGTTTACTAAAAAAATTATGTTTATATTAATAAAAAAATGATATATACTTGGAATATATTCAAAAAATCATACAAGATATATTATTTTTAGAAAAAAATCAAAATTATATTTTAAATATATTTTATTCAAGAAGAAATATTATATCCAAGAGAGATTTTAAAAAATATTCATATAATGGTTAAAAAACTAAAAATAAACCTACTCATTTAGATTTAATAAACAATTATTAAAAAAAATAAAAAATAAAAAATTAAAAAATATAATCCCTCCCCGAACCTCACTATCTCCCACGTAATCCCTCTTCCCTGATCGCCTCCTGATATTCTTCGTTCACCTTCAATGGTGTTGTGATATCTACCTATGCTAATATAGCTGGTTCTTCGTCGTCGAACACACCCACACCCACACCCACACCCACACCCACACCCACACCAACACCCACACCCACACCCACACCCACACCAACACACAGACCTTCGATTATCTACTATTTCCCACACCTTGTTTGATTGATTTTTTACCTATCAAGGTTTAGAGAGAGGCATGGGCATTAACCCATTTCTCATTTAATCAGTCAATGTTTGGGCCTCCTATCTGGTACATACTTATTTTATTGAAGTTTTAAGAACCTAAAATCATGGGTATCTATTGTTTGAATGGAATTTCAATTAGGGTTTTTAGTGAAATTGAGATGAAATGAGATTTAATTATATTTTTAAGGGAGAGGGGCACTATTATTTTTCCTGATTATTTATGAACTGAAATTAATTAGGACAATGATAAGGTGTACCATCTTTACAGTGATGATGATATACCTCAAACTCTTAAAGAAGTAAAGGTATGCCTTTTGGTCAATTTTTGGGTTGTGCTCTCAATTGAGTTTTTCTGTGATTTTATAAGAAACTTATCCCTGAACTCTTATATATCATGTTGTTTTTTATGGACTACTTTGTTATATAGAAAGTATTGAAATTAAATACTTTTTTGCTGGTATTGCATACCATCTTATTAGGGTAAATCCTTTATTCCTAGCCCCTGTTACATTGTATGTGAACTAATATTTCGGTTCACTTGTTTTGATGAATGTTTCTACTCATCTTACCATTTTTAGCACCTATCATCATTGAGGATATGTTTTTTGTCTTTCCATTTTAATTTTGAATGGGTTGCAAGTACATCGATCCTGGAGTTTGTATTTTATATTCTATGTTTGATTTGTGTGCATTTGATGACTATTATAATGTTATAGTTACAAAGAATCTATTCCAGAAATGTTGGACCACATGAGCATAGCATGGAAATATTAGTGCAACCTTACTCCTGACCATTTAAATTATATTTTATTGTAACAAGGGGACTATTAACTACATGTTATAGGTCAAGTTGTTAGCACTATGGGCCTTATTCACTATGGGTTCAAATTGTAATTTTTTGATGGTTTTGATGGGGAGATAAGGCTTGGTTGGTAATTATAGTTGGGTTTACTATTTATGATTGCATGTAATTTCAATCTGATCTGGTGTTTGTAGTCTCTCCTCATTATTAATTCAAATGAGACAAAACTGAACCAGGATGGAAATTAAGAGGTGAATTGGAGATTGTTAAGTAGATTTGAGTGTGGTTATTGAGGAATTAAATTGAACACTAAACCTAGAACAATAAGGGGTCCAGATTGGATCCACATATAAGAATTTTGAGTCAGGTGAGCTCAGCCAGTGTCATTGACGGTTTATAGAGTTATAGAAGAAATTCAACCAAGCATGTGACATGTGGACCCAAGTAGTGAATGAAGGTACTTTTTCATTTGTTTTTAAAATAGGACTGTGACATTCATAGAATATTTTTTATTTTGGTACCACCGTCTGAGGAATAGATTAGGAACTATTCTCTCTTTTTGTTATTCGTGTACACTTTACTAACTTCATTATATTCTTATTTAATGTGGTGTGAATTCTTGTTATCATATCCATAGAAGTATTTTTCTTTAAATAAAATTTTTATAGTTAATTTACCTTTTTCTGTTTCTAAATAGAACAAAAAATCCTTTGACCCAATTGATAGATTGCTGAAATAGAAGTCAAATTCTTATCTTATTTATTCTGTTATCCTAAGTTTCTATTATCATATTAATAGAAGACCATTTTATTGATATTTTCCTTTTCCTTTTTTTAATAATTCAATGGTAATAATTATGTGGTAAATGTCATTAAAAATTCCTTATCAAGAACTATATAGCCTTTTACTTATTATTAACTATAAATTATGGATAGTTTAGAACTCCTCAGTGCAGTCATAGTGGTATGTATGTATTTACACATTTTTACATCAAGTGGTGTGGATATGCATCAACCGCAAAAAATAAAATTTAAATGTTTGAAATATAATTTCATTGGTTTATTTTTATGTGTCTCATTATTATTATACATAAATAACATATTAGTATTGAAAAAATGGTTGATGAGTGGTCATGAAAAGATTTTATGCATCAAAAGGCTGATAAGTGAAGGCATTACCTGCTATTTGCATTTGGACATGCTGTGATGTTTGAAGCTACGATACCTACTGCTCTATCTATGAGGTAAGGGGATTACTTTGTTTATATCAAACTGGTTTATGAGTGTTAGCCTCTATTATGACATGGATTTAGACACCAGTGAACGAATTATAAAATTTTATGCAGTACAGTATAGGACATGTATAGTTTCATGATTATGATGTCGATAGAAATTTATAATTTGTACAGACTGGTCACATATAACATAATTTGATCATGAGATGTTTTATAATCTATAATCTAGAATCTATTTTTTTATAATATATTATCTATTTTGTAATCTATATCCAGAAATCTATGTTTTGTAGATTACATAATCTATAATCAGGAATCCGTGTTTTATAATCTGCAATGTACTATCGTAGTAATTATGGATTTCCAAATTCAATCTTTTAAGGGTAAAAAAAAATTTCTACCAAGTATTTAACAAAACGATTTCCAGAAATTCAAATTAGTGTGAAATATATTATTATAAAATTCATTGAGTTTCATTTACATTTTCTGACACTATTGGTGAAAGGTCCATTCTATCCAACCTGGGTAGCCTCATTTGAACCTTCAATGGAGTCCAACCTTGAAAAAAGCCCATAAACTTGAAGTGTAGGTTCTTTTCAGAATTTCTCTGATCCCTCTTATGGGAGGACTCAGAAACCAGTGATGCCTTGGTCCAAAATTCAGCCATTCTGGATTCTCCATCAACCCCATCATCAAACATGGAAGTGAGTCTTGAAGGTTTCCTTGCATTTTCACCTGAAGGGACTAAGCCCTGGAGGCCTAGTTTATCAGTTTCCTCTATAATCTTTATCTGGGATTCCATGTCATTGATCCTACAAGCCATCTCTACACACATGCTCTTTAAACCCTCTACATTAGTGTTGGGGGAAACCAAGGATTCCTTCACCGCTATTATTTCATTTCCACTACTAATAAATTTGAGGAAACGAGGATGTACAGTCTCTAGCATTCATCTCCAATATTTGAGATTTTATTTAGATTATCCAAATTCTACTTGCTCTTAGTTTACTTTTTTCTCATATTCGTTTCATGAGAGACCATACCCAGCTTATGCCTCATAGAGCTCAACTCCTTTTCATATTCCCTGATGATATCCTTTAGAAGTTTTACATCCACCTCTGCTTGTGATTTTTCTTCATTGAACTTAAATAGCAAGTTATAATTCTCTTGCATTTGTCATGAGAGGGCAACATTTTCAACAGATGAAGTGATGAGTGCTTGATCCAATTCTATGATTTTATCTTCTAGACCATACATCATCTTGTAAATTTCTTTTAGTTTTGTATTTTCCTTTTTTTTCTTACCTTTCTCATGTTATCTTTATGACTACCATCCATATGATAGGCTTTAAATTAAGCAGGGAGTTGTGTGATCGATTCAAGTCACTGCTTTAGGGAATGGTTCTGGTCTTCCGCTTTTTCCCAGCCAGAAAGGGCTTCTTCAGCAACTTCAGCATTCATTTGAATCAAATTATCCTTTTCTATCATCTTTGAACGAGCTTCAGATATATCTTCATTAAAATCATTCAATTGGTTGTCCAACATTTTAGATTTTCTAATTATTGATTTGACTTTCTTTTTCATCCCAGTAAAATGTGTAAATCCATCTGTTGATAATTGCACTTACGCTAATTTTTATATTGATTTACTCATCTTTCAGTGATTCTATGAAGCCATGTGAACACTACACAGACTTGAACTATCCACCATATTCTGGATAATTATCCTGTTAGAAGATTTTTTCCTCCAGACCCATCCACGGAGTTCTATTTCAACTCATACAGTCTGAAAAAAGAAGTTCTCATTGGATCATTGAAAACTGATAGTCTATATTGAAAAATAAAACTGGAATGATACTGAATCAGATAAATTTTATCTTTTTTTTATTATAATTTGGCCATTACTAGTTTTGAATTTTTATTGTAGCATGTTTATCATGCTAGTATTTTTTATGTTCAATTTAATTTTATATCAATTAATTCCATTAAATTATATTGGACTAATCAAAATTTTTGTTGAGAGTTGAAGAACATTAGAGTAAACAATAGAAAAATTCAAACTTTACAAGACTTAGTGATCCATAACCATGTTGAAATTTTTATATTTAATCTTTTGAAATAAATTCAAGTATGACTAGTTGACAATTTAGTTTTTTGGTAGTCGGACTGAAGAGATTATTTTCTATAATAAATTGATAAGTGAAACTTACTTGGAAATGACCCTTTTCTTGTAAATCTTGTAAAATAATTACTATTTGGTATGTTAAATGTTTTATGAAATGTGTAACAAATGAGTTTCTTTATCGTATTTGAGTCTAATATTCAATTTACTCATTTGATGTGCTATTTTATACCTTGCTACATTTTTTTACTTTATAAACATCTTATTTCTAGTGTGAGATTGGGGATTAACTAACCACATTCAAAAGTTCAAGAAAGGGGACCTTATTACATGAGTGGGGATGATAAGATGCATTCAGCCACCACCAACATTCGAAAGTAGGGATGAACTGCTTCATGCTGCCAATGCAATCTGATTATAGGTAAGGTAAATTAAATGTGTGGATTTCAGCGTCAGTGTGAACCATTACAATGACAAATGATGTGTGGGATCAGGAGGTTCATGTCACCATTGTTGTCCATCGATGCTTCATTCATTGCTCATGTTTTCTGTTTGTGGATTGTTGTTTGTTTAAAGGATTCTTCATGTTGGTATGTATCACTGCAAACAAGAAGAAAGACATTGTGATTTCTTCTTGTTAGAACAGGTTTGAATAATGAATACGATGTCCTTTTTAGATTGTTCTATGGTTGGTTGCAGGCTGTTTCTTTTTTCCATGAAAAAATTATGGGTTCCCACAAGTTCGATAAAATGTTCAAAGGAGGTTCCATGATAATGGAAGCCTTGGAAACAACAAAAGTCAAGTAAAATAATCAATCCAAGCCTGTACACATAAAAATTAATTCCTATACCAAAGGAGCCAAAGCAAGAGGCTACTACCTGGAGTAAGGCATCCAAAAATTCCTCAATTATCTCTCTATAAATTATGCACTATAATGACCATAAAACCATTCCCATTTTCAGGGATTGTTTGTGGATTGTACATTGTTTAAATTTTCTCCTCTTATATTAACTTTATTATAGTGGAATTCATGGAGCTTAAGGCTATGTTATAACATCTACATGAGGTTCCTCACTCGTGTTAGATCTGACTTGCTTGTCCAGGGCATGGATGGGTCTTTGGGGCTGGTTTGATGAAGGCTACAGAATAACTAGAGTTGGATCATTGGTATTGGGGCATGGATGGGTCATCAATGCTGGAGCTAGCTTGCTGGTACTAGGGCATGGATGGGTCACTATTACTTGGGGGTGGGGTGATGGTTCCTGTGTGTTTTTATTTCATCTTGTATTAAATTTCATTATTAATATATTTAAAAAATTTATATATTTGATCATTCATTTCAATTGTGTTCAATTTAATAATTAAAATAGATGAATTATATATGATAAATTAATAAATATATTATGAAATTTTACTAGAAATAAAAATATATAATTTTTATTCAAATTAAATTTATAAATAGATATTATATTTTGGTAATATTATTACCAACAGAAATTTTTTTCATAAAAATATGTTGCAAAACATTTTAACCAACATATATATTATCGGTTGATATTATTATAATTGTAACAGAACAATTTTATATGACGCAAAAACATTTAGTGACAGAGTTTTTACCTACAGATTAGTGACAGAGACATATCTGTTGGTAAAACGTTTTACCTATAAAAAGATAAATATTTTTTAGGGGAAGAAATATGAAAATTAACCACTCATTTCTTTTTTTGTGGTGTATATTTTTCAAATAAACCATATTTTATCATAGAAGTCTTAATTATAATCATATTTCATTTTAATTTTATGCTATTATTTTTAGGGATTACATTTCAGAACATTACTAATGTCGTAATGGATTTCTATCTCTCTTTTTTACTTTTTGGAGAAAAATTCCTATTCACTACCTATTTGATTTTTTTGTCTATATAATATTTATGAATTTATTTTTTTATAATTATTATGAATATTATTTTTATTTACATATCTATTTGGGGTTATCCCTTTCATGGGGTTTACGGTACAAATGTTATGAAAGTGGTATGTTATTTTTCTCTCAATTTTCCTTGAGACATATGTTATGTTCTACTTATATATAAATTTATGAGATGTATATATAATAACTTTGGCATATAATTTTATGAGTTTATATATTCTTATGATATTTTAATTTTCATTTAATTATATTCATTCAATCGGCTTTCAATTAAATGGTACTAAAGTGGTATATATTTTAATTAAAATCTCATCCTTTATCAAGATTATTTTTTATTGTATCTCCAAGAATAAATTATTATTATCCATATTTAAAGAAAATAAGGAATTATATTAAACTCTATTTATTCCATGATAATATAATTTTTTACTTCATTTTCCTCTCTTTATATTTAAAAGAGTTCAAATGATTTTTTTAAGAAAAATCACATTTTTTCCTTTCATTGATAGAAAACACTTTTTATTATAAATACACATTTTATAAAAATGTTTTCAATTTTCATAAAAATACTAAAATGATTTCATAATGAAATTTCTAGACAGGTTTTACTTTTAAAAAATTTAATTGAATATTCCTTTTATTTATCAAACAATCCCTATTTGGTTATTATTTAACATGTGAAAGGAATATTTGTATTAAAATTTACACCATGAATTGAATTTCTAACCTTCATGACAATTATTTTATTTGAATACTCCATTATATGTTTTCAAATTTATTTTAAAAGAAAATTATTAATAAAATTTGTAATATTTTAGAATTTTTTTTCCAAGTGTAAATGTTATTTTACTCAAAAAATGATTTAAATAATTTTTAAAGATTCTTTTAGAAGATTCATATAAAATTATTTCTAAATTTTTTATGAATTTTTATTTTGAAATATTATTTTAAAAGGAAAATTATATTCTTCAAGAATTGTTTCATGTGATATTTTAAAATAAATTTCCATCTAAGATGACATGCTTTGATGCAACATTGAGTTATGGGTATACGATCCAACCATTATAATTCATTATTAATATGGGTTTTTATATGATGAAAATATATTTAAAAAATATATTTCTCTTCCATGGTTATACCATTCTTATGAAACCTATTTCTATTCATAGGTTATGAAAGTATTAATTGGTGAAATTATTAGAAAACATGTATCTTTTCCATATGTTAGTATATAATGTTATATTTATGAGACCCATATCATTTTAGAAGTTATGATATAATGAATGTCTTCTGATCCTTTGTAAAATATACAAAAAAATTTAATTCAGTGGGGGTGGGATCTATATCTCCCTCCAATTAATTGGGTTATTATTTCTATCTCATGAGATAGACAAGACAAGAAGGAGTATTGAACTCTGATTAGTATAAGACTTTGTTAGATATGAGTCACTTTGGAGTGAACCTTGACTACTATAATGGTTTTGGAGTGAACCCATTACACTATGATACCTTAGAATTGATCATGGTATACTATAGAAATGATAATAATTTCTAATTTATATTAAATAAATTTATATCTTATGCTAATGTTATTCTCTCATGGCTCATGATTCATTGATTTAATTAATGATTAATGTTTTATGAACTACCATTATTTAAGCCCCGTCTTGCTATAATGATATTTAATATGAAGGGAATGGATTTAAAATGTTAATACCATATTCACATAAACTTATTATAATTTAATGCTTATGTGATCTATGATATCTAACATTTTATCCCTCACTTATAATCTAGGCTCAACAATTCAATATTTCCACCATTTTATGAAGAAAGTTGTAATGTAGGGTATGTTTTTGAATAGTACTTGAAGAGAAGATATTTATGGGAGTTGTTTAAGATCATTCAACATATTAAGATATTGTGTACCTATTATCCAAATACACTAAAATATTTTGGTCCAAAGGCATGTATTTTTGTAATGTATTTAATATTCATATAAAATGGTGTAATATCTATTTATGAAAATCCAAGGTCAGTATAGTTGGTTTTATAGGAATTGTTCTGTTAAACATTAGAAACTAGTAGGAGAAAACATCAGTGTTCTCCCGGGTTATATTTATGAGGTTATTCCCAGTCATACATATAATCATAAATATAACGATGAGTCAATGTATAGGAAAACGACTTCTAATTTTGTTAAATTCTAGTATGCTTAATTTGAAAGAAATTTCATCCTCATCTTGATACAACCAGTGAATATGGATCTAGGAAAGAATTAAATAGTGGTAACAAATTAGAAAATGGAGGATTGATATGGAAATGATCTTATCCTGGTACATGATAATGAGACTTTCTAAACACCCTGTTTATTATAACCATGGGAGATGCTATTGAAATTCATAAACTCTTTTAGAACCATCATGACAGATTCAAATATATGATGACTATGGAGAACCTATGAAATCTCAAATGTTTCAAAAATATAAAAAATAATTTGTCACGATTTAGTAACACAAAATGTGATTTTTTATGTTTAAGTTGTAATCCAATATGATAAGTGTTTCTCACACTATACTTTTTGGGTCTAGTTAATTGTAGGAATAAGAAAGAACTGGTTTAACAATGATGATGATGGACAATATTTTGACGTAATATTCATTTGGATGATAAATATAATGAAAGATACAATTATTATTCCTAATCATTTATCATGATATTTGATTTACAACGTTAACATTAACAAAATCCCTAACTAGCCAAATAAGATAAGAGTAGATTTCTTTGAGAGTTTGAGTTGTAGAGACAAGGGAAAAGAAAATTTATTTTCCTATGTGCCATGATTGTGGGAATAAGAAATCATGAGAATATCTCAGAGTAATGAGAGTATTTTTTGGTTGTGGAAAATAATGACACAAAGCATGTAACTACAAATGAAAACGCTGAATGTTTTGATAAATCAAGGGATGAAGATAATGGTATCTCAATGGTATCATTGAATATTGAATGTTTTAAATTAAGAAATTATGGGAATTTTGTAAATTTATGACCTAAGGGGAAGGCTTGTGATGGGATTGAGAAAGGATGAATGGATAATTATTTATATTTTGGCGATGAGGAAATTATGAATGATATATAAAATGATGTACTTATTAATGAATAAAATGATGAATCGTAATTATTTGATTAATGATGAGGTAGAAAAATTGTAGTATTTTTATTAGAATTCGTGAATTATACTGTATTAATTATGAAATATATAAGGATTGATTATTATATGTTTTATTTTAAAAATTTTCTCTAATAATTTGAATACTTCTAAGGACCTGGAAAAGTGATTTAATTGAATGGTGATATTTCATTTAAAACATTTTTTAATGAAATTTAACCCATTATATATTCCTGATGTTGAATAAATGACATTTATAATGGATAAAGAGATGATTTATATAGATAATGGAAATTAAATATTATGTATTACCTTGGACAATATTAACAGTTTGTTGAAAATGGGATTTGTGTTATCATTTATAGAGTTCAAAAAAATTTAATATTTAAGGAATATAACTAATAAATGTTTTCTCAAATAATGAATAAGAAATCAAATCTATTTTCAATAATTTTTTATAAAAGTTCATATTATTACCATGAATCAAGAGAATACATGATTAAGTTATTCACATGTTAGGTATGAGATAGTATTGAATTACTTTTTCAGATATAGGGATTAATATAAATTTTAATTTGGGAAATTTAGTAAAATTCATTTTATGTTCTTAATTTTTTATGTGTTACAAGGTAGACTATATATTGAGTGTGTCAAGTTGAACATTGGATAAGGTTTTAGAAATTAACTTATTAAATCACCATATATTGATTTATCCATATTTAATAACCAATACGAACAATTTTTTATACTAGATATTGAAGGAATTACTGAGCACTCAATTATAGATATTATTTAGTGATTTAGACATGAAAAATTTATCAATTTGAGTAAGATATTTAGTTTCAATTAATAAAGTAGCAACCAATGGATGAAATTCTTCCTATTAAATAAAATGATATTAAGTATGTACATTTTCATATTTATTCAGTCTAGATAGAAAATGAATTTTCCAATAATAGGTAATGATCATGAAATAAAATATTGTCCTTTAATAATCATTTTTTATGAAATCAATGAGCTTTCTCAAGCCTCATTGAATTATGTCTTTTTCGTCATTAAAGTTTCCCAAACTAGGTGCTCTATTACACTATATCAGTATTTTTGTGTCAGTTTTCTCTTGTTTGTCCATGTTTTCTCTTCCCATATATGTTTTACACTTTTGAAACATATTATGTGTTACTTTAGATGAATTTCACTCATGACGTTCTATTTTGCCAGATAATGTTTTATAAATACTTTTTATGATTTGAGTTTCGATGAACGAATTTTCAAATTTTATTCCATTAATGAAATATATGTATTTTTAGAGAGAAACTCAATTTAATAGGGAAATAATGTAGAACCCTGAATTATATTGATTTTTTTTAAATCTTTTCAATATTTTTTTACAGAAAACACTAAGTATAAATGTAACTTTTCATATTTTTAAAATATTATCATATGATAGCTTCTACCTTGTCTTTGGAATGGTGGGTAAGAATAATTCAAACAAAATTATGAAAATATATATTTTAAATAGGTGTATAAAATTATTTCGTTGGTGACTAATTAATTAAAAATTAAAATAAAATATATTTACAAATAAATCAAGAGTTAGCCTGAAAAACTATTTTTTGGTAGACAATGATGCTTGAGATCAATGAAGTAAACAAAACACTTTTGGGGAATGATTTTTATGAAATTTATATATTATATATTCAATTAGTTATATATCATTCATCTATGGTTTAATCTCGATAACAGATAAAAATAAATCCACCCTTATGCCAAAAAACTACATTTTTCTTAAAAAATGTATTTTCCCTTTTTAGGAAGATATATTAATATTGATTTTTGAAAATTTTAGAATATTTATTTGAAAATTTTAATTTCTATATTTATATCTAAATCTAAAAATTATATTAGGGTATGTTTTTTATTATTTTCTAAGAAAATTAATTTTTTGGTGAGTAGTTTGAAATGCTAAATATTAGTTGAAAAATACATTTTCATTTAAATTTATCATAAACAATATAACAACCTATGGATTTATAATATTACCCTTTAAAAAAATTTAATATCCTCGATTTCACACTTTGTACAAAACACCGAGCATAAATAAACACTAAAATTATTATTATTTTCACAAAACCATTATTACATAGACATTAAAATAGAGGAAATGAATAATATTAAATAAAATATGAAAATATATTTTACATGTTTTATTAAATTAATTCAATTTTATCCAATTTAATTATTAGAGAATATGTCACACCCCGACCGCAGGTATCTTTATTCTACTTCTTTCTTGGTCCCGATTTAATTTTTTTTTTCGAGGTTTAGTTGTGTCGGCAGTTTCACGTCGGTGCGCGGTCATCGCATCGCTGGCGGTGATCGTGCGTTCGGCCGGGTGACTATGTGTTCACCCGACGTTTTAAATATTAAAGTTTTTACGTTGACTTTTTTCTATTATTACTATTTGAGGTGCGTTATTATTATTGTAGTTATTTCCGTGTATGAGTATATATATATACATGTCTATATATGTGTATATATATACATATGTATGTACTTTAATACGTTATGTTTATATATAGGTATATATATATGTGTTTAGGTATGCGTATGTATACACGGGTATTTTGATTATAATAATTATTATTAAAATTAACTAACTTTTATTTATTATCATTATTCTATTATTATTATTATTATTATAAAGTTTTATTATTATTATTACTATTAATATTATTATAAATTTTGTTTACCATTTTTATAAAGTTTATTATTATTATTAAGTTTTAATATTATTATTAATATAACGTTTTATTATTATTATTATTATGATTATTATTATTTTTATTATATATATATATATATATATATAAACCTAAACAAGCCCTACCCTACCCCTACAGCCGCCACCCGTTCCCCTTCTCTCTTCCCCGTTTTCCTTCCCCGCGCCTGCACCACCTCTTCCTCCTCCGGCCAGACCGGCTGCCTGCCCGCCCATGGCGATCCAGCTGCTCCCCGACCTCCTTTTCCTTCCGCGCACCCCCCGATCGCCGGCGCCCCCCCCCTTGCATGCGCTCCCCGTTCGGCTTCGGCCGTCGCATCTCCGGCTCCCCCGCTGCTCCGCAACTCTCCCCCGCTTCCCTCGAGCCGGCCTCCCCTCACTTTTAAATGTTCCAATTGACAAAATAAAATTCTTATTTAGAAGTGGGATATCAAAATTTTCTTTGGGAAAATTTTTAGTATTTTTCTGAAATGTTCATTTTTTATGAATAGTGAAAATACTGCATTTTAATTAAAAATTTCCTTCTAATATAATTATTTTATGTAGATAAAATTTTCTTTTTATTTGTTTTAAATTTTAATTGTATACAGTTTTTACTATTAAATCCAATGTTGGTTAGTATAAGTAATTTCACTTTTAAATTGAACATAAACAAATGTCAGTTTTTTGATAGTTATTATTTCATAAAAACACACTTGTTGATTTTTGACAAGAAGAATTAATTCTAAATTAATTTCTTCAACAACAGTGTTTTAAATTTGAAAAATGGATTCCATATTTGGAATTTGGAGGTCCAAATTGTGTAAATAAGTAACTTTTACTTTTATTACATTATGAATAGTAACTTCAGTAAATATTTTATTTTCCATGGTAAAAGGGTAAATCTAGTAAAAAATGGTAGAAAAATAATATTATAATAATATTAAATGACACTAACACGTGTCCTAATCCTATGGGATGATACATTTTCGGCCACAGGCATCCCTGGGTCAATTTTGGGACCCCATAGAGCGACTGGTAAGTGAAAATGACATTTTATAAAAATTAATTTAAAGTTAATTCAAAATGTCACATAAACATATATCATTTTGTAAAACAATTTGTAAATGGGGTTATATAAGTGATATTTTCTACTATAAATATTCATTAGAAAGATAAAATTAAATCTATATCATTATATTTTATTTATAATTTTAATATATTAAATAATTAAATTTATGTATGACACAATGATGATGCAATGATTAACATATTAATGATTTTTTTAAATAAATGAGATTATTAATATTAAAATAAATTTATATTGATTTTTTTTTCATATACGAATTTTATGGATGGGTATGAATTTATATCTTTGAATTAATTTTTTTTAATTGATCATGTTTTTATGGATTTTTAGAATTTCATGGTATGAATTGTTTAAAAATCGACATAATGATTTTTTAAATCAATTAATATTTTATTAAATGATAAAATATTCCTAAAAATATAAGATTCTTGCAAATGACATATATGATGGTAAAAATTTAATTAATTATCCATTTTGGGTTACTATTCATTTTATTGTAAATATATGAACCATATATCATGAATATACAAGAAGAGATGGTAAAATTTAAATAAGTTAAGAATGAGTTAAATAAAAACGATAAGGATTAAAAAAATATGCATTAACTCTCTAATTATTATTGATGGATTTTATTTCAACTAATATTTATCTTATATTATAATTTAATTAGGTTTTCACCTTTTGAAATAAAAAATCAATTTATAATAAAATAATACATTCAAACATTCCTAAAATGCCCTTCCTCCCTCTTATAAAAGGCCACCCCCTCTAACCCATTACTCACACCTCTGAAGCATCTCTTCTTATAAAAAATATGCTCCAAGAGGCTCCCAAAAAGAAACTATTAGTTCTTTAATAATTAACCTATTCCTAAATAAATTCATGAAATCATTTTGGTTAAAATAAATGGAGTTACCCGATTTAATGGTAACATATTCTCTCAAGTGTTTTTCTTTTATTTTCCTTCTCCTACCCCCTAAAAAATATAAATTGCATTATTTTATAAAGAATATAGTATATTAAATATAATATGATGTTCTTATGAGTGTTATTTGAACTACACATCCACACACCTTCACTTAATGGATATGAATATTTTATTTTTCGGGACGACGAACTACTACCTCACGAAATGATGATTGTTCAATTACCTATTATATACTATCATAGTGGTAATTAAGATGGAAATGTATTTATATGTGATATATATATATTATATTATATTTATATTTTTTCTATGCTTCTTTATTTTTCATTTATATCATAACTTTCCGGTTTCTATAATGGGTAAATATGATAATTTCATTTGATGAAATGTGGACTACCGCCCCCTGAAAGTGATATGACCCGTTAATTACATATGTGGAATTATAAAGGATAAAAGTAATGAAATTATATATGAAATTATAATTTAACAATAATATACCTATGTATCATTAATTTTTCATTCCATTAAATATGAAATATAAATTAATGTAGTGTTCATGTGTATCTACAGCTTACCATGTCAATAAACTGTGCATTTCATTTATTATCTCTAGATTTTATGTATTGTTATTAATATATATATATATACTGGATATATATGATATCTAAATCATGAATATCATTCAGTAGATAATGGGATTTTGAAAACAGGGAAATCTTGTAATTATAATAAGTTCATTTTTGACTCATGTACCAAATATTGACAAAATGACCGTTATTATCTTAAATGATTATATAATATTTATAACATTGTATTAAGTGATATAAAAGGAATAATAAACATAATAATGTTCTGAAGTAAGTAGAAATTACCATTAGTTTATTTTTCAAGATAATTAAGAACAAAAGAGTCAAGTCGGACACGAGGTAAAAGAACTTGCTCACCCAATTTCAATTCTTTGGGTTGAACTTCTAATTCTTGATTATGTCATGCTATGAATATGTATGAATAAAATATTATTGTTTTACACATAATATCCAATTATATTGGTTTTATTTATAATTTTAACACCAAATTATGTAATTTATTTTATCTTTAATGTAATGATATGATCCTTGTAAGGGGTTTTCATCACACTTTTTATTCTTGTGTGATTCATGCTATATTTTACACTATTTCAATTTATATGGTGTATATACTTCCCTTTGAAATATTATATCATGAATCAACTTATTATAATTATATAATATTTTTTATTCATTAATAATATTTAGTCAAGTGTTTCTCAAGTGTCAAGAGACTCTTTAACAAAAGCATCTTTTTAAAAGATTTAAATATTTATTCATCTAAATATTTCTCATTAATGTCCATTTTTTCAAAGTGGTTTCAAGGATTTCTTTATATAGACCTTAATTTTAGTTCCTTCAAAACTTTTAAAGTGGTATGAGACACATTGATTCCAAAACCTCTTTGTTAAATGTTTTCAATGGTTTTGAATATGGTTTTGATAAATCATTGATTATGTGAATATCTTAAAATGATATATTGTGATTAGAATGTTGAAATTTTTTCCATCCATTATGCTAGTTTTATGTGTTTTGATCATGTTATGGTTCTTGGGAATTGTTTATGTATATGGGTGGTTTCATGATAATACTAGGGTCGGTGAGCCCAAGATAGCTCTCCAATGCATTGGGTAACGTGATGGAGGTAAATGTTAATTATTCTTATAAGAGATTTAGGAAATATACCATGATGGGTATTTTAAATTTAACACAGTACATATCTATGAATGCTAAAATGTATGTATGTTATGGATACCACAATTTACCTATATGATTTATGATTCCTATGTGTTATTCATAAATCTTATCTTTTCATGCGGTATGTTAAATAGTATATGTTTTGTATGTGTTGATGGACTAATATATTCATTATTTATTTTATAACCCTTACTTATAATCTTATTCTCATCCCATGTTTTTGAAATGTTTTTCACTGGGTATAATGATGGATAAGTGAAATTACGATTCAAGAAAATATATATCAAGAATATAATTACTGTTTTCTTTTAAGAGTTTGTATTTTATGAAAATATTTGATACTAAGTAGATGTGTTCTCTTTTTAATATTTGAGATGTGATGTAATATTTATGGCCTAATTCTCTAAAACTCTAATCCGTAAATGATCATCAATGTGTGTTATTAACTTAATTCAATATTATGTAATTTTTAATGTTGGGGCCATATATTTTGTATCAATGATCTCTTTGGACATCTTTAGGGATTATGAGTTTTTGTTAGACACATGGTAAGTCTCTATTTCTACTCCTTAAGATAAATCCTTATTTTGTAACTATTTTAGATCAAGTAAAGTTTGTAAAAAATTTTATGAGGAGGATATCAAATGAAATTACTTTTTCTTATTGATTACTTGCTTGAAATAATTTTTGCAATGTCATGTTTAGACAATTCTAAAATATTTCTTGACATTCAAATCATTTTCATGAAATTATTTGAGATATCAACCAACTCTTCTATACATCGATACCATTGGGGATCACGGGTTGTATTTAATCATATCATATTTTCTAAATATTCTAATATTTTCAATAAATGTAAATATTATCATGGTATTCAAATATTTTTCCATATCACAAGATTTTGAAGCATATTATGATTATGAAAATGGTGTTGAAGAAAGAGACCCTTATGAAAACTATTTATTTTATATTTAAAATTATAGTCTTTTAGTACATAATTTTAATATTTTAAAAGGATCATAGATTTAATGATTTAACTGAAACATGGTCTGACTATTTTATAAAAATAATGTTTTATCATATGTTTTAAAATAATATGTCATATATGATTATTTTCAAAACTATTTTTCTATGAGAACCCATATGAACCAAGTTATACGAGGTGTGTTTGGATAAATGAAGAAGATGATTTTGATGGATCTCTAAATATTTTTTGCATTGAATGGACCATCTATATTTGTGAACAAGATGACAATGAAACTAGGTGGACACCATGATCAAGGAACAATTTTATTTTTATTGGGATACTGTTATTTTATGGAGGTAAAAAATGTCAATATATATAAGACATCATGAATTAATTTATTTATTTCATTATGATTTGGGATAAAAATTAGAGTTATAAGACAACCATTGAGGTTAAATCATGTTAGGGTTATTTTTGAGTTTTATAAAAAGGGACATCATGCAACATGGGTGAGAACTCGTCACGTCCGGCAAGGCTGCAAGAGTCAAACCCTCAACTGAAGGGCAACAATGGTGCATCACCAACCACTAGACAACGTGATTACTCTAGATAGTATTACTCATATTTTTTTGTTAAATGATCTTATGGATCGTGAATAAGATGATTTTTGGAACTTATGTTTTATAAAATTGATATAATTAGTATTGGAAAATTATTTGGTGATTAAGAGATAAAGGTTATTTATTAGACGTTCACTCTTTTGGGAAAAAACTATAAGCCGATAGTAAATAGAATACTATGAGATTTCATTTGTGAAGTAAAGGATGAAATTTTATTTCAGAAGAATCTATGTTTCTATTGTTGAAAAATTAAAATTTGATTTATTTATGGAAATGAGTAACCTATCATAAGGAATATGTGAATAGGTCAATTACTTTCCAGTATGATACTTCATGAGTAACGAATGATATTTGGAGATAAATGTTAATATTTTTGTGGAAGACTATGTGATCAAGTCCTTCTGAGTTTTGGATTTCAATCATAGTTTCAGTATTTTGATGAATTTTTTAAGTACAATTTCGTACTAAATAGTCTTTGTCAAACTTTGGGACTTTTTTGTGAAATTTTGGAGATTAAGAGTAGTATTTATTTTTATAAATTATTATCATTTTTTTGGATTATCTGATCCTGTACTAACCATTTTTTTGTTAATGTCTAAAGATAAGGGAAATATATAGTTTATTTATTTGGACTATGTGATTCTTTAGAATTTAATTCTAGTGCTTTAGGTGTGACCAAGTCATCTTGAAAACTCATCGTTTTGAGAAAATATTAGTTCCTAGTAGAAACATATTAAAGGATGAAACACTACTTAAAAAATTCAGTATATTTCCTTCTATTCTTAGTGAATCTCATAAATAAATTCTCTAACATTATGAAAGGGAATATAAAACAAAAAAACATTACCCATTTAGTTTTCCTACTTGGGAATCAAAGGCCAAATAACCTATCATAATTTTGGGGTTTTACTGTTTTTATATTTTTCAAAGTCATGTTTTCTATCACTCTCCATCAGAACCCGACACTTAGTTTCTCCTCCAAATATATGATCTCATACATGGAATCATAGTATTATTTATCTTGGGTGACCTATTCAATTATCATTGTTTCTTTTAATGTGATAGTTTTATAGACTCTTTTTCCGATGAGGGACTTTTAATGAAGTTTCTGAGCACAATTTTAAAATTGTGAGAATAGAATTCCCAGAAGGGGGAAAGGATGTAACAGCCTAGGAAAATAAATAATATTTCATTTTCATATTTATTAATATTTGTGAATTAAACATTAATTTTACATTAAAGGGGATTCTATGTTTGATGGCGTACCCGACACGCAACAAGGGGTTTCTCCGAAATCTCTTGTTGCACACAAGGCTGATTCATACCGAAAAATAGTAATATAATATTATTTTAAATAGTAGTTAATGCCTAGCCATTGTATTGGTAGGAATGAACATAACTAAATAAAATATTATTATACATATTTGTTAAATGTCTTTACATTTATCCAATAAATTTAAGAGGCTTAAAATTTGAATGGATCAAATTTAAGTGATTAAAATATTCTAATATTCATTAAAAGATCAATTTACCGCCTTTTGATGGAGAGCCCTTTTAAAATATTTTTTTTCACTTTTATATATTCCATTTCACTAAATAAACTTTTTTTAGAATGGTGAAATCAAAATTTACTTTAAGTAAATTTTTGGTATTTTTAGATAAAGTTAATTTTTTATGAATAGTGAAAATACAACATTTTAATTCATAACTACCTTTTTATCTAATTTATTTATATTGGTAGATTATAATTTTTATTTGGTTCAAATTTTAATTGTATTATATTTCTACCATTTAATCCAATTTTTTTCATTGCATGTAATTTCAGTTTGTAATTTAACATAAACAAGTGTCAATCATTTGATAGTTATTATTTTTTTAAAAACACGTTTTTGGTTTTGACAATGAGAATTAATTATAAAATAATTTCTGCAACTTCTATGTATTAAATTTGGAAAAATTAATTCTATATTTAGAATCAGGAGGTACAAATTGTTCAAAAAGGTGACATTAAATTTTAGACATTATGAATAATAACTTTAGTAAATATATAATTTATCATCGTTATTTGGTAAATCTGATAAATAAGGGTAATGAAATAATATTATTTTATTAATAAATTACACTAACATGTATCATATTCCTATTGTATGATTAATTTCCGTCCATTGGATTCCTTGGGTCGATTTTGGGACCCCATGGAGCCACTTGTATGTGAAAAAGACATTTTATAAAAATTAATTTAATGTTATGGAAAATGTGACTTAAACAAAACTATTTTCGTAAAATAATTTTTATATTGGGTTATATAAGTTATATTTTCTACTATAAATACTCATTATAAATCTTAAATTATTTCCAACAAAATTATATTTTACATATAATTTTTTTACATCATATAAATAAATTTATTTATGACATAATGATGACATAATGATTAACTCATTAATGAATATTTTAAATATATGAGAATTTAAATATTAAAATAAATTTATTTTGAAACCTTTTATACCATAAAATAATTTTATTGATGATTATAACTTGTTATATTTAATTCAGGAAGTTTTTTCGAATTGATCAAGTTGTTATGGATTTTTAGAAAGTCAAGATATTAATTGTATAAAAATTGATATAAATGAGTTTTTAAATAAAATAAATTTTTTATAAATGATAAAATAGACATAAAAATATATGATTCAAAAAAATGTCATATATAGTGTTAAAAATTTCATTAATTATCTATTCTGGGGATCTAGAAGTTTTTTATTAAATATATTAACCATATACTATGAATATACAAGAAGACACGGTTAAAGTTAAATAAGTTAATAAAGGGTTAAATAAAAGAGGGTAAGGATTAAAAAATATCCAAAACCTATCCAATTATTATTGGATGATTTTATTTCGACTTATATACATCGTATCTATTAATTTAATGAGTTTTGGACCATTTTAAACTGAAAATATTTTTATAATAAAATAATACTTTCGAACCTTTTTAAAGAGCCCCTCCACCCTCTTATAAAAGGCCACCAACTCTATCCCATTACTCACACCTATAAAGACCTATGGCTCATCCAAAATCTACTCCAATAAGCTCCCAACATCTCTCTTTTCTTCCTATAAGACTTTCTCTAATAATGAGTCAATTCATTAAATACATTTGGTTCAATTCAAAGGGAGTTACCCGATTTAAAGGTAATATCTTCTCTCAAGTTCATTTCTTTTATTTTACTTCTCCCACCTCATAAACTATCTTTATAAAATTATTTTATAAAAATAATAGTATCTTCAATATACTAGGATTTATTTGAGTAATATTTGAACTAATAATCCATACACCTCTGTCTAATGGATATGGACATTCTATTTCTATGGACGGTGAAGTCTAGCCTCATGAAAAAATGATTGTTCAATTATCTCATACTGCCTCTCATGGCACCCAAAATTATTCCACTATATTTAAATGTGATATATATTATATTTATATTGCATCTATTCTTCTTTATTTTTTTATTTATGGCATAACATTATGGTTTCCATAATGGGTAAATACAATAATTTCATTTGAGAAAGTGCATGCTACCACCACCTCAATGTGATATGACTCGTTCATTACATACATAGAATGTGCAATGTATGGTGTTATTGGAATTATATATTATAATATAAGTATGTATAATTATGTTTTCATTCCATTAAATACTGAATAGAAATTAATGTAGTGTTCATACGTACGTACGGCTTACAATATCCATGAATGGTGCATTTCATTTCTTATCTCCAAATGTTATGTACTATTATAAATACATATATATTCCCGATATATATGATATATATAACATATATTATATATAAATACTCAATATAATTCTATATATAAGGTAATTTTTACCACATGGACAACTTGAAATTATAAGTTCATTTTTGACTCAAGTACCAAATATCGACCTAACAAACATTATTAACTGAAATGATTATATAATGTTTGTTACATGATAATAAGTGATATAAAATAAATAATAAATAAGAAAAAAGGTTTTTAATCATGTATACATTATCTTTATTTTATTATTCATGAGACTAAAGAACAAATGAGTCATGTGAGACACGATGTAAGGGAACTTCTTCACCCAATTTCCATTCATTGCGTTGAACATCTAATTCATGATTATGTCATGCTATGAATATGTATGAATGACATATGATTGTTTCAAACTTAATATACAATTATATTGGGTGTATTTATTTCTATAAAAAATAATTATGTCATTGATATAACCATAATGTAGTGATAGGATCTTTGAAAGGGGTTTTCATCTCACTTTTTATTCCCATGAGATTCATGCTCTATTTTCCACTATTGTTTATAGGGTGTATATACTAACCTTTAAAATATTATATCATTATTCTGATTATTCTCATGATATTAATTTTTTTATGTTATTATTTAATTATTTTTAGTCAAGTGTTTCTCAAGTGTTATAAGACACATAAACAAAAGCATATTTTTCAAAGATTTAAATATTTATACCCTTAAATATATCTCATTAATGTACATGTTTTCAAAATGGTTTTAAGGATTTCTTTATATGGACCATAATTTTAATTCCATTAAAATTTTCAATGTGATACGTGACACTTTGTTTCAAAAATAACATTATTAAAAGTATTACATGTTACGGAAAATGGTTTTGAGAAACCATTGATTATGTCAATATCATGAAATGATATATTGTGATTTAAATTTTTAAATGTAATCCTTCATATATTGTTGTTTTATGTGTTATGTTATTTTTATTTTTCATGGGAATGTTTTATGTTTATGGGTGGTTTTGTCATTATCCTATGGTGGGTGATCCCAAGATAGCTCTCCAATGAATTAGGTAATGTGACAGATGTAAAAGTTAATGTTTATCATAAGATATTTATAGAATATACTCTGATGGGTATTCCAAATGTAACTCTCTATTTAGCTGTGTAATCTAAAATGTATTTATGTCATGGATTCCACATGTTACCTTTAGGATTTATTATTTCTATGTTTCATTCATAAATCTTATGATTTAATGATGTTTTATAAAGAGATTATGATTGGTATGTATTGATGGAATAATGTTTTATTTCATTATTTTATAACCCTTATAGAGATTTTTATAATCATCCCATTTATTTGAAATGTTTTTCATAGGGTATAATGAAGGGCAAGTGAAAGGAATAATTCAAGAATATTTATATGAAGAAAATTATTCTTGTTTTTTTAAGAGTTATTATTTTATGAAAAAAATAGATACTATGTAGAAGTGTCTACTTTGTTATTTTTGAGATGTAATGTAATAGTTATTTCATAATTCTCTAAATATCAAAACAAGAAAGGATACCCATTTTGAATTATTAATTTAATTCAATATTATGTATTGTTTGTGGTTGGGGCATTATATTTCCTTTCTTGATATTATAATTATTGTAAAAAAATATTTGTTTAGAAATATTTTTTAACCAAAAAACCATGTTTTCCAATAATGTTTTTAAAAATGTTTTTATATGAAACAGTATGAGTTATCAAAAAAGGTAATTTACAATATATTTAAAATGGGTTTCAAATGATCATTTAAAAGTATTATAGGTTATTTTTAATAAAAATAGTTTTATAATTTTTTAATTATTTAAACATAATTTTTCAATGTAGAGAGGATTTTTTTCTCATGAAAGGATTAAAAATGATATTTTGAAATTATTTTCCTTCTAAGATGACTTCCATATTTTATTTTACATGACTTGCTGACGATATGATCCAAGGATACCATCATTATTATTTCTCTGAATGGTTAATTTTTATAATTGCATTATTTCCATGTAATTATTTTCATCTCATGGGTATCCCTTGGGATTATACCTTATGTTAGATTCATTTCATGGAACATGTATTCATGAGTATATTATTTTGGATACACCCATATACAACTATTATGAACTTGGAAATTATTTAATCTCATGGGGAATCGTGTTTGGATATAGGGTAAACCAATTTACTTTACTAGTATTTTTTGAAAAAATTTATATAGTCTTGGAAATTATCATTGACTCAATTTTGTATCTAGTTAAATTTTATTTCAAAAATTAAATGGTTTATATAGTTCTCTCATATATCTTTTTATTTGATTATTCTATAACTCATTTCTTATGAACATCCATGTTTTATTTTAGGACACATGATTTTGACCTTTTTTATTTAAAGTATATTCAACAAATGTTTTTATCTCTTTCACTTAACCTTATGCCCATCATATGATTTAATATGATCATGGTTTTATTAATTATATATTTACCCACACTATTTATCTAAGCTCACCCTTATTAAATTTTCATTTCCCCAGGTTATGATAAATAATATTTCATTAACTATTTCTTGAGGGATTTTAGAGGGATGATTTTGATTACCTATTATGAATTTTTGGTAGAGTGGGCGATAATGTTGAGGCAGTTGTTTATGAAATAAAATTTCAAAGAGATATTGTTAATTATCTAATATTTTAAACCTAAAAGGTCATTGGGTATGTAAATTATCCAATCCTTCTATTTGATGTCTTATGTTTATTTGGAAAAAAATGATCCATATTTTTCAGTATCAATGTTATGAATTTAATTTTTATTTTTTTAGCACTGGATCCAGAAGTGCGGATTCTAGAATATTATATTTTGTATCAAAGTAGGGTTTAAAAAACATTGGTGATTTAGATAACATATTTTGTGTTATTATTAAGAGTTATGGATATGATCAAGGGTTTATACGTTTTTAGTCTATTGTATGTTTCATGTCTTTGAAAATACTTTTGAGGATTTAAGTTATAAATCTTTATAGTGACTAATGCTATTTTTGGTGACATTCATTTTTGAGATATTTATTGGTAATTATCTTTTGGGATGAAAAATGAAATGTTTGAGATAAATGTTGAGGTTAATGAGTATTATGATTATTTATGATAATTAATTTCAAATTTAGGAAATTTAATAAGAATTATAATAATATAGTTTATTGAAAAGTAAAACCCATATAATAGTTGATAACTCATCCCATATGGAATGTCGACAATAATTGAACCCTCAACTGAAGGGAAACATGGATGAATTGACTACAACATGCCTATATGATGTCTTGGTTAGTATAAAATGATTTTAATATTTTTAAAATATAGGATTGATAATGATTTTGTGAAATTTTGGAAAATATGTTTTATAGATAGACATGATATTAGAAATAATTTTGTGATCAACTGATTAACGTTATTTCAAAAGACGATCAAAATTTTGGGAACCCTATGTTATTGAGGTATGTATAATATTATGGGATTTTATTTTATAGATAAAGGTTTATTTTTATTTTGGAAGAAACAATAAATTATATTTTTTCTTCAAGATGAGTTAGGATATTAATTTAAATGGTTATCAAGTCTTGAAGTTTTTTTTATTTAGGAAATTTAATTTTTTGTATGACATATTTAGATTAATTGATTTTATTTTCATATAAATATTATATTTTTACTTTGAATACATTATGATAAAATCCTAATTAATTTTGTGTTTCAATTTTCATCTAGAATAGTTTTTTATGATTTTTAAGTACATTTATTTGTTGAATGATCTATTTTTAACTATCGATATTACATTATAACATTATAGATTAATGTATTTTTTTCAATATATAATTGTTTATTGTTTTGGAAGATTATATCGTTTACTAAAAATTTTGTTTCTGATTAACACTAATTTATAGGAGGAATATATTATTATCTTTTGTATATTTAATGTTATGTAGAAGATGATTTCAGGGCTTTAGGAAAAAAATTCATACTCATAATTTGGGGAAAAATATGAGTTTGGGATGGAAATTTGTTAAAGGATGAAAATCCACATGTCCGATAAGTATATTTTCCCATGTAATTATATATGGAAGTAATTTAATTATTCATATATATGAAAAGGATCCTAAAATGGTTTTATTCTTTTAATTTTATTACCATGATTTCAATGGGATTCTAAGATACAATTGTTATGGTACACATTCTAATGACCATGATTACTATCACTCTCTATCATAACATGATATACTGATTTCGTTTCCATGTCCTAGTTTTCACACCACACTAATGTTTCATAATCAAAATCCTAGTTATGTGGTGTTCTTCGCCTTTTTATATTCCATATTTTTAAGAGGATGTTTAGTGATCCCTTTTCCAATGTGGGATTTCCTAAAAAGAAATTATCAAAAATCCATCTTTCATTTTCACCATGAAATTTAAAATTTTGAAGACTCAGTTTCATGATAAACATCATGTATAGGGATAGTGGCATATTGATTGAAGGTTTCACCTAATCTCTCACATGTTCATTATCTATTCCATGTATCTTACTTGTGTATATACATACTGGACTCTTCACATGAACTAAATTCAATGGGAATATTACTAGAGAAACATATTTCATATAATTAGTAACCAGTAGAAATTTTGGAAAATGATGATAAAGTTCTACAAAAGTAGACCACACACCTAGTTAATGCCTTGTGGTGAAACCACTAATTTGAGGAAGCTATATAGGAAACTAAGGATTTGAGGAGGTAGAGGTATCCTCATCTTTGTATCCCTGTAACGAATTTTGAGAATGAAATTCATTTCAACGGGGCATAATGTAATATCCCAATATTTTATGATTTTACCTTTTAAATAAATATTAACTATTCGGTATAAAACTTTTCACAAAACATCGAGATTAAACGAACTCCAAAAATATTATTATTTTAACACAATAGTTATCACCAGCCAATAGAATTGTAGGATTGAATTATGTTAACTAAATTATGAATATATAGTTTAAACATTATTATAAAATGAATTCAGTTGTTACCAATTAATTATAAATGAAAATAAAATCCAATTGAACATAAATGATATACCATTATGAAAAAATTATTTTCCATGATCATAATGGAATTTTTAATTTATAAATTAAATAAAACACTATTATAGAAATATATTAATGGAATTTGTGTTTAATATATTTCATAAAATGTTTTAAATTCATCTATTATGTATTATGGCTTTTAGATAATAATAAATCGAATTTTAACCATAAAATCTATATTTTTCTAAAGATAGTTTTCTGGCATCTTGATGGAGAACCTATTTTAAAATTAAAATTTGACAATTTTATATGTTTTATATGAAAAAATTATGATCATTTCTTAATTGGGATAACAAAATTTAATTTGGTGCAATTTTTTGTATTGTTATGGTCTGTTTAATTTTTTGATGAATAGGGTAAAATACAGAATATTAATTAAAAAAGGTTTTTTAAAATAATTTATTTATATATTAAAATAGGTTGGGGCCAACCCCTTTATTAAAAAATGAAAAATGAAATAAAAAATATCTTTTAAGGGATGGGAGAATGCATTAAATGTCCGAATGCTAGGCAAATATACGTTTAGATTTGAGTGAAAAAACATCATTTTTACAAATCCCATTACAAATAATAAACCCTAAACCTTGTTAAGAAAACATTGCCGCCTTGTCAACAATATTAACCCCGCCAAATCTTCCACCATGCCATCAGCACTACACCCTGCCACCGCCTTCTCTGCCTTGACACATTGAATTACCAATCCCCACCATCCCTAATCACCAGCATCCCTGAGTTATCATAACCACATTGGCCCGCCCACTGATTGCCAATGCCAAAGATTCACTAAAGCATCAGTGACCCGAATACCAAATCTGAGCCACAAATATGAGCCTATGGAATAGTCACACCCTCTTCAGTTTGAATTCCCTCTGATGAAGGCCACCACTCACCATCACACACCCAGTTCCAATGGTACACAACAATAGTAGGCCCCCACTAAAGATATCGGTAGATCTGGAGGATTTGCAAGAATCCTGCATCAAACTAGCAACTGCACCAATGCATAATGATCTCCGCTTCTATCATGGCTTGATGTTTCCTATCTTTACCCTTATCCAACACGATCATTATAATGAAAATACTCCCATTACAATAATATATTGTTGAAAAAAACAAATAAATAAGATCAGAGGAAGCTCGACCGATGGTTCGAGATCAAAACACATGGGAGTAGCCACCAAATGGAGGATCTCCCTAGGAAAACCGTGAAATCTGACCGAATATTTCCCACCCACATTAATCCTTCAATAAAACTTTAGGATAGCTTTTTGGAGTTGAAATCCACAGATACAGTGCACCAAAAACCCTAGCATGGTGTTCCCAAGATCTGAGAATCCAAGAGTTCCCCTAACAATTCCATGTCTTTTTGTTATATATATTGGAAGAAAACTAATGGAACGAAAAATTTACAGCTGTAAAAAAAATTACTTACCATAGTATAGGTAAAATGGAAACATGGGATAAACGTAATATGTAAAAGTATTAACATACCTAAAAATTGAAACATTTAATGGTTTTGTGAGATATTTATATACCCTAACCAAACTCTAAAAAAATTAATTGACAATATAGTTGATTTAAGTTAATTCCACCGCAATTTGGTTAGCTTTAATTATTAAATTTTCATTTTTAACCACATAATCACACCTATACTCATGTAAAAATACCTCCCCTCACCTCCCCATTTTGACTCAAAATCCTTTTATATTATAAAATAACATTAAAAATACTCCTACCCACTCTACCCACATGCAAGTCCTACTGGTCTCATAAAAATACCAAATCAATGGTCCTCATGGATCTCTCAAGGATGAGATACTCAATATGTAAATTTATCAACAAAAATCTCATAATTCATTTTCTTTTTATAATTTATCCTTATACATTTAATCTATAAAAGAATTATAATTCCATAACAATGTAAAAAATTTAATTTATTTTTATTAATGGAATATATTATATCCTCACATTTTATTACCACCCCTTATTTAATGAAAATAAATAATTGTCCATTTTATGCCAATTAATTATCTCTGAGAATAATGATATGTTTTTTGTCCATTAATGCCTTCATGTTAGGTTATAAAAATATTATTAAATATAAATAATTCATTAATAAGTTTTTTATACCCTATAGTGTTTTTATATCTAATATATACTCATAATAATAAAAAAATGAAACTACTACATTATGTTCAGAAAAACTGCTAAAGTAAATTAAACCATTATCATTAACATTTTATCTAATGAATCATCCTCATGTATGACATTAAAATTATATATGGAACAATTTAAAATAATTTAAAATCATTAATTAAATTCTATTCCACTTTTAGTGTTGTATACCCATTTTATAGTATCTTCCATAGTTATACACAAATGAATTGATCACGAAAATCATGAAACAAACTCACCAAAAATAGTTAATGTAATGAAATATTATAGATGAATGGGTAGTGATATGTTATAAAAACATATCAAATAAAGTATTATAAATATTAATATTTTTCTCCAAAGAGTTAATATATTCCTTTAACCCTTTATAGAGGAGGTTAAACTACATAAAACTAAAGGGAACCATGAGGTAAGGGTTTCTCATCTAAATTTTTACCTCTATGATATATACGCCTTTTTCACTATAATGTTTCATTTTGATTTCTTTTTATAATTCATATTGATTAAATATAATAAACATATCTTTACATTTATGGGTATTCACATATCTATTTGATGATCAATATTTCACTGGGTTTTTCTATTCAAAATTTACAAAATTGGTATGGTAATTTTTCTTCAATTTGTATTCTTTGAAGAAAAACATTATGTTATGCACCAAAATTCATTTAAAAGTCTCATATACATACTTTCGATAGTTTTATCATGAATATCCATCCATTAGAGATATTATAAGTTTCATGTAATTGTATATTCTATCGTAATTTGTTTTTTTCAAAAAACCAATATTTTCAAAAATGTTTTTAAAAATGATTTTAAATGATCATATATAAATTTAAAAAAATGCGAGTTAAAAGAAATTTAAAATGGTTTTAAATTCAACCATTCTATGTTTTTACGTATATATTTAAAGAAAATATTTTTTAAATGTTTTCATATTAAAAAAAATTCCTAGATGAAATGATATTTTACCCAAGAAATGTTTAAAAATGATATATCCAAATTATTTTCCATCTAAGATAACTTCCATTGGTGTTTTCTTACCTTAACTGGGATATAATATTTGAATAACATTATTATTCTTTCTATTAATGGTTTATGTTTATTATATAATGATTTATATTAATTTCATTTCATTCTATGGGTAACCCTTATAGTTATTTGTTTATTATATTCTTTATATGGAACACATATTTGTGATAATACAGTAGTGGGTGAACCGAAATAGAGTTCTAATGTAGTATATAATAAATTATTCTCATTAGAAATCATTTTTTGAGATTGATTAAACCTAATTAGTTTATAAGACTTTGTCAACAATGTTATAGAGTCATAAAAGTTATCCTTTACTCATGTATGTGTTTAGTTATATGTTATTTCCTAAATTCCACGTTTTTTAAAATTCTCTCATGTATCATGTTATTTGATTATTTTACATCGCATTTCTTATATAAATCTATGATTTATTTTGTGAATCATCATTTTGACCTTTGATATCCATGGTATGATCTTCACTGTTTTTTTCAGGATCAGTTACCCTTATAATCATCATATGCTTTCATATGATGATTGTTTGATTACTATTATGTTTACTCTTACTAAGAATGTGAACTCACATATCATGAATTTTATTTTACCCTAGTTATGAATAAATATTTTAAAAGAAATATGTCAAGCTATATTTCATGTGGATGATGTTGATGACCTATTGTGAATGTCGTGTACAGTGGTAGATAATGTGGAGCCGGTTTTTTATGAACCCGAGTTGTTAAGAGTTCATCCAAATTAACTAAAAAACTAAAACTAAAAGGAACTTGGGTACGTAAGTGATCCAATATTTTCTTTTCTCATTTTTTTATTGGAAAAAACTTGGTCACATTAAACAGTATCAATGTCATGAATGTGATGATTATGCTTTTAAAATTGGAAATAGATGTGTGGAATCTGTTCTGTTATGAAGAAAAATTATATTTAAAATAGATTTTAAATTAAAATTTATTTAATTATAAATATATTAATTCAATTTACTTCATTTTAATAAAATCATGCTGAATTTTTATCAAAAAACTGTGCAATTATTATAAATTTTCCTCTTGGAGACCGTATTTTCTCATCAGGTTGGTGAGATTAATTTTAAATTAAATGTTGAAACTTATCTGAATGAAATTTAGGAATATTTACTGAATATTTTTTAATCAACATAATATATATTTTATAATAATTTCAAAATAATTTTTTATCATATTGAATAGAACAAATGGTTAAAAATATTTACCCCAGTTAGGGTAAAAATGGGTTTACTGGGGGTTAAAATAAAATGAAATGGCCTAAAATTAACTAATTTTTTATAAAATATATATTTTTTATTATTTTTGATTATATGTATTATAGTTTTCTATAATTATCCATATTAAATCCTCCTTGAATGAAAAAAATGTGGGTACACCGTTTTCATTTCAATGAATATCAACTGTGCCACTTACATCCCATATAAAAGGATACCCCTCTCTTATATCTTCACACATTCCAAAAAAATTCAGCCAATGAAATATCATATTAATCCCCAACATCCCTTCATAATAATAAGAGAATTAGTTTTTATAAATATTTAAATGGATGTATTTTAGTGTAAATATATGGAGGATACTCTAAGAAGAAGTAATTTTCTTTAACTATCATTTTATTTTTTATTTCTTTCTCCACATCCTTTAATTATTATTAAATAATGATAATATAATAAGATATAAAACAAAAAAAATATATACTATCATGTTAATGTAATTACCTACAAAAATATTCTCATCCCAAAATTGGGATACAAAATAATCATTCATGGGCCTGGAATACTATCGACACGTGAATTGATGTCATTTGTTTTTCCATAACCACCTTTGAAAGATGATTTTATTGATGGATATAAAGTATATATATATATTATTTATAAAATAAATATAAATATTTCTTTATTATATCATATGTAACTTTTTTACCTTCCTTTATATAGGGGACACAATAACGTTGCTCTAGTGTATGACTGAGTACCGCCTCAGGAAGCGATGCAATTTAATATACAGTAATAAATTATATGCATGATAACAAGGATAAAATAAATGAATATATGTGATATAAAACGTATAATAATTATATTAATCCCATATTTATCAGTAGTAAATAATAATATTTTATATTTTTATTACCTTTTTACAAGCTAAAAGATGATAATGGCGTTCAAGTACATGTGGATAATCACCTTCACGTAGTGACATAACTCTCTCATTTCATCACCACACAACATGGATCAAATGTATATGTGTATTTAAATAAATGATAATTTTTTATGTTATTATTTCATTTATTTAAAGATAAAATAAGAATTATACTCTTCTTATAATGATCATTAAAAAATGGAAACATTTCTCATGCATACATACGACCAACCGTCTCCCTGATCAACACACACTTAATTTCTCAAAAACATATTTCATGATTAGTTTTAGAATAATATTTCTTTTATAAAAATAATAATTATTTGATGATTATTATTCTGGATATTATGGAACCAATATCAATTTAATAGTACTGAAAATAACAAATTAAGACCTATACAAAAAACTAAGCAGTTATTACTTAAAACACAATTTTATGAAGGAATTGGTAATAAACAGGCAATAAATGGTTATAAAAAAATAAGATGTGAAATAATATATATATTTAAGGTTTTATATTATTTTTATAAAAATATTATATTTATTATAAAGGATGTTCTAATGTGTGTGAAATACATCAGGACTTAAGATAAAATAATTCTAGCCTCTATTTTAGTTTTAGGAGACATGAAAATTCACCAATCATTTATTGGTTGAGGTATATATTATTGTCATTTGATATATTTTATCCTGAATCTATTAATATTTCTTCTATTTAAAAATTCCCTTGATTTTATTTTTTTACTAGGGTATACGATTAAAATAATTACTAAAGAGGTATGATAATTTTGCCTCACTTTTTACTTTTACGAGACACGTTCCAAATTCACAACCTATTTATTTTATTTGGTACATATACTACACATCAATAAATTTTAAGATTTTTATAATATTTTTTTTGGGATTTACGTGTTCATTTTAGGGACTCTATTTCTTTTGATTTATGGTTAAATAGATAACAAAGTAGTATGGAATTTTTGTCACAATTTTCTTTCCTTGATATATATGTTATGTTATTAAACTAAATTATTAAAAGGGGTCTATATAAAACATATTTTCAATTTAATATTATGAATCTATTTATTCTCGTGATATTTTTTGTTTCATTTAATTTTATTTCTTCGGGTTCATTAAATTCAATTTTACAAAAGTGGTAATGATTTTTCTTTTCAATCTCATCGTTTATCAAGATAGTTTTTCATTTTATTTTCAAAGATAAACTAATGTTATCCAACTCTCATGAAACTCATTATTTATATTTTCCTCTCATTATTTCATGATAATAAATAACTTCCATTAAATTTTCTCTATTTATATACAATAGAGTTCAAATGATAATTTTTAAATGAGATTTATTTTCCTCTTCACTTGGAACCCTTTTCTCCCTAAACCATTTTTTTTTAATTTTTTAGATTTTTTTAATATTCCTTAATTTATTTATAAATTATATTTTAAATTATGTTTTTATTTTTCAAAAAAATATTTAAAAGAATCTTCATCTCATTTTATAAATAAATCTCATTTTGATTTCACTAAAAATGTAAAAGGAATAATTTTAATGTGTATGACATAAATGTAATTTCCCACAAAAAGAAATTTATTTTATTAGATTTTTTATATGTTTTAAATTATATATTTAAATAAAATTAATTGGAAATTTTTTAATATTTTAAAATCTTGTTTTCAAAGTGCAATGAAAATTTTCACCATGAAATTATTTAAATTATTTTTCAGGATTAGCTTAATTGGTTTAGAAATTATATTCAAATAAAATAAGTTCCAAAATGTTTTTTTGGGAATTCTGTATAAAAAATATTTTCCGTGAAAATTAATTTTCCTAAATAAATTTTCCATGTGATATTTAAAAAAATTTTCTATTCAATAGGACATCCTTTGATGTGGCTTGTTCTTTACTGGTGATATATTACAAGTATGACACACATATTATTTGAATAGATGGTTTATGATTATTGGGAAAATATAAAGAACTTGTTTCTCATCCAATGGTGATACAATGTTTATGAAACCATATTATTTTCATTATTTGTTGGATCATTAATTGATGAAATGATTATCAAACCAATCATTCCCAAAGTTATGATACAATATACTATTAATGAGTCCTATTTAATTTCATTGTTTATGATATAATTAATTTTTATGATCATGTGGCTCACACACAAAGAATATTTTTATGTGATATTTGGGACCTCTATCTCCCTCCAATGCATTGGGAAAACACATATATGTTATTAGATATACAAGATTTTAATTTTGATTGAACCCGAAATTGTATGATATTTTGACTTCTATGATAATACTGGGGGTATAATTTTACAATTATCATGGGTTGGGGAGTGAAGCCATTCCACTATGATATCTTTGGAAATAAACCTTGACTACTATGGAAAGGATTTTGTATACTTATGTGTGTGCATAAATTCTATGTCTTATTCCAAATTTATGCTCTCATGTGTCATAATTAATTTATTTCATTTCTAGTTTTTTCCTTATTAACTACCAAGATTTATCCAATCTTAGAAATTTATTATCTTTGATATGAAGGGTATAGATTTCAAATGTTAATCTAATGTTATCATATCATTATTCGCTTGTCATTCTTATTTGATCTTTTGTATCACACATTCTTAA
The DNA here is from genome assembly GCA_963277665.1 of Viscum album. Lineage (NCBI taxonomy): Eukaryota > Viridiplantae > Streptophyta > Magnoliopsida > Santalales > Viscaceae > Viscum > Viscum album. The sequence continues at coordinate 598,520,047 of OY728127.1, forward strand.
CCTTACTCAGAATCTTTACTCTCCTTTTCTTCTGTCTCCATTCCATAGGGTATAATGAAAAGATTAACATAGGGTATTTTTCGGTATTGTGCTAAAGGGGAATAACTTTATGGGTGATGTCAGAGATCTTTCACCAAATAAGATGATTTTGTACCTAGTCTCTAAATACACTAAACTATTTTGATCATTATGTGTGTGTTTGTTTAATGTTTTGACTATTCATATAAAAAATTTATTATATATGCATGAAAATCATGGTTTCTTATAGTCATTCCTGAAAAATTATCAATATATCCAATTTTTCATAAATTTCAAATAACAAATATAGTTTTCATGTTTTTCTTATTCTATTGTTCATTTAAAATTCTAATATACTCTAATAATTCTTCAAGTCTCCACAAGAATTAATATTTATATTTCATTGCCTAGTTCTTCAAATATTCTGTGGAAACACATCATAAAAATTTCATCATATTAAAATAAAATAATTTTTTCTTGACCGTAACCATAAAACATCTTATTTAATAATAGAATATTTCATGGCATACTTCAAAACAAATTCATCATGATTATAAATATTTTTGTGGTATTTACCATTATATCTTTTTTAAACAATGTGAACACTCCTAGTGTAATTGTAACAAGTTATTATACTTTTATAATTGTTTATAAATCCTATGAATTAATATTTCCACTATTCCTTGAAATTCATCAACACTATTTTTGATAGAAGACTCACATACTATTCTACAGATCATAGAAGAACCTATATCATCATATAAAAATATATGGATTCATTACTATTTATTAAACCTAATTCATCATCATCATATTCTCCTCATTAATGTCTACATTAATATATATAATTTAATGTACACTTACAATTAATACACAATATATTTCTCAATCACTCACTTTTTGAATTCACATTAGATGCAAGTAAGACTCCTGGAAAAGAGATATGGAAAATTTAAAGTGTGTTCTTTTTGATATTAAGATGAAAATGTTATCAAAGAACCTATAAATTATTGGGGGTGAAACGACATGGAAGAAAATATAATTTTCATGTCAACTACTTTGAGAAAAGCATTGGTGAAGTCATGTAATTAAATGTTTATCCATATTTCCAAAAAAGGATTGATGATTATTGTTGTCATGAAATTGTTTAATGGGATTAAAAATTTATCCTTATTATTTTAGGGTCATGTTGTTTTGATCATTAAATATAGGTTGATGATTTATTTGTCATTGATGAGGATCAAAAAGATATTAGAGTTGATATATTCTAACATTTGACAAGGACCCGTAATATACCTTGAAAGAGTAAGGTAAATTATATAATTCATTGATTATTATTCCATGATTTATTTGGTGTCTCACTAAAAAAGAAATAAAATAATTTTGAAGACATAAAAGCACTCAAACTATGACTAATTCATGATTATTAATATAAGATTACGTATTTATAGACTGATAACGGTGGATCATATAAAATGGAGGAATTTTCTACTTTTTATAAATATAATTTCATAATGAGATGATTCATAGTGGTGTACACTCGTTAATAGAATTAAATATTATAGGGAATTAATAACAAATATTTGACAAAATAAGAACAATTTGGAGGAATTTAGTAGCTTCCAAAATGTTTTGGGCATAAAAAGTGAAGACCTCCTTTTGTGTGATTAATTAATCTACCTCAATTGATATTGATCTAAAAACACCAATAAAGCTATATGTAGGTTGAGTCATTGACAATGTAATGCCCCAACCCCTGTTACCTAAAGTCGATGAATTATTAAATTACATTAGCATGATAAAAAAGAATCAAATCATGAATGAAAGATTCATTTAGTATCCATGTATGTACTAGATACATATATAATTTTTACATTACTTTATGAAATAAAAACAACAACATTATGTCTTTTTTGAACACACACAAAACCCATAGCCTATTCATGCATGTCAATCATAATATACTAATTCGAATCTAGGGAAAAATAAAACACAAGAATGGGATGAGATCAAATGCTCTATAAGGATAAAAATATAATTTAAACCTTCATAAATATGCATAAAAATTTAAGGAAATGTATATGACTAAGACACAAGCATTTTAAAAAACATCAAAATAATATGGCAATGATAAATCAAATAATTCCATTTATTTATTCACATGGATATTTTACTAGTAAAATAATCACATGTAATAACAATAGCTAATTTTATCAGGATTGAATGCATAATACCGGACATCATAACCACATAGTCCATGCCCCATGCCAAGATTACAAATAATATTCATTTAAAGCCTTGTGAAAGGATAATAGTTTGTCTCATGAGACCTACCGATGCATCGAGGAGTTATTGGGGGATCTACCTGTCAATTATTATGTCCAATGCATTCCTCGTATAAAAAGGTTGAAAAATAATCTAAACACTCGAATTAAAACTAGAAAAAAAGGACAAAACGTTAATAAGAAACCATGAATGGTATAAAAATATCACATCCACAGTCCATCATAACTCATTCAATAAAGTATTGATGATTGTATTATAATAAATCAACTTCAATAAATATTAATGGATGATATTGACATAGATGAAAAGAATTATTGAAACTATTTAAGAGAAATATCCCTTTTTTCAAGAAAACATTTTAATTCTTCACTATTCATCAAGAAGACATTTAAAATCAATTTTTGAATCAAAGTGTCCCATACCCCATCGAAACTATTAAGATGAATTTTAATTTTATTAAATTCATGTACATATAAATAAATCCTTAAAACCATTTTTAAAACATGGACATTAATGGAATGTATTAATAAGAATAAATATTTAAAACAATTAAAATGATATTTTAGTTAGAGTTCCAAACCTATTGAGAGAAGAGTTTATATAAATAACATATATAATAAAAAACTTATCATATAATGATAATAAAGGGATTCATGATATACTATGTTAATGAAATGTATATATACCCTATAAAAGTGAATTATCTCATAACAACAAAGAAGTACTAATGGAAATTTAATTGAGATGAAATCCCTTAAAAAGACCGTATCCATAAGATAAGGATAAATCAATGACATAATTATGTGTGAAAAATATTAATAAACTCAATATGATTGGATATTCAGTGTAAATAAATCATAATACATTCACACATATTCTTGTAAAAACAATACCAATGACTTGAATGTTTAACTCAATGAATGGAAAATGATTTAATATTACTCTTATCAAGTTCTTGTGGATGACATGAGAATTTATCAATGAAGTGATTACGTGTATCAAATGTATATCAACCCAAAGGGGAGTGGACATTACTAAATAAATAAATAAATAGGAGTTTAACACATAATCATGGAGTAAAATAATCCATGAAGTTTGCGTAAAACCCAGAGTGGAAATTGAAATTAGAAATTGTTTTACCGATTTGGTTACTTACAAAACATACATAACATGAAAGAAGGATCATACAATGAAAATATGAATACCCATAAATTAAATTATATTACACAAAAAATAAAATAATGGGAAGTACATATACCACACAAAAGGAAATAGTGGCAATATAGCATGAATCTCATGGGAATAAGATCTGAGATGAAAACCCCTTACCATGTACTTTTTATTAGTAGAGGGTTGGATAAAATCGTATATAATTCTAAAATAATCATTATTAAATTATAAAATAACCAAATAAATAAATATGATATCATATATTATCTTATAATATTTCATTGTTAATGATATTTCAGTAGTATATTTGTTTTGGGTGTCAATTGATTAATTTTCCTTTATCTGTTTTTTTACATAAGTCGTGTTTGTTATGTATTGGATGTATTTGATTCATTTCCAGAATTATATTAAGTTCTCAAAAATTATTTTTAGTCATCATATCAATGTTATTATTTAATGGTTACGATGGAGAATGAAATATCATCGCATCGTGGAGACGGTAAGACGTACGTACGCATGAGCGACAATATCATTCTATTAGTGGTGAAATCATATGTAATTGGATTGTATATTATATATAAAGAATCAATAACATGTTGTTTTTATTATTTACATCATTTATTCCCATTTTTATACCCATAAAAATAATTAAGTGTTGAATAACATACTACACCCCGATTTTGAGATGGTAAGCCATACGTACGCACGTATGGGGACTTTTTCATTCACATAATGGATAGAATAATTAATATAGTTTTATGTAACATCCCTACCCCTCTATACTAGAGCTAGTGAATTACATTTTTATATAGTAATGGAGATAAGTAATTAAATCCTAATGGAATGTTTAGTTTTGTAGTCTCGAAGAAACTAGATATATAGTTTTAACTCAAATTATATTGGGAAAGGATACGAAATACAATTAAAAAACATAAAATAATAACTACATCCACAGTACTCAATAAATAGTATCCTTTTCATAACTTATTGAATGTAAAAAAATGAAATGGGTGACCTCAAATGCTCAGTATAGGATACAAATATAATAAGAATGAAACAATAATAACTGAAACATAAAAAATTTGATATAATCAATATGGCATGGTGAATAAATGATGATCTCACACCATTAATAAACTGAGAATGAAACTACATCCATAGATTTTTTCATAATGAAAACCTCATTGATAGTAATAAATAGTAATTTAAAAAGATAATTCTTATTAATTGGACTTCATATATCTATAACATGATACCATAATACCATTAAAACGGTATAAGTCTGTGGGTAGAAACCCATCTGATTTTTGGAAACAAACTCGAATGGTTTGTCGCTAACTGATTTGTCTCATGAGACCTATCGATGCATCGAGGGGATATAGAGGCCCCCAACCACCCATGAAAGTTAAAATCATTATTTATACATATATTTAAAACAATTTAAATATGTAATATATATATCCAAATAGAGTAAAGAATACGAATTATTCAATATTTCCATAGTTAAAACATCTTTTCAAATAAACACCGTATGAGAAATGGTATATGACTTATGGAAATATTAACATTCATCCTACAATAAAATAAATATTTACTATAATTATAACTTCAAATTAAAGATGATCAAAAATGGGAAGTAGATACACCACATAAGAAATTTTAGGTGCACAATACCATGTAAGACACAACGAAATGGAAATTAAGACAAAGTCACTAACCATATTATAATCAATTGAATCGTTTGACCAAAAGTCAATAATAAATATATTAATAATAGGATACCATGAATATAAATGGGATCATGATATTATATGTCAAATGGAAGTACACATATACCACATACAAGAAATAACTAGCGAACAATAGAAATCTCATGGAATTAAAAGTGAGATGAGAAACTCCTTACCTTATGCATGAGTGTGTTCTTCATTTTAATTAATGATATGAATAATAAAATTTATCATCATTAATTAATAATTCCATAAACTCATATACATGTAATTGATTTATTATAACCTTATTAGGTTCATTCATGGCCCTTTTATGAGTTTAAGTGGTCCTATTCTTCTTTTTGGAAGCTTTTATTTCTTGGTTTTCATTATTCGTTTACTTGTATTCATGAATTGAAGTTCATTTGAAATGTGGTAAAAACTACTGAATTTATATTATTTTTTATTAGTTAAAATAAATATATTTAAATAATCTTATAATGATCTTGGGTTATATAATTGAGTACGAATCATTAGTTAAATGAAATTGATAAACGTTTGGATTTTGCTTGATGGTTTTGTGCACAATGAACTTATTTTGTATAATTATTCTATATTATGAGTTTGAAGGGATTACATAACATTAATGAGATTAAATACATATATTCTGATATTTTTCAACCATATAAATGGTATCATTAAGATAATTTAATATGGTAATGAAAATTGTGAACTTGTCGTCCTTGAATGTGATAAATCCACACATCTTAGATGATGTTTTCATTTTTAGTATAAGATGAGGGGAAAGAGATAATGTTGAAATATTACATTATCATAATATAATTCCAATTTATTTAAGGTATGGGAATTATCAAAGGATTTTTATGATGGGATATGATGAAAGAAGCAATAAAGAAAGAAACTCAAAACAGAAGAAAAAATTGAGAAGTCTCTCATGAAAATTCAGTAGCCTAACAACGTCACATAAAATTATATAAAATAGTTTGATGAGTGAAAGGGGGTATCACATCACTATTATATAATATGGGATGTAAGAGGGATTTTTATTAACATATCCCTACATAATCCAATGGAAATTAAAATAAATAACATAAAAAGAAGGAAAATAATGAAAACTAAAGTGGATGTTTACCTCTTGATCTCTTCTCCTTGAGATCATTCTTACGGGCATTTATTTTGGACATTTTGTGACAACAGTAGCTCTTGGATGTGAGGAAGCGTTTCAGGAGGAGTATTGGGTATAATTTATGTATGTTTTACAGCTTGAGAGGTGTGTGATGAAGAGGGGAATGAGGGTGGTATTTATAATGGAGTCGAGGAAGTATTATTCATTATTTTAATCATTATTATAATATTTTTACTCAAGACTATGAATAATCTTAATTCATTTGAACCAAATAGTAATAATGGAATGTGAGTTCGAACCAAGTGGTCTTAAATCAATTATGATATCATAAATACCGTATTTTACTGATAATTTGATTATACAATATTTTACCATATTTCACTATTCATCAAAAATTCTAAAATTTTAGAAAAATTAAAAAAATTCCCCTTGACCATTTAACAACATGTAGAATTCAAAAATGAATTCCATTTTTTAAAAATAATTTTAAAAATATTATTAATTTTAAATTTAAATTAAACCATAGATAATTCAAAAAATAACAATTTTAAAGGTATAATTAGTTTTATATAACACTGAAAAATTAATTAAGATATAATTATCTTATTACCATAAGAAAATAAAATTTTATCTTTATTTACTATTAATAAGTTTCATATTACAATTCATAATACTATTTAGAAGTGTAACTTACTATTCATGAAAAAATCTTGTTGGCTCTATCAGACTCCAAATGACTTACTTGTCACCAATCTAGATGACTGTTTTTTGAAATTCAAAACATAGAAGTAGAAATTTTATGTTTAATGGTTAGGTTATAACCAAGTGTTGTTTCATAAGAACACATTGATTTATGAAGTATAGGCTATGAATATAATGTATTTAAGAGAAGCATATAATAATATTTTTGGGGTGTTATATTATTCCCTCCCTTAAAAATTTAATCCTCTAATTTTTTTTGTAAAGCCCTCCAAAAAGATGAGGGTGGTGCTTATTCAAAACATTATAAGGTTCCTATGTTTTTGCCTCTATATTCTAGTTTCTCTAAATAACCTTTACTAGAAGAGTTCTATGATTTCTCAATACCTTGTCCCTTGTGTCTTGAATCCCAATAGGCTCTCCAGAGTATTAAAAATCAGTTTCTAGTTCTATTTCATCATAGGTGAGTACATGCATTGGGTTTAGAATGTATTTCTTCAACAATGACGCATGTAAAACATCATGAACATTAGAGAGACATGGTGGTATTGCTAAACAATAAGATACAACTCTGATTCTTTCTAGAATTTCAAATGGTCCGATGTACCTGGGGCTTAGTTTCCCTTTCTTACTGTACCGTTAGACACCCTTCCATGGACATACTTTCAGAAAGGCATGATCTCCCACTTGGAATTTGAAATCCTTTCTATGGTTGTCAGCATAACTCTTTTTCCTACTTTGGGATGCTTTAGTATGGGGATGAATTGTCTTCACCTTTTTCGAGGTCTCTTCAATATGTTATGGGCCTATAAGTTTTCTCTAACCAACTTTGTCGCAAAAAGTTGGAGTTTGACATCACTTTCCATATAATGATTTATATGGGGCCATTTGAATACTATAATGGAAACTATTGTTGTAGGAAAATACCACCAAAGGGAATTATTGATCCCACATACATTGAATGTCAAGAGAGCATGATCTCATCATGTCTTCCAGAGTTCGAATAGTCCTTTCAGACTGGCCATCTAATTGGGGGTGATAAGCAGTACTCATATGAAGCTCAATGTTCAAAGACATCTGGAGATATTTCCATAATTTTGATGTAACTTGGGGATCTAGATCGGACACAATCGATATAGGTGCAACATGAAGGATTACAACTTCATTAATATAAAGCCTTTCTAGGTGCTCAAGTGGTAAATCCACTATCATAGGAATGAAATGTGATTATTTTGTGAGATTTTCAACAATTACCCATATTACATCATTCCTTCTAGGAGTCATCAGTATTCCAGTGACAAATTCCATTGTAATGTCATCCCACTTCCATACATGAATAGGTAGAGGTTTCCTCACCCATCTAGGATGTTGTCTCCCTTCCTTCACTTGTTAAAAAACTAGGAACCTTGACACACAGTCAAAAATCTCCTGTTTCTATTATCCCACCAAATATTTTAATTCAGATCTATATTCATCATTATGCAACAAGGGTGTATAAGGAAATTGGATCTTTGAGCATCGTCTAGTAGTTACCTTTTTAGCTCAGTTACCGATGGAATGCATAATCTCTTCCCAAATTTCAGAACTCCTTCCTCATACATGAAGTCTTCCAATCTCCCATATGTAACATCATTAATTTTCTAGTGAAGATTTTTATCAACAGATTGAGCGATTTTTTTCTTCGCTAGTAGAGATAGTTTAGTAGTCATTTGAATGAGGAAAGATGTTTCCCCTTCTTTAACAATTCCAATATCAATCACTAGTAGATCAATGAATATAAGATCTATATAAATCCTCATTTGATTCAAATTTCTATGATCATTTCTACATAATTCATCTTCCACCTTATTGGAATTTCCTGGGTGGTAGTGTATTGAAATATCGTAATCTTTGAGTAATTAGAGCGATGTCATTTTTCTTATATTGAGTTCTTTTTGTGTGAAAATGTATTTCAAACTCTTGTGATCTGTGTATATTTCACATTTTCACTGTAAAGATAATGTCTCCATATTTTCATATCAAATATAACTGATCATAACTCAAGATAATGTATTGGATAATTTTTCTCATTAGTCATCAACATCCATGATTCACAAACAATAACTTTGTCATTTTTTATAAGGATACAACCTAACCCATTCTTTAAATCATTAATGTATATTAAAAACCCATCATTTCCATATAAAAAAGTAAAATTGGTGAATTGAACAATATTCTTTTAAATTCATCAATGAAATCTATACATTATTTCTTCCTCACAAACATAACTTCTTTACCTATGATCTGGGATAGCGTGTTATCCAGTCGGGTGAAATTATGAACGAAACACCGATAGTAACCAGGTAAGAACATAAAACGACATACCTTAGTTATGTTCATTGGCTTGGGCCATTCATGGATTTCCTTTTTCTTCATAGGATCGACTATTATTCCATCCATAGAGACAATATGTCCTCGAATGGAATCTTATTGATTCCAGAATTCGCACATGCTAAACGTCCCATATAATTCATTTATTCTATGAGTTTTAAGAATAATCTTCTATTGATTCTCATGGATTTTATAGCGTTTGGAGTATACCAGGATATCATCTATGAATACCCCAACAAAGTTATCATGAAATTCCTTGAAAACTATATTCATTAAATCCATGCAAACAGATGGGGCATTCTTCAGTCCAAAAGGCATAACTTTAAACTCGTAATGCCCATACCTTGTTCGAAATGCTATCTCAGGAATATCATTTATCCTCACACACAACTAATGATATCCTGATTTATGATCAATCATTGAAAAATATTGGTCTCCATAGTGTTGATCAAATAAATCAACATTTCTTGTTATAGGATACTTATTATTTATTATAATAGCATTGATTTCCCTGTAATTAATGCATAGCCTCATCGATCCATCTTTCTTCTTGACAAAGAGGACAGGGGATCCCCATGGAAAAACACTAGGTTGAGTAAATCATTTTCACTCAACTCCGCTAGTTTTTTATTCACCTACACTAGTTCCACAATGTCCATTCTATTGGGATTATTTGATATAGGCCACGAATCAGTCATTAAAACAATAGAGAACACAACTTCCTACTCTAGAGTATGTCTAGGTAATTCATCTAGAAATACATCAATGTATTCTTACACTATATTCACATCTTCCATTTGAATATTCCTTTCCTCACCGATATATATTGGTTTATCTTCCTCTCTAAGTATTGAATTCAATAGATCTAATGGGGGTGGATCTAGATAACAATCTTATGGCAAGGATTCTTCTCTAAAGATAATGGATTATACACCATTTTAAAAGTTATTTACTTCCTTTTTCATTCTATAAATCTTAAAATCATAGTTTGATAGCCAATTCATTATGATAATTATATCAAATTCAGTCATTGATATGATGATATGGTTAGAAATAAAAGCACATTTTTGTGTCAGGAGGAGGACTAGTTGACCGTCCTCTGTTTCAATGATGCACCCCCTATGAGTTTTGACGGATAACTCTTTTATTAAATCAAATTGGAAGTTTCTAATTTTCATGGAAAACTAGGAAGATATAAATGAAGCTGATGATCCAGAATCAAATAATGCATTGTTCATGTTTGAGGAAACAATTAAAGTATCTCCCACCTTATCATTATGAACTACAACCTTCTTGGTTGTAATCGCATAGTATTTCCCTTGCTCTATTATCTTTTTCTGGGGAATGATTGCTTGGTGCATGGGACACACATTGGAATTGTGTCCCATCACTATATAATTTTATCATTGAACATAAATGAATTGTTACTCCCCCATTCATTCATTATATCGATGACCATTTTCTCCACACATATAGTAGACTCCCATGCCGATAAATCATTTCCAAATATTATTTTTCTATAGTTCTCGCATAATGTGAATTTTTTTGTTCCCTTTTTCTTATTTAGAGCTTCAAATTTTCCATGTTTATCATAGTACCACTTCTTATCATGGTTTCCATTGAAAAAATATGTCCTATAAAATTCCTTTACTATTTTGATGACACTTGATTCAATTTCATCATATGATGAAATTTTTTGAGAAGGCAGTTCCCTTCGAAGACATGGATTAAGACCATCAGTGAAATGATCAATATGGTCCTCTAAGTCTCAAATGTAATATGTGGAATACTTGGAGATCCTTGTGATGGTAGCCTCATACTTTGTAACACAATCTTCTCCCCTTTTCTTTAGGATAAGTAATTTCCTCTTCATTTCAGTTCTTTTCTCATGAGGGAAATAATTTTCAAAGAATATTTCCTTTAAATTCCTCCATTCCATATCATTTATGTATTCTTCCATAGTTTTATTTTGAATCAATTACCACCAATGATCAATATCACCTTTGAGACAATATATTGCAAGCACTAACTTTTCATTTTCATTACATCTTAATGACATGGATATCTTTTCAAGGGACGTGATCCACTACTGAGTAACCATAGGATTAGTAGTCCCCCTAAAAGATTGGGGATTCTTCCACATGAAACTATCCAACACAGGTGTGGCATGGTTATTCTTCACAAACTGAGTATGTTGTCCCAATATGGTCATCATCTGATCTACTCTAACATTGACTATGTTGACTTGTATAGTGGGGAGAACCCTATATTTTCCATGAGTATTGATTCCCCTTTTTCCATTAGGTTCCATTTATAAATAATGAAATACACTAGATTAGGTTATGAATCTCAAATAGAAATGAAAATAACATAGATTAAAATTATATGCATAACTAATCTAATAAACATGGTTTCTCTGAAGAAAAATTTACATTAAAATCCTTCATAATGGATTTCAAAGAAAATGGGAATTATCCTAAGAATATCCCCAAGGAGTGTCTATAACAAGAGTGTAGAAAGGCCCATTGTCATGTACTAGGATTCCCTAGGTCAATCCCAAAACTCTTTGTTGGAGTTTTCACTCCTATGTAAATCTATGCCAGAGCCACCTCAACCTGTTTGTTTGATAATATATATGATTTTCTAAAAAGATTAACATAATCTATTCCTTACCAAAATTCCAGGATTTTTTTGTATGTTTATCCTCAAATAAAACCTTAGGGATATGTTCCCTAATCTACAGTTTCTAATCTAGTTTTCATGTTTTCTACTAAACTTCCTCTTATACCAACTGTAACACCTCGACCCCTCTAGACCAGAGCTAGTGCATTAATTTGTTATATTGGCACGGTTAAAATAAATGAAATCATAAAGTAATGTTCAGTTTAGTATTCATGAAGAATCTAGATACCTATATGTAACTAAAATTACATTAGAAAAGCTTACAAATTACAATAACGGTTACCAAATAAAATACATAAAGAAACAAAAAACTACATCCATCGAACTCAATAAATAGTCTCCTCTTCTTAACCTGTTGAAGGTAAACAAATGAAAGAGGTGAGATAAAATTCTCATTAAGGGTTGAAAATAGCAGAGGAATGAATTCAATAATAAGTGAATCATAAACAACAAGACATAAACTATATGTCACTGTGAATAAATGAAAAACTCAAAACATTAATAAACTAGGAATGAAACTGCATGCATAGATTTTGTCATAGTAAAAAACTCATGGATAGTAATAAATAAAATTAAATTAAAAAAATTCATATTAATTTGACTTCATGTATCTAGAAAATTATTCCATTATACCGTTAAAAAAGATTACATCTATGGGTAGAATGTCGTCAGATTTTTGGAAACAAACACAAAGGGTTTGTCACAAACATTTTTGTCTCATGAGACTTGTCGATGCATCAAGGGTATATAGAGGGCCCCACCCACCACTAAAAGTTGAAAGAATTATTTATAAATAGATTTAATACCATTTCATTATGCCATCTCAATATCTATATAGAGTAGAGAATATGGATTCATCAATATTTCTATAGTTAAAACATCATTCCAAATTAACATCATATGTGAAATGGTATACTACTTAAGGTAATAGTAATATCCATGATAAGAGAAAATGGATATTTAATATAATTATAATTTCAAATGAAATATGATCTCAAAGTGGTAGTATATACATCACATAAGAAATATTAGGTTCACAATACCAAGTAGGCCATATTGAAATGTAAATTCATACAAAGTCACTTACCATATTGTAATCAATTGGATCGTATGGCCAAAATTCAATAATCACTAAATGAATAACATAATACCATGAATATAAATTGTATAATTATTTTATATATCAAATATTAGTACTCATATACCACATATAAGAAATATGGGTCGAACAATGGGAATCTCACGGAATTAAAAGTGAGATGAGTAACCACTTACCTTATGCTTGGGTGTGTTTTTAATTTGTTTTAATGACTTGAATAATAAAATTTATCTTCGTTAATTAATAATTCAAGATCCTAATATACTTGTAATTTATTTAGTATAACCTTATTAGGTTCATTCATGGCACTTTTATGGGATTAAGAGGTTCAATTTTATAGTTTTGGATGCATTTTCATCCATGGTTTTCAGGATTCATTATCTTGTATTCATGAATGGATGTTCGTTTGAGATGCGGGTAAATATAAAAAATTATTAATATATATATTAGTGAAATTAAATAGATATAATGGATCATATATTTATTCTAGGATATATACATGAGGGTGAATCATTAGATAAAAGTTATTGATAAATGCTTGGATATAGCTTGGCGGTTTTGTGCACAATGAACTTGTTTTGTATTATTATTACATATTATGAGTGTGTTGGGATTACATAACATTAAAGAGATAAAATAAATATATTCTGATCTGGTTCAACCATAAAAATGGTTTCATGACCAGAATTGTATATGGTAACGAAAATTGAGAACTCAATGTCCATGTATGTGATAGATCAACAAATCCCGAACAATGTTTTTAGTTTTAGTATAGGAGGAGGGGAAAGAGATGATGATAAAATATTCCATTAGCATAATATAATTTCCTTTCATGTAAGGTGATTGAATTATCATTTCATTTGGATGAATAGATATGTGTAAATAAGTATAAAAAAGGATCTCAAAATAGAAAAAAATTGAGAAATCTCTCATTAAATTTCACCAGCCTAACAAAGTCACATAAAATTTTATAAAATTTTTAGATGAGAGAAAGGGGGTATCAAATCACCCTTGCAAAATATGGGAAGTTAGGGGCATATGTAATGACTTATCCCAAAATAATCCAAAGGAAATTAAAAATAATATCATAAAATGAAATAAAAGAATGAAAACTAAAGAGGACGTTTACCTCTTGATTTTTTCTCCTTGAGATCCTTCTTAAGGACTTCGAATTTGGACTTTTGGTAAGAACAACAACTCTAGGACGCGAGAAAGTGTCTTGGGAGGAGTAATGAGAAAATTTTAGTTAAGGATCCAGGCATTAGAGGTGTTAAAATAATAGGTGAATGAGGTTGGTATTTATAATGGAAGAGAGGAGGTATTGTTCATTATTTTAATAATTATAATACTATTTTGGCTCAAGAATATGAATAATCTAAATTCATGTGACCCAAAATAGCAATACTTGCATGTGAGTTCGAACCAAGTTGTCATACATCACATATGATGTCATAAATAGTGTATCTTACAGATAATTTGATTATACGGTAATTTACCGTATTTCACTATTCCAAGAAAATTCTAAAATTTAAAAAAAATACCAAAAATTCACAACAACCATTTTTCATCCTTTAGAAATAAAAATTGAAATCCATTTTCAATAATATTTTTCTAAATATTATGAATTTAAATTTTAAATAAATTCATAGTTTATTCGAAAATTAAAAATTTTAAAGGTATAATCAGTTCAATATCACATTGAAAAATTAATTAAGATCTCATCATCTTATTACCAAAAGATAATAAAATATTATCATTATTTACTATTCATAAGTGTCATATTAATATTCATAAGGGTATGATACTTTTCATCAAAAAACCATGTTGGCTCTATCAGACTCCAAGTGACTTACTGGTCACAACTCTAGATGACAGTTTTTTCGAAATTCAAAACATAGTAGTGGAAAATTTATGTTTATCGGCTAGGTTATAACCAAATTTTGTTTCAATGGAACAGAGTGCTTACTAAAATATAGGCTATGAAAATAATGTATTTAAGATAAGCACACCATAAAATGATTTGGGTGTTATATTGTACTATATTTATAATAACATCACGATATGTTGAAGGTTCTGGAGTTATTATTTTGGTATGGAAACAACAATGAAAGAGGATGTGGAAGAATAAAAGAACTTTGAAAGTGGTGGTAATATTATAACCTCTTCTTCAGGTGCTTCCTTTTTATTTGATCAAAATGGATTTATTTTTTGGCTTTCTGATCAATGTAAGACCTCTAGGATCAAGTTTTGGTAGTTGGAAGGACATTTAATCAGCGGTTGGATGATCCACATGGATTTGGAGGTGTTATTTTGAGAGAAGTGGAAGTGCCTTTTTATAAGAGTGGTGAGGGTCTCTTTAGGAAAATCTTGAAATATTATTTTATTATAAATTAATTTTCGTATTATAATGGCTGAAAATGGATGTATTTTTATGATAAGGTGGTTATGGTTATATTTCCTCTCTACCAATAGGTTTTATAAATTTTATGTCGCCATATTAACACTATATTTTATATTTAATTCTTAGTTAAATAGCTTAACATTTACAATGTCTTCTTGAATTTTTATATTACATTGTTAATAAACATACTATATAATGACAAAAAACCTCTAGTTGTTCATTAATGGAATATATATAATTATATAAGTCCTTTGGCCTAACCTTATATTTTTAGTAATATTATATCATTTAATAAAATATTATTTGTTTAAAATACTCATTTATGTTAATTTTGAGACTATTTAGTAGTTGTTTTTTTTTGAAATAAAAAAACATGATTTATTGGAAAAAAATACATTAAAGAATCTATAATATGTCATATTAACTTAAAAAATTCTTGGAATGCATCAAAAGTCTCCATTTACAGTTATTTTGATATTTATAATATCAATAATTTTAATCATTCATTAATAATATAATTAATGCATCATCATTGTGTCATAAATAAATAAATTTATTTAGTGTCCAAAAATTATATATAAAATTTCAGGATTTAGTAAATATTTTTATCTTTATAATTAATATTTATAGTTGAATTTATTGTATGTATATTCCAATATTAAAAATAGTTTAGTAACTGAACTTTTAATTTAACACTTTTAACTCTTCTTTAAATAAATTATAATAAATGTCCCAATCTAATCAAAGTTGATCAAAAGGACCCTATTGTGTTCTTAAGGATGATTTTGGTCGAAATACGATTCTCCAATAGAATTAAGACATGTGTTAGGGAAATTATAATATCATTTTTACCTTTAATAACCCTATATAATTTTAACCGTGTTAAATAAAATTCAAAATATACTATTAACCATAAATTAATTTCATCTTATTGATCCAAATTTTAATTACTTATGTAAACTGTGTCTCTCAAATTTTGGAAATTCAATTCTCAAAAACAGTAAATTTATATTTTATACAGATTTGGAAATGTGCCTAGAAAGTGAGTAAAAGACAGTCAATAAAATTATATATATATATATATATATATATATTCATATTATAAAATGACTTCAGTGAATTAAACTGGAATAATAAATTAATTATGTATCTATTTTGACATTAAATAAATTAAAATTAAAAAAATTATTTAAATAAAAAGTCAGCTTGGAATAATTATGAAGTGTTTTCACTAGTCAACAAAACATGAAAGTTTTTAGAAAAATACCAAAAAGTTATCCAAAGTTAATTTTGATATTTCAAATTAAAAAAATTCTATATTACCAAATTAAAAACATTGAAGTTGTATTAATTAATTTTAATAATTTATTCTAGTTTTCAAAACCAGAAAGCGGTTTTTTGAGAAGTAAAAACTATCAAAAGATTTATATGTTTTTATGTCCAATCTAAATGGAAGATTAATTCCAATGACCAAAAATGGATTAAATTTAAAAAATATAATCTAATTACTCATTAAAACCATTAAAAATTTATAATTTAACACTATAAATTATTTTGATTAAAAAATTTGTTTTCAATTAAAATTTATTATTTGTCACTATTCATCAAAATATGAAAGTTATCAGAAACGCACAAAAATTTTATCCCAACTAAATTTTTATGTACCACTTCTAAGGAAAACGTATATTTTATAAAATTAAATATATTAAAGTGTTAAATATTATATTTAAAAGGGTTAACCATTAAAAGGTTGAAAAATTACATTTTTTTAAACAATACTTCTTTTATCTAAAAAATGAATTTGGTCTTATATTATTTCCAAGAAACACACAATATGGATGTTAATATTTTATGGAGTATATAAAATTCAAAATCCAGATAATACTATATAAAAATATTTTTTTAATGACTAGTTTGGAAAGTTGTGGAGTGCTCGAACTCTTTAATGCGTGTAGTGCAAGCTATTGAATAACTTTAAAGAAAGTAACATACTATGAAATCATGGGGTGTTACATTCTTCCCCCCTTTGAAAATTTTGTCCTAGGAATTTTAAAATTGGTCTTGGGAACTTCATTGAAAGTCCCACATCGGAAAAGGTTTCAATAAAACTATCACTTTAAAAGAAAGAAATAGAAGTACAAAGGTCACCCGAGATAACCCATATTAGGATTCCTTGTAAGAAAACATCGATACAAAAGATAAACTATGTGACAATTTCTCAGGGAGAATTATATAAAACCAAATTTAAGGGAAATTTAACAATAAGAAAACAAGAAACTTGTGGTGGGTTAAACATTCATTAGTTTCCCAGAAGGAATTTTAAATTGGAAATGTTTTTTTGTTTTAGGTTCCATTTCATAAACTTGAGAAATCTATTTATGATATTGAATATGAACATAAAGTGATATTCATAATTTTTAAGTAGAGTGTCATATTTTAATAAATTTCTACAATTAAATCATCTTTTCTCCCAATGATGAGTATTCAAGTTGACTTGGTCACACCTGAGGTGCTAGAATAAACTTATAGAGAATCACATAATCCAGAAAGAATGAACTATATATTTACCTTATCCATAGAGATTATCCAAAACCAAATGGCTACTACAAGATCATATTTTCCACAAAATTGATAATCCTTTATAACAATAAATACTAATCATAATTTCTAAAATTTAAAAAATAGTATCAAAAGTCCAATAAAGACCATTCAATACAAATTTGTCTTTAAAGTCCATAAATATAATCCAAACAAATATTGGAACCCAAAACTCAGAAGAATTTAATCACATAGTCTTTCATAGTAAATATTTACATTTATCTCCTAATAAGATCAATTAATCTTAAAGTTATATAATAAAAAGTAATTAATCTAAATAAATATTCTCAGTGATTGGTTAATCATTTACTTAAATAACCCAAATCTCTATAAGTCCAGAATAAAAATATAAATTATTCAAAAATAAATATCCACAATTAATCCTCAATTGAAATCTATAGTATTATATTTCCCTTAGGTTTATAGTGTTCCCAAAAATGTGAACGTCTTTCAAAATAACATTTATCACTTAATCACCAAATCATTTTCCTATACTAAGGATAATTAATAAATTCACAAAATCAACACATTCTTGATCGATAAAATCATTTAACATAAAATAATTACTCATAATAACAAGGGACATCACATAGTCCAACGGTATATAATAAATCCCAATCGCACTTTTGTTGTGGGTTAAATTCCCTTAGCTTTGTCCGACATGATGGGTTGTCACCAGATCTGCCTGTTGTCCCTTTTCAAAAACTATATAATTTTATAAAATTCCCCAAAATGAAATAAATTAATCCAAAATAACCATTACATATTTTAACCACAAATGTTATCTCATACCTTGAATTATCTTCCCAAAATGTAATAGATTGTAATTGACTCAAAATCAAGGATTATATAAAACCAAATTGTTATTTATAACTACATCCCCAAAAGAAAAGATATTTCTACCTCAAATATATTTTCACATAAAAACCCATAGGGTTACACATGTAAGAGAAACTTTTTCCAAAGTAATCCTATAAAAAAAGGGAATTAAAACTTTTAGACATTTTTCTATCTATCTATTTACAAATAGGTTCTTCCTTGACATATTGGTTATCATATAGAAAAGGAAATTGACTCAGGTAATTCCCAGGTTCCCTACATTTACGGAAAATTACTGTAAATGGATTCTTATGATTATTTTTATTTTCTTCCATAGTACACTTCAATTTTTCTTTGAAAATTCGTTTCTTTATGTCCTTTTCCCCTCACATAAAGAATTTATTTGTTCCATTGATAAACATTCCTGGTTGTATCCTTCAACATTTTTTGGATGATGGAAAATAATCTTTCTTTTCACCATGGAATCCACTACTTGGGCTCATATCAATCTCCAATTTTCTCTTATTTGTTGATTTCGAGAGTTGGCTAATCTATATATTGTTTATCATATTTTGGGAACATTGATTTTTCATGAACACAATATCTTTTATTCCTATCAAAATTCTATTTCATTGCTCATTTCCACCACTGTGTCCACATTTTACTTCATGTTCAATGTTACGTTGAATTCCATGAAATTCAGAAACTGAGTGAAACCAGAAAACAGAGTATGAGTAACAATAGTCATAAAATCATTTTGAGAATATCAGGACACATTATTTTTAATCTAAAACACATTAGGATTAACCAGGGTTGTTTATTCTGATCTAATATTAAAACCCTTCAAATCTGTTTGTAATGAATACATCAAATATCCTAAGCCTATCCCCTGGGAGTGTTAATAACTAGAGTACAACAAGGCCCATTGTCATGTACCAGGATACCCCGGGTCAAACCCAAAATTCCTTGTTAGAGTCTTCACTCCTTGGTACATATGTGCTAGATTTACCAGATACCACTACATATTTTTAACCATAAGGGGATTTATTTTCTTGGAAAACCCAAATAAAATTTACAATACCAATATTTTTTGGATATTCTTCTATACTAATCTTCAAAGTTTATCATATGGTAATGTTCTCTAATCAGAGTTTATCTAAATCTAGTTTACAAGGTTTATAGTAAAATTAATCTGATACCAAATGTAACTCCCCTACCCTAGTTACCTAGATTTAGTTCATTATTACATTACAGTGGCATAATCACAAGGAATCAAGTCCTAAAATACTGATCATTTTAGTAGTCTTATAAGTACTAGATAAATACATATGGTTTACATTATATTATGAAAAAAAAACAACATTATTTCTCTTTTGAACACACACATAACCCATATCCTATTTTTGAATGTCAATCATAATATACTTATTCACATCCTAGGATAAATAAAACACAAGAATGGGGTGATATCAGATGCTCAGTAAGGATAACAAAATAGCGTAAACTTTCTTAAATATTCATAAACATTTAAGGCGATGTATAAGACTAAAACAAAAGCATTTTAAATTTAAACTTTCGCATAACATGGAAATGATAAATCAAATAATTTTATTTATTTATTTACATGGATATTATAATAATCTAATGATGACATGTAATATCAATATCTAATTTTATAATGATGGAATTCATAATGCTGGACATCATAACAACATTGTCAAAGCCTTGTGCCAAGACTAAAAAATGATTTTTCCAATGCCTTGTGCCAAGACACTAGTTTGTCACATGAGACCTACCGGTGCATTGAATATCTATAATGGGATACACCCATAACTTACTATATCCAATGCATTCACCCTATGAAAATCTTGAAACATAATCTAAACATTGGTATTAAAACCAGCACACGAAATGTCAATATTTCAACAACAAACATGAATGGTATAAAAATAGCACAAGCACTGTCAAACATAAATCATTAAATACAATATGGAATATTTTATTGCAATAAATAAACCTCAATCAGGAATAATTAAGGATATTTAAATAGATTAATATAATCAGTAAAACTATTTGAGAGAAATATCCCTTTTTTAGACAACATTTCAGAAAATCACAATTTATCAAGAAGCCGTTTAAAAGAGATTTTTGATTCAAAGTGTCCCATACCAATTTGAAACATTTAAAATGAATTTAATTTTTAAAACATTCAGTTCTATATAAATAAATCATCAAAACCATTTTTTAAAACATTGAAATTAATGAGAATGATTTAGAATAATAAATTTTTATAACATTTAAAATTACATTTTAGTTAGAGTTCTTAACCAAATGAGTGATTCTTGAATAAAAATAACCGAGGTAATAGAAACCTTATAATATAAAGAGAATAAATGGATTCATGATATACTATGTCAATGTAAAATATATACACTATATAAAAGTGAATGACACATAACAACAAAGAAGTTTCAATGAAATTTAAATTGAGATGAAATCCATTATAGAGACTGTATCCTTAGGTTAAGGATAAATCAATGAAATAATTATGTGTAAAAAATATAAATACAACCAATACTATTTTATATTCTGCTTTAATCAATCATAGGACATTCACACATATTCCTGTAAAAACAACATCAATGACTTGGATGTTAAACTCAATGAATGGAAATTGAGTTAAAATTACTATTATCAAGATCAATTTGATGACTTTAAAATTTATCAATGGAGTGATTATGTGTATCAAAAGTATATCCATGAAAATGGGAGTGTAAATTAATAAATTAATAAATAAATAGTGGTTTAACACCTAATCTTGGAGTAAAATAATCGATGAAGTTTCCGTAAAACCAAATGAGTGGAAATAAAAATTAGAAATTCCCTTACCTATTTGGTAACATACAAAACATAAAACCAATAAAAAAAGTATAATACAATTAATATTAAAATACAAATAAATTTAAGTATATTACACAATTAATACAATCATGTGCAGCAGATACAACACACAAAATGAAATAGTGGTAATATTGCATGAATCTCACCGGAATAAGAACTGATATGAAAACCCATTACCTTGTACTTTTCATTAGTAGAGGGTAGTTTAACCTCATGTATAATGGTTATATAATTGTTATTAAATTATAATTAAACCACATACTTAAATATGATATCATATATTATCATTTAACATTTTTTTGTTAATAGTATTTTAGTAGTATCAATGTTTTGCGTGTTAACTAATTCTTTTTCCTTTATATGTTTTGTAATGTAAGTAATTTTGGTTATGGATAGGATGTATTTGATTCATATAAAAAAATTATATTATGTCCTTGAAAATTAATTTTATTCATCAAATTGAAATTATTTCTTAATGGTTACGATGGGGAATGAAATCCCATCGCGTCGTGGAGACGGTAAGCTATACGTACGCATGATCGAAAATATCATTCTTTTTGTATTTTTATACTACATAGTTAATAAACATACTATAAAATGACAAAAAAAACTCAAGTGGTTACTCAATGAAATATATACCATTATATAATTCTTTTTTGTCAATCATTATATTTTTATTAATATTATATCATTTAATAATATAGTATTTGTTTAAAATACTCAATAATCTCAATTTTGAAACTGTTTAGTATTTGGTTTTATAAAAGTCAAAAAACAAGATTAATTCGTAAAAAAATACATTAAATAAACCCTAACATGTCATATTAACCTTGAATATTCGTGAAATTCATTAAAAGTTTCAATTTACATTTATTTTGATATTTATAAAATCAGTTATTTTAATCATTCATTAATAATGTAATTAATGTGTCATCATTGTGTTATAAATTAAATTAATTATATAGTTTCTAAAAATTATAAATAAATCATCATGTTGTATGGAATCTTTTTATCTTTCTAATTAATATTTATAGTCGAATTTATCATATGTATAACACTATATTAAAAATAGGTTATTTATTAATCATAGAATTTAACACTTTTAACACTTCTTTAAATAAAATAATAATAAATTTCCTAATGTAATTCAATGGATAAAAAGGATTATTTTTTATTAATAATGTTTATTTTTGTTGAAATACACTTATCCAATAGATTTATGACACTTTTTTGGGTAATTATAATATCATGTTTACCTTTAATTACCCTATTTACTTTCAACCGTGGTAAATAAAATTTAAAAAGTAACTATTCACCAAAAATCATTTTCATCATATTGAACCACATATTACATACTTATTTCAACCATGTCTCTTGTATTTTTGAAATTAAATTCAGAAAAGTGATAAAAATATGTTTTATACACATTTTCAAATATGCCTAAAGGTGAGTAAAAGAGGACAAAAAGTTCAATAAAATTTTATATATTTTATCTTAATATAAAATGAATTCAATGAAATTAATTGAACTAATATAGGTGTTATGTATCTATTATTACTTTATAAAATAAATTAAAATTAAAAAAAATTAATTAAACGAAACATTGACTTTAAATAATAACGTAGCATTTTCACTATTCATAAAAAATTTAATGTTTTTAGAAAAATACCAAAAATTCACCCAAAGATATTTTTGATATTTCAAATTCAAAAAATATATCTATTATACAAAAATAAAATCATAGAGTTCATCTTATTTACTTTAAAAATCATATTCACGTTAAAAAACCAGAAAGCGAGTTTTTAAGAAGTAAAATTATCAAAAGATTGATATGTGTTTATGTCCAATTTAAATGTAAAATTAATTAAAATAACAAATATTGGATTAAATTATAAAATTATTACCTAATTATACATCAAAACAATTCATATGTCTAATTTATCACAATAAATTATTTTTTTAAAAAAAGGTTCATTCAATTAAAATTTAGTAATTTTCACTATTCATCAAAATATGAATGTTATCTGAAAAGAACCAAAAATTTATCCAAATAAAATTTTTATGTCCGTATTCAAAAGAATAATTTTATTTTTTTTCAATTTGAATATATAAAATTGTAATATATTTGATATAAAAAGGATTCTCCATTAAAAGGTGGTAAAATTGCATTTTTTTAAAATAACTACTTTATATGAAAAATTGAATTTGTTCTTATATTATGTCTAAGAAACACAAAATATGGATGTTAAAATTATATATAGTATATAAAATTAAAAATTCAGTTAATATTATTCATAATTTCTTTTGAACTACCTTTTTGGTAAGTCGTGGTGCGCTTGAACTTGGTGTTGCTTGTTGCGTATGCTATTGACTTTCTTTAAAGAAAATAACTTTCTATGAAATATTTGGGTGTTACAGACTGTACATGGTTAGATACTTTTAGAAGACCTATATATGAGTTGGTAAATGATCACGAATGATCAATGGTGGATCTAAGATCTATAAAATATATCTTCTTGGGAAACCCTGATTAAGTGAAGGGGTATCATCTATAGGAACCAAATTCCCAAAAAAGATAATTATTAGATACATTAGTTTTTGAAGAAGTAAAATTTAAAATAAAAATTGATAGATATATATAGAATTAGAACACTAAAAATAAATTAGTTGATGTGGAGTAAGACACAATGGAAGGCCAAATTTCCATTGAGTCATTTCCAGAGCATGTTGATCAATTAAAAAATGTGCCCAGACCAATCCATCAACATTTTATAAAATAGTAACTATATGGAATAATAATATTTCACCGAGAGAAATATTGTGTATAAATTAATATTTTAGTTTATAGATCCACATTATTTTGGTGAGAAACTAAAAGTCTAAATATATCTCCAAGGATGGTGGTCATGCAAGATAAAATTAAATCCACACAAAAGATAAATATTAGGGATCTTGTCTCATTGTCTCATGGTATGATAGATATAACAAATTGGGTATTTAAGATAAATTTGGATGGAAATTAAAAGGTATAAATATATCCTTTGAGACTGGTGTTAAATTTATATTCTTACAAAGAAGGTTTTGATTTTAGTAAAAAAATCACTTATTGTTAGATTGAAATATATCTTTATATTTATAGTAATCTGTTCCATATACAATTTTCATATAGAGCATCTATATATGAAGAAATATATTCTTCATGGTGAAATTGATGAATAATTATATATTCAATAACATAATGGTTTTTTTAA
The DNA here is from genome assembly GCA_963277665.1 of Viscum album. NCBI lineage: Eukaryota > Viridiplantae > Streptophyta > Magnoliopsida > Santalales > Viscaceae > Viscum > Viscum album. The sequence continues at coordinate 598,545,197 of OY728127.1, forward strand.
ATAAGAGAACAATAACTTGGTTTTCATATTGAAAATATATATGTATTGTCTCATGATTGTTCCATGATGTTGGTACAATAGATTTGATTCCCAATACCATGAGTTTTGGATACAAAATTGTTCATTCACATCCTTGTCTATATTTTAGAGGTTCATATGGTAATGATTTTATCTATATTCTAGTTTAAGTAGTTTGAATTTTGATTTCTGTCACAATGAATGATCAGATGCAGGAGGAAAAGGCACAATTGGTTTGAGAGATTGACATGGTAAAGATTGGAAAAGAAATCAAGATTCTTCAGATGATGATTTAATGAGACATAAATAATGGGGTAATTTGGCTATCATATTATAATAAATTGGTAAAAATCCTAAAATGCTTTAATATATAATAATTTATTTCAAATATCTACCAATACTGCTTTTAATTTCATTTTATATTCTAGGATGAGTCATAGGAGTGAATCAAATAGGATGTAAATGACTTGAGAATCACATGCGTTATCTTTGGGGAGTCTAATATTTAGAATGGTTTAGACTAGACTGAACATTGCACATGTATTCTGAGGAGTCTATTGATACATGAAAATTCACTACTACAAAAACGGGCAAGGGAAGCGCCCCCTTATATCAGCACTAAGAAAAACCACTGATAAAGGTTACCCTGTATCAGTGCTAAAATTTTAGTGCTGATAAAGGAGTTCTTTATCAGTGCTTTTCTAGCACTGATATATAGCCTCTTTATCAGTGCTAGAAAAGCGCTGATAAAGAAACCCTGTATCAGCACTACAATTTTAGCACTGATACAGGGAGTCTTTATCAGTGCTTTTTTAGCGCTGATAAAGAGGCCATATATCAGTGCTAGAAAAGCACTGATAAAGAACTCCTTTATCAGCGCTAATTTTTTTGCGCTGATACAGGGTAACCTTTATCAGCGCTAAAATAGCGCTGATAAAAAGACCCTTTATCAGCACTAGAAAAGTGCTGATAAAGACTCCCTGTATCAGTGCTAAAATTTTAGCGCTGATACAATAAAGATTTTTCAGCGCTTTTGTAGCAATGATAATGAGTACTATTATCAGCTCTAAAAAAGCACTGTTAAAGGACACCTTTATAAGCGCTAAAATGTTAGCGCAGATAAAGGTAGTCTTTATCAGTGCTTTTTTAGCGCTGATAAAACCTTAGTGCATTTGTTTATAACGTCGGTTGCATAGTGCCCTCGTTTTATCGCGACCTAAAGCTCTCGCGGTGCTGGAACTCTGCGACTCCCCTCTGCCGCCCGCTGAGATCATGTTGTTGGACCTCCACCACCCTCACTACTCGTTTCCAGACCCCCACCACCTGCTGAGTTCGCATTTCCGGACCTCCACCGCCCTCGAGCTTCAGTTTGCCGGACCTCCGCCACCCGCAACGCTTTCAAGCTTCGGTCGGCAGGACTTCCTTTAAGGCATGTTTTCCTAATATTTTTTCAATATTTTTCTCCTCTCCCATTTGTATATCATTTTTTTGACATGATTTTTTATTCTATGGGTGAGTATTATGGATTTACCAATTGAAGAAAATAGACCATACATGATGGAAAATGATTTAAAAGGGATGATTCACATGTGTTTACTAATTTTCATTATATTTGTCAAGAACATGGTGATTTTTTACTTTTATTGTTGAAAATCATCATTGTTTTTTGGTGGGGTTGTTTTAGAAGTTTTTTATTAGTTTGGATGTGATAGATTCCATTGGGGGAAAATGTGAGATGGTTGAGGTGGTAAATCGTGCAGTAGGGAAGCTTCAACCTTTCCATTGTTAAAAAGATGTAATGAGTGGGTTATTGTCGGAGATGACATCGTTATTTGATATGGGTTTTCCTTTTAGTTTCCCAGTGACATATAATATAGTTTTTAATGATGGAATTGAAAAGGGTTTGGTGGGAATTGAATAACTTCATGGATAAAAATGAAATTGTGGCTATAAAACTATGGTCACCCCCTACGCGATGAGTGTATCGGGTGGTTCCCTATTCTAAAATTCAAATATGCGAGTTCCTTTACCGAGATATAAACCTATGACCACTCTTAATTCAGGAAACATCCAACTCTAGGTGATAATCCTATGTTTCCTTAGGTAATGAGAATATGAAGTCCCTATGTAATGGGAATATGAGATCTTCTTTATCTCCCAAAACGTGTTCCTTTGATTATACCTCATGAGATTATAAATAGATTCATTAGGGGATATGCCTAATAATCCCCAAAGTGATGATCATAAGATCTCTTATTCATATTCTAGGTAATGATCCTAGGATTATACCTCACATGAGGAGCATGAGATTCCTTAGGCAATGTGCCAAAGAATCTCCTATGTGACGAGCATACGATCTATAAACACTTCCCTTAGTAGATGATCTTATATTATTACCTGGTGTGATAAGAACACAATTCATTAGATTATGAATATATAAATCCTTATGTGGTATGAATATATTTTATGAACCAAATTGGTGTAGATTCCTCACATGAAAAATGTGATCCACCTTGTGTAATGAGCCCAAATATCCAATTCAATTGGGCCTTATTCTATGGGAACCATACATATTAGGCCATACTCTAAATGAAAACATTCCCACACATAGAGGACCATATTCACTTAGTGGTCCATACTCCTACTAGTTGAAAAAACCCTATACCACATAGAGTCATATTTTTTGTGAATCCAAAATACACTCATTAGGCTATATCCCCTTTTAGTGAGACCAAAAATGTCTTATCACACATATTTACCATACTAACTTTCACTTGGTATCATTCGAAAAATCATATATAAAACTTGATGTTAAACATTTTGAATTATTTATTATTAGAAGTAAATTGCATATGGTTGTGATAAATACCCTCAGTGCATTCACTAACCCATGACATGTTTGAGGATGGTTTTAGGGGGTCACTAGACTATAATCTACTAACCAATAGAGGGGTCTAAATGGGTATAGTCCATGAAATAGTGTTATCAAAGAATTTTATCAGGAGATATGATGGGGTTTTATGTTAGGAAAATTTGAGGATTTCAATGGTTTGGTTTAGAAATTATTTCATTTGAATTGATTGGTATGTTATGGGTGTACCTTTCCTTAGGTTTCAAATTATGCTCTTAGTGGTTCTTCATGGTTAGTGGTTGTAGTATCTTATTTGGAGATGTATGATGTTCTTGGTGAGGGCCACTATCTAGCTAGTAGTGTCGTTGTATATGAGAAAGCATCGGTGTAGTTGGAGATTTATGATGATCTTCATTTGAGCAGACTCATTTAGATTCCAAGTGGGTGTTTCTATACTATATCTTCTTTTTGGGATTCATGTGTTTCATGAATTCATATTTTATCCATTTGAAGTCGGTTAGACATGTTTTGATCATTTTGAAGCACAAAATAAACCTATTAATGAAAATAATATATGGAATGGATGGCATCTTGTCGTGAATTAACCTTTTTCATTGAAGTAAATTAGGTTTCCTTCTAGACAACATGAAAACCACTAACCTATTCTCAAATACCATGTCTTTCCATCTTGTTTGGGTAATTTTGATTCACTCCCCCCTTTTGGTTTCCATTTCTTCTTGGCATGATCATCAGTAACGGTTTCACTTCCACCAGCAGTGAGTATTTAGGTATGATGAATAAATACTAATGGTTAGGCTCTATTAATATCCATTTTTATAAGGTATTGGTTCTCTTCTACTGTATTTAGAATTCTTGTTTTGTGTAATTGAACCATAAATAATAATATTTGAGATTCTAATAGGATGGAGATGAATAAAGATTGGATGGATTCTAATCCTTTAACAATAGAGTACGAGAACGGAGTGAAAGAGTTCATCAAGTTTGCAAAGGATCACGCAAAGGATCCTTCTCAAATCCTTTGTCCGTGTTTACATTGTTGTTATTCTAGACTACTTATTCCAGAGGAGTTGGAAGAACATTTGATATGTCACGAAATAGATCGGAGTTATAAATGTTGTAATAAACATGGAGAAAAAGAGAATGTAGCTACTGGCTGGGATAAAACTGCATTTTATGGATCGTCAGATATGAATACAAATATGGATATTGAAGAAGACCGTATGGAAGATGTGATTACAGATGTCAATGATTATGAAGATCGTATTGCGAAAATGACAAAGACAATTCAAGATAAACTTTGTGATTGCCCAAAATTGTTTGAAAAGTTAAAGATTTGTGCAAAGACTCCATTGTATGCTGCTTGCACTAGGTATACAACATTGTCAGTTGTACTGAAGTTGTATAAATTGAAATCAGAAAATGGATGGAGTTATGTTAGTTTTACGGAACTACTTTCTTTATTGAATGACATGCTCCTGGAGGATAATGAGCTCCCAATCCAGACATATGAAGCTAGACGAATGCTACGGTCGATGGGAATGATTTCTGAAAGAATACTTGCCTGCCCGAAAGAGTGTATATTGTTTCACAAAGAGAACAAATCACTTACAGAATTCCCAAAATTTGGTGCTTCTCGATACAAGAAAGATAAATCCAATCCTACGAAAGTTGTATGGTACTTTCCAATCATTCCAAGGTTTACGCGTCTATATAGAAGTGAAGAAACCGCAATACAATTGTCGTGGCATGCAGATAAAAGAAATAAAGATGGGTTATTATGTCATCCGATCGACTCTCCTCAATGGAAGAAAATTGATCATGAGTATCCCAAATTTGGAAAAGATCCAAGAAACCTTTGTCTTGCAATATCTACAGATGGAGTGAATCCTTTTGGTTTTCAAACCAGCACTCATAGTACATGGTCTGTTATGTTGGTAAATTATAACTTTCCACCCTGGTTATGCATGAAGCAGAAGTTCATCATGTTATCTATGCTTATATCAGGACCAAAACAACCAGGTAATGATATTGATGTTTATCTGGATCCTTTGAGCGAGGATTTGAAGTTATTGTGGGACTCAGGTGTAATGTTGTATGATACTTATAAAAGTGAATACGTCACGTTGAGAGCAATGTTGTATGGGAAAATAAATTATTTCCCTACTTATGGAAATTTGTCAGGCTATAGCATTAAAGGAACTCAAGGGTGTCCCGTGTGAGAAGAAGATACAGAATAAATTAGGTTGAAACATTCATCAAAATTTGTGTTTCTTGGACATTGTAGATTTCTACCTCATTGACATAAGTACCGATCTTGGGCGACATCATTCAATGGAAGTTCAGAAAAACGCACAACACCATCTCCACTAATAGGTGATCAGCTATTTGAGAAAGTAAAAGATCTGAACACTATTTTTGGTAAACCATTTTTGAAAAACATTACGAAAATCGGTTGGAAAAAGAGATCAGTCTTTTTTGAATTACCATATTGGAATTGTTTGTACGTCAGACATTTTATTGATGTGATGCATGTGGAAAAAAATGAATGTGACATTTTTATCGGAATGTTGCTAAATTACCCTGAAAAAAAGATGGAATTAAGGCATGGTTGGACATGGTTGACATGGGAATACGAGAAGAGTTGGCTCCCATGAAGGGTGAAAATCGAATGTTTCTTCCTACAGCTGCTTATACTCTTTCTAGGGCGGAGAGATATCAGTTTTGCTACTTCATCAATGATGTAAAGGTTCCAGAGGGGTACTCATCAAATATAAAGAACATTGTGTCAATGAACGAATTCAAGTTAAAAGGTTTGAAATCACTTGATTGCCATGTTTTGATGCAAGAACTAATTCCTATAGATTTACGTTGCATTTTTCCCAAGAATGTTCGTCATACGTTAACCAAACTTTGTTTCTTTTTCAAATCTATATTTAGCAATGTTTTAGACCCGGGGAAATTTCCAGATATGGAAAAAGAAATTTTCATCATATTATGTGAATTAGAAATGTTCTTCCCACTAGGATTCTTTGATATGATGGTTCATTTGATGATTCACTTGGTGAGAGAGATTCGACTTTGTGGTCCTGTGCACTATAGATGGATGTATCCTGTTGAACAGTATATGAAGATTTTGAAAGGGTGTGTCATAAATCTAAGTCGAACAAAGGGTTGTATAGTGGAGCGATATATTGTTGAGGAAGCCATTGAATTTTGTACTGAATACTTATCTGATGTGGAAAGCATTGTTCTCCCGAAATCTCGTCACACTGGATGCATTGAGGGTGAGGGAATTTCTGGAAGAGAAGTTGTGACAATCAGTATTATAGATCGGGAGCAGGCTCATCTTTATGTTTTTCATAACAGTTGGGAGGTTTCTCCATATATTAAAACTCACAAAGAAATTCTTAGGCAGTTGAATACATCGAGGGATGAAAATGGTTATCAGATACACATAATCACCAGTTTATAGGATGGTTTCTGGACCATATTTTTAACCAGTTGAATGAAAATCTGAATTCAATTTTAGAACGTCTTCGATGGCTAGCTGCTGGACCAAGTGTGTATGTATTATCTTACAGTGGTTATGTAATTAATGGTTATACAATATATACAGATGAACATGATGAAGATAGTACCATGAAAAATAGTGGAGTTACACTAGTGGGTGAAGCGATGCATGTTTCTGGTAGTAAGGATAGAAATCCAATTTATGCAGATATGTCATACTTTTTCATTATCAAACTAATATGGGAGTTGGATTATACGACATTCCAATTGCCAATTTTTCAATGCAAATGGATTGATAAAAATAGTGGTGTTAAAATAGATGAATGGGGATTTGTGAAAGTTGGTTTTAATAAAGAAGGGTACAAAGACGAACAATTTATAATGGAATCACAAGTGGTACAAGTTTTTTATGTTCCAGATCCCGCAAAATGAAAGTTGTCAATTGTTTTGTTATCGTCCAAAACTACTGATGGTTCTGATGAAAATTCAGTTGAGGACGATCCTTTTAGTGGTACATCGCAATCATTTCGAAGCAGTCCCAATGCAGATGATGTTTTGCATGTTAGAGGAGACCACAATGAAGGGATTTGGATAGTCGATAGAGGTGTCAAATCCCTTCAACCTTTGAAAAAAATGAAAGAGAGTTCAGTAAATAGGTTATATATTTTTTTTGTAATATAGATCTTGTTATCTCATGTTATTATCTTATCATTACTGAATTTATGTAATATGAATTAATTGTTCAACCACTTTTGCAGATAATGATTTCTTCACATTTTGATGCTCCTAACCTTGAGGCTAAACAAGTCTCTCAAGTAGCTGCTGCTGTGGCTGCTGCTGCTCCTACAGCTCATGCTCCTGCTGCTATTTCTCCTGCTGCTCCTGTAGCTCATGATGCTGCTGTTGCTCCTGCTGCGGCTCCAGTTACTCCTTCTACTCCTCCTACTGCAGCTCCTGCTGCTGCTGCTCCTGCTGCTGCTCCTACTGCTGCTCCTCCTGCTGCCCCTGTTGCTGCGAATCCTACTGCTCTTAGTGTTGAGGTCCAATAACTATCAACACATGTCGTTGATACCATTCCATATGAACATATAGATGATGTTGATATCGATGAAATGGTTGGGAATGATGGAACAACGTAGCAGAAATCAAATGTGCGTCGTAGTTTGATGGTGTTAGCCAAAATTCTTAAGGCGAAAAGCAAAGGCATCAAATTTGAAGTCGGTTGGAATGCACGAGGCCAACATGTGAATCCCAACAAGGCTATGTTTAACAGCTACATTAGATTTGTCACTCGGCAACGCGTGCCGATTGACATAGATTCATGGAACCATGTTGTGTCCAGGCTGAAGGCTGTGATCTGGGAAGAAATTATGGTAACATTATGAATTTATTTCTTTAATTTACTAGAAAATAAAATAATGAAACATTGTCTTACTATTCTCAATCGCATGCAGAGTACATTTATAGTAGATGATTTACACAAGGATTATGTACTAAGGCTTGCAAGAAATATTCATCGAGGTTTTCGCACTATTTTAACAAGATGTCACCTCAAAGATTCTAAAGGTAAAATAAACCCTCACCCACCCATTTTCTACCCTCACCAGATATCCAAAGAAGCATGGGATGTATTTATTGGCTATCATGGGGATGAGAAGTTTCAGGTACATTGTGAGTGATAATACGTTGTTTGAGGATACCTGTATTAATCACTTTGATTTTCAATATTTCATTTATGAAACAGAATCTTTGTACTGAAAATAAGGAACCTGCTTTAAAAACAACATACCCCTATCGTAAAGCAAGGATGGGGTATGCTTCATTAGAAAAGAAAATGGTACATATTTTAAACTTACAATAATATTGTTAGGTGACAATAAACAACATCATAATTATTTTTCTATGTTTATATGTAGATTGATGAGTCTAAAACCAAATTCACTTCCATCCCACGTCATGTGCTATGGAAGGAGGCATGTGTGAACAAATATGGGAAGTTAGTAGATGAGAACACACAGAAAGTGTGGGAAATATGTGTAAGTATGACACGACGATAAAATAATTTGTTTAAAATTTCCATTGCATAAAAATAATTAGTTATTTTCCTATATCTGACAGTCACAGGAATCAGCTACTCCTGTAGCTGGTACAGACCTATTATCGACGGCTTTGAAGCATCCAGAAAAATAAGGTCGTGTCAAAGGTGCAGGTTTTGGGGTGACACCCCGAGTATATTTTGAGAAGAAGAAAAAAATGGATGATACAGATGAAAAATTGGAACAAATGAGCGAAAAAATAGCAACCCTTGAAGTACAATTGCAATGGAAAGGAGAGTTGCTAGAAACTTTTATGGGTGGGAAGCATAGGTAAGCTACAACTCAAGAACAACCACTGCATGAACATCCCGCCCCACCCCCACCAGCTTTGTGGAGAGCCATTCACCTCAAAGAACTATCTTAGTCATGGTAACTAATATTCTAATAATTGTTCCCATGAAATATGAATCAGACAAACACTGATAATTTTTCTGTACTCATATTTTACAGGGTGATAATGAATGTGATTTATATCTGTAAACACCCACCTATCACCTTGTAGAGAGAGCTACAATGTTCAATATCCCAGATTCCACACTGAATAATAGACCAATTCTGAAAGATCTTCTGAAAGTGTCGATTACTGTAGCTCATGATCCAAAGGCAGAGATACCTATTCCACTTCATGACGATGATATTCATATGGTCGGAAAGGCTATTGGGACATTTATTGCATGGCCGTCACAACTTTTAAGCGTACATAAGGACAAAGATGTATTTATTTCCTTTTATTTTCAAGCTAAACCCTTAACAATTAATGAAAAAAGGGTCTGAACCAATGATTGCTGTTATAGACGGAGAAAGGGAAGGGGGTGACAAACATCAGCTCAAAGCCATCTAAAGGATCGACCAACCGATCCCAAGGAGCTACTGAAATCACAATAACACCACCTGTTCACTTTCCACATTTACTAGCATTGAAGACTCATGTGGATACGAAGCTAAATGATGGTAATAGTCATATAGTGGTTTTTGAAGAGAATATATACGGAGAGGAAATTCAATATTTCGTTGCTACTGAAAATGTAAATGAAATCCTTGAAAACGGTTGGCTAGGCGTCACAGTTGTAAATGTATATATGAGGTATGTTTCCATTAATTGATTTTCCAAAAGCTGATCTAGCGTGAAAATTATGACAAAATGCATTTTATATTGTTGACAGATGAATTTATTAAAAATAATTGAAGGAATTTTCCCATGATCCATGATTTGGACTGGTTAGTCATCATACCACATCAACACTCCTAACAAAAATAGAGCCATTAAAAAGGAATGAAATAGTGAATGGCTTGCTGAAAACATTTAAACGCAAGATTACAGATGACTGACTTTTCCTAATACCAACCATGTAGGGGTAATACACTACGATTAAAGAATATCAATTATATTTTCACTTCTTTTATTACTTATTACTTTTTGTGTTTTTAGGAAACATTGGTTTCTAATTGCAGTGAACTTGGATACTCTGAAGATTTATTTTCTGGATTCAAAGCAAGGATATCCATCAAACCAACCACACATGATGGAGTTTGTGAATTTGTAAGACACTACATCTTACGTTTTAGGTCTAAACATCAAGTAATATAATTTATATTATCTTTTACTGATAGGGCGGTATATCATTATCATCTAAAAAAAGGAATGATGCCAGGGGCTAAGCATTAGGAGGTGAGAAAGTATTACGTCTAGACAAATATCAGGGTATATATAATAAAATTTCACTATCCAAACACATCTCAACAGAAGTTACTTATTCTCTTAATGATCAATTTTCTTGCAGTGTACAAAACAAACAAATGATAATGATTGCGGTTGTTATGTTTGTAAATTTATGAAAGAGATCGTTTATCATCAGCAAACTAGCATCCCTAAAGTGGTATTTTTTAAAAAAACTACTAGTTCGTTTAAGTTATTTATTAATTCTTTATTTTTTTATTTTGCAGTACTACAATGACTGCTGAAAAGCCTCATAATAAAAAGACGATATAGATGTGTTCAGAAACGAGTGGGCCGCATACCTGATGGAAGATTGTACACAAATACAATGAAGATCTGACTTGGGGACATGTACACTTTGTGGTCATTTTTGAGAGGGGTTAAGGGGATCAAAAGATGAAACATTGTAGTATGTAAATGTTCGTAGGAAAATTGTAATTGTTATTAAATAAAACAGCCTTTTTCAATGATCCATTTTCCTATTTTAAATGATGATATGCACCAGCAACATGCAAGAATGCTGAACCACTCAATGGGTCTCCATTTTGTTTAAAATGGACAAGATTTTAAGTGAAAACAACAACTGACCTACGGAAATCCAACCAAATGCATTCAGATTGCATTTAACTTTTATAAGAACGATCCAAGGGTCCTTGGTGACGTGTATGAGTCAACCCCACCTCAATCTTAGGCACGGTGTGGATGCTAGCACTCAAAGGGTCTCTATTTTGTTTAAAATGGACAAGATTTTAAGTGAAAACCACAACTGAGCTACGGAAATCAGACCAAACGCATTCGGATTTCATTGATATTTTATAAGAACTATCCAAGGGTCCTTGGTGACGTGTACGAGTCAACCGACCTCAATCCGAGGCACGGTGTGGCCGCTAGCACCCCAAGGGTGTCTATTTTGTTTAAAATGGAAAAGATTTTAATTGAAAACAACAACTGACCTACTGAAATCCGACCAAACGCCTTCGGATTGCATTGATAGTTTATAAGAACGATCCAAGGGTCCTTGGTGATGTGTAAGAGTCAACCCTGCCACAATCCGAGGCACAGTGTGGCTGCTATCACTCAAAGGGTCTCTATTTTGTTTAAAATGGACAAGATTTTAAGTGAAAACAACAACTGACCTATGGAAATCTAACCAAACGCATTCAGATTTCATTGATAATTTATAAGAACGATCCAAGCATCCTTGGTGACATGTATGAGTCAACATTGCCTCAATCCGAGGCACTATGTGGCCGCTAGCACTCAAAGGGTCTCTATTTTGTTTAAAATGGACATGATTTTAAGTGAAAACAACAACCAACCAATGTAAATCCTACCAAACGCATTCGGATTGCATTGATATTTTATAAGAACGATCCAAGGATCCTTGGTGATGTGTAAGAGTCAACCCCGCCTCAATCCGAGGCATGGTGTGGCCGCTAGCACTCAAAGGGTCTCTATTTTGTCTAAAATGGACAAAATTTTAAGTGAAAACAACAACTGACCTACGGAAATCTGACCAAATGAATTTGAATTGCATTGATATTTTATAAGAACGACACAAGGGTCCTTGGTGATATGTACGAGTCAACCCCACCTCAATCTGAGGCACGGTGTGACCACTAGCACTCAAAGGGTCTCTATTTTGTTTAAAATTGACAAGATTTTAAGTGAAAACAACAACTGACCTACGGAAATCCAACCAAACGCATTTTTATTGCATTGATATTTTATAAGAATGATCCAAGGGTCCTTGGTGACATGTAAAAGTCAACCCTGCCTCAATCCGAGGCACAATGTGGCTGCTAGCACTCAAAGGGTCTCTATTTTGTTTAAAATGGACAATATTTTTAGTGAAAACAAAAACTGACCTATGGAAATCTAACCAAACGCATTTGGATTGAATTGATATTTTATAAGAACGATCAAAGGGCCCTTGGTGACCTGTAAGAGTCAACCCCTCCTCAATCTGAGTCACAGTGTGGCCGCTAGCACTCAAAGGGTCTCTATTTTGTTTAAAGTGGACAAGATTTTAAGTGAAAAAACAACTGACCTATGGAAATCCAACCAAACGCTTTCTGATTGAATTTATCTTTTATAAGAAATATCCAAGGGTGCTTGGTGACTTGTAATAGTCAAACTTTCCTCAATCCGAGGCACGGTGTGGCCGCTATCACTCAAAGGGTCTCTATTTTTTTTAAAGTGGACCCGATTTTAATTGAAAACAACAACTGACCTACCGAAATCTGACCAAACGCATTCGGATTGCATTGATCTTTTGAAATAACGATCCAAGGGTCCTTGGTGATGGGTACAAGTCAACCCATCCTCATTCCGAGGCACAATATGTCCACTATCACTCAAAGGGTCTCTATTTTGTTTAAAATGGACATGATTTTATGGGAAAACAACAACTGACCTACAGAAATCTGACCAAACGCATTTGTATTGCATTTTTCTTTTATAAGAACAATCCAACGGTCCTTGGTGACATGTAAGAGTCAACCCCGCCTCAATCTGAGGCACGCTGTGGCCGCTAGCACTCAAAGGGTGTCTATTTTGTTTAAAGTGGACAAGATTTCTGGTGAAAACAACAACTGACCTTCGGAAATCCAACCAAACACATTCATATTGAATTGATCATTTATAAGAATGATGAAAGGGTCTTTGGTGACATGTACGCATATACCCCACCTCAATCCAAGGCACTGTGTGGCCGCTAGCACTAAAAGGGTCTCTATTTTGTTTAAAATGGACAATATTTTAAGTGAAAACAACAACTGAACTACGTAAATCTGACCAAACCCATTCTGATTGCATGGATCTTTTTTAAGAATGATCCAAGGGTTCTTGGTGACATGTAAGAGTCAAACCCGCCTCAATCCAAGGCACAGTGTGGCCACTAGCACTCAAAGGGTCTCTATTTTGATTAAAATGGACAAGAATTTAAGTGAAAACAACAACTGATCTTCAGAAATCCGACCAAACGCATTCGGATTGCATTGATATTTTAAATGGGGGGTCATGGAATGTGATCTATCAGGGGCCTCATATATATATCAAGTCATGGTTGGCCTGGTATACTAGGGTGATCATGTGTTTGGGTCTATGATTCTTATGGGCTTATATCTGTATGAAAATACTCCCATTTGGGAGGGTGGACATGCTTATGGGTCTTATTCCTTAAATGAGAATACTCTCATTGGGGAGGGATGAGATGTATATAGGTATTATTCCCCAAATTATAATATAACCATAGGAGTGGGATGAGATTCTTATCAGGAATATTCACTAAATGAAAATAATCCCATAGGGGAGGGCTGGGATAATTATATAGATTATGCCTCAAATGAGAATACACACATATTGGAGGGTTGATATGATTCTACGGATTATTATTTGGATTATAATACTCCCATATGGTAAATAATATATGCTTCGTAGTATTATTACCTAAATAAGGGTACTCCCATAGTATATGGATGAGATCCTTGTAGGTCTTATGCCTCAGAATTGGAAGAACACATATGGGTGGTCTGAGATACTGTTGAGGGTATTCCATGGATGAGAAAACTCCCATAAGTGTATTTCAATGATGGAGTATAAATAAAACTCACATATTGGAGTTCAATGATAATTATGTATATAGTGGGGAGACCATGATATATTATATGTTTTGTGTGGTTCCTATGATGTACTCAGAGAAACCCTAACATTGGATGAAGTAGGTATGGTTGATCAATCTTTAATACTTGAGAATCAATGTGTCTTGAAGTAGATGGGGTATGACTTGGTCAAACTATATTTTTATAATGTCGACACGATCCTTGTGAAATTCTTCGTTAAAGTTCAGCACTTGGAAAATTAATTTGGGTTTAATCATGGTCATGGATTTGAGGATCAATGATGATTTTTTATTAGTTTTATTCCAGTTCTTTCTCAACTAGGTTGTGCATATTGCCTAATAATGCACTTATAATAGCCTATTGCTGGTTTAATATTGGGGGTTTATTAATGAGATTCACCCCCCAAGTATGTGCACCTCAGTGTTTGTACAAACCTTATAACTTCTTTGAGGTTGAGAACCTGATGCATAGTGGATAGAGAAAAGTCCAAATATTTATGTATTGATAAGAAACACCCATGTGAATCCTTAGTATTGAACTGGAAAGCCTCCCGGACACCCCCTACCCCCCCCTTGGACAGCCACCCCAAACCCTTGAACAGCCACCCCAAACCCTTGAACAACCCCCAAACCCCTTGAATTCTGAATTGATTTCTTTAATTACTTGATTAACTTATAAATTATGTGTTAATGGTGTATGGGTATAATTGTTGTATGGGTATACTTGGTATAATTTTATTATGATTTTTGAATTAATTTTTTATGGGTATACTTGCTTTAATTGGCTTATTGAGATGCTGTTTTTTTGCAGGTGTTCAGGTGTGCTGCTACAGATTTATCGCAGTAGCAGAGAGGGAATTTATCAGTGCTCTTTTAGCACTGATAAATCGTTCTTTTATCAGCACTAAAAAAGCACTGATAAACTACACCTTTATCAGTGATAAAGAAGCCCTGATAAAAGATAAGTTTATCAGCACTCTTTTAGCACAGATAAATCGTGCTTTTATCAGCGCTAAAGAAGCGCTAAAAAACAACACCTTTATCAGTGAAAAATAAGCACTGATAAAAGATAAGTTTATCAGCGCTAAAGGAGCACTGAAAAAACAATCATTTATCAGCGCTAAAGAAGCGCTTGTTTAGCACTGATAAAGGGGTAACCCCTTTATCAGTGCCGATATTTACAACGCTTTTTTAGCGCGGTTAAATCCCTTTTTTAGCGCTGTTAATGCCCGTTTTTGTGGTAGTGATTCTAGGATAGAGACATTGAAACCCAGCGAAGTGAACCTGTATATATAAAAAGGAGTCTATAGGTTCATAATTATGTAATAGAGGGTCAAAATTCAATGTCATAGGCTATACTGATCCTGATTTCTGAAGAGATTTGATTTAGAGAAAATCCACTATTGGTTTTGTTTTTAGTCTTTCTATAGGAACACTAAGCTATATTTCAAGGTCACATAAAGTTGCTTTTTTATCAATGACTAATGAAAAGTACATTAAAACTTCATAGGCATACAAAGAGTTTATTTGGATGAATTTTTTTTGGAGAATCTTGTCAAATAATGGATAATATTCCATTGTTTTTGAATATAGGGATAACCTTACACATTACAGTGAATACATATTTTCATTCTTGGATTTAACATATTTGGGAAAATAAAACTTTTTTGAGATGTAGTATAAGAAAGATGTGTGGAAATAATGAAAATTCATAAAAAAAGAAAATTTGGAAGATTCCAGGATGAAGGTGATTAAATATGACATGTTTAGTGGGTGAATACCTTTGTTAATACCTGTATAGGTGGGAGTAGCATTTTTTTGCAGATGTAATGGATGTGTGGAGATTTCATCAGTTCCCAATGAAATCAATAGGTGGGATATTTGTCGGCAGTTATTATGTGGGTAATATCTTACCCTCTTTGTAATGGGGGACTAATGGTCAGAGGTAGTGGTGGGTGGCCAAACCCATTGACTATGAGATATAGAAGGAGGTACTAAGGGGTCTGAGATGCCTATAAAAGGTAGTGGACCCTCTAAATATTATAACCATCATTATAAATCTGTCCACCACATTTCATTTTCATAGTAATTTTTTAGGAATAATTGTCCATTAATCAAGAGAGAAAATTATAAGGGTTTTCTTCATATAATAGTTAGAGGGTGTGTACCCACATTTTATTATAGTGAGATCGTTCTATTTTCTAATGGTTTTTTACACCTCTTCATTTGGGGGGTTTTCTGAAACACCGAGACCCCTCTAGACAAGAGACAGTGCATTACTTGTGATATTGGAATGGTTAGAAGGAATGAAAATCCCAATGGAACGATCAGTTTAGTAGTCTTGAAGAATCTAGATACATATATGATACTCAAATTACATTGGAAAAGAATAAAAAATACAATACATAACAAAACAAAAAACTGCAACCACAAGAACTCAATAAACGATCTCCTCTTTGTCACCTATTGAAAGTAATCAATGAAAGGGGTGCTCTCAAACGCTCAGTAAGGGTTTCAAATTGTGTAAGAATGAGTAAAATAATAAGTGAATCATAATCAATCTGACATAATCAATATGGTATAATGAATAAATGAAAAACTAATGCCATTAATAAACTGAGAATCAAACTGCATCCATAGATTTTTTCATAGTGAAAACTTCAGGAATAATAATAATAACTAGTAATGAATAAAGAGAATTCTTATTAATTGGACGTCATGTATCTGGAACATGAAACCATAATACTGTTAAAACAGTTTAGTTATATGGGTAGAAACCCGTCTGATTTTTGGAAACAAAGTCAAAGGGTTTGTCGCCAACTAATTTGTCTCATAAGACCTACGGATGTATCGAGGGGCTGTAGTGGGCCACACCCACCACTTCATTTCCAATGCATTCATTATACATTGATTCAATACAAGATAAATAATATCCATATATATTTGAGTATACAGATTCATCAATATTTCCTTAACTAAAATAACATTCCAAATAAAAACCGTATGTAAAATGGTATACGGTTTAGACAACTAACATATCCATGATATGAGATTATGGGTATTTAATATAAATATAATTTCAAATAAAAATTGATCTCAAATGGGTAGTAGGTACACCGCATAAGGATTATTAGGTTTACCATACAAAGTTAGTCACAACCAAATAGTATTTGAGGCAAAGGCCCTTACAATAATGTAAATGGTCGAATCATAGGACCAAAAAATAATAAACTTCAAATTAATCATTGATTAACATGAATATAAATAGAATCATGTTATTATATATCTAATGTACGAACACATATACCACATACAAGAATTAAGTGACGAACAATGAAAATCTCACAGAAATTAAAGTGAGACGAGAAACCCCATACAAACATTTCGGCATGGTAACGAGTGTTATTGTGAGGGATTAATGAGAGGTAAATTGGTATTCAATTATTTATTTTACACAAGGGTAGTATGGGGGTGGTTCAAAAACATCCCACATCATTAGTAATTAAAAATTATAGTGCACAACATATGGGATATTCTTGAACAAAAGTGAGAAAATAGGATCCCTTACCTTATGCTCGAAGGTGTTCTTTATTGTTCTTAAGTACCTGAATAATCAAATTTAGATTAACTTATTAATAATTAAATAACTTAATAAACATGTAAATTATATGGTATATCCTTATTAAGTTCATTAATGGCCTTTTTGATGGATTTAAGAGATTCAATTTTATTGTTTTGGAAGCATTTTCTTACTTGGTTTCCTTATTTGTTTCTTTATATTAATTAATGGAATTTGTTTTGAAATATTCTTAAACATCCAGAATTGCTAATATACATTATTAGTGACATTAAAGATATATAAATGATCTTATAATGATTCTGGTTATATACCATGAGGATGACTCATTTGATGAGTTAAAAATAAACGCTTGAATTTGGCTGGGTAGTTTTGTGCTCAATAAACTTGTTTTATATTATTATTCCATATTATGTACGTGTAAAGATTCCTGATCCATAATCAAGATATAATACATATATTATTACCTGGTTCAACCATAAATATGGTTTCATGACCATTAATGAAGGAATTATGGAACAATGAAACTTCTTCTTCCGCGAATGTTATAAATTGGAAGCTCATGGACGTTGATTTCGTTTATAAAAATAAAAGGGAGGGAGTATGAATATTGATGATGGTTCTTACATTCACATGATTTAAATCCACTATATAGATGATACTGGATTTATCATGATCATTTGGATAGCAGAGGTCAGGATAAGATAACAAATGATGAAAAATTCAAATGAAACTAAAAGAAAAAGAAACGTGTTCCACCTCTTGAAATAACTTCCTCGAGAAAATCCTTAAGGGAAGGGACTTTGGACTTTTGGAAATACCATGAGATTCCTGGTCATGGTAAATGACTAGGGAAGGGTATTTGGGTAGAACATTGAGGAGATTCAAGGCTTAGAGTAGTGAAGAGAAGAGGGAGTGGTGAGGGGATTTTATAGTGGAGGAAAGGGGTAACTTTTGAATATTCAATTCATTGTTTTATTATTTACCTCAAGATAACCAATAATGTTGTTTTATGTGTCCCCTAATAGTAATAAGTGCATGTGAGTTCAAACCAAGTGGCCTTACATCATTTATGAAGCCATAAATACTGTATTTAACTGATAATTTTTATATATGGTATTTTATCGTATTTCACTATTCATAAAAAATTCTAGAATTTCCGAAAAATCCTAAAAATTTACCCTAACCATTTTTTGAAGTGTAGAATTAAATAATGAACTTCTTTTTTCAAAATAATTTTCATAATTTAATTTTTAAATTAATTCATAGTTAATTCGAAAAATAACAATCTTAAAGTGCAATTAGTTTTATTTCTCATTGAAAAACGAATTAAGATCTCATTATCTTATTTCCTTAAGAAAATAAAATAATAATATTATTTACTATTCTTAAGGGTCATGTTACTATTCATAAGGGTATGTTACTATTCACCAAAAATCAAGTTTATTCTACCAGAATCCAAATGACTTACTAATCAGAACTCTAGATGACCATTTTTCAAAATTCAAAACCCAGAAGTGGAAAAATTATATTTATTGGCTAGGTTATGACTAACTCCTAAATAATCTAGTCCTGTTTCAGAGGAACACCGTGATAAATAGAATTTATTTAAGAGAAACATATCAAAATATTTTTGGGGTGCTACATTAATCCCTCCTTCCAAAATTTCCTCCTTGAAATTTTATATATAAATCCCACCAAAAAGATGTGGGTGATTATTTTTTATAACATCCTCAGTTTCCAAAATTGTTTCCTCCATATTCTGGTTTCTCCAAAGATCCTTTAGTAGACAATTTGTCTGATTTCTCAATACATGCTCCCTTGTGTCAAGAATCCTGATAGGATTTTCACAGTATTACAAATCAGGTTCTAGTTATATTTCCTCATATGTGAGTACACGCGTTGGGTCTGGCATGTACTTCATTAACAATGATACGTGGAACACATCATGAACTCTGGAGAGTTTGGCGGCTTCACTAAATGGTAAGCTAATGCTCTGATTCATTCCAGAATTTCAAATGGTCTGATGTACCTGGGGCTTAGTTTCCCTTTCTTATTGAACCATAGGACACCCTTCCATGGAGATACATTCAGAAATACATGATCTCCCACTTGAAATTTCAGGTCCTTTCTCTGGTTGTCAGCATAAATATTCTTCCATCATTTGGATGATTTAATATGGGCTTGTATTTTCTAAAAATTGTCATGGTCTCTTCAATAAGTTATGAGGCCATAAGTTCCCTTTCACCAAATTCATCCCAAAAAGTTGGAGTTCGACATCTCTTTCCATAAAATGCTTCATATGGAGCCATTTGAATACTTGAATGGGAACTATTGTTTTTGGAAAATTCCACCAAAGGAATGTATCGATCCCACATACCTTGGAAGTCAAGAGAGCATGATCTCAGCATGTCATCTAGAGTTTGAATATTCCTTTCATATTGTCCGTCAGATTGAGGGTGATATGCAGTACTCATACAAAGCACAGTATTCAAATCCTTCTAGAGACTTTTCCAGAATTTTGATGTAAACTGGGGATTTCAATCGGAGACAGTCGATAGAGGTGCACCATGAAGTCTCACAACTTTATTAATATAAAGCCTTTCCAGGTGCTCAAGTGGAAAATCCTCTCTTATTGGAAGTAAATGTGCAGATTTAGTGAGACGATCAACAATTACACATATTACATCATTCCTTCTAGGTGTCCTCGGTAGTTTAGTGACAAAGTCCATCGTAATGTTATCCCACATCCAAATAGGAATGGGTAGAGGTTGCATCACTCCTTTGGGATGATGTCTCTCCACCTTAACTTGTTGAAAAACTTGAAACCTTGAAACATATTCAACAATTTATCACTTCATATTATCCCACCAAAGATATTCATTTAGATTTCTATGCATCTTGGTGCTACCTGAGTGTATAGAAAAATTCGAGCAATGAGAATTGTCTAATAGTTCCCTTTTTCCATCAGGTACTGATGGAACACATAAAATATTCCCATACATCAGAACTCCTTCTTCATACATGAAGTCAGCTAGCCTTCCATCCTAAACTGCATTAATTTTATTATGAAGATTCTCATCATCAGATTGATAAATTTTTATCTTCGCTAGTAAATATGGGTTAGAAATAATTTGAAAGTGGAGTGATGTTTACCATTCCTTAATAATTCCCATATCCATATTCAGTATATCAATAAACATAGGATCTCTTTTAATCTTCATTTGAGTCAAAAGGCCATGATCTTTCCTGCTTAATGCATCTTCCACCTTATTCGCATTTCTTGGGTGGTAGTGTATTGAACAATCGTAATCTTTTAGTAACTCAAGCCATCTTCGCTACCTCATGATGAGTTCTTTTTGTGTGAAAATATGTATCAAACTCTTATGGTCCGTATAAATCTCACATCTCTCTCCGTAGAGATAATGCCTCCATATTTTCAAAGCAGAGATTGTGGCTGCTAAATCAAGATCATGAGTTGGATAATTTTTTCATGAGTGTTCAACTATCTTGATGCATAAGAAATAACTTTATTGTTTTTCATAAGGACGAACCTAGTCCATTATTTGATGCATCGCTGTATATTACAAATTAATCACTTCCAGATAGAAGAGTCAAAATAGGATCATTGACCAATATTTTTTTTCAATTCATTGAAGAATTATATACATTATTTTTTCCACACAAACTTAACTCCATTATGTGTGAGATTGGTTAGCTGGTTAGCTAGTCGGGAAACATTCTGAACGAAACGTTGATAATAACCTGATAAGACAATAAAACTGGGTACCTAAGTTTTTTTTGTTGGTGTGGGCCAATCCTGGATTGCCGTTGTCTTCATAGGATAAACTAGGATTCCATCCTGAAAGACAATATGGTCCAGAAAAGAAACTGATTTAAGACAGAATTCGCACTTGCTAAACATCCCATATAATTTTTTTCTTCTAAGAGTTCTCAAAATAACCCACAAGTGATTCTCGTGGTCTTCATAGCTTTTTGAGTATACGAGGATATCATCCATGAATACCACAAAAAATTTATCAAGATGTTCCATGAAAACACTATTCTTTTAATCCATTAAAACAGAGGGTGCATTTGCTAGTTCAAAAGGAATCACTATAAACTCGTAATACCCATACCTCGTCTGAAATGCTGTCTTAGGAATATCTTCCTTCCTCACATGAAATTGATGAAATCCAGATTGAAGGTCAATCTTCAAAAAGTATTGAGCTCCATGAAGTTAGTAAAATAAATCTTCAATTCGGGGAAGATGATACTTATTCATTATTGTAATAGCATTGATTTCCCTGTAATCAATGCAAAGCCTCATGGATCCATCTTTCTTCTTGACAAAGAGGATAGGGGCTCCCCATGGAGACACACTAGGTTGAATAAATCCTGTTTCATTGAAATCCACTAGTTTTTTCTGTATCTATACTAATTATACAATGGAAATTCTATACGGAGTCTTTGATATAGGTATTGTATCAGAAATTAAATCATTAGAGAACTTAACTTCCCGATCTGGAGGATGTCCAGGTAAATCATCTGGAAATACATCAATGTACTCTTTCACTATGTTCGCGTCTTCAATTTGAATATTTCTTTCCTCTCCCATAGATATCGTATTATCATCCTCTCCAAGTATTGTATTCAGTATAGCTACTAGGGGTGGTTGTAGATAAGAATCAGGTGGCGATGTTTCTTCCCTAAAGACAAGGGATTATAAACAATTCACAAAAAATTGAAACTTAATTGTTTTTACAATAAATCATCGCATCATAATTTGAAAGCCAATCCATCCCGAGAATTATATCAAATTCAGTCATTGGTATGATGATAATGTTTGAAAATAGAGCACATTTTGGTTTTTGGAGGGGGACTAGTCGACATGCCTTGGTTACAATGATACATCCCCTAGGAGTTTTAACTGACAACTCCTTTATTAAATCAAATTGGGAATATCTAGTTTTCTTGGAAAACTGGGAAGATATAAATGAATACATTGATCCCGAATCAAATAATGTGTTGGTAAAGTTTGAGGAAACAATTAAAGTACCTACCACCATGTCATTAAGAACTTCAACCTCCGCAGTTGTAATTGCATAGGCTCTCCCTTGTTCAATTGGATTTTTCTGAGTCATAATTCCTTGGCGGTTAGGACACTCATTCTCATGGTGTCCCATATCACTGCAATTGTAGCATTGAATATCATTGAATTGTTTCTTCCCATTGAATTCATCAGACCGATGACCCTTTTCCATGAAGATATAGCAGACTCCCATGCCTTTCAAGCATTTCTCGAGATGATTCTTTTCCACAGTTCTCACATAATAGGGAATAGCTTTGTTCCCTTACTCATTTTTGGTACTTCTCCTTTTCCTTTGTTATCAGATTATTGCTTCTTATCTTAGTTTCTTTTGAAAAGATTTGATCTAGAAAATTCCCTCTCTGTTTTGATGGCACTTGATAAAATTTCATTATATGATGAAAATAATTTAGAATCTAGTTCCCTTTGAAGAATTGGATTAAGACCTTCAAAAAAATGATCAATCATGTCTATTGTGTCACGTACGTAATCTACGACATACCTGTCCAGCCTTGTGAAGGTAGCCTCATAATCTGCAACACTTTCTTCTTCCCTTTGTTTTAATCCAAAGAACTTCCTCTTCATTTTGGTTCATTGCTCATGAGGGGAATATTTTTTGAAGAATATTTCCTTAAAAGTCCTTCATTCCATATCTTCTATTTTTTCTTCCTCCCTGGTATTTTGAATCAGGGACCACCATTGATAAGAATTTCCCATGAGACAATATACCACCAGTACTACATTTTCATTTTCATTTCATATTAATGCCATGAATATCTTTTCAAGGGACCAGATCCATTTCTCATCTACCACTGGATTAATAGTCCCACTTAAAGTTGGGGCCTTCTACCACATGAAATGATCCAACACATGTGTTGAATGGTTATTTTTTACAACTTGAGTAAGTTTCCCCAATATGGTCATGATCTGATCTGCACCAACGTTGACTGTGATGACTTACTCAATAGGGAGATCACTACATTTCCCATTAGTATTGATTCTCTTTCTTCCATTAGATTCCATTTATATATAATGGGATACACTAGCATAGTTTATGAATCTCAAATAGAAAAGAACTCAACATAGATTGAAATTCTATGCATAGCTAATCTTATAAACATAGTTCCTCTGAGGAAAAATTTGCATTAGGTACTTTATAATGGATTTGTAAAGAAAATATGAATTATCCTTAGAATAACTCCTAGGAGAGGTGTAACCAAGAGTGCATCAAGGCCTATTGTCGTGCACCGATCCTGTTTGAGTCTAGCTCAAAGCAGTGTTCTCAGGTTTTACCCCTAGATACATCTGTGCTAGAGCCACCTCTATAGGCTCATATCCAGACATGAATGTATTTATTGAAAGATCCAAAAAAACTATTTCTTACCAAAAGACCTCTACGTTCTTGTATTTTTATCCCCAAATACTACCTTAGGGCTTTGTTCCATACTATACATTTCCTACTCTAGTTTCCATGTTTTTTACTAATCTTCTTCTGATACCAATAGTAACACCCCGACCCCTCTAGCCAGGAGTCGGTGAATTACTTGTTATATTGGCATGGTTAGATGGAATGAAAATCCCAAAGGAAAAATCAGTTTATTAGTCTTGAAGATAATGGATACATAGATGTTACTCAAATTACAATGGAAAAGTTCACAAAATACAATACATAACAAAACTAAAAACTGCATCCACATGAACTCAATAAACGATCTCCTATATGTCACCTGTTGAAAGTAAACAATGAAAGGGGTGAGCTCAGACGCTCAATATGTTTTAAAAATAGCAGAAAATGAGTATAATAATAAGTGACTCATAATAAATCTGACATTTTCAATATGGTATAGTGAATAAATGAAAAACTAATGTCACTAATAAACTGGGAATGAAACTACATCAATAGATTTTATCTTAGTGAAAACCTAATTGATAATAATAATAAATGGAAATGAATAAAGAGAAATATTATTAATTGGACATCATATATTTGTCACATGAAACCATAATACTGTTAAAACAGTTTAGTTTTATAGGTAGAAACCCGTCAGAAATTTGGAAACAAAGTCAAAGGGTTTTCGCCAAATGATTTGTCTCATGAGAACTACCAATTCATCGAGGGGATGAAGCGGGCCCCACCTTCCACTGTATGTCCAAAGAATTATTTATACGTTGATTCAAAACAAGAGAAATAATATATGTATAGATTTGAGTATATGGTTTCATCAATATTTCCTTATATAAAATAACATTCCAAATAAACACTGTATGTAAAATGGTATACGGTTTAGACAAAAAACATATCCATGATATGAGATTATGGATATTTAATATAAATATAATTTCAAATGATAATTTTTCACAAATGGGTAGTAGGTACACCACATAAATATTATTAGGTGCACCATAAAAAGTTAGTCACAACCAAATATTAGTTGAGGAAAATGCCCTTACAACAATGTAATCGGTCGAATCGTAGGACCAGAATTTAATAAACATCAAATGAATTATTTATTAACATGTATTTAAAGTGAATAATGTTATTATATTTCAAATTTCAGAACACATATACCACATAGAATTAAATTATGAACAATGAAAATCTCACTGAAATGAAAGTGAGATTAGAAACCCCTTACAAACATTTCGGCAAGGTAACGAGTGTTATTGTGACAGATTAATGAGAGGTAAAGGGGTATTTAATTATTAATTTTTCAAAACAGAAGTATGGGGGAGGTGATAAAACATACCCCATAATTAGGAATTAAAAATAAGTGGGCACAACTTAGGGGATATTCTTATACAAAAGTGAGAGAGATGATCCCTTAACTTATGCTCGAAGGTGTTCTTGATTGTTCTTAACGACCTGAATAATCAAATTTAGATTCATTAATTAATAATTAAAAAACCTAATTAACATGTAATTTTTATGGTATATTTTTATTATGTTTATTAATGGCCTTTTTGATGGGTTTAAGAGATTCAATTTTATTGTTTGGGAAGCATTTTCTTACTTGGTTTCATGAATTGTTTACTTGTATTCACGAATGGAAGTTGGTTTGAAATATGTTTAAACATCTAGAATTGTTAATATACATTATTTGTGACATTAAAGAGATATAAATGATCTTATAATGATTCTTTTTATATACTATGAGGATGACTCATTCGATGAGTTAAAAATAAATGCTTGAATTTGGCATGGTGGTTTTGTGATCAAAAAAATAGTTTTGTATTATTATTCCATATTATGTACGTGTAAAGATTAAAGATCATTAATCAAGTTAAAATACATATATTATGACCAGGTTCAACAATAAATATGTTTTCATGACTAGTAATGAAGGAATTATTGATGAATGAAACTTCGACTTCCATGAAGGTTATAAATTGGAACCTCCTGGACGTTGATTTCGATTATAAAAATAAAAGGGCGAGAGTAAGAATATTGAAGATGGTTCTCCCATTCACATGATATAAATCAAGTATATAGATGATATTGGAGTTATCATGATTATTTAGATAGAGGAGGTGAGGAGAGGATAACAAATGATGAAAAATTCAAATGAAACTAAAAGAAAAAGAAAGGTGTTTTACCTCTTGAAATAACATCCTCGAGAACCTCCTTAAGGGAAGGGATTTTGGACTTTTGGAAAGACCAAGAGATTCTTGGTAATGGGGAGTGACTAGGGAAGGGTATTTGGGAAGAAATATGAGGAGCTTCAAGGCTAAGAGGATTGAAGAGAAGAGGGAGTGGTGAGGGGTTTTTATAGTGGATGAGAGGGGTAAATTTTGATTATTAAATTAATTATTTTATTATTTCCCTGAAGACAACCAATAATGTTGTTTCATGTGACCCCTAATAGTAAAATGTGCATGTGAGTTCAAACCATGTGGCCTTACATCACTTATGATTTCATAAATAGTGCATTTAACTGATAATTTTCATATACTGTATTTTATCGTATTTCATTATTCATAAAAATTTCTAAAATTTCAGAAAAATCCCAAAAATTTACCCATACCATTTTTTGATGTGTTGAATTCAAAAATGAACTCAATTTTTAAAAATTAATTTTCAAAATATTTTTAATTTAATTTTTTAATAAAGTCATAGTTAATTCGAAAAATAAAAATCTTAAAGTGCAGTTAGTTTTATTTCTCATTGAAAAACTAATTAAGATCTAATTATCTTATTTCCTTAAGAAAATAAAATAATATTATTATTTACTATTCATAAGGGTCTTATTACTATTCATACGGGTATGTTACTATTCACCAAAAATGAAGTTTGTTCTAATAGACTCCAAATGACTTACTTATCACAACTCTAGATGACAATTTTTCGAAATTCAAAACATAGAAGTGGAAAATTTATATTTAATGATTAGGTTTTGTCTATCTCTTAATTATCCTAGTGTTGTTTCAATGGAACACAATGATAAATTTAATGCATTTAAGAAAAACATACCATAAAATTTTTTGGGTGATGCATTTTCCAAATTACATACCATGTCCACTACTCAATATTTTATCCATTTATTTTTATCAAAGTATTGTTTTTTGCATCAAAGGGAAAATAATTTTCATTCGTAACACATTTTCCAATAGGATAATTATGTAGCCTCTATATATAGTGTTCCGATTTCACTAACACATATGACCTCATGCTTGTCCCAACTATGTGACATAGTCTATTACCTGTTGTGATACATTAGTATTAAGAAATATTCCTTCATTTTCCCTTATATCACTACCCACACTGATACACTTTCATTACATAAAATTCTCAATAATATTTACCATTACTTTTGCAGAGATGATAAAGAATTTGTGTTTGTTTCTTAAAAAAACATCAAAATTGATGAAAAAGTATTATTTTGTAGGGACTTTGAAAAAAATTATTTGAATTATTTTTGAGTGGTTTTATATTCAAAGGCATATTTATATTCAATATTTTAAAAAAAATTAAAAAAATATTATTTTATGGTTATTATGTAAACTACAATAAATATTTATTAGTGGTTTTAAATGTTCTTTTAAAAAAATAATGTGTATATATATATATTTCTATTGTAGGATTCGAACTCACAACATCTCCCCAAAAACTAAGGGAATAAAAGTTACCTAGAATTACTTTATATTATTTATACTAATATAATAGCTAATATACTTACACTCACACACACACGTGAATAAAAATGAATGCATTATATTTTATATAAATACATATTATTATTATATATATATATATATATAAAAATATACATGTATACATAAATATACATAAATACATATAAATGTCTATAAATGTATACAAATATTAATAAATTTACACACCGAAATATAATTATATATATATAAAGACACACAAAAACTTGTATATACTCACATAATATATATTAATAATTTATTATTTGTAATAAATACATAATTATTAATAAATAATAATTAACCATTAACAAATAAAAATTAACCATTAATAAATAAATAATAATAATTAAAAATAAAAATTTAAATATAAACAACTGTTTAAAAAATAATAGATATAAATAATTAATATTGAAATTATATAATAACAAAAAAGTTGTTAAATAATAATTAAAATTTATTAACAAATAATAATTAAGAATTATTAATAATTAAGGATAATAAAAAATTAATATTAAATAATTATTAATTATTTTTATGCATAAATATTTATTTAAATTTAATTAATAATTAATATTTTTTTTCCAAAATATCTGTAATAAATTAATAAGTATTAATTAATATAAAAATAACTAATAATTAAAATCAACTAATAAATATAAATAATAATTGATAAAAAATTAAAAGTAATTAATAATTAAATTATGTGTTAGAATTAATAATTAATAATTAATAATTAATTATACCAATTAATATGGATTATTGAAAAATTTATATTTAAAATTTAATAACCAATAACTAACCAATTAATTAAATGTTAGAATTAGTGTTTTATAATTAATAATTTATATTTAATAGTTAACATGGATTTAAAAATCTAAATATTTAATAACATATAATTTACAATTGATAATTCATAATTCATAATTACAAATAAATAATAATCGAATCATAAATAATATATAATAATTTATAATTGGAAATAAATATATTAATAAATAATTAATAAATAATTATTTATTCATAATGTATAATTTATAGTTATTAATTAATAAATAATTCATAATTAATTCATAAATATAATCAATAAAAAATAATTAATAATTATATATGATTTTAGATATATTAAAATAATTTTTTCTGTGTGTGTGTCAATGTATACATTTTTATAAGTTAAATAAACAAGATAATTTCAAAATATAAAAAAATTGATTATAGATTTGTATTTAAAATCCATTAATATTATCAAATATAAATTTTATACGTTTTTATATTAATATATTTAAGAATAATAAATTTATAAATAACACTAATACATAAAGAATGCTATAATTGTAACATAAATATAATTATATGAATAAATGTCGATGTAAAAAAATTAAATTCATCCAAAAAGTACAATATGACCCTACTAAATTAAGATTCAGTTCCCTTGAATGTTCAAAAACTCATGTACTTTAACCAAAAACGCATTTTTGTTGGCTATTCAAGGTTATTTTGAGCAGTAATAAATGTTGTACTTAGTGTTAGATGTCATAAATATCCATGTATGATTTAATTTGACAACTTGTTGATGTAACACCCTAACCTAGATAGCTCGAATGACAGCTGAGTATGGGTTATCATATGAAGACATACGTGCCTCTGTGTATACCAGATTATTTTGGCCAGTAGTGGGGGACTAAAAATTGTATTGGGAGACATTACCTAAACATTAAGTCCCTACGATCATGCCAATAGATTCCAAAAATCCAACATGATCCATCAAAATACTTAACATCCAAAAAACTATATGTGAACATAAAAAGGTTATAAGTGGGGCAAAGAATTCCCGAATGGAATGTAGTAAAAATATTTACATGATGCATCAAAACATAATCAGTCAGTAACAATATATAATAAAAAATGCATCATATAAAAAATGACATATCAGCTAGTATAAGTGAAGAAAAGTAAATTTAAATAAACTATCATCATGCCCATCCCTTTGAATAATCTTTATCCAAATCCTATTATACATGTATCACATGTCTAGATCAAATAAGTACTTGTTTCTAAGATAAATCTTGAATGATTACCCATGTTTATCAAATGTTGTGGCACATACATGTGTAGGTGGTGTTTTCAATGACTATATAGAAATACCCAATGACCAAATAATATTTTCATCTACTATAACCTATTGTATGTTCATGTAATACAAATAAGGAGTGTAGTCATGATCATTTATCATAGCTTCCCAAAATCATAACACACAATGAACATACAAGCACGAGTATCAGTTCATCATATACATACCAATACACCATAACACATGACCTTTCCTACATTATCCAATGATTATATGAAGGCTATCACATCATACCTAAAGTCTCAAACCATAAAAAAAATCTGTAGGGTTGGGAACTATTCTGGCTTAGTTCACTACCCAAATACTCTAGGTAGGATACACATGAATCACTCTAATTCATTCCCATGATGGAAGTCCTCAGTAAATATATCACAAACCAGTCCATCACAGGGAAGGGAACATTAAATAGATCCCATCCTCTCCCTTCATAGGTAAAGGTGTATTTAAAAGATCCCAACATATTTTCTCATGGGGATGGGCACACTGAAAATATCTCATCTAATTCCATATTCAATGATTGATGTAATAAAATTACCCAACCCTCTCCATATATGACTCGACATATAAAATAAATCCCTAAGTTCCTCCTCCCATAGAGTGAGTTCACAGTAATTACCCAAAAAACATACTATTATAAGAGTTGGTTTGGTGAATAGATCCCAACCCTCTTACTATTATAAAACTAGAACACTACAAGGCAGTGTACATTCCATATTCTATAGAGAAATCCTTCCACCTTCATATAGTATTTTCAACTAGTTTCTACACAACTGGTACCCTTATGTAATAAAAAACGGGAAAAAATCCTATCCTATAGTCTCACCATCTCCTCACAAATTTTTTTTCTCAATACCTAGCCTTAGATATCTAATTTCCAATCTAACCACATAGTTTAAACACATTGGACTTGTCACATAAATTTTTATAGAACCACTGATAATTTATTTATTAATAAGAAAGAGATAAAAATATAAAATGGTTAAGAAGAAAATGAATGCATGACTTACATGTATAAAAAATAGTCTCAATATCCAAATAGAGGAATAATCAAATCACTATTTATGAGTGCAAATTAAAGGGGTAAAATACAAATTATTGAAACCCTTACTTAAATATGAGCTCTTAAAAAACATGGTTCAATTGAAATCCACTTTTCTATAGGTCTTAATCTATACAGTATATCTACTATTCAATAATTACAATGGTTATATGTTCATAAAGATGTATTACCTTATTGATGTCATTATTTGGATATACTATTTTAAAAAGGTCATTTTCCACACTACAACAGTATATGATGTTATAAGATCATAATAACATCTTCCAAAAAAAATTAGGTCACACCATTCAAACAATCTCCAAAATCAATATAGATTCAAAATACTAACATCATTCAATGGTTTAATATTTTAATATTTTATTTAATCTATTAACCACATATTATTCAATCATTAATGACTGATTTACCATCGAATCCTCTATTTCAATAAATTGATTCATAAAATAAATATTTGTTTCCCTTCTATGATCCTACTATGTTCTTTCATTCTTTTTCACTAATCCTTCATTCACCGATAAACACTAGCAGAGGACAATAGTGTCTATACTTCTCAATCACTGTTGACATTATCATCATATACATTCGATTATTGGTTCTATATTTTTTTAAAAAAAAATCAATATACATTCTTATATTAATAATCTAATAAAATGTTACATTAATTAAACATACTTCATTGAGGCATGAACCACTGGGTATTCATAATATTTTTAACACTCAGACCATCATAGTGAAATGCATCTTCCTTTCTCTTTATTTCTATCTCCTATATGTATTTCATCATCTAATATGTCCCCCTTTTTACATCAATTATACAAATTTACACTTTCTATATAGTAGATAGTTATACTACTTTATGTAATTGAGATAGCGATATCATTATTGTTCCTTGAAAAATAATCATGTTTCATTTGTGTAATTGAGGTAGCAATATCACATAGGTCTTTTCATAATTTCTTATATCCTGATATCTATTCAGGTTATAGGATCCAGTATTTCAAGTGTCACATTCTTAAGTACAACATCAATCTCTACTTGTTCTTGGATGCCTAATTATTTATTATGAGTTTCAGATTCAACAAGATGACATATCTTATACATGGACCATTAATTAAATATCACAATTTTTATTCTCATAATCATATTTTTTTCATGATCCTAGATGTGATATAAGGACTCCTCAGAAGAATATCGAATTAAGAAACAAGATTTGAATATAGTATTCAGTATTTCCATTATATTAAAATCTATGTGTAAAAATGAAAAAAACTAAAAATTCAGAAATGAGAGTGGTTTACTAGATTTTTTGATTATATACCCACAGGTATACATTCCCTCATTAGTATAGATAGAATCATGTTTGTTAAAAAATCATTCAAATTAATCATCTGTAACCGAAAGTTATTGGGTAACCATGATTATAGCCACCTACTCCTATCATGTTCATTTATCATCCAATTCAAGCTATTACCAATTCTATTCTATTGTGGTGAAATTATATGTGTATTATATCATTAAAATAGGTTAGAATAAAAGAGTCCCCTAAAATTTTTAGTATTAGATTATCCTCTATTATTATATCACAATAATTTTTTTATTGATCCCAAAACATTCTCTGCACAATTCATCCAGTTTCGAAACATTGTAAATATATAGTATTGTAATATCATAATGTAAAACCATATCCCTTGTTGAGACACTGATAAATATCTTATAATATAGTGACCCTATAAAGTAATGTATTGTTGCAGGATCCCTAACATCAATGTGAACGACGTTCAACTTCTCAGCCTTCCGTGTCCCACCTTTTTAAAAAAAATATACAGTACTTTATTTTCTAATATATAATCTTCACATAAGAAAACTTCAACCAATATCAACTCTAGTAGAATTACCATTTTAAGAAAACAATTATCCTATTCTCACTCATTTTTTCTAACTTATAATTATATATTTATGAATTAGTGATATAATATATTATTTTAATCATTTCCATACATTTTTTTAATTATATTATATAGGGTTTCATTCTTTACTCCGCAAGCTATGATAATATCTCCCACAATT
Source organism: Viscum album (assembly GCA_963277665.1). Lineage (NCBI taxonomy): Eukaryota > Viridiplantae > Streptophyta > Magnoliopsida > Santalales > Viscaceae > Viscum > Viscum album. Next base: position 598,578,104 of record OY728127.1, read on the forward strand.
ATTTTCCATGAACTGCCAGTGAACATGGATTGCAATATTTTATTATTATTCTTATCAATATAAATTAAATTTATTCTTAGTACAAGTATATATCACAAATTCTCTATAATGAGTAGTCTCCCACTCTTGGTCTTGATTTTTACCTCACATTTACAAAAAACAAGCATGGTTTCATCATAAAAAAGACGTATCACACCATAATTTATGAAACAAATTGATCAGTAATCCAATATCTAATATGGAATAAAAGGACCCCCCTATGTAAAAAATTCCATGAAACCATAGGGATATCCACAATCAGTAGAAATAAATCACCCAGTCCATGATATTTTTGGTTTTGTTTATTTGTTTTATGTGACTTTCTTATTTCTATGTAATATTTATTTATATTTCCATTATTCCCACATTTTTACATAGTATGACCATTCCCCTTTTCTTTGTATTTTGTATTACCTATTGATTTTTATCATTATAAATTATTACCACATTTCATGTATCTAACCCTTATTTTGGAAGATAACTAATAATGAATATTTCTGGTATCCTCTATTAATATCCTCACAAATGATCTAATCTCTCACATCATTCAAAAACAACATTGTATTCGCCAATGAAATTATCCTGACTATTATATAATTACCCCAAAAATCATGTTATGGTGATAGTAATACCATTTCACATACCTCATCATATATCATAATTCCAACCAATGTCAACTATATCGCAAAAGTACTGATTTTTTAACATGATAAAAAAATATTCCCTTAAAATAATCTTCTGATTGAAAAAATATCACATCAATTACACATTATTCAAAACAAAATGGTTCTCATACATATTCATAGGATCCTTCCTTAACCCAGAACTCATCATCTCCTCTTTGATGTTGAATGTTCTATTTTTTGAAATTTGAGGACAACAAGCCCCATAACCATTCAATACAGTGACTCCCACATGGACTTGTGTATCTTAATAAGTTTGACACCTCTAATTCGCATGTGTATCTTTTTTTGATAATGATAATTTGTGTACTTCATCCATGAGTAACTGAATTATGATATATTTGAATGATAAATATTCAAAATTATTTTTCCATATACATCATTTAAATTATGAAATATGACCTCAATCATCAAAAATCAATATATAATAACATTTTTTATGAAAACATCAAGAGAACCGACAACACTCAATTTCCGAATATTTTAAAAGTGTGTGAAATGATAAAACAAATACGATGAATAAAATTGAAATATCTATATGGTTAAAGAATAATCCGTACATCTAATTAGAGGTAGAAATAATATACTATGTTTGTGATAAAAGTATAGGGTGAGAAACATATTACACATAAAATATCTCTCAAAGTTGAACACATAATGAAATTTAATACTCTAGTTGCTCAAATTATTTTAGAATTGAATGAACATAGAATTTACACTATGATAAAATAATTGTGGAATTATGTCCATAGAGATATAGTACAATATTAGTGTCACTAGATAGCTTTGCTACAATAATCATATTGATGTCCACAATATTAAATTCTATGTTCAAAATGTGATATTGGTGGACTAGTATATAATAAATACTGCTATAAATTTATATAATATTCATAAAACAATTTCAGGATATATCTTTCCAATAAGAATATCTCTATCACATAATCACAATGTATTGATCCTCTTATCATTACCATCCCACCTATTTGGGAATCTTCTAAGATACATTATACCCTTCTCTACTCACTAACAATTAATCACATTTATCTACAAAAACTAGATACATTAATACCAAAATAAATCATCCTAAGACAATAAAAAACATGTACCAACATACAATTAAATTTTATTTAATAAAATTAAATATATTGGATAATTTAAGGCATCCAATCATTAGAATATTGGGAATCACCCATACATGTTTAAATAGACTGAAACCAATCTTAATGAATCCCTCCCAGTTTTATTTTAAAAACTATATCAAAATACTCCTTAAATGGGTTTAAAAAAGGAATCCCAAGTATTTTTACCCATGTTTTCTCATATTAAAAAAGATCATCAAGAAATTCCTTATAAAACCACAATACTTTTTTAAATATAATTCAAACCCAATTTTTAAATCATTATTCTTAAATAAAAATTATATCAAAATAATATACATTTTTAAAATATCATTTTAAAAGTGTAACCAATTATATTTTAGAAATCCAACTAATTACACTAAACTGAGCATAAATAGTTATACCAATAGTTATACAATCACGATACTACCATCGAAACATTTAAAAATATATACAATCTAAGTTGATTGTTAGGATAATACAATCCTATCCTAATATATGGGACGAATCCATAAAATTAATGTAACATGTAATGAAAATTATAATGAAAGAATACAGACATAAAACACAAAATGATATTTTGGCATAAAAAAATCAAGTAAATGTTCCCCATTTGGTGATCCAAAAATCAACCTCAATATCATACCAACCTCCTCCAATTCTATGAGTACATTTCATATCAATAAATATTATAACATTAATTAACTAAAAGTTTAAATATAAATTCAAAAAATTGCTATAATTGACACGTATATCATTTGGTGACCTTAGGACATTAAAAATATGGAAAAAATTGTGAAATATACTCGGAAAATCCTCTTATAACAAAGCCACACAAATCTAAAAATTTTCTCAGGAATAAATTATTAATTCCACTAGATTTTATAAAATAATAAATAAATCCCTTAGAAAATTCAATAATTAAAATAATTATTGATGTTTTCAATACATATTCATCTCTATTAACCTCACTATAAATTCCCAGGAAGCTATATAATGTCACCATGATATGGTGAAATCATCTCTCCAAAAACCTAACTGCTGAGCATAAAATTAGAGGGAATAAAAATATAATATTTACATGATAAACAATACCTAAAATATTTGTCATAAAATTCTCATATGTCTTCCATATCAATGAGGGACATGTGTGGAAATGGTAGGGCCAATGATTAATCCCCTCTTTCCTCTCCTTTGATGGGATGTATAGTAAGCTAAGGGGTTCAAAATCAAGACCTTAAAATACAAAAATGTCCCCAAAAATCAACTTCAAGGTATGGTGATGAATGAATAAGTGTAACGCCCCAGGTAAATAAAGAATATGAAATTTTCATATTTATCCATATTTTTTAATAAAATATTAATATTTCTTTAAAGGTGACTCTATGCTCGATGGCGTACCCAATACACAACAACGTGTTTCTTGGGAATCTTGCGTTGCACTCTAATAATAATATAATATTATTTTAAATGGTAGTTAACGCATAGTTGTTGTAATGGCAGGAATGAAAGGAACTAACTACAAAATTATTATATATTTTTGTCAACTATTTTTTACTTTTATCCAATAAATATTAGAGGATTAAAAATGCAAATGAATCCAATTTTAAGCGTAAACATTCTAATATCCTTCAAAAGGTCGATTACCACCTTTTGATGACGAACCTATTTTAAATCCACTTTTGACACTTTTATGTGTTATATTTGACAAAATAAAATTCTTCTTTAGAATTGGGACATCAAAATTTACTTTGTGTAAATTTTTGGCATTTTTCCGATAAAGTTCATTTTTTAATGAATAGTGAAAATGTTGTATTTTAATTCAAAACCTTTTTTAATCCAATTTATTTATATGATTATATTATCTTTTGAATTGGATTTAAAGTAAAATTAGAATATATTTTTACCATTTAATCCAATAGTGGTCGTTGGAATTAATTTTATCTTGAAATTGGACTTAAACTAGTGTTAATCTTTTGATAATTATTGTTTCATAAAAACACGCTATTTTCTCTGACAACGGGAATTAATTATTAAATTTATTAATGTAACTTATATGTTTTGAATTTTTTAAAATAGACATCATTTTTTAATTTGGAATATCAAATATAGCTTAGGGTGAATTTTCAGTATTTTTCTGGAAAACTTTAATTTTTGATGAATAGTGAAACCACTAAGTTGTACTTAAAAAACTAATTTTTCATTTAAATGAGATTTTACCACCTCTGTGTTTCGAATTTAAAAAATCATACATACATGGTTGTCATTAAGAAGTAAAATTTTGTTCAATGGGATTAAAATAATTTTTTGGTGAATAGTAACTTTTAAGTTTTAATCGCGATTAGAGGTAATTAGTTAAGTTTAAGGTAAAAATAATGTATTAATAATATGAAATGACCTAGACACATGTCATAACCTCATTGGATGAGTTATTTCCGACCAAGAAAATACATGGGTCAACTTGGGGACCCCATGGAGACACTTTTGTTGGAGAATGACATTAATACCTTTTTATTTAAAGTTAAAATTAAAATGTCACAAACATGTGATGTTTTACTAAATCAATTTTTACATGGGGTTATACAAGTAATATATTTGACTATAAATATTCATTATAAAGATAAAAATATTTCCTACATCATGATATTTTTTTATAATTTTTAGACACTAAATAAATTAAATTATTTATAACACCATGATGATGCAGGGATTACCTCATTATTTAACGATTTAAATAAAATGAAAATATAATGCGAAATCTAAGTCCTACACTTGTCACAAACATATTGGATGGGTGGATTTAGAAACCTTATCACCTTATACTCGAAATATATCCTTTTGAGACCTTTTAAATCCGAAAATCATTTTATAATAAAGTAATATTTTATAACTTTCCAAAAGTGCCCCTCCTCTCCTCTTATAAAAGGCCCCCACCTCTACCACCTTACACACACCTCTCAAGACTTTGGATCAGCCAAACCCTGATAATTTCATCTCTCCTCATCCATATATTCATCATTTAAGCCTCAATTTTGGCATAATCCTTTACAAGGAAGCCTTTGAGCTCAAATCAAAAAGAGTTACCCGATTTAAAGGTAGTGTCCTCTCTTGTGTCCTTATGTTTTATTTTGCTTATCCAACCCTCTAAAATATTTTTATTACTTTATTTTGTAACAAAACCAGTATATTAAATATACTAGGATGTTTTTATGTGAAGGATTCGAGATAAACGTACACACACCTTCATTTAATGGTTAAATAACATACTGTTTCTGTGGATGGCGAATTTCTGCCTCACGAAACAATGATTGCTCAATCTTCTCTTAACACCTTTCATGGTGGCCATTATGATGTCAAAATATTTCATATATGATATATATGGTTTTTATGTTTTCTATATACTTCTTAATTTTTTATTTAAAACATTCTTTTATGCTTTTCATGTTGTGCAAATACGATAATTTCATACGAGGAAGTGTGGACTACCACCCCCTCAAGTGATGTGACTCATTCATGCAATAAATTGAATGTATAAATAATGAAATTAATGAACATATGTGACCTATATAACATATATATTATACTGTAATTATAATATATATACCTCTCAATTATTTTTAATTCCATTAATATGGCAAAGAAATGAAAGTAGCGTTCATGCGTACGTACGGCCTACCGTCTCCATGAACGGTGCATTTCATTTATTTTTATCTCCAAATGTTATGGAGTTGTATAAAATGAATATGTACTGGATATATATGATATTTAAATCATAATTACTATTCTGGAGATGATTTACTTATAACCACATGGACAATCATTTTCAAACACGTTCATTTTTGACTCATGTACCAAACATCGACAAAACCATCTGATATGAACTCACATTATTAACCAATTATTATAACATTATAATATGTGATATGAACTGAATAATAATCTTTAAAAGAGGTCCTTAAGAAATTATAAATTGACCAAAGTTTATTATTCAGGAATATAAAGAAACAAACAAGACAAGTCGGACTTGACGTAAGGGATCCAACCTCTCTTGTTCTTTTTAAGTAATCTCTTTTATGTCATTTCTTATAAGCTCATCATTATTATGTTTGGGATGTTATTTTATATTCATCATACTGTAACTTTTTTGTTCATATTATGACAGTCCCTATATGATCTCATAAATCCATTTTTTGGAAGTATTAAGTGGCGTCGTTAGGCTGTTGAATTTTTGTAAGGGATTTTCATCTCACTTTTATTCCCGTGAGATTTATGCTAAATTTTCCACCATTTCCTTTGAGTGGTGTATGTACTGCCCATTATTCAAATATTTGTGTAATATAATTTCATTTATGAGTATTTACATCAATTATTTATAGTCTTTCTTTCATGGGTTGTACGTTTTGAAAGTTACCCAAGTCGGTAAGGGAACCTTTCACCCTCCTCTTTTTAAACGACTTCTTTTGTTATGTCTTTTAATTTACATATTATTATGTTGGGATATTTTCTTATATATCCTTATAGATGTAAAGTTTATGTCCAAGTCTTGATATACCATTCTCTCTCTCATCGACTAATTTTCTGAATTTTTACAAGGGAACGTATTAACCCAATTTCGATTTCTTTGGGTTCAACTTGTAATTCTTGAACATTTCATCCTATGAATATGTGTGAATGACCTATGATTTTTTCACACTTAATATCCACTTATATTGGGTGTATTTATATTTCTCACATATAATTATGTGATAGAGTTATCCTTAATTTACGGATACCATCTTTATAATGAATTTCATCTCAATTTACATTTCCATTGAGACTTCATTGTTGTTATGCACCAATTCACTCTTATATGGTGTATATACTGTACTTTGACATATTATATCATGAATCTCTTTATTCTCATTATATTATAAAGTTCTGATTAAATGTTATTCCGCAATTATTTTTATTTAGGAGTCTCTCATTTTGTTAAAAACTCTTTAACTAAAATATCGTTTTAAATGTTTTAAAGATTTATTATTCTAAATCTTTATCTTTTATGTCCATGTTTTCAAATGGTTTTCAGTATTTATTTATATGGACATTAATGTTTTAAAATTATAATTCCATTAAAAGCTTCAAAGTGGTATGGGACACTTTGATTCCCAAATCTACTTTAAATGGTTTTTGAAAATGGATTGATTAATTCAATATCTTGGAATTACTTATTGTGATTGAAAATGAAATGTTGATATTGAAATGTTTATATTTACAATATTTTATGTGTAATGATTGTACTTGGACATTTTACAGGTGGTTACGTGATAAACCAAATGACTGGTGGTTCCGCGAATACCAAGACGGGTGGTTACGTTATAACCTCCAATGCATTGGGTATGGAAGCCGACCGTATGGCTATTCCATTAAGTATGTGTGTAAGTTGACCATATGTTTATTCCATTTAAGTATGTTTATGTCCTAATTTACCTTTATATGTTATGTTTTCTTTATATGGGTTTTATGGTAATATTTTGGTTACAAAATGTTAAGTAATGATCTTTTATTCAGTGAAGAGTTTTTACTACTTCATAAAGGTGAAAAGTATTACTTTGGTAAATTATTCATGGTTTACTTGTTGTTTTGAAAAACTAACAGTTTTCCTTCTTTGTGTATCCTTTACTGGGATTTTTATGCTCATCCCATGTTTTTGAAATGTTTTCCACAGGACTTAAAGATGAATAGGGTCAAGGATGGTATCAAGGAAAGACATTCTATCTAAAACATGGAACTAGACATGTTTTTTTTTATGTTTTTTTATGTTATGGAAACTTAGTAGAAGTGTCTACAATGTAATCTTTTGAGATGTAATATTTTTGAACTAATTCCCTAAAACTATAAACCTAAAAAGATCCTCAATGTGAATTATTCATTTAATTCAATATTAAGTAAGTTTTAAGGCCTGGGCCTTATAGTTTGTATCAAAGGTTGGTTTAGATAACTTTAGAGGTTAGGGTATTCTTTAAGCATAAGTGACATTTCCATAATGGATAGGATTTCAGAAAGAGTTATAGTTTTTAGATAAAGTGAATGAGTAAGTATATCTAAGTGTTTATCTTCCTCATTAGTACATGATAATTTTGTTGATATACTCACACTGACATTTCTGGTTTTAGTAAAGGATGGAATCTAGCAGGCACCAAAGTGACAATGGGTTTGAAGGAAAATGTGGTGGTTCTCTGATTAAGAGACCGGATGAAATGGGGGATTCAATGAGGAAACTCGTGGTTGTTCTAAACCAGCTATCAAGGAGTCATGATCAACCACTTGAACCTTGGTGAGTTATCTAATGCATCATGTACGAGACAACCAACTTGATGTGGATGTTCAGGTAATAATTATAAAGGTAACCATTAGGGTTTATATGATCCTTACTTTTGAGGTAATTATGGGTTACTATATGTTATTTTGGAAAATGAATGGCATGAGATAAACATGAGGTTAAATTATGTTATAATTATTTTTAAAGATTTTATCTCATTTTTTGGAATCTTTTATGAATTATATAGTTTTGGAAAATGGAAAACACGCAAACCGTGTGACAACCCGTCGTGTCAGACAAAGCTGTGGGTATCGAACCCACAACCAAAGTGCGACTGGTATTTATCGCCTACCACTGGACTACGTGAAGTCCCTGGTTAGTTTGACTAATTATTTTTAGTTAGATGATTTTAGGAATCAAGAGAAAGTTTATTTTGGGTTATCTATGGAAATGATTAACTTATCATCGAGGATATGTGATTAGGTTAATTACTTTTCAATATGAGAATTTAAGATCTACTGATGTTATTTGGAGATAAAAGTTAATTTGTACCTTGCAAGACTATGTGATTAAATCCTTCAAATATTTGGTTTTCAATCTTAGTTTGATTTACATTGAATAATTGTATGGACAATTGTTTATCGAATGGTCTTCGTTGAACTTTGGGTTTTTTTGGACAAATTTTAGAGATTAAGAATAGATTTTCTTTTTATAAAGGATTATAATTTTGTGGATTATCTAATCTCATACTAAAAATTTTGGTTTTGGTTAAGTTATAATGACATGGGAAATATATAGTTCTATTTTGTGGATTAGGTGATTCTATAGAAGTTTATTATAACTCTCTTAATGTAAACAAGTCATCCTGAATACTCATCTTTTGGGGAAAGTATGAGTTTGTGTAAGAAATCTAGTAAAAGTTGAAAGTCAACATGACAAGTAAGTATGTTTCCTTAAGATCAAAAATAAATTCCTCAATGAAAAGTAACTTAAAGTAATAATGGTGTCTATTAACTTTTCCTACTAGGGAATCGAATACAGTTTAACCCATCATAGGTTTTTGATTTTCTTATGGTTAACTTTCTCCTAGACATGTTTACTATCACTCTCTCTCAGAACATGACCCTTTGTTTTTTTCATCCATGTACATATTTTCCTACATGGAATCCTAGTATGGGTTAACTCAGGTGACCTTTGTAATTCTCTTTCTTTATTTTAAAGTGATAGTTTTACTGACTCTTGTTCCGATGTGGTATTTTCAATGAAGTTTCTAAGCCCAATTTTAAAAATTGCGAGGATGCAATTCCCAAAAGGGGGAAGGATGTAACACTCCAGGTAAATAAAGAATATGAAATTTTCATATTTATCCATATTTGTGAATAAAATATTAATATTACTTTAAAGGGGATGCTATGCTCGATGGCGTACCCAATATGCAACAACGTGTTTCTTAAGAATCTTGCATTGCACTCTAATAATAATATAATATTATTTTTAATGGTAGTTAACGCCTAGATGTTGTAATGGAGGGAATGAATGGAAATAACTACAAAATTATTATATATGTTTGTCAAATATGTTTTACTTTTATCCAATAAATGTTAGAGGATTAAAAATGCGAATGAATCCAATTTTAAGCGTAAACATTTTAATATTTATTAAAACTTCGATTAACCGCCTTTTGATGATGAACCTCTTTTAAATCCACATTTTTACACTTTTATATGTTATATTTGATGAAATAAAATTCTTCTTTAGAATCGGGACATCAAAATTTACTTTGTGTAAATTTTTGGCATTTTTCCGATAAAGTTCATTTTTTAATGAATAGTGAAAAATGTTGTATTTTAATTCAAAACCTCTTTTTAATCCCATTTATTTATATGATTATATTATCTTTTGAATTTGTTTTAAAGTGAAATTAGAATATATTTTTACCATTTAATCCAATAGTGGTCGTTGTAATTAATTTCATCTTGAAATTGGACTTAAACTAGTGTCAATCTTTTGATACTTATTGTTTCATAAAAACACACTATTTTCTATGACAGCGGGAATTAGTTATTTAATTTATTAATTTAACTTATATGTTTTGAATTTTGTAAAATAGAAATCATTTTTGAATTCGGAATATCAAATATATATTAGGGTGATTTTTTGGAATTTTTCTGGAAAACTTCAATTTTTGATGAATACTGAAACCACTAAGTGGTACTTAAAAAAATGATTCTTCGTTTAAATGACAATTTACCACCTCTGTGTTTTGAATTTAAAAATTCTGAAATACATGGTTTTCATTAAGAAGTAAAATTTGGTTCGATGGGATTAAAATAATTTTTTGGTGAATAGTAACTTTTATGTTTTAATCGCGATTAGAGGTAATTAGTGTAGTTTAAGGTAAAAATAATGTATTAATAATATGAAATGACCTAGAAACATGTCCTACCCTCATTGGATGAGTCATGGACGACCAATACAATCCATGGGTCAACTTGGGGACCCGATGGATCCACTTTGGTTGGAAAATTACATTAATACCTTTTTATTTAAAGTCAAAATTAAAATGTCACAAACATGTGTTGTTTTACCAAATCAATTTTTACATAGGGTTATACAAGTCATATTTTTGACTATAAATATTAATTATAAAGCTAAAAATATTTCCTACATCATGATATTTTTCTTATAATTTTTAGACACTAAATAATTTAAATTATTTATGACACCATGATGATGTAGCGATTACCTCATTATTTAACGATTTAAATAAAATGAAAACATAATGTGAGATATAAGTCTTAAAATTGTCACAAACCTATTGGATGGGTGGATTTGGAAAACGTATCACCTTATCCTCGAAATATATATTTTTGAGACCTTTTAAATAAGAAAATCGTTTTATAATAAAATAATATTTTATAACTTTCCAAGAGTGCCCCTCCTCTCCTCTTATAAATAGCCCCCACCTCTACCACCTTACACACACCTCTCAAGACTTGGCTCGGCCAAAACCTACCCATTTCATCTCTTCACATCCCTCTCTTCATCATTTCAGCCTCACTTTAGGCAGAAGCCTTTCCAAGGAAGCCTTTGATCTCAAATCAAAGAGAGTTACCCAATTTAAAGGTAGTGTCCTCTCTTGTGTCCTTATGTTTTATTTTGCTTCTCCAACCCTCTAAACTGTTTTTATTCCTTTATTTTGTAACAAAAACAGTATCTTCACTATACTAGGATGTTGTAATGTGAATTATTAGAGCTACACTTACACACACCTTCGTCTAATAGTTAAAGAACATACTGTTTCTCGGGATGGCGAATTTCTGCCTCACGAAACGATGATTGTTCAATATTCTCTTAACAACTTTCATGGTGGCCATTATGATGTCACAATATTTTATATATCATATATATGGTATTTATGTTTTCTATATGATTCTGAATTTTATATTTAAAACATGCCTTTATTCTTTTAATGTTGTGCAAATGAGATAATTTCATACGAGGAAGTGTGGACTACCGCCCCCTCAAGTGATGTGACTCGTTCATGCAATACATGGAATGTATAAAGAATGAAATTAATGAAAATATTTGACCTATATAACATATATATTATACTTGAATTAAAATATATATCTCTCAATTATTTTTAATTCCATTAATATGACAAAGAAATAAAGTAGCGTTCATGCGTACGTACGGCCTACTGTCTCCATGAATGATGCATTTCATTTCTTTTTTATCTCCAAATGTCATGGAGTAGTAAAAAATAAATATGTACTGGATATATATGATATTTAAATCATCATTACTATTTTGGAGATGATTTACTCATAACCACATGGACAATCATTTTCAAACACGTTCATTTTTGACTAATGTACCAAACATTGAAAAAAACGTCTGATATGAAATCACATTATTAACCAATTATTATCACATTATAATATGTGATATGAACTGAATAATAATATTTAAAAGAGGTCCTTATGAAATTATAAATTTTCCAAAGTTTATTATTCAGGAATATAAAGAAACAAACAAGACAAGTCGGACTTGATGTAAGGGATCCAACCTCTCTCGTTCTTTTTAAGTAATATCTTTTATTTCATCTCTTATAAGCTCATCATTCTTATGATTGTGATGTTATTTTATATTCATCATACTTTAATTTTTTTGTTCATATTATGAGAGATCCTATTTGATCTCATAAATCCATTTTTTGGAAGTATTAAGTGGCGCCGTTAGGCTGCCGAATTTTTGTAATGGATTTTCATCTCACTTTTATTCCCGTGAGATTTATGCTACATTTGCCACCATTTCCTTTGAGTGGTGTATGTAATACCCATTATTCAAATATTTGTGTAATATACTTTCATTTATGAGTATTTACATCAATTATTTATTGTCATTCTTTCATTGGTTGTACATTTCAAAAGTTACCCAAGTCGGTAAGGGAACCTTTCACCCTCCTCTTTTTAAAAGACTTCTTTTGTTATGTCTTTTAATTTACATCTTATTATTTTGGGATATGTTCTTCTATATCATTATCGATGTAAATTTTATGTCCAAGTTTTGAGATACCATTCTATCTCTCATCGAATAATTTTCTGAATTTTGATGTGACGCCGTTAGGCTATCGAATTTTTACAAGGGAACGTCTTAACCCAATTTCGATTTCTTTGGGTTCAACTTGTAATTCTTGAACATGTCATCCTATGAATATGTGTGAACGACCTCTGACTATTTCACACTTAATATCCACTTATATTGGGTGTATTTATATTTCTCACATATAATTATGTGATAGATTTATCCTTATTTTAAGGATACCATATTTATAATGGATTTCATCTCAATTTACATTTCCATTGAGACTTCATTGCTGTTATGCACCAATTCACTCTTATATGGTGTATATACTGTCCTTTGACATATTATATCATGAATATCTTTATTATCATGATATTATAATGTTCTGATTAAATGTTATTCTGCAATTATTTATATTCAAGAGTCTCTCATTTTGTAAAAAACTCTTTAACAAAAATATAAATTTTAAATGTTTTAAAGATTTAATATTCTAAATATTTGTCTTTAATGTCCATGTTTTCAAATGGTTTTCATTATTTATTTATATGGACATTAATGTTTTAAAATTATAATTCCATTAAAATCTTCAAAGTGGTATGGGACACTTTTAATCAAAAATCTCTTTTAAATGGTTTTTGAAAATTGATTGATTAATTCAATATCTTGGAATTACTTATTGTGATTGCAAATGAAATGTTGTCATTGAAATTTTTATATTTGAAATATTTTATGTGTAATGATGGTATATGGAAATTTTACAGGTGGTTACGTTATAAACCATATGACGGGTGGTGCCGTGAATTCCAGGACGGGTGGTTATGTTATAACCTTCAATGCATTGGGTATAGAAGTCGTCCGTATGGCTATTCCATTAAGTATGTGTGGAAGTCGACCGTATGGTTATTCTATTTAAGTATTTTTATGTCCCATGTTACCTTTATATGTGATGTGTTCTTTATATGGGTTTTATGGTAATATTTTGGTTACAAAAGGGTAAGTAATGATCTTTTATTCAGTGAAGAGTTTTTACTACTTCATAAAGGGGAAAAGTATTACTTTGGTAAAGTATTCATGGTTTACTTGTTGTTTGGAAAAACTAACAGTTTTACTTCTTTTTTCATCCTTTACTGGGATTTTTATTCTCATCCAAAGTTTTTTATATGTTTTCCATAGGACTTAAAGATGAATAGGGTCAAGGTTGGGATCAAGGAAAGACATGCTATCTAAAACATGGAACTAGACATATTTCTTTTTATGTATTTTTTATGTTATGGAAACTTAGTAGAAGTGTCTACTATGTAATATTTTGAGATGTAATATTTTTGACCTAATTCTCTAAAACTCTAAACCTGAAAAGATCCTCAATGTGAATTATTCATTTAATTCAATATTAAGTAAGGTTTAAGGCCTGATCCTTATAATAAGAGGGTCACATAATATTGTACCCACACTTGGATAGGTATTGTTGTAACCCCTATGATTAGGATGTTAACCCCCTTTGAATTGGGACTAATATATGGTCAAAATGCATATTGGAATTACTCACTGGGGGAATAGTGTTACTACTCTACGAAATAGGGCTTCACCTCCTAACCAGCACCATCATGACGTGACCCCTATGGTTTATGGTGAGACATCATCCTATAATATAATTCCACCTACTAATAGCTAAAAACACTCCCTGGATCTCATTAATCAACACTACCACTCTTGAAGCATCCCATAACTAACATAAAACATGATAAAAATCATATTCCTAGCCCAAAACACAATAATATTAATTATCCCCATGTTTCATAGACCCATAACAATCAGAGTTTTTATAAATTTCTCATTATAATGAATCACATCCTCAATAATTCATGGTGGAACGACAACCAGCCATCCCAACCTAATTCAAGAATTAATTTACTGCCAAACATTCAAATTATTTCCACAAACACCGAACATACATCTTCTATGAAACTCCAAACACCAATCACACTATTCATTAAAATTTTTGTTTCCAAATCACAGAGCCTCCCATAATACTATATGTGATCACCATCACATATTCACTATTAATTTACTATAGTATGTAAATATACACTATCAATCACAATTTGTTTTCCTAGAAGGCAATGAAAAACCCCCAAATAACAACCATCACATTTAAAACGACACCCCTTAAGTGGTTCCAAACCAAACATATATAATTAAATATAATAGCACCAGTTTATTCTCATATGTTTTAATTTCCATTCAATGTGCTTAGACTTATCATCCAATGCCTCTAAAAATATACTAATCATGATATGATTACTCCCACTGGTAAATTTTAATTTCCAAATATCAGAAAAAATTATGATCACTAAATGGAATGAAATTCCTGAATTGGATCCCCAATCATCCAATTCCACTTCAATACTCTACTCATGGGTACCAATGCATCATTGTTCTAAATCAATATCATATTCTACTAATCCCAAAACCATAACCATTAGAAGGGTCTTGATTTCATGATCAATTTGATTATCCCCACCATGATAGTATTCTTATCATCCCCTCACTGAACCAGAACATTTGATCTCTTCCATCGATGTCCCATCCAAAAAAAATTGCAATTAAAAAACATAAACACACAAATTTTACCCAAGTTCAAACATGAAACCTGAAACATGAAGCTAATTTTGAACTTGATCAGTTGATCTCAATACATAAAAGTTTAGAAAACTAATGTTTATCAAGGATTACAGTTCCCCCAAAAACTATATTTCATTATGAATGATCGATTCAAATTGAGGGTTCTCCACAATAAAAAAATCATCCACTAAAACCATAAATTAACCATTTTAAATGATGAGACACTAAAAACAACACATATAATTACTCAATAAAAATATGGTCCATCCATCCAATTAACATAAAAAAGACTACTCTCCAAAAACAACCAAGGCATACACATCGATGGAGAAATACCACACATATGTCTCTCATGGTCAACCACTAAAAACCATTAAACATGGTGAATCAAGGAACTAATTTAATATATTAAAATAATAATAAATCATTAAATCACCTAAAAATCATGTAATATCCTTAAAAACCCCTTTGAATCTATATATTTTCATCAAAAATGATAACATAAAAATCTATGGACAATATGACCCTTATTCGCAAAAACTGATCAAGCTTCAAAAGAATATTTGAATTCCAATTAAAAAACCACTATTTTACATTGATTTTTATTTTGATAAATTAAGATATATAAATAATAGTAAAAAACTATTTTTAATTTCTCATAAAACATTGATAAATTGTGTGTTGTGTTTATATCAAAATATAATATTCAAAACATTGAATTTAAATTTATAAACCATTATTCATAAATATTTTTTTACAACATTCAATTTTACGGGAGAAATTGTAGACAATTCTAAATATATATTTCAAAAAAATAATATTTCACTTTGATTGATCTTATTAGAATTTAATTATATAGATCATCTATTGATATTTCACATTCACAAATTTAATTCCATAACATGGTTAGTCATGAGGAATGAATAGTTATTAATTAAGGCCTTTATAATTAACAAAGGGAGGAATCAGATAAAGAATCATATATTTTATTATTTATTTTATATACTTTAGTGGATACTCTATCTCCAAAGGGGAATTCAGTATTTATATAATCCTTGAACACTCATCTATATAATAATTCAACTTATTAATTAATGGATACTATTTGGGAAAATTTTTTATGTTTAATATATATAATATTTTATGAGAATTATCATAAGGTCCTAGAAATGCCTTCCGATAAAAGAGAGGATACAAATTTTCAGTGAGGGACAAAAATAGTCATAGAATGACTATGAACTCAAATATAAAAACCAAGGGTCATTCCCAAATCTAATAAAAATTCAACATGACCCTTGAACATAACAAACATCCAAAAAATACCTTTACACATAAAATGGAGTCCAGAGGGGCCCCATAGTCCATAATAGTGGGTGGTAAATTTATCAGTATGATGAAGAACAATTTTATATAGTATAAATGATATGTAAAAAGTAAAATATTAATCATATGAAGTAAATGATGACATAATAACTAATACAAGTATAGAATAATAAATAAAATTAAACTGATCTTCATCCAAACTCATATAACCTAACCTATAAAATCCCTAACCTCAATATCCTAGTATACCTATATCACATGTCCATATCAAATAATTAACTTCTCCTAAGATATAACATGAATTTTTACTCATGTATATAAAAACCTATATCATGTGTGATAGTAGGAGGTGAGCCCAATAACCCAGTAGGAATAACCAATTACTACACAATATTGAGGGTCTTCTTGATCAAGTGGATGTGAATTAAATGTATACAAGGACTCATTCCATTCATATATAATGAACATACATAAAAACATAACAAAGAACACACACAAATAATATACACACCGGGCCATATTATGAAAACTAGGACACCAGGACACTTGAACCCACATGTTTCAGCCACATTTCTTTGGAATAGATTCATATTGAACAATATGTTTTGACACACACATGAAGATGAAGGGTGGGGTTAAATACTAAGATCAAACAACTACATGAAGACATTATATACATCTCATATCTACTACCATGGTCCACTCCCCTCAGGGAAGGTTTTACTAAAGAGATTCCACACCATTCCCTCATGGGGAATGATCCATATAATAGATACCAACCAGTTATATCCAATGAAAGGGTGAGGAAAAATGATATTATACTATTTACCCATAGGGAAGGGAAACCTAAATAAATCTCATCCCATTCCCTTGTTAGGTAATAATATACTAAACCTACAAAACCCTCCTCTTTTTATAAGATTTGTCCCACTAAATAAATCCCAATAGTCATCTTATCATGGGGTGGGTACACTTTATATATTTAACCATCATCTTCTTTTATGATTGGGTTCACAGACAAGATTAAGAACCTCCTACCATCACAAATTGGTTTCATTATAATATACAATCCATACTTTCTTCAATAGAGTAAACCATATATCTTCTTATATTCTAATCATTTAACATCCAAAAAACAATAACATGGAAGTAACCATAATTGGGAACACCTCCCATCCTACAAGATCATTATCACATCTCCAGAGTTCCAGTCTCTCATCACATAGCCTCAGAAATAAAAATGAGTATCTATCGTTATGGGATAAATTCATTCATTTATCTCGATCACATATTAAAAAAAACAGGCCTCTCAAAATTAAAATATTTTAAATAAGGGAAAATTCTATGGTCCTTCAAACCATTCACTACCCACCACAGGGTCATCTACATCAATTAGAACCAACCTGATGTTATGATACCAAATAAACCCTTCGTAATCCAACCCATGTAACATTCATCATAAGTTAATAAAACAATATAATAGACAACCCAAACAAAAATAACAATCAAATAAACCATGATTTAGAAAATATAGAATCACCCATATGTGGTTAAAAACACCAAAAAAAATCTCAAAAAATCTAATTCATATTTTCTTAAAAGAGTAAGTCAAATGTAATTTTTGAACTAATTGGAAATAAATTTCATGTTTTATTACACCTTATGATTCCTTAGAATAAATCATATCAAATAATTCTTTTGAAACCCCATTTTTTTAAATCCCATTAAAAAAAACTCAAAATAAATGTTTTCCCTTTTAAAACTTCCATTAAAATAAATCCCACTATTAATGTTAAATTTTCAAAAGTAATCCTCTTATTTTTTAAGAATAAAAATCACACCTCTTAAAATACCATAAAAACAAAAAACACTGATTTTTCAACCCAGACATGGAAAAAAAAACAATTTCAAATCCATGTAGTCCATATTGACAATTAAGATTATGTTATCCTATCCAAATAACTATATATAGACCACACAATTAATTAAATATATTAAAATTAATTATAATTATTGAACATGAATGAAATTCCCTAAATTAACATGGTAATTAGAAATGACAACTCCACCTGCATCAATAAGGGATCTGTAAATCGATATGAATCTTGTATCAAACTCCATAATGTTTATCTGCTTCAATATCCTTCATATAAACAACAAAATTAATAATCCAAAAATATAAAATCAAAATCTAGAATTTGAATAATAGATCTAAACTCATCATTAATTGTCATGACACTTAAAAATATTTGAAATGTGGTGATGACCACTACTAACATGAATCATAACTTAAATGTAAAAAATCATAATTTATACACATGAATCAATGATAAAATTATATTTAATTCATCAAAACCCTAAATAAATCCTTGGGAAACATGCCAGAATTCAAAAACTGAATTTTAGTGTGAATACCTCCTCTCTAGAAATACTATATATCTCATACATAAAATCACCATGAAAAGGATTATTTCACCAAAATCCAATGAAGTATTCTTTATGAGAAATTTAGTAAATAAAAATAATCAGTGGGATAAAGGGGGGAAGAAGAATCAGTTGAATATAGTGATCTTGCCTAAAATCCACATGATGAACATCTTCCGAATCATCAAGATCGAGAAAGAGATAAGGAAGTGAATTAAAGATCCCAAGATCCCCCAACTCATCCTCTATTAACTAAAATTAGGGGAAATAGTTGTTGTAAGGAGATATTGTTTGTGAAAAAACCAAATGATAGAACATTATTTCATTAGATGTCTGAATCTATTGATTCTTCTATGCAATTAAATCCCATGATATGAGCTTCCCATACCTGAGAAATTTATAATTTGGAAGACTTAATAACCCTAATCACCACTACTATGTCAAAAAAATGACACAAAAATTCTAATCATCATGTATTAATTGTAAAAGATAAATAGAATGCACGTAGATTATATTGTTCTGACTTATTTCCAACATTAATGGGAAATCACAGCCAAATATTTATTACTCTAGAAATACATGGGACTCACTAAAATAATATGTAGCATTATATATGAGAAAAAATACATTAACTTGTTACTAATGTAATATCATACAATTTTTGGAAATGTATTTTTACAAATAAATTTAATTTATTCTATAGCATTTTTTTCATGAAACACTGAGTTTTAAAAAAGAAAAATATATAATTAATATTATGATTTATATATGGTCGTTATAACATTATAGATAAATTTTTTATGATAAATAGAAATATAAAAATTTTATATATTTATTATATTTTTTTCATATATAAAATGTAATTATAAATATGTACTTATTTTTTATTAATGTCTTTATATATTTCGAAAAAAAGTTTTCTGAGAAGTTTTTTTGTATTACATATTGTAAAATAATAATAATATTAATTTCCAAACATTTATAAAATATTTTATAAAGGTTATGATAATTTTTCAAATTAAAATATAAAAATTATATTAGGGTTAATTTTTTATAATTTTCTAAAATAAATATTATTCAGTGAATAGTGAAAATACTGATTTTAAAAATAATTTAATTTAAAGAAATGAAGAAGTTATAATTAAATGAAATTTTCTAAAATATAGTTATTTTAATTATTTTTCGGTTAATCGTATTTAGTTTATTTTAATCAAAATCATGGTTCCTTTTTACATTAAAACATTTAATATTTATGAAACTTTTCACTTTGGAAAACATTTTCACCTCGTAAAAGTGTTTAATTTTAAATTATAATTTTCCCCTTATGTGAACGGAATTTGTAAAATGGGTTCTGTATTTAAAATTATAATTATTAATATTATATAATTTTTTCATAAATCTTTTTTTCAAAATGAATTGTTATAATTGTAAAACTTAATTACGATGCTTATGTTTAATACAAGTTTACCATGATGTTATACTAAAATGGTAAGGGGTAAAAAGAATTAAAAAATTTAAAAAATCCTTATATATTGAATTATTTTATACTTATATTATACTATTTTATGAATCTTTTTTGAGCTATTTTTCTTATTGAAAACATGGGTAAACCTTTTTCTTTTTAAAAAATTCAAGTTGTATCCTCTCCCCCGCTTATAAATAAAGACTCCCGCTGATATCCAATTCACGCTTCCAAAACAATATTATTCTTCAAATAACAACCCAAATAAATAAATTATTCCTTAAAAAAATAATACAACCCTTATTTTTATTATTATAAAATCCTAATAATTATTTTTTTATAACCTAAAAAAGTTTTCCGAAAAAGACATACCATTCATAACAAAGTTATTTTTATTTCCACTTCCACATCCTTAAAATACTATTCAAACCTGAATATATAATAACATAATTATCCTCTATATACTATTTTGTTTTTATCTTAGTGTAATAACTTATATCTATCTCCACTTCTATCAAATGGAAAGAAAAACAATCAATCTTGTGTATGGAGAACTACTGCCTCGTAAACCAATGAAATTCATTTTCCTTTTCCGTATTTGGAGGGTTGATATAATGATTGATTTAAATTATATAAATATATATATTTATATATATATCATATTAATTACCTAATTATACTTTTTTGATTATAATTTTATAAACACATTCTTATTTTTTATTCCTTGGGAACACCATTACATCACTCGTTTGTACGGAGGACTACCACCTCGTGAAGTGATGTGATTTGTTTTTACATAAAATTACCATGTAAGGTAATAATAGTTATTTTAATGAAAATATATATATATGAAATAATAACCACTCTATAAATTTGCAATGTTATTTTCATTCATTTCATTCAATTCGTTTAAATGTGAAAACAATGTCAACGCATACGTATGACCTACTATCTCTATGAAGGGTGTAATTCATTATCCATATCTATTATTTTTTAAATAAATAAAATGTTTAGTAATGAATATTTATGGTAATAATATGATTGTACCTTTATTTATTTTATGGAACCTTGAGCAATTTAAAAGGGCTAACAATACAAAACCAAAATATAAACATAAAATGAAGTAATTATTATAAGAAACCTGATTTTAATATGGTATTATTAACAAATGGGTATAAAAAGATTATAAGTAAAAAGTATATCGTATGATAAATACGGTTATGTTTATTTCCATGTTTTGTAATAATCCTCAATTTATTATACATATGATTCAAGACACATATGAAGGATGTTGAGACATACAATAATGGGGTTTCATCTAATTTTTTTGGGGGACACATTCCATATTAAATACTTGTTTCATTTGTATGGTGTATATAATACTCATAAATGTATTTATTATTAATATCATGAGACTATGGTTTCAACATATATATTTTTATATAATTTTCATTCTTTTATAGAGATTATGAATCAAATAATACTAATGGTGATATATCTCTATAAAGTAATTAATTTTATTATAATATTTATATTTAATAAAAATGAATGTTTTTTTTCATTTTCCATTCATTATGTACTCTATATTCTAAATGATTTCTTTTATAGAAAATCGATTTTATATCTTTCTTTATATGAAAAACATTTTCATCCCAATCAATGTTTTCTAAAAATATTTTAATAAAACATATTAATATTATCCAAAAAAATTAAATGATTTTACAAAAGTTTTAATTTATTTCAAAAAAAATTTAAAAGGAATATTCTTATCATTTTTTGAATGATTTACTTTTTACTATTTCCAAAAATGTGATATGAATCTTGTTTTAACATGTACAACATGATGGTAATTTCATCCATGTTGACCACTCAATGTAATAAAGACCCATTTATATGTTTCCATGAGCATTTTAAAATTAAATTTTTTTTCACAAATATTTGTGAAATTTTAGTATTTCAAATGTTATTTTCCTGGTGAAATGGTTATTTCCCTCAAAAAATATTCCATGTTGTCTTCCAAAATCATTTTCCATCTTAGATGAAATTCATTGATGTTATTTATGATTTAATGAGGAAATAATACAATGATACCATCCTAATTATTTATCTGGAGGGTTTATAATTAGGATGAAAATATTATTATGAAACTTATTACTTTTGTGTTAGTTATGCATTGATTAATTGATTACATTATTATAAAAACCATGTCTCTTCCCCTTATTATTCTTTGAAAAAATGATTATGAATCCCATTTATTTTATCAGGATTTGATATGAAGAATTATTTATTGATAATGTGTAACATGTATTTGTAATTTTCATTATTGATTATTGGAAACTACATCTCACTCAAATTCATTGGGTAAATATTAATATATCATTAAAAAAAATAAGACTAGAATGCGTAGTGAAATCATTTTAGTACAAGGAATTGTCCACTATAATAGTTGTGGGAGGGAATAATAATTACTATGATGAGATGGGGATTAAACCCATTCCACAATGATAGACTTGTCAATGAGCCTCTTGTGATAAGGAAATTCTTTTCCATTCTTATTTGTGACGGAAAAATCTATTTCTTATGCTAATGTTGTTCTCTCATAGCTCATGTTCATTGATTCCATTATTATTCTTGTCTTTTGAAATATGATGATTTATTACATGACTTATTTTTATCATCAATGATATGCATGGTATGGGTTTCATATATTAGTCCCTTGTTATCACACCCCCATTATCATGTTACATTGATATATTTGTTATTTACACTTGATAAGCATATGAGGTCATCATTTATTTAGATTCTTTTCAAATGTGTATGGAGAAAGATATTATGTTTGATATGTTTATTAATACTTCTAGTTATGAACAACATTGTTGGAGTTATGTAGTTGAACTTTGAACAATATATTAATGTATCCATGATTCAAAAGTAACTATAACTATAATATTATTGTGTGGATTTTTATTTCAATTAATTAATATTAATATATTAATATATTATATATATATGAATGTGAAGTGTTGGTTGTTACAACTAAAAACAATTGTATGTGGTCCCACTATAATTTTATTGAAATTATCATATTTTTTGACCCAACACTCCACCATATGATGTTTGCAGTTAATACATCATTGGAGGTAGTCAGTGATTGATTATATATAGCTTCAATGACCTCTATCGAAATATTTGATATACCTCCACTGGGAATCACCATGAACTCATCATAATTTTTGAGATTTTGATTGGAAAGAATATACTACTAGAGATCCACTACTATGAATAGTCGAAATATTGAGCTTTCAAGTATGTGAGTAATAGCATATTCTTGTGGATGTAACAAAATAAGAAATCAGATTCATTTAAAAATAATCTCCAAGTTTAATAATGATTCAAGAGAATCACTATGATTCCAACATCCCTCGGGAAATCCTAAAAAATAATCCATCACTTTTACATATGAATTTGTTTTTCTCCCTCATCATTAATTCACCCTAGTCCAACAATAGAACATTGTTATCTCTGGGCTTGTTAGAATAAAACCTTCATACCAATGTC
This sequence comes from Viscum album, assembly GCA_963277665.1. Taxonomy (NCBI): domain Eukaryota; kingdom Viridiplantae; phylum Streptophyta; class Magnoliopsida; order Santalales; family Viscaceae; genus Viscum; species Viscum album. The sequence continues at coordinate 598,602,224 of OY728127.1, forward strand.
AAAACAGTTTTTATTCAATAATATCTTTTATATATCTAGAAAATTAACTTTATTGATATTCTAGATTAAATGTAATTTCATATCAATATTCTTCATTCTTACATGAAATCCAAGATTTTAAGAAAAAATAATTGAAATATAACTATCAAAGAATAACACTCCAACCACCTATGTTTTTTCATGATCCTTCAGTATTTGTATTAATGACACAAGTTTCTTTTTAGATTATATTGATTATATTGGTTCTTATTCTATTTTGGATAATGAAACCACATGCAATATTTGATACATTTATCTAAATTTTGTTCTTCAAAATGTAAACAAAATTTTTTCCCCATATATCTGAATCAATATAAAAATCCTCATCTATAAATACATATATAAAAGAAACCCCTCTAATAATAATTACTTATCCTCTGATTACATAAAGCAACAGTTGATCCACTTCATGAATTCTTACTATTCTATACCAGAGTTAGACATAATTATACACAACTATTTATATTTACTATTTCCATAGTTATATAACCACATTTTAAAAAAAATATTAGAATATGGGAGTCTAATTCTAAGTTTATTATTAAATTACTATCATTTTCCAATTTAGGAAAGGAAAAACCTATGGTAATCACAAATCGTCGAAATATGGTGATACGTGAAAGTGAAAAAAAAACATTTCTGTTCAGGAAATTTTAAGGGAAACATATTTCTATATTTTTTTAAAAACATTGGAATAAGTGTTTTTTGAATATAAAATTGAATGGGTTTGAAGAAACCATTTATAATAATCACATTATATCCATGGTTTGAAAAACTATTAATGTTAGTGTAACAGCCCAAGATTTTATAAAAAATATTCTTTTTAATTTTATTAATGTCTTGTGTTGTACGCTACACCAAAAGGAGCTTGCACAACACACATCCTTGACTTGCCTTGCATTACACGCAATCGCGACCTTCCTCGATAGCGTGTGTTGTACGCAACACCAAGTTTCGCTAAACAACGATATTCTATTAAGATATTATTAAAACTAGTTGTTGTGAATAGTAATAACCACTTTTTGAAATTTTGTAAATTTTATTTTTCAAAATGGATTTCATTTATGGATTCGGAGTATCGAATTTAGCCTAAGGTGAAATTTTTGTACTTTTCGGATAACTTTCATATTCTGATGAATAGTGAAAATTACTAAATTATAATTAAAAACAACTTTTTAAATAGAAATAATTAATAGTGATAAATCATTAATTTGAGTGGTTTTAAAGTATATTTAGAATATATTTTTACAATTTAATACAATGTTGGTCATTGGATGTAATTGCACATTTAAACCAGACATAAACAAGTGTCAATCTTTTGATAGATATTGTTTCTTAAAAACACGCTATTTGTTTTAACAGCGGGATTTAATTATAAAATTAATTAATGCAACTTCTATGTTATGAATTTGGTAAAATAGACTTCATTTTTGAATTCGGAATATGAAATATAGCTTAGGATGAAATTTTGGCATTTTTCTGAAAACCTTCATTTTTTGATGAATAGTGAAACTACTAAGTGGTAGTTCAAAAAACTGAATTTTTCATAAAACTTAATTTTACCGCTTTTGTGAATGGAATTTCGAAAATCCGAGAGACACGGTTAATATCAAGGACTAAAATGTGGTTCAATGAGATGAAAATAATTTTTGGTGAATAGTAACTTTTTACTTTTTTTTTACCACGGTTAATAGTAAATAGGGTAACTAAGGGTAAATATGATATTATTATTACCCTAACACATGTCCTAATTCTATTGGACAAGTGTAATTCGACCAAAAACAAACTTAGGAATAAAATATGACCATTTAGGCCCACTTGGATTAGATTAGGACATTTATTATTAATTTATTTAAAGAAGGGTTAAAATAGTTAAAATCAAAGTTTAATAAGTAAATCATTTTTAATATGGGGTTATACATAAGATCAATTCGACTATAAATATTCATTAGAAATCTAAAAAGATTTCCTACATTATGGTATTTTATTTGTAATTTTTAGACATCAAATAATATAATTTATTTATGACACAAAGATGATGCAGTAATTATCTTATTAATGAAATATTGACATAATTGATAATATAAATACCAAAATATATGTAATTTAAGACTTTTTATGAATTCCACTAATTTTCTAGATTAATATGATATATTAGTGTTGATGTAATCAAATTGGTTTGAACATATAATTCTGATATGACTTTCACAAAAATCATATATCAAATAGTGTCAAAATTGACACAAAATAGTTTTTAAATCAAATATTATATTATTAATTGTTATTTTATTCCTAAAAATATAAGGTTCGGCCAAATGACTTAGATACGGATATATGTATTAATAATATACAATTTGGGGTTCGTTTGGCATGTTATAATAAGTTTATTAACCATATAGTGAAAGAAAACAAAAAGACATAGTAAAAGTTAAATTATTTAACTTAGAGTTAAATCTAATTGATAAGGTTAAAATAATACCCTAAACTTGTCTAAATCCTATTGGTTGATAGGATTTCGACCCATCCCCACTTTAGCTTCGAAATAAGACCCTTTGGAACCATTATAAACCGATTTTGACTTTAATATAAAATAATATTTTGAGATATTCCTAAGGTGCCCCTCTCCTCCCCTATAAAAGGACACCTCCTCCCCATCCTCCTCACACCAATTTGAGCACTAAAGCTCGGCCAACCCCTGCCAATTTATCCTCTCCACTTCCCTAGCAACATCCTAGAGGTTCTGGTCTTCCTCAAAGACAAATTTTAGTGCCCTAAGAGGAGGTCTCAAAGAGGCACTTCAAAGAAGAGGTAATTACCGTTACCAATTCTTTCATCTTTATTTCTTCTTCCACTTCTTCTTCTTAGGTTGTTTCATTATGAAGTAATAACATCAGTATCACTCATATACTGATATGTTATTATAAGTATGAAACAAACCTATTTCACCATCTATCCATCCTACGGAAAAAGAAATCACCGCGCGTGCGTACGTACGGAATACCGTCTCCACGCCGTGGTGTAATCTATTTTCCACCACCACCTTACATGGATGGGTATAATGGTGTAAAGAATAAATATACATAGTTATTACAACATCATATTGATTATGATATATTGTATAATCCACTCCAATTCAATTCAATATTTATAGAAATGATATCATCGCTCGTGCGTACATACGGAATACCGTCTCCACGACGCGATGAGATTCATTCTCCATGTTAACCATTTAAGAATGATTATAATGTATATATAAGAAATAATAATGAAATATATGAAATTATAAAGCTACTGGATTTATGTATATATATACATATGTATGTCATCTACTTACTTCCATTTCAAGACAATAAGGAAAGGAAAACAGCGTTCATGCGTACGTACGGACTACCGTCTCCATGAACGGTGTTTTTCATTTTTCTACCTATTATATATATATATACTGAATATATATGATATATAAATCATATTTTATATTCTGGAAGTAAGTAAATCATGATATAAGTAATAATGATGTCAAGAACAACAAGTCAAAACACCTACGATAAATGAAACGATTTTACCCAAAACGCCTCTTTAACATGGAATTTACAAAAGAACGGGTAATATAATGTCATAAGTGAACCATATATGATATCATAAAAATGAATATGATTCTATAATAAGTCAATAACATGATTTAAATCATTATACAGGAGTTTCGGACACTTACAAAGCAAGTCGGACCTAAGGTAAGGGAAATATCACAATCTCATTTTTATCCGAGATTGTTTTTACTTTGGTAATTACTGGGGTGTATTTTATCATCCACATCCATGTTTCCTCAATATGTAATGTTATTTACATCCACCTACAATTGTTTAAATCCAATTTTACCCTTCGGTGAGTTTTTAGTAAAAGATATGAAAGGAATCTTTTGTCGTTTTTCATACGAGGTAATTTTTGACTTTTCCGACAAAAGTACGAGAAGAATGTTTTTTTAACTTAAACGGCACGAACGGATTTTTACGGTTTTATAAAGCCTTATTTTTATGAAGATTCCTCCAAAAGATTTCATGACTATTTTCAATAAAATCTCTTTCTTTTAAAAATTTCATGATGTTTTGTGAAAAGAAATTGATTTTGAAGAAGAAAGGATATTTTCCTCAAGAATTCAATTCAAGTGTTTTATCAAAATTATTTTCCATCTAAGATAATAAAGGGTTCTGTTTCTATCCATATTTTTACATTGATTTGACTATGTTGTGATGGAATTATGTTTATGAATTCCTTTATCTTATATGAATGGTTTTATGATGTCATGTTGTTTAAGAATCCCATTTTTATTACATGGGTTATGCAATGATGTATGATTTATGATTCTGTGGCACACATAAGAAAGGATTCATTAAGAGATGGGTGGGACCTATATCTCCCTCCAATGCATTGGGTAAAGATTTTATATCTCATGAGATAGACATGGCTGGAATGGTAGGTTATACCGGTTCAGTGAAACAGGACTGAAACGAGGATTACTCGATTCAGAAAGGGACTTTGTCCACTAAGATAGTCTTGGCAATGAGTCTTGACTAACAAGAAATGATTCTCTATGATTATGTGTGTATGCCACAATGAGTAATGTTTTAAGTTATGATTTCATTTCACTACTATGATTTATCCCATGTTATGAAATTATGCTCTCTTTTGCAGGTTAAGATTTCCAAAAATGTTATGTTCTTATGAAAATTATGTGATTGATATTTCCTTTGTTTACCCTTACTGAGCATTTGAGCTCACCCTTTTATGTTTTCTTTTCCCCAAGATATAAAGAAAGGTTTTAGGTAAAATAAAAAGGAAGATCTTTATGGGAGATGTTGAAGATCTTTCCCCATGATTAGAAGATTATACTCCGAGTTTCCAAAGACACTAAACTATTACGGTCCTTGTGTGTGTGTGTTTGTTATGTACTAAGTATTCCGCAAATGTAATGTAATGTTCATGTACGATAAGCTTCGGGTCTCTACAGTTGGTATCAGAGGGAGGTTTAGTCAACCTTTGGAAACTAGGATGCGGGAACTTTAGTGAGATCCCTTGAGATATTTCTAAGGTATGTCTAGGGATGTCTCTAAGGTTAAGTATACGTATAGGTTATAGTCCTAGAATTGCGCTAACGATCTTCGAATTTAACCTAAGATGCTAGATATTGAGGATACTAACCCTTTATTATGTTGTTTTTCCTAGCATGATTTTTGCCTCTCACACAATTCTTTTGGGGTTTTAGACGATGGCTGGAACCCGAAGGAACCGTGTTAATGCGGAATGTGATGGGCAATGCAATGATTGTACCCCTGAGAAACCAAACGATATAGGAGCTGGAATGCAAAATCTTGTAGCCATGCTCACACAACTTTCTCAAGCTATGAATCATGCAGGACTTCCAAACGAGCAAAGGAAGGAGCAACATTCTGTTGAATCCTTCATGAGGCAGCGTCCACCTTCTTTCAGTGGGTCTACTGATCCATTAGTTGCTGAACAATGGATTAGTACTACTGAAAAGATATTTTCAGTTCTTCAATGTTCTGAACATGATAAAGCCATCCTAGCAGTGTATCGTTTGGAAGGTGATGTTGATCAATGGTGGAATCTTATTAAGAATACAAGGCAAAGGGATGAAATTGAGTCTATGGAATAGGACGAGTTCAAGAACTTATTTTTCAATAAGTACTTCCCTCGTATTCTTCGAACAAAGATGGAGAAAGAGTTTCTTGAACTGAAGCAAAGGGACGATGAATCTGTTGGTACCTATGAAGAAAATTTTACAAGACTTGCAAGGTATGCTTCTGGAATTATCATCCAACCTGAAAGTAAAGTTGATCGATTTTTCAGTGGCTTAAAACCAAGTCTTCGAAGGGCATTAGCTATAAGAGACTTCAGTAGCTATGAAGAAATTGGGCGTTGTGCTATCAAGGTAGAAATGGAAGTTGGTGTTACATATCCATCTCATGGTTTTGACAAGAAACGAAAGATGGAGTTCAAGGAGAAATCTCAGAATAATGGTGAAAAGAAGATGAATGTTTCCTTATGCACAAAGTGTGGAAAGAAGCATGGTGGAGATTGTCTAAAAGGGACTAGAAAATGTTTTAAGTGTGGAAAAGAAGGTCATCGAGCAGCTGAGTGTCGAAGTAATGGAAAAATGGTTTCTAATGATAAAGCAAACACTGCAGAGAACGCACCGCCAACACTTCAATGCTTCAAGTGCAAGGAAATGGGGCATTATGCTAATAATTGCCCTAATCCAAGGGTTAGTGATGATCAACATGAGCAACCACTGAAGGCAAAGGACAAAGGGAAATCACATGCGATCACTATTGGCAATGTTGAATATGACAACGATGTGGTGGAATGATTAAGTGTTTATGTAATGGGATTCCAAAATAATGTTGTATCATTGAGTATTGCAATATTTATTGATGTGGTATTCAAAGTGATTGTGATATTTTTTGTAAATAAGATGATATGCGCATAATGAAGATGAGAAAATGAAATGTTTAATAGTATTCATGAGATCATGATTGATATAAGGACTAAGTTTGAGTATATAGAATTTTGAGGATTTTGGTATGTGAAAAGTGACTCATGTTTTCACTAAGGTATTCAAGAGAATACACGATTAAGGACTTTGAATGTTTGGAATGTGACCAACAAAACATATCTTATGATATATGGGGATCGATGATGGTGTTAAATCTCTGGTAATCATTTTCACTATATTATGATATTCGACTGCAGTATTATGGATAATCCTAAAAGATTGGAATGGATTATGTTGGACATAAGTTAGTATTGTTTGTTTTTTCGATATTATTGATGGGATGTTATATAGTTTTGGAAAAAGGACAACCTGCAGGACGGGCGACAGCCCATCGCTTCGGACAAGGCTGTAGGAATCGAACCCACAATCGAAGTGCGACTGGCCTTTATCGCCTACCACTAGCCTACAGGAAGTCCCTGTTTAGTAGAAACTAGTTTTATTATATTAAGCAGTATGATATATGAAGTATAAGCCCATTTTAGGAACCATATGTGATTAATCTCACTATAGATCGACTTATGTATATAATTTTTGCTAACCTTTTGTTTGAGACAGATGGAATGACCCGTCATTCTATCACATGATCTGCTAACACTTCACGAATAACAAATTCAACTTCATTTATTTAAGAGATGAAGTGGAAATTGTTAAAGGCACGAACAACAGTGAGATTGTACCAAAATAAAGTAAGTATTTATTCTAATTCAAATTCTTTAACTTTAGGGAAATGATCTTGAAAACCAAAAATGTTGTCCTAGTTCTCTTATACATGATGAATCAGATGGTACCTTAGATCGTCACAAATTTATGGATTTGTGATTACTAGCTTTTCCATAGCCATGTTCTCTACCACTCTCCATCATAACATGATGGTTAGATTTCTCTTCCATATCCATATTTCCACCTATGTGGAAACCCAGTGATTAGTTTATTTGGGTAACCGTTACGTTTCATACTTTTGTTTTTAAAGACTGGTTTTGATATTCCTTTTTACGATGTGGGTTTCTATTAAAGAAACTTTCAAATAGTAAACCATTTATAACCCCGATGAATTTCGAGGGAGAAATTCATTTTAAGGGGGGTAGAATGTAACAGCCCAAGATTTTATAAAAAATATTCTTTTTAATTTTATTAATGTCTTGTGTTGTACGCTACACCAAAAGGATCTTGCACAACACACATCCTTGACTTGCCTTGCATTACACGCAATCGCGACCTTCCTCGATAGCGTGTGTTGTACGCAACACCAAGTTTCGCTAAACAACGATATGCTATTAAGATATTATTAAAACTAGCTGTTGTGAATAGTAATAACCACTTTTTGAAATTTTGTAAATTTTATTTTTCAAAATGGACTTCATTTATGGATTCGGAGTATCGAATTTAGCCTAAGGTGAAATTTTTGTACTTTTCGGATAACTTTCATATTCTGATGAATAGTGAAAATTACTAAATTATAATTAAAAACAACTTTTTTAATCGAAATAATTAATAGTGATAAATCATTAATTTGAGTGGTTTTAAAGTATATTTAGAATATATTTTTACAATTTAATACAATGTTGGTCATTGGATGTAATTGCACATTTAAACCAGACATAAACAAGTGTCAATCTTTTGATAGATATTGTTTCTTAAAAACACGCTATTTGTTTTAACAGCGGGATTTAATTATAAAATTAATTAATTCAACTTCTATGTTATGAATTTGGTAAAATAGACTTCATTTTTGAATTCGGAATATGAAATATATCTTAGGATGAAATTTTGGCATTTTTCTGAAAACCTTCATTTTTTGATGAATAGTGAAACTACTAAGTGGTAGTTAAAAAAACTGAATTTTTCATAAAACTTAATTTTACCGCTTTTGTGAATGGAATTTCGAAAATCCGAGAGACACGGTTAATATCAAGGACTAAAATGTGGTTCAATGAGATGAAAATAATTTTTGGTGAATAGTAACTTTTTACTTTTTTTTACCACGGTTAATAGTAAATAGGGTAACTAAGGGTAAATATGATATTATTATTACCCTAACACATGTCCTAATTCTATTGGACAAGTGTAATTCGACCAAAAACAAACTTAGGAATAAAATATGACCATTTAGGCCCACTTGGATTAGATTAGGACATTTATTATTAATTTATTTAAAGAAGGGTTAAAATAGTTAAAATCAATGTTTAATAAGTAAATCATTTTTAATATGGGGTTATACATAAGATCAATTCGACTATAAATATTCATTAGAAAGCTAAAAAGATTTCCTACATGATGGTATTTTTTTTGTAATTTTTAGACATCAAATAATATAATTTATTTATGACACAAAGATGATGCAGTAATTATCTTATTAATGAAATATTGACATAATTGATAATATAAATACCAAAATAAATGTAATTTAAGACTTTTTATGAATTCCACTAATTTTATAGATTACTATGATATATTAGTGTTGATTTAATCAACTTGGTTTGAACATATAATTCTGATATGACTTTAAAAAAAATCATATATCAAATAGTGTCAAAATTGACACAAAATAGTTTTTAAATCAAAGATTATATTATTAATTGTTATTTTATTCCTAAAAATATAAGGTTCGTCCAAATGACTTAGATAAGGATATATGTATTAATAATATACAATTTGGGGTTCGTTTGGCATGTTATAGTATGTTTATTAACCATATAGTGAAAGAAAACAAAAAGACACGGTAAAAGTTAAATTATTTAACTTAGAGTTAAATCTAATTGATAAGGTTAAAATAATACCCTAAACTTGTCTAAATCCTATTGGTTGATAGGATTCCGACCCATCCCCACTTTAGCTTCGAAATAAGACCCTTTGGAACCATTATAAACCGATTTTGACTTTAATATAAAATAATATTTTGAGATATTCCTAAGGTGCCCCTCTCCTCCCCTATAAAAGGACACCTCCTCCCCCTCCTTCTCACACCAATTTTAGCACTCAAGCTCGGCCAAACCCTGCCAATTTCTCCTCTCCACTTCCCTAGAAACATCCTAGAGGTTCTGGTCTTCCTCAAAGACCAATTTTAGTGCCCTAAGAGGAGGTCTCAAAGAGGCACTTCAAAGAAGAGGTAATTACCGTTACCAATTCTTTCATCTTTATTTCTTCTTCCACTTCTTCTTCTTAGGTTGTTTCATTATGAAGTAATAACATCAGTATCACTCATATACTGATATGTTATTATAAGTATGAAACAACCCTATTTCACCATCTATCCATCCTACGGAAAAAGAAATCACCGTGCGTGCGTACGTACGGAATACCGTCTCCACGCCGTGGTGTAATCTATTTTCCACCACCACCTTACATGGATGGGTATAATGGTGTAAAGAATAACTATACATAGTTATTACAACATCATATTGATTCTGATATATTTTATAATCCACTCCAATTCAATTCAATATTTATAGAAATGATATCATCGCTCGTGCGTACATACGGAATACCGTCTCCACGACGCGATGAGATTCATTCTCCATGTTAACCATTTAAGAATGATTATAATGTATATATAAGAAATAATAATGAAATATATGAAATTATAAAGCTACTGGATTTATGTATATATATACATATGTATGTCATCTACTTACTTCCATTTCAAGACAATAAGGAAAGGAAAACAGCGTTCATGCGTACGTACGGACTACCGTCTCCATGAACGGTGTTTTTCATTTTTCTACCTATTATATATATATATATACTGAATATATATGATATATAAATCATATTTTATATTCTGGAAGTAAGTAAATCATGATATAAGTAATAATGATGTCAAGAACAACAAGTCAAAACACCTACGATAAATGAAACGATTTTACCCAAAACGCTTCTTTAACATGGAATTTACAAAAGAAAGGGTAATATAATGTCATAAGTGAACCATATATGATATCATAAAAATGAATATGATTCTGTAATAAGTCAATAACATGATTTAAATTATTATACAGAAGGTTCGGACACTTACAAAGCAAGTCGGACCTAAGGTAAGGGAAATATCACAATCTCATTTTTATCCGAGATTGTTTTTACTTTGGTAATTACTGGGGTGTATTTTATCATCCACATCCATGTTTCCTCAATATGTAATGTTATTTACATCCACCTACAATTGTTTAAATCCAATTTTACCCTTCGGTGAGTTTTTAGTAAAAGATATGAAAGGAATCTTTTGTCGTTTTTCATACGAGGTAATTTTTGACTTTTCCGACAAAAGTACGAGAAGAATGTTTTTTTAACTTAAACGGCACGAACGGATTTTTACGGTTTTATAAAGCCTTATTTTTATGAAGATTCCTCCAAAAGATTTCATGACTATTTTCAATAAAATCTCTTTCTTTTAAAAATTTCATGATGTTTTGTGAAAAGAAATTGATTTTGAAGAAGAAAGGATATTTTCCTCAAGAATTCAATTCAAGTGTTTTATCAAAATTATTTTCCATCTAAGATAATAAAGGGTTCTGTTTCTATCCATATTTTTACATTGATTTGACTATGTTGTGATGGAATTATGTTTATGAATTCCTTTATCTTATATGAATGGTTTTATGATGTCATGTTGTTTAAGAATCCCATTTTTATTACATGGGTTATGCAATGATGTATGATTTATGATTCTGTGGCACACATAAGAAAGTATTCATTAAGAGATGGGTGGGACCTATATCTCCCTCCAATGCATTGGGTAAAGATTTTATATCTCATGATATAGACATGGCTGGAATGGTAGGTTATACCGGTTCAGTGAAACAGGACTGAAACGAGGATTACTCGATTCAGAAAGGGACTTTGTCCACTAAGATAGTCTTGGCAATGAGTCTTGACTAACAAGAAATGATTCTCTATGATTATGTGTGTATGCCACAATGAGTAATGTTTTAAGTTATGATTTCATTTCACTACTATGATTTATCCCATGTTATGAAATTATGCTCTCTTTTGCAGGTTAAGATTTCCAAAAATGTTATGTTCTTATGAAAATTATGTGATTGATATTTCCTTTGTTTACCCTTACTGAGCATTTGAGCTCACCCTTTTATGTTTTCTTTTCCCCAGGATATAAAGAAAGGTTTTAGGTAAAATAAAAAGGAAGATCTTTATGGGAGATGTTGAAGATCTTTCCCCACGATTAGAAGATTATACTCCGAGTTTCCAAAGACACTAAACTATTACGGTCCTTGTGTGTGTGTGTTTGTTATGTACTAAGTATTCCGCAAATGTAATGTAATGTTCATGTACGATAAGCTTCGGGTCTCTACAGTTAGTCTAACTATAGCCATTGTTAATTGGAAGCATATAAATTGGATTCTATAGAAACAAATATAGCCCCAATTTGAAATATCTATGCCATTAAATTTACCTAAGACCTTCTTAATAATTAAAAATTGTAATATTATATCTATAAACACTATTTTCTCAAATCATAGCTCTATCCCAAAGTAAAATATTTTACAACCATTGTTTTTAAAACTGTGGCCCTATCCTTTACCATTAAATATATGTTTTTTTACTTTACTAAAATTTGATTATTTATAATAATATATCTTTATATATATAAATATATATGGATATGTGTATATTTATATATTTATTTAATTAAAAAAATATATAGTAGTCATAATTTTTTTATTTTAATACCAAATATTATTTCTGATTGAATCTATGAACTATAAGTTATTTTAACAAAGTATATTTCCATACTATTGTAAAATATGGAAATATGTATCTATATTTTTATTATATGACATGATCACTATTGATGGTGTTTATAAGGAGTATATTTATATAGTTTAATAAACCATGGAAATAGATAGTGTTGGTGTTTCATATGGCCACATTCCACATAGAACGTGAAAATAGTATATCTATGTCCATTTTTCGAATTTGTGGTTATTGGTTACACACTATTTCCAAAAAAATAAGGGCCATGGATTATATAAATTTTGTTCATATAATAATGCAACAAGTTTATGGGCTATTTCCATTGTTTTAGACGCTGGAAAGAGTCTATTTGTTTAATTGTTCGTATTTTCTACTATCACCGAATAGGTAATGTATTTAAGAATACAATTAATCATGTATATAAAAGTTCTAATAGTTGTTTCATATAGTTCTTTTTCCATTTTTTTGTGCCTCACCATATGATACATGTTCATATTCATTTGACAACATGATGTTTCTAGTGATGGGAATCAATTCAAAATAGTATCTCATCATTTGAGAATTTATATGATGTTCGGAATTTATTCTTCATGGGAAAACACCAATGTACATTTTTTATCCTCTTATGTTATCATACCCAACATTTTTTGGCCTGCACATGATCTTTTATTTCAAATCTTCGAGAGAGTCTAAACAACCTTCATTTACCATGTCTTAGGGCGCTAAAATTAGGATCCTTCAAAATTATAATCACTACTATTGGGTCTCACACCTCACACACTCTTCCAAACATCTCACACACAAGCATTACAATTTTTGAAATACAAAAAAAACTCTAACCAAACATTTCACCACATAAATTCCATTAATAAATACTTCTTTGATATGTTTATCCCCAAAAAACACTGAAATAAATTAAAATCATGAGTCATTTAGAAAAAATATTAGTATTTAATGTAAATTTTAACAACTACTCATTTAATTAGATTTTGTGAATAGAAATAACCACATTATGAAATTTGGTCCTAACAGATATAAAGTTACCTTTTTATACTAATAAAATTCAGAAAGTGTAACTAAAATAACTAATAAAATTATTTTATGTTTAAAAATATACATTGATATGTTTTTATTTTTCAAAATCATATTTATATTATTATTACAAAAAAATAAAATACATTGAAAATATGAATAACATATTATGAATAATATATTGATAGTGATAGTCTTCCATTATTTTATGGTATTTAAATTAAATATGGAACTTCAGAATTTTAGAAATACTATTTTAAAAGATGATATTTTTTTTATTATGAATAATAATATAGTATTATGATATTATTTTGAGATTTTTCTAAAAATATTTATTTTTACCTAAATAATGAAAAATATTATTTATACAAATAATGTTACTTTTATGAAATAATTATTATATTAATATAAATTATAAATTTAGGAAACATTTTTATCATAAAAATATATATTTTATATGTGAATTTTGAAATTTAAAAAAAAAATTATATATTATTAAAAAATATTTTGAATTTTATTTATATTTTTCAAAAAATTATCTTAAATAAATGTTAAATTTTTTGTTTTGAAATTCTTTTCTATAAATTTTAAATTTTGATAAATAATGAATTTATATTTTAGAATCATTAGATATTATTTATATATTATGTTCCAAAATATTTTTTGGAAAAAATATTAAATTACCTTGGATGAGACTGGTTACCATGGATTAAACCAAAATATTAAAAATGAGTAACCATAGAGGTTTGGGAATAATAATGTTTAAAAATTATTTATAATTTAGTGGTGGATGTATTTATCAATCTTAAATATTCTAAAATATTTTATTTCCCAATTTTTAAACATCATTCATGTATTGTGACTTCCCATTATCAGTTTTTTTTATTTTAAAAAATATCAGTCCTTTTCACTTATAATAGAAGAAATCCTCCCCCCACTCACTATCATACCATAACCTCTTATTTTCAGGGAAAAATGTATACCCTAATCTCCCATAAACACCCTCAATCACCTTATGTATTTTATTTTATTCTCAATATTTAAACCCACAAATGTTTAATCCCATTCACAGAAAAGACAATGCAAGAACTATGGTACAAGTTTCTATCCTCTATTTTTTTCTACTTCATGGAATGCATTCTCCATCCTAAAATATCATTTCACCATTTTAAAATGAAAAAAAATTAATAATTATTATAATATTATGTTATTATATTTACAGTACATGCATTCACCACCAATCCATTTTCTGTTAATAAAATTTAAAACATGAATTATGCATTACACAAAATACCGCCTCTAAGATGCAACAGGTCTCATTGTCCATCACCACATGACATGGATGGTTCTAATATTTAAATTTAATACATAATTATTATTTTTATGATATATTTCACATTCTTACATAATAAACCATATGACTCCCATTCTCCATTCTATAGAAAGTAGAATGATTATCCATGCGTATGTGTAGACTACGACATCCCTAGAATGATTATTTTCTATTATTCATTTCATAAGCACTCTACATGGATGGTTATGTGAATGGTTTAAATGTATAATTTTTTTTTATTTCATTAATGTTATATTTTAAAAAAATTTCAAACCAATTATGGATATGAGCAACACCTATTTATTATAAATTTAGTCAGTTAAAACAAGCATACTAAGAAGAACATCATTAATTCAAATTATGTAATTTTTGGTCCATAGATTATTAAAATATATACATTATAAATATGATATATGAAACTATTAAATAAGAAATTGTATCAATATGTAATATGTTTAATGACATTATAAAAATAATCTCCTCATAATAATCAATAATCGTGGTATGATACTTATTTGGTTTGGATAACCACATACTTGGAAAATATTATGCTATTATATCATGGATGATTATAAAGAATTAATTACTGGAATAATATAAGAAAATTATAAAAATTGTTATATTTTTTTCTCAGAAGGATACATAATTATTTAAATCATTAATTAACAAAACTTATTTCATTGGTTAAAAGTCACCAAAAAATATTCATTTTCTATATCATATTCATTGATAAAGACTAATGTACTCATTGAAGGAAATTTAATATTCACAAATAATTATAATTAGTCCATTATGGTAACATTAATGAACATTAGATAATGATTTTTTAAGAATATCAAATACCTTAACATCTTATTACCCTCATTCTGGTATTTCTCATTTATCTTATCATTTCCCTCTTTATTTGGATTCATTTTGGGGCTCCTTCATATGAAGATAATTTTTAGGGGAAAATGACATAAATTTAATAGATTTATGTAAGTAATAATTAATGGAGACCATGAATAAATGTATAATTGTTTTGGATAATGTCATTTTTTGTCCAGAATTACTCAGGGGAATTTTTTATGCATTTCTACAGAATATACCTGATGAACAGTCTCATGTTGTTAATTAGATACAAAATGTGGAAGTGTTTTCAGGGTGATTCCATAAACTAGTACAATGCATGAAATTTTTACACATCATGAGACTTGTTCACATCATGTAATGGTCGATCAACGTTATTTTAAATATGAGGTGAAACAATTTTATCTATATCATAAAAATCATGTAATAAATTTCATGAACTAAATTCACATCATGTATGTTTTTGTATTTGCGGTTTTCAAAATTCCATACATCTAATTTTATTTCTTGTCAATAACAAAAATCACTATTGAAACTTAAGAGATCATGCATATGACATTAGGGATCTTTGTTACTTTGATATCATTTTTTATAGTAATTGATATTCATTTTGGATGCACTATGTCTCTTAAAGTAAGTTATATTTCTATTTCATGAATGTTATTTGTCACAAAACTATTGTTTCACTATGTTTCTAAATCTATTGGTCTTGTGATATTGATTAAATTTATATTCTCTAGACATTTAGGGCAATATTCCTCCAGAAGCTGACCATTGAGTTTTTTGTAGTGTGGAAAGTGTTTTTTTGCGGAATGTGATGTGTTCTCCTCTTTACCGACCATTTTATATTTTGAATTGTTTTTGAGATGTATGGTTAATTATGGGTCCTCTTAGGTTTTCTTTATGTTCATCCATTTTGTTTGATTCCATTACGGTCCTGTGTGACTCAAGATTCTGATTGGTGGTTCTATAATAAGCATATAATGGAGGAATATTATTTCTCAGGATTTGATAAATATCTTTATATGTAATATGGAATGACTGGTTAATTGAATTGTGTGTGTGGAAATATTTTTTTTAAATGGTTTTTCCTTTTTTGGTAAATGAAATGGTATTTTCATATAATTTTGAAATTTATTTATAAAATGGTTTTGAAATAAATTTTTTGATGAAACTGTTTGTAATATGTATCCAATGGGAAGCCTTGGGTACATAGGTGTAAGGTCTAGTAATTGGCCTCATTTGATAATAATATATGGTAGTTCACTCATGGGGTGTTCCTCTACTCACTAGCCCAATTATTCTAGTAAATTGTTAGAACTATTGGGTGGTTCAATTGTAGGGGTGTTCCCCTAATAACAATATTTCATGTTTATATCAACATTATTTATCCATTCAAGATTCAATGAAGGGGTAAATGTTTTCATGCTAGTCTGACTTAGAGTGATACTTATCATGATGTTACCTTTTTTTTGGTTTGAACCATTTATATTTGATATGATATGAGACAAATTATATTCATTGACTAATTTTTTGTATGTTATATTGTTTTAAATTGTTTTACATTGATAAATTGGAACTGAGGGAAAATTGTGATTTGTTTACCATTATTTTGAAACAAATTTTTTAAACTGATTATCATGCCATGTTTTCTTTAAATTTGATCAAGTTCATATTATTTTTTTGGTGCATGATATGGTACACTAGGGTGGGATCAAACTGATCATTTTTATGTCCAATCAAACTCAGCCCCTTTGTTTATGCATGTACCTTTTGATGTCTTTCTATGCGGGAAATATAAAGTCACCATAGTGAGGCGGTGACGCTTCTATCAACTATGTATGAGTAGTTTGTGGTGAGATGGTGGGAGTTTTTCCACATTATCACATTATGTAGATGCTTTGATCTTTGTTTTAATTTTATTTTGGGATTATCTCATGTATATTTTTATCTGTTTTTTAGTTGTATCACTTATGGTGTTTTTTTGTAGTAGCATATGTTTCATGTCATATTTTACACTATTTTTCCTTGATCATTATATGTATTCCACATTTTTACTTCCGGATGGGTGAAATTAGTCCCTCTGATTTTTTTGATAGAGTGATAGTTTCAATCACATGGGGATTACGAACTCCTTTTGGGTATGTAGACTATTTTTTATGGTTCTAATTTATGATGATTGCAAGGTCAGGTTTGACATAGTTTGGTATCATAGATCTTAGTTGTTCTCAGTTTTGGGATGATTGTAGACTGGTCATATGATTTTTGGGAATTTTGGGGTAGGTTCTAGTTATTTTCAAGTCTATTATTACCTTGATGAGGGACAAGTTACTATGGGTTCTTAGGATGTATATCTCTTATTTTAAGTTCCTGTTCTTAATCTCAATTTTTTCGTGTGGTATTCTAGATTGAACTGAGATTATTTAGTTATCTGATCATTTATTTTTCTTTTGTGGGTAGTGTTATGCCTCTGAGAAAACATATAATGGGTTCTCATGATGATTTAGGGGATGATAATCCCGAGATTCTACATCTAGATCATAATATTATCGAGCCTATCATGTAGGTATTTACTACTATGAAATAGAACATAATAAAAGTCGAGAATATAGTAATTTTGGTAAAAACAAGAGTTGCATGTGAAACATATTGATCATAGTATTTTATATGGAGGAATACAAAATCCATCAAGGGTTCAAATTAACCTTAATTGGCATTGGACTAACAAGAAATAATCGATCCAATATTTGATTTTATAGACAACACTTAAAATATCTTGGTGAAGATAGTGATGTTCTTACTCGAGGTTTCAATAAGCAGTGGTGGGATTACATGGTATAGTGGGATAGACTATTATTATTTTAATTGATGGTTTTAAAGACACCATTTTTTTCATAAATCTTGTATATATTCACATATTATTCATGTTTCTATAGAGTTCCTCTACTTTTAGCAGAGATAGTATTCAGAGCCAGTACACAACAAATAGATCACATAGTAGGTTTTTTTATCTATAGGTAGTAATGAGTGACCCGTTAATGTCTTAGAAGAACATGTAATGTTTTCTCCCCAATATCATATCAAAATTATTTAAGATGATGATTTTGACCAATATAGAGACAGTAGACAAGAAAATGATTGTATAGATGGATAAGGAAGGAATGGATGGTAATTCTTCCCCTTCTCTTCCACTTAGTGGTATCTTCAATGGAATGTAGGGGATGAACATGTAGTGGGATGATCGTTTTAGGTTTGGTGGGGTGATTCTAAATAGTGGGCCTCCATTTTTACTTTAATGTAGTTGATGAGTTTTCATAATAAGTAGATGCTAGTCCAGTGATAGTGATGGGAACAATCCTTATTAAATTTTTTTAGAGACTACTTTATTTGATATAGGATCCTCCCTATATTTTATATATTTAGATCCCTTGGATATGGTTAAAATTATAATTGACATCATGTAAATTGTTATAGAGTTAGAGGTAACTTTTAGGAAGATGAAAGAGAAGGGGTTTCAATTCCATTCTAATTCACTATCAATACCTGTTTTGGAGTTAGTTTGGGTTTTCTTCATTCTTGATCTGTATTTGTTTGAAATCACCACTAGGGAAGATTATTTTATCACTCTTCGTGATGATCATGATTTTTATCATTGGAATTTATCATTTCATATGGATGATCAGATCTCTCAGGTGTATAAGTGAGAGTGGATTATAATGATTGGACATGTAGGAATTTAAAACGAAGAGGTAGGGATTTTATTTAGTACTGTTTAAATTGATCCAGACAACATTTCATTTTTGGGTAGTCTTCTATTGGTTTTCTATGATTTTATTTATGTTTTCATAGATTATTTAAATGGTATCCATCTAGAGAGTGGGGTAGAGTTTATGAATGTTTTTTCCATGTACATATCTAGTTTCGATACCCACTTATCATAAATAACTAGAAGATAATAAAGGTATCAATATTCGATCAGATGATCTCTTGGGGAAAGGTTTTTTTCCCCCTAGTTCTTTGCCTATGATATTCCATGTGCACTTCTCCAAGAAAAGAAGATAGTTCACTCCAATTGTGTTGGGAATATTGATAGATGATCTAGGTAACTGTTAGAATAAGAATCATTTTTCCCCATGTTGATTATTTTTTGACATGTAAATGGTGGAAAATTTGTTTTTGAAGATACATTTTCAGTCAGGTTATCATCAACACATAGTTTGGGAGTATGATATATCAAAGGAACTATACATGAGAAGGTATATCCATTATGATTATCATGTGATTCACTTTTGTCTAACTAATTCTCTTGCAGTTTTTATGGAATTGATGAAAATAATATTCAATGAGTATATCGACACATTTTTGTTAGTGTTCATGGATGATATTTTACATTATTTGAGATCCTTTTGTGAGCATGAGAAAAACATAAATTTGGTTATATAGATCATAAGTAGTTGCAATAGGATTGTAATAAATTTTATATATATTATTTTGATTTAAGAAGCTAATTTAATGAGGAATATTATTTTTATGACTGCATTTTCAATGTATCTAGAGAAGTTGAAGGTTTTCTTCTCATAGGAAGTGCCACAGATTTTCATTGATATTTAGAGGTTCCAGGGTATTTTTGGGTACCGACAAAGGTTCTTCAAGGATTTATCAATATTAGTGTCACCATTAAATGGTTATACCAGTAATGGGGTGAAATATTTATGGGTTAAAATCTTTCAGACTTCATTCAATGAACTGAAATGTCTTTTAACAACAACCCTTCTTACAATCATTCCAAATTCAAGTCATGGGTATGTGGTTTTTTTATTCTTATCATGTAGTTTTGGGAAATGTTTTATATAGGATGATCATGTGGTGTATTATGGATATCAATAGCTTCAAATTCATGGTAATAATTACCCCACTCATGAATTAGATCTTGCTTCAGGTATTCATGAACTTAAATGATAGAGAAACTATATTTTTGGTGAGTGATTCATAGTATTTTTTGAACATAAGATTCTGAGATATATATTTTCTTATAAGAAATTGAATCTTAGATAGATTAAGTGGCTCAGAACCATAAGATTTTTCACTTTGATATTGAAAATACCGGGGTAAAGGTGGATTTCATTACTGACACTCATTTACCATCACATGATATTTTCGAATCGAAGGAAGAGTGGAACCTTATGGGACTCATAACTATCTTTCACTTGGATTATTATGAGGATATTTTTGGTATGAATTTGACTAGTGTTTTTTTTCATCATCTATTTCTGTGTATATATTATAGGGATGGCTATATTATAAAGAATTACGGGGAAATAAATAATCACAATATGGTTGGAAGACCATTTTTTGTTGGTATCTCTCTTTAAATGTAATTTTATATTATGGGGATTATTTTGTTTCCCTGCTATCAATGAGGAGATTAGTTTTGTCTGAATATCAAAATTCGTCATCGATCGTTCATCTATAAACTATGAATATATATAATGAAATGAGTTGAGGATTCAGGTGTCTGAGTATAAATCATGTCATTGCGGATTATGTTTCCCACAATTACACATAAAAAATAATTTTTGAGAATATGAAAATGCTTGGATTTCTCCAGTCTTTTTTTGTAGTGGTTTGGAAATTGGGAAGGCTTTCCATGGAAATTATTGTTTGATTACCATGAACTCCCAGAGGGAGCAATTCTATATAGGTGGTGATTTATTGGTTGAAATGGTCATCTCAAGTCATTCTAATCAAGGAAATCGCAATAATTGAAGACCTAGGTATGTTGTGTGTATAATCGGTTACAAGGTTACATAGTGTTTCCTATTTCATTATTTCAAATAGGGATCCCTGGATCACCTCATGGTTCTAGAAGAGTTTCTAGGATATGATGGTGAATTATTTCCGGTAGAATATATATTACCATCTCTTGAAATATGAACATATGAAGCATGGAATTCATATCTCTTAGTATATTATACATGCCTATGTATTGGATTTTGGTGGATTATGGGATAAAAATTTAGGACTTGTTGAGTTTTATTATACAATTTTTTTTTCTTTCATTGATCCTAAATATTCCATTAGATTATTATTATTCTCCCCAATTGGTGACCAAATTATTTTGAAAAGGTGGTTGATGCATTTCTTTTAGGTATGGGTATTATTTAGGATACATCGGTTAGGATTAAAGATATACCTTGGTATATGGTTACAACATATATTTAGAAAAAATTATATTGAAGATCATAAATGTTTTCCTTGAGTGTTTTTTATTAGAGATCATGTTTTATATAAATCTTCTCCTAATATGGATAAATGTCGACTTACCAAATAATTAATTTCGGATCTGAGATATGTTTGACCATTTGACATCGCTGAGAATCATGGGATGATTTCTTATGAGTTGAAATTTCTATTTTATCAATTAGGTATTCAAGATGTTTTCCACATATATTAGCTTAGGAAGTACCATTCTAATCCCACAAACATTTTCAGGTTAAAAGAGACAAATTTAGGGGCACACATTTCTATAGTAGTGAATATAGTGGAAATCATTTACAATCAGTTAAATTTCTTGAATATGAATTTAAATTCATTTGTCAGGGTATTAGGCATACATTGGACAGATTCTCAAGAGATTAGGAGCATCAGTCATTGATGAGGGATTAGTGGCATCACATATTTTCATATACCATTCATCCCCATAATAAATTGTGGAAGGAAATTATTATTTTGGGGAGTTTATAATATCCTGTTACACTCTTCTAGGAATTTATAATATTATTTTATTCTTCTCTCTTTATTTGGGTGCATTTTTAGACTCTCGATGAAGGAGACAGTTCTCTGGGGAAAATGATATAAATTTTATTGCAATCTATTTATTATAAATAATTGAGAACAAGAATAAATTTTTAAAAAGTATTTAGAGAATTTAATTTCATGTTCAGTTATGCTTTTGGGATTGTTCTATGTTTTTCAGTAGAATCTTCCTTCTAAAAAAATCATGTTGTGAATACGTTACACGACATGCATATGTTTCAAGCTAATTCCATGAACTGGTTCAGAGTATGAAATTTTTATATAATGTGAGACATGTTAACATCATCTAATTCTCTATTAGATTCATTTTAAAAAGTGTAAATATATATTGTAGGCATATTTTAAAAATAGAGGAATTAAAATTATTAAAACATTTCACATCATGTATGTTTTATGATTTGGGGTTTTAACCATGATGCATGTCTGATTTAATTTTCATTCAATTTTAGACATTTATCTCATAACCAAGGAGTACTACTATATGATTTTGGGTAGATCAATTACTTTTGAATCATTTTTTCTGTGATTTATCTTGTATTTTTTTGGCATTGTGTCTCTTTAGGTAATTCATAATTATGCCTCTTCATTCCCTTTTATCACAAAAACACTATTGTACTTCATATTTTGATCCATTTTACTTGCGGTGTTTACTCTTTTGATCACATCTAGATCTTTTGGGTGATATTCTTCGAGAGTCTCACCTTTGTGTTGGTTGTCTAGTTTTATGTTAACATCAAGAGGTACATTTTGTGTGATGTTCTCCGAAAATTGGTTTTCTTATTGAAATTCATCTGATTTGTAAAGGTTTATTCTAGGGCCTTTGTTGTTTTCTTTATGTTCTTTAATTGTGGTGGATTATTTTAGGTATTTGTGACCTAAGTTTGAGGTAGGTTGTTCCCCCTCAATCCTCTTGATGGATGAAGTGTATTTATTAGGTTTTTATAAAGGGTTTTATAATTAAAATGGCATGATTTATTGATTAAATTATGAGTGTGGAAATGAGATTTTTTAGAAAAAGTTGGCTTTCCCATTGTTTTTATAAAAATAATGGTATTTTAAAATAATTGTGAAATGTATTTATAAAATGGTTTTAAAATCATGGATTTGATAAAATATAGTGAAAATGTCTCTAAGGGGAATACTTCGGTAGTTAGTGGGATGTTTTAGTAGTATGCATCATATGTTAATACTTTTGAGGATTTACCTCATAGGGTGTTCCCCTTCTCCATAGTACTATTATTCTATTAAATATTTTCAAATATTAGTATGTTCAATCTCTAAGGTGTTCTTATAATCACCATATTATATTCACACATCTAGAGAATTGATGTTTGTGATTTTGTATGATTGTGTACGAGTGTTCTAGACAAGCTGACATGTAGTGATCATTATCATGATATCACATATTCATTGGTTCATACTTTTTGTATTTAATATGATATATGATATATTATATTTTCTTAATTTTATATATTTTTTATTCATTGAATGTTTTTAACCAAGATTATTTGGATCTGAGGGAAAAGGTGATTTTTTACCATGATTTCTTATAAAAACTATATAACTAATTATCATTCCCTGTTTTAATTAATGTTGAGCATGTTCAAGTTGTTGTACATAGGATTGACATGGAACTCCTTGGTAGGATCTAACTCATTAAGTTTATCCCCCACACTATATACCCCATAACCAAATAATATACATTTTCATGTATTTAAATTTAGGTAAAGGAACCATAGTGTAGGTGTGAGGTTTCCGTCATCTATGCCTCAGAAGTTAGGAGGATATGTTGGGATTTTTCCCACACTATCACGTGGTGTATCTTTTTTGGTTTTATTTTTCTAATTTTGGGACTCATATAATAGATATTGTATGAAAACTTTTGTTCTTTACCACTTTTTGTATTTATTTCATTATGTTATATTTTTCATGATATTCTTTACAGGTTTTTTTCTCTAATTAATACTTGTATTCCATGCTGTCTTTCTTAGGCTGGCCAAATTTGTTCTCTCAAGTTATTGGTGATTCTTGGGTACGAGTCTCCAACCCATTGGGATATGGAATTAAGTTTATATATATAGAATTTTGTGTTATATACTAGTTTGTGAGGGTATTTGGGTTAGGTTCATCAAAAATAATGTCACTTCTCATAAAAAACTACTACAAAACTCCAAAACTATAAACACCCAATGTGTGAAAATATATATAAAAACTAACTGAAGTAAAAGTATATAATGATTATAAATGAAAATTTTAAATATTTTTAGGGAGATTATTAATATAAAATTATTTTTTAATATATTTATTTTTTATAATTGAGTTTATAGAACATATTATTATGTTAGGAAACAAGATAGTATTTTCTTTATCTCAAATTTGAATCTATTGAGACATATTTATGCTATACACCATGAATCCATTTTAATGATGTAAATACTATACTATATTAATTTTCTATCATGATACTATTATATATGATGAAATTTTATTTTTTATTTAATTTTATACCCTTATTGGGGTTTTGATACAAAAGACATAGTGGCTTTATGGGTTTTTGGGACTCAAATATTTTTCATGGGTCATAATGACTCTTCTTTAACTATTATAATCCATTATCGGCCTATTATTACCTATGATAATTTTATATTTTATTTACACCCCCTTTGACAAGGAAATCATTTTTTTCACACTGATGTTTTTTCTATGATAATTATATAGATTCATGAAATTTATTCTTATGAGAGTAGTTTATATTTATATTAATAGAATTTTTTTCTATATCCATTTATTTACATCCCATCTATTTTCTCCCTTTGCTAGATGAAATTATATATTTTTATCTCCATGTATCGTTATATTAAACTTTATTTATAATAAAATTATGGTTCTTTAACCATTAAAATATGTGGGCTTTCAATAAAGGTGTTTTAAAACAATTTTAAATCATTTTTATTTCAATGATATTATATTCATTCAATATAATTCACATTTTAATATATTAGTTTTTTATCTTAATGTAAGAATTACTGTAATTCACAATGACGAAATATTTTAGGATGTTTTCCTTTCATCTTGAATTTTTTTTTGAATGTGACTTGAAAATCACATATTATGAATTTTGTTGGGGGAAAAATATTTTGATATTTATCATCTATTATTCAATGGATTTTTCATCAAAGGAGTTATTATTCATGGTTCAAACAATATTTTATTTTTAATTTATTTTTTTAGTTAATGAATTTATTTATATCAAACTATTTAATTAATGATTATAGTTTTTTTCACATTTGGATGTTTTATGAAAACCATTTCATTTCAATGGGTTATTTATGAAAAGTAAATGTTATCTATTTGGATATTTATAAAACCCTTTATTTTTACATGGGTTCCATATGATATTATAATGATAGATTATAAGTGGATAGATATATATATAGATGATGAGGGGTGGGTCATATATTCCTCACCTATGTGTTTGTTTGTGTTTATATCACATGTGGTCAGAAGGGTACATGGGAGGATTTATCCAAATCCATAAGGGTACCTTTTATAATTTATCCCAAACCAAATGGGAACATAAGAGAATTTATCCCAATACAAAATGACATATGGGATGTTATATCCCAAGCCCAAGGTGTATATAGAAAAATATATCCGATTCTTAATGTGTATATGAGATGATTTATCCCAAGACAAATGGAATGATGGGAGGTTTTAACCAGAGTGAACTGGTACACTGATGGATTATCCAAAGCCCATGATGGTGTATATGTGGTTATTACAAGATTAGCATGTGATGTTTTTCTTTACAGGTATCTGTAAAATATGGATTATCTGTTTATTTTTTCCACATTGTTTTTTCATAATATATTTCCTATGAATATGACCATTAACTAATTTCAATTTTTCATGATGGCACTAATTTTTTTCTAAGAATTTTTTTGTTCATTTGAGAATAAACGTACTTATGTCCTTCCCTATAGAAAACTCTTATTGTACAGTGATATCTTTTTAATAAATTTATCCACTTTAACATTTTTTTCATAAGATCATGGTCTAACACTTGATGGAATGATGACATGTTTTACCTTACGTATTGTTAGAAATCTCCCCTTTATATGTTTTTTATTCCCTTGGTAATAAAGGCAATTACCTCATTGAATGACAAGAAGGTATTTGAGATGGGTTTTGTTAAGGTGTAACTGTTTTAGGTTAAGATTGTAATGTAACTAATCAGTAAGATAATAAAACAATAGGTCATCATGTTGAGAATTTTTTTAGATGTATTATTTAAATCATTAAGTTTTTTTATTATTTTTTTTCATTTTTATCTGTGACCACTTCAGTTGTAATTTAGTACATTTTAGTTACTATTTGAGATTAATTTTGTTATTTTTCAGTTAGTTTAGATAAACAATGTTAAAACCCTATAGATTAGTCTACGAATAGGAAGATATCCTAAAATATTAATAAGGTTTTGATTATATGTCCTTCCCTAGAATTATAACCCTTTCTATATTATATATGTGTATATAGACTATATGACATATATTCCTAGGGGCAATTGAATTGAAAAAGCATTGTTGGGGGTTAACTCAATCATAACCACATGCACAATAAAGATGTTTAATATCACACATTTTTTGAAACTAATGGGGTGATAATTTTTGGTTTATTATATATACATTTTGAATCATTATCAAAGAGGTATTTCCTATTCACATTAAAGGATTAGGATAACAAGTATTAGGGAATTGAACTTAATGAAGACTATGATGAAGGGGGTGTTTTAGGTTGAAAAAAGTGTGACATATTTGAAATTTAAGTATCATAGGTTGAAATGAAGTTGTATTTTGAGAATGAATATTAGGATTAAGTTTTAATATTCATATGGTCATTCTACCTTAATTGTCACCACATGGGTAAAAATTAATCATTGATGAAAATCAATCTCATATGATATTTAACCAAAAACCCTATCCACCACAAGGGTTATGCCTTTATGATCATTTAATTATCCCCACCATAATAGTATTCGTATCATTGCATCAATAAACCAAAACATATTTTCTCATCCATCGATGTCACATCCTTCGTAGAGTGTATTGAATAAACATAGATACACCACTCATACTTGATTTTAAACATGAAACCTAAAACATAAGGATTATTTTTAACTAAACCTATTGATCTAGATACATAAATGTTCCTACAACTCATTTTACTCAAGGATTATGGTTCTCCACAAAATATAATATTCACCAAAAATTATCAATTAAAATATATGATGCTAACCACAATATGAATCAACCTCTAAAACCCCAAATCAATAATTTTTAATCATCCATAAAAAATGACATCAATTACTCAATCATAATATCAACCATATATCCCATGAACTGAGAAAACAAAAACCTCTTGGAACAACCATTTGATACCCTTCAAATGAATAATATGACACCCAAGTCTCTCTTATTCAACCAATAAAAACCATCAAACATAGTTTAACTATGAAATAGATTATTTTTTTAAAATAAAATTAAAACATTTACACTCCCAAAACCCACGCATGTTCCTTAAAACAAAGATGGAATCTAAGGATTTCAATAAAAAATGAAATCACAAAAATATATAGAAAACTTGGTCCTTATTCTCAAAAATTAATCTTGGTTCAAAATAATCTTTGAAATCCAATTTCAATAACACTCTATTACATAGATATTTCGTTTTATAATTTAATAATTACAAAAAAAGTAGTCAAAAATATATTTAGAATATTTCAATAATAATAAATCAATAGTATATTAGGATTATATAAAAATATTCTTTTAAAATCATTTAATTAATATATATAAAAATTTATTCATGAATATTGCTTTCGAACATTCAAATTGATGGGATAAATTTTGGATAATTCAATATAAATCTATAAACAATATTAATCAATATAATAGATTATTATTATATAAATTCAATTATATTGATCATAAAAAAATATTTCATATTCTAAAATGTAATTACATAACATTGTTAGTAATGATGAATGATGATTTTGAAATAAAGTCCATTATAATTATCATGAGGAGGCATAAAATTTGGAATCATACATTTTATTATTTATTTCTAAATATTTAATGAATATTATCTATCTAATGGTGTATTTAATATTTATTTTTTCCTAAAACACTCACCTCTATTCCAATTCATTTAATTAATATATAAATACTAATTAGAAAATATTTATATATTTAATTTATATATTATTCTAATTAAATTATATAAGATCTTAGAAATTATTCCCCATATTAGAAAGGATACTAATTAGTAGTTGAGGCCATAAATTGTAATTGAGATATTATGCCCTCAAATATAAAGATAAAGGGTCATTCCCAAATCTATTAAAAATTATACATGACCGTTCATCCCAAATTATATCCAAAAAACATTCTTACATAAAAGGGATCGAAGAGGGGCCCCATAGACTAGAATAATGGGTGGTTAAATTATTTTTATGATGCATAAAAAAATGTAGAAAAAAATCGTTAACATGTAAATAGTAATCATATAAATTAAATGTTGACATAGTATCAAGTATATGTGTAGAGTAATCAATAAAAATAAACTGAGCTCCTGCCGAACACCAAAAACCTAACCTTTCAAATTCCCAACCTCTATATACTACTAGTCCTATATCACATGTATAGATATAATATGTACCTATTCCTAAGAGATAACATGAATTCTAAATAAAGTACTTCGAAACCCATGTCCTGTGAATAGGTAAGATGTTACTCCAACTACCCAGTAGGAATAACCAATTCCTCAAAAATACCATGTGTCTTTAGGATTAAAATGATTTGAATTAAATACATATATAGAAAAAATTAATTCTTATATAATTAATCTATATATAAATATAACACTTAATACACACCAAAACATATAAGAGAGGGTGTCATATGCTAACTAGGACACCATGAAACTTGACCACACATACTTCATCCAACTTCAGAATGAAGGGATTCATATTGTACCACATGCCTCGACTGATATCTAAAGATGTTGGGATGAGTTCCCTACAATAATCATACCACTATATGAATACTCTATATAGGTGTCACATCATGTACCATAGTCCATTCCCCTCAGGGAAGTATTTACTAAATAGATCCCAACCGATTCCATCAGGGGGAAAACTACACTGAATAGATAATTACCTATTATTTCCTATGGAAGGGTGAAGAAAATAGATATTATCTCATTCCATCATGGTGAAGGGAATACTGTATATATTCAAAAACTATTTCATTGTTCTGGAATGGAACACTAAATACACCAAAGCCCCTCTTTTTACAAGAGTCATTATAACGAATAGATCCCAACAGTCCTCCTCTCATGGAGTGGGTGCACTATAAGTACCCAACCCTCAACTTATTATATTATTGGAAACACTAATTAGATTCCAAAATTCCTCCCATCACAAATTGGGTGAACCATATGGCCATGTACAAACCATTTTCCATACTGTAATCCCTATATCTGCATCTGTTATCATTATATAACATCCACAAAACTAATACATTGAAGAAAAATAAATGGGGAACCCATCCCATCCTACATGACAAATAGATCATCGTCTGGGTGCTAGTCTTTTGACACCTAGCCCCACCCAACTCACCTCCCATATATCCCATTGGGATATATTCCATTATCTATTAAAAACAAACATTCATAAAATGTTAATCCTATCAACATACTTATCCTTCCCATATGGGAATATTCTCGTTTCCTTCATACCCTTATCTACCCACCGTGGGTATAAGAACATCTTCCCATTCCAATAAGAGACATTGATGCCAAAGGAATCCTTCATAATCCAACACACATAATATTCATCATCATGATAGAAGGCAACATAATATAAATTAAATATTTAAATAAAATTCTAATCAACCATGATTTGGTAAATATGGAATCACCCATATGAGGTTTAAGAGACCAAAACTAATATCAACGAATCCATTTCATGTTTCCATTAAATACAAAATCAATATCATTTTTTAAAATAATTAGAAAATTAATTTCAAGTTGTCTTTCCTATGAAGATTCATTAGAAGAAATACTATACAATAACCCATTAGAAAACCACTTTATTTTTCTTCAAATATCATTCAAAATTCACTCTTAAAATCAACATTTCACTTTTAAAAGATTAATTTAAATCAAACCCTTTTTAGTATCATGTTTTCAAAATAAAATCTCTTGAATTTTTTATAATAAACTCACACCACCTAAAAGACCATAAATATATCCACTACTACAAGTTCAACCAAGACACAACCGTCAAACCATTTTGAAATCCATTTATTTCTAGTTAAATATTAGGATAATGAGACCCCTTATGAATCACTATAGAGAAACTGGAAAAGGGATTATATATATTAAAAATAAATATAATTATTAAATAGTAATGCAAAATCACTAAATAGCCATGTTAATTAGTAATTTGAAGGGAATATACCTGATTGAGTGATAAATATTTCAATATGATTCTCACATTCTCCTCCCCCTTGTCTATATTCTCCCATCTAATTAATAAATAGAAATAAAAAATAATAAATCAAACTTTTAAATCCATAATACATAATTTGCCTAATAGATATAAACTCATTGAGAATTCTCACAGAACTAAAACTATGAGTAAGACGGTGTGGTCGAATCAAGATATGAATCATAACCTAAAAGTAACAACATCCCCAATTTCTATACACGAATCAATGTTCAATTTAACCTGAATTCATCAGAACCCCAAACAAATCATTGGGAAACATACATAAACTCCAATAATGATTTACGTCTTGAAAAACTTCTCTCAAGAACTCTTAAATATAGTGTACATGATATCCCCATAAAGAGGGATGATTTCACCCAACTGTAATGAAATATTCTCAACGACACATTACACATAGATACAAAAATTAGAGGGATGAAATGGGAAAGAACAATAGAAGAAATATAGTGCCATTACCTTGAATCCACATGAAAAACATCTCCCAAATTATCTACATTGAGATACAGATAAGGGATAAATTGTAAGTGGTCATACCTTACCCTCAGTTGACTAGAAGTAGAGGAAACTAGTGATGGAAATAGATATTTTCATTAAACTGCCATATGATAGAACGTAGTTCAATGAGATATTCAACCTATCTATGGTTCTATAATGTAGAATACAAACCATACGAGCTTCCCATATAATATACATCTATAATTAAGAATACCACATCACCCTAATTACCATTAATTAGTAGATAACCTCACACAAACATATAAATAACTACCATAAAAAACACTCAAAATGTTGTAACAATGGTAAAAAATAAACAAGATTGACATAGATTATATGGTTATAAATTTCTTCTAAAATTAATGGGGAAAACATCCAAAAATTCATTAATCATGAAATACATGTATTTCACTAACATAACAAGTAGTTGTTTATATCAATAATATTACATTTACATGTTACTAATGTAACAACCTATGATTTAATGAAATATATTTTTCTACTAAATTTAATTTCTTCTATATCTTATATTATACACAACACAATGTTTAATGAACCACAATATTATATTTAGATTATTATTTAAAAAAAATTATAACATAGAAGATTAAATTTTCAGTATGAATAAGAAGAATTTTTTTTTAAATTAATTATAATTTTTTAGATAAATAAAATGTATTTATAAAAAAATTAGTTACTTTTTAGTTAAATCATTATATGCTTAAGAAATAATATTTTCTCAAAATATGTTTTATATTAAATATTGTGAAAAAATAATAAATTGAAATATTAAAGATTTAATAAAATTTAATTAAAAAAAGTAAAATCATTATTCTAATATATATAAAAAATTATATTGTTTTGAATTTTATTGAGTTTTTTTAAAAGATAAATGTTTTAGTGAATAATGAAAGAAACTATTTTTTTTAAAAAAATTTCATTTAAAAAATTTAGAAAGTTACAGTTCATTTTTTTAAAAAAAATTAACATTAGTTTAATTATTTTATAATGAAACTAATTATGTTAATTAAAAACAAATTCATTTTTAGTTTTTATATTAATACATTTTATAATAAATAAAATTTTCTCTTCAGAAAGATCTGTTTTTATCTGGTCAAGGGGTTTAATTTTATATTAAATTTTTTTATTTATCTAATTGGAATCTGGAAAAACAAATACCATATTTGAAATTAAAATAATTAATATTATATAATAAGTTCAACTATTTGTTTTTAGAATGAATTTACATAATTGTAAATCATATTTACCATATTTATGGTTGAAATAGTTTTATCATCTGGTTATACTTAAAAGGTAAGGGAAAAATGAACTAAAACAATTCTAAATCCAATTTTATTGACATATTTCAACATTATATCATATATTTTATTTATAATGTAACATTTTGAAGCCATGTGTCTTGCTTAATATAAGGGTACACCATTTTATTTTCAAAAAATCAAGTGTGTCTTCTCCCCTGGTCTTAAAAGGGCACCCCCATCCTCTAATATTCACACTTAAAAATCCATTTGATTCATCAAATAATAAAAAAAATA
The DNA here is from genome assembly GCA_963277665.1 of Viscum album. Classification (NCBI taxonomy): domain Eukaryota; kingdom Viridiplantae; phylum Streptophyta; class Magnoliopsida; order Santalales; family Viscaceae; genus Viscum; species Viscum album. The sequence continues at coordinate 598,635,193 of OY728127.1, forward strand.
AAATATTTCTGTCCCTACCCATATCCAAAAGTACTTATTTTTATTATTAAACCCACCAAAGAATGATTTTTTCTAACATATAGTGGTTTTTGGAAGAAGAGGTAACATTCATAACCAAGTATTTTTTTATTTCATCTACCACCTCAACAAAATTCTCATCTACTATGATGATATAATAATATAATTATATACCATATAATGAGTTTTTTATTTTCATAATAGAATAACCTACATTAATCTCCTCTTCCATTAAATGGAAAATAAAAAACCCAATTATGTGTAAAAGGAACTACCACCATGTAAACTGACAAGATTTTTTTTCCATCACAGCCTCTCATTGGTGGAATAATGGTGGATTTAAATAATAATAATATATATATTATTAATGTAAAAATTTTAATTTCATATTTATAATATCATATATAACTTCTTAATTTCAATTCAATTGGAATATGATAATGTCGCTCATGTATACGAAGGACTACCACCTCATGAAGTGATGCGATTAGTTTTTCACTAACAATTTTAATGTATTGTAATAAAGGTAATTTTACTGAACCCATATGATATATATGAAATCATAATGACTCTATAAATCTTATTTATTATTTATATTCTTTTTATTTTTTTCCTTTGAGAAAATTAAAACAATGTTCACGTGTATGTACAGCCTACCGTCTCCATGAACGGTGTAATTCATTATCCATATATAACACTAATGGATTATTATAAAAAATATATAATGAATATATATATATGATAATTATATATTTTTTAACATTATTAAGATTTTTTTCATCAATTTATAGTAATAAAAATATCAGACCAAAACATACATATCAAACGAAGCAATTATTACCTAAAAAGATATTTTAATATCGAATTATTAATAAACAGTTTATAAATGGATATTTGTAATTTATATATGATATGATAGAAATTATTATATTTATATTATATATTTAAATTAAACTATATTTATTATACATGTTATTTTAACATGTATGAAAGAAGTATAGACATAAGGTAATGAGTTTTCATCTGAATTTTATTTTTGTGGGACACATGCCATATTCACCACTTGTTTAAATAGCATAGTGTATATACTGGACAATAATTTATTAATTATTTTCATTATGCAATTATTGAATCTACATATCCATATGACATTATTTTTTCATGGATATTATTTTTCAAAAATATCTAATGGGGTGAAATTATTATGATAAAATCTAATTGTTTATCATGATTGATTATTATGATGTTTCCAATTATGAATTCTAATGACATATCTATCAAGAAAGACATTAATATTATTATAATCTAGTTAATTAATGAAAATAAATGTTTTCATTTATTTTTACTCACTTTATGTATTCAATAATCCAAAATAATATTTTAATGGAAAATAGATTTTAGTTCTATCTTTAGATGAAAATATGTTTTCTTCTACTTCAATGTTTTCTAAAACATTTTAAATAATGATTTGAATATTAACATAATATTTTTTACATAAATTTTTTAGCGATGATATAATTTTAAATAAATTGGTTAAATAAATATTCATATCATTTTGTTAATGTTGTACATTTAACTTTTACATAAAATGTGGGAATTTAATCATTATTTTAATGTGTATGTCATGAATGGTAATTTTTTATAACCGTAACACTCAATTTTATGAAGATTAAATTATATTTTTCCAAATATATTTTAAAATTAAAGGATTTTCAAAATGTTTTATGATCTTTTAGTTTTGAAAATGGGATTTTCAAAGACAAAAACATATTTTCCTCACAAAATGTAACATGTTATCATTAAAAATCATGTTCCCTCTACGATAACATCCATTGTTGTAAATTATTATTTACTAAGGTAATAATACAAAAAACCCATCGTTATTATTTATCTATATGTATTTTTATTATGATGGAAACACGTTTTTGAAACATGTTCATTTTCCATTGGTTATAAAATAATTAATTGATGAAATGATTATGAAACCTATTTCTCTTCCACGGGTTATACCATGATAAAATTTTAATTAAACACATTTATTTTCAATGTTTTGGATATTACGAATGTTTTAGGATCTTATAGAACATGTATTTCTGATTTTCATTTGTGTAATGTGGGAACTATATATCCCTCAATCACATTGGGTAGACATTGGTATATAATGAGATAAACATGAATGGAGTGGGGAGTTAACCTAGTTCAATATGTGGAATTTTTTACTATAATCTTGTTGGGAGTGATCCTTGATTACTGTGATAGATTGGGGATTGATCCCATTCCACTACAATCGACATTTCAATGAGCCATGACTATTTAAGATATTATTTTCTAAGCTTATGTGTATTCCACAAATTTATGACTTATTTCGATGTTATTCTCTCATAGCCCATTTTTATTGAATCAATTATTATTCATGTGTTATGAAATGACAATAATTTTTCCATGAATCATTTTTATGATCTATGATTTGTAAGGATTGTTATTCAAATGTTATTACCCAGTTATCATACCCATATTCACAGGTTATATTATCATCTCCGTTATTTACCCTTGATGAGAATTTGATGTTATCCTTTATTATTTTTATTTTCCCTAGGTTATGAAGAATGATATTATGTATGATATTCCCAATAAGGTCTCTAGTTAGGAAACAAAATGTGGGAGATGATGTCGTTCACCTATGAACCAGCAATATCGGTATCCAATATTCGAAAGGAACTAGTACGATACGATTCTACAGTTGATTTGTATGTCCTGTATAAAATATTCACATACTAGGATGTAATATATATGTTTGAGACGTGTGTATTGTGTCAACTAAAACCCATTTTAAGTGCTACCACAATAATTTTATTTAAATTTTCATCTTTTTGAGCTGAACACACCACTGTATGATGTCTTTTCCAAATCCATCATTTGAGTTGGTAAAAGTCTAATTTTCTATATCTTCCACCACCTCTATCACAATGTTTAATATACCTCTACTAGGATTCACCATGAAATCATTGTATTTTTTAAAATTTTGATTATAATGAATCTTCATATAGAGTTCAACTACATTCAATAGATGAAATATCAATCTTACTGATATGTCTTTAATACCTTAATCTTATTGATGTAACAAAACAAGAAATTCACTTCATTTTCTAATAATATTAAACATGAAGACTATTTAAAGAGGATCACTAAGAGACTCCAATTATATAGAAAACACTAGGAAATAATCCTTCATATTTACTTATGTAACCATTTTACTCCATAACCATCTATTCACCCATGTTAAACCCTGTCACAGTGTTATCCCAGTATTTTCTACACCAACACATTCATAATCATGTAAACCATGATTTTTTCTATTCTATCACCTACAACTCTAACACATTATCTTAAAACATATTCTAGGTGAAATGTAATTTCATATCAATATTCTTCATTCATATATGAAATACCAGATTTCAAGATATTAAAATTAAAATAGGACTATCACAAAAAAACACTCCTACATCCATTGATTTGTCATGATCCTCTAGTAGTTTTATAAATGATACTACGTCCTTTATTTCTTAGGTTTCTTATTTGTTTTATTCTTCTATTTTGGATAAATTATGAAAAAAACAATCGAGATGTCTCTATAACTATCATTCTTCCTAATTTAAGCACAATAAATTTTATGTTTTTCAATGTACCCGAATCCTTATGAAAATCCTCATCCATGAGTCCCTAGGAAGAAAAAGTTTCCCCATTATATAAGTATATATCTTCATATCCCTTAATATATTAGATGAATCACTATATTAATTCTTATTATTCTTTTCTAGGTTGGACAAAATTCTGCACGATATAAAAAATTTCCAATTGCCATGGTTCTATAACATTTTTTTTTAAAAAAGTGTCATGTGGGGTCTAATTAAAGGTTTATTGTAAAATTGTGGATATAGGTCACGTTATTAAAGTATATAGTTATGTTTTTCTGAAATAATGGATATATGGTGACGTGGGATAGTATTAGGAAATACCATTTTTGTAGGAAACTCTAAAGAACACATATTGCCAATTGTTTTTTTGAAAACTAAGGGAATATGTGTTTTCAGAATAACAAATGGAAAGGGTTTGAACAAATGATGTCAATAAATCAAGATATATACATGGTTTGAAAAACATAAATAGTAATTCAGACTATATAAACTATTCATTGTATATTTGGAAATATATATAAACTCGGTTCAAAAAAATATAGAATCATGTTTACCTAAAATAGCAATTACAATTAAACATGGTAATTTTATATCTACGACCATGATTTTCTAAAACTGTGTCCCTAGGCCTATGACAAATCATATTCCTCCACATTTCTTAAATTCTTAGCATAAGCACACCCGATTAAATATAACTTTTTTATTTTTTAGAAAATGAATTATTATAATTATATATATATATATAATCAAAAAATGTGTAAGGTAGATGAAATGCGATCAATGTAATATCAAAGTGGTTGTGTGGTTGAATCTAAGAACCATAAATTATTTTTTTAATTCCTATTTCCATGGTTTATTAAAATAAATAAATTTTTATATTTTTGTAGTCAATGGATATGGAAAATTTGGATAGTGGTGATAAAAGATATATTTCCACATTTTAATAGACCTTAGAAATAGCCATTATTGAAATATAATATGGTCACAGTCCACATTGACCATGTAAATAATAAATCAATGTCAATTTATTGAAAGCATGGTTGTAGGTTAGACCCTATTGAAATTAAAATAAGGTTCATGGTTTATATAAATTGTGTCCTTAACATAAGGCCCCGATTTTAGAGCATATTTCTATTGATTTATATTATTGAAATAGTTTATTTATTATAGTTGTTCCACATTCTATTACCAACAAAACTATAATGTATTTTTACATTAAAATCATCACGTACATAAATTTCTAATTTTTTTATCAAATACAGTACTTTCTCCTTGTGTTTGGCTTCACCTTATGAGGCCAGTTCACATTAATTGGATTAACAAAAGTGTCTAGTATATGAATTCAAATCAGTATTACATTAGGCCATTTGAAAATAATCTATGACCTTTTTTATTTATTATTTCTGGGATAACACCAATGTACCTAATTTTCAATCCCTATCTATTATCATCCCCAGGATTTTCATAGAATGTACATGATCATTTATTTCAAATATTCTAGAGAACATAAACATATTATTTTGAATCCATTGAATAAAAAATCCTTCTAGAATCATATTATCCACATAACTGTGGAGTACTATGTTTTTCTCATTATTCTATGATATTCAGAAATACTAATGACTAGTGTTTCATCATGTTAAACCTTCCTAAGTCATGGAGTTGTCAAATTTTTGGTTCCACTATCATGGTGACCATTTAAATACAAATATTATTTGGTTAAACATATAAACCTAGACCTTATTCTGATGGTCTTTAAAGAAATTAACTTCATTATGTAGATCGCATACCTTATGTCACAATGATGAATGATATTCTTGAAAACCAATTCCAACATGTGTAAATTAATAAAAGAGATAATTACCTACACTGTATGGGAGGATACATATCAAGAAAATGGTGAAAATATTTATTACAAATGGATTCAATAATTTTAAGAGTATATTTTCACCACCAACCACGAATGTTCCATTAAATTATTCCATATAACAAAAAACCATTATTTTCTCCAATTTTCACTTCTCTTATAGTATTTTTGGCAAATAAAATGTTCTGTTAAACACTACAAAATGCATTCATTACATCATCACAAGATATAACAATTTCAAGTCACTGAGAATAGTTTCATATTTGAGGTTTTATGTTCCATTGAATTTTTTTAAATTAAGATATTCATACTAGTTCCATATCTCTAGACTCGTCAACTAACACTAGAAGAAATTCTCAACATAGCTTGATATTGTTCTATTTCCAGTGATGTTATTTTTAGTGACACATCATTCAGTGAACTGTATGAATATTTCACATCTAATAATTCATTCTCTAAATCATCAAATGTTTTTTAGAATTATATAATATATTCAACTTTTTAAAAATTCGGTAAATATTTACTGACATTGAGTGTCTCCAGAACATGAAAACATCCCATATTTTAATATAGATAAAATTGATATTTAGTGGTTGGTTTCTTCCAAATATCCTCTAATTCAAACAAGATGACGTCCTCCCATCGAATATTCTAATTAAGGGGAATTTTTTTTATATCTCATGACTTGGTAATTTCCATCATCCCATACTCTAAAACATAAATATTTATTCCCTAGCCTATATGAAAAAATTCTTTGGACTATCCCTCCGACTTGTCACTTATCATCAAAATAAATTGTGTGTAATATAATTTTTTGAATACATAGAGATTAAAAAATTATTAGGAATTTATAGACAATAAATAATTCAATATACACTTCCCCATAAAAGCTGATAGGCATCTGTTAACTTTGTATACATCACTCTTGATTGATTACACCCACGTGACATTGGGAATTATAGAGTACACATAGAAGAATCGAGAATTCTAAATCAATGAAAAAATCATTATTTATGTCACAATAGGATGTTGTGGTGTCATTGGTTCATTCATTTCCACCTAAAACCCATTATTCATATATACATTCTGAAATTTTATACAGTTATATTATCCACCAATTGCAAATTTAAGGAATTTAAACTTCCAACTATAGAGTTATAATGGGATCTAGTGAATAAATTCTGGTGTGATTTTTCCCTTTCTGATTACAGCAAACTTATATTTCAATAATGGATTTACACTAATAAAATCAACTAAAAACATCTTATTTATGATTATGGAAATACACCCACAAATTTTTTATTTTATCATCAATTAATGTGAAAATTAAATATATCCTTCATGAGATTATACTAGGGATGATCCCTATACCTAGGAGGGAACTAATTACAGTTTCTGGGTTCCAGGCTTCTAGGAATTCTTAAATAATGAATTCCACTTTTATTTTCCATGTAGAATGATCTCACAAAATTCTATGTTTGTATAATTAATCATCATAACACATTTACACAGTAGAAAATTTAAATTCGACTCACTATATTTACTCAGTTTACATTGTGAAAATTATATATTGTTCGAGTTTGTAGTCTTGGGAAATGAAATATTATTGATTTTTCTATCAATGTTTTTTTTTCATCATTCACCTCTTATTCCCCTACCAAGGATCTATGTGTAATAATCCAGAATCCATTATTGAATTTAGTTCCATGACAATAATCATAAATATTTCCTATAACAATGAGATTCTTATATACACATAGAATTTATGTCACTTCCTTAAAACACATAAAAAACATATTCTAAATCAATATGTTTACTAAGGAAATTAATATTAATTCCAAATCATTATCATCTAGTAAATGAAAACTTTTAAATAATCCTTATACATGGTTAAACACATATCTATGTTCATCAATTGAATGAAACGATGCACTGAAGTCAACCTCATATGACTCAACCAGAACATGGAAAATGAGAAGAAGATTGTAGCCTCCCTGAAATAAGCTCATATAATTTGAATGTATTGTATTTTTATTACTAGTAACCTCCTTATTATTCTATAAATTCCTCAAGATCTTAATTCGCATCCCACAAGGGTAGTATGTAAGTTCTTGACAAGTTAACAGTCCTCATCTTCTTTCCCCTTAATTATTTTAAATTCATTGTTGATTTATTATATTACATGAAAATATACATCTTCCAACATTAAAAACATTATGATAAGGTAAATAAACCTCATTCATTTTTATTTCTTCATCATGGATTAAATTTTGGACATATTCAAACACCAGATCTATCTTTATGGAATAATTACTTACAAAAAAACAACACCATCAAATTATTCTGATAAAGATGACCCCAAATGGATTTCTCATACATCATCCCTGATAGAAACTTTAATCCCTTTAATATTAATCATTATCATGTGTATTTCATTAAAAATATCTATTTTGGTTCTTCCATCTAATAATATTAAATTAAAAAGGAATAATATTAATATCACATGGTTTATTTATATTGGTTTCTCATACTTATCCACCATAAATACCATCAGTTTTGTGATAGTTTTTTCTCATAGATATTGAAAGAAGCATTTCATGGTTGTGACATCTTAATCAATCCATGTTATTTTATGTATATGTTTTTTCATTTAATCATCACTTTTTATTGAGTCATGACTCCACCTAATAGAATTTCATGATCATTTTTTATGAAATAATCTTCTAAGTATGTATTTAAGAATCTAAAGTTTTTTTCATCGCTCTTTTAAATTCAATAATTATCTATATTTAATGTCATATATTATTATGATAGTAAACCCAACTGAAATCAAAATAATTTTAAAGAATGTGTGAGTGTTACCTGAGATTCTTTGTGTGAATGAACAAGCTTTGATACCACTTTTTGGGACGATATGTCAATTGTGAAACCACATAATCAAAAAAATTTATTTCATTAGGTTTTTACTCTAACTAAAAATCCAACACTGTAGAAATGTATCAAATCGACCCTAGATGCCTAGAGCCAGTGCATTATTTTAATAAATTGGTATGATTACAAGGAATCAGGTCCCGAATGACCAATCTGTTTAGCAGTATTTAAAAATAGATTAAATACATGAACATAACATTACAAATTCAGTCATAAAACAAAACATAAATAATCTATAGAGAATTACATTATTCCCCTAGATTATCCCATCATATCAAACATAATTCACTTCTTGGAATCCTACCAAAACAAAAAATAAGAAAGGATGAGCTAAGATGCTTAGTAAGGGTAAATAATTTAGTGGAAGCTATAAACATTTAAGAAAATATGTGTAATAAGAAAACATTCTTTTAAACATAAACATGAACATAATATAGATAAAATAAATCCAAAATTACCATATAAACATGCATATGAATATTCTAGTATTCGAATAATCACATGTAATAATTAATTTCAAAATGAGGGAATACCTAACATTGGACATCATTACCACATAGTCAAGGCCTCGTGACAAGAATAAAAAATTTATGTCAATGCCTTTCTCCATGACACTAATTTGTCTCACAAGAACTATCGATGCATCGGGGAGCTATAGTGGGCTCCACCCGTCACTTAGTAAGCCCACTGGTTTCCTAATATGAAAATGTTGAAACATAAGATAAACATTCATTTTAAAACTAGCATATAAAATGTCAATTCATTAAACATAAACCATGAATGGTATAAAATATAACATCCATAGTCAAACATATCATAACTCATTCAATACAATATGGAAGATTGTATTATAATAAATCAACCTTAATACAGAATAATATCTAGGAATGGATGTTAACATAATTGAAAAAGATTAGTAAAACAATTTGAGAGCAATATACCTTTGTTTGAAATCATTAAAACGTCACCCAATTTTAAAGGAAGTAATTTAATGATTTTTTTGATTCAAAGTGTCCCATAACACTTTGAAACTTTTTATAGGCATTAAAATTTTAAAAAAATCTTTTCAATATAAAAAAATCCTTAAAACCATTTTGAAAACATTGAAATTAATGAGAATGATTTAGAAGATTAAATATTTAAAACATTTAAAAAGATGTTTTAGTTAAAGAGTACCTTAAAATAATATTTTTTAAATGTATTTTATGAAACATGGACATGGATAATAAATATTTCCCATAAAATAATTACAAATAAACAATCTCATATAATAATGGGATTGATGAATTAGCCCTTACCTTTCAATTTCCTTTGGTCAAGGGTACATTTAACCTCCTTTATAATAACCATATTATGTTATTAAATTATACTAGAACTGTATTCATTTTTATTATTTCATAAATTATTCATTTATGAATTTATACTACCCATTTAATAATAATATCTATGTTGAATTAACTTTTCGTGTAATAATATATTTCTTTATCGTACGTGTTTTAACTTGTTATTCTTGATCATATAACTGAGATCATTATTTAAATACTTACAGAATATAGAAAATGATTTATATATCATATATATTTAAAAAATAACAATGTACAGTATATAGATAAATTAAATAAAAAACCCTTTATGGAGATGGGAGGTCGTACGTACACATAAACGATGTTTCTGTTTTCATCTCGTATTGAACGGTAATAAGTGAATAAGATATATGTAAGTAAATAAATACATAGATACATACATATACATATATATCTTCATTATCATTATTTTATAGTTTATTACATACTTATTAATAATATGTATTTTATAATCCTTATTGAATGGTGAACATGGAAATGAATCTCATCGCGTCGTGGAGACGGTAAGTCGTACGTACACACGAGAGAAGATATCATTACATAATGATTAAAATGTGAGTAATGGGAAGTTATATTAATTTTACAGATAAATCAGTACGTTATTTTCTTTATTTATATACATATTACTCATTGTTATATCCATCCAAATAACATAATGTTGAATAACAAATTGCAACACGGTGTAGAGACGGTATGTCGTACGTATGCATGCATTGAGAAATTATCATTCATTGGATGGATATAATAATGAGTATGGTTGTAAAATATTTATAATAACATCACATTGTGTATAATTTACTGGAGTTATTATCAAATAAAGATAAAGTGGAAGAATAAAAGAACATTCATAGAGGTGATAAAATAATTACCTATTCTTTGGGTGTTTCCTTTTGATTTGAAAAAAATGGCTTCATTGGTTAGCTTTCTGCCCAAGGGAAAGCCTATAGGTTGATGTCAGAGAAGTTAAAAGAATATTTAGGCAGGTTTTGGCCAATCCAAATGGATTTGGAGGTGTGAGTTTGAGAGAGGGGCAATACCCTTTTATAAGAGAGGTGAGGGTCACTTTAGGAAAAGTTGGAAATATTATGTTATTATAAAATAATTTTCGCTTTCTAATGGCACTAAATTGATTTATTTAGAATCTATGGTAGTTATGGTTCGAAATACTCTCAAAAAATATGTTTTAGACAAGGTTATCTCTCCATATCGACATTATCTTTTAGATTTAACTCTTAGTAAAATAGTTTGACGTTTAACCCATCTTCAATAATTATTATAATAAATGGTTAATAAAAATCATATAAAATTCAAAGGGAACCCCATCTGGTTAATTATTGACATATATACTCTTATCAATATCCTTTTTTTGAACTTATATTTTTAAGAATTTTATATAAATTAATAATATTGTATTTCTTTTAAAAACTCTTTTATGTCAATTTTGACACTATTTGGTATTTTGTTTTTGTTAAAGTCATAAAAACCTTATCACAACAAAAAATATTTATTTAATCAACCCTAAAATTTCATATTAATCTTTAAAATTCTTTTACGTCATAAAAATCATCAATTTTAATATATTTTTATATTTATAATATCAATTATTTTAATCATTCTTTGATAAAGCAATTACAACATCATCATTGTGTCATAAATAAATTTAATTATTTAATCATTAAAAATTATAAATAAAATAAAATTATTTAGTAAATTATTTTATATTTCTAATGATTATTTATAGTTGAATTTATCTTATGTATACCCTTATATAAAAAATAGTTTACTTATTAAACATTCAATTTGACACTTTTAACTAATTTTTAAATAAAATTATAATAAATGTCCTAATCTAATCCAGGTTGACCAAAAGGATAATATTTTATTCCTAATGTTGTTTTTGGTCGAAATAAACATATCCAATAGAATTAAGACATGTTTTAGGGTAATTATAATATCTTTTTTACCATAAATTCCCCTATTTACTTTTAACCATAGTAATTAAAGGTCTAATGTTACTATTCAAAAAAAATATTTTTATCTTTTTGAACCACATTTTTCTTACTGAGGTAAACTATGCCACAAGGAATTTTTAAATACAATTCAAAAAATGGATAAAATTATATTTTCTGCAAATTAAAAAATGTGACTAGAAGGTGGGTGGGTAAAAGACGTTAAAAAGTTCCATAATATTTTATACATTAATTTTTTTTTTAAAATGACTTCAATGAATTAAATTTAAGTTACATAGGTATTATATATCTATTTTTTCACAAAATAAAAAAAAATAAAAAAAAATTATTTAAATAAAAATTCTATTTTAAACAATAACGTAGTGGTTTTCACTATTCATAAAAAATTGAATGTTTTCAATAAAATACCTAATGTTAAACTTAAGATAATTTTGATATTATGAATAAAAAAATAAATTATATTTCACTAAATTCAAAAAATATAATTTCCATTAATTAATTTAAAATTAATTTCCATCGTCAAAACGAAAAAGAGAGTTTTTAAAAAGTAAAAACTATCAAAAGATTGACATGTGTTTATGTCAAATTTAAATGTGAAATTACTTTTAATGACATAAATTATATTAAATTATAAAATTATATTATAATTATAATTCCAAACCATTAAAATTTATAATTTAACACTATAAAGTATTTTGATAAACAAAGTTGTTTTCAATTTAAGTTTAGTTTTTTATCACAATTAATCAGAATATTAATGTTTTTAGAAAATTACCCAAAATTTATCCATACTATATTTTAATGTCCATCATCAAAATAAGAATCTAATTTCATTAAATTTAATATATAATAGTGTCAAATATTGGTTTTGATAAGGTTTCTCCATTAAAAGGTGATAAAATTTCATTTTTTAAAAAATACTTCTTTTATCTGGAAAAAAATGAATTTGTTGTTATATTATGTATAATAAACACAAAATATGGATTCTAAAATTATATGGAGTATATAAAAATCAAACTTTAGTTAATAGTATTCATAACCACTTTTTAAACGGCTAGTTTGGTAAGTCGTGATGCGATCGAACTTGGTGTTTCATGTAGCACAAGTCATTGAATTACATTGATGAGATAACATATTAAGATATATTAGGGTGTTACATTCTACCATCCTATAAATTGTGTCCACTCAATATGATATTGATTTTCAAAAATAAATGATTAAAAATAGAAAAATACCATTGGGGAAAATGCAATCGGAAATTGGGTTAATAAAATTTATTTTGAATAAGAGGAAAAGAAAAATGAAAAAGTCACCACCAAATTATGATATCCATTAAAAGAACATTGGTGGAAATTAGTGACACATAATATGTGTGAAAATGTAAATATTTATAGAGAGTGATTGAATTCATCAATCACAAAAATTGTAAAATTGAGGGCCTCCAAGCCAACGGTCTATGATGATTTAAAATACCATCGGTTCAACAAATAATAAGGTTTTAAGATAAAACATTTTTGGTTTTAATATCCCTTACATAAAGATTAATAATTAATTTATTAATTGAATAAGAATAAAAAAAATACTTGAGACGTAGAGTTTTATCCTTGAACTAATTCCTAAAATAAACACATCGTTTACTTCCAAAGATAGTAGAATTCAAAAATATTCTATTTATCCTAATCGTATAGGTTTCCAAAAATAATGAATTTATAATGATTTTTTTTTTAATATTTAGAAAAACTAAATCATACAAACAAGGACATCATGTAGGCATGTGGGTGGTGATTCACCTTTGTCATCCTTCTGTTGTGGGTTCATGTCTCGCATCCTTATCTGACGTGACGAGTTGTCATTCGACCTTCGATTTTTCCTTTTTATAAAAAATCAAAAAATAATCTTATGAAATTTTTTAACTTTAATCCATAGTATCAAACTTCCAACTTAATTCATTATAACCATTAGAATTATCCAGAATACATGTGTCCAGACTCATATTCCCAAAAGTGATAAGGATGTTCAACATAACATATTGAATATTTCTTTTTTCCACATAATAACATGTGAGTACCTTCATCATTTATTATCTTAAAACATGGTAACACCCTAAATTAAAATAAAACCTTATTGATTACATTCAGGCTCCCATATTCTTTATAGAATATAGGATATAATCCCTATATCAATAAATATTGTAAAATCCAACAATGATGGAATAAAAAAATAAATAATTAGTTTCTAGGTTGTCAGTAATATCGAATATATTTTTTCCAAATCAATCATATCTTATTCTGAAATCATTATCTCAGTTTCAAAAACATATTAAAGATTTTATTTCTCCCAAACATATATTTTCCAAAATGGTTAACTTGAAACTATTTCACTTTAATAGCTACCACACAATCTCAAATCCTTAATGAAAATGTAATACAGTACTATCCTTATTTATTTCCATAATTCATATAACTTGTAAATCGTTGATACGACACTCAAATGAAATAATTTTTTAATAACAACATATGAACACTAGTTATTCCTCTTCATCTGTGGTAGTATCTTAACATGATTATTATCCAATATAATCATTTGGTATATACTCAGATTATTTGGATATTGATTAACGTAGTGTCCCAACTCTTTGAAGATGAAGAATTGTACATTTTAAAACTTTTTTCTTACCATTGTAATCACATACTTGGTGTCCATTTTTTCAAATCTTATAACAACCTCCCATTACCTAAAGTAATTTACCATTGTGATTCTTTCCACAGTTATATAATATGGGAAAATTATTCTTTACCCTCTTCCCTTTATTTATTTTTTTCTCAATCATCATTTTCATCTCTTTCTTCACTTCAAATCCATAGGACTCAGAGGATTTTTTATTTTTTCTTATTAACACAACATATTATTTCTTCATATGATGAGAATATGTGGGTGACTATTTCACTTCAAAATTTTTGTCTTAATTCAATGAAATATATGATCTTTCTTACTCATTGGATCATGCGTATTACTATAGTTCTCATTCCTTATACTAGTTCCATTTTTAAACAATGGAATACACTAAGTTAGTTTATGAATCACAATGCATAATTCCAAAATTTTAAAATACCTAACATAAATTGAAAAGATTATGCATATAATATATAATAATAAGAAATGTTTTCTTTGAGAATGTATTTACTCCTAAACCCTTCATAATGGAATGTAAAGAAAATGTGAATTATCATAAGTATATCCCTCGGGATTGTCAAAACCAATAGTGTAGTAAGGATCGTTGTCGTGTATAAGGATACCCAGGGTAAAACAAGAAATTCCTTGTCAGAGTTTTCACTCCTAGGTACATATGTGCTAGGGATACCTCTACCTAATCATATCTAGACCAGGATGTATTGGTTGGAAATTACACAAAATAACTAAATTACCAAAATTCTAGAAAGTTCATCTTTACTATTCCTCAAAGTCTATATTAGGGTAATTTTCTCTAATCAGGTTTTTTCAGAAACTAGTTTCCACGGTTTATACTAAACTTCCTCAGATACCAACTATAACACCTCAACCCCAGAAGCCTAGAGCAAGAACATTATTTTAATACATGGGCATGATTATATGGAATCATGTCTCTAAAGACATATCAGTTAACAGTCTTGGAAAATAGATTACATACATGAATGTAACATTACACATTCAAACATAAAACACAACATAAATAATCTTTTTAGAATGCCATTATTACCCTATCTTAACCCTGCATATCAAAAAAAATACACTTGAGGTAATCATGGGAATATAAAACATAAGAAACGGGTGAGTACAGATGCTCAGTAAGGGTAAATAATGTAGCAAAAGCTATAAACATTTCAGGCAAGATGTGTAATAAAAAAACAGTGTTTTAAACATAAACATGAACATATTATTGATAAAATAAATCAATCATTACCATATAAATATTCACATGGATATTATACTAGTTTAATAATCACATGTAATAATTAATTTCATAATGAGGGAATACCTAATGCTGGAATCATTACAAAATAGTCAAGGCCTCATGCCAAGACTAATTTTTTTTTTCAAGGACTTTTTCCTAGAAACCAATTTCTCTCATGAGACCAACCGATGCATCAAGGATCTATAGAAGCCTCCACCCATTACTTACTAATTCCACTGTATTCCTCATATGGAAATATTGAAACAAAACATTAACATTTGTTTAAAAACTATCTTATGAAATGACAATACATTAAACAAAAAACATGAATTGTGTAAAAATAGAACATCCATAGTCAAAAATTTCATAACACATTCAATATAATATGGAGGAATTTATTATAATAAATCAACCTCAATCAAGAATAATATCCAGTACATGATGTTGACATAGTTGAAAATGATTAGTAAAACACTTTGAGAGCAATATAACACATTGTGAAATCATTTAAAAGTCACCCATTAATAAAGAAAGGAATTTAAATATATTTTTGAATCAATGTACTCCATACCAAATTGAATCTTTTGAAAGGAATTAACATTTTAAAACAATCAGGTCTATATAAATAAATCCTAAAAATCATTTTGAAAATATATACATTAATGAGAAAGATTTAGATGAATAAATATTTAAAACATTTAAAATGATGTTTTAGATAATGAGTTAATTAAAATAATAATTTTGAAATGTTTTTTTTGAGACATGGACATGGGTTACTAATATTTCCCAGAAAATACTTACACATAAACCATCTCAGATAATAATGAGATTGAAGAATTAACCCTTACCAAGCACATTCATTTGGTTGAGGGTACGTTTAACATCATGTACGGTGACAATATTATGTTATTAAATCATACCATAAAAATATACATATTTATTATATCATTAATTATCCATTTATGACTTTATACTACCCATTTGATAAATATATCCATGATAAATTAATATTTCATGTAATAATCACTTTCTTTATCGTAAGTGTTTTAACTTGTTATCCTTGATCGTACCATTTAGATCATGATTTAAAGACATACAGAATATAAAAACTGATTTATATATCATATATATTAAATTATAAATATGTATAAAAGATAGATATATAAAATTTAAAACACCATTTATTGAGATGGTAGGTCGTTCGTACACATAAAGTTGTTTCTGTTTTCATATCGTATTGAACGAAAATATGTGAATAAGATATATGTAAGTACATACATACATACATACATACATACATACATACATACATACATACACACACACACATATATATATCCATTATCATTGTTATGTCATATATTTCATTCCAATTAATAATATAAATTTTATAATCATCGTTGATTGGTGAATGTGGAAATAAATCTCATCACGTCATGGAGACAGTAAGCCATATGTACACACGAGTGATAATATCATTTCTTTAATGATTAAAAGGTGTGTAATTGGATGTTAAATTAATTATATAGAGGAATTATCTTGTTTATTATTTATTTATATACATATTACTCATCATTATATCCATCCAAATAACATAGTGTGGAATAAAAAATTACACCACAGCGTGGAGACGGTAAGTCGTATGTACGCACGCTTGGTGACATTAGCTTTCATAAGATGGATAAAATAATGTGTATGGTTGTAAAATATTTATAATAACATCAATGTATATAGATGGTATTGGAGTTCTTATCTAAGAAAGGGAAAGTTAAATAAGAAAGGAATTTTGAAAGAGGTGACAAAATAATTACATCTTCTTTGGGTGTTTTCTTTTGATTTGACCAAAAGGGATCCTTAGGATGGCTTTTTTCCCAAAGGAAGGCCTCTAGGTTGAAGTGAGGGAAGTTGGGAGGAGATTTGGGTAGGGTTTGTCCAAGAAAAATGTATTTGGAGGGGTCATTTTGAGAGAAGGAGAAGTACTATTTTATAAGAGAGGTGAGGTTCACATTAGGAAAAGTTTGAAATATTATTTTATTATAAAATCATTTCCAGTTTCTAATGTACCCAAATAGATTTATTTCAAAGATAAGGTCGGTATGGGTCGAAATGCAATTAAAAAATCGGTTTTAGACAAGTTTAGGTCACCATTTTATCCTTATCTTTTATATTTAACTCTTTGTTAGATACTTTAACTTTTGACATGTCTTCTTGTATTATTATAATAAATTGTTAATAAACATACTATCAAAACAAATGATAACCCCTAGTGGTTAATTATTGATATATCTAACCTTATCTATGTCTTTTGGTAGATCCTTAACATTTTAATAATATTATATCAATTAATAAAATTGTATTTGTTTTAAAAACTCATTTATATCAATATTGACACAGTTGGGTATTTTGTTTTTGTTAAAGTCATAACAACTTTATAATTTCAAAAAAAAAATTATTTAATCAACCCTAAAATTTCATATTAACCTAGAATTTTTTTTGATGGCATGAAAAGTTTCAAATTACATTTATTTGTTTACTTATAATATAAATTATTTTAATCTTTCATTGATAAAGTAATTACAACATAATCTTTTTGTCGTAAATAAATATAATTATCTCATATCTAAAAATTATAAATAAAATATCATTATGTAAGAAATCATTTTATATTTCTAATGAATATTTATAGTTGAATATATTTTATGTATAACACTATATTAAAAATGGTTTGGTTATATAAAATTGAATTTAACACTTTTAACTATTCTTTAAATATAATAATAATAAATGTCCTAATCTAATCCATGTGGAAAAAAAAAGACCATTTTTTTATTATATGGTGGTTTTTGGTTGAAATACACTTATCCAATAAAAATATGATATTTTTTAGGGTAATTATAATATAATTTTTACCTTTAATTACCCTATTTAAATTTAAGCGTGGTAAATAAATGTCTAAAGTTACTATTGACCAAAAATTATTTTTATCATATTGAACAAATTTTTTCATAATGATGAAATCCATGACTCTCGGATTCTTGAAATTCTATTCACAGATGTAGTAAAATTATGTGTTAGACCAATTCGAAAGTGTTCCTAGAAGTTGGGTAAAAGACGTTAAAATTTTAATAAAAATTTATACATATAATTTTATTATAAAATGACACAAATGAATTACATTGAACATATATAGGTATTTTATATATATTTTGACTTAAAATAAATTTAAATAAAATAAATAGTTATTTAAATAAAAAATCTGTTTTAAACAATAACGCATTGTTTTTCACTATTCATAAAAAATTGAACGTTTTCAGAAAAATAGAAAATGTTAATCCTAAGATAATTTTGATATTATGAATACAAAGAAAATTATATTTTACCAAATTAAATACATATATGTTGCATTAATTAATTTAAAATTAATTACAGTCATCAATACGAAAAAAAGGTTTTCAAAAAAATTATCAAAAGACTGACATGTGTTTTATATCAAATTTAAATGTAAAATTAAATATAATGACCTAAATTGTATTAAATGATAAA
Source organism: Viscum album (assembly GCA_963277665.1). Lineage (NCBI taxonomy): Eukaryota > Viridiplantae > Streptophyta > Magnoliopsida > Santalales > Viscaceae > Viscum > Viscum album. The sequence continues at coordinate 598,654,512 of OY728127.1, forward strand.
AATATAATCTAATTATATTTCCAAACAATTAAAATTAAAAAATTAACACTATAAATTATTTCGATTAAAAAGGTTTTTTTCAATTAAAATGTTTTATTTTTCACTATTCATCAAAATATGAAAGTTATCAGAAAAGAAACATAAATTTATCAAAAATAAAATCTCAGGACCCACTTATAAAGAAGAATTTAATTTATTTAAGTTTAATAAATAAATGTGTCAAATATTGGTTTTGAAAAGGGTTCTCCATTAAAAGGCGGTAAAATTGTATTTTTTGAAAAAAAACATATTTTATCTAAAAAATGAATTTGTTCTGATATTATGTATAAGAAATACTTTATATGGATTCTAAAATTATATGGGGTGTATAATATTCAAAATTATGTTAATAATATTCATAACGTCTCATTGAACTGTTAGTTTGGTAAGTCATGGTATGCTCGAACTTGGTGTTGTGTGTAGCACAATTTATTGAACTACATTGAAGAGAGAACATATTATGAAATATTTGGGTGTAACATTCACTCCTCATTCAATAAATTGATTCCTAACAATTTGAAATTGTTTTTTGAAAATAAAATGTTAAAAATCAAAAAATAGATTTATGTAAAACAAACATTGAAAATTGGGTTAATAAAATTTAGTCTTAATAAGAGAAAAATGGAAATGAAAAACTCACCTGAGAATAATGATCTCGATTATGAGAAAATTGGAGGAAATTAAACACACATAATTGGATGAAAACGTAAATATTTTTAGAGAGTGATTGAGGCCATCAATCACAAATAATTGTAAAATTGAGCGCCCTGAAGCCATCAATCTATGATGATTTAAAATATCATCAGTTCAACAAAACAAAAGGTTTTAGGATAACACATTTTTTGTTTTTCGAACTCTTCCCTAAACATTAAGTATTAATTTATTCACAGAATAAGAGGAATAAATATACTTGACACGTAGAGTTTCATCCTATAACTAATTCCTACCCCAAACTTATCTTTCAATCCAAAAGATAATAGAATTCAAAAATATTCAATATATCATAATCATATATAGTTCAAAAAATAATGAACTTATAATTCATTTGTCGTAATAATTGAAAAAACTACATCACACAAACCAGGACATCATGTGTTCTATTGGTAGGTGATTCACCCTTTTTTCCCTTCAATTTCAATTTCAAGTCTCGCAACCTAGTCGGATGCGACGGGTTGTCACGTGACCTTTGGGTTGTCCTTTTTATAAAAAGAATCCAAAAATAATCTGATGAAATGTTTTAACATTAAACCATAGTATCCAATGTCAATCATGATCCATTATAACCGTTAGAATTATCCAAAATACATATGTACAAACTCATAGTACAAAAATTTATAAGGATGGTCAACCTAACATAATGAATATCTTATTTTTTACAAATAAAAACAATTAAGTACCTTTATCATGTATTATCTTAAAACATGGTCTCATTTTGAATTACCATAAAACCTTTTTGATAAAATTCATGCTCCCTTGTTCTTTATAGAAAATTGGATAAACTCTTTATATTGAAAAATGTTGTAAACTCCTATAATGATTGAATAAAAAAAATTAATTAGTTTCTAGGTAGTCAAGAATATCGATTATAATTTACCCAAATCAATCATATATTATTCCAAAATCATTATCCCAATTTAGAAAAATATTCAGGGTGTTATTTCTCCCCACCATATATTTTCCAAGTTTTTAACTTGAAACTCTATCACTTTACTTGGTACCATACAATCTCAAATCCTTAATGAAATAGTACCACTGTTCAATCCTTTTTATTTCCAAAATTCATATAACCAGTACATCATTGATACAACACTCAAATGAAATAATTATTTAATAAGAACATAAGAACCATAGTCATTATCTTCATCTGTGGTAGTATAATAACTTGATTATTATCCAATAGTATCATTTGGGGCATACTCTGATGATTTGGACATTGATTCACGTAGAGTCCCAACTCATTTCAGATGAATCATTGTACATTTGAAACCTTTTCATACCCTTCTAATCTCGTACATGGTGTCATTTTTCTACAAAAATATTACAAACTCTCATTCCCTTCAATCATTTACCAAGGTGATTCTTTCCAATGTTATCAGAAATTGGAAAATCCTTTTTCCCCATCTTCCCTTTATCAATATTTAAATGTACCATCCTTTTCTTCTCTTTCTTCCATTAAAATCCATAGAACTCAGAGAATTATTTAATTATATAATTAAAACATGATATAATTTCTTCATATGATGATAATTTTTGGGAGACTAATTCATTTATAAATTATGTCTTAATACCATGAATGATATGATCTTTCTTACTCTTTGGATCATGCGTATTTCTAGAGTTCTCATTCCTTCTAATGGGAACCGTTTCAAAACATTGGCATACACTAGGTTATCTTATGAATCGAAATTCATAATTACAATCTTATAAAATACCTAACATAAATTTAAAAGTTTATTCATATAATCTATAATCATAAAAAATGTTTTCTTTGAGAAAGTATTTATTCTTAAATCCTTTATAATGGCTTGTAAAGAAAATGTGAATTATTATAAGAATATCTCACAATAGTGTCATAACCAAGAGTACAGAAAGGCCCATTTTTGTGTACCTAGATACGTCAGGTCAAGCCCAAAACATCATATCAGAGTTTTCACGCCTAGGTACATCTGTTCGAGAGCCTCCATTATATGACCGTATCCAGACAGGTATGTATTTCTTGGAAAATACATAAAATATTCAAACAACCAAAATTCTAGAAGTTTTTCTTTACTAATCCTCAACATATATCTAAGTGTAATGTTATATAATAAGTGTTTTTCTAAATCTAGTTTCCATGATTTGTTCTAAACTTCTTCTGATACCAACTATAATGCCCCGACCGTAGAATCCCTAAGCAGATGCATTATTTTAATACATTGGAATGATTATAATTAATCATCTCCCAAAGGACCGATCATTTTAGCAGTCTTGGAAAATATATTACAGAGATTAATGTAACATTACACATTAAAACATAAAACCAAACTTAAATAATCTATTGATAAAACCATTATTACCCAATCTTAACCCAAAATATCAAACACAATACACTTCTTGGACTCCTTGGAAAACAAAAATATAAGAAATGGGTTACCTCAGATGCTCAGTAAGGGTAAATAATTTAGAGGAAGCTATAATCATTTAAGGTAAGATGCTAAATCAAAACAATATAATGATAAACAAAAACATGAACATAATATGTAGAAAATAAATCAAACATTACTATATAAACATACACATTGATATTTTAATAGTCAAATAATCACATGTAATAATTAATTTCATAATACGGGACTGCCTAACGTCGGACATCATTATCACATATTCAAGGCCACATGCTAAGACTAAAAATAACGTTTTTGTCATGGCCATGTTCCAAGACACGAAATTGTCTCATGAGACCTACCTATTCATCGAGGAGCTATATCAAGCTCCAACGGTTACTTACTAAGTCCATTGCATTTCTCATATGAAAATGTTGAAACATAATATAAACATTCATATTAAAATTAGCATATGAACTATAAATACATTAACCATAAATCACGAATGGTATAAAAAAGAACATCCACAGTCAAACATATCATTACACATTCAATAAAATAAGGGAGATTTGATTATAAAATATCAACCTCAATCCGGAATAATATTTAGTAAACGATGTTGACATAGTTGAAAACGACCAGTAAAACTCTTTGAGAGGATTATAAATTTTTGTGGAATCATTTAAAATTCACTCATTTATAAAGTATGTTATTTAAAAATATTTTTGAATCAATGTGTCCCATACCACTATGAAACTTTTTAAGGAATTAGGATTTTAAAACAATCATGTCCATATAAATAAATCCTCAAAACCATTTTGAATATATGGATATTAATGAAAAAGACTTAGAAGAATAAATATTTTAATCATTTAAAATGATGTTTTTGTTAAAAGGATCCTAAAAAAATAATTTTAAAATTTATTTTATGAAAAATGGACATTAATAATATATATGTCCAAGAAAATACTTACACAAAAACAATCTCAGGTAACAATGAGATTGAGGAATTAACCCTTACCTTGCACATTCCATTAGTCATGGGTATGTTGAACCTCTTGTATAATGACCATAGTATGTTATTAAATTATACCTGAACCATATTCATATTTATTAAATCATACATTATTCATTTTTGACTTTATAATAATCATTTAATAAGGATTCCCATGTTAAATCAATATTTCGAGTAATATTCACTTTCTTTATCATATGTGTTTTAACTTCTTATTCATGATCGTATAATTTAGGTCATGATTTAAATAATTCTAGAATATAAATAATGATCTTTAAATCATATATATTTAGAATATAAATATGTAAAATAGATAGATATTTTAAATGTAAAACACTATTTATGGAGATGGTAGGCTCTATGTATGCATAAACGTTTTTCCTATTTTCTTATCATATTGAACGGAAGTAATTGAATATGAAATATGTAAATAAATATATCTAAATATATATATAGTATCATTTTCATTTCATATATTACATACTTATTATTAATATTTATTTTATAATCATTGTTTAACGGTGAATGTGGAAATAATTTTCATCGCATTGTGGAGATGGCAAGTCGTACATACACACAAGCGATGATATCATTTCTATAATGATTAAAAAGTGAGGAATCGTATTGTATATTAATAATATAGAGAAATTATAATTTTTTTTCATTATTTATATTCATATTACTCATCATTATATCAATCCAAATAACATTGAGTTGAATAATAAATTACACCACGACATGGAGTCAGTTAGTCGTACGTATGCATTCATGGTGACATTATCATTTATAGGATGGATAGAATAATGTGTATGTTTGTACCTTATTTATAATATAATCACAGTATGTATAAGTTACTGGAGTTATTATCAATGATAGAGAATGTGTAAGAAGAAAAGAGCGTTGAAAAATGTGATAAAATAATTACCTCTTCTTTGCGTGTTTGCTTTTGACTTGAACAAAATGACTTTTTAGGATGGCTTTCTGCCAAAGAGATGGACTCTAGGTTGAAATGAGGGAAGTTGGGTGGAGATTTGTGCTAGGTTTGGTCGAGAAAAATGGCTTTGGAGCTGTGATTTTGAAATAAGGAGAAGTACCCTTTTATAAGAGAGGTGAGGGTCACTTTAGAAAATGTTTGAAATATTATTTTATTATAAAATACTTTTTGAATTTTAATTTCCCAAAATTGAGTTATTTCAATGCTATGGTGGGGATGGGTCGAAATGAACTAACACAATAGGTTTTAGACAAGTTTAGGTCACCATATTATCCTTATGTTTTATATTTAACTCTTCGTTAAATAGTTTAACATTTAACATGTCTTCTTGTATTATTAAAATAAATGGTTAATAATCATACTATAAAAACCCATTAGAACCCAATGTGGGTTTTTATTGATATATCTAACCATATCTATGTCCTTTGGAAGAGCCATAAATTTTTAATAATATTATATCAATTAATAACATAGTATTTGTCTTAAAAACTCATTTATGTCAATTTTGACACTATTGGGTATTTTGTTTTTGTTAAAGTCATAAAAACCTTTTCAATTCAAAGAAAATTTATTTAATCAACCCCAAAATTTCCTATTAATCTATAATATTCTTGTATGGCCTGAAATGTCTCAAATTACATTTATTTTTATATTTATAATATCAATTATTTTAATCATTCATTGATAAAGTAATTACTACATCATCATTGTTTCATAAATAAATTTAATTATTTAATCTCTAAAAATTATAAATAAAATAAAATTATTTAGAAAATAGTTTTATATGTATATGGAATATTTATAGATGAATTTATGTTATGTATAACCCAATATTAAAAATGGTTTAGTTATTAACCATTAAATTTAACACTTTTAACTCTTCTTTAAATATAATAATAACAAATGTCCTAGTCTAATCCAAGTGGACAAAAAGGACCATATTTTATTTATATTGTTTATTCTAGTAGAAATACATTTATTCAAAATAATTAGGAAATTTTTTAGGTTAATTATAATATCATTTTTACCTTTAATTACCCGGTTTACTATTAAACTTTCAAAATAAATGTCTAAAGTTATTATTAACCAAAATTTATTTTTTTCTTATTGAACCACATTTTTCTTACTTATGAAAACCATGCCTCTATTATTTTTGAAATCCAATTCACAGAAGTAGTAAAATTATTTTTTATGCAAATTTTCCAATGTGCCTACAAGGTGGGTAAAAGATGTTAAAATGTTCAAAACAAATTATACATGTAATTATATTATAAATTGAATCCAATGAATTAAATTGAAATTATATAGGTCATATATATATATATTTAATTCAAATAAATTAAAATAAAAAAATAGTTACTTAAATAAAAAGTTTGTTTTAAACAATATCACAGTGTTTTTTACTATTCATCAATAATTGGAGGTTTTTAGAAAAATACCAAAAGTTCACCCTAAGATAATTTTGATATTTGGAAATCAAAAATGAATTATATTATAAAAAATTCAAAATATATATTTTTCATAAATTAATTAAAAATAAATTCCTACTGTCAGTAACAAAAAAAGTGTTTTTAAGAAGTAAATATTATCAAAATATTGACATGTGTTTACATAAAATTTAAATGTGAAATTACTTATAATGACCTACATTTTATTAAATGACAAAAATATAATATAACTATATTTCCAAAAAATTAAAATTCATAATTTATCAATGTAAACTATTTTGATTAAAAAAGTTATTTTCAATTTAAATATTGTATTTTTTCACTATTCATCAAAATATGAAAGTTATCGCACCAAAAATTTATGCAAAATAAATTTTTATGACCTGCTTTTAATGAAGAATTTAATTTCATTAAACTAAATAAATAAAAGTTTCAAATATTGGTTTTGAAAAGGGCTCCCCATTAAAAGGTGGTAAAAATGCATTTTTTTTAAAAAAAATCTTTTATCGTAAAAAATGAATCTATTATTATATTATGTCTATGAAATAGATAATATTGATTCTAAAATTATATGGAGTGTATTAAATTCAAAATTCAGTTAATACTATTTATAACATTTTTTTGAATTGCTAGTTGGGTAAGTCGTAGTGTACTCGAACTCGGTGTTTCGTGTAACACAAGTTATTTAATTAAAATAAAGAGATAATAAATTATAAAATATTTGGGTGTTAAATTCTCCCCTCCTTAGATAAATTTCTTCCTCATAATTTTAATTGTTTCTTTGAAAATAAATGTTTAAAAATAGAAAAAAAACATTTCTGTAAAACAAACATCAGTAATTGGGTTCATAAAAATTAGTCTTAATATAATGGAAAGTGATATGAAAATGTCACCAGAAAAATATGATCTCGATTAAGAGAAAATTGGAGGCAATTAGAGACACATAATTGGAGGAAAAACATAATTATTTTTAGGGAGTGATTGAGGTCCTCAAATAAAAAACAAGTCTAAAATTGAGGGCCCTAAAGCCTTCAATGTATGATAATTTAAAATATCATTAGTTCATAAAAACATAAGGTATTAAGATAAAAATATTTTGGTTTTAAGATCCCTCTCCAAATGTTTATTAATTATGTTTTTCATTTAATAAGAGGAAAAAATATACTTGACATGTTGAGTTTCATCTTTCAAATAATTCCTACCACCAAATCATCTTTCACTCCAAAAGATAATATAATTCAAAAAAATTCAATTTATCCTAAATATATATGGTTCCAAAAATAATGAACTTATAATTCAATTTTCAGAATATTTTGAAAAACAATATTACACAAACCAGGACATCATGTTGGCCATTGGTAGGTTATGCACCCTGGTCGCCCTTCAATTGCAGTTCATGTCTCACAGCCTAGTCAGATGCGATGGGTTGTCGCTTGACCTTCAGGTTGTCCTTTTTATAAGAAAATCCAAAAATAATTTTAAGAAATGTTTTAACAATAAACTATAGAATCCAATTTCCAACATAATCTATTCTATACTTTAGACATACCCAAAATACTTGTTTCCAAACTCATAGTTCAAATTTTTTTAAGGAACGTAAACATAACATAATGAATATCTACTTTTTCCACATAATAACATGTGAGTAACTTCATCTTGCATTCTCTTAAAATATGGTAACATCTGGAATTACCATAAAACCTTAGTGATTACATTAATGATCCCTTATTCCTTAAATAATACTGGATATACTACTTATACCAAAAATTGTTGAAAACTCGAACAATGATGGAATAAAAAAACTATTTATTAGTTTCAAGGTAGTCATGAATATCGAATATTATTTATCCAAATCAATTATATCTTATTCAGAAGTCATTATCTCAATTTTAGAAACATATTAAGGGTTTTATTTCACCTCGCCATATATTTTCCAAAATGTTTAACTTTAAACTGTGTCACTTTACACAGTACCATACAACCTCAAATCCTTAATGAAATAGTACTTTTGTTCAATCATTATTTATTTCCATAATTAATATAACCATTACATTGTTGATACAACACCCAAATGAAATAAATCTTTAATAAGAACAAAATAAAACTAGTCATTCTTTTCATATTTAGTAGTATCATAACTCGATATTATCCAATAGCTTCATTTTGGGCATACTCTGATGATTTGTAAATTGATTCACATACTGTCCCAACTCCTTGCAGATGAAACATTTTACATTTGAAACCTATTTTTTACCATTAAAATCATTTATGTGGTGTCATTTTTCACCAAATTTAAAACAAACTTCCATTCCCTTCAAGCATTTACCAAGGTGATTCTTTCCAATGTTATCACATATGGGAAAATCCTTCTTTCCCCTATTCCCATTATCCATCATTCATTATACTATCCTTCTCTTCTCTTACTTCCCCTCAAAGACATATGACTCAGAAAATTATTTTCTTATATAATTGACACTTGATACTATATCATAATATGATGAGAATTTGTGGGAGACTATTTACCTTCTAAATTATTGTTTAATACCATGAAATATATGATCCTTCTTACTCTTTGGATCATGCATATTTCTGGAGTTCTCATTCCTTAAACTAGGTGCCATTTCTAAACAATGGCATACACTAGGTTAGTTTATAAATAGCAATGCATAATTCCAATCTTAAAAAATACCTAACATAAATTGAAAAGATTATTCATATAATATATGATCATAAAAATATTTCTTTGAGTATTTATTTACTCTTAAATCCTTCATTATGGCTTATAAAGAAAATATGAATTATCCTAGGCATATCCCAAAGGAGTGTCATAACCAACAGTGCATCAAGGCCCATTGTCATGTAACTAGATACCCCAGATCTAGCCCAAAACTCATTTGAAAAGTTTTCACTCTTAGATACATCTGTTCTAGAGCCTCCTCTACCTAATCGTATCTAGATAGGGATGTATTTTTTAGAAAATAAACAAAATCTCTATAGAACAAAAATTCTAGAAGTTCTTATTTACTAATCCACAACGTCTCTCTTAGGGTTATGTTCCATAATCAGAGTTTTTCTAAATCTATATTCCATGGTTTGTACTAAAATTATTCTAATAGCATCTATAACACCCTGACCCCTGAAGCCTAGATCCGTTGCATTATTTTAATACATTGGCAAGATTACAATGAATCAAGTCATGAAAGTCCGATCATTTTTGTAGTCCTGGAAAATAGATTTCATACATGAATGTTATATTACACATTGAAAAATAAGAAAAAACATAAATAATCCACTGAGAACACCATTATCGCCCAAGAATAACCCTTCATATTAAACAAAATACACTTTTTTGAATCCTAGGAAAACAAAATCATAAGAAATAGGTGAGCTCAGATGCTCAGTTAGGGTAAATAATTTAGAAAAATCTATAATCATTTAAGGTAAGATGCGTAATAAAAACAACAGTATTTTAAACATAAATTTGAAAATAATATGTAGAAAATAAATCAAACATTACCATATAAACATGCACATTGATATTCTACTAGTCAAATAATCATATGTAATCATTATTTCATAATGAGGGAATGCCTAACATCAGACATCAATATCATATAGTCAAGGCCTCGTGCCAAGACTAATGAATGAGAAAATATTTCCAATTAAATTTACATTGAATTTAATTTTTTTAAACCCAAAAAAGTTTTACTCTATGATGAATAGCTTCATTTTTATGATATTGGTGTTGTTTTGAGTTGAACAGTAAAAATGTCCCATTTGGGATTTTTAAATGATTTAAATTATTTCTGTAGTTTTTCCATAACATCTTCTACAATAATCCTAATCACAAAATTTTTTATTTTGATGATTCTACACATCCCAGGAATAATTTAATATATTTGGACCAAAACCTGAATCGACCATATGGAAACTCAAAACAAGATCACAATGTGTCATAAGAAAACTGTTTACAGTTCTGCCGATTTTAGGTGTTGGGTCCATAACACAATCTTGGTGGGCCAAATTATTGTGGAATACGGTGGATGGACATGAAAAGAGTTGGAGAATATCTTGAATTAAGTAAAGGACGCATTAATTGGCCGTTTAAGTGGAAATTAAATCTTCCTAATATGGGGGTTGGCATTTTGAAGAGTCTGACTGGTCTGAATAAATGGTCAGAGTAAAACCATCATAACTATCAGAATACTAGTCCAAATACTCTGGGATTTTGAGGGGAAGCGCCCACGATAATTATAGACATCATTCAAGAAGGATGAAGTGCGTTTTGATGTCATTTAATGGGGATAAAAGACGTCACTATTATGGGGAAAAATTCTGGCTATAAAAGGAGGAGAGCTCCTCCCTCCCACAACATCTCTCATTCCATCCCAATCCTTTAAAGGCAGAAAGAGGGAGAAACTTTTGGCTTTCTCTTTTATTTATTTTATTTTTAATAGTTTTTAATGGCTACTTCTTCCCCATTAATCTCGATTACCTTAACCATGGTGGGGTAAAATTTTTGACAGATTGAGGAAGTGTTGGTTTTCTATTTTTTAATGCTTGAGTTCTTGGACGTAATTGAATGAAATTAATTTCATCTTAAAAGTTGTTTTTTATTTCATATAGAGGATTTTATTATCAAGTGCGATCGTTCTTGAATTTTAATTTGGTTATTTATTTTTTCCATGGAAAAATAATTATTATCTCCATCCACTAATTTCTGGTTTATATACAATGGAATAGACAAGGGATTAGTGCCGAAGTACTCGATGATCGTTATTATGTGTAAAAGGGGTAGTGAATGTTCTTGATTTTTTGGGATAAAAAAGACCTGATTGGGTATTTCCCTTGTCCATTAAGGATATTCAATATAATTGTTTTATACATGGATGGAGATTTTACCAAACCTAGATCTTGGTAAGGTTTTCTCTCACCATCATAATTCCACCAAAGAAGTGAGAGGAAACTATTGTGGAAACTCACTTTAATCAACTAAGAAGAAGAGTTTTGAATTAAATTGAACAAGGATAGCATTAAAATTTGGATTCTGACCCTGACCTAATCACCCTTTTAATATCATAGTTTTCAATCATTTTAATTTAAATTTTAATTCAATCATTTTCTAAAAAAACATACCATTTTTACCCTCATTTAAAAGTGACAAACCATTTTGTGTGAACTCCTTTTCAAATGACATCCAAGGTCAACCACATTACTACATTTTAACTTAAGAAATAATTTTTTTCCATTCCCTATGATAGGTGTGATTCAAACTTGGAGTCATTTCCAGGGAGGCAGTGTGACAAAAAAATAGATTTTCAAAATTGATTGACCCGCAACTCAAAAGAACTATTAATTGAATTTGATCCATAAATTGAAAAAACATTAACCCATCTAAGAAAAAAAATATACCAGAAATAATTAATGAAATAGATCTCTCAGATTCATGTGAAACTCTTAGTGTTCACTCGGAACCAAAAATCATGGCTAGAAATCCCCACCAAACCCTACACGATCTATGTGCACCACAATTTTCCATTCAAAATCACCAACTAATTTCACCCACTGAACCAAATGATTTTGTATTACATGTCAACATGATTCCTATGCTTACAAAGTAACATGGTATTACAGGAGAAGATCCAAATCGACACATGAAAGTATTCAGATACACTTTCTCAAGATTCAGGCCTAGAGGAGCACCTGAAGACCAATTTCAGTGGAGGGCATTCCCCTTCTCACTTGAAGGTGAGGCTAAAGAATAGTTGTACAATCTATATCCAGGGGAGATCAATGATTGGGAGGATCTAAAAAGAGGTTTCAGGAAAAGATTCATTCTCATATGCATAATCACATCCATCAAGAAAGATATTTACATCATAGACAATCAACCGGAGAAACCCTCTACGATTATTGGGATAGTTTCAATAAGCTATGTTCTAGATGCCCACATAAAGAAATGGAGAAACAACAATTCCTTGTGTTCTTCTACCAAGACTTCTGGAAAATGATCTAAATCTTATAGATGCCTCATCTGGGGGATCATTGATTTATATGTCACCTATAGATATCAGAATACTAATTGAGAAGATTTCTCAAAACTCCCGACAATTTAGAATAAGAGGGTCATGAACAAGAGGAAGCCATGAGATGAGAACATCTAATGCAACAGAATTAATTAGAAGCGAGATGGGTGAAATCACCAGGTTAGTGCGATAGATGGCTTTGAAACAAGTGAAGGAATAACAAGAACAAAATCAGTTATGTGGTTTATGCTCTCCTAATTATCATTACACTAACCAGTGTATAGAAGTGCAGAGAACTGAATTTTGTGCTGCTACCTATCAGGAAAGAAAAGTCCATCCAAATCCACTATGACATCCCAAAAACCTACCAGGATATGGATTCCAACCCACCCATGATTGACCCCCCCTTTTCAACACCAATACCAAAACCCCCTCCATTCAATTAGTCCTATAAACCACCCTTTCAACAAAAACAACCCTTTCAGCCTCCACCATTCCAATGAAAGACAGATGAGCAACCATCCACCAGTGAACAATAATTTTGTGAGAACAAAAAGCTATAGTCATATGTAGAGGGGCTTAAAGAAAATGTGAAAGACTTATCCAACTAGTTTAAAAAGGTTTTGGATATTTTCTCTTAGAATCTAGGGAAGCTTCCATCTCAAACAGTTCCAAATCCTAAAGAAAGTTTCAATGCAATTATAAAAAGAAGTGGAAAAGAATTCATACCTCCATGAAACCTTGAACCTGAAACAATACCACCTATTCTGAGGGAGAATAATGATGAAAATTAAAAGAATCTTGTGAAAAACCACTAATAAGGAGAAAATTAAGATAATGATGAGAAGGATAGGCCACCGAATAATTGAAAAGAAACACTGATGCAAACTAAAAAAAGGGAGAAGAAAGACCTACCTGCACCATTTCTAACAAGGATGCTCGAATCAAATAAATTGCATGAGGAAACACTACAAAAATAAATTCTAGACACTTCTCAGAAAGTGGAAATCAATATCCCTCTACTTGAATCTTTCAAAAAAATTCCAAGGTATGGAAAATTTATGAATGATCGTTGCGCCAAAAAGAGAAGACTTCATGGGAATAAAAGAGTCAACTTGGGGAGAAGTGTCTCAACCCTTATCACACTGTTGTTTCCAACCAAATCTCAAGATCCATGGGTGTTTTCCATACCATGCACCATTGGTTCATTAAAATATTCTAATTCTTTGTGTGATATAGGTGCATCAATTAATGTATTTTTTCCCTCTATATACAATTCATTGTAGATTATAGATTTAATTCCCACAAGAGTGGTGGTCCGACTTACAAACAGATCCACAGTTTTCCTAGATGGAGTTCTAGATGATGTCTTGGTGAAAGTCAAAGTTCTCTTATTCCTAGATGACTTCTATGTGAAAAACATGGAAGAAGATATGAACCCTTCACACTCACCCATCATTTTTGGGAGACCATTCTTGAATACAAAAAAAAACCATCATCAATATCCATGAAGGTACACTCACCATGGAATTTGGAGATATCACTATCCACTTCAACATTTTTGAATCCCTGAGGTAACCATCAGATGATCACTCCCTATTTTCACTCTCCTATGAAGTTAATACTGAACTCATTGAAGAATCAGGTATGTGACATGAATTATTAGACATTGGAGATAATTTTTCCATTAATGTACATGGGAATTCCCAAAATACTGGAGATTCTGATTTAATGTGGGAAGAAGAGGTAAAATATGATTTCATTGATTATTTCTAGATTTATGAGGAATATGATATTGTTTCTTGTGTGTAAAAGTATCACCCTTTGGAAGTGGGTAATGTCAGGTTAATTGTATCCCTTGAGAATCCACCTGAACATGAATTAAAACCACTCACCAATGATTTAAAATAAGATTACCTTGTGGAAGAAGAGAAATTACCAGTGATAATTGCCAATAATATGTCTAAAACCCAAGAAAAATCATTGATCATGATTTTGAGAGAGGGTGTATAGGCAATAGGGTGGAGCTTTGGTGATATCCCGTAAATAAACCCAAAAATAGGCTCACATAGAATTTTTCTTGAGGGAGATTCCAAACATGTTAGATAGCCCCAAAGGAGACTGGATCCCATCTCAATGGAGGTTATGAAGAAGGAGATATAGAAGCTCTTAGAATCTGGGATCATCTATCCCATTTCAGATTCATAGTGGTTCAGCCCTATTCATGTCGTTCCTAAAAAACTGGCCTAACCACTACGAGGAATGGATAGAATGAGTTAATCCCTATGAGAAATCAAAACAGCAGTAGAGTATGCATTGATTTTAGGAAATTGAACCAGGTCACTCGGAAAGATCATTTCCCTATCGCCTTCATTCACTAGATGAAAGAGAGATCGGTAGGGAGAACTCATTATTAATTTTTGGATGGATTTCTAGGTTCCTTCCAGGTTCCCATTACTCTCGAGGATTACGAGAAGAAACATTTACATTCCCTTTTGGTACTTTTGCATATAAAAGAATTCCATTTGGATTATTTAATGCTCTAGGTAAATTTTTGAGGTGCATGGTGAGTATATATTTTTATCACATTGAAAATTTCTTGGAGGTTTTCCTTGATTATTTTTCTGTTTTTGGAGATTCATTTGATCATTGTTTGAAAAATCTAGAAAAAGTTTTGATAACCTGCATTGAAAAAAATCGTGTTTTAAATTTTGAGAAGTATCATTTCATAGTTAAAAGAGGAATTGTACTTGGTCATGTCATTTCCCAAAATGGAATTAAAGTGGATAAATCAAAAATTGAAGTGATAAATTTATTTCCTTACTATACTTGTGTGAAACATGTTAGATCATTTTTAGGACATGCTGGATTCTACAGGAGGTTTATCAAATATTTTAGTAAGATTTGTCTCCCTATCTCTAGATTACTTTTAAAATATACTGATTTTAATTTCAATGGTGCTTGTAGGGAATCCTTTGATGATTTGAAGAATATATTGATTTCATCACCCATGATGCAGGGGCCAAATTGGGAAGAACCAGTTGATCTACTCTATGTTTCCTCCAACCATGCAGTTGGAGTAGTCCTTTCTTAGTGAATTGAGGGTAGAACGGAAGTCATTTCATCAACCTTGAGAGCCTTATATGGGGCCCAATTCTATTACACAACCACGAAAAAATATTTCTTAACAGTTGTTTTTTCTTTATAATGATTTAGATCATATATTCTTGAAACTAAATTCATAGTGTTTTCTGATCATGCTTCTTTGAGGTACTTGATGAAGAATTCTAATGCTAAACCAAGGTTAGTGAGATGGGTGATAGTACTGCAGGAGTTCAATATATAAATCAAGGATAAAAAGTGATATGAGAACCAAGTGGCTGATCACATAAGTAGACTACCAAACACCACTGAAATTGAATTTCCAGAAAGTGATCCACTGAATGATAAAATTCCAAGAGAGTAGTTGTAATTGATTGAAGGAGAAGTGCCTTGATATTATAACATGGTCAATTTTCTGGTAACATCCCAGGTCCCATCTCATTTCAATTCTTACCATATTCAAAAACTAAAATCTGAATGTACGTGTTGCATTTGAGATGATCCGTTCATTTGGAAGATTTGTAATGATCAAGTAATAAGAATATGTTTACCTGAACGTGAAGTTAAATCTATCTTTGATCATTGTTAAAATTTAGCTTGGGGTGGCCACTTTGGACCTAAAAGGATATCAAGGAAGGATTTAAAATCTAGAATTTTTGTCCCACCACTTTTAAATATGCTAATGAATTTTTCCAAATGTTTGAAAAATGTCAGTTTTTTTGAAAATATTTCAAAGAGACAAGAGATTCCCCAAAATCCATTGAATGTTTGGGAAAATTTTGATGTTTGGGGGATATATTTTATGGGACCTTTCCCGATGTCATTTGGAAATTTGTAACTCTTTCTTGGAGATGATTATGTTTCCAAATGGGTGGAAGCAAAATCCATGAGGACTGATGATGCTAATGTTTTCTGTGATTTTGTCAGTTCAAACATATTTTGTAGGTTTGGAGTTCCCAGAGAAATCATCAGTGATTAGGGGACTCACTTCTACATTTGGAGAATGGAGATGTTGCTAAAGAATTATGGGGTGCATCCTAAAAAATCAACTCCCTATCATCCACATACTAATGAGAAAGATGATGTTTCCAATAGGGAAATCAAAGGAATTTTAGAAAAGATTGTTAATCCAAATAGGATGGATTGGAGCCAAAGGATGGATGATACATTATGGGATTATAGGACACCCTACACAACCTTGATTGGAATGAGTCCATATAGGCTGGTTTATGGGAAAAGCTGCCACTTGCCTGTGGAATTGGTGCATAAGGCCTATTGGGATGTGAGGAAAATGAATTTGGACTTTGAAAGTGCTGGGAAGGAAAGAAGATTTATGTTTCTAGAGCTGGAGGAAATAAGAAGGGAAGCATTTAAAAATTCCATGATTTACAATGAAAGGACAAGAGTGTCCCATGACAATCTGATCCGACCAAAAGACTTCAATCCTGGAGACAATGGGTTATTATTCAACTCAAGACTCAAGCTAATGCCAGGTAAACTTCATTCCAGATGGGAAGGTCCATTTATAGTTACTCATGTATATCGTTTTGGTGCTGTGTAGATTATGATGGATGGAGAGAAGAATCCATTCACTATGAATTGGCATAGGTTGAGTAAATTCATTGGAACCCTGCCGTCAGATCCATTAGAGGAGATCAAGATCCTCCAACCTGTTTATCAATAAGGTCCATCAAGTTGTACCTCTACTTCACACTTTGTTGATGCTGTGATTCATTTCAAAATTGGATTACATGTTAAATCCAATTTAATTAATTTAGGACACTGCATCATTTAAGTGTGGGGGAGGGATTCTTTGTAGTTAAGTGTTTTCATTTTGTTTTGTTTTTCAAAAAAAATTGAGTGTTTTCATAATTTTGTGTGTTTATTTTTCAATTTTTTGTGTGTTTTCAAATCATTTGAGCTAAAATTATTAACATTTCTATTTTTTAAACCCATGTCAATGAGTGAACCAATCAATTTCATTAAACTGAGCATAAATGAATGCTGAAATTATTTTGTTTCAAGTTCAAATCTTTTAGAAATTCATGAAAATTACACTTATTTTTGAACCGCATACCATATTTCACTGTCTATATAATTGAAATCACATTCTTGTGAGGATTCTAAAACATTTTTTTCAATTTCTATTTATTTACCTCATTTCCTGAGAGAACCAAACCTCACTTGCTTTTACCATAATTTGATTTATTCCTTTCAAAACATGAGGGTTTGGGGTACATGTGTTTTAAATGAATGAGGAATGTTTTTGGTTTTAAACCCCCCATTTCAAAAGAATCCTTTTAATTATGGACTAACTTATACATTAATCATTTTATCCCCTAGAATCCATGAATAGACTATTAGGTTAGAGACATTATAAGCCAATTTTCCCTATCCAACCTGCTCTTGACGTGAAATTCCATGATCTAGTTGAACTTAAGTGTGAGGGAAGCTATCTTGTGTTGTGATACCTCATTTGGTGAATATTTGGGTGGAAATAAATTATTGAATAGATGTGTGTGCTTCTGAAAAATTATTCTTTTGAAATATGTGCCTTTTATGGAACTTTCATAATAACAGAAGATTTTCCTTTCTGGAGCTTTCGATGTAAAAATAAAGTTGTGCCTATCTTGAGTTTTCAAGAAAAATAATGTTTGAAAAAACTGATTTTTTTTGCTAAAATCCTGAGCAGATTGAATGATGATGGAGCCTATTTTTTACAAAGGGGAAGAGTAGGAGACCATTCTTGAGTGAAAATTATAATCTTTCAATTTTTCTTCAAAAAGAGCCAAGCCCTCCTTTTTCGGCCTCACAATTTTTAACTTCTAAATCCTACCAACCGGAAGCCACATAACAACCATGAAAAGTCCTCATTATAAACACATGTCCTTGAATCAAATCGTGTGGAGAATTAGGTATTTATTAGGCCTATGGTGACTCTTTTGTGAGTTTGGATGATAAAATCCTTGTTCAAAATTTACATTTGTGTGATGAGAGAAAATTCATGTGAGGTAGGTTTTTTGTGTGAATGGGATAAGAAATTAAATGGAAATATATTAAATAATGTGAAATGGAGAACATGAAATAATTATTTTTAATGATTCATTATATATTTTCTGTTTCTTAGTATGGATTTGGTAGATCTCATTGATATGGGTTTTGGATTTGATTTGATTTGATTTTTACTTGTCCAGGAGTCCAATTTCTAAGTGTGGGAGAATTGATTGGGAAAATATTTTCAGTTAAATTTGAATTGATTTTAATTCTTTTAAAACCAAAAAATTGTTACTCTAAGTGGAATTGCTTCATTTTTATGATATTGGTGTTATTTTGAGCTGAACAGAAAAAATGGACGACTTCGTATTTTAACTATTTCAAATTATATATGTGGTTTGGCCATAAAATCTTCTATACTAATCCAAATTAGAAAATTATTTCTTTTCCAGCTTCTAAACATCTAGGGATGTATTTAATATTTTTGGACTAAAATCTTAATCGATGGTATGGAAGATGAAAAGAAGCTCACAATGTGTCTTAAGAAAACTATTTACAGTTCTTCTGATTTTTGGAGTGGTGTCCATAAATAATTTTTGGTGGGCCCAATTGTTGTGGAATTCAGTGTATGAATACGAAAGGAGTTTGGGAATATCTTTCATGAAGTAATGGTCACATGAAGTGGCCGTTTAAGTGGCCATTAAAGCTTCCTAATCTGGGGGCTGGCGTTTTGGAGAGTCTGACTAGACAGAATAAGCAGTTAGAGTAAAACGAGTATAACTCTCGGAATATTAGTCCAAATCCACTAAGATTTTGAGGGAAAGCGACCAAGATAATTATGAAAATCATTCAAGAAGGGTGAAACATGTGATGATGTCATTTAATGGGGATAAAGTGCATCAACATTTGAGGGACAAATTCTGGCTATAAAAGGATGAGAGCTCCTCCCTCTCACACCATCTCTCATTCCATCTCATTCCTATTAGGGAACCAAGGAGGGGAAAATTTCGGCTTTCTGTTTTATTTCTTTTTTTTTCATATTTTTTTAATGCCTTTGTCTTTCCCATTCATCTCGATTACCCTTGCCATGGTGTGGTAAAATTTTTGAGTTTTTGGGGAAGTGTTGGTTTTCTATTTTGTAATGCTTCAGTTCTTGGATATAATTGAATGAAATTTATTTCTTCTTCGAAGTTTTTTTTCAATTTCATATAGAGGATTTTATTATCAAGTGCGATCATTATTGAATTTTAATTCTGTTATTTATTTTTTCCTTGGTAAAATAATCACTATCTCCCTCCACTAAATTGTGGTTTATATATGATGGAATAGACCAGGGATTAGTGGTGAAGTACTCGACGATCATTAGTACGTATAAAAGGGGTAGTGAATGTTCTTGATTGTTTGGGATAAACAAGACCAAATCAGGTGTTTCCCATGTCAATTAAGGATATTCAATACAACTATTTTACCCAAGGAAGGAGAGTGGACCAAACCGATATCTTGGTAAGGTTTTCTCTCACCATCATAATTTCACCAAGGAAGTGAGTAGAAATGATTGTGGAAAATCACTTTAATCAACCAAGAAGAAGAGATTTGAATTAAATTGGACAAGGATAGCATTACAATTAAGAAAACGACCCCGACCTAATCACCTTTTTAATATCATATTTTTCAATTATTTGAATTTGAATTTCCATTCAATCATTTTATGAAAAAACACACTATTTTTACCATTGTTTAAATGTGACAAAACATTTTGTGTACACTCCTCTTCGGAAGACATCCTAGGTCAACCACATTACTACATTTTTACTTAGGAAATAATTATTTTTCCACACCCTAAGATAGGCGTGCATCGACTACATATTAAATTTTTATTAAGGCCATGGGACAAGACACTAATTTGTCTCATGAGACCAACTAATGCATCAAGGAGCTATAGCGGGATCCAAGCATCACACACTAAGTCCACTTCATTCCTTATATGAAAATTTTGAAACATAACATAAACATTCATATTAAAACAAGAATATGAAATGTCAATACATTAACCATAAAACACGAATGGTATTAAAATATAACATCCATAGTAAAACATATCATTACTCAATGAATAAAATAAGGGAGATTTTATTATAATAAATCAACCTCAATGAAGATTAATATCTAGTAAATGATGTTGACATGGTTGAAAATTCTTAGTAAAACTCTTTGAGAGCAATATACCTTTTTGTGAAATAATTTAAAAGTCACCCATTTATAAGTTAATTCTTAATAATATTTTTGAATCCATGTTTCCTATAACACTTTGAAACATTTGAAAGGAATTAGAATCTTAAAAAAATCACGTCCATATAAATAAATCCTCAAAACCATTTTTAAAACATAGACATTAATGAGAATGAAATAGAAGAATAAATATTTAAATCATTTAAAATGTTATTTTAGTTAAAGGTGTCTTTCAAAAATCATTTTAAAATTTAATTTATGAAACATGGACATGGATAATAAATATGTCCCAGAAAATACTTACACATAAACAATCTCTGGTAATAATGAGATTGAGGAAGTAACCCTTACCTTGCATTTTCCTTTCGTCGAGGGTACGTTTAACCACCTGTATAATGACCATTGGATTTTATTAAGTTATTCTAGAACCATATTCATATTTATTATATCATACATGATTCTTTTATGACTTTATACTACCCATTTAATCATTATTTCCATGTTAAATTAGCATTTCGGGTAATAATCGCTTTCATTATCATACATGTTTTAAATTTTTATTCTTGATCATATCATTTAGATGATGATTTAAATAATTATATAATATAAAACATGTTTTTAAATTTTATATATTTATAATATAGATATTTAAAATATATATATATATGAAATGGAAAGCACCTTTTATGGATACGGTAGGTCGTACATATGCATAAACGCTGTTTCTATTTTCATATCGTATTGAACAGAAGTAAGTGAATGTGATATATGTAAATATATACTTACATACATACATAAATACATATATACATATATATATATATCTAGTATCATTGTTATGTCATATATTAAATACTTAATAATAATATATATTTTGTAATCATCGTTTAATGGTGAATGTGGAAATAAATCTCATCGCGTCATGGAGACGACAAGTCTTACGTACACACGAGCGATAATATCATTTACATAATGATTTAAAGATGGGTTATTGGATGGTATATTAATTTTATAGAGTAATTAACTTGTTATTTTAATTATTTATATTCATATTACTCATCATAATATCAATCTAAATAACGTAGAGTTGAATAAAAAATTACACCACGGCGTAGAGTCGGTAAGTTGTACGTATGCACACATGGTGACATTATCATTAATAGGATGGATAGAATAATGTGTATGTTTGTACCATATTTATCATATAATCACATAATGTATAAGGTACTATAGTTATTATCAATGAAAGAGAAATTGTAAGAAGAAAAGAACTTTGAAAGAGGTTATAAAATAATTACCTCTTCATTGGGTGTTTCCTTTTGACTTTAATAGAGGGGCTCTTTAGGTTGGATTTCAGCACAAGGGAATGCATATAGGTTTATGTGAGGGAATTTAGTTAGAGAATTGTCTAGTTTTAGGTCGAGACAAATTTATTTGGAAGTGTTATTTTGAGAGAAGGGAAAGTACCCTTTTGTAAGAGAGGTGAGGATCAATTTAGGAAATGTTTGAAATATTATTTTATTATAAACTCATATTAGGTTTCTAATGGCCCCAAATTGATTTATTTAGAATATAATGTGTGTATGGGTATAAATCCTTTCAACCAATAGGTTTTAGACATGTTTTGGTCACCATATTAACCTTATCTTATATATTTAACTCCTAGTTAAATAACTTAACTTTAAACATTCCTTCTTGTATTATTACAATAAATGGTTAATTAAAATACTATGAAAAACCAAGTGAAAACGAAGTAGTTAATTATTGATATATATAACCATACCTATGAATTTTATAAGATCCTTATATTTAAAAAAAATATTATACCAATTAACAATATATTATTTGTTTTATAAACTCATTTACGTCAATTTTGACACTATTTGGCATTTTGTTTTGGATAAATTCATAACAACTTTATCACTTAAAAAATATTATATAATAAACACTAAAATGTCATATTGACAAATAAAATTCTTTTATGGCATACACAGCCTCAATTTACATTTATTTGTATATTTTTAATATTAATTATTTTAATATTTCATTGATAATGTAATTACTACATCATCATTGTGTCATAAATAAATTGATTTATTAATCTATAGAAATTATAAATAAAATATCATTATATAGGAAATATTTATATATTTATAATGAATATTTATGGCGGAATATATCTTATGTATAATGCAATTTTAAAAAAGGTTTTGTTATTAAACTTTGAATTTAACACTTTTAACTCTAATTTAAATAAAATATTAATAAATGTCCTAATCTTACCCAAGATGACCAAAAGGATAATATTTTACTCCTAAGGATTATTTTAGTCCAAATAAATTTAACCAATAGAATTAGGACTTGTGTTGGGGTACTTATTATATAATTTTTACGTTTAATTACTCTATTTTCTTTTAATTGTGGTAAATAAAATTCTAAAGTTTCTATTCACCATAAATTATTTTTATATTATGAAACCACATTTTACTTATTGATTTAAACTGCGTGTCTCATATTTTTTTAAATTAAATTCATATAGGTGGTAAAATTATGTTTTTTTGCAAATTTCAAATGTGCCTAGAAGGTGGGTAAAAGATGGTAAAAAGATCAACAAAATTTTATCAATAAAATTTTATTACAAAATGACTCCAATTAATTACATTGAAATTATAGAGATTTTATATATCTATTTTTACTTAAAATTAATTTAAATAAAATAATTAAATATTTAACTAAAATTTCATTTTTAAACAATAACGTAGTGTTTTTCACTATTCATCAAAAATTGAATGTTTTCAAAAAAAATACCAAAAGTTCACCATAAGATAATATTGTTATTAAAAATTTAAAAATGAAATATATTTTACCAAATTAAAAAAAATATAAGTTGAATTAATTGATTTAAAATTAATTCACATCATCAAAACCAAAAGGCCGTTTTTAAAAAAGTAAAAACCATCAAAAGATTGACATGTGATTATGTAAAATTTAAATGTAAAATTACTTATAATGATATACATTGTATAAATTGATAAAAATATAATCTAATTATACATACAAACAATTAAAATTCTTAACTTTACAATATAAATTATATTGATTAAAAACGTGTTTTTCAATTAAAATTTAATATTTTTCACTATTCATCAAAATATGAAAGTTGTCATAAAAGTACCCAAAATTTTTCCATACAAAATTTTTTGATCCCACTTTTAAAAAAGAATTTAATTTCATAAAATTTAATATATATAAGGTTCAAATATTGGTTTTGAAAAGGGTTTTCCATTAAAAATAGGTAAAATTAATTTTTTTATAAATACTTCTTTTATCTGAAAAAAATGAATCTATTGTTATATTACGTTTATGAAACACTTTATATGGATTCTAAAATTATATGGAGTATATAAAAGTAAATATTCAGTTTATACAATTCATATAAACGTTTTGAATGACATGTTTGGTAAGTCGGTGTGCACTCAAACTCGGTGCTTCGTGTAGAGAAAGTTATTGAATTACTTTGAAGAGACAACATATTATGAAATCTTGGGGTGTTACATATAATCCATACATCTATAATTTCAAACATCATAGAGAAAAAAATTACAATCCTTTACAATCCTTATCAATATATTTATGTCACAAATGTTACACCCTCATCCAAACAACCCACACAGAAGCATTAGAAATTATGAAGCTATAAATTTTTTTTACAACCTAACATTTCACCATATTAATTCCTTTAATAATTATTTTGTTCGATAACTTTCACCCCATGTAACACTATAGTAAATGAAAAACCATGAAAAATTAAGATAAAATATAAGTACTTAATATGACTATTCAGAACTACCCATTGAATTAATAGGTTTGAATAGTAATAACAACAGTATAAAATTTTGTTATAACAAATATAATTTAGAAAATTTTATACTAATGAAATTCAATTAGAGTGTTACTCCCCAATAAAAAAATACTAGAGCTAGTGATTTATTTCATGACATTGGAATGAATAAAAGGAATCAAATCCTATATATTTGATTAGTTTTGCTGTCTTTGAAAGACAAATTACATATATGATACCCATAATACATTGGGAAACAAAAAAAAACGAACAATATACATAATTAAATGAAACAAACTTAATTCTTGAATGATTATTGAAATTTTTATTCTTCATAACATAGGTTATGGAAACATAATCAGAGTGATCAAAAATGACTTATAAGAGTATGTAATGTGGAAAAAATATTGAATCAATGAGAATAAATTAAAAAGTAAAGGTAAATAACTGATAACACATGCCATTCACATAATTAGATAAGGAAAAATCAATACGATAAAATAAGAAACTGAAACACATTATATATAGTTAGTGAAATTAAATGAAATATATTTCTAGATATGTCGATCAAAATTATCAGGGATGGTTAATAAATGAAACTAAATGAGGGAAATGATTTCTTAATGGATTTCATCTCTAAGTAATAAGAAAAACTATATCATAAATAATTTTCACAAGATGGTTTAAAAATATGAATACCAACCCATTTAATTTTGATAACTTCTTTGTATCATGAGAACCTATGAATACATCAAGGGGATATATAATGTCTAGGACCAAACCATCATTGAATGTACAAATAATTCCTCATATAAAATAAAAAATAAATAATATTCCTTATCGAAAATCTTTATTGAATAAAGAATAAATTTTTATAAATATTTCTAAATTAATCAAATAACTATCAAACTGAAAATCGCATGTTAAAATGATATATGGTTTAGCCAATAAAATTATACATTGTATGAAAATATGGATATTAAAGTAAATTTTCATTGAAAATGACTAATTTTGTTTTATTTTTTCGAGTTAATTTAAATATTCAGAAAATTAAGTGAGATTTCAAAGATAATCATTAAGCACGCTCTTGAGGATAATAATCTTTAAACAATCCAAAGTGCCCCATACCACATTAAAAAAATTAAATCACAATCTGAGTGAATAAATGAAACTAAATGAAACTTATAATTTCATGATAATAAGGATATTAATGATATTATATACCAAATGGAATTATACACACCGCGTAAAATACTCAAGATGCATAACTACAAATAAGTCTAAATAAAATGTAAATTGACACGAAATCCCATACCATAACCATCATTTTAGTTGTGTGGTATTGATCCTCAAGTATAGTGGTTTAAAATATGTTATTAACAAATAAAAGAATCTGAATAATGTTTATTAAATCATATATCATCTTCTATTAATATCTTATTACATGTTTGTTAACAACCTTTTATAATTTTAACTCTTTTGGGAGTTAATTACCTAGTTTGTCATCTATGTTTTGACTAGTTATTTTTTGTTATTATTAAATATAAATTTGTTATATAATATCAAGAATGAAAACCATTATTTTAATATCATATATAACCAGTATGTATGTATCTAAAATAAACTATATTATGTGGAGATAATAAATCAAATGAATTGTTCATGGGGATGGTAGGACATATTTACGAATGAATGCTACTTCTATTTATTTATATTATTTTAAAAGAATGAAAAGTAAATGATATGTATATAAATGTATATTATAATTAAACTAATATTTTTATATAACATTTTTCATATATTTTTATAAAAAATATTTTTAATACTTTAAATTGTTTGTGCGAAAAAATCACATTGCATTAAGGGGGCGGTAGTCTACATTTCCACAAGCGATGATATCATATTAACACAAAATGGATTTTATACAGTTATGTTCTATAAAATAATTCCATAATAATATGGAAATTATAATTATAATATATATCATATATATGTATATTTTTTATCATAATAACCATCATGAGAGGTGGTGTAGTAATAATGAACAATCATTGATTTGTGAGGCGGTAGTTTTCCATTCGCATAAACTGCATGATTATCACCAGGATTGTGTAAGAATATAATGAAACAATAATAAAACAAAATAAAATTATATTCAGAATAAATTTATCATTATATAATTATTATTTTAAAATAATTGAAGGTGAGGAGGAGTAAATTATAGAAATGGGATTGTTTGAAAGCATTACTTTAAAATCGGGTACCTCTTTTTTGAGTGTAACAAAATGATTCCTTGGAAGTCATTATGAAAAAAGAGAGGATTAAAGGTCTATGTTTAGGATTTTGGGAAGATATTTGGGAATATTATTTCCTAACATAAGTGGTTTTAGAATTGGGATAATTTGGGAGAAGTGATGTCCTTTTATGGTGGAGTAAGAGTGACACTCTTGTAATATTTTGAAAATGGAATTATTACAATGTTTTTCAATCTTTAAGTGGATACAATAATGGAAAAAATAATGTAAAATGTGGTATAAGGTATAAAAAGTGTTATAAAATATCTCTTTTACATGTTATTAGGTTTTTTGGGGTCATATGGTTCAGGTTTAGTCCATTATTATGATTAATTTAATCTTAATTGTTGTAATTAATTTTAATCACCTTCACTAATATTATTGGTTAAATTTTTTTGTTATTATTAGATATTATAAATTATTAGGATTAAAAATTGGATTCCATTTTTCAAAATTTTTAAATATGATGTGGAATAAATTAATTTAAAATTCATCCCATTAGTGCGAGGATAAAGTGAGTTTTTAAAGTAAAAACATCGATGATATTGATAAGTTTTTACAATCAATTTCAATTTTAAATTGATCATAATGAATTAAATTTAATTAATTTATATTTATTTTATATAATGTGATGTTAAAACTTATTACAAATGAAATTTAATCCTATAAATGAAATATATGAAAAAACAGTTCTGAATTAAAATTCAGTATTTTTAACTATTCACTAAAAAATGAAACATCCTAGAAAATTACAAAAAATTACAACTAACCAAATTTTTATGTTTATATTTTAAAAATAAATTTTAATTTGATATATTAAATCAACTATATTTTCACAATTAATATTTAAAATAGTTTTTCTATCAAAAGTTTGTAAACAAGCCTTAATTAAAATATAGTATTTTATGAATAATAATGTGTTTATTCAAATATTATGATTATAAAATCTAAAGTATTAATATAAAAATATTTGATTGAATATATAATTTATATATCATAGTAATATCACATAATAATTTTACTTAATTTAATTTATTAGGTTAATATTGCATTTTGAGCAAAAAAATATTAATAATTTTCATTAAATTCAATCAGTGTTAATTTTCATTTATAATAAACTTGTAACCAATGAATTCATATAATTGTTATTTAAATCATAGAATTTCGTAAGATAGTTTACCAATTTCTTTAGAACTAATTTAACTTGTAGGTTAAGTCTTATTATATTAAATAATATTTTATTAATATGTCATTATTTATTAAAACTGGATATTGCATGTAACACAACCCATTTAAAGAACTCATTGTTCCATTCCACATACACTAACTCATTATCAAGATCATTGAAATATATACTATAGATTTAATTTATTTAAAATACTAAATATATTTTAATGTATCATTATATTATATTCCCTTATAGTATTGGTGATTTGTGTTATACACTATATCAAACAAAAAGTTCTTACTTTAGAATTTCATGGTGTTTCATAGTATAACTAAAATAACTAAGAAAATAATTTTATTTTTTAAAAAAAATTATAAATTTTTTTAATATCTATATCCAATGTATATTATGAATAAAAAATAATAAAATATATTAATAATAGGACTAATAGATTATGAGTAATATATTGATAATGATAGTTCTCTAGTATATTATGGTATTTTAATTAAAGGTTTATTTTTATAATTATTTAAATTTAATTTTAAAAAATGAATTTTTTTTCTAGCATTATCCATAATAATATAGAATTTAGATATTTGTATTTTGAATTTTTTTAAAAAAAATTATTTTCACCAGAATAATGAAAATTGTCGTCTTTACAAATAACATGACTTTTAATACATTATAAGTATATAAATATTAGTTGTAAATTAATGGAACATTTTTATAAAAAATTAGATATATATTAAATGAGAATCTATAATTTTGTAATTTTTTTAATTTATACAACAATATTTTGAATTTTAGTGTTAAATTTATATTTTTTAAAAAATAATTTCTCATACATCATGAATTTAATTTTTCAAAATTAATTTATATTATTATTAAAATATTAATATGTAATGGATTTAAAATTCTGTATCATTAGGTCCGAATTATATATCAAAGTCCAAATTATATTTTTTTCATGAAGGTTAAATTAACTTAGATGAATATTCTCCCCAAGGTGAAAAATAGTAATAATGAGTTTCTTTAGAGGTAAAGGGACTAAATTGTTTATAAATGATTATAATTAAGTGGTGTAGGTGTCTATTGATATTTTATGTTCTAAAATATATTAATATCTAATTTTTAATCATTTGTACTAAAGTATTACTTCCCATTATAGGAAACATTTGTTTATTTATAAAAATTCCCCTCCATTTCACTTATAAAAGGGGAACTTTTCTCCCCACAACCCATCACACCATAACCTATTATGATCATAAAAACCTCTACTCAAACCTCTCATACAAAATCACACACGCCTTTATGAGGTTTCATTATTTTCAAAATTCAATCCCATAATAGATTAATCCCCTTTATATAATAGATAATCCAAGAAGTGAGGTACGAGCTCCTATCCTCTCTCTTTTTCTATTTCTTTTTCAGATTTAGTCATCCTAAAATGTCATTATACCATTTTAAAATAATAGCATTATAATAATTATTATATAGTTATGTTATTATAATTATGGTATAGAAATTAACCACCCTCCTTATTTTCATTAATAAAATTGAAAATGTCAATTCTGTTTTGCGCAGACAACGACCTCCATGATGTGACATGATTCATTTTCCATCACCACCATAGAACAATGTTTCTAATAAATAATTGCATATATAATTATGTTACTTACATTAGATTTTAAATTCTTAATCTATAAATTATGTTAGTCATTTTCCACATTTTATGGAATGTGAAATAATTATCCATGTGTATGTGTGGACTACCGCCTCCGTTGAATAATTAATTCATATTCTTAGTTTTATTTTCTCCCTATATGGATTGTTTATATAATGGTTTAAAAGAATAAATATTATTTTTCTGACATCATTAATATTTTATTATGATAAAATGGTAAACCAATTAATGATATGATCACCAAATGATTATCATAAAATCATTCATTTAAAACAAACATACTAAGGGAAAAAAATTAATTCAAATTATATTATTTTTTCTAATACATTGATTCATCTTCTATATCAATTTCAGTTAAGTATATATGAATATAATAAAAAAATTATATTATTATGACACTACTGTAATGAAATTATAAACAATTTTTCTCATAATCATAAATAATCATTGAATGTTCATTATTTGGGCAGTGGAACCACCTACATGGAAAATATTATGATATTACATCGTTTTCGGTTATTAAAAACTAATTACTAGAATAATATAATATAAATATATAAATTATAATTTTGTGGTTTTGGAATAGATACATACATTTTAACTCATTTATTAACCAAACACCCTTCATAGTTTAAAATTCACTGAAAAATATTCATTGTTGATTTCATATTCTTTGATGCATAATTATGTACCCATTAAAGGAAATTAAAACATCAAAAATATTTATAATTCATCAATTATATTAATATTAATGAATTTAGTAAGATGAAAATTTTACGAATATCATATACTCTAACATCATATTACCCTCATTCTGGTGTTTCTCATCTCTCATTTTATTTTTACCTTTATTTGGGTTAATTTTGGGGATTTTGGGGATTGAGACAATTTTTTTGGAGAAATTGACTTATATTTTAAATATGTATGTTATTTGGAATTAATAGAAACATGTTATAAATGAATAAAAAGATAATATAATCTCATTTGGGGTGAAGGTCAACTCAAAGGACTTTTCTAAGTGTTTCTCTAGAATATGCATGTTGAACTGTTTCATGTCGTTAACAGGTTACACGATGTGAATCTGTTGTTGGAATGACTCCATGAACTAGTTTAGAGTGTTAAATGTTAACACATAATGATACTATTTCATTCCATGTAACTATCAATCATAGTTATTTTTAATCTAAGGATATTCATTTTTTCATCATATCATAAAAATCATGGAATTCAATTCATGAATGAATTTCACATCATTTATGTTTTTGTTTTTGTTGTTTTCTGAAAAATAGGTTTTAAATTATATTTTTAGTCAACTGAATACTTAATTAAAAATTCCTATTAGCTATCCAAACTGAGATTGGAGATCATTGTTCTTCCTGAATCATTTTATTTGGTGGATGATCTTCATTTAGGTTTCAATATGTCTCTCTGAGTAAGTTATCTTTTTTATTCTTCATTATCATTTGTCATGAAAACTATAATGACCCTATCCTTTAACACATATGATAACATGATTTTCAGTAAAAATAACCATCATTTACATTCTATGGATCATAAAATCTAGTTTCTTTGGAATATTAGGGACATAATTAAACAACATGATTAAAAAAATTAAAAAATATTTTTAAAATATCCATAAAGATATCCTAACATCCATTGTGGTCTTACATCTTTATAGGATACCATATTTAATAAATGAAAAAAGGGATGAGCTAAAAATACCTATACAAAATAATCATATGAATAAATCATCAAACATGGATTGTAAGTCATAACTTGATTACATAAAAAGACATGGAACATGAATAAACATATGGAAGTATATCATATAGAACATGGTTTTATATAATCATGGAATCCTAGACATGGGGAGACAATATACAACATGACTCCATTTTATATGGAGGATCATGAGTCAAGGCTAACTACCAAGACCATTTCACATGGAGTAACATGAGTCATGGCTGACCACCAAGATCATTCCACATGAACGAGCACTCGCCAAGGCTTGCCACAAAGGCCATTTTACATGATAAATCATGATGCTGAACATTACGTAATGTGTTGGAGGGATATAAGGGGACACCCATCATAACATGATCATGAATATTTGTTCCATATTAAGAGTTAATCATAAGGGTTACACATGGAATGAATTGTGTTTCACAATCTGGTTATAAGGAATAATAAAGGAGAATTTCATAATGGTATCCACGAAATAATTTTTTATTATTATTACATTTAAAGTCATGTGGGAAAATGGGAAAATATCATGATATTTGATGACAATATTTTGTGAAATCTTGTGAATAATGTTTATAACAAACATTAGAAATGAAATATTTTAGTGTGGTTTAAGGAAAATATTACAGAGAATATAAAGTGGAAAGTGAATAATATTTTATATAAAACAAAAAACGAACCAAGTTAAATTTAAATGAAAAAATATAGATTTTGTAAAAATAATTGAGGCTTAAAATATATTATGGATAATACTTGAAAAAGGGTTTGAAATTGGGATATTCCATTAAATCGTGCCCACTTATTGGGTTGAAATGAGAAGGGAACCTTACAAAAGAGGTATTTCCCCATAAATTAAAGAATAATTGAGATAAGAACATAATAATGAAACATTAAAATATAATTTTTAAGGAATAAATAAAAATAATTAACAATTTCATTTGTGTAAGGAGTGAGAAAGCGTAACGTAATGAAAAAATGGATGTTTGGAATGAATCCCTTGCCATATGTCCGAAAGTGTTCTTCACATCTGGTTAATGTCTAGGATAATGAAATTATATTCATTAATAATTTAATTTAGAACCACTATAATATGAATTTTATTTATTTCAATTTTATTATTATCATTTATGGTCTTTTTGATGAGTTATTATTTTCAATTTAATCACTCAAGAGTTTCTGTTTCGTTGGTTTTCATGATCGGTACCCTTGTATACATGTATGGAAAGTCATGTAAAATGAGTATAATTGTTAGTAATTGAATTTAAATGATATTAATGAAGTTATATAATATTAAATGGATGTAAATATCGATTTTTTCTAGATGTTAGTATGATTAATTAGATTAAACATCAATGGTAATCATTTATATTATTGTCTTCTTTTTTGATCATCACCAACTAGATTCATTTTATTAATTAACAATATATATATATATATATATGTATAGTTTTTAGAACAATAAAGACGATTTAATACGTATATTCTAATCTTTTATAACCATATAACTTATTTTATGATCATCAAAGAATGTGGTAATAATAATGGAAAACAAGTTTTCTTTGAAAGCGATAAATCAATACCTCACTGATGATGTTTTTGTTTTTTGAAAAAAAAAATTAGAGGGGGAGTGAATTTATGATGGGTTATTCTATTTTCACATTAAAATTCCATCATATAAAATATACAAGAGTTATCATGTCTCCTTAAAAAGGGGATGTGTTGAGAGGAGTGAAAAATCAATGAAATTTAAAAGGAAATAAATGAAAAAGAAAGAGGTTTTTACCTATTGATTTCTTCTCCTTGAGAACCTGATTAAGGCACCTGATTTTTGACTTTTATGGAGACCAAAAGATCATGGAAAAGTAGTAGATACATGGTAAGGTTAATAGGTTGAATTTTTTAAATAATCAAGTATGATTAATTTTGAGGCGAAGAGGTGGTGAGCGGTGGTAGTTATAGTGGGGGAGAGATGTGTTTTTTGATTATTATTTTTTTCATTTATAATTATTGTTTATCAGTACAATGAATACTAAGGATTATTATCACTAAATATAGTAAATAAAGAATTTGAGTTTGATATAATTTCAACATAAATCATCCATGACTCAACCAATACTAAAAAATTCATTTATTTACTTATAATGTTAAATACCATAAATAACCTTATATCACGATTCAAAAAAATTAACCATTTTGGGAAAATATCAATAATTCACCCTTACCCATTTTATACATTTAGAATTTAAAAAAAGATATCAATTTTATGATAAAATTTCCCAAATATGATTAATTTTATTTTTAATTATAATCATCAGTTATTCAAAAATATTAATTTTCAAATTATAACTTAGTTTATAACACATTGAAAAATTAATTGAGGTTTTCATAAAATTATAGTATAATCATATGAAAAAATATTAATTTATGAAAATTTTTCATGAAAATAAATTGTATTTTAATTCAATAAATTAATTATAAAATTTTAAAAACCATTTATATTTCATTAACATATTCGTATATAATTTATTATTTTTGTAGAAAATTATTTTCTTATTGAATGTTATAAATATATCAGATTTATATTTACAATATGCCTAAATTTTAATTATAATATCATAAGTTAGGTTACTATTATATTTCTTGGGTTATTATTCTTAATGGTCGCATTAATACTCTATACATCATGTTATTAATCCATTATTTTAGTTCCCTCAACTTCTATGAATAACTCCTATTTCATTAATTGTTCATTTTTAACATTATTATTATGTTCTAAAAGTGAATATATGTGATTTAAACAACATTAAATACTTATTAGATGGTATGTTTCACTGATAAAATTAGGGGTTGTTACATTCTATCCAACATATGAAATACACCCCCAATTTTTTTCATTGTAAGGAGAAAATATGAGTAGATACTTATTATTAATTGCTTCATATAGTTCCCTTATTTTCTTTGTGAACACATGGTTCCACCATAGTACTTTGAAAATATGGTTAGTCTTGTTGCCTATAACATTATATCAATGGTCCATGAAGTTGATCAGGTTCTCTTCATAAGAGAGATCATTTTCCAACTGTACCACCTATGAATTCTATACGTTTGAGGGATCTGATATGTATTTCCTCAATGGGGTAAGTGGAATGAAACATGTACATGATTTCTTGTAGGTTTAAGTTTTATTCGATAGGCCATAACTCTGACATGATGAATGATCTCGAAGACGCAGACATACTAGGTATTTAGCTTTCCTTTCATTCAAAATCTCATGATCCTATTACATAGTGATACGTGGAGTAATATCATGTTTCCAACCATAATTTTTTGGTCTCATCTACAATTTTCTACATAACACTTCTATCAACTTTGGGCTGCTCAGATATTATGCCCAATGGGTTTCAACTTTTTTCTATTTCTTTGACTATTTCAGGTCCTAACATCTTACATTCACTAACTTTATCTTAGGATTCTAGTGTCCTTCGTTT
Source organism: Viscum album (assembly GCA_963277665.1). Taxonomy (NCBI): domain Eukaryota; kingdom Viridiplantae; phylum Streptophyta; class Magnoliopsida; order Santalales; family Viscaceae; genus Viscum; species Viscum album. The sequence continues at coordinate 598,689,660 of OY728127.1, forward strand.
TTTCCACAAATGGAATCATATGAAGCCATTTAGATGCTCGATTAGAAACATTCATTCATTGAGAACTTGGCCCATGGCAGATGTTGGTCACATCCTCCATTATATTCCTTGGAACACACTCTAAGCATTCTTTCCTGTGTCTAAATATTCCACTAAAATTCATCATCAATTTGAGGAAGGTAGGCTTAATTAAAGATCATATTAGGTTTTAATGAACGTTAGATACATTTTCACAACATGATGTTAAATCTTAGATCACATTTGATTACATTTTATTGAGGTTCGTCATTCAGCCTTACCAATTCTTGGATTTATAATCATTCATGTTGAACTAGTAATAATTCATCATGAATTGTGATAATGTGAAGTGTCTCTGTAAAACAATCCATAACAACCCATATAGCATTACTTCCTCTATAATTATTTGAATATATAGTGGAAAAGTCCATAGTGATGATTTCTCATATCCATGTCGGTATGGGAAATGTTTTCATCATCATCGAAAACATTTTTTACTTTCATCCTTCACATTAAATCATACCAACCACAATGATTTATATTCAAAAATATTATTCTCCATATTTTCACACCAATATTTCTCCTTGAGATCTCATAATATCTATTTAATCCCTTGGTGAATAGAGAATTTTGAGCTATGTGAATCATTTCAATGATCAATCTTTATATCTGTATCTTATGGTAATCATTGTGGTGTCCCCAATATTATATATCCTTCATCATCATTTTTTAGTTCTAAGGATTTCCCATTTTTAATAGCTTCCTCATTTTTTGTAATTTCATCATCAATTAAATGAGAATCCTTTATTTTCTCCATAAGTTATGGTTGAGAAATCATTTGAGAAAGGATTGATGACATCCCTTCCTTAAAATTTTACAAGACTATCATTTACAGTACTCATAATGTATAGTCTTTCTCAATTCTCATCATTAATAAAGTTGTAGTACCCTTTCCCATTAGAGTACATGCCAAATTTTTTTCATTCGCAGTATGTTAGTCTATCGAGCCCTCATAATCATTAATGAGATATATTCATCTTCATAGGTTCATATTATGATACATATGCATGAATATATATTTTTAGCTCTTATGATCTTTATTTATCTCACACTTCTCCCAGTATAGATAATTCATCCATATTTTCAATGAAAGGATCATAGCCTCCATCCATAGATCATGAATCAGATAGTTTTGATCCTGATTTTTCAACATACTTAGATTGTAGGCTATCACTTTATCATTTCACATAAGTACACAACCAAATATATTCTCTTAAGAATCGATGCACACCATAAAGATATCCCCATATCTTTGTAGTGTGAGTACTGGTGCAGTGATAAGCCTCTTTTTCATCTAATTGAAGTAGTCTTATCATTAAAAAGTCTTGAAAAACATCACTCCCTTCCGGTTGAGATTGGTTATTGGGTTTGTAAATCGTGATATTTTCTTCAAAAATCATCAGTAATACAAAGATAGACCAAGGAAACTATGGATATATGCTATAGATTGTGGCCTAGGCTACTCCATAATTTCCTATGTATGGGAAGGGTTCATAGATATTTTTTTACAGGTGATAACATTTCACATGAATGAGAATTTCACAATCCCAAAATCACATTTACAAAAAATTTATTATATTTTACTCCTTCTAATGGTATTTATAATATTGTTCAAATACTCTTCATGTTCCTCCATGATCATGGAGTAAATCATAATATCATCAATAAAGACTAAAAAAATTAGTAAAAGTAATCAATAAAGACATTATTCATTATTTCAATGAAGATTGACAAAGATTTAGTGCGTCTTGAGGGCATCATAATGAACTCATATTGAGAGTACCTCATTCAAAAGGAAGTATTGAAAATATCTTCTTTCTTCACCATTAATTGGTGATATCTTGAACGAATTTCCACCTCAAAGAAATACTTTTCACAACATATTTGATTAGACTACTCATCTCACCATGGAAGTGGATAATTTTTCATTATCATTACTTTATTGAGCTCATGATAATCAATACAGAGGAACAATGATACATCCATCTTTTTCCACAAAGAGGACTGGGGAACCCCTTGGTGAGGCACTCATGTGTATTAAACCCTTGCCAAAATTCTCCTATAACTACATCATCAGTTCCTCAAACTCAATGGTAGTCATACTATTATGTTACTTTTCTATATGACATGATTCAGGAATTTGTTTATCTGATAACTCAAACTCTCAATCAGGAGGAAGATAATGTAATTATTCTAGAAATACATTAGTGTAGTCTCTCAAAATGGGATTGTCTTCGACCATTATCATCTCCTCTATAACAATACTTTGAGCCAGATATTCATTATCATTAGTTAATAATAATCCTTATTTATATAATTATTATGATATAGTTTCACTTTCTTCTATACACGTGTATTGAATTGGAGTATGCTTTAAGATGAGAAGAGTGATCTAACATTCCTAACAGTCATTGTTGCATTTGTATAAAGATATCCAATATATTCCCAAAAAAACATAAAAATTATAAAAAGGAAGTAATACAATATTTTTGGGTGGTTTAGTACACAATAATTAATTAGGGAGTTATATACTTTAGATATAATAATTTCATCATTTTTTTCTCACAGAGAACTCAACCAACATATTTTGAGGAGGTGCTTGAATAGTTCTACTATACATGCAAGATATGAGAGAATATCTAGAAATAGAAAAAATAATATTTTCTCAATTTGTAAATAAATAACTAGTATACCTGTCACAACATCATTTCTGGGATCCACCTCAATAATAGTGATAGAATATTCCCCTCATTGCATCAATGGTGGTTGTGGTTACTAATTGCCTCCAACAAACCATGTCTTAGAGAAACGGAGTTCATAATGCCTAGGTTCCACTTTTTTGAAAAGTACAAATTCGGCTTATTGTTGACCTGAACCATCCTTATCTTTTTCCACACTAGTAGGATTATTCATATACCTTTAACCATTATGATCTAGTTTCCCAATTCACTACAAGTAAACAATGTTTTATCAGCGGTTTTATCAAGGTGGTTTTCAAAACGGCCACTAATTTTCTGATTGAAATAAATTTAGTAGAATTTTTGAAAAACGCCAATAAAATACCACCATTAATGTTTTTTAAATTTTTTTATAATTTTTTTAAACTTTCATCCAAAAAAATTATTATTTTTTGGAAGCCGTTTTCTCAAAACCATTCCAAAATTGGGGACAAAAATTATAAAAAAATATTAGTTAATTATTATCTTTTATATATTATTTAAAATAAAATATATTTTATTATTTATAATTCTATTATTTATAATGGGTAAATTAATAATTTTTTTTAATTATAAGTTAATAATATTTTTAAACAGGAAACAAATCTTCAATAAGTTAAATAACAGACTTCGGCATCAAATGACCATAACTTCTAATCTTGGAGTCCATTTTAGATAAAATACTAGTAAAATTGAAGATTATAAAATGAGCTAAAACCAATTGAGGCTTAAATCATGTGATATTTAAAAGAAAAAGGTGTATTCAAATTTCCAAAGACAAAAATCGAACTCGTTCTTCAAACTGCAATAATTTTTAATCTGGATAACTGTTTGGGCTATACCACATATCATATCGAAGCATGAGACGAGCACTACAACATTTATAAATGGTAAAAACTTTTTGGGTATTGTACATCTTTTTATTCGACTAGAATAGTCAAGAAGGGCTCTGAAAGAGTGGTTTTAGTTGTAGACCCTGATTTCATAAAATTCTAAAGGTTATAAAATTCGATTGAGATATTTGTTCAACCTATACAATATATCATATTGAACACAGTTCATGATCTTTAATTTGACTTGTTGTGATGCTAAAAAAGATTTTTAGGTCATAATTTATGGTCAATTTAGTGTTTTTAGGGTTTTTAGAAGTTCATAATGTTTTATGATTTATTTATTTAATCAATTAATTATTTATTTATTATATGTTATTAATTTATATATTTAATATTTATATTTTAATTTTTTATTTGTTAATTATTTAATTATTTTTATTTTATGTATCAATTATCAATTATTTTTTTATTTATCAATTAATTTATTGGTAAATTTATTTACATAATTATTTATTTATTTATTATTTATTATGTACACATTAATTATTAATGTATTTGAAATGTATTAATTAATTATTATTTATTTGTTTATTATTACTATATTATTAATTTATTATGTATTTATTATGTATATATTTATTTATTCTTTATTGGTTATTTATTAATTAATTATTATTTATCTATATATTTTATTATTATTGAATTATTTATTAAGTATTAAAAATTAATATTAATTATTTATTATTTATTGTTAATTTTGAATTTTGAATTATTAATTATTAATTATTAGTTATTATTAATTATTAATTAATTATTTTTATGTATCTATTAATTTCATTATGTATTTATATATGTATTATTTATTACATATATATTTATATTTATTATTTATTAATTAATTTTTAATTTACTAAATATAAATTTATTATTAGTATATTATATATTTATTATATATATATATTTATTTTTTATTTTTTCAATATTCACTATTTATTATTAATTTATTATTAATTTTCTAATTTTTTTTAAAAAAATTTATAAATTTTTTATAATTTTTTTATATTAATTATTAATTATGAATTCTTAATTTTTTATCATCATTTATTAATTCGTAGTTATTATTAATTACGAATTCATAAATGTTATCCATTTTATTCTTCTTATCTTTGGGATCATGAGACCATAGAGATTCTATGTTACGGTCGGTATCCATGTGGATTGACCAATTTCGTGTTTCTGAGACTTCCATACATTGGAGGAGACTCAGATGATGTTTGGAGGAGTTCTGGTGCTGAGAATTGGGAGAAGATATCTTTCATGGTGTGAAAGTGGGTTTCACGCCGTAAAGAAGAAAATTTCACAATGTGAAAGGGGTTTTCACTCTGTGTAATTTTTTAGGTTAGAAAAATAAAATAAAATCGAAAGGATGCTTTTTTTAGCAGAAACTCATCCCGAGGCATTAGACGATGTGAAATGGGATTATATGTCATGTAATGTCCCACTTCTGTAATATTTTATGTGTTTTCATGCCACTACGGTTTTTCAAAGCCTATAGATGTTGTGGCTCCATCTCCCTCATCTCTGGGTGATGTGGACACCACATCTTCAACATTTTGGGAATTCCATTCACAATGATCAGTTTATGCATCCCTCCTCTGATCTGTAGTGATCCGTTATCAATTCGAGGTAGGTTCTACCACTGTAATTGGGTTTCTTCAAACTGTTTCCACCAATGTCTTCTCAAAATGACATAGTTGTTGATCTCCCATGTCTGTAATGGGGGTTTTCATAGTTTTTCGTTGGTGGATTAGTGTCGTGGCATCCTCAGGTGGATGAAGTTATTACGGGAGGGGTGATTAGGATCCATTGCAATGATCTATTCTTATGCAAGGAACACTATCTACCATTTTAGGTAAGTGATTCATGGCTTTTCTATTTATTTATGTGAAATCATAAATTTATCATGATTCATCCCATAGGATCGCAATGGAATTTAATTAATTAAGTAGTTAAAATAGATTAAAGAATTTGTATCGATCATGTTTCGATGTTGTTTCTTTATACCGTGCTAGTAGTTTGCCTCTTGATTTTCTAGATATTTGTGATATATATATATATATATTCCTTAGTTTAAAAATTTGTTCATTATGGAAATTGGTAAGGAATGTCAAGGTGGAATTAATTGATAATTAAATGGATAATTTGATAATAATGTATGTTTAATAAATCCAATTGTCATTGTTGTGTTTTATGCTAATCATATTAACTGAATTACACATGCTTAATTGATTAGTGGTGGAACCAGATTCATGATTATTATTATTGATAAAAGAACTAAATGCTTGTTAAATTAGTTGTTTAATTAATTAATGATTTCTGGTGATAGCATGCTACTTCAGTTTCCCATAGTTGAAACCAATGATTAAATAATCAGTTAATTCAAGATGTAATAATGAACTAGATGTGTGATAAAATTTTATTCCTTTTTTAGGGTTTAAGTTTACCATTTTCTTTTAAAGGAAATGTTCCATGTGTTTTGGAGATTTTCCGAGTTCATTATTTGTAATGGCCAAATTCCATGCTGTGGGAATGAGAGCTCATTGTTATGATTCATTCCTGCTACTTATGATGTGAGGTGAGCTGGGGTTGTCTGATCTTGGAATGTTGATGTGGTATGTGGGGTGGAAGGCATTGTTTCTGTGGAAACGATTGATTCCTATGGTGGAATGATTCATCAGTTTATGAATGTGGTGTTGGGGAGGACACTAGAGGCTATTGAATGTGTTGAATCTGGGCTTAGTCATTGATGTAAAAGATGGATTGTTATTGAATATTTTTGTTGTTTAGCCGCTGTAATTTCCCCACATCTTGAGGAAGATGGTTTTCCTTACTCTCCTTCCAAGGGAGGTGAAGACCCTTCGTGTATGCCACTTGTTATCCATCTATAGCTTCTCATGGTTTGGTGGGTCTACGCTCCTACTATATATGGAAAAGACTCAATGTTAATTTCCTCTACTCACCATGTTGATCCCCTAGTGTTTGGTATCATATGATGTTTTTCTAGAATACCTAGAATTATAAAAAGTGGTATGGGTATTAAAGAAATGAATAATTTTTTAACACATGGAGTTGGATATTTCTATGATTCAATTCCGAGGTTTTATTTTTGATAAGCCTTTGACTCGGTTTTGTTATTCTTGGAGGGCATGAGACATTGTTGTGGTACTAATAGAATGAATCGTGGAAATAATTATTGTTAATTAGTGGTTAAATAATTTTTTAACATAAAGTTAAACTAAAAAAACATGATAATGTAACATAACGTTTATATTTAAATGGTTGGGTGGTTATATGATATCTAGTCTAAGAAGTGGAAGCCAAGATTCTAAGAGATTCTAGCAGTATTTGTGTATGAGACTAGGATTTTCCCATATTGTGGTTATGACCTCTATTATATCATGTACTTTTGATGTTTCAATAAGCTACTCCAGCATGTTGGTTAGCACAACTAACACCCATTTCATGGTGATCCATGGTTGGTGTTTTCCCCAATATCCCATTTGGAGGATGGATAGATGGCTACCCCATTTTTCCCCAATATCTTCTTTGGTAGTTACTTGTACTGGTATGCATGGTGGTTAGTTTTCCCTTTATATTTGTACGGTGGACTACAATGGATTGTCGTTATTTCACACACATAAATTCTAGATATATTTTCTTAAGTACTGCAATAGCTATAATGTGAATATGTAGTGATGGCTTGAGGATCCTTACTCAGTGTATGTGTTGTGGGGGATTGAGGGATAATACTCACTGTACGATACACATTATACGAGCTATGGTGGCTCCTAAAAACTACCCCGTTGCATTTGGTTATTTAAATTTGGTGTTTAGTTGCATGAGTTGCATGTTGTGGTTCTTCTCCAATGTATCTTTGAGCTATCCTTTTAGAGATAGATTCATAGGACGTGCAGTTTTGGGGGAAAGAGAAAAATAAATGGGAAAGTGGTAGTGGGGTACCCTTCATATTCATTATTATATAATATTTCATTGTATAAAAAACTTGGTGAAAATATACATGGTGAGGAAGGGAAGATAGAATACATGTTTAGGTGATGAGCTAGTCTCCCTTATAGTACACTGTGTTTTATCATGCTTTTTATACATTTTCATGAGAGGCTCCAAAATGGATCATATTGAGTATACATATATACTCATCCTACGTATAGATAAACTATTTTCAAGTCATTTAATGTAGGTTGGAGATCAGGATGGTTCCTACTATCTTATGGGTTTCAGGAGCTGTTATTGATTTGGGATCACTGTCATCTTTACATTCATTTGGTACTTGTAGTATTCCCATTCCGTTGTAGTATTAAATGAATGAAAATAAATTTATATACGAGTTGTTTGGTGTCTATCGTATCTATCTCTTTAGTTGTTTTCTCTTAGAGAGTAGTGCCACCCATCTGCATGTTTATTATACCCCTGGAGAAAGTCTCCAACCTATGGCCTACTGGAGGTGGGACTCGAGGGTCACTATCTCTCTTCTTCCATTTCTTCCCCCATAGGGGCACACTTTGTGAGGAGGGGGTCATGCCAAAGGGGTATGAAAGGTCAGTTCGTGGGAAATTATAATATATAGAGGTAGGCACATGTGAGGTTTCATCTATTGGTAGGGAAACAATGTTAGTTATGTTTATAAAGTGATGTAAACATAGTAAACTGGCTAAGGCATGGGTATTTAGGGCCCCCTATGATCTGATACATGATCCTTTAGTCTTAAATTGGATATTAAACAAAGTGATACTGATTTTATGTTAGAGACCTAAGAAAAGATCACACATCATTATGTTTTTTCACAGGTGGTTTAATGGGTAGATATTAGTGTAGGTTAACCTAAAATAAACAAAAAGAAAAATAATAATTAATTTTAATGATTTCCATATTCCAAGTTTATGAGCTCTAATTGTTTTTTCTTTTTCAGGTATAGATCCAGGTCATTCATCCTCATAAGTTTTCTGAAGAAGTGGTTGAGCAGGTTGTATAAGCTGATTGTTACAGAGTATAGTTTGATAAAAACATAAATTGGGGGAGGACACTCTAATATTTTCAACTCTAGAGTCTTAAGAGGTATGGGGGATCTATTTTTGATGTATTCACATAATATGGATTGGATGAGGTTGAGATAGCATCCTGTCTGATCCGTACTAGGAAGGAGCATTGGGTATCATTGGCTATGACAATGTTGTGTAGTGCAGTGAGGTAGTATGATTCTTATTTGTTAGGGATCACGAGGAGTCAAAAGTCTCATAGAAGGAGTTATGAGACTAGTTCATAGCCGAGTTTATTTCTTTGACTACGAAGGTGCCCAGTTTCTAGTAGCTGCTTACCCAATGGTAGGGGAGATCTAGTGTGTGAGTGTTTAAGATCTGTTTCAGCAACATTAGGCTATATGATTTAGACCTGTTGCTGAATGAGGAGGCCAGTACAAGGAATTTTGAGAAGTAAGTGTGTCCAGATATCCAACGTTAGGTCATATAGTATTTAATAATGACATATAATTAAGTGTTGGTGGGAGTAGAGGTCATCAAAAGGACGTTAGCTAGAAATGGATCATCACGAGAGGTTAATCATTCGGATTCCTCATGAAGCAGTGCTGTAGTTTGGGGTTCCCAATTTTCAGGACAGAAGATCTTCTGATCTGCTAGGGGTAGGTCATAGACCTCAATGTATCATTTCTCTGGGGGTAATGTCTCTCAAACATATGCCAATAGATCAGAAGATTGTTTTTTGCGGAGGTCAAGGTCATCAGAAGTGAGGGTTCCAGATCTTTCTAAGAATTAAGCATGTGCCAGTTATTCTGTATCAGTTTCCTCTGTTCTAGAATTTCTAGTCAACGTAGTATTAGTAGTTTTATCTAGTTTGGGATCAAAAAATAGCTAAGAAGGATAGCAGAGAACCACCCTGAGATGCTTCTTATCCTTATAGATCAGAGTGTTTCAATTGTGGTTGTTTTCATTTTGGTCAAAGTGGCCATGGAGTAGGTTGTGGACCACATAATTCTATAGTGTTTCCAGTTATTGGAAAGATTGACATCGTTTGAGGCACCCTTTACTTTTTTTTAAACATGGGTGCATGCCTTTTTTGATTCAGGTGTATCACACACCTTCATATCCCCTACCATTGTCGATTCTCTTGGACATGAGGTAGAGAGACTTCCATTTCCCTTGGAGTTGACTATTCTAGTTGGAGGTCAATCTATCTTGTTAGATGTTTGTACAGAATATGAGGTACTGTTGGAGAAGCACCACTATTGGAAAGATTTCCTATGTTTAAAGATACAACCAAATGATATCATCCTTAGCATGAATTGGTTTTATTAATCGTAGGCTATCGTGGATTTCATCAGGATGCAAGTTGTATTATTCAATTCTGATGGAGATTTAGAAGTGTTTTTTGGTGAGCGAGACCCCCGGATGGGTCAGGGGCATGTTCCTTTCTTTTCATCCTTGATTTATATGATGATTCTATGTTTGACATGGGTTCAATATTTAGTGTTTCCTTGGGTCAAAAAATAGTACCAAATGTCTTTCTCGAAGAGGATGTAGCGTTACCCAATCGACACGAGATCGAGTTTGGGATCGAGCTACATCTAGGTCTGTCTCCTATCTCTATGTCATTGTATAAGATGGTGTTATATGAGTTGGGAGAGATGTGTATAAAACAAAATGGTAAGTTGTAGTTCTGTTTTACACGACCAAGTGTGTCACCATGGGGTGCATCTTTTTTGTTCTAGATGAAGGCATATCGATATTTGCTGCTGTGTATCGACTATTGTTGCTCGAAACCAGTAAAAGTGAAAACCCGCAAGCTACATCCATGTATTAATGATTTATTAGATCAATTTAAGGGTGCATGTTGGTTCTCAAGGATAAATTTAAATTCAGGATGTCATCATATGCGAGTGAAGGATGAGGATATTTTGAAGACTACAATCCATTTTCGTCATGGTCATTACGAGTTCATTGTGACACTATTTGGTTTGACGAATGATCCAAAATTGTTCATGGTTTTAATGAAAACTGTGTTTTGTGAGTTCCTAGATAATTTAATTGTGGTTTTCATTGAAAAAATCCTTGTTTACTCCATGTATAAGTAAGATCATGCAAAGCATCTGCATGCTATTTTGGGAGTTATTCGCTGCGAGAAGTTGTTTGAGAAGTTGCTGAACTGTGTGTTTTAGGATCGATAGGGCCATTTCATAGGGAATGACATGTACTAGTTGGGAGTAAATTTGTATTCGTTGAGGATGGATGCAATTATTTCCAAGCAAACCCTCAAGATAGTGGAATATGTGTGAATTTTCTTGGTCACGAAGGCTATTATTGGATGTTCTTAAACGATTTCTCTTAGGTTGTGACTCCTCTATCAACCTTTATGAGAAAGGGTCGAGTTTTCTTATAGACTGATCAGTGTTAGGAATATTTTTAGTATATGAAGGTGAAGTTGGTTATTGCCCTGATTATTTTTCTTCTAGTAGAAGGATTTTAGTATGAGGTTTTTTGTGATGCTCTTCATATTGGGTTGGGATGTGTTCTGGTACAATAGAGATTAGTCATTTTTTATGTGAATCATCAGGTACATCCCTATGAGTGTAACTATTACACTGTGGATCTTGAGTTGGAGGTGGTAGTGTTTTCCATTATGTTGTGGAGAACATACCTCATCAGATATCACTTGGTGGTCTTCACTGATCATAAGAGCCACACATATTTTTTTCTCCCAACATGACATGAGCCTAAGTCAGAATTGGCAGATGGAGTTCTTATAGGATTACGACTTTGAGATTTTTTATACATCAATAAAGGTATTTTTTTTGGCTATTGTGTTGATAAGGAAGCATTAAAGTGATTAAGTGAGTGAATTAGGTTGTTCCTTGAAAGTAATTGATGAACATTCAGTATTACATTTGGATATGGGAGAATTTGGGGGAGGATGTTTTCTTTTTTAGATGATGGTGTATTCATCTCTTGTGAATTAGGTGGAAGAGTCCCAATTGGGGGATCATAACTTGGAGATCTGGAGAGACTGAGTTTTTTTGGAGACTCCCTTATTGGTTGGTCTGAGGATGAACAATATTCGGTGTTGATTCAAGGTAGGCTCTTTAGTCCATTGGTGATGTGTGAGATGGTTCATAGAGAGTACCATTCTTCACCGAGAGTGGTACATCCTAGCATGATAAAGATATACCAAACCTTGAGAGGTCATCTTTGGTGGCCTAGGATGAAGTGCACAGTTTCAAAGTTTGTGTCTCGATATTAGGTCTGGAAGAAGGTGATGGTCGAGAACCGTGTACCCAGTGGTTTTCTCTAGCCATTAGACATTCCTCACTGAAAGTGGGAGGACTTCTCGATGGTCATTTTTACTGGTTTTTCTCAAGCTTAGGGAGGCTATGATGCTATATGAATGGTACTGATTCATTTGAAGAATTCATCCCACTTTATATTGATCAAAGAGTAGAGATATGTGGATGTTTTGTTGAGGCAGTACATGGAGGAGGAGGTGAGACTCCCTTGAGTTCTGATGATGGAAATTTCCGATCGAGATCTTTGTTATACCTCCAGTGTGTCCAGAGGACTCTATCATGATTTTTGTACATAGTTGTGACTTAACACAGATTTTCATCTGTTGAAAGATAGTCAAATAGGTCGAACCATCCTGACTCTTGAGGACTTGTTGGGCTCTTGTGTCCTGGATTTTGGAGGATTGTGAAGGAGGAACTACCCCTTGGTACACTACAGGAAAACTGGTCTATTTCGACATGTCATTATCATGTCGCATATAGTCCTTCGGAAGAAAAAAATTATGATGGGAGGACATCCCCACTATAAATAGTAAGGCTTTTATGAAGGGTATATGGTTCCTGTCACAAAAGCATTGGTGTGGGTTGCACACCAAAACATTGGAAAGGGTATTTGCGACGGGCAATAGTAGCTCATCTCATATACCCAGTTGTGTTTTTTTGTATTTGAAATAGGATATACATCTTGTCACAAATAGTATGTCGGTAGGTGGACTTTTTACAGTGGTCCAGTAACAAATGTGACTATTTTTGACGGTTTTCCCATCCCAAATAACCATGTCGCAACTAATCTGTCCTATATATACCCCAACCTATTTTTTCCTTTAATCCATTTTATTATCCACTCTTCTCTCTCTAGTGAAAAATCTTCTCTTGTAATTTTTTATACATTAAAGTTTTAATTTGAGAAATTTTCCACAGCTTATATCTTTCAAAAGCTTAAGTTCAATGGTATTTACCTATTTTATTTTATTTTTTACTAAATTAATTTTTAATTTAAATATAGATTTTGTTAATTAGTTGTAGTGTAATTATATTTGAATAAGATAGATTTATTTATCATTATATTTATTTATTTTAAAAATAATCATGTGTGATTAGTATGAATTATTATGAATTAATAGTTATTATATTAGTTAGTCATAATTATAATTAAAATGTAGTAATTAGTAATTAATTGAAATAATTTGTGTTAAATTGCAATAATTAGTATTAAATTGTAATAATTAGTATTAAATTGCAATAGTTAGTAATAAATTGCAATCGTTAGTAATAAATTACAACTGTTAGTACTAAATTGCAATACATAGTAATAAATTGCAACAATTAATAAAAATTTGGAACACTTAGTAACAAATCGGAACACTAAGGAATAAATTGGAACACTTGGTATTAAATAAGACCATTTAGGAATAAATTGGAACACTTAGTAATAAATTGGAACCCCTAGTAAAAAACTAGAATAATTAGTAATATAATGCAATAATAATAATAATAAATTGTAATAATTATTAATAAATTCAAATAAAGAGTAATAAATTGCAATAATTAGTAATAAATTCAAATAATTTGTAGCAATCAGTAATAATTTATAATAAATTAAAATAATTTGTAATTAATTCTAATAAACAGTAATAATTTGTAATAATTTGTAATAATTTGTAGTAATTAGTAATAAATTCTAATAATTAGTAATAAGTTCTTATAATTAGCAATAAATTCTAATAATTATTAATAAATTCTAATAATTAGTAATAAATTAAAATAATTACTATCAAATTTAAGTATTTAATAATAAATTGTAATAATTAGTAATAAATCAGAACAATTAGTAATAAAATCAAACAATTAGTAATAAATTTGAACAATTAGTAATAAATTTGAACAATTAGTAATAAATTGAAACAATTCGTAATAAACTGTAACAATTACAAATAAATTGTAACAATTTGTAATAAATAGAAACATATAGAAATAAATTGCAACAATTAGTAACTAATTGCAACACTTAGTAATAAATTACATCAATTAGTAATAAATTACAACAGTTCATAATAAATTTCATCAATTGGTAATAAATTTCAACATTAAGTAATAAATTGAAACAATTTGTAATAAATTAGAATTATTAGTATGAAATATAAAAAATTGATAATAAATTGCAATAATTAGTAATATATTGAAATAATTAGTAATATATTGAAATAATTAGTAAAAAAATTCAACAATTAGTAATAAATTGCTACAATTAGTAAAAAAATTAAAAATTAGTAAAAGATTTTAATAATTTGTAATAAATTCCAACACATAGTAATAAATTGCAGGAGTTATTAATAACGTGAAACTATTAGTAATAAATTGAAACAGTTTGTAATAAATTTAAACAAATAGTAACAAATTGCTATATTTAGTAATAATTGGTAATAAATTTTAATAATTAATATTAAATTTCAATAATTAGTTATAAATTAAATTAATTGGTAATAATTAGTAATAAATTGCAATAATTTGTAATAATTTGTAATAAGTATTAATATATTCGAATAACATTTAATAAATTCTAATAATTAGTTAAAAAATAGAATAAATTGTACAAAATTTGAATACTTAGTAATAAATATGAATAATTACTAATAAATTCAAATAATTAGTAATAAATTGAAATAATTAGTTATAAATTGAAATAATTAGTAATATTTTTCAATAATTATTAATAAATTGAAATAATTAGTAATAAATTGCAATATTTGGTATTAAATTGAAATAAATTAGAAAAATTGCAAATAATTTTGAATTAATTGCATTAATTTTGAATAAATTGCAATAAATTGTAATATTTATTTCTAAATTGATATAATTAGTCATAAATTGTAATAATTAGTATAAATTAGTAATAATTAGTAATAAATTGTAATAATTAGCAATACATTGTAAAAATTAGCAATAAATGGTATTAATTGGAAATAAATTTTTACAATAAGCAATAAATTCTAAAAATAAGCAATAAATTGTAATAATTAGTAATAAATTGAAAAAATTTCAATAAATTATAATAATTTACATAAAATTGTTGTAATTTGAAATAAATTTTAATAATTTGGAATAAATTGAAATAGTTCGCATGAAGTTGTAATAATATGCAATAAATTGTAATTATTATCAATAAATTTAAATAAAATGAAATAAATTCAAAAAAATTGTTATAAATTCTATGAAATTGTAATGAATTGCAATTATTAGTAAAATAATTAGTAACAAAATGGAAAAATTAGTAACAAATTGAAATAATTAGTAATAAATTGCAACAATTATTAATAAATTGTATTAATTTGTAATAATTAATAATGAATTGAAACAATTAGTAATAAATTGCAACAATTTGTAATAATTAGAACCAATTTATATTAAATTATAATAATTAGTAAAAAATTAGAATAATTTGTAATAATTAGCTAGAATTAGAAATAATGAGAAATAATTTGAAATAATTAGCAATAAATAGCAATAATTAGCAATACTTAGGATTGAGTTGTAATAAATTGGCACAAATTGTAATAAATTGGCATAACTTCCAATGGATTGGAGTCTCCCATTTTTTCCGATGCCTTATCTCTTTGTAATGTTCTATCAGTGAAATAACTATGAAATATCTATCATCACATACATTTATTTATTTTCGTTTGCACAATAATATAGAGTTGTGTTGCAAGGCCTTCCTTCTCTCCATTATCATGCATATGAAAGTGTACATGCATTCATTGGATAAAATTATTCATACTCATTTTAGTCAGATAATGTTTAAAGAAGTTGAGTCATCAAGAAAAAGAGGTTGTTTTTCTTAATGACTCATCTCTAATATCTCTAATTGAAATCACAATGAAGAAATATGATCAGACATATAAATATCAATATATACATGCATAAAGATGGAGAACAATGAGGCCTCACCACACTACTCTCCATCTTCTTTCATACAGAACTGGATATCCATATGTCTGAGCAAATTATTCATAGAGAATTCTTTCCGAGATGGTAGAGATGATTCGCTGGGAAAAATAGATGTCGCCCATCCCTTAGAAACTACATCACCATTAATTAACAATTATTAGTAAAAATTCACTGTAATTAATAATAATTAATGTTAATTAACATAAATTATTATTAGTTAATGTAGATTAGTAAGAATTCTTAAAAATATTATAAATAATTATAAAATAATATAAATTATTATAATTTGTTCGAAAATGGAATATTATTATCTACACTTTTTTGGATATTGTTTTTCTTATATAAAATTATAAAAAACTATTAATTTTATATTTTTTTCGTGAAATATGGAATAAGGAAGTAGAAAAATTCATTATTAGATGATCATGCTTAGATAAATCAGTACAAGAATCCAAATGGGTTTGGTTTCAATCATGTATATATTAATGATGATGAAGCTTTCTTTTCATATATGCATCATCAAAACCAGAATTTGTTTGCAAAACGGAAAAGTAGTGTCCTTGTAAAAAATATTCTCTAAGGATGTTTGAAACACTTGAAAACAATAGAGGACATTTATTGCATTTTGGGTTTCAACCAGATTATGTTTTTTGTATCAAAATTGTGAACATAGATCTTGAGAAGATAATAATAATTTGGATTCAGATTCATCACGATCTCAAAATTTAGTAAATAATGTAGAAGGTATGACTTTTCAATAAGATGAAACTTGGCATGATATTAATTTAACTCCAAATTTTGAACCATCTTATCTTTATGAATTTTTGAGGTTTGTTGAAGATGCCTTATATTATAGTTTCTAGATAAGAAAATTTGAAGTAGTTTCTAAATTTATGGACATTAAATCAGATAATGGAATGTCAAATAGATGTTTTGATTATATATTATCTTTGCTAAAAACACTACTACCTGAAGTAAATCTGTTTCCAATAATTTTCTTTCAGAGCAAGAGGTTGGTTCATAATCTAGGTCTTGGTTATTATAATTTTCAAGCCTTTTCAGAATATTTATTGTAATATTATGGTGAAATAAGTGTTTTCACAGTCATAACACATGTGGATAATCATGGTATATAGTGACTCAACAAGAGAAGTATAGATTTTTTCTTTTAAAACAATTGAGAAATTTCCTCCTTACACCCATATTACAGTATTAATTTATGTCACAGAACATAGCGTCATTGATTTCCTCGAAGAAAACAAATTCTACAACCATTAAACCCTTAAATCATTCATATGATGGGGTTTCATGGAAACATATTGAGAAAGTGCATCCGTATTTTGATTTATAAGACAAAACATTTGATTTGGTTTTTCAATTGATGGATTCTTTCTATTTGGTTCTTACGGTAGTAAGTATTCATGTTGTCCTATCTTTATAACTCTTAATAATTTACCTTCTTGGATATTGATCAGGAACCATATATATTTTTGACCTTATTTATTCTAGGACATCTGAAAAATAGTATTGATGATTATTTGAGACCATTGATTGATGAGTGAAATTCAATGTGGAGTAATGGTGTCAGTACATTTGATGTTATTGTGAAACAAAATCTCATTCTGAATTCAACATTGATGAGGAAAATTATAGACTTCTCTGCATATGGAATGTTATCTGGCTAGATTACACATGGTCCAAAATCATGTCTACAAATTATAAGAGACATCAATGTGTTTATGTTCTTCAGTGGAAGAAAACCCTATTTTTCGACTGTCATCGCTGATTCCATCTAACAAATCATCCTTTTAAGAGTAAGAAAAATAATTTCAAAAAATTCACAATTGAAAGAGATGGACCTCAAAAAGTGATCTTAGGTACATAGTTCAAATCAATTGCCTCTTTCTTACATTCCATCATATTTAAACCAACAATAAATCAATAGAAAATTAATGATTTTGTAAAAGAGCACAATTGGATTAAATAGAGCAGTGTTTGGATCTTATTTATTGGTCTGATTATATGGTCCATCATATGTTGGATTTAATGTATCTTAAGAGGAAATATTTTGATAATTTAATTAATATAGTTTTGAATACACTTGGTAAGGTAAATAATAATTTAAAGGCACGATTATAATTTTCAGGATACCAGAACATGAACTATTTGAAAATGTGATATCACAGACTTTAATGAATCCAAATGAAGATAATAAACTCTCTAATGATAATTGATAATTATTTAGTCATAGGATTTCAGATTTTTTGACTCCCATATGGTTATGCTTACAATTTGGGTAGATTTTTTTGAAAATGTCATATTACAAGATAAAAAATTCATGATTTTCAATTTATAATGGAAGGACTTATACCGATTGGTTCAAGAGGTATGTTTAATCCTATGATTTTGGATGCACTAAAATAAGTATCATATTTTTTGAGACATTTTTTCAATTAAAAGGGACAATGATTCAATATATAGGCTACAAGAAGATGTTGTTTTAATTTTATGTAAAATGGAGAATATCTACCTGTCATCCTTGTTTGACACTATATAACATTTGATATTACATTTTTTGAATAAAGAAAAGTGTGTAGGTCTGGTACATTTCTGATGGATATAACCCTTCAATAGATGGATACAGAAATTGAAAAAAAGTACTTAACTAATAATCAATTGAAGGTTCAATTGAAGAATATTATTTGAAAAAAGAAATTTCTTTTTATCCTCTCAATATGTTAAATATGAATGTCATTAAAAACAAACCTATTTGGGCTGTAACAAGGGAAGTTTTGATGATGAAACGATCAATCTATTATTTGTTTTCAATCAGCTTGAACATGGATTCAGTAGAGTTCATGAATGATGGATTTTAGATGATGAACATCATATAGCTCATACATATGTTCTGATCAACGGTGAATAAATAACACCATTTTTACATTCAGTCCTCCTATCACTTATCCTATAATTGTTGATACAATAAATTAATAATATTTTATTTTTAGGTTATATGATAATCATATCAGGAAACAAATTCCACAAATTACATTAGCTGCTTATGAAGAATGTTAGAAAAAATATTTCCTACTTGTTTAAAAAAATGGTAACATAAATTATTTTTGATTAACATACAACATCAATTTTTATCTGTAATATTGATCATTGTTAAACAAATTTTTAGGTATCTCAACATAATGATAAAAATAGATAATAAATTTCATGTATTGAGTAACCCACCAATAAAAATGGTTAAATCATATAATGCATTTGTGGTGATTGGTTTTCGATTTCATTCATGTGCATATGGGGAATTTAAAAACAAAATATAGTGGTGTTTTATTTATAGGATCTACTCATAATGAAACTAAAGTTGACTTTTATTGAAGGATGGAAGAAATTATAGAATCCTGTAATATGGGAAAAAATTAAATTACAATTTTTAAATGTTGGTGTTTTGATAGTGGGAGAAGATTTTAGGTTCATCCGACCCATGGAATCATTGATATTTAATATACTAATCTTGTTATTGTAAGAGAATGATTTTTATTGGATCATTAGGCACAAATTTTTTTTTTCCAAATAATTTACTACCTTATGAGAGTTGAGTGATTAGTGTAACATAATTAAAATTAAATTTTGGGAAAATCAGTTTAATCATATTGAATGTGGTTCCATTGAAGTGGAAGGAAATGAAAATTTTCATGATACTACTCCAAATTATTCATTTCACAAAGAGACATAGATATTGATGATTACACCCCGCATTTATAGTTCAATTGAGATGATGATGTTAATGATGTTAAAAATTAATTTGAAATGAAGAAAGATGATGAAAGTGGAACTCAATTGGAAATTAATGATGTATAGGAGGAATAAGAACACACTGCAATCATCAGATATGAAGACAATGGTGAATATGGACATTGAAACATTTAAATGATTCTTATAATCAAATAATATATATATATATATATATATAATTTTGGGTTTAAATTGTTTTCTAATAACCATCATTTCGTGTTTCATATTGATGAGGACATGTTTGTTATGTTGGAGGGAGATGATCCGCCTTTGGATGAGCAAGATGATGAGTGATCTATCCCAAAGACTACTAGCGGTTGAGGGGGGCATAGTGGGGGTGTGGTCTTGTATGTTTGATGATTCATGACCCGATCCCCGAGAAGCATCCTCATCATGGATTCAATCCACATATGCAGAGGTATATTTACTCTTTTATTTTAGTTAGTTATCAATAAATTATTTATAAGATAAATATTTGATTATTTGTACATTTTTTAAATCTTTACGCATATAGTTACTAGACATATGGAGCACTATATTGCACAATTATTTTTCTGATTCATGGGTCTCATGGGATCAAATTCTAGTTTATGTGAAGCACTACATGTTCTATTATTGGATGGTACGTAAATAAATATATTTTTTGAAATTAATTTAACTAATAAAATAATATTATAAATTATTTGTAGGTTTTATGGTATCCATTTATTGAGAGAATATGTGGGAATATTTAGAAGGAATGGAAGGGGACTATGTGTTAGCATACTAGTCATTGTTTGCATAATTTCAGAAGTAAAACAATGTATAAAGTAGGAGTGACAGTGTATGATGAGGGTTGTCATGATCAATGACCTAATTACATTTCATCTTAGGTTTGGTATGGATTATTCTCAAATTGGTTGGGTGATATTTTTCATAGAAGTTCATCTGCTGATCCACCAAATTGGGGGATACAAGAGGAGACACATCGAGCTAGTAGTCATATAATCAGTATGCATAGGGAGCATATGGTATGTACAATATTTTTAAATATTTTATATAACATTAAATGTAAAGGGATTATTTTTTATTTATATAGGTATGTGAAAATTAATATATTTCAGAGTTCCTCATTTATAGGAGGATGTATAGTGATCCGACCACTAGAGGGATTAGAGGTTCTCTCTAACAATATATTGTGGTTAATATATTTTATTTTTGAGTTTAAAATTTTATAAAAAATAATAACATAACTATTTCACTTTTAAAATACAATTTAAGGATTCGTATGAGGCTGTGAAATCATAGAAATAGATTGAGTGTAAGGATGAGACTGATGCTTAGACCCATGCCCCGCCGATTTGTTGAGATATCATTGACGCAGGTGACCCAATATGCTTTTTAGAAATGTCGAGTTATTGGTATCACCTCTCGATTGATGCCTATGGATTATTATGGCACTTCTGCGATGTCAGTATATAGCTCGAGAGAATCCGATAGAGATTAATCATTATTTCCTACAATGTATCAAGTGTAGCTTCAAGATTCGTGTGATATTATAGAGTGTATACGTAGGGAGAAAGAGTAGATGTGAAAATGGCTGCAGTTGTAGCTGCTGAACGAGATGCAGGAGGGGATGCATCTGTAGGGTCAGTAGCAGAAGCATGATCATTTGGAGTACATGTGATGTCTAAATACTTATTTCAGGATAGTTTTACCTCCACCATCTCCTCCAGAAAATGATCCCCCTCAATGATCTATATATTTTTTAGGATCATACATTTGAATGTAAATTTGGTTTGTAATATTAACTATCTAAATTTTTATATAGTGCATTTTTTATATTGTTAGGAATATTATATTTTTTACTGTATATTATATTTTTTATAATTTTATTACTTTATTTTAAATTTTTAGTATTTTTATGATTTTATAATTATTATTTTTTATTATTTACTTTTTGATTATTTTAATTATTATTTAATTATTATTTTGGTTTTTTATTTTGATTTTTCTTTTATAATTTTGGCGAATATTCATGTTTTCATTATTTTACAATTTTTTATTTTATTAGTAATATTAATATTAATAATATTATGATTATCATATTGTCAATATTTTTTTATTATATGAATATTTTTTTATTATTTAAAAATTTAATTTATTTTACTAATATTAATATTTTTAGTTCATTAATATTAATATTATAATATCATTAAATTTAATATTCTTATTTCATAAATATTAATATGATTTTATTGTTATTATAATTTTTAATGTTTTCCACTATTTTCCACGAGCCATCGCAATAAGGTATTTAAAAAGAACGAAGATACTATTTGTGATGGGTACACATCCAATCCAAAATATTTACTTTTTGTGATGGACCATCAAAAAAAGTTTTTTCTGAGCCTATTTTATACAATGGGTCATTTATGACGAGATCCCATCGCAAATGACTCGTTGCAAATAACCTTATTTCATGTAGTGGTAGACTCCTCTTACAATAATAGTTTTCACTCCACCACTGGAATGGAACTGTTTCATGCCTTGTATGGTCGAACGTTTCATTATTTGTTGTGCTTGACAAGGGTCATAGAGTTCGCAATTCTTAGATTGGAACTCATATAGAACATGATAGAGATGGTTTAGGTGATTCTCTAGAGGGTGAAGCTAGCACAAGATTGTCTGAAATCCTATGTCAGTCATAGGATGAGACCATTATAGTTCAAATTTGGGTATCATGTGTTCTTGATGTTGGTTCCCCACCATTAGAAGAAATGTTTTTGTCATGGGAGTTAACATTCTCCCCAGATTGTTGGGCCCTTTGAGGTGTTGACTCATGTTAGAGTTGTAGTGTATTAGATTGTACTTCCCCTGTAGATGATCCAAATACATGATGTTTTTCATATTTCATATCTCCATCGTTATCTTCATAATGACTTTCATTTAATTGATTGGGTCGAGATCAATGTTGGCGATGATGAAACCTTCAAGGAGCATCCTGTAGATATCTAGAACCACCATGAAATGATATTGTGTGGGCATACTACCATTTTGGTTTGTGTCTTGTGGTGGCATGGTGTCATGGAGGTTACTTCTTAAGAACATGAGTCATAGATATTTTCTATCTACCCTGAGTTATTTGATGTTTAGCCCTTCTCTTAAAACATTGTTCATTTGATAGTTGTAGACCTTTTCTGTTTATGACATGAATTTATTTATTGCTTATTCTGGACTACTTGTTTTTAGAGGTATCTCCCGCAGGAATGTTTTTATAAGATTGATGTGGTTATGGAGTTTATATAGACAGGTTCCTCTAGTGAGGTGGTGAGATTCGTTATAATTGAAATCTTTGAGAGGTATCTTATGGGGTGGTTTTCTAGATTACCCCTTTTTGATTCCTCTTAATGCTGGTTTTGGATTCTCAGGTATGAGTATGTTTAGAGAGGTATCTAATGAATGGTCTTAGATCCACATGGATCAATCCAGGTTTTCTATACTTGTGGAGCTTGGAGGAGGATAAGATGATTTTTGGAGGAGTTTGGGTGTTGAGAATTAGGAGTTGAGAACATTCACAGCATGAACGTGGGTTTCAAACCAAGTTACTATTTAGGGATGTAAAAATAAAATAAAATTAAAAGGTGATGTTGTTTTTTGAGTAAATTTCTCTCAGGGAATTAAATTACATGAATGGGGATTGCAAGTCGTATAATTCTCCACAGCTATAATGTTTTATGTGTTCTCTAGCCACTTGGTTTTGTCAAACTCTACTGCAGTAGGGGCTTTCTATCAACTCAGTGTGACCCCAACAACCCCTTCAATGAAATTATCGGAATTCCTTTGACAATGATCAATTATTAGCTTCCTACATTGATCTGTAGGGACAAATATTCAATTTATGGAAGGTCATGCCTCGATTCTTATGGTTATTTAATCGTTTTCCTCCCATATATACTCCTCATATAAAAGCAGATGATCTCCCATGTTTCTAATGGGGGTTTTTCTTGGTTGTTGGTTGGTATAGTTGTGATGTGGTGTCTTCATGTGGATGCAGTTATTATGGGATATATGATCTGGATCCATTTCATTGATCCATTGTCTCATGAAAAACATCATAAACCTTTTGAGGTAAGGGTTTTGTGGTTTCTATATTTATTTACGTGAAATTAAAGAGTAATCGTGAGTTATTCCCTTGGATTGAAATGTAATTTACCTTTGTAAATAGTTGATGCTGATTAAACAATGGTAATCTATCATGAAGAAATATTTTTTCTTTACACCATGATATAGTTTTGCCTTTGTATTTTCTATATAGTGGAATATCTACGTGTTGATTGGTTTGGGATGTTTTTCTTGATGAAAATTGGTAAGGAACAGAATAAAGGAATTAATATATAATTAATTGGAATATTGGATAAAGAAAACTATTTAATAAATCTAGTTGTTGTGGTGGTAATTTTATTTTTGTCAAAATAGTTGAATTATGAATGTTTAATTAATTGGATATTGAACATGAATCATGTTTATTCTTGTTTATAAAAGAACAAAATAAATTCTTAATTTATTGATTAATTAAATTATGATAGCTTGTGATATATTGTTTCTTAGGTTACCCATAGTTGGAAACTATGTTTAATATATTTGTTAATTCTAGTTGTAATAAATAACTGATTGTGTGATATAGGTTAATTCCATTGTAGGGACTGAGTAACACATATTCTTATAAAGGTCATGTTCAATATGTTTTGGATCCTTGAGATATCGTATTGTGTAATTGATGAATGACATTTGTGGGGATGATAGTTCTTTTTTATGTTTATTTCAAGCTACTTTCGATGTTATGTGGGCATGGGATGGTTGAGCTTAGAGGGATGTTAATTTATGTGGATTCCAAATACCTGGTTTTTTGTGGCAGCAGTTGACACCTGGGACGACGAGATGCATCGGTTTATGGATGTGGTGTCGGAGAGGACAACTCAGATGATGCAATGGGTTGAAGCTCGGCTTACCGATTGATGTGAAAGTTTGTTGCTAGTTGAATTTTTTGGTTGTTTATCTGCTTTACATCCCCACTGACTGGGGAATATATTTTTTATAACTCTCTTACCAAGAAAGATAAATATGTGTGGGGTATTCCATGTGGTTTCCATGTTTATCTTCTTGTTGTTTGGTGGGTCTACACTCATCTTGTTCGTTGAAAATACTTGATGGGTAGTTTATCTACTCACCATATTGATCCCCTTACGTTTGGTAGCTTAGTATGTTTTCCCAAAATACTTGGAATTATTGAGAGTGGGGTTGTTTTCGAATAAATAAATAATTTTTTAAACCATGGGGTTCGATATTTTACGGCTGCAGTGCTGAGGATATATTTATGAAAAAAAGTGGGCTCTGTTTGGTTATACCATGAGGGCATGGAAATATATTGATATACCAATGAAATGAAATGTCGAAATGGTAATGGATACATAATTAATAAAATATAGATCAACTTATAAAATATAATAAATTAACATTATGTTTCTCATTAAATGGTTTGGTGATTATAGGTTTTCTGGTCTTATCAGTTGCTATTAGGAGTCAGAGAGACATTAATTGTAATGGTTTCTAAGATTAGGATATTATCGGAATGTTATTTTGAGATATATTATTTCATATAGTTTTTTTTGTTTTTATATGACACTCCTCCCTATCAGATACGGAAACTGACACCCTATGGAATCTGAGCCCTGGGGGGGGGGGCTTTTCCCCAACATCTCAGTGGGAGGATGGATGGATGACTACCCCCTTGGGTCATGGTCTCATCTCCTGGTAGTTACTTGTGCCAGTATGTATGGTTGTTAGTTTTCCCCATATATTTGTGATGACAGGTTTATTTCAAACTCATATATTTGGGATATAGTTTCCTATGGACTAATAAAGGTATAACATGTACAAGCTATGATGGATTGAGGATCCTTGCATGGTGTGCGGGCTATGATGGCAATAATAATAATACCCAACATATGGTACATGTTTTAAAACACGTAGTGGATCCCAAAAACTACCTGGTTAATTTTTTTTATGTGGATGTGATGGTGAGGTATACAAGGTTCATGTCATGGTGTTTCTCGTTGGTGTCTTCAAAATATCCTTTTTTGGGAGAAATAATCATGGCTTGTGATGTTGGGGCATAGAGGAAATCCAGTTGGTACGTTGTAGTGTGGTAGCCATGATAATCCTTATTATATTATATACTCAATTACACAATACTTTGTGAGAGTATCTATGGTGATTTTGGAATCACAATATACCTATTTAGGTGACAATTTAGATACACATGCTGTTCACTCTGCTTTAGCATGGTTTATTAACTTTATCAAGAGAGGATATGAAGAGGATCGTACTGAGTATATAGTTATATTCACACTAAGTATATAAAATCTATTAGAAGGTCAGTTGGAGAATGTTGGAGATCATATTGTTTACTACATGCTAGTTGGTTGTTGGAGCTATTTGGAATTGGGGTCGCTGATGTCATTAAAATATTTTACTACCTATAAATTTAGCTTTTATTTTTTATAGTTCTTGGAAGAAATTACATATTTGTACATGGGTTTTTTTTATATTGTGGTATGAGATGTAATTGGTTGGTTTCTGTCTTATCTCTCTCTTCTTCATGTGCTAACTTATAGGGATGGAACTCTCTTCTATATGATTGTTATACCATCTATGAAAGTCGGTAAATCGGGGCCTACTATAGGTGGGACTCAGGGGTCACTATCTCACTTCTCCCACTACCAGACCAGAAGGGGTACACATTGTAGAGAGGGGTCATGATAGAGTAGTATCGGAGGTTGGGTTGAAGGAAAAGATGGAATTTTTAGTTAGTCACATGTGAGTTTACCCGAGTTAGTAGGGAAACAATGTCAGATGTGTTTATCAAGTATTATAAATATGGGAGACAGGTTGAGACACAAGTATTTAGGCCCCCCTACAAAAAAATACAATGAATTATATGATTATAGTAGCTTCTAAATAAGGTGATAATGGTTACATGTTGGATCCCTAGGAAAGGATCATGCATCATTATTCATGGTGCCTATGTTTTAATAGGTAGACCATAGAATGGGAACATCTAAAATGAATAAAATATAAAAATTAATTAATGTTAAATTATTCACTATTACATGTTATAAAGTGATTTCCATCAGCCGGGGGTAGGTCCCTGCCCTTATTATCTCATTTATATAGGGGAAGTGACTATCAGGACTATGACCATTGACTGAGAGATAGTTTTTCTTAAGGAGGCCATGTGAAATAGTAGGGAGAGTTCCCAAACTTTCTGAATGATCATAGTGCCTTAGTTGTTCTGCTTCAGGTTCCTCTATTGAGGTAGTTAAATATTATCCAAAAATACATAGTTTCTTCTATTTGGGATTAGTATAGAGACTATGGGGAAGATAGAGGACAACCATGGGATGGTCCTCATCCATAGAGAGTAGAGTGAGGCCGTAGTGGTTGTTGTCATCATGGTCAGAGAGGCTCTGGAGTAGGTCATGGTGAGCTTCACAATATAGTGTTTCCAGATCCATGAGATCCAACTATCATTTGAGGTACCCTTTTATTTTTTGTCTACATTGGTTCATGCCTTGTTTTATTTAGGAGTGACACACTCCTTCATATCACCTACACTTCTCCATTCTCTTTGAATCAAGGTTGATATACTACCAATTCCCTTGGTGTTGACTATGCTAGTTGGAGGATGAGATGACATGTTTGAAGTATATAGACATAGTGAGCTAGTGCTGGGCCAGAACCACTCTTGGGGAGATTTCCTATGTTTACATATACAACCTTATGATGTCGTTATCATCATGGATTGGATGTATTTTGGGTAGGATATCGTGGATTGCATCAGGATTAAGGTTGTGTACTTCAAAAATGATAGAGATCCAACACTGTTTGTTGAAAAGAGACCCTCAGATGAGTCTAAGGCATGTTACTTCTTTTTTATCCTTGATAGATGATATATCGTTATGTTTTCAGAGGTTCATCAGTTGGAATTTCCCAATGTTGTAGTAGTGTACCCAAATTTATTTCTTGAAGAGGCTTTACCCTTACCCCATCAACACGAGATATAGTTTGGGATCAAACTATAGCCAGGAATGTCTTTGATCTTGATGTATATCTCTATGATGGCACCTTATGAGATGTGATATGTTCATATATAGCTTGATGGTATGTTGTAGTGATGTCTTGTTTCGCCATCTATGTCACCGTGGGGTGCACTATTTTTTTCCATGAATAATGATGATGGAATTTAGTGGGTTTTTATCGATTATTGTGTCTCAAACCAAGTGGCAAGGAAGAACTACTTTCCAATTCTTTGGATTGTTGGATTATTAGATTAATTGAAGGGTGATAATTTGTTCAAAAAG
Source organism: Viscum album (assembly GCA_963277665.1). Classification (NCBI taxonomy): domain Eukaryota; kingdom Viridiplantae; phylum Streptophyta; class Magnoliopsida; order Santalales; family Viscaceae; genus Viscum; species Viscum album. The sequence continues at coordinate 598,717,807 of OY728127.1, forward strand.
ATAGATTTATGGCTAGGATATCATCAAATTGGAGTGAGGTATGGGGATATTGAGAAGAATTATTTCTTTTGTTTTCAAGAGAATTATGAGTTTTTCATGATGTTGTTAGGTGTGATGAGTTGTCAATTTGTGTACATGGGGTTAATGAATACTACGTTTCATGAGTAATAGGATAATTTAATTGTGATTTTAATTGAATATGTCACCGTGTAGTTAGCATCAGAGCATGATCATAGAGACTATATGCATACTATTTTGGGAGTTCTTTGCCCTGAGATGTAATTTGGGATGATGTCGATGTGTGATTTTTCATCTAAATAGGTATATTTCTTAGTGAAAGTCATTTCATAGAAGATAGTATCTATGGATTCCTTGAATATATAAGCAGTTGTGTCTTGGGAATCCCCCATGATAATGGCAGAGGTATGAAGTTTCTTTGGCCTTTCAGAATATTATAGGCGGTTCATAGTTGATTTATATCCCATTGAGATGCCTCTAATAGTGTTTCCAAAAAGGATTAGGTGTTACTATGGATTGATAAGTGTCAGGCAGATTTTAAGTATCTGAAGCAGAAGTTGGTCAGTGCTCCAGTTCTTTTTCTTCCAAAAGAAGGATATCTGTTGGAGGTTTTCTAGGATGCTTTTCAACTTGGGAGGGGATGTGTTCTAATGAAGTATTGATTATTAATTTAATATGGTTATTGGTAGGTAAATCTACATGAGATTAACTATTCCATCCATGATCTTGAGTTGGAGGTGGTAGTGTTTTAGCTGATATTACGAAGACATTACCTCATTGATAAGCACTTTGGGTTCTTCACTGGTCATAAGATCGTGTGGTATGCTTCCTCCCAGCATGAATTGAACACATTGCAGAGTTGATGGATGGATTTCATATTAGATTATAAAATTGATATTTAATATAATCCAATTTAAGAAATTGTTGTGGATGATGTATTTAGTTAGAAGTCTCACAGTGATACAATGTGAAAATCAGGTGATTCCTGGAGAATAATGGAAGAACATTAAGAATTAAAATGGGATATGGGAGAAGTTAGGGGGAATAGGTTTTCCTTTTCAGATGACTATGTAGAGATACTTGGTGTATTTGGTTGATGTGTCCGAGTTGGGGGATCTTGAGGTTAGGGTATGAAGAGAAAGTTGATTGTGGAGAGGCCCTAGATGGTTGGTGTGACTATGAACAACCCTTGTTGTTGTTTAATGGAAGGATATTTGTTACATTGGTGATGCATGAGATGGTTCTCAGAGAGTTTCATCATTCACCATTAGTGGTAAATCCTAGAGTGACAAAGATGTACCGATCCCTAAGTGGTCAGTTTTGGTAGCCTGGGTTGAGGTGTGCAGTTGCAGATTTTTTGTCTCTATGTTTAGTCTTCCAAAAGGTGAAGGCTGGTAACCATGTTCCTGGTGGTTTCCTATAGCCATTTTATGTTCCTCTATGGAAGTGGGATGAAATCATGATTGATTTTGTAAGTAGATTTTTTCAAGATCAGGAAGGATATGACGCTATATGGGTGGTAGGGGATTGTTTAAAAAAATGATACCACTTTATAGTGATTAAGGAGTCGAGATTAGTGGATGTTTTTCATAGAAATATTGGGTGGAGGTAGTAAGACTCCATGATGTTCCAGGGATGATCATTTCTGATTTTTCTCCTAGTTTTACTTCCCATGTGTAGAGAGGTATCTCACATAATTTTGGTTCTCAACTATTTCCAACGACTAATTTTCCTCGAAAATTGGTTTTTCGAACAAAGTGGACAATCCATAATCATAAAGACATGTTGTGATCTTATATCATAGATTTTTTAGTTTCGGTGATGAGGCATCTACACTTGGTAGAGTTCTCTTAAAATAATACAATTCACCCCACCATCAATAAGTAACCGTTTGAATCCTCATATGGATTACCTTTTCATTTATTTTTTGTGTGATGGAATGGGGTCGTAGTGTCTACAATTCTCAGACTGGAAATGGTAAATAATATGATAGATATGGTTTAAGTGATTTGCGAGAGGTTGAAAGTAGCACCAGATCATCAGAAATCTATTTTTGATCATAGGAGGATACATATGGAGTTTGACTAAGGGGATAATGTGTTCTTGAAGGTGGTTCCACATCATGTACAATGATGATTTGGTTGTGGTAGTAATCATTATACCCAATTTTTTGGGCCATTCATGGTGTTTTCACATGTTGGATCTATGGAATATCGAATAGCACATCCCCTATAGATGAGCCAGATACATGATGTTTTTCAGGTATCACATCAACAACATTATCTTCATTATGAATCTTATTTCATCAATTAGGGTGATATCGATGTTGATGATGATGCGACCATTGAGAAGCAGCCTTTAGAGTTCTAGGAAAACCAGGCCAAGGTGTTGCACCAGCATTCTATCCCCTTGTTTCGTGTCTTGTGGTGGCACAATGGCATGGAGGAGAGTACTTAAGAATGTGGGTTAAAAATATTTTGTTAGTACCATGAACTATTTCATGTTTAGAACTTATATTTTATAATATTTCATTTGATGTTTGTAAACAGTTTCTCTTTATGAGATGAATTTCTCTTTTACCAGCTATTGATTTCCCTCTTATTAGAGTTTTCCCCCTAGGGAGTGTATTTAGGGGATGGTTTTTGAAGCTAAATAGTTTTTCACTTGATCCTCTAATGAGGTGGTGAGATAATCTGGTGGATAAAGATTTAAAAGTTATTTCATGGGGTGGTTGTTTGGATGACCTCTTTTGGTTTCCCATGTAGGTTGGTTTGGGATTCTTGAGGATGATAATGTCTTAATATGTATCTAACGTAAGGGCCCTAATCCATGTTGATCGACCATTCGAATGTTTCTAAGGCCTTTGGAGGTTGGAGGTTGATTGGATGAAGTTTGGAGGGGTTCTTATACTGAAAATTGGGAGTAGGGAATGCTCAAGACTTGAAAGTAGGTTTCACTCCGTGCGTAGAATATTTCACAATGATGAAGAGTATTTAATGATAAGTAATTTTTCTGGGTTAGGAAAATAAAATAATGTCAATATGCAGTTGTATTTTAGGCAGAAACAAACCCTTAGGCATTAAACAACATGAAAGGGTTTTAAATATCATGTAATGCCATGCTAAAGTACTGCTTTATATGTTTTCCAGCCACTCGGGTTTGTCAATCCCTATATCTGTAGAATATCTTTCTTGACTCTGGGTGACCTAACAACCCCTTCATCAACGTTTTTAGAATTTCTTCGATAAGGATAAATTCATGGCTTCTCCTTCGACCCGTAGTGATCTGTCTTTGAATCGAGTTAGGTTCTACCTAAGTTTTTATGGCACTTCGATCAATTTCCTCCCATGTCTTCTCAACATTCTTTGGAGGGAGATATCCCAGGATTCTGATGATTTTTTCTTGGATACTAGTTGTTTTGGTTATGTCGCAACATCCTTAGGTGGATATTTTAGTTGCGGAGGAGAATATTGGGATCAATTTCATTGATATGTTCTCGTGAAAAGAATATCAGCAAACTTTTGAGGTACGTGTTTCATAGATTATCTATTAATTTATGTGAAATAGTACAGTTAACATGATTTATCCCCTTGTATTGAAATGGAAATGACCTAAATATATTGTTGAACTGGATTATGTAATTGGTATCGATTGTGTAATGATGTTATTTATTTATTTCATGATAATAGTTTACCTCTTGATTTTCTATATAGTGTGATATTTATGCCTTTATTTATTTAAAATTTTGTTCTTGATGGAAATTGGTATGGAATATATGCCAAAATTAATTGTTAATTAATTGGTTAATTTGATAAAGATACATGTTTAATAAATCAGGTTGTTTTTGTAACTATAATTTGATGATAATCATGTTATTCAAAGAATGAATGTTTAACAGTATGGTTGTTGAACATGGAGAATATTAATTCATGATGTTAAAATAACATAAGACAAGTTAAATTAATTATGAAATTAATTTATGAAATCTTGTGATTTCTTCTTTCGTAGGATTCCCATAGTTAGAAACTATGATTAATGAATCAGTTTTTCCAAGATGTAATAAATAACTAGATGTGTGATAAAATTTAATGGCTTTATAGGTTTTGAGTTTCCCATTTTCTTATTATGTCCAAGTTCCTTGTGTTTTGGAGTTGTGATAGTTCATTTTTTGTAAAATATGAATGCCTTGTTGTGAGGCACATAACCCATTTCTATATTTTTTACTGCTTCTTGTGATGGGATGTGTGTCTTGGATGGTTGTGCCATGATGTCTATTGTGGTATGTAGTGTTGTTAAACCTTATTATTATGGTAGTATTTAATGCTTGTGATAGGGAAATGCATTTGTTTATGCATGTTGTGTCCGGGAGGACAACATAGATGTTGTAATGGGTTTAAGATAAGCTTACCTATTGATGGGAATGTAAGATTCTTGTTTAACATGTTGGTTGTTTATTTTTCTTTATATTATTAATTCATGAGGCATATGGTTTTTTATACCCTCTTTATAATGGAATCAAAGATGCATGGGTAATTCCATGTTCTTTCTGTGTTTATATTCTCATGGTTTTTTGGATTTACTCTCCTTTTATAGGTGTAAAATATTTGATGAGTACTTCATATACTCACCATGTTGAGCCCCTTGTGTTTGGCAGATTATGATTTTTTTCTATATTATAAGGAATTATTTAAAGTGGTAATGTTATTAATGAAATGAAAAAAATGTTTAAACCATGGGGTTGGATATTTCTAAGTTGTAATGCAGAGGCTATATTTGTGGGATGTCATTGACTTAGTTCGGTTATGCTTGGAGTGCATGTGAGTCTTTTCTAAAACTATTGAAATAAAATGTGGAAATGATAATGGTTAAATTTTGGATTAATAATTGCTTAATGAAAAGTGAAATAGATAAATATTTATTAATTAACTTATTGTATCTCTTTAAATGGTTGTCTGCTTATAAGATATCTAGTCTATGAAATGGCGGCTCGGAGTCCATGATACATTAGCTGAAGTTGTGTGTAAGACAACGAAAAACCATAATGTGGTTGTGATCTATATTATATCATGTACATGTGTTTTTATACAATAATCCACCCAGTCTATTAGGGAAAATGACACCATGGGGATTCTGGACCCTAGGGGGTGTTTTCTCCAACATCATGGTGGGATGATGGATAGTTGACTACCACCTTAGGCCCCACTCTCTTATTTTGGTTTTTAGTTATGTTGGTATTAATGGTGGTTATTTTTACCCATATATATGTGTAGAGGACTCTATTAGATTGTGGTTATTTCACACACATATATTTTTTATATATTTTCCTATGGAATATGATAGGTTTAAAATGTATTGGGTATGATGGCTTGAGGAACATTACTCGATGTATGGGCTGTCATTGACTGAGGTATAATACATTATGCATGATATACATTATACGAGATGTGGTGGCTTTGGGAAACAACCTGGTAACTTTTGGTTATATGGATGTGGTGGTGAGTTGCATGAGATGCATGTTGTGGTGCTTCACCTTTGTTTCTTCGAGCTAGCCTTTTTAATGAGAGATAAAAAAGACAAGAAATGTTGGGGATAAGAAGAAAACCAATGCAGAAATAGTAGTTGGTTACCCTTAATATTCATTATTATATAATATGATACTCTATGAGATACTTGGAGAGAGGATCCATAGAAATTTTGGGAACATATTATACCTTTTTAGGTGATTTGTTACTTTAACTTGTTGTTCACTATTTTTTATCATGATTTCTTTAGTTTTTCAGAAGAGGCTTCATGGAGGATCCTAATAAGTAAACGATTTTACTCACCCTATATATAGATAAACTATTTTAAGCTCAGTTTGAGTGGGTTAGAGATCTGGCTGGTTACAAAAAGCCTTTGGGTGGTAGGAGCTGTTTGGGTTTAGAGGTCACCATTATCATGACTTCCATTTTGTACTTTCAGTTTTACCTTTCAGTTATAATAGTTCCTACATCAAATTAAATTTGGGTAATTGGGTTTTCAATTATATATTAGTGAATATAGAAATTGGTTGTTTTCTATCTTATCTCTCTATTTAACATGTCTTTGTTTAGAGGATAATGCCTCCCATCTACATATTTATTACACCCTTGGGGCTTGTCACCAACCCAGGTCTTACTAGATGCATGTCTCGGGGGTTCATTATCCTTATTCTCCCATTGTCGGCCCAAGAGGGGTATACTATATAGGGAGGGGGTAGGGAAATTCTCTCATATCTATTTCCATGTTTCGGGCACAACATACAATTTCCTCATAGCTACCAATTTCTTGAACCACCATTTCTTTTCATATACTTAGATTTAGTCTACTAATGTATATATCCCCCTTTCTTTTAGTTTTCATGATAAAAGTTGTAGGCATATTGTAAATGTCTTGAAATGTGCTGATCGTACGCCCATGTAGACGCATTTTCCATCGGGTTTAGACCAAGGAACTCCCATTTATTTTGAGATAGATGTATTAGGGAAAATATAAATTCAAAAATATTTTCATAAATTCCTCTTAATACAAGGACTGAATTCCAACCCTGTACATTATGTTCTTGGTCAGTGTCCACCACTGATCAACTTTCCCATCAAAATGAAGGACTTCCAAAACAAAATTATCTTTTTCTGAGCAATAGAAGATAGATAATATTGTTTCAGTGGAGTTGATTCATTATTCTATAGTGTGGGGATCAGAAGATCCACTTAACATGGTATGTCGTTGTTACATTAACAATTTGACCACAACATTATTTTTCATAGGAATAGTATGGTGTTACATGAAATTCATGTAATTATTAGTAACTTTAGCTCATTTTTGAAGTATTGTTATAATGTTTTGATCTCCAGTTCCCATCATATTTTTCATTTCATTATGTAAGTTGTCACAATTCCTATCACATTTACTGTTTTAATGAGTTCTCCTATTTCAATCCATTATTTATGAAAAAAATGTACAATTTAGGTTCATAAAAACTTAGATAATAAGTTTATAAGAAAAATAAAAACTGATCTTGAAGTATGAACATGTAAATAAAAAGTGTATCCCGTCTTATGATTAAATAAATTTCAATATAGGTTTTCCATGGTGATAGAATTATCTGTATGATTCATACAGAAGTTCCCTATTCCTAATATCTAAAAAAACTAGACCATCATATGATACCAAATATAATTTCCCTATTTATTTGACATATTATAACATAATTTTATTTATAACTAACAATCAATTAAAAGACAAGGATTATAATTTATCAGGTATTTTTATGAGTAGGTACGTAATTAAATAACATGATACCAAAAAAACCATATTATTTAATATCTATAAAGATATCCTAACTTCTAATGGGTTCTTACATCTGCATAGGATAACCTATGGACTTCATGAAAATATGGATGAGCTAAAAATCCCTGTAAGTGAATAATCATATGAATAAAGTGCAGTTCATGGATTATAAGAAATATCATGATATCATAAAAAGGTATGGAACATGTATAAACATATAGAAACATAACATAAAAAACATGGTATCATGTAATAATGAAATCAAATAAATATGGAAACAACATACAGGTTGATATATGAAAGATTCATGGATACCCACCAATACCATTTCTCTTAGGGGAACATGAGACAAGGCAAACTACTGATACCATTTCACATAGAGTATTATGATTCAAAGCTTTCTGCCACGTCCATTGCACGTGAAGGAGCATGAGTCAAGGAAAAACACCAATACCTTTTTGAATGAAGTCTCATGAGGATAAACATTACCTAATTAATTGGTGTGATTTCATGGTTCAACCATCATAACATTTACATGAATATGTTCTCCACATGAAGAAACAAATTTAAGGTTTTCCATCAAAATAATTGTGTATCATAATCCTATCAAAGTGATTAAAAAAAGGGAATACTATAATTGTATCCATAGAGGAATGGATTTAGATAAAAAATGAATATTAATGAGGGAAAATATTCATATATCATGACAATTTATGTCAAATTGAAGTCAAAACATGATAAAAGTGTGTTTAATAGACATTAGAAATGAATCATTTTTCTGTGGTTTAAGGAAAATATTAAAGATCATTTAAAGAGGAAAGGAAATAATACATTATATACAAAATATGAAAAAATATGTATTTACATGATTAAATTATTAATTCTAGAAAATTATTTTGGGCATAAAACATATTATGGATGGTACTTTAAAAATGGCGAGAAACTGGGAAGTTCCTTTTAATCGGGCTTGCTAATCCTGAGAAATTGAGAATAGAACCTTATAAAAATTTATATTTTCCAATAAATGAAAGAATAATTTATCTAGGAACATATCAATTTAATTTAAATATATAATTTGATGGTACTAAATAATAATTATTAATAATTTCATTGGTGTAAGGAGAGATAATGTTTAACTCAATGGAAAAATGGAGGTTCAGAAAAAATGAATCATCTGATGTCTGAAGGTGTTCTGCACTGGTACATAATATACTAGATAATGAATTTAGATTCCTTAATAATTTAATTCAAAACCTATTAATCATTTAATTTTTTCATTTTAATTTTATTATGTTTATTTATGATATTTTTGACGAGTTATGAGATTCAATGTGATTGTTCAAGAGTGTTTGTTCCCTTGAACATCATAATTTTTTTACTTGAATACGTATATAGAAAATCATATGAAATTAGTATTTTTGTAAAAAATTAAAATTATATGATAATAATGAAATAAATTAATATTAAATTGACTTATATAAAATTTTATTCCCATATGTGACTATTATTATTTTGGTAAAATGTTTAGGATAACCATTTTGATTTTTTTTGGAATTTTTTCGATCCACATGAAATAGTTTTGATTTTATAATTAATATTATGTTTATATAATTGTTCCAGAACCTTAAATAATCTTTGATGCATACATTAAAACATTTATTATCCATAAAAATGGTTTTATGAACATTGTTTATGGAGTTAATGCAAATTTAAAACTTATCATAATTGAAGGTGATAAATCAACACCTCACAGAAGATGTTTTCATTTTAAAAATTGAGGGGAAGGGAAATTATGATATGTTAATCCATTAACTCTATAACATTCCAGTATATAAAATATTTGAATGTTATAATGTAACTTGGAAATGGTGAGGTGAGTAGAAGAAAAAAAATAAATGAAATTGAAAAGGAAATAATTGAATAAGAAAGTGGTTTTTACCCCTTGAATTATTCACTTTTAGAACCTCCTTGAGGCACAAGATTTTGGTCTTTTATTGAGAAAAAAAGAATAGGGTCGTGGTGTAGATACATTGGAAGTGGATTGGGAATAAATTTGACCAGATTCATGGATTTTTAGGTTTGAGGTGAAGATGTGGTGATGGTTGTATTTATTATGGATGTGGGGGGTGGTTTTTGATAATTTTATTCAATTATTTAATATATTGGATAAAGAAAAATAATAGTGAGGATTATTATGAGTATATAATGTAAATAGAGAATGTTAGTTTCATATGATATCCACTTACATCATCTATGACTCAAACATGAATAAAAAATTCACATATTTACTTATATTGTTAAATACCATAAATTACAGTATTTCACTATTCATTAAAATATCTATTGTTTTAGATAAATACAAAAAATTAACCCGAACACTTTTTCAAAAATTTTAATTATAAAATGAACTCAATTTTATGAAATTAATTTTCTCTAGATGAGAAATTTTATTTTTAATTAAAACCATCATTTATTAAAAAAATACCAATTTTAAAATAATAATTGATTTTATAACACATTAAAATTTTAATTAGGGTCTCATAAAATTATATTATAATCACAATAAAACACAGTATTAATTTTTTATATATTTATTTGAATAAATTTTTTGTTTAAGTCATTAAATTAATTATAAACATCAAAAAAAACTTTTATGTTTCAGAAAAATATCATTATTTAATTTATCAAATGAAAAAAATTTCAAATTCCATTATATTAATATTTCATATATGAATTTTAAATATTCTAAAATTTAATTTATAAAATCATTGGTGAGGTTAATTTTATATTGGTTGGGGTACTATTCTTAAGGTCACATTACTATTCCAAATGTCATGTTACTATTCTATTTTTTTAGGTTCTTTAATTTCTATAAATACATATTATTTCATTCATTATATTTTTATAATGACTTTAATCTATAATATAAGTTATTTTATTTGATTTATACAATATTAAATAATTATTTAATGGAAATTTCATTGATATAATTTTGGGTCATTACCTCAGCATTCTTGAAGTATGCTTTCAAATATAATGGTATTGAGTTGTTAATTCTGTCTATCCATTCTAGATCTATCATGCTATCATCCTCCGAAATTTGACCATTGTATTGATTTTTCTATAACATGAATGGTTTTTGAGGTATGTGTGGTGTGGTCTTCACTACAAACCTTTTTCCCTGTTGAAATGAGTATGAGATGTAATGATTGATTTGAATGCTTCTGTTGTTTTCTTTAAGATCATTTGTGTTTGTTGATTCCATTGTAGGAGCATGTGAGATAAAATTTTGGTAGGTGTCTTTATCTATATTCTATTTATTTTGGATGAACAATATTTATTTGGATTTTATAAAATGTTTTATAAATAATATGGCATGATTGATTGATTGAATTATGTGTGTGAAAATGGATTTTTTTGATAAAAATTTAGATTCTCTTATTTTAGAAAAAGGAATGGTATCTTCATACCATTGTGAAATTTGATTATGAAATGGGGTTAAATTAATGGTTTTAATTTAATTTTTTAAAATTTAGCACATGAGAAGCCTGGGGTACATTGGTGGAAGGTGTAGTAATAGTCCTCATCTATTGATACTTTAAAGGAGATAAATCATGTGGTGTTCTTATGCTACCTAGTCCCATTGTTCTAGAGAATTTTTAAACTAGTTGGTAAGCTCACTTACTGGGGTGTTCCTATAAAATAATTATTTAATGCATATATCAAGGGAATTTATCCGCATTATTTTCTTTATCATTAGGTTTGTTGTTATATCTAGAATCATTTGTAGTGATCCTTGGTGTGATGTTACCTATGATTTGGGTGGCAGTATTAAAGTTTGATATGAAATATAAGAAATTATATTATTTGAACAAATTTATATATGTGGTATTCATTTAATCATTTTTAATTGGATAATTTGGAACTGAGGTTAAAGGGGATTTTTAACACGATTTCTATATAAAACTGTTTAATTGATTCCCATTCCATGTTTTCTTTTAAAGTTCACCATGTACATATTGTTTTGTAGAGGCTTGATATGGAACAATAGGGTGGGATCCAATAAAAACCTTTTTAATTGTACACCCAACATCCCCCTTTGGTCGTATGTATACAATTAAATGTATTTAAATTCCAAGAATGACAAGACACCATAGAAATGTGGTGATGTTTCTATCAGCTATTTGTAGGTATCTGGCAGTGAGATGGTGGGAGTTTTCCATCATTATCACATGGGGTAACTATTTCAAATTAAGTTTTACATCTATTTGGGACTCGTATCATAGATATTTTTAGCTACTTTTGGTTTTTATCACTTATGTTGTTTCCTTTTTTGTTATGGAATATATATCATGTCAACATTTTCACTATTTATCTCTTCCATTTTTACACGTTCCATGTTTTCTACATCAGGTTGGATAAACTCATTCCCTGTTATTTTTTTGATGATAGAGTGATAGTTACCAGCATATGGGGATCTGGAACACCCGTTCGGTTTGTGGTGGTTCGATTTTAGTACCAAATTGTGAGGGTTGCTATGATAGGTTTGATGCATTTTGATATTAGAGATCTTAGTTTTCCATAGTTTATGATAGTTGGTAGACTGGAGATTGGATTTTTGGGACGTTAGATATTTTTTGTTGAGGGTGAATAACTAGAAATTACATTTAATATACTCATGATATCATGGGTTATTATTATATTGACCCATCCCCTAGGGCATGTGCCATGACTAACCTCAAGACAACCTTCCATAGGCCAGGGGCTGGTGAGTAGCACCAAGATGTATTTCTGAAAATAGGGAAGGCATTGCCTTTATAACCTGCAAGAACTCGTAACCAAGAACATAAAAAGATATGAAACACCAAGTAAAACTGTGTAACAAAGTAGTGCTGAAAGAAAATAGGGTACAAAATACAAGACCAACAGTAAAGTACAGGAAACCGAAACTAGAAGTACAACTGAAGAAAAAGGAAAGGAACTATTGGGTCATCCTTCGAGTTTCGTACCTGTAGGGTAGGTACAGATCGCCTCCTCACCACTCCTCATCTATCAGTCCCCTCCATGTACTGACTCGTCGTGAGTTACACCCCATGTAACGTCATGTCATGATACTCTCGGCCTCATTCAATGTTGTCTGTCATCTGCATCCATCCCAACAAGGTGCGGGCATAACCCGTGCAGGGGTGAGTATAACGATACTCAGTAGGGACCCCGAGACACTCAAGGTCTCAAAAAATAAACCAATCATAAACTATAAATAAAAAATCAACATATAACTCTACTTAGGTTTATTCCCATACATATACCTATGTTATCAAGTGACCCATCTCAATCATGAGGAAAACATAGAAAATATGAATCATCTCAATGAGAATTTTATTCCAGGGGTAGTATCAAGTAACATCACTAGTCACTTTTTCAAAACCATGGCTACTAGAGAACTCATCCTCTATCGAGTATAGTGGGCTTGTCGCAACACCAGTCACGCTTCCCACTAACCCGGGACTGCTGAGGTACTCTTCCTGTCGAGTACCGTGTATCTGCCGTGTCACCAAGTGCTCTCCCCACTGTGGGTCTGCCGTGTCAACAAGTGCGCTCCCCCTCATAGCCTGCTGAGGTACTCCACCAGCCGAGTACCGTGGGCCAGCCGCGTCACACAGAGGTGCTCCCCACTTTGGGTCTTCCATTACACCAAGGCGCTCCCCACTGGGCTATTAGGGTCACATTTAGTCAAAATGGTAATCAGTCGTCAGGTCTCAGCTAGATAATAGGTCTCCACACTACGTTTGCTCGTCTCTGGGAGGATCCACTCCACAAACTACTCATTGATACTCCAACTGTCACAAATTCCCATTAAAAAGTATCTCAAAGGTCTTCCAGGTCATAGGGGTCTCAAAGCAACTGACGACACGTCAATTGGATGCTCGGTCTGTGAGTTATTAGCCTTTTAGTCCTAGGGGCCTGGTTGGATTTATGCTCAGTCCAACCTCACTGTTTCCCATCTCAATCCAAAACTCTAGTGGATTATACTCAAAGGGACCGTCTCACTCCATGATTTCTAGTGCTGCTGACGGTTTGTCAAACGGATGTCCAGTGTCAAAGATATAGCCAAAAGAAAGTAAAGGGGCGCAGTGGGCCCGGGTCCGGTCCGACCCGGTCTGACTGACCCGGCCCCACCCGGTTCTGGTTGACCTAGCCTGACCAGTTGGGTCTGGCTTGGTTTGTTTGACAAGGATCAATTATTGGCTTTCTACATTGATATGTAGTGATACATATTCAATTTATGGAAGGTACTACCTTGGTTCTTATGGTTATTTATTCGTTTTCCTCCCATGTCTACTCCTCATGCAAAAGCAGATGATCTCCCATGTTTCTAATGGGTGTTTTTCTTGGTTGCTGGTTGGTACAGTTGTGATGTGGTGTCTTCATGTGGATGTAGTTATTATGGGATATATGATCTGGATCCATTGCATTGATCCATTGTATCGTGAAGAACGTCATAATCCTTTTGAGGTAAGGTATATGGGGTTTCTATATTTATTTATGTGAAATCAAAGAGAAATCCTGAGTTATTCCCTCATATTGAAATGTAATTTACCTAAGTAAATAGTTGATTCTGATTAAACAATGGTAATCTATCATGAAGAAATATTTTTTCTTTACCCCAAGATATATGTTTTCCTTTGAATTTTCTAGGTAGTGCAATATCTATGCATTGATTTGTTTGGGATATTGTTCTTGATGGAAATTGGTAAGTAACAGAATGAAGGAATTAATTTATAATTAATTGTAATATTGGTTAAAGAAAACTATTTAATAAATCTAGTTTTTGTGGTGTTAATTTTATGTTTGTGAAAATAGTTGATTTATGCATGTTTAATTAATTGGATATTTAACATGAATCATTTTTATTATTATTTATAAATGAACAAAATAAATTCTTAATTAATTGATTAATTAAATTACAATAGCTTGTGATATATTGTTTCTTAGGTTACCCATAGTTGGAAACTATGTTTAATTTATTAGTTAATTCTAGTTGTAATAAATTACTAATTGTGTGATACATGTTAATGCCATTGTAGGGACTGAGTAACACGTATTCTTATAAAGGTCATGTTCCATATGTTTTGGATCCTTGAGATATCGTAGTGTGTAATTGATGAATGACATGTTGTAGGTATGTCATCTCTTTTTTATATATATTTCAAGATACTTTCGATGTTGTGTGGGCATGGGATGGTTGAGAATGGAGGGATGTTAAGGTATGTGGCGTGCAGATACCTGTTTTTTTGTGGCAACAGTTTATGCCTCGGACGGCGAGATGCATTCGTTTGTGGATGTGGTGTCGGAGAGGACAACACAGATGATGCAACAGGTTGAATCTGGGCTTAGCTGTTGATGTGAAAGTTTGATGCTTGTGGAATTTTTTGGTTGTTTATCTGCTTTACATCCCCACTGACTGGGGAATATATTTTTTCTTACTCTCCTACCAAGAAAGATAAATATGTGTGGGTTATGCCCTATGGTTTCCATGTTTATCTTCTTGTTGTTTGGTGGGTCTACACACATATTTTTCGTGGAAAATACTTGATGGGTAGTTTATCTACTCACCAAATTGAGCCCCTTGCGTTTGGTAGCTTAGTATGTTTTTCCAAAATACTTTGAATTATTGAAACTGGGGTTGTTTTTAAATAAATAAATAATTTTTTCAACCATGGGGTTTGATGTTGTACGGATGGAGTGCTGGGGATATATTTATGGGAAAAAGTGGACTCTATTTTGTTATACCATGAGGGCATGGAACATAATTGTGATACCAATGAAATGAAATGTGGAAATGGTAATGACTACATAAATAATAAAATATAGATCAACTTATAAAATATAATAAATTAACATTATGTTTCTCATTAAATGGTTGGGTGATTATAGGTTTTCTAGTCTTATCAGTGCCTATTAGGAGTCAGAGAGACATTAATTGTAATGGTTTCTAAGTTTAGGATATTATTATAATGTTATTTTGAGATATATTATTTCCTATAGTTTTTTTGTTTTTATATGACACTCCTCCCTGTCAGTTACGGAAACTAACACCCTATGGAATCTGAGCCCTGGGGGGTCTTTTCCCTAACATCTCGGTGGGAGGATGGATGGATGACAACCCCTTGGGCCATGGTCACATCTCATGGTAGTTACTTGTGCCAGTATGTATGGTTGTTAGTTTTCCCCATATATGTTTGAAGAGGGATATAGTGGATTTTGTTTATTTCACACTCATATATTAGGGATATGGTTTTCTTAAGGACTAATATAGGTATAACATGTACAAGATATGATGGATTGAGGATCCTTGCATGGTGTGTGAGCTATAATGGCTATACGAATAATACCCGACATACGATACATGTTTTAGTACATGTAGTGGATCCCAAAAACTACCTGGTTACTTTTTTATGTTGTTGTGATGGTGAGCTATACAAGGTTCATGTCATGGTGTTTCTCGTTGGTGTCTTCAGGATATCCTTTTCGGAGAGAAATAATCATGTTGTGTGATGTTGGGGCATAGAGGAAATCCAGTTGGTAAGTTGTAGTGTGGTAGCCATGATAATCCTTATTATATTATATACTCAAGTACAAAATACTTGTTGAGAGTATCTATGGTGAGTTTGGAATCACACTATACCTATTTAGGTGACGATTTAGATACACATGTTGTTCACTATGCTTTATCATTGTTTATTAACATTATCAAGAGATTCTACGAAGAGGATCGTACTATGTATACTATTATACTCACACTAAGTATATAAAATCTATTTGAAGGTCAGTTGTAGAATGTTGGAGACCATGTTGTTTACTAGATTCTAGTTGGTTATTGGAGCTATTTAGACTTTGCGGTCGCTGATGTCATTACAATATCTTACTACCTATAGATTTAGCTTTTTATTTGTAGTATTTCATGGAAGAAATTACATAATTATACATGGGTTTTTTATATTGTTGTATGAGATGTAATTGGTTGGTTTCTGTCTTATCTCTCTCTTCTGCATGTGTTATCTTATAGGGATGTAACACTCTTCTATATGATTGTTATACCATCTATGAATGTTAGTAACTTGGTGCCTACTGTAGGTGGGACTCAGGGGTCACTATCTCACTTCTCCCACTACTAGACTAGGAGGGGTACACATTGTGGAGAGGGGTCATGATATAGTAGTATCAGAGGTTGGGTTAAAGGAAAAGATTGAATTTGGAGTTAGGAACATGTGAGTTTACCAGAGTTAGTAGGGAAACAATGTCAGATTTATTTAACAAGTATTGTAAATATGGGAGACAGGTTGAGACACACGTATTTAGGCCCCCCTACAAAAAAAAATACAATGAATGTTATGATTATAGTATATTCTAAATAAGGTGATAATGGTTACATGTTGGATCCCTAGGAAAGGATCATGCATCATTATTCATGGTGCCTGTGTTTGAATGGGTAGACTATGGATTGGAAACATCTAAAATGAATAAAATATAAAAATTAATTAATGTTAAATTATTCCCTATTACATGTTATGAAGTGATTGCGATCAGCCGGGGGTAGGTCCCTGACCTCATTATCTCATTTTTATAGGGGAAGTGACTCTTAGGACTATGACCATGGATTGAGAGAGATTTTTTCTTAAGGAGGCCATGGGAAATAGCAGGGAGAGTTCCCAAACATTCTGAACGATCATAGTGCCTTAGTCATTCTGCTTCAGGTTCCTCTATTGAGGTAGTTAAAGATGAGCAAAAAATACACAGTTTCTTTTATTTGGGATTAGTAGAGAGCCTATGGGGAAGGAAAAGGAAAACCATGGGATGGTCCTCATCCATAGAGAGTAGAGTGAGGTCGTAGTGGTTGTTGTCATCATAGTCAGAGAGGCTCTAGAGCAGGTCATGGTGAGCTTCACAATATTGTGTTTCCAGATTCATGAGATCCAAATATCATTTGAGGTACCCTTTTATTTTTTTCTACTTTGGTTTATTCCTTGTTTTATTTAGGAATGACACACTCCTTCATATCACCTACACTTCTCCATTCTCTCCGAATCAAGTTTGATATACTACCAATTCCCTTGGTGTTGACTATGCTAGTTGGAGGATGAGATGACATGTCTGAAGTATATAGACATTGTGAGATAGTGCTGGGCTAGAACCACTCTTGGGGAGATTTCCTATGTTTACATATACAACCTTATGATGTCAATATCATCATGGATTGGTTATATTTTGGGTAGGATATCGTGGATTGCATCCGGAGTAAGGTTGTGTACTTCAAAAATGATAGAGATCCAACACTGTTTGTTGAAAAGAGACCCTCAGATGGGTCTAAGGCATGTTCCTTCTTTTTCATCCATGATATATGATCTATCGTTATGTTTTTAGAGGTTTATTAGTTGTAATTTCCCAATGTTGTAGTAGTGTACCCAAATTTATTTCTTGAAGAGGCTTTACTGTTACCCCATCAACACGAGATATAGTTCAGGATAAAACTATAGCAAAGAATGTCTCTGATCTTGAAGTATATCTCTATGATGGAACCATATGAGATGTGATATGTTCATATACACCTCGATGGTATGTTGTAGTGATGTATTGTTTCGCCATCTGTATCACCGTGGGATGCACTAGTTCTTTTTCCATGAAAAATGATGATGGAATTTAGTAGTTTTGTATCGATTATTGTGTCTCAGAACAAGTGACAAGGAAGAACTGCTTTCCACTTATTTGGATTGTTGTATTTTTAGATTAATTTAAGGGTGATAATTTGTTCAAAAATATAGATTTATAGCTAGGATATCATCAAATTTTAGTGAGGTATGGGGATATTGAGAAGACTTATTACTGTTGTTTTCAAGAGAATTATGAGTTTTTTGTGATGTTGTTAGGTGTGATGAATTTTCAATTTTTGTACATAGGGTTAATGAATACTAAGTTTCTTGTGTAATATGATAAGTTCATTGGGATTTTAATTGAATATGTCACTGTGTAGTTAGCGTCAGAGCATGATCATAGAGACTATATGCATACTATTTTGGGAGTTCTTTTCCTTGATATGTAATTTGGGATGATGTCGATGTGTGAGTTTTCATCTAAATAGGTATATTTCTCAGTGAAATTCATTTCATAGAAGATAGTATCTATAGATTCCTTGAATATATAAGTAGCTGTGTCTTGGGAATCCCCCATGATAATGGTAGAGGTACGAAGTTTCCTTGTCCTTTCATGATATTATAGGCGGTTCATAGTTGATTTTTATCCCATTGAGACTCCCCTAATAGTGTTTTCTAAAAAGGATTAGGTGTTACTATGGATTGATAAGTGTCAGGTGGATTTTAAGAATATGAAGCTGAAGTTGGTCAGTGCTCCAATTCTTTTTCTTCCAAATGAAGGATTTCTATTTGTGGTTTTCTTGGATTCTTTTCAACATGGGTTGGGATGTGTTCTAATGATGTTTTGATCAGCCATTTCATATGGGTATCGGTTGTTAAATCCACATGAGATTAACTATTCCATCCATGATCTTGAGTTGGAGGTGGTAGTGTTTGAGCTGATTTTACGAAGACATTACCTCATTGATAAGCACTTTGGGTTCTTCACTGATCATAAGATCTTGTGGTATGTTTCCTCCCAGCATGAATTGAACACGTGGCAGAGTTATTGGATGGATTTCATATTATATTATAAAATTGATATTTCATATAATCCAATTGAAGAAAATATTTTGGCTGATATATTTAGTAAGTATTCTCAGAGTGATACAATGTGAAAATCAAGTGATTCCTGGGGAATAATGGAAGGACATTAAGAATTACAATGGGATATGAGAGAAGTTTGGGGGAAGAGGTTGTCTTTTTTAGATGTCTGTGTAGACATATCTGGTGTAGTAGGTTGATGTGTCCGAGTTGGGGGATCTTGAGGTTAGGGTATGAAGAGAAAGTTGATTGTGGAGAGGCCCTAGATGGTTGGTGTGACTATGAAAAAACCTTGTTGATGTCTAATGGAAGGATTTTTGTTACATTGGTGATGCATGAGATAGTTCTTAGAGAGTTTCATCATTCACCATCAGTGGTAAATCCTAAAGTTACAAAGATGTACCGATCCTTAAGTGGTCAGTTTTGGTATCTTGGGATGAGGTGTGCAGTTGCAGAGTATGTGTCTCTATGTCTGGTCTTCCAAAAGGTGAAGGCTGGTAACCATGTTCCCGGGGGTTTCCTACAGCCATTTGATGTTCCTCTATGGAGGTGGGATGAAATCATGATTTATTTTGTAAGAATATTTTTTCGAGCTTAGGAAGGATATGATTCTATATGGGTGGTAGGGGATTGTTTAAAAAAATGACACCACTTTATAGTGATTAAAGAATCGAGATCAGTGGATGTTTTTCATAGATGTATCAGGAGGAGGTATTAGGACTCCATGATGTTCCCGGGATGATCATTTCCGATTTTTCTCCTAGTTTTCCTCCCATGTGTAGAGAGGTATCTCACGTACTTTTGGTTCTCAACTATTCCCAATGATTACTTTTCCTCGAAAAATGGTTTTTCAGGAAAGGTGGACAATCCATAATCATAAAGACAAGTTGGGATCCTATATCATAGATTTTTGAGTTTCGGTGATGAGGCATCTACCATTGGTAGAGTTCTCTTAATATAATAATATTCACCCCACCATCACTAAGTCACCATTTGAATCCTAATATGGATTAACTTTTCATTCTTTTTTTATGTAATGGGGTCTTAGGGTCCACAATTCTCAGACTGAAAATGGTAAAGAACGTGATAGATATGGTTTAGGTAATTTGCGAGAGGATGAAGGCAGCACCAGATCATCAGAAATCCATTTTTTATCATAGGAGGATACATATGGAGTATGACTAGGGGGATAATGTGTTCTTGAAGGTGGTTCCCCATCGTGGACAGTGACGATTTGGTTGTGGTAGTAAGCATTCTCTCCAATTTGTTGGGCCTTTCATGGTGTTTTCTCATGTTGGATCTGTGGAATATCGAATAGAACATCCCCTATAGATGAGCCAGATACATGACGTCTTTCATGTATCACATCTAGAACATTATCTTCATTATGAATCTTATTTCATCAATTAGGGTGATATCGATCTTGATGATAATGCGACCATTGAGAAGCAGCCTTTAGAGTTCTAGGAAAACCAGGCCAAGGTGTTGCGCCAGCGTTCTATCCCCTTGTTTTGTGTCTTGTGGTGGTATAATGGCATGGAGGAGAGTACCTATGAATGTGGGTTAAAAATATTTTGTTAGTACCATGAACTATTTTATGTTTAGAACTTATCTTTTATAATTGTTCATTTGATATTTGTATTCATTTTCTCTTTATCAGATGAATTTCTCTTTTAACAGCTATTGATTTCCCTCTTTTTAGAGTTTTCCCCCTTGGGAGAGTTTTTAGGGGATGTTTTTTTGAAGCTACATTGTTTTCACTTGGACCTTTAATGAGGTGGTGAGATACTATGGTTGATAATGATTTAAAATGTATTTCATGGGGTGGTTGTTTCGATGACCTCTTTTGGTTTCCTATGTAGGTTGGTTTGGGATTCTTGAGGATGATAATGTCTTGATAGGTATTTGATGTAAGGGCCCTAATCTATGTTGATCAACCATTTAGATGTTTCTAAGGTCATTGGAGGTTGGAGGTGGATTGGATGAAGTTTGGAGGGGTTCTGGTGCTGAAAATTTGGAGTAGGGAATTCTCAAGACATGAAAGTATGTTTCACTCCGTGTGAAGAATATTTCACAACGTTTAAGAGGGTTTAATGATAAGTAATTTTTCTGGGTTAGAAAAAAAAATAATTTCAATATGAAGTTGTATTTTAGTTATGAAGAACCCCTTAGGCATTAAACAATATGAAAGGGTTTTAAATATCATGTAATGCCCCATAAAAGTAATGTTTTATAAGTTTTCCTGCCACTCGGGTTTGTCAATCCCAATAGCTGTAGAATATATTTCTCGACTCCGGGTGACCTAATAACCCCTTCATCAAAATTTTGGGAATTACTTCGATAAGGATAAATTCCTGGCTCCTCCTTCGATCCGTATTGATCTGTCTTCTAACTGAGTTAGGTTCTACCTCAGTTTTATGGTGCTTCGATCTATTTCCTCCCATGTCATCTCAACATTCTATGGAGGGAGATCTCCTAGGATTATAATGTTTTTTTCATAGATATTAGTTGTTTTGGTTATGTCACAACATCCTTAGGTGGATAATTTAGTTACGGGAGAGATTATTGGGATCTATTGCATTGATCTGTTCTCGTGAAAAGAATGTCATCAAACTTTTGAGGTACGAGTTTCATAGATTATCAATTACTTTATGTGAAATAGTATAGTTAACATGATTTATCCCCTTATATTGAAATGGAATGGACCTAAATATATTTCTGAACTAGATTATGGAATTGGTATCGATTTTGTAACGATGTTATTTATTTATTTCATGATAATGGTTTGCCTCTTGATTTTCTAGATAATAGGATATTTATGCCTTGATTTATTTAAAATGTTGTTCTTGATGGAAATTGGAATGTAATATATTCAAGAATTAATTGATAATTAATTGGTTAATTTGATAAAGATACATGTTTAATAAATCAGTTTGTTGTTGTTACTATAATTTGATGATAATCATGTTATTCAAAGAATGAATGTTTAATAGTATGGTTGTTTAACATGGAGAATATTGATTATTTATGTTAAAAGAACTAAAGACAAGTTAAATTAATTATGAAATTAATTTATAAAATCTTGTGATTTTTTCTTTCTTAGGATTCCCATAGTTAGATTCTATGATTAATGAATCAGTTTTTCCAAGATGGAATAAAGAACTAGATGTCTGATAAAATTTAATGCCTTTATTGGTTCTGAGTTTCCCATTTTCTTATTATGTCCATGTTCCTTATGTTTTGGAGTTATGATAGATCATTTTCTGTAAAACATGAATGCCTTGTTGTGAGGAACATAACCCATTTCTATGTTTTTTACTACTTCTTGTGATGGGATGTGTGTCTTGGATGGCTGTGCCAAGATTCCTATTGTGGTATGTAGTGTTGGTAAACCATATTATTATGGTATTATTTAATTCTTTTGATAGAGAAATTCATTGTTTTATGCATGTTGTGTCTGGGAGGACAACATAGATGTTGGAATGGGTTTAAGAAATGATTACCTATTGATGGGAATGTAGGATTATTGTTTAATATGTTGGTTGTGTATTTTCCTTTATTTTATTAATTATTGAGCCATATGGTTTTTTATACCCTCATTCTAATGGAATCAAAGATGCATGGGTAATTCCATGTTCTTTCTGTGTTTATATTCTCATGGTTTTTTGGGTTTACTCTCCTTTTATAGGTGTAAAATATTTGACGAGTACTTCATATACTCACCATGTTGAGCCGCTTGTGTTTGGAAGATTATGATTTTTTTTCTAGAATATATGGAATTATTTAAAGTGGTAATGTTTTTAATGAAATAAATAAATGTTTAAACCATGGGGCTGGAGATTTCCAAGTTGTAATGCAGAGGCTATATTTTTGGGATGTCATTGACTTTGTTCTGTTATGCTTGGAGTGCATGAGTGTCTTTTCAAAAACTATTGAAATAAAATGTGGAAATAATAATGGTTAGATTTTGGATTAATAATTACTTAATGAAAAGTGAAATATATAAAAGTTTATTAATTAACTTAATGTATCTCTTTAAATGGTTGTCTGCTAATAAGATATCTGGTTTTAGAAGTGGCAGCTCGGAGTCCAAGATACATTAGCTGAAGTTGCGTGTAAGACTACGAAAAACCATAATGTGGTTTTGATCTATATTATATCATGTACATGTGTTTCTATACAATAATCAACCCTTTCAGTTAAGGAAAATGGCACTATGGGGATTCTGGACCCTAGGGGGTGTTATCTCCAACATCATGGTGGGAGGATAGATAGTTAACTACCACCTTAGGTCCCACTCTCTTATATTGTTTTTTTAGTTATGTTGGTATGAATGGTGGTTATTTTTACCCATATATATTTTTATAGGACTCTACTGGATTGTGGTTATTTCACACACATATATTTTTGATATTTTTCCCTATGGAATACGATAGGTTTAAAATGTATAGGGTATGATGGCTTGAGGATCATTACTCTGTTTATGGGCTGTTATTCACTGAGGTATAATACATTATGCATGATATAAATTATACGAGAAGCGATGTCTTCAGGAAACAACCTAGTCACTTTTGGTTTTATGGATGTGGTGGTGAGTTGCATGAGATGCATGTTGTGGAACTTCACCTCTGTTTCTTCGAGCTAGGATTTTGTAATGAGAGATAACAAAGACAAGAAATGTTGGGGAAAATAAGAAAACCAATGGGGAAATAGTAGTTGGTTACCCTTGATATTCATTATTATATTATATGATACTGTATGAGATACTTGGAGAGAGGATCCATAGATAGGATGGGAACATATTATACCTTTTTAGGTGATCTGTTAGTTTAACATGTTGTTCACTATTATTTATCATGATTTTTTAGTTTTTCAGAAGAGTATTCATGGAGGATCCTAATAAGTACACTATTTTACTCACCCTATATATATAAACTATTTTAAGCACATTTTGAGTGGTTTAGAGATCAGACTAGTTACAAAAATCCTTTAGGTGGTAGGAGCTGTTTGGGTTTGGAGGTCACCATTGTCATGCCTTCCATTTTGTACTTTCAGTTTTCCCTTTCAGTTATAATAGTTCTTACATCACATTAAATTTGGGTAATTGGGTTTTCTATTATATATTATTCTATATAGAAAGTGTCTGTTTTATATCTTATCTCTCTCTTTAACATGTGTTCTATTAGAGGATAATGCCTCCCATCTACATATTTATTACAACCTTGGGGCTAGTCACCAACCCAGGTCTTACTAGATGCATGACTCAGGGGGTCATTATCCTTATTCTCCCATTGTCGGCCCAAGAGGGGTATACTATATATGGATGGGGTTGGGAAATTCTCTGATATCTATTTCCATGTTTTGGGCACAATATACAATTTTTTCATAGCTACCAATGTCTTGAACCACCATTTCTTTTCATAGCTACCAATGTCAAAGGAACTCTCATTCTATTTTGAGATAGAGGTATTATAGAAAATATTAATTCAAAAATATTTTCATAAATTCCTCCTAATAAAAGGACTGAATATCAACCCGGAACATTATGTTCCGGATCAGTATCCACCACTGGTCAACATTCCCATTGTAGGACCCCGGGACACTCTGATAGGGGAGGGGTGAATCAGGGAGTCTACTTTTTCTTCTTAAAGTTGTGGATCTTGTTCCCACATTGGTAGGAACTGATTTAACCTGTATGATGGATATGATCAGTAATTAAACATTCACATGCAATGAGATAACACGACTATTTTTACTTGGTTCACCACAAAGGGCTACGTCCAAGGAGCATACGCCAACAGGTTGTCGGTCGTACCAAAATCCGCTATGCTTCACTAGCTATAGATTACAAAGTTTCGGGCACAATCACTCTGTCCCATGCTCAGTACCTTTACAAAAGTTCAGGGATAGCTCACTGCGTCCCTCGGGTCACTCCCGTTGACTCCCCCTGGCACACTACCCTTGGTGAAGTCCCACTCAGTTTATAGACGTGAAGGTCTCTTCAATAAATTTGAATTGAAGTCTTTGTCTACTTTTCATCATGAGACTATTCTTGCATCAGAGTACTGATTTGATGCTCTTTTTTATTCAATATTCTCATTTAGTGGAATTAATGAATGCACTAAATCTTCTTCATCTCTTCCTTTGATTCCCAATACTAACACCTGAGTGTACTGATATGTTCTCCTCTTTCTATGCAGATCTGAGTTTAGTTGCACGAATCGTTCTTCTTCTCTTCGCAAAGCACAACAAGGGTGTTAAACAGCAGTCTTGTGTGTGCGGTACTAATTCTCTTCATAAAACCAAATGGTTCACTGTTCTTCCGTCTTCGCAAAGCAGATTTGAGAGTGCAAAGCACCTGTCAAAGGCCAGCGGGACCCCCAAATTTTTCGTGCACCCTTCCCGGTGTCTTGCGCGTAAAATTAAAACCTTGCGCGTAAAAATACCTTTTTGGCGCGTAAAAGGCTTTTCGCGCAAATCTTCTTTTTTGCGCCGAACTTCCCTTTTTCGCGCAACACCATCTTTTTCGTGCAACCCTTCAGATTTTCGCACAATACTCTATACCTCAATTTTTCCGCGTGTCAGAGATCTAGATTTGTCTTAGTGTCAAGCCTCTCCAAATGAGTGGGGTTCACCTCATATTTATCGGCGTTTTTGATCCTGTGTATAAAACCCCTTCCTGTGCGTAAACCTGTCTCTCAGTTCTTTGAATTACATGCACCTTCCTTTTATTCTCGCGCACTGCCTTGGTTTTTCGTGTATCTCATTAATTATAAATTTTTCATCATTCTGAACATGAATCCTCTCTTGCACATAAAAATTCAAACCCACATTTTGCGCACAACCAACAATACGCGCAGCAGTTTGATTTTACGCGCACATGGCGCGAACATCTCTGATTTTTCTCACTCCTCTTTCCTTTGTCGATTTTATATATTTCTGATTCGAGGCACTGCTTGAGGGAAAAATTCACCCATCTATTCTACGCACAACATTTGTCGCGCACATTCCCATTTTTTCGCGCACAACTCTGGTTTTTCGTGCAGCCCATGCCTTTTCCATTTTTCAACGTTCTAATTCTGAAACACTGTATGCGCGAAAAACTTCACTCCACCTATTTCGCGCACCACACTGTTTTTCACACCCAAATCAAGAATTTCGCGCACACCCCTAATTTTTTGCGCACCACTTCCTCGTTGTGCGCACCTACTTTGGCAGACAATCCATGTCTTCATTTTCCGATTTTGATGCCCCAAAAATTGGAAAACACTGGGAAACAACGCCACCTTGTATCTGCTCTTTTTGTACTACCTCCAGATCATCCATTCCTTTGTTGACATTCTCTGACAAAACATAGATCATTAACCACATCCCTTGAACTCGACAAGACACCATGGAATATCCTTTGTCAACAAATTTGTATGTCATTTGTTTGCTTTGTCAACAAACACAATCACCTCAAAAACACTTCGCCTCAGTGATCTGTCCCCTTCGGCAACTCTTCAGCATTCATCAAAAACTCCAATAAGGTGATATGTATTCCGTGAAGGAACAAATTTATCACCATCATCTTCTGTGACAATGTTATGTGCATGGCCATCTCAGAATTCCAATCCCCGAATGGCCATCTCAGAATTCCAATCCCCGCATGGACACCTCAGAATTCCAATCGCTTTCACATCATCTTCTTCTTCAACAATCATTATCTACTTCATGAAAAACATATGATTCCGTTATTCAAGAATACTATTGCATGGTTCTCATGCAATCATGAAGAATTGCATGGACTTCATCAAAACCCCATTATTCTTTAATCATCCTCAGATGGACTATAGCTCACTTCTTCATTGTTGTAAACAATGTGTCACCTTTGACACATGTTCTTTGAACTTATGATCTGTACAAAAATCATCTGAATTTCCATTCCTCCATTTCATTGGATTACTTCTTGATCTCCTTCATTATGATCTTCATTGACCAATATTGACAACAAATACAACCTTATACAAAAAGTGGTTCCAACAATCTCCCAATTTGTATTTTGTTGTCAATACCTTATACATCTTCTGAAATGAATTTTTCAATGTCAAAATGAGAATCTTCTCTTCAATCAACTTTTCTTTTCAAACTTTCATTTCACTTTCTCTCCCCCTTATTGACATGAAATGCAAAGCACCTGGTAGAGAGGGTATCCACCTATAATTAATTAACGTGTCATAAATCATTTCACTCTACATCTACTTAAGCAGTGCTCGTTGTAGAAAACAAGAGGATTTGATTTAGACAACAAGGCCTTCCATTATTCACTGGTCATGATACCATATGAGATGAGAAATCATGTACATTGTCTTCAAGGGTCTTCCACATTCATTTCAGTTTAAAGAAATCAAATGTGATAGGGAATAATCAACCTGAAACTCCTTCACTCACATCAGGAAACAGATCAAAAACATTCAATTGCAATTGCCAGGATAAGTGGCCTTGGGGAACTTCCATTCTTCTTATGTCACTAATCAATTCAGTTACCCCCCCCCCTTTGTAGAATGATAATTGTTATGAGTAACCAAGGGATAAAGATTGAAAAATGACATACCTTCTCCAATGACAAGTTCTTTAGGAAAATTACAGTGTAACTGCATTTGATACCAACTGGAGTTGATATTGATGGTAACAGTGATTTTGGAAGCTTCTTCATTTTTATCCCCCTCAAGGGAAACACTCATCATCTTCATCATGAGTGATCCTTCATCATCTTAATCTTTGAATATCACTTGAAGAAACTACCAAGGATGGAAACTTCTTCAGCTTGTCTATCAAGAGTTGACAGTATTCCCGACTTCTCAGGTTCTCCCCCTTGCTTCATCAAAATGAGCTGCATGGTTGAGGTTCTTTTCTCAACAAAGTTCCTCTGTTCACTCCAGTATTCATGCCTGCACATTTGAACATATGTTCTGACATCTGTTGGTGTGGCATATATTTCTTCACATTCTCTTCTATTTTGTGTGGGGAATTGTTCTGCTTAACAACCATCATGAATGATACATTCTTACTCCTCTTAAAGACTGCTTCATGCTATGGTATTATGGTTAGGCAACCTTTTGCAATGTGACCAGATTTCTTGTATCTCTCACACAAAACTTCTTTGACACATGTGATTCTCTTGGTTTGAAATCTCTCCTGCACTCTGTCTTCATCACATGACTGTTTTCCTTTTCGTTTAGCACTAGCCTTGGCCTTTTCATCTTCATGTTTCCTCACCATTTTCAAATCTTCTAGCCAGATGACCAATATATCATTTGGAACTATTGCAGCTGATTTGGGTCTTCCACATGGGTTAATCTGAGTTTCATCCCACTTAGTGTTTCTTTCAGATGAATTACCCTTCAATTTTATGGATCTAAAATCCTGGGTCTTCTCAGCTTCCCAACTTGAGATCTTCCTGGGGAAATGTGTGTTCATAATATTCTTCTGATTTCTTCCCAAGGAATAATCTTCCTTCTTAAGTGTCTTGTGCGGTCTTATATTCTTGTCAGCCTTGAATATCTTTTGACATAGGCATGCACCATTTTTGTGACCACTTCCGCTGCATACATCAAAGATGTTATCAAGCATTCCAAATCTATTTGATGTAAACAGATGCTTCTGGACATGCATATGTTACTTCTTCTTCTCTGGATTTCATCCCTTTGATACATGCTTTCTTTGTGCTTCTCCGTTAAAAGGATTTTACCCACAATCCAGTGCACAATTCCCTAATCTGTTGAAGCACCAACATTGACCCACAAATCTTTTCCTCTTTGTAACTTATGTATGAGGTTTTTGGGTCTTTTTCTTAATCTTTTGTGCTCTATTTGAGGAACCAAATTCCTCCTTTTTCTTCTCATACCCCCTATCCATGGTGGTAGGTTTCTTCTTCTCATCTTTCCTCATCCATACTTGTTTAGAACTTGTCTTCCAACCTACACTGATTGTAGGAACATATTTAGAAACATGAGTACAAGATGGTTTGGATAGTACCTTCACATTCTCAGTTGCTTGTGATAGATCAATGAGTGAAGTCATGATCTTGTTATCACATGTTGGAGGTCTTTCGATAATAGAATCCTCCAGTGAGCATTGAGTACCAGCAGAAACTGATTCTTGATGTGGATAATCAAGATTTGTCAAAATCTTCTTGTCACATGTTGGAGGTATTTCAGCTTTAGATTCCTCCAACGAACATTGAGTACATGCTTCACTCATTTTATTCTTTTTTGAAGTCTCAATATGTGTATTCTCAATCTTGGTCAACTGGGCTTCCAATTTTTGACCCTCATCATTGAGGATGATATTCTGATCTTCAATCATGATCATCTTCTCTTCACAAGCCTTCTTCAATATTTCAACCTCATCTTCATGAATCTTAACATTTTTTTGTAAGAAAGGGTCAAGTTCCTTTAATTTCATGGAAGTTTCTTCCAAAAAAAACTCTTGACTTTAGTGCTCTTCTTCAACTCAGCTTCAAGTGCATGGATATTTTCTTTTAGAGTCTTAATGACTTATTCGTTTTCTTCAAAGACTTTAATATATTTGGTGAGCTTCATACTTTCTAGAACTTTTCTTTCCAATCCCTTTTCCATATTGTCAGCTTCACTTTCTAATAGATTGATCTCAACCTGCATAGATTGGAATATGCTAAAAATAATAGCAACCCTTTCTTTAGGAATATCATGTAGATATGTTTTTAGTTTTTCTTGAAAGCTTGAATTAGGGGTGTCATCCTTTCCTCTTGAATAATTCGGAGCCACCTGCTCGATGCTTTCCAAGCCTGATGTTTCTTCATTATTTGAATGGAATGGAGAACAAGACATTGCATATTCTTTGGATATGAGGGACTTCTTTAGCTGCTTCTTCTCTTTATTTTTCCTATTTTTCATGGTCTTGATAGATGTAGACTTCTGCTCAAAAATGATTGTGTCATTATCAAGACTGCTCTTCATTGTTGACTTTTAGAAGAAAACTCAAATCCTCTTCTGACTAGGATTACTGTAGTATCCAACATATGTTAACCTCCCTCTAATACCACTTGTAGGACCCCGGGATAGCCTGAGAGGGGAGGGGTGAATTAGGGTGTCAAGTTTTTCTTCTTAAAGTTGTGGATCTTGTTCCCACGTTGGTAGGAACTGATTAAACCTGTATGATGGATATGATCAGTAATGAAACATTCACATGCAATTAGATGACACAACTATTTTTACTTGGTTCACCACAATGGGCTACGTCCAAGGAGCATACACTGACAGGTTGTCGGTCGTACCAAAATCCATGATGCTTCACTAGCTGTATATTACAAAGCTTCGGGCACAATCACTCTGTCCCAGGCTCACTACCTTTACAAAAGTTCAGGGATAGCTCACTCCATCCCTCGGGTCACTCCCGTTGACTCCCCCTGGCTCACTTCCCTTGGTGAACTCCCACTCAGTTTATAGAGGTGAAGCTCTCTTCAATAGATTTGCATTGGAGTCTTTGTCTCATTTTCAGCGTGAGACAATGCTTGCCTTAGAGTACTGAGTTGATGCTCTTTTGTATTCAATCTTATCCTTTAGTGAAATAACTGAATGCACTAAATCTTCTTCTTCCCTACCTTTGATTCCCAATACTAACACCTGAGTGTATTGATATGTTCCCCTCTTTCTGTGCAGATCTGAGTTTAGTTGCACAAATCGTTCTTCTTCTCTTCGCAAAGCACAACGAGGGTGTTAAACACCAGTCTTGTGTGTGTGGTACTAATTCTCTTCGTAAAACCAAATGGTTCACTATTCTTACATCTTCGCAAAGTAGATTTGAGAGTGCTAAGCACCTGTCAAAGGCCAGTGGGACCCCCAAATTTTTCGCGCTCCCTTCCCGATTTCTTGTGCGTAAAATTCAAACCTTGCGCGTAAAAATACCTTTTTGGCATGTAAAAGGTTTTTCGCGCAAATCTTATTTTTCGCGCAGAACTTCCTTTTTTTGCGCTACATCTTCTTTTTCACGCAACCCTTTGGATTTTCTCGCAACACTCTATACCTCAATTTTTACGCACGTTAGAGATCGAGATTTGTCTAAGTGTCGAGCCTCTTCAAATGAGAGGGGTTCACCTCATATTTATAGGCGTTTTTGATCCTGCGCGTAAAACCCCTTCCTGTGCGTAAAATTGTCTCTCAGTTCTTTGAATTACGTGCACCTTCCTTTTACTCTCATGCACTGCCTTGGGTTTTCGTGCATCTCATTAATTCTACATTTTTCATCATTCTGAACATGAATACTCTCTTGCGCGTCAAACTAAACTCACATTTTTCTCACATCCAACTTTACGCACACCGGTTTGATTTTTTGCACACATGGCGCGAATATCTACGATTTTTCGTGCACCTCTTTCCTTTGTCGATTTTCTGTATTTCCAATTCGATACATTGCATGCACGAAAAAATCACCCATCTATTCTGTGCACAACATTTTTCGCGCACATTCCCATTTTTCCGCGCACAGCTCTGGTTTTTCGCGCAGCCCAAGCCTTTTCTATTTTTCAACATTCTGATTCTGAAACACTATTTGCACGACAAAATTTTCTCCACTTATTTCGCGCACCACGCTGTTTTTCATGCCCAACTCAAGAATTTCGCGCATACCCCTTATTTTCCACGCACCACTTCTTCTTTTTGAGAACCTACTTTTTCCGACAATCCATGTCTTCATTTTCCGATTTGAGGCCCCAAAAATTGGCAAACACTGGGAAACATCGCCACCTTGTATATGCTCTTTATGTACCACCTCTAGATAATCCATTCCTTTCTTGACATTCTCTGACCAAACATGGATCATTAACCACAACTTCTGAACTCGACAAGCCACCATGGAATCTCCTTTGTCAACAAATTTTTATGTCATTTGTTTTCTTTTTCAACAAGCACGATCACCGCAAAAACACTTCTTCTCAGTGATCTGTATCCTTCAGCAAATCTTTTTCTTTCATCACAAACTCCACTATCATGACATGTATTCATTGAAGGAATAGATTTATCACCATCATGTTCTGTGACAATGTTATTCGCATGGCCATCTCAGAATTCCAATCATTCTGTGACAATGTGAAGTGCATGGCCATCTCAAAATTCCAATCCCCACATGGACATCTCAGAATTCCAATCACTTTAACATCATATTATTCTTCAACTATAATTATATACTTCATGAAAAACATATGATTCCGTTCTTCAAGAAGTCTCTTTCATGGTTCTCATGCAATCATGATGAATTTCATGGACTTCATCAAAACCCCATTCTTCTTTAATCATCCTCAGATGGATTATACCTCACTTCTTCATTGTTGTAAACAATGTGTCACCTTTGACACATGTTCTTTGAACTTATGATCATTACAAAAATCATCTGAATTTCTATTCCTGCATTTCATTGGAGTACTTCTTGATCTCCTTTATTTTTATCTTCATTGACAACTATTGACAACAAATACAACCTTATACACAAAGTGGTTCCAACACCCATCAAAATGAAATACTTCCAAAATAACATTATCTTTTTCTGAGCAATAGAAGTTAGATAATAGTGTTTTAGTGGAGTTGATCCATTTTTCTATAGTGAGGGGATCAGAAGATCCACTAAACTTGGTATGCCTTTGTTGCATTAAAAATTTGACCACAACTTTGTTTTTCATAGGAATAGTAGGGAATTACATGAAATTCATGTAATTATTAGTAACTTTAGCTAGTTTTTGAAGTATTGTTATAATTTGTTGATCTCTAGTTCCCATCATATTTTTCATTTCATTATGTAAGTTGTCACAATTTCTATCACATTGACTATTGGAATGAGTTCTCCTATTTCAATCCACTATTTATGAAAAAAAAATGTACAATTAGAGTTCATAAAAACTTTGACAATAGGTTTATAAAAAAAGAAACACTGATCATGAAGGATGAACATGTAAATAAAAAGTGTATCCCATCCTATGATTAAATAACTTTCAATATAGGATATCCATGGTGATAGAATTATCCGTACGATTCATACAGAAGTTCCCTATTCCTAATCTCTAAAAATAACTAGACCATCATATGATACGAAATATAATTTCTCTATTCATTTGACATATTATTACATAATTTTAATTATAACTAACAATTAATTAGAAGACATGGATAATAATTTATAATGTATTTTTATGATTAGGTATGTAATTAAATAACATGATACCAAAAAACCATATTATTTAATCTCTATAAAGATATCCTAACTTATAATGGGTTCTTACATCTGCATAGGATAACCTATGGACTTCATGAAAATATGGATGAGCTAAAAAGACCTGTAAGTGAATAATCATATGAATAAAGTGTAGTGCATGGATTATAAGGAATATCAGGATGGCATAAATAGGTATAGAACATGTATAAATATATAGAAACATAACATAAAAAACATGGTATCATGTATTAATGAAATCATAGAAATGTGGAAACAATATACAAGTGGATATATGAAAGATTCAAGGATAACCAACAATACTATTTCTCCTAGAGGATCATGAGACAAGGCTAACTACCAATACCATTTCACATAGCGTAGCATGATTCAACGCTTTCCACCACATCCATTGCACATAAAGGAGCATGAGTCAAGGAAAAACACCAATAACTTTTTGTGTGAAGTCTCATGGGGATAAACATTACCTAATGAATTGGTGTGATATCTTGGTGCAATCATCATAACATTTACATGAATATTTTCTCCACATGAAGAAACAAATTTAATGTTTTCCATCAAAATAATTGTGTATCATAATCCTATCTAAATGATTAAAAAAAGAGAATACTATAATAGTATCCATAAAGGAATGGATTTAAATAAAAAATGAATATTAATGAGGGAAAATATTCATATATCATGATAATTTATGTCAAATTTAAGTCAAAACATGATAAAATAGTGTTTAATAGACATTAAAAATGAATCAATTTTCTATGGTTTAAGGAAAATATTAAAGGTCATTTAAAGAGGAAAGGGAATAATACATTATATAAAAAATAATAAAAAAAGATGTATTTACATGATAAAATTATTAACTCTAAAAAATTATTTTGGGTATAAAACATATTATGGATGGAACTTTAAAAAGGGTGAAAAATTGGGAACTTCCCTTTAATCGGGCTCGCTAATCACGAGAAATTGATAATAGAACCTTATAAAAATATATATTTTCCAATAAATGAGAGTATAATTTATCTAAGAACATATCAATGAAATGTAAATATATAATTTGATAGTACTAAATAATAATAATTAATAATTTCATTGGTGTAAGGAGAGTGAACATTTAACTCAATGGAAAGATGAATTTTCAGAAAAAATGAATCATCTAATGTCTGAAGGTGTTCTGCACTTGTACATAATATCCTAGATAATGAATTTAGATTCATTAATAATTTAATTCACAACCTATAAATCATTTATTTTTTTCATTTTTATTTTATTATGTTCATTTATGTTCTTTTTGATGAGTTATGAGATTCAATTTCATTGTTCAAGAGTGTTTGTTTCCTTGAACATCATAATTTTTTCACTCGAATACGTATATAAAAAGTCATGTAAAATTAGTATTGTTGTAAAAAATTAAAATTATATGATAATAATGAAATAAAGTAATATTAAATTGACTTATATAATTTTATTCCCATATTTGACCATTATTCTTTAGGTAAAATGTTTAGGATATTCGTTTTGATTTTTTTTGGAATTTTTTCAATCCACATGAACTAGTTTTGATTTAATAATTAATATTATGTATATATAATTGTTCCAGAACCTTAAATAATATCTGATTCATACATTATAATATTTATTAACCATAAAAATGGCTTTAGGAACATCGTTTATGGAGTTAATGGAAATTTAAAACTTATCATAATTGAAGGTGATAAATCAACACCTCACAGAAGATGTTTTAATTTTAAAAATTGAGGGGAAGGGAAATTATGATATGTTATTCCATTAACTCTATAACATTACAGTATATAAAATACTTTAATGTTATAATGTCACTTGGAAATGTTTATGTGAGTAGAAGAAAAAAAATAAATGAAATTGAAAAGGAAATAATTGAGTAAGAAAGTGGTTTTTACCCCTTGAATTATTCTCTTTTAGAACCTCCTTGAGGCACATGATTTTGGAATTTTATTGAGAAAAAATGCATAGGGTCGTGGTGTAGATACATTGGAAGTGGATTGGGAATAATTTTTACCAGATTCATGGCTTTTTAGGTATGAGGTGAAGATGTGGTGAGGGTGGTATTTATTATGGATGTGAGGGGTGGTTTTTGATAATTTTATTCCTTTATTTATTATATTAGATCAAGAAAATTAATAGTGAGGATTATTATGATTATATAAAGTAAATAGAGAAGGTTAGTTTCATATAATATCCACTTACATCATCTATGACTCAAACATGAATAAAAAATTCACATATTTACTTATACTGTTTAATACCATAAATTAATGTATTACACTATTCATTAAAATATCTATTGTTTTCGATAAATAAAAAAAATTAACCTGAACCCTTTTTAAAAAATTTTAATTATAAAAGGAACTCAAAATTATGAGAATATTTTTCTCTATATGAGAAATTTTATTTTTAATTAAAACCATCATTTATTAAAATAATACCAATTTTAAAATAATAACCGATTTTATAAGACATTAAAATTTTAATTAGGGTCTCATAAAATTATATTTTAATCATAATAAAACAAAATATTAATTTTTGTATATATTTAATTGAATAAATTTTTTAAGTCATTAAATTAATTATAAACATCAAACAAATATTTTCTCTTTCAGAAAAATAACTTTATTTAATTTATCAATTGAAAAAATTGCTTATTCCATTATATTAATATTTAATATATTATTTTTCTATATTCTAAAATTTTATTTATGCATTCATTGGTGAGGTC
Organism: Viscum album; assembly: GCA_963277665.1. NCBI lineage: Eukaryota > Viridiplantae > Streptophyta > Magnoliopsida > Santalales > Viscaceae > Viscum > Viscum album. The sequence continues at coordinate 598,753,861 of OY728127.1, forward strand.
ACTTTTCTATTGGTTGGGGTACTATTCTTAGGGTCACATTACTATTCCAAATGTCATGTTACTATTCTATTTGTTTAGGTTCATTAATTTCTATAAATACGTATTATTTCATTCATTATATTTTTATAATGACTTTAATCTATAATCTACGTTATTTTATGTGAGTTATAAAATTAGAAATAATTAAAGAATGGAAATTTCATTGATATAATATTGGGTCATTACCTCAGTATTCTTGTACTATGTTTTCAAATATAATGGTATTGTGGTTTTAATTCTCTCTGTCCATTCTAGATCTGTCATGCTATCATCCTCTGAAATTTGGCCATTGTATTGATTTTTCTATAACATGCATGTTTTTTGAGGTATGTGTGGTGTGGCCTTCACTACAAACCTTTTTCCCTATTGAAATGAGTCTGAGGTGTAATGATTGATTTGAAGGCTTATGTTGTTTTCTTTAAGATCATTTGTGTTGGTTGATTCCATTGTAGAAGCATGTGAGATAAAATACTGGTAGGTTTCTTTATCTATATTCTATTTATTTTGTATGAACAATATTTATTTGGATTTTATAAAATATTTTACCAATAATATGGCATGATTGATTGATTAAATTATGTGCGTGGAAATGGATTTTTTTGATAAAAAAATATATTCTATTATTTTAGGAAAATGAATGGTATCTTCAAACCATTGGGAAATTGGTTTATGAAATGGGTTTAAATTAATGGTTTTAATTAATTTTTTTAAAATTTAGCACATGAGAAGCCTTGGGTACATTGGTGGAAGTTGTAGTAATAGTCCTCATCTATTGATACTTTCAAGGAGATAAATCATGTGGTGTTATTATGCTACCTAGTCCCATTGTTCTAGGGGATTTTTAAACTAGTTGGTAGGATCACATACTAGGGTGTTCCTATAAAATAATTATTTGATTCATATATAACGGTAATTTATCTGCATGATTTTCTTTGTCATTTTGTTTATTGTTATATCTAGAATCATGTGTACTAATCCTTGGTGTGACGTTACCTATGATTTGGATGGCAGTATTTAAATTTGATATTAAATAAGAGAAATTATATTATTTGAACAAATTTATATATGTGATATTCATTTAATCATTTTTAATTGGATAATTTAGAACTGAGGTTAAAGGGGATTTTTTAACATGATTTCTATATAAAACTGTGTAATTGATTCCCATGCTATGTTTTCTTTTAAAGATCCCCAAGTACATATTGTTTTGTAGAGGCTTGATATGAAATAGTATGGTGGGATAAAAAAAAACCTTTTTAATTGTACACCCAACATTCCCCTTTGGTCGTATATATACAATTAAATGTATTTAAATTCCTAGAATGACAAGGTACCATAGTAATGTGGTGATGTTTCTATCAACTCTTTGTAGGTAGCTGGCGGTGAGATGGTGGGAGTATTCCATCATTATCACATGGGGTAACTATTTCTAATTAAGTTTTACATCTATTTGGGACTCGTATCATAGATATTTTTAGCTACTTTTGGTTTTTATCACTAATGTTGTTTCCTTTTTTTTATGGAATATATTTCATGTCAACCTTTTCACTATTTATCTCTTCCATTTTTACATGTTCCTTATTTTCTACATCATGTTGGATAAATTCATTCCCTGTTATTTTATTGATGATAGAGTGATAGTCACCAGTATATGGAGATCTGGAACACCCGTTCGGTTTGTGGTGGTTCGATTTTAATACCACATTGTGAGGGTTTCTATGATATGTTGGATGCATTTTGGTATTAGAGATCTTAGTTTTCCAATGTTTATGATAGTTGGTAGACTAGAGATTAGATTTTTGGGACATTAGATATTGTTTTTTGAGGGTGAATAGCTAGCTATTACATTTAATATACTCATGCTACCATGGGTTATTATTGTCTTGAACCATCCCCTGGGGCCCGTGCCGTGACTAACCCCAAGCCTGCCTTCCATAGGCCAGGGGCTGGTGACTAGCACCAAGGCGTATTCCCGAAAATAGGGAAGGCATTGCCTTTATAACCTGCAAGCACTCATAACCAAGAACATAGAAAGATATAAAACACCATGTAAAACTGTGTAACAAAGGAGTGATGAATGTAAATAGGGGCTGGAATTCAAGCCCAATAGTAATGTACAAGAAACAGAAAGTACAAGTACAACTGATGAAAAAAGAAAACAGCTATTGGGCCGTCCTCTCAGGTTCGTACCTATAGGGTAGGTATATATCTCCTCCTCGATACAACTCGTCTATTAGTCCCCTCCGTGTACCGACTCATCGTGAGGTCCACCCCCAGGTAATGTCATGTTCTGATACTCTCGGCCTCAGTCAACATTGTCTGTCATCTGCATCTAACCCAAAAAGGTACGGTCATAGCCCGTGTAGGGGTGAGTATAACGATACTCAGTAGGGACCTCGAGACCCTCAAGGTCTCACAAAATACACCAAGGATAAACTATAAAGAATGAAATCTACATATAACAATACTTAGGTATATTCCCATACATATACCTATGTTATCAAGTGATCCATCTCAATCATGAGGAAAAAACAGAAAAACTGACTCAGCTCTATGAGAATTTTATTGTAGGGGTAGTATCAAGTAACATACCCATTCACTTTTTCAAAACCACAGCTACTAGAGAACTCCTCCTCTATCGAGTATAGTGGGCCTGTCGTGACACCAATCATGCTTCCCACTAACCTGGGACTGCTCAGGTACTCCTCCTGTCGAGTACCGTGGATCTGCCATGTCACCAAGTTCGCTCCCCACTGTGGGTATTCCATGTCACCAAGTGCACTCCCCCTCATAGCCTGCTGAGAAACTCCACCAGTCAAGTACCGTGGGTCAGTCGCGTCACACAGAGGTGCTCCCCACCGTGGGTCTTCCATGACACCAAGGCGCTCCCCACTATGCTATTAGAGTCACTTTGATTCAAAATGGTAATCAGTCGTCCAGTCTTAGCTAGTTAATAGATCTCCACACTACACTCGCTCGTCTCTGGGAGGATCTTCTCCACAAACTACTGGTTGGTACTCTAACTATAACAAAGTCCCATGAAAAAGTATCTCAAAGGTCTGCCATGTCATAATGGTCTCAATGCAACTGACGACGCGTCAATCGGATACCTGATCTGTGATTTGTTAGACTTTTAGTCCTAGGGGCCCGGTTGGATTTCTTCTCAGTCCAACCTAACTGTTTCCCATATCAAACCAAAACTCTAGTGGAGTATACTCAAAGGGACCTTATCACTCCAGGATTTCTAGCGTCGCTGACAGTTTTTCAAATGGATTTCTAGTGTCAAAGATATGGCCAAAAGTATGTAACTGGGTGCAGTGGGCCTGGGTCCGGTCCGATCCGGTTGGACCGACCTGGCCCGACCCAATTCTGGTTGACCTAGCCTGACCCGTTGGTTCTGGCTTGGCCTGTTGGGTGGGGCAGCCTATTGGTTTTGGCCCGGCCCACAGGGCTAAGACCAGCGGGCTACGAGGGGCCACAGAGAGCCGTGAGGGTGCGGACCATCCACTGGTCGACATTAGGGTGGTTCATCCCGGATGGAGCCGCGTGGGCGGCCTGACCCAGAGGTCTCGGCGAGGGCGGCATAGCCCGGGGCACGGGGCCGGTTCGACATGGAGGGACGCAGGGGCCCGGCTTGAGGCGGCTCGGCCTGGGGGCCGGGGTGGTGCGGTCGAGGCCTGTTCTGCCAGTGGGAAGCTCGACTGAGGCTGGATCTACAGGAGACCATAGTGGCCGGGGTGGCTCGACTGGTAAATGATGCTGCCAGGGCAGCTCAGCCGGGAAGTCAGGGTGGCATGGCCAGGGCTGGTTCATCCAGCAGGTGGCGTGACCGGGGCTGGTTCGGCCGGGAGGCTGGAGTGGTCGCGGTGGCTTGACCGGAAGAAGGCACGTCCAGGGCGGCTCGTCCGGGAGGCCATGGTGGTCGAGGTGCAATATGGCTGGGGTGCGGCGTGGCCGGGGCACGGCGCGGCCTGGGGCCGGTTTTCCCGGGAGGCAGGGGCACGGTGAGGCCGGGGCCGGTTCAGCCCAGAGGCCGGGGCACAACGCACCCAGGGCCGGTTCGGCTAAGAGGCCGGGGTGGCTCGGGGGCGGCGCGGGTCGCTGAGGACACAGGAGGCAGTGGCGTTTCCTTCATCACCTTCGTCACCTTCCTCTATTTCTAAAAACACTGCAAATCAACACAATGGTTATGGAGAGGACATACCATGTTAGATGGGCTAGTACTCTCCGCCTTAGAGTGGTAGCAAGAGGTTCAGAAGAATAAATCACATCAAACCCTTCCTCAAAGATTCTTTCCAACCCACAAAAAATAGATGGGTTGTACATATGAAGTGATAAACAAATAGCATTAAACCCCTACCATGTTCGTTGTTGGTTGACATTAGTGCGATAAGGAGAACTTCGATTCGTTGTAGATGAACACATCCTGCGTTGAAGGAAGTTATGAGGAAGAAGGTCGAAGTTGAGGTTGTTATACGTAGTCGAAGGCATTCCTTGTCAGCGTTCATCGTTAGTGGATCGTTCTTCGTCAGTGGAGCATTCTTCATTGGTGGAAGGTTCTTCATTGGGAGCTTCTCTCCCAAGTTCCTCCATTCGCCAAATCAACCCAAAATGAAAAGCAGCCCAAGATAATATGTTATAATATATATTAAGTCATTGGCATAATATTCAAATGGTTTAATAGATTAAGGGGGAGTCATCACAATTAATATGGTGGGTTTTCACAATTAAAATTTTGGAGGTGTTGAAGAGGCTCCCCCCCCCGCATTTATTAGGGAGTTGCGGGATTCTCCTAATTAAAGGGGGTTTTCAAGGGGGTTTAATCTTGGGTGGACCCAACCACCATAACCTCTCATAGGAGGTTATGGTCTGGTGGTCCCCACTTCCAAATTTCACATGGAGGTTTAGTTCTGGTGGACCCCACCTCCCAACACCGACATGGGTGTTACAAATAAAAAAAAATTCACACATATTTATTTTTCTTTTATTCTTACATGGAAAACCCAAAAACTAACTTTTACCCTCGATCATCTACCGTCGAAGTGAAAGTATCCTAAAGAAAATACTGGTGTTGCGAGTTCAACAGTGCCCTCATATTTCAATTCCATGCATTGGTTTAAATGTTAGGAAACCCGCTCCCATGTTTACTAAACATACTCGAACAAAAGTTTAGAAAATAATTCAGGAACTCTGGGACACATAATCACGCACTGTCAATTTTTCAGATTCATAAAATTCCCATTTATTTATAAAAAGTACATATAAATTTTGAGTCTTTACATTCTCCCCACCTTAGTTCTCTACGTCCTCATAAGCCACAACTCAAACTAGGTAAACATGTTGGGGTACTAAGAACGCATCTGAGACTCCCGGTACTGTGTTCTCTCTTGGAGGTTCTCATACTGCCAGTGAACACACACCATAGGTATCGATCGTCCCTGAAGGACCCGCTCTTGTCGATCCTCAATCTCTACTGGAACCTCCGTAAAAGTCTCCCCATCGTCGATGTCCAGCTCACCAGGGTCGATGATGTGAGAAGGGTCGTGAACGTATCTTCTCAGCTAGGATACATGGAAGACGTCGTGCACCCTCTGAAACAATGGTGGAAGATCTAAGATGTAAGCTACCTCACTTAATCTACTGAGGACCTGAAAAGGTCCGATGAACCTCGGAAATAACTTTCCCCCTCAGCCAAATCTCCGTAGACCCCATCGGGGTGAAACTCTTATGAAGACGTGGTCACCATCCTCAAACTCTAGAGGTATCTGTATCTTATCAGCATATGACTTCTGTCTACTTTGTGCAGTCTTCATCCGCTTTGGGATGATCTACACCTTCTATATGGTAGCCCATACCATCTCCAGTCCTACTAGCACTGACTCCTATGGGTCAGTCCAACACAAAGGTGATCTACAAGGTTGCTCGTACAACACCTCAGAAGGTGTCATCCCAATGGTGTAGTGATAGCTCTTGTTTTATGAAAACTACCCCAAAGGTAAGTGATCCTCCCAGATGCGACCATAGTCGAGGAAAGAGGCACACAACATTTCCTCGAGGGTCTGAATGGTTCACCTAGTCTGTCCATCCATATGAGGATGGAAGGAAGTGTTCAAATGAAGCCGTGGCCCAAAATCCTCCTATAACCCATTCCATAGCCGGGAAGTAAAATTTGTGTCTCGATCGGAGACAATCATCAACAGTACTCTATGTAGCCGCCCAATCCCCTACACATAGAGGTGTCCCATGCTCTTTACTGAAACTTGTTCTCTGATCGGTCGGATGTGAGCCGACTTGGTGAGTCGGTCGACGATCACCCAAATTGAGTCATGACCCCTGAATAAACATCGATGTCCAGCAACGATGTCCATGGATATCCCATCCCACTTCCACTATGGGACCTCTAAAGGTGGAACCATGTTTCCTGGTACCTGATGCTCTGCCTTCATAAGCTAACAAGTGAGGCACTAAGAGACAAAATTTTCTACGGCTTTCTTAATTCTCGGACACTAGTGCTATCATTAGAGATCCTAATACATCTTCGCCTCTCCTGGATGTACAGCTAGAGGGGAAGTGTGAAACTCCCTCAACACTTCTTCATGAAGTGACACTGGTTCCATGGTACATCCTCTGAAGAGGATGACATGCTCCGAACCTTTAGAAAATTCATCAAGTGACTACCCTGTAGATATTTGAGCACGTCGAGCCTCGCAGTCAGCATCCCCATGTTGTGCCTCCCCGACTCGCTGAAGAAGTAGGGGAGTGACTATAAGATACTAATCAAAAGCTACTCCATCATGATCCATAAAGGATATCTTCATAGCAGCTAGATGCTCTGTCACCTCGGCTTGCAGCTGTATACCAGACCTCATGCTGAGTGCATCTGCATCAACATTCCTCTTCCCAAGAGTATATACTATATTGAAGTCATAATCTTAGAGGAACTCAAGATAATGCATCTATCTCTGGTTCAAGTCCTTATGGGAGAATATATATGTGAGACTAATGTGATTAGAGTACATGGTAAAACGTTTTCCCATCATATAGTGTCGCCACATCTTCAAGGCGAAGTCTACTGCTGCTAACTTCAGTTCATGGGTATCATAGTTCTGCTCGTGTTGTCTCAGCTATTAAGAACCATACGTGATCACTGCTCTCTTCTGCATCAGGACACATCTGATTTTAGTCCCTCATGCATCGGAGTAAACTACGTACCCTACGCCCTCCTCTAGAAGCCTCAATATGGGGGCACTAGTCATCCTCTGCCTCATCTCCCGAAAACACTGCTGGCATTTCTCCAACCAAATGAAGGGTTTCCCCTTCTTCGTCAAGTATGATAGTGGTGCTACAACTCTGGATAAATCTAGTACAAACCTTCGGTAATATATGACCAAACCCAAGAAACTCAGTCCCTCCGTCACACTCTTGGGTGGATACCATGCAAGTACCACCTCAATCTTCATGGGATCCACTGCAACTCCAGCCTATGATATTCCATGTCCAAGGAAATGAACCTCTATGATCTAGAACTGGAACTTCGAGAGATTACCAAAAAGCTGGTGCTCTCAGAGTGTGTCCAGTACTACCTGTAAATGATAGGCATGCTTCTCCTCAGTAGATGAGTAGATCAGAATGTCATCGATGAATACCACCACAAGGTGATCAAGGTAACGCTGAAAGAATTTGTTCATGAGTCCCATGAACACTGCTAGAGCGTTGGTCATGCTGAATGAAATAACCAAGAACTCATAATGGCCATACCGACACCTGAAGGCCGCCTTCATCACATCCTCTTCTCGTACACTGAGCTGTTGATTCCCTGACCTGAGTTCTATCTTCAAGAACCACCGTGCTCTTTTTAGCTGATCAAAGAGGTTGTAAATCCTCAGTAGTGGGTACGTGTTCATCACGGTCACCTATTTTAGGAGCTGATAATCAACACGGAGCCTCAAGCTCCCATCCGCCTTCTTGGGAAACAGAATTGGGGCAGCCCAAGGAGAATCACTGGGCTGGATGAATCCCATTTCATGCAATTTCTCTAGCTATACTCACAGCTCAGGAAGCTCCGCGGGAGCCATATGATATGTTGGTGTGGATATCAGTGCCTTACTGGGGTACAAGTCAATGTAAAAGTCCACCTCTCTAAGAGGAGGTAGACCCGGGACATCATCAGGGAAAACATCAATGTAATGGTCCACCACTACAGGATAGCTCAGACTCTTCACATCAACATCTCTGAGGGTAAGGCTTGCCAAATGATGAGTGATCGTCTATAATCTCTTATATTAAAGACTATCGTGCGCTGAAAAGCCTCCCTTCTCACCGGTGAAGGTAAACCTAGTCCCATCCGTGCGGACACACCACACATTGCGCCTAATACAGTCAGTCTGAGCATGGACTGTAGATAATAGTCCATACGCAAAATGATGTCGTAGGGCCTTGACGCTGCTACTAGGAGATCCCAGCCGAAGCTCTAGCCTCCTAAAGTATGCTCGAACTGCCGAAACCAGTGCGTAATTGTCGAATCTTCTCCCGTAAGACTCTCTAGCCGTAAGGATCGAGCCAACGACTCCATCGGAATCTATGATCTCCAAACGAGGGCAGTGGAAATAAAATAATGACTGGAACCTGGGTCTATAAGTACTAAAGCTAAGGTGGAGTAGACAAAGATCATACCATGTATCATATCCAGAGCACCGTGATCGTAAGCCTTAGTTTCCTGGAGCTGAATTATCCCCTTTCCACCTACCCCCTGCATTCAGGGTGGACATCCTGGTGCTGGTGGTGGTAACACCTCGAATCGTCGCCCACCCCCAACTCCACGGCCAACTCCTCTGCTACATCCGCCTGCTCCCTAAGGACCTCCTCGGTCGAATCTCTGTCTCATCATGGGTAGTCCTTTGACCGCCTGCTGATCATCCGAACGACGAGTCAGACAGTCACGTGCCACGTGACCCTGCCCACCACATGTGAAACACTACTCACTCCAGGCATGTTTGTGTCTGCTTCGGGTTCCCCGCACAACCGATCCTGAATCATGAGGTCTTCCACTAGTAGGTAACGTCCTCTTGGATTTATGCGACATCCGTCTGCTACCAACTGCAGAAGACTCCAATACGTGTCGACTGGTGGTGGATCTCGCTACTAGAGACTGCTCATCCAGGAAACTCACTACTAGGAGGGCTCTGTCTAACACCCCCGTCTGTGTCGGGATACTAAGTGAGATCATCAAAGCCCTGGTCTTCTGCTCGAGTCCCTGATTGATGGTCCAGGCTATGAATAATGGGTCCCTCTCCATATATGTGGAGTAGCATGAGATGTCAGTGAACCTCACTGAGTACTGAGCTACAATCATGCTGCCCTGCTACGGATGAAGTAGCTCCTGAATGCGCACTTCTCGTAGAGTCGCTGGAACAATATCTGCATGAAACAAGCTCTCGAAGTATACACAGATAAGCGTCACCTCATCATGAACCTAATGCATCAAGCTTCACCATCTTCATGATGCTGCCTGTTGAAGGCTGGCAGCAAGGATCACCATGAGATCGGAAGACATCCCTACGAGTCGGAAGACTCTCACCATAGCCTCTAGCCAATCCTCACCTGCCTACGGGTCCATCTCTCCCATAATCCTGGGTGGCCTGTGGTGCTGTATCTCATGCAACATGCTCAAGCGGCATGCACCATTTTCTTCCAGGGCTGGTGGCATTGGTCTCCCAACGAGTAGTGGTACCGCTGGTGCCTCCACTTGTGTCTCTACTAGAAGAGGGACCTGCACTGAGGCCTCGTCACTCAGTGGGCTATCTGTGCGTACAAATCTTGGAACTCTAGCCGGATTTCTACATAGAGGAATCCTGACAAGAAATAGGAGTGCTACGGTTAAAATTTTATACCTGGTGAGCTAACCTGGTGGGCTGAATTAAAGAAAATTTTTGAAAACACACAAGCAATCAGTGTTTTCATGCACTGAGTCGGAAATAAAAAGTCAAGGTCCTGGTGTATGGATATGTCGGCCACCGCACCATCACTATACTCCTTGAACTGAAAACCAAACTCACTACACCTGACACTATTGCTTCATAGAACAGATTAGAGTCCTATTTTTTGAAGTAGAACTGAATCATCTAATACCAATTTGTCCCAAACCATCCCCCAGGGCCCGTGCCGTGACTAACCCCAAGCCCTCCTTCCATAGTTCAGGGGATGTCGATTAGAACTAAGGCATATTCCCAAAAAAATGAGAAGGTATTTCCTTTATAATGTGCAAGTGCACGTAACCAAGCACAGGGAAAGACACAAAACCCAAGTAAAACTGTATAACAATGGTGTGATGAAAGTAAAATGGGGTTGTAATAAAATCCCAAATGTAAAGTACAAGAAACTGAAAGTACAAGTACAATTGAAGAAAAAGTAAAATAGCTGCTGGGTCATCTTATGAGGTTCTTACCTGATGTGTAGGTACATATCATCTCATCAAAACTCAGAATCCGTCTGTCCCCTCAGTGTACCGACTTGTCATAGGGTCCACCTCCAAGTACCGTCAAGTCCAGATACTCTTGGCCTCATTCAACATTGTCTTTTTTCTGCAACCAATATAACAAGGTGCATGCATAGACCTTCCGGGGGTGAGTATAACGATAATCAGTAGGGACCCCGAGACCCTAAAGGTCTCACAAAATCCATGATGGATAAACTACAATGAAAAAATCATTATATAACTCTACCTAGGTATATGCCCAAACATATATCTAATTCATCAGTTGATACATCTCAATCATGAGGAAAACAAAGAAAAACTAACTCCACTCAACCATGATTTCAATTTATGGTTAGTTTCGAGCAACATCCCCAGTCACATTGTAAAAACCTATACTACTAGAGAACTCCTCCCGTATCAAGTACAGTGGGTCTTCCATGACACTGAGCGCACTTCCCATTAACCATGGACTGTTGAGGTACTCCTCCTGTTGAGTACTGAGGATCTGCCACATCACCAAGCACGCTCCCCACCGTGGGTCTGTCGTGTCACCAAGCGTGCGACCCCTAGTAGCTTGCTGAGGTACTCCTCCTGTCATGTACCATGGTTTTTCCACGTCACACATAGGCACTCCCCACTGTGGGTTTTCCGCAACACCAAGGAGCTTCCCACTAGTCTAGTATAGTCAGTCTGAGTGAAAACGGTCAACAGTCGTCAGGTCTCAGCCAGCTACTAGGTCTCCGCATTACGATTGCTCGTCTCTGAGAGGATCCACTCCAAAAGTTATTGGTTGATACTCCAACTATCATGAATTCCCATGAAGAAGTATCTCAATGGTCTTCCACATCATAGGGGTATCAACGCATCTGATGGCGCGTCAATCGAATGCCTGGTGTGTGGGTTATTAGATGTTCTATCTCGGGGGCCCGATTGGATTTGTGCTCGATCCAACCTGACCATCTCCAATCTCAAACAAAAACTACAGTGGATTATACACCAAGGGAACTTCTCACTCCAAGATTTCCATCATCGATGAAAGTTCATCAAACAGACGTCTAGTGTCAAAGAGATGGTAAAAATAAAGTAAAGGGGTGCAGTTGGCCTGGGTCCGGTCCAACCCGGCCTGACCAGTTGGGTTCAGCCCGGTGGGCCGTGGGGGGGCATAGAGATCCATGAAGGTGTGGACCAGCCATGGGTCGGCGCGAGGGTGGTTTGTCCTGGATGGCGCCGTATGGGTGGCTCGGCCTTGAGGGCACTATAAGGGAGGCTCGGCCCAAGGCGTGACTCGGGGCGGCTCGGCCCGGGGGCTGGGGTGGTGCGGCTGAGTCGACCAGTGGGTGGCGCGACTGGGGCCGGTTTTGCAGGAGGCCGTAGTGGCCGGGGTGGCTCGACAGGCTGATGGCACGGCCAGGGTAGCTCGGCCAAGAGGCTGAGGTGGTGCGTCCATGGACGGTTTGGCAAGCATGAGGTGCGATTGGGGTCGGTCCGTTCAGGAGGCTGGAGCGGCCAGGGTGGCTCGGCCGGCAGATGGTGGGGCCAGGGCAGCTCGGCTGGGAGGCTGGGTGTGGACAGGCTGCGGCATGGTCGGGGCCGGTTCAGCCCGGGCATCACAGAGACGGCGTGGGTCGCGGAGTTCGCGGGTGGCGGCGTCTTTGCATTCATCACCTTCGTCGCCTTCATCACCTTCGTCGCCTTCCTCTGTTTCGAAGAACACCACAAATCAACACATATGTTATGGAGGGAAAGGGCTACGTTATTTTGGCCCGCATTCTCTACCTTAGAGCGGTAGCAAAAGGTTCACATGAAGACAACACAAAAAACCCTTCGACAAAGATTCTTCCCATCCTGCAAAATAAAAGATGAGGTGTTCTTGTGAAGTGATAAAAAATAGCATTAAACCCCTACCTTGTTCAATGCTGGTTGATGTTGGGGCGAGAAGGCAGACATCAATTAATTTTTGATGAACACGTCCTATATCGAACGATGTTTTGGGGAATAAGGTCAAAGTCAAGGTTGTTCTTCGTAGTCGAAGGCTCTCCTCATCGGTGTTCTTCGTCGGCAGAGCGTTCTTCATCGATGGATCATTCTTCGTTGGTGGAGTGTTCCATGTTGGGAGCTTTTCTCCCGTGTTCCTCCTCCTCCCAAATACCCCAAAAATGAAAATCATCCCAAGATAATATATTATAATATCTATTAAGTCATTGGTATAATATTCAATATGGATTAATTGATTAAGGGGGAGTTGGCACAATTAATATCATGCGTTGGAACAATTAAAATTGTAGTGGTGTCGAAGAGGCTCCCCCACATTTATTAGGGAGTTTAGGGTTTTTCCAGATTAAAGGGGGGTTTCAAGGGGGTTTAATCCCAGGTGGTCCCCACCACCATAACCTCTCATGGGAGGTTAAGTTCTGGTGGTCCACACTTCCAGCTTCTACATGGAGGTTTAGTTATGGTGGACCCCACTTCCCAACACCCACATGGGTGTTTCAAATAAAAATAAAAAAAGTCACACACTTTTATTTTTATTTTATTCTTACATTGAAAACCCAAAAACTAACTTTTACCCTCGACCAACTGTCGTCGATGTGAAAGTTTCCTAAAGTGAATATCGGTGCTGCGAGTTCAAAGGTGTCTTCAGATTTCAATTCGGAGCACCGATTTAAGAGTTATGAAACCCCAATGGCATGTTTACTAAATGTACCCGAAAAAAAGTTCAGAAATTAATTTCGGGAACTCTGGCCCTCAGAATCACGTGCCATCAATTTTCAAACACTCACAAAATTCCCATTTATTTTCAAAAAAAATTACATGAAAATTCTGGGTCTTTACAATTATAATTTCTTTATCCTATTTTGAGTTTCAGAACATAATCTCAGTTTTTTTCTATTGGTTTTCTGGATTGTTCTAAAATTATTCTTTTTATATGATCATTTATTTTATTTCATCATATAGTGTTTTACCTCTAAGAAAAATTCTATATGTCCTTCATGAGGATGCAATGGATCCACCATATGGTAATCCACCTCTTGATGAGATTCTTATAGAGTCTATCACACTTTTAGTTCCTAATATCAAATAGAAAAAACATCAATTCTAGAACACTATTATTGAAGCACAACCAGGAGTTGTTGGAGAACGCTTTCAATAAAAAGTGTTCATATCCAAGAATACACTATCGTATAAGTTCAAGAAAGAACCTCAAGAGGAATAGGAATAACGTTACACAGTTTATCTGATCTTCAAATTCCACGAAGCAGTTGAGAATATCCGGGTGATTTGAATGATGTTCATATACGAGGTTACCTGTAAGCGATTGTGGGATTCAATGGAATTTTCATATAGACATATGGTCTTATAAAAGAAGGGTTTAAATACCCTATTTATTAATTATTTTTTTCTAGATTCACTGATGATAAGTGATTCTATAGACTCCCGCTCTCAACAGCAAGGATAGTGTTAGGTTCAAGCATACACAAAATTATTCATAGAGTAGGATTATTTTTCTCTCATGGTAAAAAAGAGTGACAAGATGAAGTCTAATGTGAAAATATATTATTTTTGACCAGATATTAGGTAGTTGGTAACTTTTTGAAGAATTCTACATATGTAGAGAGATTAGATAGGGAAATGATTGTGGAGATGATATAGTAAGAAAGGTTGGTTATTCGTTCCCTTCTCTTCTACCTAGTGGTAGATTCAATAACATAGATGGGGGGAAGAGGGAGTGGTATGATCATTGAAAGAGTGGTGGGGTGGTTTTCATTAGTGTTCATAGTCCTTACCTTCATGAAGTGGAATATTTTCTAGCAGAGGTAGTTGTGGGTCTAGGGATATTGATAGGTGACATCATTTATAAATATTAAGTAGCAACTTATTTATATGATATAGTATCCACTAACTATTTTATATATTTAGGTTCTTTGGATTTGGTTAAACTTATGATGGATCTCATGTCACTTTCCATAGAGTTTGGGATACCTCTTGTGAAGAGGAAAGTGTAAGGGATTCAAGGCCCTTCATATCCACTATTGATATCTATTGCAGTGTTAGTCTAGTGGTTCCACATTCGGGATCTAATTTTTTTTGATGTCATCAACATGATAGATTATCTTATCACTCAACGTGATGATATAGATTTTTATCATCAAAATGTCTCATTTTTTGTAGCTTATGGGATATCTTGAGTGTTTTAGTGAGAATGGAATACAAGGCCTTGTAATGCTTGAATTTGAACCTAGACCAAAAGATTTTTCTATATCCTATTTATTCTGATCGTAATGATAATGATTTGTTAGGTAATCCTGCCATGGATTTCAAGTATTTTCATGATATTTTTCTAGAAGATTTATTTAGTCACCATACATTGATAGAGTTTAATTTTACAACATTTCTAGTGCTATGTAAACAACTAGATTCAATACATGCTTATCATATAGAACTAGATGTTTTGAGATGGATCTATATTAGATCTGACGATCTAATAGAGAAATGTATTGTTTGTCATACTTTTTTTCTTAGGAAATCCCATGTGCACTTTTCCAAGAAGTCCAACGGTTCACTCAAATTATGTGTGGACTCTTGATAGTTGAATTGGTTAATGTTTTGGAATAAGTATAGTTTTCCAAATGTAGATGATTTTTTTGACCACTTAAAGGGGGAAATGATTTTTGATGATCTATCTTCAGTTAGGTTATTATCAAATCATTGTTTAAGAGTGTCATATACCAAAAGAAATATTTAGGTGCAAGTATGGAAATAAAAAATATCATATGATTATTTTTGGTCTAACTGATTCTTTTCCAGTTATTATAGCATTGATGAATCAAAAATTTCTTGAATATCTTGACATTATCCTAGTAGTGCTCTTGGATGATATATTAGAATATTTTAGTTCCATGTGTGTGCTTGATCACTATTTGAGTGTTCTTTTCTAGACCCTACGGATCCACCATTTATTTGGAATACATTCTAAATGTATTTTTTAGATCCCAAAATTTAATTTCAGGGGGACACATGATTTTATGAATTTGTTTTTTTATAGACCTTGATAGGGTGAATGTATTATTTTTAAGGAAATAGATATATAATACCTATGAGATTCGGAGGTTCCTTGGTATTTTTAGGCACCACTAAAGGATCATAATGGATTTATCAGTGTTGGTTACACCATTGAATACTCTTACAAGAAGTGAGGTGAAATATTTATGGGATAAAAAGTGTCAGAAATCATTTTATTAGAAAAAATTACTTCTAAACTCGACTCCTTTTCGGATCTTTCCTAAGATCAGTAACGGTTATGTGATTTTTTGGATGGTGTTGGTTCTGGTTAGGGACGTGTTATTATATATAAGATCATGTGCTTTATTATTCCACTTTCTATCTTTAACTACATTATAATAATTAATCGACTCATGATTTACATCTTTCCATAGTTATGAATACACATACATGTTGGTGACAATTTTTTTGGGAGAGGATTTTGTAATTTTCTAAACATAATATTTTGTGGTATATCTATTAAATGAGGGAATTTAATCTGATACATATATAATGATTGTAATACCTTCAGATGATAGACATTGGAATTTATGATACAAAGGGAAAGGAAAATGTCACTATAGAAACTATCATCAGGAAAGAATCATCACATGCAATTTTTGAAATGAAGGAGGACTGGAAACTTATAAGATTCTTCACTCAGATTCAAATGAATTAATAGGAGGGTGTTTCAGGTATAGTATTGAATACTATTTTGTTATCAAAATATGTCTATATTTCTATCTTCTCAGGTAACACATAAGATAACGAATTATGAGGAATTCGATGATAACATATGGGGGGGCTACCATATTTTGTTTTTCTCTCTGTTCAAATGTTATTATTCTTTACGAGGACTGGTTTTTGTCCTAGTATTTGTGAGGAGATCAGATTTTTTAATAAAAAAATTCATCATTGGTTATTCATCAAGGAATTAGGAATATTTATTATGATATGAAATGATGATTCTGGTGGATGAGTATAAATCATGACATTACATATTATATTTCTCAATGATACACCTACCAAAAGATAAAGGAATATCATTTAAAATCATATGGGTTGATCCTGAATCTTCAAGTTCTGGTTTTGAGATGGGACAATCATTCTATGGACATTTTGGTAAGAATAACATAGACACCATGTAGGATTATTGCTATCTTGGTGGTGATTGATCGGTTCACACATTCAACTCACATCATTCTAATCAGGTAAACAAATAAATTTGATTTCATGGGTAAGATGTACATAAAATTGGTTACAAAAATACATGAGGTTCCCTCTATCATTATTTCAGATAGGGATCCATGGTACAACTCATGGTTCTTGTCGTGTATCCATGAACTGATGTGGCCACAAGTCAGCTAGAGTATAACGTATCATCCATTAAAATATGATCAGGTCAATCATGTTGTTCAAATCTTGTATGTTATTCTCGATGCATTTGTCTAGGATTTTAGTAAATCACGGGATAATTGTTTAATATTGGTGGTGTTTTCATATAACAAATGTTATAAGAGATTGAATATAATTGATCCCTTCAAGGATTTGAATTTTTTACCTTATTGGTAACCACTTTGTTTTGTATAGGTTAGTGAGGCCTCTCTTCTAGGACCGAGTCTTATATTGGAGACACCAATGAAGATTTAGGAAATAAATTGGAATCAAGATATACATTAGGGTCTATATAAATGTTATTGAGGTCATTCTTTTTGTCCTTTATTGTTTTTAATTAGTAACCTTTTATTCTTGATAGCATCTCCTAGGATGGATCAACATCAGCTGGAAAGGAAGGAAATGTTGGATCAAGGAAATGTTGGTCTATTTGAGAACAAAAAGTTCTTTGGTAATGCTTTATATCAATTGTCATTTCATTTCGGTTAGAAGTCATTCAGGATGTTTCTAAAAAATATCACCTTAGGATGTATCATCCTAATCCCTGTAACATTTTTTTAGAAAATATTAAGGTAGGTCTATCTATTTCAATTTTATTCAATCTAGTTCAGATCATTAGCTCTCTGGTAAATCCTTTTCATGTGAATTATATTACATTAGTTAGTGTATTATAGTATCATTGGCTAGATTTTCAAGAGACAAGGGAGTATGAATGATTGATGTGGGATCTATGGCCTAGCCTCATTCTAGAAACCATTAATCCACCTTACATCTTGAGGAATCAATTTCATTAGGTGGGTAATTACATAAATCACGTTACCCTCATCAAGATATTTATAATATACAATTTTTTTTCAAAATTTATTTCAGTGTTCTTTTAGAGTCTCGGGGATAGTGAGTGTTTTCTAGGATAAATATTAGAATGATCCTGAATGTATGTTTGTTAGAATTAATGGAGGACTATAATAAATGTTTATTTTTTTAAGATAATGTACTTTGGGAATGATATTTCTTGGGGAATGTTTATAAGTTTTTATATAGAATCACCCATATATATAGATTCAGGTTAATAATGGGTTATATGATATGAATATGTGTCTGTTCGATGCTTATAATAGGTCTAGAGTGTAAAATTTTTACACATCATGAGACTAGTTCACATCATGAAATGGTCAATCAGAGACATTTTTTAAATACGGAAATACATTTTTTGGAATGTTTAAAAAATATAGTACATCACATATTAAATTTTTTTCTCATTAGTCATGTTTTTGGATTTCCTTTTTTAACCATACTACAAATGGGATTTCATTTTTACACGATTGCAGGCTTCCCTCTCAAATCCCAGGAGATATCCCAAGTGGTTGTGGGGATCTATATTCCTTCCAATTTGAATTTTTAGAGACTACTAATCTATGTGGAATCATTATGTCTATTCAGGTTAGTGATCTTACATATTAATAATTTCCATCTCTCATAAAAATGTCGATGTGCTACATTTTCTAATACATTTGTCTTGTTGTATTTGATATCATGATCTTTTCAAGATCTGTTCTGCAATCGTCCTATATATTTTTACCTTTGTTTTGCTTTTTTTCGAGATGATATATTTTTTTGGTACGTGTTGTGTGATCTTCTCCACTTACCATTATTTGATGAATTAATTCTAAGATGTAAGGTTGATTCTAGGGATTCTCTTGTTGTCCTTATGTTATTATAAGTTGGTGTATTCCATTACAAGAATGTGTAAACTAGGTTTGAGGTAGTTGGTTCTCTCTATATCCTATGATGGATGAATAGTATTTCACTGGTTTTGATAAAAAATTACAAATAAAATGTCTTGATTTAATGATTGAATCATGTGTGCGGAAATGGGTATTGAAAAAATTGGGGATTACCCTTTTATTGGTAAATGGAAAGTAATTTTAAAATAAATGTGAAATGGATTTATAAAATTGTTCTCATAGAATGGTTATAATGAAATGGATTGAAAATTGTAGCAGATGGGAAGCCTTGGGTACTTCGCTGAAAGGAGTAGTAATAAGACTCATCTGTTGATAATCTCAAGGTGTTCACTCCGGAGGTGATTATCTTCTCCCATGGCCTATTATTCTATTGACTTGTTCAAACGATTGGGCCATTGAATTTGTAGGGTGCTCTTATACTCTCTATATTCGGTGAATATTTCTAAAGACTTGATGTACATGATTTTTTATGATTGGGTGTGAGTATTCTGGCTCGCCTGACTTCTAGTGACCCTTGACATGATGTAACAAATGCATTGGATTATAAAATCTTTATTTTATATTATATGTGATACATTACTTACATTGACTGATTTGATATATGTGATATTATTTTAAACTATTTTTTGTTGATTATTTAAAAATAAGGAAAATTGTATTTTCATACCATCTATTTTTAAAAAAAATGTTTAATTGGTTATAATGCCTTGTTTTATTTAATGTTTAAGATGTTCAGATTATTGTACAATGGCATGATATGAAATACCTAGGTGGGATCATACACCGTCTCTCTAGCTGACACACTATGTACCCCATCAGAAATGTGTATAACATGTTATGTAATTAAATTTCAGGAAGGTAATAGCACCTCAAAGAGGATGTGATATTTCTTTCAGTTGTGTTTGGGTAGATAGCGGGGAAATGGTGGGAGTTTTCCCACACTATCACATGGTGTGTCTGTTTTGTTTTTATTATTATTTTTGTGTTACATTCATATCTTGGATATTTTTTAGCTTGTTTTGGGTTCGAACAATTATAATATTACCTAATTGTTATTTGGTATATTTCATGTTATCTTTTATTTTATTTCCCCCTACTTCTTATATGCATTCCTCGTGATCTACTTCATGTTGTTTGAAATCATTCCCTGTAGTTGTTGTTGATGCCCTGGTGCTGGTCTCCATCCTAGGGATATTGGTAATTTTCATCAGGTATGTGGTGTCTTATGCTAGATACCGGTTTGTGAGTGTATATGTGTCCGGATCATAAAAAATAATGCCACTTATCATACAAAACTACTAAAAAATTCAAAACTATTAACACCCGATGTAGGAAAATAAATAAAAAACTAACTAAAATAAAATAAGAGAATGCCTATAAATGAAAATTATGAACTATTTTATGTATGCATATTCTTTTAAAATTTATTTTATAACTATTGATATATTTAATAGAGGAGTTTATAGTGAATTTGACTATGTAAAGAAATAAGTTAAGGGTTTCCTTATCACAAATTTGTATCCCTTGTGGCATGTTTAAGATATACACCATGATTACTTTTAAATGGAATATGTACTTCCATATTTTAATTTAGTCTCTTGATACTAATATATATATTTATATTTATTTACCTATTTATTTTTATACATCTCACGGGATTCTCATTCAGTCGTTGTAGTGGTATTATGGGGTTTTGGGACTCAAATATTTTGCATGGTTCATAATCACTCATTATTGACTATTATATCCAATATTGTTCTATTATTAAATTTCATTATTTTATTATGTTTTTCACCTTCTTTTATGAGGAAATCAGGTTTTCACACTATTTTTTTATTCTAGTATAATAATTTTATTTCATGAAAATTATTATTTTAAGGGTGGTTCCCATTTTTATAATAGAATTTTCATTCATATCAATGGTTTTTACTTCCCATGAATGTTCTATTTTACCTTAGAGAAACTAAAATTTTATTTATCTTTAAGGATCTATATATATGACATTATTCACATTAAAATGATGAATTATTTACGTTTAAAAGCGGTAGGTTTTCCAAAACAAATTAAAAAATTTAAAATCCTTTTCCATTCATTGATGAAATATTATTCCCTTATACGTCACATTTTAAAATATTATTTATTTATTATAATGGTAAATTTATTGGAATTGGTTCTGATGTTATTTTATTTTTATTTTTGTCTTTATCATTAAACATATGTTTTTTTGGAATGTCGATGGAAAATCGCATCTTAATAAATGCTTTTTGGGAAAAATCCTTTTGAGATTTATCTTCTATTTTTAAATAGGTTCTTATTAAATGGATTTATGTTTCATGGATCACCCAATATTTTATTTTGTTATTTTATATTTTTTATTGTGTTTTTAAATCAAACTATTTTAGTAATAATTTTATTTTATACCATTTTGAGGTTTTGTGAAACCCATTTCATTAACACGGGTTCTTTATAAAAATGATTGTTTTTTCATTTGGATATTTAAAAAATCCATTATTTCCCGTGATTTCCATAATATATGATAATGATTGATTCTATGTGGGGAACATATTTATATATGATTATGGGTGGGTGCTATATTCTTCCTTAATGCATTGGTTTAGGTTAATGTCTCACGAGGTCAAAAGGTACATGGAAGGAAATATCCCATGCTAGAAGGGTACATGTGATGATTTATCACATTTCATAGGGGTATAGATGAGGACACATCACACGAAAAATGGAATATTGGTTGATTTATCCCTAGATAAAGGTTTATATGGTCAGATTTATCTCATTATAAAAGTGTATATGAGATGATTTATCCCATGGAAAATGGGCAGATGGGAGGTTTTGTCCACTGCCCAAGGGTACACCAAATGATTATTCTAAGCCTAATATGGTAAATATGTGGTTATCCCAAGCCAATAATGTGGTGGCTGTTTTTTTGGGTCACATTAAAATATGGTTTATATGCATATTTCTATGACACACTATTATTTCATATTCTTATGCCTATGAATATGATCCTTCAATACAATTTAATGTTTAATGATTGCACACACATTTTTCTATAGTATATGTTTTTTCATTTGAGAATATATGTCCTAATGTCTTAAACTATATAAAACTCTTATTGTCCCATTATCTTATAAAATATTTATCCTCTTTACATTTTTATCATATGGCCATGGTCTAACCGTTGATTGAATGTTGACATATTTTCCCTTACTGAGTGTTTGAGATCAACCATTTCAATGTTTTCTCTTTCCCTAGATTATAAAATAACTTTAAGTCATTTAATGTATATAATGAATTCTATGGGAGTTTTATTGAGGAGAAAATATTTTAGTTAAGATTTCTATCTGGATAATCTACAAGACACCAAAACCTTAGGTCCTTGGGTAGTGAAAATGTTTGTGATATGTAATATTAAAATTATGAGGATAATGTATTATTTATTTAATTATTATCGATGAACACATTAGTTGGTATAATAGTAGGTTTTAGTAAATTTTGGAGATTAGTTTTTTAAATTTTGGGGTTAGTTTAGCCAACCTTAGTTAAAAACCTTCATATTAGTATAAGTGTAGGAATATATCTTGAATTATTTTTAAATTCATGAGTAGATGTATTTCTCTAGAATTATGTCACTTTCCAAATTCTATAATTATATTTGGACTATATCATATATACACCTAGGGGTAATTGATTTGAAAATGGTATGTTGGGTATCATCTCAATCGTCACCTAGTGCACAAATAAGAGGTATAACTATTTAAGTAGTTTGAAACTCTAGGGGATATTATTCGGTTGATCATATATAAATTATGATTCATTATGAAGGACTTATTTACTAGTTACATTAAGGGAGTATATTAATAAGTATGAGAGAATACATTATAAAGTAAACTAGGTAGGAAAGGGGTTTTTAGTTTTAAACATGTGTGACATAGTTAATATGTAAGTATCATAGGTTGAATTGAAGGTTTCATTAGAGAAGTCATATTAGGTCTGATATTTAATATTACTATAACCATTCACTATGGTACTATTTAATATGATCATAGTTAAATTTCTTTTAACATTTTTTTTGGAAATAGGGTCCTAAATATAAATATGTGGAAGTTATGTCTCTAGAAGATCCTAAGCCATATCAATAGAGGCATATTTGAAATAAATTTGTAAGAATATTAATATATTCCTATAATTAAGGAAAAGTTTTGATACCTATTTTCCCCTAATATAGGATGGGTTGTATCTTATAGAAACTATATCTTGAGTATTTGTTATCTTTATCTATTCATATGTATTTTTTAGTAGGTAATAATTAAAATTTCACGGGCATAATTTATTTAATGGGGGGAGAAGGTAATGACCCAATGTTTCAAATTATATTTTTATTAAATAAATAATGTGTTATATAACATACTCTACATGAAACATTGAACAAAAATAGAAACCATGAAACTTTTAGATAAAATATCTGAATTTATTATAACCATTAAAACATAGTTATTTAATTAGGAGGTATGAAAATTAATAGCACAATTATGAAATATGGGAATTTTGAAAATATAATCTACTTTTAATAGTGATTAAAATAAATTAGAATAAACAAAAACTAAGAAAATAGTTTTATAATTAAAATTACATTTTTCTAAAACTACTGTTTTATTTCAAGAATCTAATTATTATATAAAGGCCTAATGATAAAATATATTTCTAATATTAATAATTTAAATTAAATATATTACATAGTAATTTATATGAAATAATAATAAGGAATAGTTAGTTTTAAAAAAATCAATTCCAACAATTTTCCATTATATTTCATGATATTATTTAAATAAAACTTTTAAAATTTATTGAGATTAAATTTGAAAAAAAATATTATTCATAAAAATATAATCTTATGATCTATTTTTTGGGATTTTTCTAAGAAATTTGATTTTTAGTTGAATTGGGAAGAAATCGTTTTTTCAAATAAGAAGAGTTATATGAAATTAATATCATATATTTATTCATTAGAAATTTAGGAAACCAAGTTCTAATTAAAAATATGTATTTTACATGTTGATTTATAATTTTAAAAAAGGTTTTTTATTTATAAACCATTTTATACAATTCAAATTTAATGTTATAATTTTTAAAAAAAATGTTATTTAATTCATTATAGAGTTAGTATTTTTAATTAAAATTTTCTCACATTAAAAAATTCAATAATATAATATGAATATTGAATTTGGAATCATATGGTCCATAATATATAAAAATAAATACAAATTTATTTATAGGACAAATTATCCACGAAAAAACTATTTTACGTAGTGAAAACTAAAAATGAAAAATGAGTAACCTTAGATGTATATGTAATAATTTTTATAAACATGTTTATTATTGATTTTTTGGGGTTTTTGTGACCTTATATTTTATAAAATCTATTAATTATCAGTCTTATAGCCACATTACATGTGGTTGGATTCCAATTATTGAAAAGTTTTTTGTATTTACAAAACAAATACTAATTCTCACTTATAAAAGTCAAACTCTTATCCTTACTTTCCATCACATAGAAAACACTTATTTACAGACTAAAATATACCCATAACTCTCAGAAACACTCTAAAAAACCCTAAAAACATTATAGTATTCTAAAAAGGCCACCCTCAAGGATTTATACCCTTTACAAATGAGATAATCCAAGAAGTTAGGTATCAGTTTCTATCCTATATTTAATTATTTTTTCTATTTATTTTAAAATTTTACTCTTCCAAAAAATTAACTTCACTATAATAAAATGGAAAAATTTGTATCATTATTATAGTATTGTGTTACTATAATGATATTACAAGCATTAACCACCATCCTGTTTTTAATTATGAAAATGAAATCTTGAATCATGTGTTGTGTGGACTACCACCTCCATGCTGCAACACATTTATTTTTTCATAACAATCCTATAACTGTGGTTATAATAAAGAATTAAATATATAAATAGTTTATTTATATAATATTTTATATTCTGATATGATAGTATACATTAATCGTTTTCCACAGTCATTAGAATATTAAAACACCATCCTGGTGTATGTGTGGAGTACTGCCTCCATGAAACGATAGATTTCAACTTTTCATTTCCTAATCACCCAACATGAATATTAATTATAATTTTTATTAAGGATAATAAATATATTTATAATACAGTTATGGTTCTATTATTATATATTATAGAACATATAATGTATAAGACCAATACATTATCATCATAAATTTTATTATTTAAAACAACTGTACTATGAGAAAATCATTAATTCAAATTACGTAATAATTCCATACCTATTAATTATTCTTATAATTACCATATAATTACACTATATAAAACTAAAATACATTTAATTATATAACTATGATCTCATGTAATTATATTACATCTAAAAAACCTCATAATCATCAATAATAAATGTATGTTCATGATTTGGCCAGTTTGACCATATACAGGAACAATTTAAAAAATTATATCATTGATGACAATGAATAACTAATTAGTAGTATTCTATTATACAAATATATATGCTGAAATTATTTTTTTCTAGAAAGGATACATAAATATTTAAAATACTAATTATGAAAACATCATTCATAGGTTAAAAATAACCAAAAAATATTCATTGTTGATTTCATCATATAGGATAAAGACTCATGTACCCATGAAATTAAATTTAAATGAAATATATTATTATAAGTCATAAACGGTATTAAATTCAATGATATTAGGTTTTTTTTTATTTTTAATAAGAACATATAATGACACTACTCCTACAAAACAACTACGAATAGTTAAACTAATAAACACCGGATTTGGTAAAACAAAAAAAAACTAACTAAATATCATATAATAAATGATTATAACTAAAAATTATTAATTATTTTAGGTATGAATATTGTTTTGAAATTACTTATTATAATATTTTTTATTTATGTAGGACTTTTTAGTTTATATTACTAAGCATATAAATGATGTAAGGTTTGATTTTTCTATAATTTGATTCCATTTAGTCATGAATAATCTATACACCCTATTTTGTTTTCAATTTTGTAAATAATATGAAATTGTTTGTTTTTACATGATATTATCATATTTTATGGAATAAAAATTTCTATTTAAGGTTTGACCTCTCATGGGGCTTTAATTCAAAAAGTTTCAATAAGGGGTTTTCATGACAAAACTTTCTTCCTTAAGTCATAATAAATATTCTCTTAATATTATCTTTATATAATGATATATTCAAACCAGTGATTATTTTGCGCTATATATCAAACTTATTATCTTGTTAAATAATTTTTTACAATGAATCCTTCCTAAATAATGACTATATTGTTTGATAAAATATAGTCTAATTAAGAGTAATTCCCATTTAATTTAATGTATTTTTGTTTCATGTAATTTTTATCACATCCCACCAATATTATCCTTCAAATAGTAAAAAATAAAATTATTTTATCTCCAATAATGCTCATATTCCACTTTATTATTCATAAAACAATGTTTTCATTTACATTATAGGAGTTCAGTTTTTCAATAAATGCATTTTAAAAATATTTAAAATGATTTTTCTTTCTTTGATCATTCAGCATTCACTTATACTTAAAATTTTTGTATATAATTTTTTATGGTCTATTTATTGGAATTGGTTTTGAATTCATTTTTTAAGAATATATATCTTCATATTCATGAAAAATATTTTTTGGAAGATGACATAAAAATCACCTTTTAAGAAACACTTTTTAAGAAAAATTATTTTTCTGAATTCTGTTTCATTTTTCAATAGATTGTTCTTTATTGGGGTTATGTTTTATGTTTCACACTATATTTTGTTTATTAATTTTACTAATATTAGTGTTTAATTATTTTATATAAAACTAATTAATTCAAGTTGTTAATTTATAAAATTTGAAGTTTTGATGAATATAATTTCATTTCCATGGGTTCCTTATAAAAGGCGAATATTTTGCATTAGGATATTTATGAAACCCATTATGTTTCCATGAGTATCTTAATATTTAATAATTTTTGGTTCTCAATTTCAGACATTTTTATTGCTGTTGATATGCTAGTTCAAATACTACAATCGAATGCATTTCTTTATGTTTATGTATCATGGGCTCAAAAGGGTACATATTATGATTAATCCAAAGGTAAAAGTGGACATAAAATGATTTATCTATATATAATTACTTAGATGAGAGGAATTATCCCATTCCAAATATCCATATAGAGTATTCATCCCAATCCAAATGGGTATATGGGAGGACTTATCCCAACATATTAGAGTACAAGGGAGGATTTATCAAAATCCCTAAGGATACGTAGGTGGTTTTATCACAAGATAAATGGCACACAAAAGGATTATCCATTGATAAAAAAGGGAAATATGTGTATATCCCTAGCCTATCATGTTATAATCATCTTTGTTGGAAGCCATGATGTATAATTTCTATTCTTTTATTTATTACATACACTTATGTTATGATCGTAATCCTATGATTATACTACTTCACTCATTTTTAATGTTTCATGATTATCACACCTATTATATGATATATATTATTTAATTTAAAATTAATAAATCTTCTATAATGGAAAATAAAAAAATATTATTGATCTATATTAATATTGATATAAAATTTATCCCATTTCCTTGTTTTGACATATGATCGTGATCTAAATTTTGATGACATGCTAATATGTTTTCCCTTGCTATACATTTTTTCACATCCCTTATTATCTTTAACATTCCTAGGTTATGAATATAATTATAGCACATGGAATGTCTTTAAGAGAGACTAGAAATGTTGGATTAGGGATAAAAAATTTAGGTCATGATTTTTATGTAATTTATCATCAATACAAAAAAACTCTAGGTCTGTGGTTTTCGAAACTCTAACGCCCCTAGTATTTACAATATATTTTTCTTTCTTAACAAATTTAATTTTTTTAGTAGCTTGTGAAGCACACAACGCTAGGTTTAAATGTAACATGACACTCTATTAACATATTATTTAAGCATGACTGTTATAACATAGAAATTAAATTATTGAGAATGAATATATATATTAAAAGTATGAAAAATAATTATTTAAAACGTTATTTATTATTTATTGATTAAAGTTAAAAATAATAATCACTTAAATAAAAAAGAAATGTTTTCTAAAAACGATATTACTTAAAAAGATGGTTTATTCTCACTCATCAAAAATTATATAAAATTAAATTTTACCAATTTTATAAAATTTATTTATTTAATAAAATTAAATTTTCAAATAATCATGTCCAAATTATCTTATGGTGAATTATTATTATTTTTCAAAAAAGATTCATTTTTGAATGAATGGTGAAAAATAGTGAATTGTAATTTTAAAACATCAATTTCATGTTAATTATTTATGATATTAAATAATATTTTAATTTGGTTTTAAAGTAATATTAGTCAATAATATATAAATATTATTCCAATATATGTCATTTGAATAATTTTAATATTGAATTTTGATATACAACATTTTAAAATTTGAAACATTTTCTCTCTGAAATCCCACTTTCTCGTCATGTATGTGTGATTAATTTTAAATTTAATTTTTTAACATATATGTATGGAATTTTAAAAATTGAGTTAAATATTTTGAATAATAATTATTTATAATATTTAGTAAATTTCAACTTATTTTTTGACCGAAAAATGGTGGAAACAGTAAAAACTATTTTTCATGGTTAAGGTTTAAATAGATTTATTGGGGCTCAAAATGTAAAAGATAAGACATAAATTTATCGAGAAAAATTTCTAGAATATATTGGAAACCCATATTGAGAAATTATGATTTATAAGGATCTTTAATAGTATATTTTTTTAAAAACATCATATATGAAATGTGGGTACACCTTTTTATTTTGAAAAATTACTAGTGTGCCTCTTACAACTCTTATTAGATCCACCCCTCTCTTCTCTTATTGAAACATTAAAACTATTTGTGATTGTCTAATACCTAACCAAACATGGATCATTAACCCCAGCCCTTGAACTCGACAAGCCACCATGGAATCTTATTTGTCAACAAATTTTTATGTCATTTGTTTGCTTTGTCAACAAGCATGATCACCTCAAAAACACTTCATCTCAGTGATCTGTATCCCTCAGCAACTCTTCTGCTTTCATCACAAACTCCACTATGGTGATATGTATTCCATGATGGAACAACATTATCACCATCATCTTCTGTGACAATGTTATGTGCATGGCCATCTCAGAATTCCAATCCCCGAATGGCCAACTCAGAATTCCAATCATTCTGTGACAATGTGATGTGCATGGCCATCTCAGAATTCCAATCCCCGCATGGACATCTCAGAATTCCAATCACTTTCACATCGTCTTCTTCTTCAACCATCATTATCTACTTCATGCAAAACATATGATTCTATTCTTCAAGAAGTCTATTGCATGGTTCTCATGAAATCATGAGGAATTGCATGGACTTCATCAAAACCCCATTCTTCTTTAATCATCCTCAGATAGATTATAACTCACTTCTTCATTGTTTTAAACAATGTGTCACCTTTGACACATGTTCTTTGAACTTATTATCTGTACAAAAATCATCTGAATTTCCATTCCTCCATTTCATTGGAGTACTTCTTGATCTCCTTTATTTTTATCTTCATTGACAAATATTGACAACAAATACAACCTTATACACAAAGTGGTTACAACAATCTCCCCCTTTGTATTTTGTTTTCAATACCTTATACATCTTTTGAAATGAATTTGTCAATGTCAAAATGAGAATTTTCTCTTCAATCAACTTTTCTTTTCAAAATTTCATTTCACTTTCTCTCCCTTTATTGACATGAAATGAAAAGAACCTGGTAGAGAGGGTATCCACCTATAATTAAGAAACTTGTCATCAATCATTTCACTCTACATCCACTTAATCAATGCTCGGTGTAGAAAATAAGAGGATTTGATTTAGAAAACAAGGCCTTCCATTATTCACTGGTCATGATACCATATGAGATGAGAACTCATGTACATTGTCTTCAAGGGTTTTCCACATTCATTTCGGTTTAATGAAATCAAATGTGATAGGGAATAATCAACCTGAAACTCATACACTCACATCAGGAAACAGATCAAAAACATTCAACTGCAATTGGAAGGATAAGTGGCCTTGGGGCACTTACATTCCTCTTATGTCACTGATCAATTTAGTTAGTCCCCCTTTGTAGAATGATAATTGTTCTGAGTAACCAAGGTATAGAGATTGAAAAATGACATACCTTCTCCAATGACAAGTTATTCAGGAAAATTACAGTGTAACTGCATTTGATACCAGCTGGAGTTGATATTGATTGTAACAGTGATTTTGGAAGCTTCTTCATTTTTATCCCCCTCAAGGGAAACACTCATCATCTTCATCATGAGTGATCCTTCATCATCTTAATCTTTGAATATCACTTGAAGAATCTACCAAGGATGGAAGCTTCTTCAGCTTGGCTATCAAGAGTTAACAGCATTCCCGACTTCTCAGGTTCTCTCCCTTGCTTCATCAACATGAGCTGCATGGTAGAGGTTCTTTTCTCAACCAAGTTCTTCTGTTCACTCCAGTCTTCATGCATGCACATTTGAACATATGTTCTGACATCTATTGGTGTGGCATGGATTTCTTCACATTCTCTTCTACTTTGTGTGGGGAATTGTTCTGCTTAACAACCATCATGAATGATACATTCTTACTCCTCTTAAGGACTGCTTCATGCTCTGGTATTATGGTTAGGAAACCTTTTGCAATGTGACCAGATTTCTTGCATCTCTCACACAAAATTTCTTTGACATGTGTGATTCTCTTGGTTTGAAATCTCTCCTGTACTCTGTCTTCATCACGTGACTGTTTTCCTTTTCCTTTTGCACTAGCCTTGGCCTTTTCATCTTCAAGATTCCTCATTATTTTCAAATCTTCTAACCAGATGACCAATATGTCATTTGGAACTATTGCAGCTGATTTGGGTCTTCCACATGGGTTCATATGAGTTTCATCCCACTTAGTGTTTCTTTTGGATGAATTACCCTTCAATTTTATGGATCTAAAATCCTGGGTCTTCTCAGCTTCCCAACTTGAGATTTTCCTGGGGAAATGTGTGTTCACAATATTCTTCTGATTTCTTCCCAAGGAATAATCATCCTTCTTAGGTGGCTTCTGTGGTCTTCTATTCTTGTCATCCTTGAATATATTTTGATATAGGCATGCACCATTCTTGTGACCACATCCGTTGCATACATCACAGATGTTATCAAGCATTCCAAATCTATTTTATGTAAATAGATGCTTTTGGACCTGCATATGTTTCTTCTTCTTCTCTGGATTTCTTCCCCTTGATACACGCTTTCTTTGTGCTTTTCCATTAAAGGGATTATGCCCACAATACAGTGCACAATGCCCAAATCTGTTGCAGCACCAGCATTGAACCACAAATCTTTTCCTCTTTGTAACATATGTATGAGGTTGTTGGGTCTTTTTCTTAATCTTTTGTTCTCTATTTGAGGAACCAACTTCCTCCTTTTTCTTCTCATCCCCTAGCCATGGTGGTAGGTTTCTTCTTCTCACCTTTCCTCATCCATACTTGTTTAGAACTTGTCTTCCAACCTGCACTGATTGTAGGAGCATATTTAGAAACATGAGTACAAGATGGTTTGAATGGTACCTTCACATTCTCAGTTGCTTGTGATAGATCAATGAGTGAAGTCATGATCTTGTTATCACATGTTGGAGGTCTTTCGACAATAGAATCCTCTTGTGATTGTTGAGTACAAGCACCAACTGATTCTTGATGTGGATAATCAAGAGTTTTCATAATCTTCTTGTCACATGTTGGAGGTATTTCAGCTTTAGATTCCTCCAACGAACATTGAGTACATGCTTCACTCATTTCATTCTTTTATGAAGTCTCAATATGTGTATTCTCAATCTTGGTCAACTGGGCTTCCAATTTTTGACCCTCATATTGAGGATGATCTTCTGATCTTCAATCATGATCATCTTCTCTTCCCAAGCCTTCTTCAATATTTCAACCTCATTTTCATGCATCATAACATTTTTTTGTAACAAAGGGTCAAGTTCCTTTAATTTCATGGAAGTTTCTTCCAAACAAAAAATCTTGACTTCAGTTCTCTTCTTCAGCTCAGCTTCGAGTGAATGGATCTTTTCTTTTAGAGTCTTATTGACTTCTTCATTTTCTTCAAAGACTTTAATCTGTTTGGTGAGCTTCATACTTTCCAGAAATTTTCTTTCCAATCCCTTTTCCATATTGTTAGCTTCCCTTTCTAATAAAGTGATCTCAACCTGCATAGATTGGAATAGGCTAAAAATAATAACAACCCTTTCTTCAGGAATATCATGCAGATATGTTTTGAGTTTTTCTTGAAAGCTTGAATTAGGGGTGTCATCCTTTCCTCTTGAAGAATTCTGAGCCACCTGCTCGATGCTTTCCAAGCCTGATGTTTCTTCATTATTTGAATGGAATAGAGAACAAGACATTACATCTTCTTTGGATATGAGGGACTTCTTCAGCTGCTTCTTCTCTTTGTTTTTCATGTTTGTCATGGTCTTGCTAGATGTAGAATTTTGCTCAGAAATGACTATTTCATTATTAGGACTGCTCTTCATTGTTTACTTTAGGAAAGAAACCCAAATCATCTTTTGACTAGGATTACTGTAGTATCCAACATACGTTAACATCCCTCTGATACCACTTGTAGGACCCCGTGACACCCTGAGAGGGGAGGGGTGAATCAGGGTGTCATGTTTTTCTTCTTAAAGTTGTGGATCTTGTTCCCACGTTGGTAGGAACTGATTAAACATGTATGATGGATATGATCAGTAATGAAACATTCACATGCAACGAGATGACACAACTATTTTTACTTGGTTCACCACAAAGGGCTACGTCCAAGGAGAATACGCCGACAGGTTGTCGGTCATACCAAAATCCACTATGCTTCACTAGCTATAGATTACAAAGGTTCGGGCACAGTCACTCTTTCCCAGGCTCACTACCCTTACAAAATTTCAAGGATAGCTCACTGTGTCCCTTGGGTCACTCCCATTGACTCCCCCTGGCTCACTGCCCTTGGTGAAGTCCCACTCAGTTTATAGAGGTGAAGCTCTCTTCAATATATTTGCATTGGAGTCTTTGTCTCCTTTTCAGCGTGAGACAATTCTTGCCTTAGAGTACTAAGTTGATTCACTTTTGTATTCAATCTTCTCCTTTAGTGCAATAACTGAATGCACTAAATCTTCTTCTTCTCTTCCTTTGATTCCCAATACTAACACCTTAGTGTATTGATATGTTCCCCTATTTCTGTGAAGATCTGAGTTTAGTTGCACAGATCATTCTTCTTCTCTTCGCAAAGCACAATGAGGGTGTTAAACACTAGTCTTGTGTGTGTGGTACTAATTCTCTTCATAAAACCAAATGGTTCCCTGTTCTTCCATCTTCTCAAAGTATATTTGAGAGTGCTAAGAACCTGTCAAAGGCCAGTGGGACCCCCAAATTGTTCGCGCTCCCTTCCCAGTTTCTTGCATGTAAAATTCAAGCCTTGCGTGTAAAAATACCTTTTTGGCGTGTAAAAGGCTTTTCGCACAAATCTTCTTTTTCGTGCAGAACTGCCCTTTTTTGCGCAACACCTTCTTTTTCGCGCAACCCTTCAGATTTTTGCGCAACACTCTATACCTCAATTTTTACGCACGTTAGATCTTGAGATTTGTCTAAGTGTCGAGCCTCTTCAAATGAGAGGGGTTCACCTCATATTTATAGGCATTTTTGATCCTGCACGTAAAACCCCTTCTTGTGCGTAAAACTGTCTCTCAGTTCTTTGAATTACTAGCACCTTCCTTTTATTCTCGTGCACCACCTTGGTTTTTCGTGCATCTCATTAATTCTACATTTTTCATCATTCTGAACATGAATTCTCTCTTGCGCGTAAAACATTAAACTCACATTTTGCTCACAACCAACTTTACGCGCACCGGTTTGATTTTCCGCGCACATGGCGCGAACATATCCGATTTTTTGTGCGCCTCTTACCTTTGTCGATTTTCTTTATTTTTGATTCGATATATTGCATGCACAAAAAATTCACCCATCTATTCTGTGCAAAACATTTTTTGTGCACATTCCCATTTCTCCGTGCACAACTCTGGTTTTTCGCACAGCCCATGCCTTTTCCATTTTTCAACATTCTGATTCTGAAACACTATTTGTGCGACAAAATTTGCTCCACTTATTTTGCGCACCACGCTGTTTTTCATTCCCAAATCAAGAAAATTGGGCATACCCCTTATTTTCCATGCACCACTTCTTCTTTGTGCGAACCTACTTTTGCCAACAATCCATGTCTTCATTTTCCGATTTAAGGCCCCAAAAATTGGAAAACACTGGGAAACATCGCCACCTTGTATATGCTCTTTTTGTACCACCTCCAGATCATCCATTCCTTTCTCGACATTCTCTGACCAAACATGGATCATTAACCACAACCGCTGAACTCGATAAGCCACCATGTAATCTCCTTTGCCAACAAATTTGTATGTCATTTGTTTTCTTTGTCAACTAGCATGATCACCTCAAAACACTTCTTCTCAGTGATCTGTATCCTTCAGCAACTCTTTTCCTTTCATCACAAACTCCACTATCGTGACATGTATTCATTGACGGAGCAACTTTATCACCTTAATCTTCTGTGACAATGTTATGTGCATGGCCATATCAGAATTCCAATCATTTTGTGACAATGTGATGTGCATGGCCATCTCAGAATTCCAATCCCCACATGGGCATCTCAAAATTCCAATCACTTGCACATCGTCTTTTTCTTCAACTATCATTATATACTTCATGCAAAACATATGATTTCGTTCTTCAAGAAGTCTCTTGCATGGTTCTCATGCAATAATGAGGAATTTCATGGACTTCATCAAAACCCCATTCTTCTTTAATCATCCTCAGATGGATTATACCTCACTTCTTCATTGTTGTAAACAATGTGTCACCTTTGACACATGTTCTTTGAACTTATGATCAGTACAACAATCATCTGAATTTCTATTCCTGCATTTCATTGGATTACTTCTTGATCTCCTTCATTTTGATCTTCATTGAAAACTATTGACAACAAATACAACCTTATACACAAAGTGGTTCCAACACCCATAAAAATGAAAGACTTCCAAAACAACATTATCTTTTTCTGAGCAATAGAAGTTAGATAATAGTGTTTCAGTGGAGTTGATCCATTGTTCTATAGTGAGGGGATCAGAAAATCCACTAAAGTTGGTATGCCTTTGTTGCATTAATAATTTGACAACAACTTTGTTTTTCATAGGAATAGTAGGGCGTTACATGAAATTCATATAATTATTAGAAACCTTAGCTAGTTTTTGAAGTATTATTATAATGTTTTGATCTCTAGTTCCCATCATATTTTTCTTTTCATTATGTAAGTTGTCACAATTGTGATCACATTGACTATTGGAATGAGTTCTCCTATTTCAATCCATTATTTATGAAAAAAATGTACAATTAGGGTTCATAAAAACATTGATAATAGGTTTATAAAAAAATAAACACTGCTCATGAAGGATGAACATGTAAATAAAAAGTGTATCCCATCCTATGATTAAATAACTTTCAATAGAGGATATCCATGGTGATAGAATTATCCGTACGATTAATACAGAAGTTCCATATTCCTAATCTCTAAAAATAACTAAACCATCATATGATACAAAATATAATTTCCCTATTCATTTGACGTATTATTACATAATTTTAATTATAACTAACAATTAATTAGAAGACATGGATTATAATTTATAATGTATTTTTATGATTAGGTACGTAATTAAATAACATGATACCAAAAAACCATATTATTTAATCTCTATATAGATATCCTAACTTATAATGGGTTCTTACATCTGCATTGGATAACCTATGGAATTCATGAAAATATAGATGAGCTAAAAAGACCTGTAAGTGAATAATCGTATGAATAAAGTGTAGTGCATGGATTGTAAGGAATATCAGGATGGCATAAACTGGTATGGAACATGTATAAACATATGGAAACATAACATAAAAAACATGGTATCATGTATTAATGAAATCATATAAATATGGAAACAATATACAAGTTGATATATGAACGATTCAAGGATAACCACCAATACCATTTCTCTTAGAGGATCATGAGACAAGGCTAACTACCAAAACCATTTCACATAGCGTAGCATGATTCAAGGCTTTCCACCACATCCATTGCACATGAAGGAGCATGAGTCAAGGAAAAAGACCAATACCTTTTTGTATGAAGTCTCATGAGGATAAATATTACCTAATTAATTGGTGTGATATCTTGGTGCAATCATTATTACATTTACATGAATATGTTCTCCAGATGAAGAAACAAATTTAATGTTTTCCATCAAAATAATTGTGTATCATAATCCTATCTAAATGATTAAAAAAAGAGAATACTATAATAGTATCCATAAAGGAATTGATTTAAATAAAACATGAATATTAATGAGGGAAAATATTCATATATCATGACAATTTATGTCAAATTTAAGTCAAAACATGATAAAATAGTGTTTAATAGACATTAGAAATGAAACATTTTTTTTGTGGTTTAAGGAAAATATTAAAGATTATTTAAAGAGGAAAAGGAATAATACATTATATAAAAAATAATAAAAAAGATGTATTTACATGATAAAATTATTAATTCTAGAAAATTATTTTGGGTATAAAACATATTATGGATGGTACTTTAAATGGGGTGAGAAATTGGGAACTTCCCTTTAATCGGGCTCGCTAATCACGAGAAATTGATAATAGAACCTTATAAAAATATATATTTTCCAATAAATGAAATAATAATTTATCTAGGAACATATCAATGAAATGTAAACTTATAATTTGATAGTACTAAAAAATAATAATTAATAATTTCATTGGTGTAAGGATAGTGAACATTTAACTCAATGGAAAGATGAATGTTCGGAAAAAATGAATCATCTAATGTTTGAAGGTGTTCTGCACTTGTACATAATATACTAGATAATTAATTTAGATTTATTAATAATTTAATTCAAAACCTATAAATCATTTAATTTTTTCATTTTAATTTTATTATGTTCATTTATGATCTTTTTGATGAGTTATGAGATTCAATTTCATTGTTCAAGAGTGTTTGTTTCCTTGAACATCATAATTTTTTCACTCGAATATGTATATAAAAAGTCATGTAAAATTAGTATTGTTGTACAAAATTAAAATTATATGATAATAATGAAATAAATTAATATTAAATTGACTTATATAATTTTATTCCCATATGTGACTATTATTCTTTAGGTAAAATGTTTAGGATAATCGTTTTGATTTTTTTGGAATTTTTTCGATCCACATAAACTAGTTTAGATTTACTAATTAATATTATGTATATATAATTGTTCCAGAACCATAAATAATCTCTGATTCATACATTATAATATTTATTATCCATAAAAATGGGTTTATGAACATCGTTTATGGAGTAAATGGAAATTTAAAACTTATCATAATTGAAGGTGATAAATCAACACCTCACGGAAGATGTTTTAATTTTAAAAATTGTGGGGAAGGGAAATTATGATATGTTATTCCATTAACTCTATAAAATTACAGTATATAAAATATTTTAATGTTATAATGTCACTTGGAAATGGTTAGGTGAGTAGAAGAAAAAAAATAAATGAAATTGAAAAGGAAATAATTGAGTAAGAAAGTGGTTTTTACCCCTTGAATTATTCTCTTTTAGAACCTCTTTGAGGCACATGATTTTGGAATTTTATTGAGAAAAAAATGCTTAGGGTCGTGGTGTAGATACATTGTAAGTGGATTGGGAATAATTTTTACCAGATTCATGGCTTTTTAGGTGTGAGGTAAAGATGTGGTGAGGGTGGTATTAATTATGGATGTGAGGGGTAGTTTTTGATAGTTTTATTCACTTATTTATTATATTGGATCAAGAAAATTAATAGTGAGGATTATTATGATTATATACTGTAAATAGAGAATTTTAGTTTCATATAATATCCACTTACATCTTCTATGACTCAAACATGAATAAAAAATTCACATATTTACTTATACAGTTTAATACCATAAATTACTGTATTTCACTATTCATTAAAATATCTATTGTTTTCGATAAATACAAAAAATTAACCCGAACCCTTTTTCAAAAATTTTAATTATAAAAGGTACTCAATTTTATGAAAATATTTTTCTCTATATGAGAAATTTTATTTTTAATTAAAACCATCATTTATTCAAATAATACAATTTTGAAATAATAACGGCTTTTATAAGACATTAAAATTTTAATTAGGGTCTCATTAAATTATATTTTAATCATAATAAAACAAAATATTAATTCTTGTATATATTTAATTGAATAAATTTTT
This sequence comes from Viscum album, assembly GCA_963277665.1. Lineage (NCBI taxonomy): Eukaryota > Viridiplantae > Streptophyta > Magnoliopsida > Santalales > Viscaceae > Viscum > Viscum album. The sequence continues at coordinate 598,792,114 of OY728127.1, forward strand.
TTAAGTCATTAAATTAATTATAAACATCAAAAAAATCTTTTATGTTTCAAAAAAATAACTTTATTTAATTTATCAATTGAAAAAATTGCTTATTCCATTATATTAATATTTAATATATTAATTTTCAATATTCTAAAATTTTATTTATGCATTCATTGGTGAGGTTACGTTTCTATTGGTTGGGGTACTATTCTTAGGGTCACATTACTATTCAAAATGTCATGTTACTATTCTATTTGTTTAGGTTCATTAATTTCTATAAATACATATTATTTCATTCATTATATTTTTATAATGACTTTAATCTATAATCTAAGTTATTTTATGTGATTTATACAATAGGAAATAATTAAAGAATGGAAATTTCATTGATATAATTTTGGGTCATTACCTCAGTATTCTTGCACTATGTTTTCAAATATAATGGTATTGTGGTTTTAATTCTCTCTGTCCATTCTAGATCTGTCAGGATATCATCCTCCAAAATTTGACCATTGTATTGATTTTTCTATAACATGCATGTTTTTTGAGGTATGTGTGTTGTGGTCTTCACTACAAACCTTTTTCCCTATTGAAATGAGTCTAAGATGTAATGATTGATTTGAAGGCTTATGTTGTTTTCTTTAAGATCATTTGTGTTGGTTGATTCCATTGTAGAGGCATGTGAGATAAAATTTTGGTAGGTTTCCTTATCTATATTCTATTTATTTTGGATGAACAATATTTATTTTTATTTTATAAAATATTTTATAAATAATATGGTATGATTGATTGATTTAATTATGTGCATGGAAATGGATTTTTTTGATAAAATATTATGTTCTCTTATTTTAGAAAAAGGAATGGTATCTTCAAACCATTGTGAAATGGGTTTATGAAATGGGTTTAAATTAATGGTTTTAATTAATTTTTTAAAATTTAGCACATGAGAAGCCTTGGGTACATTGGTGGAAGTTGTAGTAATAGTCCTCATCTATTGATACTTTAAAGGAGATAAATCATGTGGTGTTCTTATGCTACCTAGTCCCATTGTTCAAGGGAATTTTTAAACTAGTTGGTAGGCTCACATACTAGGGGGTTCCTATAAAATAATTATTTTATGAATATATCAAGGTAATTTATCTACATGATTTTCTTTATCATTTTTTTATAGTTATATCTAGAATCATGTGTACTAATCCTTGGTGTGATGTTACCAATGATTTGGTTGGCAGTATTTAAATTTGATATGAAATAAGAGAAATTAATATTATTTGAACAAATTTATATATTTGATATTCATTTAATCATTTTAATTGGATAATTTGGAATTGAGGTTAAAGGGGATTTTTTAACATGATTTCTATATAATACTTTGTAATTGATTCCCATGCCATGTTTTCTTTTAAAGTTCCCCAATTACATATTGTTTTGTAGAGGCTTGATATGAAACAGTATGGTGGGATAAAAAAAAACCTTTTTAATTGTACACCCAACATTCCCCTTTGGTCGTATATATACAATTAAATATATTTAAATGCCTAGAATGAAAAGGCACCATAGTAATGTGGTGATGTTTCTATCAGCTCTTTATAGGTATCTGGCGGTGAGATGGTGGGAGTGTTTCATCATTATCACATGGGGTAACTATTTCTAATTAAGTTTTACATCTATTTGGGACTCGTATCATAGATATTTTTAGCTACTCTTGGTTTTTATCACTTATGTTGTTTCCTTTTTTGTTATGGAATATATTTCATGTCAACCTTTTCACTATTTATCTCTTCCATTTTTACATGTTCCATGTTTTCTACATCAGGTTGGATAAATTCATTCCCTGTTATTTTTTTGATGATAGAGTGATAGTCACCAGTATATGGAGACCTGGAACACCCGTTCAGTTTGTGGTGGTTCGATTTTAATACCACATTGTGAGGGTCTCTATGATAGGTTGGATGCATTTTGGTATTGAAGATCTTAGTTTTCCAAAGTTTATGATAGTTGGTAGACTAGAGATTAGATTTTTGGGACATTAGATATTGTTTTTTGAGGGTGAATAGCTAGATATTACATTTAATATAATCATGCTACCATGGGTTATTATTGTATTGACCCATCCCCTGGGGCCCATGCCGTGACTAACCCCAATCCAGCCTTCCATAGGCCAGGGGCTGGTGACTAGAACCAAGGCATATTCCCGAAAATAGGGAAGGCATTGCCTTTATAACCTGAAAGCACTCATAACCAAGAACATAGAAAGATAAGAACCACCATGTAAAACTGTGTAACAAAGGAGTGATAAATGTAAATAGGGGCTAGAATTCAAGCCCAATAGTAAAGTACAAGAAACAGAAAGTACACGTACAACTGAAGAAAAAAGAAAACATCTATTGGGTCGTCCTCTGAGGTTCGTACCTATAGGGTAGGTATAGATCGCCTCCTCGACACACCTCGTCTATTAGTCCCCTCCTTGTACCGACTCGTCGTGAGGTCCACCCCCAGGTAACGTCATGTTCTGATACTCTCGGCCTCAGTCAACATTGTCTGTCATCTACATCTAACCCAAAAAGGTACAGGCATAGCCCGTGTAGGGGTGAGTATAACGATACTCAGTAGGGACCTCGAGACCCTTAAGGTCTCACAAAATACACCATGGATAAACTATAAAAATGAAATCAACATATAACTATACTTAGGTATATTCCCATACATATACCTATGTTATTAAGTGACCCATCTCAATCATTAGGAAAACACAGAAAAACTGACTCAGCTCTATGAGAATTTTATTCTAGGGGTAGTATCAAGTAAAATACCCATTCACTTTGTCAAAACCACAGCTACTGGAGAACTCCTCCTCTATCGAGTATAGTGGGCATGTCGCGACACCAATCACGCATCCCACAAACCTGGGACTGCTCAGGTACTCCTCCTATCAAGTACCGTGGATCTGCCGTGTCACCAAGTGCGCTCCCCACCGTGGGTATGTCGTGTAACCAAGTGTACTCCCCCTTATAGCCTGCTGAGGTACTCAACCTGTTGAGTATCGTGGGTCAGCCGCGTCACATAGAGGTGCTCCCATTCGTGGGTCTTACATGACACCAAGGCACTCCCCACTGTGCTATTAGAGTCACTTTGAGTCAAAATGGTAATCAGTCGTTCGGTCTTAGCCAGTTAATAGGTCTCTACACTACGCTCGCTCGTCTCTGGGAGGATCTTCTCCACAAACTACTGGTTGATAATCCAACAAGAACAAAGTCCCATGAAAAAGTATCTCAAAGGTCTTCCATGTCATAGGGGTCTCAACGCAACTGATGACATGTCAATTGGATGCCCGATCTGTGATTTGTTAGTCTTTTAGTCCCAGGGGCCCAGTTGGATTTCTTCTCAGTCCAACCTGACTTTTTCCCATATAAAACAAAAACTCTAGTGGAGTATACTCAAAGGGACCTTCTCACTCCAGGATTTCTAGCGCCACTGAAAGTTTTTCAAACAGATGTCCAGTGTCAATGATATGGCCAAAAGTATGTAAAGGGGCGCAGTGGGACCAGGTCCGGTCCAATCCAGTTGGACCGACCAGGCCCGACCCAATTCTGGTTGACCTAGCCTGACCCGTTGGTTATGGCTTGGCCCGTTGGGTGGGACAGCCTATTGGTTTTGGCCCGGCCCACTGGTCTAAGACCAGCGGGCTGCGAGGGGCCGTAGAGAGCCATAAGGGTGCGGACCGTCCACTGGTCGGCATGAGGGTGGTTCGTCCTGGTTGGAGCTGCGTGGGCGGCTCGGCCCGGAGGGCACTGCGAGGGTGGCATAGCCCGGGGCACGGGGCCGGTTCGACATTGAGGGCCGCAGGGGCGCGGCTTGAGGCGGCTCGGCCTGGGGCCCGGGGTGGTGCGGACGAGGCCAGTTCTTCCAGCGGGAAGCTCGACTGAGGCTGGTTCTGCAGGAGACCAGCGTGGCTGCGGTGGCTCGGCTGGTAAATGATTCTTCCAGGGCAGCTCAGCTGGGAAGTCAGGGTGGCACGGCCAGGGCTGGTTCAGCTAGCAGGTTGCATGAACGGGGCTGGTTCGGCTGGGAGGCTGGAGTGGTCGAGGTGGCTTGACCGACAGAAGGCACGTCCAGGGCGGCTCGGCCCGGAGGCCATGGTGGTCGAGGTGCTATATGGCTGGGGTGCGGCGTGGCCTGGGCGCGGAGCGACTTGGGGCCAGTTTTTCCCGGAGGCAGGGGCATGGTGAGGCCGGGGCTGGTTCAGCCCGGAGGCCGGGGCATGGCGCATCCAGGGCCAGTTCAGCTAAGAGGCCGGGGTGGCTCGGGGGCGGCGCGGGTCACTGAGGATGCAGGAGGCAGTGGTGTTGCCTTCATCACCTTCGTCGCCTTCCTCTGTTTTGAAAAACACCTCAAATCAACACAATGGTTATGGAGAGGACATACCATGTTAGATGGGCTAGTACTCTCCACCTTAGAGTGGTAGCAAGAGGTTCAGAAGAATAAATCACATCAAACCCTTCCTCAAAGATTCTTTCCAACCCACAAAAAATATATGTGGTGTACATATGAAGTGATAAAGAAATAGCATTAAACCCCTACCTTGTTCGTTGTTGGTTGACGTTGGCATAAGAAGGTGAACTTCGAGTAATTGTAGATGAACACATCCTATGTTGAAGGCAGTTATGAGGAAGAAGGTAGAAGTCGAGGTTGTTCTACGTAGCCGAAGGCGTTCCTTGTCGGCATTCATCGTTAGTGGATCATTCTTCGTCAGTGGAGCATTCTTCATTGGTGGAAGGTTCTTCGTTGGGAGCTTCTCTCCGAAGTTCCTCCTTTTCCCAAATCCACCAAAAATGAAAAGCATCCCAAGATAATATGTTATAATATATATTAATCCTTTGGCATAATATTCAAAAGGTTTCATATATTAAGGGGGACTCACCACAATTAATATGGGGGGTTTGCACAATTAAAATTTTGGAGGTGTTGAAGAGGCTCCCCCCGCATTTATTATGGAGTTGAGGGTTTCTCCTAATTAAAGGGAGTTTTCAAGGGGGTTTAATCTTGGGTGGACCCCACCACCATAACCTCTCATAGGAGGTTATGTTCTGGTGGTCCCCACTTCCAAATTTCACATGGAGGTTTAGTTCTGGTGGACCCCACCTCTAAACACCCACATGGGTGTTGAAAATAAAAACAAAAATTTCACACATATTTATTTTTATTTTATTCTTACATGGAAAACCCAAAAACTAACTTTTACCCTCGATTATCTACCGTCGAAGTGAAAGTATCCTAAAGAGAATACTGGTGCTGCGAGTTCAACAGTGCCCTCAGATTTCAATTCCAAGCACAGGTTTAAATGTTAGGAAAACTCGCTCCCATGTTTACAAAACGTACTCGAGCAAAAGTATATAAAATAATTCCGGGCACTCTAAGCCTCATAATCACGCACTGTCAATTTTCACAGACTCATAAAATTCCCATTTATTTAAAAAAAAGTACATATAAATTCTGAGTCTTTACATTCTCCCCACCTTAGTGATCTACGTCCTCATAAGCCACAACTCAAACTAGGTAAACATGTTGGGGTACTAAGCACGCACCAGAGCTACCCGCTCCCATGTTCTCTCTTGGAGGTTCTCGTGCTGCCAGCGAACATGCACCAGAGGTATCGACCATCCCTGAAGGACCCGCTCTTGTCGATCCTCAATCTCTACTGGAACCTCCGTAAAAGTCTTCCCATCGTCAATGTCCTGCTCGCCAGGGTCGATGATGTGAGAAGGGTCGTGAACGTATCTCCTCAGCTGGGATACGTGGAAGATGTCGTGAACCCTGTGAAACAAAGGTGGAAGATCTAAGAGTTATGCTACCTCGCCTAATCTTCTGAGGACCTAAAAAGGTCCGATGAACCTCAGAAATATCTTTCCCCCTCAGCCAAATCTCTGTAGACCTCGTCGGGGTGAGACTCTTAGGAAGACGTGGTCACCATACTCAAACTCTAGAGGTCTCTGTATCCTATCAGCATATGACTTCTATCTACTTTGTGCAGTCTTCATCCTTTTCAGGATGATCTTCACCTTCTATATGGTAGCCCATACCATCTCCAGTCCCACTAGCACTGACTCCCATGGGTCAGTCCAGCCCAAAGGTGATCTGCAAGGTTTCCCGTACAACACCTCAAAAGGTGTCATCCCAATGGTGGAGTGATAGCTATTATTGTATGAAAACTCCCCCAAAGGTAAGTGATCCTCCCAGATGCGACCATAGTCGAGGAAACATGCACACAACATTTCCACGAGGGTCTGAATGGTTCACCTAGTCTGTCCATCCATCTGAGGATGGAAGGGAGTGTTCAAACGAAGCTGTGTCACAAAAGCCTCATATAACCTATTCCATAGCTGGGAAGTAAAATGTGTTTCACGATCGTAGAAAATCATCAAAGTTACTCTATGTAGCCTCAAAATCCCCTACACATAGAGGTGTCCCATGCTCTTTACTAAACCCTGTTCTCTGATCGGTCAGATGTGGCCCGACTTGGTGAGTCAGTCGACGATCACCCAAATTGAGTCATGACCCCTGAATAAACATCGATGTCCAGCAACGAAGTCCATGGATATCCCATCCCAGTTCCACTCTGGGACCTCTAAAGTTGGAACCATGTTTCCTAGTACCTGATGCTCTGCCTTCACTAGCTAACAAGTGAGGCACTAAGAGACAAAATTTTCTACTGCTTTCTTAATTGTCGGCCACTAGTGCTATCATTGGAGATCCTAATACATCTTCACCTCTCCTGGATGTACAGATAGAGGGGAAGTGTGAAACTCCCTCAACACTTCTTCATGAAGTGACACTGGTGCCATGGTACATCATCTGAAGAGGATGACATGCTCCCCACCTTCAGAAAATCCATCAGGTGACTACCCTGTGGATATTTGAGCACGTCGAGCCTCGCAGTCAGCATCCCCATGTTGTGCCTCCCTGACTCGCTGACGAAGTGGGGGAGTGACTATAAGATACTAATGAAAAGCTACTCCATCATGATCCATAAAGGATATCTGCAAAGCAGCCAGATGCTCTATCACCTCGGCTTGCATCTTTATACCAGACCTCATGCTGAGTGCATCTGCATCAACATTCCTCTTCCCAAGAGTATATACTATAATGAAGTCATAATCTTGGAGGAACTCAAGATAATGTATCTATCTCTGGTTCAGGTCCTTCTGGGAGAATATATATGTGAGACAGATGTGCTCAGAGTACATGGTAAAACGTTTTCCCATAATATAGTGTCGCCACGTCTTCAAGACGAAGGCAGCTGCTGCTAACTTCAGTTCATGGGTAGCATAGTTCTGCTCGTGTTGTCTCAGCTATCAAGAACCATATGTGATCACTGCTCACTTCTGCATCAGGACACATCTTATTTTAGTCCCTGATGCGTCGCAGTAAACTACGCACCCTACGCCCTCCTCTAGATGCCTCAATATAGGGGCACTAGTCATCCTCTGCCTCAGCTCCCGAAAAAAGTGCTGGCATTTCTCCAACCAAATGAAGGGTTTCCACTTCTTCGTCAAGGATGATAGTGGTGCTACAACTCTAGATAAATCTGGTAAAAACCTCTGGTAATATACCACTAAACCCAAGAAAATCAATCCCTCTATCACACTCCTGGGTGGATACCATGAAAGTACCACCTCAATCTTCATGGGATCCACTGAAACTCTAGCCTCTGATATGAAATGGCCAAGGATGTGAACCTCTATGATCTAGAACTGGAACTTTGAGAGATTACCAAAAAGCTGGTGCTCTCAGAGTGTGTCTAGTACTACCTGTAAATGATAGGCATGCATCTCCTCAGTAGATGAGCAGATTAAAATGTCATCAATGAAGACCACCACAAGGTGATCAAGGTAAGGCTGAAAGATTTTGTTCATGAGTCCCATGAACACTGCTAGAGCATTTGTCATGCTGAATGAAATAACCAAGAACTCATAATGGCCATACCGACAGCTGAAGGTCGTCTTCATCACATCCTCTACTCGTACACTGAGCTGGTGATTGCTTGAACTGAGTTCTATCTTCGAGAACCACCGTGCTCCTTTTAGCTGATCAAAGAGGTTGTAAATCCTCAGGAGTGGGTACTTGTTCATCACGGTCACCTAGTTTAGGAGCCGATAGTCAACATGGAGCCTCAAGATCCCATCCGCCTTCTTGGGAAACAGAATCGGGGCAGCCCAAGGAGAAACACTAGGCCGGATGAATCCCATTTCATGTAATTTCTCTAGCTATACTCGCAGCTCTCGAAGCTCCGCGGGAGACATATGATATGCTGGTGTAGATATCAGTGCCTTCATGGGGTACAAGTCAATTTAAAAGTTCACCTCTCTAAGAGGATGTAGACCCGGAACATCATCAGGGAAAACATCAGTGTAATGGTCCACCACTATAGGATAGCTCAGACTCTTCACATCAACATCTCTGAGGGTAAGGCTTGCCAAATGATGAGTGATCATCTACATGATCTTCTGGTAAAGACTATCGTGTGCTGAAAAGCCTCCCTTCTCGCCGGTGAAGGTATACCTAGTCCCATCCGTGCGGACACACCACACATTGCGCCTAATACAGTCAGTCTGAGCATGGACTGTAGATAATAGTCCATATCCAAGATGATGTCGTAAGGCCTTGATGCTGCTACTAGGAGATCCCAGCTGATGCTCTAGCCTCCTAAAGTAAGCTTGAACACCCGGAACCAATGCGTAATTGTCGAATATGCTCCCGTATGACTCTCTATTCGTAAGGATCGAGCCAACGACTCCTTCAGAATCTATGATCTCCAAACGAGGGTGGTGTCAATAAAAGAATGATTGGAACCTAGGTCTATAAGTACTAAAGCCAAGGTGGAGTAGACAAAGATCATGCCATGTATCATATCCAGAGCACCGTGATCGTAAGCCTTAGTTTCTTGGAGCTGAATTATCTCCTTTCCACCTACCCCCTACATTCAGGGTGGACATCCTGGTGGTGGTGGTGGTAACACCTTGAATCGTCGCCCACCCCCCCCCCCCCCCAACTCCACGGCTAGCTCCTCTGATACATCCGCCTTCTCCCTAAGGACCTCCTCGGTCGAATCTCTATCTCATCATGGGTAGTCCTTTGACCGTCTGCTGATAATCCGAACGGCGTGTCAGACAGTCATGAGCCATGTGACCCTGCCCACCGCATGTGAAACCCTACTCACTCCAGGCATGTCTGTCTCTACTTCGGGTGCCCCGCACAACTGATCCTGAATCATGCGGCCGTCCACTAGTTAGTAAGGTCCTCTTAGATATATGAGACATCCATCTAATGCCAGCTGCAGAAGACTTCAATACGTGTCGACTGGTGGTGGATTTCGCTACTAGAGACTGCTCATCATGGAAAATCACTACTAGGAGGGCTCTGTCTAACACCCTCGCCTGTGTCGGGATACTAAGTGAGATCATCGAAGACCTGGTCTTCTGCCCGAGTCCCTGATTGATGGTCCAGGACATGAATAATGGGTCCCTCACCATATCTGTGGAGTAGCATGAGATGTCAGTGAACCTCACTGAGTACTGAGCTATAGTCATGCTGCCCTACTATGGATGAAGTAGCTCCTGAATGTGCACTTATCATAGAGTCGCTGGAACAATATCTGCCTGAAACATGATCTCGAAGTCTACCAAGATACGCGTCACCTCATCATGAACCTAATGCATCAAGCTTCACCATCTTCCTAATGCTGCCTGTAGAAGGCTGGCAGCAAGGATCACCATGAGATCGGAAGGCGTCCCTACGAGTCGGAAGACTCTCACCATAGCCTCCAGCCAATCCTCAGCTGCCTACGGGTCCATATCTCCCATGATCCTGGGTGTCCTGTGGTGCTGTAACTCGTGCAACATGCTCAAGCGGCATGCACCATTTTCTGCCAGGGCTGGTGGCATCGGTCGCCCAACGAGTAGTGGTACCGCTGGTGCCTCCGCTTGTGCCTCTACTAGAAGAGGGACCTGCACTGAGGCCTCATCACTCGGTGGGCTATCTGTGCATAAAAATCTTGGAACTCTTGCCGGGTTTCTACATGGAGGAATCCTGACAAGAAATAAGAGTGCTAAGGTTAAACTTTTATACCTGGTGAGCTGACCTGGTGAGCTGAATTAAAGAAAACTTTTGAAAACACACAAGCAATCAGTGTTTTCAAGCACTGAGTCGGAAATCAGAAGTCAAGATCCTGGTGTATGGATATGTCGGACACCGCACCATCACTAGACTCCTTGAACTGAAAACTGCACTCAATACACTTAACACTATAGCTTCATAGAACAGATTAGAGTCCTATGTTTTGCAGTAGAACTAACTCATCTAATACCAATTTTTCACGATCCATCCCCCAGGGCCCATGCTATGACTAACCCCAAGCCCGCCTTCCATAGTTCAGGGGATGACGATTAGAGCTAAGGCATATTCCCAAAAAATGGTAAGGGATTGCCTTTATAATGTGCAAGCGCACGTAACCAAGCACATGGAAAGACACAAACCCCAAGTAAAACTGCATAACAATGGTGTGATGAAAGTAAAATGGGGTAGGAATACAAGCCCAAATGTAAAGTACAAGAAACTAAAAGTACAAGTACAACTGAAGAAAAAGTAAAATAGTTGTTGGGTCATCTTCTGAGGTTCTTACCTGATGGGTAGGTACATATCGTGTCCTAAAAACTCAGAATTTGTTTTTCCCCTTAGTGTACCGACTCGTCATAGGGTCCACCTCCAAGTACCGTCAAGTCCTGATACTCTTGGACTCATTCATAATTGTCTCTTGTCTACAACCAACATAACAAGGTGCATGCATAGCCCGTCCAGGGGTGAGTATAACGATAATCAGTAGGGACCCCGAGACCCTCAAGGTCTCACAAAATCCATGATGGATTAACTACAAAGAAAAAATCATTATATAACTCTACCTAGGTATATGCCCATAAATATACCTAATTCATCAGTTGATACATCTCAATCATGAGGAAAACAAAGAAAAACTAACTCCACTCAACCATGATTTCATTTTATGGTTAGTTTCGAGCAACATCCCTAGTCACATTGTAAAAACCTATACTACTAGATAACTCCTCCTCTATTGAGTACAATGGGTCTTCCATGACACTGAGCGCACTTCCCATTAACCATGGACTATTGAGGTACTCCTCCTGTTGAGTACTAAGGATCTGCCACATCACCAAGGATGCTCCCCACTGTGGGTCTGCCGTGTCACCAAGCGTGTGACCCCTAGTAGCCTGCTGAGGTACTCCTCCTGTCATGTACCTTGGTTTTGCAGTGTCACATAGAGGCGCTCCCCACCGTGGGTTTTCCGCAACACCGAGGATCTTCCCACTAGTCTAGTATAGTCACTCTGAGTCAAAACGGTCAACAGTCGTCAGGTCTCAGTGAGCTACTAGGTCTCTGCATTATGATTTCTCGTCTCCGAGAGGATCCACTCCAAAAGTTATTGGTCGATAATCCAACTATCAAGAAGTCCCATGAAGAAGTATCTCAATGGTCTTCCACATCATAGGGGTCTCAACGCATCTGATGGCGCGTCAATCGGATGCCCGGTGTGTGAGTTATTAGCCATTCTATCTCGGGGGCCCGATTGGATTCGTGCTCGATCCAACCTGACCATTTCCCATATCAAACAAAAACTGCAGTGGAGTATACACCAAGGGAACTTTCACTCAAAGATTTCCATCGTCGTTGAAGGTTCATCAAACAGACGACTAGTGTCAAAGAAATGGTAAAAATAATGTAAAGGGGTGTAGTGGGCCTGGGTCCGGTCCGACCCGGCCCGACCAGTTGGGTTCAGCCCGGCGGGCCGCAGGGGGCAACGAAGATCCATGAGGGTGTGGACCGGCCATGGGTTGGCGCGATGTTGGTTTGTCCCGGATGGCGCCGTATGGGTGGCTCGGCCTAGAGGGCACTACAAGGGAGGCTCGGCATGGGGCGCGGCTCGGGGCGGCTCGGCCCAGGGGATGGGGTGGTGCGGCCAGGTCGACCAGCGGGTGGCGCGATCGGGGCCGGTTTTGAGGGAGGCCGTAGTGGCCGGGGTGGCTCGACAGGCTGATGGCGTGTCCAGGGAGGCTCAGCGAAGAGGCTGAGGTGGTGCATCCCTGGACGGTTTGGAAAGCGTGTGGTGTGATTGGGGTCGGTCCGGCCAGGAGGCTGGAGTAGCCAGGGTGGCTAGGCCGGCGGAAGGCGGGGCCAGGGCAGCTCGACTGGGAAGCCGGGGTGGACAGTCTGCGGCATGGCCAGGGCTGGTTCATCCAGGGCGTCGCGGAGACGGCGTGGGTCACAGAGGCTGCGGGTGGCGGCGTCTTTGAATTCATCACCTTTTTTGCCTTCATGGCCTTCATTTCCTTCCTCCGTTTCGAAGAACACCACAAATCAACACATGTGTTATGGAGGGAATGGGATACGTTATTTTGGCCCGTATTCTCTACCTTAGAGCGGTAGCAAGAGGTTCACATGAAGAGATCACAAAAAACCCTTCGACAAAGATTCTTCCCATCCTTCAAAATAAAAGATGAGGTGTTCTTGTGAAGTGATAAAAAATATCATTAAACCCCTACCTTGTTCAATGTTGGCTAACGTTGGCGCGAGAAGGCAGACGTTGATTCATTTTTGATGAACACATCCTACATAGAATGATGTTTTGAGGAATAAGGTCAATGTCGAGGTCGTTCTTCGTAGTCGAAGGCTTTCCTCATCGACGTTCTTCGTCGGCAGAGCATTCTTCATTGGTGGATCATTCTTCGTTGGTGGAGTGTTCCATGTTGGGATATTTTCTCCCGTGTTCCTCCTCTCCCCAAATCCCCCAAAAATTAAAATCATCCCAAGATAATATATTATAATATCTATTAAGTCATTGGTATAATATTCAATATGGTTTAATTGATTAAGGGGGAGTTGGCACAATTAATATCGTGCGTTGGCACAATTAAAATTGTTGAGGTGTCGAAGAGGCTCCCCCACATTTATTAGGGAGTTTAGGGTTTCTCCTGATTAAATGGGGGTTTCAAGGGGGTTTAATCCCAGGTGGTCCCCACCAACATAACCTCTCATGGGAGGTTATGGTTTGGGTGGTCCCCACCACCATAACCTTTCATGGGAGGTGACGTTCTGGTGGTCCACACTTGCAACTTCTACATGGAGGTTTAGTTCTGGTGGACCCCACTTCCCAACACCCACATGGGTGTTTCAAATAAAAATAAAAAAGTCACACACTTTTATTTTTATTTTATTCTTACATTGAAAACCCAAAAACTAACTTTTACTCTCGACCAACTGTCGTCGAAGTGAAAGTTTCATAAAGTGAATATCGGTGCTGCGAGTTCAAAGGTGTCTTCAGATTTCAATTCGGAGCACCGATTTAAGAGTTATGAAACCCCAATGTCATGTTTACTAAATATACCCGAAAAAAAGTTCAGAAATTCATTTCGGGCACTCTAGCCCTCAGAATCACGTTCCGTCAATTTTCGAAGACTCACAAAATTCCCATATATTTTAAAAAAAATTACATGAAAATTCTGGGTCTCTACAATTATAAATTCATTCTCCTATTTTGAGTTTCGGAATTTAATATCATTTTTTTTCTTTTGGTTTTCTGGATTGTTCTAAAATTATTCTTTTTATCTGATCATTTCTTTTATTTCATCATATAGTGTTTTACCTCTAAGAAAAATTCTCTATGTCCTTCATGAGTATGGAATGGATCCACCATATGGTAATCCACCTCATGATGAGATTATTATAGAGTCTATCACACTTTTAGTTCCTACTATCGAATATAAAAAACATCAATTCTAAAACACTATTATTGAGGCACAACCAACAGTTGTTGGAGAACGGGTTCAATCAAAAGTGTTCATATCCAAGAATACACTATCGTATAAGTTCAAGAAAGAACCTCAAGAGGAATAGGTATAACGTTACACAGTTTATCCGATCTTCAAATTCCACGAAGTAGTTGAGAATATCAGGGTGATGTGAATGATGTTCATATACGAGGTTACTAGTAAAAGATTGTGGGATTCAATGGAATATTCATATAGACATACGGTCTTATAAAGGATGGGTTTAAATACCCTATTTATTAATTATTTTTTTCTAGAGTCACTGATGATAGATGATTCTATAGACTCCCGCTCTCAACAGCAAGGATAGTGTTGGGTGCAAGCATACACCAAATTATTCCTAGAGTAGGATTATTTTTCTCTCATGGTAGAAAAGAGTGAAAAGATGAAGTCTAATGTGGAAATATATTATTTTTGACCAGATATTAGGTAGTAGGTAAATTTTTGAAGAATTCGACCTATGTAGAGAGATTAGATAGGGAAATGATTGTGGAGATGATATAGTATGCAAGGTTTATTCTTTCCCTTATCTTCTACCTAGTGGTAGATTCAATAAAATATATGGGAGGAAGAGGGAGTGGTAAGATAATTGAAAGAGTGGTGGGGTGGTATTAATTAGTGTTCGTAGTATTTACCTTCATGAAGTGGAATATTTTCTAGTAGAGGTAGTTGTGGGTCTTGGGATATTGATAGGTGGCATCATTTATAAATATTAAGTAGAAAATTATTTATATGATATAGGATCCACTAACTATTTTATATCTTTAGGTTCTTTGGATATGGTTAAAATTATAATGGATCTCATGTCACTTTCCATAGAGTTTGGGATACCTCTTGAGAAGAGGAAAGTGTAAGGGATTCAAGTCCCTTCATATCCACTATTGATATCTGTTGCAGTGTTAGTCTAGTGGTTCCACATTCGGGATCTAGGTTTTTTTGATGTCATCAACATGATTGATTATCTTATCACTCAACGTGATGATGTAGATTGTTATCATCAGAATGTCTCATTTTTTGTAGCTGATGGGATATCTCGAGTGTTTTAGTGAGAATGTAATCCAAGGCCTAGTAATGCTTGAATTTAAACCTAGACCAAAAGATTTTTCTATATCCTATTTATTTTGATCGTAATGATAATGATTTTTTAGGTAATCCTACCATGGATTTCAAGGATTTTCATGATATTTTTCTAGATGATTTATTTAGTCACCATCCATTGATAGAGTATAATTTTATAACATTTCTAGTGATATGTACACAACTAGATTCAATACATGCTTATCATATAGAACTATAAGTTTTGAGATGGATCTATATTAGATCTGACGATCTAATAGAGAAACGTACTGTTTTTCATAATTTTTTTCTTAGGAAATCCCATGTGCACTTTCCCAAGAAGTCCAATGGTTCAATAAAATTATGTGTGGACTATTGATAGTTGAATTGGTTAATGTTTTGGAATAAGTCTAATTTTCCAAATTTAGTTGATTTATTTGACCACTTAAAGGGGGAAATGTTTTTTGAGGATCTATCTTCAGTTAGGATATCATCAAATCATTTTTTAAGAGTGTGATATACCAAAAGAAATATTCAGGTGCAGGTGTGGAAATAAAAAATATCATATGATTATTTTTGGTCTAACTGATTCTTTTCTAGTTATTATAGCATTGATGAATCAAAAATTTCTTGAATATCTTGACATTATCCTAGTAGTTCTCTTTGATGATATATTAGAATATATTAGTCCCATGTGTGTGCTTGATCACCATTTGAGTGTTCTTTTCTAGACCCTAAGGATCCACCATTTATATGGAATACATTCTAAATGTATTTTTTAGATCCCAAAATTTAATTTCAGGGGGAACATGATTTTACGAATTTGTTTTTTATAGACCCTGATAGGGTGAATGTATTATTTTTAAAGAAATAGATATATAATACCTTTGATATTTGGAGGTTCCTTGGTATTTTTAGGCACCACTAAAGGATCATAATGGATTTATCAGTGTTGGTTACACAATTTAATACTCTTACAAGGAGTGAGGTGAAATATTTTTGTGATGAAAAGGGTCAGATATCATTTTATTAGAAAAAATTGCTTCTAAACTCGACTCCTTTTCGGATCTTTCCTAAGATCAGTAATGGTTATGTGATTTTTTGGATGGTGTTGGTTCTGGTTAAGGACGTGTTATTACATAGAAGATCATGTTCTGTATTATACCACTTTTTATCTTTAACTACATTATAATAATTAATCTACTCATGATTTACATCTTTCTATAGTTATGAATACACATAAATGTTGGTGACATTTTTTTGGGAGAGGATTTTGTAATTTTCAAAACATAATATTTTTGTGGTATATCTATTCAATGAGGGAATTTAATATGATATATATATAGTGATTGTAATACCTTCAGATAATAGGCATTGGAATTTCTGATACAAAGGGAAAGGAAAATGTCACTATAGAAACTATCATCAGGAAAGAATCATCACATGCAATTTTTGAAACGAAGGAGGACTGGAACCTTATAAGATTATTCACTCAGATTCAAATGAATTAATAGGAGGGTGTTTCAGATATAGTTTTGAATACTATTTTGTTATCAAAATCTGTCTATATTTCTATCTTCTCAGGTGACAAATAAGATAACGAATTATGAGGAATTCAACGAAACACATATGGGGGGATACCATATTTTGTTTTTCTCTCTTTTCAAATGTTATTCTTCATTATGAGGATTGGTTTTTGTTCTAGTATTTGTGACGAGCTAAGATTTTTTAATAAAAAAATTCATCATTGGTTTTTCATCAAGGAATTTGGAATATGTATTATGATATGAAATGATGATTCTGGTGGATGAGTATAAAGCTTGACATTACATATTAAATTTCTCAATGATACACCTACCAAAAGATAAAGGAATATCATTTACAATCATATGGGTTGATCCTGAATCTTCAAGTTGTGGTTTTGAGATGGGACCATCATTCTATGGACATTTTGGTAAGAATAATATAGACACCATTTAGGATTTATGCTATCTTGGTGGTGATTGATCGGTTCACAAATTCAACTCACATCATTCTAATCAGGTAAACAAATAAATTTGATTTCTTGGGTAAGATGTACATAAAATTGGTTACAAAAATACATGAGGTTACCTCTATGATTATTTCAGATAGGGATCCATGGTACAACTCATGGTTCTTGTCATGTATCCATCAACTGATGTGGACTCAAGCCAGCTAGAGTACAACTTATCATCCATTAAAATATGATCAGGTCAATCATGTTGTTCAGATCATGTATGTTATTCTCGATGCATTTGTCTAGGATTTTTGGAAATAATGGGATAATTGTTTAATATTGGTGGTGTTTTCATATAACAAATGTTATAAGAGATTGAATATAATTGACCCCTTCAAGGATTTGAATTTTTACCTTATTGGTAACCACTTTGTTTTGTATAGGTTGGTGAGGCCTCTCTTCTAGGACCGAGTCTTATATTGGAGACATCAGTGAAGATTTAGAAAATAAATTGGTATCTAGATATAGATTAGGGTCTATATAAATGTTATGGAGGTCATTTTTTTCCTTTATTGTTTTTAATTAGTAACCATGTATTCTTTAAAGCTTCTCCTAGGATGGATCAACATCAGATGGAAAGGAAGGAAATGTTGGATCAAGGAAATGTTGGTCCAATTGAGATCAACAAGTTATTTGGTAATGCTTTATATCAATTGGAATTTCATTTCATTTAGAAGTCATTCAGGATGTTTCTCAAAAATATCCCCATAGGATGTATCATCCTAATCCCTGTAACATTTTTTTTAGAAAATATTGAGTTAGGTCTATCTATTTCAATTCTATACAATCTAGTTCAGATCATTAGCTCTCTGGTAAATCCTTTTCATGTGAATTATATTACATTAGTTAGTGTATTATAGTAGCATTGGCCAGATTTTCAAGAGACAAGGGAGTATGAATGATTGATGTGGGATCTATGGCCTAACCTCATTCTAGAAACCATTAATCCACCTTACATCTTAAGGAATCAATTTCATTAGGTGGGTAGTTACTTAAATCAAGTTACCCTCCTCATGATATTTATAATATACAATTTTTTTTCTAAATTTATTTTGGTGTGCTTTTAGAGTCTCGGGGATAGTGAGTGTTTTCTACGATAAATATTAGAATGATCACGATTGTATGTTTGTTAGAATTAATGGAGGCCTATAATAAATGTATAATTTTTTTTAAGATAATGTACTTTGGGCATGATATTTCTTGGGGAATTTTTATAAGTTTTTATATAGAATCATCCATCTAAATAGATTCAGGTTAAGAATGGGTTATATGATATGAATATGTGTCTATTCGATGGTTATAATAGGTCTAGAGTGTAAAATGATTACACATCATGAGACTAGATCACATCATACAATGGTCGATCAGAGAAATTTTTTAAATGCAGAAATACATTTTTTGGAATGTTTAAAAAAACAAGTACTTCACATATTAAATGTTTTTCTCATTAGTTATGTTTTTGGATTTCCTTTTTTAACCATACTACAAGTGGGATTTCGTTTTTACACGATTGTAGGCTTCCCTCTCAAATCCCAAGAGAAGTCCCAAGTGGTTGTGGGGATCTATATTCCTTCCAATTTGAATTTTTAGAGACTAATAATCTAGGAGGAATCATTATGTCTATTTAGGTTAGTGATCTTACATATTAATCATTTCCATCTCTCATAAAAATGTCATTGTGATAAATTTTCTAATACATTTGTCTTGTTGTATTTGATATCTTGATCTTTTCAAGATCTGTTGTGAAATCATCCTATATATTCTTACCTTTGTGTTGCTTTTTTTCGAGATGATATATTTTTGTGGGTACTTCGCTGAAAGGAGTAGTAATAAGACTCATCTATTGATAATCTCAAGGTGTTCACTCATGAGGTGCTTATCTTCTCCCTTGGCCTATTATTCTATTGACTTGTTCGAACGATTGGGCCATTATATTTGAAGGGTGCTCTTATACTCTCTATATTCGGTGAATATTTCTAAAGACTTGATATACATGATTATTTATGATTGGGTGTGAGTGTTCTGGCTCGCCTGACTTGTAGTGACCCTTGACATGATGTAACAAATGCATTGGATTATAAAATCTTTATTTTATATGATACGTGATAGATTACTTACATTGACTAATTTGATATATGTGATATTATTTTAAACTATTTTTTGTTGATTATTTAAAAATAAGGAATATTGGATCATCTATTTTTTTTAAAAAATGTTTAATTGGTTATAATGCCTTGTTTTATTTAATGTTTAGGATATTCAGATTATTGTACAATGGCATGATATGAAATACCTAGGTGGGATCATACACCGTCTCTTTAGCTGACACACAATTTACCCCATCAGAAATGTGTATAACATGTTATGTCATTAAATTTCAGTAAGTTCATGGCACCAAAAAGAGGATATGATATTTATTTCAGTTGTGTTTGGGTAGATAGAGGGGAGATGGTGGGAGTTTTCCCACACTATCACATGTTGTGTCTGTTTTTTTATTATTCTTTTTGTGTCAGATTCATATCTTGGATATTGTTTAGCTTGTTTTGGGTTTGAACAATTATAATATAACCTAATTGTTATTTCGTATATTTCATGTTAACTTTTATGTTATTTTCCCCAACTTCTTATATGTATTCCTTGTGACCTACTTCATGTTGTTTGAAATCATTCCATGTAGTTGTTGTTGATGCCCTGGTGCTGGTCTCCATCCCAGGGATATTGGGAATTTTCATCAGGTATGTGGTGTCTTAGGCCAGATACCGGTTTGTGAGTGTATATGTGTCCGGATCATAAAAAAGAATGCCACTTATCATACAAAACTACTAAAAATTTCAAAACTATTAACACCCGATGTAGGAAAATAAATAAAAAACTAACTAAAATAAAATAAGAGAATGCTTATAAATGAAAATTATAATCTATTTTATGTATGAATATACTTTTAAAATTTATTTTTTAACTATTTATATATTTAATACAGGAGTTTATAGTGAATTTGACTATATAAAGAAATAAGTTAAGGGTTTCCTTATCACAAATTTGTATCCCTTGTGGCATGTTTAAGATATACACCATAATTCCTTTTAAATGGCATATATACTTCCATATTTTAATTTAGTCTCTTGATACTCATATATATATTTATATGTATTTACCTATTTATTTTTATACATCTCATGGGATTCTCATTCAGTCATTATAGTGGTATTATGGGGTTTTGGGAATCAAATATTTTGCATGGTTTATAATCACTCATTATTAACTATTATATCCAATATTCTTCTATTATTAAATTTCATTATTTTATTATGTTTTTCACCTTCTTTTATGACGAAATCATGTTTTCACACTGATTTTTTATTATAGTATAATTATTTTATTTCATGAAAATTATTATTTTAATGGTGGTTCCCATTTTTATAATAGAATTTTCATTCATATCCAGGTTTTTACTTCCCATCAATGTTCTATTTTACCTAAGAGAAACTCAAATTTTATTTATCTGTACGGATCTATATATATGACATTATTCACATTAAAATGATTAATTTTTACGTTTAAAATAGGTAGGTTTTCCAAAACAAATTAAAAAATTTAAAATCCTTTTCCATTCATTGATGAAATATTATTCCCTTCTACATCACATTTTAAAATATTATTTATTTATTATAATGGAAAATTTATTGGAATTGGTTTTGATGTTATTTTATTTTTATTTTTCTCTTTATCATTAAACATACGTTTTTTATTGGAATTTAGATGGAAAATCGCATCTTAATAAATGCTTTTTGGGAAAAATCATTTTGATATTTATCTTCTATTTTTAAATTGGTTCTTATTAAATGGATTTATGTTTTATGGATCACCCAATATTTTATTTTATTATTTTATATTTTTTGTTGTGTTTTTAAATCAAACTATTTAACTAATAATTTTATTTTATACCATTTTGAGGTTTTGTGAAACCCATTTCATTAACATGGGTTATTTATAAAAATGATTTTTTTTTTCATTTGGATGTTTAAAAAATCCATTATTTTCCCATGATTTCCATAATATATGATAATGATTTATTCTATGTGGGGAACAAATTTATATATGATTATGGGTGGGTGCTATATTCTTCCTTAATGCATTGGTTTGGGTTAATGTCTCACGAGGTCAAAAGGTACATAGAAGGACATATCCCATGCTAGAAGGGTACATGTGATGATTTATTACATTTCATAGGGGTATAGATGAGGACACATCCCAGGAAAAATGGAATATTGGTTGATTTATCCCTAGATAAAGGTTTATATGGTCAGATTTATCTCATTATAAAAGTGTATATGAGATGATTTACCCCATAGGAAATGGGCAGATGGGAGGTTTTTTCCACTGCCCAAGGGTACACCAAATGATTATTGTAAGCCTAAGATGGTAAATATGTTGTTATCCCAAGCCAATAATGTGATGGTTGTTTTTTTGGGTCACCTTAAAATATGGTCTATATGCATATGTCTATAACACACTATTATTTCATATTCTTATGCCTATGAATATGATCCTTCACTACAATTTAATGTTTAATGATTGAACACACATTTTTATATGGTATATGTTTTTTCATTTGAGAATATATTTCCTAATGTCTTAAACTATATACAACACTTATTTTCCCATTATATTATAAAATATTTATCCTCTTTACATTTTTATCATATGGTCATGGTCTAACCGTTGATTGAATGTTGACATATTTTCCCTTACTGAGTGTTTGAGATCAACCATTTCTATGTTTTCCCTTTCCCTAGATTATAAAATAACTTTAAGTCATTTAATGTATATAATGAATTATATGGGAGTTTTATTGAGGAGAAAATATTTTAGTTAATATATTTATCTGGATAATCTACAAGACACCAAAACATTAGGTCCCTGGGTAGTGAAAAAGTTTGTGATATGTAATATTAAAATTATGAGGATAATGTATTATTTATTTAATTATTATCTATGAACACATTAGTTGGTATCATGTTAGGTTTTAGTAAATTTTGAGGATTAGTTTTGTAAATTTGGGGGTTAGTTTATCCAACCTTAGTTAAAAACCTTCATATTAGTATAAGTGTACGAATATATCTTGAATTATTTTTAAATTCATGAGTAGATGTATTTCTCTAGAATTATGTCACTTTCCATATTCTATAATTATATTTGGACTATATCATATATACACCTAGGGGTAATTGATCTGAAAATGGTATGTTGGGTGTCAACTCAATCGTCACCTGGTGCACAAAAAAGATGTATAACTATTTACGTAGTTTGAAACTCAAGGGGATATTATTCGGTTGATCATATATACATTATTATTCATTATGAAAGACTTATTTACTAGTTACATTAAGGGAGTATATTAATAAGTATGAGAGAATAAATTATAAAGTAAACTAGTTAGGAAAGGGTTTTTTAGTTTTAAACAAGTGTGACATAGTTAAAATGTAAGTATCATAGGTTGAATTGAAGGTTTCATTGGAGAAGTCATATTAGGACTGATATTTAATATTAGTATAACCATTCACTATGGTACTATTTAGTATGATCATAATTAATTTTCTTTTACCATTTTTTTGGAAATAGGGTCCTAAATATAAATATGTGGAACTTATGTCTCTAGAAGATCCTAAGACATATCAATAGAGGCATATTTAAAATAAATTTTTAAGAATATTAATATATTGCTATAATGAAGGAAAAATTTTGATACCTATTTTCCCCTGAGATAGAATGGGTTGTATCTTATATAAACTATATCTTGAGTATTGTTTATCTTTATATATCCATATGTATTTTTTAGTAGGTAATAATTAAAATTTCACGGGCATTATTTATTTAATGGGGGGAGAAGGTAACGACCCATTGTTTCACATTATAGTTTTCTTAAATAAATAATGTGTTCTATAACATACTCTACATGAAACATTGAACAAAAATAAAAACCATGAAAATTTTAGATAAAATATTTGAATTTAGTATAACCATTAAAACATAGTTATTTAATTAAGAGGTATGAAACTTAATAGCACAATTATGAAATATGGGAATATTGAACATATAATATACTTTTAATAGTGATGAAAATAAATTAGAATAAAAAACAACTAAGAAAATAGTTTTACAATTAAAATTAAATTTTTCTAAAACAACTGTTTTATTTCAAGAATCTAATTATTATATAAAGGCGTAATGATAAAATATATTTCTAATATTAATAATATAAATTAAATATATTACATAGTAATTTATATGAAATAATAATAATGAATAGTTAGTTTTAAAAAAAAAATCAATTCCAACAAATTCCCATTATATTTCATGATATTATTTAAATAAAACTTTTAAAATTTATTGAGATTAAATTTGAAAAAATTTAAAAAATATATTAACCATAAAAATATAATCTTATGATCTATTTTTTGGGATTTTTTTAAGAAAATTTAATTTTAGTTGAATTGGGAAGAAATATTTTTTTCAAATAAGAAGAGTTATATGAAATTAATATCATATATTTATTCATTAGAAATTTAGGAAACCAAGTTCTAATTAAAAATATATATTTTACATATTGATTTATAATTTTAAAAAATGTTTTTTTATTTATAAACCATTTTATACAATTCAAATTTTATGTTATAATTTTCAAAAAAAAGTGTTTTTTAATTCATTATAGAGTTAGTATATTTAATTAAATTTTTCTCACATTTCAAAATTCAATAATATAATATGAATATTGAATTTGGAATCATATGGTCCATAATATATAAAAATAAATACAAATTTCTTTATAGGAAAAATTATCCACAAAAAAACTATTTTACGTAGTGAAAAGTAAAAATGAAAAATGAGTAACCTTAGATGTATATGTAATAATTTTTATAAACATGTTTATAATTGATTTTTTCGGAGTTTTTGTGACCTTATATTTTATAAAATCTATTATTTATAAATCTTATAGCCACATTACATGTGGGTGGATTCCAATTATTGAAATGTTTTTGTATTTATAAAACAAATACTAATTCTCACTTATAAATGTCAAACTCTTATCCTTACATTCCATCACACAAAAAACACTTATTTACAGACTAAAATATACCCATAACTCTCATAAACACTCTAAAAAACCATGAAGACATTATAGTATTCTAAAAAGGTTACCCTCAAGGATTTATACCCTTTACAAATGAGATAATCCAAGAAGTTAGGTATCAGTTTCTATCCTATATTTATTTATTTTTTCTATTTATTTATAAAATTTACTCTTACAAAATATTAATTTCACTATAATAAAATGGAAAAATTTGTATCATTATTATGGTATTGTGTTACAATAATGATATTACAAGCATTAACCACCATCATTTTTTTAATTATAAAAATGAAATCATGAATCATGTGTTGTGTGGACTACCAACTCCAAGCCGCAACACATTGAATTTTTCATAACAATCACACAACTATGGTTATAATAAGGAATTAAATATATAAATAGTTTATTTATAAGATATTTTATATTCTGATATGATAATATACATTACTCGTTTTCCACAGTCATTAGAATATTAAAACACCATCCTGGCGTATGTGTGGATTACGGCCTCCATGAAATGATAGATTTCAATTTTTCATTTCATAATCACACAACATGAATATTAATTAAAGTTTTTTAAGGATAATAATTATATTTATAATACAGTTAAGTTTCTATTATTATATATTATAGAACATATAATGTATAAGATCAATAAATGATTATCATAAATTTTATTATTTAAAACAACTGTACTATGAGAAAATCATTAATTCAAATTATGTAATAATTCTACACCTATTAGTTATTCTTATAATTACCATATAATTACACTATATAAAACTAAAATACATTTAATAATATAACTATGATCTCATGTAATTATATTACATCTAAAAAACCTCATAATCATCAATAATAAATGTATGTTCATGATTTGGCCGGTTTGACCATATACAAGAACAATTTAAATAATTATATCATTGATGAAAATGAATAATTTATTAGTAGTATTATATTATACAAATATATATGCTGAAAGTATTTTTTTCTAGAAAGGATACATAAATATTTAAAATACTAATTATGAAAACATCATTCATAGGTTAAAAATAACCAAAAAATATTCATTGTTGATTTCATCATATATGATAAAGAATCATGTACCCATGAAATTAAATTTAAATGAAATATATTATTATAAGTCATAAACTGTATTAAATTCAATGATATTAGGATTTTTTTATTTTTAATAAGAACATATAATGACACTACTCCTACAAAACAGCTACGAATAGTTAAACCAATAAACACCAGATTTGGTAAAACCAAAAAAACTAACTAAATATCATATAATAAATGATTATAACTAAAAATTATTAATTATTTTAGGTATGAATATGGTTTTGAAATTACTTATTATAATATTTTTTTATTTATGTAGGACTTTTTAGTTTATATTACTAATCATATAAATGATGTAAGGTTTACTTTTTCTATAATTTGATTCCATTTAGTCATGAATAATCTATACACCCCATTTGATTATCAATTTTGTAAATAATATGAAATTGTTTGTTTTTACATGATATTATTATATTTCATGGAATAAAAATTTCTATTTAAGGTTTGACCTCTCATGGGGCTTTAATTCGAAAAGTTTCAATAAGGGGTTTTCATGACAAAACTTTCTTCCTTAAGTCATAATAACTATTCTCTTAATATTATCTTTATATAATGATATATTCTAACCAGTGATTATTTTGCCCTATATATCAAACTTATTATCTTGTTAAATAATTTTTTACAATGAATCCTTCCTAAATAATGACTATATTGTTTGATAAAATACTGTCTAATTAAGTGTAATTCCCATTTAATTTAATGTATTTTTGTTTCATGTAATTTTTTTCACATCCCACAAATATTATCCTTAAAATAGTAAAAAATAAAATTATTTTATCTCCAATAATGCTCATATTACACTTTATTATTCATAAAACAATGTTTTCATTTACATTATATGAGTTCAGTTTTTCAATAAATGCATTTTAAAAATATTTAAAAAGATTTTTCTTTCTTTGATCATACAACATTCACTTATACTTAAAATTTTTATATATAATTTTTTATGGTATCTTTATTGGAATTGGTTTTGAATTCATTTTTAAAGAAAATATATCTTCATATTCATGAAAAATATTTTCTGGAAGATGACATAAAAATCACCTTTTAAGAAACACTTTTTAAGAAAAATTATTTTTCTGAATTCTGTTTCATTTTTCAATAGATTGTTCTTTATTGGGGTTATGTTTTTATGTTTCACACTATATTTTGTTTGGTAATTTTACTAATATTTGTTATTAATGATTTAATATAAAACTAATTAATTCAAGTTGTTAATTTATAAAATTTGAAGGTTTGATGAATATAATTTCATTTCCATGGGTTCTTTATAAAAGGAGAATATTTTCCATTAGGATATTTATGAAACCCATTATGTTTCCATGAGTATCTTAATATTAAATAATTTATGATTCTCAATTTCAGACATTTTTATTTCTGTTGATAGGCTGGTTCCAATACCACAATCGAATGCATTTCTTTATGTTAATGTATCATGGTCTCAAAAGGGTACATAGGATGATTAATCCAAAGGTAAAAGTGGACATAAAATGATTTATCTATATATAATTACTTAGATGAGAGGATTTATCCCATTCCAAATAGGCATATAGAGTATTCATCCCAATCCAAATGGGTATATGGGAGGACTTATCCCACCATATTAGAGTACAAGGGAGGATTTATAAAAATACCTAAGGATACCTGGGTGGTTTTATCACAAGATAAATGGCACACAAAAGGATTATCCATTGATAAAAAAGGTAAATATGTCGATATCCCTAGCCTATCATGTTATAATCATCTTTGTTGGAATCCATGACGTATAGTTTCCATTCTTCTATTTATTCCATACACTTATGTTATGATCTTAATCCTATGATTATACTACTTCACTAATTTTTAATGTTTCATGATTATCACACCTATTATATGATATATATTTTTTAATTTAAAATTAATAAATCTTCTATAATGGAAAATAAAAAAATATTATTGATCTATATTAATATTGATATAAAATTTATCCCATTTCCTTGTTTTGTCATATGATCGTGATCTAAATTTTGATGACATACTAATATGTTTTCCCTTGCTATACATTTTTTCACATCCCTTATTATCTTTATATTTCCTAGGTTATGAATATAATTATAGCACATGGAATGTCTTTAAGAGAGACTAGAAATGTTGGATTATGGATAAAAAAAATTTAGGTCATGATTTTTATATAATTTATCATCAATACAAAAAAAACTCTAGTTCTTTTGTTTTCGAAACTCTAACACCCCTAGTATTTACAATATATTTTTCTTTCTTAACAAATTTAATTTTTTTAGTAGCTTGTGAAGCACACAACGCTAGGATTAAATGTAACATGACACTCCATTAACATATTATTTAAGCCTGACTATTATAACATAGAAATTAAATTATTGAGAATGAATATATATATTACAAGTATGAAAAAAAATTATTTAAAAAATTATTTATTATCTATTGATTAAAATTAAAAATAATAATCACTTAAATGAAAAAGAAAAGTTTTCTAAAAATTATATTACTTAAAAAGATGGTTTATTCTCACTCATCTAAAATTATATAAAATTAATTTTTACCAATTTTATAAAATTTATTTTATTTAATAAAATTAAATTTTCATATAATCATGTCAAAATTATCTTATGGTGAATTATTATTATTTTTCAAAAAAGATACATTTTTGAATGAATGGTGAAAAATACTGAATTGTAATTTTAAAACATCAATTTCATGTTAATTATTTATGATGTTAAATAATATATTAATTTGGTTTTAAAGTAATATTAGTCAATAATATATAAATATTATTCCAATATATGTCATTTTAATCATTTTAATATTGAATTTTGATGTACAACATTTTAAAATTTTAAACATTTTCTCATTGAAATCCCACTTTCTCGTCATGTATGTGTGATTAATTTTAAATTTAATTTTTTAACATATACGTATGGAATTTTAAAAATTGTGTTAAATTTGAAGAATAATTATTATTTATAATATTTAGTAAATTTCAACTTATTTTTTGACCGAAAAAAATGGTGGAAATAGTAAAAACAATTTTTCATGGTTATGGTTTAAATAGATTTATTGGGGCTCAAAACCTAAAAGATAAGACATAAATTTATCTAGAAAAATTTATAGAATATATTGGAAACCCATATTGAGAACTTATGATTTATAAGGATCTTTAATAGTATATTTTTTTTAAAACATTATATATGAAATGTGGGTACACCTTTTTATTTTGAAAAATTACTAGTGTGCCTCTTACAACTCTTATTAGATCCACCCCTCTCTTCTCTTATTGACACATTAAAACTATTTGTGATTGTCTAATACCTAACCAAATAACATCCAAAATAACATTTTATCATTCTATAATCCTTATTTTGTGTATAAATATGAATTAGTAAGGATTATAGTGCTAATCAAAGGAGGATACTAAAAGAAGACATAACATTCATCAATGAGGATTTTATTTTATGTCTTCTTAGATATCCATAAAATATTTTTCATTTATGCTTACATTTTATCACCAGTATCTAAAATATATTACGATGTCATTATGTTATGGGAATTATCTATATCCTTCTCCTATTACCTAAAATGGGAAATGATATCGTCACTCATGTGTACGGAGGAATGCAGCCTAGTGAACCGATGTCATTCATTTTCTCCATTGTCACCTCTCACGATTGGTTAGGATAGTAGATAAAAATTATATATATGATATATAAATCATAATTGTGCCTACGAATTCATTATATCATATAAACCTTTTTATTTTTTTTTCTAAAAAATTGATAATTTAAAAGAACCCCATTCGGTTCAATAGCATTTATGACAAAAGAAACTATGCATAAAAAAATATAACACATGTGACTTTATGAAATATTTATTTTAAATTAATTTAATCTCATTGTTCCTTAACAAAAAATAGAACCCTAAGTTAAAATGAACCATAATATATTTTACCATTACAACCTTTCCTTTATGATGGAAGGTATGAATGATACTAACTATATTATGATAATCATTATTATCAATTCATTAGAAATAAATGTAAAAACATATAAATGGAAATTAAATGTTTTCTAATGAACTGTATTACTTTTAACATATTGTTTAGATATACTTTGAACACAAAATAGAAGATTAATTTTTACCACTTAATGAAATTTATTTGATAATATTAACATCATTTTTAAATTATAATATCAAAATTACCTTGGGGTGATTATTTTTACATTATAAAATGTTTCATTTATTGATGAAGTGTGAATATTAAAAAAACTTAGTTGAAATATTCATTTTCATTTATATATTATTAAAGGATAAATTATTTTTAAATTGGTGTGAAAGTAATATTAGCTAACTTATATAACTATTAATATAATTTTTATGTTGGAATAAATTTTTATTTAATTTTGATATAAAAACCTTTTGACCTGTTGAATATGTTTTTTTAATGAATTTTGTATACCATCTTATTTGTAGGATTAACTTTAAATTGAAATTTCCCACTCATAAGAATGATATTTTGTTAAATGGATTCTATATATGAAATAATTATAATTTACATTATATAGTATGGTAAACATCTTTTTTAACAAAAATGATGAGTGAAAATAGTAAAATTTATTTACCATGGTTAAGATAATAATTGAATTACCAAGGTGTTAAACAAAAACAATATTTATTAAAATGGCATAGAAATTATCAATAAATCTTTTATATGCCCATTTTTAGTCTATAAAATAAAAAATTCTCTATAATACTCTACTTTGGACCCTTTTGGAATGTGAAAAATGTGGGTACACCTTTTTGTTTTCAAATTTTATTTGTGTGCCCCTCACCTCACTTATAAAAGGCCAACCCACCCATCTATTCCTCAAATATTAATACAATTTTTAATCCAAAAACATTCCAAATAACTTCCCAAAATACATACTCTAATTCTATAATCCTTAACATTGGAATAAGACCATCATAGGAAGGATTTGGTGAAATTATAAGGAGGTTACCTGAAAAAGATGTAACATTCTTCAAAAAGGGAGGGTATTTATTTCATCCTTTAGCACCATAAATTATTATTAATCCATTATGATATAAAAAATATATTATATTACATGTATTGGGATATTTTTATGTTAATTTAATGGAGCTAAATTTCCATTACTTCCATCAAATGGGTAACGAAATCATTATTCATTAGTATGGTGGACTTCCACATCACGAACCAATGTCAATCGTTTTTTCCAATAACACATCTCACCTTTGGGTATGATGGTGTATATAATGTCTATATATGATATCTATAACATAATTATACTATTATAGTCAGGATATCAAATATAAATTTTCCTACATTCCATTCTATATAGGATATGATAACGTCTCTCATGTGTATGATAGACTACCACCTCAAAATTTTTTGTGATTCATATCTCACTAACGCTTTATGTGTAAGGTGACAAGGAAAAATATAATGATAATATAACATATAAATAACAAAATAATAATATTTATGACATATTTATCATTATGAAATTATAATTTATAGATTTATTTATTACATTTTCACTCATTGATTGATGATAATGTCATTC
Organism: Viscum album; assembly: GCA_963277665.1. Taxonomy (NCBI): domain Eukaryota; kingdom Viridiplantae; phylum Streptophyta; class Magnoliopsida; order Santalales; family Viscaceae; genus Viscum; species Viscum album. The sequence goes on from OY728127.1 coordinate 598,822,936, forward strand.
ATGTAGATGCTGACCACCACCGTAACAAAGGGATGCAACTCTATTTTCATCGCCACACTAAATTAACGACGTGAATATATAGATTTAAATAAATATCATCATATTATTATAATTCATAAATGCTAAAATTTTACTTACCTACATTCTATAATGACCATTGAAAAATGGATGCATTATTCATGCACATGTACTTTCTACCATCTACATGATCGTATCATATTTAATTTTTTAAATAAACATTTAACGATTGGTATTAAAATTATAATTGATATATAAATATTATAGTTATTTCATGATTATTATCATAGATATTATGGAACTATAAAATATGAGTATTAACTGGATCATTCATATAAAAACACGTATGAGAAAATAATGAATTTAACACCAGAAACAATGAAATTAATGAATACTAATTAACGAAAGGGTGATAAGAAGTAATAAAAGGATTATATATGATATTATCAATATTATTGTGGTTATGGAATAAATTAATATCTTCCTAAATACCAATATAAAATGTTTTAAAGAATATTTGACCAAAAGGAAGCATGAGGTAAGAGGCTTCATCTCAATTTCATATAATTATGGGATGTTTTATTTTTGTGCACCTAATTTATTTTATAAAGTTTTCATATTACCCAATTTAAATTTAATATCATTATTACATAATAATTTATGTATTTTTATGTTACAAATAGAATTATTCAATACAATGGGATTTTAATTAAATATTTCCATGTGATAGATAATTTCATTACTCAATTTCATTTTATTGGGTCAAATTATATCTTCTTCATCTTTTATATTATTTGTTTATGTGTGAAATTAATTTTTATTTTATTTTAAATTATTTAAACATTATTTTTGGGAATTTACATTTGATATTCATAAAATATTTATTTATTAATTCTCACTAAAATGTTATGGTCATTGTAACAGAATATTTCACAATCCCATTCTAATTGAGATTGTTTATTCTTAAATTTCTGTTGAAATGATATATTTTATCATTTTAGGATAAACCTATTTAATTTTTTATACTATGTTTAATCAGGATATATAAATCTTATAGTACAATTTTTTTAACTCATGGTACTTACAATAATTGATAGTTTTTTTAAAAATATTACTTCATTTCTGTGTTAGGAAGGAATTTTTTTCGAAACCATTTTTTAAATTGTTTTCAAAAATTTATTTAACCTTTTATGAATTATTAATTAAAAATGATACCTAGTAATTACATTTATAAAAAAAATAATTGGATTTATTTTTTCATTATCAAAACAACACATCTTTTCCTTTCATAGAAAATGTGAATATAATGATTATTTTAACATACCCGGCATGTATGGAATTTCATACCATCAAGAACTATGAATAATTATCATCCTTTATAGTTTTCAATGCTTATATTCAATGAAAATTATTTTCGAGAATTTTTTTGAACATTTAGTTTTATATAATTATTTTAAAAAGGATGTGGATATTTTCTTCAACAATATTTTTGGTGATATTTTAAGGGGTTTTTATTCATCTATGACAAAAACCCTTCAATCTAATACAAAAGAGTATAGGTTATATTGATACAATACTTACTGTTTATATGTGTTGTATTTATCACTTAACCAATGAATGTATTAACATTCACTTTCTGGATTCATTCTAGTAGTCACTAGCATTTCATTTAAATATTCACTTTCCAATGATAATTATAGATTATATTTTCAAAAAAAATCCAGATTATTTTCAAGGGAAATTATTATTGATTAAACCATATCTCAGTTCAATATATATTGTTTTATTTTCAAAGTTCTTTGATTTGATGGAGAAATATTAACAATAGGAATTCTTTCTTAAATTCATATATTTAATAGTAAGGCATATTAACTCATGAATTAAATTGATCATTCCATATATTAGGATTGGTTTGGATATTTTAACATGGGTGGGAACTGACTATATATATTCCCTCGAGGCATCAATAGGTCTAATGAGACGAATGAGTTGGATAGACTAATTTAAATGGGTTTCTGGTGTATGAATTCTCATAAAATTAAACATATCATTAGGATAGATTGTGACAGTAGATTTATTATGTTCATGAGACATGAAATCAAGTAATTATGTATCCTTATAATTAATAAATTAGTTATGTTCTATGAAATTGATGATGTAATTATAAATTAGGATACAAGATTTAAATTGTAAATTTATTTTACCAATGGTATTTTTGTTATAAGTATCTTGAAACATCTATGAAGTTTTCTTAAATTTTTATTAATATATATATTCATTAAATTAAATGTTATGTATACCATCATGGGATTATGAGTGTATGATTGATTAAAACTTTAATGTTTTAAACACCCCTTTTATATTTTATGTTATGTGAGTCTAGAAAGACTACGTTTATTTTTAGAGAAATTTATTACAGTACATCCCATTGGTTTAGTATATATTTTACAGAAATGTTGATTGAGAAATAATATTCAAATAATATTATTCAATAGTACGGGGAAAAAATTGTATTTAAATACATAGAAAACGGTTATTTAATGATTAATTTAATTTTGTGGATATTAATCATTTTTTGGGATCATTATTGGTATTATATTAATATAGTTCTAGAAAAAGGAGAACCCACATACTGGGTGAAAACCTATCCCATCTTGAAATATCGTGGTGTCTTGAACCCATAATTGATGGATAATAAGGTTTTTACCCCTACCACTAGCCTACATGAAATCCGGGTTAATATTTTTTAAGTTAATCATTTTGATAATGATATTTTATTGATGAACTAGTGGTTTTACTATTGATGTATATAGCTTAATTTATTGTATTGTATAACTTGTATAATCCATATTGGTTCTGGAAAATAGTTAAGGACAAAATGATAGAATTGTCACCCTTTAGAGATTTTACGATTATGTAAATGTGCATTTATCATTTCAAGAAAGAAATCATTTATGGATATTAATTTCCTAGAGTAAGAGATGCATTTGAAACTGATCAAATAAATATAAAATGATGAAATTATGCTTATAATATAGAAACCTATCATTGAAGTATATTTTCATATATTCATAGATAATAAAATAATTCCTCAAATTTTGGAAAAATCATATTGAAATAAATATCCTATCACATTCATATTTGAGGAATTATATAGTATATTAAATCCTCACATGTTTATACATTTTAGGTCTTTAACAATCCATTTAACATTCAATTTCTTATGAAAAATGTCCTCTATCACAATCTATGATTACAAATAATATTCATCTATGAATATATCATCAAATACTACTAATTTATTCCTACTACGAAACCTATTAATTTATTATTCCTCATTTACATTTAAATTTCATTATCTCTTTTTAATAAATATTATAATTAACTATTTTTATGATGTGGGTTTTCATAAAAAAATTCAAATACCAAATCGATGTTTATCGATATCAAGTTTTAATAATGAGGATGTAGTTCAGTTAAATGGGGGAAATGCTACATGCTTTTATTTTAATAGTGAAACATTTTTTTTATAGTGGTTATGAAATAAAATATCATTATTAGAAGAAATCATAACGCCTTATAGTTTTTGAAATACTATTTTTTAAATTTATTTAATTTGTTTGATGGCTTGTGGAAAACGTAACCCCGAGTCGAATTGAACCATAATATATAATACAGTTATAAACAAGTTTTTTATGTTGTAGGTTATAAATAGTACTAAATAAATTATAAAAATAATAATTTTTTATATATTAGAAATAAAATAAGAATCATTTAAATGAAAATTTATATTTTTTGAAAATATATATTTTTTAAATTAAGTTTTGTTCAAACATTGAGAACATAATTTAAAATTATTTTTTTTACCAATTTTCACAAATTTATTTGATAAAATGAAATTATTTTTTAAATTATAATTTTAAAATTATATTATGGGGAATTTTTAGAATTTCTCTGAAATGATTAATTTTTTTGACGAATAGTGAAAAAAATATATTTTTTAGAAAACAACCTTTCATTTAAATAAATTATTCGAAGAAATTACATTCTAAATTGTTTTTAATTTAAAATTTTATAAATTCTATATTTATTATTCCAATTTTGGTTATTTTAATTTTTTAATGAATATTAATATAAAAACATTATAAACCTTTGGACCTTTTCACTGAGAAAAATCACTTACTCGTCACCTCTACGAGATTAATTTTAAATTATATTTTTTCACTTATGTGAATGGAATTATTAATAAAAGATTCCTTATATTTTATTGGAATAATTTATATTATCTAATAAGGTAAGATTATTTATTTGAACAAAATGAATAGTGAAAAATATTAAAAATTATTTATAATGGTTACGGTAAAAATCGATTTACATGGGGTTAGACTAAAATGATAATGGTTAAATAACCTAAAAATAGAGTAACATATATTTTATAGTCATATATACACCATAATATGAATAACCAGGGTAATACACTATTTCAAACCCATTTTCCTCAGAAAAAATGAGGTACCCCTTTTTCTTTTCAAAAATTACAAGTGTTCTCCTCACCTAACATATAAAAGGCCACCCCTATCCTATCTTTACAACACTATATTATCCTTTTCAAGCCTAATACCTACCCAATTACTTACAAACATCCATTTAATCATATTATAAGCCTTAAATTGGGCATAAATATATTATATGGTGGATGTTGGGGAAATCCTAAAGAGGTTTCCCTAATAAGAGGTAAAGTTCTTTAATGAGAGTTTTTAATTTATTTAACCCTCCACCTCATTAAATTAAAATTAATTAATAATTATATAATATATAAAGTATATCATATATAATGACATGTTTTTATTCCAATTAAATTACCTAAAACCATCATCACTTCTATCAAATGGGTTATGAAATCATCATTCGTATATACGCTTGATATAGATGTGCAAACCGATGTCATTTGTTTTTTCATTAAAGCCTATCAAAATTGGGTATCATTATATATATAAGGTATTTTTATGATATTTATAACATAATTATACCATTCGAGTCATAGTTTTATTTTTACGGTTTTATGTTCCATTCTATATGGGATACGATAACCTTACTCTTGTGTTTAGTAGACTACATCATCACAAATTGATGTGATTCATATTTCACTAATGCTTTACATTGAAATTGATAAGGACAATTTTAATGATTATATATGATATAAATTAAATAATTATGTTATTAATGGAAAATTTATTGTTAAAAAATTGATATATTTTGTTTTCCTTCTATCCATTTCACTCAAAAAAAGATAATAATATCTTTCATGTCTATATGGACTACTGCCATTACGAAGTGGTCTGAATCTCTTTTCTTCACCACATAGATCATATTTATTATTATTTTAAACTGAATAATATTATATTATTATCATTAACTGAAGGTAAAATAGTACTTACCATGTTTCCATAATGTTCAATAAAAAATAGAAACATTACTTATGCGTACAAACGTCTTACCATCATATTGATCATAAAATACCTGATATATAAATACCATATGTCATAATTTTTATTAATTTATAATTGATATATTTATATCATATTTTATTATTATTATTATTATTGAGTTTACAAAACTATAAAATATATGTATGAACGAGATCATTCACAACAAAACATAGACGAAAAAACAGGGAAATTAACACATGAAATAATGAAAATAATGATAGATATTTAATGAAGGGGTTATAGTATGTTACGTAATAATCATATATGACATTATAAACATTAATATGGCATATATGTAGGAGTTTAATAAATTTTCAACAAAATAGAATCTTGAGGTAAGGGACTTATTCTAATTTTCCCATCATTGAGTCATATGTTTTTCTTCTACAAATAATTTCTTTAATATGGTGTAAATATTTCCCTTCTAACATTTAATATTTTGATTCTATAGTAATTTATTTTATATTATGTTTAAATTTTAATTATTTCATCAAAATTAAATTAAATTAAAATTTACCTTGTCTTAAATAATTTCATAACTCAATTTCATTTCGTTGGGTTATGTTATTTCTTTTCCATCTTTAATATTATATGATTGTTTTTATATTGATTTTTTATTATCTTATGTTTTATTTATGCATGTTTTATGTTAGTTTACTGTCTATATAGATAATTTATTTATAGATTAATTCTTACATGAAAAATATTTTCATTGTAGGGCTTTATTTAAGAATCCCATTTTAATCAAGATTGTTTATTCATGAATTTAGTTGAATAGAATTATTTGTTCATTTACTAATAAACACAATTCATTGACTTATCCTCCAATTTAAAAAGATAATTTCATTAAATATTAACACTTTTTCTACTCTTTGTTACCTATAATAATTGAGGAAATTTTTCATGAAAATCCAACATCATTTCTCTTTTCAGTCGGAAATTGTTTTTCTTCCAAAAACATATATTCTATATAATGCTTAAAATATGTTTTTACACTTTTAAAAATGATTTATTAATGTAATATATAAACAATTTTAATTTTATTTATTTTGAATAAAATATTAATGTTGTTTTCAATACAAGGCATGTTATGATTTGATCAATAATGTGAAAGAAATATTTATATTAACAAAATACTCCTTTATATAATTTCCTGACATCATGATCAATAAATGAATTAAAAAAATTATATGTTTCAATTTTTATTTTAAATGAAATTTATTATCAAAATGTTTATTGTCATATTAGTTTTAAAATGTTATTTTCAAAATGAAATTGCTATTTTCCTTAAGAATATTTTTAATGATATTTTTATAGTATATATGTGCATCAATTACCACAAGACATTATTCTTACTGAAATGTGTATATTTTATATTGACACAATTATTATTATTTATATGGATGTCTTATGATAATTTGATCAATGAATGTATTGAAATTCACTTTCTTGATTCGTTTTGGTATTAATTTGCATTCCCTATAAATATTGACTCTTATGTGATTACTATAAATTATATTACCCCAAAGAATCATTATTATTTATAAGGGATATTCTTAATTCTTATGAAATATATATTTTATACAATAGTGTTTAAATTTGAAAGTTATTTTATTGAATAGGGAAATATTGATAATATATATTCTTTCTTCAATACTCATATTTAATGTCAATTCATTTTGATTCATTATTTTAATAAATTATTCATTATTTGAGGTATGCTTTAGACTTGAAGATTTGGGTGGGGCCTTGTTTTTGATAGACCCTTGGTGCATCGACATGTCCCATTAAACGAACCGATTGGCTAACCATACATAAATGTGTTTCGGGTATATACCTACCCATAATTTTTAAACAGTCTATATAATATATCATGATGGTAGAGGTATCATGTTTTTGAGACATGACATCTAATAATTAATCATTTCCTTCACTAAGAATTTAGATATTATTATCCATGATATTTTCAAAATCATATTCCCTCTCGATGTGTTTCATTCTCATTTTATTGATTAAAATGAATGTGTTCAATTATTTACCTTTTCATATTAATTATACATTATCCTTATGAATTTTTGTATTTCTCGAATCGATCTCAGTACACACCTCAAGAACCTTCAAAATATCAATTTAATTCAACCATTGGGTGACCTTTGCTCACTCTAGTGCTAGTGGAAACTCCTCCTCCACCATATATTGGATCTCTCTTACATGCTCCTCCTCATGTATTCTATGGTATCCCACCAAATGTTGTTATCCTTTGGCCCTATAGCACATGTCATATATAAAATTGATGAAAGATTCTATTTTAGGAACGCCTCAACTGTTATCTCCTCCAGTGATGCCCAAGATTTTGATGGTGGATCCTATTCACATCTCGATGTATGGATATTGACCACTTTCATTTTCAAATGATGTGTTATATTTAGAGGATAAAATCTAATATTGTACACTGGTAGAAAGTTCTGGTATAGAATGACATACTCATCCATATTTTTGGGCCTTCATCAGCTCTTGGGGTTTTTCCACACTGGTGCTGGTGTCTATAATTCGTATGAGGGCCTTCTATGTGGTGTTTGTTTTTGAGGAAGATTTTGTTCTTTCATGGTATCTCTTCCCACTTCCTCTTTTAAAATTACATTTCTCTCTCTAGGTATTCATTATACTTGCACTTGGGTCTTGAATCCTCTCAAGTAAAGGGGTGGCTCAATCTACTTGGTGTTACCCGTGACATCTCAACCTCTATTTCTTATGAAGTATAAGTGATGCACATGGTTATTTTTTGGATTTAGATGACTGTTCTCTTAGACATTTGAATTCATTTGGGGATGAAATATATATGGAGTTGGTTTTTTAAAAACCCTTTCTGAATCAGTTCATCATCAGTGATGGAGATTATACCTCCTGATGGTAGTGTATATTTTATGTTTCTCCAACTCAGTTCTATTCATCATGACAATATTCAATGGAACACCAGTGCAGTATGTAAAAGGTCTGAGGGTGTCTTCTAGGAACCACCTTTGGGGCCCTCTATTTCTATGATATTATATCCATTTATGTTTGGGAAGAGTTTATAGGTTATTTTAGTGGTGAAATATTGATCCTCTCCAGCTTTGGATAATATATTAGGCATCTTATAGTCTACTTACTCGGTGGTGTTCCCTCCATCTTTATCAATCCCTCCTCTGGATCTTCCACCTAAACCTATGGTGAAGGATCATTCATGATTATATTTTTTTGGGGAATAAGCTATGGTGTGTCACTATGATTCCATCATTTGTGGATTCCTATCATTCTGCTCCTTATTGTGCTATAACACCTCCTTCAAGGCATGGAATGGAAGTTGTTCATTCCCTACTCTTAAAGAATTATCATTAGTTCAAAAATATAGGATTTTCTCATAGTTCTCCATTCCATGTATTTAAATATTTTGAGGCTTCATCAGAATTATAATATCTCAATTTAGTTTCTATGTTTTATTTTAATTTAGTTTGTACTTGTAGTGTTTAACCTAGTGGGTTTTATATGTGATAATAACTCTAGATAAGGATGGATGGTTCACAATATTATGCTAGTAATTCACTCACACTAGGTTCCTTCTCATGGATTCAACTAATCTAATTATTTCAATACTCGTATGAAATTACTAGGTTTTATTCACTCCAGGAGAAGATATATTTTATATCCTCATAGATTAGTTGTTTCGATCTGATTCCTGTAGCAGTTTTAGAAGCAAATAAATATCATCCTAGGATATCTGATTTTTTCTGGTAGTATGAGTGTTAATAATATCTTTCATGGGGTTCTAACTAATATTCATGTCTGGATTTTAGGGAATAGTAGGGTTAAATATTAGAAATAGGGTATTCAGTTTCACAATTTTGATGGCAGTTCTATGGAACCGACAAAAAATAGATAAAAGAAAACAATTCGTCATAGATTTTTATTAAAACTGATGTTGAAACTTTAATATTTTTATTTTTGGTGTCAGTTTTACTATGAAATAATTCAAAAAAAATAAAATTATAATGATTTCGGCATTGATTAAAACTAAAACTGATACTAAAAATGAAAAATGGTATGGTTTCATCATCAATTTCGAACAAAAAAATGCAAAAAACACAAAAAAATGTAGTTTTGTGTTGCTTTCTGTAAAAATGGGCATCAAAAAGTCTATTAAAAATTTTAACTCAGCATTCAGCCATGAAAAACTAAATAATTTTTTTCTTCTCTCTTGACTCACAATGTCTCCCACAGTTACCAAACCTCCTCGACACATAAGAGAGTTGACTCATTGGACCCACTTCTTCGGCTTAAACCACCTCAAAAAACATTGATGGCCAACAGACTCCCAACATTACTGATGGTTTCCAAAACCACATAAACTAGCGACAACACCAACTTCATCATAACCCCTTCGTCAACTCAAACAACCTAAAACCACCTCGACGCCACCTAAACCACCTCGAACCACCTTGTCGGCCACCTGATACCCTTTTTATTTTCATTCCTTAATTGGGTTGGATTTATTTTTGTTCATTCATGATTATATTTTATAAATAAAAATTATTTTGAGAGATCTTGTAGTTTTATTATTCCAAATAATATGAAGGATAAACTACTAAATTCATCACCTTTAAATCTAAATATTGAATTTTTTGAAAAAAAAAAATTATAAATAATTTAGTTATTATTTAGTTTCGATTTTTAATTATTGTTACATTTTTTGGGAATTTATATTTAATTATTAATTTTGTTATTAGAATTTATTTATTGTGATTAAATTTGTTATTTGATAAATTTATGAAATTAATTTTTTATAAATTTATTATTATCATTTTTTAGTATCATTAGTATAATTATATTCCATTAGACATCTTTGATCTTCTCCAAGTAACATATATCCTAATATGTTTAGATAATAGTAGTAAATGGATCAGTTTCTCTTTTGTTTTACTCAATTTTGATTATTTTTTTGCATGTGTTTTATATGAATTTATATTATTTAATTATAAATTAATGTTAAGTTAAAATAATTAAGTTAAGGGACATTTTGATTTGAATTTGGAATGATTAATGGTGAATTATTGTTGATTCAATAAATCTTTTGTATATTTGTTTTGAATATAAAATTAAAATCAAAAATGAATTTGATAAAACATAATATTATTATTAGATTATTGTATGCTTTTATGATTAAATATATTTTTAAATGTTTATATGTTTTAATATATCCCTGATTATATTACGATTTATACTATTGAATGGATCATAATTGGATAAATTTACGAAGAACCACTAATGAATATGAAAAGGGAGTGAAGATTTCTTGGAATTATCTAAACAAAATCTTCAAAACACAGATTTTATTTTCTTTCCATGTGTGAAGTGTTTCAATATGAGAATGTAAAATTCATGTGAAATAAAGGATCATCCCATTTTCTAAAGACTTATACTTAATTATTCACCTTGGATTTGGCATGATGAATAAACTATAAATTCAACAATAAATATTGAGGAAAATACTCAAAATTTAACAAAGGATCATATAAAAGAATAAATTTGTGATTTAAGAGTTAAAACCATTAAAAAAATAGTAACTACAGAATGAGATTATTGAAATTCTGAAAAAACATAACTTCAATGTTTTTTTAAATATACGGTTTTATCATCTGTTTTGAGCTAGAATTACATGAAAGCATGAAATGGTTGGTGTGATAAAATTTACTTTAACTTACTTGAGGTTTTAGATGAACTACTTCCTGAAGGCAAGCAACATCCATATTCAAATTATGAGGCAGATAGAACATTATGGCAAATGGGATTGGGGTATAAAATATTACATGATTTCCCCAATTATTTTTTGTTGTATATGGACGAAAATGTGTTTTTATCAAAATTTCATACATGTGGAACATCACACTATACGATGGATGAAAAGGTAAATTCTGATTCATTCTCAGGTACTCGCATCTAACCTCAAGAAAAATTATATAATTCCTTCCAATAAAATCCTTAGATAATTCAAATAAATTAAATTTGATTCATTATTAGGTACTGAAATCAATGCTCCAATTAACTAAATTGGGAACATTCCAAAAATACCTTGTTTGAATCATCTATATTCAAATTCAATTGAATAAAAAAGTTTAAGATGGAATTTAGATGAACGCATACCTGATGGTAAATTATGTCACCCTACTGACTAATCACAGTTGAAGACATTTGATAAAAATTATCATGATTTTGGATGTAATGTTTGAAATCTCAAAATGTGGGATTGTACTAAGGAATGAATCCATATTGGATCCTATGTATCCAACATATTTCATGGACAATTCTATTGATATTTTAAAACTTATCCACCTAGATACGTCTAAAAATATATATTTTATGATGAGCTTGATGATTTATTGACCAAAATAACTAGTAAATGATATTGATGTGTATCTTTCACCATTGATTGATGATTTAAAATTTCATGGGATATGGATGTAAATGTTTTTTATGCATACCGAAAGTAGTTTTTTATTTTTCATGCTATGATAAAGTTCAGAATAAACTACTTTCACGAATATGGTATCTTATCAGGATACATTTACAAGGGACATAAATCATGTCCAATTTTTGAAGAACATACTTCATATTGTCAATTTTAAAATGGAAGATAAACAATGTAAATTGGAAATAAATGTTTTTTTGCAAATAGAAAATATTTATCAAATATTTAAAAAGAAATTTAATTGTCAATAAGAAAAAAATCGTCCCTCGAAAACCCCTATCAGTTGAATAATATTAAAATATGGTGAAAATTAATGATTCAACATCTCGAAATAAAATTAGTTTTGGTCATCAAAAAATTATCTGAAAGAAATAGTCTATTATTTTGAAATACTTATTGGAGTTTTTTAGAGATAAAAAATAACATTGATGTTATGAATTATGAGAAAAATATAAGTTACAGCTTGAATAGAACATTGATATGCATAAAAGGAAGGAGAAAGAATGGATTTAATTATTGATTAGACTAGATAGAAATGTGGATATGTTTGGAGTCATCACCCACTATGAATGGAAGAAGAACATATTTACCTCTAGCATGTCACCCATTAAGCAAGTGTGAGAAGTTGAATTTTTTTCAATGTTTGTATGGTGTAAAAGTATCCAGTGGATATTATTCAAACGTGAATAATTTGTTTTTAGTGATGGATTTCATGTTAATAGGTCTGAAATATTATGATTTTCATGTATTTATGCGACAACTGCTATTGATCACATTGTGTGGTATATTGTTGTCGGCTGCCAGAAAGTCTATAATCCGGTTTTGTAATTTTTTCAAATCAATTACTGTCAATGTTCGTCATCCCTGTTTGTTATATGTGTTGGAGAGTGAAGATGCTCTTATACTATTTCAAATAGAAATATACATTCCAACTAATTTTTTTGATTTAATGGTTCATCAGGTGATTCATGAGGTGGGTGAGATATGTATATGTGAGCTATTTATTTACGGTGGATATATGCTTTGGAATGGTATATAGAAATTTTAAAGGGATTTATTAAAAATACATATTCACTGAAGGCCTCTATTGTTTAAAAATATGTATTAGAAGATGTGATTGGGTTCTGTACAGATTATTTATATGGAATAGAGCATATTGGTCTCTCTAAATCTCAAAATTTGATAGTTTACAGTGAAGGAATATGCATTTGAGGCTTAAAGTTAAATTTCACTTCACATAATGAAGTGATACATGTTCATTTATGCATTTGGAACAACCCTTATGATGTTCAATCATATATATCATCACATATTGCTAAATAAAAGATATGATATCCACAATGAAATGAATAGTGGTTGATGATTGAGTATAAAAAGACATTTGTTTTGTGGTTTAATGAGAATCTGAGAACATATATAACATTATAAAAAATGTAAAAATGGGTGGTAGGTGGACCATCTTTTATGGTTATAACATAGTCTAGTTTTGATATTAAAGGGTTCAAATTTTACACAAAAAAAGGTGGATGACAATAGTACTCTTCAAAGTAGTGGTGTGATGGTTATTACTAATGCAATGCATTTTTGGAGTGAAAAAATTAAAATCCCATTTAATGCTTTGTCCACATATTTTGGATATCTTGAGGATATATAGAAAATTGATAATTCAAAATTTTGAGTCAATGTGTTTATGTGTAATTGGGATGATATTGAAAGTGGTGTGAAACTTAACGATTGTGGATTTACACTGGTTGATTTTAAAATATTTAATTACAATTGAGCAACCATTTATCATGTAGACACATGAAATACAGGTATATTATTCCATTGATCCATAAAATGATCGGTGCTCCGTCATTTTAAAAGTAAAAACTATCATTTGGGTTATGAGGATGGTGTTGATGATGTTATTGATTTACATGAGTCTTGTTAATCTATTATGTGATTTTTACATGATTGCAATGACTATTAGGCTGACATAGTGCATGTAGTATGTAATGATCTTGGTGAAGGAATATGGGAAAATACTACATTAGTCACCCAATTATTCTGGTAATTATTTATATTTGGTATCTTTTTTTAAAACGTAAAAATTCATGATTCATTTTTTACTTAATTTTTTCCTCATTATTTTTAAATATTCAATTATCTAATGAGTTCCATGTACAAAAAATTTAATTACACTCACTTGTTTCAATGTATGATACAATAAGAGTGGAGCAGTTACCGAGGTATTTCTATTTTTTATATTATAAAATATTAAGTAATAAACTGATTTAGTGAAATAAAACTTTTAATTTTATAAAAAATATTTGTAAGACTATGGATGCATCCAGAATGGATTATACATCTCATGTTACATTTGATAAATAATGTTCTCGAGTTGGTAAATGTGGTATTACACATTTACCAATAATTCCACTAGCCCGTGGATATGAGGGATTTTGTATTCATTTTGAGGATAATTATAATGTAATTAGACCAAATAATGTTCATTTTATTAGTTATTTATCAATGTAGGTCCATTTCATGATTAGTATTTTATATTTGGATTGGAATTCTATAGAAAGTATGGAAAACTAGAATCGTTAGCATGTCATTATAGTAAAATATGTCAATTGATTTATTTTATCTAATTTTATTAATATTAAATATTTTAAATGACATATTTAATTTACTCAATTATAAATGAAATTCAGTTTTGAGGGAAAAAAAATTAATTAGAAAAATATATCTCTCTTTAGTGTTGGTGTGATAAAGATATTTTAAAACATAATTGATAAAAAATTTGTTTTTGAAAAGAAAAAGAATGAAAACACATGCCTCAATTATGAGTTTATCAATTCAGATACAATGATGAAAATTGTTAAAAAGTGACATGAAGAAAAATATTATGTATGATTATTATTATATATTATATAATATATTCTATATTTATCTAGTTACATTTTTGTTTATTTATATGTAATAAGCCTACAAGGGATCTAATCAAGATATCCAGTTGAAAAACATTTAACCGCTTACTTTACCATGTAAATGGTATCATTTTTTGGAGTAGAAAATGATTGATGAAAAAATTGAAGCATTAAGATCTCCATCTAGTTGTTGTTTATAAGTGTTCTAGTTTGGTCCTCTATCCCCTCCCAATCACCATGAAAAATAGAAACAAGTGAGAAGAAAAATAAAATGAAATTTATCTTATAGAGAAAGCTATTGAAGTAGCTGAAAGAATTGTAAGTAAATATTTTTTTTTTCATTGATGATTATATTTTTTAAATTTAAAACATTAGTATGAAATATTATTTTTATATTTTTTGATGATATTTAGGATAAATAGAGCCATGTATCATTAATACATATGGGTAGGATGGATATCCAAGTTATAATTTGGAAAATAAGAACACCCAAGCCGAGTTAGAGGATATCTGGGGGTGATAGTATTAAGAATGTTTTTAGTATGAAGAGGAACCAGTCAATAGATCAAGAAACCGATTCATTAAAATCCATGATGAAAGAATTGAAATAGTCTATGGGTGAAAAAATTCAATCAACTATACAAGCTATGATTGAAGATTTGACATGACAATAATAGCCTACCCAGCCTTCCTTGGATTTTCAGCCTTCATAGTCGAATGTACAACATGTACAGACTGTCTAGCTAGCCCAGCCTAGCTAGCCTTTCTCCTCAGATCCTCTATCACCTCATTCAGACCCAACATTATATTGTGAGTTATATGCTGGAGATACACATGCATGTATTTTAGTGTACGTAGTTATACACATTTTTAGATATTGTTTACATCACCAGCCAATGAATTTGGGTTTTCACATAGTGTAATTGAATGATATTATTGATCCTAATTTTCCCTTATAATTTCTTACCAATGAGGTTAGCATAGTCGGGGATTGTGTAAATCAGTTTTTCGTTTGTCCAACTAACCTTCTACATAATTTTTAATAGGAGGTATGTGTTATTTCTATATATTAATTAGATTTAATTTTACGTTAGTAATAATTTTTTCTAATATTTAATTTTTATAGGATTATGTTAAATTAGAATAAATGATTCAAAGGAAATAGGAATAAAAGGATTGGGAAGTAACAATTATAGATACTTCTATTTATAATGGGATGAGAACATTCTCTCAGATTGTTTATTTTTTTGATAATTTATATGAGTTTCTAATGGTGGCTAAATTTTATGGAATAAACTTTTTTTAGAATATTAAAAAATATATATCAATGATCTGATTCAATTTGAATATCTCAACATAAATGTGTTGCATATATTTTCCATGATTGTAAATTTATGTGTATGTTTTTAATTATGATAGTAAAGATGATTTAGAGTGACCTAAAATATTACATATTTAATTAGGTATCCACACATTCTTCTGAGACAAAATTATACAACTAATGTTTATTGTCTTATGTATCCATAATTCATTTCCACAGATGTGCAATAAGTGGATCATATTGATTGAATTTAATATAAATCTGTGATATTATCAAAAGAGAAATAATGGATGGGGGTTTTGATGCTCCTTTAAGGATATTAAAATTAATATATTTAACTACTAAAATTTATAATAATGTCATTAATTGTTGAAATTTTATATTGTAGAGGTCATTGGATGTTAGGTGTATTCATCCAAAGGGAATTCATGCTATACATGTTTTTCTCATTATTGTGTAATATTTATAATGGTTTTATCCCATCATTATCCATGTAAGTTTTATTCCACTTTATAAGATAATTTCATGTAATTTTAATTTTTTAACATGTTTTATTTGTTGATATAAATGAAAATGAAACTCATAGAAATTTCATAAAAAGTGCGTTGAAGAAAAATAAGATAAAATCAATCAAATATGTTCATATAATGGTAAATATTTCAATATTTCCTAATATTATCATTATATATATATCTAATGGTTTTCAATATAATGTTAATGTTATATAAAATCAGTGTCATTATCAAATATCTTGTTTGGAATGTGGTAATTAAGTTATATGATTCATTTATGAGATAATCACAATTGTGGTTTTTACTGTATTTAACGAGTTTAGTTATATTAATTGTTTTATATTTTATGTTGTAGTATTTTTTATTTTAATTTCCATGATATTATAGATGTTCAATGATTCTAGTCCTCATACAAATGATGAGATAACCCAACATCAATCTTAGTTTTTGAAATATTTTTTATATTTGGTTGAGAATTAAATTATCAGGTATGATTATATTAATGTCAGTGATTAATCTTACATTTTACAAATAATGTGATCAAAAACTAATTATATTGTCATAACATGTGTTTGATATAAATTATCTCAACATAAATATTCAATTATCATGAATTATTATTTTATAAATTAGATGGTAAGTGAATTTTGATTATAGTTTAAACCATAATTATATATATAATGTTATTCTAATTATGCTATTAAGTTATGGATGTTTTTATAAATTTTTAGAAAATGAATTGGTTGAATTTAATTTGATTTCATTCCATTATTTGATGTTGATTCTAAATATAAAAGTATTTAAATGGAAAATGATTTTAAGAGTCATGAGGTTAACAGAAACCTGTTGATTTGGTTGAAAATAAAAGAGTCATTTTTATCATGAAATTTGTGATAATCATCTTTTTAAGGAATGATTCACACACAAACAATATATATTTATCTTCTCATGTTTTGGTTTATAATGGAAGAACCGTTACATTGAATTCTTGGGTGTGTGAGGTAATGGACATATGAAATCCTAACTCTTTGTTTCACCTATAAGCACAAGGTATCCAATAAGATGTAGAAGATTATAGATAGGCTTGATACTGATATACTGTAACAAAACTCTATATTAGTAGGAATCATGTTGTGTTAGCTTAGTGTTCCTTCATGTGTCCTAATATGTATTCCCATAGGCTAGATCCTACCTTGAACATTGTTTAATACATTTTGGAAATGTTTCATATTTGTGTGATCACATGTTTACCATTTGGGTTTTAAATGGATGTTTTTGATTATATATCTCTATTTATATATTATGTAAATTGTCATATTATTGGAATATTTGAATGTGGAATGTTTTAAAAGAACTAAAAGAATGTTTTGTTAAAAAAAATATTTTCAAATTAAATATATTTATGATTCATGTTTGCTTATAAATCATTAACTAACAGTTTCATGGCATTCTTCACTGTATAGATTCGTGGTGGTATCCTACTGGATATTTTACAAACACCCTACATATGATTTTGTAAATATGTAGATTTGGTTTTTTAGGACACAAGTAAAGGGAAGGTCATCATGAACTTGTTGGGTTCTCTTGATAAATTTTGCCTTAATTGTGGGTTGGGATGAAAATGATGGATCATCACATAGAGATTTCTAATTGGAATTAACTTTTTTCATTTTTTGGGTTAGCCTTTTGGAATGATTTTTATGCTTTTTGACTTTTGAATGATTTGATTTATATAGGGAAAAAATATTTATAGTAATTTTTGTGATTTATATGTAATTTTTTTGTTTAATAGGTTTTAGATTCTTGGATTTTATTGTATTAATTTATTTTTAATTTTTAGAAAATATATCTGATTAAACATTGTTTCTATTGATAACTGACATTGAAACTTTTTTCGGTGTCAGTTTATATATAAACCAATGTCGAGAAATAGATATTTAATTTTCAGCATTGGTTATCTTATAAAACAGATTCCAAATACCCTATAGAAAAAAATTCAGCTTTGATTTGGAATCCATTATATAATATAACTGACATATAAAATTGCACATTGATGTAATTGGTCATTAAAACTCATGCCAAAGAAAATAAAATATTTGACATTCAGGGTCAGTTTTAAATAGAACTGACACCAAAAATCATTCCCAGATAGATATCATCACTAGTAATATAAAACGGAGGCTAAAACGTTATCTTTAATGTCACCATTATAAATGTTGGTTAAAAATAGACGCCAATATCTAAAAAAACCAACATTGAATCCAAATTTTTGGGATGTTTTTATAATGGAAATGGTTATGGATTCCGAATAGTTTATTACTTCTAAGGCCATGTCTAGTTCTATTTTGTTTTATTCTCTTTTGGGTATTCAAAATGTGACACCTCTGAATGGGATAACTTGTAAAGATATATTGGCCCAATCGATACTATATTTGATCCATGGATTATATGTGGTTACTTCAAAATTATCCTGTATATATCAGAAAATCATGTTGGTTATACTAAATCATGGAAAAAAAAGTGTATTTTTCTATATTTGTGTGTTTTACAAGGCTTAATGACAATGGATATACTAAAAATGCTTTCACATGGTGTAATAATTAGTAGGGGAGTCATTTTATGTGGTATCACCTAGAAATTTTCAATTTAAATTTTCTGTCCATATCTCATTTTTAAAATTACTTGGTGCATCATATGGTTCAATCTCTCTTTGACCAATTATCATTTATTGTTAAACTGGAAGCCCACATGGAGGGGTTGGCTCTTATTCATTTCAAACCACTGGACAAATGATACTGGTTTTCTTTTTCATGTGATGGCTTCATAGGAACTATTCATGGAAGGAATCTTGTGGGGTTGACTACGCAATAACAGTGTCACATGAGAGTTTACTTGCAATCATTGAATAACGAGAGAACATCTCACTGAAAGGTTCTAGATCATATTTCGAGGGAAAGTTCATTTCTAGAATATCATCTTTTATATGAATGTGGAAATTATTTTTGTTGATTTGGTTTACAAAATTATGAGTTGTCAAAGTTGTTATTGGAATATGAAAGGGAATTGATGGCTCAATTCAGGGTTACAGGGGTTAATTAAAGGTAATATAATAATTATATTTTTGTTCTTGTATTAAGGATGAGTGAATCATATATAATCAAAATATTTTTCTAGAATATGGATTGAACACTGGTGATCCTGAATTAAATTGAGGTATTTATATTGACTTTTTTATGTCTCTTTCTTTTCATGTAAATCCTTGACTGAAGAATATATATTTGGGTGGGTATGTTTTTTTTCGATTTTTGGGGTGTTGAATGACATCAATAATGGTATATTGGGTGGTGTTATAGAAGTGTTTGAAATATGGGGTGCAATTAAGTCCCTCAATCAAGATAGGTACCCTATACCAAATGGTTTTCTAGTCATCTTCTATGTGTCTTCATGGTACATGTTAAAGAATGATCTCATTGAATTCATTTAGGCCTTCTTCCATGGAAAGAAAATTATTTATCTTCCTTGTACCACCACATTTGTAATCATTCCATGGGTGAAGGACCCATAACCTATCAATTAGTATCATCCTATTAGTATGTTCAATTTCACCTATAGAGTTTTAGACAACATTATAATTAGATGGTTTTATGTTATTCTTCACATATGGATCTCCAAAGAACAACATGGTTTTGTTAAGGGTCAATCCATCCACGGTGCCAAAGTCCTCTATCATAAAATTGTCATGGATATAAATTTTATGTCCATGGGATCGATAATTTTCGTCAAAACTGATATGTATATTTCTTTCTACATACTCAAATGGAATTTCATCATATAGGTTAAGAGATTCATGGGATTTTCCCACTGGGTGGAAGATCGTCTCTTCGAGTGATGGAGCTCCTTTTGGTTGGCCATCTCTTTAAAGATTACGAATTATGACTTATTAAATATAGTTAAAGGATTGAGAAAACAGAACCACCTATCCCCCATTATTTATGTTTCGTCTAAGGATTCTTTAATGTGGTTTTTAAACCACATTTTTATTATTGGTGATATCTGGGCATTTCGGAGTTGGGGTGTCAATACTGGTATGCCTCATTTACTTTTTGTAGTTTTTGGGTGTATTTTGTGAATTTTAATTGAAGATCCCTCTATGAATTTAATAATATTATATAGGATTATTTTAAGTGTAGTGTCTAATAAATTAATTTTCAAAAAGGAATAATATTCTTCTCTTATTCCAGCTCATTGAGATGTTCCTATCTTATTGACGGATTCATTGAAATTCACATATAATGCATTCCTATGGAGTACCTTGGAGCACTTATCTATTGATAGATGACACATATCCACCACTATTAGAGTCAAGTCGACAATATATCTAATATTTTTAATAATTTTATGAATTTTTTAATTTATTTTTTTGTGAGTATCACCTCGATAAATCATGATTTTTCCTCCATCCCCATGCTCATTCTCTTGGTGTGAAAGGCTTCCAAAATAGTAATTAAGGAGATTTAGAAACATATGTTATCCAATAATTGGGATCCCCATTCCCTATGTATATTTTTATGTGGCCGCTTAGGGTATAAATTCTATGTCCTTGGACAAATTTGTTATCAATATCATGGATTTCTCAAGTATGATTCATAGTATGCAAGCCATGATGGCTTGGGAATCATTTGAAGGCTTGACTTTATCAGGTATAATCATCTCAATAAGTATGGAGAAATTTGTATACATCAAATGGGGAAAGTGTCAAGTATTTTGAATCATATTCAGTGTCACATTCTAGTCATATAAGCCAACTCATGATGGGTCATTGAGATAGGGGACATTGGAATATAGAGTAACAATTGGGTCGGGGATCTTCTTATTTTTAAAGAGTGCTCAATCTTAAATGTTTCATTAATTAAATATAAAACATATATTTTATTTGTTAATTTGGTTATTAATGTTCAGAATAATACCATAATTTAATGTATTTATATGAATATGGATCATGTTTTATGATTGTTCCTAATTTCTACTTTTTGTGTTTTTATGCTAAATCCTATTAAAGTGTTGTGTGTGATAACACTATTCACGATGCAAGGGTCTCAATTATTTTTTTCAAATATATACCTTATAAATAAAAATTTATGGTTTTTATAATCTATAAAATTGATATTCCTATAGACGGGAAGAGTTATTGTAATGTTGGGTAGAATTCCTTGAAATTCACCTTCTATAGAATCCCTAGAAATCATTATTTTTTTCATATCTTATTCAAAGAAGACTAGGTAACCTCTATGTGATGCATGATTGGGGATTTCTCTGGTCATTCCCACCATGACTGCAGTGGTGGAAATTTTATTTATATATGGTTTAATATCGCTAATAGGGAATGGCCAGAAAGAAGAGAGATGTATCTATTTTTGGTGTCTTGATGCTGTTGTTTATGGGACTCTTGGAATAATGCCTAACATGAGGGGGTCTTCACCTCATACAAGATCCTGATAACTAGATATTGTTCTTTTGATGCTGAAGTATCAGAATGGATTAAATTTTAGGTGTTATATCCTTTATTATAATTATTCATATAGTTTTGTGCTCATTCATTCAAATGGCATGTTTTGCACACATCAGGCATTAGATCTATTGGATCACTCCAACTCAGGGTTTCAAAATGTAAATTGATAGTTTGTGTTATACAAGTCATTTGAGTTAAGGAGGCATTGTTTGTGATTTAGGTGGGTCATTCCTCTTCTTCATCAATCCAACTATGGTCTAGTGATTTTTTAATGGCAGTGGATCATCATATGCAGGATGGGTTGGAGTTGTGTAGTAATAATAATGTATTTTTATCATATGTTGATGTGGGTTTACATATAATCATTCACTCTATTTAGGATTAGATCATAGTTAAATGGTGTATTATTTATTAGATTCAATGATGAACTTCCCTTGTGAATGATCATATTATCCTTTTCTACACATTTCATAAAGGAAATCGGGCAGCGAACTACCTCGCTTCAGTGGTTAGTCTGAATAGATTAGGGTTTTTCAAGTATTAGATCTCTTATTCTTTTTTTACATTTTTAGAGGATATTACCTCTATCTTAATCATTTATGGCCCCTTGATCAATATAACTTTTTTACACTTTTAATAATAAAAAAATAACTTGGAGGTGTATACCTTATCTAATCATGATATCCAGCTAATTTAAATTGAATTTGTGTTCAATTATTTACCATTTTATTTTTATTATTCCATATAATAACATTATAGTATTGTTTTTTAAATGTAATTTTTTCCATTTATTTACCTTTCCTTATAGATTAATCTTTATCTTATCAATATATTCATGTTGTTTAAATAAAATATGTTTTCAGTTGTTTAACATTCCATGTTGATTATGCATATCGATTCATGACAGCTTCCGTTTTAATTAATCCACATAGAGTTTTTGAGATCAACCATATTTATTTTTCGTTTCAAAGGAATCATGAAATTTTACAATTAATTTTATTGATTAATATGCGAAAGGTGATATTTATATTTTAAAAAAAACTAGGTTGTTGTTTGTTATTTCAAATTTAATATTTGAATCATTTATGTATATAGATTAACTTTGTTAGGAAGGTATGGAGTATGATGTTCTACTCTATACCAATATAATGATCACAATAGGACTGAATATGTACAATATACATGAGGGGGGGGGGGTGAATTGTATACTTTCAAAATTTCTTAATGAAATTTTTGTATAAACAAAATTCACAACACCTCTAATAAGAAATCACTTTTTTAGAGAAATATAAAGTTCTGATGTCTAAATCATAAGAATCGTTTCTTACAACGAAATTCTACCACAAGGCATATAGAATTTCTTACAACCAAAGATACAAGTTAGAGAGTTTATACAAAAATAAAACTTCTTAACACTTACAAAGCAGCAAAAATTTACAATCTTTTTTTAACCCAAAGAGGAGGGTATCCAACAACCATGGATAAAGGTCCCATGTTTTATACTTACAAGAAAGTTTGTCTTACCCAAACCCCACTTAAGCACCCAATCCTAAGTTCAATATCTTTCCTGTTATCCCCACAAGCCCTCGATTTGTAAGGAAATCAGCACCTGTAACTTCACAACTCGAAGACTCTGATTTTAAGGAAATCACACCACTACATGAAGAAACTCTATATGAAGAAAATTTTGAACAAGCTATTCAATCTTTCTGCATGAATCCTGGGAGTTTATAAGAGCCTCTCACTCTAGAGAAATTCACCTTTAGGGAGATGAACTCTAAAATGAAAGCGTGTGAACTTGTGAACTGGTGAACTTATTCTGATATCATCCCCTGAGGTCCTATTTATAGCTTTCAACATTCTACCAGTCAGTTCCACTCCAACGATCATATTTCGTTAATTTTTGGAGGGACCTGGACACATGGGAAACATACAACGATTAGTTTATAATAGAAACAAGGACATTGTTTTATATAAATAACCATGAATATAAAGATCTTACACCTTGAGTGTATGGAATTTGGAATCTGATAAAATTGGAATGATATAAAAAAAATATAAGATTTATAATTATATGGAATTAATGCATTGAATATTAAATTCTGGAATTTTAAATTTTGTAATGGTTTTTCATGAGATCGGTATGAGTAAAGTGTAAGAAAATATTTTATGAAAACTTTGCTTTTACAAATTCTATTATCGATATCATGATTTACGACATGAGAGACAAAATAATCGGTATTAGATTATAGAAGATAATGCATAAGGAAATTCTTGGTACCAGTTTCTTATTCTCTGGTATCAGTATCATATGAAACTGTATCATTCTCTCTAACATAAACAGTGCTATGAAAATATTCTTTAGAAATACGTAATGGAAAATTTCCAGTATCAGTATGAAAAAACTATCTTAAATAATTTTAGTACCGATAATCAGGAAGTCAGAGTTGAATAACTTTTAGAAAACTGAAATAATGGAAATCTAAGTATAAGTAAAATATGAAACTAAATTTCATTCTAGATGGAAATCGGTTTTGCGGTGAAAACAAAGGATGGGAAAATATTTTCTTTAAGAATTCTGGTATGGTATAACAAAGAACATAAATTCGGAACCAAAAGAATATTTCTTGTATGGAAAACAAGATTACTAGAAACCATAATAAATAATTATATTTAACTCAAAAGTATAAGGAAAGTTTGATTATAAGGAAATTTATGAAAGTATAAGGAAATACAAAAATGATTAAAGAAAATATATTTATGAAGAAGGTGTTTGTGATTTTCAAAATAATGGATTAAGGAATGGAGATGTCATATAGTCCTAACAGTCTCCCCCTTATTGGAAAGCACAAACAACTTCCAAAAAATTTTGCAAAGGAATGAAATAGATAGTTAGAATTAGAAATACATAGCTCCCCCATACATTTATGACATAGGGTAAATTATTCTTCCCTTATTTATAAGATCACATGTTTCGGAAATCTCCCCTTCAGATATATGTTCTTCTATTTAGAGATGCTCTCCCTTAGATGTATAACTCTTCTAGATAAAAAGTTATAAAATTTACTTTTCCTTAGATTTTACCGTAAGGATTTTCATTTATAAATTTTTCTCCCATTATCATCTCCCTTTGATAAAATTCTCCCCCTTTGTTATTTTCAAAAAGGAATGGAGAGAGATCTGTATGGTTAGAAAGTCATACACATGACAATATATATATATAATTACAGGGAATTTTCATTATGTTTCTCATGAAATTACAACAAAACTTCAGTATGGGAAAATGGTTTAACCCTCCATCTTCTATGAAAGAATACTTCTCTCCAAGGATTTAATCTTTTCCCCCACCTTGTGGTCTTCTATAAGCATCATTATTAAGGCATCTTTCTCAACTAAGTTCTTCTCAAGAGCCTGAATCTCGAATTCTAGAGACCGATTCTTATCTTCATGAACATTGATCACTTCTTCTTGTGAGTCCAATTTCTTCTCAAGAGCAGCACATATCCCTTTCTAAAAATTGACATCTTCTGTTGTGGTACTCATTTTATCATGAATATTTTGTCCTTCATTTTCCTCATTGCTAACTCATATGATAATTTCTCCAAGGAAGAAGTACGTACATTGTGCAACTCATTTTCTACATCATTGAATGCTACCTTTTTTGATTCCATGAAGTCTGAGAATTGTAGAGCTTTATCTGATAAGGTTCGGGTCCCGCTCATCACTTTCTAACATGAAACGTTTTGATCATTGTAATCAATGAGAATATTATTATGACCGACTTCACCTTTCACCACCATGTCCATCATCATAGATGTTGAATCCTTCTTTTGATTTATGGTTTCCTACAACATTTGGTCCTAGGAATCTATGCTAGCAAATACTGAAATGGTACTTAATAATTTCCTTAACAAACATTTTACAAAATCATCACCCATAGATTATGAGGACTCAGAGTCAGATTCTTCTTTATTAACCTTCGGAGTAAAGGATTCCGGATTCTCAAGGTTTTGAGGAGAGTCGGTATAAGAAGGGGAAACCATAATGGACTTCCCTTTATCAATATTCAGTAATGCAGAGGGTTTGAAACCATGATGGACGTCCTCATTTTCAATATTATTATCATCTCTGGATTCTGATTGGACATCTTCTTCTTCATTCTCTTCATCACTTCCAATATCACTATTTTCAGATTCATGAATTTCATCTTCATTTCCGGTTGCATGAACCTCTTATTCTGCCTCTACTATTTCTTCAACTTCGATTTCATATTCTTTTTCTTCTTCTTCCTCATTATAAACTCTCGAGGTTGAAACATAATCATCAAGTTATCTAATAACATCTTCTTCTTCTTCTTGAATAATGTCATTCTCTTCCTATACTTTTTCTTGTGGTTCCAGAATAGGTTCTGATATCACTACAAGATTTTTTTCTTTCATAGGTTCAGGAGTGAAATCCGGTACTGGTAACTTCTCAGAGGAATTTTCTACTTCTTTCAGTAGGGATTATATAATCTCTTTCTCATTACATTTTATTTCTACTTCTTCTCTTTATCATGTTTCTCTAATAAATCAGCGGTTTGAATCATTAAGGATTTTTCCTCTTCCGGATTTAACCAAAATATTGGATCCCCTTTCTTCCTGTATTAATCTAATTTCCTACAAAAATCAACAATGTCATTAGATTAAGCCTTTGGTTCCTTATAACTGATGGTGTTAAAGCCGGAGCTGTTGAGGAAGTATCGACTTGAGAGGCATCATTCGACTTTTTCTTTTTCTGAACACTTTTTAAAGATTCCAATACTGACTTTTTCTGTGCTTCTTTGGATGATTCCAGAATTGATTCTATCAATACTAGCATCTGTACTTCTGGAGTCACGACTTCATCAAACTTCCTGGAGTCTAGATTGTAAGAAAGATTCATTATTTTCATTGTATCTTCACTTAGAAACATAATCTTACATGATTTCAAAGTAGACTTTCATGAGATTTTCATTTCAGCTAACACCATAAAAACTACCCTTATGATAGTGGCTGGGTACATGAGGATTCAAGATTTTATGCTACCGTATTTCATAGAAATAATCATAAGGAAAATATACTTTACAAAATTAACCTTCCCGAGGTTGATGATAAAGTATAAAAAAAGAATGTCACACGTCTTTAAGGAATATTTATCCCCTTTCCTTGGGATAAAGAACCCCTACATCCATAATGATACCAATCTATGTTATGCTGATAAATTTTCTATCTTCAGAGTCTTAACTCCCTTGATGTTGAGACATTCTAAAGCATGTTTCTTCTCGAAATAAACTTCCTTGTTCGAAATATTTTAAGATCCTATGAGAGATTCTCCTTCATATGGAATCTTCAAGAAGATTTCTACTTTTCAGCATGGAACAGTGTAAGTTTTTTCATAAGCCTTATTTCTGAAAAACTACTTTCCGTCCTTTTCAAAGAAATTTATAGAGTCATAAAACTGTATGACCAGTTCCAGATAAACAAGATCTTGAACCTTTTCCATTCCTATAGAAATACTCTCCCAATTATAACATTTAATAATACGAGAGATGAGAGAATCATACCAATTGAAAAAGCCTGAACATACAAGTATCTCTCAAAATATCATCTTGTCTTTATTCTCCTTGACTACTATTGGATTAGAACTGCCTGACATTCAGATTTGTTAGAAATCTCTAAAGATATCCGGAATGAAAAATTCTAAAGCAGCAACTCTTTATCATGAAGGTTTACGGAACTGGTGGGGTCTTTATGAAGTGTGGGTAGACCTTATATAGACAAACTACGACCTTTAAACTTCCATAATGAAATCAAACGGCTGAGATTTGTGGAATATTTTCCAACAGTTGAAGATTGTTGAAAAGATATATCTATACTGAAATTTTGAGGTTATAGAAAAATAAAATTCAGATTCTATGGAAATATGAATCCGAAGAAAAATTTCTTAGAATAATGAAATACCAACAAATATAACTGTTAGAAAATAACTAGGGGGTAAGAAAATGTACCTTTAAGGAATATCTGAAGAAAATATCGGTAATAATAATTCTTGGGGTTAAAAAAACTAGACACCGGAAATTTTACCCCGAGAATTTGAACTCTGGAAATGTTGATTCATAGAATTTTGATTCTGGGATTTTCAAAGGAGACATAAAGTTTAAAATAATAAAAAAATTTCATAAAGTTAGTTTAACATAAGACAAAATTTCCTTAAGGTTAAATTTCCTTAAAGGAAAATTTTTCGTAAATTTTCAATACACAGTTTTATTTTGGAAGTATAAAATTTCATGTGTATTGAGAAAGAAGATACTGGAAAAATCTAAAATCTGAAACTCACTGATTCTGAAAAAACAAAATTTTATGGAAAACATAAATTTTTAAAAGATTTAAACAGATGTACTCACCATGAATTTAGGATTAATTTAATGTTTGGAGACGGATAAATAAAAAGTAGATGTGAATGATTATCTTACAAATATCATTCCTAGCTTCTGTTTAATATATTCAAATATATCAGATGGTAATGGTTCGGTAAAAATATCTGCAAATTGTTCTTGGGTTCCGATGGATTGAAGAACTATATATCATTTGAGTTTGTGTTACCAAAGAAAGTGATGCATAATATCTATGTTCATATCACGAGAGTGATGTCATGGGATTTTACTTAGGGCTATGGAACTAGAATTATCATACTAGATTTGAGTTTTGGTAAAACTCTTGCCACAATCTGTGAGTGTGTGTTTCATCCACAAAACATGAGCACAAAAACATCCAGCTACTACATATTCTGCTTGAGAAGTGGAAAGTGCTACATAATTTTGTTTCTTAGAATAACTAGATACTAATGAATCTCCTAATAAATTACAAGTTCCAGATTTACTTTTTCTATCCATTTTATAGCCCGCAAAATCAGTATCTGAAATGATTTTTAGTTTAAAAAAATTTCTAGAAGAATAACAAGTCCTAAATCCAAGGTTCCTTTTATGTACCAAAAAAACTTTTCATAGACTTAAGGTGGGATTCCTTAGGATTTTCATAATATCTTGCACATAAGAAAACAAAAAACATTATGTCGAGTCTACTTAATGTTAAGTAAAGTAATCTTTCTATCATTCCTCTGTAAGATGATTGATCCACAGGTTTCCTTGCTTCATTAATATCAAGAGTATTAGAAGTTCCAATAGGAGGACTTATACTCTTAGTGTTATCATACCCAAACATTTTTAGAAGATCATTGATGTAATTTTGTTGAGATATATAAGTTCCTTCTGGTTTTTGAGAAATTTGAAAACCAAGAAAGAATGTTAACTCACCCATCATACTAATCTCAAACTCAGACATCAAAAGACAAGAAAAGGAATCTATTAAAGATTATTGAGTTGATCTAAATATATTTTCATCAATATATATTTTTACAATTAAAATATATTTCTTATCTTTCTTTATAAAAATTGTTGGATCTGCGGTTCCCTTAGAATAGTTAT
The DNA here is from genome assembly GCA_963277665.1 of Viscum album. Taxonomy (NCBI): domain Eukaryota; kingdom Viridiplantae; phylum Streptophyta; class Magnoliopsida; order Santalales; family Viscaceae; genus Viscum; species Viscum album. The sequence continues at coordinate 598,852,706 of OY728127.1, forward strand.
TTCGTAGAAAAAATCCTATAAGTCTATCATACTAAGATCTAGGAGCTAGTTTAATCCCATATAAAGCATTAGTATGTTTATATACATGATTAGGATGTTTTAAATCTTCCAAACTAGGAGGTAGGTCTGCATAGACTTCTTCCTATACATATCCATTAACAAAAGCACACTTCACATCCATTTGATAAGGTTTAAAATTTTAGAATGCTATGAATGATAGAAGAATTCGAATGGATTCAGGTCCTACTACCAATGCATAGGTTTCTTCAAAGTCTATGCCTTCTTGTTGGTCATAGCCTTTAGCCACTAATCTGGATTTATTTCTAAAAATGATTCTATTTTCATCATATTTATTTTTGAATACCCATTTTACACCAATAATAGATGTATCCTTAGGTCTCTAAACCAAGGTCCAGACTTGATTTCTTAAGAACTCATTGAGTTTATATTGCATAGACTTTATCCAATTTTAATCACCTAAGGCTTCCTCGGGAGTCTTTGGCTCGAATTGGGAATGAAAATCAACATGTACAATTTCATTTATTAAAGAACTTCTATTCCTTACAGGTTGATTGACACTTCGTATGATATTATCAAAGGGATGATTTATAAGTAACAACAGATTTGGGTTTTGTAAAACATGATCATCAACATAAGGTATAAAATCATTAGGGATAAATTTTTGAGGAGTATTTCATGATCATTTTCCTTAGAATAATCTTCAACTATAGGTTGTTGATCATTTTTTGAAAATATGTCTGGAGAATTTAGATCAGGTTGTTTGAAAACAAAAGGATCTGTTTCATCGAATTTAACATGTACTGTTTCCTCTTCAGTATAGGTGTTTTTGTTAATAACCCTATAATCCATAGAGTTAGTGGAATAGCCTATGTACGTTCCTTCATCAGATTCTGGTGCAAATTTTTTTAAGTTATCCTTAGTATTAAGGATAAAAACTTTACAACCAAAAACCATAACGTAAGAAACTTTTGGTTTTGGACTAGTCCATAGCTCATAAGGAGTTTTATTAAGAAAAGGTATTAACAAAACAACAATTATATTATAACAGGCAGTACATACAGGTTCATCCCAGAAGTGTTTTTCTATAGAATATTCACTAAATTGGGTTCTCATTTTCTCTTAAAGGATTCAGTTCCTTCATTCAACAACACCATTTTGTTGAGGAGTTCTTGGTACTGAGAAATTGTTAGTAATGCCTTTCTTACTAAAAAAAGTTTCAATATCCGAATTTTCAAATTTACCACCATGATCACTATGAATATTTTTCAGTGGTATATTTTTTTCATTTTAAAATTGAGCCTGAAATGTTTTAAACAATAAAAAGGATTCAGATATTCTTGCAGGAAAATGGACCCATGTATATCTAGTGTAGTCATCAACAAGAAGAAATACATAGTATTTACCTCCAATAATTCCAGTTTGGGTATGACCAAATAAATCCATATGCAGTAACTGTAAATAATTAGATGTTCAAACTTTAGTAATAGATTTAAATCTAGAATTGTGTTGCTTTCCAAACTAACAAGGGTCACAAACTTTTGAAGAATCAAAACTTAGAACTGGTAGATCAATAACTAATTATTTATTTGAGAAAATAATAAGGCTCTTAATGTTTTAGTGTCCTAACCTTCTTTCCAATTCCGAGACTAATCTACAATGGCACTTAAGCAAGTAAGACCTTTACTTTTTTAGTCTTCTAAGTTCAATGTGTAGACATTTTCATGCCTATAGGCAGTAAGAATATATTTAATCTTGGAATTGTGAACTAAACACTTATCATTACTAAAATTTACAAGGTAGCCTTCATCACATAATTGACTTATGATTATAGGGTTGTGCTTAAGACCATTAACAAATTACACATTTGAAATTAGAACTTTTCCAAGAAGAATGATATTACCTAGACTGACAATCGCTCCTTGAGAATTATCCCAAAAGGTTAATTTTCCACTTTTCATTTTGAAAATTTTATGGAAGTAAATTTTGTTACCAGTCATATGATAGGAATATCCACTATCGATATAGCAGATATTGTTGGTATATTATTTATTTCCCTACAAAAACAAGAGGTAGATTTTTGGAATCCAAAACTGTTTGGATACGGGGTTAGTCAATAAAATTTTAGGAACCCACCAATTTTTTGAGAAATAATCTTTATGAAACCAAAGATATTGAAAATTATTCGAAGAAAATTTTTTCATCAAATTCCAACCACTTTGACATTTAGTACAAAAGGGGCTCTAGAAGGAAAAAAATAGTTTTTTTTAAAAATAGGTTTTCTGTGAGTATAATATACTCCAGTAGTATTTCCTTGAGGTCTGATTTGAGAATAAATCTTGTCAAAATTTTCTTTACCAGAAGTAATATTTTCAAGAAGTTTCATAAGAGAGTATATTTCGGATTTTAGCCTTACGAATAAATTCCTATCCTCGAGAATTATTTCCTTAGAGTTAGATTTTTCCTCAAGAACAATTATTTTTGAAATAGCATTCTTAAGATATTTCGAAAGGTTTTCCTTTTCATAATTTACTTCCTTAAGGTCTTTTGAATGTTTTTCAAGAATTTCATCCTAATAATTATGGTCTCTATAGAGGTCTAAAATATAGTATGTAAGAAATTTTTCTCAAGTGTTTTTCATGTCTAGTTTCGTAGAAATTTTACAATTTTTTACTTCAAATATATTAGAAAATCGAGATACTTCTTCATGAGAAGGTATGTCTTCATTATCTGAATATGAAGTATCTTCATCAGAAATAATATCTTTATGATTATAATCCTTATCATGAGATGAATTTGTTAAATCATTGGAAGAGCGTATCTTGGCCATAAAACAAGTATTTGGAAAAGAATTAGTAGTAATGAATCCAATATTTTTGTGTGAAAATGATTCATATTCCAAATATTAACTTTTAGAAGAGTCTCCATAGCTATCACTCCAAGAGTTTTTTGCATTAAGACTTTTCTTGTTCTTAGAATGGTAGAAATTCTTCTTGTTTATTTCTAAATTCCTTTACTTCTTTTTCAATAGAGGGCAATCAGGTCTGATATGACATGTTCATCTACATTCATAACAAGTAACTTCCCCATATTTCTTGTCTTTATAGTCTCTCTTCTTCAATTTATTTTGATAGTTCATCTGATCTACTATCCTGTTCATTCTCCATGCAATATTAGCTAACTTATTCTGAGTCTTTTCTGTATCACTAGAATGTACTGAATAGTAACTTTCATTGACATTGATCTAGTAACTCTTTCTGGATTTTTGGATTTCATATTTTTAGAAGTTGTTGTAGAAGCAACTCCTCCATTCCCATTCTTATTAGTAACATTTTCATAATCTCTCCTCATTGCAGTCTCGTGCTGAAGAAGAGTTCCAAATAGCTCATCTAAGGAAATCTGGGTTACATTCCAGTTCTCATCAATTACTATACTCTTAGACTCCCACTCATTTGGCATGATGTCTATGATATTATCTATAAGGTCCTCATCATCGAATAATTTTCTCCCATATATTGTAATCTATTCACAATTACCATAAACCATTGTTGGACTTTTCTTATGGGTTCTCTATAAGGAAATTTAAATCCATAGTATTTAGCTCTCAACATAGCTTTTATCATCTCTATAACTTTAGAAGTACCAAAATGTGTAACTTAATGTTTTTTCTAGATATAGTTTTCAGAATCACATGAAGATATTTGACTATAGATGTTCCTAGTCATGGAACATAGTAATGTATTTGTGACACTGAAATTTTCTTAATATTCTGATTTCTCTTGATTAGTAAAAGTTCTTAATTATTTATCAGGAATATTATAGTCTCCTATCAGTATTAGGTATTTATCAACTCTAGTGTTAATAACAAAAGTATTCATCCTATATCTCTAGTACTCATAATCATTCTAATAAAAAATAGGAGGTCTGGTAGGATTTAGATTGTCGATAGAGCCCAACATTTAATCCTTCCATTCTTAAGGAAAATATTTCCTCAAAAACTTGTTAGTAATAAATGTTTGTAAAAAGAGAAAAAATTTCCTTAGAAAATAAAATATAAATAGAGTATCTTTATTAAAAATATGAATCTAGACTTTATGAGTCTGAAAATCTGATAACGAAAAAGTGAAGAAGAAGATTTCTCTTCTGAATGTAATCGTGAGATTAATTCAAGTAGAACCAATCCTCCGATACCAATTGTTAGGAAGGTATAGAGTATTATGTTCTACTCTATACCAATATAAGGATCACAATAGGACATAATATGTACAATATTAAAGAGTGGGTGAATTGTATAATTCTAAAATTTCCTAAGGGAATTTTGGTATAAACAAAATTCACAACACCACTAATTAGAAATCACCTTTTTAGTGAAATAAAATTTTCTTAAGTCAAAATCTTCAGCAACTTTTCTTACAAAGAAATTCTAAAACAAGATTTATAGAATTTCTTACAACCAGAGATATGTGTTAGAATGATTTTACAAAAAGTAAACTTCTTAACTCCTACAATGTAGTGGAAATTTAAAATCTTCTTTTAACCCCAAGAGGAGGGTATCCAACAACCTTGGATAAAGGTCCCTTATTTTATATTTATAAGAAAATATGTCTTACCCAAACCCCAGGTAATCCCCTAATCCTTGGATTGGTATCTCTCTTGTTATCCCCTTAATCCATAGATTTGGAAGGAAACCGGAACCTCTGACTTCACAACCCAATGTCTCTGATTTTAAGGAAATCACACCAATGCACAAAGCATCTTTGCATAAAGAAATGTTTGAACATGCTGTTCAAACTTTTTGAACAAAGCCTAAGAGTTTATAAGAGTCTATCACTCTATAGAAATACACTTTTAGAGATATGACCTCTAAAATGCAAGCGTGTGAACTTGTGAACTGGTGAACTTCTTCTGATCTCAACCTCTAAGGTCCTATTTATTGCTTTCAAAATTATACCAGTCGGTTCCACTCCAATGGTCATATTTCCATAATTTTCAGATTGACTTGGACACATCGAAAACATACAACAGTTAGTTTATAATGTAAATAATGACATCATTTTATATAACTAACCATGAATATATAGATCCTAAACCTTGAGTGTAAGGAATTTGGAATCCAATAAAATCGGGATGGTATAAAAGAAATATAAGATCTAGAATTCTAAATAATTAAAGCATTGAATAATAAATTTCAGAATTTTTATATTTTAGAATGGTTTTTCATAAGATCGGTATGATTAAAGTGTAAGAAAATATTTTATGAAAACTTTGGTTTTACAAATTCCGATATCGGTATTATGATTTACAGCATGATAGGGAAAATAACTAATATCAGATTATAGAAGACAATTTGTAAAGAAATTCTCGGTACCGATTTCTTATTCTCAAATATCGGTATAATATGAAACAGTATCACAATCTCTAACATAAACGGTGCTAAGAAAATATTCATTATAAATGCATAATAGAAAATTTTTGGTATAAGTATGACAAAACTGTCTTAAGGACTTTCAGTGCCGATAATTAGGAAGTCAGAGTTTACGTACTTTTAGAAAAACAAAATACTGGAAATATACGTATAAGGAAAATAGGATACCAGATTTCATTCTAGTTGGAAATCGGTATTTCAGTGAAAACAGAGGATGTGAAAACAGTGACTTAAGGAATTATAGTATGGTATAACCATGAACCAATATTCAGAACATTAAGAACATTTCTGGAATGGAAAAAAAGATTACTAGAAAACTTAATTAACAATTATATTTAACTCAAAAGCCAAAGGAAATTTGGAATATAAGGAAATTTATGAAAGTGTAAGGAAATACATGAAATAGTAAGGAAAATATATTTATGAATAAGGTGTTTTTGATTTTCAAAATAAAGGTTTAAAGAATGGAGAGGTCTTATAGACCTAAGAAACATGACTACTAAACTATTTGATCCATCTGTATGTGATTCCATTTTACATATTCCGACATAAAAAATCAAACACAGGCTTTGGGATATTGGGGAAGGTGTCTCTATATATTTTATTTCATATGGGAAATGATATCATCTCTCGTGTGTACATTGAACTAACTCCCTACAAAGTGATGTTCTTTGTGTTTCACTAAGTCTTTAGATATATGATGATAAGGATAAATTTATTGGATATATGTGATATACGTTACATAATTATGATATTGATGAAATGTTTATCATTATGAAAAATATAATATATCAAATGTTTTCATACATTTTCACTCATTGAAAGATGATAAAATCATTCATATATACATGGACTACTGTCGTCATGAAGGTGTATGAATCTCTATTTTCATAACCACACTAAATGGATGATATTTATATGTATATTTGATGAAATAATATTTTATTTATTATATTATGGTCATTTATTAAATATGAAATTATACATAGCTTCTTCCAAAAAATGATCATTGAAAAAATAAAAACATTACTCATGAATAGGTATAACCTACCATCTCCTTGATCATAACTTACCTCATTTCCCAAAGCCACCTATCATGGTTTGTCATAAAATTATAATTTATGTGTAAATATGATAATTATATCATCATTATTATTCTAGATGTGTTGAAATAGTCCCTACATAGACTAATTGACCACTACCGAAGTTAATTTTGACACATAAGTATAATATAATCGAAACACCAAACATAAACTTAATAGATTATATAATTGAATATAAAATGTTAATAAGTGAAAGAAAAGAAAAAATTAAATTAAAATGGATTTTACGAATGTAAGTGATTAATATAATATTATTATTCACAGAGATAAAGAATAGATGTGATGAGACAAACTCAAGGTAACAAACTCATCTCAATTTCCATTCATTAAGAAATATTATAAATTTATACAACTAATTTATTCTATATGGTGTTTATACATCCCCTTTGACTTGTAATATCATGATTAATTTATAATTCATTGTATTTTATGATTCACTATGATTTATTTCATCAAATTTTTTTAACTAAAAAGTTACCATGGGTTAAATAATTTCATATCTCAATTTATTTTTATTATGTTGTATTATGTCTTCGTTGTCTTTAACATTGTATGATTACGTGTCTAAATAGTTTAAAATTTTAATGTTGTATTTCCAATTGTTTTATGTATATTTAAATTTGATACATATAATTAATTAATTAATTAATTTTCACATCAACATTTTGATCATTTTTGGGGATTATTTCAAAACCTCATTTAATCTGGATGTTTAATACATGAAGATCTGTTAAATAAAATTATTTGACTATAATTGAGTAAACCAATTTCTTTTTAACTATTCTAGTTATTAATTCTATTTTCAAAAAAAATCTACCATTTTCCTATTCATTTTTAGTTAATAATATTCACAATTTTTTTTGTGAAAATCTGAAATTAATTTTCACTTTGGATAGAAATCCTCTATCTTACAAAAACATATATTTTAAAAAATATACTTAAAAAGTAAGGGTTCAAAATTTCATTTAATAAATTTATTTACGTATTTAATTTTTTTTTAAAATAAAAGGAATATTCATGTCATTTTCAGAAGATTTGTTGTTTGGATTTTACTAAAAAAGTAAGAAGAATCATTTTTAATGTCTATGGTTTGTAAAGAATTTATTACCAACATGACCACCCAATATTTTCAAAATTACATTATATTTTTAAATAATAATTTTCAAATAAAAGTATCTTAAAAATATTTTGAGAAATTTTAGTTTTAAATGGTTCTTTTAAAAATAAAATGGTTATTTTATTAAATAATGTTTTTAAGGATATTTTGTGTTATATTTTCTCATCAATGAAAACAACTATTTTTACATATACTCCACTAAAGAAATTTTTTATTGATACTATCATTATCTTTCCAATAGATGGTTTAGGATCATTTTGACAAATAAATGTATTTAAAATCACTTTCTTGAATAATTTTTGTGGTAATTAACATTCAATTGAAAATTTTAATTTCTTGTGATTAATGGAAATTATTTTTTCAATAAATATCCATATTATCTATCATCAATATATATATATTAATTACACCCTATATAAATTTCACATGTGGTGTTCTACATTGAATGTTAATTATTTCTCTGTAAAAATATTAATAAGTCATTATTTTTTCAATAAGGATATTATATGATAAAGAACATTGTTCTAGAATTAAATTGTTTTTTATATATATGGGGAATCATTTGGAAATGTCATGATGGATAGGGGATAGAAATATAAAGCCCCAAAATGAATCAGTTATTCTCATGAGAAAAATCAATTCACAAATTAAGTTGGTTTATATGTGTATTTTTAAACATTCATGAGGGAATATCTTGATGGAATATGTATTATGTTTCCTAAGACAATTACATCCAATAATTAAGAATTTATTTCCTTAAAACATCAGTTAATTTTTTTATCCATGATATTTTCACAATGATGTTTTCATTGGATTCATTTCATTATGTTTATATTAAATATGTGAACTTTTTGTTTACTTATTTACCTTACAATATTGATTAGGAATTATTTGTTAAGGATACTCAAGTTAATTAAAAGGAATTTGTGTTCAGTTATTTTCCATTCCATATTTATTATGCTTGTTTAATCACAATGGAATCCTTTTTACATACCCCTTACTGAGTATTTCATCTTTCCCCTTTATTAATTTTCAATGGGATATGAATAAGAGATCACTAAATGAGTTTTCAATTATATAGTTCATTTTCTATTATTATGTACTATGTTTTATTTTCTATTAAAAATTTATAATGTTTATAATGTATTTATCTAGTTCTACAAAAAGAATATATTTATTTGTCTTTGATTATTTTACCCTTTGTATATATGCTAATGTAATAAAGAAGGAATTGACTCTGAGTTACTTGGGTTGGGGTGGTTAAAGTTAGTATCTATAGAAGTTTAATATAACATTAAACAACTTGATTAAGAAAAATATAGATTAAAGAGTATAACCCAATTATATAATATGATTATTGATATAGAAGAACATATTAAATCTTTATAAACACGGTATTATGTGGTTTTTTTAATATAACCTATTCTAGATACTATAAGTGGGTGTGGTTCTGTAACATATGTACCAAGTAGAAATAAATAAAAAAAGGGTTCAATTAGATTGAACCAATCATCACCTGGTGCAAAATAATGGGCCCTACTGGCACACCCACAATCCCAAGTCATATGATTATTATAATTCACATTTTCATTAAAACCAATTGTAAAGAATATGATAATAAAAATATCCCCTTATGAAAAAACATTATGATTATAATATTACCAAAGAATATATTTTAAATTCCATAAAACAATATAAAATATATAGAATTATACATTTTTATTGATACATTTAGGAGCTAATCCAATATATTACATTATTTAGAAATGGAACCTATAATGAAAATGGGTGTCAATACTCAAGGGAAATATATATTTCCCTAATGAGGAAGCCGATACAGCTAGTATTAGAACTGGGAAAATTATAGCTATATTAAGGAATCATAATGAGGTAATAAAATATTATCTTTCCCATATGGAGAAAGTAGTTCCACAACATGATTATCTTATGTTTGATCACTCCATGTGATAGAAGACCCATCATTTAGTACGAATAATAATCTAGTTATATCCAAGTAATGGATTAAGAGTCTGGAGGAGATATTTCAATAATTGGGATGTTCTTAAAAGGAAAATGATACACCACTATTTTATTGTATCGAAGAAGATATTGATAAATGGTGGTCATTTTTCTAGAATACCATAGAGGAAGTGGAAAAAAGAACACATGGAATTGAAATATTATATGGATACATTCACTAAAGAATATTCCCCTCATGGGAACCAAACTGAAATGAAGAATGTATTCTTAACCTTTAAGAAAAATAAGGAATAAACTGTTCATGAATATGAGGACACCATTACAAGTATATCTAGGTATTTTAGTGATTACATGTGAAAGACAGACTCTACAATTTTAACATTTCTTTAAAGGGATTAATACAAGTCATTGAATGGTGTTCGTTTCTCAAAAAAAATTCATCCTAGGAAGAAATAGTTTTATATTCCATAAAAATAGGGAAGGAGTTCTATAGATCATATGATATTCAGTGGAAATCATGAGAAGTAGATTTCATCCAAAAAACTTGAAAAAATGAATTATTCCTAGAAGAAGAAGATAACATAGTGATTTCCACCTTGTTAAAATTATGGAATGAATCACCCATGAAAATGAATACAAGGATTGTAAATTTTTTATAAGTATAGAGATAAGGGTCACTAGGTTAATGAATAAAACAGATAATAGAAAACACTTATATTCAGTTTCAAAACTATATAAATTTGGGGTACTATAAAAAGGATTTCCCAATCATGTAGGAAATCCACCAAAATATAGGTCAAGGAATGAAGGACAAGAATTCCTAATAACTACAGCGGATGATGGTGTATTCAAAAATGTGGGTAGATTATACATTAATCCTATATTTAATTTATCTGATGCATTATTTGATTATCAATCCTATCACTCATTTATATCTACATAATTTTCACTAAAATTAGAAATTTACATTGTAATTTTATTAGTTTGTTTTCATTCAAACCTCATATGGGAAGTGTCACCACAACAATTATGTTTTTTGAAGGTGGGAACATGAATTAGTCTCCCAATTCATGCCCCAAAGGAAACCACAACATGGATGTGTAAAGTATCTCCAATAATCATAGATAAATAAGTTTTATTTTATGAAATTATTAACATTAAAATGGTTTACTTTGATTTAATTCTTATTATAGACTATCGTTCAAAATATGATTCAAATAAATTACAATAAGAATGAAATTATTATTTTTGAGGAAGATGTATATTTCGTTATTTTTGAGGAAATAATTCATCTTCAGAGTAATATCTACATCTTCCCCAACATCTCTAATGGTTTAGATTAGTGGGGATGAAGATTAATTTTTTTTTATGGATATCATAATATTAAATTCACGGATGTATCTTTAATATAAGAATAGATGTATTTCCTAATGAATTACTCAGACATCCACGGGTGAATGAAGTTGTGTTTTTTATTTATTTAACCACTATTGAAAGTCCAATATCTAGGAAACCCTATAGAATTTCCTCTATGTATTTATGGGAGTTGAAGAACAAGCTAGTGGATGAGGTTGGTACGATATTTATTCTCCCTAGTGTATCTTCATGCTAATCCCTAAGAATAAAGACCGATTGAAGAGACGTTTCATTGATTATAGGGAAACCAATTATATTACAATAAATTTCTTGTATCCACTTCCTCACATTGATGACTTATTCAATCGACTTCATGGATCCCAATATTTTCCAATGATTAAACTTTGTTCTATATATCTCATATAGTAAGTAATGAAGGAAGAAATTATAATGACAACATTCAAAAAGAGGTATGATAATAGGGGTTTTAGAGTATTTTCATTTTGATTTACTAATGTAGCCTTTATTTTTATGTATATAATGAATAGAATATTTATGTAATATCTTTTCTATTTTTATTGTTATCATTAATGTTATTTTAGTGCATTCTAAATGCTATGAGTACCATGATAATCATATATAGATCATTTTTGAGACTCTTAAACGAGGTGTTTTATATGGGAAATTTAGTAAGTGTGATTTATACCTTTATAAAGTTTCATTTCATTGACATATTTTCTCTAAGGATAGAATATAAGTTAGTCTTTTTAAAATTATGTAGGGTATAGAATTACATATACCAATGTACATAATTGAGTTATGTAGTTTCATTGGATTAGCGTGTTACTATCAATGACTCATTACGAATTTTTCTTGATTGGAAAATCGGCTAAACAAGATTACCCATAAATTGATTAATTTTTCATGTAAAATGGAATGTGAAGATAGTTTTGTGGACCAAAGGAATAAATTTTAGAATTATTTTATTTTTAATCCACCATATAGAATTTATGTAAAATATAATGATGCATCTATGAAGCTAAGTGATTGAGTCTTAATTAAAATTGGTAAAATTATTTCTTATACATCTATAATTTGAATAATCACAACTACTACTTTTCAACACTTGATTTTTAGTTTCGAATTACATTATTTTATTTGAGAATATATAGATATTAACTCTATAGTGTAATATTTGAGATATACATAGATCATAATAACATAAAATTAAACATTTATCAAAAAGAGATCAAAATGAGGAATAAGTGATGACTTGAGTTACTAATGGGTTATGATTGATCAATACATTACCACACTTGGATGGAAAATAAGTTAGTGGATTCATTGAGCTGGTAACATCATTGATTTATCACCCAAATTTGGATTGAGATGGATCATATGTACCTGGATCTAGTAAATATTGAAATATTAATTATTGAGGAAGGGGATACATAACAAAATTTTCAAATTATTGTTTTATCATATTTAATATAAAAGATAAAATATTCCCAATCTGTTGAAGAGAAATTTCCATAGAATATTATTGTTATGAATAATGCGAAAGTAGTAGAATTTATTTTTGAAAATTTCATTATGAAATTTGGAAAGGGATTATGTTTTCCCTAAATACCTAAGATAAAAATGAAATAGTTGGATTATTAAAATAGAACATATTTCTATATACAACCTTGTAATACAAATATGTATAATGATTTTAGGAATGATTTTTTGTTGGATAACATAAAGTGTGAAATAATTAATTAGGAATCATGATGTTTTGTTTTTCACAATTTGAATGATGTGAGACATCATTATAGAGGGGTCATGAAACATATTACTATTCTTGTGTTGAAGTGGGCTGAAATTACTATATGATTTTTTACTACACTACCAAAGGATCTTAGAAAGTAGGATGCAAAATTGGATATCATTGATCACCTAACCAAATATCCTCATTTCATCACAGTAAGGGATGATTTGACACTAGAGCTTCATGAATGGATAAATAAAAATCATGATGAAAAAAATTCATCGTGAACCACTTTCAATTGTTACTGATCGAGATCTGCATTTTAGATAGAAATTTTATAAATGTCTTTAGAATTCCCATGATACTGAGTACCATTTTAGAATCACCTACCATTATGAAACGAATGTATAAACAAAAATTAAAATTCTAATAATGTAAGATATGTTGAGGTAATTCTAACAAAACATTATAGGTATTGTAGATCATTATATAACATTGGAAGAGTTTTCCATCAACAATAGTTTTTATTCATGCAATCAAATGATGTCATGTGAATCATTGTATTGAAATAGATGAAACACTCCAGAATTTTGGAATAATGTTATTGAAATTAAACAAATATTACCAAAAATATATGAATATTCAACAAGAAATATATATACAATTCATGATCTCATTCATGTATATCATTGTCGGAAAAAATGTTTTTCTGATATTTAGATAATGAATTTTTAATTCTATATAAGATATTATGTTTTCATGAAATTATCTATATATAAGGGTGTTATATGGTACATTAAAAAAGGACTTTGGGACCATTCACCCATTGAAATCCATGACGTAATTGGAGAGTTTTTTTTATCAATTTTCAAATCCAGTAAGTCACTCAAATGTACCTGAGTGTTTTATATATCATTATTATGGAATTTCATGACATACCCAATACATGTGATCACCTATAATGAAACTGAATGATAAACTAATTTTTCAAATTGGAAAGAACCCATCCCTATTTTTTTTTTACTAAAAACAAGTATTGAGGAATTATAAGACTCATCTGGTAAATGTTTTTTCACAAAATAAAAAATGGTGGATGCAATGTGGGAACTGAAGGATGTTTTGAAGAAAATATACCCCTATCTATTTATATGGTAATACCCATAAAATATTGAGGGTTTAATTTTCGTAGTAGGGAATAATTTAACACTTGAATACATTAAAATATATTTATTTTAGAATAAATATAATTTCTTCAATAGTTAGTGATTCATGAAACACAGAGCTTAAACGATATATGTCACTCAATTAAAATATTTTTTAAAAATGACCATTATAAACTATATATTAAATTATTTTTTATAAATAGAAATAACTAAATTATGAAAAATATTCTATTTAAATTTTTTCATTTTTCATCTATTTAATATAAATTAAAATATTAATCCTTTAAAATTATTATAAATTTTTTCGGAAAAACTTTATTTTTTTAAAAGATTGAATAATTGTGCTTTGAAAAAATTATTCAAAATTAATTTTTAACACTTTTTGAAATTTATTTGACAATTTAATATTATCTTTTCAAATATTAATATTAGATTTATAAAGGATGGTATTTTTAGGTTTTTTTTTTGAAAAAGATTCATTTTTTGATGACCAATGATAAATACTAAATTTTAAATGAAAAATTTCTTTTAGTTTTAATTATTTATAAAGTAAAATTATAAATTAAATATAATATAGAGTAAAATAAGTTAAATTATAAATAAATTAATCTAATTTAATTCATTTAATTGTTTTTATATTATATTTTATATAAAATACTTTTTAATATTTTGAACATTTCCTCTTTGAAACCCCACATTCTCATCCTCTTAGTGGGAGGAATTTAAAATTAAAATTTCCCACATATTTGAATAGAATATTAAAAAATTTATTTCATATTTCGAATAATCCTATTTTATATTATATACTATGTATAACATCATTTTTTACCAAAATGAATTGTGAAAATAATAAAAATAATTTATCATTATTTAGGTAGAAATTGCTTTATTGGGTGTGAATCTAAAAAAATTATGGTTAAAATCAAAATTAAAATTTATAAAATATATTTTTATCAATATTATGACATTATAATTCCTAAGTCTCTATAATATTCAATTTTGACCTTTTTCTATTATGAAAAACATGGGTATGCCTTTTTTCCTTTTCATAAATTACATGTGTTCCCCTCACCTCCCTTATAAAAAGTCCCCACTCTCCTCTCTTCTTCACACCATAAAACCTTATTTGGTTCAGCCAAAAAATGTAAAGACCTGTAAAATTCAAGGGAAATTTTTTCTTAATTTTCTTTGGGATTTTACAAGAACGCAGTTTCTGACGGCACTTGATTCCGAGGCCCGGTGTGCCCGGAATTTTTATCCGAAGTTTAGCTCGGGTACGTTCAGTGAACGAACGAGCGGGAATTCCTATCTTTTGAACCGGTGCTCGGAATCGAATTTCGAGGGCACCGATGGAACCGCAACACCAGTAATTACTTAGGAACACCTGTTCTGGAGTTGCGGTGTCACAAGAGTAGATGATAAAAATTGTGGAATTTTAATTTAAGTTTATTCTAAAATTTTTATTTTTCTTAAAGTGGTTTAAGGCTTGGGTGGAAGTTGGGAAACTACCCAACTTCCTATGGGAGGTTATGAGGGTGGTGGGGCCCACACGAACCCCACCCCTTCATATTCCTAACTCCCTCAACTTACATTTAATGATGACAACTTGTCTTGAATTAATTATGTGGAATTAATTAAAACCCTTGAATTTAAAATTCTTATCTTGTGTTAATAAAATAAGACTTGGGCTTATTTTATTTGGCGTTGCAACCTTGTGGAGAGTTTTGAGAGATAAGGCTAAGGACTTAAAGATCTTATTCGATCTTCAACGAAGAACGCGAAGAACACATCGATCTCTGACGAAGAATGTCGAGTTCGCAGAGACCGACTACGCGATGCCGTATACCGCGACGGTTCTTCCGCGACGTTTTCTTCCGCAATATCTCCTTCTGCGACGTCTCTACCCGCGACGAATCCTCATTCGACGAACCTCTGTTCAAGCTCGCACGAGGTAGGGGTTAATTAATTATTTTGTTCTTGTTTACTACCTTTTTTTTCTTCGTGAATATATGTCCAAATGATATCGATTAACGAGAGTGGGCCGGACCGCACAAACACGGCCAACCCTCCTCCTTTATCCATGTTTGTTTCTTTGTGGTTTGAAACGAGAATGGCGCGGTGCCGTCGCACCACGTGTGATCGTGCAAGAGGGATTGTGCGGTGCCGTCGTGCCGCGCCGTGGAAACGAACAAGGACACGACGTCGTCGCGCCGCGTTGGAGAATCCCGAAGACACCGCGGCCGGAGCAGGGCCATGGTGGAAGAGCACGGCGTCGTCGTGCCGCATCGGACGACCAAGGCCGCGGCTGGTTCCGGGCCGCGGCGAAGCAGGGAGACCAGCGGCCGGAGAAGGGCCGCTGGTGTCGGAGCAGGGAGGGGACCGACTGTCACCGGTCCCATGGAGCAAGAACCGGGCGGACACGGTGGGCAGGCCGGACAGGGGAAGAGCCGGGGGTCAAACCCCTGGTTGGTCATATTAGGGGCCCCTTAATTAGGGACGTGGTTTCTGAACGGCGGGGGGCAGCACGCCCCCCTGCATAACCGAACGGCTCGGCCGTTCATCCGAGCCAGCTAGCGCCACGCGCCAGCGCGTCAGTCCGCCAGGCCGGCGGCCGGGCCGAGCCGGGCTGGGCCGCGCCCGGGCCGGACCGGGCCGCACCCCTCCGGGCCGGGTCGGTCCGGGCCCGAAACCCCCGTTTTCGGACCCTTTTGGTTCTTTTTCCCATATCTCGGGATACGGACCTCCGATCGACACGCTGTCATCGGCGATGCGATCCTTGTATTGAGACAGTCTTTTCGTTATATCGCACTCATGGTTTCAGATTACTTTGGGTTCGGCCGAGTTGGTTCGTACATGAAACCAACCGGGCCCTCGGAGCAGAAACGCTCATAACTTAAGCTTCGGACATCCGATTGACGTGTCGTCGACTTTGTTGGATTCCTCTAAGTGAGGCAGATCTTTTGTCTTACTCTCCCCGAGGTTTGGACGCAGGTGGAGTACGATCGGGTTGGTTTTGCCTTAAAAACCAATTGGGCACCTGGGACGAAAAAACCAATAACTCTCAGACCGGGCGTCCGATTGACGCGCCGTCTGTGACGTTGAGTTCCTGTTTACGATACGGAACTTTTGGATACATAAACTATGGACTATGTGTTAGTTGATGTATCAGCCTCTCGGCTCGTGGAGCGGACCCTCCCGAACGAGATTGCTGTGTGCGGGAACCCTAGAGCGGGCTGCGTTTGCGACTGTGACGACGATGATGATTGTACAGAGATCCTCAGTGGATTCCACGACGAAGACTATAGCACTCAGCGATCCTACGTGGATCAGTACTACCGATCCTGTGTGGGTCCGATCCTGTGTGGGTCAGCGC
Source organism: Viscum album (assembly GCA_963277665.1). Lineage (NCBI taxonomy): Eukaryota > Viridiplantae > Streptophyta > Magnoliopsida > Santalales > Viscaceae > Viscum > Viscum album. The sequence goes on from OY728127.1 coordinate 598,869,991, forward strand.
TCAGCGGTTCTGTTTGAGCCAGCGCCTACAGATCCTGTGTGGGTCTGATCCTGTGTGGGTCTTTGCGGCGGTTAGTTACCTATCGATCCTGTGTGGGTCAGACCCTTCCTGGGTCATTGCGGGGGTTAGTTACCTATCGATCCTATGTTAGTCAGACCCTTCCTGGGTCATTGCGGGGGTTAGTACCTATTGATCCTTTGTGGGTCCGATGACTTAGATGAATCAGTGGATATATATGATCATCTCTATCATCATACGAAGAAGTATACCTGTGTGAGCTGAATCCTGTTTTACTTTCCTATGTGGATTGTGTTGTGCTATCCTGTGTGGATTTATGTTTTTCTTTCCTGTGTGGATTGGGTTGTACTTGGGCTCGGATGTTGGAGCCGAACGATAATTGATGACTTAGGTATATGTATGGGCATATACCTGAGAAATTTCGGATGTTACTTCGTGATTTACCTTTCCTTTGTGGTTTATCCTTTGTGGATACTGAGAGACCATCGGGGGTCTCGGGGTCCCTACTGAGTAGCTTATACTCACCCCTGCACAGGCTATGCCCGCACTACATTGTGTTGGTTGCAGATGACAGACATCATTGATCGTGGTTGAGGCTTGCAGAGCAGGACGGTACCTGGAGGTGGACCACTGGGCGGGACATACATGGAGCGGACGATGGGAGCTGAGGAGCAGTGGAGGCTATCTGTACCCACCCTTCATGTGGGATTTCCAGTGGACATCTCGGCATTGCGGCTTTACTTTTTAGTTGTTGTTTTCCCTTTCCAGTTGTACTTTACTTTCAGTTTGGGCTTTTATACTGGCCCACTTACTTTTCCGCACTTACTAGTGTACTCAGTTTTTACTTAGTGCTTACTTCTTCTGTTTCTTACTCTATGGAGTTTGTTTACTTTACAAAGGCAATGCCTTCCCTTTTTACCTGGATTTACGCCTTGGTGATAGTCACCAGCCCCTGGCCTATGGAAGGCGGGCTTGGGGTAGTTACGGCATGGGCCCCGAGGACGGGTCGTGACAAATTGGTATCAGAGGAGTTCGGTTCTACCGCAGAACTTGGGACTCTGATCTTTTCTATGTGAAGAAATAGTTCTTAGCGTATTGGGTGTGGTTATCAGTCCAGGGAGTCCAGTGTTGGTGCGGTAGCCGATGTATCCGTACACCAGGACCCTGACTTCTGATTTCCGACTTAATGCACGAAAACATTGATTGCATGTGTGTTTCAAGTTTTCTTTGTGATTACTTTGTGTCAGCTCACTAGGTACACTGTTCTAACCGTGGCGCACCTGTTTCCTTTTCAGGATGGCCCCACGACGGCAGCCAGCTAGGGTTCCGAGAGTTGAGCATGACGACAGCCCACCGAGCGGTGAGGCCTCGGTGCAGGGCCCTTTGACAGCTGAGGCACTGACGGTACCTTTAACCGCTAAGCCACCGATGCTTCTAGCCTCAGCCACTGATGATGCACTTCACCTTAGTGCACTACATGAGTTCTAGCGCCAGCGACCGCCCAGGTTCCGCGGGGAGACGGACCCCCAGGCAGCCGAGGACTGGCTGGAGGTAGTGGTGAGAGTTTTCAGGTTAGTGAGGACACCAGCAGACCTCATGGTGATCCTCGCGGCGAGCCTACTGCACGCGGCAGCGGGCCGATGGTGGAGCCTGATGCTCCAGGGGCATGATGAGGCATCTCTCCTCTAGACATACTTCGAGGGCCTCTTCCACTCGGAGTTCTTCCCAGCCACCCTCCGTGCGGTGCGCATTCAGGAGCTTCATCACCTGCGGCACGGCGGCTTGACAGTCGCCCAGTACTCGACAAGATTTACCGATCTCATGCGCTAGTCTACAGACATGGTACGGGACCCATTCTTCCAGGCTTGGACCTTTGAGTAGGGATTGAGACACGAGATCATGGAATCGCTGATCTCCCTCAGCATTCTGACTCAGACAGGAGTACTGGAGTGAGCCCTTTTGATCTAGAAAATTCATGCTGAATCTACACCAGCGCCGAGACCCACCGTAGGGAGGCACGTAGTAGAGTCTTCTGCAGCAGGTAGTCGACGGATTAATCATGGTTCCAGGAAGACCAGAACCTCAGGAAGACGACCTCAGGACACTGGCTCAGCAGTGCGGGGCACACAGCGTGGATCCAGACTTTCGAGAGGCAGCCAGTGCTACTCATGCGGTGGGCAGGGCCACGTGGCTCGTGATTTCCCGACCCGCCGTGCCGAGGAGTAGTAGATGGTTGAGGGACCCCCGAGGCAGAGGCAGCGGGTCGACCGTGGCGGTTTGTCGGGAGCAGGCGGACGAGGCAGAGGAGCTGGCCGAGCAGCATGTGGTGGACGACGCTTTGAGGCTTTACCACCACCACAACTAGGAGGTCCACCCCGACCACAGGGAGCTGGCGGGCAGAGACAAGCACAGCTCCAGGTAGTAGAGGCCTATGACCACGGCACGCCCGAGATGAATCTAGGTACTATCTGTGTCTATTCCACCCTTGCTGCAGTTCTTATAGACACAGGAGCGAGTCATTCTTTCATAGCCGCTGCCCTTGTTTGGAGCTCGGAGATTCCGACAGAGCTATTGGCTCAATCCTTATGGCAAGAGACTCCTACAGGAGCAGACTCGACAATTACGCACTGGTGTCGGCAGTGTGAGCTTACTCTAGGAGGCGAGTGATTCAGCTGGGATCTTCTTGTAGTGGCGTCGAGGCCTTACGATGTCATCTTGGGCATGGATTGGTTGTCTACATTCCATGCACAGATTGACTGTATTAGGAGAGAGGTGTGATGTGTACGCACCGACGGGAGAAGGTTCACCTTTACCGGTGATATGGGAGCCTTTGCAGTACAGGATGGACTCTCGCAGACGAGAGGATAGCCCATCACTCATCTGTTGTCTAGCCTCACCCAAGGAGTAGTTGACGTATGGAGTCCTGTTGTTCCTGTAGTGGTGGATCAGTATGAGGATGTTTTTCCTGACGACGTTCCAGGGCTACCTCCTTGTAGAGAGGTAGACTTTTATATTGACCTGTACCTCGGGACAGCCCCGATATTGACTCCAGCGTATCGGATGGCCCCCGCTGAGCATTGAGAGCTACGTGTACAGTTGGAACACTTGCAGGGAAAGGGGTTCATCCGACCTAGTGTTTCACCCTGGGCTTCCCCGATTTTTTTCGCCAAGAAGGCGGATAGGAGTTTGCGACTTTGTGTCGACTATCGTTGCCTAAACCACGTGATAGTGAGGAACAAGTATCCGCTACCGAGGATTGATGACCTCTTTGATCAGCTCAAAGGAGCACGTTGGTTCTCGAAGATAGACCTCAGGTCAGGCAATCATCATCTCAGAGTTCGAGATGAGGACGTGCATAAGACGGCCTTCAGGTGTCGGTATGGCCACTATGAGTTCTTGGTTATTCCCTTCGGTGTGACCAATGCTCTAACAGTGTTCATGGCCCTCATGAACATGATTTTTCAGCCATACCTCGATCAATTTTTCATGGTCTTCATCGATGACATTTTGATTTACTCGATGACTAAGGAGGAGCACGCCTACCACTTGCGGGTTGTACATGAAACACTCCGAGAGCACCAGCTTTATGGTAAGCTCTCGAAGTGTCAGTTTTAGATACGCGAGGTCCACTTCTTGGGAAACGTCCTATCTGAGGCGGTATTTGCGGTGGATCCTGCAAAGATCGAGGCAGTGCTAGCTTGGGAGCCACCCAGGAGCGTTACAGAGGTGTGGAGTTTCTTGGGACTAGCTGGATACTATCGGAGATTTGTGCCAGACTTCTCTAGAGTTGTGGCACCACTCTCAGCTCTTACGAAGAAGGGGAAACCCATTGTGTGGTAAGACAGATGTCAGCAGAGCTTTCAGGAGCTGAGACAGAGATTGACCAGCGCCCCTATCTTGAGGTTGCCTGAGGGAGGAGTAGGGTACGTAGTCTACTTCGATGCATCAGGGACCGGGCTCAGATGTGTCCTGATGCAAGAGCGGGTAGTGATCGCCTATGGATCACGTCAGTTGAGGCCGTATGAGCAGAACTATGGTACCCATGACCTGGAGTTAGCAGCAGTGGTCTTCGCTCTGAAGACTTGGAGACATTATCTAATGGGCGAGCGCTCTATAGTCTTTTCTGACCATCATAGTATCGGGTATATCTTTTCTAAAAAGGACCTGAATCTGAGACAGTGGCGATGGCTCGAGTTCCTCCAGGACTATGACTTTGAGATAATCTATACTCCTGGGAAGGGAAATGTGGTAGCCGATGCTCTCAGCAGGAGGACAGGCATTCAGCTACTTGAGGAGGTGACAGAGAAGATAGCCTCTTTTTCGATATCCTTCGTGGATAGAGATGGATCAGCCTTCCTTCAATCTCTCACAGTCACCCCTCCACTACTACAGTGGGTCAGAAAGGCACAGTGTGGGGACGCTGACTGTGAGACGCGGCATGTACAGATATCCTCAGGATAGGCACCTGATGGTTTCTCCTTTGAAGCAGAGCACGACATCCTTTTCAGAGGACGTACCTTGGTACCCGTCACTTTACGAGTGGAGGTGCTGAGAGAGTTTCACACTTCTCCCTTGGCGGTACATCCCGGAGTGGAAAAGATGTACCAGGATCTCAGATGACAGCACTGGTGGCTGGGCATGAAGAAGGTTGTGGCAGAGTTCGTTTCTCGATGCCTCACCTACCAGCAAGTGAAGGAAGAGCATCAGGTACCAGCAGGGTTGGTTCAACCCTTGGAGGTCCCGGAGTGGAAGTGGGATGGGATATTTATGGACTTCATGACTGGACTTCCATGCACTTCCAAAGGTCACGACTCCATCTGGGTGATTGTCGACCGACTCACCAAGTCGGCTCACTTCTTACCCATCAGAGAGCAGGTCTCAGTGGAGAGCATGGGACGTATCTACGTTCAGGTGATTGTACGACTTCACAGTGTTCCATCATCTATCGTCTCTGATCGAGATGCTCACTTTACTTCCCGGCTTTGGAAAGGGTTGTAGGAGGCGTTCGGGATGCAGCTACATCTGAGCAACGCCTTTCACCCTCAGACGGATGGTCAGACTGAGAGGACTATTCAGACTCTCGAGGACATGCTCCACGCATGTGTCCTTGACTTTGGTCATAGCTGGGAGGACCACCTACCCTTGGGGTAGTTCGCGTACAACAACAGCTACCACTCCACCATCGGGATGGCACCATACGAGGTGTTGTACGGCCGACCTTGCAGATCTCCTTTGTGCTGGACAGACCAAGGGGAGTCAGCACTTGTAGGACCGGAGATGGTTCAGGCCACGACAGAGAAGGTCCAGGTCATCCAGGACCGGATGAGGACAGCTCAGAGCCGACAGAAGTCTTATGCTGACAGGAGGAGGAGGCCACAAGAGTTCGAGGATGGCGACCACGTCTTCTTGCGTGTCTCACCTCGACGTGGATTACAGAGATTTGGCCGAGGTGGAAAGTTGTCTCCACGCTTCATCGGACAATTCCAGGTCCTTAGCAGGATTGGTGAGGTGGCTTATCGCCCGGCTCTTACACCTCAGTTGCACCGGGTGCACGACGTCTTCTACGTATCTCAGCTGAGGAGATACATGCACGACCCGACGCACATCATTGACCAGAGGGAGCTAGACGTTGATGATGGGGTGACTTTTATGGAGGTCCCAATGGAGATCGAGGATCGACAGGAGCTGGTCATACGTGGATGGTCGATTCCTCTAGTACGCATCAGATGACAGCACGAGAATCTCCAAGAGAGCACTTGGGAGCGGGAGGATCAGATGCGTGCTCAGTACCCACTTTTGTTTCCCTAGTTTACGATGTATCTTTACGGGGACGTAAAGTCCTGAGGTGGGAGTACTGTCAAGACCCATAAAATTCAAGGGAAATTTTTTCATAATTTTCTTTGGGATTTTACAAGAACGCAGTTTCTGAAGGAACTTGATTCCGAGGCCCGGTGTGCCCGGAATTTTTATCCAATGTTTAGCTCGGGTACGTTCAGTGAACGAACGAGCGGGAATTACTATCTTTTGAACCAGTGCTCGGAATCGAATTCTGAGGGTACCGATGGAACCGTAGTGCCGGTAATTGCTTAGGAACACCTGTTCTGGAGTTGCGTTGTCATGAGAGTAGATGATAAAAATTTTGGAAGATTAATTTATTTTTATTCTACAATTTTTATTTTTCTTAAAGTTGTTTAAGGCTTGGGTGGAAGTTGGGTAACTGCCCAACTTCCCAAGAGAGGTTATGAGGGTGGTGGGGCCCACAAGAAACCCACCCCTTAAAATTCATAACTCCCTCAACTTGCCTTTAATGATGAAAACTTGGCTTGAATTAATTAAGTGGAATTAATTCAAACCCTTGAATTTAAAATTCTTATCTTGTGTTAATAAAATAAGGCTTGGGCTTATTTTATTTGGGGTTGCAACCTTGTGGAGAGTTTTGGGAGATAAGGCTAAGGACATGAAGATCTTCTTCGATCTTCGACGAAGAATGCGAAGAACGCATCGATCTCTGATGAAGAACGCCGAGTCCTCAGAGACTGACTACGCGATGTCGTATACCCCGATGGTTCTTCCGCGACGTCTTCTTCTGCAATATCTCCATCCGCGACGTCTCTACCCACGACGAATCATCGTTCGACGAACCTCCGTTCAAGCTCGCACGAGGTAGGGGTTAATTAATTATTTTGTTCGTGTTTACTACCTTGTTGTTCTTCGTGAATATACGACCAAATTGTATCGATTAATGAGAGTGGGCGGGACCGCACAATCATGTCCGACCCTCCTCCTTTATCCATGTTTGTTTCTTTGTGGTTTGAAACGAGAATGGCATGGTGCCGTCGCACCGTGTGTGATCATGCGACAAGGATTGTGCGGCGTCGTCATGCCGCGCCGTGGAAACGAACAAGGACACGACGTCGTCGCACTGCATAGGAGAAACCTGAAGACACTGTGGATGGAGCGGGGCCGCGGTGGAAGGGCACGACGCCATCACGCCGCATCGGAAGACCAAGGTCGTGGCCAGTTCCAGGCCGCGGCGAAGCTGGGTGACCGGCGACCGGAGACGGGCCGCCGGCGTCGGAGCAGGGAGGGGACCGGCCGTCGCTGGTCCCGTGGAGCAAGAACCGGCCGGACATGGGAAGAGTCGGGGGTCAAACCCCCGGCTAGCCATATGAGCGGACCCTTAATTGGGGCCACGGTTTCCGAACGGCGGGGGGTAGCGCCCCCCCCCCCCCCCCCCGCATTACCGAACGGCTCGGCCCTTCTGCCGAGCCAGCTGGCGCCGCGCGCCAGCGCACCGGTCCGCCAGGCCGGCAGCCGGGCTGAGCTGGCCCGCTGGGCCGTGCCCATCCGAGCTGCCCTGGACCTAGGTCAGGTCGAACCGGTTCGGACCGACCCAGGGGGTCTCGGGCCGGGTCGGTCCGGGCCCGAAACCCCCGTTTTCGGACCCTTTTGGTTCTTTTGACCATATCTCGGGCTACCCACCTCCGATCGACGCGCCGTCAGCGGCGATGCAATCCTTGGATCGAGACGGTCGTTTCGGTATATTTCACTCAAGGTTTTGGATTACTTTGGATTCGGCCGAGTTGGTTCGTACACGAAACCAACCGGGCCCTCAGAGCGGAAACGCTCATAACTTAAGCTCTGGACGTCCGATTGACGTGTCGTCGACATTGTTGGATTCCTCTAAGTGAGACGGATCATTTAGCTTAATCCACCCGAGGTTTGGCTGCAGATGGAGTACGGTCGGGTAGGTTTTGCCTTAAAAACCAACCGGACCCCTTGGACAAAAAAGCCAATAACTCTCAGACCGGGCGTCCGATTGACGCGCCGTCTGCGACGTTGAGTTCCTGTTGACGATACAAAACTTTTGGATACATAAACTCTGGAATATGTGTCAGTTGATGTATCAGCCTCTTGGCTCGTGGATCGGACCCTGCCGAACGAGCTTACTGTGTGCGGGAACCCTAGAGCTGGCTGCATTTGCGACTGTGACGATGACGATGACTGTACAGAGATCCTCAGTGAATTCGACGGCGACGGTTATAGCACTCAGCGATCCTACATGGATCAGTGCTACCGATCCTGTGTGGGTCCGATCCTGTGTGGGTCAGCGCTCAGCGGTTCTGTGTGAGCCAGCGCCTACAGATCCTGTGTGGGTCCGATCCTATGTGGGTCTTTGCGGGGGTTAGTTACCTATCGATCCTGTGTGGGTCAGACCCTTCCTGAGTCATTGCGGGGGTTAGTTACCTATCGATCCTGTGTGGGTCAGACCCTTCCTGGGTCATTGCGGGGGTTAGTACCTATCGATCCTTTGTGGGTCTGACGACTTAGATGAATCAGTGGATATATCTGATCATCTCTATCATTATACGAAGAAGTATTCCTGTGTGAGCTGAATCCTGTTTTACTTTCCTATGTGGATTGTGTTGTTCTATCCTGTGTGGATTTACGTTTTGTTTTCCTGTGTGGACTGGGTTTTACTTGGGCTCGGATGTTGGAGCTGAACGAGAATTGATAACTTAGGTATATGTATGGGCATATACCTAATCAGTGTCGGATGTTACTTCGTGATTTACCTTTCCTTTGTGATTTATCCTTTGTGGATACTGGAAGACCTTCGGGGGTCTCGGGGTCCCTACTGATTATCTTATACTCACCCCTGAACGGGCTATGCCTGCACTACGTTGTGTTGGTTGCAGATGACGGACAGCGTTGATCGTGGTTGAGGCTTGCAGAGCAGGACAGTACCTGGAGGTGGACCACTGGGCGGGACGTACTCGGAGCGGACTGCGGGACCCGAGGAGCAGTGGAGGCTATATGTACCCACCCTTCAGGTGGGATTTCTGGTGGATAGCTCGGCATTGCGGATTTACTTTTCAGTTGCTTTTCCCTTTCCAGTTGTACTTTACTTTCAGTTTGGGTTTGTATACTGGCCGACTTACTTTTCCGCACTTACTGTTGTACTCAGTTTTTACTTAGTGTTTACATCTTATGTTGCTTACTCTGTGGTGTTTGTTTACTTTACAAAGGAAATGCCTTCCCTTTTTACTGGGATTTACTCCTTCGTGCTAGTCACCAGCCCCTGGCCTATGGAAGGCGGGCTTGGGGTAGTCACGACACGGGCCCCGAGGATGGGTCATGACAAAAAATCCCAAATCCCATAAAATATTTCAGACTATCATCATCAAAGATGTATTTGTATCCTAATTCCATCATATGAAGGCATTAGTGCTATCCTCAAGAGGGTATTTGAAGAAGAGATAACGATTTCAATGAGTTTTTTTATTTTCTTTCTACTCCCACTCAATTGAAATATTATTAATTTATTATTATATAATAACCCCAGTATAAAACATGTAGTGATATTTTATTAAATTATTTACATGGACTATATCCATTTCAAGTTCCCTCTAATGGAATTAAATAATGTTGCTCTTCAATATGGTGGACTATCGCCTCATGAATCAAGTTCATTCATTTTTTATTACCACCTCGAATTTTTGGGTATAGATATGGATAAAATGTATATATATATAAATATTATTTTTAATATAATTATACATATATTTTAATTAAATTATAAATAAATATTAACTTTCCATTTTGTAAGGGATACGATATTGGCGCTCGTGTGTACAACGAACTACCGCCTAGTGAAATGTGTCTATTCGTCTTTCACTGATGCTCTACATGAAATATAATAAGGATAATTCTGTTGAATATATGTTATATAAATAAAATAAATTAGATATTAATGACATATATATCATTCTTAAAAGATAATATATCATTTTTTCTCTAACCTTTTCACCTAGTGAATGATGATGACGTTGTCCGTATAGGTGTGGACTCCATCCTTCACAAATGTATGTCACATTTCAATTTTCTACACAAAAAATACTTGTATTATATTGAAAAGTTCATTTAAATAAAAAAATATTTTTTTAATTATATAATTATATTTTTTTAAAGATTAAAGGGTACTTACCTCCTTTCAATAATTATCATTAATCAATAGAAGTGTTACTCGTCTGTAGGTACGACCTAAGGTGTCCATGATAATGAAATACATGATTTATCAAAACTATATTTCATGATTAGTATTAATAAAATTTAAAAATACTATACTTATTTCATGATTATTGTTCTATATATGTTGAAATAATTACCTATTAGACAAATATTCAACCTACAATAATTCATTTTTGATAGACAAGTCTAATATCATAGAAACGCCAAATATAAATATCATGATCAATTAATTTAATATAACATGGTAATAAGTTAAATAAAGTGATTAATAATCATTAAAAAGTATGTTATTAAATTAATAAATTAACATCAGTTTGTTATTCTGAGTGATAATGAACAAACATGATGATTTTGTCTCAAGGCAAGGGACTTTGTCTCAATTTCACTTTATTGTGGAATATTATAATTTTATTCAACAAATTTCATTTATATAGAGTATATACACCCTATTGAAAAATTAATATTATGATTCCATAATAAATTATGGTATTTTATATTTCTATTTGAATTATTTCATCCTAATGAATTTTTACTTAAATTTTAACAAGTGGTAAATAATTTCATTACTCAATTTCATTTCATTGGGTTATAATACTTCTTATTTACCTGTGACATTATATGATTATGTGTGTAAATAATATTTCTTTTATTATTTTATAATTACACTTTTTTATATGGAGTTACATTTTATACAAAATTAAATATTCATTGTTTAATCCTCACATAAATTTTATGATCCTTGTAAAGGTTTATTTCACAATAGTATTTAATATGGATTATTTATACTTGAGTTTACATTGAAGGAAATAATTTGATCATTGTGTAATATTTTCATTTAATTTTAATATCCTATGGTCATTAATCATTTATTCAAGTAATAGTTAATTATTTTAATATTTGGTACTAAAAATGATTGTGAAATTTATTTAATAATATATTAATTCATTTTTATCTTCAGATGGAAATATTTTTTTCTTCATAAACCATCATTATAAAAAAATTGAATTTTAAAAATGATTGATTAATTTTTTACACAGTAAATATTTTTACAAGAAAATAAAAATAATCTCCATGTTTTCATCAATAAAAAGGATCATTTTTTCCTTTACCAAAAAAGTAAAAATATTATTTTTAACTTTTTTAGAATGGATAGAATATCCATCTATCTTGACCTCCAAACATTTAAAATCATCCTTAATAATATTCCACAAATATTTTCAAAGGATTTTTTTAAACATATTTGATAACTTTTATTTATAAATTTTAATTTTCAAAATTAATAGGATATTTTCCTCAATAATGTTTTTAAATCTATTTTTGTGGTATTTATATTTGTCAATCGAAAGAAGAATTTATTTATCAGGTACTATATTGATGATATATTGTATTTATACCATCCTTATTCATCCTCTAGATGGTTTATGGTCAATTGGAATAAGGATTGTTTGGAAATTCACTTCCTTGATTCATTTTCATAAAATTGATGTTTCCCTTAAAATATTAACATTCATATGATCAATTGCTTTTAAATTTCCCCTAAAATATATATTATTTATCATTGATAGGTTTATTTCATATCCATATTTCACTTATACTTATGGTTTTCTACATTTAATGGTATTTAATTATCATGGAATCATTGATAAATCTATATGCACAATCAATATGGATATATCATAATATGGAACATAGTTCATTAATTATTTAAATTAATTGATATATGTGGAAGTATTTGGGAATGCATAATGGGCCATCTCAGAATTATATATCCCCTTGATTCATCATTAGGTATCACGAGACAAATCACAAGGCCAAATTACATGGGATTCTACTTGTAGGTTTAAACATTATTATGGAAATATTTTGATTATAGAGGTATAATGATAATCAATATCATGAAATTGAATAATTAATAATTTCTATTATATATAATGAATTTATTTTTATTATCCATGATATTTTAACAATGATATTATCTATGGATGTATTTAATTCTTATATTATGGATTAAATTGCATGAGTGTTCATTTATTTATCATTCCATATTGATCATGCCTTATATTTTCATGATATTCAAATTATTTAAATGGAATTTATGTTTATATATTTAATATGAAATGTTGATTATTCTTATTAACTCATGTAAACATCAACAGTACGAAAACCATACTGAGAATTTTACATCACCATTATTTTGTTTCGTTTCCCTAGTATATAATGAATAAATCACTGAATATATTATTAAAGATGAATTTTATTTTATTATATAATGAATAAGTTTTTATTTTATATTAAAAATGTAAAATAGATAACATGATGAATCTATTTCTCCAAAAGTTCTAAACTATTTGGTCCTTTGAGATTTTACCCTTTCTGTCTATGAAAATATTATATAGTTGGAACCGTATCTATGGTATTTGGGTGTGGTACATTAAAAAACTATTTATGAGATGTATTATTGAAATAATGATACTAATTTAATATTTATGTGATTATTATATGGGGTCTTTTAGAGAAGGTATAGAGGATGTATAACCATTACATGGTTTTGACTTTTTTTGTATCATGGGAGAACCATTAAATATCATTAATACTCTAAAAATATTATCAATTTAATACTTCAATTGATTATTTATTATATCAATAATGTTAAAACTACATGTTACTACCACCCAATGTAGTTTTCCCAATCACACTTTCATAGAATTATATATCTTCCTGAATTGATTTAACTACCATCAGATGTTTTTTCAACCCATAATTGCAGTTATTTGACCTCTAATTTCATGTATCCTCCACTACCCCAATTTATATATCTATTAAACCTCCACCAGTATTCAATATACACCCATCTATAGATTTTTACTTTCTATAAGACTACCTCTCCCAATGGAGATCCATTGTTTTTTATAATTAATAAATTAAGCATAATGATTTAATGGTAATCCGAAATTTTAATGGATGCATGATAACATAAAACATGTTTAATTTACAAAAACACTACCACTTATGGAATGTTTCAAGTAATGTATTGTGAATAATATAATATATGGGAAAAATTTTGATTGAATAATTCCATTTTCCACATGTAATCGGGGTTATCCATCATCATTTTTTACCAGAGTCCAACTAAGGCATAGTGCCACCTCAAGATTTAATGGACTAGAAGTGTAATGAATAAATTTTTCAGATATTAATTCCCAACTATCTTCTAAGGAAATAATAGTGTATCTTCTAGAGAAATCCTAATGAAAAGGAATATCAAATCAATGTGTTTCATTCTTTCATGAAATACCAAATTACGAGATTTTTGAATTACACTTTCACAATCGTAGAATAATTATCCTCATTCTAAATAATTTACAAGTAACTTTAGCATGGGGATTAACTAGAGTAACTCCACTTGGTATTTTATAATTTTAATTAATTATAACTTTTTCATGTATAAACTAACCATTTTCTATATTTGAAACATCTAAATGAAAATAATTCCCCCAAAATTGAACAAAAGTATTTTTTGTTCTTTTTTTATTTAAACTCGTTCAAAATTTTGTATCCATGAATCCTTACAACAGGTCATATTCCCCAAAATGGAATGCTCCATATTATGATATTTTCAATCTTTAGGTGATCCTCTACAAAACATCCTAGTGTTCACACCCATGGTTCAACATAAATCAACTTTGTAACACCCTGAGATTTTAAAATAAGAACATTATTTTCAATAGTTTATATGACAAGAAACAACGAGCATAAATAATCCATAAAATAGTATTATTCAACAATGTCCATTATAACGTATTTATTGAATTAGTAGATATGAACTATAATAACCATGTTATATAATAAATATAATTGTGTTACTCAATATATTCTTTTTTATTAATTCTTTTAAAATATACATTATATATTTAGAAAGTTATATTATGATTAATAATAACATTTCCTTAAAAATTGATTTTTATTTATTTTGGGAGAAAATATTATATATATTTTTTCAAAGTTGAAAAATTTATTTAATAAATATGATTTCAATTTTTTAAATAATCAGATCAAAATTATCATAGGTTTATTATTTTTATTGAAGTGAATTATTTTTCTTTGAGTACTGTAATATAATGATTTTTATTAAAAATTATAATTTTTCTACAATCATGTAAGAGGTCATATATTGTTTTAAAATGGATTAAATGTATAATAAAATATAATATATTATTCATAATTTAATTATGTTTCTTGGAATCTATTTTATTGATTAATTTTTGTATAAAACAATATTAATACATAAAAATTAATTTTTCTAAACAAAGTATTTTTCATTGTATTTTATTTATTTATCATAAAATTATTCCAAAAAATAATTAATATTTAATCATCAAAAATATATAATATATTTTTAATTTGGATGTTCATATTTTTTTATAGTTCACTTTTATTTTTAGTCATTATGAGAATTTTTTATTGTAAATTTTTACCACATCGATAAGATTAAAATGGATAAAATATGGTTAAAAAATTAGTTTAATGTTTTAAAATTTATATTAAACATGACTCTATCAAATTTAATGAGTATATTTTATTAATTTCTAACCAATTAGGTGAAAAATTCTCAATTATTACCCTTTTTCTTTGAAATTTACATTAATAATATTGTAGGTAAAGTATAATACAAAATGTCACTATCTTAACTTTAAACATATCATTTTTTACTGTATACTTTATTAATAATTTGTTACTGAGTATTAAATTTAATTTTGGTAATAAATAATTTTTTTATGATTTTATTATATATATAATATTTATTGATTATACAATTACATTAAATTTTACATAATGTCGACACGATATTTTTCCTAATAAATCTAAATTAAAAATAAAAGAGTCTGAAAATAATAAAAGTGATGAATATTTGAGAAAGTTAGGTGTTAAAAGAATTTTATTGATTAATATTTCATAAAATATACATTTAAAATAATTACAAGAGAATCTAATCGTTATCTTGATTTCTATAATTTAAAATTAAATTGATTTTGTCAAAAATGGAAATATGATATTTTATGAAAACAAGATTATATTAAATTATAGAAAATCATATAAATCATGAAATCAGAAAATAGGGATAATATATTGCATAAAATATCAACCCATGGAAATTTTTAAGACATTATTTAACATATAAATAAAAAATTTCCCTTTATTTTTGGAAATTTTTTTCTCACGATTAATGTTCAAATTTGTTAACCAAGTGGTTAAACCAAAATATAAGGGTCCAAATTACATCAACGCAAATATGAATTTTTTTTACTAATGATATTTATACCCTATCCTGTAACACCCCAGGTAAGTAAAGAATATGACATTTTCACATTTATCCATATTTTTGAATAAAATATTAATATTAATTTAAAGGGGATGCTATGCTCTATGACGTACCCAATACGCAACAACGAGTTTCTTGGGAATCTTACGTTGCACTCTAATAATAAAATAATATTATTTTAAATGGTAGTTAATGCCTAGCTGTTGTAATGGCGGGAATGAATAGAACAAACTACAAAATGATTATATATGTTTGTCAAATATTTTTCCTTTTTACAATAAATGTTAGAGGATTAAAAATGTGAATGAATCCAATTTTAAGCGTAAACATTCTAATATTCTTTAAAAGGTCGATTAACCGCATTTTAATGGGGAACCTCTTTTAAATCCAATTTTTGAAAATTTTATGTGTTATATATTACAAAATAAAATTCTTCTGTAGAATCATGACATCAAAATTTACTTTGTGTAAATTTTTGGTATCGTTCCGATAATGTTCATTTTTTAATGAATAGTGAAAAATGTTGTATTTTAATTCATTACCTCTTTTTAATATAATTTATTTATAGTATTATATTATCTTTTGAATTTGTTTTAAAGTTAAATTAGAATATATTTTCACCATTTAATCCAATAGTGTTTGTTGGAATTAATTTCATCTTGAAATTGGACTTAAACTAGTGTCAATCTTTTGATACTTATTGTTTCAAAAAAACACTCTATTTTATCTGACAGCCGGAATTAATTATTAAATTAATTAATGTATCTTATATGTTTTTAATTTTGTAAAATAGACATTATTTTTGAATTTTGAATATAAAATATATCTTAGGGTGAATTTTTGGCATTTTTCTGGAAAACATCAATTTTTGATGAATAGTGAAACCACTAAGTGGCACTTAAAAATCTGATTTTTCATTTAAATGAAATTTTACCACAAATGTGTTTTGAATTTAAAAAATCTGACATACATGGTTGTCATTAAGATATAAAATATGGTTTAGTGGGATTAAAATAATTTTTTTGCTGAATAGCAACTTTTAAGTTTTAATCGCGATTAGAGTTAATTAGTGTAGTTTAAGGTAAAAATAATGTTTTAATAATATGAAATGACCTAGACACATGTATTAACCTCATTGTATGAGTCATGTCCGACCAAGGCAATCCATGGGTCAACCTGGGGACCCCATGGATCCAATTTGGTTGGAAAATGACATAAATACCTTTTTATTTAAAGTTAAAATTAAAATGTAACAAACATGTGTTGTTTTAGTAAAACAATTTTTACATGGGGTTATATAAGTCATATCATTGACTATAAATTTTAATTATAATGATAAAAATATTTCCAACATCATGATATTTTTTTAATAATTTTTAGACATTAAATAAATTAATTTATTTATGACACCATGATGATGCAGTGATTACCTCATAAATGAACGATTTAAATAAAATGAGAAGATAGCATGAAATCTAAGTCTTAAACTAGTCACAAACCTATTGGAAGGGTAGATTTAGAAAACTTATCTCCTTATCCTTGAAATATATCCTTTTGAGACCTTCTAAATCCGACAATCATTTTATAATAAAGTAATATTTTATAACTTTCCAAGAGTGCCTCTCCTCTCCTCTTATAAAAGGCCCCCAACTCTACCACCTTACACACATCTCTCAAGCCTTTGGCTCTGAAAAACCCTGACCATTTCATCTCTCCACATCCCTCTGTTCATCATTGAAGCCTCACTTTGGGAATAATCCATTCCAAGGAAGCCTTTGAGCTCAAATCAAAGAGAGTTACCCGATTTAAAGGTAATGTCTTTCCTTGTGTTCTTTTTTTTATTTTTCTTCTCCAAACCCCTAAACTCTTTTTATTACTTTTTTTAACAAAACCAGTATCTTAAATATACTAGGATGTTTTTATATGAAGGATTAGAGTTACAATTTCACACACCTCTGTATAATGGTTAAAGAACATACTGTTTCTGTGGATGGCGAATTACTGCCTCACGAAATGATGATTGTTCAATATTATTTTAAAACCTTCAATGGTGGGCATTAAGATGTCACTATTTTTATATATGATATATAATATTATTATTTTTTCCTTAATATTCTGTATTTTTCATTTATGGCATACCTTTATGGTTTCCATTATGGGTAAACACGATATCTTCATTTTAGGAAGTGCGGACTACCACCCCCTCAAAGTGATTTGATTCGTTAATGCCATATGTGGGATGTATAAAGGATGGAATTAATGGTATTACATATTATATCCTACTGGAATTATAATATACCTTTATATAATTATTATTTAATTCCATTGAATACAAAAAAAAAGAAATGAATGTAGCGTTCGTGCGTACGTACGGCTTACCGTCTCCATTAACGGTACATTTCATTTCTTATCTCCAAATGTTATGTACTATTATAAGTACATATATATAATGGATATATATGTAATATATTACATATAAATGATGTATATCATTCTAGAATTATAATATATATATCTTTCATTTTGTTTTAATTCCATTAATATGACAAAAAATGAATGTAGCGTTCATGCGTACGTATGACCTACCGTCTCCATGAACGATGATTTTAATTTTTTATCTCCAAATGCTATGGAATAGTATAAAATTAATATATACTGGATATATATGTTATTTAAAACATAAATACTATTATTTATATGATGTACCTAAAACTACATGGAAAATTATTTTCCAACAAGTTCGATTTTTACTCATGTACCGAACATCGACAAAAACGTCTGATATGAACTCACGTTATTAACCAATTATTATAACCTTATAATATGTATTATTAACTGAATAATAATCTTTAAATTAGCTCCTTATGAAAATATAAATTGACCAAATTTTATTATTCAGGAGATTAAAGAACGATCGAGTCATGTCGGACACGAGGTAAGGGATCCTACCCCTCTCTTTCTTTTTAAGTACACAGTTTTATGTCATTCCTTTTAAGATCATATTTCTTATGATTGGGATGTTATTTTATATTACTCATACTGTAATTTTTATGTTAATATGATGAGAGACCCTATTTTCTCACATCAATCCATTTTGGAAGTTTTGAGTGGTGCCGTTAGGATGTCGAATTTTCGCAAGAGATTCTACCTCTCTCTTTCTTTTTATGTACTCTCCTTTATGTCACTTCTTTTAAGATCATATTTGTTATGATGGGGGATGTTATTTTATATTCCTCTTTCTATAAATTTTATTGTAATATGATGAGAGACCATATTTGATCTCATCAATCCATTTTTGGAAGTTTTAAGTAGTGCCGTTAGGCTGCCGAGTTTTCGTAAGGGATTTTTCATCTCACTTTTAGTCCCATGAGATTTATGATGCATTTTCAACCATTTCCTTTGATTGTTGTATGTAATGACCATTATTATACTATTTGTTTAATATAATTTCATTTATGGGTATTTACATATTCATTTTATGACCCTTCTTCAATGGGGTGTACGTTTCGAAAGTAACCCAAGTCGGTAAGGGAAACTTTCACCCTCCTCTTTTTGTTATGACTTTTAATTAACATACTATTATGTTGGTATATGTTCTTCTATATCCTTATTTATGTAAATTTTATGTCCAAGTGATGAGATACCCTTTTTATCTCATATCAAATCTTTTTCTGAATTTTGAAGTGACGCCATTAGGCTGTCGAATTTTTGCAAGGGAACTTCTTAACCCAATTTTGATTCTTTGGGATAAACTTGTACTCCTGGAATATGTCATTCTATGAATATGTGTTAATGTCCTACGATTGTTTTACACTTAATATCCACTTATATTTGGTGTATTCATTTGTCACAAAGAATTATGTAATTGATTTATCCTTAATCCAAGGATGCCGTCTTTGTAAGGGACATCGTCTCAATCTCCTTTCATTGAGGCATATTTTGTTTTATACACAAATTTCATTTATACGGTGTATTAAACCCTTTGAATTTTTGTTTATTTTGAAGGAATATTTTTATATGAAGCATTTTACTAAACGAAAAAAAAGAATGTTTTTCTTGTCATATGTATGCGCTGACAACGACTTTTCCGCCGCCGTGACCATTATTTGAGATTTGGCTTCCTCTACAAGCCATAACTTTTTTTCAATGAAAACTAAATACCATGTTTTACTCTTCTTTTATTTTGGTATTGAAAATGGTTTCCATAATGTTTTTATATCAATGTGTTTTATTGATATCTTGTGATTGAAATGTGGAAATGTTATGTTTCCTTTATACATGTTTTATGTGATATGATTATGTTATGGTTCTTAGGAATTTTTATCAAGACGGGTGGTTCCGTGATAAACTAAGGGCGAGTGAGCCCGATATAGCTCTCCAACGCATTGGGTAACGTGAAGGAGTTAAAAGTTAAGGTTTCTCCGAGGAGATTTAGGGAATATACTGTGATGGGTATTCCAAACGTAACCAAGAGGGTTACTCCCTACGTAAGAATGTTATGAATTACTCAAGTTACCTTTATGCCTTATGATTTATATGATTTATTCATGATTTGATGAGGTATGTTAAAATGCTTATGTTTTATGAGTAAAGTTTGATTTCATACATGGACTAATGTTTTCTTTTCATACTTTTATATCCCTTACTGAGTTTTTTATCCTCATCCCAAATTTTTGAAATGTTTTTCACAAGTCAAGGGAAAGGTGCATGATATTATGATAGTGTCAAGGAAGTGTCAAGAAAGAATCCATGTTTTATTTTAAATATGTTTCCATTGATGGGAGAAAACGAATTCTATCCTTTATGTAACCACTTTGTTTAAATGTGGAATGTAATTCATGATTTATGATCTAATTCTCTAAAACTCTAAACCTGAAAAGATCCTCAATGTTAATTATTCATTTAATTCAATATTAAGTAAGGTTTAAGGTCGGGGCCTTATAGTTGGTATCAGAGGTTGGTTTAGATAACTTTGGAGGTTTGGGTATTCTCTAGGCATAAGTGACATTACCATAATGGTTAGGATTTCAGAAAGAGTCCAAGTTTTAGATAAAGTGAATGAGTAAGTATATCTTAGTGTTTATCTTCCTCATTAGTATATGATGGTTTTTTTGATATACTCACACTGACATTTCTATTTTTAATTAATGGATGGATATAGCAGGCACCAAAGTGACAATAGGTTTGAAGGAAACTGTGGTGGTTCTATGATTAAGAGACTGGATGAAATAGGGGATTCAATGAGGAAACTCGTGGTTGTTCTAAACCAACTATCAAGGAGTCATGATCACCCACTTGTACCTTGGTGTGTTCTGTAATGAATCATGTACGAGATGACCAATCGATGTGGAAGTTCAGGTAATAATTATAAAGGTAACCATTAGGGTTTATATGATCCTTACGTTTGAGGTAATTATGGGTTATTATATATTATGATGAAAAATGAAAGGCATGAGATAAAATTGAGGTTAAAATATGTTATGATTATTTTTGAAGATTTTATCTCATTTTGGAGAATTTTTTAAGAGTTATATAGTTTTGGAAAAAGGACAACACGCAGACTGTGTGACAACCCGTCGCGTCGGACAAAGCTGCAGGAATCGAACCCACAACCAAAGTGCGACTGGTATTTATCGCCTACCACTGGACCACGTGAATTCCCTGGTTAGTTTGACTAATTCTTTTTAGTCAGATGATTTTAGGAATCAAGAGTAAGTTTATTTTGGTTTATCTATGGAAATGATTAACCTATCATGGAGGATATGTGATTAGGTTAATTACTTTTCAATATGAGAATTTAAGAGCGACTGATGTTATTTGGAGATAAAAGTTAATTTGTACCTTGGAAGACAATGTGATTAAATCCTTCAAATATTTGGGTTTCAATCTTAGTTTGGTTTACTTTGATGAATTTTATGGACAATTGTTTATTGAATGGTCTTCGTTGAAATTTGGGTTTTTTTGGAGATTAAGAATAGATTTTCTTTTTATAAAGGATTATACTTTTGTGGATTATCTGATCTCATACTAACAATTTTGGTTTTGGATTTTGTCTAAAGACATGGGAAATATATAGTTCTCTATTGTGGATTAGGTGATTCTCAAAAAGTTGATTATAATACTCTTAATGCGAATAAGTCTTCCTAAATACTCGTCTTTTGGAGAAAATATGAGTTTGATTAAGGAATCTAGTAAAAACTGAAAGTCTACATGACAAGTAAGTATGTTTCATTATGATTTAGTTAAGATCAAAAATAAATTCCTCAATGAAGAGTAACTTAAAACAAAAATGTTTTCTATTAACTTTTCCTACTGGGGAATCGAATACCGTTTAACCCATCACAAGTTTGTGATTTTCTTATGGTTAACTTTCTCTTAGACAAGTTTACTATCACTCTCCATCAGAACATGAACCTTTGTTTTTTTCCTCCATGTCCATATTTTCATACTTGGAATCCTAGTATGGGTTAACTCAGGTGACCTTTGTACTTCTCTTTCTTTATTTTAAAGTGATAGTTTTACTGACTCTTGTTCCGATGTGGGATTTTCAATGAAGTTTCCAAACCCAATTTTAAAATTGCGAGGACGCAATTCCCAAAAGGGAGGAAGGATGTAACACCCCAGGTAAATAAAGAATATGACATTTTCACATTTATACATATTTGTGAATAAAATATTAATATTACTTTAAAGGGGACACTATGCTCAATGGCGTACCCAATACGCAACAACGAGTTTATTGGGAATCTTACGTTGCACTCTAATAATAAAATAATATTATTTTAAATGGTAGTTAACACCTAGCTGTTGTAATGGAGGCAATGAACAGAACTAACTACAAAATGATTATATATGTTTGTCAAATATTTTTACTTTTTAAAATAAATGTTAGAGGATTAAAAATGAGAATGAATCCAATTTTAAGCGTAAACATTCTAATATTCATTAAAAGGTCGATTAACCGCCTTTAGATGGAGAAACTCTTTTAAATACACTTTTTGACAATTTTATGTGTTATATTTGACAAAATGATATTCTTCTTTAGAATCGGGACATCAAAATTTACTTTGTGTATATTTTTGGTATCTTTCCAATAAAGGTCATTTTTTAATGAGTAGTGAAAAATGTTGTATTTTAACTCAAAACCACTTTTTAATATAATTTATTTATATGATTATATTATCTTTTTAATTTGTTTTAAAGTGATATTAGAATATATTTTTACCATTTAATCCAATAGTGGTCGTTGGACTTAATTTCATCTTGAAATTGGACTTAAACTACTATCAATCTTTTGATACTTATTATTTCATAAAAACCCGTTATTTGCTCTGATAGAGGGAATTAATTATTAAATTAATTAATGTAACTTATATGTTTTTAATTTTTTAAAATAGACATCATTTTTTAATTCGGAATATCAAATATAGCTGAGGGTGAATTTTTGGTATTTTTCTGGAAAACATCAATTTTTGATGAATAGTGAAACCACTAAGTGGCACTTAAAAAACTGATTTTTCGATTAAATGAAATTTTACCACCTCTGTGTTTTGAACTTCAAAAATCCAACATACATGGTTTTCATTATGGAATAAAATGTGGTTCAATGGGATTAAAATAATTTTTTGGTGAATAGTAACTTTTAAGTTTTAATCACGATTAGAGTTAATTAGTGTAGTTTAAGGTAAAAATAATGTTTTAATAATATTAAATGATCTAGACACATGTCCTACCCTAATTGGATGAGTCATGGACGACCAAGACAATCCATGGGTAAACTTGGGGACCCCATGGAGCCACTTTCGTTGGAAAATGACATAAATACCTTTTAATTTAAAGTTAAAATTAAAATGTAACAAACATGTGTTGTTTTACTAAAACAATTTTTACATGGCATTATATAAGTCATTATTTGACTATAAATATTCATTAGAAATATAAAAAGATTTCCTAAATCATTATATATTTTTTATAATTTTTAGAAATTAAATAAATTAATTTATTTATGACACCGTGATGATGTAGTGATTACCTCATAAATGAACGATTTAAATAAAATGAGAATATATGGGGAAATATAAGTCTTACACTTGTAAAAAACCTATTGGATGGGAGGATTTCGAAACCTTATCACCTTATCCTCGAAATATATCCTTTTGGGACCTTTTAAATTTGACAATCATTTTATAATAAAGTAATATTTTATAACTTTCCAAGAGTGCCCCTCCTCTCCTCTTATAAAAGGCCCCCACCTCTACCACCTTAAACACACCTCTCAAGCCTTTGGCTCTACCAACCCCTGACCATTTCATCTCTTCACATCCCTCTCTTCATCATTGAAGCCTCACTTTGGGAAGAATGCTTTCCGAGGAAGCCTTTGAGCTCAAATCAAAGAGAGTTACCCGATTTAAAGTTAATGACTTCCCTTGTGTTCTTTTGTTTTATTTTTCTTCTCCAAACCCCTAAACTATTTTTATTACTTTTTTTTAACAACACCAGTATCTTAAATATACTAGGATGTTGTTATAAGAAGGATTTGAGCTACAATTTCACACACCTCCGTCTAATGGTTAAAGAACATACTGTTTCTGTGGATGGCGAATTACTGCCTCACGAAATGATGATTGTTCAATATTATTTTAACACCTTCAAAGGTGGCCATTAAGATGTCACTATTTTTATATATGTTATATAATATGTTTATTTTTTCCTTAAGCTTATATATTTTTCATTTATGGTGTACCTTTATGGTTTCCATTATGGGTAAACGTGATATCTTCATTTTAGGAAGTGCGGACTACCGCCCCCTCAAAGTGATTTGATTCGTTAATGCCATATGTGGGACGTATAAAGGAAGGAATTAATGGTATTACATATGATATCCTACTAGAATTATAATATACCTTTATATAATTATTATCTAATTCCATTTAATACAAAAAAAATGAAATTATAGTAGCGTTCGTGCGTACGTACGGCTTACCGTCTCCATGAACGGTACATTTCATTTCTTATCTCCAAATGTTTTGTACTATTATAAGTACATATATATAATGGATATATATGTAATATATTACATATAAATGGTGGATATAATTATTTAATTTTTCATATATATATCTATCATTTTTTTTAATTCCATTAATATGACAAAAAATGAATGTAGCGTTCATGCGTACGTATGGCCTACCGTCTCCATGAACGGTGCTTTTAATTTTTTATCTCAAAATGCTATAGAATAGTATAAAATGAATATATACTGGATATATATGATATTTAAAACATAAATACTATTCTTTATATGATGTACCTATAACTACATGGAAAATTCTTTTCCAACAATTTCGATTTTTACTCATGTACCGAACATCGACAAAAACGTCTCATATGAACTCACTTTATTAACAAATTATTATAACTTTATAATATGTGATATTAACTGAATAATAATCTTTAATGTATCTCCTTAAGAAATTATAAATTGACCAAATTTTATTATTCATGAGATTAAAGAACGATCGAGTCATGTCGGACACGAGGTAAGGGATCTTACCCCTCTCTTTCTTTTTAAGTACACTATTTTCTGTCATTCCTTTTAAGCTCATATTTAGTATGATTGGGATGTTCTTTTATATTACCAATACTGTAATTTTTATTTTCATATGATTAGAGGCCCTATTTTCTCTCATCAATCCATTTTGGAAGTTTTGAGTGGCGCCGTTAGGCTGCCGAATTTTCGTAAGAGATTCTACCTCTCTCTTTCTTTTTAAGTACTCTCCTTTATATCACTTATTTTAAGCTCCTCTTTCTTATGATGGGGGATGTTCTTTTATATTCCTCTTTCGGTACATTTTATTGTAATATTATGAGATACCCTATTTGATCTCATCAATCCATTTTTGGATGTTTTAAGTGGCGTCGTTAGGCTGCCAAGTTTTCGTAAGGGATTTTTCATCTCACTTTTAGTCCCGTGAGATTTATGCTACATTTGCCACCATTTCTTTTTATTGGTGTATGTACTTCCCATTATTATAATCTTTGTTTAATATAATTTCATTTATGGGTATTTACATATTCATTGTATGACCCTTCTTCAATGGTGTGTACGTTTCGAAAGAAACCCAAGTCAGTAAGGGAACCTTTCACCCTCCTCTTTTTAAAACACTTCTTTTGTCATGTCTTTTAATTCACATACTATTATTTTGTTATATGTTCTTCTATATCCTTATTGAGGTAAATTTTATGTCCAAGTGATGAGATACCCTTTTTATCTCTCATCAACTCTTTTTCTGAATTTTGAAGTGACGCCGTTAGGCTATCGAATTTTTGCAAGGGAACTTCTTAACGCAATTTAGATTCTTTGGGATAAACTTGTACTCCTTGAATATGTCATTCTATGAATATGTGTTAATTTCCTATGATTGTTTTACACTTAATATCCACTTATATTTTGTGTATTCGTTTGTGACACATAATTATGTAATTGATTTATCCTAAATCAAAGGATACCATCTTTGTAACGGACATCATCTCAATCTCCTTTCATTGAGGCATATTTTGTTTTATACACAAATTTCTTATATACAGCGTATAAACGCCATTGACATTTCGTTTATTCAAAAGGAATATTTTTATACGAAGTGTTTTACTAAACGACAAAAAGGAAGGTTTTTCTTGTCGTATGTATGCAGCGACAACGACTTCTCCACCTCCGTGACCATTATTTGAGTTTTGCCTTCCTCTACAAGCCATAACTTTTTGATTGAAAAATAAATACCATGTTTTAATCTTCTTTTATTTTGGTATTGAAAATGGTTTTCATAATGTTTTTATATCAATGTGTTTTATTGATATCTTGTTATTGAAATGTGGAAATGTTATTTTTCCTTTATTCATGTTTTATGTGATACGATTATTTTATAGTTCTTGGGCATTGTTATGAAGACGGGTGGTTCCGTGATAAACTAAGGGCGGGTGAGCCCGATATAGCTCTCCAATGCATTGGGTAACGTGAAGGAGTTAATATGTTATAAATAGAATAACTATCTTCAAGGGAATCTTCTTCCTTTTTCCTGATTCAAATATGCATGCCCTCAAGGATTCACTAGCTGCAACCGTGGGTTAATATAGCACTAAATATTTGAATTTATATACATAATTAGTGATTGAGATATTTTTTTACATCATGCTAAATATTTATGTCATTATATTGGAATTTAATGTGTGGGTAATGTATTATTTGTTAAAGTATTCCTCAAAATACTCCCAACACAGACTGTGATCCACTTTAGCCTACACCATTAGATCCCACAAAAAGTGTTCAAGATCCTTGAGAATATCTATCACCATCCTTACTTTTAATTCTACTTCTATGAAGATGAAATCCACGATATTATTTGTCTTATTTAGCTACACCTCTACCCGTTCTGATTCATAATCACCTATTAATATGGGGTATTCCATTTCTAGAATTTGACAGAAGGATCCACAAGTGATGCCACATGACTCCAGTTCCTAGTTACCACATCCTTAAATGCTTGGACGATAATCTGAACCAGTTGATGGTTCACATGTGGATCAAGTGTAACCACATTCTCCATAGTCTCTTCTAGTGGGATTCAACGATACCTATTGGGTGACGTATTCTATAAAAGTAAAAAATATCATAATTATCAATCTCTAGATACTGAAGGATTAAATTTTAAATTTAATCACATCAATATTTAAATCATTTCATTCCAAAAAATCAATTCCTACTTAAAATTTTTTTTATAAAGTTCATCATTCTTTTTGAAAATAAATCTATTTTCAAAATACCACTACTATTCTCTCTTCAAAGTCTCTCAATTAAATACAGAATCAATACTTTCAAAAATCAACACTTTTTTATAACTTCATAAATCACTTCTGCAAATGACGTATTCAGTCATAGGGGGATGTAATTCCTACTATACATGTAATTCTCATTTAATTAGATAAACCCATGACAATGAGAGTTTAATAATGTATGTGTCCCCACCATTCTTATGTACCCAAATCCCTGGTAATACGATGTTTAGCATAAAAAGTATAGATATATCTTTTTTATGCTCCACATTTCATGTCCTAAAAATCATACTCCTTTCAATGATCCCAAATATAGGATTATACTACAATGAATTTCGACACGATGAACCAATAAATTGACGAGCACTTGTTATTGAATAGAACGACCAAGTTAATTCAATTTGTGTGAACTAGATTTTGGAATGAACAAAATTGATCCCATTTGTAATGTCCCATCCATTTTCAATGGCCTAAGAGGGAAGGGATATGTTACTAGGCCTTAAGAAACATCACCAAGATTCCAAAGGATGGAAATAAATTCCAAAGGGCTTCAATACATGTCGGAGATGATTTTAACATTATGTTTAACAGAACTGACCAAACCATCCATTACCAAAAAACCCTCTATAAGATTCCTGATAACAATTTACAACAACTCAACATTTAATTTATCAATGTCATACTAAATTCAAGTACCAAAGTGGAATACTATATTATCAATGTAAGTAGTGGATGTGAAACTAATAGAACTCTAAGACAACCAAATGACTCTATGCTTCCCAAGCATTATACTCCAAATACACCTATAGCCTAAGTATCACAAGGCAGTGCTAATGATGCGCGATACATTACCTTTACCCATATTAGGGTATATGACATATGAAAAATCACTAATGTTCCAAAGTAGCGGTGAGTTCCACAAATGAGTATGTTTTCCCCAATGGCTTCCCTACTAATGACACTGTGACAGAAAAAATATAAACATTTATAAATTTTTTTATTATAAAAAACGCTTTCTATAACCGTTTATAACAAAATATAAACAAGTTCTATATCAAATATATTTAAAATAAAATCCATTTTTCTGAGAAAACAACCAAACAATGATTTAATATAATTTCAAAAGTTCCATTTACTTTAACCATTACATAACCCATATCAAAATATTCATGTATTATTATTAAAGGTCTACACCCATGAGTGTTTTCTTGTCAATCTACCATGTTTCCAAAAGTTAATTCTACCCCTTATTCCAATAAACCTTAGGAACTGAGAATAAGGTCATATATCAACCAAGCCTCATGAATGAAAATATGAACACACTCACCATATATTCCCAAAAATAATTCAAAAACAAACATGTCAAACATTTCAATTCCAACACCATTTCAATAAAACAAACTTTTATTGAAAACATTTTCCATAAATTGAACAAATATATAATTTTAAAATCAACATTTATGGATAATTTATCCAAGAAATTTCCATAGAAATTCTAAAATTTCACAGAAAATTCTAAACCATCACTAATGATGGTCCCAAATATGATTTTGAAACCAATTACACAATCATTTTCATGTAATTTAATCATTTTGAAACTTATCCAATCAGTTCTACAAGAGGGGTTGAGATTGAGGTCACGTTCCTCAAGGGTTCTGGATAAAACGATAAATGGAATGAAAAACATCAAAAAAACAAGGTTGAATCCCAATGATCCAGCCTTAGATCTCTCCCCCTATCAAAAAAAATAACACAACTAAACCTATTTGGAGTCCACTATCATAGATCTATCATTATCAGAGATAGATCTGAGAAACTGAGATAGAGGGTCAATAAGATCTAAGAAAAACATAAATAACGATAATGAATAGTAACATACTAGGAGGAATAATTTTCTAATCACAATGGGAAGCCATTGTATCACCACTAGATGGATGGGAGATCCTTATTTGACCTTTGGGAAATAAAAATTCCATTTTTGGGCAACATAGGAGGAAAAACGACTAGGATAGAGAGAAAAATGAGTGAGATCAAATTTTTAAGGAACCAGTTTCTTGCATTGCACGATTTAGTCACACGGTTAGGAAAAATTTTCTCTAACTTTTCACTAGCCATTTCCATAACAAAAACTACCCACATTATAATCTTACATCATCTCCAAATAGTGTGCATACCCTGCCAAATCTCCAACCTGAAAAATAAAAAAACTGCCTTTCAATACACATGATTTCTTCTAAGAAGCCACATTGTTTGGAAAAACCATGAGCTGCACATACAACATATATTTTCCCATGTCTCACTATACATTGTTTCCTATTGTTGTTAAACAATATTCAAAAACAACACCCCACCCACATAGCTGCATAAAAACCCCAAAAACTACCAAAAAGTTCTTCAACATCTATAAAACCTCTCCCATAAACATTTATATATGTAAAGAGAAAAAAATAAAGGGTTACATACCAGAAATTGGGGGAGATAAATACCGTAGAATAAGGTAATGGTTTTTGGTCATGTTTATGTAATTACTACCACATAAGTTGTAATCCCTCATTTTATGCTAATATGAACTTTTATTGTATATGTATCCTTTAGTTGATTCAAAATGTATAAATAATTTATTATTTTTAATCCCTTGTCACTTTTAAGAAATAATTATCGATCAATATCGTCTCATCCAGAACGGGGTTCCACATACTAGTTCCCCTCACCGGTTGGATACATGACCACAAGGGCATCACTCTATATACAATAGGTTTCCAACTAGATGGGAGTGTCAGATATCAATCATAGAGACATTATAACCTCTTTGTCAAAAAATCACAATCATGGAAGTAAATAATAATAACCAAATGATATAACCAATAAACAAGCCCATCTGTTATCGCGTGATGACCAAAGTAGGAAAATAAAATATCCAAAACGAAACAACATATATGGAATTTCAAATGTGTGTCCAGTATCAATATGAAAACACAAAATAAATATAGTCCCCGACAAATCTCAAGTGGGTACAAAACCAATTTTTAGATCCCTCATCAATTTTCCATCCCATATCACACATCTAACACAGTTCCCTTTCCCTTAACATGCCCTTCATCCATGAAATCTATTAGGGTACTGATTAGGAAGCCTGATTATGGTTCATGTAGAACACAGTAGGCCACCACTAATTCCATCTAAAACAATATACATTCAATAAAAGTGTATTCAGTTGAATATAGAATAAATAAAACAAATAAAGTAAATATTTTACATGTATTCAATTAATCTTTATTTAACCACATGTCTTATGGGTTCCTAGGGACACCCAAACTAGAAATACAGGATTCATCCCCTTCCAGAGTCTGAACCATATTACTTTTTCAATTTAGAAATCCTTATAACACATGGGATTTTATTATCCATTTCCTTTTACATCATATAATAGATATTTAGAACTATAGTCAAATTGGATCATTTTGGGCCCATATCTCTATCCTCGGACACCAACAGTATTTTGAAGTAGTACATCATGTCGCAAACCCATTTATCAAAACGTCACACAAGTGGGATTTTGATATATCAGTTTGTGTACCACTATTATTTTGCAAATAGTCACACAAGTGGGATTTTGAAGTAGCAGTATATGTACAACATTCATTTGTCAAATAATAACACATGTGGTATTTTGAATTATAAATCAATGTTTCCTACTCATTTATTAGTATAGGTATTTGATGCAGTAAACCATTTACCACAGAAATATTTCAATATTTATCAATATGGAAATTGGTAGTAGTATTCCATATCCTACAGATGTTTTTCACATACATCACAATAACATTTAACACATAAATCAATGATAATCATCAGTTAACCTCTTTTTGAACATTCTCAAAATAGTATACCATTTCAATTAATCAAACTATCATGTTTCAATATGTTATTTCACATGATATTGTATGAAAAATCATCATTAGCTAATTTTTCATTATTTAATCATATATCACATTAACCCATTAATGGTTATGTCAAACATCTCATAATCTTCAATGTTAATTAATTATTAATCACATTAATCAACCCATAACAATATCCCTATTTACAATCAAATCCAGAATCACAAAAATCTATTAATTAATTCAACAATTAAATAATCCAATTCAACTTCCAAAAATAACAATTATCGATTAATTAAATCAATAAGAAATTATTCTGATTCCAATTCCATATGTTCGAAAATATAACATTTAATTCAACAATTAATTAATCCAATAAAAAATCAATAATCCCAAAAAAATATTTATAAATTCCTTAATTAATTAATTCAATGTCACAATCCCAATATACAATTCAATTCCTAAATAACACATTCTATTAATTAATTAACCATTTATTTAACCAAATTTCAGGTTTCGATAAATTAATTTATAGAATTCAATATTATATTTTAAATGTTCCTATTGAAATATGACAACACATTCATTCACTTGGGATCAAAGCTATGTAAATGAAATTTAGACCACCTATATTATGATTATTGGTACATGCTCAGAAGTAAAAATATCTAATTTTTGAAGAAAGATCAATAATACAAAGAAGAACGACATCTTGATCCAAAACCATTGTCCTGGACCAGATGTATTAGATCTAAAAAAATCTAGACAAAGATAAAAAAAGAGGAAAATTCACCATTAAATTAAGAGAGAAATATCGGAGAAGGATGGGAGACTAAACAAGATGAGAATCTATTACAAGGAGGGGAGTATATCTTCAATCTGAACATTGAGTCATCAAGAATGGAGGATGCACGCCCTAGGATTTCATCCTATATTCTATAAAAATGAATGTAATTGATTTTAGTGGTGTTGGGGTGTTTAGGGATATAATAAGAGGGATTTGGAAATTTAAAACCAATTTTTACATTAATTAAAACTACTCTCATAATTTTTGAGGTGGGGGAACATGGTTTTCCATACCATTTGGATAAACGGTTCACCTCTTCAAGGAGGGGTTGCACTGTTACTCCTAATAGGGAAAACAGTTTGAAAAACAATCCACCATCTGTGTGAATCCCTTATATTTGGTTTCTCACTATCTTCCAATCTAGGCACATGGTTTGAGAAAATCATCTTCCAAGAGAGAAATGCATATCCTCCTTCAAATGTTCTTCAGTGAAACCCCTAAACTCCCTAAAGAGAATCCCAATAAATATTAACTCAAAATGGTAAAAAATAATACATATAAATGAGATCAGTATATACGTATAAATGTTTGAGAACTTACAATATCCCCCACCTTATAACATCTCATCCTTGAGATATACTCCCAAGTATCCCAAAGATTCTTAGTCGAAATTATCAGGCCAATAAGCATGAATATTGTCTTCTCCCTCCTATATTTTCTCTTGAGCACTCCCATTTTCCATAATAAATGTACTATTGACATGGTCTTACCCACAAAACATTCCAATTGTGACCTAATAGATGTATTGGATTCTTCTCAATGTATGCATTTCTCTCAAGATCAACATCACCCACATAGATCACATGAGAAGTGTCGGGATGATACTTCCAATTTTGTGACACATGAATAACAACAATCATAATATTATAACTCTATGGAAGTTCCAATAATTACACCACTGGATTAATCCTCCCAATTACCACAAATGGTCTAACAAACCTTGGAGTCAACATGTGCTTCCACCAAATCCAATGGTGACCCAATCTATGTGACACCTAATGAAATAAATTATCTTCTGCTATAATGTCTTGGGGAACTTTAGGTATATCATAAAATAGATTCTATCTAATTTTTTTGTATCCACACACTAATGAAATAGTCGTACATCCTCCAATGTTGGTTGAATGAGACTCGGTCCCAACAACTCTGACTCACCTGCCTCCATCCATCATAGAGGTGATCTGTATGGCCCATCGTAACGATACATGTATGGTGCCATCATTATGGTTTCATGATAACTATTGATATAGGGGAACTCTGCCAAATGTAGGTGCTTCTACCAATACCCACCAAATTTGAGAAAATTAGGACTAAGGATGTCCCAAAACACTAGTATTTTACATTTTTATATAATATTTTTCTGTGTGTGGAAATATATACCCAATAAAACCTATATACCAAGCACTTTCTACAAGACATATAAAAAGCATGATGTATAATGTGTGTAACGAGCAAAAATAATAATCCATCTCACCCCGTGCAGATGTATTATATGCCAAATATACATATCTCCCAACTAATCCATTGAGAAATTCTCTCATATATGAAATAAAATCATATTTTATTCAGGGAGTCTACAACCACAAAATAGTATCATTATTCATATGAAAACTTAGGTGAACCCCTACAAAGTTACTTGTAACATCTTTCGACTTCCATTTAGAAATGGTAAATGGCTATTGAAAATGTCAAGGTTGTAGATGCTTGACCTTTAACTTTTGATTAGTCTAGCACCATGTCACATACCCTACTATCTCATTATTCTTTCATAGCCACCAAAACTATTATAATGGGTTAGGGAAATTTTTTTTTCATGAATGGATTAACCTCCCACTTTATGGCATGTAATTCTTATATCTATATCTCTTACATGCTCTTAGCCACAAAAACTCGATTACTAACATAAATGGTCTCATAATCATCTCTAATATAATCTGTTGGTATCTCCACTACATCAAGGATTTCCCTCTAAGAAAATCATCCCAAATCAGCAAACGTCCTGTCCTAGATCTATCTCAAATGTGTAGATACCATTAACACTAATACAATCCTTATATACTATTGGTTTTCATGAAGTACACCATGCATCTCATCTAGTAATTTCATCATCTTCCACTCATCACTAGTCTCCAGAACTAATTGAATCTGTGTTTTTATGATTAAAGAGTCAACAATTCTATTTCCCTACCTCATCATTTATGCTAGAAAAAAGTTGAATTACCTCATATAGTCATCCAATCTCTACTCCAGGAGATTCAAATCTCACTACAAAATATATACTTTAAGATATTATGATAAATTTACACAATAAACATTTCTCCCAATATATAATTCCAAAAACACATCAAAGCATAAACCACTTCATTTAAGTTGAGTTCATATGTAGTGTAGTTTCATTAATGTGGCCCCCACTTTTGAGACCCATAAACCACAACTCGTTCTCCTTACATCAACACTTATCCAATAACATTAATAAATACATCACATAACTCCATTAAATCCACTCCTAATTTAGGTAGGATCAATATTTTTGTCATAATAAAATGATTATACAACTCCCAAAAGTCATTCTCACATGCTTCCATCCATTAAAATATTATTCCCTTCTTGACCAAGACCAAAAGTGGTGCGGAAAAACTAGAAATGTTCTAGATGAACCTCTTATTGTAACCCTCAAACCCCAAAAAAATGCAGATATCGAAAAGATTATTGGTTTGATCCCAAGAAGCTATTACCTGAACCTTATTTGCATCCATTGATAAAAATTCCTCAAAGATGATGTGACCCATGATGTGTACCAAATAAATCCAAAACTAACACTTATTTATCATGATGTATAGATGATTCTCTCTCAGAGTACTCACGATAATGTTGTGATGTTGTTTAGGATCAACACGAGTCTTGTTGTACACTAATATTTTATCCACAAATAGAAAATATTATTCATCAAGTCAATAAACAATTTTTCTGTGTTCATAAGCCCAAACAATATCATGATGAACTAATAAAGTCTATTCCTTCTTTTCAATGTAGTCATCGGTAAATAAGATTGTTGTACTCTTAGATAATGATACCCTACTCCCAAGTCAATTATTGAGAGGAAAAAATCTCCCCTAAAAATTCCAAATAGAACTTTTATACAAAAAATATGATACTAATTTTTCATTTTCATCTAAGTTATCTTCTGGTAATCAACAGACAAGCATAGAGTACCATTATCCTTCTAACCAAAAAAACTGGAAAACCCCAAGGCAATGTACTCTAGTGGAGAAATATATTATCTTCTATATCTACTAGATTATTCGGAAGTAATTAAATATATTTTGGTTCCATTTTGTATGCTGAAATTGAAACCGGCTCATCCCTTGGAATGAGATTAATAGTAACTTTCATATATCATTCAAGTTGACGCTCTAAAAAATCATTAGTAAACTCGTCCTGATACCAGTACACTTTGAGTGTAAATACATCACGATTTACACCTCTATCATCCAAGAACATACTAGAAACCTTGGTGATGAGCTCTACCAATTACTGATGAACTGGATTTTCTCATCCCACCTAGATATCTCATTCTCCACATTGAATATATTTGTAACCCTCATGAGAAATTAAATTCACTCACCTACAACAAAAGTATATGAGGGAATGGTATGACGTTAACTAATACATAATCAAAATTAAGTTAAAGGTAATAATTTCATGAATTTAATGATCCCAGAGAAAATGATACTCCCCAACATCGAGAGAACACTTCTTGTATAAACAGATGTCTCTTGACCATACCCACAAAGGTGTATCTATCATTATCACCCCCTCACAAACTCTACCTCTAGGGTCAAACCATTCAAAAGTTGGGTAGATATAAAAGAATGAGAGGAACTGGTAACAAAATAACAGACTAAATATCATTTAATATATATGAATAGAAACTTTAACTATCCATTGTCCATCCTCACTCTCCAAAATTGTTGGCAGAACATCATTCAACTACATTTCCCCTCTTCCCTTTGATTTTTTCTGGGTCCCCTCAGATGCACTACTATACATATATGGGCAATATTTCCTAGAATAAGAACAACCTCTACATCTACCTACATGTCCAGAAAAACTGTATCTTCTAGACTAGCATTGTGAAGAAGATCCACTTCACATACTCTCTTTCTACCATGATACTCCATCATTACCCATCTAATGTGGGTTCCTACAGAATATTTATTGACAACCCATCCTAATGAATCCTCGACACTATAATGATAGTTGGGGAACTATCTATTAAAGTGTACCCAACTACCAAACTAGTAAAAAATCACTTGAGGAAGGTCCCATATAACTATCCCCTCTGTCTAAACACACATATTCCCAAATTTTGGGAAACCATTCTCTTAACATCCATTCCTGCACATGGTAGTCATACCTACTAACAATCTTGATGAAACAAAATGTCCCCCCTACATGAATCCTCCTTTAGGTTCCCCTCATATATGAGATCATTATTCACCGATTCAATTAACTTATTCAGCCTGCATATATTCACATTGGAATTATTATCACATTTAAGCCCATCCAAAACCCTCTTTTCCAAAGTATCTTTATCCCCTACCAACATTGGAAAAAAAATCCAAAAAATCATTAAAGAATCATGAATAGTCCATCACAGACATATTATCATTAGAAAACCTCTTAATCTCAGATACTCTCTCCTTCTGGAACATATCTATATAATATTTTTTGAGGAACATATCATTAAATTAAATCCACTCCATATTTACAATCTTTCTATCCCATATATGAATTCCCCACCAAAGCTTCACTTGACCCCGTAATACATAAATAGAAATTTAACTATATTTTCAGGGTGAGTCTCCATGTTGTCACGTATTATCTATAAAGACTCAATACAAAACTCATATCCCATAGGTCCAAACTCTCTTATGAACATTTTAGGGTTCTACAACGAAAACTCCTTCAGCAGGTTAGACATATTCTTCACAACCATCTCTGGGTCTCATTACATAAACTACATGACCCAAGCAATGTTAACTTCAAACTGCTCTCTAGGATTCTCTCTAAACACTTCTTATTCATTAGAATCCATTGAAGGAGGTCAATTTCATTCTATAACTACTTGTCTTCCTCTTAACAAGAATCACTGTGGAATAATATCTCTATAATTCCAAAGAAGCATCATAGGACACATAACAGAACATTTGAAAATTGAAAAAGAGGGATTCACTCAAAACTATAACAATTCACTCCCCCTCTTATCACCTCATGATCAAAACCACGACACTACACTACCCTAAACCATTATAAAACTTGATCATGTTTAGAAAATGGTAATACATTATCATTATTCATGTTTCTCCTTAAAAACCCATTTATTCACATCTTATATCAACTTAAAATTTTCAATTTTGTATTAGGAACCATTTTCAATACAACTATACAAGAAGGGTAAAATAATAGATAACAAAAATGATATCCAAAATTTAGTGTTTTCCCATTCATGTTTAAAAATGTTTCATGTAAAAAAAATTACTGAGGGCATAGAATAATGCATGAATAATGAACTCACATTCTATTCAGGGAAATGTGACAAATCTATAAAATATCAAAAACAAAATCATATAATAGAACAAGTGAATCACTCAAGGGAAAATAACACCCAACTATAACAAAACACATTAATAAAAAAATGTCACTATTGGTACTTATAATTTACTCTCAATAATGGGTTAGTTACGGCCTTGCACTATCTATTAACCATTCCCCAACTCATATTCTTCTTTTGACTACCTTTCCCAAATAATAAGACAAAATAAAATAAAAAACAAAATTTGATACTATAATGTAATGTCTCATCCTTCATGTCACAAAATGGTGCCATGAGTTAGTCAGCAGTATGACCTCAAGTGAACCTACCTATACACTTATGGCTACTAACTAGCTGTGAGGCTCATTTATTGGTCATTGGGATACTATATGCTCTTTATCATAGTTACACAATTGTGGAAGTAAATAATAATAACCAAATTATATAACTATTAGTAAAATAAAAAAAATATCATTATAACCTAAACAAGAAATACAATGTACACAACTACAAAGAATAAATGTATTGTCAAATATGTTTCAAGATAAAATATTAAAAACCCAAAATAAATCAATACACTAACAACTCCCAATAGTGTCTCGACACCATGTCCTGATCCATAATCCATGCTCCATCCCATATTATCCATTTACAATAGGGCCCTTTCCCTTAACCTTTCAAGAAACCATGAAATCTATTCCAGTGCGGATTAGTTATCAAGTATAAGGTGTCAGTAAAACTTAGAAGGCCACCACTAATAATGTGTAATGAAATATCCAATTAATAAAGGTGTATAAAGAATCAAAAATAATAAATAAAATCTATAAAGAAATAGTTTACATTTCTAAAATTAATCATTATTTAACCACATGATCCTTGGGTTCTCAAGGACACATGAACTATTAATATATACTTTATCTTATCCTGGAGTCTAAATTTTACTACTTATTCAGTTCACAAATCATTATAAGACACGGTCATTTTTTTCTGTTTAACTTTAATTCATGTTATGGATAAATATAACCACAATACAATTCCAAATTTTTTGGCCTAGATCACTATTAATTAGACAATGTGGTTATTTGATGCATTAGTCTATGATGCACAACTAATTTATGAATCCACAACAAAAGTAGTCTTTTGAATCACTAGTTTGTGTACCACACTCATTTATCAAACTATCAAACTTGTGGGATTTTAAATCAGTTGTCTATGTCCCACACTCATTTATTAAAAAATAACTCAAGTGGGATTTTGAATAAGAAATCCATGCCCACAATCATTTATCATTATGTGATTTTATGTAGTAGTCAATTTCCCACACAGTTATATAAATATTCATTACTATGGTGTTATGATGTAATAGTTCTTATCCCCTACATGATTATCTCTTATGTCACATCAATAAAAGTTATTCAAATGTAACCCTATTATAAAAAATTCTCATTAAAGTGTACCATTTCAATTAATAATGAAATCATGGTTCAACCCAGTTTTTCACATGGAATAATATGAAAAATTAACATTAAACAATTTATCATTAGTTATTAATAAATCAATTTAACCCACTAATGGACATGTTAAACATCTCATAATTTCCATTGTCTATAAATAAATTATAATAATAATTGGCCAATCACAATTTCACTATTTCCCATCTCTTCCATAGTCCCAATAATATATAAATTAATTAGATAATTAGTTAATCCAATTCCAATTCCTTAATGTCAACAATCCAGTTATTAATTAAACAATTAATTAATCTAATTCAAAAACTATAACCATAACGATTTATTAATTAATTTAAAAATTAATTAATAAAAATTCAATTCCTTAATCAGAAAAATAAATTAATTAATTAATCAATTTATTAGTTCAATTTCACAATCCCAACATCCCATTCAATTCCACAATCACAGATTCCTCAATTTATTTCCCCAATTAATTAACCAAATTACATGATTCCAAAAATTAAGTACTCAATTAATTTATTCAATTAATTAATAAATATAAATCATTCCAATTTAAATCTAATAACAAATACATGTAATTAGGATCAATAATATGAAAATGGAATTTATACCACCTACAAAAATATCATTTGTAAACACTCACCAATGGAATTCCATATTTTAAGCAGAATGATTGAAAACATGATGAAGAATGATATCTAGACCCAAAAACTAGATCCAATATCAAATAGAATAGGTATACCAAAACATGGATCTAGATACCAATTAACATTGGAAAATTAACCTTTAAATGATGAGAGAAAGATGGTACACGGGAATGAAACTAAATGGGATGAGAAACTCTAGTTGAGTGGGGTGTAGATCTTCATTCCAAACATTGAATATTTGGGAACGAAGTTTGGAATCAAATATAATTCGTCTAGGATCCTCTAAAATGAGGGAAATATATTTTGTTCACTTTAGGGTGTCTAGGGATATAATATAGGGGTTCAAGATATTTTAAAACCAGCTTTTGGATTAATTAAAATTGGATATATGGTTTTCTGGGTAGGGGCGTGTTGTTCACCTAACCATGCGCCTAAGCCACACACCTATTTCAGGGGGTAATGGTAACTCCTTAGACAGATATGATTTTAACAAATAGTTCTTCATCCCTTGGAATCCCTTTTTTGGGTTATCATTTTTTAGACTGGGTGGACTGTTTGGGAAAACTATGCACCAACCAAGCGATGCATCTCCGCCTTCTAGTTTTCTATAATTTCACAGAAAAAATTCCCAAGAAAATCCCAAATAGGATTTATCAAAACATTGGAAAATTAATTCCAATATAGTAGTATGGTATATCTTCGGAAAAGTTTATGATCATAAAAATATACTATTTTTGGAATCTGGTTATCAGGTGGTTTATTTTAAGAGGAATAGTTATTCCCTTCTTGCAACCATGTTTTTTATTCCAAGGAATGAAATGAAAATAATCCTAAATTTCTGTGGGGTTTTTTGAATTAGTAGACGAATTATAATATATATTGAAAAATTATTTTGAAACAAAAATGTTATTCTATTAGATTCATTTCTGAGGAATTGATGGAATTTTTACCCCAAACTAATTTATGGTTTTTTGGTCATTAATATTCTCATTTATATATATTATTGAACTCTATATTAGTCTTTATATGTTATTTTTATTCACTGTTTCTATATGTTAATTTACCTAGAATGTTATACATATTATGGAACTAAAATATTTGATATTTTGGGTGTCCTTTGTGTCTCCCACTAAAACTTTTCAAATGAATATTCATTATTACTTGTATAGTATGAGGTTTCAACCAATGTATTCCCAAATATTTAACACCTAATTACTATTATAATATTTTTGGGGAACAATTTATTTATGTTGTATAGAATTTATCGCCATGATATTTTAAAATAAGAACATTTTCTTATATAGTTTATATGACATACAACACCAAGATTAAATGAACAAAGAAATATTATCATTTAAATATGTCCGATATAAACTAGCCATTGAATCGGATGGTATACGAAGGAATATCCAAACAATGGAATA
Organism: Viscum album; assembly: GCA_963277665.1. Lineage (NCBI taxonomy): Eukaryota > Viridiplantae > Streptophyta > Magnoliopsida > Santalales > Viscaceae > Viscum > Viscum album. The sequence continues at coordinate 598,911,054 of OY728127.1, forward strand.
TATTTTTTTTACACTTTATTGAAAAGAATTTATTAGTTCATAGGAAATAAGAATTAAATTTTTAGTAATTTTATATTATGAGAAATAATAATGTTTCCTATAAAAAATGTTTCTTATTGTCTATTGTGAGAAAATATTATGTTTACTGTTTTTCTGAAATGATTGATATTCTAAATAAGAGTGAAAAATATGATTCTTTCTTTAAAACTCTATTTTAGTGTATAGAATGTAAAAACATCCATTTTTTTAAAAATGGTTCCAAATTAAAAATAATTCAATAATTTTATTAAAAATCCAATTTTATTTTTTTAATCAATTTTATGGTTTAATTTGTTATATAAAATCATTATTGTTATAAATAATTTTGTTAATTTGTTTTTGTTTTGTGTTTTTATCTTAAATAAATTTCCATAACATATATATTTTTACACATGAAAAATTTATATTATATATGGTGTTAGTAGGTACAAAATTTTAATATAGTACCCATTTATATTTTATCATTATGAATATGAATCATTATAAATGTTTTTCACCACTATAAGGGTAAAACATGAAATATAAAATCATAACATTAGGATAAGTCTATAATTTTTTCTAAAACATTAATTTATCCTACTTAATGATTATAATTATGAAATTTAAATATAAATATTGAATATATGTCAACATGGTGATGATATTCTGTGATGTTTACACTATATTATTACATTTAAAGAAAAACTTGTCGCTCTATTGACTTTACACTTCTATTTTATGATATCATAGTGATAAAAATTAGTTCTGAATGAATATTAAATTTTATTTCATTCATAATGAAATAAATTTAATATTTAAATTTATTTATAATTTTTAATTTTTTAAAAATTACCTTAATCTCTAACAAAACGAAGACATTGCGTTTATTCAATTAATGAGAAAATAAAATATATGATATTAAAAAAATTAAAATAAATATAATTTAAAAGAAAATATTATGATAAAAAAAATTATAAATTCATATATTATATTATAGATATGTGAGAAGATTATATTCAGAATAAATATTTTTCCCATGATCTCATTAAAGATAAATTAAATGAATAGTGTCCAAAATTACATCATTTATGTTTTAATAAAATAATATTTTATTAAATTTCTTATAAATGATTAAAATATTTAAATAGGATGTGATGGATATTATATGGTCTAAATTTTCATCACCATTCAATTTATGATCCAATTCATCCCTTATAAGAAAAATTATAAACCTTTATTTTTAAAGATGTGGTTATCACAGTTAAGGTTAAAATTAATTAACGTAGAGGTTGAATAAAAGGATAAGGTTTAAATTGAGGAAAACCCCTATCTATATTTCATTAGATAATGATATATCAAGATAAAAAAAATTATTTTAATCTATATATATTCGGGATGATTTGTATCGAGAATAACTTAATTATATTTTTATCCTTTCAGTAATTCCATGTCTCTATCTTCCCTCCCTTATAAAAGGACACCCCTTCCCTATATTCATTACTCCCAATTGGGAAAACTAAATTAAAAAATACCTAAAAATATATGTTATAAACATTTTTATACATGTTTTAGGGTGATGATCTTCCGAAAACATCAACATTAGGTTCTTTAAGAATGGATGTGAAGGTGGTCTCCCAAAGAAGAGGTAATCCTCCTTCTAGAACACTTTCAATTTTTTTTCATATTATAACTTATATAAATGATTGGTATTTGTAAAAAAAATAAAAAAAAATTATACTAAATATGAAAAAACATAACTATTATTACAAAACCTCTATTATCCACCTAATTTTCCATCATATTGGGGGGTGAAAGTGTTTCTCTTTCATATGTATGACTTAACTTCTCCGCATAGCGTCGCAATTCAATTTTCTATCCATATCTTATGGATGGGTATCGTTGTGGTTTTAATGTTTAGGTATGATAACTATTATATAATTATTATTTTTGAATTACTGTATAATATCTACCTTCTTTCCTTCTAATCTTTTGGAAAATGATGATGTCGCTCATGCATACATAGGGACCGCCACCTCCACCGAGCGATGTGATTTGTTTTCGATTTCTAATTTATGTGGATAGTAATAATGATGTATTTTATAATTATATATTATAATATAATTATTATTTAATATTGAATTATTCATTACCTTTATTTTCTTATATCCTTTGAAAATTGAAAACAACATTAAGGTGTATGTATAGCTTATTGTCTCCAAGATCAGTGTAATTAATTTTTTTATCTATATAATTTATGGACTACTATAAATATATATATATATATATGTGTGTGTGTGTGTGTGTATGATATCTATATGATATTTTTGTTATTATTCAAATTTAGGATATGATATAACTATTATAAACGTATGAGGAAGGAAAGCTCAAAATCATTACATACGTATAAACAAAGAAGTTATCACATAGATGTATGATTTTAAAATATAATTGTTAATAAATGAGTTATAAAATATTATATTTAAATTATATATGGAGTGATATATATGACCATGGTTTTGGAATATATGTATAATAAATTTATATTTATTATACACGAGGATTGGGCATGTATTAAAGAAGTCAAATAGGTGGTAAGTGTTTTATTCACAATCTCATCATTATTATTGTTTTTTTATATTTAAGTCATAGTCATGGAAATTATTTGATATTTATATCATAAAAAAATTATATTTTCTTATAATTTATTTATTTATGGAAAATAAATTCGTTCAATTAATTTTTCACTTGTTAATTACTCAATATACTGGACTAATCTTTTTAAGGAATAGTAATATTATTTTACTAATTGGTCTAAAATATATGTATTATATGTCAATAATTTACTTAAAATGTTTTAAGAATAATCTTATGATTATCCAATGATATAATAAATAAATTTTTACCCATGATTAAATTTTTAAAAAATAGTTTTAAAGGAATTTTTTATTGTATTTTTAATGAGTTACTTTTTGAATTTTTATTAATATGTTGATGAAATGTTTTTCCAAACATTATACATCATAAATAGAATTAAATTCCATTAATACCAATCAATTATTTAAATATTCCCTAAAAATTATACAAGTTTCTTTTCAATGAAATTATTTTCCTTAATATTTTATAAATTTTTAGAGAAGTCATTTCCAAATTAAAATTGTATTTTCCTCATAAAATATTTCTTATGATCATTTTAAGGTATTCTCATATATCTCTACATCCTTTTTGAATATTCAAATTTACCATGTTTATACTCCAAATATAACAACCAATATATTTTTTTGGATGGTATATGATCAGTTTGAATACATAAAATATTAAAATTATTTATGTTCGTTTTTCCAATATGGAAAATTATAGGTTTTTATGGCATGCTGATTATGGTTTATTATTTGTTTCAATGATAAATTCCATTGAATTATTTTATGATAGATGTGTCCTTGAATTATATATACCCTTTATAGATTATTATGTCTCTTGAGACAAATTATAATGGGTATTTAGGATAGAACTTTCCAATTTATGTATGATTTCTTAGAATGAGGCCATGATGGTATGATTTAGATTTCTTACCATGAGGCCTTGAAGGAATGTTTTAGATGTTAGGAATTATATATTCTATCATTATGAAATAATTTATTGATAACCATCTGATTATTTTAATATTTATGATATCTATGTATATTTATCAATCTCTTGAAAATATTTTTATGACATTATTTGATCATCATTTATTCATTCTATAATATTTATACCTTAATAAATTCTACATTATGTATCCCTTAATAAGAATTGAAGGTAATAAGTTATTTTCAACCCCTTCTCCATTATCATAGGAAATGTATAATGATTGATATGCACAGATATAATCGAGGAAATAATATATACTCAATGAAAACAATTTTTCACATTTTATGTATGTAAATATAATGAGAGATTCAAGTAGGTATCTATTTATCTAAAACTACTAAACTATTCATTCCTTTAGGATTAAATGAATTATATATAGTGCAGTATTTATATGTTAAACACAATATATGAGTTATTTGAGTTGTTTCCTTTGCATAATTACACCTACTATAGATAAAATTTCTATCTACATTCGAATCATCACATACGTCTATCATCCAATAGCTGCTGAATATGATTTTTTCTATATTAACTAAACATTAGATATTGTTTTTTTTACTATGGAATACATGAATTATCCAACAGTGGGAGTCAAGGTACATGTACAAATGGCCTTTTGAAAATTTTCAATGACATTCCAAATATTTAATTTTTAGGATAATAGAATTCCTGTATATTTTTTAACATTTGAATTTTCATCCCTAGGATTTTCTTCGAATGTGAATGATCTTTAATTTCAAATCACATGAAAACAAACAATTTTCCTCCTAAAACGTCAGACCTGACTATCTTATCTCCTAGTACAAGGCCTTTTGAGAATTTACCTTCTAATGAGTTCCTTTTCTCAGGAAGCCTCTTGTCACCCTAGGAGTCCATCATCCTTCTCTCCTTTATGAGCCAAACCAAGCCCTTGTAACATCCTCCTACGACCTTATTTATCTCAGAGCTACATTCCCCAGAGTTCTTCCAAAAGTCCTTTGTGTGTAGCATGGTTATGGCCACTGAGGGGTTTCCATCGCATGGGTTTCTGCCTGAGGGTGTCTAAATAATTCTCCGTTCAGCCCTCCTTTATCCTCAGCGAATTCTTCTAGACTCCTTAGTGCAATTATACTTAGGAATGAGCTGCATGGGGTTTCCCATGTCTAACAGATGGCCTCTCTTGGAGGACTTGGACTCTCCATTCTAGAAGACCATTTGATCTCCAAAAGATACTTCTCGAACAACGGATTTTGTGGGATTGGTTACATGATCTAGATCAAAGGATACATGTTTTCTTACACCGCTTTCATTTTCTATCCCTTCAATCGATAGAGCTCGGACGGGTCTATTTTAATTCTTTCTCTTATGATATGGAATACATGAGGTTTTGGAGAACAAGAAAAACATGCCTATATATCTTCTGAATCCTGGAAACATCATCTCTCTCGTATTTTTATTCACGAACCGAAATAGGATCCTATCAAGCTTCCTTGGCATGCAAAGAAAATGGGTATTCTGAACATTCTGCATGGAGGTCCGGAGAGTTATAAAATTTAGATATTCTAGAATAGAGAGATTACTATTGAGGTTGTGTATATTATTCCCTAGGGTATTGACACAATGATCTCTTGTGATGGAGTTGACATTCTATTTACGTTTGTTTATGCATGCATTGACCCTCTTGGGATGGTGGAGTTAGGGAATCATCTTGAGTATTTCAGCCCTGGATCTATATCATGGTTTGTTGGTGGTGACATCAACTCCATCTTGGATCCTTCAGAGAAAAGAGGCAGCTCGATCACAAATCTGGTTGGAATGCATGAATCTAGGGCCTTCATGATTTGTGCGGGCCTTCTGGATTTAGGGTTCTCCATGTCAAGGTACACAGGGTGCAATAACCATAAAGGTCCAAACCGCATTTGGATCCATTTGGAAAAATGTTTTGCGAATATTTAGGGGTTGGAACTTTTTCCCAGAATGGCCGGTACTCACCATTCCCGCTCCCTTTCCGATCATGCCCCGTTGTTGGTGGAGATCAAGAAAGATCTCGTGATTAACCAATCCTTCTTTTCTTCAAAAACATGGATTCTGGACGACCCATTTACTCAGTTGCTGAATGATTCATGGGGTGATAGGGGTGATGAGAGGTCATAGAACAGCCTGGTGAACCACCTCACACATCTCAAAAAAGATATTAAGACCTGAATTGTGAACGGATCCAATGTTGTTTCTGAGGTGGACCGTATTCAGAAAGAGGTGGATCTGTAGGTATAAGTTCTTGAAATCTATTAGGATGATAAATATTTCATTTCTATCTGTGATAAGCAGATTGTTCTTTCCGAAAAACATCTAGAAATTGATAGAGGTTATAGTCAATGCACTCGGGTGAGATAGATAAAATAAGGTGACGGAAATAGTGCTTTCATTCATGCATTCATGAACGAGAAGAGGAGAATGAAGGTTAACATTGACATTAAAAATGGGGCCTACATTTCTGATGGGGATGTTGCAAGAAGAATGGTGTTGGAGAACTTTGAGGGTCTCTTATAGGGATAGCCCTCTTCTTCATTTGATCGAGATGATTCAGATGACGAGGGCTTCTTGGGCTGCATCCTTAATCTGGTGAAAGACTCTTCTAATTCAATTATTATAACATCCCCTATGGAGAATGAGATTAGGGATTTTGTCTAGAAACTTCCTCAAGAATGTGCGCCTGGGCTGAACGGTTTTCCTATTTCCTTTTATATGGAAGATTAGGAAGTGGTTGGTTTTCAAGTGGTGTAGGAATTCTAGGATTTCTTTAGTGGTGGTTATTTAAATAGAAGCATCTTCTCTTCGAGGTTGATCCTCATTCCGAAGGTTAGAAATTGAACTCCCATTTCCCATTACCGCCCTATCTACCTATGTAATTCTTCCTATAATAATTTGGACATGAATATCACTGGAATACTTGGTGGGATTATACCCATGTTTTCTTTAGAGAAAAACACAGTTTCATTCTGGTTCAGAACATTCATGGAACCATTGGTATCGCCAGTGAACTTGTGAATGACCTGCATAGGTGTTCGGTGGGCTCCAATGTCATTCTCTAAGTTGATATGAACAAGGATTATGATAATATTGAATGGAGCTTCATTATCTATTTTATATGGAATTTCGGGTTTCAAGAGTGGTTTTTCGATTTATGTTTTTGGTGGTATTCCTCATATTGGATTTCTATTTCTCTAATGGGAAGTGTTTGGTTATTTCAAATATGTTAGGGGTGTCCACCAGGGTGATCCTCTATTCCCAAGTATATTAATCTTGGCTAAAGATGTGTTTTCCCACAACCTAAATAAGAGTTTAGAGAATGATATAATGAAATGGTATCACTGTCAGCAAACCATAGAGTATATTTCCCATTTGATGTTTACTGATGATATTTTTATTTTCAAAAATGGTAGGAGAAGGTGCTTTCTCAACCACGTGGAGATATTTTCCATTTATGGTCTCTTGAGTGGAAAAAATATTAATTCCTCTAAAATTCATGTGATTATATGATATAAGTGCTCTGGTAGACGTTGTAGATAAGTGCTAGCTATTATCGGTTGTCCTCAGTGGAAACTACCAATCCTCTACCTTGGAATCATGATCTCTAGTAGCTGGATAAAGAAGCATCACATCTAGGACATTTTGAACCACATTCTGGCTAAAATTTTCTAATAAAAAAATAAGATACATTCATTTGGAGGACAGGTTAATTAGATCAATAGTGTACTCTCCTATACTACGATGCATATTTTCCCTATTTTCAAGACACTGAAAGGTGTTGTAGAGAAGTTGGAGAGAATTCTTAATTCCTTTCTGTGGGATGCTAACAAAATTGGGAATTTCCACTGGGCTTCATGGCATCGCATGGAAAAACTGGTTTCTGAAGGGGGTGTTGGTCTCCATGATAATAAAGAAGCCATATTGGGCATGTAGGGTCTGTTAGCTGGGGATATTTTTGTTGGGGAGTCTCTGTGGGTGAAATTCATCAGAGCTCATTTTGGTTGAGCTCTAGGTTATCATGGGTCTCATTCCTCAGACCTAGCATGCTACATGTTTTATCACCTTGAGCGTCTTGGGGATTACACACGCTGGATTTTCGGTAAAGTGGATATCATCTTCTGGGAATTAAATTGGTTGGGCGAGAATCTTTTCTTTCCAAGCATCCCTTCTCCAAGTATTACATTCTACAAATCTATGAAACATTATGGACTCATTCAAATGTTGTTTAATAATACTCAGATAGAGGTTTTTGATATAATTTTGATGAATGAAACCCCCGATAAATGTTGTTTCAGCATATCATGTTCGGGCAGGTTAAACATGTGGGATTACAAGGGCCTTATCCATGATGTAGCTACTTTGGTGCAGGGGCCTCCAGTGGTTTGGATCAATGAGATACATACTAGAATGAATTTCCTATTTTGGTGAATTAGAAACAAGGAAATTCCAAAAGATGATAATATTCAACGGAATGGAATCTCAATTGCATCTTGATGCTTTTGTTGTGAGAGTCTGAGGCGGAGGAAACGCTTCACTTATTTTTTCAATGTACTTGGGCAGTACATATTTGTTCGTAATTCTCTCATATTTCATGAATGGATGGAGAAATTTTTTCCTTGTATGGTTTCTTATCATATTGGGTTCATGGATTTTAATGCATTCCCATGGAGCACAAGGTGCGGGTCATTATCTTATCTACAATATGTTTGACTATCTCGGAGGCCCACTTCCATGTCTGGCTTGGTTCCATTCCTTCGTTGTTATTCATGATGATGTGGTCATAGTCCCTCATTGTTGAGTTGGCTTCAATTCTGAAGGGGGTCCAAACCTCCATCATGATAGAAAATATCATTAGTGCACCTCACATTTAGGATATGGTATGAAAATAGTGGGTTAAATGAGAACCTCTTACTAACAGTCTCTAACATAATGAGGATCGTTCATGCTCAGATGGAATAATGAGTGGTGGTGGGGTTCTAAGGGATTTCCGGGGCTCAGTTTTATATGGACTCAGTGCCTTGTATAGTACTAGAAACTCACTCGGTGTGGAAGTTCGACCACTTCTTTTTGGTTTGAGGGTTTGTATAAGGATGGTCTTTCATGTGACAGATATTGAATCCGATTATGAAGTCCTTGTAAAGGAAATTGTGGGGCTCCATTTGATGCCCTGGGAGATTACCTACCATATACAAATATTAATTGTGGAAACCAATCAAGGAAAAATGGTACATAATAATTGGAGGGAGACGAATTTCACAGCGGATGCACCGGCACGCATGGGTAGGCGGGAAGAGGACCTGGTGATTTACAATATTTTGGACTCACTCCCTATTGATTGCAAGAGTATTTTCTAAGGTGATTCCCTTGGCCTTCATCACATTCATCCTCCTTGAGGGAGGTAGCGTACTTGTTCTGTATTTTCATATTTTAATCTAATAAAAAACATCTTTCACTCAGTATAGTTACCCAAATTTATTAGAATAAAGATATTTATCTCAGCTTCATATCTCTAGACTAGTCAATTTCATTAGAAGATATTCTAAACATATCTTGTAACACCCCAGGTAAATAAGGAATATGACATTTTCATATTTATCCATATTTGTGAATAAAATAATAATATGACTTTAAAGGGGACGCTATGCTCGATGGCGTACCCAACACGCAACAACGAGTTTCTTGGGAATCTTACGTTGCACTCTAATAATAAAATAATATTATTTTAAATGGTACTTAACATGTAGTCGTTGTAATGGCGGGAATGGATATAAATAACTAAAATATGATTATATATGTTCTTAAATATTTTTACATTTTTACAATAAAAGATAAAGGCTTAAAATACGGAAAGAATTCAATTTTAGGCGTATATGCCCTAGTTTTCACTAAAGGTTCACTTATCACCTTTTGATGGAGAACCGTCATTAAATATAGTTTTGTTCACTCTTAAACATTCTTTTGGACCAAATAAAACTCTTATTAAGAATCGGGACATCAAAATTTACTTTGTGTAAATTTTTGGTATCTTTCCGATAAAGTTCTTTTTTTAATGAATAGTGTAAAATGTTGTATTTTAATTCAAAACCACTTTTTAATCTAATTTATTTATATGATTAGATTATATTTTGAATTGGTTTTAAAGTGAAATTAGAAAATATTTTTACCATTAAATCCAATAGTGGTCATTGGAATCAATTTCACTTTGAAACCAGACTTAAACTAGTGTCAATCTTTTGATACTTATTGTTTCATAAAACACGTTATTTGTCATGACAGCGGGAATTAATTATTAAATTAATTAATGTGACTTATATGTTTTGAATTTTTTAAAACGGACTTCATTTTTGAATTCAGAATATCAAATATATCTTAGGGTGAATTTTTGGGATTTTTCTGAAAAACGTCAATTTTTGATGAATAGTGAAACCACTAAGTGGTACTTATAAAAACTGATTTTCCGTTTAAATGAAATTTTGCCATCATTGTGTTTTGATTTTCAAAAATCCAACATACATGGTTGTCATTAAGAAGTAAAATGTGGTTCAATGAGATTAAAATAATTTTTGGTGAATAGTAACTTATTAAGTATTTAATCGCGATTAGTGGTAATTAGTGTAGTTTAAGGTAAAAATATTGCTTTAATAAACTGAGATGAGCTTGAAACATGTCTTACCCTCATTGGTTGTATCATGTCCGACCAATATAAGCCATGGGTTAACTTGGGGACCCCATGGATCCACTTTGGTTGGGAAATGACATAAATAACATTTTATTTAATGTAAAAGTAAAATTGACACAAACATGATATGTTTTACTAAAACAATTTTTAAGTGGGGTTATACAAGTCATAATTTTTATTATAAATATTAATTGGAAAGATAAAAATATGTCTTACATCATAGTATTTTTTTATAATTTTTAGACATTAAATAAATTAAATTATTTATGACATAATAATGATGTAGCGATGACATCATTATTTGACGATTTAAATAAAATGGAAAGATAATGTAAAATCTATGAACTACACATGTCCAAAACTTATTGGATGAGTGGATTTCAAAGCCTTATCACCTTATCCACGAATTATATCAATGTGGGATCTTTTGAAACCGAAACACATTTTCAAATAAAGTAATATTTCTTTACTTTCCAAAAGTGCCCCTCCTCTCCTCTTATAAAAGGCCCCCACCTCTACCTCATTTAACACACTCCTAAAGCCTTTGGCTCGGCCAACCCCTTCCCATTTACACTCTCCACATCCCTCTCCTCATCCTAGAGGATTCCCTTTGGGCAGAATCCTTTCAAAGGAAGCCTTTAGGCTCAAATCAAAAGGAGTTACACTTTTAAAGGTAATTCACTCTCTCATGTTCATTTGTTTTATTTTGCTTCTCCAACCCCATAAAATCTTTTTATTTACTTATTTTGTAACAACACCAGTATATTCAATATACTAGGATGTTGTTATAAGATTTATTCGAGCTACACTCTCACACAACTACATCAAATGGTTAAAGAACATACGGTTTCCGTGGATGGTGAAATTCTGCCTCCCGAAATGATGATTGTTCAATACTCATTTAACACCTTCAAAGGTGGCCATTATGATGTAAATATTTTTATATATGATATATAATATGTTTATGTTTTATTTATGCTTCTGTATTTTTCATTTTTGTCTTACCTTTATGGCTTCCATTATGGGTATACACGATATCTTCATTTAAGGAAGTGCGGACTACCGCCCCCTCAAAGTGATTTGATTCATTAAATACCATATGTGGGATGTATAAAGGATGGAAATATGATATTATATATGATATTATACTGGAATTATAATATACCTTTATATAATTATTAATTCCATTCTATAAAATACGAAATAGAAATGAAAGTAGCGTTCATGCGTACGTACGGCTTACCGTCTCCATGAACGGTGCATTTCATTTCTTACCTCTAAATGATTATGTAATGTTATAAATGCATGAATGTACTGGATATATATGAAATATATGATATCTACATAATGAATACAATTCTGGATATAATAAACATTTGGCCACACGAACAACATGTAATTGTAAGAAGTCCACTTTCGACTTAAGAACCAAATATCGACAAAACAAATATTATTAACTTAAATGATTACATAATGTTTATGACATGGTAATAAGTGGTATAAAAGTAATAATGAACTTGAAAAAGGTTCTTAAGGAATTATAAATTAACTCAAGTTTATTATTCAAGAGATTAAAGAACGATCGAGTCAAGTCGGACCCGAGGTAAGGGATCCTACTCCTCTCTTTCTTTTTAAGTATACACTTTTAAGTCATTCCTTTTAAAGCTCATATTTCTTGTTATTGGGATGATATTTTATATTACACTTACTGTAATTTTTATTTTCATGTGATGAGAGACCCTATTCTCTCTCATCAATCCATTTTGGAAGTTTTGAGTGGCGCCGTTAGGCTGCCGAACTTTCGTAAGAGATCTAACCTCTCTCTTTCTTTTTAAGTACTCTCCTTTATGTCACTTCTTTTAAGCTCTTCTTTGAAATGTTGGGGGATGTTCTTCTATATTCCTATTTCTGTACATTTTATTTTAATGTGATGAGATACTCTATTTGATCTCATCAATCCATATTCGGAAGTTTTATGTGGCACCGATAGGCTGCCGAGTTTTCGTAATGGATTTTTCATCTCACTTTTATTCCCGTGAGATTTATGCTACATTTGCCACAAATTACCTTGAGTGGTGTATGTACTGCCCATTATTCTACTCTTTGTGTAATATACTTTCGTTTATGAGTATTTACATCAATTATCTTTTGTCCTTCTTTCATGGGGTGTATGTTTTAAAAGATACCCAAGTCGGTAAGGGAACCTTTCACCCTCCTCTTTTTTAAAAGACTTCTTTTGTTGGGTCTTTTAATTTACATATCTTTATGTTGGGATATGTTCCCATATATCCTTATTGATTTAAATTTTATGTCCAAGTGATGAGATACTCTTTTTATCTCTCATCAACTCTTTTTGATGTGATGCCGTTAGGCTGTCAAGGGAACTTTTTAACCCAATTTCGATTTCTTTGGGTTCAACTTGTAGTCATTGAATATGTCATCCATTGAATATGTGTGAATGACCTTTTATTGTTTTACACTTATTATCCACTTATATTGGGTGTATATATATTTTTCACACATATTTTTGAGATTTATTTGTCCTTAATTTAAGGATACCTTCTTTATAAGGGATTTCATCACATTTGACATTTCTATTGAGGGTTCATTTTTGTTATGCACCAATTCACTCTTATATGGTGTATATACTATCCTTTGGAGTATTATATCATGAATCCTTTTATTCTAATGATATTATAAAGTTCTGACTAAATGTTATTCCTCGATTATTGTATTCAAGTGTCTCTAATTTTGGTAAAACCCCTTTAACCAAAATATCGTTTTAAATGTTTTAATTATTTGTTCTTATTAATATCCATGTTTTCAAAATGGTTTTAAGGATTTATTTATATGGATATTAATGGTTTAAAATGTTAAAAGCTTCAAGTTGGTATGGGACACTTTGATTCAAAAATCTCTTTATTAAATGTTTTAAATGGTTTTGGAAATGGTTTCTTTTTGAATGGATTCATTATTTCAATATCCTAAAATGTTATATTGTGATTGAAATATGGAAATGTTATGTTTCCTTTATTCATGTTTATGTGATACGATTATGTTATGGTTCTTGGGCATTGTTATGAAGAACGGGTGGTTCCGTGATAAACTAAGGGCGGGTGAGCCCGTTATAGCTCTCCAATGCATTGGGTAACGCGAAGGAGTGAAACGTTAAGGTTTCTCCGAAGAGATTTAGGGAATATACTGTGATGGGTATTCCAAACGTAACCAAGAGGGTTACTCCCTACGTAAGAATGTTATCAATTCCTCAAGTTACCTTTATGTCTTATGTTTTCTATGATTTATTCATGATTTGATATGCCTATGTTTTATGGGTAAAGTATGATTTCATTCTTATGTATATATGAACTCATGTTTCCTTTCCATATTTTTATATCCCTTACTGAGCTTCTTATGCTCATCCCAAGTTTTTGAAATGCTTTTCACAGGTCAAGGGAAAGGTACATGATGTGACGATAGTGTCAAGGATGTATCAAGAAAGAATCCGTGTTTTATTTTAAATAGGTTTCCATTGATGGGAAGAATGAATATTGTATTTTATGTAACCACCTTGTTTAAATGTGGAATGTAATGCAAGTTTCATGATCTAATTCTCTAAAACTCTAAACCTGAAAAGATCCTCAATGTGTAATCTTGTAATAACTCAAGTTTAAGTAAGGTTTAAGGCTGGGGCCTTATATATCTTGTGATTCATCTCATTATTATTATAATATTTTTGGATCCTCAACTTCTGGATCACTAATCAATGATTCTCATCATTCAAACAATTCCGTCATGATTCAACAATCCGTGAGAATATTGGAAATTCAGCCATCAGTTTTACTTATAGGGAATATGTAATGACATATTTTTTTAGAACATGGAAACTTTAAATTCTTTTATCTATATTAAGTTTAACATCATTGGATTATTTCTTCCCATAAACATATGATTTGACAATGTTTTAATATTTAAATGGTACATAATCATTGAATTGAATATTTATTATTCTGATGACACACTTCCTATAATCATCCAATAATATGGATAAAACTATTTTTATAGGGAACAAGAAAATATGATTTTTACTTGATACTAACATTTATCATTCCTTTACTTCAAAATGTGTATAAGATAAAAATTTTGTAGACATTAAGTGACCGAAATATTAGAAACATCCAAGACCATATCTCATTGCTGGACTCTATACCATTAATATCTTACATACATCTATTCTCTATGTATATAAGAATGTTTTCTTCTTCAACCCAAATAGACTTCATAATTCATGAATATAAAAAATTTCATATATCTTCTCAATTAATGTATGGTTCATACTTTCCACCACAACATTTTACTATTATGTTTCAGTTACTTCCCTTTCAATCCAAATATCATTCCTCCAAAAATCCTATGTTTCTGCCACCTTACACTCCACCAATATTTGATCAAAGACAATTTATATTTACACTAAATTACTTTTCAACCATCTATTTCCATTGTAAAATGTGAAATAAAATATATACTTATGATTTAGTAAATACACCAATTAAACACTTCATACAACATATATGAACATGGGAATGTCTGGAGATCTTATATGATATTAGTATATGGCTCGCCCCTATGAATCCATGTAAACTAATTCCATTATAAAGGATCTTTGAAATAATTTATTGATGTTGAAAAAACCCCATTTTTGTTTTCCGTATACACATGTTTCACAATATCTAATTCCTGTCTGACTAAGCTTCATAATTTCATTCATTTATAGAACCATTAAGTTCAGCATGTTAAGGTGATTGAGCAAGTATTTCCAAAACTCTAAATCATTTGAGTTTATAATTTTATCTAATTATATTTCAGATGAGTTTCATTTCATGTAATTTATTCCATCCTTTATCAACCACATCACTACCATATACACATTATTCAATTTCTAGAATCCATTTTTGATAGGTGTGACATACCATGTATCATCCATTTTCCCCAAAGAAAGTAGATTCCTCTGGAGACTGGGAATGTTTATAACTTCATTCCACTATAGGTATCTCACATTATTTATATGGATATTTACATATCCCTTTAAAATGGCATCCAATGCTTCATTAATTGTAATATGATATTTTCTAAAGATTCTAGTTACATAGTTGACCATGATTCCATGTTCATCCATTGGATGAAATGATTCCCCTAAAACTATATCCCGTGACTCAATTAAAAGAGGAAAACATATAAATATATTTTTATACCATCTATTTTGATAATATAAATTGATCGATTGGTAGTTGTCAAACTGGTGACCCCCTTGTGATTCTTACAAATACTGTAGATATGTCCATGTTTCCAAAAATCCCAGATGTTAAGTCATGAAAAAATTTTATTCCATGAATCCACTCCTTTTAATTATATTATAGTCATTGATGATTTATTCTCTAAGGTTTGGAACCCCATCTATCATCATTCGGAGAAATATATGACTTTTGTCACCCCAAACACTCACTCCATTATCTGATACATAAAAAACATACATTACATACAATCTTTGATTCAATATTTAGATTTATGTACATAACTAAACCATAATAACATGAATTAATGAAAATATTTCATTATATAAATTTTCAAGACCATTTATGTTCAGAGGATTAAGTAATTTGGAAAAATCGTAAATTATTAAATCTCATGTATTTTAAAACTATAGTAAACTTTTCCATATATATAAGAATCTACATAGTTCATATCAAGCCTTTAAAATATAATATAAATTCCCCTCAAATTTTATTCTTTGAGTCATAAAATGTGTAATACTTTTCGTCATAACCTATGGAAAAAGGAAACATGAAAATGGGTGAGTTCAAATGCTCGATAATGGAAAACATACAGTTGCGGTATTATGGTGTAAATATTATTTAATGAATAAGAAACCATAATAATGTCATAATAAACTAAAATTGAGAGAATAATATTTCCATGGATTGAAATAAAAATATGTATATCACATGGATGAAAATAACTGAATTCATGGTGTTGGAATGCATAATATTAGATAAGTTGATTTTATCATGAAATCCACATCCAAGACATCATCATTTCCATATAGGTCATTGCCAATAAAAAATTCTGGTTATTAAGAAAAAACTAAAGAAATATTGATTAATTTTATGCGCATATAGAAAATAGAAAAATGTATTTGTCTCATGTGGCCTAATGACATGTAAATGGTCATATAATGTTGATCCCACTTATCATTTTTTGAGTCTAATGAATTAATCATATTAGATAGTGAATAAAAATTAGATATTTAGTTTATACAATAAACATCAACATTAGATAAACATCTTGAAAACAAATACATGTTACTATGTTAATAAAAATTATAAATGGATAATAACTAAAATGGACAAGAAGGTGGGCAGCTAAACAATTCAGAGTAAACTTCTCAATAATTGTCTATATTTTAGTAAAAATTATATGGAATTTAAATATTTCCCCTGAAGAATATGCGGATTAGTACATTGTATAGATAATTTTATACATGGTTATGTTTAAAATATCCCTAATAATCTATGTATGGAATAAATGTGAACAATAATCCATTAAATAAATTGAAAATGGTGCATTCAAGAAGAAGAAAAATTAGAGAATAATTATACATTTTCATGGTGTATGCTTAAGTAAGAAAAATATATTAATAACCCATAAATTTTAAATAAATCAATATTAGATAATTCATTCAATGAAATAATGTGGATGGACAAAAAAGTACATATCTGCAATTTAGTAATTTAAACACATATTTATGTTTATATAGATGAAATTCATTCTCAAAAAATAAATATTCGAATTATATCACAAAAGAAGGAATAATGGTTTGAACTGATTAATATTATATGATCAATCCCCAAAATTATATATATATATATATATATATACTGATGGATAAATATGGAAAAATAAATAAAATGAGTTTCAAATCCTTTTAATAAGAAATAAATACCAGAGCTAAAAACATAAAAGAGATATTAAAAAAATTAACATTGATTCAATATAAAAATCACATTTTATTTTGAAACAAAAAATTTGAAAAGGTGGTGTGGAAGATTTATAAAATAATAATTTTAAAATAATATCCAATAATGGACCTTGGGAAATGAAATAATGTTTTTAATAGGAAATGTGGAGGTAATGAAAAAACATATTGGTATGAATGGGACCAATTTAATAACTAAAATTTATACTCTCATACACAATATTGTAAAAAGATTTATAAAATGTTATTTTTATTAAATTTATTTTCAAAATAAAGGATTAAAAAATTCCATATAGAAAACATTACGGTGGGAGAAACCAATTAGGTAAAAAATATATTTTAAGCTGAATGATTATAACTCACTGAAAGGAAATTTGAGCTTTAAATACCACTTTTAAGGAGAATTCTTCCTAATGTAATAAATATTTGATAATGATTTATGTGGTAGTAATGTAAATCCAAATAAAAAATTATTGAATTCCATATAAGAAATAAATTTTAGAATATAAAAACCTCATATAAAATAATATCAAGGGAATAATTACAACTCCATGAAAGAATGTTTACTTATCAAAATACCATACTGCAGGTATAAGAACTAAATAAATTGCCATTATAACAAAGGAATAAGATTTTTTATATTTATATCTTATAAAATATGTATAATAAAAATACATCAATTTTTAATAAATAAAATATATGTGAAAAAACTGTGAATAAAATTTACTATATTTCAATGATCTAGAATTAAGAATATTGGAAACCCTATTACAATAAAAACCATCGATTTAAAGACCGTTGAAGGATATAATATCAAATTAAACAATAAATATTATGATAAATAACATGATTATGATAAAAATATTAATGGTGTTGTAGATTCCACATTTCAAAAAATATGGTGTATAATAAGAATTATGTCTGAAGGGGTGAAAATCTAAGGTCGAAAAACCATACCTTTTGTAATGGATTCTGCCAATGAACTCTAACATCATGTATAAAAACCAAATAAAAATTAATAATTTATTTAAGAATATTATTAAAATATTTTTCATTTATGTTTTTCATTTATATTTTTCTCTACACTAATTCTTGTTAATCATTAACTATTTTCAATATTTAGTGGATATAATCTTGATCCTTTTCAACTAGTTTCAATAAAACCATTATTTTATTCATTATTATTATATATTTCATCCTATTGATAAAACTAAATGTACTATAATAATTATTTCCGGATATTTAGAACAATATTATTCCTTTCTATAGTATTTTTTTATATTCTATAGAGGCAAAATTGACAATCATTCATAATGAAGTAATATTGTTTTCTTAATTAGTGAGACTAATCCTAATTTACCTATCAAAAACATCAAATAATAATAATTTAAATATTTATATAATTTTATAATATTATTTATTATCCATTATTCATCCATGATATAAATTCATATTTTTTCATAAATGTTGTTAAACGAACCAAAACACGAGGATACCATGATAAACGGATTATTATGTGGTGGTTTATTTTTTATATCATTTTAATATAAGAAAAATTATCTTTATTTGTTTTTATTAGTGTGATATATCATAATTATAATAATTTAAAATAATAAATAATGGATATGAATATATTACATAGTAGTAATATAAATATTTTCCAGATAATATGCTTGTTTTAAATGTTTGAATTAATGAAGATCATTTCAAGATCATAACATTAAAAGGTTCCCTAATTAATTATAAAATAGACTTAATGATAAAAAAATATATATATTTATCCATTAAAATAATTATCATGACTAGAAATCACTTTTGGTTATGAAAATTCAAATAGAAAAAATTGATTCCATGGAGTCGACAGTCCATACCTACACATGGTATTTGGTGTCATTATAAATGGAACGAGAGAAAGATATTTAATGATTTATAATTTAAGAATATAAAATATGATATAGTTATTATAATTATTTTTTTAAAATAAAAATTATGGAAAATCATTTTTTTTGTGAAAACCAAAATATGATTCTTCATGGAAGCAATAATCCCCACAAAGGAACAAATACTATTTTTTCCCTAATGGAATTGGATAAAGTGGATAAATGTTATTTACATTTATTAATTATATTTATTATATAACCAATATATATGTAATTATATCTTTATTTTGAAATTATAATTTTTATTGTATGATATAAAGGAATAAAATTAAAGAAAAATGATTACTCTCATTGGGAACATTGAGTTTTCCTTAGATTATTCCACAGAAAAAGGGGTATTAGGAAAAAATATTGAGGCCATAATCTTAATGAAGAGAAAGTGGGTTCTATGTTAAGTAAAACGTAATGTTTTTATGGGGAAAAATATTTTTGGAGTGGAATTGTAGGGATATTAATAGGAACCTTTTATTTGTGAGAAGAAGTGTTAGTTTTTGTAAATACCAATATCTTTTTAATAAAATGAATTCACACTCAACTAATGTGGATCAAAAATATATAGATAATGTTTTTATGAAGAGATAATGTTGATACGAGACTAAAAAAATTACAAGTTTTATGACATGTTATATCTTTTTTCACTAGTTTATACCCCAATTGACCCTAATAGAATATTAACAATATGATTAGTTATTATTTATGCAATTTATCTTTTCTCTATAAAAAAATTTATTTTAATTACATAATATGAACCTAGTAATTAAACTTTTAAAATATATTTTGTTTATGTAAATTTCTAAAAGGGATATAAAATACTTTCAAATTAATAATTGTATAATGTATTAAGAATTCTTTATTGAGAAAAATATTAGATATGTTTTAAAATCTAAAATATTTGTTTGTAAACAATAATAAATATTATAATGATTTATAATTTCACTTATTAAATAAATATTATAGCTATAAAAATTGATTCCAAAATTTATATTACATACTTACAAACTAAAAATGCCATTAAATAATGGTATTTGTAAAAAATTAAATATAGTATTTTTCACTTTAGATAATTTTTTGGAGAAAAACACTAAGAAATAATGTTAATAAAATATTAATATTAAAAATCATAAAATAAAATATATTTACTCTCTCTTAAATTTTAATATTTATAAATTTTAATATTAAATAATATTATACAATATAATGAAAATATTTTTCATTTGGAAATTTACTCTTCTGAAAAAATATATTATTCTTCTTATTTCATATCATTTATTAATTAGAGATAAAAAAATTATTCATATTAATATATATTTAAATAAATGTTTTAAATGTTTCATGTGATATGAAATCCTAATGCATAAAAGTAAATTTTGAATAAAAATAAAATTCTAACAATAAAATGACCTTATTAATAATTTTCCTATAGGAATTCAATTTCATTAACATTATAGGTGGACTATATTTTATTTGTATAAATATATATTAAACTAATTAATCCTATTAATTCCCTATAATTAAATTGATAATTTTTAATATTCATGCTTAAATATTAATATTTTATCAAAATATATCTCATTTTAATAATGTTAAGTGTTACATGTGTTGTAAGCTATCAAACACATTGAATTCATTAATTTTAATTATAAATTAAAATATTGAGGTGTTACTATCTCCCCCCCCCCACAAAAACAAAATGAATTTCTTCCTTATAATTTTATTCATGGTAATTAAAAAATATAAACACACTTTTAGATGTTTAATTTTTTATTTATGATGATGATTGGGAGAAATCAATATAAGAATTATTACAATCCATTTATAATGTGAAATAACCCATATTTGATTCCATATGGAATAATAATATGGCTAAAACAGCTCGGTAAATAAGGAATGAATTCCCAAAAATCATGAAAATGATTTAATAATAATCATAGAACCAGGTGTTTTTATTTTTATCTCAATATCCAATAGTTAGTGAAAATGTTAATAATATAATACAAAAAAAATATAGTGTAAAAAATCAATATCCTATACATTAGTAGTTGTTATATTGTATTTTCATTATTTATAATGTTATTTTTGAATATTTCCCACATTCACCATTGGATTTGGATATTGACTCACATAATTCCAAACTCCCTTGAGATTAATGTAGAAAAATTATTTTATTCTCTCTTTCCCTTATAATTTTGTGTTTAATGGACTTATAATCCATACATATACAGTATAATTTTCCCATTAAATAAAATTTCCCAAAATATTCTTCCCAAATAATTGGCATGAATAGAATTGAATCTATATTCCGTCATAATCATTATCTTGTACACTCACTTTATACTTATCCCTTTTCTTATTTTATGTGTTTTGGATTTAATCTATTATCACATGATTAATCAGATTTTTGATAGTTTTTTACATATTCACTAAATTTCTTGGCCCAACTCTAATCTCTATAGATATATCTTTGAGATTATTAGATAATTATCCTTCACATTTATAGTTAATATGGTAATTTCATTATCTATTCATTCTAAAAACTATAATGATTTTACCTATGGGATGAAAAATTAACACCATAAAGGAATTTTAAATATTTATCCTCAATATATCCTACTTAATCACACTATAATGTTATCTTATATTTTGTTTTTAACAATCTATATCACTCTTATTGAACATATATTTTCCATAGCACACCATGTATCAGTCTGGACTCCACCTAATTTACTCTTTATTTGGGATTTATCATATATATAATCAAAATACGATTATATGAATAGTAAATATATCCTTCATATTTGGTATTTTAGATAATATGATAAACTAAATCATATCCCTCAGGAGTGTTTATTTAGGAGTGAAGTCTTAAGCCCATTCATTTTCCCCCAATTTGAAGATGAATTTAATGTTTAGTAAACATTTTTAGGGGCATTATTCATAAATGAACACTTTTTATAGCTTCATACACATTCCAGTCTCGGTACAAAGATAATTTTGTTATCAAAAACATATACAAAATTAATTACAAAAAGAATAGAATTTTATCCTATATTTATATATATTCGATGGACTTTCACAAATTTTCTCTAATCCTAATACCAAAATATAATTTACATTATTACATTGAAAATAAATCATATACTATATTATAGGGTTATCTAAAACGTTTAAATTCTGATAATACATAACATATCATAATGCAATTGAAACCAAAAACATCAAAATCTTTAATTTTTTCTATATCATTTTTTGATACCTACTGTTCCAACTCAGACCTTCACTCCCATATATATTTTCTAAAACAACATATTTATATACCATATATGATTCAAACTATAGATTCATTGAATTTAAATTCCAATAATTACATTAATTAATGAAAATATTTTATTACACACATTATCATGACCATTTAGTTTTATTTATTTAGAGAATTAAAAAATATGAAACTAATAAATCCCTTGTTTTTATCATCTAATAGAAATTATTTTAAACTACATAAGTAACTAATTATTTCAAAATAACTCTTTAAAATATCATAGAAATACCCCACAATTGTTATTATTCTTGTCATATCGAGAGTAATAATTTTTATTATAACCTAAGAAAATGGAAACATAAGAAGTGGTGATCTCAAACGATCATTAATGGAAAACATAAAAATGAGTCACAATGGAATAATCATGGAATAAATGTTATAGTAGGTATTTGTAGTCATTAAAATTCCACAATCATATAAAACTTATATCATAATATATTTATCAATAGAAATAAAAATAAAATTATCTTATATATTACAATAACAAAATTCTTGGCCCTGGAATTCATAATGGTATAAATCTAGATCATACCATGAAGGACTTATCCAAGATGTAATTCATCTTATAAATTCCGTAGACAATATGTAGTTTTATTGATTAAAACCAACACTATTGGAAAAATACCTCGTACCAATGGTTTGGAACCGTTGGTATAGGCCTCCAAACAGCTGGTATAGCCTATACCAACAGTTTGGAGAATCGTTTCCATGTAAGATGTGGGGATAGGTCTATACCAATGGTTTTGGGATAACCATTGGTATAGACCTATACCAACGGTTTGAAAACCATTGGTAGAAGCAATATGAAAATCTATACCAACAGTTCCATAAAACTGTTGGTATATGTAATTCAAAAAATAATCATTCGATTAGTTTTGATCCCAGCACCTCCTGTTTTTTATTTAACAACCTAACCACTAACCTAACATATTTTTTGAACATAATTTCATATATATATATATATATTTAGTATCATAAATATTTTAAATTTTTATTTATTTAATGTCCTCTATATGAAGATTCCATTACAAATAAATGTACATATACCAAAGGTTGTCAAAACCATTGGTATAGGTCTATACCAATGGTTTTGAGATCCGTTGGTATAAGTTCTTTGATTTTGGGATGTAAAACAACGGTTTGTCCAAAACCATTGGTATGGGTCCATATAAGTGTCCTATACCAACGGTTTTGGCCAAACCATTGGTATAGGTCCATATTAGTGAACTATACCAACAGTTTGGCCAAAACCGTTGGTATAGATCATATTTACAGTAGTGAAAAATATTCAAATATTAATAAATTGGGTGGGAATAAAAATAATAAAAAATGTTTTTATCATGTGAGCTACTAATGGATCGAGTGAATAAATAATGTAGGGATTCACATACCAGTTCTTTAATTCTAATTGACAGAAAACTATTTTTTATTGATTCTAAAAAACAAAAAGAATAAGTCTTCAAGGATGTCTAATGTAATGGAGGCCGAGAGCATCAAAATTATAATTCATTCAATAAATAATAAATTAAAAAAAATTAATTCACTTTTTTAATAATAATTTATATTAGAATAACACCATAAAAAACTAAAATTCATTTCCCAATTTCATTAATGGTGATAACATGGGCATAAACAATATGAATAAATAAAGTGGTTAGTTAAATGATGTATATTCAACTAGTAATTAATCATATATATCGGAATAAAAATATATATTAATTTTTTTTAGTTCCTTATAAAATAAGTGGAACATATTTCTATGTAAGAATCCTTAAACTATCAATATATAAACAAAGGTTTTAATGTTTATGTTAATAATTTATTCAATTATTTTATTTATGGAATCATGGTGAACACCCTTCAACCAATAAAATAAAGAAAAAAATATTCAAAATGAAAATGCATTGGGATGAAAGTAATTATTATTCATATTGGATATTTAATAAAGAAAACAAAAATGATAGATCATATATTTTCAATAAAATAATATTCAATATGTTACCCTGAGGAATCATGTGGATGGTTGCAAAAGATTATATCCAATGTAATAAACAAAACTCAGAATTATGTTGACCTAGGTGGGGAATATCCTTGTAAAATAATTCAATTGGTATCAGTTAAGTGGGGATCATGATTGGAATTGTTTTATACCATGATATCAAGGCCTCTAATTTTGAATATATATATTTGTTATAGAAAAAATATGGAATCATAAATTTTATGAGCATAAATTAAATTTCATATTAAGTGTAAAATGGAGGTAAAAACATAAATTATCTTTCATTAAACATATTTTACATTGATGTAAAATAAAAAATTATGTGCCAATTCAAAAATTTCTTATGAAATAGTTAAGTGAATAATATTGAAACATTTTGCATTTAAATATAATCTCTAATAATGGAGGCTTTAAAATGACATAAATTTTTTATATTTAATATGGAATTAAATATTTACATTTGATTACAAAACGAACCTTTTTAAAACATTGACAATTCCATTATTGAAAACTCAAAATGTAAAAAGTGTAATAAAACATTATTTTTATTTAAATTCAATTTCCCCAAGGATTATTATAAAATACTATATAATATAATATTATTTTGGGACAACCAATGTATAGGATAACGATTTTCAACATAAAACATTATATCTCAACTAATGGAGATTTGTGCAATTAATGTCCCTTACTTAAAACATACAGCATATGGTATGAATGATTTAACTTGGAATTATGTTGTTGGATTATAAATCCAAATAAAAATAATAAATAATAACACATAATAAAATAATGGGTATTATATACCAAAATTATAAGAAATATGTTCATGATTAGGATCATAACTTAATGAATGAATGTTTAGTTAAAAACAATATTTATTATTGGATTAAAAAATAAATCAATATCCATTTTAATACTGGGATATCATTTTTATTATTATATCACATTAAATAAAGAATTATTATTATAAGAAACATACATGGGTATAAAATATATCATTAATCTAAAACATGGTGCACAAAATGTATTATTTCTTTGAGAATAAGTATTTAGACCAATAAAACCCACACAAACACAAAATATTCTTAGTCAAAATACCTTAATTGAAATGATATAATTTGAGATAGTAAATAAAACTAAATTATTGGAGTATAAGGATAAATAACTGTTAAATAGGTAATAGAGACACTATTTTAATGAAAATATAATATAGAATAATAAATATGTCTAATTTGGGGAAAATTTGAGACAAGAATCATTATCTTTTATCTTGGATTCCAAAAAGTACTCTAAAATCATTTATAAAAAACATATATATCATTATAATTAAATTCATAAAATTAATCATAAATTATACATCTATACTATTCATTTATAATGATTATTTTTATTAATTTCAGTAGTTATTACCAACATTCAATATCTAGTGTAAGTAATCATTGTCGTTATGAATTATTTTGATGAAAATTGTCTTCTTATTCATCATTTTTAAAATTTTCATCATCAATCAATAATAAATGTTACTATAATAATTTAAAAAATATACTTATAAAGGTATAATAATATTTCAGGAAATGTTTTTTCCAATTCATGAATATGACATTGATGATTATCATTTTTTTGGTGATCTATAAAAAATGAACAATTTTTTCATAATTATTGAGTTTAATAAAAAAATTACCATTATATAACCAAACCATAACTATTAAGAATTTTATATCATATTATATTTGTAATTATTTTCCCATATTCATCCATCATATATATTCATAGAATTGTTCATATAGGTGGTAATCAACAAAAACATGAATATACTATTGTTAGTAGAATATTACGTGGTGGTTTAATTGCTATGTACTTATACCATCCCCATAATGATGCGATTTATTATTTCTGTGTATAATATATCAGAATTTAATTTAAATAAAATAAGAATTAAGGTATACGAATTAATTATATAAAATAAATAAAAACTTCTCCTTCTGAGTTTTCATTTTTTAAAATATTTAATTAATGACTATCATTCGGTGATCATGTCATTAATAGGTTCAACTATTTTGCATACCATAACATTAAGGATATCATAAAAATAATATTTATCCAATAAAACCATTATCATGACCATCCATGTAATGTGGTGATGAGAGGAAAAATGGAAATCAATCATTCTATGGAGGTGATAGTCTTCGCCTTTTCATGGTTGATAATTTCATTTCCCATTGAGTGGGATAAAAGTTTATTTTGTATTATAATTTCATATTATGAAATATTTTATAAAAATAATACATATATTATAAATAAATCATTAGTTCCATCCAGGTATTTTAGTTATGTAATAGAAAATATGACACTATGCAGAGGTGAAAATCTCCAAACATTCACCAATATAGCGTTTTATTTCCTTAAGGGTAAAGAATGGGGGTTAATTATTATTTATTTAGAATAATATAATACATTATATAAAAAATTATTACAAAATAAAATATTTATTTCAAAATTACAATTTTAAAGGTAACATAGAAATGATTTAAGTTAATGATAAATGATTAATCACATTGTTAAAATTGAATTTTACATGGAAAATTCCTTATACAACAAGGAATTAAGAGAATAAATAATGACCAGAAGCTCATTTTTTATAATATAGAATATAAAAGAAGAAAAAATTCAAGTACATATATTTATGTTTTTTAGTACTTTAATTCAATGAGTGGTGAGACTCCTCTTTTATAAATTATCATGGAAGCCATTTTTGTAAATACCCATTGCATTTTAATAATGGGAGGTCACTATCAATGAATGATGATAATGGGAAGTCACTATCAATGGGAGGCCATTATCAATGAATGTTTCTCCACAATTGATAAATAATAAAATGATTAATATATAAGGTTTATAATCACCCAAAAAATAAATAATAAAATATTTGAAACATGTTTGATCACTTTTCATTATGTTAACCAATTTTAATCCAAAATTACTCTTACTATGGAAACTAGGTTTTACCAATGTTTTTTCCTTTATGTATAAAAATATGATATTTGACATTAAAACATCAAGACCTAATGATTTAAAATTGGAAATCAATTTTATTTGATTAAATTTATAATAGTGTTAAAATTGAATTTTAAAATAATAAATATATAATGTATTGGAAACAATTTACAGAAAAAAATATTACTCACATTAGATAGTTTCTCATATATGTTTTTAAACATGATTTCAAATGTTCTGGATTTATAATCTCACTAATGAAATATATATTTTTTATATAAATATTTTTCAAAAAATTCAATGACCTAGTTATATTCCTAAAATGTCATCAAATGAAAACATTTATAAAAACTGTATATTGCAATTTTCAATAAAAAATATATATTTTTAAAATAAAAAAATTATTATTTAGTTATTAAAACATTTATGAATCCAAAAATTATGTTCATTCTTTTAACTTCAAATTCAAAAGTTATATATATATACATATTAAATAAAATTATAAAATAATTATTCAATCATTGTTTTAATATGGGAAAAAACTTGTTAGAACAAAATTAATTCTTCTATTTATATCATATCATTTACTAATTTTTGTTAAATAATTAATCGTATAAATAAATACTATAATCAAATAATAATATGTTTCTTTCAATAAAAAGAATAACGAAGGAACTCAGACAAGTACATTTTTAAGTATAAAATTATCTTATTAGCCGTTTTAGCTATACCAATAGAATTTCATTCATATTAGAAGATTACATTACATTATTTATTTAAATATTTCATAATTCAATTTCCCTTATTCAATCCAAATAATTCAATGACTAGTTTATCACAGTGATATATAAATATTTCTATTATATCTAAATATATCATAGACATGTTTATGTTTGGTGATATATGTGGAGAAATCTTTCAAACACATTTAATTATACAATGATAATCATATATTACTTTATTATGGTGTTAAATTATGGTAATTATACATAACTCCTTCAGAATTCATCCCTAAGGACAAAATTATTGATAACTTAAAACATTATATTTTTCTTTCTATATGAATTAATTACCATAGAAATCATACAATCCAATTATTATGGTATATGTTATAGATAAAGTATTTCTCAAGAATCATTCATGAAATTAATTTTCACTACATCATGATCATTATTGACTTTGTTTAAGTCTTTCCCAAGAGCCTCCTTTAGTTTTATATTTGGTAAACTCACACCAAATAAGTTCCACACTATGAATACCTTTTTTAAAGTATTCTTTTTCAAATAAATATCCAATAGGGCCACCATCTATTTAGTTTTTGTATTCTTCTATGGGATATTAAAAGAAACATTTCATACTTGTGATATCCCATCCAATACAAGTGATTCTAATTCAATTATTATCAATTCATCCATACCTATTTCTTTATATATGACTCAACCTAATGCAATTTTATAATCATTTTAGATGAGAAAATATTCTATTTTCATCATCTAGAAACTAAAGTTGGTCCAATCAAACTTGTCTATATAGATTTACTATTTTCCCAATGTCATATATCCTGATGAGAGTTTATCAAAATAAATATAATTTTGAAACATGTCCAAATGATTCCTATGATTTTGAGTATGAAAAACAAATGTCTTATACATATTTTTTTGGAAATTATGTTATCTATAATACTACTGAATTATAAAATATCAAATCACAAATAAAACACCCATCAACAGTCCGACCCTGTGGAATCCAAACCACAAAAATATTACATGACTTGAAATACCATGATTAGGTTAACATTAACTACATAATATTTTCTAAAAGGTTTCATTCCACTCACAAAATTATAAAAACATCAGATAGAATCATTTAAAATGATAATTTTTTTGGAAAATATAAACATTACTCCCAAAGATTATGTGTTTCAATATTTTTATCCTACATCTACAAGAGAAAACTAAAATTCAATATTACCTTATAAATGCAAGGATTTTACTATTCAATTTGGATTTATGATATTAATAATAAACCATGTATATTTTACTACCACCCTTATTTTCCCAACACAATTTCATAAAGGTGTTCATCTAATTGGGACAATGGAACTTCCATCCAATGGATTTTGTCAACCGATCATTTGAGTCGGCCAAATAATGATCTATTATAGCTTTTGGAACCTCAACATATATATACAGTAAACCTATATTGTGCTTCACTATGAACTCATAAAAAGTCAAGAACATTCCTATCAATTATCTCCCCCAATAGAGTTCTTATGCTACTTGAAGCAGAAATAACAAGTCAATCACTCAACTAGAAATACCTCAATCTAACGGATGTAACAAAACATTAAACTATATTCATTTCCTAACACATAGGGGTACTAAACTAGAGTAACTAAAAAATTACTAAATTTACACTAAAAATATGTTTTAATCTTCATTGAAGTTCATCCATGAGGGTTATTCTATGATGCACCCATGCCTTTATAGGTTACAGTATGAAAACCCCAGATAGAGGGGAAAACCCCCACACAATTATAAGAGACACTTATACCCACGTTTTTTAAAACACTTGACTATTAAGGCATCAGTATAGATCTGAGCTATACCCATGGTTTTAGAAATAATATTCCCTCATTTTTGAACAGTGGGAATAGGTGTATGCGACAATTTCATTACCCTTATACCCATGATTTTGAAACTATGGATATAAGACATTAAAAATTTCTGGCTCTATGTTTCCTTCCATGGAGAACCATTATAGGATTCACCCACTGAAACACCACACCACAATGTCTTATATGTATATAAATATAAATTCACTTATATGTATTTATCTATATTGCGGAAATATATTGAAAACTTTGGAAATATGTGTTCTTGAATATTTTTTTCTATCCCCCAGATGTTTTATCCTACATTAATATGATAAATCTATATGCATAGTTTTCTTAAACCATGGTTGAAGTCATGAACAATTCCCATTGTATTAAAGAAGCATGAGTATATGTTTTTAAAAAAAAGCATATACCGAAGGTTTTATAGAAATTGTGGGTATATGACTTGAAAAAACCATATACCCATGAATTTTCATAAACTGTAGGTATATAGGTGCCCTATATCAATGGTTTTAGAAAAACCCATGGTATGTGTGGGAATTTACAACCTATACCGACATATTTCGAAAACTATGTTTATAGGTTCCCATCCAATCCCTATACCAAATATTTTGGAGAAAACTTTGTGTATATGGTCGTTTTCCAGGAGTTCCAAACAAATTTTGTCACATAGTGACCAACCTGGGTTACAGTGTGACGGTCACCTAATAGATATATTGAGCTCTTATACTTTATCATTAGGTAATTCTCACATAGGTCATCTTGTGAATTCTTCCAATAATGGAATTCCATTATCTAGTGTTGAAAAAATCTCTTCAAGAAACTAGATAAAAAATTGATATTCACTAAATATTTCACAACTCACATAAAACATGATCTAAACTCTCACTCCTTGAGCTGAAACCAACATTCAAATTTACCACAATATTTTAAAACCTTTAATTGTCTAGGTAATTACACCATAGCCCAAATAGACACTCATATCAATATTTATTGTATTTTAATGTCCACAACCTATTTTACACCTCTCTTAGGATCATAATTAATTAATTAATTTTTTACTACATAATTTTTATTAAATATCCATTACTCAATATAAATTATATATTTTTTAATTGAAAATAAAATTTATTTAGTTTCAATAATTAATTTATAATTTATAAATGATTCCATTTAATTACGATTTTGATATTAAATGATTAATTTTATCAAATATAATTATTTATCATGATAGAAGTGAAGTTTTATTTTACAAAAATAATGAAAAAAATTGTGTATTTAATTGCAGGATTCCAGAACCCTCAACTAATTTACGTTTAATTTCAAAAATTAGTGATTAAATAATAAATAGAAGTATTTAGTGGTGTTTTTATGAATCACATCACAATTATGTTTTCAATAGTGATAAAAAATAAGGAATATAAAATTAGGTGACAAAATATGATTTGGTTGTGATAAAAAAAATTGATATGAAACATGTGGAATTAGAGAATAATATTAGTCAATGAATGAGGGGAATGTGTTTCCTGATATTCATTTCCATTACTAGCATCACATGGAGAATGTTGTGATATTCAATGTTTTCATTTGTGACAAGAAATCCCCCATTATCTCAAAAAAAAATTTCAAAATTCAGTTCATCATGTTATCTCACACCTATGCCTTTATTATCCCACTTTGAACTGAAAAAATGACACAATGTCGCCTACTATGATGTAACATCCCAAATTATCAATGAATGTTTTAATAATGTTTAACTATAATATATATATATATAATTGTTAATTGTGATTCATTTCCTTTATTTCATGATCTGAATGTTAAATTGAAATGAAAATTTAACCCTTAATTATTTTTCATTTCTCTCATTAATTTTTTCTTTAATAAAATATTTATTAAATTATAATGAAAAATCATAAATTAATGGAAGATGATACAATAATAGAAAATAATATATTTTTTATTAAAAAATTATTTTATTTTTTTACTATAGAATAATAAAAATTAAGAAAGAATACATTTCATCAAATTAATTAAAGTGTAATAGAAAAATACAAATAATGAAAATAACACTACTCAAATTATCGAATGAAATGGGTGGTGATATCCTAAAAATATCACAATAAAAAAATATTTTAAAATAGAACAATATAAAAGAAATATTTTTAAATATTGTAAAAGAAATATAATTAACATTGATATAAAATTAATTAAATAAATAATGATGGATATAGGAATTTTTTATAGGAGTCATAAGGATTATTGGGTTATTTAAATTGCAGCTAGCCACTGGAATTGTAACATACCTATTAGAATAGTAAGAGGGACATTAAGAATAGTAAAATTTCTCTTAAGTAATATTTAACAGGAATAAATTAAATTAGTACTGATATTATCATACACAAAAATTATTTCATAAACTATATAAATTTAAAAAAAATTATAATTTTATGTTTTAATAATTTATGTTTTAACTAATAAGGAAAATAAAAATAATAAAAATAAAATTTTTATATTAGAATTATAGAATTTATGTTTTTAATCTTTTAAAACTGATCTCTAATTATAAATTAATATAGTTAAACTATCTATGGTAAATTGTTTGGGGGTTTTTATGAACAATTGAATTTATTATAAATAGTAAATAACATAATTTTCCTGTGTATATGGTAAGATATTTAATGTTATAGTGACATAAAAATAACTCAATAATTTTTTAAAAACATCATGAATTATTATGTGTATAATTATTAATATAATATAATTAAAAAATATTAAATTAAATTTACCATACTTTTAAAATTTTAAATTATATTTTATTCTTATAAAAATTATTTTTTATTCTTTAATTTCAAGTAATTTTTTTAAAAAAAATTATTTTTTTAATTATTTAAATTCCAATTAAAATTAATTTTAGCGAGACACTTTTATTAGTAACAATAATCAATAAAATTCAAAGAATTAATCCAAAATAATATTTCATAAATATATATGCCTTTACTACCTCATCCACATAACATAAAAACATATTTTTTTTAGAAAGTAACTATGAAAATATCACTATAAACACAAATTTTCACGTTGTTAAGGCCCTAGTTTAACAAAAATATCCTAAATAAAATGCCTAAGTATCATACCTAAAAGAAAACATCTCCACATGGAAGGGGTGGCTTCTAAAATTATAGTGATTTTACTTAATTCTCTATTTATACCTTGTATAAAATAATCCATACATCTAATTACAAGATAAAAATCGTATAATTATATCATAATTTAATTATAAAAATCAAATCATTGTAATTTTTTCTTTTTTAACCACATAAATAGACATTTCACACTCCATAGAAGGTTTATAATAGTATTGTGAATGATGATGTATTTTATTACCACCATTCATTTTCATTTTCATTTTATTGAGGATAAAGTATAATATAAAAAAACTATATTACTTTAAATATTATATATGGGAAAATTTTAATTATAATAATAATAATAATGATAAATCATTATCGTTAGATTAAGAATCTGAGATGAACGTATAAAACTACTTTCATTGATTTATAACCATTTATTAAACTATTAATATAATACAAATATTTTATTATATGACTCTTTACAATAAAACATATTAATTTTATCAATCCATTGGATAATTACCAATTACTATTACCATTAATCCAAAATGATTTTAGAACCATCAATTTTAAAACCACAAAATGATCTATGAAAACAATATTTACAGAATAAATAAATATAATATAATAATAAATATACTATAGATGATTAATTAAACATGAATAAATTTAAGAAGAATTTTTTTAATAAAAATAATATAATTATTTAAGAAGTTAGATGACATTCAAAGAATGATGAGACATGAGGTAAAGGGTTTTCCCTCTTGATAATTATTTTTTTGATCATCTCTCTTTTTGTAATACACTTTCAAAAGAATGTCATATATTTTCAACATTAATTATAATATTAATTTTCTTATTAATGTTCTTGGGGGATTTCCAGGATTATTTATTTTTATATTAAATAGTATTGCTTAAGGAAAATCTTATAATTTTTTTTGGTTTTCACTTAAAACGATCTATTTATTTAATATATTACTTCTCTATTATATATCTTCTCTTATATATGTAATATTAATTTTTATAATATATACCATACCTATATCTTGTTATTTTTATTTCATTACTTATTTCCCTATCTATAATATATATTCAAAGATTGTTCCTTACTATGTTATAAAAGGATACTCTCATGTCCTCTATTTTTTTTCCTTTTTAATATTTTAATTTGACTCTCAAATATTTTTTTTATATTCTCTATAATTCCATATGAAATGAATTTTAATATTATTTTTGTTTTTTGTTTCTTTTGGGTCATTAGAATTTTTAAACAATCCTTCAAATTTTTTATTTCAATTCAAATAATACTATATATATAAGGGAAAATAATTACATAACTTATTCCTTTTCATTTATCACTTACCTCATATCAATATTATTTAATTATTTATAAAAATAATTATTTAGACATTAAATATAATTTTACCTATCAAGTTTTTTGAAAATTTTATATATTTATTTCATTTAAAATATGATTTACCCATCTATAAATATTTTGTAAGAATATTCATTCCAAGATTTCATTTCATGAATTATATTTCCCATTTATTTTATATTACATTCCATATTTTGAATTTATTATCCTATTTCAATATCCTACCTATTATTATTGGTATTTAAATATTATTTTTCTCTTTATACATCATCAAAAAAATAAGAGGACTTATCATTTTATAATTATCTATATTTTTATTCAATATTCCTTGGAAAATTTCATAAGTAAATGTTTTTATAAAATTTCATGACTACTTATTATCCTAAAAATAATTCTTTTATAATTTGTACAATATAATGATAGTAAAGTGAATCTTTCTCAAAGTCCATTTCATCGTCATTACATTTAATTAAAATAATTAATAATATTTATATTCGTTTATAATTTTTTCATATCATCCCTTAAACACGTTTTATTAAATTTTCATTTCATTATAGATATATAAATTCTATTTATTTTCCCATTAATTTAAGTTTATAATTTTACTAACCATGTTGATAAGGGAAACACACTCTCTACCACACTCCCTTATTTTTATTCAAGATTTATTTACATCATTTAGACAGTTACATATTTCATATAATTCATTCCATTTTTTATAAAATATTAATTTTTCTTTTTCTTATATAATTTTTTAAATTTTTCCATTTTACTAATTTTTTATTGATTTTTTCTTATCACATATTGTTGTAAAAATGTTTCATTCACACTTCCTCACTTTTTTTAATTTTTCTACATGAATCACAAATTTATTATTCTATATTATTTTATTCATGGATATCCTAATTCCTTAAAACCAATTATAGACTATCAATTTTTAATTTTTAGAGTTATGTGATGCTGAAATTAATTATACTATGAATATTTCGGTATGATAATAAATTGTAACCCATTTTTTCTTCATGGGTAATCATGATAATGCTTCATGTATGTTTTTTATATGAATCACACACACCTATATATATATGTGTGTGTTTTTATTATGTAAAATATTTCTATGTTATTGATAAAAATAAATTAAATATGAAAAAACATAGAGAAATAATAAAACCTGAGATCATATTTCCTTTAATACTAAATTCATGTAAACTACACATGAATAATGTTTACCTTAAATTAAGCATGATTATATTGTTTCATTTATCCAACTATTGAAAAAAGATATTAAGGGTTATGAAATAACATCATCCTCAGAGGTGTCTACATGGGAAGAACTGAATCACGCAAATTCATCGGTAAGGACTATCCAACCCTCCATGATATGATAGTGTCTCAAGTAATTGCGGTGTATGAAAAAATGTATGATTTAGAATAAGAATATAATAGTAATATGATTTCAATATCGCATAAACAAGACCCATATATTGAAATCATATATATATATATAATGGGGACTCTTCTCAGTCCAATTCATTTACTAATATATTTCATAAATTAATGAATAATTAATTTGTTTACATCTTATGTAACCCTTATCCACACAATCATC
The DNA here is from genome assembly GCA_963277665.1 of Viscum album. Taxonomy (NCBI): domain Eukaryota; kingdom Viridiplantae; phylum Streptophyta; class Magnoliopsida; order Santalales; family Viscaceae; genus Viscum; species Viscum album. The sequence continues at coordinate 598,947,404 of OY728127.1, forward strand.
CTTCAACTTCATCTTATGAATTTAATAATCAATAATATCTTATACATAGGACATTTAAATGTTAACTAATTAATGTTAATATATGTAAGTGATTTATGTCTAATATAAATTAATCCAATCATTAATCTCAAGTCACTATAAAATAAATATATTTTACAATATATCATTCTCATGTATACTACAAATGAAATCCATATATCCTAAAATATGATATGAAAAAAGGCATAAATATATTCCTCTTTCTTATGTATTTCAAACTCTATGGAAAAAAATATCATACCATATAACATCACCTATACTTAAAACATATCTCGTTTAAGATTCAAAATTCATTTCATTTGTAAAATAATTTAATTCCCTTTCACCTTATATTGTTTCATGTATGATAACCTATGAAGTCACATCTAAAACTAATTATTGATATCATTAAAATTAATTATATAAATCATCCATTAATTTCAACATTAATTTCATGATATGAAATAACTTTATAAAAATCATCAAAAAATAAATTTAGAAAAAACTTTGAAAACTTTTAATTCACCTATCTCATCCAAATTCAATCCCAATTTTGTCACCAAAATGTGGGATCATAAAGATCCTTGAATAATTAAAATAATATAAATATTTATATCTATAAATGTATGTAAATATTGGACTCTATAAGAACATCAATAGTACTCATGATACAAAGAGATATGATATAAAATCCTTCAAAAACATGTGTCTTTATAATTGTATCTCTTAAATATATCATCGTGAAGTGTGTATTTTAATATTATACCTTTATAAAGGGCATAGATTTCCATCATACATGGTGTTTAGAAATCCCATATTGCCTCCTCAAATAATATCTACTCCATAAGTGTATACTTACCATGTAGATGGATAAATCACCAATCATTAATGTAGTTGATAAGTAGGTCACATTTCCCACATCCATATTGATAAGTGCATCCTATAACCCTTTTATTTTAAAAAACATTTTCCCCAATACATCTACGTGCATGGAATATTTTTCATAAGTATTATATGAAAGAAAAATCTCTTCATGGTTTGGGATCAAACAAATTACATGATAAATAACAAACACAACCACCCTTGGATTTTCTATGCCTTAATGATTTCCTAAGAAATTTATAAAAGTATACAATTAACAATGCTTGTTATATCTATAACATTATTTATTTGGGGCTCTATATACGATTCTTTCACCCATAGAATAACAAATACATAGTTTATAACGCTCCTTGTGGTATACTCCAAGGGTTTTCTTCTATATAAGACCTATTTTTTCATTGGGATAAAATTACATATAATGATACAGGGGATGTAAATATTTTAACCATAACAACCTATGTTGTTCAATAATTATCCATGGAAAATATTGTCCTATTATTTCTTGTAGTGATACATTAAGAGGTACGTTATAATTACTGACTTAAAGGTGAATGTTTTTAATATAAGAAATAGTTGAAGATAATGAAAGGATAGGGGGTGGAGAATGCATGAGATTCAAGGTGGGAAGAAGTAGTGAAATCTATGGTTTTCCCATAGTATGATGTTATTAAAAATTGAGGGTAATGAAAAAATAGAAAAAAATAATAAGAGGATCATGTTGATTTCATTTAGGAGAAAGTATATCTACATCTTTATTCCCATCATTCAAAGCGTGAAAGTGTTCCACATTTTAGTGTATAAGACTCTAACATTTCTGGATAGTGTATTATATTCTCTAGTAATATGAATAATTTCTTGATAATTAGTTGAAAATTAGGAATGAATCTGATTCAATTGCATCTAGGTTAATGTTATTTGACCTATAGATCAAAAATATAGTATTCATGGTGTTTTATTTCACACGAAGGGATATCCCATCACTATAATTTTATTGTGGTTTAACTCATTAAATATCTAATTAATTTCCACTACATTTATATACGACCATAAAATAAAACACTCTCACTAAAACATTTAGTTAATAATATATTTAAAGTAATTGAGTTTGAATAATAAATAGAAATTAAAACTAGATTCTTATTTTTTATATCCATAAATATATTTAAACTATCTAAATATTAAAAAATACAATTTTATGTTGTTAGTAACTTATTTTTTCTATACAGAACAAGTTCTACGTTCATCATCATCATCATCCACTTGAAAGAATCCCATCAAAAACATTGGTTGAAATATTATTTTAACTAAACATAACTATTTACATTTCTCTTTAATTTCATACCAAAAAATACTTTAGGATATTAAGTGATATTCACTATGATATTTCACTTGAATAATATTTTATTTATCAACCTTGAACATATTTAATTTCAATCATACTCTCACTATCTTATTAGACACTATATTCTTATCATGGTAACATTATAAGATTCACAAACTCTATTTTGGTATGAAATAACACTTATTTTCTATTTATAATTTTTTTAATAAGTATTTATTTCCATATATTGTGTGGTATTCAATTTATTGGAAATATTAACTAAAAAATACATTATTATATATTCAACTATTATTGGTGAAAAAATATTCTCGTATATCTGTTGATAACCACTTTCTCCCAAATAAAATAATTAATATCCATGCATCCTCTTTAATATTGTCAAATAATTATGATCATTAATAAAAATATTTATAAAAATAAACATCTATTTTGAAGGAAAATAATTAATTATTCATAACACACAGTATTTATCACATAATAATTTAGATGAGATAAATAAAAAATATTCTCTATCATGATCTAATCAATATTTATGTTTTCCATTCCACCCAAAACCGTGATGCATTAACAACTTTCTCCATCAATAAAATAAAAACATTATGATTTATATTAAAATCATTCATCACTTATAAACCGTACTGTATTTACAACAATTTTAAATCATAAATTTGAAATCAAATACCCTTATTAATAGTGGAAATTCATTCAATAAAATTAATAACTATGTTTTAACATAAATAGGGTTTTTAAAATGCCTTTGTGATTTGTTAGATTTTTCTTTTTCATTTTTTAGTTTTATCATAATCAGAGAAATTCACATCCTTCATTTTATTTGGTTTTGTTCATTTAGTGGACTCTCCATGTGCTCTCTATTTAAAATTATGAAAATACCCTTACGTTTATCATTTTTTACCATCACTTTAGATCATGATCCTAGAAATTCCATGTCTTACTCAGATATCCTCAAAACATTGAGGAGATTAGGTAAACCTTTATTGAACTCATTTAAATTATAGTTTATAATGATATATTACAACCTCTCTGGAAGTGATCTTTTAATGATTTATGTGGATAGATCAATTTTTTTTGGTGGTCACAATAACAATAATAAATTTAATTTCCCAATTATATTAAGTTCATGAGTACAGAGTAATATTTATTCATGAATCTAGCACCAAAATAGAAACATTGACACCTCATACTCCTCATTCCATTCATGTTTCTCATATATCCTTGTCAGGTTGTATACCATCTTGTACGAATCTAGGTAATTATGTAATTTTCAAATTTTTATTCAATAGTCATAGGAATAAGTGTAGAGTACTCTAGTCAATACTTTATATGGTTATTATAAAATTATATATTTTTTTATTAAATGTCTTTACTAGTTGGTTGCTCAAGAAGGGCTTTATCAAACAAGGGGAATTTCCCTTCTTTCTTATGAACTAATTATATGTTCTAATATCAACCAATGAAATTATGACCATGATTTTTCTACTTATCTAATATAGAAATTATAGTAAATTTTAATGATGATGACAATTACATTATCTACACATGAAGATTTATTTATAAGGGTGTCATGTTTTATATACATTTAAAAAGAAATTTTAAAAATTGTTATCCCACTAAACATAAAACCCATTTTAAATTAATTATAGCACGTAGTGGGATGTGATCGATATTTATTCATGACTTACACCAGGTTATGAACATACATAATCCATGACTATAATTTTTTTTAAAAATTCATCAATCAGATCATATATGACTCTTGGTTGGATTATTGGATAAATATTCATCCAAATCAATTAGATTAATTCACTCAAATCTATTTGTTTGGTATCCTAAAATTTATTATTTCCAAGATAATTGTATCCTAAATAAAATTTTAATAACATAGTTACTAATATATTTAGACACATTATTACACTAATTTCATAAACAATATAGTCCATGAGAACCAAATTGTTAATGTATCACATACTAAATAATTCATATCTAGAAAAGAGAATATTTTCACAAAATATAACACTTAATATTATAAGGAAAATTTAATCTCACCATCAAATTTTATATTTTTACATTTATGTAAGGATTACTTAATGATTTTTTGTGAATCATATTCCTTATAAAAATAATATATTCATACATTATTGATGTGTAACCCTTTGTGTAAATCATAACTTATGTTACTATCCAAAACCCAAAGAAACTTATATTCACACAAGTCAAAATTAATCTTTTTTATAAGGCACACTAAAAAAATTTATTTTAATGTGTAAAATTATAGAAAATAAAAAATCCCCAAATGATAAATTAGGTAGCCAGAGATAGTCAACACCATATTTTCAAGAACAAGACATAATAATTTAGGCTAGTGGGAATATTAACCCAATTTCTTTCTACCGATTGACACATTGGTCAAAAAATATATAAATTTTATCATATCATTAAATAATAATATGAATAAATCATAATTAAAAATTTAAATCATGATCTAAACCCAAAACATGGTAAAGATAATGTATAATAAACCTGAATTCGTTATCATACATAGCATGTTATTATTAATATTCATGTATGCCAGTTTATAGTAGCTGTTTACCAATTAAAATACACATAAATTAAAAAATATAAATATAATTAAAAAATATTATATAATTTCAAAACTTTTTTATATAAAACACTTAATATTCAATCCCAAATATAGTCATATTCATATTATTAATTATATACAATTCACTATAAATATAAGAAATTTTATAAAATTTGAAAATTTTATATTTCAATTTTAATTATGTAAAAATATTACATAATTTGGGTATCATATATTGAATATTCTTTGATCCTTTTATAGAATAAATTTTCAAAACTTCTTCTAATATTTTTTAAATAATTTTCAAATACAGAGATTTTAATTTGAACAATTCAATTAAAACAATATGTTTTTTTAATATTCAATGTAAACTAATTTAATATAAACCCTAGTTATATATTATTTATTCTATATTTGAAATAAACATATAATTTCTATATAAAAATATTTATATAAATTATCATTCACGCCAAATAATTTATAGTTTATTTTAATATTTACAATTAATATTTACAAATATTTATTTAAAAAATGTTTAACGATTAATTTATTTAGTAATTTTGAACAATTTATAAAACATTAATTTATAAGACCCTTTAAAATATAAAATATTCAAAAACTACCATTTACAATGATTTATAAAAAAATTATAAACCATATATTTCAATTCATAATGGAAATTAATAAAAATTCATTTTTCTCTTGAAAATGTATTTAATGATATATAGGGAATCGTATGATGTGGTCAATACGTGCATTATGTAAGGTATTTTTCATCCAAGATAACTGAACAGATCATATATATTAATGTAAAAACACAACTATTACTAGTGAAACCCTTACAAATAAATTGTATTTTAAAATCGACAAAGATATTATTATGGAGATATGATTCTCTGTTTTTAAACCCATGACAATACACTGTAGTTGAATTCAGTATCATTAAACCTTGAACTATGACTTAATGAAATCTAAGGTCATTTTATTTAATCTCAAATAATCATATCCAAATGTATTTATCCATTATTAAAAAGGTAAAGAAAAGAATACTCAATAATATTTGATGATAGAGAATACAAAATTCATATTATTTCACAAACCATCATTTTTAGTATGATTTCATAAATTATAAATCATGATAATAATTATATGTAACATTATGGTTTCTAATGTATGAATAAAAATTAATAATTGAATAAGAATCATATAAAAACCATAAATTCAATGACCACTATTCTTTTTAAAGTTAAATCATATAATCTATAAATAAGGAATTCATACGTCACCCCAAAGTAAAATAGTGTCATTCCCATCACACATTGACATATAAATATCATTATGTATCAACTAAAATGATATATTTTACATGATGTAATGATGGTAAGCACTGAATCACCCAAATTAATTTGGTGGCACCTTCTGAATCTCCTGGATATGATAGTCTCTTGTGGTGGTAAGGAGGATGGAGGAATTGAAATTTAGAGAGAGAAAGAGTTATAGAATCGCACAAAACATTCCTTGTATTTAATCCTATATATGAGCTATAGTTATTCTCCAAAACCCCATTTATTTACACATACACATTATAAATACATGAATAATGACTTCTATTACATCTCATATAATACTTGTACATAAACAATCCAATTGGTTTAACGATATTAAATGTCTAATCAATTATAGAATAAGTGTTAAATATTGGAAGATTAACTTTTTGACATTCATATAGTAAAATGAGTCATGGAAGTTAAAAATGAATTGAACTATTCGATTCAAGATACTATGTCCCATCAATGTTATAAAATTAAATATTCATAAGTATCCTACATATGATATCCTAATATCAAAAAATATTTTGTGACCGATAAAACTAATATAATCCTTTTTCAATATTTGTGCCATACTCTATGTTACATCATATCATACCACATCACATCACATATATTTTGGTCATATTCATTTCACAATAATGTGATTGTAAGGACTGCCATAATATATCCATCTGATGAAATATTCAATGATTTAAATCTCATGTGATCATTATGTGTTGACATGATGTTTTCAAAATTTTCAACTATGTTATGAATAGACCCGACACAATTATATTTGTCCACTCTTGTATGATTTCTTGTTTTAAATCATGGAAATGTTATTATAATGACATATTTTATTTTTATTCCATATAACCAACCATATTATTTGATATAATTATTATGATTCATGATTCATTAAAATCATAATGACCTAACTCTGATCTCGATGATCTAATGGTATTTGACATCCTTATTCTATGTTCTCATGTTATAGCTTATGGTGATCATATGTTATGTTATCATATTATAAAAAATGATCTATTTATATTCCTATAAATTATGATCTTCATGTTTTCTATTATTAATCTATTCACCAAGATTTTTATCTCACTGTATCAATGATGTATATCCCTAGGTTATCATGGGTACAAAATAGATTATTAACTATTTATAAGTGGCCTGTATGGAATGATTTTATTAAATTTTATGATATAATATATGTTTAGGTTGTATTATATACCTAATTCCAAAATACACTAAAAATATAATTTTAGGAGTTGGTTGTATTTTTTCATATAAAAAATGTATGAATTTGTTTCATTAGATATGAAATTTTAGGTATGTATAAATAAAAAATTTTATTAGAGAAGATTTTAGTTAATTTTCAAAATTAGGAATGAGAAAATTTTGGCTAAAATGTCTTTGATATATAACCATACCTTTAGATAACTAGGATAATTATTACTATTATGAGATCATGGAGTTATCATTTCCAATGTATTTATTTTGAGTTATGTTATAACATTATCATATTTATTGTTTAAAATAAAATTATGGTTTTATAATGTGTTTGATGAAAATAGGTGGAAATGTTGGTAAGATATTATGAACAAGTAAAACTTATGAGGATGAAATTTCTTTATGGAGGTAGAATATAACATTCCATGTTTTCAAAGTATATATTATTAATTCACAATTTTATATTTTATATTTAAGTGTATAATTAATTTAAATTATTTTTCTTTTGTATGACATAAACCAAAAAATTTTATGATAGTTTATCAAATAATTATTTTTTATGGCACTATTAAATAAATTTTTCCTTTCAATACATTAATTAATGTATAATAAAATAAAAAATTGATTCGTAACACATAATTTGGAAATTATGATTATATTTATTAACTATATAATATTAAAATTTAGGGATGAATACATTTCATGTGATCAATATGAGTATAATAGGTTAATAGAAATATTAAAAAAATACAATTAAATTTTGAATGTTTATTGGGTTAGGGTCTTCTATAACTACCATAGTTGTAGAGAAAACTATGAAAATAAAAAAAGGTGAATGTTTTTAGAAAGTTTGTCAAATAATAATAATAATTAACTCTGATAAAATTGAGATAATAAATAATGAATAAAATATGATGTATTTACATGAAGTAAAAGGATTATCTGACTATTGGAATAGTAACTGACCCTTGAAATACTTACCTAACCACTAAGAAAAGTAGGTATGTCAATTAAATAGTATTTACTAGGAATAAAATATAACTATAATAATATTTGAATACCAAAAATTGATATCTAAAATTATTTATCATGTATAAGTATAAATTCTAGTTCTATTTGTTTTAAATTGTTTAATGATGCTTCATTTTTTATCATAAAATATAAATATTATATTTTAAAAAAAATATAAGTTTTTCTGAAAAAAATATCATATTTTATCAATCATATGATCAAAATTGTCCATGGGGGGATTATATATATATATATATTTTAAAGGAATTTTAGGTGAATCGTAAAAAAAATACAATATCTTTATATACAATATGTTTTATGATACAATTATGATGTATAAATAAATAATTTATAAAATATTTTCATTGACATGAAATTTATTTAATGTGTAAAATAATTTATTTGAAAATAAAAAAATAGAATATTAGAGAATATATATCTATTTTGAAACTCTAAATCATATTTAACATTGTTTGATTCATTACATTAAATTACACATTACAATGAAACAATTCTATTTAAAATGATTTTAAATTTTATGAATATATATATATATATATATATTTAGTTACAATAATTAATACATTTCACAGTCTCAAGAAAAAATAATAAATTATTCAATATTTTATTCAAAAATACCCCCAACTATTTCACCTAGAAAGGTACCCCTTCTTCAACAATTTATCTTAAATTAATTTTTTTTCTTTTCTAGAAATATAACAAAATACCTATCCATATCATTCTATTAATTACAGTTAAGGATTAATCTAACCAAAATACAATTGGTTAAAATGCATAAGTCTCATATGAATGGAGGAAACTCGAAGAGAAAGAGGAGATTTTAAAACTCTTGATTTATTAATTTTATTTCCCTTCTTATTAATTTTTTAAAACATGTCATACCTATAATGAAATAAAAATTATAATATAATTCGTTCTTCATATAATTGAAAAAAAACTTGTATATTCAAAATTTTATCTTTTTTTTATACCCTTGAATACAAATATCACACTGTTATGTTTATACCACCTTTGTGGGTGATTATATTATTTATTAAAATATACAATGCTTTTATTCAAAATGGGTTTAAAGTATAAATAATGTATTAATGATAAAATTAATTATTTTTTATGCTTATTGAATGATGAAAATTAATTATATTAATAAGATTAATGATAAATCAACATTTTTTTATGTTTAGAATAAAACCTAATTATAAACATTATATGAATTTTTATTATCAATTAAACTATTGAACCTTTATAACCCAATAATGAAATTAATATCCACCACATCACTTATCAATATTATTTAACCATTGGAATATGATCATCAACTATTTAATTTACACCGAAGTAGTTTTATAAATATAAAACAATCAAATTAAAAATATTGATGTGAAAAATATTAATTTAATAAATAGATAATATAAGATAATAAATTTATTATAATTGATTAAATAAAAATTAAAAATAATTTGGATAATGTAATGAATAAATATTAATTTTTTAATTAATAAAATAGAGAACATATAATGTAATTCAGGACTCAAGGAAAATGGATTTCTCTATATTTATTTCTATCTTGGATTCCCCCTCTTCGAATAATATTTCTAAATGTTTTTTATGTATTTTCAATATAAATTATAAAACTAATCTTCTTATTTATATAATCTAATTATTTATCCCTCAATTTAGTTTTATTTCAATTACTAATTCATAAATCAAATAATAATAATACTTAATTGGTTCACTTCAAACTTATTAAAAAACATTAATAAGATTTACCTTTTTCCAGTACTATATATTTGGGTCAAATATTCCATTCGAAGCATGATAAGAGTTTTCCAATGAAATTTTCATATAATATAATTTTGAAATATTTTTGTGAAATTGAATTGATACTTAATATACATTAAATGTTTCTTTTTTAATCCATATAATAATAATGGTAAGGGTAATTTTTTCAAAATTCATTATGATCACCTTTCTATTTCCTTAAAAGAATAATTATATATATCTTCATCTATGACATGCATATATATTCCCTTAAACACATATTATTGCATTTTAATTTCATTCTTGACATATGGATTATATATATTTTTCCATTTATTTATGAAAATGTCATAACTAATGATATGGAATCAAATGAAATATATCCTCTACTTTATTCTCTTTTGAATCAAGCTTTCCATTCATTATCTAAACTCTAATATATTTCATAGACATTATTCCATTAATGTCTCATATTTTATTTTTTAATTTATTTGATAATTTTTTATATATTTACAATTAATTCATTAATTAATTATTATCATTTATCATACTTTTTTTTCTAATGTTGTTTCTTTCAAGGTTTCTATACATATTAATATTCATCAACCTGAATCATTATCTTATTGTTTTTTTCACTGATTCAATTTTTCATTAAAACAAATTCTAGAGTTTACCTTTGTTATTTTATGACTTATGCGATTAATCAGTTTCTTGTTCTAATATTATTCATTACTCCAATGAATTGGAAATCTTTTCTTATTTATGGTTCATCCCTAATATAATTTATGTATGTTTTTAATCCATTTTGAAAACATATATATGTACTTATTAGAATGTGATGGTTGAGATAGAAATTATGAATCCCCCCAATAAATTGGGTAATGATTTATATCTCATGATATTTTTTTGAGTGGACATGATATGATTTTATTTATCCACTATGTTATTGGTGGAAATGATGCAAATAGATTTTTCTACTTTATTATGATTCCTTGGTAGTGATACTTCACATATTCATATGATGAAATTTTTTATGTTTTTCATAAATTCCTCATCATTCATATTCATGTATTTTTTTACGATTCAAGATTATTTTAAACTATGACACCAATTCATTCTCAATGATATCATGGAATTTTATATCCTTATTTCATGTTCTTATGTTTGGAATTTTTCTTTTCATATGCATAAGATCTCTTTTAATACTCGAATATCTCTTAATATTCCAAATAATTATGTTCTTAATGTTTTATTTTTTTACCCCTAAATTTTTCTTTTACATCACCATGTGAATTTTTAGGTCATCATTGATAATAAAGATGTTATAATCTATTTATATGTGGATTTAATTGATGTAATTGATTTTATATTATTCCATTATATAATTTTATTATGTATTATATAATATGTTCTCCAATGCACTAATATTTATATTCTAAGAGTTTCTTTAATTTATTGTTATGTGTAAAAAGTATGTAAAAGTTATTCCAGATCTAGGAGTAAATGTGTAAGGGTGTCTCGGGTGATATGCCCAAAGCAAAGTTTTTCATTATACCCATCACCACATTTATTATCTAATTTTCTTTTTATTTTTTCATGCTGAAATGTGTTTTAAATTTTTTCTGGTTCCCTTATATACAACAAGATGATTTTTACATAGTCATTAATTTTGATACCATATGAAAACCCTGCTCTTTATTTCACGCTAAAACATGATTTATTATATAAAATACACCAGATACAAAATAAATGATCAAGATGTCTAGTGTATTTGGGGATTGGGATAATTACATAACAACTTAAAACGTGAAATAAAACATCATTATTGAAAACATACTTTACATGACAACTACAATCCCTCATACGTAGCATTGCAAGGGATAACCTGAGGGCTTGCATAAGAAAAGGGTGAGCTATGAAGCTCAGTAAGGGAATGAACATGGAATAAATTGAAGAATAAAATAAATGATAGAAAATAGGCATATCAATGGAGCTCAATAGAATCATGAACAATAAAGGCATGATAAATCATAATAATCATAACAAGGAAATGTGGAAACAACACTTAACATGGAATTAGCATGATCCAAGGCTCATTACACATGGAGAATTAGTAAACCCTCATTGAACTTGAATTATAATGATTCAACACCCATTTTACTAGACATGTCAAGATAATATAATTTACCAAATTCATTGGAGCGATATCAGGGCACACCCTTCTTAAACATTTCATTTCATTCATAAGTGAGCCACATGGATCCTACAACATGGAATCAATCACAATAATTTATTGAATGTGAAAGGGTTGTGGAATACATACATCAAGAATTATAATAAGTAAGTAGATGTGCATAATGGTGAATACCCTTGATAGGGAACTGAGCATGGTATTCACTACACAATGACAATGGCTTTGAAAATCGGTGTAATTTCTGCATTGTAAAGACGTGATGTAATAATTCATAAAAATGGCGGATGAGAGAGAAAGGTGTGTATCATAACTTTTACACGAAATGAAGAGTAAGGGGGTCATATTGATACATTTCCTAACAAATTCAATGAAATTTATATTAATAATACAAAAGAAATTCTTGAATGTAAATAAAGAGAGGTAAATTCATTACGGAATTCCGGCATAGTAACATATGTACATAGAAGGAATTAATGAGAATGAAAGGGGTCTCCCATCATTAAAACGTAAAAAAGGGTAGTGTGGGAGAGGTGTGAAAGAATACCCAATAATTTATAATTGAAAATAAAATGACATAACAATATTAAGAATCTTGGCTAAAATGAAGAAGGATGGAATCCCTTATAAAAAAGTGTACTTCCAAAGGCTTGGGAGAGTCATGGGAGATTTGGGTGGATAGGGAGGATTATAGAGATAGGAGGTCAGGGTATGGTTGAACCCCAAAGGCATTGAGAGAAGATGAAGTGGGAGCTGGGGTAGATTTATATAGGAAAGGAGTTGGAATTCATTATTATTTAGGCTTGGGACACCTAACATTAAACTAATCGAAACCACATACTAGCCCATTGATTTTTTTATTAGTTATTGCCAATGGGTAGTGGAAAACAATATTTTATAATGACAATGGATGAAAATCTTAAAATAATAGGGTAGCTTATGTGGAGGTGAGTCACACTCTCACGAAAATCCATTCAAAAAGACAAAATGTTTTATATGCCTTGAAGGGTCCACTAATTCAATGTAAATTTAATCAAACAATCATGAAATCAAATTATTTTAATTCTAAAAAATATATTGTAAAACATTAATGTTTATAGTATTTTATTACATCACTATTGGGGAATTATGATGTCATAAAACACATTATATATTTTAACGATATTTAATTTTTTCCCAAAAATTCGACTATCTCAGAAAATTTTGGAAAAATTCACTGTTGGATACTTTCGACATCATGATTACAAAAATACTATTCATTATATCTAAATAATTTTATAAATATGTGAATTTTTACTTATAAAATAAAAACTGACATTTATCGAAAATTCATGGGTTATGGAAGCTTTACAACATTAATGAAAATTACCATTGAATCAATAAAATTATAAGATCATTTATATATAATAAAAATTAATTTAATAATAATAATAATATTTAATGAAAATATTTTTAAATTTAAAAACCCATTAATTCACCAAAATAGATTTCTTAGTTGAATATTAGCTAAAAATAGTATTTTCACTTTAGAAACTATTTACAAAGTAACAATAATAAAATTAATGTATATTCACTGTTATAAACAAAAATAATTCACTAATTCATATTGATAAGATATTGTTACATAACCCCTTATAATATCCGCATAAGTCTAATGGGTAGGGTTTGCGATGGGAAAAACTCTTGGGGTGGCTCAGATAACATTGCTTGAGTGGTAAACTCTATCAACTTTTGCTTCTCCCATAGGCAGTTTCGTTCAATATTCACGTGTTGAAGCTCATATTGGGTGTGGTCAAGAGAAAATCCCAATGACCCCACCTCCTTTTTGAGCTCTGACAAAGGGGCTTTGTTTGGAAAATTTTTACTGGATGGGGCCATCGCTTCCTTTGTCTGAGTAAATTCGATTTTTGAAAGCCTTATATGTTTACTAATAATGTGATCACTGTTCAATGACTATATTAGTAATGGTGATAATTTTTATTGGTATTTTAAAATCTAGAAACACAGAACCAATTATTTTAACATTTTATATAACCATAATAATACATTTAATTAGATCAAGATGGATTTTCATTAATAAATCTTTGGGTCATTACAATCTTCCCCCCCTCCCTCAAAATTTTCTTTTCCCACACTAAAATAGATGTGGGTAACTCTAATTCATCACTTATTCTGATTCCCATGTCACATATTCAATCTTGTGGTTTTTCCACAACACCTTGACGATGGTCATTATCTTATTTCATATAAGTTTTTCACTAAAATCTATAATCATAACTGGTTTCTCTTCATAATAATGATATTCCAGTAGATGTACTACCTCTAAAGAGAGTACATGTGGAGGGACTAGTATTTTCTTCCCTACATGGAAAAAATTAAATACATCGTGTACTTTGGCCACAGTAGGTGGATGTGCTATTCAATAGGCCACAACCCTGACACGATCCAGAATCTCGAAGGGGCCGATGTACCTAGGACTTAACTTCCCTTTATTTCCAAACCTCATGACCTTTATCCATGAAGATATGTATGGAAATACCAGGTATCCCACATTAAACTCAAGGTCTCACTGATGATTATCCATGTAACTCTTCTATCAACTTTGGCCTTCCATGATATGATGTTGAGTGGATTTCACCTTCTCCACCATTTCTTCGACCATTTCCAATCCTATAAGCTTCCGCTCACTGACTTCATCACAACATACCAGAGTTCTAAACCTCTTCCCATACAGGGACTCATAAGGTGCCATTCATATTCTTGAGTGGAAACTTTTATTATAAGATAACTCAACAAGAGGAATATATTGATCCCATTCTCCTTGGAAGTCCATTGAGCATGCTCTCAACATGTCTTTAAGTGTTTGGATATTCCACACTTATTGGCCAACAGTTTGAGGATGATAAGCTGTACTGAAGATCAGCTCAGTATCTAGTGAATTTTGAAGACTCTTCCAAAACATAGAGATGAATATTGGATCTTGATCGGATGCAATCGATAGTGTTTCCCCATGCACCCATACCACATATCTGATGTATATCTGTGCTAGTTGATCCAATTAGAAATACTCTAAAATTGAAATGAAGTGTGAAAACATTGTAAAATTATCCACAATAACCCAGATTATATTGTTACCTTTGAATGTCTTCATAAGTCCGGTGAAAAATTCCATGGTAATGTTCTCCCATTTCCATGCTGGAATGGGCAATGGTTGCATCATCCCATTAGACTTCTACCTCTATGCCTTCATTTTTTGACACACCAGGAACATTGATGTATAATAATTGATATCCTTATTCATATTTTCCCTCCAGTAAGTCCCTCAGAGATCTTGATACACCATTTTTTTCTTGGGTGAATAGAGACATTTTAACAATGTGCATCATCCAAAAGTTCCTTCTTCAGCTCTAAGCAAGATGGAGCATGTAGACTTTTCCGAAATCATACAATTCCTTCTTCATTAACATTGAACTATGAGTATTTCTTTTTTCAAATAGCTTCCACATTCTTTTAAATTCCCATATGATTATTTTGAGCATCCTTTAACTATTCCAAAATAGATAGTTGAGCAATCATTTGTGAAGGGAATGATGATGTTACCTTCTTTATGATTCACACGTCCATTTGCATCAAATCTATAAAGATTGGATCCTTCTCAATTCTCATCAATGATAGAATCACTTGGTACTTTCTACATAGAGCATCTTCTACCTTTTTTTCTTTCCCTGGGTGGTAATGTATTGATCAATCATAGTATTTGATCAGCTCTAACCATCTTCATTAGTGCATGTTCATCTCTTTATGTGTGAATATATACTTAAGGCTTCTGTGGTTCGTATATAATTCACACTTCTCCCCAAATAGATAATGATACCAAAGTTTTAAAGATAAGATCATTGCAGCCAACTCTAGATCATGTGTATGATAGTTATGCTCATTAACTTACAATTTCCTTGAAGCGTAGGCAATGAATTTGTCATTTTTCATCAACACACAACCCATTCCCTTCTTTGAAGCATCACTGAATACCACAAAACGTTCACCACTTGTGGGTAACGTGAGCATGAGTGCATTGATAAGCCTCATATTCATCTTTGTGAATCTTTCTCCGCATTCATCACTCCAACCAAACATTACTCCCTTCGGAGTTAGCTTTGTAAGAAGGTTGGTCAAACAAGTGAAATTTCTCACAAATCGTTGAAAATATTTAGCTAACCCCAAGAAGCTATTGATATCTGTTACCGATGTTGGCCTTAGCTATCCTTATATTGTAGATATATTGGGGGGATCCATATATATCTAATTAATTTTGATGATATGGCTCAAGAAAGAGACATATTTTATCTAGAACTCACACTATTTTTACTTTTCATTGATCTTCACTTTTCGCAAGGTCTCTATTAGGATTCTTAGATGCTCCTCATGATCCTCCTCGCTTTTTGATTATATTATAATATCATCAATAAAAACTACCACAAATTTGTTGAGGTAACCTCTAAAGACTCTATTCATCATGTACATGATGATTTATAGAGAATTAGAGAGTCCCAATGGCATTACTATGAATTCATAGTACCCCTATCATGTATGAAAAGCAGTCCTGCTAGTTTTCTATTCTTCACCCTTACTTGATAATATCCCAATGAAAATCATCCTTGGAAAAGTATTTTTCTCCACGCAGATGATTGAACTAGTTATCAATTCATGGGAGGGGATACATGTTCTTTATCATGATTTTTTATGCTCCCAATAATCTATGAAAATGCGCATTGACCAGACTTTCTTCTAGAGGAATAGGACTGGTACACTAAATGGTGAATCACTTGGGTGTTTAAACCCTTTATCCATATTCTCCTGAATTTGTTTCATCAACTCCTCAAGATCCACAACAACCATTCTATATATTGTCTTGGATATTGGAAACACCCATGGAATATGATTAATTGATAATTCGACATCTATTCTAGGAGGAAGACCAGACAATTCCTCCGGAAACACATCTGTGAATTCCCTCACAATAGGTATGTCTTCAATGATGGTTTCCTCCTTAGACTCAATCATCTGAGATAGATACAAGTTCTCATAGGGTAGAAATTTCTATGCTTGAGATGAGGAAGATAAAGAAGATTCATCTTCCACCTTGAACTTGTACAAAATCAGGGGCCAATTCTCTACATGGAGACTGATTTCTCTATCATAGCAATTTATGTTTCCTCTATATAGGGAAATCCAATCCATGCCACAAATTACATAATATTTTACTAGAGGGAGTATGATGGAGTTTTCTGGGATGTTCAATCCACCGATTATGATAGGGGAGGATTTATATTCGTGGGATGCAATGATTTCCACATTTTCCATACTCACTTAAAACTTTACTTTCATGATTTTTGGTGGTGTTGGGATTATTAAAATAAACATTTGGGATATAAAATAATGTGTAGAACTAGAATAAAAAATTATGTTCTCTATTATTGAAGGAATAATAATCATACCTATCATCACTTTATTGTCGGGGTTCAATTAGGTAGTGGTGATGACAACAGCTCACCCTTGCAGCCTTGGATATTGTTTTTTGAATTTAAAACCCCTTCGCTTAGGGAACTGATTTTCAATATGCCTTGGTTCTTTGAAATTGAAGCAATGAAAAACATGTTGAGAGTTGAATGGATTTTTCCTCTTCTTTGTCACAGATATGGTTTTTCTTATCAGTAGTTAATGACAAGGTGCCCTTCTCTTCCACACCTAAGGCATTTCCTCATCCTCTTCAGGAAATATATGGGTTTCTTTTTTCCACACAATTGGCAAGTGGAGTGCTGGATTTTTATAGAATTGTTGGCTTTATACACCTAACCTCTATAATTGAAGTCCACCTTATGATTATTATCCCCATGATATCCTTGAGTTTCATCGATCTCCATTTCCACCTTGAGGACACATCAGACAATTTCCCCATAGTTGTCGAAGTTGCGGATCACTAGGGAATTATGTAGGCTAGTTTTTAGTTTAACAAAGAAGAATCCAACCTTAAATTAGGGGGTAATGACAAATCCATAAGCATATCATGAAATCATTGTGAAGTTTTCCATGTACGCTCCGATAGATTCGTCATCTTTTTTTATGAGGTCAAAGAAGTCCCTTTCCATTTTAAGCTTGATGTTGCACGAAAAATATTTATCAAAAAACATTTTTCGAAAATTCTTCCATTCAAATTCCTCAGTATCCTCCTCAAGATTAGTATTTTTAATCAATGTCCACAATTGAACGGCTTCCCCCTCCATACGATAAGCATCCAGAAGAACCTTCTCTTGTTCAGAACATTAAAGGATTGAGAAGGTATTCTCAATGGATTTGATCCATTGTCCAGTGATTGAGGGATGAAATCATCCATTAAAAGTTGGAGGCCTTTGACTCATGAAGCTCTCGACAGTGACCTCTTCATTCTTAGGGGGGGTTGAACGTTCTTGTGGACCCATGTTTCTATTCAAAGCATGAGTAAACTCAGTGAGAATCGTGACAAAGGTTTTGATTCCCACTCCCATCGGATTGGGCATCTTATTAGCACAGTCATCACATTGATATTCACATCAGTTGTTAGGCTGAGTCCTCCTATTACCAGTTATAGGATGGAATAAAAGGAATGTTAGGGGTAACAAATATATGGTAATCCATGGAAATAATAGATCACTTATATATATCTTTCATTTCCTTAACTTATGAATCTAATGGCTTTAATATATTTTATCCAACATATATTCTTAGGGGTTTTTTTAATTACCTTAATAATGGTTCAAACTAGGCATGTGAATTTACCAATGAATATCCCCCGGTAGTTTCATAACCAATAGTGCAGCCAGACCCACTGACATGTAAAATGATACCCCAAGTCAAGACAGAAACTCTTTGTTGGGGTTTTCACCCATAGGTACATCTATTCCAGAGCTGCCTCTACCTTCTCATATCCAGACAAGGATGTATTTTCTAGATAAACCACATACCCGATACTCACCAAAATATAGGGATATTTTTATTATACATAGTCTAATCCCTAAAGCTTTCACTAGGGTTTTCTAATACTAATCCAAAAAATATCTAATCTTATCCTATGATACGAACTATAACAACCCTGCTCTTTATTACACAGTAAAACATGATTTATTACATGACATTCACTTGATACAACATACAAGATCGATCGGTATAGTGTCTTTGGTGCTTAGGATCAATACAAAACAACATGAAACCTGAAATAAAACATATTTATTGAAAACTTCCATTACATTACCACTATATCCCTCGTACTTAGCATTGTGTGGGATAACCTGAGGACATGTATAAGAAAAGGTTGATCTTTAAATACCAATAAGGGAATAAAAATGGAATAACATGAGGAATAACATACATGTTAGAAAATAGGCATATCAATGGAGGACAAGAGAAACATGAACATACAAGCATGATAAATCAAGATAATCATTACATGGTAATATAAAAACACCACTTAACATGGAATTATCTTGAGCCAAGGCTCATTGCACATGGTGCCTGAGTAAACCCACATTGCACATGAAGAATGAGTAAACCCTCATTGCACATGAATTAGCATGTGTCAACAACCATTACTTAGGAAGTATCCTGAAACTATACTTCACCCAATGCATTGGAACACTATCACGGTGCACCCTCCTTAAACGTTTCATTTTATTCATAAATGTACCACAAATATCATACAGTATAGAATAGATCATTATAATTTATTTCACGATAATGGGTTGTATAATACATACATGAATATTAAAAATCAATAGTTATATGTTCATAAAGTTGAATACCTTTGATAGAGAAATGGACATGGTATTCACTACACAATGTCAATGGTTTGGAAAATCGATGCAATTTTGGCAGCGTAACGTCCTGACGTAAAAATTCTTAAAATTGGTTGATGAGAGAGAAATGGGGTGTATCATAATTTTTACAAGAAATTTATAGTAATGGGTTCATATAAATACATCTCCCAACATATTTAATGGAATTTAGATACATAATACAAAATAATTTCATGAATGTAAATGAGGAGTGAGAAATTCCTTATGGAATTTCCCCATATTAACGAGTGTGCATAGAAGGAATTAATGTGGGAGAAAGGTGTCTCCAATCATTAAAAAATAAATACTGAGGTATGGGGGAGGTACGAAATCATACCCCAACATATATTATTGAATATAAAAGGACATAAAAAGATTAACAAACGTGGATAAAATGAGGAAGGAATTAATCCCTTATGTGGAAGTGTGATTACAAAGTCTTGGGAGAGGCATGTGAAAGATTTCTTAGGAGATTGGGGAGCCTTATAGGAATTTAAGAGAGAGGAGGGAAGGGGTTGGTATAACCCCAAAGGCATTGAGTTAGGAGTAAGTGGGAGCTTGGGTGGGTTTATATAGTAATGGGGAGGGAATTCTTTATTATTTAGGGTTGGGACACCTCAATTTAAACTAATAAAAACCACAAACCAAACCATGGTTTTTGAAAATGGTTTATTCCAAAGAGGAGTAGAAAAAAATATTTTATAAGGTAAATTTCATAACAACTTAAAATAATAGGTTTTCATTTTTGGAGGTGAGTTACACTCTCAAGGAAAAAAATTTAAAAAGACAAAAGGTTTTATAAACATTGAAGGGTCCACTAATGCTTTGTACAATAATTCAAAAAACCCAAAAATCTCATTATTTCAAGTTTAAAACATATATTGGCCGAAAATAATGTTTATTGTAAATTATTACATCACTATTGGGTCATTATGATGTCATAATGCACATTATATATTTAAACAGTATTTAATTTTTACCCAAAAATTTGACAGTATCAGAAAATTATGAAAAATTAACCGTTGGATAATTTCAATATCATGATTCCAAAAATAGTATTAATTTTATCGAAAAAATTTCCAAAATATGTGAATTTTTTATTTTAAAATAAAAACTGACATTTATAGGAAATTCATGGGTTTTGACAAAAACTGCTTTCAAACCATAATGAAAATTACAATTTCATTCACAAAAATATAAAATCATTTATTTTTAATAAAAAATAATTTAATAATAATAATAATATTTTATGAATTTTTTTTAATTAAAAAATCCATTAATACATCAAAATTGATTTCTTAGTTGAGTATTATCAAAAAAATACAATTTGTACTTTAAAAACTATTTATAATGTAACAATAATAAAATAAATGTATATTAATTATTATATAAATAAATAATTCACATATTCGTAGTGTTATAGTCTTGTTACATAACCCCATATAAAACCTCCTAGGACCGAAGTTTAAGGTGTGCGATGGTGACAAACTCTTGAGGAGGCTGGGATAACATCGCTCGAGTGGAAATCTCTATCAACTTCCACATATCCCGTAGGCTGTTCCATTCAAGCTTCACATGTTGAAGATCAGCTTGGGCTTGGTCAAGAGAAAATCCCAATGACGCCAACTCCTTTTCGAGCTCTGAAAAAAGGGATATGTATATAGCAAGACTACTGGATGAGGCCATCTATTCCTTTGTCTGAGTATATTGGATTTTATAAATCCCTATATTTATACTAATAATGTCATCACTGTTCAATGACTATATTAGAAACGATCACAATTCTTAAGGGAATATTAAATTCTAGAAACATTAAACCAATTAAGTTCACATTTTATATAACCATAATAATACATTTAATTAGATCAATATGAATTTTCATTAATGAATGTTTGGGTCGTTACAAACCATCATTTCACTAGATTCTCCCATAATCAACATTATTCAAACAATTATTTTATAAAATAATAATGAATCATTTATTATATCCATTTCCCTTTCTATGAAATACATGACATAAACAAATCCCAATAATATCATATATCATAAAGCATAATGTAATAGTTTTTCCAATAATAATTTCCCAATATCATTATATCATCTTATTCGGTAAGTTTATATCACCTTTTAAGAAGCATAGTCACCATTTTCCATAATGAATTTAAATATTCTTCCAATACGTCAAGAAATATCCAGATTATTTCATCATTTCATAGGGGAATTAAGAACACTTCAAAATATATATTCAATGTATTCTAGAAAATAACATAGTCCATAACAATTGAAAAATATGTTAAAGAAAAACCATGATGTTGAGGTATTAACCAAGTCATATTTTTTTAATTAAGTATCACACATTTTATTGAAAGTCACTACATCTCTATTCAATTCGTAGAAATGTATGTGCTATAAAATAAGACATATTCACCATAGTTTGTTTTATATAATAATTTTTATCAACTATATTACTTATTAAATGTTAAAAAATAAAAAAGAGATTTCACCAGACATTACAAGGATTTTTCAGGATTTGAAATGTTTTAAATTATATTTATATATTTATAAAACTTTCTGGATAATACAAAGTGTCCTTGGGGAATATAAAAAATGGTTAAATCCTATACTGAGAAATAATGTTGATTTTTTTAAAAGAATAGTGAAACTGTTTGATTTGAAACTCAAATTCTATTTTTTAAACCTTTTTATATGAAAACATGACGAGACAAAATATTACATAATCAATTAATAATTTAAAAAATGTATTGAAAATATTAAGAGGAAGATTTTTCTTGATTTATTTTGAGTTATAAAAATAAATATTTTATATAAGAGAATGTAAAATCAATTACACCCAACAAAGTGGTATGTTTATTTATATTTTTTTCAATTAAAATAAATGGTTGAATATTTTGTGAAATGGGGTTTACTAGTTAGTTCCCACTATGTGTTGATAAATTTTATCCCCATTTTAAATAAATTGTATCAAAGCCTTACCTTTTATTTTGGGTTTGAATTTTTGAAAGGGTAAAGAATATGGAAAAATGAATATTTTCAAAATCACAACATAAAATACAACAAATGAATGTGGTATGTTAAAATTTAATAAACCATTGCATGTTTTTTGAACTACGATACGTTTTATGTTAAATTAATAAAATTTCATTTTACTTGAGACAAATTTTATATAAAAAGTCACCCTAAAATAGGGAATCATAATGATATGTTTTTTACAATGTGTCTTTAGATAAAAATATTCAATGATTGTATGGGAATGAGAGTTACATGTTCAAACCTTAACACAAAATTTAAAATCATCTTTGTAGTATTAAATTTGTAACCATCGTAGGAACATTCTAAAATAGGTCCATAAAAATTTAAATTTCACGGTTATTTTAGTGATGATTGTCCTTTGAGAAGAACCAAATTTTAATTTATAGTAACCCATCGTGTTTATTTATGATTTAATAAAACATATAAACATCTATCTGCGATTGAAATTTTTTAGGGGTATTTATACCAACCAAATTCTTTTTGGATGATATAAATCTTTAAATCCTAGAATATACTTCATTGATTAATTTCTAAAGTGTTTAAAATTTTAATTTTTTTTAAAATTTTAATGAATTTATATTTTATTATAAAATGTACAAAAATAATAATTTTAAGTGTTCAAATTAAATGTATTATTTGAAAAAACTTTTAGTATATGATATATACTTATTTTTATTTAATCAATGATTAAATAAAATAAAATAAATGATATTTTAATTAGGAAAATTGTTAAGATAAAATAAGAAATGATTATATGGAATATAAATATCTTATATTTATAATAATAATGAGTGCATGTTAAATTTCATAAGAAATTTTCATGTTTCTCTATGTATTTAATTTCCCTGATTTATTATATAAATATAAAGGTTTTATACTTTTTTATTATAAAATGTACATCATTTTTTTCAGAAATCATAAATCCATAATTTTTCAAATATTTATTTTATTGTATTCATTATTTAATTTATTAAAATAATGTTATTATATAATGGTTCAATATATTAATTCGATAAAATTATTCAAATTATTTCATAGAAATGAAATTTTATACATATAATGATTTACATGTTAGATATGATTTAAAATTTTCCTTTATTTAGATAAGACTAGAATTTTTTTGTTTATTATGAATTTGATAGTAATGTCTAGTTATAATATATGAATATTATGTGTTATTATTGTATTCGAATGGAGGTCTCCCTTGAAAATTGATCTATATATAGTTATACATTTGATTACACTTTTCCCAATGTTGGATTTTATGCACTAATTATAAAAATTGCATTTTTCTACATATTTCCCCTACATTTTCTTAACGATGGTTTTGGTTTTGTATGATTAAAAAAATTATATGAAGGTGTCTTATTAAATATATGTATTTGATTATTTTTTGATATATAAGAATATAAATTTATTTTATTAATGCATAAATAATAAAAAAACATGTTTATTATAATGTTTTATATATTTAACGTATTAATTTGCTTTATTGTATATGATAAAAAACTAAATTATTAAATTAATGCATATATAAGGGGAAAAATGAGATAATCTGGTTGTATTTTAAAAGTCCGTAAAAACTATTTTCTAGATTCCTCACAATGTAAAAATGTTCCAGAACCTCGATCATCAGAATGGGTTGTGTGATAGTTAAGAAAACATGGATTATCATCTGTACGTAATGTATAATATGGGTCACTCTAATTAGAATAAGTGTATGTATCAGAAATGATACTGAAGATAGAATTTAATGGGAAACCCTAAAGGTTATAATACATAATGAATAATGTTATTAAAATTCATATGATGGATTTAGGAATTTTTTTACCCATAACTATACAATAATCATATATGATTTGATTGATAAGAATACACATATATATATATTTCAAAAAACTTATTCAACAAAAAATTATTCCACATTTTGGACATAACCTGGGAAATCATTTTATATTGGTCAATTTTTTTTAATTTTGAATTAAAATGATTAAATAGATTCAATAATTATATTTTATTATTTTATTCTTTTTGGAATTAATCGGAAAAACATATATTGATTTTCATTTCTGAAATATCATTATTTAAAAGTAAATAATTATGATATTTATTATTTTAATCCATTTTTAATTTATTTTGGAAAATTATGAGATTGATTATTATTTTTTCTTGGGTTTCATATCTAAAATATGAAAAGGGAATACATATTTCATAAGATATTTTTAATGGCTGGATAACATTACTTCATGTGTTGATGATTTCAAGACCGCATATGACAATTCGGAATCATTATATGATATTATCTTCAACCACCTAGAGTTTCCAATGAGTTTTCAAATCGTGTATGAAATTTTCATCCAATACTAGAATTCAAGGAATTTGTGACAGGTTATTTGTGAAGGGATCCCGTCGTAAATAAGCTTTAGCGACGGGGCCCCATCGAAAAAGGCCCGTTGTAGAAAACGTCATCGCAAAAAAACTTATTTGTGACGGGCCCGTCTCAAATAATATTTTTTGCGACTGGAAACATCACCATCGCAAATGGTTTTGATTTTTATATATAAAAGATATTTGCAACGGGCCATCACAAATAAGCTATTGTGACAGGACTTTCATTCTATCGCAAATAGGTAAATAAAAACTTATTTGCGATGGGCACGTCGTAAATAACTTATTGCGATGGGCCATTCATAGCATCACATACAGGAAAATAAATAACATATTTGTGAGGGGGTCCAGTCACAAATAGCCCCGTCACAAATACTGAAAAGAAAATAAAAAAATTATATTAATTAATATAAATCAGATAATATTATATAATAATATTAATATTTATAATATAAAAAATTATATTATTATAATATTAACAATAACAAAATACATAAAATAAAAATATGAAATATTAATATCAGAATATAATAAATATAAGAATACTATTAATATTTTATAATATAATTATTAATATAAATAATATACAAAATTAATATATTATAATAATTATTATTATTAAAATAAACATGCATATTTATGAAAAAATAATATTAATATTAATAAAATTAAAAAATATTAAAATACTAAATATTCACAACAAATATAAAATATTAATAAAATATTAATATGATTATTATTAAAATAAACAGACATTAAAAATAATACTAATAAGTAATAAAATATTAAAAATAATAAAAAATTTAAATTAAGCAATATTCGTACAAATATGAAAAAAGGGAAAATGTAAATAGTTTATATTTCAATAAGCTACGAACTCAAATGTTTGTTACAAGTAAAAAAATCACTTGGGTGGATAATCTGGAGGACCTGGAGAAGATGGTGGAGGAAATTCCATCCCAAAACTACCAGTTAGACGGCGCATGTACTCTATCTGTTCTTACTGCCACTCCTCATATCGACGCATTTCCTCATCATGCTGCTAATGATATCGACGCATCTCCTCATTGTGCTGCTCCTTCAACTATTGCTCCCGCTGACACATCTACTCCTCCACCTAATTATTAATAATTATTACTAATTTAGCAATACATAGCAATAATTAGAAAAAATTCTCCTAATTATTACTAATTATTACTAATTTAGAAATACATAGCAATTCATAGAAAACTGAAAACTTCTTGAATAATGAAAGGAAATTTGGTAATCATCGTTGTGGATATGATTACAGAAGTTCCCTTCATTATCCAAGAAATTTTCGTTTACTAATTATAATTTTATCTAATTATTACTAATAAAAATATTATATTATCAATATTTATGAAATAACTATATTAATATTATTAAATTAATAAAAAAATTTATAAAATATTAAAATTATCAATATTCGCAACAGGCTTTGCTCTATTCTTAACATGTTAAAATCTCAAAGGGTCGCCAATTTTCAGGTCATGCGCAATAAAAAGTTTGTGTCAGCCATGTCCAATGTAAACTCTATAATTTTACTTACATGGTTGATCACCTTGCAAGTAGTGTTGCAATAGGACGGCCAAAGTAATGTCATTATCATCTCTAAGAATCATCTCACTCCCTTTACATAGATCATTCTTCCACAAAAATTTGAGGGGACATTAGTGTCTTTCCATTAAATTTTTATGGAAGAATGGTCTATGTAAAGGGTCATGTGAGATAATTCTTAGAGATAAGAAGGGGATGACTTGGGTTATCCTATTGCAACGCTACTTGCAAGGTGATTAACCAAGAAAGGAAAATTATATGTAATTATATCTTATTATACCTAATAATATTAAATTATATCTAATTATTACTAATTATTACTAATTATATCTAATTATTACGAATTATTACTAATTATATCTAATTATTACTAATTATTACTAATTATTAATAATTATATCTTATTATTACTAATTATTACTAATTATTAATAATTGTTACTAATTATAACTATTTATTACTAATTATTGCTAATTATTACTAATTATTACTAATTATTACTAATTATTACTAATTATTACTAATTATATCTAATTATTACAAACTATATTTATTTATATCTAATTATATCAAATTATATATAAATATATCTAAATATATCTAAATATATCTAATTATATCTTATTATATCTTAT
Source organism: Viscum album (assembly GCA_963277665.1). Lineage (NCBI taxonomy): Eukaryota > Viridiplantae > Streptophyta > Magnoliopsida > Santalales > Viscaceae > Viscum > Viscum album. The sequence goes on from OY728127.1 coordinate 598,975,295, forward strand.
TATATATAATTTTATCTAATTTTAACTAAATATTGCTAATTATTGCAAATCATTGCTAATTATTGCTAATTATTTCTAATTGAATCTAATTATTACCAATTATATCTAATTATTACAAATTATATCTAATTATTACCAATTATATCTAATTATTACCAATTATGACTAATTATTACCAATTATATCTAATTATTAACAATAATTACTAATTATTGCCAATTATTAATAATTATTACCAATTATTACTAATTATATTCAATTATTACTAATTAGATGTAATTATTACTAATTATATGTAATTATTACTACTTATATCTAATTAATACTAATTATGACAAATTATTACTAATTATTTCTAATTATTACTAATTATTTCTAATTAATACTAATTATATCTAATTATATCTAATTATATCTAATTATATCTAATTATATCTAATTATATCTAATTATTACAAATTATTAGAAATTATATCTAATTATATCTAATTATTAGTAATTATTACTAATTATATCTAATTATATCCAATTATTACTAATTATATCTAATTATTACTAATTATTACTAATTATTACTAATTATTACTAATTATTACTAATTATATCTAATTATTACTAATTATTACTAATTATATCTAATTATTACTAATTATATCTAATTATGTCTAATTATTACTAATTATATCTAATTATATCTAATTATATTTAATTATTACTAATTATATCTAATTATTACTAATTAGATCTAATTATTACTAATTATATCTAATTATTACTAATTAGATCTAATTATTACTAATTGCCCCTAATTATTACTAATTACCCCTAATTATAACTAATTACCCCTAATTATTACTAATTACATCTAATTATTGCTAATTACCCCAAATTATTGCTAATACCACTAATTATTGCTAATTCTCCCTAAATATTGCTAATTACCCCTAATTATTGCTAATTACCCCTAATTATTTCAAATTACCCCTAATTATTCCTAATTACCCCTAATTATTCCTAATTACCCCTAATTATCCCTAATTATATCTAATCAGGACTAACTTCTTCTAATTATCTATCATAATCTCTAATTATTGCAAATTAACACTAATTATTTATTATTATCACTTACAATATCAATTTCTTACTAAAAAAACATATAAATAAAAATCAATTTAAATCTAATTTAATTACATCTAATAAAAAACAAATAAAATTAATAAATAAATTAATAAATAAATAAAATATAAAATATAAATACCTTAAACATTGATATTCTGAAAGTATTGGCGCCTTCAATTGCACTCGTATAATAAATTTTAACTAAAAGAAATTTTTTCCTTAAAATATGTGAATGAAGAGAGAGGGAGAGGAAGATCTGAGTGATTTGATAAAAAGGGTGGGGTTATATATAGGTTAGAGTAGTTGCGACAGGGTTATTTGCGATGGGTTTCCCGTCGCAAATTGTGGTATTTGCAATGGGGCCCATCGCAAATACCCTCGCCCGCATTAATTACAGTTGGCGGTTAAAAGGGTGTTTGTGACCGGTCCCAGCGAAAATACACACCTGCCGACATACTATTTGGGATAGGCGGATTTTCTCGTCGCAAATGGTATTTACCGACGCCGGGCTTTTGCAACGGGGGGTGCGTCCCCGTCGAAAATACCCTTCCCGCGTTTTGGCGTGCAAACCGCACCAAACCTATTGCGACAGGTCGCCAATTACCGTCGCAATTAACCTACTATTTGCAACGTGAAAAGACTCCCACAGAAAATACGTATTTCATCGGACCTTTTGCGATGTTATATATTCTCGTCGCAATTGACCCGTCGCAAAAAAAATACTTTTCCCTAGTGATCGTGCATAATATATTTCCTAGTGAGTGTATGATCTTAGGATTTTATTTAAATTTTGGCCATGCTCATAAGAGATTTCATCCAAAATATGATATTTCCAGATCATGAAAATAACTATGTGAAGAACCTCATAAGACATTTCACTACTCATAAGTTATTTCTCCCCACATAAGATATTTCAATTCCCATATGAAAATCTTCCTATTCCAATAAGATATTCCATTTATTCAAATTTTATAATATATTTTCTTTCATGACCTACCAATATGAGATTTTCTTCCATGTACAAATATTGATTTTTCAATTTTTGGGCCACATAGATTAAAATCAAGAACTCAAAAAATATAAAATGGGACTATAATAAAAGAAAATCCTTTTTCCAGCCTATACGTATTGAGAAATTATGGTCTTGATATTCCACATAGAACTCCACCATTCGAAAATTAATTTTATAATCATTAAACTAGTCCATGTTGAGGATTTGTGACACTCAACACTAATGAATCTGGACTTTAATTCTATACACGTGGAATATGTGGAATGAATGTGAGCAAGGAATTAAAAAACTAGAATATTAAGAATAAACGATATTTATTTAGGGAATAATTAATCTCTGTTACTCACATGGGGTGTGGAGTTATTGAAGTGAATTAGTAAATAATCTTCATCTATATAAGATGTATAATTTTCACTATTGAGAAAAGGGAGACGTAAAAGAAGAGTTATTGTGGTTTGATCCATTGAAGATGAGATGTAACTATTTTTATTTTTATTTTATTTAACTATTTTAGTAATGGAAAAATAAATCCTTAACAGTAGAGCGATGGTAAATATCCCAATTCACCTATTAATGAATATTTTTTTTAATTGTTAATATTTTAAGATAATTTTCTTTAATTGTTTTGATTGATTTAGTAAGTATCATATTTTTGGTGTCTTTAAATTTAAAATATTTCATCCTTATTCATAGGGATTCACACCCAATACACCTATTAATTATTTGGTTCCCATTATATATGGTAATGGGGTGACATACGAGTGATCATAGATATCCAATCACAATTCTAAGTTAGAGTAGTAGATACAAGGATTGTTTAATCTCCACATTCAATATAAAACATTTAGGGGAGGTTAATCTGTTATTTCTCATATAGTTGGTGGGAGGGATGTGTATAACTTATTAAAATAATTATCTGAAAAGTATGTGTATAGATATATGAGGATAGACCCCTGATTTTAAAAAGCAAAGTTGAAACTTCTTGTTTCATTACTCCAATCAAACAACATAATTTTTTTACATAAGAAATATAATCCAACATAAAAGGAAAACATACACCTAACACTATCCTCTATAGATAAATACAAGTTCCCCCTATTTATTACATTCACCTTCTTTTTTTTCTAAGACCCCCATAATACGATTATCATCATCCTACCACCATTGTTAAGGAGGTATGAAATAATTTATATTTTTATTAACCCATATATATCATACCCATTAATTCATGTTTCAATAAATAATATTACACTTAATTCAACCATGATGAACATAAACTCTAGTGGCTTTGTAAATTAGGCACATATCATAACATCATGAACATGTTAAATAAGAACATTATTAAAATCAATTTAACATGATTGCACTTAAAACTCTAAAGGAGAACTTAGGGACATACATAAGAAATGGGTGATATATAAAAATGAGTATGTGAATATAAAGAGAATAACGTAATACATGATAGAAAATATTCATATCGATGGGTAAAAGGAGAGGGAATCATAAACATTAATAACAATGCATGATATAGCATGATAACCATAAAATGGGAAAAGTGGTAACAACATATAAAATTTTATCATAAAAATATATCAATGTTATATTTTAAGACATCATGATGAAAAAAGTCCCATATATAAATATGTTTCCATCCCTATCCCAACAATATTTATAATAATACTATACATTTCCCAATGCATTAAAGCATTATATAATTTTTTCCACACCAATCACAATCATTTCATTACCGTGCTTAAGTATTCAACATAGATCATAAAACATGTAATAATTTATAATCACATTTTCTTCCATGAACATGGAATGTGTTATAAATACATGTATGTACTAGTAAAATTATTATAAGTTTATTAAGGTGAACAACATTGATAAGAAATTGGTTTGGTATTCCCTACAAAATTGTTTCATCATGGAAAATTACAGTTAAAATTCTACAGTAAAACGGTGTCACATAAATATTCATAAAATTGGTTGACAACGGAGAAATGTGTCCCTCATAATTTGGACATGAAATGGGAAGAAATATGGATATTTAAATTCATATATATAAATGAGGAATTGGAAATATATGGCCTAAGAAAATAACGAACCCGAATAGAGAAGAGTATGTGAGGATCCCTTGCTAATTTTTTTGCATGGAAACAGGTGTATATTAAGGTTCAAGAGAATGATGGATGATATTTATAGGGTTATCTCATAATATAGAAATAAAAATTATAGTAAGGGGATATGGGAAAACATATCCCAAAATGGAATGATTGAAATTAAGAGTCAAAATATAAAGGTGATGCTTGAATTGAAATGGGAAGAGAGAAATATTTTACATGACTGTGTGACCCCAAATTATTGGGAAGGCTTTTTGAGAGTATGGGGAAACCTTGGGGGTACTCTAAATATGGTATATAATAATAATGACACGTTCCAAGGGTTTTTATTGATGATAAAAGGGATAATGTGAGGGATAATATAGGAAATGAGTGGGTATTTTTTTATTATTTTTCAAATATACCTTTTGGACACTATATAATAAAATACCCAAAACCACAAAACTCCCCATGGTATTTACACATGGTTTCTAAAAAATGGGATTGGTTATCCTTACTCTCTTAGGAAAATGTTCTAAAATAATTAAATAATACCCTTGATTATGTGGAAGTGGTTCATATACTTAAAGAAATGACTTCGAACCCTTATAATACATTAGTGGTCTGGGTGGATTCTCTAATGTTTTATAAAATTATTAAAATAAATATAAAAATAGATTATTTTAAAGGTAAAATATATATTTGGTCTTGGATAAATTTTTTTCATTTATTAAATAAATTTTTGGTCATTATGATGTCATAATACACACTAGATATTTATACGGTATTTAATTTTAACCCAAAAATTTGACTATCTATGAATATTTTATAAAATTAATCATTGAATAATTATGATGTTTTGATTCCAAAAATTATATGAATTTATTAAAAATAATTTTTTAAATATATTTATTTTCACTTTTAGAATAATAATATAAATTTATTGAGAAATGTTGAGTTTTTTTAGAATAAAAGTTTTTGAACCTTTATAAGGATTAAAATTTAATTCATAAAAATTAAATAATAATATATATTTAACCAACTTTTAATAATAATAATATTTTATAAGATATTTTTTATTTCAAAAATTAATTAATTCATCAAATGAAATTTCATAATAAGAATTCAATACTGATTAAAAATAAACTTTTTCTTTTATTGTATTAAAATAAATATAATTTATAAAGTAATAATAATAGAATGAAAATTTATATTAATTATTCTATAGATAATAATTTTTATTATCATATTTCAAGGTTCTTTATATATATCAATTTAATATAGTATCAAATCCCATAAGTGTAAGGTGCATGATAGTGAGACTCTCCTAGGGTGGTTTAGCAAACAGGGTTTGTTCCGTGATCTAGATGTACATGAAATTTTTTCAAGAACTATTTCTCCCATGCTTAATTTTTTACATATCAACTTGTCCTTGTTCAAGGTAAAATCTCAGTGAGTCTTTCTCCATCCAAATCTATGCTAAATGGGCTTCATTGGGTTTGATCCTAGTGGTTGAGGTTATCACTTAATTTGTTTCTATCAATTAGATTTGTTTAAACCAAATATTTATACTAACCATGTGATAACTATTCAAAGGCTATATTATCAATGCTAATGATTCTTAATGGTCTTTTAAATTGGATGGAATATTATAATCCCAAATAATTTCATGTTTTTTCTTTAATCATATTACATAATGGGACATTTAAGTATGTCACAAGGGAAATTTTCTTTATAACAGTTCAGGTCATTAAAATATTCCACACTTAAGAAATTAACACTCAATAGTTTAATTTATCACACTAAAATAGATGAGGTTAACAACGTTTCATTTCCTCCTCTATTTCCTAAATCACCATTTAAAACATGTATTTTTTAAAGACCGTTATGACATAGTGAATTTCCTTCTTTCATAGAATATTGTTTCTATGATTGATATTATTCAAGGATTGATCTTCATATGATAGATCATTCTCCAATTGTACCTACTTATATTGAGTACATGTGAAGGGTCTGGTATGTACTTTTTTCAAGATCGATACATGTAATACATAATATACATCATCTAGGTTAAGTGGGAGTGTTAATCGATATATCTTCGCTTTGATTTGATCAAAGACCTCAAAGGGACTGATGTATCATGGATTTCGATTTACCTTATTCCCAAATCTCAACCCTTTCATCCCTATAGATATGAAGAAGAATACCATGTCCCCAATATGTAAATATTGGTTTCATTAACAATGGATAGAAAAGTTCATCTTTCAACTCTTGGAATCCTTGAAGTGATGTGGAATGATCTTAAACTTTTTGACCATTTCCTCTACCATTTAAGGACCTAGAACCATTTATTCCCCAACATCAATCCAGCATGAAACTTTTCTTCACCTCTTCCCTTAAATTTCATCATTGGGATCCATTTGAAATATGGATAGGAAATAATTTTGTGAGAGAACTCAAATAGAAGAATATTTTGATCCCATCACCATTTGAAGTAAATTGAGCATGCTCTCAACATATCCTTTAGTGTCTGGAATATCTGATCAGATTGGCCATTATTTTGAGGGTGATAGGCTATGTTAAAGTTAATCCCACTATTAATAGTATATTGTGGAATCTTCTAGAAAATAAGTGTGAATAATAGATCTATATTAGATAAAAACGATAGTTGTACTCTATGATGCTTTACCACCTCTCTAATGAATATTCATGCAATTAGATCTTGGGAGAAAATCTTTCGAATTATAATGAAGTGTGCAGTATTTTTAAGATGATCCATTAAAACCAAGATACATTTGTTTCTTATGGATTTATTCATAAGTATAGTGAATAACACTATGGTTTTGTTTTCACATTTTCATGTTGGAATGGTTAATGGTTGTATCATTCGCATTTATTTTTTCCCATAGGTTATCACTTACTGACATAATATACATCTTGATGTATTTTTTGTGATATTAATCTTCATATTTTTTCACAAATTGTGCTCTCTTGGATCTTGATTCGTATTTGTTATTTATGGGTGGATGGAGATAATTGGGCTACGTGCATCATCCAAAATTCCCTTATTTAGATCAGGATTTGTTGGAGCACATAGTCTTGACCAAAATCTATAAATTCATTCTTCATTTAAATTAACCTTTGAAGATTCCAATTTTATTATAGTTTACACTTTCTTCAAAATTCCCACGTCATATCTTTGAGCACCTTTTAACTTATTGAGAAGGGATGCTAGAGAAATCATTTGGGAATGGATTGATGATTTTCCATTCATTATGATTCCAATGTCCATCCTTTCTAAATCAATGAATATTAAACCCCTCTTAATTAACATCAGTGATAGAATGTTTGGTTCCGTTATAATTAGAGCATCTATAAATTTATATACCTTAATATGATAGTATGGTATTGATATGTTATAGTCCTTGATCATCTCTAACCATTGTTAGAGGCACGTATTCAGGTATTTCTGTGTCAATATATATATAAGGCTTCTCTAATCCATATATATCTCACACTTCTCACCAAATAGGTAATTCCTCTAGATTTTTATTTTAAATATCAATATTTCTAACTTTAGTTCTTGTGTTGGGTAGTTCCATTTCTGAAAATTAAACTGCCTTGAAGAATATGCTATCACGTTTTCATTATTAATTAACACAAAACCAAATCCCTTCATCAATGCTTCACTAAATACTATGAAATGTTCTCCACATGTGGGATGTGTAAGAAAAAGTGAAGGGATATGAATCCTTTTTTTCTCCATGAAGCACTCTTCAAATTTATCATTCCAAGTGAACATAACTCCCTTCTATGTTACCTTACATCAAGGGTTTTACAATCATGATAAATTTCTCACAAATTATCGATAATACCACACTAATACTAGGAAACTATAGATATATATCATATTTTTTGACATCAGGAAACATTCAATTGAATATTTAATTGAAGGGTCCAAATATATTCCATTTCTTGTGAAAATAATCCCTAAAAATGGGACATTTGTGACACATAACTCACATTTGTTGTACATTGCATAAATCTTTTCCTTTCCCAAGGTCATTAGTAAAGGGCTCAAAAACTCATCATGCTCTCCCATGGTTTTTTGGGATTATAATATCATAAATTAAGGCTAAAACCAATTTTTTAAGGTAATATATAAATAAATTATTCATTAATTGCATGAATATTCTTAAATCTTTATCTAGAATGAATTTCATTACTATGAACTCATAGTGCTCATACCTTGTATGAATATTAGTCTTGGGGATATCCATTTATTCACAAAAATATAGTAATATCTCAGCAGTATATCCACCTTGGAGAAGTATTATGTTTCACATTTCTGATCAAATAAGTTATCAATCCATGTATTTGACACCCCAAAATTTCATAGTACATTATCTCTTTAATGTAATTCAATAGCTTGCACTACACCCATCAATGAGTTAGAGCACACCACAAAATACCAAACTAGACATTAAAAAAGAGGTTATGAAAAGTATTAAATTAATATTGAATACTTCATATAATTTTAACTTCCATATTATGTGTTTCATAGACATAATATTAGAACAAATTTCAATTTTTCAGATAAAAGAATTATTTTACAAAAAATTCAATTTTACCAGTTGTTAATGGAGAAACCTTTTAAATACAATATTTGACGTTAAAATATTTTCAAATTTTCAAAATAATCTTCTTCATTTGAAGAGGTACCTAATAATTTATTTTGGGTAAATTTTTGGTCATTTTCATAAAACATTTATATTTTGATGTATTGTTAAAGATACTAAATTTTAATTGAATACAATTTTTTAATCAAAATAACATATAGTGTCATATTATACATTTTAATTATTTTGAAGTATTATTAGATTATATTTTTATCAATTAATACAATGTTGTTAATTTCAAGTAATTTCACAATTATATTGTACATAAACACTTATTTATCTTTTGATAGTTTTAATTTTTTTAAAAACCCATTTTTTGGTATTGAAAATGAAAATAAATTTTCAATTAATTAATAATAATTCAATGTTTTTATATGGTAAAATAGATATAATTTTTGAATTTTTAATATGAAATTTTATTTGGGTGAATATTTTCTATTTTTTTAAAACATTAAATTTTTCAATGAATAGTGAAAAGCACTGTGTTGTAGATAAACACTGACTTTTTCATTTAAATAATTATTTTTAATTTAAAATTTATCATAAAGCCAAAATATATGAATAATAAATATATTAGTCAAATTTAATTCATTAGTTTCATTTTATAATAATAGTAGAGTTATAAAATATCATTGAACATTTTAAAGTCTTTTACCCATATTCTGTGCACGTTTGCAAATATTCATTAAAATAATTTCATAATTTCTATGAATTGAATTTCAAAAATCTGAGAGGCACAGTTATAATTAGTAAGTAATTTTTTTTCACCAAGGTGAAAATAATTTTAGGTGAATAGAAATTTTTATTTTTATTTACCCTGGTTAAAAGTAAATACGGTAATTAAAGGTAAAAACGATAAAATAATTACCCCAACACATGTCCTAATTCTAATGGATAAGGGAATTTCGACCAAAATAAACATTAGGAAAAAATTTGATACATTTCTATCCAATTTTATTCTATTTGGACAATTATTATATTTTATTTAATGAAGTGTTGAAAGTGTTAAATTCAAATTTTATTAATTAACCCATTTTTAATATAGAGTTCTACATAAGGTTAAAATAAATAATTTAATAAATTTCAAAATAAATGTAAATTAAAACATTTGAGTCCAACCAAGATATTTAGATTAATATGAAATTTTATTGTTGATACAATGTATTTTTTTCAAGTAATTACGTTTTTATGACTTTAACAAAAAACATTACTAAATATTGTCAAAATAGACATGAATGAATGTTTAAAAAAATTACTATTTTATTAAATGACTTAATATTCTTAAAAATAAAATATTCTGATAAAATACTTATATAATGATTAATATATCATTAATTAACCAACTGATTTTCTCTTGGGATTTTATATTTTTTTTATAAACTATAAAGTGAAAGAATATAAGAAGACATGGAAAAATTTAAACTACTTGACATTGAGTTAAATCTAAATGATAAGGTTAATATGGTGACCTAAACATGTCTAAAACTAATTGGTTGAGATTTTTTCAACCCATACCCACCTTATCAATGAAATAAATCCATTTAGATCCATTATAATCTGAAAATGGTTTTATAATAAAATAATATTTCAAACTATTCCTAAAGTGACCCTCACCTCTCTTAGAAAAGGGTATGTCCCTTCACTTAATTTCACACCTCTGGAGCCTTTTGGCTCCTCAAACCCCTGCTAAAATATCCTCCCAAAAACCCAAACATCATCCTTGAGGACTTAAAATAATATAAGTCCAACCTAAGGATCCCTTTTGTTCAAATCAAAATAAATAACCTGAAGAAGAGGTAATTATTTCATCACCTCATTCAAAGTTCTTTTCTTCTTACACTTCCTCTTTCTTTATTATTTCCATACCAAAATAAAAACTCCAGCACTATATACACATATAGATGTTATTATAACTACAGTACAACCATGTTAATTATTCTATCCATCCTATGAATGATAATGCCACTATATCTGCGCACGTATGGCTTACTGTCTCCGCGTCATGGTGTAGTTTGTTATTGAACACTTCATTATTTGGATGGTATAATAATGAGTATAATTGATGTAAATAATAAATATTAAATGTTAATGATTTTTTATATATATTATAATATCCAATTACATACTATTTCACCATCAATGGAATTATATCATTGCTCATGCATACATACGGCTTACCGTCTCCCCAGCGCGATAAGATTTATTTCCACATTCACCATTAAAAGAAGATTATAAAAATATATATAATTAATAAGTATGTAATATATGAAATAATAATTCTATTTGAAATATATTGATATAGATATATATATATATATATTTATGTATTTACATATATCTCATTCACTTACATCCAATTAATACGATATGAAAACGGGAACAACATTTATGCATACGTACATCCTACTGTCTCCATAAACGGTGTTTTACATTTCAAATATCTATCAATTATACATATATATATTCTGAATATATATGATACATAAATAATGTTTTATATCATAGAAAAAATTAAATCATGATATATGTGATACGATCAAGAATAACAGGTTAAAACACACATGATAAAGAAAGTGATTATTACCTGAACTATTATTTTAACATAGAAATTAATATTAAATGGGTAGTATAAATCCAGACATGAATCATTTATGAAACCATGAATATTAATATGTTTCTGGTATAATTTAATAACATACTATAGTCATTATAAAAGAATTTAAATGTACCCTATACTAAATGAAAGTACATGGTAATGGTTATTTCCGCAATCTCATTATTATTCGATATAGTTTATCTGTCAGTATATACAAGGACATTGACAAAGAAAATTTACGTGCATATTTTTGATCAAATAATGAGTATTTTTTTAATTTTTTAGATGATAAAACCCATATATTTCGTTGTATTACAAAAATAATGGGTAATTTGAGTTTTAGAATGAAAAGGAGCAAAATTGTAAAAAATGAGTAATTTTGGATTTTTGACAGATTTTTACATCAAGGGTATTTTGGTCATTTCATTAAAAAAATATAATTCCAAATTTTTTTTTTCAAACAATTTTAGAATACCTATTTTATTTCCTTCATTTTTGTCTTCTATACCATGAGCTGATTCAGCCATCTAGAGGGTCTAAAAATTCATTGAACATGGACATTTTTCTGGGCGGACAGAATGGAAAGAACTAATATAACGGAACCCAAAAGCGTCCTAAACACATCCAAATGGGGTGTTTCCACCTGGGATAGAACGCGGACATATAGGGATGACGCAAAAATAAATTTGGGGATGTTTTGAAGCCATTAAGGCGTCTATTAAATGATGTACTTTTCGAGGAACCTTCCTGGAAGCTTCGTCTAGAAACAGAATACTTCAATGAAAAATTCATAAATCCTTCATCTATGGTCCAAATATGCTGGAATTTGGAGGGTGAACTGCCAACACATTTATAAACAATATCGTATAAGGGGTTCACACGTGAATCAAACATATATGGGTCCAACAACGTGCACAATTTCATGGGACGGAAATCTGCCTATAAAAGGATGCCCTCTCCTCCCAAAATCATAAGTTCATCACCCAAAGTCAAGGAGGGGTACCACCGGGGCACAGGATGCTAGTGCTATTCTATTTCCCCCCTCATTTATTCTTTTTATTTCATTTTAATTTTAGTTTTTTTCAATTGTAATTCAAATTCTAGTTTTATTAATCCATGTATTTGTGTTTCTCCATCCATTTTTCTTCATTTCTCTCTCTCTCTCTCTGTATCTTCTTCCACCCACTCCACCAAGTAATCTCATGCTCTCGGAAATGAGAGACTAATACTGAGGCTTGGATCGGGGGGAGGTCATGAATTTTATGAGTTTTATTTAATGTTTATTCTAAATTTTTGATAGACTTGAGTTGTATTCTAAGGCGAGGCGAATATCCCCGATTGGGTGACGGTCCCCAACAACATGCAACTCAAGATATTTATATCCTAGAAAAGAATAGTAATTCAAACATGATATTTCATGTTTGCGTTACCAAAATTGAATCAAACATATATAGGAGAATAATGATTGAATCCTTGGTTGAACCCCAAACCATGTACTTTCTTCCTAACTTCATTCTTTTTAGACTTGCATCTAAGTATAAATTTAGAAATCTTACTTTTCATTTTGTTATTTTAAATAATTAAAAAACCACAAAAAGAGATAGATTAGGTGATATAGAATAATTTAAGTGAACCAAATTGAGAAGGATCCTCAAGAGAGATAACCCTGGTCAGCCACTATGCTGCACTTGGAAAAATATAATTGTTTTTGAACACGCCCCACGACAGGCGTGCGTCAAAACTGGCATCGTTTCCAGGGAGCCAATCAATTTTTCATTTATCATTTTCTATTTTCACATCTTAGGTAGATTTAATTTTTTTTTAAAAAAATTAAAATACTAAAAAAACAATCATGATGGATTCAAATTCAGATTATTATGCATGGATAGATAACTTACAGGTACATCAACAACAAAAACAAGAAGAAGATTTTAGAAGTACTCAGGTGAAAGAACATAGAGAAAGTATTGAAAAAATGACAAAAAAAATCTGAAAGAGGATTTGACTATGTTCGTGCATTAATAGAGCATCCCAACCCTGAGCAGGATCAAGAACCTGAGGTGGAAAAAAAATGAAGACTTGCCTACTGAGCTACAAGTGGGAGATCAAGAAGGTTTGGATGATTTTTTGATTTAATGTGAGGAACTACTTGATCTCCCCATACAATACAAGGAAGAAAAGCCAACACCACTGAAGGAAGAAACCACCCAAGTTGTGGAATTTGAATTTAAGATGGAGGAGCCCGACTACCTGCCTCCATCCTCAGAGAGTCTACTCCAAGAGGCACTTAACACTGAGGCAGAGATTGAGGCTGAAACGACTCAGGGAGTTGAACCATTCATTAACTCTATCTCTTATAATTTTATTGAATATGAATTATATATCACTACTTGTGATTTTGATTATATAGATTAAAAAAATATCTGCTATGCCTTAGAAGATGATGAAGAACCAGGATGTGCACCTGATGAGGAACATATAGAGCTCCCTGGACAAGTTGAATATTTATTGAATGAAGCTTGTGAAGAGATGCTAGTGGATTTTCCTAAGGAGACCATGAAAAAATCTGCTTACTTTGATGGGGAAGAATTTGATCTCAATACTTCTTGTTTTAATTTTATTCAAATAGAATTGCACTCTAACTTTCCCATTGACTATTCTATGGAAGCAACATACCTTGAGGAACCGCTGGATAGAGAAGAAGAGGATGCACAAGTAGAAACCAAGAAGAAGGATGATGGTCCATACTTCATCCTACCCCCACCATGCAAGTTATACATCATTGTGCAGGGGGAGGATCTGGTGTACTCTATCCATGGGTCATTACTCACCCAAAATGATGAAGCAAAAGCAGGGAAAAGCCACATGTGGTGGTTCAAATAAAAAAAGCTTCATCCTCCATCGGACATTGGATAACAGCTGATACTGCCCTCTAGAGGCAGTAAAAATTCATGGCCCACTTGGGGGATCGTACAAAGATTTATCTTTACATTCTTTTTAGAAAATTAGATTTCAATTTCATTTCTTAAGAAGTATTCTAGCATTCAGCCCCCTCCCTCCTATATTTTTGAGCTTAAAAGACATGATCCTTATGTTTAATTTTAGTGTTTTATATTTTAATCTCTCCACATTTTAGTCCACAACATGTTTTGAGATTTAATGATAAAATTACATTCCCACACATGAATTAATGTTTTACTCAGCTTATCTAGGAGACATGAGTTTCTTAGGAACCTAGTGATTCCATGTTTTAGATTTCAATGTTTATATGATTAAATGATTGAAATAAAGGATTGAATTTTTAAATATGAAGCATAGATATTAAAATGATGACTCATGATTTGAAAAAATTAAGTAATTCGTGTAAATGAAATTTCTCAACTATCTTTCATGCTTTGAATTTCTGAAATTTATGTGAATTGATTTATTATTATTATTCATGCCACGAGTGATTGTCAAATATTATATTTCTCATTCCTAAGAGTATTTCTAGACCAAGTAATTCCTATTTATTCTTGAGCATATTTCTTGAGTGATCTTGGGGCATGTAACCGACCAGAACTTGTATTGAAACTTTTCAAATCTATGATTGTACAAAAACACATTTAAAATTATTGAGGCATCCGTTGAAAATCCACTTATCCTTAAATGACCACATTTACATCAATCCTTCTTTTAGCCCATAGAGACTATGAATGACCCTTATAGGGATGAGCCATGTTTCAAGCCATTTTTATCCATTCCCACCCTACTCTTGGTATTTGCATGATATTTTAATGTTGAAGTGTTTGGGTAAAGGGAATCATGGTGGACGGGATGATACACATTGTGAGGAAGATGTGTGGGGGTGTTATTGTTGTAATTGTAAAAGGTTGTGAAATCATTCATTATACTCTATTGTTTTCCCCTCTTGAATTAAAAAAAATGAAAAAATGACCAAAAGAAAAAAAAATAGAAAAATGGGTTCTGATTTTGGAGAACCAAAAATCACCATTTTCCAGACTGACGATATTATGATTGTATGTGGTTTAGTGATGGAGGTGAGGTTTTTTCTAATCATAACTTTCAAAAAATGAAAAAAAAATTACCAAATAAAAAATCAAGAGGGTCCAAAAATCATTCATTATGCACAATTTGATCATAACCTTTTTGTTGAGTTTTGGGAAGTGGGTGTTACTACATTGAAGAGGATAATTTCAGCACACTTTTACTTTTAATATCATGCATTGTACTTCAGAGATTAGCCTCCTCCTTGAGCCTTAATTTTGAAAGCATAAAATCATACCAACCTTAAGCCTCAGAGTCATTTGAACCTTTATTGCAAGCCCTCATTATTTTTTGTGACTTTTGTCTTTACAAAGTGGAGAAAGTAGTTCATTTACAAGCCTATGGATAAGAAGAATGTTCTCATGATATGAGCATAACTCTACTTTAATTGTATCATGAGTGATGAGAGAAAAGAAAAACAGTGAGATAAATCATGACATGACATGTTTAATAATGATGAATCAAGGAGTTTAAATGAATTAAAAGATAAGTTTCATGAATCTTTAAATGGGAAAAGTAAAAAATGTGAATTATTGGTTTCATTGAAAAATGGGAACTTAAGTTGATATTTTATGCAGATTTTTGAAAATTTGATTTTATATTCAATTTTTTTTTATTTTATTGCATTAAAATTTGAATATTAGTAACATTGGTGTCCTCTTATTTCCAAGTTGAGATTTAATGCTTGAGGACAAGCAAGGTTTATGTGTGGGGGTATTTGACAGAGCAAATTTGCATGCATATTTTTTATCAAATAATGAGTATTTTTTTAATCTTTTTAGATGATAAAACCTAAGTATTTCATTGCTTTATAAAAATAATGGGAAATTTTAGTTTTAGAATGAAAAGGAGAGAAATTGTGAAAAATGATTAATTCTGGATTTTTTTACAGATTTTTAGGTCAAGGGTATTTTGGTCATTTCCTGAAAAAAAAATAATTCAAATTTTTCTGAATCAAGTTTTGTTAGAATAATTATTTTATTTCATTCATTTTTTTCTTCTGGACCATGAGATGATTTGTCCATCTAGAGGGTCTAAAAATTAGTTGAAGTTGGACATTTTTCTGGGTGGATAGCATGGACACCACCAATGTAACGGAACCCAAACGCGGCCTACACAAATCCAAATAATGTGTTTCCACCTGGGATAGAATGAGGCCATATAGGGCCGATGCTGAAAGAAATTTTGGGAAGTTTAGAAGCCATTAAAGAATCTATTCAATGACATTCTTTTGGAGGAACCTTCCTTGAAGCTTCGTCTTGAAACTAAATACTTCAATGAAAAATTCATAAATCCTTCATCCGTGGTCCAAATACACTGAAATTTGGAGGGTGAATTTCCAACACATTTATGAATAATATTGAAGAAGAGGTACACGCGTGAATCTACAATTTATGGATCCAACAACGTGCAAGCTTTCGGGGGATGGAAATCTGCCTATAAAAAGAGGCCCTCTCCTCCTTCCAAAATCATCAGTTCGGCACCCAAATCCATGAAGGAGTTTTTGATTTAAAAATATAAACAATCATGCAATTCAAACAGAATGAGTTAAGAAGAAAGAACTTGGTTTTGGGGTTTAGTCTTGGATTCAATCATTATACTCTTTTATATGTTGACTTTAGTTTGATAATCCAAACATGAAATCTCATGATTGAATCAATGCTTTTTTCAGAATAGAAATAGTTTGAGTTTCATGTCATTGGGGGCTGTCACCCAATCGGGGACATTCGCCTCACGAATGCATGATACTCAAATCTACCACAAACAATAAAACAAACTTTAAAGAAAATTCATGAATATCATGACCTCTCCCCAATTCAAGTCTCGAGTTTGCATCTCGTTTCTGAGAGTATGAGATTACTTTTTGGATTGGGTGTAGGAAGATAGAAAGGTTGATATAGGGAGAGATAGAATGAAAGAAAATATGAAAAGTGGATCGAGAAACACAGATGCATGGATTAATAAAACTAAAAATAAAATAAATTCCAACTAAAAATGAAACGAAATGAAAAATAAAATGAAAATATAAATAAAAGAAGAAATGATGGGGGATGAGAAGAGAAATAGCAGATTGTGCCCTGGTGGGACCCCTCATTGGCTTTGGGTGACAAACTGATGATTTTGGAAGGAGGAGAGGGTCTCCTTTTATAGGAAGATTTTCGTCCCCTAAAATATTGCGCGTTGTTGGACCCATAAATGGTATATTCACGCATGGACCCCTTCTTCAATATTGTTCATAAATGTGTTTTCAGTTAACCCTCCATATTTCAGCATATTTGGACCACGGATGAAGGAGTTATGAATTTTTCATTGAAGTATTCTGTTTCTAGACGAAGCTGCCAGGAAGGTTCCTCTAAAGGTATGTCGTTTAATTGACGCCTTAATGGCTTCAAAACTTCCCCAAATTTCTTTTAGCATCGGCCATATATGTCCGCGTTCTATCCCCGATGGAAACACCTCATTTGGATGTGTGTAGTACACTTTTGGGTTCCGTTATATTGGTGGTGTCCATGCTGTCCGTCCAGAAAAATGTCCAAGTTCAATGAATTTATAGACCCTCTAGATGGCCGAATCAGCTCATGGTACAGAAGACAAAATTGAAGGAAATAAAATAGGTATTCTAAAAAAATTTGAATTAGAAAATTTGGAATTATATTTTTCAGTAAATGAAAAAAATACCCTTGACGTAAAAATATGTCAAAATTCTAGAATTAGTAATTTTTCACAATTTTGCTCTTTTTCATTCTAAAACTCAAATTACCAATTATTTTTATAAAACAATTAAATACATGGGTTTTATCATCTAAAAACATTAAAAAAATACTCATTATTTGATCAAAAATATGCACGTAAATTTTCTTTGTCAAATACTCCCACACTTAAACCTTTCTTGTCCTCAAGCATTAAATCTCAACATCGAAATTAGAGGACACCAATGTTATCAATATTCACATTTCAATGCAATAAAATCAAAATAAATTCAATATAAAATCAAACATTCAAAAATCTGCATAAAATATCAATTTAAGTTCCCATTTTTCAAAGAAACCAATAATTCACATATTTTACTTTTACAATTTGCAAATTGATGGAACTTATCTTTTCATTCATTAAAGCTCCTTGATTTATCATTATTAATCATGTCATGTCATGATTTACCTCACTTTTTTTCTTTTCTCTCATCACTCATGATACAATTCAATTAAATTCATGCTCATATCATGAGAACATGCTTCATATCCATAGGCTTGTAAATGAACTACTTTCCCCACTTTGTAAAGAAAAAAGACACATAAAATCATGAGGACTTTCAATAAACGTTCAAATGACTCTGAGGCTTAAGGTTTGTAGGATTTGATGCATTAAAAATTAAGTCCCAAGGAAGAGACTAATATCTAAAGTACAATGCATGATATGAAATATAAAAGTGTAATGAAATTCTCCTCTTCAATGTAGCAACACCCACATCCCAAACTCAAAGAAAAGGTTATGATCAAATTTTGCATAATGAATGATTTTTGAACCCTTTGAATTTTTTATTTTATATTTTTTTTTAATTTTTCAAAATTTGTGATTAGATAAAACCTCACATCCATCACATAACCACATACAATCATAAGATCGTCGGTCTGGAAAATGGTGATTTTTGGTTCTTGAAAATCAAAACCCATTTTTCTATTTTTTTTCTTTTTGTCATTTTTTTAATTTTTTTAATTCAAGAGGGGAAAACAATAGAGTATATTTAATGATTTCACAACCTTTTACAATTCCCACAATAACATCCCCACACTTTTTCCTCACAATTTGTATCATCCCGTCCACCATGATTCACTTTACCCCCACACTTCAACTTTAAAATATCATGCAAATACCAAGAGTAGGATAGGAATGGATAAAAATGGCTTGAAACATGGCTCATCCATATAAAGGTAATTAATGGTCTCTATGGGCTAAAATAAAGATTGATGTAAAGGTGGTATTTTAAGGATAACTGGATTTTCAAAAGATGCCTCAATCATTTTAAATGTCTTTTGTACAGTCATAGCTTTGACAAGTTTCAATACAAGTTCTGGTCAGTTACATGCCCCAAGATCACTCAATAAATATGCTCATGAATAAATAAGAAGTACTTGGTCAAGAAATACTCTCTGGAATGAGAAATATAATATTGGACAATCACTCATGGCATGAATAATAATAATAAATCAATTCACATAAATTTCAGAAATTCAAAGCATGGAAGACAGTTGAGAAATTTCATTTACATGAATAAATTAATTTTTTCAAATAATGGGTCATCATTTCAATATCTATGCTTCATATTTAAAAATTCAATGTTGTATTTAAATCATTTGATCATATAAACATTGAAATATTATACATGGAATCACTAGGTTCCTAAGAAACACATGTCTTCTAGATAATTCGAGTAAAACATTAATTCAAGTGTTGGGCATGCAATTTTATCTTTAAAGCTCAAAACATGTTGTGTACTAAAATGTGCAGAGTTTAAAATATAAAACACTAAAATTGAACTCCCTTATTCCATTAAAATTGGTCCTTTCCTTCCTCTTCACTTTCTAGGGCTAACTTCTTCCATCGTGATCCTATAAAATGAAATAACACAATTAAGCATAAGGATCATGTCTTTTAAGCTCAAAATATAGGAGCGAGGGGGCTGCATGATAGAATACTTCCTAAGAAATGATATTGAAATCTAATTTCCTAAAAATAAAGTAAAGATAAATCTTGGTACGATCCCCCAAGTGGGCCCTGAATGTTTACTGCCTCCAGAGGGTAGTAGTAGCTGTTATCCAAAGTCCGATGGAGGATGAAGCTTATTTGATTTGAACCACCACATATGGCTTTTCCCAGCTTGTGCTTCATCCTTCTGGGTGAGTAATGACCTATGGATAGAGTACACCAGATCCTCCCCCTTCACAATGATTTATAGCTTGCATGGTGGGTTTAGGATGAAGTATGGACCATCATCCTTCTTCTTGGTTGCTACTTATGAAACCTCTTCTTCTCCATCCAGTGGTTCCTCAAGGTATGTTGCATCCATAGAATAGTAAATGGGAAAGTCAGAGTGAAATTCAATTTGAATAAAATTAAAACAAGAAGTATTGGGATCAAAATATTCCCCATAAATGTAAGAAGCTTTTTTCATGGTCTCCTTAGGAAAATCCACTAGCATATCTTCACAAGCTTCCTTCAATAAATATTCAACTTTTCCAGGGAGCTCCATATGTTCCTCATCAGGTGCACATCTAGGTTCTTCGTCATCCTCCAAGGCATAGCTGAGATTCTCTGACTCTATATAATCAAAATCAGAACGAGTGATATAAAATTCAGATTCAATAAAATTAGAAGAGATAGAGTTAACGAATGGTTCAACTCCCTAAGTCGGTTCAGCCTCAATCTCTACCTCAGTGGTAAGTGCCTCTTGGAGTAGGATCTTTGAGGATGGAGGCAGGTAGTCAGGCTCCTCCATCTTAACATGAAATTCCACCACATGGGTGGTTTCTTCCTTCAGTGGTGCTGGTTTTTCTTCCTGTATTGTATGGGAAGATCAGGCAGTTCTTCACATTTAATAAAAAAATCATCCAATCCTTCTTGATCTCCCACTTGTAGGTCAGCAAGTAAGTATTCATTTTATGCCACCTCAGGTTCTTGATCCTGCTCAAGGTTGGGATGATCCATTAATGCACAAACATAGTCAAATGGCCTTTCAGCTTTTCTCATCAGTTGTTCAATACTTTCTCTAAGATCGTTCACCTGATTCTTTCTAAAATTTTCTTATTTTTGTTGTTGCTGATGCATCTATATGTAATCTATCCATGCATAATAATCTGAATTTGAATCCATCATCAATGTTTTTTTTAGTATTTTTAATTATTTTTAAAAAAATTAAAACTACCTCAGATGTGAAAATAGAAAAAAAAATAAATGAACAATTGATTGGCTCCCCAGCAACGGCGCCAGTTTTGGCGCACGCCTATCGCGGGGCGTGGACAAAAACAATTATATTTTTCCTAGTGCAGCATATTGGCTGACCAGGGTCATCTCTCTTGAGGAGAATTCTCAATTTGGTTCACTTACATTATTCTATATAACCTAATCTATCTATTTCTGTGGTTTTTTTAATTATTTAAAAGAATGAAATGAAATGTAAGAATTCTAAATTTATACTTAGATGCAAGTCTAAACAGAATAAAGTTAGGAAGAAAGTACTTGGTTTGGGGTTTATCCAAGGATTCAATCATTATTATCTTTTATATGTTTGATTCTATTTTGATAACTCAAACATGAAATATCATGTTTGAATTACTGTTATTTTCTAAAATAGAAATATATTGAGTTGCATGTCATTGGGGACCGTCACCCAATCAGGGACATTCACCTCACCTAAGAATACAACTCAAGTCTATCACAAATTTAGAATAAACATTAAAGAAAACTCTTGAACTTCTTGAAATCCCACCGAGCCAAGCCTCGGGAGTAGTCTCTCATTTCTGAGAGTATGAGATTACTTGGTGGAGTGGGTGGAAGAAGATAGAGAGAGAGATATATATAAATGAAGAAAAATGGATGGAGAAACACAAATTCATTGATTAATAAAACGAGAATATGAATTAAAATTGAAAATAAAACTAAAATTAAAATGAAATAAAAAGAATAAATGAGGGGGGAAGTAGAAGAGCAGCAGCATCCCATGCCCCGGTGGGACCCCTCCATGGCTTTGGGTGCCGAACTGATGATTTCGGAAGGAGGAGATGGCCTCCTTTTATAGGAAAATTTCTGTCCATTGAATGTTTTCACATTTTTGGACCCATAAATTGTAGATTCCATCATTGACCTATTCTTTAATATTTTTCATAAATGTGTTGGCAGTTCACCCTCGAAATTTCAGAATATTTGTACCACAGATGAAGGAGTTATGAATTATTCATTGAAGTATTCTGTTTCTAGACGAAGCTTACAGGAAGGTTCCTCCAAAAGTATGTCATTTAATGGACTCCCTAATGGATTCAAAACATCCCCAAATTTCTTTTACAGTCGCCCCTATATGTCCTCGTTCTATCCCAGGTGGAAACACCTCATTTTGATGTGTTTAGGCCGCGTTTGGGTTCTATTACATTGGTGGTGTCCATGCTGTACGGCCAGAAAAATGTCCCACTTAAATGAATTTTTATACCCTCTAGATGGCCAAATTAGCTCATGGTTCAGAAGACAAAACTGAAGGAAATATAATAAGTATTCTCAAAAAATTTTAATCTGAAATTTTTGAATTATATATTTCCAGAAATTACCAAAATACCCTTGATGTAAAAATCATTCAAAAATCCAGAATTAGACATTTTTCACAATTTTTCTCCTTTTCATTATAAAACTCAAATTACCCATTATTTTTATAAAACAATAAACTAAATGGGTTTTATCATCTAAAAAAAATAAAAAAATACTGATTATTCGATCAAAAATATGTACGTAAATTTGCTCTATCAGACATTTTTATCATATATATCCATGGTTCATTAAAATCGTTTAAAAATTAATCTTTTAAGGTTTTATGGAAGGGAATATTTAACTTCATCATCATTTTAAATGTGTTATAGATTTTAAATATATTAAATTAATGTCCATGTTTTCAAAATGATTTTTAGGATTTATTCATATGGATACAATTATTTTAAATTTTAATTCATTTTTAAAGTTTCAAAGTTGAATGGGACACTTTTATTTAAAAATTACTTTAAAATGAATTCCTTTATAAATTGTGAGAATTTTAAATTATTTATGTTAAAAAATACATTTCTCTCCAAGGGTTTTGCTGATTATTTTCGACTATGTCAACATCATTTTTGTATATTATTCTTTCTTGTGGTTGATTTATTATAAATAAAATCATCATTATTTTATTGATTTAGTTATGATATGTTTGAATATGTATGTGATATTTTTATACCATTCACTACTGGAAAAACGACCCATACCTAGGGTTCAAAACCGTGGGTATAGCCCCCGAAACCGTGGGTATAGGCTATACCCAGGGTTTTGGGAACCGTGGGCTGGAAAGGCGTCGGTATAGGGGTCTCAACCTATACCCACGGTTTAGCAGAACCGTGGGTATAGGATTGTCAAAGTGTAGAACACGCTTTCCAGTGTGGCACACAGTAGTCCCCACGGTTTTCAAACCATGGAAATTAAAATTCAAAAATCGAGTCTGGAGGAATTTGAACCCGCAATTCTCAAACAGCCTCGCGGCGGAGCCTCAATACAGGACCAACGTAGCTATAACTCTCATTTTTTATTTACACATATATCTATATATATATATGTAATAATAAAATTTACGGCATGTAGGAAAAAAATACCAAAATTGTGCTTGTGGGGAACCGAACCCGCGCCTCACGATCCGCCTCGCTACAAAGCCTCAGTACGGGACCAAACAAGCTATAATTTTAATTTGACATATAAATAAATATCTATGTATATATATTGATATAATTCACGGACCGTAGGAAAAAAATTCAAAATCAGTGCCTGGGAAAATATGAACCCACACCTTATGCACCAGCTGCGGAAGTATCACGTCACCAACTATCCCACCGAAATTATCCGATAGTTATCTTCTATTCTTATAATTATATTAATTTCGAACCACAATCCTGCCAAAAAAAATTCACTCCTGCGGGATTTTTTTCCTCTCGCCATAACACAGAATAGCTATACCCGTGGTTTTCCCAAACCGTGGGTATAGGTCTTGTAAAAAAAACTCGATCTCTACGGTTTTTCAAAACCGTGTGCACAGGTCTCCGTAACAATCCCTATACCCAGGGTTTTACCCAAACCGTGGGTATAGACCCATTTTCCAGTAGTGATTCATTATTTCGGGATAAATTTTTGAAATTAAATATGCTTGTTTTAATATCAATATTTATGTCATGTTTCATAATTTTCATACGAGGAATCACTACTGAAAAAATACCATATACCAACGTTTTGGAGAATAATTTCCATGTAAGTCGTGGGGATAGGTCTATACCAACGGTTTTGATAAAAACATTTTTATATACCTATACCAAATATTTTGGAAACCATTAGTATAGGTAATATTATAATTTGTACCGACGGTTCTCAAAACCATTGGTAAATGTAATTCAAAAAATAATCATCCAGTTGGTTTTGATCCCATCACCTCTCGTTTGTGATTGAAGGACCTAACCACTAACCAAAATTACTTTTGTGAACATAATTTCATAAATATATATATGTATTATCATATGTATTTTATATTTTGATTTATTTAATGTCCTCTGTATGAAGATTCCATTTAAAATACATGTACCTATACCAATGATTCTCAAAAATGTTGGTATAGACCTATACCAACAGTTTGAAGAACCGTTGGTATAAGTTCTTTGATTTTTGTACCTATACCAATGGTTTTTCCAAAACCATTGGTATAGGTCAATATAAGTGACCTATACCAACGGTTTTGGCCAAACCGTTGTTATAGGTCCAAAATAGTGAACTTTACCAATGGTTTCCCCAAAATCATTGGTATAAATCATATTTCCAGTAGTCAATGCATTAGACATAGTAAGTGACTGGTGGAGCCTGCTATAGCTCTTATATGCATCGGTAGGTCTCATGAGTTAACCTAGTTTCTTGGAACATTGACTTGACAAAATTTATATTTAGGGTCTTGGAACGAGGCCTTGAGTTTTTGGTTAAGATGTCCATAATTTCTCATTCCATCATTATGAGATTAGTTATTAATGTTGAATATGATTATTGAACTAGTATTATATCTATGTGAATCAGTAAATGGAATTATTTTATTTATATTTTCCATATTATGTTGGTGTTTATTTTAAAAGTTCTTGTGCTTTAGGTTTATACAATCACATAAAATTATATGATTATTTATGAAAGCTTCCTCTATATTTTTTATCCATACCGAGCATCTAAGCTCAACCTTATCTTATGTTTTATTATTCCAATGATACCAAAAAGTATATTATTATTTATATACAGGTTTCAGCTAATGGAATAATGGAGTTATAGAAGGATTATTTATATTGTGTTTTATGATAGAAATTGTAATGTAAAGTTCATTTATGTAATCTATTTTCTAAGATTCCTTAATTGATTGTTCCATTGGGGATTGATTTCATGTAATCATGCAAATGTATTAAAATATTTGACTAACTCTAGGATTCTGGGGTTGGGGAGTTACAGTTGCTATTAGAGGATGTTTAGACAGAACAATGGATATTAATTTAGATAAACCTAGATTATGAAACATTACTCTGATATAGACTTTGATGATTAGTTTTGAAGATCATACAAAAAATGTGGTAATTTTGATATTATTTGGGTTTTCCAAGTGATACATCTCTATCTAGATATTAAAAGTCGACGTGGTTCTTGAACAAATGATCCTTGGATTGAAAACAATGACAAGGAGTTTCGGGCTTGACCTAGGGTATCCTTGTACATGACAATATACCTTATTGCAGACCTTGATTGACACTCCTTGGGTATATTCTTAGGATAATTCACATTTTCATTACATCCCATTATGTAGGATTTACGATTAATATGTTGACAAAGAAACCAATTTTATTATTATGGGAGTAGATGTGTTTAAATATTAAATTAATGCTAGGAATTTATATAGTTTTTGGAATATGCATTGTGATATAATCTATCATAGTATATGTCTTCATTTAGAAATGTCTCATAGTAGAAAGAATATGAACTCCTAAAATATACTTGATCTGAAGAGTAAGAAGGATATAATCATTCACGGAATTAAGCCATCATCTAGAAGAGAAATAGTCTCCAATGTATCTGTATCATATAAAAAATAGTATCATGTGTTAATACGATATATAATGAATTATCTGAGTTCTATGTCTTTGAAGGGAAGAAATAAACGAAATGGATGGAAAAAATGATTTATAAAGGAAATAAGGGAAATAAGGATTTTCCCAAATTTGATAAATTTGGAAATAATCACCTTAGTAAATTCTTGAAGGGGATGGGTGTATGTTATAAGTGTGGAGAAAAGAACACCACATTCCTAACTGAAAGGGTACGAAAAAGGTTTCAAATGTACAGTGCTTCATCTACAAGGAGTTGGGAAACTACACGAATCAATTTCCAAATCATCAGAGTATGCCTCAAATGATTCTATTGGATAATAATTAAGTTATCATAATATGAAAATGAATAGGAATGACTACTGTTATTATGTTTTTTTTAATAAATTATTTCATTTGAGTGTTGTATTGATGATGTAATGAATATATGAATTATGGAAATAAATAAGGATTTTACTACAGTACTATTTCATTTAGGATTTAAGATTGTTTGGTCCGAAGAAAATTAACTCAATAGAAATGTAATCTTTTTGGAAAATACATGGTCGATGGACAGATAATCATTAATATGAGTTTGATAATTAGGTAGGGATTTTGTAATAAGATATGATTGATTTGGATAAATTATATTGGATATTATTTAATAACTTGAAACAGATTTATGATTTGTATATTCTATCATTGTTGCAGTTTACAAGATTTATGAATTTAAGGATTATATCATGTATTTTTTGTTTTACTGAATGAAGAAGGAAGTACATACAAATTTGAATAAGTTTTTATGGTAATTTAGGTTATTAACATGTTTTAATAAAATATAGGATGAAGGTATTCACTTGTTGATCTTAATTATGTTATATTGACATTCCATATAAATTTTTGGACTGTGAGTTTGGACTAATTTGTTTTGGATATGTATTAAGGTTGGAATTGAGTAAGTTAAATAATTGATTTATTTGTAAGAGGTTAATGTATAACTTTTGGGATACATTTACATAACCTTTTTTTTCGGTAATCCTTTATAGAATTAAGGGAATATTTTTGGACCTTATGATTTATAAAATGTGCTTCATGCATAAAAATCATTTTTAAACATTGATTTCCCAGTGTAAGGGATGAAGTGAAAATAAATCTATGCCCAATAAAATGAAGAGAATATGATTATAAAAGTTATGAAATCATGTATGTTATCTTGATTTCTTATCTTGATAGTAAATTAATCCCTCCACTTCAAAAAAAGTATCTAATAAAATGTGGTATCCTAATACATTATGTTTTGTTGAACATATGATACTTTAAATCATCATAGATTGATGGATTTGTGCCCCTAAATTTTACATTTATAGTTCAATTGTTTTGTGATTTATGACCTCAATCAATCCATATAAATACTTTTGTTTTACTCTAATTATGTGTCTATAAGTTTCACCAAATATCTCATATTCTAAACACTAATTTGGTGGTGAATTTTTCATTTTCATTTCCCTCTCATTAAGGCTAAATTTGATTAACCCTATCTCCAATGTGTGTTTTACACATTAGTATTTTCTATTTTCGAATATTTATTTTCGAAGAAAAATTTAAAAATTAAAGGACATAATTTATTGAAGGAGGGGAGAATTTAACACCCCGTTATTTCATAGTACATTTTCTCTTTAATGTAATTCAATAGCTTGTGGTACGTGAAACACCGAGTAGGAGTGCACCAAGACATACCAAATTAGTCATTCAAAAAGAATTTATAAATATTTTTATGTGAATTTTCAATACTCCATATAATTTTAACATCCATATTATTTGTTTCTCAGACATAATACAAGAACATATTCAATATTTCCGATAAAAGAAGCTTTTTTTTATAAAATAACATTTTACTGCCACTAAATGGAGAACCCTTTTTAAATCCAATATTTGACACTTTTATATATTAAATTTGACAAAAAATACATCTTCATTATAATCGAGACATAAATATTTAGTCTCGGTGAATTTTTGGTGTTATTCTTATAACTTTCATATTTTGATTAATAGTGAAAGATAATAAATTTAAATTGAAAACAACTTCTCTAATCAAAATAATTTATATTGTTAAAATATATATTGGAATGGTTTCGATGTATGATAATACTATATTTTTACCATTTAATCCAATGTCGGTCATTGGAAGTAAATTCACATATAAAATGGACATAAACACATATCAATCTTTTGATTGTTTTTACTTCTCAAAAACCTGATTTAAGGTATTGAAAATTGGAATTAATATAAAATTAATTAATGAAACTCATATGTTTTGAATATGTTAAAATAGTTATCATTTTTGAATTTTGAATATCAAAATTATCCTTGGGTGATTTTTTTTGTATTTTTCTGAAAACATTCAATTTTTGATGAATAGTAAAAAACGCTACGTTGTAGATAAAAAGAGACTTTTTCATTTAAATATCTATTTTTAATTAAAAATTTATCTTAAGGCCAAAATATATGCATAATACATATATTATTATAATTTAATTCATTATAATCATTTTATAAAAAGATTATATGTATAAAATTTTATTGAACATTTTGAGGTCTTTTACCCATATTCTAGGCACGTTTGCAAATTTGCATAAAACATAATTTTACAGCTTCTATAAATTGAATATCAAAAATACGAGAGACACATTTGAAATTAGTGATTAAAATTTGGTTCAATAGAATTAAAATAATTTTGGTGAATACTATCTTTTGATTTTTATTTACCACGGTTAAAATTAAATAGGGTAATTAAAGGTAATAATGATATTATAATTACCCGAACACATGTCATAATTCTATTGGATATGAGTGTTTTGACCAAAAAAACATTTGGACAAAAATATGATACTTTTTTATCAACTCAGCTTAGATTAGGATATTTATTATATTTTATTTAAAAAAGTGTTAAAAGTGTTAAATTCAAATTTTATTAACTAAACCATTTTTAATATAAAGTTATACATAAGATAAATTTGACTATTAATATTCAATATAATGAGAAAAATATTTCTTACATCATGTTATTTTAATTATACTTTTTATACATTTAATAATTAAATTTATTTATGAAACAATGATTATATAGCAATTACCTCATTAATGAATGATTAAAATAATTGATTTTATAAATATCCAAATAAATTTAAATTTATAATTTTTATGCCATAAAATAATTTTCTAGGTGAATATGAAATATTAATGTACATTAAATGTATTTTTTTAGAATTAATTAAGTTGTGATGACTTTAAAAAAATACTCAATAGTGTCAAAATTGACATAAATGAGTCTTTATAACAAAAACTATTTTATTAAATGATTTAATATTCATAAAAATCTATAATTTGGAAAAAAAAGTCATAAATAAGGATATATATGTCATTATTTAACCACTTTAGGATCTCTTGGAATTTTATAGAATGTTTATAAACCTTATAGTGTAAGAATACAAGAAGACATGGTAAAAGATAAACTATTTAACTAAGTGTTAAATTTCAAAGATAAGGTTAATATGATGATAGAAACAAGTCTAAAACCTATATTTTGATATGTTTTCAACACATCCCAACCTTATCCTCAAAATAAATCTATTTTAAACCATTAAAAACCGAAAATGATTTTATAATAAAATAATATTCCAAGTGTATCCTAAAGTGACACTAACCCCTCTTATAGAGGGGTACATACCCTTCTCTTAATTTCACACGACCAATGCCTTTTGTCTCATCCAACCCCTGATCATGTATCCACCCACCTACAATAACTTTAAACTATAGGACTTAATGTGATATAAATCCACCCTATGGAGCCCTTTTGTTCAAATACATAGTAAGAACCCAAAGAAGCGTTAATTATTTCATCAACTCTTTCATTGATATTTTATTCTTCCACTTCTTCTTTCCTTGTTGTTTCCATACCAAAATAATATAGCCTAATACTTATACATACAGAGATGTTATTATAAATATGGTACAACTATATTCATTTTTTATGCATCCTATGAATGAAAAATTCAACATATATGTGTACGTACAGCTTATCGTCTCCAAGTCATGGTGTTATTTGTTATTCAGATCTTCATTATTTGGACGAGTATAATAATGTCTATCATTGATTTAAATAATAAATATAACATGTTAATGATTTTTTATATAAAATATACAATTCAATTACATTTTATTTTACAGTCAATATAATGATATCATTGCTCGTGCATATGTACGGCTTACCATCTCTATGACGCGATGAGATTCATTTCCCCGTTCACTATTCTATGATTATTATAATATATATATATATATAATTAATATTTATGTAATATATGAAATAATAATGCTACTGGACATATATAGATATATATATGTATATGTATTTACATATATCTAATTCACTTACTTCTATTCAATACAATATGAAAACAGAAACGACGTTTATGCGTATGTACGACCTACCATCTCCATAAAGGGTGTTTTCCATTTCATATATCTATCCATTATACATATTAATTTTCTGAATTAATATGGTACCTAAATAATTTTTTTATATCTAGTAGCAACTAAATCATGATATAAGTGATACTATCTAGAATAACAAGTCAAAACACAAAATATAAAGAAAGCGATTATTACCCGAACTTTTTTTTACATGGAAATTTTTATTAAATGAGTAGTATAAAGATATACATGAATCATGTATGATATCAGAAATATTAATATGGTTATGGTAAAATTTAGTAACATACTATGGCCATTATACAGGAGGTAAAAAAACCCTCAACTAATACAAGGTAAGGGTAATTTCCTCAATCTCATTATTATCCGAGATTGTTTATCTATATAGATCTACTAGGACATATATATCATCTATGTCAATGATTCATTAAAATGATTTAAAAATTAATATTTTAAGGTTTTATGGATGTTACTATTTAACTATATCATCATTTTAAATGTTTTAATGATTTAATTTTTTAAATCTATTAAATTAATTTTCGTGATTACAAAATGATTTTATAGATTTATTCATATAGACATATTTTTTTTATAATTTTAATTATATTCAAAAGTTTCAAAGTGGTATGGGAAACTTTTATTTAAAAATCACTTTTAATTTACTTCCTATATAAATTGTGATACATTTAAATGATTTCATAAAAAAAAGATATTTTTCTCAGAGAGTTTTATGGAATATTTTCAACTATGTCAACATCCTTTTTGGATTTTATTCATGATTGAGGTTAATTTATTATAAATACAGTATTCAATATTGTATTGAATGTGATATTATATTTTTGATAGTGAATGTCCTATTTTTATAACATTCATGATTTATATATAAAGTATTGAAATTTTTTATGCTAGTTTTAATATGAATGTTTATGTTATATTTCAAAATTTTCATATGAGGAAGGAATTAGAATTAGTAATTAATGGGTGGAGCCCTCTGTAGATTCTTGATGAATATTTAGGTCTCATGAGACAAACTAGTGTCTTGGCATAAGTGCATGACAAAATATATATTTAGTGTATTGGCAAGAGTCCTTGACTTTGTGGTTACATTGTCCGGCATTATGCATTCCATAATTATGAGATTAGTAATTAATGTTGCATGTTATTATTAAACATATAGAATATCCATGTGAGTAAGTAAATTGAATTATTTTTTATATATTTTCCATATAATTCTGAAGTTTATATTTCAAGGGCTTATGTTTTAGTTTTATACCCTTCCATAAATGTTTATAATTATTTATGATAGCATCCAATATATTGATTATCCTTACAGATCATCTGAGCTCACCCGTTTATTATGATTTATTTTTACTAGGATTCCAATAAGTATATTATGATTTGTGTATATGTTTAAGCTAAGGGAATAATGGAGTTTGCAAAGTATTATTTATGTCATGTTTATGCTATAAATTCTAATGTAATTTTCATTTATGTAATATATTTTCCAAGACTGTTAAACTGACCAGTCATTTGGGCCTTGATTCCTTGTAATCATGCCAATGTATTAAAATAATTCAGCAGCTCTGGGATTTTGGGGTCATGGAATTATAATTAATTTGGATTCTTTTTCATTATCAAGATCTTTTTGAGCTCATGACAATAAATGAAAAGTTGCATTGAGTGATCCTTATTCTTGATGAAGTAGACTGGTGCATCCCATGGTGAAGAACATGGTCTTACGAACACATTATAAATATTATATTGTAGTATTTTATTCAACTCCCCAAGTTCCACAACTACCATTTAATATGGACTCTTGGATAATGGTAATTCCCCTGGTATAAGATCGATGTAAAATTCAACCTCTTGGGTAGGAGGAAGACCATGCAATACCTCATAAAACACATTAGCAGATTCCCTGAAAATGACCATTTATTTAAAGATGATATTTTCCTTGAACTCAACCACTTATAAAAGATACACTTTCTCATAGGGAAACAATATATTTTCTTTATATGTCTGTTCTGAAGAAGGATCATCCTCTTCCCTTCACTTTTACATAATTAGAGCATTATTCATGATATGCATATTGATTTCCATTGCATAGTAATTTTTGATTCTCTATATAGGGAAAGACAATTCATACCAATAATAGCATAAAATTCCACCAAAGGGAGTATGACATGGTTTTTTGGAATAAAATTACAAAAACTATGATAGGGGATTAGTTTTATAATTAGGATACAATAATATCCCCATTTTCCATTTCCACTGACACCTCTACTTATATTCATTATATCGGTGATTGAATATTTTTAGTTACTTTCTTGATATGAATGAATGCATAGAACAGATGTAAAATAATATGTTTTTTATTCTTAAATGACTAACTTGCATACCTATCACCAAATCATTGTCGGGATCCACCTTAGGTATTGTGATGTGAAATATATCACTCTTCCTACCTACTATGTTGATGGTAGTCTCTAAAAACAATTTGATTAGTGAATTGGCTTGAAAAGCAGCTTGGTTTATTTCAGTTAAAGAAATGAACGATGCTCTATGGGTGGTTTGGAGTATTTATTTCATTTGTTCCATTAGTTTTTAACCCCTATTGATAATCATTATCAATTTTTAATTTTTTTTTATGAACATAAATCATTTCCACATCCCCCTAAGATATTTTTAGGGGTTCATCTTTCCACACCTATATATTTGTCCATCGGTCCAACATAATTATACTCTACTTTCTACTTATTATCCTTTTCATACCCTTGATATTCACCTAACACCATTTTAGCTTTGAGGGAACATCCATAAATTTCTAAAATGGAAAAAATATCACAGATCTCTAAGGATTTTTATAGATACGTTTTATCCCACTAAATAATCTGTAAACATTTCATTCAGTGGTAATGAAATATTTGATATGTATAGTGAAAGTCTTGTGTATTTTTCCTCATATGGCCCAATAAATACATTATATTATTTCATGAGGAAATAAAAATACCTTTTCATTTTAGGATAGAGAATGAGAGGAAATTATTTTTCAAGTAAAATTTTCTAGGATTCCTACCCCCATAACACTTTGATCTCTTCTTCAAGCCTCGTATTTTTGATCAATGTCCACCAATTACTAGCTTCACCCTCCATATGATTAACATCCATTAGAACCATCTATTTTTATGAACATTGAAAGATGGATAATATATTCTCAATATAGATGGCCTGTTGTTACGTGATTAAGAGATTAGATGATCCATTGAATGTCGGAGGCCTTTATCACATAAATCACTCAGTCACTACTAGTTCTCTATTAGTGATTCTCTACCTGACATATGTTTATATTAATATCCATAGTTATATAAGAGAGTATCTTCACAACATTTGTTATTTCCACTCCAATCTTGTTGGGATCTTATTGAGGCAGTCATCACATTTCCCATTGCATTGATTATTTACCAGATTCCTCATATTTCCAACAATTGGTTAGAATAATGGGGGAATTAGGGATAAGTGTCTATAATCTATTGAACACATAAAAAAGGTTACAATGATATTGATGTGATAAATTATAAATTAAATTTATTTTCTTAACGTATTAATTTATATGATTCAATCTATGTTATAAAGGACCTATTTCCAAAGATATATTCTTATGATAATTTTTCTTCCCTAAATAATGCATTGTAATGAACTTGTGAATATACCAAATAATATTCCCTGGGAGTGTAAAAACAGGTGCGAATTAGGCATGTTTTCATGTACCAAGTTATGCTGAGTAAGTCCCAATTCACCATTTCAGTGTTGTTACCACTAGGTTCATCTATGCTAGAACCACATTGTAAGGACCCGTATATTTCAATGAATTTTTTTTAAAATTCTTTGGTATTTTACCAGTACGCAGTTTCTGATGGCACCTGATTCCGAGGCCCGGTGTTCCCAAAATCATTTTTCGAAGATTAGCTCGGGTACGTTTAGTGAACGAATGAGCAAGTTTTTCTAACTTGTGATTCGGTGCTCGGAATCGAAATCCGAGGGCACCGATGAAACCGCAGCGCCGGTAATTGATTAAGAATACCTTTACTGGAGTTGTGTTTGTTTGGGAGGAGTTGTAAAAAATGTGGTTTAACTGAAGAGTGAAATAAAATATGTGTTACAATTTTATTTCTTTTCTATGTGATTATCACCTATGTGTGGAAGTTGGGGTGGGACCCACTAGGTTGCTAACTTCTCTTGAGGCGATAAAGGAGAGGTGGGGCCCACACAAGCCCCCATTTTTTCACATTCCCCATACCCCTTAAACTCCCTTTAAACCTTAGTTGTTTTTAATTATGTGGATTCTCCTCTTCCACATTAATTTTGCCAACATATCACCCCATTTAATTTGACAACTCAAGATTAATTAATTAAGTGAATTCAATTTTGAATTTTTGAGTTTTTGAAAAGCATGGAAAAAGAATAAAATAAGGGGAGGCCTTATTTTATTAGATTGTCTTGTTGTGTGAGGATATTGGGAAGAGAGCTCTAAGTTCTCCTGAAGAACTTCATCCTTAACGAAGAAGGACAACACTTCGTCAAGGATCGTCGACTCGGTGACCCGGATTCTTCAGTCTTCTTCTTACTCCATGATAAAGGAGGAGGTACCGATGCGAGAACTTGCCAACGACGTCACGCCATTCAATCTTCTCTCCGCATCAAAGGAAGGGAGATGTCTCTACCTCCTTGTACGTTCTCTGTCATCATATATGGAGCCTCACCCCACGATGTTGTTTCCCGCGACGCTCATCGTTCGACAACTTGTGTTGAGGTAGGGGTTAAATTCATTATTGGAGAATTAAGATTTTGTATTGAATTAATATTGACATATCTCGTTTAATTTTTCCAATTGTTACCAACATAATGGGAGGAAATCGGACAACACAAACACGGTCGATTCTCCTCCCCGTCTCTTGTTTATTAACAATGGGGTTTGAGGCGAAGACGGCGCAGTGCCGTTTCACCGCGTGAGAATGATGCAGACCGCGGCCAGAGCAGGCCGTGGCGGTGGAGCGCGATGCCATCGCACCGTGCCGGTGAGGCCGAAGGAGGCCGCGGCCAAGAGCGGACCGCGACGAAGGGGTGCGGCACCGTCGGGTCGTGCCGGTCGGATAGGGGCCACGACATATGGCCGCTGCGGTTTTAGAGGAGGCATCCGGGCTTGGCCGGCCACCGACGCACTAGGAGGTAGGACCCCGTGGGTCCCGCAGCAGCCACCCCGGCCAGCCATTATGGCCCGCCGTTTTCGGAAATACCAGGGGGTTGAAACCCCCGGACAGCCGCCTAGGGAAGACCCCACATAATGGGGTCCTCCTAGGGAGGACCCCACATAATGGGGGCCGCCGTTTCAAAACCAAGGGGGGTCGTGCCCCCCTTCGCACCATGTGGCCAGATTCTGAGCCGGGTCACAGACCGGGCCGCCGCGCCGGGCCAGGCCGCCCGCGCCGGGACGGGCCGTGCCAGCAGGGCCATGCCACACCCAATCGGGCCTGACCTAGACCCGAGTCAGGTCGACCCGGTTCGGGCCAACCCAGGGGGTATTGGGCCGGGTCAGACCGGGCCCAAACCGTATATTTTTCGGACAGATCTGTTCAAATGCTCATAACATGGGCTACGGACCTTCGATCAATGTACTGTCAGTTGTGTTGGAATCCTTGGGTTGATACTGTCATTTCGGTATATTACACTCAAGGTTTCGGAGAACTTTGGGTATGGCTGGGTTGGTTCGAACACGAAACCAACCAGGCCCTCGGAGCAGAAACGCTTATAACTCGAGCCCCAGACTTCCGATTGACGTGTTGTCGACTTTGTTGGTTTTCACATAGTGAGACTGTTCTTTTGGCTTACTCCGCTCGATGTTTGAAAGTAGATGGAGTACGGTTGGGTTGGTTTTAACCTAAAAACCAACCGGGCCACTCGGACGGAAAAGCCAATATCTCTCAGACCGGGCGTCCGATTAACGCGTCGTCTTTCGCGTTGAGTTCCTATTGACGAGACGTAACTTTATGATACATCAACACTGGACTTCATGACAGTTTATGTATCGACCCCCCCGGGCTCGTGGAGAGGACCCTCCCGGAATCGAGCATGCTGTGTGTGGGAAACCTAGAGCTGGTTGGGACTGCGAAGACGATGACGACGGTTCTTTGATCCTCCGTGGGTTCGGCAGCGATGATGACTGTACTTGGATCCTACGTGGGTTCGGAAGCGAGGACGACTGTACTTGGATCCAACGTGGGTTCGGCAGCGAGGACGACTGTACTTGGATCCATCGTGGGTTCGACAGCATTGGTTATTGTACTTGGATCTTACGTGGGTCCGGCAGTGACGACATCTATACGTGGATCCTACGTGAGTTCAATAGAGGCGATGATTCTGAGGCTACATCAATCATCTCCACCCCTCTTCGTGAATAGTATACTTGTGTGAGGTGAGTCTTGATTTTCAATCAATATCTTCGATATGATTGACTTTCTTTCCTGTGTGGATTGGGTTGTGGTTTCCTGTGTGGATTGGGTTGAACTTTCCTGTGTGGACTGGGTTGAACATGGGCTCAGAAGTTGGAGTCGAACTGGAATTATTGGATTAGGTATATGTTTGGGAATATACCTAAGTAGTGTTGGTTGATACTTCGTATTTGTATCTTTCCTTTGTGGTTTATCCTTTGAGGATACTGGAGGCCTTCAGAGGTCTCCGGGTCCCTACTGAGTATCGTATACTCACCCCTGCATGGGCTATGCCCACACTATGTTGTGTTGGTCGCAGACAATGGACATCAATGATCGTGGTTGAGGCTTGAGGAGCGGTACGGTACCTAGAGGTGGACTATCAGGCAAGAGTACACAGTGTGGAACGGCAGATTTGAGGAGAAGAGGGGACCATCTGTACCCACCCTTCAATTGGGGTTTTTGGATGACGTTTCAGTAGAATCTGCTTTACTTACCAGCTGTCGTACTTTACCTTTCTCAGTTGTACTGCACTTTCAGTTGGGTTTGTATACTGGCCCGTTTACTTTCCAGCACTTACCTTTTTACTTAGTTTACTTAGTTTTTACTTCAACTTTCATACCCTGTGGTGTTTATTTTCTTATATAAAGGAAATTCCTTCACTTTTATTGGGAATTACACCTTTGGTTCTAGTCGCCAGGCCCTGGCCTCTGGAAGGCGGGCTAGGGGTAGTCATGGCACGAGCCCCAAGGATGGGTCGTGACAAATTGGTATCAGAGGTGTTCAGTTCTACCACAGAACTTTGGACTCTGATCTTTCTTCTATGTGAAGCAATATTGTTAAGGGCACTGAGTGTGGATATCTATCCAGGGAGTCCAGTGTTGGTGCGGTGGCCGACGTATTAGTACACCAGGACCCTGACTTCTGATTTCCAAATCAGTGCACGAAAACACTAATTGCTTTTGTGTTTACTTTAAATTGTTTTCTTTGTCATTACTTCGTGTCAGCTCACCAGGTATACTGTATTGATCATGGAACAACTGTTTTCCAACAGGATGGACCCACAACGACAGCCATCTAGGGTTCCGAGCATTGTGTAAGAGAGCAGCCCACCGAGTGACGAGGCCTCGGTGTAGGGCCCTATTACAGCGGAGGCACCAGCGGTACCTCTACCTGCTGAGCCACCGATGCCACCAGCCCCAGTAGCTGAGATTGCACGTCACTTGAGTGCACTGCATGAGTTTCAGTGTCAGAGACCGCCCATGTTCCGCAGAGAGAAGGACCCTCCCGTAGTTGAGGATTGGCTGGAGGCTGTTGTTTGAGTTTTCATGTTGGTAGGGACACCAGCGGATCTTATGGTGATCCTTGCAGCAAGTCTCCTGCACGCGGTAGCAGGTAGATAGTGGAGCCTGATGCTCCAGGTGAACGATGAGGCATCTCTTATTTGGACGGACTTCGAGAGCCTCTTCCGCTCGGAGTTCGTTCCTGCCACCCTCCGTGCGGTGCACATTCAGGAGCTACTACAACCGCGGCAGGGCAGCATGATAGTAGCACAGTACTCGGTGAGATTTACCGATCTCTCGTGCTACTCTAGTGACATGGTACGGGACCCATTATTCTGGGCTCGGACCTTCGAACATGGACTGCGGCACGAGATCAGGGCTTTGATGATCTCCCTCAGTATTCCTACGCAGGAAGGAGTACTAGATCGATCCCTTCTTGTAGAGAGCTTTATTTCTAAGCCTACACCAGCAGCGAGACCTACCGCAGTGTGTAACAAAGTGGAGACTTCTGTTGATGGTAGTCGATGGATGACACAGGGGTATAATTGGACTAGACCATCAAGTGGACAACCTCAGGATACTGGTTCGGAGGTGCGGGGCACACGCAATAGATCCAGTCAGTCGAGAGTCAGACAGTGCTATGCATGCGGTGGGCATGGCCACATGGCTTGTGAATGCCCGACCCGCCATGCAGAGGAGAAGCAGACGGTTGAGGGACCACCCAGGTAGAGGCATAGGTTCGACCATGGCGTTCCGCAGGGAGCTGGCGGATGAGGTTGAGTAGCTGGCTGAGCCGCAGGTGGTGGACGATGCTTTGGGGCTCTACCACCACCACCCTCAGGAGGTCCACCCCGACCACAGGGAGCTAGTGGTCTAAGGCAGGCTTAGCTACAGGCAACGGAGGCCTACGACCGCTGCGCACCCGAGATGATTCGAGGTACTATCTGTGTCTACTCTACCCTTGCTTCAGTTCTTACAGACACAGGTGTGAGTTATTCTTTTATTGCGGCTGCCCTTTTTTGGATCTCAGAGATTCCGATGGAGTCGTTGGCTCGGTCCTTACGGCTAGGGACTCCTACGAAAGAAGACTCGACGATTACGCACTCATGCCGACAGTGTATGCTTACTCTAGGAGGCGAGAGCATCGGCTGGGATCTTCTTGTAACAGCGCCGAGGCCTTATGATGTTATATAGGGAATGGATTGGTTATCTATGGTCCATGCTCAGATCCACTGTATTAGGTGCAAGGTGCGGTGTGTCCGCACCGATGGGAGTAGGTTCACCTTCACCGGCGAGAAAGGAGCCATTGTAGTGTAGGATAGAATCACTCAGAGGAGAGGACATCCGATCACTCATCAGTTGGCTAGCCTCATCCTAGGAGTAGTTTACATGAGGAGTCCGAGTTTTCCTGTTGTGGTGGATCAGTATGCGGACGTTTTTCCTGACGACGTTCTAGGACTACCTCCTCGCAGAGAGGTAGACTTCTACATTGACCTGTACCTCAGGACAGCCCTGATATCCACTCCATTATATCAGATGGATTCCGTAGAGATTCAAGAGCTACGGGTATAGCTAGAGGACTTTAAGGGAAAGGGATTCATCAGACCCAGTGTTTCACTCTGGGCTTCCCCGATATTGTTCGCCAAGAAGGCGGACGGGTGCTTGCGACTATGTGTCGATTACCGTCGCCTGAACCAGGTGACTGTGAAGAACAAGTATCCACTTCTGAGGATTGAAGACCTTTTCAATCAGCTCAAGGGAGCACGATGGTTCTCGAAGATAGACCTCAGGTCAGGATATCATC
The DNA here is from genome assembly GCA_963277665.1 of Viscum album. Lineage (NCBI taxonomy): Eukaryota > Viridiplantae > Streptophyta > Magnoliopsida > Santalales > Viscaceae > Viscum > Viscum album. Next base: position 599,015,787 of record OY728127.1, read on the forward strand.
AACTCAGAGTTCGAGTCGAGGATGTGCAGAAGACGGCCTTCAGGTGTCGGTATGGCCACTATGAGTTCTTGGTTATGCCTTTCGGCATAACCAATGCTCCATCAGTGTTCATGAGTTTCATAAACAGGATCGTCCATCCTTACCTCGATCTATTTGTCATAGTCTTCATTGACGACATATTGATTTACTCCACTACTATGGAGGAGCACAGCTAACACTTGTGGGTTGTACTAGATACAATCCGAGAGCACCAGTTTTATGGTATTCTCTCAAAGTGCCAGTTCTGGATTTGAGAGGTCCACTTCTTAGGGCCCATCATCTCTGAGGTGGGAGTTGCAGTGGATCCTATGAAGATCGAGGAAATACTACCATGGGATCCACCTAGGAGCGTGACGGAGGTGAGAAGTTTCCTTGGTCTGGCTGGCTACTATCAGAGGATTGTTCCAGACTTCTCCAAAGTTGCAGAACCACTTTCAGCTTTGACGAAGAAGGGGAAACCCTTCGTGTGGTCAGATAGATGTCAGCAGAGCTTCCATGAGATGAGGCTGATATTGACTAGTGAACCCATCTTGAGGCTACAGAAGGAGGGAGTAGGGTAGGTAGTTTACTACGATGCATTAGGGACCGGACTCGGGTGTGTCCTGATGCAGGAGCGGGAAGTGATCGCCTATGGATCACAATAGTTGAGACAGCATGAGAAGAACTACGCTACCCATGATCTGGAGTTAGCAGCATTAGTTTTCTCCATGAAGGTGTGGAGGCACTATCTGATGGGTGAGTGCTTTATAGTCTACTCTGACCACCAGAGTCTCAGGTATATCTTCTCGCAGAAGGACCTGAACCTGAGACAGTGGTGATGGATCAAGTTCCTCAAAGACTATGACTTTGAGATAGTCTATACTCATGGAAAGGGGAATGTAGTAGCCTATGCTCTCAGCAAGAGGACAGACATTTAGCTACTTGCAGAGGTGACATAGCGGCTAGCGGCGTTGTAGATATCCTTTGTGGATAGAGATGGGGAAACCTTTCTACAGTCGCTCATAGTCACTCCTCCACTACATCAGCGGGTCATAGAGTCACAACGTGGGGACGTTGACTATGAGACTCGACGAGCACAGATATCTTCAGGACAGGCACTTGATGGAATTTCTATAGGAGGAGAGAACGTCATTCATTTCAGGGGACGTACCATGGTACCAGCTGCATTACAGGAGGAAGTGCTGAGATATTTTCATACTTCCCCTTTGGCAGTAAATCCAGGAGTGGATAAGATGTACTAGGATCTCAGACGACAACACTGGTGGCCAGGTATGAAGAAGGTTGTGGCAGAGTTCATTTCACGATGCCTCACCTGCCAGCAGGTGAAGGTGGAGCACCAGGTACCAGCAGGCTTGGTACAACCCTTAGAGGTCCCGGAGTGGAAGTGAGATGGGATATCTATCGATTTCGTGACTGGACTTCCACGTACTTCCAGAGGACACGACTCCATCTGGGTGATTGTAGACTGACTCACCAAGTTGGCCCACTTCTTACCTATCAGAGAGAAGGGCTTAGTGGAGAGCTCGGGATGCCTCTACGTTCAGGAGATCATATGGATTCATGGTGTTCCATCTTCTATCATCTCTGATCGAGATGATCTCTTTACTTCCCAGCTCTGGAAGGGGTTGCAGGAGGCTTTTGGGACGCAACTACGCCTAAGAACTGCCTTTCACCCTCAGACGGATGGTCAGACGGAGAGGACCATTCAGACTCTCAAGGACATGCTCCGTGCATGTGTCCTCGACTTTTGTAGCAGCTGGGAGGATCACCTACCCTTTGTGGAGTTTTCATTCAACAACAGCTACCACTCCAGCATCAGGATGGAACCATACGAGGCATTGTACGTCTGACCTTGTAGATCACCTCTATGCTGGACAGATCCTGGGGAGTCAGCACTAGTAGGACCAGAGATGGTCCATACCGCGACAGATAAGGTTCAGGTCATCAAGGAGTAGATGAGGACAGCTTAGAGCCGACAAAATTCCTATGATGACAAGAGGTGGAGACCACTCGAGTTCAAGGATGGCGACCACGTTTTCTTATAGGTGTCACCTTGACGTGGATTGCGGAGGTTTGGCCGGGGCGGAAAGTTATCAATGCGCTTCATCGGACCATTCCAGGTTCTCAATAGGATAGGCGAGGTGGCTTATCACTAGGCTCTTCACCCTCAGTTGCACTGGGTGCACGAAGTCTTCCACGTATCTCAACTGAGGAGATATGTGCATGACCTGACGAATATCATCTACCATGGGGAGCTGGACATCAATGACGGGGAGACTTTTTCGGAGGTTCTGGTGGAGATCGAGGATCAACAAGAGCGGGTCCTAAGTGGACGGTCGATTCCTCTAGTGCGCATCAGGTGGAAGCATAGGAACCTCCAGGAGAGAACATGGGATCGGGAGGCTAAGATTCATGCACAGTACCCTCATTTGTTTCCCTAGTTTTTGATGTGTCTTTACGGGGGCGTAAATCCCTGAGATGGGAGTAATGTAAAGACCCGTAAATTTCAAGGAATTTTTTTTTCTTAAATTCTTTAGGATTTTACGAGTATGCAGTTTCTGACAGAACCTGATTCTGAGGCCTGGTGTTCCTGGAATCAATTTCTGAAGTTCAGGTCGGGTACGTTTAGTGAACGAACGAGCAGGTTTTTCTAACTTTTCAACCGGTGCTCAGAATCGAAATCCGAGGGCACCGATGAAACTGCAGCGCCGATAATGGCTTAAGAAGACCTTTACTGGAGTTACGTTTTCCTGGGAGGAGTTGTAAAAAATGTGGTTTAATTGAAGAGTGAAATAAAATTTGTGTTATAATTTTATTTCTTTTCTAAGTGATTATAACCTATGTGTGGAAGTTGGGGTGGGACCCAGTTGGTTGCTAACTTCTCTTGAGGGGATAAAGGAGAGGTGGGGCCCACACGAGCCCCCATCTTTTCACATTCCCCATAACCCCTTAACTCCCTTTAAACCTCCCTTTTTTTTAATTATGTGGCTTCTCCATTTCCACATTAATTTTGCCAACATATCTCCCCATTTAATTTGACAACACAATATTAATTAATTATGTGAATTCAATTTTGAATTTTTGAGTTTTTGAATAGCATGGAAGAGAATAAAATAAGGTGAGGCCTTGTTTTATTAGGTTGGATTGTTGTGTGAGGATATTGGGAAGAGAGATCTAAGTTCTATTGAAGAACTTCATCCCCAACGAAGAACGGAAACACTTCGTCAATGATCGTCGACTCGGCGACCCGAATTCTTCCGTCTTCTTCTTCTTCCACGATAATGGAGGAGGCACCGACACGGGAAATCAACAACAATGTCACGACATTAACTCTTCTCTCCGCGTCAAAGGAAGGGAGATGTCGTTTCCTCCTCGGACGTTCTCCATCTTCATATATGGAGCCTCACCCCGCGACGATGTTTCCCGCAATGCTCATCGTTGGACAACTTTTGTTGAGGTAGGGGTTAAATTCATTATTGGAGAATTAATATTGTGCTTTGAATTAATGTTGAAGTATCTCGTTTAATTTTTCCAATTGTTACCAATGTAACGGGAGGAAATCGGACCACACAAAAATGGCTGATTCTCCTCCCTGTCTCTTGGTTATTAACAATGGCGTTTGAGGTGAAGATGCCACAGTGTCGTTGCACCGTGCGGGAACAATGAAGACCGAGGTCGGAGCGAGCCATGGCGGTGGATCTCGGTGCCATCGTGCAGTGCCGGTGAGGCCGAAGGAGGACGCGACCATGAACGGGCCGCGGCGGAGGGGCGCGGTTCCGTCGCGCCACACCGGAGCACCAAGGGGCCCCGGTGGAGGGGCGCGGTGTTGTCACGCCGCTCCGATCGGACAGGGGCCGCGACCTAAGGCCGTAGCAGTTTCAGAGGAGGCGGTCGGGCTAGGCCGGCCGCCGGTGCACCAGGAGGCGGCACCCCATAGGTCCCACAGCAGCCACACCGGCCGACCATTATGGCTGGCTGTTTCTGGAAATACCGGGGTGTTGAAACCCCCGGCCAGCCACCTAGGGCGGACCCCACCTGATGGGGTCCGCTGTCTGCGCCCCCCTTCGCACCCCAGGACAATTTCCGAGACGGGCCGCAGGCCGGGCCGCCCTCACTGGGCCGGGCCGCTAGCGTTGGGCCGGGCCGTGCCCAATCGGGCCCGACCCGGTTCGGGCCCACCTAGGGGTATTGGGCTGGGTCGGACAGGGCCCAAACCCCCTATTTTTCGGACAGATCCGTTCAAACGCCCATAACATGGGCTAAAGACATTATATCGACGCACCGTCAGTTGCGTTGGGATCCTTGGATCGAGACGATCATTTTGTTATATTACACTCAAGGTTTTGGAGAACTTTGGGTACGAACGGGTTGGTTCGAACACGAATCCAACTGGGCCCTCAGAGCGGAAAGGCTTCTAACTCGAGCTCCAGACATCTGATTGACGTTCCATCGACATTATTAGTTTCCTCTTAGTGAGAAGGTTATTTTGGCTTAATCCGCTCGACGATTGGACACTTCTGGAGTATGGTCGTGTTAGTTTTAACTTAAAAACCAACCGGGCCCCTAGGATGGAAAAGACAATATCTCTCAAAACGGGTGTCTGATTGATGCGCCGTTTGTCGCGTTGAGTTCCTATTGTCGAGATGGAACATTGTGATACATCAACTCTGGACTTCGTGATAGTTGATGTATCGACCCCCCTGGCTCGTGGAGCGGGCCCTCCCGAAATTGAGCATGTTGTGTCCGGGAACCCTTGAGCTGGCTGCGACTGCGACGACGATGATGACTGTACTTGGATCCTCCGTGGGTTCGGCAGTGATAACAACTGTACATGGATCCTACATGGGTTCAGCAGCGAGGATGACTGTAATTGGATCCTATGTGGGTTCGGTAGCGGGGACGACCGTACTTGGATCCTAGGTGGGTTCAGTAGCGAGGACGACTATACTTGGATCCTACGTGGGTTCGGTAGCGTTGGTTACTGTACTTGGATCCTACGTGGGCCTGACAGTGACGACATCTGTACATTGATCCTACGTGGGTTCAGTAGTGGAGATGATTCAGAGGCTACATCAATCATCTCCACCCCTCTTCGTGAATAGTATACCTGTGTGAGCTGAGTCTTGATTTTCAATCAATATCTTCGATATTATTGACTTTCTTTCCTCTGTGGATTGGGTTGTGCTTTCATGTGTGTATTGGGTTGAACTTTCCTTTGTGGACTATGTTGAACTTGGTCTCGGAAGATGGATCCAAACCGGAATTGCTGGATTAGGTATAGGTATGGGCGTATACCTAAGTAGTGTTGGTTGATACTTCGTATTTGTATCTTTCCTTTGTGGTTTATCCTTTGTGGATACTAGAGGCCTTTTGGGGTCTTGGGGTCCCTACTGAGTATCGTATAATCACCCCTACACTGACTATGACTGCACTACATTGTGTTGGTTGCAGACGATGGACATCACTAATCGTGGTTGAGCCTTGAGGAGCGGGATGGTACCTGGAGGTGGACTATCAGGCGAGACGTACACAGTGTGGACGGACATATTCGAGGAGTAGAGGGGACCATCTGTACCCACCCTTCAGGTGGGGTTTCCGGAGGATGTTTCAGTGGAGGCTGCTTTACTTACCAGTTATTGTACTTTACCTTTCTCATTTGTAATGCACTTTCAGTTGGGTTTGTATACTGGCTCGTTTACTTTCTAGCACTTACTTTTGTACTCATTTTACTTAGTGTTTACTTTAGCTTGCGTACTCTGTGGTGTTTGTTTTCTTATAAAAAGGCAATGTCTTCCCTTTTATCGGGATTTACACCTTTGGTGCTAGTCTCCAGCCCCTGACCAATGGAAGACGAGCTTTGGGAATTCACAGTACGAGCCCCAAGGATGGGTCATCACACACATCCACTTGTAGTATCCTAATAGAAATATTTTTTTGATAAACTACATACCCTATACATACCAAAATTAATGGATGTTTCATTATACATAGTCTTATCTATATGTATTTCTCTATACATTTCCCATCCTAATCCCCAAAATAGCCAAACCTCTCTTCAATACAAATAATAAAAAACTCATCTCTTTAATACATATTTATTCATGATTTATTACAAAATATTTTAGTTAATACCACATGATGATATATAATTATAGTGTCTTTGGTAATTATATAAATATAATAACATCTTGATCATGGGATATAACAACATTATTGAAAACTTCCTTAACATGATCACACTTAAAATAGCATAGGATAACCTATGGATAAACATAAGAAAGGGGTGATCTATAAAGTCTAGAGAGTGAATAAACATGAAATAAGGTTATACATGATTGAAAATAGTCATGAAAATGCTTAATAAAAAGAGTTAGTGTCATAGATATGAATAATGGGTCATGAAATATCATAATAATCATAACATGTGAAATGTGAAAAAACATAAAACAATGAATCATAAAGATAGGTCAATGAGAACATCCAAGAAATCATAATGGACAATGTCCCATAAAGGAATCAAGTTCACTTTATGTCCCAACAAGACATATCATGAGAATAAACATAATCTAATGCATTGGAGTTCTATATAATTCTAGGTTCACCCGTCACATTCATTTTATTCTCATGATTAAGTGTTGCACAAAGATCCAAAAAAATTGACTCATTTAATACCACATTTTATTCCATGAAAATTGAATGTCGAATAAATAAATTTATGTCCCAATATAGAGAGGTATAATTATGTTAATTTTCACACCCCTTATAAGAAATAGTTATGTTATTACAACACAAATAATTTTTCATGGAAAATCACAGTAAAATTTCAGCATCATAACGATATCAATTAAAAATTGATAAATTTGATTGATGTTGAGAAATGTGTCTTTAAAAATTAGAAAAAAATGGTAATTAATAGGTATTTGTAAATAGACATCCCAACATATGGAATTCTAAAGATAAGGCATAATATAATAATTAAACATGAATAATGAAGGGACGGTGAGGATCCTTTTACTAAAATCCATCCTGGTGACGGGTGTACATAGAGGTCCAAGGAATGGATTAATGAGAGTGAAAGAGGTATATAATAATATAGGAAAAAATGTAATGTAATAGTAATATAAGATAATATATTCCAATATTAAATAAATGAAATTTTGAAACATAACATAAAATAAGTGCATAAATTGAAATGAGAAGAGGAAATTCAATTACATGAGTGTGGGTCTAAAAATGATTAGGTATAGCTTCGTGAAAGTTTAGCATCACCTTGGGAGGAATCTATGCAGAGGAGGTTAGATTAAGGAAGTCATACAAGGATTTTAATAGAATCAAAATGGTAGCAGTGTTGGATATATATAGTATATGAGTAGAGATTTTTTATTATTTCTCAATCCTAGGTTTCAGACTTTATATAACAAAATAACTAAAACCACAAAACAACCATGGGTGTGTCCCATAGTTTCTACAAATTCGAAGTGGTTTTAATTATTTTATTATTCCATATTCTAAACTTAGTAAAATTATACAATTTTTTTTGGGGAAGTAAATCATGCTCATAAATAATTTATTTTAAAACCTTGAAATATATTAAACGTTTTGAATGATTCAAAAAGTATTTATAAATATGATAAAATAAACATAAAATTTACATTATATTAATTTTAAAAGTTTTATTTAGTATTTCATAACATTTATAGTATTTATTAAATAACTTTTGGCATGTTATGATGTCATAATCTGTATAATTTATTTTTACAATATTTAATTTTTTCCCAAAAATTTTAGAGTCTCTGAAAATTATGACCATTTTCTTATAGTATAATATAATTGTTATGAATCATTATGTCATATTTATTTTATCAAAAAAATTATAAATATGTTTAATGTCACTACATAAATAATAATTGACATTTACTGGGAAGTGCTGGGTTTTGTAAATAATAACACTTTTTGAACCTTTCTAAAAATTACATTTGACATCATAAATACTATATATTATTTTATATATAATAAAAATTATATAAATAATTTAATTTTTAAAAATATTATTTATTTAAAAATACATTGATTCATTAAAATATATTTCTTCAAATTAATTTAATAGTAATTACAAATAAAATTTGTATTTTACTATATCAAAATAAAAAACATTTATAAATTATTTGTAATGAGATGAAAATGTATTTTCATTATTCAATAAAAAATAATTTATATATTCATATATATAGGTTATTGATACATATCCCATTAGTACACCAACAATCACCCAATGATTAAGCTGTGTGACAGTGACACTCTTATGGAGAGCTTTATATAAGATTGTTTGGGTTGTGATCTCGATGAGCTTGAACTTCTCTCATAAAAAGTTTTAATCAGACATAAGTTATTTGATCTCATTATTATATAGTTCAATGGAAAAGAGTTGTGATTATATCTCCCATGAAAACTTTAATAAATTTTATTAATATGGTATGATCCTACTAGTCATGGTCATCACGTCCTTTGTCAATGTCAATTGGATTTTTTAAAACCCTATATTTATAATGACCATGTTATAATTGTTTAACAGCTGTATTATCAATAGTAATTATTCATAATGGTAAATTAAATATGATAGAATATAATTAAAAAATAATTTCAAGAATTTTTTTAACAACAACAGATAATAATTAATTTAATTAATTCACAAGGGAAATTTTATTTATAATAGTTATTTTTGTTACACTATTTTTTTATTTTGGTTTGTTTAATTTAAAATGATTTTGATATAAGAAAAAGTATAGTTCAATTCACCGTAATGGGTTTTATCCAGGGTATGAATGAACTATAATGAAATGGATTATAATTCTAATAATCATCGGGCAAGAGGAGACAAATTTTTTCAGTCTCACTGATAGAGTCTGTATCCTCCTAATTATCATTAACTAGAGAAAAATTATGATGTGAAAATATATTGGATAGTTCAAATCAACATAATAGAACCATTAGATGGATTTTTTCACATAATTTTAATAATAATAACCATTTTTTACAATTTAAAAAGCAATCATATTGATATCATAGAAGTGGAAATTTAAATATTCTACCTAAGTTTCATGGTTATTCAAGAGAGGATCCAAAAAATGATTTGAATGTATTTGTGGAATATCTTAAATATATTCAAACCTAGATGACTCTATAAGGATATGATCATACAAAAGGATTTTACAATATCATTATAGTTATTAAACAATGAGTGGAGATATATATTAACATAGAGAATTCAACACTTAGCATGATATTTAGAGGGATTTTCTCTAGAATATATTACATACTTCATAGAACACCTAGCTAAGGAAGGAAATATATTGGATTGAGCGGGTAAGTGGAGAGTCTATATATGAATTTTTGGATACGTTCAAGTGGATGAAATCATATTTACCACACCAAGTCCTATAAGATAATCATTTCATTATGCTATCTTACCAAGGATTATAGGAAAATTATTAAGAATAATTGGATAATTCTTAGTGATCAATACTAATTAAAAAGTCACCTATTGAATCTAGAGATATAATTATGAGGATATAAAAAACCAATTTACAATTTGGTAAAAAACCATTACTATAGGAGCGAAAATGGTATATTTTTCTCAATAAATTTTCATTAAAACTGAAAATGATGTACTAACCACTCCTGTGAGAGAGATTACATTGAAAAATGTTAAGAAGGAATCACTTTCTATACCCCCTCATATATTTTTCTAGATTGTACATTCCCTATATCAATACACAAATAGATTTCCTCATGTATAAAATATATATGATTCAATATATCAATGGAAGTACTAATGATAAAAAATTAGTAGTTAAGGTATCAAAATGTACCATAAACATCATTTTAGAGCTAGAAACTAACAGCCTAAAAGCCCACCTTACTATGGTATTAAATAATATTTCTACACAAATATATATTAGATACAAAATTCATATCCATTTATAAGCATCGAACACATAAATACCCAAGGACCCTCAATGAAGTAATTTCTATAACAACTTGTAGTGTCTTAAAAGTAGACAAAAATCTCCCACAAATCATGGATTAGAGCTCAAGGAGATTAAAGTAATGTTCAAATCAGTTATATCGGCCCATAAAAATTAATAAACCAAGGATTAAGAAGTATCCCTTCCCAATAAATTCCTAACATAAATGGGAATAAAATTTCTTTTTCATTAATTACTGTTAATGATGTGAGTGGTAGAGATTAATCATCACCGGTAAATAATATCAATAATATATATGAAATGCAACCTCAAGAATATATCGATAGAAACAAACTAAAAGAGTAGTTATTTTTGTAGATACAAATAGTTCCTGTGTAATAGATAATGAGAAAAAATTATGAGAAACCTATGAACCAACTTCCATTCCCTATAACAACAATATTTGACTAGGGAAAAAGCCTTACAAATTCATGAAGCTGGAAGTTAACATCCCATTGTCAAATATCATCCCCTAAATCGAATGGTATGAAAAATTAATACCATAGATATGAAAAAATGAAATATAAAGGTAATTTGAATATAATTTTTTTTTAATTTATCTTCCCTTGTAACTCCCTAGTCTACTAGAAAAAATCACGACCTGCGTACTTTTATTATCACTTCCACCATAAGAGAGTTTAATTATAAAAATGAATTATGTGATTTTGGAGATTAAATTAATTTTATTAAATAATTATTATATGTTTTCATATAGATAAGATAACTCCCAAAAATATGAGTATACATATAACATTACAAATAAAAAATTAACTAATATGTTTATGTTTTAGAGGATATTATTGTAAGAGTGATTGGTCTTTTTTTGTTGACTTTTATATTTTGATCTTTGAATATTAAATAAGCAAAAATCATTCCCCTATAATTTTAACTAATCCATTATACAAGACTACTAAAACATAAAAAATGTTCATGAAGGAACACTTTAAATAAATTTTTGGGAAGATTAAGGGAAACATTGTATATTAGATTCAATGAAATAACTGCGAGATGAGAAATAAAATTTTCAACAGACCGTTTTTGAAATTACATATTGTTCTATAGAAGAAATTGAACAAATTTATGAAATAATTTTACCAATATAATCCAGATAATAATTTTATTTTTAAATGAATATATTTTTAAAAAATATGTTTAACATGGAAACTATTTTCTATGGAAAAAAATTTAAAGAGAAAGAAGGAATTTATTTTGATTTTTTACTCAGATATACCACTATCTCACATTCCTTAAATTCAATGTTTAAAACCATAGAAAATATATAATTAAACCATCTTTAAATCAAATGAATACTTTTTAATAGATGTTCCCAACCTATAATATAAAAAATTCTTTTATGATGGAAAACAATAGGTAGAATAATTTCAAAAAAATAGAACATAATCAAGAAAAATAACTAATAGTGATTCTATAACAAAAGGCTTGGTCCATAAGCTAATTATTATGGTGTATCCCTAACATTAGTTCCATAATTTTTGTAAACATATTACTCTATCAAAATGAGTTTAAGCCAATGAGAGAGACCCAATGGAGGCTCAATTCAAATTGAATAAATTTTGTAAAAATAGAAATTGAAAATTTTTTAGGTGCTAAAATCTGATACACAATCTCGGACTCTAAATGGGAATGTCTCATTCATAAAATATGCATGAAAAATAGATACATCATTATAAAAAATTAAAATATTTAGTTATTACCCACTATGATATAGAATAGTAGGTGGGTCTAGATTGACTATATGAAATTAAATCATATGAACCATAATGGCCACTTTACCGACTCTTTCATAGATTAAATATTATATATACTAGAAGATAAAGGTAATTAATTTTTTGTTGGTATATTTTATATTTTTTTTTTCAGTTTTGTAATAGTTTTGAGGACCAATATAAGACCACATTTACATGTAGCTTTGATTCATTTTGACACCGAAGGGTGCTTTCTAGTCATTGTAATTCTCTAGGAAAAATTAAATGTTACATGTAATGTATCTTTTGAAAAAATATTGAGATATATATGGAGATATTTTTTAGTGATTTTACCATTTTTTAACCAACTTCGAAATCTATTTGAGATTCTAGAAAAATAATAAAATAAATGTGCTTAGAAAAACATTGTGTAAAAAATTGAAACATTTCATTTCATGGTGGGAAAAATAAATTCTTTAGTTACATAATTTCTATGGATATAATTTTAATAGATAAATACAAGGTTGAAATCATTTCAAAACAACATTACACCACAACTATAAAACACATCATATATTTTTTATGCTATGGTGGATTTTAGAGAAGGTATATTAGGTACTTCAAAAAAATTTATTTTCATTCCACTAACATAATAAAAAAGGTAACTTATTTTCATTATTTTTGACTATTTGTATGGTAAATTATTTTATAAACATAAATAGATGTTGAATGCATCTCTTATCATCTATCCACACTAATGTAATGATCCTTTGAAGATGTTGTTTAATTCTTCTTACAAAATCGTAGGAGATGTTTTATAAAAAATGTTAAGTGGAAATAAAATTTTATATAATTCACTTCAAATTCCCATAGAAAAAAAATTCATCTATATAATTAAAATGATTTATTTTTATCTATTAAGGTAGACTAAAGTAAATTTCAGTTATATTTTTAATGAACCGTGTTTTGAACAGGACTAAAACCTGAACAAGTTTGAACTTTTTCGATTAATGAACTGGTTATTTGAAGTCCGGGCTTCGAAAAAAAGGCTTGGAAGGTTGAAACCCTTAATTTTAACATTTTTGGGCATGGGAGAAGGCCTGTTAAGATTCTCGAGTGTCCTGATAGGTTTCAGAAGCTCCAGACCCTTGTTTTTTAAGAGCTGTAGAGGGAACACGGTTGGCCCACGGTTTGGAAAACCGTGTGGCCCAAACTGTGGGGACTTATTAAGGTTGGTTGTGGCTTGAGCACGGGCTGCTCACTGTTTCCCAAACAGTGCGCCTAGACTATGCGAGGGATCTCTCATAGACTGAGGGTGTCGCACGGTTTGCGCACGGTTTGGAAAACCGTACAGATCAAACCGTGCGGGTGAGTCTTTTTAAGAGATTAATTAAAATTAAATTAAATTAAAATGAAATAAAAAGATTAGAACTTAATCTAATCTGTCCCTCACCCTCACTCAACTCGCACGACACACAGGGGAGGGGATACCCTTGAGCCGCCCATGACACCCCCCCGGAATCCTCTCTATCGAGCTTTTTCCTCCAATTTTTTGCCGTTTCTTCATCAAATCTCTACGATAAGCACCTATCCACATCCTCCTCCCTATTCCCAGCTTCTTTTTGTCCTATTCATCACCCGATGAGATTCGGATGAACACCCTAGGGTTTAGGGTGATCTGATTTTCAGTCTTCTTTTGGTTCTAGGTTATGCGGATGGTCCGTTGGGACTCCTTGGTGCACGTTCCGGCAACCGCCGCCGAAGGATAAGTGTTTCAGGTGGTTTCAAATCCTCGTCTTGGTTTCGGGGTAAGGATTTCATCTCTGGATTTATTTTGAACATATTGAATTTTGGGCTTTTGATGTTTATGAGTTCCCAGAACGTTGTTTATAGGGAATTAGAGGTTTTGGCATGGTTCTGAGTTGCCAAAGACTAGGCGACTCTCCTGCGACTCTTAGTTTGAAAGCACCAAGATATGGAGTGGACCTATGGATCCACCTTGAGGTAGGGTCCCCCTCCTTGCCCTTTAAATTTATGTAATGTAATAGTGAGTTTAACATTGCACTACCTTATCATTTTAATTATGCAAGTTTCTTTCTGATTATATGATTATGTGTAAATCGTGTGAATTGAAAGAATAAGACAAAAGGGTTGCTTGGTCACTAAACTAATGATTTAATAATAAAACCCCTCAATCAGAGGTGAGCTATCATCAAGATAAAATGTAGTGATAGAATTTTTATACTTGTCTGCGGGATTGTTGTGGTTCCTCTTTGATGCTTTGTATTTGAACATGCCTTGTTGAGATAAATAGAATGAAATTAATGTGATACTTGTGTTTGGGTCAATTTTCCATGTTTAGGAAAATTGAGTAAGATGATAACAATAGTGGGATGACGTAAGACTAGATGAGATGTTTCCTCTAGAAGGTATCAAAGGGTTAAAGAATTATTAACATATCCTTTAAGATGAATTGGTTAAACTAGAAATGAGTGGTCTAGGGTGGTATGACCACGCCTTCAGATAACGTATTGAGTACGACTTATGTTAGTAAACTGGATATGTTAATTACATGATATAGATAATTAATATGGGTTTCCATAAGTATGAACGCGAATGTGTTCGCTTGTGTGTATGTGGTATGATTCTTTGAAATCATATGAGGTAATTCCATAAGTAGTATACTCTAGAAAAGTTTGTATTGCGAGTGCGCACATGCTGATGCCACATAACGAATGATAATAAAGGTGAGTCCATGCTGAGAGCACCTAGTGACAGATACGTAGTTGGATGGGAGGCAGTTATACCCCATGCCAGTGTGACAGTACATGTCTGGAAGGGAGGAATTCTTAATTATTTCTAGTTGACTTAAATTTATGATTACATATCTGGAAGGGAGGCATTCTTACCCCTTCCTAGTTGACTTCTGTTGATGACTAGATGTCTGGTTGGGAGGCAGTTATACCCCATGCCAGTATTATGAATGTGATGGATGGGAAGCAATTATACCCTATACCGGTTAAATGAATGTGATTGAAGGGAGGAATTCTTACACCTTGCCATTAGACCTGAATGGATGAGATGCATTCTTACCTCATTCCCGCTAATCTCGATTTATGGAAGGGAGGAATTCTTACCCCTTGCCTGTTAATTTAGGTATGAGAGGAATTCTTACCCCACACCATCTATAATCGAAATTCATATATATATATATATATATATATATATATATGGTTACATGATCAGGTTACTTTACCGGCAGCGAGCCAATGCTGGTATAACCGTCAGGTGTCCCTTGGGAACCTGGACAGGGTGTTATTTAATTATGTAGTTATGCTTACTTATTTCTCCATAACTACTCATTGTTTAATTATCATACACTTTCTGGATTGGGTTAGACACCGATGGTGTTGGCCTACTGAGATTTAAATATCACACCCTACTCGGGCCGCCATTGCACTGGGTACCCGAGTAGACCTTCTTTCTTGGAGGACATAGGTTGTATGTTGTGTTGTTTCTACCTGAGGAGGTAAGATAAAAGGACCAATAAGGATCTTGGGATGGTCAGGGAATCTCCGTTGGGATTTTCTATATTTTCTTTTTTCATTGTTTGTAAACCATGTTGTATTGTTTGCTGCTTTCATAACTGTATCGTCATCTGTACAAGCATTCATTGTAAACTGGCGTTTTCCACCTTTTATAAAATGATTATTACCTGTATTTTTCTTCTTTCATTCAATTATATATTGTAT
The DNA here is from genome assembly GCA_963277665.1 of Viscum album. Lineage (NCBI taxonomy): Eukaryota > Viridiplantae > Streptophyta > Magnoliopsida > Santalales > Viscaceae > Viscum > Viscum album. Next base: position 599,031,309 of record OY728127.1, read on the forward strand.
CTTCTATTGAATGTTAATTACACAGATAATACCGTTGTGTTACTCTGATATGAGGGTATAGTCTCCCCACTATCACCTCCCAAGACCCTCGCTGCTAGTCGGCAGCCTCTGGCGTATGGGGAGACACGCTTGAGGCCATGTGACCTACCAGTCCGGCCACCGGTCGATGGTAAGATGGGACGGAACATTACAAAGTGGTATCAGAGGTGTTTCTTTTCTTTTTTATTTACTGTTTCGGGTTGGTAGACAAGAGTTTAGGAATATTTCATCGCTTGGCTAATAGTCGTGCTTAGGACTGATCACCCCACGTACAGGGAATGACCAGGTGGCTAGGGCTGGGAATTGTTGTTCATGTTTTTTTCTATTTCAGTTGATGTGGTTTCACCATGAATGACTGTTGTATGTTATTATGCTTATGGTTTATGAAATTACTTGAATTTTACCCTTGTCCTGATATGTCAAGGAACCTGCATTCCATGCATCATATTAGGAACATAGGAATTAGCATGTCATGCATGTGCCATGCCATGTAGTTGCATCTTAACTTTCCTGTATAATATGATTAAGTGATTATATTCCAGGCTTATGTATTATAACATTATATTGTGATATATCATGTTTTGTGTTTACTACGTATGATGGCATGTATTTCTTTGGTTGTACCTGGGTAGTGAATGAACGAGAACCAATTTTCGATTGTAATGTGTATGGGCTCCTTAAAACCGGGAAGGGGTAACCTGTTTATTAAAACCTTTCTGAGCATGATGTAAATACGTTTGTAGGGATATTGATAGAAATGTCAAGCTGTGGAAATTAAAATTATAAAGTAAATTGGTTTTGATTTAAAAGGGGAGACAAATATCGATTTATAAAGTGTATTGGCACTTTATATGTTGGTATATGGCCACCCATATACTTGGGACGTTGTATGTGAGCATGCTAAATTCTGGGTTAGAATCTGTTTTAAAAAAATGGGAGTAAATTTTCAATCCATTAAGTGTATGGGCGATTCATGAATTGGGAAATGGCAACCCGTATTAAACGTAAAGGCTTGATGTATTGTGAAATGATTAAATTGAAAATGTTGCCAAATTTCGAATTTTAAAGGTTTGGGATAAATTTTAAATGTGCAACTGGACCCAAGAAGGTCAGTTGGGAAGCATTGTATGAGATAACCCGATTGGGGAATTTGATTTTTTTTAAATGGAATTGAGTATCTTCTTTGGGGTTGCTTTTTGAAGAAACTGAGATTCATAGAATGGGGCACTAGTAGGTCGCCCTTTTGTCTAAATTGTTTTGATTTTCTAGATTTCCTATTAGGGTCGAGATGCTTGATGAATTTGAATGTTTTTAAAAGGATGATTTTGGGAAACATGATTGTTTACCTTGTCGTGCAGTTGAAACTTTTCGATGGTTAATGATTAATGTGGTTTAATAGAAAGGGCTTGGTAAGGGAACTCGTAGTGGTGTGTTGAAACCCTAGTGTAAGGGGTAGTTCTGAGTTTCTCTTTGAGTTTCCTTGGAACGAGACCGTAGGTGTTTCCTGTGGGCATTGTTTTCTTTAGCGGTGGCTTGATATTTGGATTTTGAGCCTAGAGACCTTTTTGGTGTGACCCTTCATTAGGGTCAACGTTTGATCTTCATAAGGTGATATCCCGTTGTTGGTAGCACCCCTAAGGTTTTAATGCCTTGTTTGTACCATGAGTTTTTTGACCTGAGGTGTCGTTTGGGTGTCGTTGTCCCTTGTTGGACTCTTTTTTTTCTAATGACACCCCTATTCGGATGGGTGGTCGTTGGGTTTTGACATTCATTGCGGTTTTGGGTCATCTTCATAGTAGAATGGCCCTGCGTTAAAGAATTGTTTTGTCCCAATGTTCGAGATGGATTTTGAATGACTCGTGTGTTTTAACACGCTGGTTTCCTTGTTTTGGATCTTCTTCGTTTGTTTGGTGATGTGATTGTGGTGGAGGAGTGTCACACAATCATTTGCGGTGTCTGTCTACTAGCGCGCTTATGCTCGACTAGGTTATCACCTTCCCCTTTCGTGACTAGGACACTCCTAAGGTTGGGAGCGCGTCACGTCGAATATGGTAAATGTGTCCTTTCATGTGGGATGGATGATTCTTGGAATTCCTTTGGAAATGGGTTGGTCGTGTCTGAATTCCTGTGAGACATGCGAGTTTAAAACATGTGGATGTGTCAGCAGATGAAGCTAAGTTCCTTCCTTGATATCGACCAGTTGTGGTTCGACTATTTTTCCTTCTAGTAATCTGGTATGACTAACTGGAATCCGTTCAAACCTCATAGTGTATTCTATTTAGTGACGAACATGTCCCCTATCTTGTCCTTGTCCAACATTCACTAAGAGAGCGTCGGTCATATCTGTGTTAATGCTTTGAAGTTGTTGGGCTTGATCAGATGGTTTTCTTTTGGCATTGCACATGGGATGTGTGGTTTCTTGTATGGTTTGATCTTGGAAAAATCATCGGAATATGAGTGTAGGCTTTAGTGAATGTTTTTTTTCTTAATGTAATGTGCCTTGGAGAAAGGCATTGTGGTTCTGTTTCAAATATTTTGGCTGTTTAGGCAGAGCGTTCTTGGAAATAGTCAGCCAGAGATGGCTTGACTCGGGGTTCTTGTTTAATGTCTACAGGTGGTGATGTGCCATTCTCTGGAACGTCTTCAGGTAGAGGCGAGTGCGGTTTGTGTCGGTCGGTTCCTAATATGAACAACTATCTTGACTTGGGCCTTGAGGACGATGGGGAGTCGACCGTTTGATCTTTTTCAAATCAGGCTAGTAGTGTCGTTGGAATTCATGGGGCGTGCTTTGAAAGTTAATTCCAACGGTGGTCTGAACCATAGTTGGAGTTGGTTTCTTAACGTTAAAAATATAAGGTGGGAAGTACCTGAGGATGAATTCTTGTCGAGACGACGACGGGTTCGTGTATCTGGGTAGATGGGCTTGGGAAGAGCCGTCTTGGTGTTTTGTTTTGGAAACAATCATTGGCTCGAGTATTTGTGGCTTAAGCATTGTATGGTTTTATAGATGCTTTAGGGTGTCTTGGACATTTATGAACTCAACGTGATTGTTTGAACGAAGCTTCACGACCCTTGTAGGTTGGTGATGCATACATTGTTCTCGAAGGCTTCTTGGGGACGAGAAGTTCTAAGGTGGGAAGGTTGTAATGACCCGTGTTTTGAACTAGACTAAAACCCAAACGAGTTTAATCTTTTTCAATTACCGAAATGGTCGTTTGAATTTCGGGCTTTAGAACAATGTTCCGAAGGTTGTAACCCTTCATTTTAATGTTTTTGGGCATGGGTGAAGGCCCGTTAAGTTTCTCGGGTGGACCGAGAGGTTTCGGAAGCACATGAACCTTGTTTTTGAAGAGCTTTAGAGGGATCACGGTTGGTTCATGGTTTGGATAATGGTTTGGCCCAAAATATGCAGCCTAATTAAGGTGGGAAGTGGCTTACCCACGGGCTGCGCATGGTTTCCCAAACCGTGTGCCTAGCCGGTGCGAGGGATCTCTCTTAGACAGAGGGTGCCGCACGGTTTGCGCACAGTTTGGAAAACTGTGCAGATCAAACTGTGTCAGTGATTCTTTTTAAGAAATTAATTAAAATAAAAATAAAAAAATGTAATAAAAAGATTAAAACCTAATCTACTCTATCCCCCACCCTCAATCAACCCGCACGACACACATGGAGGGTCTCCCCTTGAGCCGCGCGCGACACCCCCCCCCCCCCTCGGCCTCCTCTCGATCGAGCTTCTTCCTCCGATTTCAGGATGTTTTTTCGTTGAATCTATATGGTAAACACATCTCCACCTCCTCCTCTCTCTTCCCGGCTTCTTTTCAGCCTTTTCGTTGCCCGGCGAGAATCGGCCAAAAAACCTAGGGTTTAGGGTGATCTGATTTTCAGTCATCATTTGGATCTAGGTTATGTGAAAGGTTCGTTGGGACTCCTTGGTGCGTGTTCTGGCAACCACCGCTGAAGGTGAAGTGGGTCGGGTGTTTTCGGATCATTGTCTTGGTTTCGGGGTAAGGTTTTAACCTCTTTCTTTGTTTCGCACTTGTTGAATTTGGGGATTTTGATGTTTATGAGTTTCTAGCACGTTGTTTATAGTGACTTCGAGGTTTTGGCATGGTTTTGAGTCGCCAAAGACTAGGTGACTCGCCTGCGACTCTTAGTTAGAAAGCACCAAGAGCCGGAGTGGACGGATAGATCCACCTCGATTTAGGGTCCCTCTCCTTGGCCTTTAAATTTAGGTAAAGTAAGAGGGAGTTTAATATTTCACTGCCTTAGAATTTTTATTATGTAAGTTTAGTTCCGATTAAATGCTTCTGTGGAAATCATGTGAATTGCTGGAATAAGATAAAAGGGTTTTGTGGTCACTAAACTAACGATTTAATAATAAAACCCCTCGATCAGAGGTGCTCTGCCTTCAAGATAAAAAGTTGTGATAGACGTTTTATGCTTGTCTGCGGGATTGTTGTGGTTTCTCTTTGATGATTTGTATGTGAACTTGCCTTGTTGAGATAAATAGAATGAAATGACTGTGATACTTGTGTTTGGGTCAATTTTCCATGTTTAGGCAAATTTATTAAGATGATAACCATAGTGGGATGACTTAAGACTAGATGACATGTTTCTTCTACACTGTATAAAAGGGTTAAAGAATGATAAACATATCCTTTAAGTTGAATTTATTAAACAATAAATGAGTGGACTACGGTGGTATGACCACGCCTTTGGATAACATATGGTTAATTTCTTATGTAATTAAACTAGATGTGTTAATTACATGATATAGATACTTATGATGAGTTGCCTTAAGTATGAATGTGAATATGTTCTCTTGTGTGTATGTGGTATGATTCTTTGAATGATTATGAGGTAATGCCATAAGTAGTATATTATAGACATGTTTGTATTGTGAGTGCTCACATGCTGATGCCACATAATGAATGATAATAAAGGTGAGTCCATGTAGAGACCACCTAGTGACAGATACATGGTTGGATGGGAGGCAGTTATACCACATTCTAGTGTGACAGTACACGTCTGGAAGGGAGGCATTCTTACCCCATTTCAGTTGACATCAGTTGATGATTACATGTCTGGAAGGGAGGCATTCTTACCCGTTTCTAGTTGACTTCTGTTGATGACTACATGTCTGGATGGGAGGCAGTTTTACCCCATGCCAGTATAATAAATGTGACGGATGGGGAGCAGTTATACCCCATACCAGTTAAATGAATGTGATGGATGGGATTAATTCTTATCCCTTTCTAGTAGACCTATAGGTAAGAGAGGCATTCTTACCTCGTTCCCGTTAATCTTGATTTATGGAAGGGAGGAATTCTATCCCCTTTCTAGTTAATTTAGGGACGAGAGGGATTCTTAACTCGTGCCCACTATTATCTATTAATGGGTGGGAGGAATTCTTTCCCCACACCATCTATAATCTAAATACACACACACACACATATATATATATATATATGGTGACATGATTAGGTTACTTTACTGGCAGTGAGCCGAAGGTGCTATAACCGTCAGGTGTCCCTTGGGAACCTGTATGGGTGTTATTTAATTATGTAGTTATTCTTACTTATTTCTCCATACCTTCTCACTATTTAATTATCATACACTGTCTGGGTTGGGTTAGACACCGGTGGTGCCGACCTACTGAGATTTATATCTCACACACTACTCGGGCTGCCATTTCACTGGGGAACCACGGTATACCTTCTTGCTTGTAGGACCTAGGTTGTGTGCTTTGATGTTTGTACATGAGGAGGTAGGAGAAATGGACCAAGTGGGAGCTTGGGATGCTCAGGGGACTTCCGGTAGGCTTTTCTATCTTTTCATTTTGCATTGTTTGTAAAGAATGTTGTATTGTTTACTGATTTCAATACTGTATCGTCATCTGTACATGCATGCATTGTAAACTGGAATTTTCCACCTTTTATAAAATGGTTATTACCTATGTTTTGCTTCTGTCTTTCAATTATTTACTATATCTGATATTGAATGTTAATTACTCTAATAATACTACTGTGTTACTCTGATATGAGGGTATAGTCTCCCTACAATCACCTCCCGAGACCCTCACTACTAGTCTGCTGCCTCTGGTGTACGGGGAGACGCGCTTGAGTCCATGTGACCTACTGGTCCGGCCACCGATCGATGGTAAGCCGGGCCGGGACATTACAGTATTTGTTAGGAAGATAAGTAACTGCTCATTTTTGATCAGGTAACAGTCATGTATTTCATCAATAAAGATGATGAAAAGACTAGATTTTGGAAATAGATGTTATTACTATAATATTATGACGTATGCATTGAAAAAAATAATTGATTTTCGAAATTGATGGAGGATCACCGGATTAGGCCAATAAACAATTTTGTGGTAGAGTCTTCAATTGAGACAATGTTGGATGAATCATTCCCCAGTGACCAGTTGTAAAGAGTCACACATATTCACTGTAATACTAACATGGTTAATAATTTGGTCAAATTAAAGGTATATTAATTATCATACAATTATAAAAAAGTAATGTAGAAATTTGAATAAAAATAAATTTTTTGGGAGTATTATTATTTATTATAATTTTGAAGTAAAAATTTATAAGGAGATGTATCCATTAAGAAAATGTAAAATATTTTCTTTCATATTTTTATACACATAAAATTTTAAGGTTATTTTGGAACACAAAAAATTCAAATGTTTTTTATGTTGGTTTGTTTTTACATTAAATTATTAAAGAATAACATTATTTTTCTAAAGTGTATCCAATATGCCTATTTTAAAAAATAAATTTATAAAATATATGATATTTTCAAATAGACTTAAATATCTTATGAAATATTTGATGTGAGATAATTGAATTTCATGTGCCCATATCCCTTTTCATTAGGATTTAATTCTATAATTCTGCAATTAGATTATTTTTATATGTAGTTTTTTTTCTAATAAACCTAGAATAATTTTTCTTGGTATGTTATTGAGTCTCTAAGATCAAATATTTTTTCTAGTTCTGGGGTTCCTAAATCCATAATAAATGAAACATGCACACATTTTTGAACAATATAATAGTGGTCATCATGAAGATATATGGATAGAACTATGACTTTAAATCCCTGAGATTTTATTAACAATTATTTTCGAATAATTTATCCTTATTGATATTTTTCATTTCACACAAAACTGAAGAGTGTTTATCATATATAAAATCTCTGTGTTTGAATTTCTTATGCAACAAAAATTTAATCATGCACTACACAAAAAATAAAATTTATCTTTATCTACACATAACACCAAGGTTATCTTTTATTACACTCAACAATGGCTTCCCAATATGGCTTGCGTCACATGGAAGACTGAGTTTTACAGAATAATAGTATATCATTAAAATGTTGCTACTTAATATAATAAGATAAAACCAAGCTATTAAATTTCCTTTTATAAATAGTAATAAATAATTTTTTAAAATTCTTATTAATAAAAAATATAATATGAATTCAAATGTAATTACTTAATTAGAAAAGAGTATGAAAAATGATTGAAAATAAACAAATATTATTATTAAAATGAAAAAAATATATTCCAAAAATAAATTAAATTATTTTAAATTGATGATTGATATAATTTATTATATATGTTATATATTCAATAAAATAATTTTTATATTTATCCAATAAATTTTATGGACCTAAAATAATAACAACCCAAATTTTATTCTTAAAACCAATATTTTTATTAAGGCATTTTTTCCTCCTTTTAATAGAGAACCTATTTTAAATCCTACTTATGAACATTTATAAATTTATTATTTCAAAATTAACTTGATCTTTGAAATATTATCATATGTATTAGTTTTGGGTAAGTTTATGGTATTTTAATATGAATTAATATTTTTAATGAACTATGAAAAATATTGAATTTTGGTTCAAAAAATCTTTTTCCTCTAAAATATTTATATGGTTAAATTATATTCTCAATTGGTTTCAAATTTTAAAAATATTAAATTTCTATCAATTACTACTATTTAGGTTATTGAGATCAAAACCCCATTGAAATTTCGTATAAAAAGTAACCATATATTTGTATGTTTTTTCATTAAAAACCTGCATTGTTAACCCATCTACGAGATTACTTTAAAATTAATTTCATCTACTTTTGTAATTTAAATTTGGAAAAATTGATTAAATATTTTAAATAATCATAATTTATAATTTATAATTTTTTCAAATTATTTTTTGACAAAAAATATTGGGGAAATTAATTAAAATTAATTACACCGATTAAGGTAAGATTCGACATCACTACAGACTAAACCTTAAATTTCATACCTAAATCAATGTAGAATGATTCCTAAATCCCATTTTATGGCCATATTATGACCCTATCTTCTATTTTCACATCTTTTTCCAATATGGTAATCACATTACATGAGAAAAATGTTGGTGTAATTCCATTTCCAAAAGATTTACAAGAGTGCCACTCCTCCTCCACTATAAATGGCCTCATCTCCTTCACTTATTTAAACCCATCAACACCTTTAGGTTTGTAAATTATCTACTAGAATATACTCCCCAAAATCCTCTTATACTCCGAAAATCCTCCCTTTGGGATGAAAGTATTCCATGTAAGACCATCGGTACAAACCAAAAAGAATTAGCTGATTAAGATGTCATACCCTCACCCAATATCCATTATATTATTTTCTTTCTCCACCACCTCAATTCATATTATTCCATTATTATAAGAAAATACACGTATCCAAAATATAGTGATATTTTTTATGTTATGGTTTCGACTTAATCATACTCACATCTTTATCTAATAGGTAACCAAAACTTTGTTTCTGTGTACAACGAACTATCGTCTCACAAAATGTTGATTGTTCGTTCTTCCACTTCTGCATCTCATGATGGGAATTATGATGGAAAATATATTTACATATAATATATATGATATATTTTTTAATTATTATTTTCTAATCATTTTATTACATAGAAAAATATATTTTCCATTTGGTGAAAATATGATAATTTTGTTTGAGGAAGCGTGGACTATCAGCGCCTCTAACTAATGTGATTTGTTCGCATGATACATAAAATTTATATAAGAAAGTATTATTTTAACATATGTGAAATAAAATAATAAATATTATATTTATGACATAATTAAATTTCTAAAAATATAATATATACCACAATCTTTATTACCCTTTCACACACTTAAAATGTGATAACTTTTTTTGTGGACATGTGGACTATCAGCTCCTCAACACAATTTGATTACATTCACATAATAAGAATTGTATAAATATGTATATGTGATAAAATAATATTTTATTTATTATATTAATATAATTCTGGTACGATTAATGTTACTTAAATTTTCTCCATAATGATCATTGAGAAATGGCAATGCCACTTATACGTATGTACGACCTACAGTCTCCATGATTGTACCGTTGATTCATTTTTCACAACCATATTTGATTATTGTTTTTAAAAGTTTAATTATTGTTTAAAAATGAAAATTATGTTGTTATTATTATTATTATTATTAATATTATTATGGAATGTTTTATATAATTACACCTTTTACCATAGTCAATCAACCAAAGTCGTGTTTAACACATGAACCAAATGTGGTCAAGAAATCTAACTTAAACACAATTTGTTAAGTTTTTTTATATAACATAGTAACATATTATTTAAAATTAATAATAATTCCTATTAAGGTTCTAAATAATTTTCCTAATTTTTATGTCATTATTATTCTATAATATAAATACACATGAGGCAAGCCGGACTCACAGTAAGATAATTTTATCTCACTTTTTATATATGTGGGATAAATTCCATGTTCTATACCCATTTCTTTTGAATGTTTTATATAATTATGATGAATGTATTATATGATTGTTATTATTAAATTTATTGGTATTTATATGAAAATTATATTATCATTCACTCATGTGTTTTATGTTTCAAAATTTACCAAATTGGTAAGATAGTTTTGTCTCAATTTACCTTTTTTGAGACACATGTCATGTTATACACCTATATTTTTATTTGAGGTGTACATTATGCCTTTGAAATGATATATAATGAATCTAATTCCTCTAATAATATTTTATTCTTCATTTAGATTCATTTTCTTTAATGGGCAGTATTGTTCAAAGTTACGAATTGATAAAAGTTTATTGGAACAATCTCATTGCTTTTTGAGATTATTTATGATTATGCTTCCTTTGATGAAATATTATAATATATCTCTCAATAACATTAATGTATTTATTTTATTTTTTATATTAATTATATATTAATGTATTTTTACCATTTTAAACTCTTTCATACATAATATAGTTATGAAATTCTTTTTAAGAAATCCAGACTTTACCCTCTCTTCTGTCAGAAATCTATGTTCCATTAAAAACATGTTTTCTAAAAAGGGTTTCCAAGAATATTATAATATTATCATATAATATTTAACATAAATCTTACCCTTTTTTCTTTTAATTTTTTTTCTGAGGAACCTTCTTATCTCTTTTCAAACAATGCATTTTTGTAACCCTTTACCATGCAAAAAGAATTTGTTTTACCTTATACGGTATGTATGGATTTACCTACCTTTATTTCATTTAATTTTCCATTTCATATTTAAAAGTAAATTTTTTAAGAATTTATTTAAAATATATTTTCAATGAATTGATTTTCAAATCATTTTTATGATTTATTTATATATTTCTAATTTATTGATTAAGAAAAATGATTTAAAAACCGATTAACATTTTAAGAATAATTTTTCCAAGGAAACGGGATAATTTCATCATGAAGGGTTTTTAAAAGAACATTAAAATTTAGTTTCCATATTATATGATATCCATTGGTGTTACATAGGAATTTTCAGAAAATGTTATAAATATCCCCATCAAAAAAATTTTCCGATAGGTTTATATATTGATGACATGTTATTTATGAATCCCAAATCATTTCATGAGTTAGATGTATTTGAAAGTCCCTTCTTTTCCTGGTTTTTTATTTTACTGAATTTATTTTTAAAACAATATCTTTTTCCATAGGTTATGAAATGATTAATTATTTATGATTCTGATTTAATTTCATTGGTTATGTTATGATGGTTTATGATATTTTGGAACCTTTTTGTATGAATTAATTATGAGATGCATGGGACCTATATCTCCATAAAATGTATTGAGTATGGATTTATATCTCATGAGATAGTCTATGATGTTCTTTGGAGTAAACCATCACTACTGTGATGGCTAATGGAGTGAATCATGACCACCCAGATGGTATGAGGAATGAACTCATGCTACTAATATGGTCGTGGGACTAAACCATGATCTCATGATGGTATAGGGAGAAAACATGCAATGATAAGATGGTCTGAGATGTGATTCCTTAGCTACTATGGAAATCATATTATATGCTTATGTGTTTCCCACAATTATAGGTTTTATTCTGAGGTTATTCTTTGATGGTTTCTGCTGGTTATTTCCTTATTATTCATGTCTCATGAGCTGCCAATATTTATTAAATGATTCATTTTCTTGGTTATTGATATGTATGGTATGGTCCTCTATTTTCATGATCATGTCCTCATACATGTATCCTCATGATTATGTTTACATGTCTCCCTTGTTTAACCTTAATGATCTTCTGAGATCACCCCTTTTTATGTTTCTTTTCCTCGATTATGAAGATATGTATTATTTTTGATGTGTCAACGAAAGGATCTAGTCAAGAATAACCTAGTTGGAGGTAATGTAGCTCATTTATGTACCAGTTTTTATTATTCTATGTTTCCAAATGCACTAAACTAATATGATCTTTGGTCAACTATTTGTATAATGTTTTAATTATTCCTTATATGTTATATAATATTGTTTCTTGAGAATATATTTTTGGTATAGTTAGAATTGGATAAAAGGTTTAGTGAACCATTGAAAACTAGGAAGACAAAAAATTATTGAAATACCTATGAATATTTATAATGAAATGTCATAGGATGTATTAAAGGACATTTATAAGGATAAGATAACATTTAGGAAAATATCAAGGAATTTAGGTAAAGGGATCAAGTGATTGGTTTCCATATAATACATCCATATCTGGATACTAACAGAAGATGTGGCTCTTGTACGTATATAACTAGGCGTAACAACTCTGAAAAATTGTTCCAGACTAGACTAAAGGTATTCTGGTACATGACAATGGGCCTTGCTGTACATTTATTTTAACATGCCTTGGGATATGCTTTGGGAGGCCAGAAAAGAAATCATGAACCATCATGATTGATTTAAATATAAGATTTATATGAAAATACTAGTATTATACTAGGGTGTCAATGAATAAAGATTGTGTCAGGATTTAGACATCCTATAAGTAATTCCATTCATGACCATGTGGTTCTCTACTAGGATAAGTAATGGTTACACTATTCTTCAGGTTTTAGTCATTGATATGAACTGGATGGAATTGTCTTAAAATTGAATTTGAAGGATGAGTTCTTTATTATAAGTCATGTGGGATGATTACTAGAGTATATTTTTTTTGCTAACATCTAATTATTTTTCATGAAACAAGATTAATAACGTATACCTTAACCCACCCTCAGACTCACCAAGGATGATAAAGAAAGATTTTGGTGAGAGTTTTGGTAATGATGACACTAGAAGAATGAATATTTGTTTACCATTGTCTTAAAAAGGTGGAAAGAATTACCCTAGTGAATGTCCTAGATGATGAGGAAGATGATTTGACTATGGAAAAGAAGGACCCAAAATAAGTGACTAAAAGGGAGAAATTAAGATTTTGGTTAATGAAATGGATGAACATATTATCCTCCCTATGTTATAAATGATGGTTAAATTATTTATGAGTGAAATTAATGGTCATTCTGTTACTTAATGTCCCATAAGGAATGCCCCAGAAGAGAATCAACAAGGTGTTTCAATTGATGGTTACATATTGGATGATCATTAAACTACAAATGAAATATAGGACAAAATATATATTTTATAATAGGATAACGTAGCCTTGTTAATTCCATAAGGATTAATTGGAATAAAAACGTTTTTATGTATTTTTATTAAATAATTTTGTTATATTAATGTTGAAAAAATATTCCATTTCATGTTTATGTTTTTTCACTAATTATTTAAAATAATAAATTGATTGGTTCTAATAGAATAAAAATGTGATATAATGGAAATGTTAGGTTCATGGAAAAACATGATTTAGGGAAATATAACACTTGATGTGTTCCTTATGTTACGGTAATGTAGTTTAGATAAATAAATATGGGTTAAATTAGAAGGTACTAATTACCTAGGAACTAATTAAAGACATATTAAATAGTAGTTTATTCAATCGTGGATGAAGTTTTATACTTCATGGAATTATGTAATATATCTAGTAATATATGGAATTAGGAAGCAGGAGTGTATTATATGGTTATTTATGGTAATTCAGGTTATTACCATGTTTCAATAGAATATATGATTATGTTATTCACATGTTTGGAATGGGAAACCAAAGATCTACTTTGTGATATATCGGTGAACAAATGTTAAGACAATTTTATGACTTTATATCAATGGTTTTGGATTTTCATCTTTTAGAATGGTAATGTGGTTATCCATTCAGAAATATTTTGTGTCAAACATCAGAGTAAATGTTTATGTATTTAGATCATTTTAAAATCATTACATAAAAGTCTATTAAGTGAGTAATATTATTTCAAGGATTTACATCATATTTATTTGGATGTTCTATTTGTTAATTTTCAGAAAATAACATCACATATGTCATGTCAAAACAAATCAATTTTGACTAGGACACAGGTCATGAAATCATGAGCTAACGGTGATAAGGTTTCGACACCTACCACTAGCCTACATGATGTCCTGGTTAATTTATAATTATTTTTGTTGAATAATTTATAATGATTAACTAGTAGAGTTACATTTTTTCATTATTTATTAATTTATTGACCATATTGATTTTGAAGATTAGTTATAGAAAAATAGTTAAACTTTTAATTTTTTTGGGCTTAAGATCTACTAAAAGTGTATTTTATCACTTCAGGCATCAATGTTAATTTATGGACATCCTTTTGTAAAGTAATTGATGAATTAGAAATAGACAATAGCACAACAAAGGAATAAATTTTATTTATATGAATTTATCAAGAACGTATATTTCTAATATACATGGTCAATAAAAGAATTAATCAATATTATGATAATGATCAAAAGAAAATGTCTTGTCTTAAAAACTTAATTTTTTAGGAATTGATGGCATTTTAAAACATCACAGATTTATGGTTTTGAGGCCATCAAATTGATTACCTCAATCACTCTATACAAATATTTATGAATTTACTCTATGTCAAATAATCACTCCCAACCAATGTAATTTTATGTGGAAATGTAGTTATATCTTAGTTTGGGATATTGTTATAGTTCCAACATTCCATTTTAAAGAGAATTTCCAGTATCCATTTTTCTGATGTGGGTTTCTATGAATGAAACATTCAAGTATAAAACCATGTATATACCAGATGAATTTCAAGGGTGAAATTGATTTTATGGGGAGTAGAATGTTACACCCCATGATTTTTTTTATTTTTTTAATTAATTTAATCTTTTTGATATTTTTTATTTCATGCAACAGTAAATATTTTTTATTATATATTAAATAACTATATTTGGAATATGTTATATGTAAAACCAAGTTAATAATTACCTAAATGATACATACACATTTGAATTCCCTACGTGGATCACAAATTTTATCTTGTGTTACATGTAGGAATGACTTTCCTTGATGGATTGCATAACACGCAAGACTGTGTTTTATCAAACCATAGTATATCATTAAAATGTTATGACATAATATAATAAGATATAAACATGATGTTAAATTTTAATTTATGAATGGTAATAAAAATTTATGAAAATTTATGGTATACACAAATTTATGATTAATTATAAGTTAACAAATAAATTAGAAATGAATATGAAAACCAATTGATTATAAAGGAGAATTGTATTATTATGTTCACAAAGTTGTTTTCCACTAATAAATTAAATTAATTAAAATTAGTGAGTGATATTAATGTAACATATATGTTATACATTAATCTGAATTTTTTTTATATTCATCAAATATATTTTAAATACATTATATAAGGTCAAACCGAACTGTATACTTAATAACCAATATATTTATTATGGCATTTTACCACATTTTAATGGAGCACCCATCATAAATACAATTTTTGAAAATTTTATGGATTCAATATATCAAAATAAACTTCATATTTTAAATAATAATATAATAATTAGGTTAGGATAATTTTTTGGTTTTTTCTCATGAAGCTTAATTTTTTAAAGAATAGTGAAAAATACTGAATTCACCTTCAAAACTATTTTTTCATAAAATTTTATTATCAGTTTAAATTATATTTTATATGGTCATCAATGTCGTAAAAGGTAATTTTTTTATCAATTAATAAAAATTAATTCATTGAGATAAATTTATCTTTAAAATTGGGTATAAAAACATAGCAAACATTTGAATTTTTTTACTTTAAAAACATACCTTGTGGACCTGACTATGGGATTAATTTTAATTTAATTTCTACCACATATATCATGGGAATTTAAAAAAATGGATTCCATATTTGGAATCATAATAAATTATAATGTATAATACATTCACTATATTTTTTTCCAAAAATATTAAAGAAAGTAATTAAAATTAATTACATCAATTAATGTAAAAGTAAGCTTTACTAAGGACTAAAACGTAAAATTTAGACCTAAAATGACATAAATTTTTTTTCACAAACATATTTAATGGATATATTTAGACCACATACACCCTTTTATTTTATTTGGAACATTATGTAATCCACTTTACATGGTAAAAACATTGGTATAATTCCTTTGAAAAATATTTAATAGAGGGTCACTCCTACAATATAAAATCCATCATCTCTTCCACTTCATTACACCTCTAATACTAGTTAATTTTAGCCAATATATGATAAAATATCTTCCCAAAAATCCTCCCTCACCCCTTTAATCCACCATTTTGGTAGAAACTTTCTTAGGAAATCATTTTTGGTAAACAAAAAAGAGTTACCTGATTAAGTGGTAACACCCTCCCTCAGGCACCATTATATTATTTTATCTCTCCACCACATCAATTAATATTACTAAATTATGATAAAAAAATAGTACTCTAATTATAAATAAATTATTTTATGTCAATTTTTTGACCTAAACATTTACACACCTACATCTAATGGGAATCAAATATTCTGTTTATGTGTACGGCGAACTACCGTCTCAAAAAACTATGATTGTTCATTAATCCTTTACCACCACTCAATGTAGAAAATATGATGGAGACCAAATTTATATATAATATATATGATATTTATTATTTATTTATGATTTTATAGTCCTTTTACCACACATATCATTACACATTTCATTTCGTGTAAAATCAAAAAACTTTTTTTGAGCAACTGTGGATTTCCGCCCCCTCAAAGTGACGCGATTCATTAACACGATACATAAAATGTATAAAGGATCGTTTTAATAATAAAATATTCAACATACAAAATATTAATCTGATATTCATGACATAATTACCTTTCACAAAATATAATATATACCATTTTCATTATTAACCTTCCACACACATAAAAAGTGATAATACCGTTCGTGGCCGTCTGAACTACCGCATCCTTGACATGATGTGATTATTTTTTCAACATAATAATTCTTTATAGAAAGATATTTGATTAAATATTATGGTATTTATTTTATAATGATAATTTTATAATGAATTTTGTTACTTACCATATTTCTATAGTGATCATTGAGAAATGGGAACATTACATAAGCATACGTACGACCTACCGTCTCCATGATTGTAACATTGGTTAATTTTTCAGAACAATATATAATAATTGTTTTTAAAAGTATGATTAATTTATAAATATTTTAATTATTTCATGATTGTTATTATTGAGATTTTTATATATTTACCCCTTTAACCATGGTTGACCAACCAAAGACATTTTTAACATATGAACAGAATATGGTCAAATCACCAGACATAAAATTAATTATTTAAGTGGTTGTATACAACATGGTTTTAAGGGAATTAAAGTAATAATAAACTGTAAAAATTATTTCATTAAATAAATATGTTATTATTCATGAATATAAATTTGCAAGATAAAATTTGGACTCAAGGAAATGTAATTTCCTATCACTTTTTATTTCTATTAGATATATGTCGTGTTCACCACTATTTTATATTACATGGGGTATATATTTGACATGAATATATTATATGATGATTATTATTAAGTTTATTAATATTTACATATAAATTATATTATATTAAACTCATGGTGTTTATGTTTCAAAATATACGAGTTCATTTAAATAGTTTTGTCTCAATTTACCTTCTTTGAGACACATGTCGTGTAATGACCATATATTTTTATATGAGGTAGAAATACAACCATTGACATGTTTTATCATGAATATCCTTGATTTAATGATATTTTAAGAATATTTTAGTTTAATTTTATTACATTGGGATTATGGTTCTATGTCACCAACTGATAATTGTTTATTAAAAAATCTCATCATATTTTGAGATTGTTTATGATTATGCTTCCTTTGTTGACATATAAGAATCCATCACTCCAGAAAATTAAATAACATTTTTATACATTGGGTATTCATGATATGTTAATTAATTTCTACCATTATTCTACTATTTGGTACATAATATAGTTACGAATATTTTTTTGAAATCCTCACATTACACACTCTTCACTCAGAAATATATGCTCATTGAAAACATTATTTTCTAAAAAGGGTTTCCAAGAGTATTATACATTTCTACAAAAAAAATTAAATGAAATTTTTACACTCTTTTTCTTTTAGGAATGTTTTCAAAGGATTCTTATTTTTTTCCAAATAAATAATTTTTTGAACCTTTTACTCTGAAAATGAAATACTATTTTCACATCATATAAAATTTACAGATTTACCTTCTGAAATTTCATTGAATATTCCTTTTCATGTTGGAATGGTTAATTTATATGAAATTTTTGTTAAAAGATATTTTCAAGTTAATTATTTTCAAATAATTTTTATGATTTAATTATAAGTTTTCAATGTATTTTTCATGGAAAATTATTTTCAAAAGGAATAATGTTTTAAGAATATGTTTTCAAAGGATCAAGGATAATTTACTCATGACGTGTTTTTATACGAACTATAAAAATTATATTCCATCTAATTTGATACCCATTTGAGTTACTAATTCCTTTATGAGAACTTATATAAAGATGACGAATACCCAAATATCATATGAAATTTGGTAAAAGTTTAAAATTTATGATTTTCTTCTACTAATATATATGTTCTTAGTAGGGTCGAACCCATAGTGATGGAAAATTGACCAACACATTTCTAATTTTCTTAAAAACACCCCATTATTGTCATCATCGGGATAGAAGTTATATGTTATTTATATTATTGTTCAGGGTAACTAATTCTTATAAATACTATGTAGAACTAAGAGATATGTAAATTATGTCACATCAATAAAGAACAACACAACAACAAATTTCATGATTGAACAATCAGGATAAATATCTAGGGAAAATATATTCTAATGGTTTTGAAATAATTTCATATTCACTCAAATGTGGATGCAATGTAAAAATAAAAAAGAATGACTTACATCCCTCACTAGGAGATAAGCCATACATAATGATCAATCATGGGGTTCTCCACTTAAAGTAAGTACAACTACTAGAATAATATATGAAAATAACAACAAAATAAACTCACAATCGGTTCTAAAGATTTTAGAACTAATAATTTTTAAAAAAATTATCCACAATAATTATCACTGAATTTTCATGGAATTCAAAATTGAAATCAAGTTGTATGATGCGATTGAATGAGATCATAGTTGATCTCTTTGATCAATTTTGACCAAATTATAATGAAAACTTGAAAAGGAAGATAAAAGGATAACCAGTTGGAGTTGAAATTCCCCATAAAATGCTTATTTATCTAATTATCATGTTGGTTACAGTAGTTGAAATCATCATAGAATAGATTACAAGAATTAATACAAGGGTGAAGAAGAACACCCCAAAAGATGCTCTACTCTCGAGATCCTTTAACTCAAGTACATGCCACTCTCCAGGTCTCTGGGATATGCATTGGTTCTCTGTGTGAATGAATCATGAGTTGTGACTGAATTCCATGTCCCTCCCTTGCTGCTCTATTTTTAATCAAACTTTCATCTGATGCATGTTACCAATCATCTTCCTCCGACTCAATTCTTTTCTCTCAAAAACCCATAGCACACTTGTTTTTTTTTACTAAAACACATGTCATTTTAGTTTTTCCCTCATAATGAACTCCCAACCAGTTCGTTGGGGTGAACTTAGTTGGGATTTTTTATTTTATCTGAACCTTCATAGAAAAAAAGAGTAAAAAATAAGTACTTCAATATTATTAGTAAAAATGAAAAAACATAGTTAATGAGTTAGAAAAATCATTAAATTATTATATGTTATTTATTATTAATTTGGATATTATTTAGGTTTTTATATTTATAACTTTTAGAAAAAAGATTATTATTTTATGATTAAAAGTTTTTTATTTAATTACATTAATTATTTTATTTGTATTAATATTATTATTAATGTTTATTTTAATAAATTAAATAGGTTTATTATAATAATTATAAGGTAAATTTATTTATGTTAAATTAATTTGATTAAATTTATAATTTTAATTATATATATAAATAATTAATACTATAGTTATAAAGAATTTTATTTTATTTTTCTATTTTTATAATTTAATTTAATTATTTTTTAAGTTATTTAGAATTTTTATTCATACTATTGTTTATTAAATTTTATTATCATTTTATTATATAATATTATTTTTTTATAAAATATTTTCACTTCCCTCTTAATCTTCTTAGACGCCATAAAAGGGGATGGGGATTCCTCTGATTCTTCCAGAACCATTCACGGCGGCAGGGTTCTTTTGTGGTCCCGCTCCATAACCTCGATGTTTGGCGGACTCCTTGGCTCGACTCCAGCATGGCTACTCATCTGGAATCCTTTCATTACCACAACATAGTAATCTTATATCACAATGGAGCACAGATTGGTTTGGTTAATGGTATCATCAACAATGGTGAGATCTCTATTTTCATGAATGCAGAAGATTGGTTTCCAGATTTCCAATTTGGCACCGGTTGTATTCAACATCACAAAACTATATTTAAAGATTCAAATCCTGAAATTTAGGTTAGGATTTGAGTGGATGGGGGTTTTGATTGTCTTGTTTCTAAGATCTCTATCTGGATTTAGGTTTTATTTTTGATTTTTTCTTTCATTGAAGTTTTTGATAGTGAGAGAACATGGTGGCAGGGACACGAATGAAACAATATGTGGTGAAATTGTGAGGGGGGAAAGGAAGCGTTGTGGGTGTAAAGAGGTTCCACGAGAGAGGCACCAGTGATGGTGGGAAGAAACGGTGGAAATGATAGTTGGGGAAAGGTGAGAACATGTGTGAAATGATAACTACGTCAATGAAGGGAAATGGTGGATGGCTTATGGAAACAGTTCCACCATGAAGAAGGTGAAAATGGCGAAAATGTGAAAGAATATTAAAAAATTAATGGAATGGTTCTTGGAAGTACAGAAAAAGTGGGATTGTAATGGGAGAAAATGGTGCCACACAGTGCTATGAGATGGTAAAATAAGGTTACGATGGCACAATTTCAAACTTCAAAACTAAAATACTAAAAAATAATTACAAAATAATAGATTGAA
The DNA here is from genome assembly GCA_963277665.1 of Viscum album. Taxonomy (NCBI): domain Eukaryota; kingdom Viridiplantae; phylum Streptophyta; class Magnoliopsida; order Santalales; family Viscaceae; genus Viscum; species Viscum album. The sequence continues at coordinate 599,052,271 of OY728127.1, forward strand.
TTAATCTAAATGAATAAAAATAGAAAATTAACATTAATAAATATCACAATAAAAAAACAGAAATTAATGGCATTAATGTTTAAAAATTAAATTAATTAATAAAATGAAACTTAAATTAAAAAATTATTTAATTATGAAATTAAAATAATTTAACTGAAAATAAAATTTATAAATTGAATTAAAATTATAAATTGAATTAAAACCTTAGAAATCACATATCCAAATTGAGTTGTTGGAATATAATTAATTAATAAATTTAGTTATCGGTTAAATAAATAAGTTAAATTTTGAATATTTAAATGCTATAGAAATATTTATTTTAATTAATTAAACAATACTGGTTAACCAATTGACTAAAAACCTTAAAAAATCAAAAATTATTAAGGTAGAACACAAACTTACAAAAAATGAATAGAAAAATTAAACAATCTACAAATTAAATTTGGTAAACAAATCTAAAAATATTAAAATAAAATATTAATTATAATAATATATTAACATGTAAAATTAATTATAAAAAATAAAATTATTTTGCAAAAAAGTCTAAAAATACTATATTAAATCATTAAAAATTAATAATAAAAATGCGGAAAACTGTGCAAAAATATGGCCACATCAAATTCCTCCCACAAAAATATTATTTTTCCTTAAACAATCACATTATTTATTATATTTTTAAAGAGAAATATCTTTATTAGTCATCTCAAACTGTAACATGTTAGAAATTTCAAAACATAGGATAGAAACTATCAATAGGATTTTGAAAAGATGTCTTCAAATATAGTCTTTCCTTAAGGAAAATACATGAAGGTGACCAAAAGAGCATTGAATCGTCTAATGATGAAGATTTACTGCCTCATATATTGTTCTTCTTAGTGAATCATTTCAATCCAATATTATTTTCAATGTCCTAGTGTTACAATAGGTTAAAAATATTTGGAATTAAAATCATTACAAGAAAACCTTGTACATTGACTTTTTCATAGTTTTAGAAATTATTTTTTTGTGAATCACCTTATTGATACACCCAAAATGATATCCATATAAAAAAAATTTCACATTATACATTTGGTATTCATCATTACCCACACCTTAATGAACTCTTTTTTGACCCATAAACACTTTATTTTATTTTTCCCAAGCCTTGTAACATATGCTAAGCTCTGTGAAAATTCACTTATTTAAGGTATACAGAGGGATTAAAGTAAACTGAAATGTACTCAGTCCTTAGGTTCTTAAGGATTCACCGTGGGATAACAAATTCCCATTTAATCCTAGTTTCAAATGATTTATATAAAAACCATTTGTATAACCTCACTAAGGTAATTTCATTTAATTATTAAAAGAAACTGAAAACCCTAAGATCAAATTAAAACGTTCCGTTCTTAAGGACATGATCTCAACTTCTCTAAAAATTATCCTCTATCACATTAAAAAATAGTCCCTAAACCAAATTTTCATTAAACCACTAAACATGTTCACTCAAAAATCGTTCACCCATGTAAATTTCAGATTCAATGTAGATCTTAACTGCCAACAAGGTATCGCCCTTAGGAAAGACAAATTTGAGTATAGTGAAATCATAGAATTATGCAACAATATTGAAACATTTTAGCAATTTTTTGACAGAAAATTAATTATGAAATGGGAATTGAAGGGCTTTTAATAAAGCATATTTTTCCTCAATGTTGATTAACCCCCTCCCCCAAAAATAAAACTAGACATTATCATCCAAGTTAAATTCCAATGAGAAAAATAAAAATTAGATAGTTAAATTTCACAACAAATATTTAATTGAGTATATTTATGACATGTTTAGGGTCACATTAAAGTTCATAAAAATATGTATTCCACTATAATATTACAATTCAACAAGTTTAAATTATTTAACATTAATTCCAATGATAAATATTTTCAAAATAGTTCAAAATGTTTCATGTGAACATGTAAGTGCAAATTGAAATGGGGGTAGCAGTTCTGAACTATTGATTGAAACAGATTTAAATTTTAGCAGAAAAATTCATCCTAAAACAAAAAAATAGACTAAAGAATATTCAATGAAAAACACCTAAAACCAAACTACATGTACCCCCCACACATAGTGTCAAAAAGTGAAGATATTAATCCATTTAAAATTCATTTTCAACTAGTAGGAACATGAAAATTTATTTTAATATTCTTATTTTCATGCAACAAAAACAACCAGTACAATAGAATATACTGTAGAATTTTAAACAATTCAAGTCATGCAATAGAATTTTTAATACATGTAGTAGAATTTTTAGTACATGAATAATTTTATTATCAAAGAATACATTTACAACATAATTTTTCTAAAGTAATCAAGAGAAGAAAATAAATGAAAATGTTATAGTGCATCCTTTATTATAGTTTTTCAATAATCGTCTAGCATGGGAAATCAACTCCTATAAGGACAAAGCAGCATCAAAATTTAAAACACTGAAACAATAACCATGATAGGGAAAAAACCATAATTGCCCAAAAACAGATCACGCAAGAAGAAAATTAATAAAATAAAAAAATGAAACAATGAAAATTAAAAAATAAGAACTATGGGTTGCCTCCAATGTAGTGATAAATTTAAAGTCTTCATCCATACATTATTCAGAACAGTTTTCAAGCATTGTGAAGGTAGCCAAGACCTTTGGTTGTCCTTCAAAATAGATTTTGAATCTCTACCTATTATCCATCATGGGATTATTCTCCTCACCTAAAATTTCTATTTTTATATTCTTAAGATCTATAAAAATAGAAAATGTCCAATACCACATAGATTTTAACTTTAACGGAAACAGTTTTAATCTTGAATTAAAGAGGAGGACGATCTGTCAAGGTTTGAAATATTTTGTTTGAATGATAGAATCATGAAATATTTGAGCCCTCTATTTATAAATTCTTTAATTATCATATCTTTCTCTCCTAATCTAGTCTAACTATTTCATCTCAATCAGTCTTCTCTAACCAGTAATCCTAAAATCAAAATTTAAAGCCTTAACTTCCCAAAATGACATATGTTACAACTCCACAAGAAAATGACAACAACTTATAAAAAACAACCTATATGAAGACATAACTATTTTAGTCTTTAAAGAAGTTATATATGTGCATAAAGCATCATTCCTTCAAAGAGCCCTGTATTTTCTAGAATGTGAGACAATTTTACATAAATTTGTTTTAAATCTCTATTAGAAATTTCCACATATCCACTAGACTATGTATGATAAGATCTTCATGTATTTTGAACACAACCATACTTTTCCATCAAATACGTAAACTTTTATTTTTTAAAATGTTTTACATTATCAGTGAAAAAGGCCTTGGGAAATATAAAAATTGATAATATATGATTTATGAAAAAATTTATAACATTATTGGGTTGATTGTTGGGTAGCCCCACTACCACAACCCACTTAGACACATAATCTAAATCCATTTATATAAAATCATTCCCAATAGATAATGGATATAGACCCATGAAATCTATTCCCTATAATTCAAAAATATATACTTCTAAAATACCCTTTTGGGGTAACTCTTGTTTCTTACCCACACTGCCTACCCATTGACAACTATCATAACCAACCACATAGCCCACATCTTCATTAAAAATGTTGGGCCAATAAAAACCATATTGGAGGAATTTTTGAGTTGTCCATTCACTGCCATGGTGACCTCCCCAAGGAGAGCTGTGACAACTGTCTATAATAGGATTCATCTATTCATCAGGCAACCACCTCATATGAATCCCATCAAAAAACCTCCTAAAAATAAAGGGGTCATCTCAAAGGTAATAATTATGTTCATAGATGATTTGTTTCATGGATTATTGGTTATATTTTTTGGAAAGACTCATACATCTAGGTAATTGGAAAAATCATCAGACCATGTAAACTACCTGATTGACATAGTGGAATTTCTTTTATCAATATTAGAAGAGTTGATCTCCCTGGTATCATCAGGTTGGGTATGAGGAAGCATAGATAAATTATCAATAAAAAAGATTTAATCTCCCTACTTATCCCTAATCTATAAATCAAATTCATGTAGTAACAAAATCCATCTAATAAGCATGGGTTTTGTTTTCATATTAAGTAGCAAGTATTTCAAGGTATAATGGTTAGTGAAAATAATGAATTTTAATCCGATGGGGTACTATCTTATCCACTCTAAAGAAAAAAACAGCTAACAACTCCTTTTCAATGGTGGTATAATTTCATTAAGCCTCATAATGTATTCTACTAGCATCGAACTGTTGAGTCAAAAGTCCTCTTTTGACTTATATGATTTGTTTTGGAAAACAAAAATGACTTGTTAATCCTACTAACCTTGTCTATCGTATCATACTGATCGTACTGATCGTACTGACTATGCGTATCATTCTGATCATACTGATCATACAGACTATGCCAATCGTACAATGCTCATCGTACTGACCATAATGATCGTACTGATCGTACTTTATCATACTGACCAGGCTAATCGTACTGATCATGCTGGTCGTACTGACTATGCGTATCGTAGTAATCATACTAATCGTACTGACCATGACCAATCGTACAATGCTGATCGTACTGAATATAGAAATTGCATTAACTTAGCTTCTCATATCATTTATTACATACTTGTTTTGGTACTTTGTTAAAAACACCTATTCCACATGAATAGTACCATTGGTTATCATTGACATATATCTTGTTCTAACCAATACGATGTCTTTGAGTTAGTTACAAACTAATCAAAATGATTTCGTGCTTTCTGTTTCAATATGACCGTTATGTTGCCAGGTGTCCAAGTCCCTCCGAGTTTTTTGGAGAAATATGACCGTTGGAGGAGATATGACCATTGGAACCCGAGGCCTATAAATATGAGGTCATTTGAAACTAAGAGTACAATGAATGAGACTTTGTGAAATAACTGTGATACTTTGCTTCAATCAAGATTCTAGAGAGAGATGTTGTGACTTCTCTCTTCTACTTTGGACGTTCCGATCATCGTATCGAGGGCTTTCAAGTAATTGAAAGACAGAGGTGCCGATTACCTAAAAAATCTAGGGCTTCCGGGGATAGGCAGATGGATGGACCGATCATCATATCGGGGGATGTCGGGGATAGGCAGACGGATGTTCCGATCATCGTATCGAGGGCTGCCGGGGATAGGCAGACAGACAGTCTGATCATCGTATCGAGGGATCACCAAGGTGTTGGTGAGACAGACCTTTTATCCTAGGTGAAAGGATAACTCTTCTCTTTGGGTTAAAAGAATTGTAATTCGTTTACATTTCCGCTGCTAATTGTATTAGAAAGGAAATTGTATTTTTTTTCCTTTTCTATCTCTTATAGATTTGTAATTGTTTCAATTACATCCAATCTATTACATATTGTATTGATTGATTCAATACGCTTTAAGGTAGAATCATTCATCTTGATGTTACTCTGATTATTGTGTTCATCTTGAATACAATTTTTTTACATTTCATTAGTATTACATTACATCATACCGTTATATTCAACATAATTGTGGGTGTTTGTATTTGTATTATATTAAGATCATTTAAACTAATCTCTTAAGTGCTAAAACTCAAAGGTCTTTAAACCTACAATTCACCCCCTTTTTATTATTCCATCCAATAGACATACATATCTACATATTCGATCCAATAATTGGTATTAGAGTAGGTTATCCACTGATTTGTATTTCTTGTCCTATTTGTACTGACTACACTAACGTGTGGAGTAGAAATGCTTTTGTTGTATTAGATGGTCGGATTTAATATTCGGTCAATAGACAATCTGAATCCTTTTAGACCACCAATATTTGATGGGAATGATTATGAGTACTGGAGAGATCGTATGAAGACTTTTGTTATCAATACCGGTGTAGACAATTTTATAATGCTTACTAGAGGTTACAAAATTCCGGACAAAGAAGTCAGTACTTTCACTAACCAAGAGAAGCAAGAATATCAACTGAATTACAAGGTACGCAATACATTACTATGTTCTTTGACCAGGAATATATATAGGCAGATATCTTCATGTGAAGCAGCCAACTGTATTTGGAAGAAATTAGAAGTCACACATTTTGGTACATCCAAGGTTATAGAAACAAGAAGAGTGATGCTTCGAGCAGAGTATCATGGATTTGTTTTTCCATATGGAGAGCCAGTATGTAAAGTGCAACAGAGGTTTATGACAATCGTCAACAGTTTACAATCTATGGGAGAAAAAGGTCTTGATGATGAAGCTCTAGTTGATAAGATTATAGATATAATTCCAAATGAATGGGAGTCAAAAAGGACAACTATTGATGAAATCAGAAAAGTTTCTCATATTTATCTGGATGAACTCTTTGGAACTCTTTTACAACACGAGATAAGAATAAAGAAAGATGCTGATTTCAACAAGAAGAAGAATGGGAATGGAAGTGTAGCCTTTGCATCTAAAGCTAAAACACCTGAAAGACTTACAAGATCCAAAGTCAAGAAAGTTATATCTGATTCAGGTGACTGTGATCTTTCAGATAATGAATTAGCCAATCTTGATCGAAGAATGAACAAGATTGTGGGAAAGAAAGACTTCCAAAATAGATTCAAAAGGAAAGATAGGAAGGATAAGAATGATTCAGAGGTAACTTGTTATGAATGTAAGAAAGCAGGACATATAAGGCCCGATTGTCCTTTACTAAAAAGGAAAGACAGAAATGAGAAACACTCTCAAAGAAACAAGAAAAGGTTTTATAAGACAAAGAATGTATTGAAGGAAAATGATACCTGGAGTGCAAGTGATAGTGATTCTTCAGATGATTCTTCTGAATATGAGTCCTCAGGACAGAGGAATATTGGACTTTTAGCCAGATTACCAATTGAAGATCATTGTCTCATGGCTAAGGTACATAACGCTGAATCTATTACAAATGTATCTTTGAATGAAAATTATACTGATAATAGATATTATGAATCTTCAAATGATGAATCTTCATCATTAGAGGATGATACATTACCTACTTTTGAAGAAGTATCTAGATTTGCTAAATTACTTGAAAATGAAAATTTTAAACTCAAGAAGAGGCTTGAGAAAGAAAATTCTAGAATTTTAATTTTTTATAAAGAAGTATCAGATCTTTCTAAATATCTTTATGTGAAAACTTCTGATTTTGAAAGTATTTTAAAAATCCTTGAACAAGTTAAATCGGATAAGGATAAACATTCTAAGGATCTTGAAAATGTAATTTCAAAGAAAAATATTTTAGAGCCTAACTCTAGTTCAAATTCAAATGTTTTGGAAAATAATAATTTGGTTTTAAAACTAAAGTCAGAAATTTTTTCCTTGAAAAAGTATTTTTCAAACATTACTCTTGAAAAGGAAAACTCGGATAAGATGTATTCTCAAATTAGACCTTTGAGAAATCATTCTGGTCTTGGTTATACTTATTCCAAACCTATTTTTAGTAATAACTATTTTGTTCCACAAAAAACCTCTTTTTGAACTAAGTTCCAATGTGGTGGAAACTGGAGAAGAGATTGTTCTCTTAACAAAACTCAATCTTTAGGGTTTCATAAATCTCATTTTTCAAAACAAATGTGGTTTCCTAAAAATCTTTTATCTAACCCTTCTGGATCCAAACAAGTTTGGATTCTGAAAATCTAATTGTTTATTTTTCAGGAAAATGAGAAGTGTATCAATAAGAATGTTTGGTACATGGATAGTGGTTGTTCTCGACACATGACTGGAAACAAAGGTCTCTTTGAAAAGGTTATCAAAACAAAAGGTGGAAAAGTTACCTTCGGAGATAATGCTCAAGGAAAGATTTTTGGTATAGGTAATATCGTTTTTCTTGGAAAGGTTCTTATCTCAAATGTTTTGTTTGTTAAAGGTCTTAGGCACAATCTCATCAGCATAAGTCAATTATGTGATGAAGGTTACCTTGTGAATTTTAGAAATGATAAGTGTCTAGTACACAATTCCAAGGATGAGTTCTTTCTATCTTCCCATAGGCAAGAGAATGTTTACACTATTAACTTAGAAGACCTTAGGAGCCAAAACTTACCCTGCTTAAGTGAAATAGAAGACCAATCATGGTTATGGCATAGAAGACTAGGACACTGTAATCTGAGAAACCTTAGTAAACTCTCAATGAAAAGACTTGTGAAGGGGCTACCGGACCTTAGATATGATTCTTTAAAAGTTTGTGATCCTTGTCAATTTGGAAAGAAACATAAAACTAGATTTAAATAAATTAATGAAGTTTCAACTTCTAATGCATTACAGCTAGTGCATATGGATCTTTTTGGTCCTTCACAATCTGGAAGCATTGGAGGCAAATACTATGTATTTGTTTTAGTTGATGACATTACTAGATTTACATGGGTCTACTTTCTCACAAAGAAATCTGAAGCCTTTTCCTATTTCAAAACATTTAGAGCCCAAGTTAAAAATGAGAAAAACCTACCATTGATAACTATTCATAGTGATCATGGTGGTGAATTTCAAAATTCTGATTTTGAAACTTTTTGTAGTAAGAAAGGTATTACTCACAATTTCTCAGCTCTAAGAACTCCTCAGCAAAATGGTGTGGTTGAAAGAAGAAATCGTATTCTTCAGGAAATGACTCGAACCATGTTGAGTGAATACTCAATTGCTAAGCACTTTTGGGCTGAAGCTGTTAGTACTGCTTGTTATACTATAAATCGTGTTTTAACTAAACCATTTCTTAATAAAACCCCTTATGAGTTATGGACTGGCTGAAAACCTAAAGTTTCATACTTCAAAGTTTTTGGATGCAAAGTATTCATTTTGAATACAAAAGATAATCTACACAAATTTTCACCAAAATCTGATGAAGGAATCTTTCTAGGCTACTCTACAACTTCAAAGGCTTATAGAGTTTTTAATAAAAACACTTGTACTATTAAGGAAATAGTACATGTAAAATTTGATGAAACTAATCCTTTTGTTTTCAACCAACCCAATCCTACATCCTCGGATGTGTTTTCAAAAACTGATTATCGACCTTTGATAGAAGATCCTTCTGATAAGGAAAATATTCAAGAAAGTATTCCTGAAACTTTTACCATGGAAGATATTCTACCATATATTGATGAACAGGTTTTACAAAACCCAAATCAATTGTTTCTTAGGAATCATCCCAGTGATAACATCATTGGTGATGTAAATCAACCTGTAAGGACCAGAAATTCCTTAAGAAATGAAATAGAACATCTTTCTTTTCTTTCCCAATTTGAACCGAAAAGTCCAAGTGAGGCCTTAGGTGACGATGATTGGATCAAATCAATACAAGATGAACTAAATGAATTTGAAAGGAATCATGTCTGGAATTTAGTTGATAAACCTAAAGAAACAACTGTAATTGGTGTAAAATGGGTTTTCAGAAACAAATGTGATGAAAATGGAATTATTGTAAGAAATAAAGAAAGACTTGTTGCTAAAGGCTATAATCAACAAGAGGTAATATACTATGAAGAAACATATGCTCCTGTAGCTAGACTTGAATCTATTCATATTCTATTAGCCTTTGCAGCATATTTCAATTTCAAACTACTTCAAATGGATGTCAAATGTGTTTTTCTAAATGGTTTTGTTCAAGAAGAGGTTTTTGTCGAACAAACTCCTGGTTTTCAAGACCCAAAACATCCTGATCATGTTTTTAAACTTACCAAGGCTCTATATGGTCTTAAACAAGCCCCTAGAGCATGGTATGATAGACTTACAATATTTCTATTACAAAACAATTATACAAAAGGTACAGTAGATCCAACCCTTTTTATAAAAATGGAAAACAAAAATGTTTTGATTGTTCAAATCTATGTTGATGACATCATATTTGGATCAACTCAAAAATCTATAACTGATTCTTTTGAAAATTTAATGAAATCTGAGTTTGAAATGAGTATGATGGTTGAGTTAACATTCTTTTTAGGTTTTAAAATTTCTCAAAAACCAGAAGGAAAATATATATCTTAACATATGTATATAAATGATTTACTCAAAAAGTATGGATATGACAAAACTAAAAGTATTATCACTCCAATTGGTACCTCAAATACACTTGATCTTGATGAAACTGGAAAACCAGTAGATCAAACAATCTTTAGAGGTATGATAGGAAGTTTTCTATACTTGACAGCTAGTTGACCCAACTTAATGTTTTTTGTATGCCTATGTGCAAGATACCAATATAATCCAACATAGTCTCACTTAAAAGCCGTAAAGAGAATCTTTCGGTATTTAAAAGGCTCTATGGATTTAGGTCTTTTTTACTCTTCTGGGAATGATTTTGTTTTTAAAAGTTTTTCCGATTCTGACTTTGGTGGTTGTAGAATGGATAGAAAAAGTACATCTGGAACATGTCATTTCTTAGGAGATTCCTTGGTTTCTTGGTCCTGCAAGAAACAAAACTCAGTAGCACTATCCACTACTGAAGCTGAATATGTAGCAACTGGACGTTGTTGTGCTCAAGTATTGTGGATGAAACACACACTCACTAACTATGGATTGAGTTTCTTCAAAACTCAAATTCTTTGTGATAATACTAGTTCCATATCTCTTAGTAAGAACCCAGCACACCACTCTCGTGCAAAACACATAGATTTTAGGCATCACTTTCTTAGGGATCACACGCAAAAAGGAGATATTATTCTACAATTTTTCGGAACACAAGAACAACTTGCTGACATTTTTAAAAAGCCATTACCATCCGATAGATTTGAGTTTATAAAAAAGAAGCTAGGAATGATTACATTAAAATAATCATTCATATCCACTTCATGTTTTACAATTCTCCTAACATTAAATAACTCCTTTTGAAAGGGGGAGGACATATTTTTTTCAATGTTTCTTTTTATCTTATGATCTTTAATTGTTTACTCTCCTGGTATGTGTTTTTACTTTTCTGTTTATCGTATTGACAATTTTATCATATCATTTATTTTTCTATTTATCGTATTGATAGTTTTATTGTATTATTTACTTCATCGTATAGAACGATGATGGTAACAAATTTATTTTCCATAGTATCGACCGATGATGGTAATGATTTTCATTTCCATCGTATCGACCGATGATGGTAATGATTTTCTTTTCCATCGTATCGACCGATGATGGTAATTATTTTCTTTTCCATCGTATCGACTGATGATGGTAAAGATTTTCTTTTCCATCGTATCGACCGATGATGGTAACAATTTTCTTTTCCATCATACTGTCCGATGATGGTAATGAATTTCTTTTCCATCGTACTGTCCGATGATGGTAATGATTTTCTTTTCCATCATACTGACCGATGATGGTAACAAGATTGTTTTCCATCGTATTGTCAGTTCATGGTAACGGGATAGTTTTTCGTCGTATTGTCAGTTCATGGTAATGAGATTATTTTCCATCGTATTGTCAGTTCATGGTAACGAGATTGATTTCCATTAGCTTTTCAGTTCATGGAAATGACTTTGTTTTCCATCGGCATGTCAATTGATAGTTTTATTTTATTTTATTTCATACGGTTGTGTATTCTTTAATCCTAAAACCAACAACTACCTTACGTTCTCCGGTAGGTATTTTCCATTTTTTTTCTTTTTCTCTTTTTCGTTTTTAATCCTAACCATTGATCTGTTTTCTTCTAATCTTGACCGTAGAAGATCAACAGTCACCCCTTTTTCGCCTATAAATACCCCCTCCCCAAACCCACATTGGGTTTCAGGTTTTGAGGCGAAGCTCTGCTCCACCGGTCTTAAATCATTGTACGATCTTTCATCGGCATCACCTTTATGTCTCAATCCTATACTAACACTCCCACCGAAATGTCTTCAAAGACTTTTACAGAGAAAGCCTTTAACAGAGAAAGGTTAGTTTATCGGGACTTTTTTGATTCGTATGATTCCACAATTAGAAGAATCATTCTGTTTCAAGGATGGGAACATTTGTGTGTTGAAAGACTTGTTTCTCAAGATCCGGTTCTCTTTTATGAAGTTTGTCAGTTTTATAAAACCGCATCTTTCGACAAAGACATGACTATCAATTTTACTGTGTACGATAGAAAGCTGTCTATGTATGTAAAACAAGAAGCTCATTTTCTGAATGTCCGAATATAAGGGGATTCTTTCTGTCCATCTCATAAACTACCAGAGGAAGTTGGTACATTTAATAGAGAAAGTGCTTAAAAATCTTTATTTGTTATTAATGAATAGAAAAGGAAAGTGAATCATCTTTCTCCGGACAATCGGTTTGTCACTTTATAGATGCAAGGTTTTCTTATCCCAAGGAAAGGGGATAGACAAAATCTGAAAGTTTCTGATATATTTATGCTTGACTATCTTGTAAATATGACAAAAGTAAATCTCCTGAGGTATGTTTTTGAAACCATTAAGAATGTCAAGACAGGAGGTATTAAGTCTCAAATGATTATGTATCCAGCCATCCTTACGAAGTTCATTCTCAAAAGTATGAAGTTTTGTAACATTCCTTTGAAAGGAAACCCCATAAATTTGATGCCCTCTTGGATTACCAAAAGTACTATGAAGAAGTTGAATGTTTGTTTTGATCAGAATTCAAAACTTTTTGTCAGAGATGTAGAAGCTAAATTGGCTTAGAATCAATCGGCACCTATGCCAGCCAAAGACATTAAATATACTGGTATTACTCAAAATTCTGATCTGAAAACCAGTTCAAAGCCTAAGAAGAAGCCAAATTACAGTAAGGAGGTTGTATCCAAATGGAGAAAGGATAAGGAACAGAGAATGGAGGGTGATCCAAAGTTCGGTCTTGACCCGGCTGAGGCTTTTGCAGAAAGAATAAGGGTAGAAGAAACCCTTCAGGATGAAAAGAAGAAGAAGGTTCTTTTGAAAAATAAAGCACAGGAATTTGATGTCTCTAAAGTCGTGAAAGAAATTGAGGATGCTAGTGCTCAACTGACGGAAGAAGTGCATCAATAATCCATCGTACAGAGCCTTCCAGAGAAAGAAAAAGGAAAACAAATGATGGAAGAGATAGAAGAAGTGGAAGAAGAGGAAGGAGATTTTCTTTTATAATTCCTCCAGAATTCAAAGAAGAGTAAGGAGGAATCGGTTCAAAAGCTAAGTGAAGGTGTTCAACAAATCCCTCATGCCGATCAATCACCTTTTGAAACTTCTGAAACTCCGGATAGAATTTCGTCTCAAGAAAATCAAGGTGCTCAATCCTCTCACACTGATAAAGTTGTTGTCATTAGTGATAAAATGGAAGAAGAAAGAAAGAAGGAAGAAAAGGCAAAAGGAAAAAAACCAGTTGTATATTCAAGCAGATCAATTGAACTGGCTTCGTACGATGAAGATACTGATTCAGAACATACAATCTCTCTCAAAAAGAGTGTTTACATTATCCATGTTTTGTGAAGGGTTGAGAAGACCATTCCATATTTCCCAAGGATGGAAGGGAAGATTGAATTTATTACTGACAATAAAAAGAATAAGTTTGGATCTGTAAACGAATTAAGGAAGAAGGTTTTGTCAGTAGAAGCCGATTTAAAAGTTCTTTCAGAAAGTTTGGTTGCTCATAAGAAGTACTGCAACAAGGTGACCAAGTGGTCGTACAAAATAGAGAGCTCAATCAATGATCATGAGATAGCAATTGAAGATATAAGAAGGTTGTCAAATGATCATGAAATTGCTTCCAATAATCTTGACAGAGGAACAGTTGAAAGGTTGAATCATTTGTCTTCTCAAAGAGCCGATGTTCCTTTAGTAAAAGACTTGCAAGAGAGAAGGAATGCTTTTCAATCTGAATTCTCAAAGGATTAATCTTTCAAGGATGAAATGGATTTATTGAAGAAAAAACATTCTGTGTTATCCAAAGATAACAAGAATCTACAACACATAATTGATACCCTTGAATAATTAATCAGAGTCTAGGAATAGACAATCAGAAATCCGGATCAACTCTTCGCTAATAAACAAGACCTTCTCAGGTCTCAGGGTGATGCTATCTCTGAAGACAAGAAGGAGATAAAAAATATGAAGGTGGTTCTTCATGAGTTGATTAAAAAAGAGAAGGAAAGATAAAACAAGTGACTTGTATTTGTTCTCATGTTTAGTGTTGATTGTTATCGTAATGAAATTTCATTTATCCATTGTCTTGTGTTTACTTTCTAACTACTTCAGACAATACAAGATTACCCTTTCTTTTTGTAAATCACAAAGGGGGAGAATGTTTACAAAGGGAGATAATGATTTATAAAATGGGAGAATGCTTTACAACACTCTTAAGGAAAATATACGAATAAAATCCTTAGGAAAGTCCATACCTAAGGGGGGGGGTAGTTGTATTAAATTTCTTATTTAGAAGAGTTTCCAATAACTCGGGGGGAGATAAGTATTTATTTTAATTTTTATTTTGTGATTTGTGATTTCCAAAAAGGGGGAGATTGTTGAGTCAAAAGTCCTCTTTTGACTTCTATGATTTGTTTTGGAAAACACAAATGTCTTGTTAATCCTACTAACCTTGTCTATCGTATTGTACTGATCATACTGATCGTACTGACTATGCATATCGTATTGATCATACTGACCGTACTGACCATGCCAATCGTACAATGCTGATCATACTGACCATAATGATCGTACTGATCATACTGATCGTACTGACCAGGCTAATCGTACTGATCATGCTGATCGTACTGACTATGTGTATCGTACTAATCATACTGATCGTACTGACCGTGACCAATCGTACAATGCTGATCGTACTAAATATAGAAATTTCATTAACTCAGCTTCTCATATCTTTTATTACATACTTGTTTTGGTACTTTGTTAAAAACAACGGTTCCACATGAATCGTACCATTTCTTATCATTGACATATATCTTTTTCTAACCAATACGATGTCGTTGATTTAGTTACAAACTAATCAAAACGATGTCGTGCTTTCTGTTTCAATATGACCGTTATGTTGCCAGGTGTCCAAGTCCCTCCGAGTTTTTCAGAGAAATATGACCGTTGGAGGAGATATGACCATTGGAACCCGAGGCCTATAAATAGGAGGTCATTTGAAGCTGAGAGTACAATGAATGAGTCTTTGTGAAATAACTGTGATACTTTTCTTCAATAAAGATTCTAGAGAGAGATGCTGGGACTTCTCTCTTCTGTTTTGGATGTTCCGATCATCGTATCGAGGGCTGCCAGGGATAGGCAGACAGACGTTCCGATCATCGTATCGAGGGCTGCCGGGGATAGGTCGACAGACAGTCTGATCATCGTATCGAGGGCTCACCAAGGTGTTGGTGAGACAGACCTTTTATCCTAGGTGAAAGGATAACTCTTCTCTTTGGGTTAAAAGAATTGTAATTCCTTTACATTTCCGCTTCTAATTGTATTTGAAAGGAAATAGTATTTGTTTCCTTTTCTATCTCTTATAAATTTTTAATTGTTTCAATTACATCCATTCTATTACATATTGTATTGATTGATTCTATACGCTTTAAGGTAGAATCATTCATATTTATGTTACTCTGATTATTGTGTTCATCTTGAATACAATTTTTTTACATTTCATTAGTATTACATTACATCATACCTTTATATTCAATACAATTGTGGGTGTTTGTATTTGTATTAGTTTAAGATCATTTAAACTAATCTCTTAAGTGATAAAACTCAAAGGTCTTTAAACCTACAATTCACCCCCCTCTTGTATTGTTCCATCTAATAGACATACATATCTATATATTCGATCCAATATGAACACCACATGAAACTTCTCATCTCTCCTCTGTCCAAGGACAATTCCTACATTCGTATCACTAGCATTAGAAATATGTTCAAAAGGGACTTTCCAATCGTGAGACATGATAATATGTTTTATAGTGATTTTTCCATAAAAAAATTAATTATATTAAATTGTTTTCATAAATTTTGAATGGATCATATTTGACCAGAAAATGAATACTAGGGCTTAGTTATATTGGAAAATTCTTTTTTGAACCTCATATTGAAACATGAATTCCATAGAAAAAATATAATAACTTTAACATTTACTTGATGTAGTAGTTTTTGAATTACTTCAACATTTGATGTTTCAAATTCAAAACCACTCTTGGACACTTTATGTCCCAACACAATACCTTCAGTGACCATAAATTGAAACTTTTCCCTGTTAAAAACATGTTTTGTTTTTATGCGTCTCTCCAAAACTAACTCCAAATTTAAATAAAATGCATCATAAGTGCTTCCAATAATGGAAAAATCATCCATAAACAACTCAATGATCCTCTAAATTATATCCAATATAATATCCATCGTGAACCTTTGTATGGTAGATGGGGCTCCACACAACACAAAGGGAATCCTCCTATAAGAAAATGTCCCAATGGGGTATGTGATGGTATTATTCTACTAATCTTTTGGAGAAACAAATATATGGTTATAACTCAAATAACCATCAAGGAAACATAAAAATTCACTCCCTGAAAACTTCTCTATAATTTTATTATGGAATGGAATTAAAAAAATATCCTTTTTAGTGGCTACAGTTATCTTTCGATAATCTAAAAGGACTCTCCATTTTGTGGATTTTCTATATTTAATTTCTCCCTACATTCCATTTTTTGACAATAGTTAATCCTCCTATATTAGGGGACACCTAGATATGGTAGACATATGTGTTATCAGATATGTGATAGAATATATCAGAGTCCAACAGATTGGTCCCATCCTCTCACAGAAATTCTTTCATGTTTGGATTAAACATTCTTTGACACTCTACCCTAGCCTTATGCTCTAGCTCTATAGGAATTTTCTTTATCTAGAATGAGGGAATAATACCCTTTATATTATCTATGTTCTAACCTATAGAAAATTTAATCTTATTATGAACATTATAAAGTCTCTCTTTTTGATTTTCATTAAGCTTGGTAGAAATTATAAAATGAATTGTTGAATTTTCTGCAATCAATTGTTGTTTAAAATGAGAAAGAAGTTGTTTAAGTTAGATAATGGGTGGTTTATAACAAGAAGGATGACTCTTGGGCCTGGGAGGACCATGATATTAAACATATATCTTGTTTGGATCTTGAAAAGATGATAAATTTCTAATTTCTAGCTTAGATTTAGAATTTCCAGTGCTACTATCCAAAGTGGACAACTCCCAGTCCAGATTTTCCCGATATGAATATATCATATATATTAAATTAGAATCATCTTTTGTTTCTTAAAATCTCTCCCTCATCATTATAAAAGCTCTGAGAAATGTTTCTTATAATATAAATACCCTCCAATTCACTCAAAACTATCAAATGTTTAGAAACAGAAGACTCTTGTACAAAATAAGATGAAAAGTTGTCCAGATTTCGATAATTTTCTAGATTCGGTATTTGACAAAAAAAATTTAACATGTGAGACTTGAAAATTAATATTTTAAACTTCCAAATGAATTTATTCAACAGAGGTATGATTTTTATATTCTTTATATCTTGTTGTTGAGTTTTCATCTTCAAAATACTAAACCATTGAGTAGTTTTTCAAAATGGTTGGTTCTTTGTAAATTTTAACCACAATAAAATCTTCTTATAGTTCTACAATTTTAAATATATTTTGACCATTAGATACATCAATTATTGAACAACCAGTGTATAAGAAGGGCCTACCGAAGATGATGGGAACCTCTTATTCAGAATCCATATCTAGGACTAAATAGTATATATGTAGAATCAACTTCCAAACCCCAACTATCTGGTCATCTACCCTCCCCACAGGATGAGTGAAAGATCAGTTATCTAAATGGAGTATTATTGTGGTGGGATGAAGATC
Source organism: Viscum album (assembly GCA_963277665.1). Taxonomy (NCBI): domain Eukaryota; kingdom Viridiplantae; phylum Streptophyta; class Magnoliopsida; order Santalales; family Viscaceae; genus Viscum; species Viscum album. The sequence continues at coordinate 599,070,083 of OY728127.1, forward strand.
ACCCAACGACAACTGTTGAAATAGTTTGTATGGGAGAAGGTTAATACTGGAACCTAAGTCACAATGGATGTTAAGCTTATAATAATTTCTTAAGGTATAGGTGATGAATAAACTACTTGGGTCTTTATGTTTAGGTGTAATTTATTTTTTCATCCCAATATTACCCTCTTCAGTTAGGCTGTTAGTAGAAAATTAATAACGATTTTTTTGTTTGAATAAATTTTTTAAAGAGATTTCAGGTAAGATGGGATTTGAATCAAATCATGGATGAATGGAATGTTCATGTGATTATTAGATAAGAGACCAAGAAACTGAATAAGTTAATCCTTGGTGGTACAATGATTTTTATGTTTCTCTAGGCAAGGGATTGGTAGGTAAAAGTTTCTTAGGATATTAGGCATATCCCTCTCCTCTTCATCAATTTTTTACTTTATAATTATGTTTTTTAAAATAATTTTCAGGAAGATGCCCTTGTAAAAAAATCATATTCTCTTAATTTACAACATTTTTCTCTTAATTTCTAGATTGGATAAAAATATTTTTATTTCCAGATTCATGCTGTTTTTTATTTTGGGCATTTTAAAGGTATTTTTCAACAACATTTTAAGTTTTAATCGCTCTTCAGGTTACAATATCCATTGATTTCTCTCTAAGATTATATTCAGTTATACATGTAAATCTTCTTTTATCCCTAGATGTAATGTCTCTATATATTTGGCCAAATTGAGTTTCCATGTTACATATTGTTGCATAATTTTTCATTTCATTTAACTCATATTGATTTTGATGTTTTTTTAATTGAGACCTGAATCTTTCCTCCTGGAAACTCATTTTACTCAAACATTGATATAATTTTGAAGACATTTGGCCATCATTATTACCTTGAGAGTTTGAAAATTAATCACTTAGTTGGTTTTGAATGTTTGTTCTTAGATGGTTTTGATAATTAGAGGTACTGGATTTTTTAATCAGGCTTTGTTCTTTCCATGAAAAGCTTGGATGGTTCCTATAGCATTAGAGGCAATTGTTTTAAAATGGATCTTCACTAGGAGGTATCCTAGGACCCTAATTGACAAAATTGAAGTTTTCTTATTGTTGGATTGGCATATCAAATATTGGACATAAGTTTTCAATATGCCCAAGCATTCCAAACATGGAATACTATTCCCATAATAATTGGTTATAGCTTTAACAACCCAATTTATTTAATGATTGTTTTGAAATCAAGTTCATTAATTATTCAAGATGGTTAATGATTTTAGCAAGTGGTTCTTGAGTTTCATTCATTGAACCGATGTTAACATTAACATTTTTATTGACTCTTTTTATTCTTTAATTTTTATCATATCAATTAAAAGCAATATAATTAATGATTTTTCTTTACTCTTCTTCAATATTATCATTATAAATTAACCTAGTATCTTGGTCCACTATGTTCTAATCATAGGAGAACAACACTACATAGATATTATCCATTAGAAGGTGTGGTGGGAGTTGATGATAGGGACACTACTTAAGTAGGTCCATGAATCTATCCATAGATTCATGAAAAGATTCTACTTCATCTTGATAAATAATAGTGATTTTTTTCTCTGTTCTTCTTTTAATTAGGGGATATAATTTCATTAGGAATGATTTGTACACCGGATCCCAATTTTCAAAAATGATCTCATATAGGCTAAAAACCCACTTTCTAGTATTCCCTTTAATAAAAAAGGGATTTATTCTCACTATCAGTTCATTTTCAGTGAGTTTTAAAAGAGGTAACCAATACAAATTTTTATAGAAGTATCTAAATAAGGCAATAGAGTCCTTATTAGTGATCCAATTAATTGAATGAAGTACTGAAATGTGTGAGAGTTTCAGATCATAGTTTCTATCTCTAGCTGAAAGTCATATTGAAGAAGGATTACATGAAACTTAATGGAGTGGGCACTCCCACATCCTACAGCTCTCATTCTCTAAGTTTTCTTGAAGTTTTTTTTAGCCATGAGGTGTTGGAACCATATTATCTAGATTCCTTATTACAAATTAGTTTTCCTTATTAAGAGTAGTGCGGTGTTTGTCCAATTCTCAGATCAAGACCTCCAATCTATAAGTGGTAGACCTAGTGTTCTTTCACTACGTGATAAAATATGAAATTTTATCAAACAAATAGTAAATATTTGTTTATTAGTATAAAATTAGTATCAATTTAGTTGTAAATAAAAACATATTTTTTTACAGTTTTCAATTTGTCTATTTTTTTATATTTTTAGTATGAATTTTTTTTACGATTGTCAGAAAAGAAATGGCTTGTGTCCTCCATAGAAATGTAACAAAAAAATTATGTCCAACTATTGTTGAAATTGGTTAAAATATTAAAATTTATTATTTCAAACTACTATTGTATTTGTGGTGAGAAGGGTTGAACCCACAGGAATGGTAAATTGACCAACAGTTTTCTAATTTTCATAAAACTCTTTATTATTTTCTACCATGGAATAAAAATTATATTTTTTTATATTTTTATTCTAAGTAGATAAGTATTATATATACTATGATCAACTAAGAGTTATGTGAACTAAGACACCACAACAATAAAAAACCAAAAAACAAATGCAAAGATTGAGCAATCAAGAGAAATGTCCATGGAAAATCTATTCTACTAGTTTTGAAAAGATTTCTTATTCACTAAAATTAGAATGCCAAATACCACTAAAAAAGGAATAACTTAATTCCATCACCAGGAGATAATCCCAATAGATTGATCAATCATGGAGTTCTCCACTACAAGAATATTCAACTACTAGAATAATATTTGAAAATAATGACTAAACAAACTCATCATGAGTTCTGATGTTTTCAGAATTAATAATTTTTGTAAATGTACACATGATAAGTCTCACCAAATGACTATGGAATATCAAATTGAAATCAAGTGGCATGATGTGATTGAAAGAGATTAGAGTTGATCTCAATGATCAATTATGAACACATTATAATGAAAATGTGAAATGGGAGATAAAAGGATAACCAGTAGAAGTAGAAATTCCACAATATCTAATTATATAGATAACTGTAATGTTCATTAAAGTAGTTTAATTAATCATATAATCGATTACAAGAATTAAAATAAGGGGGAAGAAGAACTCCCCCAATGATGGTATACTCTCATCCACCTTCACCTCTAGGACTATCCTCTCTCCCGGTATCCTAGATCTTCTCTAGTTATCCGTGTGAATGAGTCATGAGTTATGGGGAATCCCCCATCCCCCCTTCGGTCCTCTATTTATAATCAAACTATCATCTACATCATTTCATTGGCCATCGTCTTCAAACTCAATTCTAGTCTCTCACAAAACCATCGTACACGATTGTTTTTTATTGCAACACACATCATTTTAGTTTTTCCCTTGTAATGAACTACCAACCAGTTTGTGGGAGTTAACCTGATCAGGATTCTATATCATCCTTGAACCTTTATAGAGAAACATAGTAAAAAATATTTTTGACAACATTATTTATAAAAATAAAAATAAACATAGTTAATGACCTAGAAAAACATTAAATTATTATAATTTATTTATTATAAATTTAATATTATTTATGTTTTTATATTTATAACTTTTATAAAAAAAGATTATTGTTTTTTTATTAGAATGTTTTTATTCAATTATGGTAATTATTTTATTTATTATAATATTATTAATAATTTTTTTTAAAAAAATTAAATAAGTTTATTATAATTATTATAAGGTTAATGTATTAAATAAGTTTATTATAATTATTATAAATTATTAATATTTTAGTTATAAAACATTACATTTAATTTTTTTTTGTTTTATAATTTACTTTTATTGTTAATTAATTTATTTTGAAATTATTATTTATATAATTATTTAGCTAAAATTTATTACGTTCTTATAATTTACAATTATTAATTTTATATTTTCATTAAAAACCATTTCACCCCATGTTCATCTACTTCGACACCACAAAGTTGATGGGGGATTCCTCTGATTCTTCGAGAACCATTTGTTGTCGTGGGGTTCTCTGGTGGCCCAACTCCTCTCCCATAATGGCTGGGGGACTCCTTCGTCTAGGATCCAATATGACTCATCATGCGACTTCCTTTATTTACTGTGATATAGAAAGCATCCATCAGAGTACGGCTCGAATTGGGTAAGGGTAAGGGTAAGGGTATTATCCACAAAGGTGAGATCTCAAACTTCAAGAAAGTGGAAGGTTAGTTCCTAGATTTCGGATTCAGCACTAGTTTTCTTCAATATCATCAAACTAGATTTCATGTTACAGATCTAAATATTTAGTTTCAGATTTGAGTATATTGGAGTTTTGAGGGTCTTGTTTCTACGATCTGTATAGGGTTTTGACTTTCGGTTTTGTTGATTTTCCCTTTGATAGAAGGTTTTGAAAGTGAGATCACGTGGTGGTAGGGACACCAGTGGCACCTCAAGGGGTGAAATAATGAGGAGTGAAAGAAATTGGTGTGGGTGTAAAGTGGAACCATATGAGAGGCACCAGTGATGGTGGGATGAAATGCTTTCATGGATGGTTGGGGAATAATGAGACCATGTGTGCAATAGTGGTTGTTTCAATGAAGGGAAAGGGTGGTTGGATAATGGAAACAGTGCCATAGTGAAGAAGGTGAATTTGGTTAAATCGTGATAGAAGAGTAACAAAGGAAACAGTGCTAGGATGTAGAGAAATATTCAGTTAGTAATGGGAGGAAATGGAGCCACATTGTGCTATGGTAAAGTAAAAGAGGTTTACAGTGGCATAGTTCTGAACTCTAGAACTACAAAACTAAAAAATAATTAAAATTAAATGGAAAAATTGAACTAAACTAATAATAAAATTAAATAAAAATTAATAAAGATTAAAATAACATAACTAAAAATTAATGGAATTAAATTTTAAGAACTAAATTACTTAATTAAATTTACCTTAATGTAAAAAAATATTTAATAATGAAATTAAAATAATTTAACCAAAAAAAATTTACAAATTGATTTTAAATTATAAATTGAATTAAAACAATAGAAATTACGGATCCAAATTAGTTGTTGGAATAAAAATAATTAATATAATTTGTTATTGTTTAAATAAATTATTTAAATGTTGATATATTTAGAGTTAAATTATTTTTTAAAATAATTAATTAATGTAGATTCATTGACTAATTAACTAAAAACTATAAAAAGACCAAAAAATATTAAGTATGAACATTAACTTACAAAACATTAACTGATAAATTAAACAACCTATAAATTTAATTTTTTGAACTTTTCCAAAAAGATAAAAATAAAAAATTATTTATAAAATTTGATTAATTAATAAATTTAATAAAATTTAATACCAAATTTCAAATATTTATCAAAAAATGTGAAAATAATATATTAAATCATTAAAAATTAATTAAAAAGATGGGGAATACTATGTAAAAATATGCCCACATCTGTTACATACATATTATTTCTCTTATTTTTGTAAGTATTGATGACATGAAGTCTGTGAAACACGATTCCTTTCCTAGGTTATATGTCAATGAAAAAAATTATTTTCATGGGTTATGATTTTAATAAAATTATTATGAAAGCTATTTATTTTTTCCATAGGTTATGATATGATTACATTTTTATGATACACAATTAATTTCATGGGTTAAGTTATAATTATGTATGATTTTGTGTCACATTTATTTATGATTTTAGTATGATATGGGTGGGACCTATGTCTCCATAAAATGCATTGGGTAATTATTTATATCTCATCATATAGAATAATATGGAATTGGAAGAAAATATTTACTATTAATATGGAAATGGTAGTCAACCATGACTACTAATATGGTATGAGGAGTGAAATCATGCTACTAAGATTTCCATGGGAGTGATCCATGACTACCTAGATGGCATGGGGAGTGAAACTGCACTACTAAAATGGCCTTAATAGGGATTTATTGGCTACTATGAAAATAATATTATATATTTATGTGTTTTCAAAAATTCCATGTTTTATTATGATGTTATGCTTTCATTGATTTTTTTGGTTATTTCCTTATGATTAATTTTTCATGAGCCACCAAGAATTAATCCATTGTTAATGTTCATGGTTTTTGACATGTAAGGTATGTTATTTTAATTTCATGTTTATGTTCTCATACCCTTATGATCATGGTAATGCTTACATGTCTCCCTTTTTTATCCTTACTAAGCATCTATTCTAAAACCTATTTATATTTCTTTTCCAGGGTTATGAAGATATGAATTATGTTTGATGTTTCTAGGTAGGGTGTTAGTCTAGAAGAACCCAGTGGGAGATAATGTAGCTCATTTATTAAAAAAATATTTATGTTTCGATGATTTCCAAGGCACTAGAATAATATGGTCTTTAGGAGACTGTTCGTATAATGTTTTAATTATCCATTAATTGTTATGAAATTTTAATGTATGAAAATATTGGGTTGTTATAATAACATCTCCACTACATATCACTAATAAACAAATGGGTTGGTTAATTCCTCAAACAAATAGATCAATATAGTTTTTGAAATAATCATGCATCCTAAATAGAAAGGAACTAAAAAATTTCAGATGATACAATATTGTAATACATGATTTCTATAGAAATTTTTAATGTACCCTTACAATATTATTTCTAGGAAAAAGTTTCACCATTATGTTTTTCCATAGTAGAAATCCTACTAGGAAATTCAAAGAATTAATCTAGAGTTAAGAAATTATATAGGTAAAATGAAGCTCTAAATTATAGAAATAGAGGATTAATGGGGAGAAGCTTAGAGAGTTACCTGTTATATAATGAGAAGCCCAGATTGTTCCATGATTGTATTTTTTAGAAACAATACATTTAGGTGGGACATAAAATGATGTTCTTTTTTTTCCAAGAATTATTTTCATTCATGGTACAAATTATCCAAATGGACTAAACCATTTATAGTAACTAATATATTTATCTTTACAATAGTTGAAATAAAAGGCATGAATCATAACAACCATTAAAGGTGAAAGTATAGAAGAAGATTAATTTTCATGAAGACTCTTACAAGGAACCATTAGTGGTGTCCAGACATCTCCCTTCTTATAATGAATAAGGAACCACTGGTGGTCTCTTTCCATCATAATAATCTAGAAATATATCTATATGACTTTAATTCATTGATAAATTCATACTTAAAATAATTTTAGTTTTTCTTGATATAAGAGTAAGGGGAGAAAAAAATGTATCTTTGGATGTAATTATTTTTGAGAATTCTATCTTTCTTATTTTGTTGGTATTTTTCTTTGATTTGTGAAGAACGTGTTGGGGAACATTTTTTTTCAAAATAAATAAATAATTTTGTTTTTGTTTTTTTTATATTTTTGGCATTTTTTTTTGTGAAAAATGAGGGTTAATGTTCTCCTTTACAGTGAAATAAAAAATAAGTTGTTTGAAAGGTTCCAGGACTCACAAATTTTAGAAATTTGAGAATTTTTGGCTGAATTTTACAACCGTTTCAAGGATAATTTTTAGATCTTGAGAAAATGGTTTTCAAGGAAAAAGATCATTGTGGAATATAAGTAATAGAATAAGTAAAATATAATTGGGAACATGAAATTAGGTGACATGAACATTTGAATTTCATAGTACAATACAGAACCTCCATATTATATATTGGGAAAGATAATATGAATTATAGTAAAAAATCATATGTTAACTAGTCAATTAGTCTTCCTAATTCAATATAAACATATGTTTGTGTGTCTGTGTGTTAGACACAAAATAATATTTAGTGTGACTTGAGAGTGAGATATCCATGTGATAATTCTATGCCTGAACTATAATAATTATCCATGGGGTATTCTTACTCTCTTGGGATGGTTTAGATTTGTGTTTCACTACAATCAACAAATATTTTATTTCCAAAAAACATGGTTCTTAAAAATTCATTTTGAGATAATTGAAAAATGGTATTAATAGATTTTTGAAATTAATAACATAGATGAACAATGTGAAGATGATATAACAGAATGTAATTTAAAAATTATCAAGGAAGTGTGAAAATGCACTTTATAATAGAAAGATTAAGGGAGATAGATTTAATAAGGTTTCATTTATTAAACTCGTTATTCCACTAAGATATATCATATATACAAACCCAAAATGGGTATATTTTATTAATTTTATGTGACAATTGTGGATTAAATTCATAGAAGGGTAATGATACAAACGATGATACATGAATCTTTGTTTTCATTCATTTATGGTATGTATGTTTAAACATAGTATGTGTAATCATTTCCATATATTGAATTAATTATGTTACCTATTAGTAAAATAGTATATGTGTGGGGGAGTAATGAATGAAAATGTTTTCAAAACAATTTTTTTTCGTTGTAAAATTAACCCCAAAATTTATATAAAAACAATCATTTATATGATTTTTTTTCTTTTATGAATCTATAATTTTAATGATAAAATCATATAAATAATTAATTTTTCTCATTTCATTCATTTTGAAATTAATTTGAAATCTATATATTGATTTATAATTCTATAATATAATTTCTCAAATGTTTTTAATTATATTTTTTATTGTTTTAGATCATTTTAAATTTTAAATGAACAAATCCTACCATGTTTTTTCAAATTTCATAGGTTCTTGATATGTAAAATGAAAATGGGATATGGATTTCATAAGTCATTTTCAACACCTATATGATATTTCTCCCCATATAGGATATTTTAGGCTAATGTAAAATTATTTATACTCATACTATGATATATTCCATACCATCTAAGATATACATATGATTTTTTGAAGAATATAATGAAATCCTAGATTATGTGTGAGATTTCAATGAATACAAAAGTGATTTGTGATTTGAAAATTCAATTTGATCATTTAGTGGTTTTCTCCTCATTTTTTTTATTTACATATCGAGAAAATTGATATGTCTATGACTATAAAAGACATTTCACCAAAAATATGAAATTTTAACACCATATAATAGATTTCATGGCCATTAGGAAAATTCATCAATGCCTATAGGATATTATATATAGAAAAAGCACATGTGATATTTTACTCCTTAGATAGATCATATATCATTTCCAGGTGCCTGCAAATTGTTTCTTTTAAATTTTTAGGAAACAAAGAGTAAATTCAGTAACTAACAACATAAAAAAGTATCTTGACCTAAAATAAAATCCATCATGACCATCTACCCATTTTGGGAAAGGATAAACCTAAAATTCAATATCACACTCATCCAACAAAAGAATAAGGTTATTCTCAACAATATGATCAGTTTTGAGGATGTTTTGGACTCTCAAATAATGAATTGGTACCATCATGATGCACATATGACAACCATCAATAGAATGATAGACTAGAACTAACATCTAATAATGTATGAGATTCGATTAGGTACGAAGAAGGGGTAAGTACTAAAAATGTGTAGCATGGATCTGAGGTAGAGTACAAGAAAATCATGAGAATATATATAAGAGTTTCATAATTTACTAATGAAAAAATGGAGAAGAAAGAAGGAGCTACCAATGATCAATAAATTTATGTTTATCTGTTGTTGAATTTCTTTTCATTTAGTATAATTTCTTCAATGATAGCACCAAAGGCCCTTTGTGGTCGAGCCAAGGAGTATCAACCTATTTCACTATTAATGATATATTATATTTAGTGATTAATATATTATAAACAATTTAAATGGATGTTTTTTGTTTCTTTAGAAAAAATTAGATTTTTTGTCTTTTAATTTATAATATTCTTCACTTCTTGACAATTTTTCATAGACATGATACTTGGGAATTCAATAATACCGACAATGGTTTGTGGTGGAATGACTCATGATTGATTAAAGATATCCAATTGCTAGGACCTATGAGATTACTGGATATAGTGATTTCGAAATATGCCTATGCTATATGATACTATAAGGGGAGTATAATCATTAATGGTTCATGTAGTTATATGGAGATAGTAGAATAACTTATAAAAATAATGATTTAATAGGAAAGTTTGAGGGATATCTAAGGTTAGAATTTTTTTAAAAAAATGACATCAACCCCATTGTTTCTTACGTCTAATAACATATCCATATAGATTTACTCAATAACACTAAACTCATGAAAAATAAAAACAAACCAAAAACACCATCCACATTAGAGGAAATCCATGTCTGACTATTTACTATATTATCATATTTTCATTTTGTTTCTTTCTATATGGTTCATGTGATATGATCCTAATTAATGGATGATATGATTTAAACTAAAATTTCTATATATAGAGACTAAATAAAAATAAGATAAAAATATATAGTTAAATTTGGATCTTGTCCTACTAATATATATGATATAATGTAAAATGGGTCATTATTTTAGTTGGAATACATTTACAAATTCTCTTGTCAAATTATCTTAATATATGATAGTTATTTAATAAATATTTATATTTTCAGTAAAATTTCATTATAATCTATAATAACCATGGGTTCAATTCTTGATAAACAAATTTTTAATATAATATCATCATATTAGGCTATATGAACTTTTGAACAGTTCTGTAATATGAAAGAATCTTTTTTTGATTTAAAAACATCATACGAAATAATATTCTAATGAATATAGAAAAAAGAAAAATATTCTAAAATAAATCAAAGTAAATATTAACTTCATAAATTGATTTATGATTCTATGGATCCTATTAATGATAATATGAATAGAAATATAGATTTTTTGGGATAATAGAAATTTTGAAAATGAATTATGAAGAATAAGAAACATTTCAGATATATAATATCTCTATGAATTGTATTTTTATATGAGATGTTTTAGGGTACTTTATTCTCAACTCACATGGTCAATATGATTAGGTGTGTAAATTACATAAAGAGACTTCAATCAATGCTCCTGATTGATCCAAACTTGTAATTTGTTCTTTTATCCTAGATATAATGGTTTTAATAATTAATTATTAACTCTTAAATGAATGTATTTAATAATTTTTTATATTATATATACAATACATGTATGTTATTAAGTCTCAATGTTAATTGATAGTTTTTTCCATTTGGGAGAAATATTTGAAAAAACAGTACATTGAGTTGATAATATTCAGAAATATTTTCTTTCCAATGACCTCATTTTCCTTGAATTTGACATCTTTCATTTTTGGTTTTGAATCCACTAATTAAGATTAAATATTCTATCCTTCCAGTGACATTATAACAAAATTTCCTTACACTATGAATTTTTTAAGTGTATTTATGATCTTTAATAAGATGATTTAAAATGGTGATAATTTATAAAAGAACACTTTAGGCTAACATGGAGGAATATTAATCTATCATGAGCGAATAACGAAGAAAATTTTTAATTTTTTTTATATTTTAAAATTTAAATTGTGAATCATTCCTTATAAAAAACATATATATTCTAATCATAGTTTCATTATTTAAACTATTAAGAGCCTTGTATTGATCAATAAATAAACTTATTTATTGGGAAATGTTGACCTAGATATAAAAAATCATGGAAATAATTAATTTTAATCATTATTTCTATGTTAGTGTTAGATTTAAAATTTTGTAATTTTGGAAAGATTATAAATATATTTATCACGGTTTAAATTTTTTCAAATCATGAATTTTTTTAATTATTTTATTGAGACCATTCATAGTATATATCTCCAATCATAAATTTATTAAATATAGATAAAATATCAATACCATGTAGGAAGTGAAGTGGGGTCACATCTGGAGAAGTGGGTTATATCAGGGAGGATGTGCTTCATATATGGGGATATTGTAATGGCTCAGACCTCTCTAGTCTGTTAATTTTCTGAAATATAGTGTTTGAGGTGTTTTGGGAGGTCAGGGTGACTTATTCCCAACAAATTCCAAATTTGTAGTTCATGAACAGTGTTTCCAGAATAGTAGGCTTTTCCAACAGCCGGCTATTTCCAACAGTAGGTTATTCCCAACAACAGGCTATTCCCAACAGCAGACTCTTTCCAAATAGCATGATTTTTCCAACATAAGGCTATTTCTGACACCAGTTATTCCCCAAAGCAGGTTATTCCCAATAGAAGGCTATTCCCAATAGCATGCTTTTCCAACAGCAGGCTTTTTCAAATAGTAGTCTTTTTCCTTTGTCAAATTTCTAGTTTTTTCCAGTTTCCCTTTTTTAAAGTATACTTTGATGAAAAATGAATTAAAATCCTTATTTAATTAATTTAATTCCGATTCAAATCTCATATTCCAATATTAATTTTCCTAAGGTTTAGGATTTCTTTACTTGTTAAAACCATTTGGTTTAATACGATCCTCATTTTTTGGAAAATCCAGTGTATCGTAAAACATTTCTCCATTAAATCTTTTAAAGGGTCAATATATCTTCCTCCCTTATTCTTTCTCCTTTTTCTCTGGTGCGAGGCGCTCTAACCATTCTTTTTTCCCATTGGAGTTGTGAAATTAAACTTTCCTCCTTGGATTGGTTCCCCAAGAATTTCTTCTTGTTTCAAGTGCACCCTCTGTTTTTTGTGAAACCAAGTAGTATTGATCAATCATTGATATAAGGCGTTATTTATCATCGTTGTTTTGGGTTCATGTCATTCTGTTTCTCCTTTCCCTTTTATGCAATGTTATCTCAATGTTACTATTCGACTTTTCTTGGGTGCTTCCTTGTGAGGTGGTGTCTCTACATCCTCAGGTGGATGTAGTCCTCCTAGAGAGGTGATCGTGAACTATTTTTTAGCCTTTTCAAAGAGAATCAGAAAAATTTTGAGGTAGGGGATTCATTTCTTCTCATATCATTTACGTTCAACTATAGTGTTTTCATGTTTTATCCCACTTGATCAAAATGGAATTGACATAAAACATATTTGAACCATATAAATAAAGTGATATCAATCGTATGATATTGCCTCTTGTTTTTCTGGATTGTGGGATATCTTTTTTTTCATTGTTTAGCATTTCGTTCATGATGGAAATTGGTAAATAACTTAATGATATAATTAATTGATAACTGTTTGGACAAATATAAAGAGGCATGTAATTTCATCTGGTTGTTGTTGTTTTAATTTTAATTTTATGTTAATCAAATAGACGCAGTAAGCATCTTTAATAAATTTATGATAGCTTTCTGTTTAGTTTACCCATAGTGGGAACCTATAAATAATAAATCGATTAATTCTATATGGAATAATGAACTACTATTTTGATAAAAAGATAATTTCTTGTAGGGTTCCCAGTTACCTTCCTTGTTGTAAAGGCCAAGATCATTATACTTGGAGTTGTGAGATCTCATTGTGTTTGAAAGTTGGATTCCTTGTTTAAGGTCCAAGATCCAAATTTATATGATATTTTTTTTCTACTACTTGTTTTTTTTGAGCCTGGAAGGCTGTTGTGATAAGCAGGGGCAGGGAGGTCTATTGGTTTTGTTAGTAGTTGATTCCTAGAGTAGATAGATGCATCGATTTATTCATTTCGGTGTCCGGGAAGACACTAGAGATGACGGAAAGGGTTGGATGTGATTGTTTGGATTCATGCTATTTATTATTGTTGGTTTTTCTTCTTTAAATTCCACACTTCTCAATTAAACTAGTTTTCTATCCCTCCTTCCAAAAATGGGTGAAGATTCATTGGGTATTCCACATACTTTTTGAGTTTAGCTTCCTGAGGGAGGATGGTTCTACACTCTTGATATAGGTGGAAAAGACTCTACGGGTAGTTCATCGACTCACCATGTTGAGCCCCCTTATGTTTAGTAGCATATAATGTTTTTCTAGAATTCATGGGAATTTGGGAATCCAATAATATTGTCAATAAATTATTGCATAAGTTATGTTAACCCTTGGGGCTGGAGCTTTCTAGGATGCAATGATGAGGTTTCAATTTAAAGGAAAAGTGGACTTTGGGTGTGATGAAAATGAAATATAATGTATAAATGGTTAATAGTTAATAAATGATTAAATAATTGATGAATGTAAAGCTGAATTGACAAAAAATGGAATAAAGTATTATAATCATGCTCTTAAAATGGTTGTGTTATTATCAAATTCCAGGTCATAGAAGTGACATTCGGGGGTCCAATAGAAGTTTGCTGCAGTTGACTCTAAGACTAGTTTATTCCTATAGTGTGGTTTTGAGATATAGTATATTATTTACTTTTTTCGTTTCTGTATGATACCCCATCACGTCAGTTAGGGTAACTAACACCTTGGGGATTTTGAGCCCTGGGGGTGTTTTCTCCAATATTCTGGTGGGAGGATGGATGGATGACTACCCCCTTCGGCCCCATTATCTTCTCTTGGCAGTTACTTGTGATGGTAGGCATAGTGGTTAGTTTTCCCCATATATTTTTGTAGCGGGATGTAATGTCTTGTGTTTATTCACACACATATATTTTGGATATAGTGTCCTATGGACTACTATAGGTTTAACTTGTATATCCAGTGATAGATTCAGGATCCTTTCTCAGTGTGGGGGTTGTAATGGCTTGAGGTATAATTATCGACATATGATACATGTTATGTGTGATATGGTGGCTCCATGAAGCTACCTGTTTACTTTGAATATGTAGATGTGGTGGTTTTTTTGTACAAGGATCATGTTTTGGTGTTTCGCCTAGGTGTTTGCGGGCAAGCCTTTTTGGAGAGAGATTCTTATGACGTGTGACGTTGAGAAAAAGTGGAAAAATTGTGGGGAAGTGGTATGGGTTACCCTTGATAATTTTTTATTATATTTTATACTCTTGTATACAATACTAAGTGAGAGTACCATAGTGAGTCTTGGAAATTAATAAACCTATTTAGGTGACGAGTTGGTTGCACTTGCCGTTCACTATGCTTTATCATGTTCTCTTTTCTTTTTCTTGAGAGTCACTAGGGAGGAAACTATAATGTATGTTGTTATACTCACCCAATCTATATAAACAGTTTTACAGGTCACTTGAAGTAGGTTGGTGATCTGACAGGTTACGAAAACTTGGGGTTGCAGGAGATGTTCGAGTTTTTTGCTTGCTTTCGTTTTTAGTTGTTTGGGTAATTGTTTTTTTTTCATTCCATTGGTTGTAGTTTTGAATGACATTACATATGTATACATGGGATTTTCATTTATATTGTTGTCTAAGTTGTAGTTGGTTTCTATCTATCATATCTATCACTTTCTCATGTGTTCTCTTAGATGGTAACACCTCCCATAGGCGTGTTTACTATACCCAAGGTGTTATTATCCATCATGGGGCCTACTAGAGGCAGGAATCAGGGGTCATTATCACACTTCTCACATTGGTGGCCCTGGAGGGGTACACCTTGTGGGGATTGGGTCATGACAGAGTGGTATTAGAGGTCTGGTTGAGGGATAGGATGGAGTTTGGTGTTAGGATCAAGTGAGGTTTCATGGGTCGGTAGGGCGATGATGACATTCATGATTAGAAGGTGATGTAAACAATGGAGACCTGCTGAGACATATATGTTTTTGGCCCATTTTGATCTGATGCACAGACCATTAAGTTTACAATGGATACTAGACGAGTTGATACTAGTTTCAAGCTAGAGTCCTAGGAAAACATCATTCATAATTCTTCTCTATGCCTGTGCTTGAATGTGTAGACCTTGGGATAGGTTAACCAAAAATGAATAAAAGAATATAATTAATTAATTATGGATGATTCTTCCAAATTACAGTTTTAGGATCTCTAACAATTGGTTATTTTGTAGGTATGTCTCCAAGATATCATCCCCGTCTGGTTCATGCAGAAGATGACAAGCAGGATATGCCATCATATCACCTCAGGGTAGAGGTTGATGATGACGACACATGGAGGAGGACACTCTGGGATTTTTAGCACCATAGTATACAGAAGTATGAGGGATCAGTTTCAGATGACGTCACAAAGGATTGGTTGGAGGAGGTCGAGATATTATTTAGTTCGATCCGTTACCAGAAGGGGCACTGGGTGTCTTTTTTTTATGATGATGATGCATAGAGCAGTGATGTAGTGGCAGTTCTTATTCCATGGAGATCAAGAGGAGTCGACTATCTCATGGGAGGAATTCCAAGAAAATTTTAGTGTTGAGTTTCATTCATTGATCGCAAAGGTTCCAGTTTCTAGGATCTTCTGACCCTTTGACAGGGGAGCTCGAGTGTGAGATAGTTTGGAATTCTTTTCAGGAACCATTTATGGCATTCCTCCGACCTATTTCTATATGAGAAGGCCAGTGCGAGGCATTTCGAGGTGGATTTGCACACATAGATCCACCGCCCGGCCACCCCGTTTATGTGGAAGATGTATCTTGAGGTGATGCTGGGGGTAGAGTTCATTGAGTGAGAATTGGCCATAACTAGATCATCATGATAAATAATTCTTCATGATTCATCATGAAGTAGATTTGGGGTATGGGGTTCTCTGTTTTCAGGGTAGAAGAGTTTCCATTCAATCGGGGGTAGGTCTCAACCCTCAACATCTTGTTTCTATAGGGAAGAAGCTCTTTGGACTTTTCCAAGGGATAAATCACTTTTTTCTGGTGGAGGGAAAGTTCATCAGTAGTGAGAGTGCTCGACAGTTCAAAGTTGTCATCGTCCCCCATGTTTTCCACTATAGGTTCCTCTGTTGAGGAAGTTCCATCCAAGGCCACAGGATTAGGTTGCACCAGCTTTGGGACAAAATAGTGTGAATGGGAAGGAAGAGGACAACACCTTGATGCTCCCCATCCTCAGAGAGCAGAGTCCATCCATTGTGGTGGTAATCATTGAGGTCGAAGAGGTCATAGACTTGGGAACAGTCAGCTGAATGTTTTAGTGTTTCCAGTGTCAAGTGATCTAGTCATCATTTTAGGTACCCTTTTCATGGTTTCTATAAGGTTTTATTCCTAGTTTGATTTATCAGTGTCGCACGTCTTCATATTACCTTCCCTTGTCCATGCATGTGGACATGAGGGAGAGAGACTTCGAGTTCCCTTGGTGTTGACTACACCAATTATAGGTTGAGCTAACTTATATGAAGTATGTAGAGATTGTGATATAGTTCTAGGGATTCACAAATCTTGGGAAAATTTATTATGATTAATGATCCAATGATATGATGTTATCCTCAGCATGGATTTGTTGTATTCTGTGAAGGATTTCATGGATTTCATCAGGAGGCTAGTGGTGTTCTTCGATGCATATGGAGAGCAAACTGTGTTTTTTAGTGAGAAAGACACATGGATGGGTCAAAGGCATGTTCCACCCTTATCATCCATGATGGATGATCTGATGTTGACTTCTTCAGAGGATCAGTAGTCGGCGTTTCCTAGGGTCATATAAGAGTACCCTGATGATTTTCTAGATGAGGTTGTAGCATTACCCCCTCAACGAGACATCGATATTGGGATCAACCTATAAATAAGATCATATCTTATCTCTATGTATCCATATAATATGTACCCTTAAAAGTAACAAGAGCTACATATCGAGATTGATGGTCTATTACAGTGTGGTTTTGTTCAGTCGATTGTTTCATGATGGGGCACACCCATTTTGTTTGTGAAGAAGGATGGTTGCAGTTTGCGGTTATGTATCGATTATCATTATTTAAATAATGTGATAGTGATGAATCGCTATACTCTTCCACATATTGAGGATTTATTTGATAAAATTAAGGGTGAATGTTAGTTCTCAATGATCGACTTGTGGGAAGGATATCATCAAATGCGTGTGAATGTTGAGGATATCCTGAAGGCTACATTCTGTTGTCATCATGGGAATTATAGGTTCGTTGTAATGCCATTTTTTATGAAAATTGATCCAGATTTGTTCATGGGATTGATGAATGATGTGTTCATTGATTACCTAGATATGCTTGTGGTCGTTTTCATCAAAGAAATCCTTGTGTACACTATTTCTGAGTAGGAGCATGCAAAGCATCTACACACTATTTTGGGAGTTCTTCATCAACTTTAGCAGTTTTGGATGTTTTTGAAGAGTGTGTTTTGGGTAAGAGAATTATGTTTCATGGGGAATATTATGTCTCATTAGGGATTATCTATTAATAAATCTAATATAGAAGCAGTTGTTTCTGGGGCAGCCCCTAAGACAATGGAAGAGGTGCTAAGATTCTTTGGTCTTGCAGGCTACTACAGAAGGTTCGTAGCCGATTTCTCTCGGTTTTTTGACTTCTATGACATCACTAACAATGATGGATCAGGACTTTATTGGATTGATCATTTTATGATGCTTTTGAATATCTGAAGGAGAAGTTTTTAAGTGATCTAGTTCACTGTCTTCCAACTGAGGGAGTTTATTTTGATGTTTTTAGTGATGATTTTCATCTGGGGTTGGGTAGTGTTCTTACACCTTAGAGACCATATATTTTTATGGATCACGGTAGTTGTGACCCCATGAACGTAACTATTCCACCCATGAACTGGAGTTGGCATCCTTGGTGTTTTATCTGAAGTTGGGGAGACATTACCTCATTGAAGAGCTCTTTATGGTTTTCACCAATCATAAGAGCCTGAGGTATGTTTTCTCCCAGCGTGACATAAACATGTGATTGAATTGGTGGATGGAGTTATTAAAAGAATACTACTTCAAAATATCATATACACCAAGAAAGGGGAATGATTTAGCTGATGTTCTGATCTAGAAGTCACATAGTGAGGAAGTGCATGAATATAGAGAATCATGGAGAGTAATGGAAGAATTATCATCATTACATATCGATATAGGAGAAGTTGGGGGAAAATGATTTCTTTTTCAGATGATGGGGTAGTCATCTCTGGTGCAGCAGGTGGAAGAGTCAATTTTGGGGGATCTATAGGTGGACGTTTGGAGGGGCCAAGTTGTTTGTGGAGAGGCCCCATATGGTTGGTCTAAGGATGAACAACACCAATTGTTGTATCATAGAAGGATACTTGTTCATTTGGAGACGTGTGAGATATTTATTTGAGAGTTCCATAGTTCACCTTTTGTGGTGCATCCTGGAAGGACAATGATGTACCAATCCTTGAGGAGATATTTTTGGTGGCCTAGGTCAAATCATGCGGTTTTAGAGTTTGTGTCCCATTGTTTGGTCATCCAGCAGTTCAATGTTGAGCACTGTGTCCTAAGTGGTTTGATCCAGCCATTATATATTCCTCAGTGGAAGTTAGAGGACATCTAAATGGAATATGTTATAGATTTATTTTTAGAATTGGGAGAAAATGGTGCTATTTTGCTGGTAGTGGACCGTTTAATGAAATCATCCAACTTTATAGAAAACATGTAGTTGAGCTCAGTGGATGTTTTGTTAGGGAAATATCGGGAGGAGGTGGTGAGACTCCACAGAGTCCCTAGGATTATCATTTCCGATCGAGATCATCATTTTAACTCTAGGGTATGGAGAGGTCTCCCGCATGATTTGGATTCTCAGTTATTCCTTAGCACTTCTTTTCATCTGCAGACGGATGGTTAGCCATAACGGAAAATCCAGGCTCTTGAATACATGTTATGCTCTTGTTTCTTGGATTT
Organism: Viscum album; assembly: GCA_963277665.1. Classification (NCBI taxonomy): domain Eukaryota; kingdom Viridiplantae; phylum Streptophyta; class Magnoliopsida; order Santalales; family Viscaceae; genus Viscum; species Viscum album. The sequence goes on from OY728127.1 coordinate 599,089,597, forward strand.
TGGGGGTTTTTATGAGGCACTTACCATTGGTGGAGTTCTTATACAACAATCGTTTTCACTCCACCACAATAATAGCATTGTTTGATGCCTTGTATCGACGACCTTTCCATTCTCCATTGTGCTGGACTAGGGTCAGAGAGTCAACAATTCTCAGACCAGAACTAGTTCCAAATACAACAGAGATGGTTTAAGTGACTCATGATAGGATGAAGATATTTCATGACCATCATAAATCATATGTCGTTCAAAGGAATATACCATTGGAGTTTTATGTTGGGGATCACGTGTTTCTAAAGGAGACTCCCCATCGTGGGAAGTGAATGATTGGTTGTGGGAGTAAGCTTTCTCCCCAGTATATTGGGCCTTTCATGTTGTTCTATTGTTAGGGAGTCATGGTGTATATAGTAGCATTTCCCCTATAGATGAACTAGATACATGATGCTTTCCATGTATCACAACTCCATTGTTATCTTTATTATGACTCACACGTCATCGATTGGAGTGAGAACGATGTTAAGAATGATGCGACCTTCGAGGAGCAGATAGTAAAGATCCAGGTCTGAAAGTAGAAGTTGTTTCATGGGAATTCTATTACCATGGTTTATGTGTTGTGGCAACATGGTGGTGTCAAGGATAGTACATGGGAGTGGGAGTCACATATGTGTGTCCAATATCTTGAGTTTTTTTAAGTTGTTGTGCTGATTTTTTCTTTGATGGTTATTTTTGTATTTGTTATGTGATGTTATCCTTGACTTTTTTGGATATGTAATGATTTTTACCTTGTTCATGGATTTTGACTTTTTTTACAAGATTCAAACAACTCTTGGTGGTTTAACCCATAGAGGTATCTTACGGGGTGGTTGTTTGGACCCCTCTTTTCTTTTGGGTTGGTTTTGATTTCTCGGGGATGAGAATGTTTCGAGAGGTATTTACTGTAATGGCTCGGACCTCTTCGATACATTAGTTTGGTGAAATATATTGTTTGAGGAGTTCTAGGATGTCAAGGTGACTTTTTTTCCAACATATTCCCAAATTTCTAGTTAATGAATAGTGTTTCTTAAACAGTATGTTATATCCAACAGTAGGATATATCCAATAGGAATATATTCCCAACGGAAGGATATTTCCAAAAGCTGGGCATTCCCAAATTAGGTTATTCCCAATAGCAGGCTATTCCCAAACAGTAGGAGATTCCCGACACTAGGATATACCCAATAGAAGGCTATTCTCAATAGTAGGTTATTCCAAACAACGGGTTATTTCCAATAGTAGGACTTTTCAAAAAGGAGTCTTTTTACCTTTCCATATTTTCATACATTTCCAGTTTCACCGATTTAACATTTTATTTGAAAAAAATGTATTAAATCCTTGTTTTGTGTATTTAAGGCTGATTCAAAGCCCATAACTCCAATATTAATTTTCCTATGGATCGAGATGTCTTTACATCGTCAAACTCGGTAGCTAATGTGATCTAATTTTGATGGAAAATCCAGCATATCTTAAACCGATACTCTGTTAAATCTTCTAAATGGATGATATATCTTTCACCCTTGTTATTCCTCCTTGTTCTTAGGTGTGAGATGCTTGAAAACTTCTATCCTCCCTATAGAAGTTGTGTGATCATACATTCCTCCTCGGATTGGTTCACCTTAAATTTATTCTTTCTACAAGTGCACCCTTTATTTTTGGTGAAACTAAGCAGTATTGATCAGTCTTCGATATAAAGTATGATATTTCGTCGTTGTTTTTGGTTCATATCATTATTCTCCAACTTTCCTTTTTATGGAATGTTATCTCCATGTTCCTTATTGACTTTTATTGGGTGTTGGCTAGTTTGGTGGGGTCTCTGCATCCTCGGGTGGATGCAGTCTTCCAGAATAGGTGATCGTGATCAGTTTGGTTAGTCTGTTCAAAGAGAATCGGAAACCTATTTATGTAGGTGATTTGTTGCATATCTTTTATTTTAGGTGAAATTGTAGAGTAAGCATGTTTTATCCCAATGGATCAAAACGGAATTGACATAATAAATATTTGAACTAAAAAAATATATATTTGATTTTATGTTATTGCATCTTGTTTTTATAGATAGTGTGATATCAATGTTTTTTTGATTTGTTTTTAGTTCTTCATGGAACTTGGTAAAAAACATAAATCCGGAATTAATTGATAATTGTTTGGATAAAGATAAAGTGGAATGTAAATGAATCTGGTTGTTGTTGTAATTTGATGTTAATCAAATTGATGCAATAAGACTCTTTAATCAATTTGTGATAGCTTGCTACTTAGGTTACCCATATTCAAAACCTAGAAATAATAAATCAGTTAAATCTTGATGGATTAAAGAACTATTTGTTTGATAAAAAGATAATTCCTCATAGAGTTAAGAGTTACCCACTTTCTTATAAAGGAAAAGAGCCATATCCTTGGATTCATGAGAGCTCATTAGGTTTGTAGGTTGGATTCTTTGTTTAAGGGCCAATATTCCAATTTATATGATGTTTTTTATACTTCTTGTGTTTTGATGCTATCCTGGATGGTTTTTGTGATATGTGGGGGATGGGAGGCCAATTGGTAGTGGCAGCAGTAAATTCCTAGGGTGGTGAGATGCATAGTTTTATGCATGTTGGTGTCTGGGAGGGAAATGATGTTGATGGAATAGGATGGATTTGAATGTTTTGATGCTTGATGTTTCTTGTTGGTTGTTTATATTCTTTACGTTACCCACAACACAAGTAATATTTTTTGAATACCTATTTCTAAATGGGGTCATGAAGTGCGGGGTATTACATGTTCTTTCAGTGTTTATCTTACTGAGGGAGAATGAGTCTATGCTCTTAATATAGGCAGAAAAGACTCGATAGGTAGTTCATCTACTCACCATGTTGACCCCCCTTATGTTTAGTAGATTAAAATGTTTTTCAAGAATGCCTATAAATAAAGGGAAAATAATATTTTTTTTTAATAAATGATTTACTAAATGATGTTAACCCAAAGGCTTGGAGCTTGTTGGGAAGAAATGACGAGGTTGCAATTTTAAGGAACAATGGACAATTGGGTGTGATTATAATGAAATATAATGTGGAAATTGATAATAGTTAATTAATGTTTAACAAATAAATGAATATAAATTTCAACTAATAAAAAGGGAATTAATGAATGTAATCAAGCTCTTTAAATGGTTGTGGGATTATAGTATACCTAGTCTTAAAAGTGGCAGCCGGGAGTCTGAGATATGTCAGTTGTGTTTGAATTGAAGACTAGGTTATTCCCATGGTGTGGTTGTGAGATATAGTATATTTTCTATGTTTTGTTTTTATATATGATACCCCACCCCATTTGTTTGGGAATCTGATACCCAAGGGATTTTGAGCCCTAGGGAGTGTTTTCCCAAACATTCCGGTGGGAAGATGGATGGATGACAACCCCCTTTGGCCCCGCTCTCTTCTCTTGGAAGTTACTTGTGCTGGTAGGAAAAATGCATAGTTCTCTCCATATATGTGTGTAGAGGGATGTAATTTCTTATTGTTATTCAAACACATATATTCTTAATATAGTTTTCTATGGACTACTATAGGTGAAACTTGTATAGGTTGTGATGGAATAAGGATCCTTACTCGGTGTGTGGGCTGTAATGGCTTGAGGTATAATACCTGACGTATGATACATGTTTTGCAAGCTATGGTGGATCCCATAATCTACATGGTTACATTTATTACATGTGCATGGTGGTTTTCTTGCCTGAGGCACATGTTGTGGTGCTTCACCTAGGTGTCTGCAGACAAGCTTTTTGAAGAGAGAATATTAGGATGTGCGACGTTGGGGAAAAGCGGCAAACCAGTGAGGAAGTTGTAGCGGGGTAACCTTGGTATTCATTATTATATTATATACTCTTGTATGTGATAATTTTTGAGAGTTTCCATGGTGAGGATGGGAGCTTAATATTCATGTTTAGGTGACACGTTAGTTTCACTTGTCATTCACTATGCTTTAGCATGTTCTCCTTACATTTTCATGACAGGATCCATGGAAGATCTTATTGAGTATTCTATTATACTCCCCCTAAAAATATACAATGTTTTATAAGTCACTTTTATTAGGTTGGTGATATGGATTGATACTATTAGAATAGGGTTATAGGAGTTGTTCGGGATTTTTTTTTATTGTCATTTTTACTTTGTTTTGGAACATTTAGTTTTTCCATTCAGTTGTAGTTGTTTTGTATGACATTACTTATGTGTACATGGGATTTTATTTTATATTTATATATGAGTTGGATTTTGTTTCCATATGTCATATCTATCTCTTTTTAATGTGATCTCTTAGAGGGTAATTCCTCCCATTTGTGTGTTTTTCAAACCCTCGGTGCTAGTCTCTTACTCAGGGCCTACTAGAGTCAGGACACGGAGGGGGGGGTCATTATCTCTCTTCTCACATTGCCGGACCAGGAGGGGTATACCTTGTGGGGAGGGTGTCATGATAGATACATTATGGGAGCATTGATGAAATGTGTTGGGAAATTAGGTTCATTTGGGGAAACTCACAATGGAGAAATACATCGAAGATGCATAATGGGGCTTCTTGGTTAGGGGAACATTAGAGGATGGGGAGATATGTCAAGGAGTTCTTTTTTGGAGGCCATGATACATATATGTTCCAAATAGTGACTAAAAAGGGGGCATGGGTATCACCATTACCAATGCCTATGATACAAGATTATTGATATTTGGAGAGGTGGGTATGCAGTGGGTGTAGGGAGATAGAAGAGGAGTTTTGTTTAGTGGATAAGCTTATCTGACTCTACATAGAATGGAATTCATATTCCTCGATTATTAGGTTGGGATAATTATGTATATAAGATGAGAAATGAATACATATATAATTATCCAATGTGGCACTGTATAAGTAATATATAAATGTGTTAATCCCATTATAAACACTAAAATTAATAATGTTTTATTCATTATTTCAATAATATTAAAATGATAGTTCATATAATTTATTAGCATATTTTCCATTATTAAATAATTAATTTTATTTACAGAGATCATTGAGATTAATTTTTTTATCCTATTCTTGGATAGATCAAATATTTAATATCATTTAAAATTATTTGATTTTTAATTAATGATGGTTAAATAATAGAGTATACTATTGGTTTGTGTAAAAGTAGTTATCTAACTAGTATGTGAGTACGTTTATATAAATTTTATTTTACATGGTCCTTCTTATTTTATATCCCAGGTGTTTAAATATTAAAATTTCATCCAATATGGAGTCATGTATCTCTCATTTTTATAAATAAGTAAACATGGTCACACATGGGAGGAATAATTTACTGTTATATTCTTTATATGTGGTATCATAAAAAAGACTAGGAAATATATCTAAAGAGGGTAAAATATTTCCCAAAACACCATACACACCCCCTAACATACAGTCTTTCTCTATTCCTTACCACTTTAGTCCACCATAAATTTCTATAGTTCCAAAGCTTGTCCCCAAGGATCTTCTTCACCCTACATGCATGTTTCGCTTCCTGGGTTATCTATATGAGCCATCGCCTCTAGGTAGATCAAGTAGGCCTCCCAACTAGATAGTCAACCAAACTACCCTCTTGTATTCCATCATTGAATTTTTACCTTATTTTATAAGAATATTTTTTAATTATTGGAAGTCAACTCTAATTTTTACTATATATCATGATAGGTATATTTGTTCATGATTTTTTAAAATTTTCATGTGATTGGACTTCTTTATCAGGATTTATGAATCATAAAAGAATTTTTAAAAACCCAATATGGTCATACGTCTCAACTATTTTGTCGATGAGTTTATTTAGTATTCCAATTTTAGTTTGTGGTATGTAAGGCCGTGATGAAGATCTTACAAATACAACTCATGTTGGAGATTCCATAATATCTCATGTTCACCTAACCATGTTACAAAATCTTCCAACAAGCGATTAGGGTATAAAAATACCCTAGGGGAATTATACACTCTATATCATTAGAAGAAATTAATGTAAATAATAATAAAATAAATCCTCTATAAAATAAAAAATTAAAGTAGAAAGATATGAAGGGTTTATAATGATTGAAAAGTAGTTGTTCAATGAAGAATATTTATATTGAAACTACATTCCCAAGATCAACATGCTATATAAAACTGAAATAATGTATAAACAAAGAAATAATGTGTACCATTCAATTACAATGGTCATTTATATTTTTTCCTTAATCATAGTGGTTGATGTAGATCATTGAGGAGAAACCAATTGGTTCTACTCATTATAGTGTATATATAGATCGAATAAATTAATCATTTCTTATGTGGGAGCCTCCACACATCCACCTTATTCTAGTACCTCCATGGGTAAAGGAGGGTGGAAGAGAGACCATTGGTATGGCTGATCAAGATGACAATTATAAACTCTATAACACACCATCCTAATGGTGTTTTCTTCCTTATATAGGCCTTAAGGATACTACATGACCCTATTATAATTTAGTCATATTTCATGAAATTAATGAATATATTCTTTCAGTTATAACTCCATGACCCTCAAACAATATGTATATTTAATATATAAATGATATTTTCATTCCATATTTAATTACAACTATCAATGAAAGCTAATGTGAATGATATATTAATGATAACTCTTAACAATCTACTAACATGATCAAACATAGTGGGTAATTTTAGATCATAAAATAATATGTTTTCACAATATTTTCCTATTAAACAACCATATAATTCAACACTTTTGTCTAGGAAGATGTAATAATAAATCTCTATAACATAAATAATGGTATTATGAACGAAATAAAAAATTGGTTTTTCAATATAGAGATTATAAAATAAAATATATTTTATGTCATCTCATATAATGTAGAAAATATTTATGAACATAGACTTTAGGGGATATGTCTACCTGTAACACATTTATACTTATCCATATTAACATTGTTCATTTTTCACATATATTTAACCATATACACCATATTCAATACTCATTTCTGATATTTCAAAAACAATTCCGTAATATATAATAAACATCACCTTATATCACATAATATGAAATGATTTATTTATATACATCAAAAACACATTTTAGAGAAACATTAAACAAATACAAAGAAGCTATATGAATTTTGTAAAATTAAATCCCCATTCAGTCAATCACAATGTTTTTCAACATGTGAATTTGTAGCACTGAAATAAATATAAATTCCTAATTTCAAAAATTCTAGCGAAGACAACCCTATGTAAAAGCACCAATGATAATCAAGATACATAAAGATAATTTTCAATATTCGAAAACTAATGTATTTATATTAACATGTCAACTAGTTGTATCATATAAAATAAAATATTTTAACATGATCCCATTGTATAATAAATTGAGAAACCATGAAACAATGTGTTTTTCAATCCTATATTGAAACTCATATATTCTTGATTCTCTAAGAATATACTTACTATATCGATGAATATATCACATGTTATTCATGCTTAAGGATGAGAACATCACATGCCTCTCATCAAATAGGGAAACAAAAAACATTTCTCATCCAGGTATGATTGTACTATCCTTATTTTATATCAAAGTAGGGTCCATATGTCATACTCATCATATGAGAGGGAAAATATCATATTGGATAATCCTCAACTAATGACATAATTAGAAACATACCCGACCATCCCCTAATTAACTAATCCTCAAGAAGTATGTCCTAATGGTGTTAATTTATGAAGGTTCTCATAATATGTATCATTCCAAATATATGTATTGGGGAAAAATATGAAACATGCACGCTTAATAAATCCAAAACATTGTGTATGAAACTCTACATGGTATACTTGGTGGATTATCCAACACCCAAAAATCCATATGTGCATCATCAAAATATTTATAATCTGTATATGAAATCATCAAAAAATAAGATAACATCACATCATGTAGTATAATAGGTCAAATATTAGTTAGGTATTACACTATGTAATACATTATGAGGTTAACTATCATTTCACATTGGGTGATATTTGTAACCAATATGAATGAATGATAAAGCAAATATAACTTTTTATATAACATTATAATTTTTATATCGTTAATATATTTTAATAATAAAAAACCATATTGTTAGGTCCCCTAGGCTAGAAACCCATAGAGGGGGTGAATTAGGGTATGAAAGATTAAAGCAACTGCCCCTTTTTTATCTTTTTTTTATGTTTGGACAAAACCCTCTTTTCTATCCTTCCAGATGCAGAGTATGAATAAACCTTAAAGCATGCACATGACAGAATGATTTTTTCTTGGTTCCCCCTCATTGGGCTACGCCTAAGGAGCATACACCGGCAGTGTGCTGATGTACCAATTCCACTATAAGCACAATACTGTTTACCATTTCAAAGTGTAATCACATTCCATTATGGTTTACAACCACTCACAATTTGAGAACTCACTTCTCTCTCAATTGAAGTGAGCTCACTGCTTCTTTTGAAGATCCACTCATAGTTTATAGTCCTATAGGTCCTTTCATTACCACTAATGAATACATCCTCTACTGTATGTATATGTTCTATTGATGTCCAAATTTCATCCACTGATGAATACCCCTTTTCCCATGAACATTGGGAATTTTTTTTGAACAACCTTCACAAGGATCCCTACATCGTGAGGCTCCCAATTTCGCAAAGCTCAAACAAGCCTTTGAGAAGCTCTAGCCTTTTGCGAAGCACTATCACAAAGAACTCTCATAAAGCTCAAGCCATTCCAATTATCAGGTTGTTGTGGAGCTCAAGTTGTCGTAGAGCGACTTCCCTCACGAAGCACACTAAGCCAACGCGAAGCTCGCAACTTTCGTAAGCTAGATTAGCTACCCCGAAGCTCTACTTTCACAAACCACACTACCTTTATGAACCACCTACGCGAACCGAGAGGAAAATATTTTCTCTAAAAACTCTCCAATCCTCCTGAGGAGGTTGAGGTCTATATATAGGAGATTCCACTAACCATCAAACCTTCCACACAAATTCAACGCCACGAAATCTCAAATCGTAAAGCTCTAAAGTTCCCACCAAAATTCTCTCAAAATCGCAAAGCACCACATAAATTTTCTGATCACAGATCTCATCGTAATCGCAAAGCATCGCCATCAACATTCGTCTTGTCTTTATGAAATACAATACATGAATCCTATCTCTGCAGAAATCATTCCATTTCCATATTTAAATTAGATCATCTAGGAAATCCTATTTTTGCGATGCTCACAAGACTTCAAATTTTGGACCTCAAAAATTTGGCATACACTGGGATACAGCGCCACCATGTATCTGTTCTTTTTGTACCACCTTCAGATCTTACGTTCCTTTGTCATGCTTATTTTTCAACATGGATTGTCAACAACATCTCTAGAACTCAAAAATTCACCATGGAAACTTACTTTGTCAACAATCATAGTCAACCCAAAAATGATGCAATGTTACCTTTAGAGATTTTTCCAAACAATCTCCCCATTTGGGTTTGTTGACAACTCTTCTCAGAATTATTTTTTTCACTTTTAGGACTCTCTGATGCTCCTTCCATCATCACCTAGCCTTCAACTCATTCGAATCAGATTGTGACCAGCGATTCACTCACCACATACTCTAAGCCCACATGATCAATGCTCGTCATGAGAAACAAGAGCTAATGAAAAGATCATCAATGAATCATGTAATTTCTGCCACCAACTATTGACACCCAACCAATACCAATTTCCAAACTAATCCCAATTTTTGATACCACACTGGTACCAATTGGTGATAGTTAAGAATATTTTCACACCATTCCAACATCACTATTCTGCTTTTATCACGATCCTCAGATGTCATGATATCTATTCTTTGATCGATCAATTCTAACATCATTAGGTTTAAAATGCGCCCCCTATCGCATTACTCTCTCCCTATCTCATTGCTCCACCTGTCATATTATCCCTGAGTATTTGAAAATGATATCTCTCCCCTCATTATCCATAGTTTCTCCCCCTTTAGGAGTCACTATTTCTCCCCCTTTGTCAACAAACCCAAAGTTCACCCCTTTGTGGTCTGCAACATTGAAAAGAACACAGATTAGAAAATTAGAGAAAAAAAAGCAATACCCAGGGGAGAGAGGATTATATATCTGCAATCTTTCATGTGAGGGGCGTTCACTGAACTCCTAGATCCATTCGATGCCTTTCAAACACTTCCTTGGGTAAGGTCGTGGACAGAATGTCTGCAACCTGTAGTTCTGTTGGCACATATTCCAACTTCACAATTCCTTGATCAACCTTCTCCTTGAAAAAATGATACTTTATCTCATTGTTCATTGACCTTGAATGATGGATGGTATTTTTGATGAGATTTATAGCACTTGAGTTATCTCACTAGATTTCGATTGAAGATGTCACTTCAACTCCCATATTAGCAAGCTACTACTTCATCTACAATAACTGTGTTCAGGCTTGAGTGGCTGGAATATACTCATCTTTTATGGTGCTTAATAAAATGCAATATTGTTTCTTGCTTAACCAAGCAACACATATCCCACCAAGATAGAATGCACCTCTAGATGTTGATTTCCTATCATCCACTGAACCGGACCAATTGACATCAGTATATCTCAATAACTCTGTTTGAAATTTTCTATTATACATCAAGCCGAAGTCCATCGTTCCCTTGATATACCAAAGTATTATTTTCATTGCAAGCATGTGGATTTCCTTTGGATTAATCTGATATCTCACTGCTTGGCATGTGGAAAAAATAATATCTGGTCTTGTTGTTGTCAGGTATAGTAAAATCCCAACAATCTGCTTGTAATCTGTGCTATTAACAATCTTACCATCATCATCTTTCGATAATTTCATCCGGGTTGAAATCAGAGTCTTCATCTCCTTGTAATTTTCCATTCCAAATCTTCTCGAAACCTTCTTGGCATATCCAGATTGATAAATGAATGTTCTATTCCTTCCTTGTGTCATATGTAGACCATGGAAAAATGTTAGCTCTCCAATCATTGACATTTCAAACTCACTATTCTTTAATCTAGAAAAATATCTGCACTATGCTTCATCTGATCTGCCAAATATTATGTCGTCGACATAAACCTGGAAAATCATCCTTTGATTACTATTTTTGTTGAAATAGAGATTTTAATCAACTCCTCCATGCTAGAAACCAATCTTCTTCAAGTACTAATCGAGCCTTGAGTCTCATGCTCTTGGTTCTTGTTTTAGCCCATAAAACACATTCTTCAGTCTGCAAACCTTGTTCTCATCCTCATGAATGAGAAAACTATTTGGCTCCTCAATATACACCTATTCCTCCAAAACCCCATTCATAAAATCAGATTTGATGTCCATCTGGAAAACATTGAACTTCTATTTCACTGTAATGGCTAGAAATAATTTGATTGTCTCCAGTCTTACAACTGTTGAAAATGTCTCATCAACATCTATTCCCTCTATCTGGGTGTATCATTTTCACCACAGTCGTTCTTTTTTCCAAAACACTGTGCCATCTTCATTCATCTTGTTGTGATACACCCATTTACTCCTGATGACATTCTAGTCTGTTGGCCTCAAAACAATTTCCCAAGTCTGATTCTTCTCAATCTGATCAAGCTCTTCTTTCATTTCCAGAACCCAGTTTTCACCTTTAGTTACCTCAGCGAAGCATTTCGGCTCAACCTAAGATAAAAAAGATTTCTACTATAGTGATTTCATTCTTCTTGTCTGAAATAGAGATGACTGATCACCAATGATATTCTGCCTATCATTTTCAGCATGACTCCTTCGCTTTTGTGTAGATATGGACTTTACTTCATCATTCTCATCATCAATATATTCTTCTGAATCAACATCATCCACTTTTGCTCTCCTAGGATTTCTTTCCTCCTCATCACATTCATTAGGTAATTGTTCACTACACTGTTGAATGATCTCCTCATTCTACAGTGACATCATTGCTCTCAACAACTTTTCTCAGCCTTTTATTAAAGCATTTGTATTATTTTCTTTTTCATGAGTACCCTAGGAATGTCCCCTAATCACATCATGACAAAAATTTCCTATGTTTCTCCTTGTTGAGTATAAATCACTTGACTTAAAATATTAGAAAGTATTTCAATGTTGGCTTATTTAAATTCCACATCTCGTACGGAGTCTTTCCTTCCTTCAGACAAAACAGAGCTCTATTAGAAATATAGACTGATGTCAAAACTACTTCCTTTCAAAATTTCTATGGTAGATATTTTTCTTTAAGCATCGTTCTGGCCATGTTGTTGAAGATCTGATTTCTCCTTTAAACCACTACATTCTGTCGTGGAGTTCTCACTAAGGAAACATGATGCCTTATCCCTTTTTTCTCGAGATAGTCTTCCACCTGACTGTTTGTGAATTCTTAACCATTATCAGTACGAAACATCAGAATTTTCTATCCAAGCATCCTTTTGCACTCCCTCCGGTACTATTTTAAGCAGCTGAACACATCATAATTATAGGAAATAACAAATACCCATGCCATTCTACGATTTTCATCAATAAAAATAACATAGTACCTCTTTCCATTAGTTTCTCTTGGCGTGATAGGCCCACATACATCAGCATGCACCAATTTGAGAACTCTTGTTAATTTTATTCCTTTTTCTTTATTTTTCTTTCTGATGAGATTCCCTTCTTGGAATTCATTGTATGTATGAGTAAGATCACATGGTATATTAGGTATGTCTCTTGCGACATCACACTTTACCAGATCTTCTAGGGATTGTTGGAATCGATGACCAAGTCGTTTATGCCACCACATGTTTTCCTCCTCTCTAGACAGAAAGCACATATCTTCTTCTACACTTACCTGGTAGAGATTTCTTTCTGTCCTTTTTCCATATAGATCCACTTCCTCATCTCTTCCATTGACTATACACACATTCTTAGTAAACCTTATAGAAATTATTGGGTCACATAGTTGACTGACCCTTAGAAAATTGTGACTGAGGCCTTCTAGTACTATGACATCTGCACATCTCATCTATTTTCCCCCAAACATTGCCATTCCTGAGCCAATTATCGTCATGAAATAATTGTTTCCCAACATGAAAACTCTTTATTTTTCATATTTTACGAATTTAACGAGATCCTTATTACCGGTAATGTGAGATGTGCAACCGCTATCAAGTATCCACACACCAGAGCGATCTGATGATTTAAGGGTAATTTCTGTCACCACTTCCTTCTCAACCTTTTTCTTCGTGGTCCATATTTTTGCCTTCATACTTGTCATGGATTGAGACTTAGGGTCTTTATCAGAGTATGATGGGCCAGCTTCAGCTTGTAGAGCTTCAAATCTGTTCTTCATTTTCAGCTCACCTATTGGTTCATTGATCTGTTGCTTGCGAACACTTTGATTCTCCTTTGGCACATTCCTCTGTATGGTCGAAGTACAATACGTAGTCATGTTCCCAAATCCTCTGTACCAAAAATAGTGTCCTTCAAAATATGTTATAGTGAACCTTTATCTTTTTGGATGCAACCTTTGTTCTTGTTCCCTTCGATATCTCTTGCCTATGGAACACACATACCGTGAATGTCCCATCTTTCCACAACAACAACACCTAATATGAGGTGCATTCCTTTGTGTGACTTCTGTATTATGAGTTTCCCCCTAGGACCTATAAATATTCTTATTCTTCCTTGTGCCCAAATCAACTTTCAATCTTGGAGTGGGTGCTTGCGGTCTGACCTCAATTTTTACAACGTTTTATTTTCGGTCAAGCCCCCCATCAGTCTTAGCATCTGAACATAGTGGATGATTTTTTTCTTCTGAACCACTATTCTCCACATTCAGCTTCTTTGTTTTCAGAGTGATCTACTTTCTTGATGACCCTGCAAGAGTCAAGATTTTTTCTTGATCTTTATACTTTTTCCACAAACCGACCAATTCCCCTTCATGTCCTTCAATACGCTTGATTTGATTATTCCTTGTGTTATTCAAGCTATCGATATCCATTTTATGTTCTTCAATTTTTATTTTATACTCACTAAATGGTTCTGAGTCCTCTGGTGTTGATGACTTGAGATTCTCAATTTCTTCCATTAACTCAGACTTCTCTTCTTCGTGCTATTGCATATAGATTTTGGCATCACAAACAACATTGTTGGCTTTCTTTGTTTTGGATATCCAAATATCTATCTCCTCAAGAGAAACCTATAATTTAGATAGCATATCAACTCTTCCCTCAACTTCTTCTTCTTCATCATCTGCAGTTAAATTCTTATTCTAAGAACTTCTGACAACTACCACCATTTAATTTTCTCCACGATATCTATAGTTCTCTATCTCTTCAACCTCCTCAACCTCAGATTCGTCTGAACTTTCATGTTATTTTGAAAGAAGGTTCTTCTTCTTAAAGAAATTTCTCTTGAACTATTTCTTGCCTTTCCCATAGGCTGGATACTTCTTCTTGGGAATTTTTATTTCATCGACATCTTAATCCTCTTGGAACTTTTTGGGACACCTTTCCACAATATGTCCAACCTTTCCCCATCGAAAACAAGCAAGTGGAAGCTTCCCTTTAAACGTTCCTTTTCCTCATTCAAGGTTTGGGGAGAGGAATGAAATAACCTCATCTTTCTCTTCTTCTTCCTAAGAGTCTTCAATAGTGAGATTATGTATGGCCTCGAATGCCACATCTTTGGATTTCCCCTTTTCCATGACATCATTATCATCATTTCTCATTTTATATGCAACAAGGGTGTTGTGAAGGTTATCCAATGTAAACTCTTTCGGGTCTTTATCTTCCAAAACCAAAACATTCAGATTTAACTGAGGTTGAAGTTTCCACAAGATCTGCTTTACAGTCTTTATGTCTTAAATAACTTCTCCAAGACCTCACATGTATTCCACTACAACATTTACCTTGTCAAAGAATGTATCAATAGACTCATTTGGGTTTATTCTCATATCTTCAAACCTGTTCCACAACACTTGTAGATTTTCTTCTTTGACCTTTGTATCTCTTTCATATATATTTAACAACTTTTCTTACAAAACATGTGATGTTTTTCATGAAAAGACTTCGGTATATATAGCATTGGATATGGCTCCCCCTAAAGCATTTATTCCCTTGGTTTCAGCATCCAATTCTCTTCGCCCAGCTTCTGATAATGCACCACTGTTAATATCGGCTGTTATGCCATGTATTACTACTGTAAAGACATCCATTCCCAAAGATCTAATGTTGTGATTCATCCGATTAATCCATAGATGAAATTTGATCCCATTGAAGATCAGAATCCATCTATGATTGGTAACCTCCATCTGAGAGAGAATCATTGATATCAACCTTTCCTCTGATACCAATTGTTAGGCCCACGGGGCTAGATACCCTGAGAGGGGGGGGTGGTGAATCGGGGTATGATAGATTAAAACAACTGCCCCAATTTGATCTTGTTTCGCTATTTAGAAAAAAACCTCTTCTCTCTCCTTCCCGATGTAGATTATGAATAAACCTTAAATCATGCACAGGACATAACAATTTTTACATGGTTCACCCTCACTGGGCTACATCCAAGGAGTACTCACCGGCAGTGTGTTGATGTACCAATTCCACTATAAGAGCACTGTTGTTTAAATGTTCTATGTGGACTCACTATCCCATCTGGTTTACAACCACTCAAAATTTGAGAACTCACTACTCTCCCAATTGATGTGAGCTCACTACTTCTTCTGAAGATCCACTCATAGTTTATAGACCTTCAAATATCTTCATTTCCACTAATGAATGCATCCTCCACTATTTGAAAATGCTCTATTGAAGTCCAAATTTCATCCACTAATGAATAAACCCTTTCCCTTGAACACTGGGAAATTCCTCTGGAACCACCTTTGCAGAGCACCCTGCTTCGTGAGGCTCCCAATTTCACAAAGCTCAAACAACACTTCACGAAGCTCATACCTTTTCACGAAGCACTATCGCGAAGCTGAAGCCATTTCAATTCTTAGTCTATCAAAAAGCTCAAGTCATCACAGAGTGGCTACCCTCGCGAATCACACTGATCCAACATGGAGCTCACAACTTTCGCAAAGCTATATTAGCTGCCGTGAAGATATTATTTCATGAAGCACAATTCTTTCGTGAACCATCTTCATGAACTGAGATAAATATATTTTCTCTGAAAACTCTCCACTTATTTCACGGGGTCGAGGTCTATATATAGGGGATTCCACCAACCCTCGAACCTTCCATGTGAATTCAATTCTACATCTTCTCAAATCGCAATGCTCCGATGATCCCGCCGAAATTATCTCAAAATCGTGAAGCACCACAACAATTTTTTGAATTCGGAGCTCATTGTAATCATGAAGCATCGCCGTCAACATTCTTCTGGTCTTTATGCAATCCAATCCATGAATCCTATCTTTTCAAAACTCCTGCATTTTCCATATTTAAATTAGATCTTCAAGGAAATCCTATTTTCGCAATTCCTACCAAATATTAAATTTTGGACCCCAAAAATTTGGCAAACAGTATGAAATGGTGCCACCTTGGATCTGTTATTTTTTAACACCTTCAGATATTTTGTTCCTTTCTCATAGCTCTTTGTCAACATGGATTTTCAACAACATCATTGGAACTCAACAATTCACCAGTAAACATTCTTTGTCAGCAAACACATTCAACCTAAAAATGATGCAATGTTACCTTGAGGGATTTTTTCCCAACACATATATAAGACAATAACACATTTTATTTAAAATTCTATACCACTAGAGGATCTTTATACAGACATCACATTTAGGGTTATGTTAAACATATTACATAACTATGTAATCCATGAAAATATTTTATGTTAATGTCTAAAAAAATAATCCTATTAAACTCTTTTCGGGAGTAATCTATATAAATATTTTTATTTTGAACATTGGTGAGACTTAGTAATCACATTCATAATGTTTAAATCCTTGAAAAATTATTAAAACTCCATTACATATGAACATCATATGTTATAATATTAATAACTTATGTTGTCTCCCAAGAACGTCTTATATGTTCAATGTCATAATTCTAGAAACTTATCCTTTACACTGCTCCTTTAGATAATTGAGTAACAATATATTATTCTTTACATTCTGTTTCAAATACTTATGACACATTTTTATGATATAAATTGATAGACACCTTGTTACTATAACAAAATTAAACAATTTATATTTCTTTTAAATTATATTACCTAAAAAAATTTAGGTGAAATTGAAATTGAGATTAAATCTTCACTAGATAATTCATTTATTAATTGTACACAAACTCATCTATGCCAAAATATAATCCTACTCGACTCACAGAAACAATATTCTCTTAATAATAACCTTCAAAGATACAAAAACACCTTTTTAGAATATAACTCTTATTTGCATTAATGGGAATAATAAACATACAATCCATTCAATATCAAAAATGGTATTCTTTTTGTTAGGTTCTTTTTATGTAAATATGATTTTGTTTTTGAAAATATTTCATTAATGGTTTATTGGACCATTTCCCATATATTTTAATAATCATATGGATAAATCCTTTTATCCTAGATAAATTTTTTTATCCACATCTAGTTTTTACCAATGTTATATAGCTTAAAGAATAATAAACCATTTGTATAAAAATCAACATCTCCTACTCGTCATAATAACAAATTATGAATAAACAACTCCTCTTATCATTTAAGAGATATAAAATTAAAACAAACATTCTCTAATAATATATGACCGAGTTTAATATATCCATTTTTATTAAATTCTTATACTAAACAAAAATTTTCTTCATCATTTCAAGAACACTATAATCTCCACTAATTAATTACTATATCTTTAACTCCTATACAATTTCAACATTGGTAAAAATATATATTTGGGATTATATACCATATAAAACCAAATAATTGGTTATATAACACTAATACCTATTATTAAATTAAAATAGAGTTTCTCAGACCCCTTCAAGTATCTTAGAAAATTACATCATATGGAAATATTTTTCCCTCCATTGTGGAACTACCTTTTTGAATTAATTTACCACTAATAAAAATAAAAAATATCAAATTTCCAACTGGAATATTTTTCTCAGTTTGTAATTTTAACCATTTGTATTATCAATACATAAAAAGAAGATTAAAATATCATACCCAGTTAATTTATTCTAAACTCATTGAAAATAATTGATAAAATCTTATTTATACTCATTTAATTTTTTTAGGAAATTTTAATTGAATATTTTAGAATATATAACATATCCAAATCAATCCTTAATGGATATATTCAATTTTCACTATGTTATTGGCACCGTCAGTGATTTTCTTCATAAGTAGAGACTATAGTTCCTTAATTAATTTTTTGTATAATTTATTTGAACCTTAAGAGAATCAATATATTGTTCCTATATGAATCTCAATCCACGTTTTCAAAAAAATTATCATTTTGATACCCAGTAAGGTATTTCCTAAAAAGTTATATTTTTATTCTTAATAAAGAATGATTCTATTTTCTTTATACCAATACATGAAGTTTAATAAATTAATATTATCATTTCACAATATTGACCTCATTTACACGTTAAATAAACATAAAAAATCAATTTCTCTACAATTTAATCATTTTTCATATGAATGTAAGGTTTTAAAATCATTTAATAAAAAAAATTAAATTTAGTACCACTATGATGATTACACCTTTTAAATATACATCATGTACATTAGTTTTAAAATATCTCTCTTTCACTAAGAACTGATTAATCTTTGGTTTTACTCTCACCACATACCTATTTATTTGGGCCATGATTCCAATAATATCATATATGATACATTGAAAATTTATTGAACAACTATTTACCCCATCCATCACATGGGTAAACTCAACAATATTCCTTCGGTATCTGAGATCTTAGGTGTTCCCACTTACGTGTATTCCAAATTAAATTCCCAAAGGAGGAACATAACTCATAAGGAATCCACATTTAATTTTTTCCATAAAATAATTATCCACGACAAAACATCATCATCATAACATGCTCAGTTTAATGATTAATCTATTAAAAAGTGATTTCTTCAGAATTAATTTAACAAATAATATTTTTTAGGGGAATTAATCAAACCATATTATCTCATGTACTCCACTGAAAAATATTCATCCTTCTAGATATTTAGTTTGGAATCTTATTCCATCCACCAAATCAATATGTTGGAAATATATGGATGTGAATCACTTTAGACAACACATTTCTTCTGTTTTTAAGATGAATTTATGGTTATCTATAAACACGCATATCTAAATGAATCTAATGCATATGCTATGTCAAACCCATAAATATAATGGTATAGAGTCACATTAAATGAAAAATACCTATAACATAGACAAGGAGTGGTATATTACCAACCTCTAGTTTTCAAAACTCGGAGTAATCCAATAGTCTAGTGATAAATCCAACCCAAATTCCTTCCACCGAAGGTATCGGTACCCAAGGGTGACCTCACCTCCTTCCCAATATTAAAACAGATTATGAATAAAAAAATTCATCCATTTTATTCAAGACCATAACCTCATATAATCCAACTTTAATGTAGAACAAAAAAAATCAATTATCAAACGTTTCATGTGACTCCTAATCTGAATGTATGAGTTTTTTTCAAGTGGTTTAACAATTTAAAATATATCATATATACCATCCTAATATAAAAAATATATTAATGAATGATGTAGGGAATAAAATAAAGAAATCAACTATTTATAAATTTATTCATGAGATAAAATATTTAAGAATAATTAATAAATAATGAAAATATAAACACATTATAATTTAATTATGCATTATGGACAAACCATAATCAAATAAATACAATATTTTATACTTACATCTAATATAAAATTTTTTATCGTAATCATTTATATTGAATTGTACATAAATTATGATATCAAATTAAATATTAACATTTTATATTCTTATTCTATTATGTAAACAATTTATATATCCTAAATACCATATATTCAATATTATATTATTTTCTATCATATCAATTACCAAAAAACATATTGGATGAGGTTTATGTAATTTCAAAAATAAGGTCATTAATTTGAAGATTTAAATTTAAATAATTATGAAAAACTCATTATTTAAATATAGTCTTTTATATATGGGAATATTCTCTGATTTGTTAATATATTATTAATAAAAATATTATTTACTCATGTATTGTTATATCTAAGTTATAATTTATTCCATATAATCACAAAACGAATATAATGTTTACATTTAGTATTATAAATAATTCTTAAATGAGAATTTTGTAAACATTAAATTAAATAACTATAAAAATATTTTAAATAATTTGTTTATAAATTATTTATAAATTAAATAACTATCCCTATATAATAGTTTTTCATATATTTATAAATTATTTATAAGTTATAACATTCAATTTATAATTAAAAAATGAAAAAAAAATCCTATTTAATTTATTTGATGATATACTTGAAGTCGTAATTCATTGATTTGTTATATTATATATCATATCTATTGATAGATAATCCATTGTCCTGTGATGTCACATTGGTGGTTATAAGTCATATTTATTGATACACATCATATTTCTAAGATAATTCAATTATCAATTCTACATAGGACAATAAGCTCCATCATCATCTTCCAAATCCCATATCATATTATATGATATGTGAAAACTGAGAGAAATTTAATCATGTTATAAATAACATTGTCATATGTCTTATGGAGTTCACTTGTCATGGCTTCTGATATGCTAGACTATATATCAATCCATGAAAATATAATTTCTATCATTTTCAATTATATGAATTATATAATGCTACTGATATACATATTATTAATTTTTTCAAAAATGGTTTTTTGGTAAATATAAAACATTTAGTGGATTTGATACCACTTAATGGTTTCTATTGATTAAATAACACCGTTTCAACATAGTGAAATAAATTATAATCATCAAATACCAAGATCACCTTGCTATACAAAACTAAAATCCTGAAAATATAATTACAGAACATGTCCATTTCCCCAATTTTTTCAACTACATTAGTTCATAAATAATATTGGTAAATCCATGAGAAGGAAAAAATGGGTTCCTCCCTCTATGGTTTATCCACAACACCAAATAATTACCCAATCCTTGGGAGGGATCCTCCTTTCATTAGTGGTATTCTAGTAATTCATTGGGAAATAGAAGTAGGAAGAGAGAGATTTGGTAGGGTAGAAAGACAAGAAGTATAGACTAGCTCGAATACACCATCAAAATGTTATTTCCTCTTTATATATTCCTTGTGGAATCTCCCCAATACTCAATATCCTTTACTCATGTGTTATAAAATATATGAGTAAATTCACTCACTAACAATTATTTATAAACATTAACTAATATGATTTAAACATATTCCTTTTTTAAAAAGTCCCATGATCTATAAGTATCAATTATCACTAATTTGGATGATATTTCAACATTTACTACTAGCAATCTAATACGATGATCAATCTTATATTGTTTGTATGAATCTTAAAATATGAATATTTTATACTATTTCCTTCTTAAATTAAAATCATACACTATAATTGGATAGAATGATGTTATATAATATATCAACATCATATATATTGGTTTTACCAATTATATATATAATATTCCTATCCTCATTGATATCATAAAATATGATAATCCTTATATCATTGTACATATCATGAACATGCTTCATAAATATAGGTGTTAGGTCATATCTTCATTAACATGACCATAATGACACTATTACACCTACGATGTCATAATGTACCTCTTTATAAATGAAAACTAGTATAAAAATACTATATTTCTCTTTTTGAGGCAATTATATAATGAATATTTTTTTTAAATCCTTTAATACATTTTAGTTTTTTCGTATATCATATTGTAGGATATTCATGTTGTGAAGGAATATCATATTCCATGGATTGAAATATAGTAAGACATGATATAGTGATATTGTAAACCACTACAAAATACATAACATAGTGTGTGATGATATCATATTCCAGTGTAGTTTTATAGGTTAAGAATATTCTAGGATTTCTATATAAGGTGAATGTTACGCATTAATATTCAGTTCCTATTTAAGGTAATCTATCGTTGTTCATTAAAGATTCATTAGATATAACATTTGGGAGAATCAAGAATAAATGTAAGTATTAAACTCATTAATATATGACTAATAGTTTCAAATTATTTATATCTAAGGCATTACTAAAAACTATTATAATGTTTTATGAAATTTCATGAAGGTTTAGGATTCATCTCCAAGGCCTATATGAAGAGGTTATTTCATCATGAATGGGGTAGTATTCCTATTGAATTTTTCAATCTGAAGATCTATTCTATTTATTCTGTTACGTTTTTGGTGAATTATAATACAATGGTAAAAAAGATCACACCCATGTGTTAGGTTCCCTTTAAATAAATAGATATCCTAGGAAGAAGGATTCCTTTGATTTCATCTTAGTAATATCCATTTAGAAAGTTGTTAAAGATAGAATGCCTAGTCATCATCAGTTAATAGTTTTCTCAATATTTTATGTTATTAATCAATTTGGTTTTTAGATATAGAGATCATGGTTTATGGTTTCTTAAAATCTTATAATATTTTAATATTTTTTATTAAATCATATATAACTTATTAGTACTAACAGAGCCATTTCATTCAATTTGTTTCATCATATCATGTTCAAAATGATGAATAATCATTATCATATTCTATGATATACACTTCCCTTTGAAAATGGACAACATATTTTAAGTAATTAAATATGATATTGAATTTTTATTGTGAATGTTTTTATGATATAGGATATTATAATCTTTGATTGTTCCATGCCCTATGATATGAGATATCACAATAAATAATCCACCATAAAGCCTTTCTGTTTCAAAATTTCAAAGAATTTAATATGTGGAATGGTATTGAGAAATACTTTTGATGGGGGAAATTTCAATTTGGTAAGAAGGGAATTATATACCATAAATAATATCAATCATATCATAAAGTAAAAATCCCAGTTATTTAAGGATGATATTTCAGGAAATAGCATGAAAATTGTAATGTGCTATTTTAGTTTGGAATTATGTGTCATCTTGTGATATATAGTATATTGTAAAATATGGATGATAAAACCTTGGTTATTTATTATAGAGAGAAACACGCATATTGTAACCTGTGATATAGGTTTTCAACTTAATCATGTTTTATGAAAAAAAATATAGATCATAAATTCCAATATAAATGTAAAAATTATTTACTAAAATTTTCTAATATATGTTATCTTTTATAATTATACTTTTTTATAGATTATAGAAAGTGATTATTGATATATTTATTTAATTTATATTTTATTCAATATTTAATTATTTATAAAATATTTATATCTAATTATTATATATTTTGATACATTTAATAAATAAATATCATTAATCTTAATTATTAATATTCAATTCCATTGATCAATATGGATTGTCATATAATTTTGATATAACGTGCTTATATTGAAATTTTAAGGAAATTTATAAATTATTTTTATGTTACAAAAAATGTAAAATATGAAAGAGTTATATTAAATTTTTATTTTTTTCATAATTTTTAATTTTAAATGTTCAAATTATAATTCCTTTGTTTTTAAATTATTCTACCCTTAATTGATATGATCAAGGTCCATGTGATATTGAATATGTGATATCTTTTATTGAAAATTTTTAGATAATAGATATGAACTATTCATATTAAATATAAAATATTAATATTTCAATTATATATAATATATTCAAAAAATATCCATATTGAATTATAATATGATGGAACATATATTTGAAATAAATATAAGGTTTTTATAATTATTCAATATGGATTTCTGATAATACATTACTAACTTATAATGTATTAATAACTAATTCATTTAATAATTTTTCTAAAATTGTAGTCTCATATCTAAATCTATGAAATGTTCATTTATTTATTGTTATTCACAGCTTCACTCAAAGTAACAATTATTTTATTTTTTATTAATTATTTAGTTTAACTACGATTAACCATCTTCATTAAATTACCATAAATGAATTGAAGGAATTACTTGTGAGTTATTATAATAGATTTTTATACCTTAACATTGTCTTTTTTTTGATTCATGAGATTGAATATAATGTTTAATTATAATTTATAAATAATAGTTGTTATAATTGTGACTGATCAAATAATATATGGCGTACATAGCCATCGGTAATAGGACATTATGTCATAATTTTAACTAGTCTGGGAGCTTATTCTTTGTCTATTAAATTTCAGATCTACCAACTTATTCGACCATGCTTCCTTTATATGAATGTTGGTTTCATATGACTATTAGACATTATTTGAAATGGATTTAGGTAACTTATTTATTTGAATAATTTGTAAATTTGTAAATTTTTTATCTTTTAATTTGTGTCAGTAACACAAGGGATGAGTTTTGTAAGGAGATATATAATAATATGGTTTGAGAATATTGATTTGGTAGAAGGAATATGGGTT
This sequence comes from Viscum album, assembly GCA_963277665.1. NCBI lineage: Eukaryota > Viridiplantae > Streptophyta > Magnoliopsida > Santalales > Viscaceae > Viscum > Viscum album. The sequence goes on from OY728127.1 coordinate 599,114,221, forward strand.
CAAAAACTAAATCGTTAAATTAATTTCAATATTTAAAGAGATTATATTATATTAAATTATAAGATATTTGAAACTCCGTTAGAAATAAAATCTTCAATATTAATTGTGAAGACAACACATTTCCTGTGCCCGATCATCCCATTAGGTTGGATCCTATAAAATTTGGGTACCGATGTATTATATTGTGAAAGTTATAATGGAAATGGTCAACCCTGAGAGTTATCTATGTGATGATATGGCCTTTAAAGAAGATACCTGACCACAAGGAGGGTGAATCAGTGGACGAAGTCTAATATAAATTTCCCTCATGTACTCTTTCTTCGATACTAATTTCCAATATTGATTTTTTAGTGGATGTATTACATGATTATTTCAATAGTAACAAGGAAAAGGATAATGAGAGGTGGGTGATATGACACACATAACACATGAGATTGCAAAATCCTCTATAATATTGTGATCTAAGGGGTTTTCCCATGGTAAATCAATTATTATCATCCTAATTTCCACTTCACATTCTTATAATAAAAAATGAGTTCCTTAATGAAGGGAGAAAGTGTATATCCATGAAATACTAAAATAATGTCATATACAATTTCTAGGGAAATAGGATGGATCTCTAGAATGTGTTTTTATTCTATATCTTCTATAAGTGTCTCTAAACATTGGACTAGGTTTTCCCCCATGTTCTCCACTTAAACCAAACCTATATGGGTGTACCTATCATTAATTCATATAATTTCCTATTTTATCAATTTCTTTTTCTCTATTTACATATAAATGGATGAATTTTTTAAATAGGTATTTGATATCTACATAAGTGTAGTAGAAATACTTATCAATCCATGAGTCCTGAATCATCTCATCATTCTCAGTCAGATATCTTCTTGAACTCCAATTTCAAAATCATCTAGTTCATCCCTAATATTTCATATTTTTATTCCAAATTTTATCACTATATTACATGGTATATGACTCTGGGATATTTTGAATTAACCATAATATAGCATGTTTTTTCAAATCATAATGCAATTCAAGATTTAGTGATGTACTTTGATTTTTTTTATGTTGTTTTATTTAATCAATATCATAATCCAAAAATTCCATATTAATTTTCCCATTAAATACATCATTAGATCTACTAAATATGAATTTTAATTTTAGTGTATCCATTTTTCTTGCAACTGAACATTGACATATCCTAATGATAGCCACCTCAGGTTGTAGAGTGGCCAAATTTTTATGGTTCGATGAAACTGTAAATTCAAGAACTACCATATCTATAAATTCTCACTACAAATAGTATTTTACATGATTATCATACATTCAATATGATTCTTATAATTTATAATCTATTGAGATATTAAAATAACATAGCATTTTATGATATGATATGAACCTCCATTTTTCCCATGAGATCCTAATTGGTTGTGTAATGAATTCCAAATACCGGGATAATTCATTATAAAATTGTTGTGTCTTACATTTATGATGTGGATGGATCCTCAAAATTCATTAGATATATTCTCCTTTGTATAATAGATCAGGATGCGATGTGGAATTTCTACATAACATAAACTATTATTTCCTATATGAACAACTCAGTCATATAACCCTCATAAATAAGGGCAACTCAGTCTTGTTTAATAATTCCCACATTTAGACAAAAACTTAAATGATAAGATTATTTCTATTCAAAATTAATTCTTTCCTTTTTAAGATTAACTCACCTGTGTTGAATCATGGTAATTATTATTCATGGAATGGTTTCATCATTTATAAATTTCATCTCAATCACAAAAGATTTATAGTGCGGTCAATACAAGTTTTTTTGTAGAATATATGTACTAAGGAGTCCCAATAATATTTTAGATCTATCATGATGCAATACTGTACATTATACCATTATATCCTTCGGCTTAGGGAATACTTCAAATCCAATCCTCTCATTTATTCTCATATATTATATGACATCCATAAAGTTCATCAATATTACTTATGATTCTATGAAATCAATGAAATAAACATTATTCATATTAAAATTTTCCTCTCGATTTGATTTTTCCAAGAGTGATATGTCAACATTAATTCAAGTCATAAAGAAATATTATGAAGAATACCTACAAAAAAACACTACAAAACATATATATTTGAAATACACTATTATTATATTAAATTTTCATCAATGTGATAATTTACATAGATACATTCATGCAATGTTTCATTCCACCACACCATCGGGCAGGTTATTGTTTTTGAGATATATGGCCCTTATTGAACATGTGAACATGCCGACAATGTAAGCTTCCATAAACATCAAAATGTGTCGAAGTATCACAATTTTCCTCTATAATCCATATAAACCTTAATTTAATTATGTTTTCTTATTATGATTGTCAAGGAATGTGATATTTTATTACTATATTCCAAAATAGCATCATTTACCATTTCACAAAACTTCTTTAGGATACAAACAAAGAAATGAGTGGACTCAAGCATCTTCAATAATTTTCATTGATATCATGGAATCCCATTAAATAGCAGATGTTAGAATATCAAAAAATATTCATCCAAGGAAAAATCCTCATTTATTTTATCATCAAATTATCTTATGAATATATTTATTTAGTAGTTATCCTCCTTAAAAATCCAATGTTAAAAAGTAAATATGAATACCCCAATGTATATCACACATATTAATGTATTAAAAATCCATATTTTTCTAAATATTCATTTGTAAAAGGATTCATAAAATATAAAAAAAGTACAACATGAAATTAAAAATGAGTCATAAATGGAATTAATCATCATTATATGCTTGGGAACATCATTATAAACCTTTTAATTTATTAGAAATGTGACCATAATAAATCTTACATCAATCAAAATAAAGGTTTCATTGTCAGGAACCGTTATGAAACCCAAACCAATGTTACTATCACAAAAATAAAAACCACACTATAACATTAATAATATATATTTAATTTCATAATATATCTTTGGATTTATACATTTTCTTTCCCATTTGGTATATATAATCCAAAGGAAAAAAAAGAGAGTTAATGAGAGGGGTTATAATTTAATATCTCCCCATGGTGTCAGAGTTCGTGTCATTGGACCAACTGATTGTACTTTAATTACAAGTATATTTTATGTATTGAATATTAATTTAATGTATTATTACATATTTTTCAATTTATTTATATATATTTAATTTATTAATTTGCTAGAGTATTTGTTTCAATGATAAGGTCATAGTAGTTCCTCACTATGATGAGATATTTAATGATCTGTGACAATATTATTAATATTGTTCTATGGTTGGATAATATACAATGGTGGGAAAATTGGATTTAGACAATCAAGTGTGAATTATCATAATGAAATTTGGCTTCTTATTATAATTTTTTGACATTGTAATCACCAAGATGGGAGATTATGGGAAGAGACCCGCCATTTGGAAATTTTCATGTTTTTGTGCCATTGTATATTCTTATGTGAAAGCATGGGTAATGGTCATTAAACATTAAAATTATCATTAATTTATTTCATGGCTCGTAAACATAGATTAACTGACCAAACTATCACACCATATGTTGGTGAGAAGTAGGGTACGTAAGGTGAGTCTTCATTGACATATCATTAATGGATATGTTATGGATGGATTTGTTCCTTCCCTAATTATGGAAGCTGATATATTTTTGTTTTGGTTAGAATAGAATAGCAACATTCAATTTGATGTTCATGGAGAAATGGTGTGTTTTTTTATATAGTCAATGAAATACGTATCAAGTATGTTGGTTGATAACACCATCATGAAAACTAACAGATGAGATATTATGAAAAAGGAATTATATTACACAATAATCATTTGTATGTGGTTTTCGATGTTGCGGAATTAAGTTATTTCTCTTGGGTGGCCTGACCCATTGCAAAACTGTAATCATGGATATTAGGAAATTCTACCTAATTCCAATGGAAAAAATCATAGAGGTCCACACACTAATCGTTTCCATTGATCTTGATTAAATTCAATTTTAGTTTTGTTAGTGGAATAAATATTATTCTCATGTACTATGAACAATTTTATTCAAGTTATATTATCTCATAAACTAAAAAATATATTTATTAATTGGAATATGAATAAAAAATATATTTTTTTATTTTATTGAATGTTTAATAAATAATTATTCTCATGTTTTTGAATGAAATATTTATATATGATAATTTTTTATTCAGGTGTTCAATAAATACCAGAGGAGTTTGAACAGGCGTAGACCATTCGTAAGGAAAATTATTAATTACTAAGTCAGTTAAAAAATATTTTTTCTTTTTAAAGTAAATGAGCACCAAGAAAATATTAATAATAAAATTATTATTAGGTAGCACAAGTATATTTAAGGTATTAAATCTTATTTAATGGATGATATGAAATTAAATTATATTTTAACCTATGTCTTAACATTATAAATAGAAGAATATTTATATTCTGTAGATCATCCCAAATTGGGAAAAGAGAATTGTTGCACATAATGTTTTATCTTTAAACTTATTTTCTCTCCCTATCATAAATGAGAAGTGAAAGATAGATATCTTCAAAACAAAAGAACGAGTGGTCATGAATATATAGTTAAAGACATTTAAATCACCATAATAGCACCCAGAGATTGAGTGGTGTTCCTCAGAGATCATAAGAGAATATATGGATCACCAGTAGAGTGATTATATCCTTGTATCCACACAACACAATAAAGGTAATCTGGAAGGGTCCTTTTAGATTATCAATATTACATAATGACAAAATTTTCCAAGATTATGAATTTATTTCATAAAATATTAAATAAATAAATTATAAATATGATGTGTAGGATCAACTCTCTTGGTTTCAGGGAATGATTATTAATGGACATTTTAATGTATTGAACACCAATTCATGCTTCTGTTATGCCTAGAATAGGAAAAAGTTTATTTAGAAGGATCACATTTAAAGTTATAATTAATTTTTTGTTTATTGATCATTAAGAAATTGTGGTTATATTTTTATTTCATAAGATTCATTCTATTATCTAATTTGAATTAAAATTTTATTGACATATTATTTACATTTTTTTAATGTTACATATTCAAATAGTATTAATAATAAAATAAAAATGATTACAGATTATATAGGGAAGTTGTTAATATTTGTCCAATAAAGTTTCATAACATAGTGCGTAACCAGAGAACATGTTGTATAACTATGTACATTGTACATGGATTCATCGAAAAGTTAATTACACATTGTGCATTTATTTTACACCACATGTTGAACTATCCAACCTATAAATAGGATGTCATGTACTAGGTGTGTAGTTGGCCTGTACACACAATGTAGTTCATCTGTGTTAACGCACCGAAGCCCCAGATGTCTGACTGAGATACACATCAACTAAGGTACAAGGAATGTGCCTATACTATACACCTCTTGTATACTCCAATTAAATTATATAATTAAAAGTCACATTAAATTAAAATTTTCATCATTAAAAACTTATTTTATTAGTTGACACACCAATGTGTGTTTGACAATTTATCTATGGTTTTAAACAATATAAAATAATGAATTCATTCATTTTAATTAATATGTAATTATTCATTATGTCATTTATTTTAAATGAATAGAACAAGTGATGGGTACATCCAATTATGTTCAAATGATCATTAAGAATAAAGGGAATTAATTAATTAATCCATACAATTTCATATTAACTAAAAAATAACGAATAAAGAAATGTATTCTATTCAATTAATTTTTCATAATTTTTTCACGTTTTATCTTTCATGAGCTTCACAAAGAACAATTTTTGTGTAGGAAATTTTAAATTAATTATTTTAATTAGTTTTGAAATTATTTATTATTAAACTAAATTTGATGTCATGTGTTCCAACCTTCCCACCATTATTATGTAGTACCTTTGTATCCAAATATATTTATGTAATCCCCTTCGAATCAATAATTTGGTTCCCCTAACCAAGGTTTGAGTCGTAAATATATATAATTAGTAGAGTATCCCAATGTGTGTGGATGTGGTTCAAGACAAAACCATTAAGATGAAACCTCTAGTGATACACAAGTGGACATGTTGAATGATGTATCTCATGCCATAACAAGAAATATAAATTATTTCCCCTAGGTAGAAGGTTAATTAAATTCCATATAATTAAACAAAACATTTGATAAATCTTGTATATGGATCCTTTAAATATTTATTTATATCTGTCTATGAAAATTATTATTTTATGGATGAATCACCTTGATCACATAAATGAATGAATTAGTGTAGAAAGATGAGATTTAATGAAATTTATTATGTGTTAATGTTTTACCCACCTTGTTTAAATAATTAATTATCATCCACTTAATATTAAAAAGTCTTGTAAAGGATAAGACATGATAAAATTTATGAATAATAATTTAAATAAATTACTTAATAGAAAAAGTGTTACCCAATAGGGTCAATTATTTATGTAACATCTAATTAATATTAATCAAACATTTAAAGGAAACAAATAAGTTAAAATATAAGAAAAATTAATTAAAATACATCAAATATAATATAAATTCAATCTTGGACATCCAATACCTGATTAAAAACACTATTAAATAGAACTAAGCCTTTTACCAACCCTTGTTGGGACACATAATTTAATAGGGGGAGTTCTTATAATATTTTTGTGTATACATAACCACTTTACATCGAGTGGATTATCCCATACCAGAATTGGTATAAATTGGAGGAGAATGGTGAGGAAATCCCACTCTGGATTTTAGGATTGGGGAATCTACTCAATAGATTAAGGAGTTGTAAGGCCACATATGGAAAATTATTGCCTTCCTAAATATCACCATATAACCTGACTAACCCAAGATAGGGCTATGTGATAGTGAATATGGATCCTTTCCACTATATTGTCTTGGAAACTTGATATTCTATGTTTAATGGTGATGTTTATTGGGACATGATAAAATACTAAGAGATTTGATAATATCACTTAATTTAATAATTCTAAAAATATTGTAATCAAGAATTGTACTAATAATCAAATCTATTTAGTTTTAGAATAAAATGGAAATATTAGAATCCAAAAAATTCCTATTATAAATATTGAATAGAAAAACATCCTAACTGAAAATAACATCAAGGAATGGTACAAATTCCCTTCTGTTGTTCTTTTTCATGAAGATAAATCTTACATTCTATAATCCTTAATCCCTAATCAGCATGTTAATGAGGTGAGTGATGAAGAGTTTCTTCTCTATGACAAACATTATTTGACTGATGTGTCTATATTCTAGGATTGATGCATTTATCAATGTATAGTGAACTCATTAATTATCATGAAAACATCGATGATTATAGAAAGCATGAGAACATCCGTAGTATTTACTTTGTGTGGGATAGATAGAAATAGTTTACAATTTCCAAGGAAATATTTTAGAGAATTCATGAATAGGGTTCTCTAGATAATAACCATGTAGTCAAGAAAAGTTTCCACATTGAGTGCCTAGAGGTTCGAGGGTTCAAACTCTGTAAAAAATCAGGCACTGATCACATTCTAGAATCACTAGATAAAATCATTTCTATATTTATTTAAATCATAATATTAACAATATTGATAATTCTCAATCCTATCATTGAAAAATTCATCTCTATATAATAATGGATATGATGTTTAAAATCTTTTTTTCATTATGGTAATAAAACGGAAATGGAAAATGAACATCATTAATCCTAAATCATCTCCACATCATTACATGAATAGGAAGATTATGGGGATATATAAGGAACAAGATGATTTTTGTTTTGTATGTTGGAAGAAGGGATGCTGGATGAAAACTGAACCCATCCAAAGAAACAAGGGTAAGCTTCATGTTCATTTTTTATTAGCTGAAATTTATCTATTTAAAAAAAATTGTATTGGATATGTCTTCTGGTGCTCACATATGTATTCCAATTCATGATCTAAGATTAATTCGTACAATTGATTAAGTGTACACATATCAATGAGTAGCCAATGAAGCTAAACTTACTACTGTAACTATTGAGGACTTCCACCTCACATTTCCAATAGTAATGATCTTGGTTTGGGAAGGTTGTTATTAGGTGTCAATATCACCAAAAAATATATTTTTATCCAGATCAGATACAGATTTATTTATTATTAAATTGGGAAATAATGGTTTCTTCATTTATATATATATATCATTTTTATTGTAAGGAACATTTAAATAACTTCTGTTGTGTGTTGGATTATAAGAAACAGTTAATTGAAATTGATTATGAAGTTAAATCACATGATTTATACCACACCCAACTCTGTCATTACTAACAAATATGTTCAAACGAAAGGAACATGACTAAATTGCATCAAAATGGATATTTATATTTATTTGAACTAAAAACAAATTGTGAATGTAACAAATGTTCACAAGGAAAAATGAAAAATAATCCTCATTTAGTTGGAATGGTGAAATGGATAATGTGATTTTATAATAAGTTCATACAGATGTGTGTGGAAAATTCGTAGTCAAATAAGGGAGGGTACTCATACATCTAAACATTTATAGATTATTTTAGATGATATGAATATGTTTAATTGATGAAGTATAAGTTATATTAATTTTAAAAAATTAAGGAATACAAGATTGAATTTGAGAAACATCGTGATAAGATGATTAATAATATCAACATAGACAGTGTTGGAAAATATCTTAATCAAGACTTCATTGATTGCATGTGGGAGTTTGAGATCCTATCCCAGCTCACTCTTCCTTATATCACTCAGTGGAGTGGTGTATAATGAATTTTGAACCATGCCTTTATTGACACGGTGAGATCAATAATGTGTAATGTGAGTCTTCCAGTATACTTTTTGGGATACATTTTACATAAAACAACACATATACCAAATCAAGTATAAAAAATTGATAAAAGGAATTATATTTGAATTTTGGAGTGGATTAAATCAATGTTGTTTAATTTACATCTGTGGGGAAGGAAAGATATTTTTAAATCCTCCTCTAGAAAAAAAATTCACCTTATGGTAAAAAGTGTTCCTTATAGTATAACCAAAGAAAACAAGCGTATATTAAATATACATCACCTTTTAATGAAAATTTATAGTTGAATGACATGACATATTCCATGATAGGGACCATATATCTAAATGATATTGTGGTGACAATGTAGAAATTGATGAAACTGAGGCTCAATGTAGAAAAAAACTATCACATGAATAAATTCCACAAAGCCTAGTGGAATATGTAACTATTCTAAAGATAGTTGAACTATGTATGAGTATAAGAATGGATAGACAACTAGAATTCTGTGGTTTTCTTGTCAACAGTAATGGTGACTCATTATTAGTTCATAATAATGATCCTCTAAACAATAAGAAATAATTATGTGGAAGAGATGTTTCTATGTGGAAATTATCTATGAATACTGAATTAGATTCCATTTACCAAAACCATGTATGGATTTTGTTAGATCCTCCAATAGATATAAAGTCTATTAGTTGAAAATGGGTATTCTAAATGAAACTAGTAAATGATGGATAATTAAGTACCTATCGGGAATGATTGGTTTCAAAAGGGTTTAAATTGCGGCAAGGTAATGACAATAAAGAAACCTTTTCATGATTTGTAAAGCTAAATCCTAAAAAAATTATACTTGTCATTATGGATTATCATGAACATGAGATTTTGATAATGGATGACAAAAAAGAAATCCAAAACTGTATCCATCATGAAGATGTCTACATGACACAAACCAAAGGGCTTGAGACTCAAAAGGGTGTTAATATGAAATGAAAATTTCAAAAATCCATTTATGGATGGATTAAAGAATATTTCTCTTGAAAATTTAATATTGATGAAGCCATATAAAAATATCATAATTAATGAGTTCAATTCTTTGGTTTAAAAATAGTATACTGGGAGTGAAATCATTTTATTAATAGTATATTATGAGGAAATAGTACTCATAGGAAAAGAAATACCATTATTATAGGGTTAAAATAGTTGGTTCAATAAATGATTCTCTCTAAAGGAAATTGGAGAATAATTGTATATTAATGGGATAAATTTTCATCATGATAGATCCAAGAGACTTCTCTACCTAATTCAAAGTACATACATTTATATAATATTGAATATATTCAGTATTGAACGATACTAGAGGGGGTGGTTGACATCATCACATGAAATTTATCATTCCACGGAAATGTGTCCTCAAACACCTAACAAAAGAAACATAATGGAAATGATTTCATATTAATCAATGATTGGGTCAGTATTGTATTCTATGCTATGTACGAATATAGTTTTTTAATACACATTGGTGATGGTAGAGAGATGTAAAACTGATCTAGGTGTTATATATTTCATGTTAGTAATAACTATCCTTAAGAATATGAGGAAGACCAAGGGTATGATTGAGGTCTTTGGAGGAGATGATGTTCTAGTTTATAAACTGACCAATGTGACCTGAAGTCACAAAATGGATATATATTCACTCTGAATGTATGTTATGTTAGCTGAAAGAGATTAATGATGGTTGTGGCCACGGTTTTCATACTATATTATGAGTATCTTGCAGCATATGAGGAGTTTAATGAAGCATTATAGATGAATAACTTCATCCATTAGCTAAATTTGGTACCCAGAAGTAAATATCCTATCAAACTCTAATGTGATAATACTATAGTAGTGGCTCCAAAAAAGATTCAAGATCACATAAATTGATGAGGAACATACCTCAAATGTTTCACCTCTTAAGGTATTTTTCTCAATGACAGATGATATTGGAGTGAGTATTGCTTACATGGATGAAAATATGGAACACCATTTAACTAAATCCATGACATAGAAAAAACATGATTATAATGTGAGATCTATAGGACTGAATGTTGTAGAATGTTTGCTGTAGTCTATGTGGGAGTTTTTAATATTATTGTGTTCTATTAAAAACTGATTGTACATTGATTACATGTATATTTGATGTATAGAATATAAATTTATGTAATTATTACATATTTCTAAATATTTCTACGTCAATTTAATGTGATAATGGGTTAGGATGTTTATCACATTGATAAGGTCATAGCAGTTCCCCTATATGTTGAAAATCATGAAGCGATATGAAAATATTTTTAATATAGTTATTATATTGGATAATGTTCTATTATTGGAAACATTTTATTTAAACCATCTACAGAATACACTTATAAGAATATGAAGCTTCTACACATGAAGTTCGAACTTTGTAATCTCTAATACGTGAGATTATGAGAATAGACCCCCTATAAAGAATTCCAATTTTTTTCTCCATAAAATATTTCTATATATAATTATTTGAAATGTCCCTTAAACATCAATATTATCATTAATGTATGTCACGACTCACGCACTAAGATTTATTGAACAAAACTATAATACCATGTGTTGGTGGGAAGTAGAGTATGTTGGGTGGGTCATGATTGGAATGTAATTAATGGGATAGTCATGGAATTATTCATCCCATCCATTATTATAAAATTCGATATCTATTCCCTTTTATTGAAATATACTTTTCACATTTAATTCCATGGCCACAGTTTTAAAATGTTATTATTTAATATTTAAAAATAAATACATAGTAAATATGTAGATGACACCACCGTGAAACCTTCTTGATGCGATATTAGGACCAGTGGATATAATTACATACTGAGAATTCATATTTTTTTCTCGACTTTAGGACATTATGTTCTTTATTTTTTGTTTCTTGACCCTTTTTAGACAGTAATCTTGAACATCAGGTTAGCCCGCCTAATGCAAATGAGAGTGAATAATAGAGAGTCACACACTATGTGCCTTTATTGATCTCAATTAAATTCTTTTTGTGTTTAATTAATTGAATAAACATTATTCTCAAGTATGAGGAATAAATTTATTCAATTTATATTGATCTCATAAGATAAATATATATTTATTTTTTGGAATGTGAATATAGTTATATTTATTTATTTTATTGAATATATAATAAATAATTATTCAACGATATGTGAATGAAATATATTTTTATGAATAATATTTTATTTAGGTGTTCAATAAGTGAAGTAATAGTTTCAATAGAACAAGACTTTGTTCGGGGGAAAATATCAACTAACAATCAAATTAAATTATATTTTTATTGTGAATGTTTTATTACATCACAAAATATTAATAGTATTATTATTATAATTTATCATGAGGTTTATTAAAGGTAGTAAATTTTATTTAATGAAAAACATGGAAATAAATAATATTTTAACCTAAATCCAAACTCTGAAAATGGGAAGCTATGTTTATTGTGTTGAGAATACAAAATTGAGAATTTATATTTCTTGAACATGATGAATTCTATATCAAATACACTTCTCTACCTCTCAAGTATTAGAAATTAAAGAGAGATGTCAACAAGAATAATGAACGAGTGATCAAGAATGAACACTGAAAGACATTAAACTCACCATACTAGCACCCATAGATTGAGTTATGTTACTCAGAGATCATTGTATCATGTATGGATCAACACTTGTGGCATTTTATCCATGGATCCTCATAGTTAAATGAAGGTAATCTAAAAGGGTCTTTTCAGATGATCAAAATTCCCCAATTAAAAATGTCCCTAATCCCAGGTATCTATTTCTTTAAATAATAAATAGATTATTTATAAATATGATCAAAAAGATCATCCCTCATGGTTTATGGAAAAATAATTATTAAAATAAATTTTAATATATCACACACCACTTCAAAATTCTACCTCACCTATAACCAAAACATGGTAGGTTTGACATTCTTCTCCACCATTGAATAAGTGTGACCTCATTAAAATCATGGGGATAAAATAATTTTCTCTCCCAAAATAGTTATTCCCTATTTGATAAAAAATAATGATTACCATTATCCCATTTATAAGATAATTAATATATATTATAATTAAAATAGTTATAGGATAAAATATTCATTATAGTAATGAGGGTAATTGTAACACCCGGATGTTTTGTGAAATATTCTCTTTAAATAATTTTTATTATTCTAAAGCTTTAGTTGCACATAATCTTGAGTTTAAACGAACCACAAGATGACGTTATTAAAAATTACCATTATATCACATCTATTCGGTTATCATGATTAATTATAACATACTTATTAAAATTCATTGGGAATTCATGTACTATCAATTATTTAGGAAAAATATAAATCAGTTAGATATTTTTATTTTTTTAGGGAATTACTTTTGGTAATGAATTTAATGAGATATATATATGTTATATACGTAATAAAATATTTTATATAATCATCCAATGTATATTTCAGTCATTGTGTTTGAATAAAACCCTATTGGATGTATAAAAATCTATTTTTATAAAAAGTTAAATTTTAAACCTTTGAATGGAGAAACCCATTTAAATTAAAATTTTGACAAATTAAAATTTTTTATTTAAAAAATTAAACATTTTATTTGGTATCATTATATAAAAATTTACATTGGAGGAATTTCTGATATTTTTCTGATAACTTCCATGTTTTGATGAATAGAAAAAATATGAAATATTTTAATTGAAAATCAATTTTTCCATTGAAATAATTTATATGAATAACTTATATTATTTAATGGTTTAAAATTATAAATAGAATATATTTTTATATTTTAATATAACATATCTCTTTGGAATTAATTTTAAATTAAAGTCAAATGTAAAAACATTTCAATCTTTTGTAATATTTTAACTTTTAACACATGTTTTCTCATTTCAACAATGTGATAAATTAAAAATTAATTACTAAAACATATGGGTAATGAATTATGAAAAATGGATTCAATATTTGGAATAAATAGGTCTAAATTATGTAAATATGATTATTTTATTTTTAGGAATTATGAATAGTTACTTTGGTAAATTTTATTAACAGGGTAAAAGTGTAAATAGGAAAACTAAGTGTAAAATAATATTATAACATTAACCTTGCATGTGTCTTAATATAATTGGATGATTAATATTTTTCATAAAAAATACTTGGATATAAATGGGATTTATTGAACCCCACTTGGATGAGATAAGAACAATTAATTTATTTTAGTTAATGAAATGTGAAATCTGTCTCACTCAAACATTAATAATTAAATTAATTTTAATATAAGGTTATACAAAAGATAAATTTGATTATAAATAAAAATTTGAAAAATAAAATGTTTTTCATTATCAAGAAAATTTATTTGTAATTTTTATGAAACAAATAATTACCTAAATAATTATACTTGGATGATTAAAAAATTAATTAATTTATGAGATATCAACAAAACAAATTTTATTAAAATATTAATAATGATTCATTAGCCCAAAAAACATCAAAAACCTTATTTTTAGAGTTTATCTCAACCATAAGAATGTAAGGGTATAATTATTGACCATTTTTAGGCTTATAGAAGAGATTAGGATGCTAATATTATTTTATTGAAAGTGAAGATAAATTTTTCACATTCATGTTTTATAAGAGTATATTGTTTTTAATGTTGGGGTTTTTTGAAAATAAATTCAAATACCAATATTATTTGTAAATATAATGGATTTTTCTTCATCATAATTTTTTTTATAATTTTTATTCAAAAAAATAAGTATATTAAATAAATAAACTGAATTGAGATAGTAATTATTTTATTAATAAAGAGATCAAATAATTGTTGTTAAAAATATTTTAAAAAAATTATCAAGGTTAATTATTTTGTAAAATTAATTTTATAGATTACCTTTACCCCTTAAGGATATAGTTAAATATTTTTATCATGGTTCACTTCTTATTATTTTTATTTTTAAAAATCATTGAAATAAATAGTGTCAAAATGACACTATTGATATTTTGTCAAAATATGGTTTTCTTAAATTATTTAAAAATCATTATGTTTTCATAAAAAATATAGAATAATTATTATATGGTCTAAATTTTCTAAATTATTCAGTTATTTCCTAATTGAATACATTTAAATTAATATTTCACAATTTTAATATTGAAATATTTATAAACCTCGTTAAAAATTAAAAAGAATAATTAAGTATTAATTAAATTAATAATACCTAAATTGACATAAAAACTTTTTGAAAATTTATTGGTTGATTTTATTACAACCCTATATCATGTGATATTCTAAATTGGTACATTGTTTTAGGTTTTTATGTTAGGATTGTTTTTATTATAAATTAAAATTTTTGAGGATTCCAAAAGTTCCCCTTACCTCCATTATAAAAGGGATGTTCCTCCCTAAAATCATCACTTAATTTTGAGCTTTCAAGATAGAACATACAATAAGAATATCCCTTCTCATCATCTCTATAAATAATCTAGAGTTCCTTATATGCTTCAAAAACCATCTCTAGTGATCTAAGAAAATTTTTAGAGGCACGTCAAAGAAGAGGTAATATCATTTACTGATTCATTCAAACTTCTTTCTTATTCTACTTCCATATCATTAGTTGTTTCATTATAAAGAAACAAATAAATTATTACATATATATGTAGATGTTATTATTATTTTGAAATAACCATATCCCCCCTTCTACCAATCCTATAAAAAAGGAAATCACCACGCTGGCGTACATACAGATTACCGTCTCTATGCCCTGGTGTAATCAGTTTTTCACCACCACCATACATGGATGGGTATAATGAAAAAATTAATATATATATATATATATATATATTATTAATATAAAGTGATATTAATTCTGAGATACTATAAACCATCCACTTAAATATCAATCAACAATTATGGGAATGATATTGTCGTTTGTGTGTATGTACGACTTACCGTCTCCATGGTCCGATGTGATTAATTATTCATAATCATCATTATAGAATGATTATATAAATGCATTGGATTAGAAAATATGATATATGTTATAGTAATACCATGGTGTAAATTTTATAACTATAAACTAAAAATATGAATAATAACTTTTCTGAAAAAACATGCATAACAACATAAAGTAGTTAATATCGGAATAACGAGTAACAATGAAATGTTACTAAAAAAATTAGAATATATGATCATAAATGTTATAATAAAAATGACTATTATTATTGAATAAATCAGTAACATTATTTAAATCAGTAGGGAGTATTTTTAGATACATACGAAACACATCAGACCTAAGGTAAGGGATAACATAAAAAATCATTTTCCATTTGAGATTGTTTATTTTAATGTATTTATTGCGGTATATTTATCATCTACGTCCAAGTTCACTAAATATATATTTCAAAATATGTTTTTTATACCTCTATGATTTTACCCATTAGAATATTTTTACTAAAAGGTATGGATGGAAGCATTCGTCGTTTTCGGTACGAGGTACATATTGACTTTTCTCACAAAGTTTGAAAAGAATGTTTTTTAAATTATACATATTCAATTAATTTTTATGATTTTATAATGCTTTATTTCCAGGAAGATTCACCTAAAATATTATAGGGTTCTTTTAACATAAAATAATTTTTAAAAAAATTGTGTGGAATTTTGGGGAAGAATAACATTTTTGATGAAGAAATATAATTTTCCACAGGAGTTAATTTCAAGTGTTTTCTCAAAAACAATTCCTTATAAGATGGAACTCATTAAAGAGGGTTATATTTATAATCCTTTTATTACTATCATTTTATTGTGTGTTATTTATTAAATCCATTTACTTTGTACCAATTATGATGGAATACGGTTTAAGAAACACATTTTATTTCATGGGTTATGATATGGTGAATGTTTTTATGTTTTGGGGTCCCAAGTAAGAATGGTATAATTATGAGATAGGTTGGGCCAATATCTCCCTCCAATGAATTGGGTAAATATTTATACCTCATGAGATAGACATGACTAGATTAGAATATTAATCTAGTTTATTAATACAGGGCTGGAACGAGGAGTAAACTCGGTTCAGTAATAGACTTTGTCTGCAATGATGGTCTCAGTAATGAGTATTGACTAATATGAAATGATTTTCTATACTTGTGTGTTTATTCCCAAACAATCATGTATAATGTTATGAATATTGGGATAAAATTTAAATTTCATTATTTATCCCATGAGATGATATTATGATCTTTTATATGAAGAATATTATTTTCAAATGTTATGTTCTTATGATTATGAAATGACTGATATCTCCATTGTTTACCATTTCAGATAATTTGATTTCACCTTTTCAAATATTTCTTTTATCGAGGTCATAAATAAGGGTATTAAGTATGATATTTCACAAAAGAGTCTAGTTATGAAGAAATAAGTGGGAGACAATGTGGTTGTTTTATAGACCAGTTTTCATGTTTCCTAGTTTCTAAGAAACTATACCTATACAGTTCGGTGTGGATTTTGTTATGTTATGTAATAAATATTCTTAAATGTTGATGTAATATATATTTATATATGTAATTTATGTGATTTAATAGTTGGTATCATAGGAAATTAATAGTTATCCTTTGGAAACTATGATGATAGAAACTCAATAAGAACCCTAAAGATATGTCTATGTATAGGTTACAATCATATCCTAGTGTTTTATATATTTTCATGAATAGACATGGATAACACCAAAAGTGTGATTAATTGAATTTTTACTCATGAATTCTTCAGTTTTCTAATTATTATTAGTGTTTCTCAAACTATACTTCTTGGTTTTAGTAAATTGATGGAACCTGAAAGAATTAACTTAATGCCAAATGAGATTGGAAATGAAATGATTGTCCTCTTGAGAAACTAAATGTTATTGGAGATAGATTAAAAAATGTTATAGCCATGATCACATAACAGTCTCAAGATATGAATCATGATGGAATTTCAGATGATCAAATGAGGATGAAACATTCTGTTGAATCATTTATGTGAAATCATCCACCTTCATGGAGTGATTATTCTGATCCATTTGTGGTTGAACAATGTATCAGTACCACAAAAAAGTCATTTTTAGGTCTATAATGTTCTGAACATGATAAGGTCATATTAGAAGTATATAATTTGGAAGGTGAAGTTGATAAATGGTGTAATATTATCAAGAATATGAGGCAATGTGATGAAATTGAATCCATGGAATGGAACGAGTTCAATAACTTATTTTTCAGTAATTACATTCCTCATATTCTTCCAATAAAAATAGAGAATGTGTTCCTTGAACTTATTCAAAAGGATGGTGAATCAGTTGGTACCTACAAATCAAATTTTAAAAGACTTTCAAGGTACACTTCTGAAATTATTATCGAAACATAGAGTTAAATTGATCGACTATTTAGTGGCTTAAAAAATGTCTTTGATGTGAACGAGCCATATGGGACATCAATACCAATGAGGAAATTGTTTGATTTTTTATCAGGTTTGATATGGATATTTGATTAAACTATCCATCATTTGGATTTTATAATAGTAGAATAATTTAATTCACTATAAAATCTAATTACCACACTGAAATGAAGATGAGTTTTCTCATATGCTAAAAGTGTAGAAATAAACATGGAGGGAATTGTATTAAGGGGACTAGTAAATGGATTATTTGTGGAAGTGAAGGTCATCATGGTGTTGAATGCCAAAGGGATTGGAAAAATGTCTAATGATACGAGCAAGGAAAATCCTATACAAAATTAAAATCCTACACTTCAATGTTACAAGTGTATGGAAATGGGTCATTATTCCAATAAATGACCTAATCCAAAGGTTGTTAATGATGATCGATGTCAATAAACTCTAAAGGGAAATGAATAAAGAATGTCACTTGAAATCACTATCAGCGACGTAGAGTACAATAATTTGGTACTAAAAGATACACTTACCATCCACTCTAATGTAGAAAATGTTTTATTTGGTACTAGATACACCAACTCTTTTATTTCGGAAAAATTTCATAAGGGTGTCACCGTAATACCTAAACAATTAGGCGTATAGTTATCTATGACGAATACTAATGGAACAATGGTCGCACCAAAAGTGTATAACTCTTCTCGAGTTGATGTCTGTGGGATGGTTCTTCATAAAAATCTTTTTTTCCTTCTTATAGTAGAATTTGATGTGATTCTTGGTATGGATTGGCTTTCTCTATATGTATCTCATATAAATTTTTAATGATGGGATGTCACATTTCATATTCTAAAACAATCAATGATCATCTATCGATGTAAGGATAAATATATCCTTCCAGTAGAAATTTCTCCCATATTATGGGTCTTGATTCCTATAAATTATGGTTATTTATCTAAAATTGTTCTGGGGAATATCATGAAAAAAAATACACCCATTTTATGGGCATTTTATGATGTCTTTTCAGAGTAATTTCTAGGACTTCCACCAAATCGTGAAGTTGAGTTTTCAATAGAACTCATATTGGGTGCTATGCCTGTTTCGAAGAAAACTTATAGAATTTCCCCAATTGAGATGCAATAATTAAAGAATAAACTCTAAGGGAATCTTGATTTAGGATACATATTTCCGAGGGAGTCACCTTGGGAAGTACATGTTTTTTTGTTATAAGGAAATATTGATCAATGATACTCTGTAGTGATTATTGATAACATAACAATATCACTCTTAAGAACAAATATCCTCTTCCCTGCGTCGATGACTTATTTGACCAACTATGTGGAGATCAATAGTTTTCCAATATTGACCGTAGTTCCTGATATCATCAATTAATGGTAAAAAATGATGATATAACAAATATTTCATTCCATAAAAGGTATGGAAAATATGAATTTATAGTGATTCCTTTTGGTCTTACTAATTCCCATACTATCATCATGGATATAATTAATAGTTTCATAAGATACTATCTTGATCACTTTCTATTAGTCATTATAGGTGAAATTCTTCTTTATTAAAATAGTATGGATGAACATGAAGATCACTTAATAATTGTACTGAATCCCTTAGTAAAGGAAAATATTTAGGAAAAATTTACCTACTGTGAATTTTGGATTCAGAAAGTATCATTTTTTTGTCACAGAATCTCATGAGTGGGGATATCTTGGGATCCAGATCAAACACAATTTATTAAATGATTTTTGAGACCAACTACGGTAACTAAGATCCAAACATTTCTTGGTTTGGATGGATATTATTGTTGTTTTGTGAAATATTTTTCACCATTTATCTAATCCCCTCACAAAGTTTATTTGGAATGGATTTATGTTCGTTTGGATAGAGGAATGTGAAGAGAATCACAAAGGGCTAAAAAAATGTTATCCAGTGCACATGTGCTCACACTGCCTTGTAGTGGATAAAGGTTTTTGATCTGTAGTAATGCATCCAAGAAGTGGCTGAAAAGTGTACTCTTGGAAATGATATAGTGATAGCTTATTCCTCGTAGTAGTTGAAAATTCTAGAGCAAAATTACCCAACTCATGATTTGGAGTTTGTTGTGGTAATCATTGCATTGATGATATGGAGGAATTATATTTATGGTGAATGTTGTGATTTTTATACTGATCATAAAAGTTTGAATTATATTTTCACACAAAATTAGCTGAAAATGATCCAAAAAAGATGGTCATATTTCATTAAACATTACAAATTCTCAATATATTATCACCCTGGAAAAGTGTACAAGGTGGTCGATTCTTTGAGTCAAACACACCATTCTAGCTTATCCATGATGGGGATCACAAAAGAAATAATATTTATAGAATTGAAATGGATGGATCTTAAAATTTTAATTGAAGTGGAAAATCTTATCTTCCTAAAATAAATGCTCAACAGTATATACAACTGAATATTAAGCAGTGGAAAGAGAAATATGCAGAGCTACAAAAGAAGGTGATAAATGATATAAAATTAAACCTGGATTGTGAGGAAATAATAAGGTTCTAGAACCAAATTTTTATTCCTCACATACAATAAATAAAGAAGGATCTTTTGGATTAGGTTCATAGTTATTCATTTTCTATTAATACTGGAAGAACATTGATATATGGGGACCTGAATGATTATTTCTGGAAGTATGGAATAAAAAAATGTTTCTTATTATGTCTCTTGGTGCTTGGTTTGTTATAAAGTTAATGCTGATTGATAGAAGTCAGAGGGGATGTTACAACCACTACCTATACAGGGATGAAAATTTGAAAACAACACTATGGAAATTGTTTTAGGACATCCCAAAACATCTAAATGACATAATTCTGTATAGTTTATAGTTGATTATTTTATGATGTCTTCACACCTCGTTTCTAATAAAGATGATTTATTTCTTGATTTGATTGCCATGATATTTGTAAAAAAAGTGGTAAGATTTCATAGAGTACCACTTTCTGTTATATATGATCTGGATCTAAGGATTGCCACAATGTTCGGGATATGTCTTCATCATTCTATAGATACAGAGTTATGTTTTATCAATTCTTATCATCCTTATAAAGATAGCCAGTTTGATAGGACAATTCATACTCCATAACACATGTTGAGGATTTTTCATTATATTTAAAAGGTGGTTGGGATTAACACCTACCTTTTTTGGAATGTTCCTACAACAATAGCTTTCACCCTTGTATTCGGATGGCTTATTGTGAATCTATATAGAAAAATAACTATAGAACTCCAACATTGTTGGGATGGAACTAGGGAAAGAAATGTATTAGGACCTGATCTTGTTGATAAAATGGTAGAAAAGTTCAGATCTATTAAACAACACCCAAGAGAATCTCATGGTAAACAAAAAAATTATGCAGACAACCAAAGAAAAGACAAAGAGTATTATGTGGGTGATAAGTTGTTTCTATGAATATCTCCCTGGAAGAGAGTAATGAGATTTGGAAAGAAGGAAAGGTTGGGCCCTAGGTATATCGGTCCTTTTGAAATTATGGATCATGTTGGGAAGATAGATTAATGATTAGAACATCCACTCAATCTCTCTCAAGTTCATGATGTGTCTTTATATATCTCTTGAGAAAGTAAATACATGATTCTTCACATGTACTAAACTCAGATGTAATATCACTGGAGAAAGATCTTTCTTATGAAGAACAACTGATAGAGATCCTGGATCATAGTGAAAAATTTCTACGAAACAAGATCGCTCTTTTGGATAAAGTATTACGATGGAACAACCAAATTGAAAAAGCTACATAGGAACATGAGGATATGATTAGAGAAGGGTATCGTCATCTGTTTGTTTCCATGTGTCGAATTTTGAGGGAAAAATTCATTTTATGTTGGGAAGAATGTATCAATAGGATATTTTTATGAAATATTTTTTAAAATAATTTTTATTCTTCCGTAGCTGCCTTTTCATGCAATCATAAGCTTAAAAGAACTATGAGACAACATTATTGTTAGATTACCATTATATCATAGTCTTTATATTAGCATAAATAATTATAACTAACTTATGAAAATGCATTGTGAATTCATTGGCAATCAATTATTTATGAAAAATTTATATCAATTAAATATTTGAATTTTTGAGTGAGTTACTTTCGATAATGAAATTAATGAGATATGTGTGTGTTATATACTTAATAAAATATTTTTTATATTCATACAATTGATAATTTAGTCTTATGGTATGAATAAAATCCTATTTGATATATAAAAACCATTTTTTAAAAAAGATACATTTTACACATTTGAATAGTGAACCCCTTGTAAAATAAGATTTTGACCCATTAATAATTTTTATTTGAAAAAATAATCATGTTTTTTTCAAATGGGATATTAAAATTTACTTTTAATGAATTTATGATATTTTTCTAACAACTTTCATGTTTTGATGAATATTAAAAATACATTAAATTTTAATTGAAAATTACTTTTTTTATTTGAAATAATGTATATGGTTAAATTATATTATTTATTGGTTTAAAAGTATAAATAGAATATATTTTACCATTTATTATAATATGGCTCATTTGAATTAATTCGACATTATATTCAGATGTAAAAATATTTCAATCTTTTACAATTTTTTTACTTCTAAAAACACATTCCTCATTTCAACAACAAGATTAATTTTAAATTAATTACGGCAACGTCTGTGTTTTTAATTTATAAAAATGGAATCCATATTTTCAATCTGTTGGTCTAAATTTTGTAAATAGATTTAGTTTATTTATGGGCAATATGAATAGTAACATTGACAATTTTTTTAACATAGTTAAATGGTGAATAAGTTATTTAAGGTTTAAAATAATATTATAAAATTATCCTAAAACTTTTCATAATATAAATAATATTATTATAATTTTCCATAGAATATACATGTGTTCAAATGTTATCAATTGGAATCCATATGGAATAGATTTGAACATTCACTTTATTTTATTTAAAGAGAAGCGAAATTTTCCTCACTCAAACATTAATAACTAAATTATATTTAATATAAACTTATATAGAAGATAAATGTGATTATAAATACTTATATGAAATATAAATTTTTTTTATCTATCATGACAATTTATCTATAATTTTTATGTAATAAATAATACATTGTATACTTATACATGGATGATGAAAAAATTAATTAATTTACAAGAAATCAAGAAAAAAAATTATTAGAATATTAATAACCATCCAAATGCCCAAAAACCTGACCAAACCTTATTAGTTAAGTTTATCTCGACCATAAGCATCCTGGGGTCGACTTATTGACCATTTGGAGAATTATAGAATAGATTATGACTCCTATATTAATTTTTTAAAACTGAAGATAAATTGGTCCCATTCATGTTTTGAAAGAGTATAGAATTTATAATGTAGAGTTTTTTATAAGATAAATTCTACTAAAAGTATTATTCTGAAATATAATAGATCTATATTCATCAAAACATTTTTTTTGATTTTTTTTTCAATAAATAAGTTTATTAAATAATTACAAAAAATTGAGGTAGTAATTATTTTATCCATGAATAGATCAAATAAATGTTATTAAAAATATTTTAATAAATATAATATGGGATAATTATTTTGTTGAATAGATTTTCTATGTTACCTAGAGACCATAGGAATAGAATAAATTATTTGGATTGAGGTTCACTTCTTATTTTTATATTTCTCAAAATCAATGAAACAAATAGTGTCATAATTGACACTATTGATATTTTGTGAAAATAACGATTTATTAAATTATTTAAAAATCATAAAACATTTTTTAAAAATATTTAGTAATTATTTTATTTTATAAAATTTTCTAATGTATTCATTTAAGGTCTAATTGACATCAAATAAGAAAATATTTCACTCTTTTTATATTTAAATATTTGTTACCCTAGTTAAAAATTAAATAGAATAACTAAGTATTAATTAAAATGATAATGCTTAAATTGAAAAAACGAAAACATGTATAAATTTTATTGGTTGATGATATTAAAACCCTATCTCTTATAATCATTGAAATAGCTACAATTTGAAGGTTTTTATGCTGTGTTTGGTATTATTATAAATTAATATTTTTTGCTATTTCCAAAAGTGTCCCTCACCCCAATTATAAAACCGAACTTACTCCCTCAACTCTTCACTTCATTATGAGCCTTAATGCTTCACCATCCCTATTGAATTTACCTTATAAACATCCTTATAAATTTTCTAGATTCCCTGGTCTTCATCAAAGAATATCTCTAGTGCTCTAAGATGGTTTTTAGAAGAGGCATGTCGAATAAGAGGTAATATCATTTACCGATTCATCAAACTTATTTCTTATTATACTTCCTCCTCGTGAGTTTTTTCATCATAAATTTATAACTCTATAATTACATATATAGAATCAGGTTATTCTGATTATGAAACAACCATATTCCACCTTCTAACCATCCTATAAAAAATGAAATCACCACGCATGCGTACGTACAGCTTACCGTCTCTACGTTGTGGTGTAATCCGTTTTCCACCACCATCATACATGGATGGGAATAATGATGGAATTAATAAATATATATATTATTAATATAAAATTATATTTATTTTGAGATACTATACACCAACTACTGCAATATATTTCAACAATTATGATAATGATATCGTCTCTCATGCGAATGTATAGCTTACCCTATCCACGGTGCGATGTGATTCATTCTACATAATATTCATTAAATCCGGATTATATAAATGAATTATATGTAAATATGATATATATTATAATAATAACATGATTTAAATGATATAACTATAACCTAAAAAATTAATAATAACTTATCGGACAAAACATGCATAAGAATATAAAGCAGTTAATACCAGAATAACGAGTATCAATGAAATGTTACCAACAAATAGGTGAAAATATGATCGTAAGTG
Organism: Viscum album; assembly: GCA_963277665.1. Classification (NCBI taxonomy): domain Eukaryota; kingdom Viridiplantae; phylum Streptophyta; class Magnoliopsida; order Santalales; family Viscaceae; genus Viscum; species Viscum album. Next base: position 599,139,537 of record OY728127.1, read on the forward strand.
TTACACTAAAAATTATTATGATTATATAATAAATCAGTAACATTATATAAATCATTTTACATGATTTTATAATACATAGAAATCATATCAAACCTGTGGTAAGGGATAACTATGAAAATCTCATTTTTATTCGAGATTTTTTATTCGCAAGAATTTAATATTGTATACTTATCATCCACATCCATGTATCCAAAATTTGAATTTTAAATTATTATTTATATCCCACTATCATTTTACCCATTGCATAATTTTTACTAAATGGTAAGAATGTAATATTTTTCATTTTCAGTACGAGGTACTTTTTTAATTTTCCGGTAATGTACGAGTAGAATGTTTGTTAACTTGTAAGACATGAATAGATTTTTAGGCTTTCATAATGAATTATTTCATTGAAGCTTCCCATATAATCTTACCAGGTTATTTTCACCAAAAAATTATTTCTTCTGAAATTGTGTGGCATTTTGAGGAAGGAAAACGTTTTTTAAGAAGAAATGATATTTTTCATACGAATTTATTTCAATTGTTTTCTAAAAATTATTTTCCATATATGATGAAACTATTTAAATAGGGTTTTAATTATATCCTTATAAATACAGTGATATTATTGTGTTTTATATAGGAAATTAATTTGTTTTATATCAATTATGATGGAATGATGCTTAAAAAATCCATTTTATTTCATGGGTTATGTTATGGTGAATGTTTTTATATATTTCTGGAACACGTAAGAATGATTTAATTATGAGATTTATTAGACCCGTATCCCCTTCCAAATAACTTCGTATAGATTTATATCCCTTGATATTGACATGACTAGAATGGATTGTAAATCAGGTTCAGTAAATAGAGATGGAATGAAGAGTGAACTCGGTTCAGTAATTGACTTTGTCTGTTATGATGGTCTTAGCAATGAGCCTTGAACAATATAAAATGATTTTCTATGCTTATGTGTTTATGCCACAAAATTTCATGTCTTAGGAGAGGACTATGGGGATAACATATCACCTTTATGATTTATCCCATGAAATGATATTATGATCTCTTATATGAAGGATAAGATTTTCAACGATTATGTTATTATGACTATGATATGATTGATATTTTCATTTTTTACCTTTACTGAGCATCTGAGCTCACCATTTAATATGTTTCTTTTCCTTAGATAATGAAAAAGGGTATTAAGTAAGATATATTCAAAAGGTGTCTATTTATGATGAAATGGGAGATATACAATGTGGATGCATTATAGACAAGTTTTTTATGTTTCCCAATTTCTAAAGACACTAAACCTATATGGTCCTAGCCTTTTTTGTTATGTTATTTAATACATATTCTTCAATTATGAAGTAATATTTATATGTGAAGTATGGGAAATGAGAGTAATCCATCTCATGACAGTCCTCTAACATTTTCAACTCTTGAAACCCCTCAAAAATTAGTTAAGGGAATGAAAATCATTGAATAATTGATATTGAAAAAACCTATTAACAACTATTTTTCTGTGATTGGTAACTCTTTATAGGAAAAATAAGTAAAAAATAAATAAAACCATATATTAAATAATCTATCCTCTAAAAAATTCATCTAGAGAAACCCAAATTGATTTTCCAATTTAAAAACTCCCTTTATGTAAAAAACATATTCAGTTGATCAAATAATAAATAAGAAAAAAGTGATTTTAATGTAAATCCATAGAGATTTAATGGAGGAGGTAACACTAGTTAAAAAATATGTGTTTAAACAAATATATATATTTCTATTTTATTCATTATAAAACTTTTTTTTATATTTTTGATCAAGACCCTTCTTTATTCCATGAGCACATCAATTTCATTTTGTTTTACTCCATTGATTATTCCATCCACCACTTTTATATTCATAACCAATTTCAAATTTTGAACATTTTAAATTATTTTTACTATTTTTGGAATTATATCAAAATTACTTTTAGATTTTAGATATTCTCATCCAAATCTAATATATCTCCATTTATTCATTAAAATGAATAGAGAATGGTTAACCGTAATACATGTTAGAGTAACACATTTTGTGAAAAAAAAATTCTTCTCATTATGATTAACTATATTTTTGGTGACATGTTATTAATTTTATTAAACTACTTCTTCATGGATATATTTCAAAATCAACTACTTATAGGTATTTTATTTATCATGCATTCCATGTTTCGTTTATAACCACGTGAGTCAATTTTTTTGTGATGTGTCTGAATTTTTTACTCCATCCACTAGTCACCTTAGATGCACCCTGATTGAAGTGAATATTCATATTCTATTTTAAATTTTGTCATTAGGTCATATTTATGGATTTTACATCTATAATTTTTCCTTGTTAATTCCATTGTTTATGACCAAAAGAACCACACCATGTTCCATTACCTTTAGTCTTTAAATCCAAATGGAATGTGATCCCATATCAGATCTAAAGTGATTATTTCCTTCTTTTTTATTATCATTTTCAATAATTTCTTTCTTATCCACTATGGAAACTAATGGAATCTTTAAAAAATTGGAGACCCCCCCCCATATACTCTTTCCCATTATCCTTTAATGTGATGGTTATCCTAATATTCTCAATGATTTGTCATTGTTCGTGATAATGATCAATAGGTCTTCTAAAATATAGTACATTTTTTTCTTAATGAATTCCCCCATTGGTTTTTTTAATTTGTTTTTTATAGTTTTGTATCACTCCCACTTGTAATATAATTTTTTCTACGTTTTTGAACAATCGATGACTAGTTAATATATTATTTTTAGATATAATTTTCTTCATTTTTCTTATTATCCTATTGATTTTATTAATCAATGTATTATTTTATTTATTATTTTTTGATTTCCCCCTAAGTTCATACTGAAAAATGTAAGACGGAATTTTTTGAGCCTCTATTTAAATGTTAAGAATCAATACCATTATAATCCATGAAATTAGAGAATTCTAATTCTTCATCATTATATTTTTAGTTGACTAAACTCCTCATTGCCTTCGGATTTCATCCCATAATCCTTTAATAATGTCTTTATGAGTCATAGATTCGGATTTATATAAATCTACATGAATATAAATTTTTGGTGAATATATACTAATAATATCCACATCTCATTGAGACAAATCAAGACTCTATATGAGGATTGTGAAACTATTGTATATCTTTTTGTTTAATTTTTCAAGAAACTTATAATTTTCTAAAATAACCATATGAGTATGTTTGGATTTAGTAATAAATTTTATTAAATTATGTAACCCCATTTTCATTTGATTTCTCCTTTCCTTACTACACATATACTTCACATTTCTATTGGGAGCAGTATCTATAAAACTAGTGGTAATCTCATTGACATTTCACTTCATCTTGAAGTAATGAAATAAAAACCTAATGGATGTAAAGAAATAATATTTTTAAATATATGGTGTATTTAATAAAAGATATATCAGTTGATATACTCTAGAGAAAAGTATTCTTTAAACCAGGACATTTTTTCCAAATTCATCTTGTGAAATCATATAATAATGGAAACAATTATAATATTCTATTTGATCTAAAAACAAAATGTGCAGTTACTTTTTAATAACTTATGATCCTATATTGGTGTATTTAAATCATTTAATTGAAATCATAATATAGTTTTAAATCATTATGGCTAAGATAAATCTGATATCATTTTTACAGTATTAGAAATGTGTGGATTGTGATCAAAATGACTGAACCTTCTCTAATACCATTTTATATGACCTTGACGATGATTCCTAAGCACTAAGTAGAAGTGGTGGTGAATCTGTAAAGTCCTGATATTTTATTAAATATATTTTTTCAAATTAATTTAAATTACATGATATCTTTAAGTAAGCACAATTCATATTTTATATTTTATTATATTGAACTAAAAGTTTTTTTTACCATGACATCGAGTTTCACTTATAACTTGTGTTACACTCAATGTCTGGTCTTTCAGAACAATATATATTATTATTATTATTATTTTACATTATAGTTATCACTTATATATTGGAATAGAAGGAATGAATAATATTCACAAATTTAAGAAACTATTTTTTAAATATGTTTATATAATGATTTTTTATACTAGTTAATTATAATTGAAAATATAAGAAATTGTTTTCTCGAAAACCATTTTAGTGGATCCAAGAGTTTCTTTTACTTATAAATTAAAATAATAACTCTTTTTGGATCATGTTAATGAAATTTATATGTTATATATTCAATCAAATGTTTGTAAATTCATCCAATAATTTTTTATATGAATAAAATAAGAACGAATCAAAAATTTTAAGCATAAAAAACTATATTTTTCTAAAAGGCAGTTCTCCACAGTTTAAGAGAAGACTTATTTTAAAAATATTTTTTTACACTTTTATAAAATATATATTACCAAATTTATTTTTGAATGTTTTATTCCAAAATTATATTAGGGTAATTTTTTTGGTATTTTTCTAATAAATTTAATTTTTTGATGAATAGTGAAAAAATGATTTTTAGTTTAAAGCATTCTTTTCAACAAAATAATTTATAATGGTAAATTATGTTTTTATTTTTTTTATAGTCCAAAAAGATCAATTATACATATAATAGTCAAATATAGGTCATTGAAATAACTTTCATGTAAAATATTTATATAAAAACCTAGTAAACTTTTGGATATTTTTACTATAAAAACACTCTTTCTCGTTGAATTTACTAGATTAGTTTTAAATTAATTTAAGCCAATTATGTTATTTTGATTTTGAAATATTGATCCCATCTTTTTAAATAGATTAAATATAAAATTTATAATATTTTCAAATTAGTTTTTGACCCAAAATATTATTGAAATAAATTAAAAATAATTACAATGATTATGGTAAAACCAAGTTCTCATTGTGGTTAAACATTAATATTATGTGGCCAAAAGATCAATAAAATTGTAAAAAATTAATTTTTGAGGCTATATTTTGACCATATCTCGTATTTTCTTGATAATGGTTCACTATTGGATGTACATCATGTATGGGGAACTTCCCAATAGTGTTTTCTTTTATGGTATTTTAAAAAATTCCACTCCTTAATTATAAAAGTGAATTCACTAGCCACCATTCTACAAATATCTCTAAACTTTATGTTCATAAAAAACTAAAAATATCCACATAAAATTTCCCTCCTATTATACTAAATCCTCACATTTGGAAAAATAAAAACCAAGGATGTCATTTGGTGAAAACCAAAAGTAGTTACCCAAAGAAGTGGTAGCATGTATCAATGTGCATTTTTGGTTTATTTCATTTTCCACCCCACCAATTGTTATTATAACATAATTATATAAAAACCATTGTTTCCTAAATATGCTTAGATATTTTTATGTTAAGGTTACTACCTACACCCACACACACTTCCATAAAATGTATTATGAAATCATAATTCAAATGTACTATGGAGTACCACCTCGCAAAATAATGTCATTGGTTTTTCCTTCACCACCTCTCATTGGATTTATGATGTAAATAATATTTATGTATGATATTAATGATATTTATATAATAATAATAAATCCTTAGTGATTATATATTATAAAACCTTTTTTATTTTTATATCATTGGGGATATGATAACATCACTTGTCTGTATGGTGGACCACAGCCATGCGAAGCAATTTGAAACGTTCTTCACCAACATGTTACATGGAAGGTAATACTAGTTAATATAATGAATATAAAAGATATATATGAAATAGTTATTTAATTTAATACATTATTATATTTCATTAAATATAATATATCATTTTATTTACAATCATTTCACACGTGGAGAATGTGATAACATTATTCCAAAATGTGTGGACTAATGAATCGATGAAGCGATGAAACTCCTTTTAAATCACAATAAGTATATATATTTAAATATAATGGTATTTTTAAAATAATTATCATTCTATAGTGATAAAATATTTCATACATTCTTTCTATAATTATCATTGGAAAATATAATCTTTACTCATGCATATGTATGGCCTACCATCTCCATGATCGTAAATTTATTTCAATTTTGATTAACATATTTCAAGATGAGAAATAAAAATATAATTGATAAATAAATATAATAATTACTTCATTATTATCTTGACTTACATGTTCAATTACTATCCACTTTGACCATAGTCATCCCACGTAAATCATTTTGGATACACATGTTTAATATTTTCAAAACATTCGATAAAACTTAATAAATTAAATAATTGTATATAACCTGGTAATAAGTGAAATTAAATAAAAATAATCATGAAATTGGATATAAAAAAATTGAATAACTAACATTTTTTATTAATCCAGATGATAATTAACATGGATGAAGTATCGTACTCATGGTGAATGCATTTCTAGTCTCACTTTTATTTCAGCAAGACTTATGCCATATTCATCACTCCTTTATTTTTTGTGGTATATATACTATCCCATGACATTTTATATTATGAATTTAATTTATTTAAGGATATAAAATTATCAATTTATGTTATTATTTCATGTATTTCATGTGATGAACCATATCAGGTTACCCTAAATCCCTTTACCTGACCAGATCTGCCACACACCCGAAGGGCGTTCCTGATCCCTGCAGGCTAGAAACAAGCACCCCGGAATAGAACAACACAACTGAGGGATAGATTACTACCAATAATAAAAGATAAATAGAATATATATAAAACCATAATAAATAATGGAATATTAATAAATTATATATATATACAATAACCGTATGAAAACAAAAGAAACATACAACTATATAAGTAGCTAAAACTCAAAGACAAGTCCAACTGAAAAGGATTAAAAACCAAACAACTAATCCAAATGATATTAGTTATAGACTACCAAAATTTCACCACAATCTACCCAAACAGATGAAAATAACATCTCCACCTCACAACAGTTCCATTACTTTCCATATAGTGGAAAACAAATAGAGTTTTATGAACCATCAGAGAGGTGTGAATGGTGTGAGCTAATAGGCTCAGTAGGATCTGAACCAGGTGTTCCATAACAAGTAACTATAGAAAAAATATTTTATGCTCATTTTAAATTAAAACATTACATGATAACCAATACAAATGTTTAAAAGAAAACATGTTAAACATTTCAATTTTTCCACAGTTCTAAATTAAGGCAAAAATATTAATTTTGAAGCAAATTTTAAATATCAATTTCCTCAAGAATAACCTTTCATATCAAGGATAACTCATAAATACAAGAAATGAAAATTAGAATCACATGTATCACAACACCAAGTAATACTCTAGGTCATGGATACATACTACTTGTACCACAATAATCAGGGTCACAAATCTGATCCTTGATTAGTGGGCCCAGGAAGCAGAGAAATACCCCATGTTTGATCCCCGTAAAATGTGAATATAGGTCCCCTAGAATAACATTCCAATTAAATATATGAAATCCACAGACAAACCTCCTTGATAAATCAAAAAACAATAGACGGTGGCCCCATGATAATACTTCTACCTAAGTACTAAAGGGAAACCATGTTCTCTTTTTCACAAATCATTTCAATTCTTTAAAAATAACTGTTTTCTCTCTGCTTATCAATAATCAGGGAAAAAATTTATTACTAAAAAAAATTTCAGCACACACAAAAAAACCATGATAATTTAAAGATACAAAATAGTTTATAAAAAACAATTAGGTTCATCAATGTAAGTTATGTATGGAACAACCTGCCTCAAAACGCAGTCCTCACACACCCATAATAGAATCCAAAATCAACAAAAACCCAACAAAATAAATGAAGGACCCAGAATCCAGTCCACATCATGATTTTACATTTTAAATACTAGGGGTTAGTGAAATAATGGAAACGAACATACCTAAATGAAGAACAACCCTAAGACCATGAGCAATGGAAGAAAAGGCCTGTAGAATGAGATCACACAATGGATCTGGACTAAACCAAGAAATATCACCATCATTAGACCAATGGATCCAAAGATGTCACCCATTGGTGACACAATAATCAAAGGAAATTAATTAATGGAAAGGATACTTACCTAGAAAGACTCATTGTTATGGTAATGAAGATCCAATGTCGATCAGATCAATCCATTAGGGGTTGAGTCTCTCAAAAACATGCCATTATTGTCTTAGGTCAAGTGCCATGGAGAACCGGTAAATGGATAGAAACAAAACACCAAAGAGAAATTTTTAAAATGGTATGTGGGTAGTTACACAATGTGTAACCTAGATTAACTACATGTAACAACCACATCCCATATATTATTAAAAAACATCACCTAGGATAAAAAATGCATCATTTCAACCACATAAGATGTGTAATCACCATTACGGAAATGTACCATCTCATATCATGATCTCCCCATTCACAACACATATCTAGTGACAACATCTAAAGACTTGAACCAAAAAAAAGAACTTGGATTTAGGTAAGAGTTTACTTGATCAAGGTAACATGATGTTACAAACTCCCCACCGTAAATACTTTTTGTCCCCAAGAAGTCATGTAGAAGGTATAATACCTTAGAAGAGATGAGGCCACTACACACTCACAAAAAAATTCATGTTCCCAAGCCTCATGAGAATCTGATCCTCGTTTCCATAGAAATCTGATCAATGAAATCGACTTCCCATGCAAGACATTCATTTGAGATTCAATGATCATAAATGGTTCCTCAAAAATATGAGAATGTAGAGCCAACTCAATTTCTTCCCAACTCATATTGTGAGAAATATTAGGGCGAAACTTCATGAGATAAGATATTTTAAAACCATCATGAATTTTTGTCAACTAAATCAGCCAAGAAAACCGATAAGAAAGTTATCTGAGTCATTTAGTGATCTCAAATAGTCCAACATATCTCATAGACAACATTCCCTATTTTCCAACTTGATGATTACCCAAATGAGGATAAACTTTCTGGAAGACCCCGTCACCTATGGAAAACTCCAAAGGATGATGCCTCCGATCTGCATACAATTTATGTCATGTTTGTGATGTAACCAGATGTCGATGTATATCCAGATCGTTGAAAACAATTTCTGAACCAAACATGGTCCAACTAAGGATACTTCACCCAACTCTACCCAAATATGATTAGATCCTCATGGTTTCCCCTAAAATTCACATAAATAATCCATTATGTTCCATGGTTGATAAATGTTTTTATAAAAAAAATCAACCAGTCCCAGATGATTATCCCAAAGCCCACTGAAATCAAAGATGTAGGTGCAAAGCATATCCTCCATTATTTTAAATATAGGCTCCATTTGATCTACTATCTATGGATTTCCATATGGGATCAAATTTATCTGTGTTCTTATTGCCTTTCAAATACTCTTCTATAACCTTGATGTAAGCCTATGATCCCTATCTGAAAAAATGGAAGGACTCCCATGTAACCTCCTGATCTCTTGTTGATATAACATACTCATATCTTTAACCTTAGTGGATTCTATAATTGAAATTAAATTAGAAAACTTCATCATCCAATCAAAAACCACCCACCTAACATTATTCCATTGGGGTATCCATGTAAATCGAACAACAAAATCCATGAATACCGCATTCCATTTCAAAACTAGTAATGGAAGAGGCTGAAGAAAACCCAAGCATTTCAAGTGCTCTGCATTTATCCATTAGAAGGTGTAACAAAGAGACCCAAACTATATGATGTCACACTTTATACTTGACCCCCCATAATCCTCTTCTCAATTCATAATACATATTCCAAGTTCTTTTTTTACCACCCATGAAGAGTTTTTACAATCAAACAAGACTTAACAACTCAAATATGTTGGGAGGATAATAATTTTTCCTAAGTGAATCATACCATCTAAATAAAGAGAACACCCAAAAATTGTCTCCCCATCATAAATGATTTCTCAAGTCATTTGAATCTCATCGTCTGACTACTAAATCTGCAGGATAGACTCCATGAGAGTTGACGATAACTGAAAACTAGCCAGAACCATGCCTGAAACATCCTTCTAATCATTTAGGTGAAACTGAGTGAAAAGAAACATAAAATTCCACTCTTTCTTTTATTCCATAACATCCAATAATGGTACTTTCCCTCTAAGAGTGTCTAAAACAACATTTCCCAATCACAAGGATTAGGTGATGTTGAAGTCAAATGTCTGAAGGTATTCTACCCATCATCTTTGTCTGAAATTTAATTTCACCTAATAAAATATATTTCTCATACTCATTTGATCAGAGAAGACATTGAATCTTCCCCCAAAATTATAGTACTCCCAACACTGAAGAACAAATTGATAGGAGTAGGATCTAAATCATGAGTGGGGTAATTATTCTCATTTAGTCGAAGATGGAGAGAGTTTTATGCAACCACATGGTCATCCTTCATAAACATGCATCCAAAACCATATCCTAAATCATGGATAAACACCATGAATCCTTTACTGGGATCAGGTAAGATTAGAATATGAGATGATGTTAGAATCCTTTTCAGTTCATCAAAATAAGTTTGATACTTTTCATCCCAGGTGAATTTCACAACATTCCTTCTAGGTGGAGTCAATGGTGATTCTAAAATAGATAATTCCTTGATAAAATATGGGTAGTATCCAGTAATACCATTGAATATTCATATCTCAATGTAATTCTATGGTTCCTTCCATTACCGTATAGCCATTACCTTCTATGGATCAACTGATAATACATGATCAAAAATTTGGTTCCCCAGGAACCTCACTTCTTGAAACCAGAAACTGCATTTAGAAATATTTCCATAAAAATGGCGACTTCTCAAAATTTCTAGAACCAAACAAAGGTGGTGCTCATTATCACTATTAGATTTTGAATATATCATCCACAAAAACTACAAAAAAAAGTTTCATGATGATGGTGGAATATCTGAATCATAAAATCCATAAAAACTATGGGATCATTAGTTAGATAAAAAAGGAATCCAAAGATATTAATAACAGTCATACAAACTCATAAAGTCTTTCTTTAGTATATCAGCCTCCAAAACTCTGAACTGATGATAACCTAACTGAAGATCATTCATTGTAAATCAATTTCCCCCCTTTAATATATAAAAAAGATCATCAAAATTAGGAAAATGATATTTTTTTCTTAACTATTACCTAGTACAACTTCTGACAGTCCACACATAAATGAATTGAACCATATAATTTCTTTGAAAAGAGAATTGGGAATACCCAAGATAAAACAAGGGGTGACTGAAACCTTTTTCTAATAGATCATCTAGCTGAATCTTGAGCTCTTTCAGCTATATTGATTCCATATGATGAGAAATTTTCTATATCGGCCACATACATGGAACCAAATCAATAGTAAACTCTACCTATCTCTCTCTATAAAAAAGAAAAAAAAATTCATCTAGGAAAACGTCAGCTGAGTCTTCAACAACAACAGAAAGATCATCAATAGAAAAAATGTCATCTTTATAAAAAAAATGAAACAAAAAAAACATCAATGATTTAGGCGGGAAGGTCATTCTTGACCTGAACTCATGTCCCAATCCCCCTGAAACACTCATAATCTCCCATCGGTAGCAAGAAATGAATCATTTTGATGATAACAATCAACCTCTGCTTGACTCGAAACAAGCCAAATAATACTGATGATGACATCAAACCGATCCAGATCAAGAATGAGAAAATCTCAAACCAACTTCGTATCGGCTGTCATTAAAAAACATGAACTCCAAATCCCTTGATCGTTCCACTTTCCAAGAGGTGTCTCTAACACCATTTTAATGAAATTAAGTTATGTTGGATGTTTAATAAAATAAAAAAACACATAGATATAAATGAGTGTAAGGAACCAATATCAAATAAAGTAATTTCTTCTGTAGATGAAATAAGGACACTACCCTTCACTATCACAAGATATGCATCAACTTTCATAATATTCTCATCAACTACCAAAAAATTATTCTCTCGTGAGGCATGTGGCTAGATAACAATAGTATTTAATGCTTCTGACTACATCGTAGTAGCTTTTGGAGATGAAAAACCTTGACCATAATGAGGCATAGTTATATCCATACAAAAGTGTAGTAGATGACAAACACATCCACAACTATTGCACCACTTCATGGAAGTAGGACCAGAAGGTCTGGTGTTTCCTCCCATATCCAATTGATAGCATGTTAGAGGCACACTTCTAGCTGGGATGGATGGTGCAGAGGAGGCTTGCTACTAAGACCCACCACCACCACTTCTATGATGATCTTTTCACTACCTCTTTTTCCCATATACGCCACTGAAGCTTCCCCCTGATGGAAGAGAATATGTGGAAAATCAAATCATTCCATCCATATTCATTTCTACCAATATACCTTTATCTACTATTTCTTCATAGGCAGAATGTTTCAGTATAAACACCTATGTTCTAATATGTGGTTGCAAATCATGAACGTACTTATTCACCTCTTGTTGGTCATTGTTTTCTATGTCTTTGGAAAATTGGACAGCTCAATAAATCGGTTGGTATTCCCGACACGAAACTCTATACATTATATAATGATAGGAACTATAGAGACATATCCAGCATCAACAAATCTGGAAAAAACAACTAAAATAATAGGGTTTTGAAACAATTCCAATACAAGTATATGTTCCTATCTACTTAGAACATAGAATCCCACCATCTCTTGTTAGATCCCTCAACTCTAAATGATGAAAACAATACCTTGATATTCATGTGTCCCTAGGATGTCAAAGATTTGATTTATCACATCCAACTAATCCTCACCCTCTTGAGGCTCGGTTGTTATTTTAAAGGATGGTGTCTTCTAGAACAAGAACTCTTATTATCAGTCTTTCTCTCTTCCAGCTCCTGGTTGTACCTCAACCAATGCGTTCTAAACACATGGGACATCCTAATTGATAACACAGACTATATGTATGATAGTATGGATGAGGTTCTGATCTATAGGCTAGTTTCCTTGATAAGAATTAGCTACACCTTCCTAAGGAACTCATGGAAGTTATCTTGGATGCATACTGTTAGACACTGAAACACATGAATGATCAGACAACAGAACAAATCTCAGCTATAAATAGAAAACCCATAAGAAAAATCAGAGACTTTTAAAACAAAAACCAATACCAGAGACAAACATCCATCCATCCTAGAGAAACCAGAGTCTCGTTGCAACAAGAGCTAGTCAGGAACGTATCGCAATATATCTCTCAAGTACGAAAAAACCTGTATTTAGTGTAACATATTTTTCAAGACAAGGGATATTGAGTAAAAAACATGTCTCATACAAACTGTGATGAACTAACCTGAGATACACTCATTCCTGGATCCCGACCCGATCCTTCGTATACCTGAAGTGCGTTCCTGATCCCCATAGGATGGCAATAAGCACCTGGGCATCGAACAGCACAATAGAAGTAATGATTTCACCCAATATGAACAAACACATGGAGTATATATAATATAATAAGCAATAGTGCAAGATTAATATGATATATATTCCATAACTGTAAGAAAATAGCATAAATATGCAACATTAAAAGTAATTAAAACTCCAAGATAAGTCTAACAGAAAATGACTAAAAACCAAACATCTACTCCAAACGATTGTTGGGATGGACTCCCCCCATCTCACAACCGGCTACCAAACCATCTGACATGAACCTCACAACCTCATTGTGGCACATTTCCATTACCTTCACTATAAGAAAAAAAAGGTCTACACACCCTCGGAGAGGTGAGTAGGTTATGAGATAACATGAATAGTAGGATCCCACATAGGTGTTCCATAACAAGTCTCTATATAAAAAATCAAGTATGCTCATTTTAAATAAAAACGTGGTATAATAAGAAGTAATTTATTTTTATAGAAAACATGGAAAACATTTCCTTTTTTCCATAGTTCTAAACAAAACGGGTACATAAATTTCAAAAAAAAAATTTCATATCATTTTTTGCAAGCTTAAACATGCATATAAAGGCTAAATCAAAAATCCAAGAAAAAGAAAATAGAATCACATTTATCCCAACACCAACAAATACTACAAGTATATGGTGAAAACTAATGGTACTGGAATAATCGTGTGCACAAATATGGTCCTAGAGAAATGAGCCTACGAAGTTGGGGAATACCCCATGAGTAAAACCCCCAAAATGTAAATATTTGTACCCCTGAACAATGGGTCTAGGAAATAGAATAAATCCACAAGACAACCATCCTTGCTAAATCAAAAAAATGGATAATATCCAAAATCTAATCCTTATGCCTCTGTAACTAATGTATCCCATGTTCTATTTTTCACAAATCAATTCAATGATTTGAAAATACCCATTTTCTCTCTGTTTATCAATTACTATAGAAGAAGAATTTTTAACTAGAACCCTTTTTCATCACTCACTAAAAAACCATGAAAATTTCAATATAAAACACTCTTTATAATGAAAAACAATTAGGTTCATCAACGTAGTCTAGAGACGGAACCATTTACCTCAAAACGCAGGTCACACATTCCCATAATAGAATCCAAAATCAAAGAATCCCAACAATAACAACAATATCTGTAGAATCAAATCCACATTAAGATTTATTCAATTTAGAATACAAGGGGTCAAGAGAAGAGAGGAAACCCAAATACCTCAATGATGAACACCTGATGCACTATGATCAATGGAAGAAAAAGGCCTTCAGAATGAGATCACACAACAAATATGGTAGAAACTAAGAAGAATCACCAACTATAGACTAACATATCCAAATAAGTCGCATAATTGTGATACTGTGATCAAAGGTAATAATGGAATAGAAAGGTTACATTCACAGAGAGATTCACCACGATTACATGAATATCCAACATCGATAAGTTCAATATAGAAGAGGTTGAGTCTCTCAAAAAGGTTCCAAAACTATCTTAGGTCAAGAGCCATAGAGAACGAGTGAAAGGAATGAAACAAAACACCCAAGCACGTGTTTTAAAAACTATATGTGGGATGTTATATGATGTGTAAACCAACTTCATGACGTGTAACTGCCAATTCCCATATACACTAATAAAACCCATCACCTTGAATTAAAAATCTATCATTTAAAACGCACACGACGTGTAAACACCATTCATGATGTGTACAAGTTCATTGTGTAATCTCATCTTTCACAACATGTATCAAGAAAACACTACACCACATGTAACATAGTTACATGGCATGCAATTATTATGCATCCTACAGAAAATATAGAAAACAAATTATAAATAATTGAACAAAAAAAGAATATGGATAGGGGGAAAGCATACCCGATCAAGGTAAGGGGATGTTACATCTCATGATTTAGAATTTCCCCATGTTGTAAGGATTGTTTTCCTTATATATTTTATTTTTCTAATATACTTTTCATATTCCCCACTTATTTTTTTAGTGTTGTATATATATATATATATCACATTAATGTATTTTTTATTCATATACTTGAATATATGTATATTTATATTTCCTTTTAATTATCTCCCATTCACAGCGTTTACAGTTTCAATGTTACCAAGCAGTATGGGAGTTTTGTCACATTTTTCATTCATTGATACGATGTTATCTTATACAACTATATTATTTTATAATTTTATTATGATTACCATTTTCTAGGTTATATATTGATTCTATTTATTTTACATGTTATTATATGTTTCATTTAATTTAATTTCCTTATGGGGATTAAAATACAAATTTAAAAAAGTGGAAAGAGTACTTTGTTAAAATCTCATAGTTTATTGGGATTGTGTATGATTAATTCCTCAATGATGAAATATGATAGTTCTATTGAATAATATTATCCTTTAAATATTAATGATATATACATGTAATTGTATCATTTTTTCAATACAGTGGTACTTGAAATTTTTCAGAATTCGATTTATAAAATCCGACATCATTTGATTATTAATTTGGATATCAGTGTTTATTCACCACAATGTTCTCTAAAAACATTCTCAAATCTTTTTAAAATTATCTTTTAAGATTATTTTCAAAATATTTTAAAATTTATTTATGTTTAAAAAATTGTTCTAAATTATTTTCAAATATTCATTAATATATTTTCATTTTTATTTTCCAGTAAAAAGGATTTCAAAATGTTTTATGATTTTAAAATATTACTTTAAAAATTAAAAGGGGTATTTCCCATAAAAAATAATGATATTTTATGGAATTTACATTCAACAAATTAAATAAAACATTTTTTATGTATACACCATTGGGTATATTTTTTATTGATACCATCGTCAATATTTTATTGATGGACTAAAATAGTTTCAATGAGATTTTTATGGAATTGATTTGTTTTAATTGTTTAATAATTTTTCATATAAATTTTTATAGTATACTTTTTTCAGTTGGTTAATCAAGTTATAAAATGGATATTAGTTATTCCTATGAGATTATGATGAAATGAATTCTTTTATTTGTTATTATTATTTAATGATACTTGAACATTTTTCATGTATTTTTGATATAAACCAATGATGGGAGGATCCAAGATAAACCATTAATGGGTGGTTCCATGATAAACCATAAATGGGTGGTTCTATTATATCCCACCAATGCATTGTTATCAAAGTTGATTTTATGGTCTATTATATCCCATAATTTCACTTATGAATCTCTCGTGAAGTTTTATTATTTCACCATACCATTGTGCAATCCTATTCACATTGATGGCATTCAATTATTATGAAATATTTCTACCCTTATTGAGAACATTAGATTAGCCTTCTTTTGTTTAAAATTTTTGCAGGATATAAATAATGAATTTTAATCATTTTTCTTCAAATGGATTTCACACGGATGATGTCGATGACCTATTGTGAAAAAATAAAAGTTGGGAAAAATGGGGTAAATGTTCATTTGATGACTTTTGAATTTTTTATATATGTTGTTTTTCTAATTTTACTAAACATTAAACCAAATGGTCCCCAAGAATATAAGTGATCAGTATTTTCATTTTGATTTTTAAGGTTTTATGGAAAAATTTGGTAACAATTCCCCACATCAAATAATGAAATGTAATGTTCATGATTCTTGCATAGGATCCAGGAGTGTGGGTCCATGGCTATTATAGATGGTATCAATTTAAAGGTTTATATAACTTTGGGGATCAGGAATATTTCATGCGAGGATGTATTAGGAGTTATGGATACCATCATAGATCTATAATAATAATATTTATCATATGTTCAATGTTATAGATAACTCTTTTAATGGTTTTAAGTTGTAAAAAAATTTATTCTATTAATGAAATTTTGAGATGTATTTTTTTGGGTTGGTGTATTTTTAACCACTATGATCAACATGGAGAATTTTTATTCAGTAATTATTTATCATGATTAAAAAATATATTACAAATCATAAGCTCAGTGACAAGTAATGGCATCCAGAAAGGTAGTATGACTTGAACCCATGACTTAAGGATGATCAGGGTTTCATGAATACAACTATCCTACAAGATTTCCTGTACCATACCTAATTTATATAAATTAATATTATGTTTAATTTAGAAAAATAATGGATTTAATTTAATGAATAATGGTTGATTTATCTATGAACAAAATATTATTGAATCCTTCTGATCAATGGGTTTGAACATAATCTGTAAATGATTGAATAATTTTAAGGATAGCAATTTTTGAATGGATTTGGTTTGTACATTGGGTGTTACTATTTAATTTTTACGAATAATGTATCGTTGGAATATTTATAAATTTTTGGAATTATCTTACCATGTTATAACCATTTTCGTTTTGGTTAATTTTTATAGACACAATGAATAGCTTGATAACCCTTTTGTGGTCCTATGGTCTTTAATAGATTATTTTACTTCTTAAGGAATGAAATAATCATCATGAATGATCATCATTAGGTGAAAATTGTGATATTATGGTAGAATATTATTAATGGTTCATATTATACTCATCATGTAAGTATATTTTAACATTCTCTTCGTCTAGATGGCATGATAATTCATTAACTCTATGAAAGGGATCTTGAATAAAAATATAATAATATTTCCAATATTTTTGATGAATTGATGGTATTATGATCATCATATATTTATGGTTTTTATGACCTTATCATTCTATTGACCATTTACTCTCTTGTGATCAATAACCTCAATCACTGTATATAATTATATTTTTCTTTTCTCTAATTACCACCAATGTTCTCCCTATATGGAGTCCTATTTTTTCATAACAATAGTTGACCTTCATGTTTCCCATATTATATTTTTAAGTGGTGTTTTAATATTTTCATTTTATTTTTTTGGGTTTCAATAATGGAATTCAAGAATTTTTAATCCTTTTTTACCAAGATTAATTTTGTTGGAGAAATTCATTTTTAGTTGGGTTGGATGTAACATCCTGAGATTTTATAAAATATTTTGTTTTAAATTAATATTAATATAATTATTTATTGATTTACAGATGCATTTTCTATATTCATTTCACACCCCACTATTTTTATCTTCTATTGAATTTACCTCACTTTCCTTATATAACATGTGTTACAACCAAGTCAAGGAATTACTAGACAAAAATATACTATTAATATTATTATATAACATTGTAGATATCAACTAGCCATTGGATTGGAAGGAATGAATATCATTAACTAATCTAAGAAAATATTGTTTACACATGATTATATGATGAATTTATGTTCAAATAAATTAGAAATTAAATTTAAACCCTTCTCAAAATAAAAGAAAATCTTTTTCTGATGAACTATTTTAATCCATGCAAGTGTGATTTATACAAATAAATCTAAAAATTTAGTTCTAATGGATTATATTAATGAGTTTTATATGTTATATATTAAAATAATATTTTTCTAAATTCATCCAATAAGTTTTACAGGAACAAAATAATAAAAAATCTAGTTTTTTATGCCTAAAAATAGTAGTTTTCTAAAAGTAGATTTTTTTCTACCTTTCAATGGAATCAATTTTTTAAATTAATTTTAAATTTTTTAATGATTTGTACATTATAAAAAACGTTTATTTTTATAATATTGACCTAAAAAGTATCTTATGTTGAATTTTTGGTATTTTTATGAGATGATTCTTTTTTTGATGATTAGTGAAAAATATTGGATTATAATTAAAATTTTACCTATATTATAAATAATTCATATTGTAAAATTATATTTTTACGTATTTTTAAAGTAAAAATAGTTTCTATTAAACATATATAAATCCAAAATAGCTCATTGGAATCAATTACATGTTGATTTTGGTTATAAAAAATACTAATCATGGGGTTATTTTCACATTAAAAAACCACTTTCTCATTGGGTCTGTTGGATTTGTTTTATATTAAATTCCACCACTTCTATGATTGGAATTTAGAAAAATAGATTCCATATTAGTAATAATAATAATTTATAATTTATACTAAAATAAACATATTTATTTACTGAAAAAATCAAGGGAAGCATTTAAAATTAATTAAAGCGATTAATTTAAAAACGAGTTTACTTAGTGGTAAAAATTTAATCGTAAGGGCCAAAATGACCCTAAAACATTTCTTCAAAACATATTCATTCATGTTTAGACCATATAACCCATTTTTAATATATTTTATTATTTTAGGGCATTATATAAGGGATACTATCCAATATTGTATTATTATATTTACAAGAATGTCGTTCCCCCTCAATTATAATGGGAACTCACTCTCCCCCATTATACACATATCACAAGAATTTTATCTCATAAAACCCCTTAAAAATAAAACTCCCAAAATCCCTAATATAATATTATAATCCTAAATTTATGAATTAATAAAATGAAGTAAAATGCGAAACACAATAGGATTTACCTGAAAAAGAGGTAACATTCATCAATAAGAACTTTTTATTTATTTCATTATCGACCAATTGAAATATTATTATACCATTTTAATATAATAAAATAAATCTCCTTAATATTATAAAATATTTTTATTTAATTTTTATTACTTAAATACACACACACTTACATCAAATGGGTTACGAAATCATCATTTGTTTGTATTGTGGATTACCACCTCATGGAAGGATGTTATTCTTTTTCCAATACCACCTCACATTGTTTGGAATTATGATAGACATATTGTTTATATATGATATTTATGATACTTATAACATAATAATACCTTTTTATTCATTAAATAAAATAAACACTTTTTATATTTCATACCGTAGTGGATATGATAATGTCACTCGTATGTATGACATACTACAGCATCACGAAGCAATGTGAAGCATTTATCAGTAACATGTTACATAAAACTTCATGAGGGAGAAAATAATGAATATATAAGATATGAGGGAAATAATTATGATATTAATGATATAGTTTTATTTTTTTAATTATGATATATCAATTCTTTTATTACCTTTTCACACATTGGGAACATCATTATGTTATTAATGGACGTTTGGACTACCTCCTCCGTGAGGATATGTACTTATTTTTACATCACTAGAATGGTATATATAAGTATATATAATTTACTATAATGGTATTTATTTTATAATTTTCAATCTATAGTTAAATAATATTACTTAACTTCTTTCCATAATAATCATTGAAATATGGAAATGTTACTCATGCGTACGTACGACATATCATCTCTATGATCGTAACATTTGTTAATTTTTTATAAATAATCATTAATTATGAGATAAAAATAATAATTGATATATAAATATGATTATTATTTAATGATTATTATTCTGGATATTTTTAAATAGTAACCACATTGTCCTAGTCAACCCACAAAAGTAATTTTTGACAAAAAAGTCGAATATGGTCAAAATAGACTTAATATAAAATGTAATTTTATATAAACTGGTAATAAGTGAAATAAAATAATTATAAATTTTATAAATTTATTAGGAAATAATTTAATTTCCATGTCATTATTATTATTGAAAATAAATAACATGCATGATGAATCTGACTCAAGGGTTGCAGATTTATATTCTAATTTTTATTTTTTCAAGACTTATGCCATATTCACCACTCGTTTCATATGGGTGATATATATTATTAAAAGTAAAAAATAATCTCATTAATTTTATATATTTAATGATACTAAATGTTTCAATTTATTTCATTCTTTCACTAATCTCAGGATTGAAAAATTACTTAAGTACAAAGGGTTTTTCTCACCTTAGGTTTCTTCCGATGAGATAAATTCAATTTTAAACTCATAGTTTTTTGTGAGTTGTTTATAATTACTGTGAATATGTTGTATTATTATTATACTTAAATTTATGTGGATATAGATATTTATTTTATTATATCATTTTCATGGGGATTACGGTTTACATTTAACCGAGTAGTAAGTGATTTTATCCCAATTTTCCTTCTTTTATAGGTTTGTTATGTTATAAACCTATATTCTTTAATAAATATTATATACTGATCCTATGAAGTTTAATATAATAAATATTCTAATGTTAAACAATATTCAAAATATAATTTAATTTTTTTCCTTTAGGTGGATTACAATTCATTGTTACAAATGTAGTAAGAGTCTTTTGTTATAATCTCATTGTTTGTCGAGATTGTGTATGATTCATTCTACAATGATGAAATATTTTAATTATCATGAATTCACTTCACGTAAAATTATTCATGATACTTAAAATTATTTTTACCATTTTTTCACTATTTTTACATAAAATTTTAATAATATTATTTTAACAAAATTCATCTTCATTTCCCTCTTCGGTCAGAAATCTATGTTCTTTAAAAACATTATTTTCTAAGAATATTTTATATTTTTTTAAATTTTATTGTAAGCTCATTTTCTAGTGGAAGGATTTTAAAAATTATTTCTATTTAAAAATAATATTTGTATTCAAATATTAATTTTATATTATTTCATGGTTATTTTTAATGAAACATGATTTCAAAATGTTTTATGATTTATATAAGTTACTTTTAAAAGGAAATGGGTTTTTAGTCAAAATTATATTGATGAAATTTTAATGGTATTTTAATTCATTAACATCAAAACCATTGTTTTCACTTATCCTCTAGTGGGGATATTTTTTAATTATACCATCCTATTTCATTTCTATATTTATTAGGATTTATTCAAACAGATTTTTTGTGGATCTCATTTCTTCTCCATTGGATAATAATGTTTCAATGAGATTTTCATAGATCTTGTTTGTGTTTTATGGGTTAGTCACATTATTAAAGGTGTAATGGTAATTCAGATGATTTAATGATGAATATAATGCTTTTATTTTTTATTATAATGTACTTTTACCCATAAATATTATGTTTGGTAACATTATAAACCAATAATTTGTGGTTCTATGATAAACCCATGATGGGTGGTGTAACGTCCCTGTCCCAGAATCCACCGGTGCTCTGAGATGGGTCGCTACATGACCTTAAGCACACCTCCTCGTACGCCAAACGCTGTCGACTAGCAGCGGGGGTCTATAGAGTCATGTGGGGAGACTATACCCTTTTTTTATCAAAGTAAGCCACAACAGAAATAAACCAAATAGTGGAAACAATAACCAATAAACAAAGAACATGTATAATAAACATTTCCAACAGTAAATATGCCATGTCATACTACAAGTGCAAGAGTGAACAAAACCCAAACTATAGGCAACTTCCAAATCCCCAAAATGGTTCTAACTCCAAGTCCGGATCCTCCCCCAAGAGCTACCCATGTCCACTCACTATCTAGCAAGGGCCTTTTCCCTTCTCCTGACCTGAAAACCTGAAGTCTGCTCGGGTACCCAGCGGCGGCCCAAGCAGGGTGTGAGTATAACACAGTAGTCCACCACCAACGGTGTCTACAAAATATCCAGAATAAACAGGTAGTGAATGTAATAGGAATATGAATGATAATTTCCAAGTAATTAATTAAGGTTCCACTAACCAGATCAGGACCAAAGCCAATGCCACTTCCATTACCATTCATTTATTACCAATTTTCATCACTTACCATTTCATCACATTTCCATGGGTTAATCACATTCATTATGTTACACGGGTCTAAGGCCAAAAATCACATGCAAGAGGGTAAACACAATGTTATCCTATCTCAATAGGACTAACCCCCTCATAACAACCATAACCTCACCTCGAAGCATCGGTCAGGTTGATAAAACTGTTAGGAGTATAGACCCTCAGTCCCCTTTCCTAACCCGTGCATTTTGGGTGGAGTTTAGAACCTCAGTCTTCACTCGACCCATGGGCGTAGATTCTCATGTCATACCCCACTCGATGAAGCCATGTGCACATGCTTATATATAAGTAATCATCAACCATCCAAACCACTGCCCTTCAGCAAACACTATTCACAACAACCCACATGGGAATCCACATCATGCCTTAACCCATTAACACATTACCATTTCACATAATTTAACCATTCACCCAATTACCATGTGGTATTCCTATCTCACTAAGAATTCAACATTAAACCCATAATCTATCCCATTAGGGTCTTTAATCTGTTTACACATTAACCCATTTCACCCGTTCATCATTCCCATTAATCAACAATTTAACCCATTCCACTTTTACCCTAGGGTTATTTCCAAGTCTAGGTGCATCACCTAACTTCTATTCTAATTTCAACCAATCATACCAACATATTTATCAAGGTCTCTACAATTCATTACACCAGGGTCACTTGTTTAATATCAATCCTTAAACCCGGGAAAAGCCGGCACATCCCATGGATGGCCCCAAGTAGGTCAAGTCTATCCCAACACATCCCATGTGTGTTGTGAGGGTTCCCATTTTCCATTTTAGACACCATTATTACCAAACATGCCAAGGTTATCCATAACATAACCAATGGAAAGCAAGAACACAACTAAACATGCACAAATACCCAAATAACTATGGGATATAACTTGTAGACCACCTACCTTGAATTTGTGGTTGAATGCACTCTCAATTGAGTCCTTAGACCTCGATCCGACCAAACCTTGGAGCTTCAGCCTAAAAATCTCCCAAAATATAGGGTTTTAGAGCTTTTGAACAAGGTGGGGAGAAGAGACAAACCCTAAACGAAAAAGAGAAGAAAGGATGGGATAATCCTTGCCCAGAGCTTTAATCCACAACCAACGACACAAAAAATTCCTTATAATCGAAGAATATTGGTCTCATGGAGCCTTTGGGTGATTTGGTTCATGCCTATGGTGGAGAGGGATGAAATGAGAGGAAATCCTGAGTGGGATTTTAAAGCCCGAAGTGGCAAAATTGTTATTTTTTCCAACATTAAGTGGCCGCACAGTTTGTCTGCACGGTTTGGAAAACCATGTGAAAACCATGTGCATGCCACTATCCGAAGGAGGAGGTGTCACACGGTTTAGCCTCACGGTTTGGAAAATCATGTGCAACCCATGCGCATGCTTCTTTCTTGGGGAGGAAGGGTCACACGATTTAGCATGGACAGGCCGCACAGTTTACTTGGCTGTGCGCAGGTCGTGCGCCCTGGCATGTCTTGCCCAGATTACCTTTCTTCCATACTCCGAGCCCCAGGAACACCCCCATGGCCTCTCACACTTTCCGAAAACATTTTAAAGCCCCAAATAAAAGGTTTCAACCAAAAACAAAACAAAAACATACCTTTCCAAAAACCGGGATCTTACAACCTCCCCACCTTATAATGGCTCGTCCTCAAGTCGAGTTTCGAAGCCTCATTGATCCACCGAAGAGAAGAGTTTGGGCCACTGAGCCCGCATATCTGATTCCCGCTCCCATGTTTCTTCCTGAACATTCCCATGATTCCATAGTACTCGCACTAATGGAACAACCTTTCCTCACAATACCTTTTCACTACGATCCACCACCCGAACCAGACGCTCCTCAAAGGACGCTTCAGCCTCAAGATCCAAATCCTCAACATCAACCATGTGAGATGGGTTAGGAGGATACCGTCGAAGCTACGACACATAAAACACATCATGCATCCCACCATACCGTTGTGGAAGATCCAACCGGTAAGCCACTGGCCCCATCCTCTCCACAATTTCAAAAGGTCCCACATACCTGGGCGCCAACTTACCCTACTTCCGAATCTGACGGTGACCCAACCTAGGCGACACCTGAAGGAACACATTATAACCCACTGCAAACTCAAGAGGTATACACCTCCGATCTGCATACAACTTCTGCCTAATTTGAGCCATATCCATTCACTTCCTGATCGACTTAACTCTCTCTGAAGTCTTCCAAATGAGACTTGGTCCCAACAACTTGGATTCACCAACCTCTAGCCAACACAACGGAGATCTACATGGTCTCCCATAATGCACCTCAAACAGTGCCATATGAATCATAGCTTGAAAAACATTGTTGTAGGAAAACTCACATAATGATAGGTGACTCTCCCAATAACCACCAAAATCCATGACACAAGATCTTAACATGTCTTCCAACACTTGGATCGTACGTTCAGACTGCCCGTCCGTCTGCGGGTGGAATGCCGTACTCAAAAACACCTGTGAACCAAGTGCCTTCTGAAACCCTTGCGAGAAACACGATGTGAAATGCAGATCTCAGTCCAAAACTATGGTTCATGGAACACCATGCGACCACACTATTTTTCAAACATACAGCTCACCCAACTGGTCGACATTAAAGGTCTCCTGAATCGGTAAAAAATGAGTCACTTTTGTTAACCTATCCACAACCACCCAGATTGCATCACTCTTCCGCAGCATCCTCGGGAGACCCACGACAAAATCCATGATTACATCATCCCACTTCCATTCCGGAAAGGGTAATGGATGCATCAAACCACCTGGGCGTTGATGCTCGGCCTTCACCTGCTGACCGGTAAGGCACCATGCCACATAGCCCGCAACTTCCTTCTTCATTCCAGGACACCAAAACTGCCTTCGGAGATCACGGTAAATCTTGGTCAAACCCGGATGCACTGCCCACATTGATGCATGGAAGTCACACATCAATTATTCCAGCATACACTCTGGCACAACCACACGATCACGAACACAAACAACGTTGTCCACACCGACGGTCCATCCAGAAGGTAGCTCCCCACCTTTAAGATTTTCCTTCATGATCAGACACTTCGGATCATCAATCTGACCTTCCTTAACTAGACTCAAAAGATTCGACTCTATCTCTAAGGAAGAAAGGGTGACCTAACCACTCTCCACCTGCACCTCCAGGTGCATTTCTTGAAACAAAGCCACCACCTTCCACTCTGTGCTGGACTCCTGAACCATCTGATTTTGAACCTTCCTGCTCAAAGCATCAGCAACACTGTTTCGCTTTCCTTGCATGTACACCAACTCAAAGCCAAAATACTGGAGATATTCAACCCATCTTCACTGTCGAAGATTCATATCCTGTTGTGAGAAGATGTACATTAAACTCTTATCATCAGTGAACAAAGTAAGTCGTTCTTCCAACAGATAGTGCCTCCAGCACTTCAAGGCGTACACTACTGTAGTAAATTCAAGATCATGAGTGGGGTAATTCTGATCATGGGATCTCCACTGTCTCGACCCATAAGCCACAAGCCACTCATGCCGCCTCAATGCAGCCCCATGTTTGACTCTGGACGCATAACAAAACACGATGTACTTCTTACCCGACTCAGGTAAGATCCAGATAGGTGCGGTCATCAATCGCTTCTTTAACACTTGAAAGGAATTCTCAGAAGTCCCAGACCACTTGAACCTTATTACTTTCTTGGTCTATCCTGAGAGTGGTGCTACCAAGTGAGAGAAATCCTGAATGAACCTTCGGTAATACCCATCCAAACCCAAAATACTTTAAACATCAGAAACACTCTTCGGCTGCTCCCAAGATACAACTACCTGCACTTTCTCTGGATCCACTAACACACCTTCCTTAGAGATGATGTGACCCAGAAAATGCACCTCACCTATTCAGAATTGATTCTTTTATAGCTTGGTGTATAGCCAGTGGTCTCTTAGCGTACCCAAGATGATGTCAAGATGTTGGGCATGATTGTCGTGAGTTTTTGAGTACACTAAGATATCGACAAAAAAGACAACCATGAAATGATCTTGATAGGGATGAAGGATCTGGTTCATCAAATCCATCAACACTGCAAGTGCATTGGTCAAGCTGAAATACATTACCACAAACTCAAAAAACTCGTACCGACTCCAGAAAGCTATCAGTGATACGTCAGAAGACCTCACCCTCAACTGGTGATAACCCGGCCTCAGTTCGATCTTAGAAAACACTGATGCACTCATCAACTAATCAAAAATCTCATCAATTCTAGGAAGGGGGTACCGATTCTTCACTTTCATATGATTTAACTTTATATAGTCAACACACAGCCTCAACGACCCATCGGCCTTCTTTGAAAAAAGCACGAGAGATCCCTAAGGAGACGTACAAGGAAGGATAAACCCCTTAAGCTCCAACTCCTCAAGCTGAACCTTCAGTTCCTGGAGTTCTTCAGGTACCATTCGGTATGGAAGAATAGAAACTGGCTCCACTACCAGCAACAACTTGATTGTGAACTCAACAACCCTCTCATGGGGTAACCCTGAGAAATCCTCAAGAAACACGTCTTGAAATCGATCCATCATAGGATGGAAAACAGACTTCCCCCCTCCTTCATTGTCATCAAGCATGAGACATTCCACTCGAGCCGTGATTCCACTCAACCGCTGACCAAACGGTCCTGAATGACCTGCTTGAATATCCCATTCTCCACGGTGGACATAAGAGTCACCTTCAAGTGACCTGAACGATACTCTACGATGATAAAAGTCTATGTGTGCCCGATACAACACCAACCAATCCATTCCAAAGATTAAGTCAAATCCCAACCTCTCAAGAATGAACAAGTCCCACAGAAAACGATGCCCACCAAATTCCAAGGCACATCCCTTGTACTACATGATATCTTGAACCTGTACCCCCAACGGAGTGTCAATTGACATAACTCCACACACCCTTTCCACTAGTAAGCCCAGTGCTACAACAAGTTTAACAGAGATAAAATAGTATGTTGCACATGTGTTAAACAATGCACTAGAAAAAGTAGAGTCCATAAGGATCATACCTCAAATAGTCAATGGTACAGCCTCGCCATCACCAGGCACAAACTGAACTGCCTAAAGCTGACTTGCCCCTCGACCCTGGGTTCCGGCCTGAACGCCCTGCACCGCACTACCCTGCTGGCGTAAGCGATCTTTCCCTAGAGTTCAACGTCCACCGTCCCTGCCAGTACGGCTTGTGGAGCTCCAACTGCCTGCCTGGTACGGGGAAACTGATCCCATTACTGTATCTGGTACCTGCCATCCACCATTATACTCGCCCACCTACTGAGGTTTCCAGCAGAACTTCTTCACAAGTCCCATCTTGCGGCACAAACGACACTCAACTGGAGGTCGAGGACACTGACCACGCATATGCCCTGTCCTACCGCACTGATAACAAAACACCTGGTTCCAACTATGAGAGGCTGACCCCCTCTTCTAGCCACATTACACACTTCCACCATGTTGTGAGCTCTCATGGCATTGCTTTCTTCCTTCGAAAGCTGCTCCGCTTATCTGTCCCACTAACAACACAAGACCACTACCGGAAGCTCCCTTCTGGTTTCCTTCCGAGATCAGTGCCTGATATACTACCTCTGAGAACCTATTCATGCAGAAGATGTTTACTTGAGACCTGATCTCATGTCTCAGCCCATCCAGGAAACACCTTGCTACTGTCGCATCATCCCCTACTATCAATGGGACAAAGCATCTCAAATCAGTGAAGCGACTAGCATAGTCCATCACAAACAGCGATCCCTGAGTTAGGATTATAAATTCTTTAGCCTGCTCTTGCCTCAAAGTCTCTGGATAGAAATTATCCAGAATCATTTCTTGAAAAACCTTCCACGACATTCCCTCAGCCTGCCCGATTTGAGCCTGAATGTCCCACCAACGCCTCGCCTGGCCTCACAAGATATAAGCGGCCAGCTTCATTCGGCTTTCAACAGGGGTCTCTAGATGGTCCAGTATCATCTGGACAGACTCTAACCAAAACTCCGCTGCCTCTGGCCCACCCTCTCCGGTGAAGGTTGGAGGGTTCTATAGCTAGAACTCCCTGGTCAGCTCAAAATTACATAGTGCAACCCGCCCCGGGTCCCGATCTATCATCTGCATAAGGTGAGCCATGTTCTCATCGAACTGGTCTTCTCTACCTTCATTGATCCCCACGTTTTCTTTCTCTTCTACCGGAGGAGTGTTCTCATCAACATCCTTTCATTTCCCGACTGGTAACTGACGTCGTGGTGTCATTTCTCTAGATTGTTAGACACAAGATTTAACATGCATACCATAAAATTTCACAACTTCATCAAAATCTCTTTACTAGCTACAACAACCCACTTTTCATACCCTAACCCAACAACATCTTCCAACTTGTTTCAAATCCTATTATTTCATTAAACATCATTTACCCACTTGTATTATTTCATTCTTCTCATTATTTCTTGGTTTAATGAAATGCATGACGCACCCAACCTTCGTGCCTCACACACCCACCTCGTGCGTGTGTCTAATACATTGCATGTCACCTATCTCCCTAGGTTCCTACAATGATTCATTAATGCAAATCCTCATGACGTTAAGGCCATGAGAAAAATATCATAAAACAGTCACATCAAACCACATGTGCATCACCCAACGGTGAAATTTCATCAACTGTAACAACACACAACCAAGAACAACATTTCCCACCCATGTTGACTTGGGTGTTCCCTTGTACATGGGTTATCTACTCCCAAGAATGAGCTCCTTTCCATGGCCCGACACATCTTAACCCTTGGATACCAATCCCAAATAACAATACGTCAAAGAAGGAGAAGAAAGATCTCCTCTAATACAAATTTTTAACATCCCTGACCCGAAATCCACTAAACCGGTGCTCTGAGCCGGGTGGTTATATGACCTTAAGCGCACCTCCCCATATGCCAAAGGCTTCCGACTAGCAGAGGGGGTCTATAGAGTCAAGTGGGGAGACTATACACCCTTTTTATCAGAGCAATCCACAATATAAATAAACCAAATAGTAGAAACAATAACCAATAAACAAAGAACATGTATAACAAACATTTCCAATAGTAAATATTCTATGTATTACTACAAGTGCAAGAGTAAACAAAACCCAAAATAGAGACAAAGGCCAAATCCCCAAAATGGATCTGAATCCAGGTCTGGATCCTCCACCAAGAGTTACCCATGTCCACTCACTATCAAGCAAGGGCATTTTCCCTTCTCCAGACCTGCAAACATGAAGTCTGCTTGAGTACCCAATGGCGGCCTGAGCAGGGTGTGAGTACAACTCAGTAGGCCACCACCAATGGTGTCTACAAAATATCCAGTATAAATAGGTAGTGCATGCAATAGGAATATGAATGATAATTTCCATGTAATTAATTATGGTTCCCCTCACCAGTTCAGAACCAAAGCCATTTCCACTTCTAATACCATTCATTTATTACCAATTGTCATCACTTACCATTTCATCACATTTCCTCGAGTTAATCACATTCATTATGTTACGTGGGTCAAAGTGCAAAAATCACATGAAAGAGGGGAAACACAATGTTATCCTATCTCACTAGGTATAACCCCCTCATATCAACCATATCCTCACCTCGATGCCACAGTCCGGGTGAATGAAACTGTTAGGAGAATAGACCCTCAGTCGCCATTCCTAACCCCTGCATTTAGGGTGGAGTTTAGAACCTTTTTCTTCACTCGACACATGGGCGTAGATCCTCATGTCATACCCCACTCTACGAAGCCATGTGCACTTTCTTATATGTATGTAACCATCAACCATCCAAACCAATACCCTTCGGAAAACACTATTCACAAAAACCCACATGAGAATCCACATCATACCTTAACCCATTAACACATTACCATTTCACATCATTTAACCATTCAACCAATTCCCATGTGTTATTCCTATCTCACTAAGCATTCAACTTTAAACCCATAATCTATCACATTATGGTCTTTAATCAGTTTACACATTAACCCATTTATCCCATGAATCATTCCCATGAATCAACCATTTAACTGATTCCACTTTAACCGTTAGGTTATATCCAAGTCTAGGTGCATCGCCTAACATCTATTCCAAGTTCAACCAATCATGCCAACATATTTATCAAGGGCTCTACAATTCATTACAACAAGGTCACTTGTTTAATATCAATCCTTAACACTGAGAAAAGTCGGCACATCCCTTGGATGGCCCCAATTAGGTCAAGTCTATCCTAACACATCCCACGGGGATCATGAGGGTTCCCATTTTCCATTTCAAACACCATTATTACCATACACGCCAAGGTTATTCAAAAGATAACCAAAGGAAAGCATGAACACAACTAAACATTCATAAATACCAAAATAACTATGGGATATCACTTGTAGACCACCTACCTTGAATCCGCGGTTAAATGCACTCTCAATCGAGTCCTTAGACCTTGATCCAACCAACCCTTGGAGCTTCAACCTAAAACTCACCCATGAGATAGGGTTTTAGAGCTTCAGAACAAGGGGGAGAGGAGATACAAACCCTAAACCCAAAAGAGAAGCAAGGATGGGATTAGGATTACCCGGAGTTTTGATCCGCAACCAATGACACCAAAAATTCCTTAGAATAGAAGGAGATCGGTCTCTTGGAGCCTTTGGGTGATTTGGTTAGTGCCTAGGGTGGAGAGGGAGGAAATGAGAGGAGATCCCGAGTGGGGTTTTAAAGCCCGGAGTGGAAAAATTTTAATTTCCCCCAACTTTAAGTGGCCGCACAGTTTGTCCACACGGTTTGGAAAACCGCTCGCAAACCATGCGCATTCCACGGTCTGGAGGAGGAGGGGTTTCACGGTTTATCCACATGGATTGGGGAATCGTGCACAACCTGTGTGCATGCTTCTGTCCAGGGGAGGAAGGGTCGCACAGTTTAGCCTGGCCAGGCCGCACGGTTTACCTGGTCGTGCGCAGGTCGTGCGCCCTGGCCTGTCCTACCTAGATTTCCTTTCTTCTGTGCCTCAAGCCCCCAGAACACCCCCAAGGCCTCTCACACTTTTAGGAAAAATTTTAAATCCCCAAAAAAAAGGGTTCAACCAAAAACACAACAAAAACATACCTTTCAAAACACTGGGGTCTTACATGTGGTTTCACGATAAACCAAGGATGGATGGGTTCATGATTTCCCTCTAATTCATTGGGTATATAATTTGACCAAATTGTTTTTCTATTAGTAAGAGTTTTTGTAAGATTAAATTGGAAATTATGTCCCATGTAATGTACATTTCTCTTTTGGATTTCATGTGGGTTTATAATAATTCATATGATCAATATTTATATCACAATGATTAGGATTATTGATTTTGATGAATTTTTCTACTTCCATGTTATCACATCTAGTGATCCAGGTATTTATGGGTATGAGTTCTTTTATAATTCTCCCATTAAAATTAATTATTTCATAATTGCCTTATTCACTCATATTCTCATTGATCACATTAAATTATTAATTATTATGCTTAGCCTTACTAATAATTTGACCTCACCCATATTTTGATTTCTTTTTCCCATGTTTTAAATAATGATGTCGAATGATTTATTTCCATAACAAATTCCACAAGAATGATGTAGAGGACCTATTTTAATATAAAAAATGCTATGTTAAATGGTAGAAATTTTAATTTGATGAATTTTTAATTGATTATGTAAGATTTTTTTTCAGAATTATCAAAAACAGTATACCTAAAAGATTCTATATATTGTATATGATCTAGGTTTTCCATTTGATGTTGAAATGTTATATGGAAACAAATTGGGTCACAATTATCGACATCAAATTTGTAAATATAAGGTTCATTATTTCAGCATTTGATTTGAGAGTGTGTGTCATGGTCATTTATATAATCAGTGGAATAATTCCAAAAGAAAATTTCAATAACTTTTTACTTTTCACACTAATTTCCCATATTTTCGATTAGTTCATGAATCACATAATGATCTCAAAAATAATATAAATATATTTAGTAATATTGGTGATATATTAAATAGACATGAAATACTATATTAAAAGGTTCAAAAAACTTGTGTCATCATGTGGTTTTATCTTTACTGAATTAATGATTATCATCCAGATGACCACTTCACCACTTTAGTATCAATAAAAGACAAATTTATTGATAAACTATTGGGATAACATAAAAACCAATTGAATTTCATAAACATTTAAAAGGAAAATATACCATACCTAAGAAATATCTTATACATGTTTGATCCTTCTTCAGTTATCATCAAGTGTCTCTAAATTTTAGATGAGGTGTGATTCTGTGATTTTCCCATACACCAGACCTAGACGGGGGCCCTCTCATAACATCATATAATTGAATATTTTAAAAATCTAATCATCTCTATTTCTAAAATTATATTAAATACTTTTATATAGATTCTTTGTATCTATATATCTATTTTATAAATAATAATGAATCTAGGAGACCAAAATCTACTCATCTTTCTCCCAATTAAACCTTCTTTAAATCGCGACTCAAACTTTTTTTTGTTAGCAATGGATGTTGTCCTTTTTTTTGTTTTTTATCTATAAAATATAAGTAATATGATTCTATAATATTATAGAATTAACCAAATTATAGTTCAATGGTTAAAATCATGGAACAATTCATATTGTTGTGATGTGATATCTTTCTTTATGATTCTTGATTTAGTTAAACTGCTGACAGAAAATCCCACTGAAATATCCTTTCAAATATATCATCAGATCCACTAAATCCACCTTTACCTTATAATTTTCCCATGTGGCTGGTGTTATGGAATCTTCATCTCCTCATGTTAGTCAGCTTAGGATCTGACATGAGATGATCTCTATAATAATGGCTCTATAAATTATATAATAAACTTGTTTCTTAATTCTCACCACATATGGTGTTACAACATTGTAATGTTTCTTGTAATTTTTCCAATATGATATCTCATTACATTGAGTTAAATAATCTCATAGAATTTATAATATTATTTGAACCATCATTTTATTGCATGGAATCCATGATTAGGACACAAAGCCTTACAGTTCCAAAGATAGTGCATCAAATAATTTTGATGGTTTCCCTTCAAGGAATAGATGGATCCTAAATTATAATTAGAGATAAACTATGAAACATAATATATTAATCTATGACTTTGAATATCTATATAATATAAACTTTTTTTTCTCATAGGAGATACTCAATTAAAAACCCTTATATAATTTATTAACATATTCTTCTATTTTTAGTATCATAATGTGAATAAAACATCAACCATGTGATCATTTTCACATCAAATATATTTATTCAATTTTAACATTAACTCAAATAGGCTATGAAATAGCCAAAATTATTCACATTGATGTTGCTTGATTTTGGGATATCACAGAGAGATGGAGAGGGTGAATTGATGATATTATTTATT
Organism: Viscum album; assembly: GCA_963277665.1. Taxonomy (NCBI): domain Eukaryota; kingdom Viridiplantae; phylum Streptophyta; class Magnoliopsida; order Santalales; family Viscaceae; genus Viscum; species Viscum album. Next base: position 599,174,061 of record OY728127.1, read on the forward strand.
TGTTTATAGATTTGGATTATTTAAATTAAACCCCTATTTTTAGTTATTTCTATGATCTGATCAATAGGTTATCTCTTATCCTTTCTTGGATTTATAGAATATTAAAGGAATATGATAGGTTATTCGTAATTATAAACCTCAATATGAGGGAACAATCATTTCTAGGATCATGTTGGGTTGTGAGATGTTTATATTACACAATAAAAAATTATGGTAAAAATGAAATATATCTCAAAAACATATTGGGATAAAAAATCATAAAATACCTAGAAAAAAAACTCATAATGAAGGTGAACTCTAGTGTATACAAGAGACATTTCATGATGGGTTCTCAATACTATATTCTTCATGTTTATTCTACCTCAAAAAAAATATTTATTATATTTTGATGTGATATTTATAATACCACTAAATAGTTCTTAAAATATCCTACCAAAACCCCTTTTACTATGACTTTAACCACACCTTCCTTCTAATAGTGTAATAAATTTCCATTTTCTCTTTCAAGTTACAATGTCTAGTACTCCTTCTATTGTTAGATCACTTGTCATTTCTAAATCTTATTTTTCTATAATAAATAAGGGTACAATGTATCCATGCTCATCTTCTTACTTGATACAAAGATGGTTCTTATTTTTTATGTAATAAAACATCCCCTTTTTCTAGAACCCAATCATTCCTCACAGTTTCTAGGTAACCACAAATTTTCTTCTTCTTACCCAACTAATTTTAAAGACTATCAATAATATCAAAAGATCACCATCCAAGATAATTATTTTACTTCCAAAAAATAACCCTAAAAATTATAATACTTTGAAAACTATTATCCTCTTTCTGAAAGAACAATAATAGAATATCTGATTTTAGATACTCCATGATAATAAATGTGACTATCAAAATATCCACCATAGAAAAAATATTTTTCCTAATTAATAAAATATGTTAACCACATTAACATTTTTCTTTTTTAACTCCTTATTTATGAAGTATCTTGGATCCTCAAAAAAATATAAAAAACAAAAAAAAAACTTTTTATCTTATACAAAACAATGTGTATAAGTAATTTCCATTTCTTCATGTGAAAATTCATATCCAATGTATTTTCAATGAATAACTATTTAGTTAATGATAAAAAATTGAACACCTTAGTTATAACATTTATCATGACTGGTCTTACTCTTCTAAAAATAGAAATCAGACTTATAAAACTCATAAAAACCCAATATGATATAATGATTTTAATTTCATGATGTACAACATGAGTAATGAATCATTTTTATTTCAACTATTAATAAAACATTTCTTCATTAATAAGCTCATCGGCTGATCATCGATATTTACCATGAAATTTCTCAATGTTTTGTATTGAATCAATAATATTTTATTGATTTTCAATCAATTGAAGAATTTCGCCATCTTTTATAGGTTGAATTCTCTATATATAAAATTGATTCTGATATCATAAATTTCTCGTAAACCGACATTCCCAAATTTTATCAATAAGAAAACTTATATAGTATTAATTTTACCCTTACAAAAGTTGAATATTCCCTTTTGATGTTATTTTTTATTACTTATAATGGGTATAAAGAACCTTATAAGGACATTTCCCATCCATCATAGTAAATTTGTCATTATTTTCCATTGGTTATCTCAACGATATGAGTACATGTGGAACTTTATTAAACCTTATAGATGGAATTAATGAATTAAGTGAATCATGACTAAACCATAATCTATTTGTTGTCCAAAAAATATGAATGTTTCTACCGACCTCAAAATATATACGATTTAGCCATATATTCTATACTAAGTAAAATTATAAAATGTTTTCATATTCAACTCCACCAATATCAAACCCTAATCAATGAAATGTGAGATATTATATTTAACTTCCTTCATGATTAACATTCTAAGGATGGATTTGTTAAAACTCATTGGCATATTCCTCTAAAATGTTGAACATATTTTACACTTTTTATTTATAGTTTTAAAAGCTATGCACTAGAGATTAGTTCTGTCATCTTCTTGAACATAAACTCCTCCATTCATAACATGTTAAAGACTATTATTTTCAAACTTATTAGAACTTGTAACTACCATGAATATTAAATCAAAAATCAAATGAAATTATACATAACACAATAAAAACGATAAATTATCATTGTTTCATCACTTATTACCAATAAATACAATCTTTAATCTTCAAGGTCCAATTCAATCTCCCATTTTTATTTTCTTTCAATAACACCAACATTTTTTTATCAATATGTGTGTTTTAATATGTTTTTCTTATACAACATTTTTATGATCAATAAAAATGGATTTTAGTTATATTTTAATATCAATATTTCCTTATTCTTCATGATTAAAGGGTTTTCATAACAAATTGTTCATGATTTTTTTACAACAGTTGGTAGATCCATATATAGAGTGAGGGAAAACACTATAAATGATATATATATGATCCTAAAATTAATATTTTATAAGTCCACATCAGAAATACATTTTTGGAAAATTTTAGAAAATTAACCATTTAATCAATAATGTCTCTGAATTTCAATCACTGTGACACCGAACACATTTCATCATTTTAATGGATGTTTGAGTAGATATAATTAGATGTATTGTGACCTATTATTTAAACTTTACAAAGGGATATCCAAAATATTATATTTATACACAAGAATAGTTTCCAAAACTACTCTTAATGTTCTCTTCCATCAAGGGATTCACTCGCATTCACTAAATCATAGTAATGAAAATACACGATGGGGAAATTCATTTCTGGGTTAAAAGTGATAGCCTCATCCACCCCCCATAATTATTCCTTTAATTTAATGAACATTAGTATATAAATATATGTAAAAGGGAATAATATGGGATACTTATAATTAGTTTTTATGAATTTATTCTATATTTTGAATTCATTCTCATCCATGACCTTTCACTCTTTTTAGTTTTTTATCTTTAGGATCTCTTCATGCATTCCTTCCCTCCACCCTTTATATACTGATTCATATTGAGAAAAATGGATTTATCCTCTATTTATTCAATTAATATCTTATGTGGGTGCATATTCATTAGTTATGAAATTAATAAAACACTTTATAATATGATAGATTATTTTTTCATATTTTCGTTTCATTTAGGTTGGAGTATCAGGTGGTCCTTCATGTATTGGAAAATATACTTTTTCCTCTATATATTTTTTCTCAACATTAGTCTTCTAGATAATTTACATGGAATGAAATTTATATGCAATAATTACTAAATTATTTCCTTTGTCAGTAACCCTTTTGAAAAATTCTTATTTTCCTTCTTTTTTCATTATCAAGACCAATAGTTTGTGACATTTTCACTGTTTTATTCTTATTTTTAATTTATTTCATCATGAGGTGCGTTATTGTCCTCATAGAGTTACTTCTTCTGTTTCCTAAATTTCTCCCCATACTACATGTTCATTAATAGAAGAAGATATACTAAAAAATAGTTGTTTTTATTTTGTATAACGACTCTATAACAGCAACAATATCCCTTAAATCTTGATCTTGTGTGTTGTTGATGATTATATTTTTAAAACATTTTAGTTCTAAAAAAGTATTGTATCCTTTATTTTTCCCTTTTCTTATGCTCTTTCCTCAAATCAAATGACTCTCAACAAGATTTTATTATGTGAATAGTTATTATAGCCTCTCTAATCGTATATAATTGTAATTCTATCCATAGAATCGACAACTATAAATGAAACCAATTCATTATGACATGAAAAAGTAGGTGAAGTTTTTAACTTTTCTTTGGGGATGGTTTTCCAGTTAATGTTGGATGATTCATCCAAAATCTCCACAAAATTTCTATAAACTTCTCTCATGTTATCTAAGGTATTTCCCTTTTTAATTCATTTTTATTGTGCCTTATTCAGCTCATGTTCCTTTTCAAATAGATTTTCATTATTTTCTTCCATTATCTGGTAATGTTTCATAATATTGACCATGGGAATTTTGAACTCTTCTATGATATCACAGAGACACTCATATTACAATGAATTTCAAAAGCCAAATAAATATTTTCAATGATTTCTAAAGGAAATTACCATATAATACTTTATTTTAATAAAAAATTAAATCTTTAAAAACATATATTAATAATTTGTTTAAATGAATAATGAATGATAAATTCGAGTTATTAATTTTAAATATGAAATTTTTATTGATCATTTTTCAATATTGTTTAATTTCTCTTGTTTAAATAAATGGAACCACATAGCTAGGCCTAAGAGGGCCTATCTATAAATTCATAACCCTAGGGGAAGGCCTTCAAAGTCTCATGCAGCCACATAGGGAAACCTATTTTGGGTGTCATGAGGTTGTGGCCATGAACAAGTCACCTACATATCAAGATCAACATCATATAGTTATCATGAACACATAGAGATGGTTTGATCATTTCATTGATACTTGGTGGTCTGCAGTAGGGGGGTGTCCTCTTGTCCATGTCTGAATTCACTACCAAGTGAATATGGGATATTATTATTTATTCACTCACCAACCCCTTCAAATTTACAATGTGTTAAGCCTCTTATTGTTATTGTTCTTGTTTTTAAATTAGATGATTCTATTTCTCTTGCATGTGACTAGGTTTCTACCAAACATTTCACGATCCTCGACGTTTTTATCCCCCAATGATTCCAGCACCCAATGTGAGACTTCTTCCCCCTGTTATCATCATAGAAAACCATATATACCACCTGGAATCTCCAAATCATGTTCATTATCATATTTTTGAACCCCTGATCACCATGGAATATCTGTGGAGTCCTCTTTTGACCACATTAAAGGAGTTATTGACTCATCCAACCACCCTAAAAGATAAATGAGGTAGAATGAAGGCCACCACTACCATTACCAACATTTAGCACCAAACTCACTATTATCATTCCTTCCACATCAAAAAATACTACTCACCATGAATTATACATATAATCTTCCCCTATTGAATAATTATATTCTTCAATGATTGAGAACCTATATTCAACTTTTAGTTTCTAAGTTTTTGTATCCAAGAAGTCTCGCAGAGTATTTTTAATCCTCATCTCCAAATGTTGAATAAGATATATCCACATTGTTTGGAGAGGAGGCTTATCCACTCCATTTTATTCTAAAATGATAAGGAATCACCATAGAAATGGTAGTTTTAAACTGACCCAGGAAGGTGGACGCTTACCCAAGGATGTTGTAGAAATTTATCTTTTATTCTCTTTTCCTATTTTATTTTATATTATTTTTATTTTCATATAATTATAATTATGTTAATAAAAAACAATTCAACAATTTTAATAATTGTGTTCCATGCACATCCTTTCTATTATTATTATTATTCTTCTTCATCTACTTGTTTTTTAATTTTCTTAATCATTCCATTGTTTTTTTATATTTTATCTTGCTATATTATTTTTCCTTATTCTAATTATCTTTTATTTTTTTTCATTTGTTTTAATTTTATGTTATATTTTATAATCTTTTCTACTTCCTACTCTCCCTTCTTGTGTTTTATTTTTTATTTTCTAACTATTATTCTTTTTATTTTTATTCCTCTTCTTCTCTTATATCATTCCATCATTGTAACCTCTAACCCTTAAAATGAGGTTATATATCATGGAATGGATTGGGGGTGTTTTTGGACTTACGTAATTCTTTCTAAAAATTTTAATATATGTTTTTTATATAAGAGAGTGGTATGAACAGTTGTGGTAATTTTCCCCCATGACATACAACTCAAATATATTTTTATTATTTTATTTTCTCCTTTTCCATATCATCAATTTATTAAATCTTCACATGCTAAACATGAGATAATAAATTTAGGATACAGTATATGATAAAACATATTCCTTGAATATGTCACACTCTAGAGTGAGCTATTCCTTTTACCATGATTACCGATGCAGTTGGAATTTAGATTTCATAATGATTTAGATATTTTAAAACTTTAAATAAATATATAGTAATTAATCATGATATTTCATGATTGGATTCTGAAATTAAATTAAAAAAAAGGGTAAAAATGATTTGAATAAAATGAAAACATAGGACCATGTTCTTTATTTATAATCACATTTTTATTTATCATTTTATGTTACTTTAGTTTAAATTGTCATTTGGTAGGTCTATACATTATTTTTGAAAATAAAAAAAACAAAAATTATAATTCCTTACTTTTATATATAATTGAAACAAAAAAAATTAGATTTAGGGAAATTAGAACAATTAGGTGAAAAAAATATAATGCCACTCAAGTAAGATGACCATTGTCAGCTATTATGCGGCACTAAGAAAATGTAGAAATTTTATTTTGTAATTCCCCTCGATAGGTGTTCATCAAAAATACCACTATTTCAAGAGGCCTAAAAATTATTTTTCTTAATTTTCTATTTTTCCCACATTAGAAAGTTATTGTTTCATTGAAATATATATAAAAAAAATTTCCCATCATGCAACCAAATGATTATTATTTTTCCTCAACTACCCACTAACTAGTGTACGAATCAGTAACTAAATCACGCTGGTCTATAAAATATGTATTTTATATTTATTCAAGATATTTAGGGGGATAAAAAAGAAATATCATCATAGAGTTGAAAATCATGGACCTTATCCAGGAACATAAAGTGACCCTCAAGCACCCAATTGTTGATGTATTTTCAAGCATGTTAACTACACTCTAGGATAACATGATGATGTTTTATTAAGTAAGAGACAATCTATATGAAGTGACCACCTCGTTTCCTGAAAACATTTTTGATGAAGAAACCTAGATAAATTATAGGATCAAGGGGATAACAATAAATTTAATTAAAATATTCAGTTTCTAGAAAAGATAGTTCAATATCCTCCTGTAAAAACGAATTGGAAAAATATGTACATCAATATATCTCTTGATCAACCCATCCCTAAACTAGAGGAAGTTCCCTTTGAATTACCTAATTTCTCATAGGACCTCCATGAGGATTATTCCATGAATTATAAGAATCCATAAGACAACCATCTGAATGATCATGCCCAAGATGACCATCATGAGATAGAATGAATTCATAATGGAGAAGACCTTCCAACATAGATATGTGAGGTAGATAAACAAGATCTAGAAGACAAGTTGAATGAATATGATCTAAAATTTGATCTCAACAGTCATTATGATGTATTTGATATTTCAAAATTAAATATTTTTGTACTGATTGTGAAAGACACCACCCATGTGGCGGAATTTGAAGAACATTTGGAGGATCCTGACTACTTGCTTCCATACACTAAGAACCAACTTCAATATGCACTCATCATTGATAAAGATATTGATCCATAAAAAATATAAGGAGTTTCTATTTCCTTGGACTATATTTAATTTTATTTTATTCAATATGAATTTTATATTAATTCACACTACATTTAATTTTATGATTATGAAAATAATTTCTTTTCTTTTATGGAAGATGATGAAATAGAACATTTACATTCTGAGGAATAGATGGACCTCTCTAAATGTGATGAAAATTTATTTATGGAATACCATGGTGATTTCCATATAGATAACCATAAGGCAATAATGATACAAGCTACTAACTATGAATGAGATATTTTTAATTTCAATTTTAATTTTTTTCAAATAAAAAATTACATCATACTTTTCTGTGGATCATTCAACTCATGCAGACAATATTGGTCCAGATGTGGAGATTGAAAATGTGGTTTTAAAAGAAAAAACCATGGTAGATAATGATACATACTTTATATGACAACCATTCTTTTATTACAAACTTAAACATGATTTATTAAATAAAACATCACTTGATACAACAAAGAAGAACGAGAGGTTTAGTGTCTTTGGGTCTTAGTACCATTACATAAAAACTTGAAACATGAAATACAACATCTTTATTGAAAACATCATTTACGTGACCACTACATTCCCTCGTACTTAGCATTTCATGGGATAACCTGAGGACATGCATAAGAAAAGGGTGAGCTATAAAGCCCAGTAAGGCAATACACATGGAATAACATGAGGAGTACAATACATGTTAGACATTAGGCATATCAATAGAGTACAAGACAAACATGAACATAAAGGCATGAAAAAGCATGATAATCATAACATGGAAATGTGGCAACAACACTTAACAAGGAATCAGCATGAGCCAAGGCTCATTGCACATGGAGCATGAGTAAATCCTCATTGCACATAAAGCACGAGTAAAACCTTGTTGCACTTGAATTAGCATGAGTCAACACTCATTTCACATGAATTATCATGATACTATACTTTACCCAATGAATTGGAGCACTATAAGGGCGCACCTTTCTTAAACATTTCATTTCATCCATAAGTGTGCCACATGGATCATAAAAAAATTGATTCATAAAACAAATCATTTATTCCATGATAAAGGAATTTGGAATTCATACATGAAACTTTATAAACAATATGTAAATGTGCATAAAGATGAATACCCTTCAGGGAGAAATGGACATGGTATTCACTACACAATGTCATTGGCTTAGAAAATCGGTGTGCTTTTGACAACGTAATGGCGTGACATAAGAATTCATAAAAAATGGTTGATGAGAGGTAAAGGGGTTAATCATCATATTTACATGAAATGTACAGTAAGTATCTCATATAGATACATGTCCAAACAATTTTAATGGAATTTAGATTCATGATACAAAAGTATTACTTGAATGTAAAAGAGGAGAGAGAAGTTCCTTTGGGAATTTCAGTATAGTAACGGGTGTACATGGGAGGCATTTAATGAGAGAGAAAGGGTATCCCATCATTCAAAAATAAAGAGGGAAGTATGAGGGAGGTGTGAAACCATACCCCAACACTCATAATTGAAATTAAAAGGGAAAAACAACATATAGAAAATTGGACAAAAATGAGAAAGGAAGAAAAAACCCTTACTTGGAAGTGTGCTTCCAAAGAGAGAGGCTTGTGAGAGGCTTATTGGGAGTTTGAGGCACCTTGGGAGGATTCTAGAGAGAAAAGGGAAGAGGTTTGACGAACTCAAAAGGATTTGAGTGAGGAGGAAGTGGGAGCTTGGGTGGGTTATAAAGGAAAGGTGAGGGAATTCTTTATTATTTAGGTTTGGGTCCCCTTACATTAAATTAATCCAAACCACAAACCATCCCATGGTATTTTTCTGATGGTTTTTTTGAAAAGGGAATAGGAAAACAATATTTTATAAGTCCAAAGTCCAAACTTCTTAAAATAATGAGGTTACTTATGTGGAAGTGAGTCACACTCCCATGGAAAACAATTTAAAAAGACAAGATGTTTAATAAGTCTTGAGGGGTACATTAATGCATTGAAAAGTAGGTCAAACAAACCCAAAATCACATTATTTTAATGGTAAAACATATATTGGCCGAACATAAAGCTTATAGTATTTTATTACATCACTATTGGGTCATTATGATGTCATAAAACACATTATATATTTAAACGGTATTTAATTTTTACCCAGAAATTTGACTGTCCCAAAAAATTATGAAAAATTCACCGTTGGATAATTTCGACATCCAGATTACAGAAATAACATTTATTTTATCTAATTAATTTTATAAATATGTTAATTTTCACTTTTAAAATGAAAACCGAGATTTATCGAAAATTCACGGGTTTTGACAAAAATGGCATTCAAACCGTAATAAAAATTATAATTTCATTCATACAATTATATGATCATTTATATATAATAAAATTAATCTAATAATAATAATAATTTATTAATATATTATTTGATTAAAAAATCCCTTAATTTAATAAAATAGATTTCTTAATTAAATAATAACTAAAAAAACCATTTGTAATATAAAAACTATTTACAACGTATCAATAGTGACAAGAAATTATATTCATTATTATATACAAAAAAATAATGTACATGAACATAGTACTATCGATTAGGTACATAACCCCTAAAACAGCCGCATAAGACCTAAGGGTAAGGTGTGCGATAGTGACAGACTCTTGGGGTGGCTCGAATAACATCGCTCAAGTGGTAATTTCTATCAACTTCCACATTTCCCATAGATGGTCCCATTCGAGCTTGACAAATGGGCTTTGTATGGAGAAATTCTACTGCATGAGGCCATCACTTCTTTTGTCTGAGTAAATTTTTATTTGTTAAGGCCCTATATTTATACTAATCATGTGATCACTGTTTAAAGACTATATTAGCAACGGTAAAAATTCTTAACATATAACCAATTAAGTTGACATTTTATATAAACATAAAGAGACATTTAATTAGATCGAGAGGGATTTCCATTAATGAAACTTTGGGCCGTTACAATATTCCCCCCTTAAGAAATTTTTCCCTCAAAATGTTCCTTTTCCCACACTAAAAAAGATTTTGGTAACTTAGCTTCATCATTTCCTCTTATTCCCAAGTCGATTCTTAAAACTTGTGGTTTCTCCACAACACCATGACAAGGGTCATTGTCTTATTTCGTAGAATTTTTTCTCTATGATCTAAGATCTTCACTGGTTACTCCTCGTAAGAAATATCATCTTCCAATTGTACCACCTTATAAGAGAGTACATGTGAAGGGTCTGGTATGTACTTTCTTAAGAGGGATACATGAAAGGCATCAAGTACTTTGGCCATGATATGTGGAAATGCTACTCGATAGGCCACAACCCCGACACGATCAAGAATCTCAAAGGGGATGATGTACCTTGGAGTTAACCTCCCTTTCTTTCCAAACCTCATAACATCCTTCCACGGAGATTGCATAGAAAAACCATGTCTCCAACTTTAAACTCAAGGTCTCATCGACGGTTATCTACATTACTCTTCTGTCGACTCTGGGCTACCTTGATATACTGCTGAATGGTTTTTACCTTCTCTACCATTTCTTCGACCATTTCTGGTCCAAGCAGCATATGTTCACCGACCTCATCCCAACACGCTGGTGTTCTGTACCTTTTCCCATAAATGGCTTCATATGGTGCCATTTGGATGATTGAGTGGAAACTGTTATTATAAGAGAACTCAACCAGAGTTATATGTTGATCCCATCCTCCTTTAAAGTCCATTGAGCATGCTCTCAACATGTCCTCAATTGTTTGGATAGTCCACTCAAATTGGCCATCAGTTTGAGGATGATAGGCTGTACTGAAGTTCAGTTCAGTATTAAGAGCATGTTTAAGACTCTTCCAAAACATAGAGGTGAATCTTGGATCTCGGTCAGACACAATAGATAGTGGTACACCATGCAACCTTACCACTACCCTGATATATATCTGTTCGATTTAATCCAATGAGAAATCCTCTTAAAGAGCAATGAAGTGTGCAGTCTTTGTAAGACGATCCACAACAACCCAAATTGTATTGTTGACTTTCGGTGTCCTCGGAAGTCCGGTGACATATTCCATGGTGATGTTTTCCCATTTCCATTCTGTTATGGGCAATGGTTTCATAATCCCCTAAGACTTCTGCCTCTTTGTCTTCACTTGCTGGCACACCAGGAACTTTGATATATATTCAGTGATCTCCTTCTTCATATTATCCCACCGAATGTTTTCTTGGAGATCTCGATACATCTTTGTGATCCCTGGGTGAATAGAGAAATTTTAACTACGTGCATCATCCAAAAGTTACTTCTTCAGCTCCAGACTTGATGGAACACATAGTATTTTCCCAAACAGCACAATTCCTTCTTCATTAAAATTAAACTCCAAGGATTTCCCATTTTCGATAGCTTCAACTATTTCATGAATTCACACATCATCCTTTTGATCATCCTTTAACCTTTCCAAAAGAGACAGTTGAGAAATAATTTGTGAAAGGATTGATGATTTTCCATTCTCTATGATTCCCATGTCCATCTTCATCATGTCTAAGAAGATTGGATCCTTCTCAATTCTCATCATTGATAGAATCGTTGGATCCTTTCTACTTAGGGCATCTGCCACCTTGTTCGCTTTCCCAGGGTGGTAATGTATAGAACAATCATAATCCTTGATGAGATCTATCCATCTTCTCTGGTGCATATTATGCTCTTTCTGTGTGAATATATATTTAAGACTCTAGTGGTCAGTATATATCTCACAATTCTCTTCATAGAGATAATGCCTCCAGAATTTCAAGGCATAGATCACCGCCACCAACTCCAGATCATGCGTTGGATAGTTTCGCTCATGGATTTTAAACTGCCTTGAGGCATAGGATATAACTTTATCATTCTGCATCAGCACACAACCTAATCCCTTCTTCGAAGCATCACTGAATACCACAAAAATTTCCCCACATATGGGTAATGTGAGCATGGGAGCAGTGATAAGCCTCCTTTTCAACTCCTTGAAGCTTTCTTTGCATTCATCACTCTAAGAAAAATTTACTCCCTTTCAATTTATCTTGGTAAGAGGGTTGGACAATCGTGAGAAATTCCTCACAAATCTTCGATAATATCCAGATAACCCCAAGAAGCTACAGATATCCGTTACCAATGTTGGCCTCGGCCATCCCTCAATTGCATCTGTTTTGGGGGGATCCACAGATATCCCATTTTTTGTGATGATATGGCCCAGAAAATGAGTCCTCCTTCAACTAGAACTCACACTTGTTTTACTTTTCATAGAGCTTCTCCTTGCGCAAAGTCTCTAGTACAGTTCTTAAATACTCCTCATGATCCTCCTTGGTTTTGGAGTATATTAAAATATCATCTATACAGACTACCACAAATTTGTCTAGGTAATATCTAAAGACTCTATTCATTAAGTCCAAGAATATTTTTGGACCATTAGTGAGTCTGAAAGGAATTACTATGAATTCATAGTGCCCATATCTTGTGCAAAAAGTAGTCTAGGGGATATCTTCCTTCTTCACCCTTACTTGATAATATCTCGACCGCAAGTCCACCTTGGAGAAGTATTGTGCTCCACGCAGCTGATCGAAAAATTAATCAATTCGTGGGAGAGGATACATGTTCTTTATCATGATTTTGTTAAGTTCACGATAATCGATGCAAAGCCTCATTGACCCATCCTTCTTCTTGACGAAGAGGACTGGTGCACCCCGTGGTGATGAACGTGGGCGTATAAACCCTTTATCTAGATTTTCCTGTAGCTGTTTCTTCAGCTATTCAAGCTCTACAATAGCCATTCAATATGGTGTCTTGGATATTGGTAATGCCCCGGGTATAAGTTCAATTGAGAATTCAACATCTCTTCTAGGAGGAACACCAGGCAGTTCTTCGGGAAACACTTCTGCGAATTCCCTCACAATAGGAATTTCTTCAAAGATGGTTTCTTCCTTGGACTCGATCATCTGAGCTAGATACTCATGCACGTAGGGCAGTAATATACATGCTTGAGATGATGGATCTAAAGTAGATTAATCTTCCTCCTTGCACTTGTATATAATTGGGGGTCGATTCTCCATATGGAGAGTGATTTCCCTCTCCCGGGAATTTATGTTGGCTCTATATAAGGAAAGCCAATCCATGCCAAGAATTGCATCAAATTCCACCAGAGGGAGTACGACGAGGTTCGCTGGGAAATTCAATCCATAGATTATAATAGGGGAGGACATATATTCATGGGATGCAATGATTTATCCATTTTCCCTACTCACCGAGATCTTCACTTCCATGATTTTTGGTGGTGCTGGGATTATTCTACTGAACTTTCGAGATATAAAATAATGAATAGAACCTAAATCAAAAAGTACGTTTGTTATTCTTGACTGAATAACTAGCGTACCTTTCACCACTTCGTTTTCGGGGTTCACTTCGGCAGAAGTGATGGAAAAATCTCTTCGTTGCTACCTTGTAGGTTGTTGGTTGCCTCCGAAAACCCTTGGATTAGGGGACTGATTTTCAAAATGACCCTGTTATTTGAATTTGTAGCATTGAACAATGCGTTGAGGTTTGAACGAAGTGTTCCTCTCCTCTGTTGCAGCCGCGGGTCTTCTTGCCGACAGTTAACAGCTAGTTTCCCTTCTCTTCCACACCTGAAGCATTTTCTCATCCCCTTAAGGCAATTTCCACGGTGCTTCTTTCCGCACTTTTGGAAAGTGGGGTGCTGGATCATCTTAACACCGTTGGATTTATCCATTGGACCACCAGTATTGAAGTCCCCCTTAATCTTCTTGTCCCCATGATACCCATGTGATTCCATGATCTCCATTTCGACCTTGAGGGAACGTCGGACAATTTCTCCATAGCTGTCGAAGTCACGGATCGCCAATGCTTTCCGCAGGCTAGGCTTCAGCCCACCAAAGAAGTGGTCAACATTGCATTCGGAGGTAACGACAAAGCCGGAAGCGTATCGTGCAAGCCTTGTGATGTTTTCCTCGTACACTCCAACAGATCCTTCATATTTTTTCTTGAGGGAAAGGATGTACATTTCCATATTAAGCCGAAGGGTGTGCGGAAAATATTTACCAAAAAACATCTTCCGGAAATCCTTCCATTCCAATGCCTCGATATCCTCCTCAAGCTTCGTATTTTTTATCAACATCCACCATTGATCAGATTCAAACTCCATACGATTAGCAGCTAGGAGAACCTTCTCATGTTCAGAACATTGAAGGATGGAGAAGAACTTTTTTAATGGAGTTTATCCATTGTTCAGCGATCGTGGGATCAGATGATCTACTAAAAGTAGGAGGCCTTTGTCTCATGAAGCACTCGATAGCGACTTGTTCTTTCTTAGGGGGGGTTGAAATTTCTTCTTGACCCGTGTTTCTATTAAAAACATGAGTTAGCTGAGAGAGAAGTGTGACAAAGTTCATGATTCCCGCTCCCATTGGATTGGGCATCTCATTAGTAAAGTCATCACACTGATCTCCAAAACGGTTGTTATCCCGAGTCCTCCTATTACCGGCCATTGGATGGAATAAAAGGAAAGATAGGGGTAACAAATAAAGGGTAATCCAAAGACAAAAGTTGATGACTTATAAATAACCTTTTATTTCCTTAACTCATGAGTCTATAGGCTTCAATATAGGATTTTCATGATCTACTTTCTAACATATATTCTTAGGGGTATTTTTTTATTCCCTTAATAAGGGTTCATGCTAGGATTGTGAATTTATCAAAACATATCCCCCGGGAGTGTCATAACCAAGAGTGCAACAAGGCCCGTTGTTCTGCTCTTGTTCCCGTTCGAGTCTACCTCAAAGCGGTGTATTCGGGTTTTACCCCTAGGATACATCTATGCCAGAGCCACCTCTACCTGCTCGTATCCAGACAGGGATGTATTTGTTTGATAAACCACTTACTAAGTAATTACCAAAACATAGGGATGTTTTTATTATTCTTATTCTTGTCTCTAAGGCTTTACTAGGGTTTTCTAATCGTAATCCCAAAAATAACTACACCTCCCTCTGATACCAACTATGAAAACCCAACTTTTATTACAATCATAAACATGATTTATTACATAAAACTTCACTTGATACAACAAAGAAGATTGATTGGTTCAGTTTCTTTGGGGATTAGGATCTTTACATAAAAACTTGAAACATGAAATACACCATCTTTATTGAAAACATCCTTTACATGACCACTACATTCCCTAGTACTTAGAATTGCATGGGATAACCTGAGGACATGCATAAGAAAAGAGTGAGCTATAATGCCCAGTAAGGGAATACACATGGAATAATATGAGCAGTACAATACATGTTAGACATTAGGCATATCAATAGAGTAGAAGAGAAACATGAACATAAAGGCATGAAAAAGCATGATAATCATAACATGGAAATGTGGCAACAACACTTAACATGGAATCAGCATGAGCCAAGGCTCATTGCCCATGGAGCATGAGTAAATCCTCATTGCACATAAAGCATGAGTAAACCATATTTTCACTTGAATTGGTATGAGTCAACACTGATTGCACATGACGTATCATGATACTATACTTTACCCAATGCATTGGACCGCTATAAGGGTGCACCATTCTTAAACATTTCATTTCATGCATAAGTGTGCCACATGGATCATAAAACATTGATTAATAAAACATAATCATTTATTACACTATAAAGGAATGTGGAATTCATACATGAAACTTTATAATAAATAAGTAAATTTTAATAAAGGTGAATACCCTTGATGGAGAAATGGGCATGGTATTCACTACACAATGGCATTGGCTTAGAAAATCGGTGCGATTTCGGCAGCGTAACAGCGTGACATAAGAATTCATAAAAAATGGTTTATGAGAGAGAAAGTGGTTACCCATCATATTTACAAGAAATGGACAGTAATTAGTCATATAGATACATGTCCCAACAATTTTAATGGAATTTAGATTCATGATACAAAAGTATTTCTTGAATGTAAAAGAGGAGAGAGATGTTCCTTTCGGAATTTCGGCATAGTAATGGGTGTTCATGGGAGGCATTTAATGAGAGAGAATGGGGTCTCCCATCATTAAAACATAAAGAGGGAAGTATGAGGGAGGTTCAAAACCATACCCCAACATTCATAATTGAAATTAAAAGGGCAAAACAACTTATAGAAAATTGGACAAAATGAGAAAAGAAGAAAAAACCCTTACTTGAAAGTGTGCTTCCAAAGGATAGAGAGAGGCTTGTGAGAGGCTTCTTGGGAGTTTGGGGAACCTTGGGAGGATTCTAGAGAGAGTAGGGAAGAGTTTGGACGAACTCCAAATCCTTTGAGTGATGAGGAAGTGGGATCTCGGGCGGGTTATATAGGAAAGGTGAGGGAATTCTTTATTATTTAGGTTTGGGTCCACTTACATTAAATTAATCCAAACCACAAACCATCCCATGGTTTATTCCCCATGGTATTTGGAAGTGGGAAGAGGAAAAAAATATTTTATAAGTCCAATGTCCTAACTTCTTAAAATAATTAGGTTTCTTATGTGGAGGTGAGTCACACTCCCATGGAAAATATTTTAAAAATACAAGATGTTTAATAAGTCTTGAGGGGTCCATTAATGATTTGAAAAGTAGGTAAAACAAACCCAAAATCACATTAATTTAATGGTAAAACATATATTGTCCATACATAAAGCTTATAGTATTTTATTACATCACTATTGGGTCATTATGATGTCATAAAACACATTATATATTTAAAAAGTATTTAATTTTTACCCAAAAATTTGACTTTCTCAGAAAATTATGAAAAATTAACAGTTGGATAATTTCGACGTCCTGATTCTAGAAATAAAATTTATTTTATCTAAATAATTTTATAAATATGTTAATTTTTACTTTTAAAATAAAAACCGACATTTATCAAAAATTCACGGGATTTGACAAAAATGGCTTTCAAACCTTAATAAAAATTATAATTGCATTCATACAATTATATGATAATTTATATATAATAAAATTAATATAATAATAATAATAATATTTTATTAAAATATTATTTAAATCAGAAATCCCTTAATTTAATAAAATATATTTCTTAATTAAATAATAACTAAAAAACCATTTGTACTTTAAAAACTATTTAAAATTTATCAATAATGACAAGGAATTATATTCATTATTATATACAAAAAATAATGTACATGAACATAGTACTATTGATTAGTTACATTACCCCTTAAAACAGTCGCATAAGACCTAAGGGTAAGGTGTGTGATGGTGAAGGACTCTTGGGGTGGCTCGTATAACATCGTTCGAGTGGTAATTTCTATAAACTTACACTTTTCCCGTAGACGGTCCCGTTCAGGCTTGAGATGATGAAGCTCAGCTTGGTCTTGGTCAAGAGCGAAGACCAAGGATGCCACCACATTTTTAAGCTCTGAAAAATGGGCTTCGTATGGAGCAATTCTATAGGATGAGGCCATCGCTTATTTTGTCTGAGTAAATTTGTATTTGTTAAGGCCCTATATTTATACTAATCATGTGATCATTTTTCAATGGCTATATTAGCAACGGTAAAAATTCTTAACATATATCCAATGAAGTTGACATTTTATATAAACATAAAGAGACATTTAATTAGATCAAGAGGGACTTCCATTAATGAAATTTTGGGTCGTTACACTTTTTACTACCCATACCATGGAAGTTATACCTAATATTTAAGTGGATTTATTTGGTATACTCCATCTATGGATCATTCCTCACTAAGAAGGAAGAAGTGGATTCTGGGAAAAGCTACATGTGGTGCTTCAAAACCAAGAAGATCCAAAAACCATAAAACTATGGATAATAGGTGGTACCTAAATCAGGTTTCCATAAAAATATAGGTCCCACTAAAAATATAATATTAATATTTACCATTCTAAGAACTTTTGGGATAAAAATTTTAGTAATATTAATTATTATAGCATGAATTCCACTCCCCCTTTCATTTTTTTGATATTTGTATACATAGTCCTATTTTAATTGAGTGATTTACTTTTGTATGAACAATGTATAATAATGTAACCCCAAATCATAAAGCAATAATAATGAAGATACATGAGAACATGGAGTTCATTCTTACATTTTTATGTTCAAAATCCCGGTATTTTGGTCCTAACGACCCTCTATGAACATTAAACTAAAAATATCAGGCCTATGCCTAAATTCATTCATTATATGAACATTATATGATGCATTATAATATTAGTAATCCTATGATTCAATATTTAAAATTCCAAAGATAATGATATTAATATATTAAAATATAGAATTTAATGATTAATGTGAAGTATATATTATAATATGAAAACTCATGATTGGAGGAAATTAGTTAATTCTTGTAAATAAAATTTACCTAACATTTTTTACACTATGAGTGTCTGAATTTAATTTATATTTTATTATTATTATTATTAATGATGTTATTGATTGTACCAATATAATATGGCCTATTCCCAAGAGGATTTCTAGAAAAAATATTTCCTATTTTTTCATGATCATATTTATTAAGTGATTGTGGGATATGTCACCAGCTTGAACTTGAAGATGAACTTGTAAATACTATGAATATGTGGAACCAATTTTTTAATGATTGAGGAATATTTTGAAAAGAATTTATCATGGAATCCTCCTTTACATAAATAATTGTCTTCTTATAGAGACCATTAATGACATTAATAGAGAAAAGAAACATTTCAACCCAGTTTTATCCACTCATGTCCTCATCATAGAATTTCTAGGATTTTTTAATGTCAAATATGTATGTTAGGAAATTCATGGTAAATTAGATGAAATAAAATGAAAGGAACACCTTCTTTGGGTTCTAGTTGTTGTTATTTATACTGTTTTATGATTTACTCAATGTAATTTATTATTTACACCTCTTGAAAAAAATTATTAAAAAAATTAATGTGTTCTAACAAATATGTATCAATTATTACCGTGACTAGACTAATTATTTTTATCATATGTGGTTAGGTGATAAATGTAAGGTTTATTCCATACATTACTTTTGAAAATGAAAAAATTATAAAAATAATTTAAAATAAAATAGTATAAAAGTAGCTAAAAATTCAAGAGGGTGATAATATTTCATTATGATTTATTTTATCATAACCATTACATTTATTTTTGTAAGTGTGGGTGTTTTTATAATTTTAAAGGGATAATTTCATTTAAATTTTTTTATCATGAATTTTACTTTATATAGAACCCTCCACTTTTAGACATAATTGTTTTACGTCAATTCCCAAATTCCCAAATCCTCATAGTGATTTTATACTTGTTTGAGAATTAATAATTATTTTATATGTCTTTTTCATTAAAATGGGGAGAAAATAGTTCCTTTACAAGGCTATTTATAAGTATAATGTTCTCATAAC
The DNA here is from genome assembly GCA_963277665.1 of Viscum album. NCBI lineage: Eukaryota > Viridiplantae > Streptophyta > Magnoliopsida > Santalales > Viscaceae > Viscum > Viscum album. The sequence continues at coordinate 599,193,849 of OY728127.1, forward strand.
ATGATCATAAATCCATTTTAATTTTTATCATTACTTATGAGTGAATTGAATCCAAGGAGTTGAAGATCATTATTTGGAATGTTTAATAATAATGAATTAAAGAGCTTGAATGAATGAGTAAATAAGTACAATCATTTTTCAATTGGAAATTAAAAAATGATAGAATTGAATTTTTCTTTGAAAATTGTTAAATTGAATTTATATTTTATTTGTATTTTTTTGAATGTTTGATTTATAATTGATAATAATTTATTTTAATAATATCGATATTTTAATAAGGGTGAAAATGGTTCCCTCTAATTTTCAATGTTGATATTTTATGCTAGGAGAAAACTATAGTTTATGTTTGGTGTATTTGAAATGGCCATATTTAATGGAAATTGATTAAACAAATTATAATTATTTTCAATGTTTTTAATATAAATTACAATCTAATTCAATGTTTTACGCAAAATTGGGAATTTAAAAATGAACAGTTGAAATTGGATTAAATGAATAAATAATGTCGAATTTAGGTTGATAATTTTATTTATTAAATTTTGATAAATAATATTTCTACATTGATTAATTATTAGGTCTAAAAATGTAACCACAAGTTTATCCCTCAATCTAGGGCCACACATGACACTTATCTCGGCCAAAGAGGGCCCAGCTAGCCATGTGTCGCCCTGAGGAAGGCATGCAAAGTGGTATGAGGCCACATAAGGTCACCAGGATGTTGAATCCTAAGGTTGTGGCCATGAATAGGATGGATGAAGCTAGTTAGTGATTGTTTGTGGTGATAAATCCCACATGGATATGGGATGAGGAGCACTCCAGGATGGGGTACTTCATAACTGTAGTGTGGGTCTTTCAGTCCCATTCTAACTTTTATTCTCGGTGAATGCATGATGTTTTTATTTACGTGAAAACTAATCCATTCAAATTTATAATGTGGGTTTACTCCTACTGGTAATTTCCATGGTTTTAAATTATAAAAATTATGTTCGCCCTCACACAACATAGTTTCTCTTGTAGATTTTTGGGGCCAAAATGATGTCAACATCCACCAATGCCACTACTCAATTCCATCCTGCCACCAAATGTAGCCATCATAGATCACCATCTCCACCACCATGAATCTTAGTCTTAAGATCATTATTCTTTATTTACCCTTTATCTATATGGAATAAAATAAAAGGCATATTCTAACCACCATGAAAGATTGGTCTACTCATCCAGCCACTATAAAGGAAAGATGAGTTTTGAGAAAGGCTGCCACTATCATTGTAGTAACTCAACTCCAAACCCGTGATTGCCAAACCATCCAAATCTACCACTTCCATGTACCATGGATGGTACAGGGATGCTTCACCCATGGAATCATCCCATTCTAAAAATATTTAAAACATGAATTCTATTGGTGTTTCTATGACTTCACATCCATCACTTCTCATAGAGGATTTTAAACCAGCATCTTCAAACATTGAATTAGATTTATCCACAAGATTTTAATCATAGGAATTGGAACTCTCTCTTTTAGTCAAAGTAGGAGGCTTCTCCCTGGCTATGGGAATTTGACACCCACCCTCAGAAGAGGATACATAGCTGAGGTAGATTATCTAATTTTTTTTCTTTCTTATTTTATATATTTTTATTTTATTTTCATTTAATTTTTGTTTTTTAGTTTCATGAAATTTTCATTTAGTTTTTAAATAACATTTTTCATGCATGTTAATAAAAGTGGTCCACCTAGACCATTCTCTTATTCTTCTTCTTCCCCTTATTCTTCTTCTCTTAATTTTTTAATATGTTGATTTCTTTATCATCTTTTCTATTGTTATAATGTTTTATCATTATTCTTCTTATATTTTATTTTATTTTTTCATGAGGTTTATTTTATGTTTTATTTTATTTTGTTTTCTTATTCCCACTCTCTCTTCTTCTATTTTATAATATTATTAATTCTCCCTATACTGCCACTATTATTTTTAATAGTATTATTCTCTACTCTCTTTCCATCATAGTGACCTCTTAACTTCACAAATTAGGGTCTAACCAAAGCCTTAACCCATGGGAGGTCAAGGTGTTCTTGAATTCATTCTTAAATATTATTTTGTGTTTTTAAAGATGACAGTGGGGTGTTAGGGTTTGAAATTTGTCCCCCCTAACATGAAACTCAATTATATTTTTAATATTTTATTTCTGCCTTTATTCATTTGATTAGCTCTTCTCATGCTAAAGTTGAGTTGATAAATATATGAAACGAAATATTATGAAGATGGAACGTAGATGATGTCACACTCTCCATTGAGAATTCCCCTCATCCATAATCATAGGAGGAAGACGAATTTACATTTATTAAAGAAATTTATATGTCAAAACACTAAATAAATGGATAGTAATTCAAAAAAATATTTCATGATTGGATTATCACAAAAATTAGGAAAAATAAAAAATATAATGATTGGATGAAAAAATAAACTCAATAACAAGTTCTTTATTTATATTAAAATTATTTTTTTAATTTTAGGTTAGTTTATTTTAAATTTTCTTTAACCATGTTACGTAATTATTTAAAAAAACCCAAACTCAATTTTTATTGATTTAATCTATAATAATAACAAAAAATAATTTTATATGAAATTGAAAAATTATGTTAATAAACTATAAAGCTCCTCAAATGAGATGACCATGGTCAGCCAAAGTGTTATACTAGGAATACTTATAAATTTCATTTTTTTAATTCCTAGTGATAGGAATGAATCAATAAATCTCCATTACATCTTCATTTATTTTAAACTTCTACATTAATTATAACTTTTTCTTATGATTGGTGTTTTACTTAAGGAAGGTCTCTAGTTACGCCATTAACATATACTTGATATATCTATCTTATGAACCCTCACCATATTTTAATGTAACATAATATCTTTCAAACATGTATATGAATATTTTTTAGTTGAAGGATACCTTCATCAATTAATTCACTTGTGTATGATTAATCTTCACTTTCTTCCTTTCTTATGAAATTTATTTTTAATTTTCATTAATACTTCATCATAGTTCATAAGTAATTCGGTTCAGAAATTATATGTCTCCACTTTGAAAATCCTTATTGATCATCATCACTCTTAATATCATCAAATCTCATTATATTTCAATAACATTAATAATACCCAATACCCCCACAATTAAAGAATTGAAAACGAAGTATTCCCTAAAATACACCTTTCCCTTTTCTAATTCTCTTAGAGATATTCATCCAAAGCCTCCAATTCACTTCATATATTTCATCATTAGTGTCAAAAACTGAATCAAATTTAGCCTATTTTTTTATGTTCATGTTTTTTCATTCCATTGATATCCATCTATTCATTTGATTCATTTTGAACACTTTTTTTTCATACATCACAATTTAGGATAGTTTTGTGTAACTTATCAAGTGATTGATCTCCCAGATCTTATAAATATGATATATTTTGATAAAATGATTCATTAAAATTTCTCATTAAATTATTTATAAAAATCATATACTCTAATGTGTCACGAAAGCCCTGATGGGACTTACTATCTCATTTACCCTGGTTATGTATTCTTTTGTGTTCTCATCATATGATATACGAATTTATTCCAGCATTTCAATTCAACATTCTCTATCATTTGAAAACAACACAACAAGGTTCAGGCATAGTCCATGCAGGGGTGAGTATAACAATACTCAGTAGGGACCCCGAGACCCTCTAGCTCTCACAAAATCCAACAAGGATAAAATACAAGGTATGAAATCAACAGATATTCTTGCATAGGTATATTACCAAACATATACCTAATTTATCAAGTAATCCATATCAATCATGAGGAAAACACATATTCTCTAACTTAGTTCACACCAGGATTTATTTTAGGGGTAGTATCGAGTAACATTCTGAACAAAATGTCGAACACCTCGGATAATGGAGAAATCATCCTCTATCGAGTATAGTGGGTCTTCTGCCTCACATAGAGGTGTTTCCCACTAACTTTGGATAGCTGAGGTACTTATCCTATCGAGTGATATGGTTCTGCCATGTCACAGAGAGGTGCTCCCCACCTTGGGTCTACCGCGTCACATTGAGGCACTCCACCTCGTATCTTGCTGAGGTACTCCTCATATCGAGTATTGTGGGTCTTCCCCATCACAAAGGCGCTCCCCATCATGGGTTTGCATCATCACCAAGGCGCTCCCCACTAGGCTTGTGGAGTCACTCCGAGTCGAAACGGTCAGCATTCGTCAAGTCTCATCCATCCACTAGTTCTCCACACTATGCTCGCTTATCCTCTGGGATGAGCTTCTCCACAAGCTACTGGTAGATACTCCAAATATCATTAAATCCCACGAATAAGTATCTCAAAGGTTTTCCTCATCATAGGGGTCTCAACGTAACAAATGGTGTGTCAATAAGACGCCCGATCTATGATTTATTAGGCTTTTATCCTAGGGTTCTAGTTGGATTCTTGCTCGATCCAACCTAATCATTCCCCATCTCAATCCAAAAATAAGTGGGGAAACATTCATAGGGACAGTCTCACTCCAATATTTCCAACGCCACTAACTGTTCGTCAAACAGACATCTGGTCCCAATGTTATATCCAAATGAAGGTAAATGGGTCGTAGTGGGCTCGGGTCCGGTCCGACCCATTTTTCCCATGTGCGAGGGTGGCTTGATCGAGGCGCGAGGGAACGGACCAAACGCGGGTACCGCGAGGTTGTGGACTGGCTGTGAGGGCATAGTTCGGCTATGAGGGTGTGGATCGGCTGAGTGGTCGTGGAGCGGCCGTGGGGTGGCGGACCAGCTCCGGGTTGGGGGCCCAGCCACAAGGTGGTTGTCCGGGGTCGGCGGTTCAGCGGTCGGCTGCTCGGCGGCTTGGCGGTCCGGTGTACGGCGGCTCGGTGGACAGCCGACAGAGGCTCGGTAGTCCAGTGGACGACCGATCGGCGGATGGCAGATGGTGGACGGCGGTGGCAGATGGTGAACGGGGGCGGCACAACTCGGTGGATGGCGGCGGTGTGGTGGCTCGGCACGATGGACGATGGAAGCACATCGGCTCGGCACGGGGTTGGCGTAGAGTGGGGGGTTCGGCTCGGGGCAGTGCAGCAGCTCGGCCTAGCCATGAGTGGCTTGGCCGTGCATGGGGCCGGTTTGGCCGGGAGGGCCAAGCGCTCCGGGGCGGGTTGCAGAGGCCTTGTGTGGTGGCACTGTTTCCTTACTCACCTTTGTTTCCTTCCTCCATTTCGAAACACATCAAAGAAGAACATAGTAGGGGTTGGGCCATGTTATTTTGGCCCACACCCTCCGCATTTAGAGTGGTAGAAAGCAGTTCACAAAGATATAACATGAAAGTAAATGGAAGATATTTTAAAACATCATTTCTCACAACCCACGTCAATCTCTAATCCCAAACCCAGAAAGGAATGAGAAGGGGATAACATTGGATGTTATAATAAAATAGAAATAAATCCCTACCTCATTCACTTGATGAAGTTGGGGCAAGAAGATACTATGGTCGTCGATTGGCTGTATATGAGGACATCCCACGTCAGAAAAAGTCCAGAGGAAGAAGATCTAAGGGGGTCGGTGTTCATTGTTGGTGGAGCATTCTTCATCAGTGGAGCATTCTTCATGGAATAATGCGTTTTTCGTGGAAGAGCATTCTCCCAAGATCTCCTTCCTCTCAATTCCACCAAAGATGCCAAGGATAATATATTATGTTCTCTATTTAGTTACTGGGAAAAAAATCAAAATAGCCTAATCAATTAACTAGCCTGGCATATTAATGGTATATGCGTTGGGACAAAAAATGTGGAGGAAGTCAAGAGGCTCCTCCAAATTAATGAGGGGGGTTGAGAGATTTTTCTCCCTAATGAGGGGAGTTCAAGAGGTTTAGGCCTCGGGTGGTCCACGCCACCATAACCTCTCATGGGAGGTTAGGTTTGGCGGGTCCCCATCAACATAACCTCTCATGGGAGGTTAAGGTCTGGTGGTCCCCACATCTCAACTTCCACATGGAGGCTCAAAATAATATAAATAGTAGCTTATTTTATTTTATTATTTCCACGAAAGACCCAAAAACTAACTTCCACCATTGGCTAAATGTCGTCGAGGTGAAAGTATCTTTATTCAAAGACCAGCACTGCGAGTTTAATGGTGCCCTCAGATTTCAATTCCAAGCACCGGTTCAAAATTTATAAAAACCAGCTCGCACGTTTACTAAATGTACCCAAAAAAAGTTCATAAATTCATTCTGGGCACCCTAGGCCTCAGAATCATGCGCCGTAAATTTTCGTGGACTCGTAAAATTCTCATATATTTAAAAAAAATTACACAAAAATTCTTGGTCTTTATATTCTCCCCACCACAAGGCTTTATATCCCCATAATACACAACTCATAACTAGGTAAACAATTGGGGGTACTGAGAAAACATTTGAGCCTCCTGCTCCTATGTGCTCTCCTGGAGGTTCCCATGCTACCATTGAACATGCACCAGAGGTATCAACTGTCAATGAAGGACCCACTTCTGTTGATCTTAAATATCCACTAGAACCTCCATAAAAGTATCTCAATCATTTATTCCTAGCTCACCATGGTTGATGATGTGAGAAGGGTCGTGCACATATCTCCTCAGTTGGGATACATGGAAGACATCGTGCACCCGGTGCAACTGAGGTGGAAGAGCTAAGTGGTAAACCACATCACCAACTCTGCTGAGGACCAGAAAATTTCTGGTGAACCTCAATGATTACTTTCCACCTCTGCCAAATCTCTGTAGACCTCATCGGGATGACACCCGTAGAAATAAGTGGTCGCCATCCTTGAACTCCAGAGGTCTCCATCTCCTATCAGCATACGACTTCTGCCTGCTCTGTGCAGTCTTCATCCACTCATGGATTATCTACACCTTCTCTGTGGTAGCCTGTACCATCTCTGGTCCCACTAGTGCTAACTCCCTTGGGTCAGTCCAACACAGAGGTGATCTGTAAGGTCACCCATATAACCCCTCAAATGGTTCCATCCTAATGGTGGAGTGATAGATGTAGTTGTATGAAAAATCTACCAAAGGTAAGTGATACTCCCAGATATGACCAAAGATGAGGAAACAAGAAAAACTCATGTCCTCAAGGGTCTGAATGGTCCACTCAGTTTGGCCTTCCATCTGAGGATGGAAGGAGGTTCTCCAATAAAGTTGCATCCCTAAATCCTCCTGAAACCCCTTCCACATTCAAGAGGTAAAACATGAATCATGATTGGAGAAAATCGTCAAGGTTACTCCATGTAGCCACACAATTTCATGAAAATAGAGGAATCCCATGATCTCTACTGAACCCTGCTCTCTGATCAGTAGGAAGTGGGCTGACAAGGTAAGTCAGTCGATGATCACCCAAATCGAGTCATGACCCCTCGATGTGTGTGGAAGTCCTGTCACACAGTCCATGGATATCCAATCCCATTTCCACTATGGGACCTCTAAAGTATGAACCAAGCCTACTGGTACTTGATGCTCTACCTTCACTTGTTGATAAGTGAGGCATGGAGAAACAAACTCTGAAAATTATTTCTTCATTCTCGGCCACCATTGTTGTCGTCGGAGATCCTGGTACATCGTCGCCACTCCTAGATTAACCGTTAGAGGGGTTGCGTGGAACTCCCTAAACAGTTCATCTTGAATTGAAACTGGTGCCATGGTACGTCCTCTGAAGAGAATTACATGCTCCCCACATTCATAAAATCCATCATGTTCCAATCCAGTGTATTTTTGAGCACGCCATGACTCGCAATCAGCATCCCCACGTTGCGCCTCCCGGAATCACTGAAGAATTGGGGGAGTGTCTGCAAGAGACTGTAGAAAAGAATCCGCATATCTATCCACAAAGGATATCTATAAATAGGCCAGCTACTCCGTTGCCTCTCCTAGTAGCTGTATACTAGACCTTCTACTGAGTGAATCTTCTACAATGTTCCATTTCCCATCAGTATAGACTATCTTGATGTTATAGTCCTGGAGGAACTCAATCCAACACCATTGTCTCAGGTTCAGTCCCTTCTGGAAGAAGAAATACCTCACACTCTTGTGGTCAGATTACACTATAAAACACTTTCCCATCATATAGTGTCACTAAATCTTCAAGGTGAAGACCACAGCTGCTATCTCTAGGTCATGGGTAGCGTAGTTCTGCTCATGCTGTCTCAACTGCCGAAAACCATATGTGATCACTTCATTCTCCTGCATTAGGACACATCTGAGCTAGGTCCCTGATGTGTTGCAGTAGTCTACGTATGCTACTCCCTCCTCTAGAATCCCCACGATGGGGGCACTAGTCAGCCTCTGCCTCAACTCTTGAAAACTCCGCTGGCTTCTCTATGACCACACGAAGGGTTTCCCCTTCTTTGCCAATGCTGATAGTGGTGCTGCAACTCTGGTGAAATATGGCATAAATATCTTGTAGTATCCGGCCAAACCAAGGAAACTTCATTGCTCCGTCACACTCCTGGGTGGTTCCCAAGATAGTACCTCATCAATATTTGCTGGATTCATTACAACTCTAACCTTTGATATGACATGTCCCAGAAAAAGAAAACTCTCAAATCCAAAACTGGAACTTCAAGAGCTTACCATAAAGTTGGTGCTCTCGGAGTGTGTCCAGTACTACCTGTAAATGATAGGCATGCTCCACCTCAGTAGCTGAGTAGATCAGAATGACTTCTATGAAGTCTACTTCGAAGTGATCATGGTACGGCTGAAAGTTACTATTCATGATTACCATGAACATTGTTTGATCGTTGGTCATGACGAATGGAATAACCATGAACTCGTAGTGGTTGTACCCACACCGCAAGGTCATTTTCTGCACATCCACGTCCTGTACTCTGAGCTGGTGATAGCCTGATCTGAGTTCTATCTTCGAGAACCACCATTCTCCCTTTAGCTGATCAAAGAGGTTGTTAATCCTTAGGAGTGGGTACTTGTTCTTCATGAACACCTAGTTTAGGCGCCGATAGTCAATACAAAGCCTCAAGCTCCCATACACCTTCTTGGTGAACAGAATCGAGGCTGCCCAATGAGAAACACTAGGATAGATGAATCCCTTCCCCTGCATGTCCTCTAACTATACCCACAGCTCTCGAATCTCCACGGGAGCGATCCAATATGCTGGTGTAGATATCAGTGTCGTCCCGGGGTAAAAATCAATGTAAAATTCCACCTCCCTTTGAGGAGGTAGAAAAAAAATATTATCAGTGAAAACATCTGCGTACTGGTCCACCACTATAGGATAGCTTAGACTCTCCACATCAACAACTCCCAGGGTAAGGCTTTCCAAATGATGTGTGATCAGCTGCACTCTCCTCCACGTAAATCCACCCTGCGATGTAAAGGATCCCTTCCTTCCCGTGAAGGTAAACCTGGTCCCATCTATGTGGCCACACTGCACCCTGTGCCTAATACAGTCAATATGAGCATGAAATTTAGATAAATTGTCGATACCCAAGATGAAGTCGTAAGTCCTAGATGCCAATACTAAGAGATCCTAGCCGAAACTCTCACCTCCTAGAGTAAGCTCACACTTCTGGCACTAGTGTGTAATCGTCGAATCCTCTCATGTAAGTGTCTCTAGTAGTAAGGATCAAGCCAATGGCTCAATCGGAATATCCGAGAACCAAATGAGGAAAGTGGAAATAAAATAATGACTAGAACGTGTGTCTGTAAGTACTATAGTTATGGTGGAGTAGACACAGATCGTACCTCATATCATCTCTGGGCCGCTGTGATCATAGTCCACAACTTCTTAGATTTGAGCTCTCCCCTATCCACATACTCCCTATTGTCAGGGTGGAACTCTTTATGGTTTTGGTGGTGGTAACATCTCATATCGTCGCCCACCTCCATCTACACGAACAGTTCTTTTTCCATATTTGCCTGCTCCCTACAGAACTCCTCGGTAGAGTCTATGTCTCTGCCTGGGCGGTCATTTGACAATCTACTTATCATCCAAATGGTTGGTTGGACATTCATGAGCCATGTGACCCTACCCATCACATGCATAACACTAACCCACTCCTATCATGACTAGCTACGCTTTGGGTGCCCCGCACAACGGATCCTGAGTCATGATGTCATCCACCTATAGGTCTATTCCTCTTGGACCACTGTGACGTTTGTCTGCTGCTAATTGCAGAAGACTCTGCTACATGAAAAATTGTAGTGGGTATTTCTACTGGTGACTGCTCATCAAGGAAACTCTCCACCAAGAGGGATCTCTCTAACACCCTCTCCTGCATCGGGATGTTGAGTGAGATCACTGAGTCCCTGATCTTCCGCCTGAGTCCCTACTCAAAGGTTCAGGCCCTGAGGAAAGGGTCCCTAACCATATCTGTGGAGTAGCGTGAGAGGTCAGTGAACCTTTCTTAATACTGAGCCATAGTCATGCTGCCCTGCAGTAGATGAAGATGTTCTTGTATGCGTACTACACAAAGAGTCGCTGGGAAAAACTCTGCCCGAAACAGGCTCTTGAATTCTACCCAGAGAAGCGTCAGCTTATTGTGATCCTAAAGCATCAAGCCCCACATCTTCGTATTGCATCCTGTAGAAGGATGATGGCAAGGATCACCATGAGATCATCTAGCGTCCCTACTAGTAGGAAGACTCTCACCAAAGCCTCCAGCCAATCCTCAGTCGCCAGTTGCTCCGTCTCTCCCCTGAACCTGGGTGGCCTCTTGAAATGGAACTTGTGAAACGTGCTCAAGTGGCGTGCACTGTCTGCTGTTGGGGCTGGTGGCATCGGTGTCCTGACAGGGAGTGGCACCCCTGGTGCTTCCGCTGGTGCCTCAACTGGAAAAGTTCCCTACATCAAGGCCTCGTCGCTCGGTGGGCTATCAGTGTGTACTAATCTCAGAACTCTAACTGGCTGTCTACATGGAAGCATCTTGAAAAGAAACAGGTGTGCCATGGTTAAATCTTAGACCTTTTGAGTTGAAAGTTATACCCGGTGAGTTAACTCGAAAGAGCACAAAGAAATTTTTTTAAAACACACACGCAATCAGTGTTTTTGTGCACTGAGTTGGAAATCAGAAGTCAGGGTCTTGTTGTTTGGATTTGTCGGTCACCGAACCAACAATGGACTCCCTAAACTAAAAAACACACTAATTACGCTTAACACTATTTCTTAATAGAAAATATTAGAGTCGTAGTTCTATGGTAGAACCGACTCCTCTGATACCAATTTGTCACGACCCGTCTCTTGGGGCCCGTGTCGTGACTAACCCCACGCCCACCTTCCATAGGACAGGGGCTGGCGACTATCACCAAAGGTGTATTCCCTAGAACTGGGAAGGCAATGCCTTTATAAACTGTAAGCACCCGCAACCAAGAATACAACAAGATAGGAACATAGGTAAACTGAACTGTAAACAGAGTGAGTGCAGTAAGTAAAAGTGGCCAGAATACAAGACCAAATGGAAAGTAGATGTACAACTGTGAACTACTGATTAAAAGGGAAAGTTGGATGTTGGGTCATCCTTTGAGGTTCCTATAAGAAGGTTAGGTACAGATCACCTCCTCATCCCTCCACGTTCATCCGTCTCCTCTAGCCTCCGACGTTCCTACCAGAAGGTTTGGTACAGATCACCTCTTCAGCACTCCATATTCATCCATCACCTCTGTGTACCGACTCATCATAAGTTCCACCTCCATGTATCATCCAGTCCTAGTACTATCAGCCTCAGTCTTCATTGTCTTTCGTCTGAAACAAAAAAAACGAGATTCCAGCAAAGTCCGTGAAGGGGTGAGTATAATGATACTCCTTAGGGACCCTGAGACCCTCTAGGTCTCACAAAATCCAACAAGGATAAAACACAAGGTATGAAATAAAAATATATCCTTAATTAGGTATATTCCTATACAGATACATAATTTATCAATTAATCCATCTTAATCATGAGGAAAACACAAAGGTTCTGACTCACCTCAGGCCAGGATTTATTCTAGGGGTATTATCATGTAACATTCCAAACCCAACATCAAATACCTCGACTGCTAGAGAACACATCCTCTATCGAGTACAGTGGGCCTTCCACGTCACACAGAGGTGTTTCCCACTAACTTTGGAATGCTAAGGTACTCCTCTGGTCGAGTACCATTGGTCTTCCACTAACTTTGTATTTAATTCCACAAGATGGTGGTAACATTAAAAATTTGTCTATCCTTCTCCTAATAGGGTTTTTATACCACCTCCCAATAGTTCTTAAAATATCCACAAGAAATATCCTTGAGAAAGTGCTTAACATTATGTTACTTATATTGTAGTATCATGTTATCCTTTCATAATTTCAAGTCACTATGTTGTGTTCTCCATCTATAGCTGGATAGTTATGGATTTATCAGGGTTCTTCTTCTATGATACATGGGGTTACATTGATGAATTTGTTTTCTGATTCTTCTCCATTACATAGAAGGTGCTTTTTCATTCAAGTATAAATAGTTTATCATTATTATATTACTCAATCAATAATCATTGGTTGGGCGTAACCCCTAATTATTTCCTTCCTATGATATTGATTTTTTTACTATATCAATAATCTAATAGGATCTCCAATTAGAAGAATTAATTTTTTTCCATTGAAATCATCATCCAATAAATGGAATACCTTTAATACTTTTCAGCATCTATCTGAAAGCACTATCATAGGATAAAAAATTATAGCTACCCCGAGATAATATATGCTATTCCCAAATGTTATCTCGTGTGAAATCCTTCCCCATAATTTTAATTGTAGTTGAAAAAATATAATTTTAAAATTTAAAACATCTCAACTCATTAATATTATCGAACCTCAATATATAATCTCAGCAAGATAAAACACTTTTTATCATGGAAAAATTCATAGAAAAAATATTTTCATTTATACATGTATAATTACCTAGGTAAATTTATATAATGGTATAACTTTTTAGTCCTCATTGAAACACTAAAAAACACTAATTTATCTATTATCTCAAAAATTATTCCTCTTCTACGAACATAAACAAGTATTCTGAAACTTAGTGAAAATCAAAAATTATTTTCAACATTAAGTCATTGAAGAACATCTCGTGTAGTGAGTTATTTTGATCTTCATTATTCTTGAAAATTTATTTTATTTATTAAAAATATAATCTATTGATTATATCCTTACACAAATATTTTTTTCATCAATTTTTTCTTGAATAAAAAATTGGTGTTTAATCTACTAAATAATATCTCTTGCATCACCTGATTTAATGTAGACATTAGATAATTGATTATAGACACTCAAATTTTTAGTTGGTGGAATTCCCCAAATCTCTCGAAATATGAACCTTATTATTTCTTCTTATATACTATAAAATTTTAGTATAAAAATTATAAATTTTATGTCTATGGATTTTGAGAGGAAGGAAAAATCTTATAATGATATGTCTAAAGCTTACAAAGACATTTTTGAACCTTACACGTTGTTTCTCTCAACCAGAGAAGGACATGCAGTGCATTTAGGGATCATCGCCCTAATTTTTATCATATAATTAAAGATGTTTATCTGAACCTTAATGGATTTAAGACCTAGACTCCTATTCAAAACGTCCTTAAAAGACATCAAGCCTTTTCTAAATCAATTATGCCCATATTAAAAATTTATCTAAGAGATGTGATCCAATATATTTAACATCGTTAAATATTATAATTTTTATTAATGATTATCTAAAATATATTCTAGCTACTTTTAAACCTTTTAATTTTTGTACACTTTTCATTCACAGTTATATAATTTTTAGAGTAGGGTTTCTTTTAACTACCTGTTCAAGAAAACTTATCCCTTCATAACATGATGAAGATAGTTATATTCACAATTCATAAAACCTTCATTATAAAGAACTACATATAAAAAATATTTATCAGAAAAATATCATATATTTATCACCATATATTATCATGGGTGTATCACTTTTTTCAAAAAAAAAATCTAGAAACTACATATGGAACTACACAAAATATGATTCCATAAATCACCACAAAATCATAACATCAATATATATAAATCATGGTTAATAAAATAATAATTTTAGGAATATATATAATATTAAGATGTTATATTGGTTTATTTCTATCATAGTGAAACACTATATCTTCCATCATGATAACATTCCCATTAAGAAATCCTTCAAATATAAGTTCAGTATTTCATTTTTTGGTCTTCTTCTATTTTCATAACGTTCTTATATCATTATCATGCTTTTTAAAACTCACCTCCATCTCCTTAATTTGGGTTGATATTTTCATATTTATTCTCATTATCCAAGTGTGATATGTAAAGATTCAATATAACCATAAGGAAATATTATCATGAATTAATAAAATATAAATATATATATATAATGTACATTATTGTGCCATAAGAACAAAATCAATTAGTTTGATTTTATAGAAATTATAGTTTGTTGTTTTATTCCCTCACACTAATGGGTTAGATAATGCTTATGAGAGATATTGATCCCACAGTGAACATGTAATCATATAGCCAATGTAAACTTCCATGATCATCAAGAGTAGTCAGAAGAACTCTCTTGGACTTTATACACGTTGTGATTCATTGTTCCACTAAGAGTTAATTCTGAGTTAGTCAAGCCATGTGATTCTTAATTTCTTTCTTCTAAAATAGATCCTTATTCTATTTTTATGAATAATCATAATGATTCTATCATGGAAACTAGTAATCCTAAACATCGTTATTTGTCTTTAGGGATAATGTATATTATCATCCAATAGTTGATGTTATAATCTCCAATTATCTTCTTATAAGTAAAATCCATATGTTCATCTAGAATCACCTCATATTGTTATTAAAATTATTCAATAGTAAAAGTCCTGGAAAAATGTAACACTTCATGAACATATCAATCACGCACGACATATTAATCCCTTAAATATATTTGAAATCTTATATGGTCCAAATTAACATCGATAAATGGTATAATCATTTATAAATAATAATTCTAGCATGGCATGATAATATGATTCATGCATGGACATTATCTTAATGAAATGAATAAGAACATCATGTGATGAGAAGAACACTAAAGTGGACTCATTACCAAGTGAAATATTGATCCCTTCTTACTAACAGATATTATGAAATTAAATGGGAACATCATTTTAGTGGGAGAGTGTTTAATATCATTCCATATTATATGAATGTAAAACATGATACTTGTTTAATAAAATATTATATTATAGAAAAAATGTAATCATCACCAACATTAAATATGACTTTGAGATAAATTCATGAAATAGATAAGACTAATTGAATATATTTTCTATACTATTACAGAAACAAATGAATTATTGTTTTGTAAGAAGGAAAGTTATACACGTTAGAGAAACACCTTCCCATGTAGTTGACTAATGAATCCACTCAACAAATGTATATTTATAATTTTGATACATATTTTAATGATACTTTTTGATATCTACACTAAAATTATTTTATAAATAGATTATATGATTCCAAAAGTAACAAATTTCTATATGTTGGGACAAAATACCACAAGTTAATTTTGCATCATTTTTGAGTGGATTGTGTTTGTTGAAAAAATATATTTCCTACCTAATATGTGGTCTTTTATAGTTTTTCAACATGTTGTGAGGAAAATGATCCAAGAAAATGGAACAGATTCCTTGAAAGTGGTATAAAAAATTTAGTGCACAATGTGGCGTTTTTTCCTAGTGTTTGCATAATTTTTGGGGGCCAAACTTTGGTGTTGGGATAACATCACGAAGTATGGATTTCCATGAATATCTCATAAAAATGTATAAAATGCATGAATTTTGAAAATATGATCTTCATGATTTTTGTTTCACAAAGGATCAAAGATAGTTGAAGGTGATCTCTGCATTTATATCAACCATCATGAAATATGGATTTCCATGAAGGCCGGGTTAAAATATTAAAAGGAATTAATTCAACAAAGGATTTGTATTCAAGAAGGTTGGTTCATAGAGGCACTAAGTTCTATGATATACATATCCATGATTATGAATAGAACCGCAAAAAGTGGATATCATTGTAGGAATTATGAAATTATGGTAAAAACCCACGTTTTGAGAAGAATGGAGTTCACGAAGGATGGTTCAAGAAGGAAAGAATGATTAGATGGAAAGCTCTAAGATTAAAAAATTGGAATTTCATGAAGGCCATATGAAAATATGGAAAATTTGTGAGTTTTGTGAGGATTGGGTTTTTGAAAAGGATTGATCATGAAGGCGTGGTGGTTGCTGACCTTGATCTCCATGAAGTAAAATATACATCACAAACACAACAAACATTTTGATGGACAACTCCACGGTTACGACAAGAATAATGAATGTAAAACATCAATTGAGCTTCACAAAATAGGGAACTTTGGGATGGAAATTAGAAAGCTTCCCAAAATGGTGATGATGTGGCATGAAGATTCTAGAATTTGTGTAAAAGCCTATAAATAGGCCACTACCCCTATATATGTATGTTGAGGCTTAACAAAAATATTGTGTCTATAGATTTCTGAAGGAATTTCATGAAGGTGGTATGAAAAGAATATCCCGAAGGTTTAAAATTCCAACTGAATGTTTTGAGATTTTTGAAATAGGTTTTCTTCTCAACGGTTGTGTGAGATTCATGAAAAGAAAAGTGATTTACAATTGATATAAAATGAAACTGATTGTTCTATGATTCATGAATGTAAGTGAGTTTTTAATTGTGGTCTGAGATCTATGAATGAGCTTAGAAAACAGTTCCATTAAGGAGTACAGAAAAAATAGGAAACTTCACAATGGTAGTGAAAATCGCAAAAAGTGATTCAAAAGTATTTCCCAAAAAATATGTGGTAAAGTGGTATTAATCTAATTGATGAATCTATAACATCAAAATATCATCCTTACACAACTAATGATGTGTTCACTATAGATAATTATTAGTCCTACAATCCCATAAACAATGTTTTACCTACAATTCCACAAACTATGAATAGATCCCCTCCAATAGTAGTGATTGACGGAATAGGAAGACAATGATCCTTCCAACCCACAATAATCCAAAGGAATAGACATAAGGATTGACCCTTAGGAATGCAGCAAGAAACCCCAAAACCTCATAAAGGTAGTGAGCCTAGGCAAAGAAGTGATCTGGTCTGTACTTCATTATAGGGTGTCAGACTTAGTGAATTTGGTATAATCAGCACATTACTGTTTTATACTCATTGAATGTATCCGGGTGAGGGTGAACCAAGTAAAAATCACTTCATCCTTGTTCTTTCATTCCTACATTACAATATAATCATAATCATCATATAAAAAAGGAATGAATAAGATCAGAATTAACAATTAAGTACAAAAAACGACCCTAATAATAATTTTTCCAGGATCTATTAGGGAAGAATGATTTTACAACAGAATATCCACATGTTGATTCACCCCCACAGGCCCTTAGGTTATTTATTCCCCTTTTGGACCTAAAAAATTATGATCAGAGTGAAGTTTTCTTTTATCAGGTAATTTTCTTATGAACTAATTCAACCAATTATTGAGGTTAATGATTAACTATGCTCCAATATTGCTATGTCATAGAAAAGGGGAGATATTAAAAAAAATAAGCATAAGTCCGGTGGTATTCTTCAATGTAGAAGTGTTTACAAAAAAAGTTTGATTCAGTTTAGGAAATCCCATATTTTAATGAAGGAATATTTTGATGAATCAAATAGTGAAAAGATTGAATCATTCAATGGTGTTATAAGAATGAGTGAATAAATTACATTCCAATTGACACTAAAACTACTATTGATAAAGATAGTCCAATAAGGACAAAAGAGGATGTTTTCTATGGAACAAATGAATTTGATATGAAATCAGATGACGAAATTTAATCTAAAGATAAATGGTTCCATGCACTGTAAATTTATGTCAACAACCAAAGTGGTTTAAATCATAGTCTTAGTTATGATGATACTAATATGAGGTACAAGACTAATTCTAGAGCTATATAACTATAAAATATGCCTATAATGATATTAAGACAAAAATTTATGAAAATGAAAAGAATAAGTAGCCATATGAAATTCAGATTCTGAAATCCAAAAATAATTATCTTGAAACAAAGCTTTCTGAACTAGTTCAGAAGTATCAAAGGCTACAAAAAGAGAATTTATGTTTTTCTAATTATTTTTCTCAAGAAAAATTTAAAATCAAGGAGCTATGTGACCAGGTGGATAATTTGACACATTAATTGGAAGATGAGATGAGTGGGGGTAATTATCTCAAGAGAGAACATAATTATCAACATAAATAAAGTTATAAGTCGATACAACAAGTAGAATAAGATTTAGAGTATCTAAAAAAGAAGTGGATAAATGTAGTGCCAAAGGAAATACTAAATTTTATGGTTTCTTTTCACTTTTGACTATCCTGTGGTAGTTGATGATGCAATAAAAATAAAATATTCAACTTTTGAAGAGATTCATGAAAGGATTGTATAATCCCAATGTCCATCTAGTTTTAGAAAAAGTTCTATTCGATATGATTCACCATCACCCATTAATGAGATGAGAAGTGATGTGAACTTTTTTAGGAATAGAATACTTACAGTCGGTTCTAAAGATTGACCTGAAAAGGAATTTTCAAGATTTAATGACATCATTTGTTATTTGTAACATCCCGGATCTGGGTGCCACTCAACGGGTGCCCCGAACCCAGTTGGTCACATGACCTCAAGCGCATTTCCCAAATGACAGAGGTTTCCGACTAGCTGCAAGGGCACAGGTATGATAGTGGGGAAACTATGACCTCATATGTTAAGGTGTTGGGTAGCACAAAAATATAAACATACAAATGCAGAAGTAGTAAACAATACCAATGCTGAAATAGATAGAGTATTGGAGTAAAGAAAAGACCAACAGTCATATATTATGATGCAATATGTCCCTGTGTCTCAGAAAGAAGCCAAAAAAGGATACACTACAATCTGGAACAACACATTAGAAGGGAAAATTTCAACATGAAAAAAAACCAGCACAATAGGAACTTAGCAGCATCACAAGCCTAATCTTAGTCCCATGCTCTCCTACTCCTCTGCAACATCAAGTACCTGTATAGTGGCTATTTCCCTTATCTACACCTGCAGCAATATAATCTGTTTGGGCGGAAGACATGACCAAAATATGGTGTGAGAAATAAATCCCAGTAGGCAACCACCAATGGCCTGCTGTAACGACCCGAAATTTTGAATAAATCTTGTTTCCTAATTTTGTGTGTTATTTTATTTTTATACAAAAAAAACTATTTCATTTGATAACATGAGTATAATTAAAATATGACTGTTGGCTTTTGACTATTATATGACCGTTAGTCAGTATGACCGTTTGAAACGGAATGTTGCGACTATTGTCTCTAAATACAAGTGATCTTGTTTAATTAATATAGAAAGAAGATTCGATGGCCTCATCCAGTAGTCTTGGGCCAATCGAAGCCCATCTAACTGAACATGGGAAATAGGTAGCACCACTGGGCTTTACTGTGGACCAAAACCAAGCCAAACTTCAACGTGTGAAGCTAGAACGTAATCGCCTTCATGAGAAGTTCAAACTGATAGAAATTAATACTCGTGCAATGTTGGCTGAGCCGCCCAAGATTCTATCACCCTAGCACACCTTACTCTTAGTTCTTATTATGGTGTGATAAGGGACTATGTAAGGAGACCGTAACTACATTGTGTAATCCTTTGTTTTAAATAAAAATATTGATTTCTTCTTATAATGAAGTTTATGAATTTTCAAATGACCGGATAAATATAGTATGCATATTTTTGATGAATTTTAGAGAAATGATATTTTAAAAATGTTTATGTAAACCTTAAATAATTAAAAATGTGTAATGATTTTTAAAAAATGGTCTTCTATAATTATGTTCAGTAATAAATTTAGAGTCTAATAAGATCAACTTAATTTTTGATGAATAGTAAATTATGAATAGTGATTTTATGCTTAGGATTAGTAATGTGACCAAATGGATTAGTAATATCACTTTATGAAATTATTATTATAATCTAGGCACCTTGATTAAGTAATGTGATTCAATAAAATGGTTAAATAAATGTTTCATAAATTATTAGTCAAGTATTACTTTTTTCGGGTGAATAGTGTTTTTTAATTAAATATTAAATTAAAAATATTTAGAAAATTATTTTTATAATATGGAAATTATTTTTGAATTCAGACCATCGATATTATTCTAAGGTAATTTATGGGGATTTTTCTGAAAAAAATCAATTTTCGATGAATGGTGAAAATATAGTTTTTAAGTTACGGGTGTTTAATGAAATCATTAAATGATGTATTATGTATATAATCAATATGGTCGACTTATTAATAGTAAGATAAGGTATGAGGTTTCCCAAGTATCCAATACCATGGGAAAATACCATAGGCAAGCCCATGGTTTTTCCAAAACCGCAAATGAGGTGTCCCTTGGCCATTAATGTCTTGTCCCCCCACTTTCCCTATAAATACCCAGCCTTCAGTCCTTTATTTTTCACTCTCAACTCTCCCCCAAAGAAGCTCTGGTCTCATTACCTTCCAAGGAGTCCTCCCAAGGTGCCCCGATGCCCTCAAGGACCCAACCTTTGAGTTTTAAGAGTTACGTTTTAAGGTAAGGGATCTTATCTCTCTCTTTCTTTTCAAGTAATCTCTTTTATGTCATTTCTTTTATGATCCATGATCTTATGTTGGAAGATGTTATTTTATATTAATCTTACTTCCATTTTCATGTTCATACTATGAGAGACCCCTTCTTTCTCTCATCAATTCATTTTAAGAAAGTTTAAATGACGCCGTTAGGCTGTCGAATTTTTAAGGGATTCATTCACCTTTCTCATTTTTCAAAGTTCTACTTTCATGTCAAGTAGTTCAAGTTCCTTTTTATCATTTTGGGGTATGATATATATATCTATCATACTGATATTTTATGTTAATATGATTAGAGACCCTATTTGATCACGTCAATTCATTTTTGTTGAAGTTCAGGTGACGCTGTTAGGCTGCCGAATCTTTAAGGGATTCGTTCACCTTTCTCATTTTTCAAAGTTCTACTTTCATGTCAAGTCTTTCAAGTTCATTTTTATTATGTTGTGGTATGATATCTATATCTATCATACTGATAATTTATGTTCATATGATGAGACACCCTATTTTATCTCGTCAATTCATTTTTGTTGAAGTTTAGGTGACACCGTTAGGCTGCCGAATGTTTAATGGATTCGTTCACCTTTCTCATTTTTAAAAGTTATACTTTCATGTCAAATCTTTCAAGTTCCTTTTCATTATGTTGGGGTATGATATCTATATATATCATACAGATATTTTATGTTCATATGATGAGAGACCCTATTTGATCTCATCAATTCATTTTTTTGATGTTTAAGTGACGCCGTTAAGCTGCAGAATTTTCATAAGAGAAATCTTAATTTTGTCTTCCTTCCATGTTTTTCATTTCAAATGGTATTTCTCAAATATTTCATTAAAATGTTCTTAAATCCTTTATATTCTTCCCCCCTACTTTTTTATGGATCATTTATGAGTGGGTGACCCATGTCCCCTCTCTTTTCAATGTTTTCTAAAACCTCATAACACAACCGTTATGCTGCAGAATTTTCGTCTCAAAATATCTCTCTCTTATTCTCAAATTCTTTTATTTTATTAAGTGAATACTCACACCTCTTTCTTATAAAGGGGTATTCAGATATATACCAATATGTTCTATTTTAAATTCTGGTATTTACATACATGAGACCTGCTCTCCCTTTCTGTGGGTTTAAAGTGACATAAAGATCATGTCTTTAAAGCAGTTTTTAAAACGTTATGATTATGAAATGAAACCCATTCCTTTTTTTCTATATGGGTTGTTTATGAAATTATTTATGATGATATATGTGGATCACATGATAATAAATACATTTCAAGGGTGCACCCTGATATCACTCTAATGTATTTGGTGAAGACATAATCTCTAGAGATGACCATTTTTAACGACGTCTTGGTGAATAACCTTGGTAATTTTTTAATGACACCTTTTGGACGGACCTTGGTGAAACGGAAATGATTTTCAATGTTAAATGTTGTAGACACATCTTCAAGTTATGAAATACTTTATTTTTATTATGATATGCCTCATGATTTCATTCTCATGCCTTAAAGTTTTTTTTTCATGATATTGTTGATGTATCTCAAGATCACATGTTAAATGTTTCCCCTTATTTCCCTTACCGGTCCTTCTAATCACCCTTTCTTTTGATGTATGCTGTGAGGTTATGAGATTCTCTAATGAACTTAGGATGAACAAATGAAGAATCCTTTCAAGTGTTTATGAAATTCTTTTCCCCTCATGTAATAAGTTTCTGGTTTCCAAGACACTAAACCTTAAAGATCCTCAGTTTTGTATTTTGTAATGAAAGTTTATGTGACAAAAAGGAGGGATTCTATATTTGGTATCCAAGTATGGTTTAGTTATTTGTGGAAATTAGGATATGAAAACTATAGGAAGAACCCTATTGAAAATTTTAAATATAGGAAATCTTCCTGGTATTTTGGTGAGTATTTAGTAAGGGATTGCCAAGAAAATACATCTTTGTCTGGATACGAGCAGGTAGAGGTGGCTCTAGCAGAGATGTACTTAGGGATAAAACCCGAAAACACCCCTTTGAGCGAGACTCGAATGGGAACTGGTACATGACAATGGGCCTTGCTTCACTCTTGGTTACGACACTCCCGGGGGATATGCTTTGGTAAATTCATATGCTTAGTATGAACCATTATTAGAGGAACAAGGATAAAATAAAATAAAGATTCACATAAGAATATATGATCATTGATAATCTAGTTTGGAACCTAGGGGATCACAAGTTAGGGTATAATTTTCTTCTACAAGTTATTCTTCTATGCTTTATGTTCATTTTAATGATTATTGGCTAAGTATTTAAGCCCCTAATTGTACTTTCTTTTCTTAGTTAATGGCAGTTAATTGAAGAACATGTCCCAACAACCAATGTGATAGGAAATGTGATGATTACCATATTATCATGAC
The DNA here is from genome assembly GCA_963277665.1 of Viscum album. NCBI lineage: Eukaryota > Viridiplantae > Streptophyta > Magnoliopsida > Santalales > Viscaceae > Viscum > Viscum album. The sequence continues at coordinate 599,216,982 of OY728127.1, forward strand.
AGAGATGATTAGGGGATTAAAAGATGATTATTATTTTGGCAGACGTTCACTATTTTGGGGACCCTATATGATCGAGGTAAATAGATTACTACGGTATTTTATTGGAGGAGTAAAGGTTGACTTATATTTTGAAGAATCGATAAATTTAATGTGGACTTATAGTAATCTAGGTTACTTATGGAAATGATTAACCTATCTTGGGGAAAATGTGATTAGGTTAGTTACTTTTGATATAAGATGTTAGGAGTGGTTGATGTTGATTGGAGATGAACGATGAAGTTTATTTTGGAATACTATGTTATCAAATCCTTCTTGAATATGGGTTTCAATCTTAGTTTTTTTTGAGGAATTTTAAGGAAAGTTATTTATGGAATGGTCTTTGATGAACTTTGGGTAGTACCATGGAACTTTGATGATTTAAAAGTAGATTCCCTTCCTATGGGATTCTTTCTTTTTGAGGAGTTTTTTTATCTTACCCTTTCTGTTTTTGGATAATGTTTAAAGATAGAAGAAATTGATAGGTAATATTTTGTGGATTACGTGACTCTCAAGAAGATGATTCTTGGGTTTTGATGAGACCAAGTGTTTTTGAATGCTCATTGTTTGGAGAAAATATTAGTTTTAGTAGAAACTTATTAAAATATGAAACTCTACTTGAAGGTAGGTATATTTCCTTTTTTTTGATCTATGTAGTAAATTAATTTCTCAAAATTATGAAAAGGAACGTAAAACAAAAACGTTTTTGGTTTACGTTTCCTATTAGGTAATCAAAAACCATTTACACACATCAATATTTTGGGATTTTCTCATTGTTAACTTTCTCCTAATCATGTTTTCTATCACTCTCCCTTAGAACTTGACCCTTTGTTTTCCCCTCCATGTCCATGTTTTCTTATATGGAATCCTAGTGTGGGTTAACTCGGGTGACCTTCGTACTTCACTTTCTTTATTTTAAAGTAATTGTTTTACTGTCTCCTTTTCCGATGTGGGACTTTTGATGAAATTTCAAAACCCAATTTTAAAAATTGCAAGGACGCAATTTCTTAAGGGGGGAATACTGTAACGACCCGAAATTTTGAATAAATCTTGTTTCCTAATTTTGTGTGTTATTTTATTTTTATACTCAACAAAACTATTTCATTTGATAACATGAGTATAATTAAAATGAGACTGTTGGGTATTGACTATTATATGACCGTTAGTCAGTATGACCGTTTGAAACTAAATGTTGTGACTATTGTCTCTAAATACAACTGATCTTGGTTAATTAATATAGAAAGAAGATTTGATGGCCTTATCCAGTAGTCTCGGGTCAATCGAAGCCCATCTAACAGAACTTGGGTAGGAGGTAGCACCACTGGGATTTTCACTGAACCAAACCCAAGCCGAACTTCATCGTGTGAAGCTAGAAAGTAATCTCCGTCACGAGAAGTTCAAACTGATAGAAATTACTACTCGTGCAATTTTGGCTGGGCCGCCCAAGATTCTATCACCCTAGCACACCTTACTCTTAGGTCCTATGCTGGTGTGATAATGGGCTATGTAAGGAGACTGTAACTTCCTTGTGTAATCCTTTGTTTTAAATAAAAATTTTGATTTCTTCTTATGATGATGTTTATGAATATTCAAATGTCCGGATAAATATAGTATGCTTATTTTTGACGAATTTTAGAGAAAGGATATTTTAAAAATGTTTATGTAAACCTTAAATAATTAAAAATGTGTAATGATTCTTAAAAAATGGTCTTCTACAATTATGTTCAGTACGAAATTTAGAGGCTAATAATATCAACTTAATTTTTGATGAATAGTAAATTATGAATAGGGATTTTATTGCTTAGGATTAGTAATGTGACCAAATGGATTAGTAAAATAACTTAAATAAATTATTAATATAATCTAGACACCTTAATTAAGTAATGTGATTCAATAAAATGGTTAAATAACGGTGTCATAAATTATTAGTCAAGTATTAGTTTTTTCAAGTGAATAGTGTTTTTAATTACAAATTAAATTAAAATTATTTAGAAAATTATTTTTATAAAATGGACATTATTTTTTAATTCAGGAAATCGATATTATGCTAAGGTAATTTTTGGGGTTTTTTCTGAAAAAATGAATTTTCGATGAATAGTGAATATACATTTTTTATGTTACAGGTGTTTAATGACATCATTAAATGGTGTATTAAGTATGTAATCAATATGGTCGACTTATGAATAGTATGATATGGTATGATGTGTCCCAAGTGTCCAATACCATGGGAAAATACCATGGGCAAGCTCATGGTTTTTCCAAAACCACAAATGAGGTCTCCCTTGGCCATTAATGCCTTGTCCGCTCACTTTCCCTATAAATAACCACCATTGCCTCCTTTATTTTTCACTCCCAACTCTCCCCCAATGAAGATCTTGTCTCATTACCTACCAATTAGTCCTCAAAATGTGCCTCCAAGCCCTCAAGTTCCCTACCATTTAGTTTTAAGAGTTACATTTTGAGGTAAGGGATCGTATCTCTCTCTTTCTTTTCAAGTAATCTCTTTTATGTCATTTCTTTTATGCTCCATGATCTTATGTTTGAGGATGTTCTTTTATATTCCTCTTACTTCCATTTTCATGTTCATATGATGAGATACCCCCTATTTCTCTCATCAATTCATTGTAAGAAAGTTTAAATGACGCCGTTAGGCTGCCGAATTTTTAAGGGATTCGTTCACCTTTCTCATTTTTCAAAGTTCTACTTTCATGTCAAGTATTTCAAGTTACTTTTTATTATGTTGGGTTATGATATCTATATCTATCATACTGATATTTTATGTTCATATGATTAGATACCCAATTTTATCTCGTCAATTCATTTTTGTTGAAGTTTAGGTGACGCTGTTAGGCTGCCGAATTTTTAAGGGATTCGTTCACCTTTCTCATTTTTCAAAGTTCTACTTTCATGTCAATTCTTTCAAGTTACTTTCTATTATGTTGGGGTGTGATATCTATATCTATCATACTGATATTTTATGTTCATATGATGAGAGACCCTATTTCATCTCTTCAATTAATTTTTGTTGATGTTTAGGTGACGCCGTTAGGCTGCCAAATTTTTAAGGGATTCGTTCACCTTTCTCATTTTTCAAAGTTCTAATTTCATGTCAAGTCATTCAAGTTACTTTTCATTATGTTGGGTATGATCTATATATCTATCATACTGATATTTTTATTTTAATATGATGAGATACCATATTTAATCTCTTCAATTCATTTTTTTCAAGTTTAAGTGACGCCGTTAAGCTGCCGAATTTTCATAAGAGAAATCTTATTTTTGTCTTCCTTCCAGGTTTTTCATTTCAAATGGTATGTCCTTAAAATTTCATTAACATGTTCATAAATCCTTTATATTCTTTCCCCCCTACTTTTTTATGGATCATTTATGAGTGGGTGACCCATGTCCCCTCTCTTTTCAATGTTTTCTAAAACCTCGTAACATTGCAGTTATGCTGCAGAATTTCAGTCTCAAATTGTCTCTCTCTTATTCTCAAATTCATTTATTTTATTATGTTAATACTCATAGCTATTTCTTATAAAGGTTTATTCACATATATACCAAGATGTTCTATTTTAAATTCTGGTACTTACATACATGAGACCCACTCTCCCTTTTCATGGGCTTAAAGTGACATAAAGATCATGTCTTTAAAGCAGTTTTTATAACATTATGATTATAAAATGAAACCCATTCATTTTTCCTATATGGGTTGTTTATGAAATGATTGATGATGATATATGTGGATCACATGATAATAATTACATGTCAAGGTTCCGCCCTGATAGTGCTCCAATGCATTGGGTAAAGACATAATCTCTAGAGATGACCATTTTTAAAGACGCCTTGGTGAATAACCTTGGTAATGTTTTAATGACACCTTGGGGATGAACCTTGGTGAAACCGAAATGATTTTCAATGTTAAATGTTGTAGCCACATATTCAAGTTATGAAATACTTTATTTTTATTATGATATGCCTCATGATTTCTTTCTCATGCCTTAATGTTTTTTTTCATGACATTGTTGATGTATCTCAAGATCACATGTTAAATGTTTCCCCTTGTTTTCCTTACTGGGACTTCTAATCACCCTTTCTTTTGATGTATTCTACCAGGTTATGAGATGCTGTAATGAACTTAGGATGAACAAATGAAGAATCCTTTCAAGTTTTTAAGAAGAATGTTTTTTCCTCATGTAATATGCTCCTGGTTTCCAGGACACTAATCCTTAAAGATCCTCAGTTTTGTATTTTGTAATGAAAGTTTATGTGACAAAAAGGAGGGATTCTATAGTTGGTATCAAAGGATGGTTTGGTTATTTGTGGAAATTAGGATATGAAAACTCTAGGAATAACCCTATAGAAAATTTTAAATATAGGAAATCTTCCTGGTATTTTGGTGATTATTGAGTAAGGAATTGCCAAGTAAATACATCCTTGTCTAGATACGAGCATGTAAAGGTGGCTCTCGCACAGATGTACATAGGGGTAAAACCCAAAAACACCGCTTTGAGCGAGACTCGAACGGGAACTGGTACATGGCAATGGGCCTTGCTGCACTCTTGGTTACGATACTCCCAGGGGATATGCTTTGGTAAATTAATAAGATTAGTATGAACCATTATTAAAGGAACAAAGATAAAATAAAAGAAAGATTCACATAAGAATATATGATCATGGATAATATAGTTTGGAACCTAGGGTATCACATGTTAGGTTATAATTTTCTTCTACAAATTATTCTTTTATGCTTTAAGTTCCTTTTAATGATTATTAGGTAAGTATTTAAGCCCTTAATTGTACTTTCTTTTCTTAGTTAATGGTGGTTAATGGAAGAACATGTCCCAACAACCAATGTGATAGGAAATGTGATGATTTCCGTATTAACATGACAAGGATTATTAGGGGATTAAAATATGATTATTATTTTGGAAGATGTTCACTATTTTGGGGACCCTATATGATCGAGGTAGATAGATTACTATGGTATTTTCTTTGAGGGGTAAAGGTTGATTTATATCTTGAAGAATCGATAAATTTAAGGTGGACTTATAGTAATCTAGGTTACTTATGGAAATGATTAACCTATCTTGGGGAAAATGTGATTAGGTTAGTTACATTTTTTATAAGATGTTAGGAGTGGTTGATGTTTATTGGAGATTAATGATGAAGTTTATTTTGGAAGACTATGTTATCAAATCCTTCTTGTATTTGGCTTTCAATCTTAGTTTGGTTTATTTTGAGGAATTTTAAGGGCAGTTATTTATGGAATGGTCTATGATGAACTTTGGGTAGTACCATGGAACTTTGAAGATTTAAAAGTAGTTTCCCTTCCTATGGGATTCTTTCTTTTTGAAGAGTTGTTTTATCTTACCCTTTCTGTTTTTGGATAATGTTTAAAGATAAAAGAAATTGATAGTTAATCTTCTGTGGATTACGTGACTCTCATGAAGATGATTCTTATGTTTTAATGAGACCAAGTGTTTTTGAATGCTCATCGATTGGAGAAAAGATTAGTTTTGGTATAAACTTATTAAAGGATGAAACTCTACATGAAGGTAGGTATATTTCCTTATGTTTTTTTTCTATGTAGTAAATGAATTCCTCAAAATTATGAAAAGTAATGTAAAACAATAATGTTGTTGGTTTACGTTTACAACTATGTAATTAAAGACCATTTACACACATCAAAATTTTGGGATTTTCTCGTGGTTAACTTTCTCCTAACCATGTTTTCTATCACTCTCCCTCAGAACTTGACCCTTTTTTTCTCCTCCATGTCCACATTTTCCTACATGGAATCCTGGTGTGGGTTAACTCGGGTGAACTTTTTACTTCCCTTTCTTTCTTTTAAAGTAAAATTTTTACTGACTCTTTTTCCGATGTGGGACTTTTGATGAAATTTCAAAACCCAATTTAAAAAATTGTGAGGACGCAATTTCTTAAGGGGGGGAGATTGTAACGACCCGAAATTTTGAATAAATCTTGTTTCTTAATTTTGTGTGTTATTTTATTTTTATACTCAACAAAACTATTTCATTTGATAACATGAATATAATTAAAATGAGGCAGTTGGGTTTTGACTATTATATGACCGTTAGTCAGTGTGACCGTTTGAAACTGAATGTTGTGACTATTGTCTCTAAATACAAGTGATCTTGGTTAATTAATATAGAAAGAAGATTTGATGGCCACATCCAGTAGTCTCGGGCCAATTGAAGCCCATATAATGGAACATGGGAAGGAGGTAGCACCAATGGGCTTTTCTCTAGACCAAACCCAAGCCGAACTTCATCGTGTGAAGCTAGAACGTAATCGCCTTCGTGTGAAGTTCAAACTGATAGAAATTACTACTCGTTCAATTTTGGATGAGCCAACCAAGATTATATCACCATATCACACCTTACTCTTAGGTCCTATGCTAGTGTGATAAGGGGCTATGTAAGGAGACCGTAACTGCCTTGTGTAATCCTTTGTTTTAAATAAAAATTTTGATTTCTTCTTATGATGAAGTTTATAAATTTTCAAATGTCCAGATAAATATAGTATGCATATTTGTTATGAATTTTAGAGAAAAGATATTTTAAAAATGTTTATTTAAACCTTAAATAATTAAAAATGTGTAATGAATTTTAAAAAATTGTCTTCTACAATTGTGTTCAGTATGAAATTTAGAGTCTAATAAGATCAACATAATTTTTGATGAATAGTAAATTATGAATAGTTATGTTATGCTTAATATTAGAAATTTGAAAAAATGGATTAGTAGTCTCACTTAAAGAAATAATTAATATAATCTGGGCACCTTGATTAAGTAATGTGATTCAATAAAATGGTTAAATAACGATTTCATAAATTATTAGTCATGTATTAGTTTTTTCTAGTGAATAGTGTTTTTTAATTAAAAATAAAATAAAAATTATTTAGAAAATTATTTTTATAAAATGGACTTTTTTTGAATTTAGAACATCGATATTATGCTAAGGTATTTTTTGGCGATTTTTCTGAAAAAATGAATTTTTGATGAATAGTGAAAATACAGTTTTTAAGTTACAAGTGTTTAATGACATCATTAAATGATGTATTAAGTATGTAATCAATATGGTGGACTTATGAATAGTAAGATAAGGTATTAGGTGTCCCAAGTGGCCAATACCATGGCCATATACCATGGGCAAGCCCATGGTTTTTCCAAAACCACCAATGAGGTGTCCCTTGGCCATTAATGCCTTGTCCCCTCACTTTCCCTATAAATAACCACCCTTCCCTCCTTTAGTTTCCACTCCTAACTCTCCCCCAATGATTCTCTGGTCTCATTACCATCCAAGGAGTCAACCCAAGGTGCCCCCAAGCCCTCAAGGTCCCAACCATTGAGTTTTAACAGTTACGTTTTAAGGTAAGGGATCCTACCTCTCTCTTTCTTTTCAAGTAATCTCTTTTATGTCATTTATTTTATTCTCCATGCTCTTATGTTGGAGGATGTTATTTTATATTCCTCTTACTGCCCTTTTCATGTTCATATTATGAGAGACCCCCTCTTTCTCTCATCAATTGATTTTAAAAATGTTTAAATGATGCCGTTAGGCTGCCAAACTTTTAAGGGATTCGTTCTCCTTTCTCATTTTTCAAAGTTCTACTTTCATGTCAAGTCTTTCAAGTTCCTTTTTATTATGTTGGGGTATGATATCTATATCTATCATACTGATATTTTATGTTCATATGATGAGATACCCTATTTTATCTTTTCAATTCATTTTTGTGGAAGTTTAGGTGACGTCGTTAGGCTGCCGAATTTTTAAGGGATTCGTTCACATTTCTCATTTTTCAAAATTCTACATTCCTGTCAAGTATTTAAAGTTCCTTTTTACTATTTTGGGGTATGATCTCTATATCTGTCATACTGATATTTTATTAACATATGATGAGAGACCTTATTTGATCTCGTCAATTCATTTTTGTTGAAGTTTAGGTGATGCCGTTAGGCTGCCGAATTTTTGAGGGATTCATTCACCTTTCACATTTTTCAATGTTCTACTTTCATGCCAAATCTTTCAAGTTCCTTTTCATTATATTGGGGTATTATATCTATATATATCATACTTATTTCTTATGTTCATATGATTAGACACCCTATTTGATCTCGTCAATTCATTTTTTTTGAAGTTTAAGTGACGTCGTTAGGCTGCCGAATTTTCATAAGAGAAATCTTATTTTTGTCTTCCTTCAATGTTTTTAATTTCAGATGGTATGTCCTTAAAATTTCATTACAATGTTATTAAACACTTTAAATTCTGTCCCCCTACTGTTTTATGGATAATTTATGAGTGGGTGACCCTTGTCCCCTCTCTTTTCAATGTTTTCTATAACCTCGTAACATAGTAGTTATGCTGCAGAATTTCCGTCTCAAAATGTCTCTCTATTATTCTCAAATTAATTTATTTTATTAAGTGAATACACATAGATCTTTCTTATAAAGGTATATTCACATATATACCAAGATGTTCTATTTTAAATTCTGGTATTTACATACATGATACCCGCTCTCCCTTTCCATGGGTTTAAAGTGACATAAAGATCATGTCTTTAAAGCAGTTTTTAAAACGTTATGATTATGAAATGAAACCCATTCCTTTTTTTCTATATGGGTTGTTTATGAAATGATTGATGATGATATATGTTTCTCACATGATAATAAAGACATGTCAAGGGTGTGCCCTGATAGCGCTCCAAGGCATTGGGTAAAGACATAATCTCTAGAGATGACCATTTTTAACGACGCCTCGGTGAATAACCTTGGTAATTTTTTAATGACACCTTGGTGATGGACCTTGGTGAAACAAAAATTATTGTCAATGTTAAATGTTGTAGCCATATCTTCATCTTATGAAATACTTAATTTTTATTATGATATGCCACATGATTTCTTTCTCATGCCTTAAAGTTTCTTTTCATGACACAGTTGATGTATCTCAAGATCACATGTTAAATATTTCCCCTTGTTTCCCTTACTGGGCCTTCTACTCTCCCTTTCTTTTGATGTATGCTCCCGGGTTATGAGAAGTCATAATGAACTTAGGATGAAAAAATGAAGAATACTTTCAAGTGTTTAAGAAGAATGTTTTTTTCCTCATATAATAAGTTCCTGGTTTCCAAGACACTAATCCTTAAATATCCTCAATTTTTTATTTTGTAATCAATGTTTATGTGACAAAAAGGCAGGATGCTATACCTGTACCCAACTGTCAGTGAAAATGTGCAACAATAGTGTGAAGTAATGAAATGCAGTAAACTTGGAAGTACTCAAAATGAGATACTCCTACCAGTTCCATTATCATTTAATTATTATTTAAACAACTCCAAGCTTGTGCTTTATCTTGGTAGGTATAACATTAGAAATTACCACAGTGAAATATTCAAGGTAATAGAGTCTTGAGACATAAGAACTCTTGCCCTCGGGCTAAAAAGAACCACGCCCTCAGGCTAATAAGTACCACTCCCTAAGGCTAATAAGCACCACACCCTCAGGCTAATATGTATCACGCCCTCAAGCTATAAGTATCGCACCCTCAGGCTATAAGTATCACTCTCGCATGCTATAAGTATCATTCCCTTTGCCTATAAGTATCACACCCTCTTGCTATAAGTATCACACCCTCAGCCTATAAGTATCATACCCTCAGGCTATAAGTATCACACCCTCTGGCTAATAAGTACCACGCACTCATGCTAATAAGAACCATGCCCTTCGGCTAATAAGTACCACACCCTTTGGATAATAAGACAAAATCAAGATACAGGGACGATTTAAAAGCATAAATAAGAATTTAACATATGTTTTCTCTCAAGGAAACTCAAATCATGCTATAATCATTGCATACCCTCGGGTATCCAGGCCAAACGACTAAACTAGGGAAACACACCCATGGGGTGGCCCGAGATCCAAGCAATGATCCCAAATAGAAGGTTATAATTATTATCATATTATCTATGCAAATATAGACATCATAATTAATCAAGGACTCAGCCACATGACACCCCGAAAATGGGCGCGTAGCATAATGGTACACAAAAACACTCTCCAGTTGGAATTAAATATCATACCACCTACCTTGATCTCCTCTAATAAATATATGTGAACGAAGCCTCCTGAATTGGCTGAGATCAGCATTGATCTGGGATAAAATATTTCCCATTAAAATTTAAATAACTTCCACTCAGGAATGAATTGGATGGAGCAACCTAAAAAGAAGGAAGGTCTTACCCGCGCGGTCCAATCGAGATCACTGGCGAATGAATCGTATTCTCCGTGAGCATTCAGGAGCCCCTCCAAGACACGACCGTCTCTCCCAGTACTCTTGGTTCATTCAATGCTTCCTCTATTGAAAGAGGAGGCTACTTCCTATTTCAAGCGAAACAAACAAACTACATATTGTGTAATCTCGATTACACATTGTGTACTTCTCATTTTTTAATTGTTCCACTAGCTGATACTTTACACCGCCGCACTTCTCATCTATGGACTTGAGTTCACAGTGTGTATTTCTGAATACATGGAATATAATGTCTCCACCTTACTGTTCACCTTCCGACAGATTGCACGATGTAAAAATACTAAATACACTACGTGTAGTCAGTTTGTACACCCTTCATCGCCGCCATGCCTCCACGCCCTGTGTACTCATCCACAATGCCAAAGTTCATAGCATGTGGAAACGTACACACCATGTACCCACAAATATTTGGTATTTTCCACATTTTCCTTATTTTCTCAAAACACATAAAGGAAAATAGGAAAAGAAGAACCTAGTACCTCATGAATAAGAACCGGGTTCTTAAAAACATCCCCCATAAAGCAATTCGTCCCTAAATTTTCCTTCTAAGGGTGATGATGATAAAGCTCAGAACAACTCTGGCCACTAAGCATGTACGTTGGTCTCCCACTCCCAGGTTTCATCCTACACTCGGCCATGCTTCCATAGAACTCATACGAGAGGAACTGACTCACCTTAGAGAAATATCGTGCTTCTATCAACAATAAGAATCTGATTCTCCTCAAAGGATGCATCAGCCTTAAGCTCAACCTCCTCGGGCTGAAAGACATGAGATGTGTCTGAGTGATAACGGCGCATCTGAGATACATGGAAGACGTCATGCAAGGACCGACACCTCTGTGGTTACTGAAATCAGTAGGCAACCGGCCTGAATCTCTCCAAAGTCTCAAATGGCCCTACATACCTTGGTGAATGTTAACTCTGTCTCCTTATCCACCTATGTCCCAACAGCGGCAAAACATGCAATAAAACCTGATCCCCGACCCTGAACTCCAGGGGTCATATGCGGTGATCAACAAAAGATTTCTGATGAGACTGTGCAGTATATATCCCCTTCTGAATCAACTGGACCATCTCTAAAGTCTCTTGAAAGAGACATGGTCCCAGTAAAGCTACCTCACCTGGCTCCAACCGGCACATGGGTGATCCATATGTCCTACCATATAAAGCCTCATAAGGTTCCATCTCAATATTTTCTTGAAAACTAGTATTGTAAGAAAGCTCATCCCGGGGTATGTGATTCTTCCAAGATCCCCCAAAGTCTAGGATGCATGCACGCATCATGTAATCAAGCACCTGTACTTTACGCTCTGACCGACCTGACTCTAAGGATGGTAATCTGTGCTTAAAAGCACCTATGTACCCAGTTCCCTCTTAAAACTCTGCCAGAAACAAGATGTAAAGAGGGTGTCCCTATCTGAAATGATAGAACGAGGAACCATAGGAAGAAGCCCCACCTCTTGCATATATAACTTCCTGAGGTCTTCAACACTGAAGGTCTCCTTGATTGGAAAAAAGTGAGCTACCTTTGTAAGTCTGTCAATAACAACCCACACAACATCATTTACTCTAGGTGACCTCGGTAACCCGGTCATGAAGTCCATCGCAACATCATCCCATTTCCACTCTGGAATGGGTAACTGTTGTTCCAGTTCGGTTGGAATCTGATTCTCCGCCTTCACCTGCTGATAGGTGGAACATCTCTTAACAAAATCAGCTACTTCTCATTTCATACCTGGCCAGCAGTATTAACGTATCAAGTCACGGTACATCTTGGTAACTCCGGGGTGAACTACCCAAGATGAAGCATTAGAATCCTGCATCAACTCCTCGTGTACATCCCTTGGAACCCACAATCGTCCATGGACATGAAGTACCTCATCATCGCCTATCATCCATCTAGGATGAGGGTCCTCACTTGCCACCGACTCCTGTAGAACTAGGCCTTCTGAATCTGATAACTGTCTCATCCTCACTCTATCTAGGAGGGTAGAAGTCATAGATAAGGATGAAATGAAGGCTCACCCCTGACTATCGTGCACCTCTAAATGAATCTCAGAGAACAAACCCATGAGCTTCCACTCACAGTTGGCCTCCTGCACTACCTATAACCAAGTCATCCTACTCAGTGCATCAACAACTGTTCTACCCTTACCAGGTGTATAGGCAAGCTTGAAGTCGAAGGACTGGGTGTATTCAACCCACCTTCGTTGTCTCAGATTCAAGACACGTTCGGTGAAGATATATTTGATACTTTGGTGGTTCGTAAACACCACAAAATTCTCTCACAAGAGATAATGTATCCAAAAGAGTAATGCATGAACAACTGCACCCAACTCGAGATCATGCTTCGAGAAATTACTCTCATGTGTTCTCAACTGCCGAGACACATAAGCAACTACTCAATCACCCAAAAACAACACTACTCTGAGTGTATTACCTGATGCATCACAATAAACTGTATAGATCTTACCTTGCTTTGGAAGTACCAGGACTGGTGCTGATGTCAACCTTCCCTTCAGCTTCTGAAAGGCTGTCTCGCAAGCTTCTGACCAAACGAAATTCACACCCTTCTTAGTCAAACCCATCAACAGTGCTGCTAAGTGGGAGAAGTCTTGTATAAAGCACCTGTTTTAACTATCCAACCCCACGAAACCCTATATCTCAGACACATTCTTAGGCTACTCTTAGGAAACTACTTCTCTCAACTTCTCTAGGTCTACGACAACTCTTGCCTCTGAGATGATATTACCCAGGAAGTGTATCTGATCCATCTATAAGTTTCACTTTGAGAGCATGATATATAGATGATTCTCTCTCAGTGTACTCAAAATGATCTAAAGATGGCTATCATGGTCGTGTTGAGTGTTAGAGTACACCAATATTTCATCCACGAAGACCACCATGAATGAATCTAGATTAGGATGGAACACATGAATCACCAAATCCATGAAATATTCTGGCGCGTTCGTGAGTCTGAACGGCATGACCAAGTACTCGTATAGACCATATCTACTCTGATAGGCTCTAAGTTGTATGTTCGATGGTCTAACGGGTAACTGATGATATTCGGATCTTAAGTCAATCTTTGAGAACACTTGTGCTCCTCGATTTCGATAAAAAACATCATCAATCTTTGGCAAGGGATATCAGTTATTGACCGTTAACTGGTTCAGCTTCAGAAAATCCGCACAAAGTCTGAGGGCACTATCCGCCTTCTTAGAAAATAGGATAGGCGAACCCCAAGGAGAAGTACTGGGTCGGATGAAACACTTTTCCTGTAACTCCTCTAACTGCCTCTTGAGCTCCTACAGCTTTGGTGTAGCCATCCTATAAAAAGGTATGGACACTGGTGTGGATCCTGGAACTACCTCAATAGAGAAATCCACCTCTTGTTCTGGGGGAAGACCAGAAAAGTCGTCTAGGAAGACATCCCTTAAATGATCAACCACTAGAGGGAAATCCTTCTGAAAAGTTCCTTGGTCATCCAGATACAAACTCGCAATCTGGGTTGTCACTCCACCTCACCCACAATACTATGGTCCAGCTCAGCCCACCTGGAAATCCCATTCACCCTTGTATGGAGACTCCCCATACTCTGGTGACATGAAACCCACCCTATGATGATAGTAATCTACAAAGGTACAAAAGGGAACCAACCAGTCCATCTCGAGAATGACGTCATATCTCGTCATCTCTAGGACATAGAGTTCCCATAAAAAGTGACACCCAACAACCACTAGAGGGCACTCCCTGCACTGATGCACACCTACTGTTTTAATTCCCAACGGAGTGTCTAGCATCATGACATTAGAAGAAGAAGAAACACAGAGCCCAAGGCTCTCAAAAACAGGCACATATATAAATCTATGTGTAGCACCAGTATAAAAAAGTACGGAAGAAAAAATAGAGGCTGCTAGAATAGTACTTCTGGCAGTAGAAGGTTTGGGATCCTACTCCTGTAGGGTTTGTTGCACAGCATATGACTTCCCAGTGTCGCGACCCTATGACACAGCCTGGATACCCTGAGCTAACCCGCCCTTCTTTCTCTGAGATCCTAGTGTCTGGCTCCCACGTCCATGGCCACCAACTCGGCATGTATGTCCTGACGTGTTCCAATTCCCATACTGGTAATATGTTTCTAGCCCCACTCCTACATGTGGAGTCTGCACAGAACCCCTCTCGCTAGCCACTGGTGGAAACGTCTTGCAAAAATGCTACAGATGACCCATCTTTCCACTTTCTCGGCACTCCACTGGGTATCGTGGACATTGTGGTCTCTTGTGCCCCTCTTTACCGCACTGGTAGCACCTTACTGGGCCACCTGAAGAATTATTCTGACTAGTGCTGCCACCATGAGAGAAATCCATCTGCCTTTTCCTCATACCAATAGAAATAGTACCAAAAACTAGTGTCGAACCGCCCTGGCCTACACCACTATCTTCCCATAGGTTCCACTCAGTAATCAGTGCTTGGTACACAATAGAAAGCAGTTTAGGAAACCTGAAAATGTTCACCAGTACTCGGATGTCATATCGAATACCATCTTCAAACGTCGATCCCTAAATCTCTCATAACCCCCTAGAACATGTGAAAAGCGATGTACATTTATGAAATGGGAAAAATAATCTATCACTGACATGGCGCCCTACTGCAGATTCATGAACTCTCGAGCATGATATGCCCTCAGCATCTTTGAGAAGAAAAATTCATTGAAGACATCCTTAAAGTCTTACCACATCATGTCTCTGTGATGCTCTGTTTGGGTGGTAACATCCCACCACCACTTGGAGGAATCAAGCAACATGTATATAGTGAGCTTGAACCTCCACCGAGGAGGCGTCTCTAGATGCTTGAAGATAGTCTTCATCAAGTCCAGCCAAAGGCTTTATAGCCTGCGGTCTACCATCCCCAAAAAACATAGTCAGATGCTATTGTTTGAATATACGAGTCAGCTCTTCCATAGATGTGGCAGCCAGTGGTTCTCCCTAGAAGATCTTCATAAAACACATGAAGCCTTCATGGAACAGCGCCTCCATGACTATGTCCAGTGTAACAGCTGGCACCGCATCTGGCTCTGCTGGAAGATCCATCGGTAGCCCGTCGCCTACTTTTTACGGAGTATACTTGTTTCCGCTCTTCTGGATAACAACTCGTGTTCGTCTCGGCAGCATGACTCTACAAGGTAAAACACACGCCTTAGATCAATATCATCAAGGACTAAAAACAAGGAGTGTAAGAGGGGACCAAGAGAAAGAAAGCATTCATGTTTTTAAAATCAAGACTACACGGCATGTATAATAACTTCACGACATTTTCCCTTATGTCTTTCACATGGGTGTGTACTCTGCCAGCACTGGTCGTGTAACACCCCAAAAACACGGCATGTTTTCCACACACATGGAGTGTACTTGAATTTCCATCCATGCCCGAGTCCCTCTACATGGATTATCCACACATCTCCCTCTTAAATTAGACAACACGGCATGAATCAGTTCTACAAGGCTTGTAATATACGAGCTTCATCGGCCTGTTTTTTCCGTTACACAGTCGGGTACACCGATCAGACTACATGGTGTGTTATAGATAGACATGACCTATATGACTTAAATTCCAACGGCTCGTGTTATTAGTGACATGGCTGGCCACTCGGCTGACACTACACGGCATGTTACACCCACACACGACGTGTACTCCTCCCCATTTCCCCAGCCACATGGCCAAGTCCACACGGTATCTCACTGGTCAAGACTACACGACTTGTACCTGAGGTACACTGTGTGTACTAGAATGGTTTACACTGAATCGTTTTTGTTAGTTACAGGGCCAGATTACCAGGTTCCACTACACATCATGTTCGGCATTGAAATAGTGTATATAAAAAAGATTTCCTCCATATGTGTTGTTAGTTACCCGGGCAGACATAGGGTCAGCATGCACGACGTCTACAATCAGTACAAGGCATGTTCCCTCTAGAAATTCTCCATCCCGTGTCTCTTCCCACATGACCTATGACATAATTAGATACTACAAGGAGTGTACATAGGGTACAATAAGTGTACTTGAAATTTTTTTCTTTTCATCTCAAACAGAAGTGTACATGGCGTTTATTTAGAACTACATGGCATGTATTATGGGTTTTTCCAGACAGTAAGCCTTAGAAACTACCCCAGATCCCAGAAAAACACTAAAACCAACACCTAAGTGGCAAATTCTGATCCGTGAGGGCCCATACTCCCTGCGAATAAAAGTGTGGCATCTTATACATGTTATAACAAGGGAAAAAAGTTGATGATCCAATAAATTCTGGTTGATGAGGGCACATACTCCTCAAAAAAATGTTTGGTGTTCATTTACAGAACCTCACGTAACAACACCTTATCAAATAGAAGGTATTTTAACAAACCATCTATCACAACAGCATGAATTTTCTTGCACGACATCTATCACAACAACATTCAATTTCTAATGCACCTACATGGCATGAAAACTATGAATGACATGTGATCCTAATATGTTCCTAAATGATGAACGAGATGGCATACCCTCATCTCATCGGGTTGAAACTAAATAGAACCCAGTATTAAAAATATTAATAGCAGAAAGAAAGTGTGTCACCCAATGGTGGAAATCAAATCAATTGAAAAATTGAAAAATCAGAAGAATGAAAATTGCAACATGAGGTAAATTGGATTTTCCCAGAACACGGGTTAGCTACATCTAGGAATAGTTAATTACCAAGTACTCGTCCTATCTCTAGATATAGGCTCCAATGATTATGTCATGAAGAAAATAACCCCTTTGATTACACATTGTAACATCCTAGATCTGAGTGCCACTAAACGGGTGCCCCGAACCCGGTCGGTCACATGACCTCAAGCGCATTTCCCCAAACACCGAAGTCTGCCCACTAGAAGAGAGGTCACAGGTCAGCTAGTGGGGAAACTATGCCCTCATTTGTCAAAGTGTAGCGTAGTGGATAAATATAAAATACAAAAGCGGAAGCAGTAAATAATACCCATGCTGAAATAGACAGAGTAATGAAGTAAAGAAAAGGCCAACAGACATATATAATGATGCAATATGTTCCAGCGTAAAAGAAAGCAGCAAAAATAGGATACACTACAATATGAAAAAACACAATACAAGGTAAAATTACAATATTGAGAAATAAAACAATATAGAACGAACTCAGCAGCATCGCAAGCCTAAGCACGGTCTCATGCCATCTAACTCCTCTGCAACATCAAGTACCTGTATAGGGGATCTTTCCCTTATCTACACCAACAACACTATAAACTGTTCGGGCTGAAGACATGTCCCAAATAGGGTGTGAGAAATAAATCTTAGTAGGCAACCACCAAAGGCTCGTGCCCAACTGTCAGTGAAAATGTGCAACAGAAGTGTGCAGTAATGAAATACAACAAATTAGGAAGTACTCAAAAGAAACTAATCCTACCAGTTCAATTAGCATTTAATTATTAATTAAACAACTCCAAGCCAGTGATTTATCGTGGTAGGTATAACATCAGAAATTACCATAGTGAAATATTCAAGGTAACGGTTTCCTCAGACATAATAATTGTTTCCCTCGGGCTAAACAGAACCACGTCCTCAAGCTAATAAGTACCACACCATCATGCTAATAAGTACCACTCCCTCAGGTTAATATGTATCATGCCCTTAGGCTATAAGTATCACACCCTTAGGATATAAGTATCATTCCCTTTGGCTAAAAGTATCATGCCCTTAGGCTATAAGTATCAATCCCTCAGGCTATAAGAATCATGCCCTCAGGCTATAAGTATCACACCCTCAGGATAATAAGTACCACACCCTCAGGCTAATAAATCCACGCCCTCAGGCAAATAAGTACCACGCCCTTAGGCAAATAAGATAAAAGAAAGTAACCGGGCCGAGCCTAAATCATAAGAAATCATTTCACATATTTTTCCTCTCAATAAAACTCAAAGCATGCTATAATCATGGCATACCCTCGGGTATCCTGGAAAAATGGCTAAAAACGGGAAACGTATCAATGGGGTGGCCCTGGATCCAAGAAATAATCCCAAATAACAGTTTATAATTATCATCAGATTATCTATGCAATTATAGAAATCTTAATTAATCAAGAATTTAGCTACATGACACCCCAAACATGGGCACGTAGCACAATGGTACGCAAAAACACTCAATTGTTGGAATTAAACATCAGACCACCATCCGTGACCTCCTCTAAAAAATATACGTGAACAACACCTCCCAAATTGTCCAAGATCAGCATAGATCTGGGATAAAGTACTTCCCATTCAAATTTAAATAACATCCACTCAGGAAATAATTGGAAGGAAAGACCTAAGAAGAAGGAAGGTCTTACCCATGCGGTCCAATCGAGGTCGCCGACAGAAGAATCAGATTTTCCGTGAGCATTCGGGGGCCCCTCCAAGCCTCGATAATCTCTCCTAGTGCTCCCGGTTCATTGAACTCTTCCTCTATTGAAAGAGGAGTCTAATTCCCATTTTAAGTAAAAAACAAACTACACGGTGAATTTACTCGAGTACACGACTTGTATTTTTCATTTTTTAACTGTTCCACTGGTAACTACTTCACACCATCTCACTATTCATATGTCGACATCAGTACACAGAGTGTACTCTCGCCACCTTAATGTTCACCTGTCGACTAATTATTTGGCGTCTAAATACTAAGTACACAGTTTATAGTGAGTTTTTACACCCTTCATCACCGACATGCATGCACACCCTATGTACTCATCAAAACAGAAAAAGTACACAGTGTGTGGAAATGTACATAGGGTTTACCCACAAAATGTTGTATTTTTCCACATTTTCCTTATTTTCTTAAAAACCATAAATGAATAAGGAAAAGTAGAAACCCATACCTCAAGAATAAGAACCGGGTTCATACATTATTCATATGGGAATCATTGTCACACACCAAGTTTTTAAGAGTATTTGGAATATATTTCATTCTTAGAAGGAATAAATGTTTCTAAATCTGAGAAAATGAAAAAGCATCTTGAAAAGTCTAAAAGGAACACCACTTAGAATAATGTTCCCATTAGATGCTGTTATAGTTGAACATGTGGAAATAATATGAGTATGTATTAGGAATACCATGAACTCAATATTAGGGTAAATACTCGTGTTTTATCAAGATCTCATCAAATAAATTATTATGTGTGGTATATTTTTAATGGGAGCTATTTTATACATTCTAAACATGGTCATTTTGGAAGATATTGTAACTGGAATAAAGAAATAATAGAAAATGAATTCAAATGGAGATCTCAAACTCCCTTTGTGTCTAGCGATGATGTCTATACTTAATGACGGGATAATATGTTGAAAAATAGGTTTAATGTGTCATACAAAACACATGGAACTAAATTAAATGTTTATTAAGAACCTCATTCAATACACTCACAAGATAACTCGTTTAATGAATGTGAACATATATAGAAGAAAAATAGAGGATCAACTCTAGTTGTGGGTAAGATGAATGTATGTTTATTGAAGAACCCACCAATAGAGAAAAATAGTGTGGTGACTTGGGAAACTGATAAAAGAAAAATGAAAAATAAAAGTACTGACAAAATTAGATGGCATTCCGCAATACTAAAAGAGAAAAAGGGTAATGTTATCACCAATGGAGGAATAATCAAGAGAAAATGATTTTTGGAAATATTCCTTCTCAGAAAAAGCATTGTAAAAAATTTCCTATTAATGGGGCACCATGGATATAAATTTATACTAATGTGTTTAAACCTAGAAATGGTAAAAAGATCAAGACTATAGAATAAAAATATCATAAGAATACTGAGCATGTTGGAAAATAATGTCTAGTCATGTGGAGAGGACAATTGAATTTAAATGATTAGATAGGAGAAGAAAAGAAAGAGTACAGTGCTTTGAAATAACTTATTAAAGGGTTGATCTATAAGGATTTACCACAACACTCTTTTTGAAAATTATAGAGGTACCCCATACCTAGATTTTTAAATGATATGAACTGATTTTCAAGTGTTTAACGTTTATTGGGAGATACAATCAATTTGTAAGTCACATAAAAATTTGCAACTTATTGATGTAATGTGATTAGAAATGTAAACTAATTAAAATCAGTTAATATATTTGAATAATAATGGAATAATATGTTTGGATTGGGTTGTGATTGTATTATTAACATTCTCTCTTGTTTCCTACGCTGAGTTATGACTCAGTAGTCTTAAAGGTTTTGTTGATGGCTCATTAAAAATTTATACATCTGAATAAATGAAAAAGAAGAAGAATTTTGTTGGGTCTATATAATGGTCCTGACAACTAGAAGTGTTTAATATAATTGGGGGATACTTATTTCTCTTTATCAAATGCAACGTCTCAATGGTATATAAAGGATGAATGTTTGTATTTTATACATCAAAAAAACTGATTGGGGGACAAGCATCCAAACTCATGAATTTCATGAGTATCAATTTTTTTCTAACAACGCAGTATCATCTAAATATTTTTATGATACCAAGTATCATTGAGATAACATAAATAATGTTTCAAAATGTAGTTGCAAAAGTAGTTGACTGAAATGATCTCATTGTAGAAGAGAATGAACAATATATTTAACAAGATTAGTGAATACATTCCTTATGGTAACAACGAGGTGGTAAGCATATTAGGGTTAGTAAAAGTGTAAAATTTATATTCATATGAATATAATAGTTATGAAGTAGATAAAGATGATAATGGTTTCAATCTAGGAATGGAGAGATTGACCAAATTGAGATGAATCAAACGTGGGAGATTATTTCAAGGCTAATAGATACGAATGTCATTGGGACTAAGTGGGTCTTTCTAACCAGGATGAATGAATACAGAACAATGATTTGAAACAAATCATGGCTACTGTGCAATGTGTACTCTTAGATAGGGGGAATAAACTACTAGAAATTGGCCCTATAGCGACTGATTTGAGACCGCCAGGGGCGGTCGTATTTGGCCCATCGCCCTAGGGCTATAGCGACCGCCATTGGCAGACGCTATAGGTGATCGAATATTTGGGACACTGCAACCACATGGCGGTTGATTTTGGGTGGTCCTAGAGTGACTGGCTTTGGCAGTCCCTATAGGAGACCGTAAAATCGGCCTACAATGACTCCCATTGGCGGTCGCTCTAGGCATTGATCACCAATGACAGGAGTTGTTGGTATTGACCAACGACGACCGCCAATGGAGGCCGAAAAACTAGATTTTTTTTAAAAAAAAATTAATTTATACATCCCATTTCAAACAATCAAGAAAAAAATTGTGATATAGAAGAAACATAGATAAAATAACAACCAAAAACATTTCAAAACAACATAAACATCAGATTCCTCAAAAATAATAAATGACGAACATACTTCTTCACATACAACGATCCAAACACCTGTAATCCATTCCAATATTCATCTTTAATAAGCCCACAATAATATATAAAAGAAATAAATAAAAAAATCATATGCCAATTGGACATATTTATTAAGTAAGTATATATATATAAATCGAATTAGGCCATTAGGTCTATAGGATAATATGCCATTAGGACATTTGGTCATTACAGTGTTACACTAATATTCCATTAGGGACTTTGGGTGTCGTTAGCACATTATCCCCCCTAGACCGCCCCCACCCCCGGACATCGCCCCCTCACCTCAAATAGCCCGGGACCCCCACCCCCCTCACCCTCGGATAGCCCCCCCATCCCCCAGGACAGGCCCCCACCCCATGAGTTCGCGTGTTGTAAATGCCCAAAACATGCGTTTAACGGTAAAATGAATAATGAACAACATTGGCATGATGTGAAATCACACGAAACACCCTAATTATTATTGGTGTGGTGTACGAGGAGACGACACATCATTCGATTGCGCGGTTTGCACGGCACGACCGAATATGTGTTTTTTAGGTGTTTGGCGTGCTTGAAAAGCATATGTGGGGTGGTCAAAACAAGCCGAACGACCTCATATTGCCATGAAATTGGACAAAAAAAACGGTTGGGGTAATTTTGAAATGGTATAGAAGACAACACATCAATCGGAGGTGTCGTGTGACCACGATGACCGAAAACGCATTCATCGTGTCGTAAATGGCCAAAACATGTGTTTAATGGTCGAATGCATACCGAACGACATCATCATGACATGAAATCACACTAGAACACCCTAATTATTATTTTTCATGAGTAATAGAATACAACACGTCGTTAGGTAGTGCGGTTTGTACAACACGACTGAATATGTTTTTTTTACGTGTTTGGCGTGCTTGAAAATTGTCCGTGGGGTGTTCAAAACCAGCAGAACGACCTCAGAATGACATGAAATCGAATGAAAACAAAGGGTGGGTGAATTTGGAAATGTTCAAGCTGACGTCACATCAACCAGTGGTGTTTTTTGACCGTGGTGATTGAAAACACACTCTGCTTGTTGTAAATGGACAAGACATTTGTTTAACAGTCAAATGCATACCGAACGACCTTGAAATGACGTTAAATCACATGAGAAAACCTTAATTATTATTTTTTGAGGTGTAAGAGGATAATTCATTTCATTAGGTTTTTCGGTTTGCATGACATGGGTGAATATGTGTTTTTAGGGGTTTATCCCACTTGAAAAGCATCTGTGGGGTGGTCAAAACCAGTCGAACGACCTCAGAATGCCATGAAATCGGATGAAAACATAGGGTGGGTTAATTATAAAATGGTCGGGAAGACAAAATGTCAATAAAAGGTATCATGTTTCCGCAGTGACCAAAAACGCACTCTATGTGTTGTAAATGGCCAAAACATGTGTTTAATGGTCAAATGCATACCGAACGACATCGGCATGATGTGAAATCACACTAGAACATAGTAATTATTATTATTGAGGTGTAAGAGGAGATGAAACATCATTCAAGTGCATGTTTTGTGCGGTACGACTGAATATGTGTTTTTTGGTGTTTGGCGCGCTTGAAAAGCATCCGTGGGGTGGTCAAAACTGGACAAACAACTTCATAATTCCATGAAATTGGACGACAACAAATGGTGGGTGAATTGTGAAATGGTCTGGCAAACCGAATGTCAATTGGAGGTGTCGTGTGACCACGGTGACCGAAAACGCACTCTGTGTGTCCTAAATGGACAAAAGATACATTTATCGGTCAAATGCATGCCGAACGACATCAGCATGACGTGAAATCACATGAGATCACCCATAATATTATCGGTGAGGTTTATAAGATCACAAAATGTCATTCCGATGTGCATTTTACGCGACACAACTGCATATGTGTTTTTTTGGAGTTTGGTGTGCTTGGAAGGCATCCATGGGGTGGTCAAAACCAGCCTAACAACCTCAGAATTCCATAAAATCTGACAACCAAAAAATGGTAAGTGAATTGTAAAATGTTCATTTAGACGACACATCAATCAAAGGTGGCGTGTGACCGCGGTGACTGAGAATGAACTCTGCGTGTCATAAATGGCCAAAACCAACGTTAAACAGTCAAATACATACTAAACAACATCGTCATGATGTAAAATCATACCAAAACACCCTAATTATTATTTTTGAGGTGTATGAGGAGACGACTGTCATTCATACGTGCGTTTTGCGTGGAAAGGCTGAATATGTGTTTTTTAGGTGTTTGGTGCACTAGAAAAGCATCTGTGGGGTGATCAAAAATGGCCGAATGGCCTCGAAATTCCATTAAATCAGATGAAAACAAATGGTGGGTGAAATTTAAAATGGTCCGGCAGACGATATGTCAATCAGAGTTGTTGTGTGACCGCAGTGACAGAAAACACACTTCGCGTGTCGTAAATGTCCAAAACATGCATGTAATAGTCAAATCCATATTGAAAGACATTGGTGTGATGTTAAATCACACAATAACATCCTAATTATTATTGGTGAGGTGTATGAGGTGAAGAAACATCATTAGGATGCGCGTTTTGTACGACACGGCTGAATATGTGTTTTTTAGGTGTTTGGCGTGCATGAAAAACATCCGTGGGGTGGTCAAAACTGGTCTAATGACCTCGGAATGCCATTAAATCGTACGAAAACATAGGGTGGGTGAATTGTGAAATGGTCGTGCAGAAGGACCATCAATCAGAGGTGTTGTGTGATCGCAGTGACCGAAATCACATTCGGCTTGTCGTAAATGGCCAAACCATGTGTTTAACGGTCAAATGCATAATTAACGACATCGGCTTGACATGAAATCACAAGAGGACACCCTAGTTATTAATGGTGAGGGGTACGAGGAGACAACATGTAATTTGGATGCGTGGTTTGTGTTGAACTTTGAATATGTGTTTTTTAGGTGTTTGGGGTGATAGAAAAACATCTATGGGGTGGTCAAAACTGGTTAAATGGACCTCGAAATGCCATGAATAGGACAACAACAAAGGTTGGGTGAATTTTGAAATGTTCGGGTAGACAACATTTCAATCAGAGGTGTTGGGTGACCACAGTGACCAAAAAAGTACTCCACGTGTCGTAAATGGCCAAAACATGCGTTTAATGGTCAAACGCATACCGAACAACATCGGCATGATTTGAAATCACACGAGAACACCCAAATTATTATTGGCACATTGTATGAGGAGACGACATGTCATTCGGATTTTCAGATTACACAGCATGGTTGAATATGTGTTTTTTTTGTTGTTTGGATCGCTTGAAAAGCGTCCGTGGGGTGGTTAAAACCGGACGAACAATCTCGAAATGCCATGAAATCGGATGACAACAAAGGGTTAGTGAATTGTGAAATGCTCCGGTAGAAGGCACATCAATCGGAGGTTTCTTGTGAGGAAAATGCACTTTGCATGTCGTAAATGGAAAAAACATATATTTAATAGTCAAATGCATACCGAACGACATCAGGAAGACGTGGAATCACATGAGAACTCCCTAATTATTATTGGCGATGTGTATGAGGAGACATAACATCATTCAGAAACATAGTTTGTGCTATTTTATTAGGTATATAGTTACTCCACTTATTCTTACTATACATCTGAAGGTGTATAATAAATCATCAGATGGTTTCTTACGAAGTTGTTCCATGAGAGAGTATACAACCGAGAGTCTCTAGGATTAATTTTTTTTGATGTGGGTTACAGGTGGTCAGGTAGTCAGGGTTCCAACTATTGGAGAACTAAACATTGTATATCTATTTCCATCCCTCTAGGGTGGTTGGATTATGAGTACCTGTTGGAGGCCTTATGTTTTTGTTATATGTATGTTAAAGACAGGGGTAACCACCAATCTCAATGTTCTAACACTCGGGACAGCCCTGCCACCCCCCAGACAGCCCTCCTCACCCCCGGACAGCCCCCCCACCCCACATCAAACAGCACCCCCATCCCCGGACACCCCCCGGACCCTCGATTACCCCCCACCCTGGACAACCCCCACCCTCGGATAGCCCCCCCCTCACCCCAGACAACCACCCTCACCCCCGGATAGCCCTTCCACCCCCCGGACATCCCACCTCAAGCTCGAACAGCCCTCCCCCCTGAGACACCCCCCTCCCCCGAACAACCCCCCCCCCCCCCCCCCCCCCACCCCCAGACATCCCTCCCTCTCCCCAGATAGCCCCACCCCCACCCAGGACATCCCCCCTCACCCATGTACTTCCTACCACCCCACGGATAGCCCCCTCACCCCCGAACATCCCACCTCATCCCTGGACAGCCCCCCGGACATCCCCCCTCACCTCGAACAACCCCCACACCCCCGGACAACCCTGCCACCCCTAGATAGCCCACATCACCCTCAGACATCCCTACCACCCCCGGACAGCCCCCACACCCCCGGACAGCCCCCCCCCCCCCCCCCACCCCCAAATAGCCCCCTCACCTCCCCCGGACACCCCCTCACCCACTAATACCCCCCCCCCCAGGACCACCCCCAACCCCCAAACAGTCCCCCCTTACTCCCAAGAGGCCCCCTCACCCCCCGGACAGCCCCCCTCACCCCCGGACAACCCCCCCTCCCCACCCCCCAAATACCCCCACCCCCAACCCAACCCCAGAAAGCCCTGCCACCCCTGGACAACCCCCTCACCCACCGGACAGCCCCTACCCCCTCCCTCCCACTCACCCCGAGGATAGCCCCCCGCACCCCCGAATAGCCCCCCACCCACCCCGGAAAACCCCCCAAACCCGGACAGCCCCCCTCACCCCCGGATATCCCCTCACTCAAATAAATTTACATTTAAAGTCTAAAACAATATATAACATTAATTCAATAATAAATATAAAATAAACACTATTCGTGAATATGATGTGTCTTGCGCGGTCATGGATTCTACCTCCATCTGGTGTGTCCGGGTCCTACAACGAATAAAAATTATAATGATTTAATAATGAAAATAATATAATGTAATTAAATAAATTAAGTATCAACCTACATCGTATGATCACTTGCACCAGTACCTAGACGCACATATTCCCGTAGTGTTCTAACCTCAGCGATCAATTGTGCATTTATCACCTCGGAAGCATGCAACCGTGCCTTGAAATCTGAAAGCTGTTGTGTCATCTGAGCAACGACCAGACTGACAACCTCAGTCTATGATACTACAGAACTAGGAATCTCCATTCCATAGGTCAAACTATATCCATGTCCGTCACGACCAATAATGCGATGGAAGATCTCATCCCTTCACATGGGAAGTTGTCATTGATCCTCGGGCAGGTTTTCTAACTCATCTTCAAATTGAGCCTGTGCAATATTTCAATATATATACATATATATGTTTATATACATATTTATGTATTTATTGGTAATGAGTACAAGCACTAACTATACGATCTGAATCCTAAGTATTATTTCGATCACGAATCCTCATCCACACCGATATTTTATCAGTCATTGCACCTTGATCATGTAACTATATACCAATAAAACATAACACTATAACACATAACCATAATAAAATAAAATAAAAATTAATAATAAACACCTTATGTCAGATCTGAGACACATGATGAGTCCTGAGCCTATGAGGTGGTCCCTTAAACGCTCGATTCTCGGAATGGCATGATGACACCTCTTACATACAATTAAATCAAATTTTTATCAAATAGGATGTCACGCATTTTAAAAAAATATATACCAAAATAAATATACTAACTTCAGTGTCCTCAGTAGACCAATTTGCAACTAAGTCATGCCACTAAGATGGGAGAAAACTTCTCGAGACTTTTTCCAGAATGTCTGCGGCACCCATATTTGGTACTTAGTGCTCCCTCTGGACTTTTACTTTATAATCATTCCCCATATTATGAAATTTTCTCATACACACATGCGGAAACTCATCAGGGCACACATTTAGATAATTCTTTTTAAGAAAAAAATAACACATATTAGCATTTTTTTTAAACATAGGGAAGAAACTAATTTTGTCTTCTTACCTTAAAACCCCTCCAAATCTGATCAAATGTATCATAAGGGATAGAAGCCCAGTCACTTGTGGACAATGGAAATCAATGTGGGTCGCATATGATATGACCCAGGTGACGAATAAATGTAGGGGAAGTCAGCCCCACAGGATGAAATCCGTCGTCAAATGAAATATCATAAATCGTGTTGGAATTCCATGATAAAATCCCACGACCCGGGCTTCTCATGAGAGAGGAAGAAGCTGTCGAGTTAGATCCTATTGAAAACAATTTTTTACATAATTTGACAGATGTTCATATATATATATATATATATATGTTTTTGTGTGTGTTTATAAATTACATAAAAAATCAGAAACAGTTACATTCAAACATACCTCGACCCTGAGACGTAGATGGCTCAAATGGATGATGTGGATCTTCTACATGTTCCCCTGCCATGCCTGTGATCATACAAAAAAATAATTAGTGGACCATCCACAATGTCAAAAAGATAAATTGGATTTTTTTAAATAATAGAAATTTTACTATAGTCAATCCAGCAATAAGGGATAGAATAATTAGTTTTAAATGGATTTTTAAAAATAAAAAAATTAACAAAATAGAAATAAAATTATGTACAAATGCTAGTATTTAGAGGGGGGGTGTTGTGGGGCTGTCCGAGGTGGGGGGGGGGCTGTCTAGGGTGTGTAATGTGGTGTCCGAGGGGGATGTACGGGGGGGGTGTATGGGGGGTGGGTTGTCCGGGGGTTGGGGAGATGTCCATCGTGGTGGGAGGGGGGGGGTGTCCGGGGTTGGGTGGGAGGGGAGTGTCAGGGGTGGGGTGGGGGAAATCTAGGGTGATTGTGTGTGTTTGTGGGGGGGGTGGGCTATCTAAGGTGTGGGGGAGGGTTGTTCAAGGTTGGGGGGCTGTCCAGGGATATGGGGGGGATGTATGGGGGGGAAGTCAGGGGTGAGCGGGGGGATATCCGAGGTGAGAGGGGGTTGTCCGGGGGTGGGGGGTGTTCGTGCGGTGGGGTATGTCTGTGGTGGGTGGCTGTTCGGGGGTTGGGGGGTGTTCGATGTGATGGGGGTGTCTGTGGGGGGGGTGGTTGTGCTCTGGGGTGAGCGACGGCTGTCTGGGGAGAGGGGGGTGGGGGGCTGTCTGGGGGGTGGGGGCAGTCCAAGGTGGGGGGGGGGGGGATGTTTGAGGGTGATGGGGGGAATGTTTGGGGTGAGGGGGTGTCCGGGGGGGGGGTTGTCCAGGGGGTGGTTGTTCAGTGGTTCGGGGGGGGGGGGGGGGGGGGGTTGTCCGAGTTGGGGGGGGGACCTATTTGTGGTGGGTGAGTGGGGGTTGTCCGGGGTGGGGGGGCTATCCGGGGTGGGGGGAGCAGTCCGAGGTGGGGGGGGCTGTCCGCGGTGGGGGGTGGGGGGGGGATGTCTACAGTGGGGGGAGATATTTGGAGGGGGGAGCTATCTGGTGTGGGTGAGCGGGGGTTGCCAATGGAGAGGGGGGCTGTCCGGGGTGTGGGGGGGGGGCTGGTTAGGGTTTGGAAAAAAAACAATTATACACCTTTTATTATACCTGAAAATTGATTGTTTCTCCTTTAATGGCCACTCTGACCCAATAAATATCTTCTTCACATCGAAGTACATTATGTTGATCATGTTTTTGTGTAACAAAAGGATCATTCATGGGTTCATCTTGTTCAAACAGAAACACTTCTCGCAGAGACATTTTCACAACAACTTTCCAACTAGGATCTGATGGCAATGTAACGTAGAATACTTATTCTTCTTTTGATGTCAAAATGAATGCTTCATTATCAACTCGTTCATTTTTGTAGAACATATATTTAAACTTTACCATTATAAATTGATATTGATTGACTTTACTTCCACACACAAGATCAACCAAATTACACTTTAACAATATGTACTTCAACCTGTGTGCATTTGAAACATCAATGATATATGTCAATTGACCATAGTAATAACCAGAATCGACGAATGAAAAAATGATGCCATTATTTTTTGTTTATCATTTGTCTTCAACATCTTTAATGTGAAATTGAAATCCATTAGCATCTATAGCTTTATAATGACCAACCGTTATAGATTGACCCTTCTCTATTTGGATAGATTTTTAAATAAGTGTGGGGTCACCAAACTCCCTCGTCTTATGAACCTACATAATTCAAATAATTCAATCATGATTTCTGCAGAAATAAGTTATTATAATACTTTACTCATATTGAAAATCAATTTATACATACAAAATCCATGAACCAATCATGAAATGATGAATATTTTGATTGTTAAATGTGATAATCTGTCGCACGATACATTTCTTCTTTTAGCTAATTAATGTGTTTCTTGTAAATGTACAATCTCGATGTTTAAATGAATAATTAATGCATAAATAACATGTAAAAGTTAAATAATAACATTGATAAGACACTTACTACACAAATGGTGCAACATATGGAGTATTGAACAAGATATATTGATACTCCTGTATCCACTCATTGTTGTCCTTATAAAATGTGGTTCCTTATCCAACTGGACCATCTTGAATCCAAGAGGGCTTATATAATTTTGTTTCAACATCCATAAGATATTCTACACAAAAAGTACTACACTCATCCTTCAAATAACCATTGTCTATTGATGCCTCTAAAAGAGCTATGTTGCGTACAAATAATTTCAATGTATTTAGATACCACATAATTGGATACATCCACCTGAATTGCACTGGACCTGCAACCATTACATCATAAGTTAAGTGCACTGTCAAGTGAAAAATAACATCGAAAAATTAGGGGGGAAATAGTTTTTCTTTGTTACAAATAGTAAGTAAAATTAGGTCCTACAAACGTTTTAAATCACTGATTTGTTGATTTCTGAAAAATAGATGTCTAAAAAATTACTCATCTCAATCAACAGTTGAACATCAGTAGGGGATAAACAATCAGAAATTGAGATTGAATCAACTACTGAAGTAGTATATGATTTTCAGGTCTTTTCAACCGTTATAATGTCTTTCTCTTCAAATTCACACAATTTGAAATATTAGAAGAGTAACTATCAGGCACCTTGAGCATCTTCAAAATAGAATAAAAAGTATCTTTATCCATTGTAGTCATTGTATACTATGTAGTAAAAATATATTCCTTGTTTCCATTAGCTAACTGTAAATGAAATAGTTTCATTAAACCCATTTCTTCCAAATCACGAGGTGCACTAACATGATTCTTTGATTTTCCACTGACACCTAAAATGGTCCACAATATATTATAACAAACATTTTTCTCAATGTGCATGAAATCCAAATTATGTCTTATCATGTTAGTTTTCCAATAGGAGATATTGTAAAAAAAAATCTTTTTCCAATTGTGACAGCATTTTCTACCTACACCACGAATATTACATAATGGATGAACCAACAAATCCTGAAATTCATGTACCATGCAGATGTTTTATTCGTCAATCTGTGATAACATTTCAACTCTTGTAGTGATCTTTGGTGTTGGGAAGAACACTATAGAACCATAAAATTCCCCTCAATCCTTTCTGAACCTATGCTGAGGGGGGAGAAAACTTCTATGACCCATGTATGCCCATTTTTTGGAATATTTAAGCCACCCATATTTTTTAATTTTATTACAACAAGGGAATGAAAATTCCCCTTTTGTACTCCAGCCTGATAAATTTTCGTAATCCAAGAAATCAAAGATTTTTTACAATAAATCAGCCTACAATTTGAACATTTCATTCGTCTCACATTCATATGTAATCACACTGTCGCCCCAAAATTCATTCAACTCCTAAATCATTGGATGAAGGTAAACATCAATAATGTCCCCCATACTTCTCGGTCCATAAATTAGAGTGGAAAGTAAAATAAATTGTGGCTTCATACAAATACACATAGGAAGATTATACGGAACCAACGCCATGGGCCATGTGCTACCAGTTGCACCGACCATAGAATAGAATGGATTGAAACCATATGCTGACAACCCCAATCGAACATTACAAACATCATTAGAAAATTCGTGGAGTCTCTTATCGAAGTCCTTCCATGTACGAGAGTCTGATGGGTGGGTTAACTTATCAGTTTCCTGATTCCATTTAGCATGCCATATTATTAAATTAGATACTTTAGATGACATAAAAAATCTTTTCAACCTCAGCATTAGGGGAATGTGACCCATTTTCTTTACGGAAATTGGTTTTACCTATTTCATAGTCTGACTTTGATGAGTTTGATTTCTCATGTTCTCATTCCACCTGGAAGTGCCACAGACCATACAAATATCCAAATGCACAGTTTTAGTTCTAAAAAACATACAATTGTTTGCACGTGCATCAGTTGTCTCACATGTAAAACTTACGTTCAATGTCAACTTATGAGAATAGTAATATGACTTATGAATCTTAGCGTCGACCAGAAGAACCTTTTTTAATAACGGCAACAACATGTTGAATGATGTTTCTGACCACTGATTCCAAGTATTCAAATGCAACAACTCCACAATAAATGAAAACTTATTGTATGTAGTGAATCCAAGATATCATTATGTTTTCACATCATCAAGTACTTCATTAAACCTTCTCAAATCACGATCTGCACCAGAGCATAGATTTATCTCACCAGTCTTAATTTTCTGAATGTTAATGACATCTGGAGCCAACCCACATAGCATTTCAGTAAGCATTCCATGCATTGGATCATTCATCCTCGCTTTATCCTTCATCTGAACTGTATCTATATTTTTACAACAAATATATTCTTCCCCATAAAGAGTCCAAATATTATAATTTTTTATAAATCCATTCAAGAATTAGTTCTCTCTCACGGTATCCTGTGTGAATTGATATCTATTTTCGCATTTTCTACAAGGACAAAAAATATTATCCCTTTTAAATCCTCCAATTAACTCAATGAACTGCATAATGCATTCGAAATATTCTCTATACATTAGATTTAGAAGAATCATTCCAACTGTTATCTATAATAATATCAGTATAACAAACATTTACAAAAATGTGGTCAAGCCCCAAACATTTTTTCATGGGATACACACAAAGACTCATTAATGCAATAAATAAAATAACAACACAACTTAATATTAATCCATTCAACATATACATGGATTCTTTATTGTATGTAAATTCGAACCTCAAGTAATGTGTGATGTATTCTCATAATAACACTATTAACATACCTTGATTCATAATTCTTCATCCACACAAGCTCGTATACACATGAACTTCAATTTCCAAAATTATTATTCACACATAATATTCATATAATCTTTATACATGCCAAATTTGTTATGTAAAATGACCAAAATAAAAACACTTAAATGGGAGTTAGAGAATACCTGATAGCGCTACAAATCTAGAAGGGAGGGGAGCTATAGGTGGTGTTGTGAGAGAGAGGAGGGGAAACAGATGGGAGCCAGATTCAGAGGTGGTGCAGATAGGGAGGGGATGGGAAATGAAAGGGATCTGGAGGAATTCGTGCAACGTCGACTATGACTAGTGACGGGTACCGGCATTGTGGTGAGGGAGAACAGAAGTTGCGGGTAGGGTTCGAGCATGAGGTGTGTTCAACCACGAGGGGGGTGGAGGGAGTTGTGCGATGTCGGCGGTGCAGTGTCGGCGGTTAACGGTGAAGGGCGGTGTTGGTGAAGTGAGGGAGAATAGTAAATTTGGGTAGGGTTAGGGCATGAGGGAGGTTCAACCGAGAGGTTGGGGAGGGTGGGGCAGAGGTGGACGACGTCGGAGGTGCGGCAAAGGAGGACAAGCTTGTGGGAGACGGCGATCGACACAACAATGTATGGTTCTGGAGACAAAAAGGGGTGAACGAGGGGGGTTCTAGCGCAAGGTGGAACGGAGGCAAACATCATCGGTGGTGCGGAATGGGAGGACGGGCGCGAGGGAAGCAGTGGTCGGTGTGTGGGTGGCAGTGGTCAGAGGTGAGAGGTAGGGTTCCGAAAGCGCGAGGGGGCTTTGAGCACAAGGGGTGGAGGGGGCACAGATGAGGGGTTTTTTAAGCTTAGTGAACTCCAATGTCCTTAGTTTTTGGGTATCAATAAGGACTTCCAATGGTGGCCGCCCGTGTGAGGGGGCCTCCAAAGCCCCCTTTTCTAGTACTGGTATTGATGTTGATGTGACATTTTCACCAATTGTGAGGAAAGTGATAATCATATTATTTTTGGCAATAAGAGTGGAATGAAGGTTCAATGATTTCTAGATATATTTGAAATCAAAATTTCTAAACGGGGTTCTAAAAGAATAAGTTTATATTGAGAAACCATATGGTTTTATCATTCATGAATATGATAACAGAGTGTGTCGGCAGAAGAAGGCATAGTATAAGTTGAAGCATGAACCAGGAGCATTGAATTCATGTATTTAAAAATCCATATATGTCGAGGAGGCTGTATGAATATTGGGAATGGATAATTCCAAGGATATGACAACTTTAGTTGCTTTACGGATGAAACTTCCATGAAATGATGAAGGAAAGATGTAGTGAGGCATAAAATAAATCCTAAGGAAATTCACATTCTTTCAATGTAAAGTATAATTTGGTATATTAAGGGAGCACAAAATTATATATATTTTTTGTATAATTAAAAATCTATTCCAGGGTTATTGGGATATATTGATGGCGATTGGGATAGTTCAATAGATGATCGGAAATAAACATCAGGAGGTTCTTTATATCATTATTGATTGTACATTTCGTTGATAAGAAAGAAGAAATATTACATTTCATTGAGCACCGTAAATGATGAGTATGTTGTGGCCACTCAAGAAGGCATGTGGATATTATGGATGAAGAAGTAGCTTGATTAAATGGGAGTTGAAGTGAAGTATCTGATTAGAATCCATTGTAATAATTCTAGTGTTATAAATCTTAACAAAAATCCAGTCTTACAATCTAGGAGAAATCACATTGAAATTGAGTATCATATAATTAAGGTGAAGGTGGAGAAAGAACATGTGTTGTTAGAGTATGTTCATATAGAACTACAATTTATAGAAATTCTAACAATTTCCTTACCCAACGAAGTGGTCGAGAGGAATTAACTAGCTCTAGGACTTCCATTAACACCAGTACATGAAAAAATTTCGATGTGGGAAGCCACTATCCCTGAGGTATGGTGTGTTTTCCCTTATATAATGTTGTGTGTTTTTACCCAGTTTCATACCCCAATGGAGTTACAATTGGATTCATTAAAAAAGGGGGAGAAATTTTTTCTATTAAAAAAGAGAGTATGTCTTTGTCAATACATGGGGAGAACATGATAGACAGAGTAGTGAGATAGAGAGAGCAGTGAGATAGGATGATTTTTAAATCTAACGATGCTAAATTGGATCAATAAAAGGATATATATGTATATATATCATTATATATGAGGTTATTTATGAATGTAGTTGAGTTGTTATTGAATAAAATGATGTGTTTCATTGATAAACATTTCCTTATACTCTTACCTCTCACAACAAATATGAATCATGTGGGCTTAGAGTGTGTGTAGAGTAAATCAGTTATCACTATCTGAATCCCATGAATTGAATTGTGGTGTAATATGGATGATGGTAGAAAGAGGAATAAAATTATAAAAAAGTTTTCAACAATCCCAAAGGTGATGATTGTTTTGAAAAATCTCTCAAGGTAACATTGAATCATTTTTTGGTTGATTGTGTTTATTGACAAAGCAGGATTCCATGGTAATTTGTGGAGTCCATAGAGATTGTTGACATGGTATTTTGAAAAATGTCCTATATAAATGAATGAATTCCATATAAGAAATGTAGGAAATTTCATACAAAACGTGATGCCATTTTCCAGTGATTGCAAAAATTTTGGTGTAAAAAAATCAGAGTTTGGTTTGCATCAAAAAATATGGATTTCCTTGAGCATCTCATCAAAATATGGAAGATGAATGAATTTTATGAAGATGGTATTCATGATTTTTTTTTAAAGGGATCAAAGAAAGTTTATGGTAATATATAGGATTAAGAAAATAATCATGTAGGATGAATTTCCATGAAGGCCCAGTAAAAATATAAGAAATAGAAGAATTTCATAATGATTGAGTTTTCATGAAGGGTGGTTCACGAAGGCTTGAAGGTTTTTGATGGAGATCTATGTGATTACGACAATAACCTCTAATACTGGATCTATTTGAAGGAATTATGAAAATATAGAGAATTAATGAGTTTCATGAAGAGTGTAGTTCTGAAAGGATGATTCACGAAGGTGCGAAGGTTTTGACATAAATATCCACGATTATGAAAAGTTGATTTTCCTGAAGCCTATTTGAAAATATGTTTATGGCATGAGTTTCACAAAGACTAGGTTTTCTTGAAGTATGGACCACAAAGGCACAATGGTTTTTGATGGTGATCGCTATGATTTAAAACATGCATCATTTATTCTATGAAGTTTTAGACGGATAGATATGCAGTTGTAATAGGAATCATGAACGGTAAGTTATCATGATGCTTCGAAAAACATGGAGATCCGTGAAGGTATTTATGGGATTTTTTGAAATGGTTATGATGTGGATCAAAGTGTATAGAATTTTTGTAAATGCCTATAAAATGGCCACTACCCCTTCAAAATTGTTGTGAGACATAACAAAAACCTAGAGTCTCTGGATTCTCGAAGGCGGTTCCCAATGGTGGTATGTGAAGAAGTTCGAGAAGTCTTTAAATCCCAAATAAATTTTATGAGCATTAAAAAATAGGTTTTCTTTATGAAGGCTATGTGAACATCAGGAATATGAAGAGCACAATGAATTATATAAAAGAAAAAATAATGTTATGATATTCGGGAATGTGAGTGAGTTTTTCGTAGGTGATTTTGATTCTTTAAAGGAGCTTCATTAAAGAGTAAACTTCACGATGGATGTGAGAATTGTGAAATGTGTTTTAAAGGGATTACTGAGTAAATTCTTTATAAATTGGTATTCATATATTGGATTAATGTGTAACCTCGAGAGAGCATCCATATAAAATTGACGATGTATTCATTATTGATAATGATGGGACCTACATGTCTATAAATTGTGTTCCACCTACAGGTCTATAAACTATGAGTGGATCCCTTCTAAGAGTAGTGATAGAAAGGAGAGGAAGACACTGATCCTTCCCACCGACAGTGTGGTAGTGGAATAGACATAGGGAGTGACCCTTGGGAATGAATTGAGAAAACCCTAAACCTTGTAAAGGTAGTGATCCAGGGAATATAAGTGATCTAGCCCGAACCTCATTATTGGAAGTGGGAATTAGTGAATTTGGTACAATCTTCACATCGACATTGTATGATCCTTAGATTTTTCCTATTGAGGGTGAACCAAGTAGAAAATAAATGTGTCCAAATTATTTCTTTCCTACATTAAATTCAAAGCATAATCATTGTACAAACAAAGAAATAATTATATCAGAATCTAAATATAAATGAAAACAATGTGACCATTATAATAAGGAGGTCAAGATCTATCAGGGTAGGAAGAATTTATAAAATAATATCTAGACCCTGATTCACCCCCCCCCCCTATTAGGGTATCTAGAACCCTTTTGAAACTAGCAGTATAATATGACCTATAAACTAAAATGACTCTATCAAGATTAGTCTAGGCATGTTGAGTATGATGTTAAAAAAATTTATATGGAAAATATATAAATTATGTCCATTATATACTCATTTACTAAATATTACTGGATATATTAATGATATCGAGACTCTAGGACCTCCATTAATATTTGATAGGGATATATACCTCATTCTACTATATTTACTGGAATGGTTTTAGAAGTTTATTTTAAACATTTACATGAATTATTTCAATATATTATACATTTTTTCCTTAAAATGTTGTGTTTTACTATGTATTGCATGGGAGGTTCAGTCTTAATTTCTATATTGAAAGAGTAAGAGGTAAAAGTTTAAAACATAAGAATAAAAATTATATTGGAATGTTTTAATGTGGGTATTCTAATTGATAATCAAAGTCATTAAGCTATAATGGTGGATTCAAGTAGGATTGTAAATGGTTCTATTTTAGAAATATTTATCATTGAATGAGTAACTACACACAATAAATAACGGGGTGAAAAAAGTTCATATGGATTTTATATAATTTATAATTTTTATAGATATCAATTTTTAAGTTTTTAAGGGAATATGATTCTAACTATATATTAAATAATTATTGTAAATATTTATAAATTATAAAAATTGATTTTTAGTTTATGTATATAGATTTAATTGTTTATTCAAGTAACAGAGCTTGGAGTTTCTACATCTAGTAGTTAGATGTGGTTAATTTCATTAATTATCAGGTGGATTACATAAATGATTAGAGATTATTATTCTTTTATTCATCTTCTTTCATTGTGTTATAAAACATATATTAAAAAATATACAAGGATAAAAATATTTATCTTGTATAATAAATTTATCTAACTTATTTAAAAAAATATGAGTGATATGATCACAACCAACAATGGTGGAATATTTTTAAAAATAGGATCTTATTTTTTAAATATATCATCATACATATAGAATCCCATGTATGTTGTCGTTTGTAATATTTTATCTATTTAATATCCCTAATAAATTAAATAAATGTTACTTTAATGAATAATGTGGTTTGTGTATCTTATCATGGTTTTATGGATAGAATATAGTTTCTTAGAGGATAGTCAGAGTATATTTTGTCCTAGAGATGTTCAAAATGTAACAAATAAATAATTATACAAATGAAAATCAAAATGTAAGAGTACATATTTTCTAAAAGAGTTTAGGATACATTGTTAAATAAATATAATGTGAATAAATACATTTATTTATCAAAATGGTCTCAAATAGATGATTAAATTAAAAAATTCATTGTCGATGATGATGAACATAGAAACTATTCTATGTAATTTTATATAGTTGAATAATGTGTAAAATATATATATAAAATTCATAATATCAACATTTTTGATATAATCATTCATTATAATTTTTTTCTATCTAAATTATTTTAGTGGAAAGTTTTATTAGATGGTCATATATAGATATGAAAAAAATTATATAAAGATGTGATGAGATTAACAAAACCCTAAAAGAGTAGTAAATATTTTTATTTGAAAAATATATTATATAGTATATTATTATAAGGGATCAAATTGGTAAATTTTCAGTTATTATGAAAATTTATTTAAGAATAAAAAATAAATCATGTTATACAAAGTTAGTATAAATAGTATCATTCATTCATTTTATATGTATATACTCTTACAGTGTATTGAGAATTAGCCCCTAAAAGTATGTCTATGATTTATACCTAACTAACCTTCCCCATGGGTTATTAAATATTTTTTTAAAATTTGAGTGTTATAATATATAGAATTTTATATGAATATATAGAATATTTCCATAAGAAAAAAAATAGTTTTTATATTGATGACCTACAAGGTATAACACATGTAGTGTCACACATTCTATCATTGGTATACTAGGGGTTCATGGTTGATATTTAATCCCCATGCCTAAGGATAAATGGGTTATGTTACATGAAAACATTCATATATTGGTACATTAAATCAGCCTTGTGGCAATGTTAATCAAAAGTTCGGTTATGTTATTGATCATTCCATTTGTTGAGGTTTAACCAGGATGATATTTTTTTCATTAATATGTCAAAAATGACATATAGGCCCCAGATTTTAATAGACTAACAGAGTGTATGAATGAACATGGATAAGTGGCTTCTGATGTTCTTATCTTTTGGGTTAGTATACTTTTATTACCTAATATCATATTGTGAAAGGAATATCTTGCGTTCATCCATATGGTAGACTATACTTAAGGAATCAAGAATATATTTGAAACTATATAGGATTGTCATACATAATGTCATATGGTTCTCAATGTATTCTAAAAATGTTTCTTATGATTATTCATCCTTATATATGATATAGTAAGTGTGAATGGGTATAGAAATTCATATCTTTGATATAGATCATGCTAGATTCTTTTCAATCTTGAGAATTACTGACAACTTTATATAGGTCACTCTTTTCTTATATTTATAAATTAAGAAATAATATTTTTGAAATTATATAAAGGATCAATGGGTTTCATATATTTGTCAACTGAATATGTATTATTATTTATGAAATATTTATATATTCTCAAAAAGTGTTTTAGAGTTTATGAAAAATGAATTTTTGAATGAGTGTTCTCAATGTTGTTCACATAATGTGATATATTGTGAAACTGATGAAATCTTTCCAAAAGTGTTTCAGAAATATAAAAGAAATTATTGAATATAAATTCAAAAAATATTTTTCATGGTATTATATTTGGTTAAATGTAAAATATTTTATGTGGCCTTATCCCTAGAGTTATATTGATGGATATATGCCCAAAATACATATATACAAGTTATTTATTTGTGGTATATCATGTTGTGTGATATTCATATGGACAATTAAAGTCATATTTCTTGAAATAGAAATATTATAATAAATGATTTAGTGATATTTTATATAACATCCTTAGAAATATCATAATATATGATATGAACATCACATAATGGAGCGATACAGGTAAATCCTACTTTACGATTATTATGTAAGGAAGATGTTAAGTATTGATGTCAAGTTTATATTCATTGTAATATTTTTATGATCATTAATTATTTAATTGAAAATAATTTTGGGAAATAATAAAAATTTTTTGGTTTATAATTCTGGAATATAAGACATGTGGATGAGAAATGTTTAAACTAATGATATCACACAAATGCTTAATAACCTTTGAGTATTTTTTAAAATGGATTTAGGAGAATACCTGAAACATATATAAGGAGGTCAGTTCCCAAGTAATGGGTGTCTGTTCCTATAGATTCAATACATATAAATAACACTTTTATTTATTCCATTTCTTCAAGAAGATATATATTATCAAGGGAAGGGGATAATATTTCTCAGGAGTTGGGTGATTCATCAGCCCATTGATACATACAGAGGAACACTATATGAAAAAATAACTTTTCACTATTTTTTTAATTACTATCATCTATAAACATATATTGTGTATTTAAATATATTTAAAAAAATTTAATTGGGTGTGGGAAAATTATCCACATTGATAAACGTCTTTAATTATATTTTTGTAAAACATACATAATTAGATATATTTTTTTAAAAGATAAAAATTTCATACTCTTTCAAAATTATGGAAAATTATGTAAACCAAATTTTATAGAGTTCATTAACAATGCCATATTGATATATTAGTGTCTTGAGGTTTATTAATGACTTACAAAAATCAGTTATATGATTATTTGTACATATTTATGATAGAGTTAGTGGATATCATTATAATGATAGATTTGTTTGAATGATATCACATAAGATCACTTTCTCCCTTGATTAGAACTCATTTATTTCTAGATATTTATTTTTTCTAATAATTATTAATTTGTAAATATATTTTTTTCATTTCAAGAATTTTTTTTGGGGTCACAGTTTTTTGTTGTAATGATCTGGCCCATGTCCCACTTGGTAGTGCATGGGAAAATGTTCAAAGTGACATCAAGAACTTCTCCATGTATTCCCGAGATTACTCCCTAGTGGTGAGGCTTTAATCCGTCAAATGGGAATATTATTCTCTCAAAAAATGAGTTGAATAAAGATAAAAAAATTAACACATCCATAATAGATAACCATTTGGACTATGTATAATAAATAAATATACTACCTATATTTAAATTATGTCTTCATATAAGATCATAATACTACTACTCAACCATTAGGCTAATTAAAAATATAAAATAAACTAAAATAAAAAATACACAATCACCCTAATACCGTAATCTGGCCTTAAGAACCCCATTTTAAAATAAATATAGATCTTTTGATACCTGATTAACTACACATCCCAAGATCTGATTTGAATAGAAAATATATGGTCTACACATGAACCACAGTTCTTCTAAAGAGTATGGGATATAATTCCCAAAATTTTCTAATAATGTTCCCCAAATATAAACCGTCATATTAAAATATTCAAGAATAAATAAAAACATGTCACACAAGCGCATCATTCATTATATACTAACTAGGATAAAATTAATCCATTCTTATTAAGTCATATTATACTAAATAGGACTAAAAGATACTTAGTAAGACCTATTTAGTGAAATTCTATAATTTCTTAATTTAATCATGCTAAAAAACATATGTCTTACTGCTTACATGATTACTATTGGTAGGGTGTGTCACTAAACCTCCCCCCATACTCGAAGAAGAATTGTTGGGTGTTTATGAGCCATCAATATTAACAAATGTCACATGATAAGATCCCAATTCCAAGACTTATACATTACCTCTAAATCTATATATCCCCTCAAACACCTTATTAATCATTGTGAGGGAATCCATATCATGACTACTACCATATCCCTCATTGTTGGGTCTACCCTTCATGTCTTATGTCGCCACACACCATGAATATGAACACTCACTTAGGGAGTTCCAAAATTACAACAAACACCCTCTAACATAGAATGGGGGCACAACATAACCACCCCACTATTCCATGTTGGATCTCACAGAGAGTAGTTGACATATACCCTCTCACATAGATGGTCTCTTCCAATACCCTCTCACTTAGCGCATGACCAAATATTTTATACACAACCCTCTTACATATAATTATGGTCCATCAAATCATCCAATAACCTCTCACTCAAGATTGGATCTAATCCTTATGACATATCCCAATAACATATCGAGATGGTAAAAACCTTGTTTACCTCCCCTCTTACTCGAGAAGAGTGTGAAAATTAACTCACACATTAAATGTCAATATGGGTATATAGAATATCCTAAATCACATCAAATCATTATTGAGTGTATTTCCATGAGACTTATCCCCTCACATTGAAAAAAAAATCTAATCATCCAACTATAGAACTAGGATCCTATCAAAATACTCATCTCACCCATCGAGGACTCCCCTATGGCCCCACATACAAATATTTTTATCTGCTCATTAGAAAAAAGACGTATTGTATCTTTAATACAACAAAAAAAATGATCATCTCAAGTTAACTCTCATTAAACACATAAGAATCTGTATTCCATGTCTCCACCTATTCCATCAACCCACAATCCAGTCTTATATTATGTATCTTAAGGCATACCTCCCATCCCATTTTATATATGGACTCCTCTCTACCACACCTTATATTTTCCTAGAGGAATCATGCCAATCAAAGAACCCATCAATCCTCATCCCACCCTCGAGAGGGTAATCTTTACTAGGTGTGATATGTATTGGCATCTCACTCATCACCCTATGGCTGATGTTTCATATGGATTCCCAACTAGACTAAAGAGTTCATCCTAAGTAACTAGAGTACTATATAATTTCCCATGACAGTCTAGATTTGTCTCTCAATATCTACTCTCACTCTATTCCCTTAGAGAAATATTTTTTTGTGATCCTAGTATAACTAAATGATATAGTTAATTTGTCCCATCCTGAGGAGTCTCAATCCACCTTATCCATTTCTTTAAAGAATTTTATTCCCCATCCACTATATCCTAACTCGTATATATGAATGGAAGAAATAATTCATGCATAACCAATCTTATGGATTCTAATTATATATAACACCTCCCTCAAAAAAGTTTTGTAATCATCACTGATCCTACACACCACCTATACCATGCCCATCCAAACATCGTCCAAGATTGTACAACAACCTGAAATCCTTTCTAAAATCCCCACATTAAATT
The DNA here is from genome assembly GCA_963277665.1 of Viscum album. Lineage (NCBI taxonomy): Eukaryota > Viridiplantae > Streptophyta > Magnoliopsida > Santalales > Viscaceae > Viscum > Viscum album. The sequence continues at coordinate 599,260,607 of OY728127.1, forward strand.
AATAACTTATATAAATTTATAATTAATTAATTATATTGTTATAACATGGCGTAATTATTAAAAAATCAATGAGATACATCATAAAAAATACATGGAACTATTAGAGAAAAAAATATCAATCACATAGCACCTTATTAATTTTAAATTTCATCCAATTAAATAGAAAATATCAATAAATTAGGGAAGTGATGTATTAGAATTTAACCAATGAAAGATAGCATGTTATTAAACTCCCATGAAATCATATTTCTAATAAAAGTGAAATCACCATCATATTCTCCATATTCATTCATTTTTTGGTAGAATTGGCATCAAATCTCTAGATGAAATTGGAAAAGACGGTTGAAAACAAAAAAAATAAAACATAACTCAAAGAAGGAAGTGAAATAACTAAAATAAAAGTAAAAATTTTATTAAATCTCCCAATTTCAAAGGGGGGAAAATGAATGATAGGGAGTTGAAGGAGCAATACAAAATTTTCCCCTACACAAACAAATTTCCCATAAATTAAAATGTGGGTTATGTATTTAATTACCATTCTACTCCCACAAAAATGTAACCCATGGGTATATTATAGCATTAACCCTAGTGTTGTGGAAGAATTTCCTTTTAGAGAAAAGATACGATGTAGCATGAGGGGCTACACCAAACTTCCCTCTGGCCATCCATATACATTAATTTGAAGTAGGGTTCTGTGGAACCACCCACCTAGAGGGGAGGGGATGTCTAACCCTATCTCCCAGGGATACTCCATAGAACATACAAAAGATGGTTCAACATGGTTATCTTATCTACACTAGAACCACAATTAATTTCTTCAACATTTCATAGTAGACTCCTTGTCCACATCCCACCACACAGTTTAACCCTTTTCAATGTTATGATTCCATACATATTGTTGAAATTTCAATTGCATGTCTACTATGAACTTTTACAATGATCACCTGAGAAACTCAACCACCACCGAGGCTTAGTCCACAAATAAAAATATCTTCTTGAGTTGTTTTTATTTTTTATTACTAATCCAAAACCTAATTAATCAAATTACACATACTCAATGTCAAAAATTATAATTCCAAATGGAATTCACAACATATAAAAACATGGGTCATTTTAATCTCTCTACCATAATAATTATCATCCTCAAGAATCCTTAACGAAACACCAACCCTCAATAATACCCTATATCAGTCCAAAATTCACCACCCACTCACTCTGTTCATTCCCCAATCTCCAGAAATTCTCTTGGTGAAAACTCCAAGAACTAAATCCCACTATTTACCAAATATTGATCCACACTCTCTCTACTATCACTATAACAAAGATGGTCCTCATCCAAACGATCCATCCTGATATACTATGGTGTCTCAACCTATTCATAATTGGGCCTATGGTGATCCCCACTATAATATCTTTCTCACAATGGACTACTCTGAGCTATGGTTCCAAAGGAATCACCTACCTAATACATTATTCTAAATGTTCACCAATATTCTTGATGTTTTGTTCACCTCACCACATCAAATTTCTCAAACAAACACTATTCAGTCCTCTATTGGCTAACTCCACCTAAAAATGATTGGCATCAATGTTGACGTGTTATCACCTCACCAGATCAGGAATCCATGAATACTCAAGGAATTAAACAATCGAACCAATAAATTAATTTAATTAAAAACCAAACCGTCATTGTAGTTCCATGATTAGATTAACATCCACTAACTCTAACCACCATTCCCTCACCCAAAGAAACATCATGCATTTGATCTGATTCATTATTGGATTACCCCATCTACAACCATTAACTAATTCCATAACACATACTTTGACTAATACCAAATCTGATTTCTCAATCTAGTATTCACTTATGAACTAGACCACATAATATCCATCAATTAATCTGTAACTCAGTGCCACATCAACCATCTTGTGATTGGCATAACAGCATCAGTAACCCTACTTACTTGAGGGTCATACACCTCTAATTCATATGATGATCTCCACAATATGAGAATCATTATAATCTCTGACGTGAAAAAAATTGATCTTTTTGAAAAATGATCCATCTATTTTCATGAATAACATATGGATATTGTTTTCCTTATCATAATTATGAACAAAATCAAAACACTTAGTGTTACCTGTTGTCGAATCACCAAGAACACCATCATCAACTTCCACTAAAAAATACTCACAATCTGGGTCACACCCCCCAACAACCAATTGTTCTCACCTCACCATATTTCTACCCCTTAAATATCTCCTTGTTCACTGATTGAAACATGTCCCATTACCTCAAGTTCATGTCTCCATATAATCAATGCTCACATATCCTTCCAACCCCTAAAACCAATTCTAAAAAAACCAATATCAACAATATTTTTGTCTGATAATCCATTTACAATGTCCACTCATATCATAGAGAGACACTTACCAACCTCGCCACAACTCTATGACCACATTCATGCAAGCATCTCACTGATCACATCGATTATTAGTACACAAACGATCATTCTACGATATATAAATCAACTGGTGAAACATTATACAACCCAAATCATGCTCCCATGAGGAAAATACCATCAAATCCTAGATCAAATTCCTTAAAAACTTAATATTATCCTCACATAGAATAATTACATTTAATTAACATGATATTTCACTGTCATGTCAAGGCAAAAAACTTGATCACACATCACTCACGCATTATTCAAAATATGGAAGCTTCTACTCAATATCCCACTATTCCACCGAAAGTAATTCTTGATTCATCATAATCAAGCATCATAGTATTTTTATCCTCCTAAAAAAACTCAATACCTTGGGTGAATCATTCCTCGTGCATTTCCTTAAACCTAACCCCTTATGGTATCTATGTAACCTACCATTTTGGTTAAGTATAATTCCCCTGAGGAACTCCACATAAAAACAATCTATTCATTTTTTTTATAATTTAAGTAGTTAAAACCCAACATGATTCCCAATAGGGGTAATTCAAAAAGGAATTAAATTCCTTCACCAAACAAGAATCAATTTATATATATATATATATATATCCAATTTTGGAAAATAAATTTTTTTTACTTAGTATAATTCCTCTAATAGGTTATAAGGGAAAATACCTTATATATTATTGTTGATACCTTTAGTGGATAAACATCTCATCAGTGAAGATAATAAAATACATGAATATGAATGTCATGTGAATATTACATTCTAAATATGATACATGTTGGTAGGCCTCTTTACAGTGGGACAAGATCCAAAATCACCAAAAAAACAAATTAGAACAAAATATATTTAATAAGTCCATAAATAATAAAAATAAAATCCCATAGTAACGATCACATACAGATAATAACTTATAATTCCCATCATAATCTTGTTTAGAATGAACTTTTATGAGTTCCATAAAAACATATGACATAATACTTGATTACATATTTGCTGTTTCTATAAATAGTGAACAAAAAAACAATTCGATTCTAATTTGTAAATCGTTATCCAATGGGAAACTCGAAAATTTATAGGATGTGGTGCTATATAAACTCAGGCATTCCTCCCCATATACAAGAGGATATGAAATAATAGCGTGGGCCAAATCCATGAAATTGGGGGACTATTCCATTAAATAATATTATAATACACACAAAGATAACTAAACAAGTCCCCTAATAGATGTAAATTAGGTTTTTCATAATAAACCCATAAAAATTCACATCAAAATTATTTTTTTATATATTATAATCATCGTACTAATATCCCTTTGGGTTGAACACTTTCATAAAAATAAACTACAACAAAAAAATATAGAAGGGACCTACATCCATCTATGATCCTCAACAACCCCATATCTAAATAACAATCATGCTACTCTTCCCTAACTCATTAGAGATCATGTGCACTGACCTGAAAGGAGAAAATAAATTCTATATGCACACCAATATACCCATGTAAGGTGTTTGAATTACAAATTAGTAGAGTTTCACCATTTTTTCCAATATATACAATAATATATAATTATTCATGAGAAAAATGAAATATGTAGAACCAATATATCATATTTTTTATGATAATGAGGCCACCATGACTCCATGTGCATCTGTGCATCTTGTGATACCTAGGCCAACATGATACCCAATTATACATTCTATGGTGTTATTTGAAAATTCAATTTTTTCCCATGCTATAAAACTCGGGTTCTAGAACATAACCAAATGTGATGGGTAAGGAGACTCACTAAACCTCAACCTATAATCAAAGATGAAGCATATGGTGTCCACAAGAATTAACAAATACCTATAGGTATATTCTATGGTGCGACATTCACTCATAAAGAAGATAGTTCTTTCAAAACCTTCTTATGAATGGCGAGGCCATTTAAATACCAACTACATTATTATCTCACAAGGAAGGGTATACTTTCCATATCTCTCAACATAACACACATTGATCTATCATTGTCTCCTGTGTAGCATACACATTAGACCCACCACCCAGCCCCATTGAAAGGGTCTCTTCATGAACAAAACTCTCTTCCAAGGTGGGTCTCAATTCCATATGAGGACCAATATACTATCACTATGTTAAATCAATGTCAATACCCTCCCACTCAGGGTTATAGTTATTCAGGTCATCCAACATTTTCTCACCTAGGATGAGGTCCCATCCATAACTCCCTTCCCTCAAAACTTAGGTGAGTGTCACGAAAATATATACCTCCCCACTCTTCCTAGGTGAGGATCAAAACCATCTCATGCCTGAAACATCAAACAAGGAACACATAAAATCCCACAGATCACCATCTATTAATATATAACTAGTAAATTAACACTTAAACCCTCACTGTAAAAAAATATTATCATCCATCCACATCCTAATGATACTATTTGACTTATCATATCAATTATTATAGTGTTTTCTAGGGTCCCTTAGTCCATATCAGACAATTCCCACTAGCAAGAAGACATATGGAATCATTAATACCACAATAAAAGGACTATCCAAAGCTATATTGTACTAAATCCCTTGGAATCCGGATTCCAACTAATCACCCCATTCCCTCAACCCATTATTTTGTCTTATAATATGTATCCTAAAGGAGACATCCCAAACCAAATCCAAGAAGAACCCCTATTCATCTAACCTTGACTATCCCTATTGGACTCACCTTACTCATTGTTCCAGGCGTGTCTTTACCCACCCTTTGGAAGATTCTCCTTACCAATCATGATATGAATGTCTATATAACACATTATTTTGATGCCGAATCCCCTCATACCAACCATACCAGACGTAGGAGTTAAATAATATCTATTTATGTCCCATGTCACATCTCAAGACTATCTGAAGGCCTCTTTACAAAACATTGAAACCTCTCCCATTGTACGAATAATTTCCAAGTGACCCCAATATAATAATTTATTAAAAATATCTTCTCCAAACTAGAGGAGTCATAAGACACCCACCCTCTTTCTCTAAGTTTCTATTTGTCCATATACACTCTACCAGAACTGATGCACATACATGGGGAAAAGTAATCAGGCATAACCATGAATATTTTTTTTATTATTTGGAAAAACTAAAAATAAAAGGATGTACCATCCTTCCCCATCCTACACCCCCCGCATCTAGTCTATCCATGCATCATCAAAGCATGTATTACCTCTTGAGCTCCAATCCCATGCCACAACATCAAAGAAATTATAAATATTTATTAATAGTTATTTAAATTTAATAAATAAGTAATAATTTCGTATTAAATCACTAATTTATGTTGAGTAATTGAAACTATGATAAAAAACCCAAAAAGTATAACACCTTAAGATTTTCTAAATTTTTATTTTTGAATTTATTTAAACATTTTGATATTTTTCATTTCACTCAACACTGAAGATAGATTCTATCCTTTTAAAGCACAATGTTGGGCATGACTTATTGGATTAAAAATGTTAATAATGCACTAAAAACAATATAAAAATTTTCTTGATCTATATATAACACCATGGTTACCTGGCGTTAGATGAAACAATGACTTTCCTTGATGGCTTGCGTAATACAGAAAAATGGGTTTTACCCAACAATAGTATATCACTAAAATGTTATTACACAGCATAATAAGATAAAATTAATATGTTAAATCAGAGGTTAATATTAATATTAACTAATTTAATAAAATAATTATTTCACAAAAATATATTTCGAATTCATAGGTTACCAATTAATTAGAAATGAATGTGAAATGTTATTGAATATAAAGGCAAATAATAATATTTCTAAGGTCCCAAAGCTGTTTTACCTAAATAAATTAAATTATTTATAATTAATGAGTTATATTAATTTATTATATATGATATATATTACATAAATTATTTTTTATACTCATCCAATATATTTGAACAACATAATAAAATAAAAAACTCAATTCAACGCTTAAAAACCAATATTTTTATTACGGCATTTTTACCACATTTTAATAGAGAACCCATTTTAAATAACATTTTTGGAACTTTTTTAGATTTAATATATAAAAATAAAAATAAAATGTGAAATTGGAACATAATAATTAGGTTACAGTAAATTTTTTGTATTTTTATTTGATGTATTATTTTTTTATGAATATTGATAATATTGAATTTTAATTCAAAACTGCTTTGTCATATTATTTATTTATAAGTTTAAATTTTATTTTAAATTAATTGAAAAGTTTAATTAGATTATATTTATATAAATTTATTCAATTTTGATCATTTTTATCAATTTCACATTGAACTTAGGTATACAAAAATAGAAATTCTTTTAATGTTTTTACATTGAAAACTCACATTGTTGACCAGACTATGAGATTAATTTCCAATTAATTTATTCCATTTCTATTAATGAATTTTGGAAGAATGGACTCCAATTTTGGAAACAACATAGATTATTGATAATAATATGGTAAAATTTGTTTCAAACTAATATGATTAGTGAATGTAATTAAAATTTATTACACTGTTAAGGAATAAATAAGCTTACCTAAGGAATAAACCATTAATTTAAGGCCAAAAATGACATAGAAACTTTTCTAAAACCCATTTAATGGAATGTTTTAGATTAAATACTCCCTTTTATATAATTTTTCTATAATCGGAGCTACTTCCAATGGGTAAAAACATGGGTGTTATTCCTTTTCCAATGATTTACAAGAGTGCCACTCCTCTTACACTATAACGAGGCCTCCTCTCTTCAACTTATGTAAACCGATAAAACTAATTATTAGAGAAAAATATCTACCTAAATATAATTCTAAAAATCTTACCTTCCACCTAGAATCATTCTCTTGTACAAAAAACCATCCAAGGAAGCCATTCGGCACAAACCAAAAGTAGTTACCTAATTTAGAGGTAATGTCTTCTCTCAAGGTCCTTTATTTTATTTTCTTTCCCCACCCATAAATTCTTTTTATTTCAATAGTGTATAAAAACAACAGTATAATAAATATACTAGTATGTTTTTATGCTATTTTTTCGGCCATCACATAAACACACTTCTATATAATGGGTAAAAAATATATTTTGTATGTGTACGGTGAACTCCCACCTCACTAAATGACGATTGTTCATTTTTCCTTTACCTCATATAATGTTAGATATTATGATGGAAACAATTATTATATATTCATATATTATATTAATTTTATTCATCCTTTTAAAATAAAAACCTTCTTACTTTTCATTTGTTGTAAATATGATAATTTCTTTTGAGAATGTGTGAACTACCACCCCAATAAAGTGATCTGATTCGTTCACACACTACACAGAATGTATTAAGGATGTGTTTTGAAAATTGACATGATATATATTATATTATAATTTTTATTGAATAATTATATCTATTGAAATAAATATACACATATTTAATTTACCTTCTTTCTTTCAATATGAAAAAAATGGAAACACCCTTCATGCGTACGTACATCATACAGTCTCCTTGAATGGTGTATTCCATTTCACACTTCATTACTCTATAGATTATTATAATAAAAATATATTGAATATAAATTATATTTATATAATTTTTTAAAATAATTAAATCTTTAAATATGTATAAGGACCAAATATATTAATAATCAAGACTCATGCAAGGAACAAAATCGATATTTGCAGAAGTGATACCCTAATATTGAATTGTTAACAAGGAAACAATATCTGGTCATAATAAAACCAAATATTATTTTATGTTTAAGAATTTTCTTTTTTAAAATATTTATAATAAATATAAATTTATTATATTATAATTATGTATGAGTACAAAGATATTGAAGACACAGGGTAAGGGGATTTCATCTCACTATTTACTTCCATGAGATAAATGCTTTATTCACCACCTATTCTATTTTTGTGGTGTGTATACATCCCATGGATGAATTCAATGATTATTATACATAAATTTATGGGTATTTAAATATATATTTTATGATTTTTCTTTAATTGGGTTTAGTTTTGAAAAGATACCAAATCAGTAAAATAGGTTTGTCTCTATTTTCCATCTTTGAGGCTCATGTTTTTTACGCACCTAAATTAATTTTCCAGTATTATATACTTCCATTTTATATTTTATATCATAAATATAAATATTTTCATGATATTTTAATCTTAATTTCATTTCATTTTTTTACATGTATATTATGACCCCATGAAACCAAGAGGTAAGAGTTTATTAATACAATCACATTTCATTTCAAGACTGTTAATGATTATACTTCTCAATTGATATATAATTTTCCATATCTCAAGAAAACTCAAGAATTTTCATCACCTCTGGATATTATTTATATATTCATATTTTGGTACCATTTTTTCAACTATTTGTTACATCATATTGTTAGGAATGTGTTTTTAAGAAACCTGACATTACCCTCTCTTTAGTTGGAAATCTATGTTCATTCAAAACCATGTTTTATAAAAAGGGTTTCAAAGAATATTTTACTAATATCCAATGTTCATTAAAATAAATTTTTAAACGTTTTGTGTTTTTCTAATGTTTTCAATGTATTATTCTTGCCACTTTTGGAATAATTCAATTTTTTAACCTTTTTACCATATAAAAGGAATGTTCTTTTAATATCCTAAGATAAGTATTGGTTTACCCACCATCAATCCTTTGATGATTTATTTTCATGGTTGAAAATTAAATTTTAATAAGTTAATTTATAATATATTTTCAAAGAAATTGTTATGAATTTTTTTTCATGATTCTTTTATAATATTTCATGGAAAATGGTTTCCAAAATGATTTCAAGCCTCATTTATTTGATTGAAATGTTATTTTTAAGTAAATGGTTTTGAAAACATTTTCATGCTCCTTTAATAAATTTTTATAGAAAATGTTTTTTAAAACAATTTTTCCCTTCTTTCTATGTGTTAAATATATTTCAATGGTAATGGGTTTCAAAAGCTTTTCTGTTTTAAAAAATAAATTTTCAAATAAGAAAAGATATTTTCTTTAATTTTTTTAAAATATGTTTAGAAATTATTTCACATATATGTTTGCATTTTTTAGTGTCACTTATGACATTATAGGGAAAATATTCACTATTTCCATTCATTTTTATTCTCTGAATGGGTTATGTTTTGATGGAATGATGTTTATGAAAACCATTTCTCTTTCATGGTTTATAGGCATTTGAAACCCACTTCTTTTCGAGATTTTTTTTATGATGAAATTATTATGATTCTTGTATTTTTCCATAGGATATGATATGATTAAATATTTATAATACCCCTTTCATTTCATTGGTTATGATATGATTATTTATGATCTTTTAGAAAATGTATATACGATTTCATTATGGGATGGTTGCGAGCAATATGTCTCTCTAATTATTTGGGTAAATATTTATATCTCTATAGATATGCATAAATGGATTAAGAAATAAACATTGTTATTTATTACAGGACAGGAAAGGGTAATGAACTCAGTTTAATATTACATAGATAGAACAAGGCATGAACTTAGTTCAGTAATACATGGATGGAATGAGGTGTGGAATCGCTTCAATGATGAGATTTGTTAAATAAAATATCATTTGGAGAAATTGATTTACTCCTATGGAAATCATTCTATATGTTTATGTGTCTTCCATAGTTACATGTTTTATTCCTATGTAATGATTTCATGGATTATGTTCTTTATTTCCTTTGATTCATGTCTTATCATGTTTCAAGGTTTATGTCATGATTCGTGTTTCTTTTCATTGATAAGTAGGGTATGATCTTCTATTTTCATGTTCATGTTCTCATACCCTTATGCTCATGATTATGCCTGAATATCTCCCTTGATTACCCATACTGATAATCTAATATCACACCTTTTTATGTTTCCTTACCCCATGTTATGATGTATTTATTATGTTTTATGTGTCTAATATTGGTTCTAGTTAAGAAGAACCCAATTGGTGATGATATATCTCATTTTTCCACAATTTTTGTTTCTATTTCCATGTTCCAAAAGTCGGTAGATTATTACGGTCATTGGTCATCAGTTTTTATAATGTCTTAATTATTCTAAAAAGGTTATTTAATGTTAATGTATGAATATAGAGGGCTAATATAGTTGTTAACTGAGGAAATTATTAGTTAAACTTTCAAATTTATGATGAAAAATTCTTAGTGTGAACCCCACAGAAATGTCTATGGACATGTCTGAGGATAGAGATAAGTATTTCTAAATGAACTAGATTTTTAGTAAAGTATAGAGTTAAATATTTTTTAGAAATAAATCACTATCTAGATACTATATGTGGATGTGGATCTATCACTGATGTACCTTGGGGTAACAAATCTTAAAATATGTTCTGATAATAACTCATGGTGATCTGGTACATGACAATGGGACTTGTTGCACACCCGGTTTAACACTAATGGGAGATATTCTTTAGAAATTCACAAAACTATTAACAAACCATATTGAATTATTTAAATATAATTTGGATATTAATATCCTAGGATGAAACTACGGGGTCAAATGTTATTGAATGTGTAATGATTAAGAAATCAAATAAGTAATTATTTTCATGACTATGTGGTTTTCTTTAATGATAGGTAATTCTCACACTATGCTTATGGTTTTAGTCAATGCTCGGATATATAAAAAACATGATTAACATAAAATGTGATGGATGATTTCCTAATGAGAAGTAATTTTTTATGATCACTAGAGTCAAAGATATTTCGATCATTCCTATTTATTTTTCATTTAACATGAATAACAATGTGTACCTTAACAAACTCTCAGACTCACCATGGAAGAAAAATAAGGAGTTCACTAAAAGGTTGATAAATGGATACCATGTAGGAATGAATATTTGGTTTCATTTGTGTTATGAATTTGGGAATATTAAACTAAGAAAAATTCATAGAGGAACAATAATATTAATTTACTATGGTAAAAAATGACATAAAGAAAGTGACTACAAGGGGAAAATGAAGAATTAAGTTAATGAAATGGTTGAGAATATTGGGCTCCCTAAGTAATCATGGAAGGGTATGTGATTTAGGTGTGTAATAAATGTTGATTATGAAACACAATGTGCTCAGAGGAAATCTCCTAAAATAAATCATCAAGGTAGTGTGAGGAATGGTTACATTGTTCATAATTATGATACTATAGATGAAATGTGAAAGGAAGTAGGTATTACATAATATGATGAGGTAGCCCTGTTAATAGAAAAAATATTAAGTGTAAAAATAGATTTTTTTAGGATTCATGAATTATGTTATATGAATGGTGAAATATATAATGATTTTTTAGTTTATGTTTTTCACTATGGATTTACAAGAACACATTGATAGGTTCTAATTGAATAGAAAAGTGATATATTGGAAAGGTTATGTAAAAGGAAAATAAATGATTAATAGAAATATAACCACTAATATGGTAATTATTTATTGATACTATTGTTTGGATAAATATATGTGGGATATGAATAAATAAATTGGAAGGTATTAATTACCTTGGAAATAATTATGGACTTTTTGACAAGTAGTCCATGCTATCAGGGATGATATTTACAACATATTTGATTTCTGGAATATATCCAACAATATTTGGAATATTTATGCATGCATGTTTTCCAAAATTATTTCGGGTAATTCAGGTTATTACCATTTTTCAAGAGAATATATGATAAGGGTATTCACATGTTTAGAATGTGAAAACAAAGACCTACTTTGTGATATATGGGGGAAAAATGTCCAGTTGATCTCATGAATGTATTTCTATTGGTTTATATTTTCATCTTTCAGAAGGGTTATATAGATAATCATTTCTGAAAGGTTTATGTTAAACTTCATAGAAAGTATTTATGCCTTGAGTTTTTATTTAAAACCTTGGTTAAAATGTTCTTTAGTTGAAAAACCTATTTTAATGAATTTTTTATTAATTATTTTTGAAATTATATTAGCATGGTTTTAAAAAATAACATCATGTATGTCATATGAAAACATATAATGTCCATAAATGTCGTGGGTCTTGAACCTGTGATCAAAAAAAGATAAGGTTTTCACACCTACCACAAGACTACGTTAAGTCTAGTTTAAAGTGTAATTATTTTTTAGAATAATTATTAATGATGAAAAATTAGAGTTATTTTTTATGTTTATAGATTAATTTATTAATCATATTGATTTTTAATAATACCTAGGGACATATATTTATATTTTTTATTCTTTTAGGGGCATTAAGATCTTCTAAAAGTATATTTTAGCACTTCAGGCAACAAAATTTATTTCTAGCCACCCATTTCATGAGGAAATGGATAAATTCAAAATATATAAAAGAAAAACTATGGAATGAATTTTTTTTTATATAAATATATCTAGTAAGTGAATTCCATTATATTCCTATTCAATAAAATAGTTAATCAATTTTAGAGTATGATCAAAAGACAATTATTTTTCCTATTACCCTTTTTAACCGATGGCATTTTAAATCATTATAGATTTATGAATTTGGAAACCTATACTTATCATTGATCATTCACTTGATTGGGATTAATGGCGTCATTTTCTCCCTATAAATATTAATGATTCTCCTATTTTCCAAATATTCACTCCCAATATATGTTCTTCAATGCATAATCCAAGTAATATGTTTGTTTTTGTAACCATTAGGGTTCTTACATTCCTTTTTAAGGGATGTTCTATTTTTCATTTTTACGATGGTGGATTCTATGAATGAAACTTTCATGTATTAAACAATCGATAACCCAGTTGATTTTTGAGGGTGAATTCATTTTAATGGGGTAGAATGTAACACCCTGAGATTTTGTGAATTACTTTTTCAAATTAATTTAATGACTTCAATATTTTATATTTCATGAAAAAATGAATACAATTTATTTTATATTATAGAACTATGTTTTGATTTCATTATACACAACAAAATATTAATAATGCACTACACACAATGTAAACCTTATCTTTTTCAATATAGAACACCAAGGTTGTCATGAGTTACATGAAACGATGAATTTCCTCGATGGCTTTCATAACACGCAAGACAACATTTTACCAAAAAATATTATATCATTAAAATTTTATTACATAATATAATATTATATAACCTAGATTTGAAATTATTGGTTACGAATAATATTAACTAATTTATTAAAATATATGGGTTTCAGATACATAATATGAATTCATAGGTTACCAAATAACTAGAAATTAATATGAAAATCGATTGAATATAAATGGAAATATTATTATTTTTATGTTCACAATGTTGTCTTACACTAATAAATTAAACTAAATATAATTAGTGACTGATAATAATGTAATATATATGTAATATATTCTATAAGATAATTTTTTATATTCATCCAGTATATTTTAAAGACATAATATAATAACAAACCCCATTTTATGATTAAAAATAAATATTTTAATTACGGAATATTTACCAAATTTTAATGGTGAACGCATTTTAAATCCAATTTTTGTAAATTTTATATATTTAGTATGTCAAAATAAACATTATATTTGAAATAAATAAATAAAGTTAATTTTAGGCTAAATTTTTGCTATTTTTATGTGATGTTTTATTTTTTTAATGTATAGTGAAAAATGTTGAATTTTAATTCAAAATTGATTTTTCATCTAATATATTTAAAAAGATAAATTATATTTTAAATTATTCTCATTTTTTAATGAGATTATATTTTTATCTATTAATATAATTGAGGTCAATGAGATTAATATTACTTTGAACATAGGTATAAAAACATAGAAAACTTTTAAATATTTTTACATTAGAAACCCACATTATCCACCCGACTGTAGGATTGATTTGAAATTAATTTACATAATATATGTAATTGTAATTTAGAAAAATATATTCGTATTTGTAATCATAATAAAATCAAATTAGTTTTGGACTAGAATGATTAGTAAATTTAATTAAAATTAATTACACTGTTTATGGTAAAATTAAGCTTAACTAAGGACTGAACCATTGATTTAAGACCCAAAATGACTTTGACACTTTTACAAAAATCATTAGAAGGAAATATTTAAAAAAAATACTACCTTGTATATAGTTTGTCCCATTATTGGATCCACCATTCATGGGGAAACCATGTGTGTAATTCCTTTTACAAATATTTACAAATGTACTACTCCTACTCCAAGAGAAAAAGGCCTCCCATCCTCCAATCCATTACACTTATCATTCTAATTAGTATTGTAGAAGATCATATAAAATATCATCAACAAAATACTAACTTCTTCCAATAATCTTTTCATTGGGAATAATTCAATATAAGGAATCCTTTTAGCACAAACCAAAAAGAGTTACCTGATTTAGAGGTATGTTCTTCTCCAAAGCTCCTTTTTTTATTTTATTTCTCCACCCCTCTACTCTATTTGTTTTCTTCATGTATAAAAAACTAGGATGATAAATATACGATTATTTTTTATGATAAGTTTTTATCCTACACATACACACACGTCCATATAATAGGTATTGAACATTAAATTTATGAGTACAACGAACTACCGCCTCACTAAATGATGATTGTTAATTTTTCCATTACTAACTCTGGTGGTAGAAATTATAACGGAAACTATCTTTATATATGTCATATATTATATTAAACTTCTGTATTCCTTTTACAACAAATACATTTTTACATTCCATTAATTATAAATATTATTATTTTGTTTGAGGAAATGTGGACTGCAGCCCCCTCAAAACGATATGATTCGTTCACACACTACAAGAAATGTATTGAGGTTGGTTTTTGTAAAATTAAATAATATATATGTTATAATAATTCTACTTTAATAATGATATATATATATATATATAAACACATATGTCATTTAGCATATTTTATTCGATATGATAATAAAAAACGAAGCATTGTTCATGCATACGTACAGCTTACCATATACATGAATAGTGTATTATTTTCATTATACTATACTCAATAGATTATTATAACAAAAAATATAATAAATATAAATTAATTTTAAATAATTCCATACATTCTAGAAATCCTGATACAATAATAAGGACTAAATATATGAAAAATTATTTCACATGCGAAGAACAAATTGGATATTACCCGAAGTGAAACATTAATATATAATTTTTAAAAGTGGGGAATATATGGTCACAATAAATCTAAATTTGGAATTAGGTATATGAATATGATTCTTCAAAATAATTATAATAAACATATATTCATTAAACATAAAAATTTTATGATTCCAATGTGAGTCAAGACACGACATAAGGGGATTTCATCTCACTTTTTATTTTCATGAGATATATTCTTTATTAACCACTCATTATTGATTTATGGTGTGTATGTATGTATTCAATTATTTTTATACATACTTTTATGGGTATTTAAATATCCATTTTAGGATTTTATTTTATGGGGTTTATGTTTTAATAGTTACTAAATCGATAAAATAGTTTTTCATCAATTTTTATTTATTGAGACTCATGTTTTGTTATGCACCAAAATGATTTTTTGAGATCAATATTTTTTCATTTTATGTGTTATATCATTAATATAAATAATTTCATGTAATCATAAGATTAATTTAATTTCCTTTTCTTACATGGATATTATGATCCCAAGTAAACAAGTGGTAAGAATTTTTTGAAAAAATCACATCTCCTTTCGAGATTGTAAATGACTCTTCTTCTTTGATAAAATAATCTGATATATCCCTCAAAAAACTAATGATTTTTCTTATAATCTACCTATGCATGATATATTATTATTTTGGTATGATTTTTCCACTCTTTGGAAAAATATGATTTCAATGAAAGTGTTTTTAATAATTTTTTACTTTTCCCTCACATTGGATAGAAACCCATGTTCCTTCTGAATCAGGTTTTCTAAAAAATGGTTGCAAGAATATTATAATAATACACTATGATAATTAAATAAATTTTTTACAATTTTTTTTTACCAATGTTTAAAAAGTAATATTCATGTCACTTTCTAAATGGGAAATTTTTCCAACATTTTTACAATGAAAGAAGAATGTTCTTTTTACCTTGTACGACATGTACATATTTATCCTTTGTTAATCCTTTGAATATTTATTTTAATGTTTAAAGTAAATTTTTTAATAAAAATAGTTATAATAGATTCTAAAATAAATTTTTTTTAAAAACAATTCAAGCTTATTTTATAATTTCTCAGGGAAAATGGTTTTCAAAATGATTTCAAGCCTCATTTCGAAGATTGAAAATTATTTTCAAATAAATTGTTTCCAAATCATTTTCATGCTCTTTTTATATTTTTTCAAGGAAAATTTTATTCCAAAACTATTTCGATATAATTTTACAATTTTTCATAGAAAAAAGTTTTCAAAATGTTTTTCAGCCATCGTTTTTTGTTAAAAAATTATTTTCAATGGAAATGGATTTCAAAAGGATTTATGTTTTTAAAAGGATTTTTCAAGAAAGAAACAATATTTTCCTCAAGAAATGTGTTTAAAAGATATTTCAGATTTATTCACCATATAAGATAACAATGGTTTTTGTTTCTCATTCCTTTATAGGTAAAATATTCAATTTTTATGTTCATATTGTTTCTCTAAATGGATTATGTTTTGATGGAATGATGTTTATGAGACCCATTTCTCTTTCACATGTTATAGTATTTTGAACGATGATTCCTTTTGTTGGTTATGTTTATGATGTAAATGATTATTGAACCTGTTTTTTTTTCACTTATTATGATATTATTACATGTTTATAAGTTCTATGTTCTTTCATGGGTTATAATATGATTATTTTTGATCATGTGGAATATGTATTTATAATTTAATCATGATATGGGTGGAAACTATATGTAACAGCCCAAGATTTTATAAAAAATATTCTTTTTAATTTTATTAAAGTCTTGTGTTGTACGCTACACCAAAAGGAGCTTGCACAACACGCATCCTTGACTTGCCTTGCATTACACGCAATCACGACCTTCCTCGATAGCGTGTGTAATACGCAATACCGAGTTTCACTAAACAACGATATGCTATTAAAATATTATTAAAACTAGCCGTTATGAATAGTAATAACCACTTTTTAAAACTCTATAAATCTTATTTTTCAAAATGAACTTCATTTTTGGATTCGGAGTATCGAATTTAGCCTAAGGTGAAATTTTGGTACTTTTCGGATAACTTTCATATTCTGATGAATAGTGAAAATTACTAAATTATAATTAAAAACAACTTTTTTAATAGAAATAATTAATAGTGATAAATTATTAATTTGAGTGGTTTTAAAGTATATTTAGAATATATTTTTACAATTTAATACAATGTTGGTCATTGGATGTAATTTCACATTTAAACCAGACATAATCAAGTGTCAATCTTTTGATAGATATTGTTTCTTAAAAAAACGCTATTTGTTTTAACAGCGGGATTTAATTATAAAATTAATTAATGCAAATTCTATAATATGAATTTGGTAAAATAGACTTCATTTTTGAATTCGGAATATGAAATATAGCTTAGGATGAAATTTTGGCATTGTTCTGAAAAACATCAATTTTTGATGAATAGTGAAACTACTAAGTGGTAGTTAAAAAAAATTAATTTCTTCATAAGTCTTAATTTTACCGCTTCTGTGAATGGAATTTCAAAAATCCGAGAGACACGGTTGATGTCAGTAAGTAAAATGTGGTTCAATGAGATGAAAATAATTTTTGGTGAATAGTAACTTTTTTACTTTTTTTTACCACGGTTAATAGTAAATAGGGTAACTAAGGGTAAATATGATATTACTATTACCCTAACACATGTCCTAATTCTATTGGATAAGTGTAATTCGACCAAAAACAACCTTATGAATATAATATGACCATTTAGGTCCACTTGGATTAGATTATGACATTTAATATTATATTATTTAATGAATAGTTAAAATAGTTAAAATCAAAGTTTAATAACTAAAACATTTTTAATATGGGGTTATACATAAGATAAATTCGATTATAAATATTCATTAGAAATCTAAAAAGATTTCCTACATAATGATATTTTATCCATAATTTTTAAACTTTAAATAAATTGATTTATTTATGACACAACGATGATGCAGTAATTACCCTTTTAAGGAAATATTAACATAATTGATGTTATAAATGCTCAAATGAATGTAATTTGAGACTTTATATGACTTAAACTAATTTTCTAGGTCAATATGATATATTAGTGTTGATTTAATCAACTTGGTTCGAACATATAATTCTGTTATGACTTTCACAAAAATCATATATCAAATAGTGTCAAAATTGACACAAAATAGTTTTTAAATCAAATATTATATTATTAATTGTTATTTTATTCCTAAAAATATAAGGTTCGGCCAAATGACTTAGATAAGGATATATTTATTAATAATATACAATTTGGGGTTCGTTTGGCATGTTATAGTAAGTATATTAACCATATAGTGAAAGAAAACAAAAAGACACGGTAAAAGTTAAATTATTTAACTTAGAGTTAAATCTAATTGATAAGGTTAAAATAATAACCTAAACTTGTCTAAATCCTATTGGTTGATAGGATTTCGACCCATCCCCACCATATCTTCGAAATAAGACCCTTTGGAACCATTATAAACCGATTTTGACTTTAATATAAAATAATATTTTGAGATATTCCTAAGGTGCCCCTCTCCTCCCTTATAAAAGGACTCCTCCTCCCCCTCCTCCTCACACCAATTTGAGCACTCAAGCTCGGCCAACCCCTGCCAAAATCTCTTCTCCACTTCCCTAGAAACATCCTAGAGGTTCTGGTCTTCCTCAAAGACCAATTTTAGTGCCCTAAGAGGAGGTCTCAAAGAGGCGCTTCAAAGAAGAGGTAATTACCGTTACCAATTCTTTCATCTTTATTTCTTCTTCCACTTCTTCTTATTAGGTTGTTTCATTATGAAGTAATAACATCAGTATCACTCATATACTTATATGTTATTATAATTATGAAACAACCCTATTTTACCATCTATCCATCCTACGGAAAAAGAAATCACTGCGCGTGCGTACGTACGGACTACCGTCTCCACGACGCGATGAGATTCATTCTCCATGTTAACCATTTAAGAATGATTATAAAGTATATATAAGAAATAATAATGAAATATATGACATTATAAAGCTACTGGATTATGTATATATATATATATGTATGTCATCTACTTACTTCCATTTCAAGACAATAAGGAATGAAAAACAGCGTTCATGCGTACGTACGGACTACCGTCTCCATGAACGGTGTTTTTCATTTTATTTATCTATCTATTATATATATATATATATACTGAATATATATGATATATAAATCAAATTTTATATTCTGGAAGTAAGTAAATCATGATATAAGTAATAATAATGTCAAGAACAACAAGTCAAAACACCTACGATAAATGAAACGATTTTACCCAAAACGCTTCTTTAACATGGAATTTACAAAAGAACGGGTAATATAATGTCATAAGTGAACCATATATGATATCATAACAATGAATATGATTATATAATAAGTCAATGACATTATTTAAATCATTATACAGGAGGTTCGGACACATACGAAGCAAATCGGACCTAAGGTAAGGGAAATATCACAATCTCACTTTTATCCGAGATTGTATTTACTTTGGTAATTACTGGGGTGTATTTTATCATCCACATCCATGTTCCCTCAACATGTAATATTATTTCCATCCTTCTACAATAGTTTATATCCAATTTTACCCTTCGGTAAGTTTTTTGTAAAAGATATGAAAGGAATCATTTGTCGTTTTTCATACGAGGTACTTTTTGACTTTTCCGAAAAAAGTACAAAGAAAGTTTTTTTTAACTTATACGGCTTGAATGGATTTTTAAAACATTATTTCCAAGAACCTTCCTTTACAAGTTTTCAAGTTTATTTTTAATCAACTTCTTTTATTTTAAAGTTGTATGACATGTTATGAATGGAAAAATGTTTTTGAAGAAGAAAGGATATTTTCCTCAAGAATGAAGTTAAAGTGTTTTATCAAAATTATTTTCCACCTAAGATAATAAAGGGTTCTGTTTTTAACCCTATTATTACATGGAATTGATTATATTGTGATGGAAACATTTTTATGAATTCCTTTATCTTATATGAATTGTTTTATGATGTCATGTTGTTTAAGAATCCCATTTTTATTACATGGGTTACGTTATGATGTATGGTTTATGATTATGTGGCACACATAAGAAAGGATTCATTATAAGATGGGTGGGACCTATATCTCCCTCCAATGCATTGGGTAAAAATTTTATATCTCATGAGATAGACAGGGCTGGAACGGTAGGTTATACCTGTTCAGTGAAACAGGACTGAAACGAGGGTTACTCGATTCAGAAAGGGACTTTGTCCACTAAGATAGTCTTGGCAATGAGTCAGGACTAACAAGAAATGATTTTCCATGATTATGTGTGCATGCCACAATGTTTCAAGTTTCATGTTATGATTATGGTGATCTCATTTTCACTTCTATGATTTGTTCCGTGTTAAGATATTATGATCTATTTTGCAGGTTATGATTTTCAAAAAGATATGATATGATTTTTATTTCTTTTGTATACCCTTACTGAGCATTTGAGCTCACCCTTTTATGTTTTCTTTTCCCCAGGATATAAAGAAAGGTTTTAGGTAAAAAAAGGAAGATCTTTATGGGAGATTTTGAAGATCTTTCACCACGATTAGAAGATTATATTCCGAGTTTCCAAAGACACTAAACTATTACGGTCCTTGTGTGTGTGTTTTTGTTATGTACTAAGTATTCCACAAAAGTAATGTAATATCCATGTACGTCAAGATACGGGTCTCTACAATTGGTATCAGAGGAAAGGTTTAGTCAACCTTTGGAAACTAGGATGTGAAAATGTTAGTGAGATCCCTAGAGATATTTCTAAGGTATGTCTAGGGATGTCCCTAAGGATACGTATAGGATAGTCCTAGAACTATGGTAACGATCTTAGAATTAAACCTAAGATGTTAGATATTGAAGGTACTCCCCCTTTATTATGTTGTTTTCCCTAGCATGATTTTTGCCTCTCACACTATTCTTTTTGGGTTTTAGAAAATGGCTGGAAACAAGATGATTCACAATAATGGAGGATATGATGGACAATGGAATGATATTCTTCATAATGAAATGGGATTTGGAAGTCCAAACATCATTATTATGTTGAATAAGCAATCTCATAATATGATCAATAAAGTAAAATTTGGTAAGTTTCCTGACTCGGCTAATAAGAGAAAGATGGAGTTTCATGATGATCATAGAGGAAAGAAAGTTCAATTTCCCCTATGTAATTCATGTGGGAAGAGGGATCAAGGAGAATGTTTCAAAGGAACTGGAAGATGCTTTGTGTGTGGAAAAGAAGGACACAAAGCAAGTAAGTGCAAAGGAAAAGGTTCAGTTAACACCATGGATGAGGATAATGGTATTGCTACGACATCAACAATGGTTAAATGCTTTAAATGTGGAATGTACGGGCATTATGCAAACCAATGCCCTAAGGGAAAGTGTCATGAAGAGAATCAGTATGGTCGTATGGGAAGTATTTATGTTGATGATGATGAAGAAACTACAAATGATATGTGAGATGAAAGAAATGTTGAAGCTCGATCAATGGTCTAAGAATGTAGTGGAATGATTACATGTTTATCATGTGTAATGTTGTATAAGTAATCTCATGGAATAAGGAGACATCAAAGGATTGTTACACTGTTGTCTTTCCTTAAGTTTTGAAAGTGTATGATGAATGGTACCAGTAACCATGAAAGGTTATTCAGATACTTTTGGAAAGTAGATGATAAGTGCATAATGAAAGGATAAGAAGATAATGAGATGTTTGATTTTATTCATGAGCTCATGATTAATATAAGGACTAAGTGATATCATGGTTTGAGTATATAGAATTTTGAGGATTTTGGTATGTGGAAAGTGTTAACTTTTAACTGCATTCAAGTTTTCACTAAGGTTCAATGGGTATTCAAGAGAGTACAAGATTAAGGCCTTTGAATGTTTGGAATATGTCCAACAAGATATATCTTATGATATATGGGGATCAACGATGGTATTAAATCTCTGGTAATCATTTTCACTATGTTATGAAAGTGGACTGCAGTATTATGGATAAGCCTAAAGAAGTTCTTCTTTTGATATTATTGATAGGATGTTATAGTAATGTAGTTTTAGAAAAAGGACAACCTGCAGGACGGGCGACAGCCCATCGCTTCGGACAAGGCTGTGGGAATCAAACCCACAGCCGAAGTGCGACTGGCCTTTATCGCCTACCACTGGCCTACAGGAAGTCCCTGTTTAGTAGAAACTAGTTTTATTATATTAAGCAGTATGATATATGAAGTATAAGTCCATTTTAGGAACCATATATGATTAATCTCACTATAGATCGACTTATGCATATAATTTTTGCTAACCTTTTGTTTGAGACAGATGGAATGACCCGTCATTCTATCACATGATCTGCTAACACTTCATGAATAACAAATTCAACATCATTTATTTAAGAGATGAAGTGGAAATTGTTCAAGGCACGAACAACAGTGAGATTGTACCAAAATAAAGTAAGTATTTATTCTAATTCAAATTTTCAACTTTAGGGAAATGATCTTGAAAACCAAAAATGTTGTCCTAGTGATCTTATACCTGATGAATCAGATGGTACCTTATATCATCACAAATCTATGGATTTGTGATTACTGGCTTTTCCATAGCCATGTTCTCTACCACTCTCCATCAGAACATGATGGTTAGATTTCTCTTCCATATCCATATTTTCACCTATGTGGAAACCCAATGATTAGTTTATTTGGGTAACCGTTACGTTTCATACTTTTGTTTTTAAATATTGGTATTGATATTCCTTTTTACGATGTGGGTTTCTATTAAAGAAACTTTCGAATAGTAAACCATTTATAACCCCGACGAATTTCGAGGGCGAAATTCATTTTAAGGGGGGTAGAATGTAACAGCCCAAGATTTTATAAAAAATATTCTTTTTAATTTTATTAAAGTCTTGTGTTGTACGCTACACAAAAAGGAGCTTTCACAACACGCATCCTTGACTTGCCTTGCATTACACGCAATCACGACCTTCCTCGATAGCGTGTGTAATACGCAATACCGAGTTTCACTAAACAACGATATGCTATTAAAATATTATTAAAACTAGCCGTTATGAATAGTAATAACCACTTTTTAAAACTCTATAAATCTTATTTTTCAAAATGAACTTCATTTTTGGATTCGGAGTATCTAATTTAGCCTAAGGTGAAATTTTGGTACTTTTCGGATAACTTTCATATTCTGATGAATAGTGAAAATTACTAAATTATAATTAAAAACAACTTTTTTAATAGAAATAATTAATAGTGATAAATTATTAATTTGAGTGGTTTTAAAGTATATTTAGAATATATTTTTACAATTTAATACAATGTTGGTCATTGGATGTAATTTCACATTTAAACCAGACATAATCAAGTGTCAATCTTTTGATAGATATTGTTTCTTAAAAAAACGCTATTTGTTTTAACAGCGGGATTTAATTATAAAATTGATTAATGCAAATTCTATGATATGAATTTGGTAAAATAGACTTCATTTTTGAATTCGGAATATGAAATATAGCTTAGGATGAAATTTTGGCATTGTTCTGAAAAACATCAATTTTTGATGAATAGTGAAACTACTAAGTGGTAGTTAAAAAAAATTAATTTCTTCATAAATCTTAATTTTACCGCTTCTGTGAATGGAATTTCAAAAATCCGAGAGACACGGTTGATGTCAGTAAGTAAAATGTGGTTCAATGAGATGAAAATAATTTTTGGTGAATAGTAACTTTTTTACTTTTTTTTACCACGGTTAATAGTAAATAGGGTAACTAAGGGTAAATATGATATTACTATTACCCTAACACATGTCCTAATTCTATTGGATAAGTGTAATTCGACCAAAAACAACCTTATGAATATAATATGACCATTTAGGTCCACTTGGATTAGATTATGACATTTAATATTATATTATTTAATGAATAGTTAAAATAGTTAAAATCAAATTTTAATAACTAAAACATTTTTAATATGGGGTTATACATAAGATAAATTCGACTATAAATATTCATTAGAAAGATAAAAAGATTTCCTACATAATTATATTTTATGTATAATTTTTAAACTTTAAATAAATTGATTTATTTATGACACAACGATGATGCAGTAATTACCCTTTTAAGGAAATATTAACATAATTGATGTTATAAATGCTCAAATGAATGTAATTTGAGACTTTATATGACTTAAACTAATTTTCTAGGTCACTATGATATATTAGTGTTGATTTAATCAACTTGGTTCGAACATATAATTCTGTTATGACTTTCACAAAAATCATATATCAAATAGTGTCAAAATTGACACAAAATAGTTTTTAAATCAAATATTATATTATTAATTGTTATTTTATTCCTAAAAATCTAAGGTTCTTCCAAATGACTTAGATAAGGATATATTTATTAATAATATACAATTTGGGGTTCGTTTGGCATGTTATAGTAAGTATATTAACCATATAGTGAAAGAAAACAAAAAGACACGGTAAAAGTTAAATTATTTAACTTAGAGTTAAATCTAATTGATAAGGTTAAAATAATAACCTAAACTTGTCTAAATCCTATTGGTTGATAGGATTTCGACCCATCCCCACCTTATCTTCGAAATAAGACCCTTTGTAACCATTATAAACCGATTTTGACTTTAATATAAAATAATATTTTGAGATATTCCTAAGGTGCCCCTCTCCTCCCTTATAAAAGGACACCTCCTCCCCCTCCTCCTCACACCAATTTGAGCACTCAAGCTCGGCCAACCCCTGCCAAAATCTCTTCTCCACTTCCCTAGAAACATCCTAGAGGTTCTGGTCTTCCTCAAAGACCAATTTTAGTGCCCTAAGAGGAGGTCTCAAAGAGGCGCTTCAAAGAAGAGGTAATTACCGTTACCAATTCTTTCATCTTTATTTCTTCTTCCACTTCTTCTTATTAGGTTGTTTCATTATGAAGTAATAACATCAGTATCACTCATATACTTATATGTTATTATAATTATGAAACAACCCTATTTCACCATCTATCCATCCTACAGAAAAAGAAATCACTGCGCGTGCGTACGTACGGACTACCGTCTCCACGACGCGATGAGATTCATTCTCCATGTTAACCATTTAAGAATGATTATAAAGTATATATAAGAAATAATAATGAAATATATGACATTATAAAGCTACTGGATTATGTATATATATATATATATGTATGTCATCTACTTACTTCCATTTCAAGACAATAAGGAATGGAAAACAGCGTTCATGCGTACGTACGGACTACCGTCTCCATGAACGGTGTTTTTCATTTTATTTATCTATCTATTATATATATATATATATACTGAATATATATGATATATAAATCAAATTTTATATTCTGGAAGTAAGTAAATCATGATATAAGTAATAATAATGTCAAGAACAACAAGTCAAAACACCTACGATAAATGAAACGATTTTACCCAAAACGCTTCTTTAACATGGAATTTACAAAGGAACGGGTAATATAATGTCATAAGTGAACCATATATGATATCATAACAATGAATATGATTCTATAATAAGTCAATGACATTATTTAAATCATTATACAGGAGGTTCGGACACATACGAAGCAAATCGGACCTAAGGTAAGGGAAATATCACAATCTCACTTTTATCCGAGATTGTATTTACTTTGGTAATTACTGGGGTGTATTTTATCATCCACATCCATGTTCCCTCAACATGTAATATTATTTCCATCCTTCTACAATAGTTTATATCCAATTTTACCCTTCGGTAAGTTTTTTGTAAAAGATATGAAAGGAATCATTTGTCGTTTTTCATACGAGGTACTTTTTGACTTTTCCGAAAAAAGTACGAAGAATGTTTTTTTTAACTTATACGGCTTGAATGGATTTTTAAAACATTATTTCCAAGAAGCTTACTTTACAAGTTTTCAAGTTTATTTTTAATCAACTTCTTTTATTTTAAAGTAGTATGACATGTTATGAATGGAAAAATGTTTTTGATGAAGAAAGGATATTTTCCTCAAGAATGAAGTTCAAGTGTTTTATCAAAATTATTTTGCACCTAAGATAATAAAGGGTTCTGTTTTTATCCCTATTATTACATGGAATTGATTATATTGTGATGGAAACATTTTTATGAATTCCTTTATCTTATATGAATTGTTTTATGATGTCATGTTGTTTAAGAATCCCATTTTTATTACATGGGTTACGTTATGATGTATGGTTTATGATTATGTGGCACACATAAGAAAGGATTCATTATAAGATGGGTGGGACCTATATCTCCGTCCAATGCATTGGGTAAAGATTTTATATCTCATGAGATAGACAGGGCTGGAACGGTAGGTTATACCGGTTCAGTGAAACCGGACTGAAACGAGGGTTACTCGATTCAGAAAGGGACTTTGTCCACTAAGATAGTCTTGGCAATGAGTCATGACTAACAAGAAATGATTTTCCATGATTATGTGTGCATGCCACAATGTTTCAAGTTTCATGTTATGATTATGGTGGTCTCATTTTCACTTCTATTATTTGTTCCGTGTTAAGATATTATGATCTCTTTTTCAGGTTATGATTTTCAAAAAGATATGATATGATTTTTATTTCTTTTGTATACCCTTACTGAGCATTTGAGCTCACCCTTTTATGTTTTCTTTTCCCCAGGATATAAAGAAAGGTTTTAGGTAAAAAAAAGGAAGATCTTTATGGGAGATTTTGAAGATCTTTCACCACGATTAGAAGATTATATTCCGAGTTTCCAAAGACACTAAACTATTACGGTCCTTGTGTGTGTGTTTTTGTTATGTACTAAGTATTCCACAAAAGTAATGTAATATCCATGTACGTCAAGATACGGGTCTCTACACTATATCTCCCTCTAATGCATAGGTTAATGATTTATATATCATGAGATAGACTGTGATATAATAAAAAATAGAATCATTCTATTATTATAGGGATGGAATAATAAATGAAATTGGTTTAGTATTATGAATATGGAAAGAGGAGTGAATTCAGTTTAGTAATACAAGGATGGAACGAGGTGTGAACCCAATTCAGTAAAGGATGTATTCTACTAATATGGACTTGGATGAAATGACTTGACTACTATGTAAATCATTATATATGCTTATTTTTCTACCATGGTTCCACATATTATTCCCATGTTTTTATTTTAGGGAATATGTTCTTTATATCCTTATGATTCATGTTTTATGAACATTCAATATTTATGCCAGGATTTATGTTTGTGTTCTTGGATATATAGGGTATGATATTATATTTTCATGATCATGTTATGATACCATTATTCTCATGATTAATCTTACGTATCTCCTATTATTACCCTTACTGAGAATCTAAGCTCACCCAATTTTATGTTTCCTTCTCCTAGATTATGAAGATATGTATTACGTTTGATGTGTCTATGAAGGGTTGTAGTTTTGAAGATCCTGGTGGGAGATGACGTAGCTCATTTATGTACTAGAACATGGTTGGCCACATGTCCTCAACAGTGCATCCCTATATTCTATAGGCTTTCGACTAATAGCAAGGGTCTATGGTGAAACAGTGGGGAGACTATTACCCCACGATAAAATTATGGAATAGAAGTATAATCAATTAAATTAGAAGTACAAGCATATAAATAACTATGAAATGGAAGAATAAATATACATCATATAAATATCCAATTATCTCATCCAATAATGTCATATATATTTATGATCATGGAATTATATACAAAATATAGAAAATCATGGTAACTGAAATCTAGTACAATACATATATCAAAATTACAAAATGAATAAATAAAATATCCCCAGATAAGATCATTTGAAGAAGGCCACATCCCATGCTCCCATACTTCTACACACATATCAATCCAATATATTCAAGATGGTACTTTTTCCTATCCCAACCAGCATCCAAGAAGTCTATCTGGGCACCCAATGGTGGCCTGAATAGGGTGTGAGATAATTATTAGTGGGACACCACCAACAGTCTCTATAATAATTCATATATATTAATATATGATGATGTAGTATAAAGATATAATATGTGTACCAGTAAAATAGTAGAATTGATGTAATCTAGCCTATCAAGGATCACTATTATCAAGAAACGAAATCATAAGGTTGTTTACAATGTATAATAATCGTAAAAAACATTGGTTTACACCATGAAATCAAGTGTGAGGCATACCTAAGCTAGGGCTTAAGGAGTAGTAATGCCCAAAGAAACCATATATGCTATGTGAAACTAGAAAACAAGATAAAAGGAGTTGAAATTTCCATGACATCCTAAAGGGTCATTGAATGCAAGGATTAGAAAGGTCTAAAGAATCCTAGCATGTTAGTTACACTAGTTAAACTAGTTCATTTGTGTAATAATGTCCAAAGCATCCACGTAATCCATGTTAATTAGACCTAAGTAGTAGAAATGTACAAATAATCCTATTGGTATCATCAGATCCATGGATTAAAAATATCTAAGGCATCCCAAAAATTCATGTAAATTAGATCCAAGGATTAGAAATGTCCTTAGAATCCTAGTTAGTTGGATCTGTGGAGTTGAAATCATCATGGAATCCAAATATGTTCATCATATCCAAGGAGTAGTAATGTCCAAGGAATCATAACCAATCCATTCACCAATTATTAAACCATTAATTTACTCATTTATCTAATAACTTCACGATCATAACTATGAAATGAATTTTACATTCAATTACATTTGAATACAATTTACAATATTTTATAAGTTGTTCACAACTTTTACCATTTAGTTTAATATATCATTTAATTATCAATTATATATGGAAAGATCATCACACCTCATAGGTGGAACAAACATGATATGAATGTAGAAAACACCACTTGGGTGGTTTAAGATGAGGTCATGAACCTCCATCCTAGAAAACAATTTTAAATAGAAGGTCCCAACATGTTCATTTTTATTATCCCTTAGAATTGTTTTTTAGAAGGCATTGCCATGAAATCCTAGCATGTGTGACAACTACAAAAATATGTTTTTTAAGAAAGATGGAAATTTCACCAATTTTAATAAAAGAAAAAAAATAAAGGAACACAAAAAGATTATGGGAAAACATTGAAAACCCCAATGAAAAAAAAATCCTTCAACATATCTTTTTCCTCAATATTATAGTTTTCTTTCTTTCTTCTTCTTCTTCAATTTCATTCCATTTAGACCTTCTGTGACCACATCCCTGACATATCGATATCCCCTACCTAAAGGGAGAGCTTGAATCCTTTCATGAATTGTATCAAAATCAGTGATTTTACATTCATATCTATCTTTTTACTAAGCATTACATTTTTCAGGAGAAGCGTCTCTTGCCAATAGATTCACCATCCCATGAACCTCGATTTCATCATCTGAAGCAAGGATTTCCTGGTGCTCAAGAGATACATAAATGGTATCCTATATCTCTATGGAACCATCAATATTTTTATTAGATAATAGAACAGATTTACCTGAAATATATTTCACAACCACCACTGTATGCATAATCAAAAATATCATCTTCTTATAAGTAACAAGCTAAAAGCCTTTATTATCCACAATGGGATTTGAATAAGTGTGGAAACTTTTATAAATCACTGAAGTATCAGTTTATAAAATTTTCTAACCCTTTCAAATACCAAAATAAACAATACGTTCATATGAAATATGATGATGAACTTCCTTTTGGAATTAATCTTCAATAACTTGTTTAGCTACTAAGTCATCATCACGACCAGATGTTGGAGGGGTCGAAAATATTTGAATTTTTTAAATTTCAGCACTATTGGCTTTTTTATAAGTATCATCATTTTGGAAATTTGCCTATTTGGAAAATATAGCAGCCCATGTATTTGTCTTATTCTCAAAAGTTGAGTCATACACATTAAGTGTCTCACTTGGTCGAGCACCCTCCTTATTAACCATGATATTGATTTTATCCTCAGGAACAACTCTCTATGCTTCTTTATTCTATTCAACATTATCATCAGAAATTCAAAGTATATCATAAAATGTATAAGGATATTTGTCATCCCTAGACTAGTGCAATGGAGGAAGAACATAAACAATCATATTATGTGTATTTTTTATCTTCTTAAGAAAAATGATCATATCATGCCCACACACAAAACAGAAGATGTATATTGTTGACCACCATTAGTTAGATGTCTCATGAACTATATTAGTATATTCCATAAATTTTTTTTGCATTCATTCATAAATGATCTTCAACTCAATAATTTCATCATCAGTTTGATGCATGATCTTTTTAGAAAGGGACGACCCCAATTCAACATCAACCATGAACCTGGAAAATTGAATAAATCAAGCCACATTCATTTTATTTTCAATTTTATCATGATTACAATTGAAAATTCAATATAATAAAAAATATTGGGATGCCAGAGTATCCTATTTAACCTATAACCCTTACCCAAATCTGGGTACTGGTGTTGCTAACCTTGAATGGGTTGAATATTTTACCCCATTCAAGATGTTGACTAATCGTAGGTTTGAGTGTAATAGAACCGAATCCCCATGATTTAACATTCATTTCATCCATGGGAAAGATATTTTAAAATTACCCCCATCCTAGAAATAAAAATTTTGAGGATGAAAAATATGAAATTGAAGAAATTCACTCATTGATTTAATCAATTATTAGAGGGTGAGATCCTTTAGACAGAAATAATCAGGCTATGATTGAGAACTCATCCATTTTGAACCTCTCTGAAATACCATAAGGGTATGCATTGATGCACACAATTCTTCCATTTATTTGAATGGAAGAATCAACCACACCTTTAGATCTAGAGAAATATTGAATCACATAATCTCCCTTATCAGGAGCACCATGACATGCCTAGGTCCAATTCATCATCCATATAGTATGGCTACCCACGCCATCCCCCAAAGTAATTGTTGGATGAAATGGACCTATAACCTAAATTTTCTTAGCATCATCAACATAAGACTTAATGGGGTGAACATCAATTTTCTTCTCATTCCACCTACAACAGATTAAGGAAACGTATCCACTGATTGCTAGTAACCATGCATCACTGATGATGCCTATCAGGATGAGACCATCACACCATCTAAATCTGATTCATTCGACAAATGTTTATCTGAAAATTTCCCCTCCAATTAATAACATGTAACCATAATGTTGAAAAAGTAGTGAGGAATCATCTTGGAACATAAGATTATATCTCAGAGACACCATCCCACCCATGCCCTAGGATTCAGCCGCACTATCTCGTCTCCATTTACCCACAAATTAATGCTCAATTTCAATAAGATATATTAAAAAATAAATTGAGGAAAAAGTTTTATACCACCTACATTATCTTGGTAGATAAACAGTCACCCAGTATCAGGCTCATATTTTATCTAGATAAGAATAAATTTTAAGGAAGAAATTTTTTTATGTGGTGATATAGATCACTGGAAGAATAACTACACCTAGAATCTAGGGAATTCTTAATTTAGGCTTCTTATCGAGTGAAATATTTCTATATCTTTACACTGCGTAGTAGATATAACTTATGGTGATTACATTTTTATTCAAATGAAGGAACTTTGTAGATTTTGAATTATAGTCATAGGAAAGGAGTATATTCAAGAAGAAAATGAAGTATAACTTGCTACATTGTCTATAGGATACTACCAATATCTATTTAAAACCATGATGATTTTGGTTTTAAAGAAAAACTATTTTGTTCCATGTGTTTCTAATAATTTCATCAATGTTTCTTTCCTTAGCATGGATATATTTATTTTCAAATTTAAAAATAAAGATTTCCCATTTTACAAAGATATTATTTGTTATGGTATGACAAATATATATAGAAGTATTTATGTAATAAATATTTATAACCATGTATTGTTAATATAAAATGAATTATACTCAAATGGATTATATAACACCCATATGTGGCATCACTGTATTTTTCATGTAAATGTGATGAGTTAGAAAAATATCTATCAAGATGGTTATTTAGACTCTTTTGATCTATGACCATATGATGGATGTTGTTCTTGTTTAAAAGGAAAAATAACCAAACCAATATTTGGTGGATAGGATGAAAGGGCCATATATCTTCTAGGAATGGTACACACTGATTTGTGTGGACCTTTTCTAGTAGAATCTAGAGGTATATATATTCTTACATTATAAATTTTATTGATTAATTGAGTATATATGGATATGTATAATTGATAAGGTATAAGTTATAATCCTTTTAGAAATTAAAATAATGTAAGAATGAATTACAGAATCAACTTTTTATGAATATAAAGACTCATTGATCTAATTTAGGGGGTGAGTATCTTAACAAAGAGTTTATTGAAATTCTATGAGGGTTTAGGGTTTTATATTAACTCACCCCACTATATACATTATAGTAGAATGGTTTTAGTTAAAGGAGGATTCGTACCTTACTAGACATTATTAGATCAATTATTTGACATGTATATATTACATTATCCTTTTAGGGATATGAACCACACATTGTAACATACATTCTAAACCGATTAAAAATAAATGTGACAAATAGAATTCCCTTTGAGTTATAGAGCGGAATGAAATTTTTTTGTCACGTACTTGTGCATGGGGATGCAAGGAATTTTTTAAGGCCCAATAATTAAAAATACCTAAAACCCCATGGAATGAATTGGGTTATTATATGGCATCCCAAGGAAACAAGGATATACTATTTATAAAACCCCTTAGACATGAAGGTGGAATTTCTAAGAAAATAAATTTTTTATTGAGATGGAGAACATACTTTAGAAGTATAGAGGGTTCGAGATTGAATTCAATGAAGCTGATTCTCATGATACACAAGATTCTTTATTAAAATAGATTTCATAGGTAATGAAGGAATAAGTTGTTCAAGAAACACAAGAAAAAATAGGATCACTAGAGAGGTTATAGAACCTAAGAGATATTATTTTAGGTCCATTGATGATGGTGACTCATTGTTTATTGAAAAGTATGATCCTCTTTCTTATAATAAGGTAATAAAGAGGATAAATTTGTATGATGGATTGAAACCATGAATTTTGAGATGGATTCCATAAATTAGAACTATTCATGGGGTTTGGTCAATATTCGAGTTGATGTATAAACCATTGGGTGAAAATGGGTATTCAAGATAAAATTAGACTTGGAAGTTAAATTGAATACCTATAAATCATGTCTTGTGGATAAAGGGTTTAAATTTCTTCATGTCATTAACTGTGATGAAACCTCTTCTCCATTTTCCATATTCAAAACTATCAAAATTATACTAGATATTGTATATTTCCATGAATATGAGGTTTGGGAGATGGATATAAAAATATAATTCCTTAATGGTAAACCTTATAAATATGTCTATATGACACAACCATATGGGTTTTTGGATCTAGATAGTACTAAAAATTAGCGTCATTTGTAGAGATCCATTTACGGATTGAATAATGTTTCCATGACATGTAACATTCAGTTCAATGATGTTATAAAATAATTTGGTTTCATTAAGAATTAATGTAAGAGATGTGTTTATACATAGTTTAGTTAGTGAGAAATAATTATCCTAGTAGTATGTTTCTATGAAATTTTACTTATGGGAAATGACATACTAGTATTACAGTTAGTTAAGGACTAGTTAAACAAGTGCTTCTACATAAAGGAAATAGGCGTGAATGACTATATTGTAGGTATCAATATTATTCATGATACATCTATGAGGTTTATTGGACTATGTCCTGATATATTTACTTACTAGATATTAAATATATTTAGTATAGAATAATCAAGGAGATTATTGGTTGCTGTGTCACATGGTACACATCGTTCTAAGAAAATGTGTGTCAAATATAAGAGGAGAGGACAATAATGTGTAAGATCTTAAATGATTATATTGTAGGTTAAATAATGTATGTCATTCCATATATGAGTATTGATGTTGAATGTTCCTTGAGCATGGTAAGACTATATCAAATTGATCTAGGTGAATAAAATTGGCCATCTATTAAAGCTATCCTTATGAATTTGAGAAGAACTAAGGATATGATCATGGTGTATGGATTATAAGAGGATATTTTAATTAGGGGTTATACTGATGATAACTTTAAAAAATAATTGAATGATATAAAGATATAGGAGGGATATATGTTCATTCTCAATAGAGGAGAAATGAGCTGAAAGACTTCAAAGCAGCTAGTTGTTGTCGATTCTACAATAGAGTCCGAGTATATAAGAACTTATATTTAGAAAAAATAATTGGATATGAAACATTTTCCAAGATATTTATTTGGTTCCTAGTAGTAAATACCCTATCATATTAAGTTTTGATAATACTGTATAAGTGGATCTTTTAAATGATATGATTCCACGCCAATGGATAATGAAAACACTATGAAATTATCAACTCTTGAGGGATTTTTATCAAAGGGGTGAAGTTATGGTGAGAAGAGTTTCCAAAAAAGAGAACATAATAAACCCCTTGAAAATATCTATATCTTATAAGAATCATGAGTATCATGTGATAGCTAGTGGAATAAAGGTTTTTAGGAACTATCTGTAGTCTAAGTGGGTGTTTTTTGGTGTTGGTTCCCAAAAACCAACTTCTATCTACTTTATGTCAAATTTATTAAATTTTTTTGTATATTAAAAAACATTTTACCAAAAACTGATTATTATTATGTGTGATGAAATATGTGATAATTTCCTAAGAATTAAAAACTCAGTGAATGGTCATAGCAATTCCCCGCTATGATGAGAACCTAGCAGTGCTATGAAAATATCCTCAAAATATATGTTTTATAGTAGAATTATATAATTTAATAAGAAAAAAACAATACATGCTATAAGGGGTGGAGACTCTTTTTACTTTTATATAGTTTCTCATTTTGTAATACCTTTGTAATTTTGAATGTAGAATATTATGAGAACCTGAACCACCAGTAGAAAATCCACATTTATAACTTGCATTAGATGTTCCTAACTATGGATGTTTTTATTGGTCCTTAAAATTTAATAATATAATTAATGGATATTTATGAAAACCAAAATTACATATGTTTATGGTGAATTAGGATATGTTGGGTGTATCACAATTGATGTTTCATTAATGAATAATGAGAGAAAGGATTTATCCCATATATCCTTTAAATAAAGTTGATATCTCAGACATGTTAATGGGAATGTAAGAGCCTAAATAAATCAATGAACTTGGTGTTTTGGGGGAATTTTATTTTCCAGAAAGTTAAATAAAAATACATTGAGCACATAGGTTGATGACACCATAATAAACCCCACTTTATTATAGTTATCACAATAATGGGATCATATTATATAGTAAGTATTCATATACGCTTGTATGTAATTGTAACATTAACTACTTTATATATGTGTTCCTTGTAATATTTCAAAATGATAACTTTATATGTTAGGTGACTCCACCTAATTACCTTGAGAAAAAGGCTTGGTGGGTCACACTATAGGTGTTTCAATAACTCTAGTTAAATATTATTAAGATTTAACATGTAGTGTAAATATTATTCCTATACATGGTTTGATATTTATTCATGTTTTAATGACCACATATATTCAGTCACTAGTTAATCAAGATAATATTTGTGAGATTAATATTTAAAAAATAATTATTTTCTATTTAATAAATATAATATTTATTTATTATTTAATAATAAATTGACATTTATTTAATAAATGAAAATTCACTATTTAAGGACCGATAAATATTTTAGAGGTATGGAAGACTGAGCTTTATAAGTTAGTGGAGAAATAATATATATGAAATACTATTTGAATAAATTATGAAAAAATTATTCAATAAATAATATTTAATTAACCCATGTGCTTTTTTATTTTAATAAAAATAATAATATTATTATTATTTTGAAATGGGTTTGGTAAGGATTTAAAAAATAATAAGGTTCTTTTTGCAATTATTTTTTCCAACCCTAGCACTATGTGAATCCAATTTTATTATTTATAACCCTAATAGTAGCCATTTTATTTTCTTGGGCATAATGACATCTTGAAAATTATCTAATGACCTAAAGAGATCCTCACTTTGAATTCCCTCAAGAATGGAGAGTGATCCTCATCTGCTGCCCCTCTTGATTCTAGAATGAAAAGGGTGAGTCCTTCTTTGAAGTGATTCATGTTGAAATCAAAGATAAATGATGGTATCATTATGATATTCCATTCTATAGCACAGACATTAATACAACATCAGTTAGAGGATCATGGTGCACATGTGGATCAATGATGGATGGAATCTCTACTTGATTCCTATGTTTCAATAATGGAATGATGTAGTGATGTTTTTATATTCATTAATGATGAAATAATTCATCGCATTGTAATTATTTAACTATTTAAATTAATTATAAATCATAATGTGATGGTCATAAATTTTTGTTTTGGGGTTTTTTAGTTAATTAATCCTTGAATTCATTATGTCAGTCATGATGTTTTATACCATGTATATCTTGGAATAATCATTGATTATAAAGAAAACCCAAATTTGGAATTCCCTATTGAAACTTCTATTGCATCTATAAACCTATAAAATCTTCATTAAGACCTGTAAAAACCGGTAAATGGGGAGTAGTATACATTTACTTGGTAAAAAAAATAAAAAAAAA
Organism: Viscum album; assembly: GCA_963277665.1. Taxonomy (NCBI): domain Eukaryota; kingdom Viridiplantae; phylum Streptophyta; class Magnoliopsida; order Santalales; family Viscaceae; genus Viscum; species Viscum album. The sequence goes on from OY728127.1 coordinate 599,297,995, forward strand.
TAAAAATTGATATATAAAATCTCAAATGAAAGAAGTAAAGCAGCATAAAAGACAGCGTAAGATTTTAGGATACAAGTCTCCACCTAAACCTAAACAACTCATCTCACACCCTTCCATCTAATAGAGGGCCCCTTAAAGTAACAAATAAATCCATTCCTAGTACTGATGAATAATTAAAACATATAACTATACATAAATGTACTCTAAGGGTTTCTATACAAACTCATATAACCTCATTACTATCATAGTCGGGGTATAACACATTATTATGGGCTATACTATATTTGGACATATTCGCTAGAAAATATATCATAATTTGGATGGTTTTTAACAATGGTAACACCTAAAATTAGTAAAATAACTGCCAATATTATTCGTATTATAATTATTTTTTGGCCGAACCATCACACTAAGATACTCAAGGACAAATTTCTCCCCAATATCCTCTATATTTTATCTATACATGAAATGATCCCTAGAAAAGGGCAGAGACATCACTTCATATAAAGAAATGGAATCTCGACCATATATCATCAGATTTGTAATCAGAGAAAATCAATCATCTAAGGAATTAAAAAATAAATAGGCCTGATCCTCATCCAATATATCAACATTGACATTAGCTATGTTTATAATCATCTTAATAAAGTCATCTAAATAAACCCAACCACGAGTTCTATGGACCCTTTTAAAATTATAAAGAGTAATTTCATTTTCAACCTAACAAAAAGAGACTTAGTCATATAAATATTTTCAAACTTCATAAAAATAGAACTGTTAGATATTTAATACCACACTTATCATAGGAACTTTTCACCTGGGGTAAACAATAAAAGGGAGTCTGATTTCTTCAAAACATCCACATAAGAGGTTAAAATCTTCCCAGTGGAAGAAATAATTGGTTATATTTTTCTTTGATCTTACCAGATAATATTCATGTACATTGTGTGAAAGAAGATCTCACAACATAAATATCCACATATTAAATTCATAGTCTTTATTAAACTTCTCTATATCAAATTTTTCCAAAGAAATCTCTAAACTAATAAATAGTCTCTGATTCCAATTGTTTTGGTGGATCGGGTCCAAAAAGACGTAATGCACACCTATCATAAAAACAATATATTAGGTTTATTGAAGAACTTAAGGATAGAAGATAAAAAAACATATATGTTGAGAAATATAAACATGAATAAGAAACAACCAAAGAAAATTCATAAAAGAAAAAAATATTAAAATTTAACATGGCTAAGACAACTTTTCTCCTACTCCATGGAAAAAACACCACCCCAAACCATTATAATGAAAATAAAAATTGGTAACATACAAGAGAAAAATTAGAAAGAAAATAAAAAAAAATATACAACTAAATGGGAGAAAACATAGGATAAAAAAATATATAAGTATCGATATTCAATAACAAAAAATAAATAAATAAATAAAAATGAATGAAAAAACCCAAACTGAAAATACATTATCAGGTCCCAGTCTCACATGTAAAAATAACAGTTCAATGATACATTATCTTCTCCAAGTCCTCCCAAAATCATAAATTTAAAAATCACTCCACTAAAATAGGATTATTAGAATCAGGTTTTAGAATTGTTGACAACAGTTCCACGAGAAACCACTCCCTTCTCTGGATCATATCCTTCTCTCTCGATTTCACTCGGTTGGAAATCCCCAACCACTTCTCTGATTTTTACACTCCCTCTATACTAAAGTCATCCCTCATGAAAAATTAAATCTAAATAAACCATCCTCTATAAATTCTCCAAGGATGATAGTTTGGTCATGTGGGTGAAAAATATCTAGATGTTATAACAAATGAAAATAGCCAGTGTTTCAAAATGAAAAAAAATCACATTGCTTCATGGTCATCTGAAGATTCTATGTCAGGGTCACATGTCCCCCTAAGAAAATTTAATTCTCCATATACTTAAGGGAATATCACCCCCATTTAATGGCCAACCTAATTCAAAAAATTAAATGTAAGGGAAGTGCTACCCTCATATAAGGGTTACAAAGACCGCTCATAAGGGTAAAGAATAGACCAACAGAAAATATGAAACCTAAACCAACATAATAAAACTAAAAAAAATTCCAGAATAAACAAAATAAAAATCCAATGCGGAAATCAAACACAAAGAAATAAAAAATTAAAAATTAAAAATCAAAACATTTAACAACAAACTATTTTCTAGAACAATAAATTTTTTGTCTAAAAGGAATTGGGGATAGTAATTGGAAGAGTGTTACTAGAAAAATTTATCTAAAATAGAATAAAACATATTCACAGATGATGAGACTATGTAATAGATAATTTTCAAATAATATCCAAGCTCTATACATGGTGTTTGATCAATGAAGATAAAACAAGTGCATGAAATATAGAAATCAGACAAAGAGTGTGTGGGCATTGACATAGAACCCCAACAAATTCCCAAATAATAAAAAATATGATAAGTGGGAAACAATGAGTTACATGTTTTACATATACATGTAAGTAGGGAATGTACAGATGTAGGATAATGGAATGTGCCTTCTATAAATATATTCATTTAATGGGTGTGATGGAATTGAAAAACAAACTTATATAACCAAAAAATAATGTCATAAAATATGGATTATGGGAGACTATTTCTCAATCTACCATTAATTTTTGGAGAAGGGTAGATGTTTTTGTGGACACATACTTCTTCTAAATTCATTTAAAAAACGTATTTTTTAAGATGGTGCCTTCTTCAAAATATTTTCAATGATGGTCTAACTCTCAAAGATAGAATTTTATGAGTTAATACCTTCCTTGAAATGATTTCAAAGATGCTACATTCCAATATAACATCATCTATTTTTTGATTTTTTTTAATTTTTTGTTTACATTTAATATATATATATAATTAAACAATATATAATGGTATTTTATTTTGTGTTACTTTTATTAAATTATTATGAAAATATTATTCCCTTGAAACCCCACATATTCCCAAATTTTTTATGAGAGTGGTTTTTTCCATCCATTCCATAATTTTTATGTGGAATTCAAAAACCTCTTTTCCAGAAATAAATGTATAATATATTATTTATAATAATAAATTAATGATAATAGATGATTAATAAAAACACACTATTAATAATTAAATATTATTAAATAATGTAATAAATAGTAATTAATAAATTCATAGTAATCATTATTAATAATTTCATTAATATTACTTCTTTCTAATCCCAAATTTATTTCATTTTCAGATAATCCCATTTTTAACTAGGTTGATAGGTAACCCTTACATAACCCAAAATCCCTTAAATACATGAACTGAAGGCCTAGGGGCACAAAAACCAAAAAATAATTACCGAAAGGCCAGAGAAATCCTAGACCTAGGTTAATTCAGCTCTACCCTTCATTCCGATGTCCTACCTGTCAGAGTCATTGAATTTTACTTCGTAACATTTCATCTCCAATCATTGCTACTGTATTGAGTCCAAAGTGCTTCCTAATATATGGTCATTGCATGTCCAGTAAAACTAATAATTATCCTGAAGTTTATCACCAATATTGACCACCTTTTCTTAGGTGGATCCACCAGTAGAAGATGTTATAGCCCGCCCAAAAAAACCTTGAATGGTGGCATGAAGGCCCTACATTGATGAATCGAAGGCCTCGTTTCCTAAAGGCCTTGTTACATGGTCTACAAGCCCAATTCATGTGTACAATAATGCTTTTATAATACCTCGTGTAGTGTCCACACTAATACAGTGTTGCAATACATCTATAGTACCACATGAATTCACCTATGCTCGAATTTGATATGTGGTCATTGATGAAGAATCAAGAGGTTGTTACCACTAAGCCAAACCCCAACTACAATTAGTATTTATAACTTTATAATTAATAATTTAAAAATGTTTTCAAATGATGCAATTGATAATCTAATTAACAATAAATATATAATTGTTAATAATTTCTGAAAATGAATATTAATAATGTAGTTAATATTATAATTCATTATATATTTAAAAACAACTAAAAATATTTAATAATATAATTAATAATATTAATAATAATTGAAATAGTAATAGAAATTTTTATCAATAATAATCTAATTATTGAAAAATAATAATTCACTAATTAAATTAAAATAATATTCGATTATAATATTATAATTTATAATGTGGTTAATAATTAAATTACAAACTATTAATAATTAATTAAATAACATATTTCAAAATTCATTGAGAAATAATATGTTGATTGTAATGAATTTATTAATAACTACATTTCTAATATTATGAATTATTATTTTATGATATTATTATTAACTATGAAATTATTTGTATAATATTATTTACACACAAATTTATTAGTATAATATATTATTATTAATTATTAGCATTATATTATTAATTATGACTTCATTAATACAAATTATATAATTAAAAATTAAAAATAATAATTATTAATATTTTAAATTCAAAATACTAATTATTTTTAATTAATTAATTAATTATATTATTATTAAGTCATATTATGTTATTGGAACATAATATATTCTATTTATTATTTTTTATGATATTATTATTTTTTCATTCACTTTATATGTCTTAAGTGTATGTATTAAAGATCACTTAGAATCTATTTATAATTTATATTTTATAATATTTTAAAGTCACGTACTTCATTTAAATTATAAATGTTATTTTTTTTAAACAAATATCTTTTTATGTCATATATATTATTCTTTTTTATTATTTTGATGATTTTATTTATTTATTATTATTTATCTTATGTTTCTAGTCTGTATTTTAAATTTCAATTAGATTGTAATTTTTGGTTTATATTTGATAAGATTTAGAAATCACCTACTTGAAACATAAAAATAATTAGTATGTTTCAAGGAGCTAACTTTGGAAGGTGAAAAAAACTATATGTACAATCTAAATGAAACTTAAAAATTAGAATAAACATATAAAAATATTTGAAAAAAATAAAAAATAAAAATAATATAATATAATTTCCATTACATTAACATTTTTGTATAAATATATAGCATTTACACATTAAAAAATTTATCCACATTATGATTATTAAGTATTGCATTATTAATGACAATATAATCAAGTATTATTAAATAAATTAAGAATTTGATTATTAATTTGATTATTAAATATTTCTAATAATATCATTTATATTTTTTAATAATTTAATTAGTAATATTTAATAACAATATAGTTGATAAATATTTATAATATAATTAATTATAGATTATTAATATAATTGAAAATAATTTATATTTATGTTTCATTGGTAATAATAAATAGCGCTATAAAAAAATTAATAATATTTCAAAAAATTAAATAAATAACCTTAATATGTATGTATTTTATACTACTTTATAGTAATATAATTAATAATATAATTGTTCATAAATAATCATTCAGGTACAATGCATGTCATGTATATAATTTTTTAAGTATAAATGATATGTTATTTAAACATCATTGTTTTATGTTATTTAAATTATATATTGTTTATTATGATTATAAATTATACATATTTTCAATTATTTATTGTGTATTCCATCAATGTTTTAAATTTCATTTAGAATATATTTATACTTTATAATTTTTAAGATTTTGAATTCGCATATTTAAAAATAATAATGTTTTGTGTATGTGACTTTGAAAGGTCATAAAATATAAAATATAAATATTATAAATATAAATATTATAAAATTGACTATTTACATAAAAAATAATTGTAAAAAAAGAGCTTTATAAAATTAATAAGCACAAAAAATTTAAATAACTCATAAAAATGTTGTTTCAAAATGTAACAACTGCACTCTAAAAAAATTTCATGCGAGGGATAGTAAAAGGTTATAAAATTTAAAGTATAAATAAAATCTAAATGGAATTTAAAACATTTACTGGAGACATAAACAAAAATTGATAATAAAAATAATTTTATAAAAATAAAAAATAAAAAATTCCTTAAATAAAACAAAACTGTGATTTTTTAAAAACAAAGAATCCATACTTGTTATGACCTATCTGAGAGGGCCTTATGTTGTGACTACCCCAAGCTTACCTCTGATAGGCTAGGGGATGGTACATAGTGCCAAGTAGGCATATCCCACAAATGGGAGGTATTTGCCTATATACTTGTACACAACACACATCTCCAAGCCCAAATCATAGAAATGTAAAAATACTAAGTAAAAAATGTATTCATACCACTATATACCAACCAATAGAGTAATACATAAATGTAAAATGCAGTAAATTACAACTGGGACATAATACATGCCCACCAAAAAGACTTTGCCAACCCTAAAGTCAAACATGTAAACAAAGGTACTGGGACTGTTGTTTATAGTTGTAGGAGCATACCCCTTCTTGACTAAACTCACCAAGATTTTTTTGGTCATGGATTACCTAGAACTTCATAACATGATTTAATGTCTGCACAAGACATGAAACATGTGGGTAAATCCTGTGAAGGGGTTAGTAAAACCATACTTTGTAGGACACCCCGAAAACACAAAGGAATGCCACATAGGAAACAACATGAAGAAGATACCACATAGAAGTACCATAAAGGGATAACACCACTAAGAATATATAGTTATCTCAACATAGGTATATGTTTATAGCACATATAACAATAACATCCAGGTAAAATCATAATGAATTTCAACCCTCAAAGTCTTATCCATATATTGCTAAGTGGTTCTACTCGTAGAACAACCTTCATGGGAGATCTCACTCCCTGTGCTATATGAAACAAGTATATAGAAAAATTCTACCAAAAGTACCCAAGAGAACACTTGGGTATAAAAAAGTTACATAGTTTCTCTAATACATCCAGTCTCACAAAGACATGTAGTATAGATAACACATGGGGTGTCAGTAACACATGGAGTGTAAATAATACGTGGGGTTTTGGTAACATAAGGAGTGTCAGTAACACATAGAGTGTTGATAATTCATTCACCCCCAAGTCACATAGTCACCAAGTCATAACCAAAATTCAACCACAAAAATCTTCCCAAATCAAACTTGTCCAGTCTACTCCCATAGAATGCAATGAATCTAATATTGATACATAGATAGGGGTCCTCCACACCTAGGGATCATTGGGGGGACTCCTCAACCTACTAGAAACATAATCCTAGATAGGAGATATGTTCCTGTGTAAATATTGGTCACACCTTCTACACAAAACCTATCTAAGGTACCATGAAGAGAAGTGAGGACTAACTAGGCCTCTTTGTGCCATACATGCTCCAACCCACTGAGTCAACTTTCAATGTCGAGTTGAGACAAATCACTTTAGAATACAGGTCATCCTCTATGATAGGAGCAAGATTCTACATCAAACCCTCATAGGGAAAGACCAAGGGTACGCACTAAAACTATTTTGAACCAACTAAAAACCTAAAAATACATCTCAAAATGACCACCTCATCACAAGGGTCCCAACACTATAGATGGATCATCAAACAAACATTCTGTTTGAATGTTATGATGGATTTAGTGAAAAAGTCTGACTCGGGTGTGGTTTGTGTTCGACTCAACCTGCCTAACCCGGCCCGACACACCGGCTGACCCAACCTAGGATGGTCGACCCGAACTAGCCTGGTTCAGTTGACATGGCCTGATCCATCCCTGTGTGAACCAGACAGGCCCAATGGGCATGACCCAGACCAGACCATCTCATTAGGTCTGGCTGTCTAGGCTACTCGGTCTAGCCTATTGGGACATTGGAGTTTCCTGACTCACCTGATCTGGAATGTGTTGTGGGCCGACCTATGCATTTGACACAACCCTCCCCTATCGTGTCCCCTACTAGTCCATAGGGTATGCCCTGACCATGTGGCCTCTACGTCTATGCCCTATCCACCCATTTTATGCCACTAATGGACCCTTCTATATGCCACCAATTCTCCTCTAGTGATTTGGTTTTCAAAACTGAGGCACTTCTATGATCCTTGGGTCATGTTCATTATCACCCTGGGCTCATATCGATGTTGTGATCCATTCTGATGAAATACACTCAGATGGAGATACCTCATAAATCACTTCCATATTTCCAATGCTATCATCATCGCACCTCCTTCATTCCATGCGGATCCCAAATATGTGATATCGGGTTATTGCGCCAAGGATCGAGTGCACAATGATCGATCAACCACAACATGTCGATTCACATGACAAATAAAGAATGCCCTATGATGAATGGAGAATAGTGGAGAAAAACATATTTCAACCAATATGAAAAGACCTTGAAATATGTGTATGTCGAGTGTGGTTCGTTTCCATTAGAATGATAATTTAAATCCAACAAATAATCACAAGATTATTCTCCCATCTAAACACAGCAAGGGTAAATCCCATCCTGCAATAATGATCGATCTGTGGGCCAATATGTTTGTTGATTGGTATGCGTTCATCATAAAATTCATGAATGGGGAAAATAAATCAAATCACAAATTCCCTACCTCGGTTCAATTTGATCGCTAATGAAGAATGGTCTCCACACCATTATCATGGGGGAAGATCCTTCGAATTTGAGGTTTTTTGTTGATTATCGATTCATGATCTTCCATGGTTCATTAAAAGAGCTTTTTATCCTTTCCTCAGTGGAATACCAGGTTTGTGGGGATAACCCAGAATTATATGAAAAATCATATTAAAAAAATGCATAGCTACATCGAGAATAAAATAGTTTTATTAAACTATTTTAATGGCGTTTACATCCAAAAACTATGTTTAACTATTGGACCGCACTGGCCAATGTTAGGCCTCACCTAAGAAAAAAACCCTTATAAAATCAACGATGGACTTAGACATAAAAAATTAATTTCCATTTATTAGTTACTAGGATTTTAAAATAAAATAATTTTATTTAATAGTTTTATTTATGGTTATTTCCCTAGTGGATTTTTCTATAGATGACCCGCATCGACCATGGTTAGGTCACACCTATGGTAAAGCCACTATTCTGAGTTCAATAGTGCCCTCAGAGTTTTTATATAGGAAACCATTTAAATTTTATTTCACTTTCTCAGAAAAGTCACATGGCTATTAGAAACATAACAATTTTCAGAGAATCGTTCTGGGCACACCGGGCTTTGGAATCACATTCCATCTCAACACCTGGTCACATAATATTCCCAAATAATTTCAAAAAAATTCAGTAAAATCTAGCTCATTAAATTCTACCCACTTTAGGTATTTACGTCTGTGAAATCCAAAAAAAGGCTACTCAACAAATTGAGGCTACTGGGCATGAATATGAGCCTCCTACTCTCATGTGATATCCTAGAGATTCATGTGCTGCCACTGAATATGCATTAGAAGAATCAACCACCCATGAAGTATCCCCTCATGTCGATCCTTGATCACCAACGGGTACTCAAAAAACGTCGCCCCATCAGCAAGGTCCAGCTCGCCATAGTCAATGACGTGTGATGGATCATGCACGTATCTCCTCAGTCGAGACACATAGATGATGTCATGTACCTAGTCCAACATTGGGAGTAGATCCAAGAAATAGGCCACCACTCCAACTCTGTTGTATCCGGAATTGGTTGATGAACCTCAGAGATAGATTTCTATCTTGGAAAAATCTCCATGTCCTGCATTGAAGATATACCCAAATGAATATATGGTCACCCTCCTCGTACTCCAAAGGCCTATATCTCCTATGAACATTGGATTTATTTTGAATCTATGTAGTTTGAATCATCTCCTGGATGGCCTGCACCTTCTCCGTAGTCACCAACACCTACTCCAGGCCCATGAGTGCTGACCCTCCTAGGTCAGTCCAATAAAGTGGCGACCTAGAGGGTTGCTTGTAACAAACCTCAAATGGTGTCATACCATTGGTGGAGGGGTATATGTTCTTGTACTCCAAATCCACCAATGGTAGGGGATCCTCCTGACTACGTACAAAACATAACACGCAAGACCAAATCATGTACTCCCAACCTTTAATGGTACTCTCAGTCTGGACATCCGTCGGGGGATGAAAAATTGCGATCAAGTGTAACTAAGCCTCAAACGCCTCCTACATCCCCTTACACAACATGGATGTGAAGTGAGGATAACGATCTGAAACAATCATTGATGGAACTCCCTGAAGCCAGACTATCTCCTGTATGTAGATGCATATGAATCTCTCTACTGAACTTTGCTCCTGGATTGGTAAGAAGGGGGCTTAATTGGCGAGCTGGTCAATGATCACCCAGATGGTATCAGGCTCCCTAGACATACTTGGTAAACCCGTCATGAAGTCCATTGTTTTTATTTCCCATTTACATTTGGGAACCAAAAGGGGTTAAGTCAAACCCCCTAGAACCAGATGCTTAGAATTAATTTGTTGAAAAGCAAGGCATCAAGACACAAACTATGCTACTTCCTTCTTCATACTTAGCCACCAAACTAACTTTTGAGGTCCTGGTACATCATTTCCACACATGGATGTACCTTTAAATGGGATTCATGAAAATCCCCCAAAACCTCCTCTCACAACACCACTAGTATCATCCTTCATCATCTGAAAAGAATAGTATGCTCCCTACCTTTCGAATATCCATCAAGGGCATGCTTAACGGACACTTGAGCATGTAGAGACTTGCAGTTGGTATCCCTAAGTGGTTCCTTTCTAACTCACCATAAGTGTGGATGGGTGAAAACAATTTACTGATAGCTAAATCTCTTTATGATAGTGTCTGCTACCACATTACCCTTCCCAAGAGTATACACAATATCCATGTCATAGTCCTAGAGTGACTCTATCCATCACCAAAATCTCAAGTTCCAATCATTCTAAGATTATATATACTTGAGAATCCTGTGGTCTAAGTATAAGACACATCGATCACCCATCAGGTAGTATCACCGCATATTCAATGCAAAGACTAATGATTTTAACACAAGATCCTGGTTCACATATTTTTTCTCATGTGATTTCAACTAGCATGAACCCTAGGAAATCACTGATTGCCTCTACATTAGGACACAACCAAAAAATTTTCCTGATGTATCACAGAACACTATGTACTCCACACCCTCCTCTCGAAACATCAAGAGGGGAGGGCTTGAAAAAATCATCCACCACCTTCACTATATCCACTACAACTCTAGTCTCCAAGATGATGTGTACGAGATCAAGGAAGACCACCTGGGTCTACCCAAGTTGAAACACTAGTTCTCATGAATTCCTTCCTATAAAAGTACTTCAAATTCACTCTCATTTCATGAATATATGTGGGATCTATCCTATATGCTGGTGTATATATCACTGTCGTCTCAGGGTGTAGATAAATACATAAGTCTAACACTTAATGGGGAGATAAACCTAAAACATCTTCAGTGAATACGAACTTATACACCCCCAAAATTACGATAAACCGAGGAGTCAAAACATCCATACACTGAGGGTCAGGATTTCCAACTAAAGAGTAATCAAATATACTCTATTATGTATGAGTCCATCCCTAGTTTTAAGGATTTCCATTCCACCAATAAAATGGAAATCTGGTTCTATTATCATAGATGAATCACACAATTTTCCTAAAACAATAAATATGAGCATGAACTATGGATAATAATCCATATTGAGAATGAAATCATAAGGCCTCCACACTAATACTAAGATATCCCAACTGAAACTCTCACCTTTAAGAGTCAAGTTGCACTATCGGCACCAGTGTGTGATCATCGGGTCTCCTCCAGTAGGTATCTCTAAACATGAGGGTCAAGTCAATGGTTTAACCAGAATCTCTATGAATCAAACAAGAAAATTTCCATGAGATGAAATCACTAGCATATATTTCTGTCTACTACAGCTAATGTAGAAAGACATAGATCGTGCCTTGAACCATTCTCAAAGTCCTAGGGTCATAATCCTCAATAGCCTGAAACTATATCCTACCCTGTCCTCGAGCTCCAATAATCTTTTATACACCTCTTGGGGGTGGTAGTGGTAATACGTCAAAACGTTGGACACCTCCTACTACTTCCCCACCTCTTTTTCCATGTCTACTGCCCGATAGATATGTCTACTACTTCTATTACCTCCTCCTTGGAGGTTCATAAACTGCTTCTATGAATGCAGCATGCATAGTGGGAAAATATCATACAGAATGTCCCTTACCATTAAATTCATAGCATGAAATCTTCCTCGGGGAACTAGCATGCCCCTGGAACATTCATTAAAACCTCCTGTTATGAGGCTTACGTCACACAAATGCTATCAGTATGTCATGCTGACCCTGAATCTCAGGTGATCACTGCCTTGGAAGCCTATGATGTGTGTTTGGACCCTACATATCATCATCCAGTGCCAAAAGATCCATCCATGACTTATTCCAGAAAGATGCATCCACATGAACCACTGGTGGTGGGTCTACAACCTCTTTAAGAGGAGAAAGTTCCACCTCCTGACCATCCTGAAGAAAAACTGCTCCGTGATTGGCTCCCTTTAGGGATGCCATATCAAGCATCAGGTCAAACTTCTGATCCTACTGTAGAAACCTCACTATATGGAATCATGAATAAATCATGTATGAAAACAACTTGTATAACTGTCAAAAGAGTATACCTGGTGAGCTGAATCAAGAAGGACATGGAAAACATAACTCATTCCTTTATGATGAATGTACCTTTATTTTTTCCTGAAACTACTATTTTTATGTGCAAAGTCAAAAATCAGGTGTCCAGAATCCTAGTGTATGGCTATGTAGGCCTCCAAAACAACACTGGTGTAACACCCCAAGCTTCATCGGTACACTTCTCTTTTAATAATATAATAGCTTGCGTTGTACGAAACTTCTAGTTCTAACACATCATGACCAAGAAAACTAGCCGTTATGAATAGTAATACCCACTTTTTGAAATTTTATAAATTTTATTTTTCAAAATGGACTTCATTTTTGGATTTGAAATATCAAAATTATCTCAGGGTAATTTTTTGGTATTTTTCTGAAAACATTCAATTTTTGATGAATAGTGAAAACACTACGTTATTGTTTCAAACTGAATTTTTATTTAAATAATTAGTAATTTTATTTAAATTAATTTTAGGTAAAAATAGATACATAATACCTATATATGTTCAATGTAATTCATTGGAGTCATTTTATAATAATATTAGATATATAAAATTTTATTGAACTTTTTACCATCTTTTACCCACCTTCTTGCGCATTTTAAAATTTTGATAAAATGTAAGTTTACCACTTCTATGAATATAATTTCAAAAATCCAAGACACACAGTTGACATCAGTAAGTAAAATTTGGATCAATAAGATGTAAATAATTTTTTGTGAATATTAACTTTTGACTTTTATTTACCACGATTAAAAGTAAATAGGGTAATTACAGGTAAAAATGATATTATAATTACTCTAAAACATTTCCTAATTCAATTGGATATGTGTATTTCGACCAAAATCGATATTTGGAATAAAATATGATCCTTTTGGTCCCCTTGTATTAGATTATGACATTTATTATTATTTTATTTAAAGAAGAGTTAAAAGTGTTAAAATCAAAGTTTAATAACTAAACCATTTTTAATATAGGGTTATAAAAAAGATAAATTAGACTATATATATTAATTATAAAATTAAAAAGATTTCCTAAATAATGGAATTTTATTTATGACACAATGATGATGCAGTAATTACCTTATTAATGAATGATTAATATAATTGATATTATAAATATCCAAATAAAAGTAAATTGAGACTTTTGATGAATTACACAACTTTTATAGGTTAATAAGACAATTTATGGTTTATTAAATGAGTTTTTTTCGAAGTAATAATGTTTTTATGACTTTAACAAAAATCAAATACTAAATAGTGTCAAAATTGACATAAATGAGTTTTCAAAACAAATACAATATTATTAAATGATATAATAGTCCTAAAAATCTAAGGTTCTGCCAAAGGACTTATATAATATTATATATTTCATTAATGAACCACTTGGGGTTCTCTGGGCATTTTATAGTATGTTTTATAACCATATAACATAAAGATACATGGAGACACGGAAAATGTTAAACTATTTAACCAAGAGTAAAATCTAAAAGATAAGGTTAATATGATGACCTAAACCTATCTAAAACCTATTGGTTGAGGTTTTGTCAACCCATAATCACCTTAACCTTGAAATAAATCCTTTTTGATCCATTATAAACCAAATATGATTGTATAATAAAATAATATTTCAAGATTTTCCTAAAGTGACCCTCACCTCTCTTATAAAAGGGTACTTCCCCTTATCTTAATTTCACACCTCCATAGCCATTTGGATCATCCAAAACCTACTCAAATATCCTCCCAAATACCCTCAATTAGACCTAGAGGCCATAATTTGATCAAAATCCAACCTAAGGAACCATTTTGATGAACTTAAAAGGAAACACCCGAAGAAGAGGTAATAATTTCACCACCTCTTTTAAAGTACTTTTCTTCTTCCACTAACTCTTTAATTGTTGTTTCCATACAAAAATAATAACTCCAGTACCTTATACATATTGTTATTGTAAAACCATATTCATTATTCTATACATCCTATGAATGAAAAGTCTCCATATGTGTGTACGTACAACTTACTGTCTCCACGTCGTGGTGTAGTTTATTATTCAAACGCATCATTATTTGGATTGGTATAATAATGAGTATAACTAATGTAAATAATAAATAAAACATGTTAATGATTATTTATATATGTTATAACATCCAATTACATTCTATTTCACCATCAATATAATGATATTTTCACTCGTGCGTACATACAGATTACCGTATCCCCGAACGCGATGAAATTCATTCCGCATCATAACCATTCAAAAATAATTTTCATTTTATAATTAAAAATAATGTTTAAGAACTTAATATCATTATGTATATGAATAAAATACATCTTATCCATAATAATCATGACTTACGTAATAAAACATATAAATTAAAATGAATTAGTTAACACCTGAAGCAATGATACTACTGAAATATTATTAACAAAGAAATATTAGAAGATCATATATGATATCATATTTATATATGTGGTTCTTATATAATTTAATAATAATGGTTTAACTATTATACTAGAGTTTAACATACCCTCTATCAAGTAAAATTTCAAGTTAAGGATTAATTCTACAATGTCTTCATTATCCGAGGTTGTTTATATGTGAGTATATCTACTGGGACCTCTTTATCATCCACATCTGTGCTTTTAAAAATTTATTCCAAAACATTTTTACTATTTACTATACTATGGTTTAATGTCATTTATACCCTTTTTTTAATTTTTATTTAATGGTTAGAAAGGAATATTTCCGTCATTTTCTAGACAAGGTACTTTATGACCTTTTCAACAAAATAAGGTAAGAATGTTTTTTAACTTATACAGCGGGTACAACTATTTTCCACTGTTATAACACCTTCAAAACTTCAATTACATGATTATAAGAGTATTTTCAAAATAAATGATTTATTTTATAATTATGTGACTTATAAATGATTTCGAAATAGGAATATGTATTTCTCTCAAATAGTTTTGATTTCATCCATGTCAACGACCTTTGATCGATTTTACAGTTGTTTGAAGATGATTCGTTTGAATACAATATTCCATATTGTATTGAATGAGTTATGATATGTTTGACTGTGGATGTGCTATTTTTATACCATTCATAGTTTATGGTTAAATTATTGACATTTCTTATGCTAGTTTTAATACGAATGTTTATGTTACGTTTCAATCTTTTCATATGAGGAATGCATTGGACTTAGTATGTGACGGGTGGAGCTTGTTATAGCTCGTCGATGCATCGGTAGGTCTAATGAGACAAAATATTTTCTTGGAACAAGGCCTTGAAAATTCTTATTTGAAGTCTTGGAACGAGTCCTTGACTATGTTGTTATGATGTTTGACATTATGAATTCCATCATTATGAAATTAGCTATTGATATTACATGTGATTATTCCACTAGTAGAATATCCATGTGATTAAGTAAATGGATTTTTTTTCTCCATATTATGCTGATGTTTAAATTTTAAAAGAATTTGGTTTTAGTCTTATACATTTCCTTAAATGTTTATGCTTATTTATGAGAGTTTCCGCTATATTTTTATTCTTACTGAGCTTCTGATATCACCACTTTCTATGTCTTATTTTTCCTAGGATGCGAAGAAGTATATTATGATTAACCTATAGGAATAGGATAAGGGATATAAGTTTGTTCAAAGGAGACACAATGTTTTTTTGTTATTTCATTATGTAATGTAAAACTTATGTATGTATCTAGTATTTCCAAGGTTAATAAACTTATCAGTCTTTTGGGACATGATTTCTTATATCATGCCAATGTTATGTAATAATGCACTGACTCTAGGAAACTAGGGTCGGGGCGTTATATTTGGTATCATAGGAAGTTTAGTACAAATATTGGAAGCTAGATTTAGAAAAACATTGATCGGAGAACATTACCCTAAGATAGACTTTGAGGGTTAGTATAGAAGAACATCCTATAATTTTGGTCATGTAGAGATTGTGTTTATTTCCCAAGAAATATATCCCTATCTAGATACGATCAGGTAGATCACGCTCTGGAATATATTTACCTAAGAGTGAAAACTCCGACAAGGAGTTGCGGGCTTGACCCAGGGTATCCTGGTACATGACAACAGGCCTTGCTGCACTCTTGGTTATGATGCTCCTAGGGGATATTCTTAGGATAATTCCTATTTTCTTTCCAAACCATTATGAAGGATTTATGAGTATATACCTCCTAAAAGAAAATATTTTTATGATTATGGATTATATCCATAAACTTTTCAATTTATGTTAAGTGTTTTACAAGTTTGGAATTATGTATTGTGATTCATAAACTAATCTAGTATATGCCATTGTTTAGAAATGGAACCTAGTAGATGGAATGGAAACTATATCAATGCACATAATCCATGTAGGTATTTCCCTCCAACTAAAGATAATTATAGATGCATTGGTGATGCAACTGGTGCTGATCAGCTTATCACCATACTGGGACAACTCACTCAGGTTATGAATAATAACATTACCTATATGGATCACCCTAATCCACAACATGGAGGATCAATGTTAGACCGCTTCATGAGCAAAAAACCACCAACATTCAATGAGACTAAAAATCCATTTGTAGCTGATCAATGGATAAGTTTTTTAGATAAAATATTTCATGCATTGGGAGTAGATAAAGGGAAAAAGTTGTCATGGCAGTTTATCACCTCACGGGAGATTCAGATCAATGGTGTTCATTAATTAAAAACAAAAAGGAATAAGAATAAGTATCAAATATGGAATGGATGGAGTTTAAAGAGCTTTTATTAGAAAAATAATTTCCTCATGACCATCAAGCAGATATGGAAGGAAAATTTCTAAGTATGAGGAAAAAGGAGGATGAGAATGTCGCAAACTATGAGGCTAACTTTACAAGGTTATCAAGGCATGGAGCATATTATATATGTAATACAATGAGTAATATTGATTTAATATTCAACACGTTAAAACAATTTCTCCGTCGGGCATTAGTCTCACAATCCTTCTCATCATATAAAGATACTGTCTCATGTGCTATCAAGATAGAAAATTAATTCTCTAAGTTTTACGACTTTAAAGAAAAGCAAGAGAAGAAGAGATCTACCGAACTCTATAGAAATGGAAATAAGGGGAAGGTAAAAGTTGAATATCCATCCTGTGGCAAATATGGGAAGAAACACCCCCGTTCTTTCCTAGAGAGAATTTGAGTCTATTCAATGTGTGGTGAAAAGGCCACCAATCTCATGATTTCAAGGGAAAGAAAGAGGCTGTAAATGTTGAATGCTACAATTTTAGATAAAAGGGGCATTTGGAAAACGAATGTCCTAAGAGCCAAGGAAACTTACCTCATAAAAGGCCAAGGCAGAAAGGCCAAGATTATGTGATAAGTACTACAGAGGTTGAAGTTCTGAAATACATGGTTGAAGGTAATTTAATGGTTTTATCAAGTTTAGCCAATTCTTTATTTGATTCTAGATCATTTCATTGTTTTATATCTTCCCAGTTTTCTAAGAAAATTAGATATTTCCAATTTTATTTATCAAGGAAGTTGTCGGTCAAAACTCATAAGGGAAGTATCATTTCAAAAAAGTTTTGTGAATCAGTACACATTAGAAAATATAAATGTTCTTTATCGGATGATCTCATCACCATACCCCTGATTGAATTCGATATAATCCTTAGTATGGATTGGATTTCAGACCATGATGTGAAAATTTATTGTAAGAAGAAGGAGGTTACAATTTTCGATGATGACAAGGAGTACCTTATATTTAAGGCATAAATTTCACCACCTAATTCTTATCTAGATCCACCCCCTAGTATCTCTACTAAATTCTATTATTTGGGAGGAAGAGAATGAAATAATTATGGGTGGGGAAAAGAATGTTCAAATAGAGGATGTACCTATTGTGCAAGAATATGTTGATGTGTTTCTAGAGGATTTACCAGGACATCCTCCAGAATGAGAAATTGAGTTTTCCATTGATTTAATTTCTGGTTCAAGGCCTATATCGAAGTCCCGTTATAGAATGACCACTGTGGAATTAGTGGAACTAAATAAACAACTATAGGAATTGATTAATAAGGTATTTATTATCCCTAGTGTTTCTCCATGGGGATCCCCTGTTCTTTTTGTTAAGAATAAAGATGGATCTATGAGGTTGTGCATTGACTACAGGGAGATCAATGCTATAACAATAAAGAGAATGTATCCCCTACCTTATATTGATGATTTATTTGAACAGCTTCACAGAGATCGATATTTTTCAAATATTTACCTTTGATCTGGATATCATCAGTTGTGTGTGAATAAGGAAGAAATTCTGAAAACTACATTTCGAACCAGGTAAGGGCATTACAAGTTTATAGTAATTCATTTTGGACTAAGTAATGCACCCTATGTTTTCATGGATCTAATGAATAGAGTTTTCAAGGAACATGATGATGACTTTGTAGTGGTATTTATTGATGATATCTTTGTTTACTCCAAAATCTATGAAGATCATGAAAATCACTTGCGCACTATTCTGAAAACCCTTAGAATAAATGAATTATATGCGAAGTTTAGCAAGTGTGAATTCTATCTTCCAGAACTTTCTTTTCTTGGCTATATTGTCTCTATGGATGGAATCTCTATCGATCCTTCTAAGACAAGAGAAATACAAGAATGGCCAGAACCGAAGAGTATAACTGAGGTATGCAGTTTTATTGGTTTAGTAGGTTATTATCAGTGTTCCTTCTATAATTTTTCCGGATTGGATAACCCATTAACCAAGCTCACACGTAAAGGGGTTAAATTTGTTTATACAAAGGATTGTGAATAATGTTTTGAGTAACAGAAGAGAAGATTAGTCAATTCTCCTATATTGATTCTACCATCAAGGAATGATGGGTTTGTTATTTATAGTGATTCTTCAAATAAATAACTTGGTTGTGTCTTTATGCAGAATGATAGAGTTATTTTCTATGCATCATGACAACTAAAAATTCATGCACAAAACTATCCCACTCATGATCTTGAGTTAGTATATGTAATCTTTTCTTTGAAGATATGGATACACTATCTCTATCGTAAAAAATGTGAGATATATACCGATCACAGGTACGATGTCTTGAACTACTCAAGGATTATGATTTCACTATACACTACCACCCAGGGAAGGTAAATAAGGTGGAATATTCTTTATGTAGAAAGGATCATGGAGTTTTGAACAATATGAGTTATGAACAATATGAGTTTTGAAAGGGATCATATGTTCATGGATCTAGTAAATATGGATATGGGAATAATCATGGAAGGTGAAACATTAATACTTTTTCAAATGGTAGCTAAACTATCTTTACTTGAAAGGATAAAAAGTTCTCAGACTGATTATGAGGAGTTTTAAAAGAAAATTAAAGCTGTGAATGATCGGAGATTCATCGACTTCATATTTGAAGATGGGATTCACAAATTTGGGAAGATAAGTTGTGGTCATGACACACCTAATCTAAAAAGGGATTTTTTGGATGATGCTCATAGATCCAATTTCTCTATACACCCTGTAGCACAAATATTTATAGAGATTTGAAGGAAAATTTTTGTTGGGACAACATGAAGAGGGAGATTACTGATTATGTGTCATGATGTGTGGTGTGTCAACATGTGAAGGCTGGAAGACAGCATCGTAGAGGATTCATGCAACCTCTTCCCATACCTGAGTGGAAATGGGATGATACTATGATGTAATTTGTCATGGGACTACCAAAGACTCCAAGAATGAATGATGAAATATGGGTCATTTTTTATTGTCTTACCAAGTTAGCACATTTTCTTTATATAAGAGATGATTTACCACAAGAACGTTTAGCAAGACTATATATTAATGAAGTTGCAAGACTTCATAGAGTACCCCTATCTATTTTTTCTAATCATGGTCCCCATTTTATATCAAGATTCTAGAAAAGTCTCCAGAATTACTTGGATACTAAACTTCATTTGAGAACTGCCTACACCCTCAAACTGATGGACAATCAGAATGGACTATTCATACCTAAGAAGACATGTTGAGATCTTTATCACTTGAATTTCAAGGTATGTGGGATCAATATTTACCTCTGATAGAATTTTCCTATAACAATAGCTTCCATTCAAGTATCCAGATGGCACCATATAAAGTGTTATACAGAAAGATATTCTGCACACCAACTTGTTGGGATGATGTTGGTGAAAGAAAACTCGTAGGCCCCAAACATGTTGAGGAAACAACAAAAAAGGTGAAGATTTTACAAACCCACATCAAAGCAGCTCAAAGTAGGAAAAAGATCTATGCTGATAACAAAAGGAAAGATTTGGAATTTCAAGTAGGAGATAATTTTTTCTTGAAGGTATTTCCTTGGACGGGTGCTATACGATTCGGTAAGAAGGGAAAATTATGTCCCAGGTACATCGGACCGTTGGAAATTCTATAATGAATTGGAGTTTTAGCTTATCATTTGGAAATGACGCCAAGTCTCTCCAAAGTTCATGATGTGTTTCACATATCACTGTTATGAAAATACATGCCTTACCCAACGCGTGTACTCACCTATGAAGAAATAGAACTGGAACCCGATTTGTCTTATTATGAAGAGCCTATAAAGACTCTATATACCAGAGAACAAGTGTTCAGAAACCGGACGACTCGTCTGGTGAAAGTTCTATGGAGAAATCATAAGATGGAATAGGCAACATGGGAACCCAAGGAACTTATGATGAAGAACCACTCGAATCTCTTTATGCTATAATTTTCTAGAAATTTTTAGGATGAAATTATTTGAAGGAGGGAATAATGTAACACCCCAAGCTTCCATGGTACACTTCTCTTTTAATAATACAATTGCTTGTGATGTATGCAGCTTCGAGTTCTAACACACCGCGACCAATGAGACTAGCCGTTATGAATAGTAATACCTAATTTTTGAAATTTTATAAATTTTATTTTTCAAAATGGACTTCATTTTTGGATTCGGAATATCAAAATTAGCTTTGAGTGAATTTTTGGTATTTTTCTGAAAACATTCAATTTTTTATGAATAGTGAAAACACTGCATTATTGTTTAAAACTGAATTTTTATTTAAATAATTAGTTGTTTTATTTAAATTTATTTTAGGTAAAAATAGATACATAATACCTATATATGTTAAATTTAATTCATTGGAGTCATTTTATAATAATATTAGATATACAAAATTTTATTTTACTTTTTACCGTCTTTTACCCACCATCTAGCTGCATTTGAAAATGTGCATAAAACATAATTTTACAACTTATATGAATTGAATTTCAAAAATATGAGAGACACGGTTGACATCATTAAGTAAAATTTGGTTCAATAAGATACAAATAATTTTTGGTGAATATTAACTTTTGACTTTTATTTACCACAGTTAAAAGTAAATAGGGTAATTAATGGTAAAAATGATATTATAATTACCCTAACACATGTCCTAATCTTATTGGATAAGTGTATTTCGACCGAAATAAACCTTAGGATAAAATATGATCCTTTTGGTACACTTGTATAAGATTAATACATTTATTATTATTTTATTGAAAGAAGAGTTAAAAGTGTTAAATTCTATTTTTAATAACTAAACCATTTTTAATATAGGGTTATACAAAATATAAATTCGACAATAAATATTCATTAGAAAGATAAAATTATTTCCTACATAATTTTATTTTATATATAATTTTTCAAAATTAAATAATTAAATTTATTTATGACACAATGATGATCCAGTAATTACCTTATTAATGAATGATTAAAATAATTGATATTATAGATATCTAAATAAAAGTAAATTGATCCTTTTTAGGAATTAAACTAATTTTATAGGTTAATATTACATGTTAGGGTTTATTAAATGAATTTTTTTATAAGTAATAAAGTTTTTAGGACTTTAACAAAAATCAAATATTAAATAGTTTCAAAATTGACATAAATGAGTTTTTAAAAAAAATACTATATTATTAAATGATATAATAGTCCTAAAAATATAAGGTTTGTCAAAAGGACTTATATAATAATATATAGGTCATTAATGAACCACTTGGGGTTCTCTAGGTATTTTATAGTATGCTTATTAACCATATAATATAAAGATACAAGAAGACAAGGTAAATGTTAAACTATTAAACCAAGAGTTAAATCTCAATGATAAGGTTAATATGGTGACCTAAACCTATCTAAAAACTATTTGTTGAGATTTTTTCTACCCATAACCACCTTATACTAGATATAAATCCTTTTTAAGACATTATAAACCGAATATGATTGTATAATAATATAATATTTCAGGATTTTCCTAAAGTGACCCTCACCTCTCTAATAAAAGGGTACTATCCATTCTCTTAATTTCACACCTCCAAAGCCATTTTTCTTGGTCAAAACCTATTAAAATATCATCCCAAATACCCTAAATTAGACCTAGATGCCTTAAATTGATCTGAAATACAACCTATGAAGCCCTTTTGATCAAATCAATTAGAAACACCCGAATAAGAGGTAATAATTTCACCACCCCTTTCAAAGTTCTTTTCTTCTTCCACTTCCTCTTTTTTTTGTTTCCATACCAAAATAATAACTTCAGTACCTTATAAATACTGAGATGTTACGACCATATTCATTATTCTATCCACACTATGAATGGAAAGTCACCATACATGCGTATGTATGACTTACCATCTCCACGTTGTGGTGTAATTTGTTATTCAAACACTTCATTATTTAGATGGGTATAAGAATGATTATAACTGATTTAAATAATAAATGTAACATGTTAATGATTATTTATATATTATATACCATCCAATTACATACTATTTAACAATCAATATAATGATATTGTCGCTCGTACGTACATACGGATTACCGTCTCCATGAACGCGATGAAATTCATTCTCCATCATAAACATTCAAGAATAATTTTAATTTTATGAATAAAAATAATTTTATAGAACTTGATATCATTATCGGTATGAATAAAATACATCTTATCCATAAAAAACATGACTTATGTAACAAAACATATAAAGTAAAATGAATCAGTTAACACCTGAAACAATGATACTACTGAAATATTATTAACAAAGCAATATTAGAAGATCATATATGATATCATATTTATGTATGTGGTTCTTGTAAAATTTAATAACAATGATTTAACTATTATACATGAGGTTAAAGTACCCTCGATCAAGTAAAATTATAAGGTAAGGGTTAATTCTACAATCTCTTTATTATCTGAGGTTGTTTATACTTGAGTATCTACTGAGACCTCTTTATCATCCAAATTCATGTTTCTTAAAAATGTATTTCAAAAAAAAATTATTATTTACTAGACTATGGGTTAAAGTAATTTTTACCCTTGTTTGAATTTTTATAAAATTATTTGAAAGGAATCTTTCCATCATTTTCCAAACAAGGTACTTTATGACCTTTTTGACAAATTAAGGTAAGAATGTTTTTTAACTTATATGGTGGGTGTGGCTATTTTCCACCGTTATAACACATTCAAAGCTTCCCTTACAAGCATATAAGAGTATTTTCAAATTAAATGATTTATTTTATAATTACATGACTTTTAAATTATTTCAAAATAAAAATAGATATATCTATCAAAGATTTTTGATTTCATCTATGTTAACATCCTTTGATGGATTTAAACTAGTTTGAAGTTGATTCATTATAATAAAATCTTCCATATTGTATTGAATGAGTTATGATATGTTTGAATGTGGACATTATATTTTTATACCATTCATGGTTTATAGTTAAAGTATTGAAATTTCATATGCCAGTTTTAATACGAATGTTTATGTTATGATTCAACCTTTTCGTATGAGGAATGCATTGGACTTAGTAAGTGACGGTTGGAGCCTGCTATAGATCCTCGATGCATCGGTAGGTATAATGAGACAAAATAGTGTCTTGGAACAAGGCCTTGAAAAATTCTTATTTTTATTCTTGGAACAAGGCCTTGAATATGTGGTTATGATGTCCAGTATTATGCATTCCATCATTTTGAAATTATCTATTGATATTACATGTGATTATTTGACTAGTAAAATATCCATGTGAATAAGTAAATGGAATTTTTTGATTTATTTTTACCATATTATACTAAATATTAAATTTTAAAAGGCTTTTGTTTTAGTCTTATACATTTCCTTAAATGTTTATGCTTATTTATGAAAGTTTCTGGTATATTTTTATCTATACTGAGCAACTGAGCTCACCCCTTTCAATGTTTTATTTTTCCCAAGATGTGAAAAGTATATTAGGATTAACCTACAGGAATAAGCTAAGGGATATAAGAGTGTTCAAAGGGGACACAATTTTGTTCTTTTATTTCGTGATGTAATTTAAATCTTATGTATGTATCTAGTACTTCCTAGGATACTAAACTGATTGGCCTTTTAGGACATGATTCCTTATATCATGCCAATGTTATGTAATAATGCAATAACTCTATGAAACTAGGGTTAGGGAATTACAACTGGAGTCTCTGGCCTATAGGCTAAACTCGAAACACTTGAAATTGATCCCCCCAACCAATCTCATAGACTCCTAGTCCTAAAGTATAATCGACATATGCCTTTGATATCACTCTATCGCAACCCGTCCCAGAGGTTCACTTGTTGTGACTACCCCAAGACCACTTCAGATAGGATAGGGGTTGGTGACTAGAACCGAGTAGGCATATATCACAATTGGGAGGCATTTTCCTTTGTACCTATACACACACACACACAGATCTCTAGGCCCAAAATTATGAAATTTAAAAACACGAAGGAAACAAATGCATGCATATCACTATATACAAACCAATATAGTGTGAAAGGAAAGTATAGTTTAGTAATGTACAACTAGGCCATAATACCAGCCACTAAAAAGTGTCTTGAAACCAAAAATTACAACCTATAAACAAAGTTATTGGGACTTCTGTCTATAATCGTAGGAGTGCACCCAATATTGTATGAAATCACCAAGCACCAATAGTACTAGTATTCCTAGAACACCATAACAAGGTCGAACATATTCACAAGACACAACATGTGCATGAAAATTATATGCAAAGGTGAGTAAAACAATACTATGCTTTAGGAGATAGAGATTATGTCCCATTTTTGACACCTCAAATCCTCTAAAGGGAAAAAGAATGGGAAAAAATCCCTTTACTGATTGGAATACATTTTTAGCCTGAGAATCTCCAAACCTTAATAGTCTCATCATCGGGTCATAAAAATTAAATGGAATAAAAACCATAGGCAATACAAGATGAGAAAGAATCCAGTGTTGAAAAGGCTTAAATATATCAATGATAACTTCCTCATTCTTATTAATATATGAAATATAACCTTTGTGTATGATTTTATTAGGAGTAGAATACTTTATAGATATTAAATGCTATTTTTTGTATCTTCATCATAAAAAATAACCTCCTAATTGAACTCCTTATTGGTCTTGCATTCAATTTTAAAAAACATAGGTCAAAATTAGTCTAGATTATCTCCTCAAAACAGGAGAGCGAACTCCAAATCATGTTGAAATTCCATGACCATAGTGAAACCATTGGTTTTTCCATTTTTTCTTCCATGATCTTTTATTCTGCCACCTATTATATCCTTAACAAGTTTCATTAAATAAATTAATGATTATTTCTAATTATGTTTAATTGAAATGTTAATTACATTACTATAATTATTTAAGATAAAAATTATTCTTAATTACTTTATGAATTAATAATTATTCCTCATTGCATTATTAAATATATTATTCATCTAATTATAATGTATTTATAATTTCATTATTGACCACATTATAAATCATAATAATATTATTGATTATTATTATCATGTTTTAATAATTACATTATTAACTATTAATAGTTATATTTTCATTATTAAAATTTTCATTTTCTTTAGAGATTATTATTATTACTTATATTATTAATTAAAACTAGTTATTTACAAAAATGAAATTAATTACATTATAAAAGTAAAATATTAGAAATTGTTAACAATTATATATTTATTAATTATTAGATTATTAATTGAATCATTTAAAACATTTTTATTATTTTTAATTATAGGTTTAACAAAATTAATAACATCTTTAATGATAATTTTATGAATTTATTACTTACTATTTATTAATTTGTTAAACAATAATTAGTTATTAAAAATTTATTATGATTAATAATTTATTATCATTAATGGGTTATTATAAATAATATATTATCCCTTTAATTCTAAAAAATATGTGTGTGAATACTATATCAAAAATCTATAAAAGATGTCAATGACTGTACCATTATTAAATGCTTGATTTGGTGAGATTTTATGTAATATTTTAAGAATATTTTAATTATTGTAATACCGAATATAAAAATAGTTAAATAATAATTATGTTTTTATAATATATATATATACAAAATAAAAAAGAATTAAAATTTTAAAAAAATAAAATGAATTAAGGGTAAAGTCTTAGACATCTCCCTTTCTTCTATTTCAAAATTTACATATATCGGGAAATAGTTTCCTGATTTTAGTATTATCAGAATTTATTATTTTATTTTTATTATATTTGGAAATTTTTAAATGTAATAAATTTAGTGGCGTACAAAATAGGGATTCCATATATATATATATATATATATATATGACACTCATGGCCTGGATAGGGGGTACGTCTGGCCTGGATTTAGTTTCCATGGCTTAGGGTGTGTATAGAAATGGGACTCTACCTTATTTTTCACCTCTAGATGATGAAGTGATAATAGTGGTGCATGATTATTAGAGAGAATAAGTGGGTTGGAAATCATGTGGGGTGTGTTTCTATTCATGACAGGGGTTGCAGTTGCTGTAGGAAAATCTTAGTTGGATAAAGTGTGAGGCATAGAGCATCCATTAATGGTGATTTGGTGTGGGATCTAAGGCCCCATGAGTAGGTAACCGATTGCAATTGAATTGACTGGGGTATTGTGGCTGGAGAATATCTTCTTGGGTGGATGTTAAACTCATGCCTAGGGAAAACTAATAGTATGTATACATTCATGTATTAAAGGCATCAAATTAGGGTTGGGTGCCCAGGTACAAGGCCAGATGAGTACGAGGAGATAAAAATATATGGTAGATACCATCTTGAAAGAGTAGACCTAAATTTAATTCCATTGGAGGTTGAATCACATAATTTATAAAGAAACTATGATATACATGAGTCTTGAAAAGTGAGAAATATAAAATTAAAATTAGAATAAAACTGAGGATATGATATAACTTCTTAAATATCATATCCTAAAGTCTTAAATATACATACATAAAATGATCTTATTAATTCTTATATAATTGCATGAAATTAGAAATATTTTATAAAAAACCCAAAAAAATACTATGAATAATGAATTTAAAGTCAAATCATGATAAATCCACTCAATCAAAAATGACAATACTCAGGAATCATAATTTATAAATTAAAATTATTCAAGTGTATATTTATTCAATCATTATGGACCCCTGAATGATTTTATAAAAATAAAATATAAGTTTTAATTTATGATGACTTCCATATTTTGATGACCACTCAAAATCTAGAAAGATTAACCATGAAGAATTTTTACACAAACCTAGTGTCTAGGCCCAAACTAGGATCACTACCTAGGGCCATTTCATAGTTGTAACCCCCTTTCCTCTTAGGAGGAATTCTCTATCACTCCACCCTAGCGCATATAGGGTCCCTATGTTTCCTAACTCCCAATTGGAACCCATGACCTCTTATTCCATGATCAAAAAATCTTCTAACATGTATGGATCCCATGATCATTATGGTGAATTTTTTATCCCATGTGGAGATGTAGGATAAGTTACTTTTATGTTTCGGAATATTTTTTATCATAAATAAGTTTGATAAAAATGTTATAAGATATTTTTATCCCCTAATTTTTTCTATTTTAGTTTTAAGAATTATTAATCATGATATTCAATGACATATTTGTTCAAGATATTGATCAACAAGATTAAGTAGTCTATAATGATGTTTAGACTAATGATAATATCTTAATTTTTGTTTAAAATGTTCTCAAAGTTGAATAAATAAAAATGTAATTATCTTGTTGGAGTAAAAATGAATTTAAAAAGGATATATAATTTTTGTATAATCAAGTAAATAGTGGAATTGTAATTACAAAGGCAGTTAAATGGGTGTATTCTCTTCATAAGAGTAAATAATAATTTACAAAAGAATCAAAATAATGAATTATCTCTATGTAGGTGTTGAGTCATAAAAGTCATGTGTTGTAAGTGTGAAACCAAAAATTCAAAGGATACAAAAACATCTTAGATTTCCATAGGTGATAATCTATGAAAACTAATCCCACATAATAGTGTTTTTGAAATTATGTGATTTTTGATCTATTTAAAACTGGTTACTTAAGTGAGAAATACGTTTTCAACATGTTATAACAGGGAAAAACATAGTTTTCAAAGGAAGTGTAATAGTGACCAGAACTATGCATAATGGCGTCAGAAATTACCTTATTATTCTATATGAGTGAGTTAGTTTTCCTATAAATTATAATTTTTAAATTTCCAATTAATGAAAATTAAATTTTGGTCTTCAAAAAATTTATTATATTATAGGGAATTTATTTATGAATTAAAATGTTATAATGATTGTCAAAGATCATGGAAAGTCAAATAAGGAAAATTTATTACCCAATAAAGATGTAATTATGTAGTTGGTACAAAATTATATTGAAAAAATAATGGGGTTATGGGTGAGATAAAATTTGAAGAACAAGTACTAGAAATTGAAGGTTATGTAAAGACCCACATATTTATGGGTTATGAAATTCATGGGGAATTTGAATTTTTCATTCTAGAGCAGGGGATGATTTGAGAATTGGGATGCATACTACAATTATTATTTCTGGAATATATCAAGAAGATAGTTTTGTACATGCATCATGTCTCGAGAGGTGTTTCGGGTGCTCATATGAATATAAGACCAGAGATGGGGTGACCCCAAGTTTATTTTTGTTATATATAGATCGATACTTTTTAATTGGTGTAGCTCATACTGTAACGATTTTTGAAAGGGTGAAGGTTGATTTTTGGTCAAGTTATTCACATCAGGATGGGATTTTGTATATATTTTGGCTAAGTGAAAGACTCTTACTAAATAGATCTCACCATGAAAGGGGTTTTTTTCATGAATATAACTCTTATGAATGGTATGAGGTCCCTTATAATTTTTTTCCTTTTATTTTTACACAAAGTAATTCCAGTCACATTGTGACCCTTAGTTCACTCTATGATGACTTCCCATGAGGGTTGTATTAACTATTAGAACAAGGGAACCAATCCATGAGAGAGAGATGGGAGGCGTGGGCCTCTCTTGGATAGATAGTTTTTGTGACTATGATGGTTGGATGAGGTTCAAGACCACTAATTGGGGAATTATCACCATAATCCATAAGGAACACACCATGCTAGAAGTAGGTAGGGGTGTTTGTACCTCTTTATGGGTGTGGTCACATTATAACCCAATATGTTCATTTCACGAATATGCCTCAACCCTGTTCTTTTACTTGGGGAAGATTGGTAATTTACCATTTGGCCCCTATGGGGTTTTTCTTGACAGATTCACTCAAGGAGTTGCACTCAACTAATTCCTCCATCCCATATTCCTCCTCTAACCTCTATATAAAGGGCTGTTTTCTGAGGAAATTTCACGGTGATTAACGTTGTGTTATTTTTCCTCTTTTAATTTTGGTTCCCATTGAATCCCAATGATTTGTGATTATCCATTCTAGGGCTTTGTCCGAGATTCCACCAAATAATGGTGGAATTAATTGAGTATAATAGGGGTTTTGTGTGTGGTGTATAGTGTATGTCCTAAGAGGATGATCTCATGGAATTTCTTATTGTTTGGGAAAAGGTAAAACACCCTATTGATTTTTATAAGGCATTGATGAAATTATATGTAATTGTTGATCAATTTGGATGAGTGAATTAAGGTTTTTTTTGTCTTAGGTTTGGGTACTTATTAGAAGTGGATTGCACCATATTACTCATGGTTTTAGTATCATTATAGAACCTGATGAGTTTTTAGGAAATTATACCTATTTGAATTAAATTGAAAATTAATTATAAATTCTTATAGTAAATAAATTGGATGATATGACTTGTGATAAGAGCTCAAAATTTTATAAGAATCTTGAATTAGCATATGTGGTGATATATGAGCTTTCTCAGTGAGATTAACTATGTGTATTAGGTAGGTGATCCTAGAAAATATCCCTAAAGAATATTATTTTTTATGTTTCATGTGTTATTCAATCTCTCCATGTATGGGTAATTAACCGAAAAATTAAATAAATTGTTTTTGAATGACTATGGATAGAATGAAACTGTAAAGGGTCACATTATACCCTTGGGAACTATATGATTCCTAGGCCACTAATGGGCTAGTTATTGATTATAAATACATTCCATGAGGTAAATAAACATATTAGGGGTAGAAATATCAACAAAAAACATGGTGTAACTTGGTATGATCCCTTAGTTCCCTTGGAGTAAGGGTGAGTGATTAAATAGAATAGTTGTCTTAGGTATATTCTATATATAACCATTATATTTTGGATATCCATTGGGATAATTAAATAGAAAGTGGGGTGATAATTCCTCCCTCACTAGTATGTGAGAACCCAGGTGGGTGTTCCCTATGTTGGACTATTGTAAGGTTGGTTGTAAGGGGACTAACCTGTGATGACGTGGACTGGGAGATGGGATTTTGGATATCCCACTTATCTGATGATCATATTAAATTTAATATGACACTTATTAATCCATTTGTTATCATCATAATGTCAAGGTATGATTCCTTCTACGTGAAAATATTTGGCCCTAGGATTGGAAATGAGAGGGAGGATTCCATGGTTGGTGTCAGAACATTTACATGACATAGGGGACCTTAGTAGGTGACCTCATTTCATGTTAAACCTATAGAGTAAATTATATTTTATTTTTTGTGAAACCTTTTAACTAGAGGATTGATGGTGTGATCCTAGAATGACTATTGTGATTGAGATGAGTTGTTATTATAATAGGATTACCTAGGATACATGTCATGGGTTCTTGTGTGTGTTCAACCCATGTGTATGTCATGAGGTCCTTGGTATAGGATATAAACCATGGTATGTATGATATATATATATATATATGATATATTTGAGTTTATAGGGTGGAATATCTTGGGTTAATGTTATAAAAAGATTCAGGTGAGCTACAACCCCAAGTGTATATGGTATATGGGAAAAGAGGATTTAGGAACTATGGGGGAATATGTTCATTGGGTAATGGAGGCGTGGTATCTAGTTATAGTTTTGGGATATGACCCCTCAGGTTTTTGTAATATATGTGAAAGTAGGGTTTAAGTGATGTGGGTGAGATATGATCCTTAGGTAATGGTTGGATGATATTATATTTCTAGTTGGGGATAAAACCCTCCCCCCTCATGTGTATGCTATTATTTTTTTGGGGATGGAAATGGGTCCCCTTGGGTCGTATCTTCAAGTTCCAATGTGGGATTTTCCCTGGGTTTATTCTATGTGAGGTTTCATGTGCTCTATAACCATAGGTATATGATGGTTCCAGGTAGGGGATGAGATACCTTGAGTGGTGGATATATACTGGTTTTGGGTAGGGGATGTGAACCCTTAGGTGGATGGTTTTTCTAAAATAGTCTATGGGGTAGGACATGGTTCCCCTGGGGATACATTTCTCTAGGTTATGAGGTAGGATATGGTTCCCCCTAGGTCATAATTATTTTTGAATATATACACTCTAAAACTGACTAATGTGGTCTTGGATGATTTCATGTGTGACCTCTAAATCTTAGTATTGACTGTGATTATTTTATTATTCTTCTACACTGTATTTATTATTCTAATCAAACCACATAAGAATACAAGATATTTACTAGTTATGTTGGGGACACCATTGTTATTTTCCTACTATGTTTGACCAACACCCTACTTAGGAAACTCCGACACTTTTTTAGACAAACAAATCTCTTGTCCTCAATTTTGGGTAGGTAAAAGGCCTAGTGTTGCATGATAAATCTAGAGAAGCTAGATAGGGATTATATGTGGGTATGTTAAGAGTCTTGGGGATGGAAGTAGATATTTATAGAATTTTATTACATTTTTTTATTTGTGTGATCAGTGGGATGTATGATTTCTTGCTTCCACATTACATTTTTCATATAATGATCATTATTTACATGTTTTTTTAATTTTAATGTTTTGTAATAGATCATGTTTCATTATTTATACATTGTTTCTTTACTCTAATATGAGGGTATAGACTTCTTGTGGTAACACCTGAGACCATTTTTACTAGTAATAGCCTTTTCCATATAGGGAGATGGGATTCACATCTTATAACTCCCCTAGCTGAAAGAATTCTGAGTGTTTAAAGGATTGTGGGGTGTACAATAGTTTCTTCAATATTTTTATATGGAACATGAGAGAAAAAATATAAAAAAATTAGAATAGCATATTGGATGATAAAATAAATAGGAATTAATATTTGAGCATTTCTATTATTATTATTTGGATTTAATTAAAAGAAGAGACACTCAATTTAAGGGAGATAGTTTTATATATTTAAAATATTGAAGAAGGAGATGATATATGGTTCCATGTAGAATTTCTTTCACTGAATCAGCCTTATCCTCCATTTAATTTGTAAAAATTTCAACAATTGGTATTGTTAAATCAATTATAATAGTGTTGTATCATTTTCCATTTTTTATAGATAGATTATAAGAATCCAAGGACATCACATTTCTCTCTTGGTTTGGTCCTGGTGATAAAATATTGATCATGAAAAGTGGGATCAAACCTATAACACACTTAGGACTATATGATCAAATTGTGTAAAAACAATGTAAAAATATATTGTGTTGATTTTTGTTATTGAATTATTTTTACATAAGTTATGAGAAAAATATCATTATACGCTATCCAATTATTAGATAAAATATATTTTTTTATGTATAAAAAATTAAATATCATTGATTCACCCCTCCCCTATAATATATCTTCGATCCTTATCAAATTGGAAATTAAAAGAAAACCTAAGCACTACACACATCATGTGTTCATGGAGGTGTACATACTTTGGGCCTATTAGGTTCAGGTTGAGTTTTGAACTTGGAAATCAGGGAAATTTCAAGGCATGACCAGACCCATTTTTTAATCAAGCCTTAAAAAACATGAGTTCCAACCTGTTTAAATTTTATTTTCCCAAATTTTAATTCATTTCTTTATAAATCCTTAAAATAAAATTATTTTAATTGAAAAATACAATAATCATGGTTTTAAAGAAAGAAACACATAAAATTATTTTTCATTTTCTAAAAATTATTATAATATATGATTATTGGGTGGTTTGGGTCATGAGTTGAGTCCCCAATTATGAATTGTTCCCAATACAACACTACTAGAAATGAAACCTGTACTAATGAACCTATACCAATGGTTTGAGAAAGCTATTGGCATGGGTATATTTTTTTATTACTCATACCATGGGTTTGGAAAACTATTGGTATAAGAGACAACATATTTATGTATAATAATAATATTAAATATTTAAAAATTAATATTTATTTTTATTCATAAATAAATTCATAAATGTTTTTGGTATATGTGATCATGAATGTCATTGTAGAATAGTAATAAAGTCTTTATAAAAGAACTAGGAGGTCCTAGGATCAAAAATTGTTATTGGAATTTTTTTCAATAAAAGACCTAAACCAATGGATTGACTAAAACATTGATATAAGTATTTCATACAATATTAAAAATACAAATGTTTTAATAACTATTGGTATATCCCACCTATACTAATAGTTTGGTCAAAATACTAGTATAGGTCTATCCTGACCAAAAAGCACCCAATGCTTCCACAAACCATTAGTATAACTATACAAACTATTTGAGGGTGTATACTAGTGGTTCTAGACAATTGGTATAGCCTTTTTCTAGTAGTGAAAATTTTAATTGAGATTTTAATAATGAAACATTTATTATTCTGGTCAAAAAATAAGGATCAATAATATAATTTTTATATTAGGACTATCAGGTTGGGTGGGTCTCAAATACCGCTTACAACTCTATTTATTCACCTATCTGAGAAACATGACTCTATCATGCATCTCTTTCAATACCACAAGTATATATATTTTGTGTCCTAACATGGAAAACACATCAATATTTTTTATTTTTGGTCCCATTAACTCACTAAAATCCCATTCTTCACAAAACTTATATTTCTTAGCTAGGACCCCTTTTTGGCATTGAGAACCTTAATCTATCCAAGAAAAAATATATACCCTATCCTCTATGAGAGTTTCCTTAGAAAATTTTCCATACCACATGCCAGTGCTCCAAGATTATGTTCCCCTCTGCATATTCCATTGTATTTACACTCCATGGACACTATATTAATTCTCTCTTAATAAAATCTATTGATAACCAGTCTATTATTGGGTTTCCAATATTTTCATAGGATCTTATATAAAACTTCTTTCCATAGAGACTTGGAATATATTTTATATTTACTTTATGTTCATTCCACTTATATGTTTTTATCATTATTGATTTCTTATGTCTTATAAGTCTTACTCTGCATGTCATATTCCAAATTTTGTTTTTAAAAATAGATCAATCCTTTCTACCATACCAATCTATTTATCTTTTCTGCAGTTTTTCTCACGCACCATTAAGCTTCTTATTGACCTCATTATAGCTCACATATGATGCACTGGAATCTATGATTATGTGAATGATGATAATGGATCATATCTATAACCTTTAGAGAATTTATGAAAACTCTCATTCTATTTAAACTGTTTAGGTAATTAAATATAGTGTTTTACTAGGTCAATCCTATTAATTAGATTAGTAAGATAAGCCAATAATAAATCTCGATATTTTTTTATTCCCACATCAATAGATTTTTCAATTTTTAATCTTAAATTCATCTAAAAAATAATTTCCAACCTCTTTTAATGTTATAAAATTTTGTTTAACATGGAGTTAAAGTAGATTTTTTATACCCTCATATCATCATGGATTCATATTTTATATTATTTTATCTTATTTTTCCACAATTGAAATTTTGGAATCTTTAGAGATTGAAATTTTAAAAAATTCTAGAATTGTTTTCTAGAGAATGGTTTATAAGAAACCATTTGATGAACCATATGTGGACCTTTACTACACTTACTTATAGTTCATTTTGATTTCACAGAGTTTATGTTACATCAAGGGTGTATGGATTGGATGGCACTTAGTAGAAACTATGTAACTTACCCTTATGTGGGAGTTGGATGGCACATGGTTGGTGCATGAGTAAGAGTAATTGTAAATCCAAATCATGGGAGGGTTTTTTTATTTCTAGTGGGTCCTATATATCATAACCCCCACCCTATAATGGTAACCCTCCTAAAGTGGAAATGAAGATAGAGATATAAGTATGCTTGAATCCTACCTCTAGTAGTCCATGGTTTAGAAACTAGCATCGGGGGAATATCTATCACACACATGGGAGAAACTATCCACTATAAGATTAATTAGTAAGAGATAAAAATGATAATATGAAAACCATAACCATTAATAACCAAAAATAAATCAAAAAACATGTAATTTCATAAAGAAATTGAAAGTAAAATAATATGTAAAATGTGTAAGACTAGTTAGTGACTACATACTCTAGCTACTCCTGATAACTACTCAACAACTCCTCTGAGCTAGTAATGTCTATCCTAATCACCAACCTATTTATATAGACCTAAAAAATAGTTTATATATATCTGGAGTTCTCATAATAGGTATATTGAGTAGGATTATCCTTGTAAACTCTCATACAATGTGTGAAAGAATAATTATAAATCCCATAATAAATAAAAGAAATTTACTTGTCTCTTAAAAAGATAATACTAGTTTTTCCATACACACCATGGATCAGTCACCATATAATGCATAAAAGTGAACCATATTATATCAAAAGTATATATATATAAATGAAGGTACCTAGATTCCACTTCTCCATTAGTTTTTCACTCTCATGACCTAATGTCACACATCTTGTGCTCATTCCTTCCACATGTAAATCATCTCTAGTGTGATTCAGGCCTCAATCATACATACCTCAGTCCTGTATTGGGCCCACAAAATTCTGTTGGCATCAGTCCATGTATCCATCTCATCACTATCATTATCCAATACAATACCAAGTGTACATATAGAATCCACTACAACATGTTTAAATAAATTATACCTTAATACATCACAACCAATAGATACACACTCATGGGAATATAGAATCACCATGAGAAGATTTATGTATGCACTATACTCAATCCATTACATCTTTCATATAAATTTATATTAAAACTAAGATATTTCAAATCCTGAGTAGAAACAGATATTATAATTTTATCCATTATATCCAAAGATATTCAAATTTCTATCTACAACAAAAGGGATATTTATGGAGAGGGAGAAGTCATCCACTCATTCCCTCACCATCTTAGATATTAGAGAAAAAACCTCAAAAAACATTTGGGTTTCAGTTTCCCTATTGATGTGGTTGGGATTTCATATGAAATCATTAAATACAAATAATATGACACACAAACCACACTAAGGTAAAACCTAGACGTAGTATCATCTATCGTTGTAATCATATAGTACCCCCAACTTCCACTCCTAAGGTTTATATTATAAACAAGCACAGAATCATAAGATCTCTCATTAATTAATAAATTTTAACATTAGTTAATTCACATTAACATTTTACATGATTTCCATTTTACATATTCAACATTTTAATAATATTAAGTCAAGTTTCAATGAAACTATTAATTCTCTTTCTTATACTCTTAAGAATATCATCATCATTAACCATTTATTTAAAAAAAAATCTATATAAAACCTAATGAACATGGAGGATACCATTAAACCATCCCATGGTTTCAATTGATTTATATAAACACTTAAAATTACATTCATAAAAAATACCTCATCTTAGGGGTTATTTTTTTATTCATTTTTCATTCCTAAACAATCCAGGTACTCTAGGAATCTACCCAATATACCACATCTAGACAACACGAGTTGTGTAAATATTATAACTCCATAAAGCAATGGGAGATCAAAATCATAAGATATCTAACCACCCTGTCACATATAATGCATCAAGTAAGAAGAAATATTCAATTAAAAAAACAGACTCTAAACTCATTCTAACCACCCTGGTGCCCATTACATTTGAAAAAAATATCAAATTGTTCATCCATCACCTACAATGACCATTACATTACCCCGAGCTCCCATCCCATCCACAAAAACACTATTAGTAAAAATATCCTTGGGCCTCCTACCCATTACTCATTATGTAATTTAACCATAAATGGTTATTAAACAATAATAATAAGGGTCTTAAAATCCTAGAGCATGAACACATTTTAAATGTATTTTACAAACATAGTAAAAGAGAACTAAATCCATAGAACCAAGGCTTACATGCCTTTCACAATAATAAAGGGATCACTCTGCCCAATGAAATTTTCATTAGAAAACAACCCAATTT
This sequence comes from Viscum album, assembly GCA_963277665.1. Classification (NCBI taxonomy): domain Eukaryota; kingdom Viridiplantae; phylum Streptophyta; class Magnoliopsida; order Santalales; family Viscaceae; genus Viscum; species Viscum album. The sequence goes on from OY728127.1 coordinate 599,336,288, forward strand.
AATTAACATCTAAAATTAACCTATTTATTATGAATTTTTTTCAGTAACAAGAAGACTATAACTTATCATCTATGAAAACTATGAATCAAAATAATCATTTATTTATAATGACATTCATATTATATAAAAAACAAGGAATGAGATATATCGACTTACATGACTCTTTCCATATTACAATCATCAGAATCATTCCAAAATTACTTTCTTTACCATAGTTCTAGTAAATATTAACCATTCTAAGAAAATAAATATCCACAATAAGTAGATATCACATTATCTATCAAAATAATTGGGAATAACAAAAAAACAAAATGTGATCAAAAAACTAAACCACAACTTCATTCTTCATTTGAATTCCATGTTCTTATATTTACTAGGATAAGCCCAATGTTTCCAAAATGATTAAAGAATGATAATATTATTCATGGAATTTAAATTAAATAGAGGTAATATATCCCCTACCTCAAGATGAAACTTTGATGATTTATGTAAAAAATGACATGGAAGAAGGAAACTTAGATTACAACAACAAAAAGGAATCTTAATGACCTACAATAGGCCAAAAACATTACCAACCAATGGGGAACAATTGAAAACATCTATGATCAAATGATAAGATAGAAAATAAGGGAAATGTTGGATCGATATTATAGACGATATTGAATGTAGTATCGCAATAATTATGCTCAATAACAAGAGGGGCGGTGAATTTTATACTTTAAAAATTATTTGGAACTTTTAAATATAAATATGTTTAACAAGGTTAAACAAGGTAATTCACAAAACCTCTAGTTCTACACACTTTCTTGATTCCGGAAATATGATTTGGAAGATGCAATTCCGGAAAAGTGGTTCTGGAAATAAAACATAACAAAAGTTTACAAAGATAAATATTATACCTTAAAGCATATAGAATCTTACTAAAGTAAAGTGTACATGTATAAGGAAGTATATGATAGTTATACTTTACTCAAAAATAAAAATGATGTGGAAAACTTGAAACAATACAAGTAACAAGTAGTAAATCTTTTAAGCCAAAGAGACGGGTATCCAACAACCTTGGATAAAGGTCCCTTGATTTATACTCTCAAAAAAGTATGTCTTACCCAAACCAGGGTAAGCCCTCAACATGAAGATCGGATTCTGTCTTGCTATCCCCACAAACCCTCAACTTTATGTTAGTCGGAACCTCTATCTTCCTCTAAAAGGAAGTCCTTGAACTTTAAGGTAGTCAACACCTCTGTCTTCCTATCCACGGAAGCCCTTGAATGTACTCAGTAACATTTAGAGTCGCACGAAGAAAATCTGAACAAGTTGTTCAGAATGCACTAAGCAAGAAAAGTCTCTCTCTAGAAATCACTTCAGCAGCATGTAATCTCTAGAGATGTAGAACTGTTACGAGCTCTTTCAAATGAGCTCCTATTTATAGGCACATTCTCAACGGTCGGATCCCTCCTCCAATGTTCATAATTTTCATTGAATTTTGGAGGGACCTGTACACGCGTCACTTAAACAAAGGTTAGTTAGTAACTGAATGCATGACATCATTTTATAACCAAAACACGAGTACACAAAAATATGGTTACTTAACCAAAATCAATTATTCATAATTTAAGGAAATAAAAGTTTGGAGTCTAACCAAAACCTCATTCGGTGTCTATAATACAAGGGTATTCAGATTCTGTCTTCAGAAGAATTCAGAACCTAAATTCTATAGAATTCCAGAGTCTGAATTTCAAGAAATTTCAGAGTCTTGAATTCAGTAGAATTCGGAGTCTAAATTTATAAGAGTTAGGAGTCTGAACATACAAAAGTTCAGAGTCTGAATTCATAAGAGTTTAGAGTCTAGACTTACAAAAGTTCAGAGTCTGAATTCAGAAAACTCGGAGCTTGAACTTCCAAAAGTTTGGAGTCTGAATTCCGAGAACTCAGAATCTGAACTTATAAGAGTTTTGAGTCTGAATTTAGAGAACTCAGAACCTGAATTAGAAATTTGAAAACAGAATGCTTTATATCAAAGTATGTATAAGATTCCAAGGTTTTGGATACGAAACCAAATTTTATACTTAGACAAAATGAACAATGAAAAACATGGTAAAGATAATTTTCCTTGGGGAAGGAAATTTTTCCTTATGAAAGAAAATCATAGGGTAAATGAAATTTTCCTTAAGATAACGTGTTTGTGATTTTCAAAACATTAAGGAATGGTAAAGTCATAAGGAAAACTTATTGACTCAACAATCTCCCCAAACAAGAAGGAGTGGAAAATTCATAACGAAACCTTATTGACTCAACAATCTCCCCCTTTTTGGAAAGCACAAACAATCTTTCAGAAAAGAATATAAGGACTTAGAAAATATTTTCCTAGAATTTGAATACAAAACTTATCTCCCTTAACACATGGGCAATGATGAATATGACTAACTCCCCATTAGGCTTTGGAAACACTAAGGATCATATTCTAGATTTCTGGAATGAGACTTATCATTTTATTGCATATGGAAATCTTCATGATGAAAACTCCCCCTTAGATAAACTCCCCCTTACTTAGGGATATTTCTTATTTACATAGTATTATTTTTCCTTTCTCCCCCTTTGTGATTTTCAAAAAGGAATTTGAGGGAATGAAAAATAAATTATGGTACCTGGAAGATTAGTACAAAACATCCAAAAGACAAGCGACCAAAAATTCATTATGATAGGAAAAAATTTTACATCAAGGAAAATACAACAAAAGATCGGATTTAAACAAGGTAATCCTTCCTCTTCCTTGGGAATTAACTTCTTGACTATGGTCTTTATCTTTTTGAGATCCTTATGATCTTCCTCTGCTCGCTTAAGAATCTGATCCTGATTCTATACTTTCTTCTCTAGGGCCTTGATTCTTTCTTTCTGAGTCTTAAGATCTTCTACCTGAGCCTTCAAGACTTCCACCTGCTTGATAAGCTTTTATTCTATCTCAATCTGGAGATCTCTTTCTCTCTTCCAACTTTGAGCAATTGAATACAGTTTCCCATTCAAATACTTCACTTCTTGAATCTGATAATTCTGTTCCAGAGTCATCTTTTCTTCAAAACTGCTTGTGAGATCCTTGATCTTACAATATTCATTGTCAAATTCCTCCTTGACACTATCTTGGAACTCATCAAGATTTCTCATGTCCTCTATGGGTTTCCTTGACCAACTGGTCATCTTCCTGCATGAACTCTTATGGGATTCGTAACTAATGAAAACATTCTTGAAATCAGCCTCAAGCTTGACACACTTGTCCATCACCATGGACACTGAATCCTATTTTTGGTTTAAGGTGTGTTAAAGAATCTAGAATCTTGAATCAATCCTGGGAAAAATAGGAATAGTCCCCAAAATCTTTTTCAAAGACTGTACTATGAAATCATGTCCAAGGGATGATGATTCTAAATCTGAAACTTTGCTTGGTGAGGGTTCTTTCTCCAAATCAGCAGCCTTCCTCTTTGATGTTCCACTAGATTTCTTCTTATTCACAACAACTTTACTAGGTGTATTAACAACCACCTATTTACCCTTATTAGTTCTTGGAATGGCTTCCTCATCCAGAGATTCATGTTCATTGTCAGACAGCTAAATAATTTTATCTTCATCTACTACTTCTTTCTGAGCTCCTTCCTCAACATCCTCTGGGTGTATGAAATTATGATTATAGATTTCTTCATCAGAAATATTATTCACTTCTTATTCAACCTTGTCATCTTCACCTTTCTCGACTTTCCCAGGGGTTTCCATATTTGAAGATTCTGCTTCAGAAGTTCGGAATGAGAGATTCTCGGATGGACTTTCTTACTCATGGAAATATTCTACTTTCTTAATCAACACTGTGGTGTCACCACTGCTTTCAACTTCTTCTTCAACTTGTTCTACTACTTCTACTTCTCTTTCTTTGACTTTTTTCGGAGTCACAGATTTATTCCTTGGAGTCTCTGGTAAAGCGTCTACCAAGAAAGATTGTGGTACTGGGATATTTTCAGATGCTTTCTCAGTATTCCTCAGAAGGGATTAAACAATTTCATCTTTAGAAATCTTCTTCTTCTATTTATTTTCTTTCTCTTCCCTTTCCAGATACTCAGCTATCTTCTCCTTTAGAGATTTTGATTCAGCAGGGTCTAGGCCAAACTCGGGCTCCCCTTCTTTACTGTTCTTCTTGTCTTCCCTCCACTTAGCTACTACCTCATCCTGATAGGATTTTTCCTTTTTAGGATTTTGGGGTGCTGACTGAACTTCCTTGGCCATAGGAGATTTTACCTTTTCTTCTACTTCGTTCAACTTCCTATTCCTTCCAGCCTTTTTAGATGGTTCATCCACCTCCTGTTTCTTCGGTATGGCTTCAGCTTATTCTTCTAGAAAGTCATAAAATTCTCTGGATTCTTTAGAAAATCCAACATTCATCCTTCTCAAAGTATCATCACTAACCAGCATGACTTTGTAATTCCTTGGTTTTGAAATGAAAGGAATTTTGAAAGACTCCAAGCACCGAACAATTATCTTTGAAAGAATGGCTGGATACATAATGATCTGACCCTTCATATTTTCATTCTTTATATTCTCAATCGTAATCAGAATATACTTAACCAAGTTGATATTTCTCAGGTTCACTAGAAAATCCAAAATATACATATCACTTTTATTCAATGTATCCCTGTTTCCTTTTCATGGAATGATGAATCCCTGAACCCATAATTCAAGAATCTGGAAATTTGTAGTGAGGTGAACAATCATCAGAGTCTTAACATCTATAAGACTGAGGCACTCTATAGCTTTCACCTTAACAAAGCTTCCTTGAACATCTGGAAACTTATGTGAGCAGAAATCTACCTCACCCTCATAAGGAACTCTAATTAAATTTGTAACCTTCGTGTACGAGAGAGTATAAGTCTTCTCATAGCTTTTTAAAGAGAACTTATCTCTTCCTTCTTCCTTAAAAAAACTTACTGACTCATAAAATTATACTAAAAAATCCGGATATATTAAATCTTGAGCACCTGGCTTCAATATGCAAACATTGTCTCATCCATTGAGCTTGATATTTTTCGAGATTATAAAATCATACATGGTGAAGAAGTTCAGATGCACCAACTTTTCTCTATAAACCTGCCACTACGAGATTGGATTGACAGTTGACATGTCTTTCAAAGAAGATTCTTCAACAGACATTCAGATTTGGGCAAGATCTGAAAAGTTTAGAATGTGATTAAGTAGAAAGGAAGAACTTCAACAGGTGAAGGCTTGAGAATCGATGTGGGAAAAACATCAGGGGGTCCTTTATATAGGTGTTTGAAGTGACGGTTCAGCTTTCATACCCAATCCAACAGTTGAGAAACTTTCTGATCATATCTGATGGTTGAAAAGATAGCCGCAAGGAAATTTTGACAGAATCTGATCTTTTGATGTTTTAACATAAACATTCATATTTAAGGAAAAGAGAATCCGAAAAATTTAAAAGCAAAAGAAAATACCAGCAAGTAATGGATGATTACAAAAACTCAAGAAAGGAAACTTACCTTTTGGATTGCTAGGAAGATTATTCATAGTGAGGAAAATTATATTTTTGAGAACTTTAGATTTCGGAAACAAACTTTTGATTATGAATTTTTTTTTTAAAAACCGACTACAAAAATTTTAGAAAATCTTCATTACGAAAATTTAGAAAATATTCATTACAAAAATTTAGAAAATCTTCATTACAAAAAATTAGAAAAACTTCATTACAAAAATTTAGAAAATATTTCTTAAGAAAATTTTGAAAATGGATGAAAATTTTAGACTACAAAAAATTTTAGACTATGAAAAATTTTAAGACTACGAAAAATTTTAGACTAACTAACAAGAAAATGTACTCCCCCTATGAAAAAAATGTTATTACTGTAGGGAGATAGGTTTCAACAAAAAATTAATAAGGAAAATTACCTTATAGTTATCATTCCTAACTTCTGTTTAATTTATTCAAATCTATCGGAGGGTAAATATTTTGTGAAAATATTAGCAAGTTGATCTTGTGTTCTGATAAATTAAAGAATGATATCTCCTTTTTGTGTGTGACCCCTAAGAAAGTGATGCATAATATCTATGTTCTTTTCACGAGAGTGATGTACAGGTTTTTTACTTAAGGAAATGGCACTAGTATTATCACACAAAAGTTTTGTTTTGGTAAAACTCATACCATAGTCTGTGAGTGTGTGTTGCATCCACAACACTTGAGCACAAAAACTTCTGGCTGCTAAATATTCAGCTTCAATAGTGAAAAGTGCTATTGAGTGTTTCTTTTTGAATGAACAAGAAACTAATGAATCTCCTAAGAAATAGCAAGTTTCGGATGTACTCTTTCTAATCATTTTACATCCACCAAAGTCAGAATCCAAAAAACTCTTTAAAATAAAATCATTTCCAAAAGTTTAAAAGAGTCCAAGATCCATGGTTCCATTTAAGTAGAAAAAAATTCTTTTCACTACCTTTAAATGAGATTCCTTAGGATTGGATTGATATCTTGCACATAAGCGTACTGAAAACATCATGTTTGGACGACTAGTTATCAAGTAACGTATAATTCCTATCATACCTCTAAAAGATGTTTGATCTACTGGTTTCCCAAATTCATCTAGATCAAGTAAATTTGAGGTACCAATGGTAGTACTTATACTCTTGGTGTTGTCATATCCATACTTTTTAAGAAGATCTTTAGTATACTTATGTTGGGATATATAGATTTCTTCTAGTTTTTGAGAAATTTGAAAACCAAGGAAACATGTTATCTCACCCATCATACTCAATTCTAACTCAGATTTCATTATATCCGCAAAGGAATCTGTTAAAGATTGCTGAGTTGAATCAAATATAATGTCATCAACATAAATTTGAAGAATTGAAATATTTTTCTTATCTTTCTTTATAAAAAGGGTTGGATCTGCATTTCCCTTAACATAATTATTTTGAATCAAAAATCTTGTAAGCCTATCATACTAATCTCGAGGGGCTTTCTTAAGTACATACAAAGCATTGGTAAGTTTAAAAACATGTTTTGGATATTTTGTATCTTCCAAACTAGGAGTTTGTTCAACAAAAACTTCCTATGAATTGAGTTCGGAGTTTGTACTTACAAAAGATCAGAGTCTGAATTCATAGAACTCAGAGTCTAAACTTCAGAAACATTGGAGTCTGAATTCAGAGAACTCGGAGTCTGAACTCATAAGAGTTAAGAGTCTTAATTCAGAGAACTCGGAATCTAAACTTATAAGAGTTTTGAGTCTGAATTCGGAGAACTCCGACCCTGAATTCGGAATCTGAAAACAGAATGATTTGTGTCTAAGTATGTATAAGATTCCAAGGTTTGGATAAGAAACCAAATTTTATACTTAGACAAAATGAACAATGAAAAACATAGTATGGATAAATTTCCTTGGGGAAGGAAAATTTTCCTTATGAAGGCAAAGCATAGGGTGAATGAAATTTTCCTTAAGATAAGGTGTTTATGATTTTCAAAACATGAAGGAATGGTAAAGTCATAAGTAAACGTTATTGACTCAATAATCTCCCCAAAAAAGAAGGAATGGAAAAGTCATAAGGAAAACTTATTGACTCAATAGGAAACATGGTTTAACAAAAGTATCTAAAATCACATTTTATCACTATTGATCGATCTCTAGAAGGAAGTGGATGAATCTAATTAATGGGGCTTCAAATTACTTTGACACAGATATTCTAGTCTCCTAGGTTTCGATAGGGGGGATGAAAAATAAGAAAAAAAATGAGGGGGATCCCCTACATATAGCCTAGTTTTGAAAATTCATATTCAATGTGTCAAAGTATATTTCCCATTATAAATTATATTCCTTAATAATCTATTAAAAATTAAGCCACCTCATCCCTAAAATATGAAAACTCATTAACATTTTTAAGTAATAATTCATTCCATGAATTATTTTTGCGAATAACCATTGAATCACGCCTCAAAACCCTTTAGGATATTAATTGTATTAAAGCCGCAAATTACTATTCATATTGGGAATACTAAGTTCATGTCATGAATTTATCCTATAACCAGGTTTCCTCCTTTTGACCACCCACTCCAACCTCATTCTTGCAAAGGTAATGACATGAAAAAACTAGTCCTTTAAATAAAATACCTCTCAAAAAATTCCTCAATAATTTAAAACATATTTGGAAATGATAAAGAGGGTTCGAGAAACCACCCAATGAGATATATCTTAAAGCCCCAATAAACCAAGAACACAACCATCCTAGAATAATAACAAAAATTAATACTCATAGAATCACCAAATAACCATAAAACACTCTCCTAAGGGAGATATCTTTTAAGGTAAAAGATAAGAAAAGCACAACACTAATGAATATAAATGATCACATAAAAAAGGAAAGGGTTTACAAAGAATCTAACCAAGGATCAAACTGATCATCAAAGAAAAGAAGATTAAGAATTAAAAAAATACGATATTACAAATTAATTCATGAATCCTTCTCACAAGTGCTCTCCTCTAGGCTACCGTGCCACCATAGGATATGAACCAAAGGGATTACATGCTTGTGTAATACCTTCTCCTAATGGTCCTAACTCTTTAAATCCCTCTCCATGTAGGCCATTCCATATTAAACATCTATCTAACCCCATGAAATGACATAGGAATCATAATTATGATACCATATAAGTAGGTATATTTGGAATATAAGATGAATCCTACTTGTATGTGGGGGTAGTTCTAGTTGATAAGCCATGAATCCAACCCGAGACATCACCTAAAAAGTTTTAATGAACCTGGGAGAAATATTATTACCACAACCAAACCATATCTACTTATGATGAGAAGAAAAATTTAAGTAAACAAGGACTCCAACATCAAACTCTATAGTCCTCATCCTATGATCAACATTGGACTTCTAGAAATCCCATACCACATTCATTCACTAGTGGATTACCTCGACCAGCTCTATCATACGGAACACCAATTCTATTCCACAGATAGATGACTCTCCAAATTTGATCCATTAAAAATTACATCATATAGGTGGATCATACAATGCTTCAAAAAAATCATACTAATAGTAGAGTGGTAACTATTGTGGTTGTAAAACACCACCAATGTTAAGTATAATACATTAAAGACTAATGTAAAACCTAAATGTAAAACAAGGATAACAATTATGCATCATTTTCTTCAAAATATTATAAAACTGCACTATCTTTTATAGAGTTTCATTTTATGTTTGGGTGGTATGAGAGTGTACAACCATTACATTTGGATGAGAGTGAGGTAGTTCACACCAGTTATGTGTGAAACTATTTTAATTATAAATCAATGAGAATCCATGTGTGAGATGATGACTATTGGGTTCGATGAGATACTTAAGATCATGGTTTCTTGAAGCCTTGATAAGAACTAGATATTTCCATGACATGAGAGATAAAATTGGAAATAGATAGGAGTACCATGGTGCGATCAACCCAAGGTTGAACCTTGAAAATGGTTTTCAGGGAGGCATGGTGTTAGAGGTTGATAGTGTGTGAACATGGAATGGGAGTAGAGACATGTGCATGATAATATAACTTGTTGAGGTTGTGATTGAGGATTGGTATCAGAAAACCCACATAGTGGGGAGTCCACCATAAAATGTTGGTGGGATTTACCCTTGTATTATGATGAATTTTTATGGTTTTTGAGGATGATGTTCCTGCTTATCCCAAAATGGGTGACATTGGTGTATTTTATATACCATTAATTATGGGAATAAAATTCATTATTCTTCATCATGTGTGTTGATGGATGGAGAATCGTCCATGGAGGACTGACCCCATGTGGGTAGAGTTGTGGATGTTTGAGACCAGTTGTTTGGCTATAGAGGTGGATTTTGGATAATGGCAACCTAGTGAATCTGATGTACCGTGTCCCATGTAAAATAAAATATTTATGATTTATATGTGATATCAGATGGAATCAATGTGTTTACATCAATATTGGGATGGTTTTGACATAATACAAGGGTGAATCAGATTAGAGATATGTTAGTGCACTGGGTGAGAGCATCAAACTCAATTTGGTTATTTGAGGATCCAACCAACGAACTACACTGAATCTATACTTCACTCTTTGGTGTGGGTATTTAGATGATATCAATATTCCATCAGTATTAGAGTAATCATGATTAGGTGATTGAGATAACAAGTTAATGGGTGAGGAGGAAAATCTTTAGAAAAGTACATCCAAAGGATGTTCAATTGGTTCAATTCTATGTGATTAGATGATGTCGGTTGTTAACAAAATCATGTATGTTGTGTTGGGTATGAAGGATATGTTTCACAGATCATATGGGGTTTTTTAAGTAACATTTTACATATTATTTCATATGTATGGATGGTGTAGGATCATATTATTAAATTTGGTATGAATGATGAGGAGAAGTACCCATGTCTGACCTATTATTTCTATAATTTGAAGCGGTGGGATAGAAACTTCAGCTAGAATTTCATTGGACCATTTAGAATGTTTTTGGGTAGGTAATTCTAATGGTGGGTAGCACCATGAATAAGGAATTATCCTTTAAGAGTTTATTACATTGGTCTAGAGCTCTGTTATATTGGGGATATATTGGTATATAACACTTTAGTTTCTCCAAATAGATGAGTATCACAAAGTGTTTTCTATGTTTTTTGGTGATGGGTGATGAGTGATGGGTCAGTTGTTAAATTAATTGTGTGTTCCATGTTTGGAGTTACATAGTGGTTGATTTTTTGGAATTTAGGAGTAGAATGTGGTTTTTGGGATTTTTTTTTTATGACTGGGATTGGTTGTGTGTATTGGTTGAAATACCATTGAGGCTTATCAAGGATTAGAAGTGCTATAGTGGGGAGGTTTTAAAAACCCATTCCCTTTTAGGGTGTGAATTCCTAATGAAATTTGACTTTTTGTTTTAATGAGATTGTAATTTTGAATGTTGGAATTATATTAAGGATTTATAGTATTTTTAAATATCAAAAATTTGTTTTGGGATGGATTTAGGGACCCAGTTAGTGTTATGTGTATTCAATAGAGGGTTAGAGAAGGTTCAGGTGGTCTAGGATATGAAATTTTGTAGTCTGCAACACTTCATGGTATGAAGTGGATGATCACACCATAAATGGGGTTGGTTAATGGGTGGAATCTTATACCTTTAGGATTTCACAATGTAAACAATGTTCCATTCTATGAATGGGGTTGTACAAGGGGAGGACGCCTCTTTCCCAATGGTTCATGGCATGAACTAGCGTTTAATTCCATGGATGGTATGCATGTTGTTTTTAAAAAAATAAAAATGGTGTCCCCCTTAGTGATCTTTGTTGGGATACCCATGTGAGAGAGATGAATCAGCTGGATCTCCCCTCCCATTGATCTACCTTGATGTATGGTGGTTCTCAGTGGTGTCTTGCAGTGATTATGGGTAAGTCCCTTCCCCTCTTAGTGCTTCTCATTGCTAGGTTCGGTTTTTTGTTATTTCTGTAAGATCCCGGATTTCTTCATAAGGTATGTTTTACTTAAATTTCAATTTGGGACCTTTATTTTAGTTAATTAAGTGTTTTCCCAAGTCCTTAAGAAGGATCGGTGGTGTTCCGGGGGTTTGAGACTCAAAAGGGGAAGAAAAATGAGGGTTCTGGGCATGTTGTAGGGTTTGGACACAGTTAGTGCAAACCGTGTTGAATTCCTAGGAAACCATGCAAAAGGGGGATGTTAAGATAGTATCCTCTACATGGTTTACACATATTTTGGAAAAACATGTGGTAAAAAATTCAAGGGGGTTGTTTTGGGATAGAAGAATCTGCACGGTTTGCGCACGGTTTGGAAAACCTTGCGGGTAAACCTTGCAGCCCAGAAACTTTTAAAAATTACAAAAAATACATTGCGGGATTTTTATACCCAACTAGGGATTTATCCCACTTCTTCCTCCATCAACCCTAGTGATGAGCCATGCATCCATGATCTTCCAATAGGTCTATCTCCTTCATTCCTAAGCCGTTTTTATTTCCATCAGTTGAGGATTGAAGATATGGGTAAGGCTAATCTTCTTCTTGATTCTCATTTTGGTTTAGGGTTTCTATTTATTTCCCCTATGAATCTGATTCTCTCAAACCATACTTTTTCGGTGAGTTTTAGGGTAAAACTTCAAGGTTTGATTGAATCAAGATCTAAGGATTCGATTGGGAGTGTGTTCACCAACAGATTCATGGTGGGTGGTCTACAAGTTATATCCCTTGGGTTTTGTGTAGATTTGTGCACATAGGGTTTTTATTCTTGCCCTATTTTGAAGAGTTCATGGTTCCTTTGACATGTTGTGATATAGTGGTGTCTAAATGGTTAATTTAACCCCTATTAATCCCTATGGTATGAAAGGAGGAAGACTCGACCAAATTAGGGCCACCTGAGGGGCATGCCAATATTTACCGAACTTAGAGCTAGCTAAGTAAGTGTAGGTCGTTGTGTGAGAACATAGAGCCTGTGAAGAATATGTTAATGTGCGTAAGTGATATGCAATTGGTGTTTATTAAAACACTAATTTTGGGTAATTACCTAAGATTTTGTTTGTTTGGAATGAAAAAGCGTTAAAATGATAAATGAGAAAATTCTAGGGATTAGCTTTATATTGGAATATGATTAGTGAGATAGGAATGGAAAATGGGAATAGGGATAAAGGGGTTAAGTAACATGAATAATGAACATTTTAATGGATTGAGGTAAAATGTAATTTCTCATTTATTGAGATTATTGTGATGTTGGATATGTTGATGTGATATGGTGTTTTGTGGTGAATGATAAATAAGCATGCGCACCTGGCTTGGTAGAGTGGGGTATTGACTTGAGGTTCTACGCCCACGGGTTGACTCGGGCTGAAGTTCTAGATCCTCCCTTAAATGCATGTTTTAGGGAAGGGGATGGATTTTTATTCTCCTAAAAGTTTCATTCCACCTGTACTGAGGCTTCGAGGTGAGGATATTGGCAATCTTTGTCTAATAATGCCTAGTGGGATAGGACTTATTAAATTACCACATGTTGAAAATGGTGATCATGCTTAATCCATTGAACAAATGAAAAGGGTGACATGATAAATGAAATGTCTTAGAAATAAACATGGGTTTATTGGTAGGTTAACATAAAGTAACATAAATAAAGATATCCTATTGAACTGTTTACCTTAATTTGACTTCATTTATAATTTTCATGCACTATCTGCCTTGCTGGATATTTTGTAGACACCGTTGGTGGTGGCCTATTGAGTTATACTCACACCCTTCTTGGACCGCTATTGGGTACCCATGTAGATTTCATGCTTGAAGGTCGGGATAAGGGCAAGGACCCTATACTAGGGAGATGAGTTGGACATGGTACATGGTTGGGTGAGGTTCCATACTGGGAGTCTGGACCATTTTGGGGATTCTACTATTTTCTTTCTTTTGTATTTTGTTCACTTGACATTTTAGCATGGCTTGGCATTTTTATTGTTGTTTATGGTTGTACCCGGTTTTGGGATTTTTTTATTTATGAATTTTATGGATTGTTCCCTTTTGTCTCTTCTATTTCAATTATTATCTGTTGTGGCTTACACTAGTATTGAGGGTATAGTATCCCCACATGACCTATTGGACCCTTGTTGTGTGTATATACATTTGTTGATATTTCACCATTGGGTGATTCACTTGTTATGTGATTTGACGGTTTCGTGATATTTCTCTCATGGATGGAAAGGTATGAGGTTGTGTATTCATGAATCATTCTAGGAACCTATGTAGGAAAGTGACAAGCATCATTATAGGAACACACACATTATGGGTGTGCGGGATGTAAAGGATAAGATGCATATGTTCTCTTAAAAGTAATGAATTATACCAAATAAGATGGTATGAATGAGTAAAAAGGGGAATAGAAAATGTCAAGTAGTAATTAGAAAATGGTTCCTGAAAAAAAAAGTAAAAGTGGAATAATTTTTTTAAGGTTAAATTGGAATATGAAAATAGTTCAAAAGTTAGTAAAAGATAAGGTTTGAAACCATGATAATTAGATACCGTGTTGGCCATGGACATAGGGATATGACAGAGTGTAGTGACCCGGTTGAGAGTGGGATATTTTGTGTAGTGTATGTGAACTGGTTTGGTTATTACAAGTGATGAGCCTATCTAGATATCTTCCTTATCATAAAGCATAATGGTTGTGTTCTAATGCTCATGTTTGGAATTGTGGAGAAATTCCACCTCGAAGATGTGTGCTAATTGGGCGACGTGAGGATGTTGCTAAGAATGGTCCACCAGTATTGGAGCAGGAGAACAAGATGGTCCAAGGAGATAGGGAATATAAGTTCCATGAGATCTTTTCTCATTTTATGCAGATGATGGAATGAGACACAGGGTGGGTTGCACTGAGTATGTTTGAGATGACCAGGGAGTTTCAATTGCAACACACTATGAGATTTACAAAAGAGGGTGGGATAGAAGCTGTAGAATTTTGGATAGAGTCCATCCAAACTATTCTCAAACATTTATAGCCTCCTATAGAGAATTGAGTCAACTTAGTGGCCTATATGCTAAGGGGGAAAGAAAAACATTGGTGAGACATTATGGTTCAGACAGAGCAGGCTGAGGGGATTATGTGAAATGATTTTCAATAGAAGTTTATTGAGAACTTCTATCCAAAAACCTTGAGGTATGAGAAGGCTATAGTTTTTATGAGGTTGACTCAGGGGACAATGTTGGTGATGGACTATACAATCCATTTCATAGATTTGAGACACTTTGTTCTGATGTTGACAAGAGATGAGGAAGTTGTAGAGAAATGATTCTAAGACGGGCTGAGGCATGAGATCAGATCTCAGGTGAATATATTTCATCTAAAAAGGATTGCTCAAGTGGTGGATCAAGCCCTTATCTTAGAAGGAAACCTAAAGGGACCTTCAGGTAGTGAACTTGTGGCACCAGTTAAGTGAGTAAGGGGTGAAAATTCTGATAGTAGGAAGTTCCACTTCAGAACCTTTCAGTAGGGTGGAAGCGCACACATAGTAGTTAGAAGAGGGGGTTTACTTCTCAGGGTGGAGACCAGGTCTTCTGTTTTCAGTGTGGCGAGCTAGGGCACAATCGTGACCAGTGTCCCCACAAACCAGTTCAGTGTCAATCGCGCGGTAGGCTAGGCCACGTGCAGAGATTATGTAGTATCCCGCAACAGTTGGGGTGTAACGCCCCGAACCCAGTTACCCAGATTCGGTGCATTATTACATAAAATTTGTGTGATCGCAAGAGATCAAGTCCTGAAATACCAATCAGTTTAGTATCCTAACATTTTGTTTCCTTTGAGCACACTCATATCCCTTAGCCTATTCCTGTAGTTCAGTCAGAATATACTTCTTTTCATCCTAGAAAAAATAATATATAAGAATGGGGTGAGCTCAGATGCTCAGTAAGGAAAAAACTATAGCAGAAACTATCATAAATAAGTTTAAACATATAAGGAAATGTATTGGACTAAAACACAAGAATTTTAAACTTAAACATCATCATAATATGGAAAAAATAAATCAAATAATTCCATTTACTTATCCCCATGAATATTTAAATAGTCAAATAATTATATGTAATACCAAAATCTAATCTCATAATGATGGAATGCATAATGTCGGAAATCATAACCACATAGTCAAGGCCTCGTGCCAAGACTAAAAATAAAAACATTTTCAAGGCCTTGTGCTAAGACACTAGTTTGTCTCATGAGACCTACTGAAGCATTGAGGTGCTATGGAGGGCCCCACCCATCACTTACTAAGTCCAATTCATTCCTCATAAGAAAAGGGCGAAACATAAGATAAACATTCATATTAAAACTAACATACGAAATTTCAATACATTAACCATAAACCATGAATAGTATAAAAATAGCACATCCATAGTCAAACATATCATCAAACTATCAATAAAATATGGAATATTTTATTATAATAAATCGACTTCAATTACACATAAAATCCAATAATATATGTTGGCGTAGATGAAATCAATACAAAAAACTATTTGAGAGAAATATATTTTCTACATTGAAATCATTTAAATACTGCATAATTATAAAAGAAAACATTTATTTTTAATATATTCATATAAGTTTTTAAGGGATGTTTTGAAGGTTTTATAATTATAGAAAATAGTTTCACCTTCCGTATAAGTTAAAAAAACATTATTTCCTTAATTTGTCGAAAAGGTCATAAAGTACCTTGTTTGGAAATCAATGGAAAGATTACATTCAAAACATTTTATAAAAAGTCAAAAAATGGTATAAATTAATTTAACCCAATGTCTAGGAAATAGTAAAAAAATTGAAATACATTTTTAAGAAACATAGATGTGGATGATATGGATGTCCCAATATATACGTACAAACAACCTTAGATAATGAAGATATTGTAAAATTAACCCTTACCTTGTACTTTTCCTTAGTCGAGGGTAAGTTAACATCCTGTATAATGGTTAAATAATTGTTATTAAATTATACAAGAACCTCATAGATAAATATGATATCATATATGATCATCTAATATTGCATTGTTAATAATACTACAATATTATCATTGTTTCTGGTGTTAACTAATTCATTTTCCTTTAAATGTTTTGTTACGTAAGTCTTGTTTATTAGGGATAGGATGTATTTGATTCATATCCAGAATGATTTTAAGTTCTTATACATTATTTTTAATCATCAAATAAAAAGTATTCTTGAATGGTTACAATGGGGAATGAAATCACATCGCGTCGTGGAGACAGTAATCCGTACGTACGCATGAGCAACAATATCATTATATTGAGGGTGAAATAGTATGTAATTGGGTGGTATATTATATATAAATAATAATTAACATGTTATATTTATTATTTACATCAATTATATTCATTATTATACTCATCCAAATAATGAAGTGTTGAATAACAAACTACACCATGACATGGAGAAGGTAAGCCATATGTATGCATGTAAGGTGACTTTGTCATTGATATGATGGATAGAATAATGAATATGGTTGAAACCTATTTATAATAGAATCATAGTATATATAAGGTACTAGAGTTATTATTTTGTAATGGAAAAAACAAATTAAGAGGAAGTGGAAGAAGAAAATAACTTTGAAAGAGGTGATGAAATAATTACCTCTTCTTCGTGTGCTTCCTTTTGATTAGAATAAAAGGGATCCATAGGTGGGATTTATGATCAAATTAAGGCCTCTAGGATTAAGTGAGGGTAGTTTTAATTATTTTTGAGAAGGTTTTTGCCGAGCCAAATGGATTTGGAGGTGTGAATTTGAGATAAGGGGAAGTACCCTTTTATAAGAGAGGTGAGGGTCACTTTAGGAAGAGCATGAAAAAATAATTTAATATAAAATTATTTTAGGTTTCTAATAGCTCCAAATGGATTTATTTAGAGTTTAATGTGGGGATGTGTCTAAATACTCTCAACTAATAGATTTTATACAAGTTTAGGTCACCATATTAAGCTTATATTTTAGATTTAACTCTTAGTTAAATAGTATAACTTTTACAATGTCTTCTTGTATTTTTATACAACATGGTTAATATAGTTACTATAAAATGACAAGAGAACCTAAAGTGGTTCATTAATGGCATATATAACATTTTCTATGTCCTTTTCTGAATCTTATATTTTTATTAATATTATATGATTTAATAAAATAGTATTTGTTTTAAAAGCTCATTTATGTTAATTTTGACACTATTTAGTATTTGGTTTTTGTGAAAGTCATAAAAACTTGATTACTTTGAAAAAAATACATTTAATCAACCCTAAAATGTCATATTCACCTAAAAAATTCGTGGATGGAATCAAAATTTTCAATTTATATTTATTTTATTATTAATAATACCATTTAGTTTAATCATTCGTTAATAAGGTAATTACTGCATCGTCATAGTGTCATAAATAAATTTCCTTATTTAATGTCTAAAAATTATAAAAAAAATACCATGATGTTTGAAATAATTTTAGATTTCTAATTATTTTTTATAGCCGAATTTATATTTTGTGCAACCCTATATTAAAAATGGTTTAGTTATTAAACATTGAATTTAACACTTTTAACACTTATTTAAATAAAATATAATAAATGTCTTAATCTAATACATGTGGATCAAAAAGGATTATATGTATGTACTATGGTTGATTTTGTTCGAAATAAACTTATCCAATATAATTAGTACATGTTTTGGGGAAATTTAATATTACTATAGTATTACTTCTACCTTTAATTACCCTATTTACTTTTAACAGTGGTAAATAAAATTCAAAAGATACTATTCACCAAAAATTATTTTCATCATCTTGAACAAAATTTTACTTACTGATGACAACTGTGTCTATTTTATTTTTGAAATTCAATTCATAAAATTGTTAAAATTACGTTTTATGAAAATTTACAAATGGGCTTAGAAGGTGGGTAAAAGACATTAAAAAGATCAATAAAATATTATATATCTAATATTATTATAAAATGACTCTAATAATTTAAATTGGAATAATATAGGTATTATGTATCTATTTTTAATTTAAAATAAATTTAAATACAAATAATTATTATTTAAATAAAAAGTCGGTTTTAAACAATAACAAAGTGTTTTTCACTATTCATCAAAAATTAAACTTTTTCAGAAAAATACCAAAATTTCACCCAAAGCTAATTCTGATATTCCAAATCTAAAAATAAAGTCCATTTTGAAAAATAAATTTTAAAAAATTAAAATAATTGGGTATTACTATTCATAACTACTTTTTAAACAGCTAGTTTGATTGGTCATGGGGTGCAAGAAATTGGGGCTGCGTACAACTTAAGTTATTGTATTATTCAAAGAGAAAAGTTCCTTAGAATATTGAGTTGTTATATTCTTCCTCCCTAAAATAATTTCGTCCTCAAAGTTTCTAGAATATTTCTACATAAAAAAGCGTTCAGTGGTTCTTCATCATAAGTTCCTCAAGTTCCCACATTTCCTCTTCCATTTTATGGTTTCTCCAAAGAACCTTTACTAGAAAAGTCTTCCAGTTTCTCAACACTTGTTATCTACTATCAAGAATTCTGATAGGCTCTTAACAATACGATAGATCGGGTTCCAGTTCTATTTCTTCATAAGTGAGTACATACGTTGGGTCAAGCATGTATTTTCTCAACAGTGATACGTGGAACACATCATGAACTTTGGAGAGGCTTGGCAGCATTGCCAAACGGTAAGCTAAAACCCCAATTCGTTCTATAATTTCAAAAGGTCCAATGTACATGGGACTTAATTTACCCTTTTTACTGAATCGTATAACACCTTTCCATGGAGATACCTTCAAGAAAACATGATCACCTACATGAAATTCCAAATCCTTCCTTCGGTTATCGGCATAGCTCTTTTTCCTACTTTGAGCAGTTTTGATGTGGGTTTGGATAATATTCACCATTTCCATTTTTTTCTCAACAAGTTCTGGGCCTACAAGTTTTCATTCACCAACATCATCCCAAAAAGTTGGTGTGTGACATCTCTTTCCATATAACGCTTCAATTGGTGTCATCTGAATACTTGAATAGAAGCTATTGTTATAATAAAATTCTACCAGAGGTAAATTCTGATCCCACATAACTTGAATGTCAAATGAACAATATCTCAACAAGTCTTCTAATGTTTTAATATTATGTTCTGATTGTACATCAGTTTGAGGGTGGTAGGCAGTGCTCAAATGAAGTTCAGTATCTAGGGATTTCTAAATACTTTTCTAGAATCTTGATGTAAAATAGGGATCACAATTAGAAAAAATTGATAGAGGTACACCTGAAGTCTTACAACTTCATTAATATATAGTCTTTCTAAATGTTCAAGTGGAAAATCTACTCTCATAGAAATAAAATGTGATGAATTGGTAAGATGATCAACAATGAACCATATTGCATCATTCCTTCCCGGAGTCTTTGCTATCCCTATGAAAAATTCCATCATAATATCATGTCATTTTCACTCAGGTATGGGAAGAGGTTGCCTGACTCCTCTTGGATGTTTTCTTCTAGCCTTCACCTGTTGAAAAAACCATACATCTTGACACATAATCATCAATCTCCCTCTTCATGTTGTCTCATCAAAAATATTCCTTAAAATATCTATACATCATAGTTATATTAGGTTGTATAGATAAATTGGTGTTATGAGCATCATCCAACAATTCCCTTTTTAGATCAGGTATATCGGGAACACAAAGCCTCTTCCCAAATTTCAAAATTTCATCTTCATATATCACTAATACAAAATGGGGCAAGGGAAGCGCTATACATTTATCAGCGCTTTTTAAAAGCGCTGATAAATACCCCCCTTTATCAGCGCTTTTACAGAAGTGCTGATAAAGGGGAGTTCTTTATCAGCGCTTTTATATAAGTGTTGATAAAGACCCCCCCCCCCCCCCCCCCCCATTAGCGCTTCTGTAAAAGTGCTGAAAAAGACCCCCCTTTATCAGTGCTTTTATAAAAAGCTCTGATAAAGGGTAAAATTCAAAAAAAAACTAAAAAAATTTATTAATATATAAAGCTATAAATCCTTTTATATAGATATACAAATAATATTTATTTTTTAAATATGTTATAGAAATGATGAATGGAAATAAAATATGAATGTATATGATATTTAGTAAAAGAGTCTTACAAAATAATTTTAAAAATATGTTTAATTAATAATTATGTAATTTTTATCCACCAATAGTCATGTAATAACACTTTGAGTATAAAAAAAATAAAAAAATAAATAAAAGATCAAAAATATGTTGAAAACACAACTCAAACTTCAAACGGCCATAACTTTTGATCCGAGACTCTGTTTGAGCTCTACAGCATATCAAATCAAAGTCTGCGACGATCTCTAAAACCTTATGGATGGGTATAACCCATAAAAGGTTTTTTCGAGGCCAAAAAAGGCCCATAAGTCCTCTAAAACTGAGTTTTTAGTTGGGGTACCCTGATTTTTTACCATTAAAACAGCTATAACTTCTGATACCAACGTCTAATAAATGTGTACCATATATCATATTAAAGATCGTTTTATTTTCTTCGATTTGACTGATTGTGGAGCTGAAACGGACTCCTGGATTAGAAGTTATGGTCATTTTAACATTCAAATGCCTCTAACTTCTGATCCGGACGCCAGTTTTGCTTATACCACATATCATATCGAAGATCGTTTCATGTTTGTCGATTTGACTGGTTTTGGAGTTGAAATGGACTTATGGATTAGAATTTATAGCTATTTTAAAATTCTTGAAGACTTTTCACATCCACATTTCTATGTATTCATTCATAACTATATACATACATATATATATATATATATATCTGTGTGTGTGTGTTGTATATATGTATGTATGTATTTATTTATTTATTTATTTATTTATTTATAAACACACGTAAAAACACATATTCTATAAATGTATTTGTAATTAATATTATAAATATATATATATTAATATACAAATAAACATATGGATAAAAAATTATAACTATATGTATATATATTAATATACGAATAAACATACGGATAAAAAATTATAACTATATCTCTATATATATATATATATTAATATACGAATACATATATATATATATATTAATATAACTAAATAAATTTATATTAATATGGATATGTATTAATATGCGAATACATATAACTATATATATATATATAACTTGATATATCATTAAAGGGTGAACAAAACAAAATGGCTAAGTGGTAAAGTTGCAGCGCGCAAGGGAGGAGGTCCTGTGTTTGAATTCCAGTGGCAGCAGGGTCGCGCGGGCACAGAGAAGCAGGGTGCAGTGTGTGGGTTGAGGGGGGGCAGGCGCAGCGAAGCAGGGTGCAGCGTGCGAACCTCCCACAAATTATTTTTTTTTTTAATTTTTTTTCAATTTTTTTGACATTTATCAGTGCTATTTTTATAGCACTGATAAAAGTACCCTTTATCAGCTCTTTTTGAGTGCTGATAAAACGGACCCCCCTTTATTAGCTATAATGACCCATACTTTACATACATTGTTAATACTTCAAAATTGAAGCACACTTATTACAACATATGACAAAACCACAAAGGACCGCATAGGTATAGTTTCTTTAGAAACTGGGAAACATAAACAACTGGTTCATAAATCTTCTACAGTGTCTCCCATTTATTTCATCATATCTAGGGTCCCTTTTAGCATATTCTACTTAATATCCATCTTCCTGACCTGGGGAAAAGAAAACATAAAAGGGTGAGCTCAAATGCTCAGCAAGGGCAAATAAAGGAAATAAAAATCATATCATATCTTTTTGAAAATCATAACCTACAAAAGAGATCATAATATCATAACATGGAATAAATCATAGAAGTGAAAATGAGATTCCCATAATCATAAAAATGAAACTTGAAACTTTGTGGCATGCACACATAATCATGGAAAATCATTTCTTGTTAGTCTTGACTCATTGCCAAGACTATCTTAGTGGACAGAGTCCCTTTCTGAACTGAGTCACCCTCGTTCCAGTCCTGTTTCACTGAACCGGTATAACCTACCGTTCCATCCCTGTCTATATCATGAGATATAAAATCTTTACCCAATGCATTGGAGGGAGATATAGGTCCCACCCATCTTATAATGAATCCTTTCTTATGTGTTCCACATAATCATAAATCATACATCATCGCATAACACATGTAACAAAAATGGGATTCTTGAAACATCATGACATCATAAAACAAACCATATAAGGTAAATGACTTCATAAAAAATAATTCCCTCACAACATAATCAAATCAATGTAATAATAGGGATAAAAACAGAACCCTGTATTATCTTAGATGGAAAATAATTTTGATAAAACATTTGAACTCCATTCTTGAGGAAAATATCCTTTCTTCTTCAAAAACATTTTTCCTTTCATAACATGTCATACGACTTGAAAATAAAAGAAGTTGATTAAAAATAAACTTGAAAACTTGTAAAGTAATCTTCTTGGAAATAATGTTTTAAAAATCCATTCATGCCTTATAATTTTAAAAAAACATTCTTCGTACTTTTGTCGGAAAAGTTAAAAAGTACCTCTTACGAAAAACGACAAAAGATTCCTTTCATATTCTTTACTAAAAACTCACCGAAGGGTAAAATTGGATTTAAACCATTGTAGGTGGATGTAAATAATATGTCATATCGAGGAAACATGAATGTGGATGATAAAATGCACCCCAGTAAATGCCAATATATAAACAATCTCGGATAAAAATGAGATTGTGATATTTCCCTTACCTTAGGTCCAATTTGCTTTGTACGTGTCCAAATCTCCTGTATAACGGTTTAAATAATGTTATTGACTTATTCCAGAATCATACATATTGATATGATATCATATATGGTCATATTCTTAGCTTCTTGATAGTAATATTTCATTGTTACTTGTTACTCGGGTCTTTATTGCCTTTTGTTCTTATGCGTGTTTTGCCGAATACATTCTTATTCTTCTTTTAAGGTTATAGATACCTTATATCCAGAATGGTATTAGTGTAACATATATCATATTTATTCATTCAATTCATTTATATAATTACTATGTAATGATGATCATGTAGAACGAGTCGCATCACATCGTGGAGACGGTATTCCGTACGTACGCACGAGTGATGATATCGTTCCTATGATCATGGAATTGTTTTGGAGTATATATATATTATTTCAGTATCAATATTACTTTATAATAGTCATAAATAGTTACTCATTACACCATTATACCCATCCTTGTAAGGTGATGGTGGAAAATAGATTACACCACGGCGTGGAGACGGTATTCCGTACGTACGCACGCGCGGTGATTTCATTTTTCCGTGGGATGGATAGAAGGTGAATTAGGGTTGTTTCATATTTATAATAACATATCAGTATGTAAGTAATACTTATGTTATTACTTTATCATGAAACAACTAAAGAAGAAGAAGTTGAAGAAGAAAGAAATTGAAAAGATCGGTAATGGATATTACCTCTTCTTTGGAATGCCTCTTTGAATCCTCCACTTAGGGAACTAAGATTGGTCTTTGAAGAAGACCAGGACCTCTAGGATTATTCTAGGGAAGTGTAGAGGAGAAAATGGCAGGGGTTGGCCGAGCTTGAGTGCTCAATTTGGTGTGAGGAGGAGGGGGAGGAGGTGCCCTTTTATAAGGGAGGAGAGGGGCACCTTAGGAATATCTCAAAATATTATTTTATATTAAAGTCAAAATCGGTTTATAATGGTTCCAAAGGGTCTTATTTAGAAGCTAAAGTTGGGATGGGTCTAAATCCTATCAACCAATAGGATTTAGACAAGTTTAGGGAATTATTTTAACCTTATCAATTAGATTTAACTCTAAGTTAAATAATTTAACTTTTACCGTGTCTTTTTGTTTTCTTTCACTATATGGTTAATAAACTTACTATAACATGCCAAACGAACCCCAAATTGTTTATTATTAATATATATATATCCTTATCTAAGTCATTTGGCTGAACCTTAGATTTTTAGGAATAAAATAACAATTAATAATATAATATTTGATTTAAAAACTATTTTGTGTCAATTTTGACACTATTTGATATATGATTTTTGTGAAAGTCATAACAGAATTATATGTTCGAACCAAGTTTATTTAATCAACATTAATATATCATAGTAACCTAGAAAATTAGTGGAATTCATAAAAAGTCTCAAATTACATTTATTTTGGTGTTTATAACATCAATTATGTCAATATTTCATTAATAAGATAATTACTGCATCATCATTGTGTCATAATTATATTATTTAATGTCTAAAAATTACAAATAAAATACCATTATGTAGGAAATCTTTTTAGCTTTCTAATGAATATTTATAGTCGAATTTATCTTATGTATAACCCCATATTAAAAATGATTTACTTATTAAACTTTGATTTTAACTATTTTAACCCTTCTTTAAATAAATTAATAATAAATGTCCAAATCTAATCCAAGTGGGCCTAAATGGTCATATTTTATTCATAAGGTTGTTTTTGGTCGAATTACACTTGTCCAATAGAATTAGGACAAGTGTTAGGGTAATATTAATATCATATTTACCCTTAGTTACCCTATTTACTATTAACCGCGGTAAAAAAAAGTAAAAAGTTACTATTCACCAAAAAATTATTTTTATCTCATTGAACCACATTTTACTTACTGATATCAACCATGTCTATCAGATTTTCGAAATTCCATTCACAGAAGCGGTAAAATTAAGTTTTATGCAAAATTCAGTTTTTAACCTACCACTTATAGGTTTCACTATTCATCAAAAATTGAAAGTTTTCAGAAAAATACCAAAATTTCACCCTAGGCTAATTTCGATATTCTGAGTCCAAAAATGAAGTCCATTTTGAAAAATAAAATTTATAAAATTTCAAAAAGTGGTTATTACTATTCATAACGGCTTTTTTTAATAGCATATTGTTGTTTAGTGAAACTCGGTATTGCGTACGACACAAGCTATCGAGGAAGGTCACGATTGCGTGTAAAGCAAGCCAAGCAAGTGTTGTATAGAAAAAGATTCCTTTGATGATTCATATAACATAAAAGTCTCGGGTGTTACATTCTACCCCCCTTAAAAAGAATTTCGCCCTCGAAATTCGTCACTTTGTAACAAACAGATGAGGATACTTCTCCCTCATCATATCCTCAAGCTCCCATGTAGCTTCTTCAAGTTGGTGGTTCCTCCATAAAACTTTCACCAATCGAGTGGTCTTGTTTCGTAGGACTTTTTTGCTATGATCCAGAATCTCTATCGGCTGTTCTTCATAAGAAAGATCTTGCTCCAGCGGTACAACTTCTGAGCTGAGTACATGTGAAGGATCTGGTATATACTTTCTCAGGAGAGATACATGGAACACATCGTGAACTTGAGAGAGATTCGGTGGAAGCGCCAATCGGTAAGCTACCTTCCCAACACGATCCAGTATTTCGAAAGGACCGATATATCTAGGGCTCAACTTCCCTTTCTTTCTAAATCTCATAACCCTCTTCCAGGGAGATATTCGTAAGAACACTTTATCACCCACTTCAAACTCTAGGTCTTTTCTTCGGTTGTCAGCATAACTTTTCTGTCGACTCTGAGCTGCTCTTATGTGTTGTTGAATAGATCTAACCTTTTCTGCCATTTCATCAACGAGATCAGGTCCTAATAGCTTTCTTTCCCCAACTTCATCCCAGCAAGTTGGAGTCCTGCATTTCTTTCCATAGAGAGCTTCATAAGGAGCCATCTGAATACTGGAGTGAAAGCTATTATTATAAGAAAATTCCACCAAAGGTAGGTGTTGATCCCAACCTCCCTTGAAATCCATAGAGCAAGCTCTCAACATATCTTCTAGGGTTTGAATTGTTCTCTCAGACTGACCGTCTGTCTGGGGATGATAAGCAGTTCTAAAACTCAACTCTGTATCCAGAGTATGCTGAAGACTTCGCCAGAACTTCGAGGTAAATCTTGGATCCCGATCAGATATAATAGAAAGTGGTACTCCATGTAATCTTACCACTTCCTTTACATATATCCTGGCAAGCTGATCTAGAGAGAAATCCTCTCTAATAGCAATGAAGTGTGCAGACTTTGTAAGACGATCAACTATGACCCAAATATCATTATTGCCTTTGGATGTTTTAGGAAGTCCTGTGACAAAGTCCATAGTGATATTTTCCCATTTCCATTCGGGTATGGGTAATGGTTGTAACATCCCCTTAGACTTCTGTCTCTCAGCTTTAACTTGTTGAAAAACCAAGCATCGAGAGACATATTCAGCAACATCTCTTTTCATGCCATCCCACCAGAAGTACTCTTTCAGGTCCCTATACATCTTCGTGCTTCCAGGATGAATAGAGAATGAAGAACTATGAGCCTCATCCAGCATCTCCTTCTTTAATTCGGGGATGGGAGGAACAGAAACCCGATTCCTGAACTTTATTATCCCATCACAATCAAGGTTGAATTCAGGAACATTTCTCACCTTCTTTTGTAACTCGACATCTTCTTTCTGTGCCTCCTTAATCTTCGCATGTATAGATGGTTGAACATTCATTTGAGAAAGATAAGATTTTTCCCCTTCCATTATAATTCCAAGATCCATCCTTTGTAAATCCATAAATATTGGATCTTTTGTGATCCTCATCATGGATAAACTAGCATGGTCTTGTCGACTTAATGCATCTGCCACCTTGTTTGCTTTCCCAGGGTGGTAATGGATTGAGCAGTCATAATCCTTAATCAGCTCCAACCATCTTCTTTGACGCATATTCAGCTCCTTTTGTGTGAAAATATACTTTAAACTTTTATGATCAGTATAAATATCACACCTTTCACCATAAAGGTAATGCCTCCAAATCTTTAATGCAAAGATTACCGCAGCCAACTCCAAATCATGTGTTGGGTAATTTTGCTCATGGATTTTCAACTGTCATGAGGCATAAGCTATCACCATATCATTTTGCATAAGAACACACCCCAATCCCTTCTTGGATGCATCACTGTAGATCACAAACCTTTCTCCACTACAAGGTAGTGTGAGCACAGGTGCACTGGATAACCTTCTTTTCAACTCCTTGAAATTCTCTTCACATTCCTCTGTCCAGACAAACTTAACTCCTTTCCGAGTCAACTTGGTGAGTGGATTAGATAATCGTGAAAAATCTTTTACAAAACCTCGATAATATCCATCCAAACCAAGAAAACTTCGGATCTCAGTTACTGTTGTTGTCTTGACCATCTTTCGATAACCTCTGTTTTTGCTGGATCCATAGATATCCCCTATTTTGAGATTATGTGACCCAAAAATGCAACTTTTTGAAGCCAAAATTCACACTTGGTAAATTTGGAATAAAGCTTCTCCTTTCTCAGGGTCTTCAATATAATTCTCAAGTGATCTTCATGCTCTTCCTTGCTCTTTGAATAGACAAGAATATCGTCTATAAAAACTACCACAAATTGATCAAGATAGTCTCTAAAGACTCTATTCATTAGATCCATGAAGATAGCAGGGGCATTAGTAAGACCAAATGGCATCACTATAAATTCATAGTGTCCATACCTTGTACGGAAAGCCGTCTTTGGTATATCCTCCCTTTTGACCCTTAATTGATGATACCCTGAACGAAGATCAATCTTGGAAAAGTATTGAGCTCCACGTAGTTGGTCAAATAAGTCATCAATGCGTGGGAGAGTATATTTGTTCTTGATAGTGATCTTGTTAAGTTCTCGATAATCAATGCAGAGTCTCATTGATCCATCTTTCTTCTTAACAAATAGAACAGGTGCTCCCCAAGGTGACGCACTAGGGCGTATGAATCCCTTATCAAGATTCTCTTGGAGTTGATTCTTCAATTCCTACAACTCAATTGGGGCCATTCTATAAGGTGTATTTGAAATTGGCAAAGCGCCCTGTACGAGTTCTATTGAAAACTCAACTTCACGATTTGGTGGAAGACCCGGTAATTCCTCCGGAAAGACATCATCAAACTCCTGTACAATGGTCATATTCTTAGTCATGAGTTTCTCACCAACCATTTGAGATAAATAACCTTCATTTAGTGGAATCAAGACCCATAAGATGGAAGGAATTTCCACTGGAAGGTTATGTTCATCCTTGCATTGATAGACGATCGTAGATTGATCTGGAATATGAAATGTGACTTCCCTTCTTTGGCAATTGATATGATCTCCATGTAGAGAAAGCCAATCCATGCCAAGAATCACATCAAATTCCACTAAAGGAAGTATCACAAGATTTGCAGGAAGCACTTTCCCACAAACTTCGATCGGAGAAGAATTATAAACTTTTGATGCGACTGTTGTGCCATTAGGTGTTGTCACAGCTAACTCAACATCTAATTGTTGAGGTAATACGGTGATACCCTTAGAAAATTCTTTAGAAATAAAAGAGTGGGTGGATCCAGAATCAAATAAAACATTTTCTAATTTAGAGTGGATGGTAAGTGTACCTTTCACCACTTCGTTATCGTACTCCACATCGCTGATAGAAATTGCATGTGACTTTCCTTTGTCTTTAGCCTTAAGATTTTGTTGACGTCGACCATCATCATCAACCCTTGGATTTGGGAATTGATTGGCATAATGCCACATCTCCTTGCACTTGAAACATTGAAGTGCAGTAGGTTCATTCTGTGTATCCCTTCCTTTGTTTGCATCATTAGACATCTTCTTCCCATTATCGCGGCATTAAAATGCCCGAAGACCTTCCTTTCCACATTTAAAACATTTACTTGTCCCTTTAAGACAACTCCCTCCATGTTTCTTTCCACACTTTGAGCATAAGGGAAAGCTCATCTTCTTTTCAGTGTGCTCTTTAGATTTTCCTTTGAATTCCATCTTCCTCTTCTTATCAAACCCATATGACTGATGGGTTACTCCAATCTCCATCTCGACTTTGATAGCACATCGAACTATTTCCTCGTAGCTATTGAAGTCCCTTATGGCTAACACCCTTCGAAGACTTGGTTTTAAGCCACTAAAGAATCGATCGATCTTACTCTCAGGTTGGATAATAATACCAGAAGCGTACCTTGCAAGTCTTGTAAAATTTGATTCATAGGTACCAACAGATTCATCATCCCTTTGCTTCAGTTCAAGGAACTCTTTCTCCATCTTTGTTCGGAGAATACGAGGGAAGTACTTATTGAAAAATAAGTTCTTGAACTCGTCCCATTCCATAGACTCAATTTCATCCCTTTGCCTCGTATTCTTAAAAAGATTCCACCATTGATCAGCATCTCCTTCCAAATGATACACTGCTAGTATGACTTTATCATGCTCAGAACATTGAAGATCTGAAAATATCTTTTCAGTAGTACTAATCCATTGTTCAGCAACTAATGGATCAGTAGACCCGCTGAAAGAAGGTGGACGCTGCCTCATGAAGGATTCAACAGAATGTTGCTCCTTCTTTTGCTCGTTTGGAAGTCCTGCATGATTCATAGCTTGAGAAAGTTGTGTGAGCATGGCTACAAGATTTTGCATTCCATCTCCCATATCGTTTGGTTGCTCAGGGGGACAATCATTGCATTTCCCATCGCATTCCGCATTAACACGGTTCCTTCGGGTTCCAGACATTGACTAAAACCAAGAAGAATAGTGTGAGCAACACTAATTATAATAGGAAAACCACATAATCAAGGATAAAATTTCACACTTAAGGTTTTATCCTAGGGTATTCATGGCCATTTCTAAAACACTAAGATTGTGTTCTATGCTTAGACTTATCCTTAGGGTTCTTACTAAGGCTTTCACATCCTAGTTTCCAATGGTTGACTATACCTTTCCTCTGATACCAACTATAACGACCCATACTTTACATACATTGTTAATACTTCAAAATTGAAGCACACTTATTACAACATATGACAAAACCACAAAGGACCGCATAGGTATAGTGTCTTTAGAAACTCGGAAACATAAACAACTGGTTCATAAATCTTCTACAGTGTCTCCCATTTATTTCATCATATCTAGGGTCCCTTTTAGAATATTCTACTTAATATCCATCTTCCTGACCTGGGGAAAAGAAAACATAAAAGGGTGAGCTCAAATGCTCAGCAAGGGCAAATAAAGGAAATAAAAATCATATCATATCTTTTTGAAAATCATAACCTGCAAAAGAGATCATAATATCATAACATGGAATAAATCATATAAGTGAAAATGAGATTCCCATAATCATAAAAATGAAAAATGAAACTTTTTGGCATGCACACATAATCATGGAAAATCATTTCTTGTTAGTCATGACTCATTGCCAAGACTATCTTAGTGGACAGAGTCCCTTTCTGAACCGAGTCACCCTGGTTCCAGTCCTGTTTCACTGAACCGGTATAACCTACCATTCCAGCCATGTATATCTCATGAGATATAAAATCTTTACCCAATTCATTGGAGTGAGATATAGGTCCCACCCATCTTATAATGAATCCTTTCTTATGTGTGCCACATAATCATAAATCATACATCATCGCATAACACATGTAACAAAAATGGGATTCTTGAAACATCATGACATCATAAAACAAACCATATAAGGTAAATGACTTCATAAAAAATAATTCCCTCACAACATAATAAATTCAATGTAATAATAGGGATAAAAACAGAACCCTATATTATCTTAGATGGAAAATAATTTTGATAAAACATTTGAACTCCATTCTTGAGGAAAATATCCTTTCTTCTTCAAAAACATTTTTCCTTTCATAACATGTCATATGACTTGAAAATAAAAGAAGTTGATTAAAAATAAACTTGTAAAGGAAGCTTCTTGGAAATAATGTTTTAAAAATCCATTCATGCCGTATAAGTTAAAAAAACATTCTTCGTACTTTTGTCGGAAAAGTCAAAAAGTACCTCGTACGAAAAACGACAAAAGATTCCTTTCATATTCTTTACTAAAAACTCACCGAAGGGTAAAATTGGATTTAAACCATTGTAGTTGGATGTAAATAATATGTCATATCGAGGAAACATGAATGTGGATGATAAAATGCACCCCAGTAAATGCCAATATATAAACAATCTCGGATAAAAATGAGATTGTGATATTTCCCTTACCTTAGGTCCAATTTGCTTTTTACGTGTCCAAAGCTCCTGTATAATGGTTTAAATAATGTTTTTGACTCATTCCAGAATCATACATATTGATATGATATCATATATGGTCATATTCTTAGCTTCTTGATAGTAATATTTCATTGTTACTTGTTACTCGGGTCTTTATTGCCTTTTGTTCTTATGCGTGTTTTTCCGAATACATTCTTATTCTTCTTTTAAGGTTATAGATACCTTATATCCAGAATGGTATTAGTGTAACATATATCATATTTATTCATTCAATTCATTTATATAATTACTATGTAATGATGATCATGTAGAACGAGTCGCATCACATCGTGGAGACGGTATTCCGTACGTACGCACGAGTGATGATATCGTTCCTATGATCGTGGAATTGTATTGGAGTATATATATATTATTTCAGTATCAATATTACTTTATAATAGTCATAAATAGTTACTCATTACACCATTATACCCATCCTTGTAAGGTGATGGTGGAAAATAGATTACACCACGGCGTGGAGACGGTATTTCGTACGTACGCACGCGCGGTGATTTCATTTTTCCGTGGGATGGATAGAAGGTGAATTAGGGTTGTTTCATATTTATAATAACATATCATTATGTAAGTAATACTGATGTTATTACTTTATCATGAAACAACTAAATAAGAAGAAGTTGAAGAAGAAAGAAATTGAAGAGATCGGTAATGGATATTACCTCTTCTTTGGAATGCCTCTTTGAATCCTCCACTTAGGGAACTAAGATTGGTCTTTGAAGAAGACCAGGACCTCTAGGATTATTCTAGGGAAGTGGAGAGGAGAAAATGGCAGGGGTTGGCCGAGCTTGAGTGCTCTATTTGGTGTGAGGAGGAGGGGGAGGAGGTGCCCTTTTATAAGGGAGGAGAGGGGCACCTTAGGAATATCTCAAAATATTATTTTATATTAAAGTCAAAATCGGTTTATAATGGTTCCAAAGGGTCTTATTTTGAAGCTAAAGTGGGGATGGGTCGAAATCCTATCAACCAATTGGATTTAGACAAGTTTAGGGAATTATTTTAACCTTATCAATTAGATTTAACTCTAAGTTAAATAATTTAACTTTTAACGTGTCTTTTTGTTTTCTTTCACTATATGGTTAATACACTTACTATAACATGCCAAACGAACCCCAAATTGTTTATTATTAATATATATATCCTTATCTAAGTCATTTGGCCGAACCTTAGATTTTTATGAATAAAATAACAATTAATAATAGAATATTTGATTTAAAAACTATTTTGTGTCAATTTTGACACTATTTGATATATGATTTTTGTGAAAGTCATAACAGAATTATATGTTCGAACCAAGTTGATTAAATCAAAATTAATATATCACAGTAACCTAGAAAATTAGTGTAATTCATAAAAAGTCTCAAATTACATTTATTTTGGTGTTTATAACATCAATTATGTCAATATTTCATTAATAAGATAATTACTGCATCATCATTGTGTCATAATTAAATTATTTAATGTCTAAAAATTACAAATAAAATACCATTATGTAGGAAATCTTTTTATCTTTCTAATGAATATATATAGTCGAATTTATCTTATGTATAACCCCGTATTAAAAATGATTTACTTATTAAACTTTGATTTTAACTATTTTAACCCTTCTTTAAATAAATTAATAATAAATGTCCTAATCTAATCCAAGTGGGCCTAAATGGTCATATTTTATTCATAAGGTTGTTTTTGGTCGAATTACACTTGTCCAATATAATTAGTACAAGTGTTAGGGTAATATTAATATCATATTTACCCTTAGTTACCCTATTTACTATTAACCGCGGTAAAAAAAAGTAAAAAGTTACTATTCACCAAAAAATTATTTTTATCTCATTGAACCACATTTTACTTACTGATATCAACCGTGTCTATCGTATTTTCTAAATTCCATTCACAGAAGCGGTAAAATTAAGTTTTATGCAAAATTCGGTTTTTAACCTACCACTTAGAGGTTTCACTATTCATCAAAAATTGAAAGTTTTCAGAAAAATACCAAAATTTCACCCTAGGCTAATTTCGATATTCTGAGTCCAAAAATGAAGTCCATTTTGAAAAATAAAATTTATAAAATTTCAAAAAGTGGTTATTACTATTCATAACGGCTAGTTTTAATAGCATATTGTTGTTTAGTGAAACTCGGTATTGCGTACGACACAAGCTATCGAGGAAGGTCACGATTGCGTGTAAAGCAAGCCAAGAAAGTGTTGTGTAGAAAAAGATTCCTTTGATGATTCATATAACATAAAAGTCTCGGGTGTTACATTAGCGTCGTGCTTTACAGCGCTCATAAAAGCGCTGATAAAGGGGTTTTTTAGTGCTGATAAAAGCGACTTTTGTAGTAGTGTGCAAAGTCGATCAATCTCCCATCATTCACGGCTTTCATTTTCTTTTGAAACTCCTTATCATTAGTCTGAGAACTTTTTATCCTTTCTTGTAAATATGGTTTGGAAACTATTTCAAAAAGTATTGATGTTTCACCTTCTATGATAATTATCATAACCATATTTACTATATCCATGAATATAGGATACCTTTCAACTATAATCTTGTTCAGAAATCCATGATCATTTCTACTCAAATCATCTACCACATTATTTTCCATCATGGGGTGGTAGTGTATTGTGCAATAATAATCCTTGAGTAGTTCAAGTAATCACCTTTGCCTCATGTTGAGTTCTTTCTGTGAAAATATATACATCAAACGCTTATGATCATTATATATATCACATTTTTCACCATATATATAGTGTCTCTATATCTTCAGAGCAATGATTATAGATGATAACTCCAGGTCATGAGTAGGATAGTTTTTTTCATGAATTTTTATCTATCGTGATTCATAGGAAATAAATCTATCACTGTGCATAAGGACACAACCATTCCCTTTCTTTGAAACATAACTATAAAAAACTAACCCATCATTCCCCAATGGTAGAGTCAAGATAGAAGCATTGAATAATATTCTATTAAATTATTAAAAACATTCTTCACACTCTTTTATCCAAACAAATTTAACCCCTTTACGTGTGAACTTGGTTAATGGGTTAGGAAATTGGGAAAAAAATTGGATGAAACGCCGATATTAACCCGCTAAACCAATAAAACTATATAGCTCAGTTACACTCATCGATGCTGGCCATTCTTGGATTTCTATTTTCTTTTAAGGATCAATAGAGATTCCATCCTTAGAGACAATATGGCCAAGAAAATAAATCTCATGAATCTATAATTCACAATTTCCAAACTTCTCATATAATTCATTTCTTCTACGAGTTTTCAGAATAGTATGCAAGTGATTTTCATGAACTTCATAGATTTTGGAGTATACCAAGATATCATTAATAAATACCACTAAAAATCCATCAATATATTCCTTGAAAACACTATTCATTAGATCCATGAAAACAGAGGGTTCATTATTTATCCCAAAAGGCATTACTGTAAACTCATAATGCACATACCTGGTTCAAAATTCTATCTTTAGAATGTCTTCCTTCTTCTCACACAACTGATGATATCCATATCTATGGTCAAAATTTGAAACATATTGAGCTATGTGAATTTTATCGAATAAATCATCAATATGAGGTAGTAGATACTTTTTCCTTATTATTATAGAATTTATCTCCCTGTAGTCAATTCACAACATCATAGATCTATCTTTCTTCTTAACAAAAAGAACAGGGGATCCCCATGGAGAAACACTAGGGATAATGAACCTTTATTACTAAATTCCTCTAGTTGTTTATTTATTTACACTAATTCCATAGTGGCCATTTTATAAGGGGTCTTTGATATGGGCCTTGAACTAGGTATTAAGTCAACGAAAAACTCAATTTCCAATTCTTGAGGATGTCCTGGTAAATCCTCTAGAAATAAATCAACATATCCATGCACAATAGGTACATCCTCGATTTTAACAATCCTTTCCTCACCCATAGTTATTTCACTCCCATACTCCTCAATAATTGAATTTAGTAGAGCTACTGGGGTGGATCTAAATGAGAATCAGATGGGGATATTTTTGCTATAAAGATAAGGGATTCTTTATCATCATCAAAAATCGTAACCTCCTTCTTCTTATAATAAATTTTGTAATCATAGTCCGAAATCCAATCCATACTGAGGATTATATCAAATTCAATCATGGGTATTATAGTAATATCAGAAAATAAAGAACGTTTATATTCCATAGTGGTAACTAATTGACTAAATTGTGTTTCTATGATACTTCTATTAGGAGTTTTGATGGACAACTCCCTTGTTAAGTGAAATTGGAAATATCTAATTTTCTTGGTAAATTGGTAAGATATGAATGAATGTGATGATCCAGAATAAAATAAAGCATTGGCTAATTTTGAGGAAACAATTAAAGTACCTGTCACCACGTCATTTGGAGCTTCAACCTCAGTAGTTGTTATCGTATAAGCTTTGCCTTTCTCCCTTGGCCTTTTCTATGGTATGTTTCCTTGACCCTTAGGAAATTCATTTTAATAATGACCAATTTATTCACAATTGTATCATTAAACATCGTCAGCCTCTTTCTTCTCCTTACAATCATTATCTTGGTGGTCTTTTTCTCCACAATTCTAACAAACTCACACCCCCTTTAGGCATGTACCAGGGTGTTTTTCCAACAATTATTGTAGGATGGAAATTAAAATTTTTCCTTATTCTCCTTATTTCCTTTTACAGTGTTCATCATATCTCTTTTTCTCTTGCTTCGTAATGAAGTCATAAGACTTAGAGAATTCTTTTTCTATCTTGATGGAACATGAGACTATATCTTCATACGATGAGAAGGATTGTGAGACTAATGCTCGATGGAGAAATGGTTTTAACCCATCAACGAATCAATCAATATTACTTATTGGGGTACGTATATAATCTGCACATTCCTTTCTAACCTTATAATGTCTGCCTCATACTTTTCGACATTCTCATCCTCCTTTTTCCTCAGACTCAAAAATTTTACATTCCATATATTTTCTATGTTCATGATGAAAGTATTTTTATAAGAAAATATCTTTAAACACCCCCATTCTATTTTTGATACTTCTTCACCCCCATTGTGTTTTTAATTAATGAAAACCATTTATTTACATCTCTTAAGAGGTGATAAACTGCCATGAAAACTTTTCTCCTTTCACAACTACATAAATCATGAAATATTTTCTTTAAGGAACTTATCCATTGCTCAGCTAAAATTGGATTTTTAGTCACATCGAATGTTGTTGGTTGTTTCTTCATGAAGTGTTCTAAAATTGAACCTCCCCATTGTGGATTGGGGTGCTCCATATAGGTAAGGTTATTATTCATAACCTTGGTGAGTTGTCCCAGAATGGTTATAAGCTGATCAACAGCAGTTTCATCACCATCTCCATAATAATTATCTTGAATAGGTGGGAAATACCTACATGTATTATGTGCATTGATACAGTTTCCTTTCCTTCCACTAGGCTCCATTTCTAAAAAATGGCATACACTAGATTGGTTTATGAATCTCAATGCATAATTCCAAACTTGTAAAATACTTAACATAAATTGAATAGTTTATGAATATAATCCATAATCATAAAAATGTTTTCTTTGTGGGTGTATTTACTCATAAATACATCATAAGGGTTTGTAGAAAAATATGAATTATCCTAAGAATATACCTTGAGAGTGTCAAACTAGGTGCACAATAAGGCCCATTATCGTGTACCAGGATACCTCGGGTCAAGCTCGAAACTCCTTTCCGGAGTTTTCACTCTTAGGTACATCTATTCTAGAACTATGTCCACTTGTAGTATCCAGATAGGTATGTATTGCTTGGAAAACCCACATAATATCTATATTACCAAATGTTTTTGGATTTATTATATTATAATCCTCAAAGTATATATTAGGGTATTGTTTTCAAATCAGAGTTTTTTATAAATCTAGTTTCCAAGGTTTGTACTAAACTTCCTCTAATACCAACTATAACACCTCGACTACAGTTACCCAGAGTCGGTGCATTATTACATAACATTTTCATGATCATAAGAGATAAATCCCATAAATACCAATCAGTTTAGTAGCCTTGGAAGTAATATATACATACATAAGTTTTACATTACATTATGAAATGAAAAAAATAACATTGTGTCTCCTTTGAATACACTCATATCCCTTAGCCTATTCCTATGGGTCAATCATAATATACTTCTTTGCATCCTGGAAAAAATAAAACATAAGAATAGGTTGATCTCACATACTTAGAAAAGATAACAATATATCAGAAACTATTATAAATAAGTATAAACAATTTAGGCAATGTATAGGACTAAAATGCAAGACTTTTAAACATAAACATCAGTATAATATGGAAAAAATAAATCAAATAATTCCATTTACTTATCCACATTGATATTATACTAGTCAAATAATCACATGTAATTTCAAAATCAAATCTCATAATGATGGAATGCATAATGTTGGACATCATAACCACATAGTCAATTCCTTGTGCCAAGACTATAAATAAAAATATTTTCAAGGCCTTGTGCTAAGACACTAGTTTGTCTCATGAGACCTAATGATGCATCAAGGGGATTTAGTGGGCCATGCTCATCACATACAAAGTCCAATGCATTCCTCATATGAAAAGGGTAAAACATAACATAAACATTTGTATTAATACTAACATACGAAATGAAAATACATTAACCATAAACCATGACTGGTATAAAATAGCACATCCACGGTAAAACATATCATAAAACTATCAATACAATATGGAATATTGTATCATAATAAATCAACATCAATTAAACATAAAATCTAATAATAGATGTTGACATAGATGAAATCAATACATAAACTATTTGAGAGAAATAACCCTTTCTACTTTGAAAACATGTAAAATTCGCATAATTATAAAATAGTTATTTTGAAAATATTCATATTATCTTGTAAGGGAAGATTAGAAGGTGTTATAATGGTGGAAAATAACCACACCTTCCATATAAGTTAAAGAAACTTTCTTTCCTTAATTTGTCAAAAAGGTCATAAAGTACATTGCTTGGAAAACAACAGAAAGATTCCTTTCAATTTTTTTATAAAAATTAAAATAATGGAATACTTGACTTTAAGACATAGTCTAGGAAATATTAAAAATGTTTTTAAATACATTTTTAACAAACACCAATGTGGATGATAAAGAAGTCCCAGTATATACTTACGTATAAACAACCTCGGATAATGAAGAGTTTGTAAAATTAACCATGACCTTGTACTTTTCCTTAGTCGAGGGTACGTTAACCTCCTATATAATGGTTAAATATTTTTTTTAAATTATACATGAACCAGATACATAAATATGATATCATATATGATTCTATAATGTTGATTTGTTAATAATATTACAATATTATAATTGTTTTAGGGGTTAATTGATTCGTTTTCCTTTACATTTTTTGTTACGTAAGTTGTGTTTGTTAGATATAAGATGTATTTGATTTATATCCAGAATTATTTTAAGTTCTTAAACATTATTTTTAATCATAAAATGAAAATTATTCTTGAATGGTTATAATGGGGAATGAAATCTCATAGTGTCATGGAGACGGGAAGCCGTACGTACATACGAGCGATAATATCATTCTATTGATGGTGAAATAGTATGTAATTGGATAGTATATTATATATACAGATTCATTAAAATGTTATATTTATTATTTAAATCAACTATACTCATTATTATACCCATAAAAATAATAAAGTGTGGAATAACAAACTACACGACGATGTGGAGACGATAAGCCGTACATACACACATATGGTGACTTTTTCGTTCATAGGATGAATAGAATAATGAATATGGTTGTACCATATTTATAATAACATAATAGTATATATAAGGTACTGAATTTATTATTTTGGTATGGAAAAACAATGAAAGAGGAAGTGGAAGAAGAAAAGAACTTTGAAAGTGGTGATGAAATAATTACCTCTTCTTCGGGTGCTTCCTTTTGATTTCAACAAAAGGGCTCCATAGGATGGATTTCTCATAAAATTAAGGCCTATAGGATTAATTGATGGTCTATGGGAGGATATTTGATTAGGGTTTGGACAAGACAAATGGCATTGGAGGTACGAATTTGAGATAAGGGGAAATACCCTTTTATAAGAGAGGTGAGGGGCACTTTAGGAAGAGCTTGAAATATTAATTTATTATATAATAATTTTCGATTTATAATAGCTCCAAATAGATTTATTTATATGATTAGGTGGGTATGGGTCTAAATATTATCAACTAAAAGGTTTTAAAAAAAATTAGGTCCCCATATTAACCTTATCTTTTAGATTTAACTCTTAGTTAAATAGTTTAACTTTTACCATGTCTTCTTATATTTTTATACTACACGGTTAATATAGGTACTATAAAATTACAATAGAACATGAAGTGGTTAATTAATGAAATATATAATATTATCTAAGTACTTTGGTCGAATATTATATTTTTAGGAATATTATATCATTTAATAAAATAGTATTTGTTTTAAAAACTCATTTATGTCAATTTTTACACTATTTAGTATTCGGTTTTTGTGAAAGTCATAAAAACTTGATTAATTTGGAAAAAAATAAATTGAATAGACCCTAACATGTCATATTCACCTTTAAAATTCTTGTATTAAATCAAACGCTTCATTTTACATTTTATTTAATATTTATAATATCATTTATTTTAATCTTTCATTAATAAGGTAATTATTGAATCATCATTGTGTCATAAATAAATTTAATTATTTAATTTATAAAAATAATAAATAATTTACCATGATGTAGGAAATATTTTCAGCTTTCTAATGAATATTTATATTCAAATTTATCTTCTGTTTAACATTATATTAAAAATGGTTTAGTTATTAAACATTGAATTTAACACTTTTAACACTTCTTTAAATAAAATATAATAAATTTATAAATCTAATACAAGTGGATAAAAAAGGATCATATTTTTTCCTAAGGTTTATTTTGGTCTAAATAAACTTATCCAATAGAATTAGGACATGTTTTGCGGCAATTTTATATTATTATAGTATTATTTATACCTTTAATTACCCTATTTACTTTTAACCCTGGTAAATAAAATTCAAAAGTTACTATTCACAAAAAAAAAATATTTTCATCCTATTGAACCACATTTTACATACTGATTACAATCATTCCAGTTGGATTTTTGAATTTCAATTCAGAGAAGTGGTAAAATTACGTTTTATGCAAATTTACAAATGTACCTAGAAAGCGGGTAAAAAAAGTTAAAAAGTTCAATAAAATTTTATATATCTAATCTAATTATAAAATGACTCCAATGAATTAAATTGGACTAATATAGGTATTATGTATCTATTTTTACTTTAAAATAAATTTAAATAAAAATAATTATTATTGAAATAAAAATTCAGTTTTAAACAATAACACGGTGTTTTCACTATTAATTAAAAATAGAAATATTGCAGAAAAATACCAAAAATTCACCCTGAGATAATTTTGATATTATGAATCCAAAAATGAAGTCCATTTTGAAAAATAAAATTTATAAAATTTTAAAAAGTGGGTATTACTATTCATAACTGTTTTTTAAACGGCTAGTTTGTCTGGTTGTGGTGTGTTAGAACCTGGGTCTGCATACAACACAAGATATTGTATTATTCATATAGAAACGTATCGTGGAAGATTAGGTTGTTACGTGGGGAATTATAGAGGGTATAGGAAGATTCTGAGTATAGGTATGGGGTCGGTTACCCCATATCAGGCAGACAGTTGGAGCTCCACGAGCCATACTGGTTGGGGCGGTGGACATGGAACTCTAGAGTGAGATAACCCTTATCAACCAAGAAGTGAAGTGCATGGTACTTAGGATGGAACCCAGGGTAAAGGGACCGATCATCTCCATGCAGTTCAGGCTGCACCTAAAGGCGTTGAGGCTAGGTCGTCTACTATGTGAGGTACGATTCTTGTAGCTTCCACATTTTCCAGTGCTTTATTTTTTATAGGTGCTATGCATTCCTTTATTTCATCTTAGTTCGTAGTCATGCTGGGATTAACCATAGAGAATACATGTAGGTTAATGTCTCTTGATACTCTACTGGGGGCATGATTCTAGGACATCAGGTAGTGTAAGGGTTGTGCTCTGGAGGTTGGTGGGTATCATTTTCTATGGGATATGTTTGTCCTAGAGATGTTAGGTTTTTACCTAATCTTGGGAATGGATTGTTTGGTGTTATATCAAGCCCATATCGACTATTACCGACATCGGGTAACCTTCACATCTCTTGATGGGAGCAC
This sequence comes from Viscum album, assembly GCA_963277665.1. NCBI lineage: Eukaryota > Viridiplantae > Streptophyta > Magnoliopsida > Santalales > Viscaceae > Viscum > Viscum album. Next base: position 599,378,346 of record OY728127.1, read on the forward strand.
TCATGTCCTTCGTGGTGAGTGGGATACTTGAGTTGGCCATACAAGGCCTCTACGCCATCAGATGGGGGGCTCACAGCCCAAGTGGCATGCATTATGATAAATGATGGAGTGAAAGGAAAATCTGTCTTTCCTTTTATTGTAGACCAGTTTCAGGACGTGTTCCCTGAGGACTTCTTGGGGTTACTACCCAAGTGAGATGTTGAGTTTTTGATTTAATTATTTCCTGGAGTAGAGCCGGTTTTCTTTCCACCTTACCAAATGGTGCCAGTAGAGCTCCAAGAACTAAGTGTTCAGTTAGAAGAATTTGAGAATAAGGGGTTTATACATCCTAGTACATCACCTCTAGGATCTCCTATGATGTTTTCTAAGAAGGCTAATGGATCACTAAGGCTATGTGTCGATTATTGGAATCCAAACCAGATGACAGTTAAGAACTGATACCCTCTTTCTAGAATTTATGACCTATTTGATCATCTCTAAGGTGCCTCAGTGTCTTCCAGGATTGATTTAAGATCAGGATACCATCAATTGAGGGTGATGCCTTCTGACATACCCCAGATGGCTTTCATAAGTAGGTACAGGTTGTATGAATTCCTCGTAATACCATTTGGTTTGACCAATGCACCATCTGTGTTCATGGCCTTGATGAACCAGATATTCCACTCGTATCTAGATCAGTTTGTAGTTATTTTCATTGATGAAATCTTGGTGTACTCCATAACTCATGAAAATCATGCCAAACACCTTCACATCGTCTTGAGTACACTAAGAGAGAATAGGATTAATTCCAATATATCAAAATTTCATTTTTAGAATGATGAGGTGGCCTTTTTTGGATATATCATATTTGAGTCGAGTGTATTGGTGGATCCAAAAAAGGTGCAGGCTGTGGTGTCTTGGGAACAGACCAAGAACGTCTCTGATATTCCGATTCTTCTGGGTTGGTCCAGTTATTAATGAAGCTTTGTTAGATTTTTCTATTGTTTGTAAGTTTCCAACATAGTCCTAACCAAGAAGGGGGTTAATTTTGATTGGTCGTAGGCTTGTGAGAATGCTTTCCAAGAGCTGAAGAAGTGGTTGACCACCACACCAATTTTGATCATACCTAAACCAGGTAAGAGGTACACCTTGTTCTACACTGAGTCCAGTGTTGGACATGGGGAACTGTTAATGTAGGATTATTGGGTTGTGGCTTATGGGATGAGGTAGTTGAGGCCACATGAAATAAATTATCCTTCTCATGACCTAGAGTTAGCTGATATGGTTCATTCCTTAATGTGTTAGATGAATTATTTTTGGGGAGTACCCTTTTAGTGTTTACCGACCATAAAAGTCTCAAATATGTCTTTTCTCAATAGTATTTGAAACTTTGATAGTGTTAGTGGGTAGATTACCTACAGTCTTTTGATTTTGAAATATTTTACACACTAGAAAAAGGGAATAGTGTTGTTGATGCTCTTAGTTGGAAGACTTAGAATCAAGTAGTTCCAGAATCTAGTTCATTGTGGGTAATGATGGCCTTGTTTGCGTAGATGCATTTAGAGGTACGGGAGGAGCACGGGTAGATGACCCTTGCATCTATAGTAGTTGAGTTCGTGATTTTTATCCGATTTAAAGAGAGTCAGTTGGTAGATCTGGAGTGTTTGGATATGAAGGAATGTCTTAAAGTTGGGGAGTCACCTTCTGGTTGGACCTTCGGCACTAATGGAGTTTCATATGTTCATGGTCCTGTTGTGGTGCTGGAAGATGTATGGGAAGATTTAATGCGTGAGTTCCACGCATCAATGTGGTGAGTGCATCTGGGATTGACTAAGATGTATCATAACCTACGTAGGTAGTTTTGGTTGTCGGGAATGAAAAAGGAAGTGGCATGTTTTGAGGAATGATGCCTTACCTTTCAGCAGGTGAAGGCTGAACATTAGTGCCCAGGTGGTTTAATGTAGTCATTTCCTATTCCAGAGAGGAAGTGGAATGACGTCATGATGGACTTCATAGTGGGTCTTCTGAGTACACCTTATAAGAAGGATTCCATTTGGGTGGTGGTAGATCATCTGAACAAAGTGTCCCATTTATTGCGGATTTAGGAGACCTATACAGTTGACTAGTTGGGGGAGTTGTATGTTCGAGAAATAGTATGGTTTCAGGGAATGCTGAGAACCATAGTTTCAGATCATGATCCTCATTTCACCTCATGCTTCTGTAAGGGACTACAGAACAAAATTGGTACCCAGGTGTTTATGAGTATTACTTACCAACCACGGACTGATGGCCAGTCAGAGCATACAATTCATGTATTAGAATACATGTTGAGAGCATGTATTCTGAATTTTGGTGGTTCATGGGAAAATGACTTTTTTCTTGTTGAGTTTGTGTATAACAACATTTTTCAGGCTACAGTTCAGATGGAACCTTTTGAGACACTTTTTGGGATACAGTTTACATCATTGTTGTGTTGGTTAGAGGCCAAAGAGTATAAGTTGTTATGGATGAGTCTTGTGTAGCAGACATCGTAGAAGGTTCGTTTGATTCAAGAGTGTATGGAAACAGCTCAGAGAAGGAAGAATTCATATGAAGATTAGCATTTTAGACCAATTGAGTTCATGGTGGGTGATAGTGTGTTTCTTTAGGTGTCGCCAAGGTTGGGTCACCGTCGAATCTGAAAACAAGGAAAGTTGGCACCTAGATATGTGGGGCCATTTGTGATTGTGGAGAGGATCGGACCAGTGACTTAACAATTTGTTATTCCATAGTGGTATAGTGGGATGCAAGATTTTTTCCATGTTTCATAACTCCAATAGTATCACCCTGACATATCTCATGTGATTAATTCCAGGGATGTCGAGCTTGTGGTTGATGCATCCTTTGAGGAGCACCTGGTTCGTATTGTAGATCATAGAGAGAAAGTTTTGTGGGGTAAGGTTGTTCCCCTAATTCGTGTTCTATGGTAATATGGAAACGTTCAGGAGGAAACTTGGGAGATGAAATGTGATATGAGAGTCCAGTTTCCCGATATCTTTTATTTAGAAACTCAATGATGCTCAGAAAGAGTGGCTTGGGGACGAGCCATTATAAGGTGGATAGGTTGTAAGATCTTGGATTTCTTTGTAAGTTATGTTTTACTCAAGTTTCAGTTTAGGCCTTTTATTTTAATTAATTAAGTGTTTTCCCATGTCCTTAAGAAGGATCAGGGGGTTTTAGGGGTTCGGGACTCGAAAGAAGAAGAAAAAGGGGTATTCTGGACATGCTACACGGTTTATCCATGGTTAGTGAAAACCATGTAGAATTCCCCAGAAACCGTGCAAAAGGGGGGTTTCGGACAGTATCCTCCACACAGTTTGTGCACGGTTTGGAAAACCATGCGGGTAAACTATGTGAGGGGATATTTTGGGACAGAAGCCTCCGCATGGATTAGTAAACTGTGAAACCCATAAAATTTTAAAAAATTACAAAAAATCCATTGTCAGATTTATATACCAAACTCGGGATTTCTCTCCACTCCTCCTCCTTCAACCCTAGTGATGATCCAAGATTCCTAGATCTTCCAATAGGTTGATCTCCTTAATTCCTAAGCTTTTTGGAGTGCCGTCAGTTGCGGATTGAAGATCCGGGTAAGGCTAATCTCCCTCTTGATTTTTTTGGTTTAGGGTTTCTATTTCATTCTCCTCTCCATATGAAGCTCTCAAACCCTAATGTTTCATTGATATTTAGGTTAAAGCATCAAGGTTTGGTTGAATCGAGATATAAGGCTTCGGTTGGGAGCGTGTTCTCCAACAAATTCAAGGTAGGTGGTATACAAGTTATTTCCCTTTGGTTTTGTGTAGATTTGTGCATGTAGGGTTTTTATTATTGCCCTCTTATGAAGAGTTCCTGGTGCTTTTGACATGATGTCATGTAGTGGTGTCTAAAAGGTTAATTTAACCCCTCTTTATCCCCATGGGATACAAGGAGGATGACTTGACCAAATTAGGTCCACCTGAGGAGCGTGCCGATATTACCCGAAATTAGAGCTATCTAATTAAGTGTAGGACTTTATGAAAGAACGTAGAGCCTATAAAGAATATGTTAATGTGATTAAGTGATGTGAAATTTTTTTTTATTAAAACACTTAGGTTTTGTAATTACCTAAGAGGTTGTTTGGATGGCATGAAAATGGGTTAAAAGGATAAATGATAAAATGCTAGGGATTAGCTTTATACTGGAATATGCTTAGTGAGATAGGCATGGAAAATGGGAATGGGGATAAAGGGGTTAAGTAACATGAATAGTGAACATGTTAATGGATAGAGTAAAAATGTTATTTCCCATTTATTGAGATTATTGTGATGTTATAAATGATGTTGGTGATGTTGTTGTGATATGGTGTTTTGTGGTGAATGATAATTAAGCATGTGCACATGGCTTAGTAGAGTGGGGTATTGACTTTAGGTTTTATGCCCATGGGTTGAGTTGGACCGAGGTTCTAGCTCATCCCCTAAAAGCACAGGTTATGGAAGGGGACAGAGTTCTATTCCCCTAACGGTTGCATTCCACCTGGACTGAGGCTTAGAGGTGAGGATATTGGGAATAATTTTCAAATGATACCTAGTGAGATGGGAATTGTTAAATTCATACATTTTGAAAATTTTGATCATGCCTAATCCATTGAACACATGGAAAGGGAGACATGATAAATGAAATGTATTAGTAATAAACATGGGTTAATTGGTAGGTTAACTTAAAGTAACATAATTAAAGATATAATATTGAACTGTTTACCTTAACATGGATTTATTTATCATTTTTATTCACTATATTCCTTTCTGGATATTTTTTAGACACCATTGGTGGTGGCCTACCGAGTTATACTCACACCCTACTCGAGCCATCATTGGTTACCCGAGCATATTTCATGCTTGCGGGTCAGGACAAGGGCAAGGTCCCTATGTAAGGGAGATGAGTTGGATATGGGACATGTTTGGGTGAGGTTCCATACTTGGAGTCCATACCATTTTGGGGATTCTACTATTTTCTTTCTTTTGGGTTTTGTTCACTTGACACTATAGCATGGCATGTCATGTTTATTTTTTTATGGTTATACCCAATTTTTGGATTTGGTTATTTATGCATGTTATGGATTGTTGACTATTTTATATACTATTTAAATTATTATCTAATATGGATTAATCTGGTATAGAGGGTATAGTCTCCCCATGTGACCTACTAGACCCTCACTGGTAGTCAGAAACCTCTAGCGTAAGGGGAGGCACGCTTGAGGTCTTGTAACTACTCAGCTCAGAGCACCAGTTTATTAGATCCCGGGTCAGGGATGTTACATTTTGATAGGGTTTCAGTGTTTATTCTAACCGCTCATTTTATAACAGATTGGTATAGATTCTTAATTTTTACATCATTCATAGAGGGTGTTCTAAGATGATGTATGTGCACTTTCTTAGATCATTATGATAAAGGTACATCAATATATGGATTTTTATAGGGGTTTCCCCTAAATGGAATTATTTTAATGATTTAATTGAATCTAGTTGTTAGGGACTATTTTTATAAATGGTTAATGGGTGTGTCGAGAGTGGTCCATAGCCCATTTCTCAAGTTTTAGAATTCAATTGAGGCAAGATTATTTTTAGGCAATTATGCCTATTTAAAAAATTATGGATTAAATTGTATAATTAATTATAAATTGTTTAACTAATTATAATTCATTATAATTCATTAATTTTTATTATTTTTAATTATTTAGAACCTCATAATAATGGGAGGTGGCTGTTTAAAGTTGGATGAGGAGGAGAAAGAGTTGATGGTTTGTGATCAAAGGAAATAATTCTGTTATTGAGGTATGTGGTCCTTATGCATTTACCCTATAGTATTATGCTTGATTTATGTGGAATGTGATATGTGTGTCCAAACCTTTTGGGGTAATTAAATTAATAAATTATAAAAATATATTTAATTACAATCAAATTCATTTGTACAAAACAAACAAATTGTCAAGTCCACGATGAACCCTTGTGTACTAGTTTGATTACCTTAGTCATTGATGGTTAAGGAATTGGTTGTAAATGTGTTCCATGTCATATTTGGACCCTTAAGGGTGTAATTTAAATGAATTTCTATTCAAGATATGTATAATCCCCAGTGTTAGGTTCCCTTAGTAACCACCATGTAGAGGTGGGTGATGGATTGAGGTGGTTGGCCTAGCGATTAACCATGTGGGAACCTTGAGATGCCTTAAATTATTTTATCAAGTGGTATAACCATGGGGTGAGTGTTCCTCCCCCACTAAGATTGTTATTTCCTTTGTGGTTAAACCCCATTGAAATCGATGGATAGGTAGGGTAAGTGGACTAAACTAAGGATGACTTGGGAATGAGATTGTCTTTAAGCTATCTATTAGGAGTGATGCCACTTAGGAATGTCTTACGATGCAATGGGATTATGAAATGTTTTAGGGATATTATTACATCTAAGTGATGGTCATGGTCTAGAGATATGATAATATGATAAATGAGAACAAGTGGGGTTTCCTGACTGTGATGAGAACTTGGGGACAACGATGGGTACAATAGTGAGATTTTGACCCCAGAGAGTGTGTGTGTGTGTGTGAAGAAGTAGTGTAGATATCAGGTGTCACCTTAAATCCTAGATCGATGATGTGATATGGTTATATATTTTATTCCTAGTATTATTTGGTTTCATATTATATGCCTCCAATTACATTGACCACTAGAAGATACCCCCTAGGATTTGGTTGTTTTTCTTGATGATTATTGGGCTTCCTTGGATAACATCATACAGATCATCTTGGAAATCAATGATTGTTGAATCTCCCAATATTTATTCATAAGAATTATCTTTGATAATGATGATTATTTGAAAACCTAGGATTAAATAGTAGTTATTATCTTGGAACCTCATGACTATTGGATTTACTAGGGTCACCCATAGAAATTGATGAAGTCATCGGATTATTATGGATTTCCAATGTTTTTCCACCGAGGAATTAGTGATGACACCAGATGATTATGGATTTAAAAGGGTCATCACAAAGTAATCAATGGTGAAACCTAATTATTATGGATTTCCTAGGTTCATCCCATTAGTGATCGATGATGACTTCGGATGATTTTTTATTTCCTATGGTCATCCCCCTGTGAATCAATGATGATGCCTAATGATTATGGATTTCTCGAGGTCATCCCCTAGGAATTAGATATTAAGCCTACTGATTTTATATTTCCAAGGATCACCCCTAGGAATTAGATATGATTTTTGATGAATATATGATCACCGAATATTAATTCCTATGGATTGATGATGCCACATGATGACTACTAGACAACCTAGTATTACCTACTAGGGTTCAGTGATGATGGATAATATTATTCACCACCTAATATTACCTCTAAGGGATAAGATTTATGCCTTCTAATATTAGTATTCATTTTTATTTTTTCATGGATCTAGTGTTTACACCGAATACTATATGACTGTTGGCCCTAGTATTGGTAGGCATGGTCATGGGACATGCTTAGAGAAACCTCCGCACTGGCTGAAACCAGTATAATTGATCGTGAGATTTATGTTATAACTTGAGGATCAATATTTTTTATTTATTTTTTCTTTCACACTATATTTATTATTATACAAATAATAACACATTTTTATAGCCTATATTTACTGGTTATATAAATGAAAATATTGGTGGTGTTGTTTTGAGTTGTACTCACACCCTACTCGGGTAGGCATGACACTTGGGTACCTGATAAGATATTAATGATTGTTAGTATATAATATTAAGAGGCCCGTAGTAGATGATAATCTAGGATATCTCATATAGGATCAGATATTCAGATGTGATGAGGCTTAGGGATGGTAGTAGAGCCTTAGTGTCTTTTATTTTTTATTTATTTTTTTATATTTGATCATCCTAGTAAGAGATCAATTAATATGAACTGGAATGATAATGAGTATGTATGAATGATTTCTTACACATTAATGAATTATTAAGGATTATGATTATTTATTCCATGTGATCAGATGGTTATTTTATTGGATTATTTTTGGATTATTTTATATGGTTATCTCTTTCTTGGAGATGTGGGTATAGTCTCCTCATGGTACAAACATAGATCTCTATTGAATGTCGGCATCCTCTAGTGTACAATGTGGTGCATTAGAGTTCTGATTAGATCTTCTATATGGGAACCATTTTAGTTGTTAGATACTAAGGAATTTTTTGTTTTAATGTTAGTTTTTTTGTTATGGATTATGGAGGGTCTGTTCTTTCTTGGTTGGTCATTCACCACCATAGGCAATGCATTTCGAAATGGTTTCAGAATGATTCCACTTATTTCAAGGAATTTCTATTTATATATCTCATTTAAAATCCATTTTATTTTATATTTGATCTTTTAATTCCTAATTTTGATAAATAAAAGATATGTGTGATAACTTTTGTGATTTTATTAATTTTTTCAAGGGTTATCTCACTTGGAATAATGACATAAAAATAGTTTTATATGGGTTTTAAAACTTTGGGTTGATTCCAAGTGTTTTTAAAATTATGTGTAGCTTATTTATAATGGGTTTTGGTTTTCAAATGTCTTTTATCCTGTTTAGGTCTTGAATTCAGTAAAATTGTGGTTTTCCAATTTGGGAATGTTTAAATGAATGAGATTGGTTTATTTTCTCCAATTTCATCCCAAATGTGGTTTCAATGCAAATTCTCAATTTCTTAAATGGTTTAAATGTGTTAAAATGGTTAATTTTTAATTAATTTTGAAATTAAATTTAAATTGGTTTACAAGTATGGAAAAAATGGATTGGAATTCAGATCATTTTTATTGAAAGAACCATCTAGTTCAAGAAGGGTTTTTAAAATAGTGTGTGACCCTCAATTGACCCTAATTTTATTTGGTTTCTTAAGATAAGATAAGACCCCATGGAGGAAATTTATATCAATATAATTTTAATTATTTTTATGTGTTGATGTGAAAATGGGGTTATTTTATGTGATGGTTAAAGAGGTTAGGTGTGATTAATTTTGAAGTTCTGTATACTTTTTGTATGTAATGTTTGACCACTCACATCTATTTTTTCATATAATGGGATGTCTTAATAGACTAGTAGTGATCTAGAGAAGTGAAATACATAATTTAGAGTGTTCTACATAGGGTAAAGAACCAATTAGAACTTGTGTTCTAATGGGATATTTCCCATAGATTAGGGATATATTTTAAGGACTTAGGGATTTATTTTGAGCTCACTGATCATGAACAAACTTTGTTAGATATACGGTACTTTCGAGACATGGTGGGTTTAGTAGTGTCTAACAAGGTTCCTTGTCAACAATTCAAGACCACTATACTTGAGTAATGGGATGATTCCCATTATGTGTACCTACTTTTTATTATATTTTAAGGGATTTCAATTTAAATTTCAATTTTATCCCCTACTGGTTGGATGTTTATTAGAATCATTACTCCATTTAGCCACTTTAGTAGGATTATTGATTTATGGTTGACTATTATTATTATTGCTTTGGTTGTGGATCAATTTTACTTTTTACATTGATTTGAAAAATAATTTGGATAGTGTCATTCACTATTAAATAAAGAAAAGTGGAATTGTTTTGAAAGATACTTCTAAATAAATTTTTCAAGAAAAGAGGTATACGTGGTTAGTTTGGGGGAGGATTTTAATGTTCTATTTTCTTGGTTTAAAAAATAATTTAAATGAAAAACATTGGTTTTATGGTTTGGGAAGATATATATGGTTTTAATATTTATGAGCCTCATTTATTTTATAATGGTGTTTATTCTGGTTTTGGAAAATGGTTTTAGATATTCCCTTCATTCTCTTCTAAATAGGGGGGATGTTTTATAAAATGAATTTTTTTTCATAACATTTGGTTTTATCAAATGTGCATATGAAAAAATTATATTTATATGTATGTTTCATACTATCATTAATGAATGGTACTTTTGAAAGGAATTGGTAAGAAATATTTGGTTAAATCCTATTAGGTGTGTTTTAATCACACCTTTCATACACCATTCAATGTATATAGCTTTTATGTTTTATTTTAGGTGCCCAGAATATGGTTTAGTATTTATAGGAGTTTGGTTCAGGCTAGACTATGATGGTAATTTGGGACTTGGAAATTAATCGCATGTAATGAGGACATGGTTTTTAGTATATTTGGAAGCATGGTTTTATTTTGGGATTATTCATTTATCATCCTTGTAGGACAAGAGCATAGTTTTGGTTTATTTTATATCTCGATGATCACTTTACGTTCAATGTCTGTATTGATGTCATGCATGAGTTTTTTATTAATAATTTTGTGAGTTCTTTGATTTATTACTACCTTATTGTTGTATTAGTTTATCATATTGTCTTAGAATTCCATTATTAGGATGGTTAAGGTCAGATTTCCATAGCGGGATCCTGGTTTTTTCATTTTTTTCATAGAGTGAAATCATTCCCATGGTTTTTTTATTGATGTAAATGAACTAGTTTCCAGTCTGAGGTAGTCCAGAATTCCCTTCAGTCCATTTGGTAGACCGGGTCGGGTGATGAGTCAGGTCATCCTCACTTGGTTCATTAAAAACTGTTATCAAATACATGGTCATTAGTAGGGCCTAAGTTATACAGGTATCCACTTTTTATTTGGGGTGTGTCATGGTTGAACATAGAATTAGTAATTTCATTGGTATTTGAGAGGTATGTGTGAGGAGAGAATCCTAAAATCTTTCTCCATAACTTCTTGGATTTTTAGGACGTATATTATTTTCATAAACAATATGTCTGTAATTATATTTTTTCTATTTTTTAAAAGTAATTTTAATATATTAAGAAATAAGTTATACAATATTAGAATTAAAATAAGAATACTTTATTTATTCATAGTAAAAAGATATAAAAAATCTCTTGAAACTAAGTATTACACCCCCGTATTATTACTCATCATGGATTATTAAATCCATTGAATGTGTCAAAATTAAAATGTTACTATAAATAGAAAATAATAAAATATTCAAAACTAGGATATCTCATGGATCATCTTTACCCTTGTGGATTACCAATAGCCAAATAAAACCTATAATGAGTAAGAAAATCATGAAAGGAGAAATAATATAGTCTGATCTAAAATGAAAGCTAAGGAAATGTGAAATGTGACTTAAGAAGAGTGAATGGAATGATTGATTTTAGTAGGGAAATATATAGGATTGAAATTTGGTCATGATAAATATGGCCGTTGAAAATACATGTATCCAATTGGTATTATTATATTTTTATTGTTAGTAGTGACTTTAAAAAAATATAATTCATTAAAAGTAAATAATGAAATAAAAATATAACATTATAAATATATATGTGTGTGCATTATGTATTAGTAATATTATTATTAATGTATGAAATGATGTAATTATAAAATTAAAATAATGATATTAACCTCGATGGATTAGTAAAATTAAAATTTTATAATGTGAATAATTAATTTTATTTGTATTTAGTGAAAATTATTTAAATTAAAAGTAAAATTTTTTCTATAATTTTTTCACTTGCAGTATATTGTTAAGTAATCTTCACTTAGGAATGATTTTAATGAAATGTGATGATAATAATTAAAAAAATCTCATTTGGGGTCTAATATGGAGGAAAGGTGCATCATAATCCAACATCAAATACCAAGATCAAATCCTGGTGAAATCAAAATATTTGGGGTGGTTTGAATTTTAGGCATGGGTGGATTCTGTCATTCCTGATGAAGCTGGTGTGGTACTGGTGTAGGAATAGCGCAAATCTAATGATGGTGGGGCTTCAGATGGTGGTGGATAGACTCAAAAAAATCTGGTGGAAGTGGTAGACAGCGCATGATGATGATGAGGGGTCTCCTTCAATGATGGATGATAGTTGGCTTATCGGCAGCTGGTCAGCAGGTCGACAGGGCTACGACTTAGATGTAGTGGGGTTCAATAGCACTTGGGTCATGATGGATGAGGGTTCACAGTAAGGTATCAATGAGATCATAAACATAATACAATCAAGTGGGATGCGAGGAAGGTCATAACTATTGGTGCGGCACATGTATATCACGATATATGGGGGGTGTGTGGTGGTGCATGGAAGACCAATGGTTGAGGGCCTTCAGGTTATATTTGGACCTATGGGTTAGTTTTTTGCATGGGGTTTCATACCAACCTACCCTAAATGCCATGTATTGGGTTCCCTCTGCCTAGAATAACAAGAGGGTCATTTTTTTCAAAAACAAATTGGGTATTCCACTACTTAATTGAAAAGAATAAAAAAATAATAATTTAACATCTATTCAATAGTTATAAATAGGCAAGTAATACGGATAAATTCTTTTTTTTCTTAAAATGTATTTTTTTTTAAAAATTGAATATTTATGAACTAAATATTTTTTATTTTTAGAAACTAAATATATTATTTTATTAAATGTATTCTGATGTATATATTAATTAGTAATTGATATGAAAAAGTATTAATAATAGTGTATATATAAAATTTATTTTCCTATTTAGAAAATAGTTTTCCATTACATATTATAATTCCATATAAAATTTATAATAATAAATTTTTGAATTTTAATTTCAAAAAAATAAATTCACTTTTTGATTCAGAAAAACAATATTATCTTGGGATGAATTTTAGGCATTATTCTAATTGATTTTTAGGTGAATAGTAAAAAATATTGTTTTTTCAAATATCACGACTTTTAAGATGTAATTAGGGTATAATCATAAGATAAAATTTATAAACCATTTTTGATATATGAATATGTATGTTAAAAGTAAAATTATAGATTTAAAAATATTATGTTTACTTTATAAATCCGCAACTGACATTTTTGGACTTATGTTATAGTTTTTCTAAAAAAAATTTAAATCTGTTATACATTTATTATTTTAGAATTAATTTTTATCAATTTTATAAATTATATCTAATATAATTTATTTAATATTTTTAATAATTGGTCAATTTTTTTAATAATTCACATTTAATATCTAGGAATAAAAAAAATTACATAGGTGAAAATTTACTTACTAAGGTAAAAAAATGATTAAAGTGAGAAATATCGAAAAAATGACATAAAAACATGTTTAAAATGTTTTTAAATGAATGTTTGATGGATTATATTCCTTTAATATTCCACCAAACCATTATTTTCCATTATTGGATCCTTTTGACCCCTAAATAGTTACTTATCCTTGATATTAATACAAAAATGTGAGTCTCCTCACTTATAAAAAAGAATTCCACCATCCCTTCAAGGACACCCTAATTTATAATTCCTCTTGAAAATATAATTTTTTTATTTCCCCTATATCCCTATCCCAATAATTTCAAACCCTTTTTCTAAGGAAAATCCCTATGCCCTCCATTTCCCAAAATCCCCCCATGGGAATGTTATAGTTCTCAACGTGAGTACTAATTATTCCATAACTTATTTTCTTTTCAATATTTATCTTAAAAAACTAATTTTCTCAATAATATATATTGAAATAATTATTTATTTCATATATAAATTTATTTTTTTACCATAATAATCATTTTCAACCATTCCCATATTCCGTAGATATACGAGAATGTCATTCATGTGTGTGTGTGCAGAATATTGCCTCCCCAAATCAACATATAATTTTTTTCATAAAAAACTTAAATGTATGTTTATAGAATATAATTATTGAATAAATAGGATATTTATAAAAATTTATTGTTTTGAAAATGTAAACCATTTTATATGTTCATCTAAACCATGTGAAAAACAAAAAATATCAATTGTGTTACATGCGAACTACTACCTCCACCGAGTGATGTGTTTCATATTCCTTAAGAAGCTACAAAGATGGTTGAAAGGAGTATTTAATGATATAATATGTTATTTACATCTTTATTAATATAATTAAAATTTAAACCTTTCCTTACATTTCTTTCATTCTTAAAAACTCAAAAAATTCCATCTATGTGTACATATAGACTATCACCTCCATGGAATGACATAATTCATTTTTCATCACAACCCTAAATATATGGTAATATTAATATAATTAATTAAATAATATGATATTCCTATATAAATTATTGTTTATGGTAATTAAATTTTCATATTTAACTTATTAATTAAGATATTTCTTTTGTTTGTGAAAAATCACTAAAACCAACATATCAGTGATTTCACCCTCAAAAGTTACAAGATAAAATTTTATGTTAAGAACATAGGAAATTATAAATTATTATGTAATATATATTTCAGTACCATAAATAATATAATAATCATTAACTATTCATCAAATAACTGGTATTGACATCAACACTTTAAAGTATGCCTGAAATAATCAAAATCTCCATCATTTGATGATGAAAATAAACTACAACTAACAAATAAGTTTATAATAAATTACTATAAATGAAGATTATATAGGGGAATATATATTAATGGGGTTATGAAATATGTTTTTTAAACTGTTTATATTTTTTTACAAAAGAGTTTAATGTGCTTTTATGGATTTTGGGAGTAAAAGTTCTGGGTTTTTCTTGACTCAAATTATTTTCTTAAGTCATAAATATTCATTTTCAAGAATGGTTTGACAATATAGTTTTAGTATTTTATATGATGATATTATAATTCCATTGTTCATTTTTTGAGAATTAAAATAATGGATCTCTTTTTTCGTAAAATTTTATATTATTGAGAATAATTCTCATTCACTCTAAATTAACTATTTCTCTTCCACATCCATACTCACTATTTCCACCAATGTTATCTTTTCTTATTTTGAAATACAAATATTTTTTACTTATGAGGTTAATAAAAATTTATCTTTACCTATTTTTCAATGGTTTATTTATCACCTTTTTTTATGATATTTATTTCAATAAAGTTATCTTTAAAATATCAAAAATTATTTCAATTTCAAGTTCATATTTTTATATTCCAATCCACATTTACCATGGAAAACCAACATGACCTTTTGAAGGCTCCATTTATTAAATTTATTTAAAAGTGGTATTCAAAAAAGGAATTCATCTTACCATATTGAAAATAATATTTTAATGTTATTTTTAATTTCATCACTTTTTTAAAATATTAGGAACTTTTTTCTAAAAGACATTTTCCTTGTTTTACTTCCATTTTTATCAAGAAAATACCTAAATATTATGAATTTATGTTTTATATATCACCTTCTAAATGCCTTTATGACATACTCTTTTTGGGTGTTTGAAATTTTGGAATCAACTAATCGACATTTGTTTCCACGTTATGCGAAACCATTTGGAAATAATATCAAACCCAATTTATTACCTTTTGTTTTCATGATACATGGAATTATTGATATATTATCAAAAACATATAAATATATTCCAATAGGTGGGTTCCTATACCTCCCTCCAATTTAATGGTTGATTTTTTATATCTAATGAAGGAAACAATTATGTGCATGGACATGATCATGTTATGATTTTTTCACAAGGTTTTGTGTGGATATGATCATGTTATGATTTATTTAAATGATTATGTCTAGACATGAACACATTATTCTTTTTTCACAATGTTGTGTGTGTAAATTATCACATTATGTTTTGTTCACAAGGTTTTCTCTAGAATGATCATGTTTTTCTTCTTTTTTTGTGATAATGCATAGACATTATCACACATATATTTTTTCACAAGATTATTAATGGATATGGTCACATATATCTTTGTTCACATGATTTTACAAGGACATGTTTGAGTTTTTATTTGTCCATCAGGTTTTCATGTACATGATTACTCATAACATTGTTCAAAATATTATGATTTATTAGACCTATGTTATTCCATATTTTTATGCCTTATTAATATGATTTTTCCCATGTATCATGTATATTATCTCACACAATTATAAAATGTTACATGTTTGTTAAATTGAAATTAAATTACTTTATATCATGACTTATAGAAAACACTTATTGTTCTATGATATTTTTAATAACATATTTATCCCCTCCTCATGTTTTCTCATAATATTATGATTAAACCATTGATTACATGTTGATGAGTTTTTTTATACCAGTAAATTTATCTCACCCATTTCTTATGTTTCTATTACCTTGGTTATGAATATAAGTATAACTTATGATAAGTCTAGAAGAGAATCTAGTACAGATCCATTATGGATAAATTTTCAGAATTATTGTAAAACATGTTGCTTATATTGTCAATAATCAAAGAAACTAAACCTTTGGTTCTTGATATTGTATGTTTATTATGATATGTAATGTTTAACTAATTAAAATGATATAAAATAAAGATATGTTTATATTGGTTCATCCCATATAGTATTGAATCCTATGAATAAAGTATTTTATTTTAACATTGGATCCAGTAGCGCAGTTCATTGGTACCATAGTTAGTATTAGAGTATGTTTTAGTTATTTTCGAGGACTAGTTTAGTTATATTTATGTATTATTATTAGATAAATTTTGTTAAAACCTTATGGATAAGTCTAGTATAGGATAAAATCCTATATTTTTTTGTAATGTTTTGAGTATGTGGTTTTATTAGAAATTTCATCCTTGCCTTTATATTGGTATGTTTATGTTTCCTTAGAACATGTGAAACTAGGGTTAATTACCATAAATAAGGTTCTTATATTATTAACTTGATCCTTATTTAGTTCCATATGAGTGGGCATAAGACTATACACCTAGATAGACACTCCATGGGGATATTCTTTGGTAAATTAAAAATATCCTTACAATCCTTATGAATGATTTAAATGGAATTTGAGTTTAGATATATACATATTAAAGTTGGAGAACACAATGCGAAATGAAAATGGATAACCTAGGCTAAACAGAGAGAGTAATAAGATGAACAATGTGTGGAAAAATTGAACCAAAAGTATCATAGTTTGAAATTAATTTTTCATAAGAGAATACATCTTAGGATTCATTTAAATTTTCATATGAACATTTCATATGATTTTATTGGATATTATCATAATCGTTATGGGTTTAATATTTGGTTACAAATATAATCATTAAAAGGAATCTATAGAATGCATGTATCTAGAAACTCATAAGACTTAGCTATAGAAGAATACTTGGAATAATAGGTGGAGAATCTCAATATATACCTATTGTGAGGTAAATAATTGTTACATAGTCTTCCATAAGATAGAATACTTTTTATCTCGGTAGAATATATGCATTGGTTCATCATTATCTCTTATATACCCTTAGGTATTATTAAGTGATAATTAAAATTGTGAGGATATAATTCATTTAAGGTAATAGAATGAAACACCTCATGTTTTTTAGGAAGAATATTTTTTCCATAAACTATATGTTTATAATCCTAAACTATTTTTTCAATGGAATTTAAATAGATTATAAAATAAGTCCTTTAAGATTAAAATTAAACTAAAAACACCTTATTAGTTTATAGAAAGACATTTCAACAAATGCACATGAAACTATATATTACAGACCAAAGATTATTACTTATAACTTATTATTATATCCAACAAAATTTACTAAATTAAAAGTGTTTAATAAATAATAATAATATATAATTCTACCTTATAAGATCATCTGGATCATCTTCACCCATGAGTATCACTAATATCCAATGAAAACCTACAATGAGGAAGAGAATACAAATATGAGAAAGATTATTGTGAGATCTAAAATTAAAAATATAGACATGAGAAGTGTGACTTAAGAAGTAAGAATGTAATGAAAGATTTTAGTGAGGTTTCATAATGGAAAAAATTTATAGGTTATATAAAATTTCATTAGAAATATAGCCATTAGAAATATGATCATTGGATGTACATGTATCCAAAATATATATTTAATTTTTGTATTATTAGTAGTAAATTTATATTAATATAATTCAAGAATAATAGACAATGAAATAAAAATTTAACATTATAAAAAAAACATATTTATGTGCTATGTAATAATATGATTAATATTAATGTATAATATGATGTAGTTCGAAATTTCAACTAAATATATTAATATTAATAGATTATTAAAATTAAAATTTTAGAATAAAAATAAGTAACTTTAATGGTATTTGGTTAAGATTATTTAATATAAAAGTAATATTTTTTAAAGGACTATTTTCTTAAAGCGTTGTGTATTTTTAGCTACACTTCCCTAAAGAATGATTTCAATGAATGTACTGATAATATTTAAAAAATAAATAAAATTTCATCCAATTGTTATTACTAGTCTTGTACTAAGTATAGATTCATTTTATGTTTAAATATGTCTTTTTCTAAAAAATATCATTTTAGGCACTATATATTTTTTATATTTTAATAAAAAAATTATGGTATTAAATGTTTATATATATATATATTAACAATAATTTAATTACTAATTTATAGAAAATATGAATATGAATAATGACTTTCTATAAATTGGTTTTCTTATTAAAAAACAGTTTTCATTATATCTTAGATTTTCAATTAAAAGATAAGTTCATCTATTTTTATACATAATTTGAAAAAAAATGTATTCATTTTTTCATTCATCATAACAATATTATCATTGGATTAATTTTCAGGTTTTTTTTTGAAAATTTTAATTTTTAGTTGAATAGTGAAAATATCATTTTTACAAATACCATGAATTATATGACTTAATTAGAATATAATCATAAACTAAAATTTATTAACCCTTTTTCATGTCCCAGTATTTTCTTTATAATTAAAATTATACATTAAAAAATATTTTGGTAAATTTATAAATCTACATTTTACATTTTAGGACATAAATTAAATTTATTCTAAAACTATTTTTAAATCATTATACATTTATCATTTTAGATTTAATTTTTATCACTTTTATTAATAATATCTAATAAAATATATTTCATGTTTGGAATTATTAGTCCAAATTATGTAACAAGTCCCATTTAGTTTCTAGGAATAATTTATTTATAGGGTTTTCATCATCTCCCAACCTAGAATCAATATGTTTTTCTCTAATTCTATGAATCCAATACAGATTTGAAGACCACCCATAGGATTACGTGGAGAAATTTTTTTTTATTTTTTTGAATCGAACCCCAAAATTTTCATTTATCGAATTGAATACTGCAAACACACCATTATTCTAGAGTTATACAAACAATAACGCCCCAATGTTTGGAAGCTTGAATAATTAAAAGAACATATTATATAGTTCTATAGATTTAAAGGATAATGAATAGATTCAATTAGTATAGGCTTCTTACATATCATTTTAATTTCATAAGAGTAGAAATTGAAATCATGGATCATTAGTTTCATTTACCTTAAGAAATGTACCTTATGTTTTGAATAATTGGATCCTTGGTTTGATCCATATTAGGTGAGGAACTCAACGACTCAAGCTTGGATTAAGGTTACATGCCTGAACTGGGTTTTTGGAATCCCAATATTTTGTGGGATGTTTCCTCATCCATAATGAAACATATAAATATAGATAATGATACAAATCATGCAAGATTTGTAAACTTTACCTGATTCCTTGTTGAGTTTAATCTTTGGTCTCCATTGATTTAAACTATCAATTTATTTGATGATGAATTTATGTTTGAATTGTCTATTGAGTATAAATATGTGCCTGAATTTTGTATCAATTGTAGATGCATTGGACTTGTGAATAAAATTTTTTGCAGGTTCCATAAATGTTCTAACTATAAATTGCATTTCCTTCTTTTTGAACAATTTATGTTCAAATTTCCCCATATGAATGCTGGGGAAGGGGTGGATAATAAGTTCGTGGTGAGGATCCCCAACAAAGAGTGGTGTAGGTTCAATGGTGGGAAACAATATATGGGAAATGCATGTGAATAGTTGCCTAGAATGTCCAACAGCCATCAGGACCCTAGGTATCTCATCTACAATGGTGAGAAAAATTATACCTTTGAGATCATTATGGAGGAAATTTCTTACAAGGATTTTATTATTGAATTTAGTTGAAATTAAAATGGATCTGGGAATTTCATAGTGAAAGGGATGGATGGTGCTGATTATCTAGGATTTCCTGTGAATTATAGGAATTTTTTGAGGGTTGTGAAGATGGGGGGTCTAGCATCTGAACTTGGTGGATGTTCAGTAGTTGATCCGATAAATGATTCTTGGAAGACATCATAAAGAAGGACAAGGAATATGAGGAAGATGTAATTCCATGTCCCTAATTTTATTTCTCACTAATTTACTCTTTTTGATATTAGTTGTATTGATGGTCATGATCTAAGGAAACCACTATCTATTTCTCTCCTAGGATCAAATTGATGAATTATTTTATGGGGTGGTATGTCAGTAGGTTTCTTTTCATCTAGATAGGGAAGCCGACATGCCTGTAGTTATGGATATTATTACTTGGGATGATTTTCATGTGGTTGAATCCTATCATGGTAATAACTCACATGGTGATATATTGGTTATCTCTAAGTAGGATTATCCAATCCATGAGGACCTTATTTTGGTTTAGAAGACTGATGGAGTTCAAGATGTTACTGATTATCAGGATGGATCTTGGAAGTCCCCTAAACAGTGGAAGAGAGGTAGACATATGAGAGGTTTGGGTGGCTCCTATGGAAGGAAAGGTCAAATAAATGATACAAAAAATGTTGAATGGTCTTATCCTTATAAATTATCTAATATTATGAAAACCTCTTATGAAAATTTTGCAATTTCCTTGGTTAAGGAGTGTGATGATACAAGGGAAAAACATTAAAATTACTCCTAAGTATTATGATGGGGAAAGGGACCTCAGGGGAATTATAGAAGATATAGTAAATTGGTTTGATCTTTAGCTTTAATCCATTTTTGAAAAAGTGGAACTAGATATATTTGGCTATAAATACTTCCTTATAGTCCAAAATTTGTTAAAAAAAATTTGATGTTGGTTGTTGATCTAATATGGGTATGGACTTTCAGAATCATATTTTTTGAAATATAAGAGATGCATTATTCCAGAGGAATCATCTAAATTTTCCTTAAATGACAAACTCAAAACACCTCAATGCATCTCTTCATGGTGGATAGGGAGTCAGAAAATAAATATAGGTTTATATCCAAATAATATAAGTTCCATAGAGAATGATATAAATTAATATTTTATAGTATGTTGTGGTTATTTTTTAACTTTTTAGGCATCATCTTCCTTTGTTTTTTGTAATTTTTCTTTTTCTAATAAATCATGAAGGAGTGGTTTGGCTCTCCAACCTACACTCGAACATTTCTATTATAGGCATAAAAAATAACTCTGGTGAAAATTTAATTTCCATAATAAAAAATAAAATGTTAAGATTGATTAATATTGATGTAAATGACATAAAAACATGTTAAAAACATTTTTTGAGATTAATGGTTGAGGTATTCTTGGCCTTAGGAAATTACCCACTCCATTATTATTCAATATCAGATCCTTTTGACCCCTGAATAGTTACCTTTCCTTTATGTTATTAAAAAAAATCCACTCTCCTCAATTATCAAATAACACTTCCACCACCCATTAAAGGCAACTCTAATTTAAAATTCACCTTAAAACACTACCAATTTTTCTTATACTATAGTTTTATCCCATGGTTTTCAACCCCTTTATTCAAGAAAACCATGTAATTATTCCATTTCCAATATTCCCTCCAAGGGAAATCTCTAGTTCTCAATGTTAGTACAAATCATTCTCTAATTTCAGTTATTTTATATCTTTATCTTCAAAATATAATATTAAAATTAATATATAATGAAATAATTAATTTTTTTATAAATTTTATTATTTTTAGGAAATAATTATATTCACCGTTTCTCATTTCCCTTTGAAATACAAGAATATCATCCATGAATATGTACAGAATACTTACTCCACTAATCAACATATTTCATTTTCTCATAACCGCCTTACATGGGTGGTTTTAAATGGGAATTTAAGGAATAGATATTATTTTAATAAAAATTTTATGATTCCTAAAATATAAACCATTTTATAACTTCCCCCCAACCATTTGAAAAAAGGAAAATATTGATTTTGTTATGTGCGGACTACCGCCTCCACAAAGTGATGCATTCCATTTTCCATAACTACCTTAAACAATTGGTTTAAAAAATTATTTAATGAAATTATATTTTAATTATATAATTATTAATATTATTTATAATATATACCATTTCCTACCTTTCTATCATTCTAATAAAAATTAAAATGTCGTCCATTTGTACGTCTGAACTACCACCTCCATTGAGAAACAAATTTTTTTTCATTACCAACCTACATTGATGGTTTTAAGAATATAATTAATTAATAAATAAAATATTATTATGTAAATAATTTTTTTATGAGCTCTTCTAAGTATAATATATTATTCATCTCATTAATTAAGTTAGCACTTTTATTTGACTAAAATTACCAAAACATGCATGGCGTTGACTTAATCCTAAAAATTTATAACTAAAACAATCATGTGAAAAAACAGAGATGTTATTAGTCATTATGGAAAATATATTTTAGTACATTAAATCATCCAATAATTATGAAATATGTATCATGTAATGGGGATTAATATTGAAACTTTAAATAATATGAAAAACAATCAAAATCATTAAATAAGATGATAAAATTAAACTGTAAATAACTAATAAATTTATAATAAATTATTGTAAATAAAGAGAATATAGGGAAATATATATGGGTAATTTTTTTAAATATGTTATTAATATTTTAATGTTTTTTATACCAGATTTTAAACACCATTCATGGAATTTGGGAGTGATAGGTAAGGGGTTTTCTTGAACACAATTATTTTCTTGAGTCAAAATTATTACCATTTGACAATGGTTTTAAAATATAGTAATATTATATTCTATGATGTTATTAAAATTCCTTTACTCATTATTTTCTTAATAATTACATTAATTTATCTCTTTCTTCATAAATTTTTTTGACGTTAAGAATTATTCTCATTCTCTCTAAATGAACCATTTATCTTTAAAATCCATATTCACACATCTCACCAATGGCCTACTTTTTTTGTTGTGAAATAAAAATATGTTTTATTTATAGTGATCTTAAGAAATTCACTTAATATTATTCAAATGGATGATTTATCACTCCTTATACAATTGGGTTTCAATAATGTTATTTTAAAATTATCAGTATGGATTTATCTTTCAATTCATTATTTTTATCTTCCACTCCATATTTCTTGTTAAAAACCTTTATGTATCTTTGATGGATATTTTTTTTGGATCTATTTTGAAGTAGTTTTTAAAAATTCTTTTCATGTTACATGATTGAAAAATAATTTTTTTAATAGATTCATAATTTCATCTCTTTATGAAAATGTTCGGATGTTTTTTTAAATAACTTTTCACACTTTCACATCCATTTCCTCTTGAAAATATATAAATCATATATAATTTTGTTTTATGAATTTCCTTCTAAATTCCATGATTAAATAATCTTTTTGGGTGATTTAAATTTTGATATCAACCATACTAATTTTGATTTCATGTTATGTAATACCATTCTAAAATGATAGGAAACCCATTTTCTACCAAATTATTATCATGATATATTTATTAAATGATATCTTATAGGACACATATGTATAGATGATGACAGGTGGGATCCTATATCTCTATCTAATGTATTGGTAATTTTTTTCTCTCTTATGAGATAATAATGTTGTGTGTAGACATGATCACATTATGATTTGTTCCCAAGGATATGTGTGGGAATCATCATGTTATTCTTTTTTTCACAAGGTTGTGTATAAAGATGATCATGTTATGCTTTGTTCACATGGTTTTGAGTGTAGATAATCTCATTATACTTGGTTCACAATTGTGTGCACACATATGACCATGTTATGGATTTTTCACATGATGGTTCATAAAAATGATCAAATATAGTTGTGTTCACAAGATTGTGTGTGGACATGATCACATATAACATTCTTCACATTATTGTGTGTAGACATGATCATGTTTTTATTTGTTCAAAATATTGTTCTTGTAATTTTTTTATCTTAATTTTTTTCAAATTATTATTATCCACATGACTATGTTATTACATATTGTTGTGTCATATTCCTATGATTATTCTACATGGATCATTTTTATTATCTCACAATATTATTCCATGGTAAATTTTAGTTCAGTTGAGATTACATGGATTTCTATCACAACTTAGGGAAAAATACTATTATTTTATGATATTTTAATTAAGATATTTATCCCCTAATCATGTCTTCTCATAAGTTTATTATCTAAAACTTTATGAAATATTGATGAGTTTTTTCCTTACTGATTTTTTGATATCATACCTTTCTTATTTTTTTCATTCCCTATGTTTTAAAAATGAGTATAATTTATTAGATGTATTATTAGAAATATCATCTTTACCAAAGGTTTAAACCAATTGGTAAAGGATAGACAATCATTGGTATAAACTATACAAACGGTTGTCCAAACCGTTGGTTCTTGAGCCGAGGGGATAGACATATCCCAACAGTTATATGAGAACCATTGGGATATATCTGAAAAATTGAGTATATAGAAATGGTTCCTTGAAACCATTGGTATAAATGTTTACCAATGGTTTAACACCATTACTAATATCAAAAATCATCTCTATACCAATGGTTTAGAAAATCTTGGTATATCCTTTTACCAACAGTTTCCCACAAACAATTGTTAAATATAAAGTAAAAATATATATGCCAAAAGTTCGTAAACCGTTAGTATATAGTTTTACCGACGGTTTGTAAATAGTTGGTATATAGTTTTCCCAATGGTTTACATAAAACCGTTGGTATAAGTTCTATTTTTACAGATATTCCAATAGTTGTAAACCGTTTTCATAGCCTTTATATACCTACAGCAGCAAGCCGACCTCCCCCTCTACACCTACAGCAGGCAGGCCTCCCCCTGTGCACCTATAGTAATCCCACAAGCTTCCACCAGTAGGCCTGCAAAATTACTATACCTGCAGAATACATACAGGGGTTGAGGGGGAATTCCATACAGAATACCTGCACAATTCAAACATAATTCATACACAATTCTGAATACCTACACAATTCTCAATAACTATAGAATACATACAGAATTCTGTATGAATTCATATAGAATTCATACAACACATTTTTATACAGAATTCTAAATACCTCCAATTCTGTATTTAATTACCCTCTACACACATACAGAATTAACACATAATTCATAATGTAATTACAGAAAGTATACACATACAACAATTATATCCATAAAATAAGTATACCCATACACCATTAACACATAATTGATAAGTTAATTAAATACATAAAGAATTTAATTCAGAATTCATGGGGTTGGGGGGATTTTCAGGGGGTTGGGGTGGTGGTCCAAGGGCTAGGGGGTGTCAAGGGGGTGGGGGTGTCCAGGGGGATGGGGGTGTCCAGGGGGGTTGTTTAGGGTGGGGTGTCCATGAGGGTTTCCAGGGGGTGGTGTGGTGTCCATGGGGTGGGGTGGTGTCTAGGGGGTTGGTGGGATTCCAAGGGGGTGGGGGTGTCCAGGGGTGTTTGAGTCCAGGGGGTGGGGTGTACAAGGGGTGGGGTGGTGTCCAGAGGGGGTGGGGGCGGTCCAAGGGGTTGTGGGGCTGTCTAAAGGGGGTGGGGTGGTGTCTATGGTGGTGGGGGTTGTCCAGGGGTGGGGGTTGTCTATGGGGTTGGGGGTGTCTGGGGGGTGGGTGGGGTGTTCAGGTGGTGGGGTAGTGTCTAGGAGGGGTGGGGGCCCGTCGAGGGGGTTGGGGGCTGTCTAGGGGGTAGGGGTTGTCCATGGGGGTGGGGTATGTCCAAGGGTGGGGGGATTTCCATGGGGGTTTCGGTGTCTAGGGGGTGTCTAGGTGGTGGGGTGGTGTTTAGGATGGGTGGGGGCCATCCAGGGGGTTGGGGCTATCCATGGGGGTGGGGGTGTCCATGGGTGGGGGTGTCCAGGTGGTGGGGTGGTGTCTGGGGGCGTCTAGGGTGTTGGGGGCTGTTTAAGGGGTAGGGGGTGTCCAGGGGGTGGGTGGTGTTCAGGTGGGGGGGTGGCCACGAGGGTGGGGCTGTCCAATGGGGTGGAGGTGTCTAGGGGGTGAGGGTGTCTAGGTGGTGGGGTGGTGTCAAGGGGGGGTGGAGCGTCTAGGGGGTTGGGGGTTGTCCTGGGGGGTAGGGGTGTCCAGGGGGTGGGGGGTTGTCCAGGGTGGGGGTGTCCAGGGGGTTGGGGGCTGTCCAGGGGGGTGGGTCTGGTAGGAAGGGGGATTTGGTTATTAGGAAATGGGTTACATTTTTATTGTGGGACAAAAATACTATACGATTTTTGAAATGGAACCTTAAAAAGGAATTTTATAAACCATTGGGGAGTTTTAAATAGAAATAAGTCTCTATTATGTGATTTTGAAATGGTTTTATGAAGAATTATTTATGATGTATCTTTATGGGATTTGTGATTTTGTGTCCATTGTTTTAGAACATCATATTATTTTACTTAAGGTTTTGTTTTTTATAATTCTTCAGAATGATACCACTATAAATGAATCAAAAAGTAAATAAGGGGTTATCTTAGGTAGTCATTCTTGTGATCCATCTATTGTCTTCCTAGTCTTGGTCTCTACTCAAACTCTTTTGGAAGTGGAATAACCATGTTCTTCTCGGATCATTGATTATGCATGGGAGTTTCAAAAATAGCATCCACTATTTTTATTGGTGATCAAGGATCCCAGGAGGAAATGATGTGGGTATCTATGATTAATGGGATCTTCGGGTTTTTAGAAACGCTATAATCCACGGGGGTGGGGTGTCCACGGGGTGGGGGAGCTATCCATGGGGGTGGTGGGGCTGTCTAGGGAGTAGGGGTGTCCAGGGGGTGGGAGGGGCTGTCCACGGGGGTGGGGGCTTTCAAGGGGGTATGGGGAGTCCAAGGGGTGAGTGGGGCTGTCCAGGGGGTACGGGGTGTCCAGGGGGTGGGCGGTCTATCCACGGGGGTGGCGGGGCTGTCCAAGGGGGTACGGGGTGTCCAAGGGGTGGGTGGGCTATCCACGGGGGTGGGGGGGTTGTCCATGGGGGGAGGAGTGTCCAGGGGGATGTGTGGGCTATCCACGAGGGTGGTGGGGCTGTCGTGGGGGTAGGAGGTTTCCAGGGGGTGGGCGGGTTGTCCACGGGGTTTGGGGGTTTTCCATGGGTATGGGGTGTCTAGGGGGTGGGTGGGCTGTCCACGGGGGTGGGGGCCTGTCCAGGGGGGTATGGTGTGTTCAAGGGGGTGGGCGGGCTGTCCACAGGGGTGGCAGGGTTGTCCAGGGGGGTCAGAGGAGCTTTCCTGTGGGGTGTGGGTGGGGGATGTTTGGGGGGTATGAGATGTCCACGGGGGTGGTGGGGCTGTCCTGGGGGTACAGGGTGTCTAGGGGGTGGGTGGGGCTGTTCATGGGGGTGGGGGTGTCCATAGGGTATGGGGTGACCAGGGGAGGGTGGGGTTTTCCAGGGGGTATGGGGTGTCCAGGGGTGTGGGCGGGCTGTCCACGGGGGTGGAGGGGCTCTCTAGGGGGTAGGGGATGTCCTGGGGGTGGGCAGGCTGTCTACAAGGGTGGTGGGGTTGTCAAGGTGGATAGGGGTGTCTAGGGGGTGGGCGGGCTGTCCTCGGGGGTGGGCGAGCTATCCATAGGGGGGGATGTCTAGGGGTACGAGGTGTCTAGCAGGGTTGATGGGTTGTTCACGAGCGTGGAAGGGATTTCCAGGGGTACGGGGTGTCCACCAGGGTGGGCGGTCTGTCTATGTGGTGGGATGGGCCGTCCACGGGGGTGGGGGGGCTGTCCAGGGGGTACGGGGTGTCCGGGGGGGGCTGGGATTTCCAAGGGTACGGGGTGTCCACGGGGGTGGGTGGGCTGTCCATGGGGGTGGTAGGTCTGTCCAGGGGGTAGGGTGTCTAGGGGGGTCAGCGGGCTATCCACAGGGGTGGGCAGGCTATCCATGGGGGTGGGGGCTATCCAGGGTTTATGGGGTGTTCAGGGGGTGGGTGGGCTGTCCATGGAGTGGTGGGGTGTCTAGGGGGTATGGGGTGTCCAGGGGGGTGGGAGGGCTGTCCACAAGGGTGGGCGGGCTGTCGAAGGGGGTGGGGCTATATAGGGGGTGCAGGGTGTCCAGGGGGGTCGGTGGGGCTTTACAGGGGGGTACGGGGTGTCCAGGTGGGTGGGCGGTCCATCCATGGGGGTGGCGAGGGGTTCAAGGGGTAGGGGTGTCTAGGGGGTGGGGGGGCTATCCACGGAGGTGTGGGCTATCCATGGGGGGAGGGGCTTTCCAGGGGTGGGCGGGTTATCCATGGGGGTGTAAGTTCTTTCCAGGGGGTCAGGGTGTCCATGGGGGTGTGAAGGCTATCCACGGGGGTGGGGGATGTCCACAAGGGGAGGGGCTGTCCAGGGGATGGGTGGGCTGTCCACGGTATTGGCAGGGCTATCCAGGGGGTAAGGTGTGTCCAAGGGGGTGGGCGGGCTGTCCATGGGGTGGGGGCTATCCAGGGGAGGGGTTAATCAGTCACAACAAATCATCAAGTCAATTTTTATTATTTATAGATAAAAAGATAAAGATAATATGACCTATCTAATCACATATATATTCAGACACAACAAATCAATAAAATCAAAGGTCAGTAATATCAGTCAAAAATATAACGGATCAATCTGTCCCTCATCACCATCACTATCATCATCATCTTCATCAGCCTCACCCTCATCCCCATCGTCATCCCCATCATCGTCCCCTCCCTCCTCAATGCCCTCCTCCTCACCCTCATACGCATCCCCGGCCTCCTCATCACCGTCCTCTGCCTGGACCTCCTCCTCACCCTCCTCCTCTGCCTTGGCCTCCTCCTCCTCTGCCTCGACCTCCTCCTCACAATCGTCTCGACCACCACTAGAACGTCCACCTTGTGTGCCATATATAAAATGCTTCGATGACATATATTCATCACAAGTTTTTATGGACTCTAGTGGAAGTGTTGAACGTAAAACTTCCATCAGTTTCATAAATGCAGTGTTTTCCTTAGCAGACTGTTCTTCCATCTCTGTGGCCCTTTCTTGCATCATGTTCTACCTATGCCTTAACCAGCTAGAACTCAATGTCACTACAACTCATACCTAAGGACCAATACCTCGTCAAAACTATTCTCTTCTGAGGTTGGCAGCATACTCTACCAGGGTGCTCATCTACCAACACCTAATGTAAGTGATCATTTGGCCCAAAATTGCCAGGTTCCTGGGAATCAAGGGCCTCTAAAGTAGTCTGTTACAAATATAAATAGATTATTAAGTTAAAAAATATAGACTAAAATTTTAAATCTACAAGGTAAAACTTACAATTTGCTACTGCATCGGTTCATTAACTGCACTTACATTTTTCTTCCTTCTACTTGAGTAAAATAGTTTTGCTCGAGGCACACATCCTTCTATATTCAATTTATGCCTCTACAATGACATTGAATGTATGAAAACATAATTAAAAATAGTATACCAATAATTAATTACATAACTAAAATTATATAACAACTTTATAAATTGAATAAATTATGGAGGAAGCAATAGAAAGTGAATGTTGTAAAGAAAAATTATAAATTGTCATATCTGCTGCCTCTCATGATCTGGAATCATAGTACGTCCCAATGGGTGGTGGTATTTTTTAGCATCAATTTTTTCCTTTATTTCTTCTGGATTATTCCTAAATAAAATTCAATAATTATTATTAAGGAAAACATGAAAATTTTCATTTAAATACCTATTATGTGATTAATGCATTAAATTGGATAGTCGTCCAATGAGTAATCATCTGTCGATTCTATTTTAACAGAAAATCATCCACAATAGGGACCACCTCTAACTCTGTTCCAACTCTAGCACATCATCCAATATACAACTAATTCTTATAAGCTCTCCAATTCTCACCTAAATCCTTTAGACATGTTGGTCGTTCACCCTCACCATCGGGGAAATTAAACCGAAGCTGACACCAAAATATTAATTCATATAAATACAAAAAATAATATATTAAATTAAATACTATAATTTTTTTACACATATCTCTTCCCAAGATTTATCATTGACTTAATTTGGAAACTGTCTCCATGAGAGCGGGCTGACAGGAATGATGTTGGAGTATTTGGAAAGCGTCACCAAAAAACTCCGACATTTGTTGCCCTGATTTTTCAATCATTTGACTATCTTCATTATAGTCAACCATCAACTGTGTGTGGAATTTCCACACCACATGCTTGTGGGTATTCCCCCACCCCCACCTCCTATCAGTATATGTATCTGTTATTATAGAAAAACAAATATTTTATCAATACATTTTGTAATGAAAATAAATAATGGTGTAAAAATTTGTTATGGTTGTATAAGTATACCCACAGTAGTCTGATCAATGGGCGCCACTGGATCTACAGAAATAGAAGGAAAACCCTGTACAGGTTGATTAGGTCACAATGTATGCTCCGCAAGGATATACTCTGGTGGAGAAAGAGTCAAAGAATATGGAATATAAAATCCCGGAGAGAAGGAAGCAGAATTAAAAGAAGATTACAGGGATGGCTGGCTGAATGCTGGATGGGGAGTGGGAATCATCATCGGATATTCTACAGATGGGTGAGGAGGCTCAGATTTAAAGGGTGGAGAAAATATGGGATGCTTAAATATCTTGTGTTTCCCTAATGACACATCGGGATTAGAATGTGGGATGGATGGTAAGTCAGTGGGAGGGGCAGGGTATAATCGGTTACGCTGACCAGATCATCTAGCTCTCATACACCCCCCCCCCCCTCGTATGAACACCCTGAGTACTGGGACCACTAGTAGTCTTCTCATCAAATAATTGTCACCTAATATATGGATCCTTCAAAAATATTGAAAAAATAATAATCACATGACATTATATATTATTTAAATATATATATTTGAAATAAAATAATCATCACAAGAACTAGTGGTGGAAGGCATATCCCAATCATGCGACGATTATTTTCCATCATCTGTTTCCATCGCGTCTCTACAATAGGTTTCATCTCTTGCATTTGAAGACAAATATGGAAGCAATTAGAAAAGGATAACTAATATGTAACCCAAAAAATAAAATAAATGAGCTTGAACATATATAAAATGAAGTTAATAAATCATACAATATGTAATAATGATATTTAATTTTTAGTAGGATGGTTATCTACTATGTTTCATCAATCTATTAAAATGACGGAACATTTATTCTACCCGATTCATAATGGGTAAAGCAGTTATCGAAATTACAGAAAAATTTAATTTCTTTAGCCTAGGAAGATGATGCAGGTTTCTATACATGTTTTGTAGAAGAATAAAATCAATCATGTTCATTACCTCATAAAATGTTAAAAAGTGGTCTTAGAGTTATAATAATTTTATACAAATCACAGTTGAAGCATTGAAATGTTCTCCAAATTAGAAATGTTGGTTTCGTAGGATTGAATACAGTTCAGTTCCAAATTAGAAAATGAAATTAAAATAAAATTTCAACCAACAAACATTGAAAATTCACATAACAGTCAAGTCAGATACAACATATTTGTAATCCATATTAAATAAATTTGAATATTACCAACCTTAACAACCCAAGTCCAAGTAAACCAAAAGAATTGGGAACATGAATGGATGATTTTATATATTTCCCACCATAACATCAGGTTCACAGTCAACTCTGACAATTGAGCAATTGGAGTCATCAAAAGTAATAAACGGATCATTTCCAATGGCAGTAGGGATGGTTTCAATTCCATCATCACCATCATTAAAAATATGTCTTGGAATTACTTCAATAATGACACCAAATTCAGGTCTAAGATGGTCTTTGACATAAAAAACTTGTTTCACCATTGATGTCGAAACATATGGTTCATCGGTAGCAAGAGTGTGAGTCATATCAATTACTCTAAATCCACAATCATCAGTAAATGTGCCTTGCCTCGTCATCGTATCAAACCATTGGAATTTTATCATCATGACTCGTCCATGAGAGTGATAATCCAATAATATTATTTTTTTCAACGACTCCATAATAACCTACATTTTTAAATCACGGTCTACTATTTGATGC
Source organism: Viscum album (assembly GCA_963277665.1). Lineage (NCBI taxonomy): Eukaryota > Viridiplantae > Streptophyta > Magnoliopsida > Santalales > Viscaceae > Viscum > Viscum album. The sequence goes on from OY728127.1 coordinate 599,410,478, forward strand.
ACTAGTATAATAGTCTATTGTGGTAGTAACCATAACCCCATCATGTTGTGTTCTCATGTTCTTTTCTCGTTCAGTGACAATATTTCTATACCCATAGATAAAAATTGATTTACAGTCACGAACCAAGATATTAGGACCAAAATCCAAAGATCTTATTTCCTCAGAGACAGAGTCAACTGGAAAACTCAATACCTAAAATATAAATGAATATTAAACTTAAATAAATATTATTTTAATTATTTTAAATAGTAATATAATTACCTTCAATTTTAACCAAGAAGAAAACTCTTTTCTATACAAAGCCTCCCTCCTTATCAAAGATAAAGAACGATGATTTCTATTTATCATCGCTTTATTTTACCTATAGATAAAAATAGGAATAGATTAGAATATATATATATATATATAAGATATACATATTCAATTTACTTACAAGATGTAGTCATCAAACAAATCACAGTTGAACAAAAATATGTGATGTGCCATCTCCCACTCTTCAAGGCTTAATGTCATCAATGTATATGATCCAGGAATTCCTCTTGTTTGAGGAAGTGATGGAAAATTGGTTTCAATTTTCACCTATTGTTCTTCTTCATTTCTCATTGGTATGTTCATTCTTGTAGTAAGATCTGACAAATACATAGATCACAAATCCATACATTCTTGAGCCAAGTAACTGTTCACTATAGAACCTTTGAGATGATTCCTCTTACGGACATAAGACTTTAATGTGTACATATTTATTTTAGTTGGATACATCCAAAAAAAATAAATAGGTCCTACGAGAATTATTTTAGTTGTAATGTGGATAGTCAGATGTAGAATGCATGTGAAAAATGATAGAGGAAATATTTTCTCTAACTCACACAAAATTAATGGGGCATCTACCAACATTTTTTACAAGAATGAATTGGAAAAATTATTAGCCCAAATATCTCTAAACAAATGGAACAACCAAATAAACAACCTCCCTTATATTATTAGACAAAATATGATGAATTTATATTAGAATCAACTCATGCAGAAGGATGTGATAATCATTAGTCTTTAAAGATTTTCGATGCAACTCTCTTCTGTTGAATCGTTTTGATATGTTGCTTGAATAGCCATCAGGAACTTTAATTAGGGGATACAATTCTGGTCTGATGCCCCAATCCACCAAGTCGCGCCGAGGTTGTAAATAATCTTTTGTCTTTCCATTAACATTTTGAAGAATCGAAAGCAACATTTCACATATATTTTTTTCAATGTGCATTACGTCTAAGCAATGATGTAACAAATTGGTTGACCAATAAGACAAATCAAACAAGATACTTCCCTTATTCCAATTGTAACAGGTTTTAGTGGAAACATTATTTCCCTTTCTAGATTTCATTTGACCCTTCTCGAATGAAAAACTAACATCTTTCAATTCATTAAGCACATCAGTTATAAACATACGCTGAGGTGGATCATCAGTCTCCATGGTATTGTCAAATCTTCGACGATTATTTCTATATGGATGGTTCATTGGAAAGAATCATCGATGTCCCATAAAACTGAAACTACAATGATGTTTCAGTCTTCTAGATCGTGTATTCTTTATATAAATAGGACATGATAGTTTTCACTTTATGCTCCATCCAAACATCATTTAATATGTAGGAAAATCATTGATCATCCACATAAGGGTAACACGCATCTGAAATATGTCTTTCAAACATGCATCGTATGTGCGCACACCCACATACCGAAGAAGTTTCAACCCTTTTATTAAAGGTTTCATGTATACGTCAATATCATTACCCATATCAGAAGGGATAGATATTAGTATACTCATGAAAGTGAATGGTTTTTTCATACACAACCATGGGGGAAGATTATAAATGTGTATAAAACCCGGCCATGTGATGTACGATGTAATAATCTTCCCAAAAGGATTAAAACCATCACATGAAATACCCAACCTCACATTACGCACGTCAGCTACAAAATTAGGATATCAAGCATCAAATATCTTCCATGAAAATCCATCTACAGGGTGAAAAAACTCATCATTAGTATTTTTTTCTCTAGATATCATTCCATCACATTTTGATAGATATTTCATCAGACATAAAAAGATTTTGGAGTCTGGGGATCAATGGAAAGTGCCACATTACTTTCTGTGGCACACAGGATGGTGTTCTGTCAACTTTTGGATTCCAGCGGGATGTGCCACATTTTATACAATCATTTAATTCAACAGTTTCCTCCCAGAATAAACTATAATCTTTCAGGAAATCATGAATTTTTTTTATTGAAAATCCAAGTTCCTCAACTAACCTCTATACTATATAGTGGTTTGAGGGAGTATCTGCATCATCTGGAAGTAATTACTTCAAGAAGGTAAGAATGTAATCGATGGTAGTATTAGAAATCCCATACATAGTTTTCCCATGAATCAATCAGATTAAAAATTCCAGCTTTTTTATTTTACTTCATTGTCGATACATTGGATTCGTGGCAGCATTATTCAATTTTTTCACCTTGAAAACATCATCATTTTCATTAGACGCGTCTCATGTGCTCATATCAAAATATTCTGGGGTTGTAATCCTTTCTTTTTCATGATGATGAATAAATGGAAACCGACCATATAACAAATTCTCCAATCCAGTCCTATCATTTGGATCATCAGAAATTTGAGATTTCATTTTCTCCCCATTGTGATACCACACAAAGTATTTTTCTTGAAAACTATATTTGGTTATGTGGTAGTTGACTTCTTCACGGCTCAACCAAGGTCTTCCAACACAATTGTAACAGGGGTAGTGTATGTGACCACTATCTGAAGCATTATGAAATGAAAAATCTAAAAAGTTATCCAAATTATTTTAAAAATGTCTTGAGATTCGATTGGTTTCATACATCCAACATCTATCCATTCTATAAAAAAAATTATAAGTCATTTCATCAAAATCAATTCAATAAGATTGAAGTTTCATAGAAAATATATTTAAGTGAATGAGAATTGTTCACTTTATATGAAACCATAACTAAAACACTACTCTATATGAGAATCATGCCATAAAAGACATCAAAATACAATATTTATAACAAAATATCATTGAAGAACTATATATGAGTGTACAAGATCACGTACACTTGTGGAGGAAAATTATTCAAGATTTGAGTAAATTTTATATTGAAGAAATTTTATATTTTAGTAGATTATTTGAGTGATCACATACACTGCCCAAGGGGGTGGGGGTGTCCCGAGGGGTGGGGGTGTCCAGGGGTGGGGGGTTGTCCCAATGGGTGGGGGCTATCCATGGGGGTCGGGGTGTTTGGAGGGGTGGGGGTGTCTGGGGGGATAGGGGTGTCAGGGGGGTGGTGGGTGAGTGTCCACGGGGGGTGTCTGGGCTATCCATTGGGGGGATGTCCAAGGGTACGGGGTGTTCAGGGGGTGGGCGGGATATCCATGGGTGTGGAGGGGCTATCCAGGGGGTAGGGGGTCTCCCGAGGGTGGGTGGGTTGTCCACAGGGGTGGGGTGGGGGCTGTCTAGGGGGGTACGAGGTGTCAAGGGGGTTGGTGGGCTGTCTACGGGGTTTGCGGGGCTGTCCAAGGGGGTACAGTGTGTCTCAGGGGTGGGCAGGTTGTCCATGGGGGTGGGGCGGTCTAGGGGGTATGGTGTGTCCAGGGGGTGGCAGGGTTGTCCAAGAGGGTGGTGGGGCTATCCAGGTGGGCTTTCCAGGGGTGGGGGGATGGTCCAGCTGGTACGAGGTGTCCAGGGGTGGGTGGGCTATCCCCAGGGGTAGTGGGGCTGTCCAGGGGGGTACGGGGTGTCTAGGGGGGTGGGCGGGCTATCCACGGCTGGGGGGGGCAGGCTGTTCAGGGGGTACAGGGTGTCCAGGGGGTGGGAGTTCTTTCCACAGGGATGGAGGGACTTTTCAGGGGGGTCATAGGGCTCTCCAGGGGGTGGGGGCTGTCCAAGGGGGTATGAGGTTCCTAGGGGGTGGGAAGGCTATCCACGGGGGTGGGGGTGTCCTGGGGCATACGCGGTGTCCAGCGGGTGGGTAGGCTGTCCATGGGGGTGGTGGGGTTTTCCCTGGGGGTCGGGGGGATTTCCAAGGTGGGGGGGTTGTCCTGGGGGTACGAGGTGTCCATGGGGTGGGCGGGCTGTCCATGGTGGTGACGGGGCTGTCTAGGGGGTACGAGGTGTCCAGGGGGTGTTCGGGTTGTCCATGGGAGTGGGGGTTGTCTAGGGGGTATGAGGTGTCTAGGGGGTGGGCAGGCTATCCACGGGGGTGGCAGGGTGTCCAGGGGGGGTCAAGGGGGCTTTCCAAGGGGTGGGGGGTTGTCCAGGGGGCACAAGGTGTCTAGGGGGTGGATGGGTTGTCCGTGGGGGTGACAGGGATATCCAGGGGGTATGTGGTTTCCAGGGGGTGGGTGGGCTGTCCACAGGGGTGGGGGTCTACCCAGGGGGTATGGGGTGTCCACGAGGGTGGTCGGGGCTTTTGAGGGGGGGTTAGGGGGTGTCTAGGGGGTGGTCTAGCTATCCACAGGGGTGGCAGGGCTGTCCAGGGGAGTACAGGTTATCCAGGGTGTGGGAAAGCTATATACGGGGGTGGTGGGGCTCTCTAGGGGGTTTGAAGGTATCCCGGGGGGTGGATGGCCTGTCCATGGGGGTGGGGGTTGTCCACGGGGGGTGGCGAGGCTTTCCAGGGGGTGGGGTGGTGTCCAGGGGGTGGGGGATGTCCAGGGGGTTGGGGGGCTATCCATGAGGGTGGGGTGGTGTCCATGGGGTGGGGATGTTTGGGGACTTTGGGGGTGTCTAGGTGGTTGGGGTGGCTTTCCAAGGGGTAAGGGGTGTCCAGGGGGTGGGGGTTTTCCAAGGTGGGGGTGTCCAAGAGGCTGGGGGGATATCCAGGGGTGGGGGCTATCTAGGGGGTTGGGGGTATTTTCCAAGGGGGTAGGGGTGTCCAAGGGGTGGGGGTATCAATGTAACATTGATAATCAAGAAGCACAATATCATAACCCTATTAACCTATAATAACCACTGGAGATGGGCTCATGACTCACCTGACCAAGACAAATCTATCACCATATAATTATCCACAAATAGTAAAAAGAATAAAACACTCTAATATTGATTCCTAATACCCAGATTAAAATAAAAACAATATAATCCAATCAAGTGAACAACAACACCTCAGGTGAACCACCACAGACTTCCAATACTATCAACTAGTGGTGAATAATTACGTAGACATGAAAATTCTATTTTGTTTCATGAGATATATATCCGAGAGTAAATAATGTGTAGGCACGAACAACATTTGTGAGTTCTATGATGGTTATAATCCTTTATTATGGGTTCCTTACTAGGATAGAAAATGATATAAATACCTTAATAATTCTTTATAACTACCTAAGAAAATTGTGACATGAATTCCTAACACTCATTTTGAATTTAAAAAAAATATTACAAGTGTATGACCGAACCACTTGATGGAGTGGGAATAAATGATCATGTAATAGAGTAAATTTTGGTTCTATCACCATTCACACATGAAAATGAACCCAAACCCACTCTAGTGGTTCAGGTGGAAGTTCCACTTCATTGATTGACTTATAGTGTGGGTATCATCATCTTGAAGTTAAAGTGTGACATTTTAAAGACCATATTTAGGGGTATATTCATAATGCATGAGTATCTTATCGTTCCTATTAGGATAAAAAATTCTATAACAGTATTTATGTCTAACCAATGAAATCATGTCAATAGAGCTTTAATTTAAAATAAACCAATAATGAAATAACTCAGGATCATATTGACATCTTCAATATCAATCAAAATTATTCTATACAGATAAATCACAAAAAAACCACAACCTAAAATGATATATTTCTTATGTTCATAAGGGGATCATAATACATAGTACATTGCAGAAAAACGGAATGAAAAAATCTAAAATAAATGAAGGCACATGTGCCGATTTAAAATGGAAGAAAAAAATTACTTGAATCAAAGATAGATGCTCGGTTGGAAATTAGAGTTAGCACCCTAGAGAGAAGGTTGGGAAGTAGGGTTCAAACCACAACCTAAAATGATATATGCCTTTTGTTCGTAATGGGAACATAATACACACTACATTGCAGAAAAATGTAATGATAAAATATAAAATAAATGAACTCACACATAACAATTTAAAGAAGAAGAAAAAATCATTGTAAACCAGACCTGTTGTGCTGGGAATTAGCATTCGTGTCGAGATTTGGGGGAAAATCTTCTAGATGGTCAATGTTTAGGAAACAATATTCAAGATGGTGCGTCAAGATCTCGTTTAAGGAAAAACATTCAAGATTTTTTGAGTTTGAGATCCCTGGAAGCATCAATATTGGGGAATTTTCTTTCCCAATGGTTTTAAAAAATGTTGGGAAAGTAATGTTATCCCAATGGTTTCCAACCGTTGGGAAAAAATTCTTCAAAACTATACCCAATGGTTTTTTTAAACCATTGGGAAAAATCTCTTCATCAACACTATAACTAATAGTTCCCTAAAATTGTTAGGAAAACAAAAAAAACATATTAATATATCGACGGTTCTACATAACTGTTGGTATAGTAGGATTCCCCAATGGTTCTTTAAACCATTGGGAATATTGTGTTGGTATAGGTGGGATTTCCACCAGTTTTAAAGGGAACCCATATTGGATAAATTATGGATAAATGTTCATAGGTATTGTAAAATAAGTTTATTATGTATCCATTCCTTAGACACACTAAACCTATAGTTCTTTGTATTTTTTATTTTTTTTTGATGTGATGTTTAACTTATTACAATGATATAAAATAAATATATGTTTAACCTGGTTAATTACACTTGGTATTACACCCTAAGTGTAAAGTGTTATTTTTTAGCATCAGGACTAGGAGTGTGGTTCTGGGGAACCTTAGTTTGTATCAAATCAGAGATTAGTTATTTTCTATGATTAGTATAGTTAATTTTAGGTATTATGATTAGAAAAATTTTGTGAAAACCCTTGGGATATGTCTATGTATAGGATAAAATATTGGAATTTTGGAATATTTTTTAGTATTTGGTTTTCCTAAAAATTACATCCTTATAGGATAATGGGAAGTGGATGTGGTTTTGGAATAGATGCCCCTATGGGTAATCAACATAAGGATGGCTAGTTAAGAATTAAATCAATCTTCACTCAGTGCATGATGGGTGGAATTAAGATTGTACAACAAGAAAAACATTGTTAGAGTGTATGTTTTCTTTATTTCACATTATATTTATGAACCATTATGAAAGATTTAAATGGAATTTTAGGATGTAATATATACCCTGTATGGATGGAGAATTCAATATGAAAATTAACAAGGATAACCTGAGTTAAACATAGAGTTATATATTTTACCATATGAGATATAGCTGAAATGAAAGTTTAATAGATTAAAATGAATATTTCATTGGAGAAGACATATTTGGATTGATATTTCATATTCATATGATTATTTACTTTGATTTTGTTATGTTTTATTATAATCATTTTGGTTTTAATATTTGATCTAAAATATGATCTTGAAAATGAATTTTGGGGTGTTATGTCTCTAGAAACTCCTAATACATAGCTATAAATGAATATTTTAAAAAAAGTATTGGAAATAATAATATATGATTATTATGAATAAAGAATATATGTAATATATTATTCCCTAATATAGCTTGGTTTTTACCTCGGTAGAGGAAATATCTTGAATCATGATTATCTTTTTGACACCCCTAGGTATTAGTAAATGATAATTAAAATTATGAGGACATAGTTTATTTTGGGGGATGTAACACCAAAGGTTTTTTAGGAATCATATTAATTCCATAAAATATGAGTTTATAATTATAAAATAATTATTTTATGTGTTCAATGTAATTGAAAATGATTAGGGAATACGTTATACAATATAAGAATTAAATTAACTACACTTTATTCATTAATAGTAAAACATTGCCACAAAAGAACATGAAACTATATATTATAAAGTATGTATTATTACTCATTCTAAATTATTAAATCGATTAAAATTCATTAAATAAAAGGGGATAATAAATTTTAAAGAAAAAAATAGTTAATATAAGGATATATCATTGGTCAAATTTACCCATGAGGATTACCAATATCCATAGAAAACTTATAACGAGGAAGAACATCATGACATGAGAAAGCATATTAGGAGATCTAAAATGAAAAATATTGAAATGAAAAGTGTGAATGGAATGAATGAGTTTAGGAAGTCCATATATAGGAACAAAATCTTTCCCTAAAAAATATGTTCATTTTAAAAATAGTCATTGGAAATATGCTCATTGGATTTACATGTATCCAATAGGTATACATAAGTTTTTAATTTTTATTATAAATTTAAAATAATATATTTCATGAAAAATAAATAATTAAAAAAAAATATAAAAATATAAAATATATTTATTTATTTGTTACATAATAATAATATTATTATTATTAATGTTTGATATGATAATTTTATAGTATTAAAACAAAGTTATTAATATTAATATATTTGTAAAATTAATTTTTTTGAATATAAATAATTAATTTTTATGTTATTTTGTGAATAATATTTAATATTAAAGTAATATTTTCTAAAGAACTATTTTTTAAATTGTTGTTTGTTTTTAACTACTCTGCACTCAATAATGATTTTAATGACATGTATTGATAATAATTACATAAAAAACTAACATCCACCTAATAGTTATTATTATTCACGTAACAAGGATAAATTCATTTTATTGTTAAAATGTATTTTTTTTAAAAAATTATGCATTATGTATTTTTAATTTTATGAAACTAAATATATTATTGTATTATATTTATATTTATAAACAAAAATTTAATTAGTAGTTGATAGGAAATATGGATAATAATAATTAATATTTAAAATGTCATTTTCCTTTAAAAACAATATTTCATTAAATATTATATTTCCATTTAAAAATGAAGTACCTAAATTTTATAGTTTAAATATTAAATGACTAAATTAATTTTTGGATTCAGTACAACATTATTCCCTTAAGAGAACTTTTTAGGATTTTTTTAAAAAAGATTTATTTTTAATGGAAATGTGCAAAATACAATTTTTACAAATACTTTAACTTTTTTGACATAATTAGGATATAATAGTAACATAAAACTTATGAAACATTTTACATGGAAAAAATTACATTATAAGTAAAATTATTAATTTAAAAATATTAAGTTTAATATATAAATCTATATTTAACATTTTTTGACTTATGTTAAATTTTTTCTAAAATTGTTTAATTGCATTATACAATTATTGTTTTAGAATTAATTTTTATTAATTTAATAAATTATATGTAATAAATTTTATTTCATATTATTAATAATTAAGTATAAATTGTGTAACAAGGAACCTTTATTTTCTAGGAATAAAAAAGAATTACTTAGGTGAAAATTTAATTACTATGGTAAAAAAAATGTTAAAAGTGAAAAATATAGGGGTAATGGACTGAAAATATTATTCAAATCATTTATTAAAATGAATTATTATGGTATTTAGGACCTTAACCCTAGCCCCACTCCATTATTTTCCATTATTGGATGCTTTTTTCACTTGAATAGTGAATTTTCTTTTATATTATTACAAAAATAATACTCTCCTCACTTATAAAAGGAGACTTCCACCACCCCATAAAGGATACTATAATTTAGAATTCCTATTCATCATATTCACTTTTTTACTTACCATAGATCCATTAATAAATTTTTTTATTCCATTTATCTAATAAAAATACCTATTTCCTCCATTTCTAAGAAGTCCTCCAAATGAAAGCCCATGTTCTCAACATGTGTATTAATCAGTCTGTAACCTCTATTATTTTCTACCTTAATCATGGGAATATAATTTTCCATTCATATATAGTGAAATAATTTTTTAAAAAAATATTTTTTATTATGTTTAGAGAATAATACTTTTCAACCTTTCCCTATTTCCTTTATGAAAATTAGAACATCATTCATGTGTGTATAAGCAATACCATCTCCAAGAATCAACATATTTCGTTTTCCATAATATCCTTACATGGGAGGTTATAAAATGGAATTTGATAAATAAATTGGATATTTTTTAAATGTTTATGATTATAAAATATTAATCATTTTCTACCTCCCCCCCTACCAAGTGAAAAAATAAAATGTCAATTGTGTTATATGCGAACTACCGCCTCTACAAAGTGATCTATTTCATTTTCCATGACCACATTAAATGTGTGGTTAAAAAGGGTATTTAGTGAAATAATATTTCATTTATATGATTATTATTATTCAATAAAATATAAACCATTTCCTACCTTTATCATATTCTAAGAAGAATGAAAATGGCATTTGTGTGTACGTATAGACTACAACTTCCATAAAGTGACACAGTTAATTTTAAATCACTACCCTAAATGGATGGTTATAATAGTATAATAAATGGATAATTATGATATTATTATTTAAATAATGTTCTGTTTTGGTTCTATTAATGAAATATTTATAATTAACTCATCAATTAGAATTCCACTTCTGTTGATAAAAAATTACAGAAACAAGCTCATCACAGATTTCATCCTCATAAGTTATAAATAAAAATATAATTATTGGAATATAAGAAATTTTAAATATTTATGGAACATATATTTCAGTACCTAAAATAACATAATAATGATAAATTAGGTATCTAATAATATTTATTTACATATATACTTTAAAGCATGCGCAAAACAATCAAAATCCCTAACATCCGATGATTAAAATAAATTGTAAATAACTAATAGATATATAATAAATGAATATAAATTAATATTATATAGGGGAAAAGATATTAATAAGGTTCCTAAATATCTTATTAATAAATTTATATTCATTTTATAGTTGGTTAAAGATCTTTTGTAGAAGTAGGGACTAAAAGGTAAGGGGTTTTCTTGATATAAATTCTTTTCTTGAGTCAAAATTATTCCTATTTGGCTATGATTTCAAAAGATATTTATATTATATAATATAATTTAAATATATTTAATTTTATCATCTTTTAGGGAATTAAATTACTATATTTGTTTCTTCATAAAACATTATTATGTTTAGAATATTTCTCATTATCTCAAAATGACCTCTCTATATTTCATATATATGTTCACTCTTCCCAAAAATGATCTCATTTATTATTTTTAAATAAAAATATTTTTTATTTATGATGATCCTAAAAAATTATCTTTACTTCTTTTAAAAATGGTCATTTATCACTCTTCTTATGATTTGGGTTTCAATAAAGGTATTTTCACAGTATGAAATAGTAGCTCCCTTTCAAGTTAGTATTTTTATCATTCACTCCACATTTAATACAGAAACCCTTTTTTATTTTTCAATTACATATTATTTTAATTTATTTTAAAGTGGTGTTTAAAAAAATTACTTGAGGGAAATTATTTTTTTAAGTGATTCATAATTTTTTCTTTTTATTATAATGTTAAGAGATGTTTTCTTAAATCTATTTTTGTGGTTTCAATTCCATTTTCCTCTTGACGAGATCCAAACCCTATATAGGTATGTTTTATGAATCACATATTAAATTCCATGATGAATTAATCCATTTGGGTGATTGAAAATTTTGTATCAATTGATCAAATTTTGATGTTATATTTTTTCAAAAAAAAAATAAATGAAATGAACCCCATTTTCTTACCATAGTATTTCATGATATGTTGAAAGATTTTAATCTTATGGAACATATATGTATGGATATTGATGTGTGTAGTCCTATGTTACCCTCTAATTAATTATTTGTGTTTTTTATATCTCATTCTATAATAATTTTTTCTATGGACTTGATTTCATTATGCTTGTTCACGAGGTTGTGCATAGACATGATCATGTTAGGTTTTATTCAAAAGTTCATATTTGGACATGATCTCATTATTATTTGTCCACAAGGTTTTGTGTGGAAATTATCATGTTACATTATTCACAATATTGTGCATGGACATGATAATTATATTTTTAGATCACATTATGGTGTGTGTGTGTGTATGATTTCATATTGTTTTTTTACATGATTGTGTTTGGGAATGATCGTAGATAGATTTTTTCACATGATTTTCCATGGACATGATGGTGTTTTTATTTGTTCAAAATAATTTCCCTAGGAAATGTTTTTCTTAACTTTTTTCAAAATATTATAATTTACTTTTCCCATATTATTCCATGTTTTTATGTCATGATCCAATGATTTTTCACTATGTCTCATATTTACTATATCATAATGTCATTCCATGTTACATATTTATTTAATTGAGATTACATGTATTTAAAACATAACTTATGGAAAACACTTATTATTCTATGATCCTTTTATGAATATAATTATCCCTAAATCATGTTTTCACATATTATTATGATCTAACCCTTGATGATATGTTGATGATTATTTCCATTACTGAGTGTTTTAGATCATCCCTCAATTTTATTTCTATTACCTAGGTTAAGAAGATGATAATAACTTATGAGAAGTATATAAGGGGTTCTAGTGTGGATAAATTATGTATAAATTATCATAATAATTTTAAAATAAGTTTCTCATATAGCTAGTGCACAAAGACCCTAAACCTTTGATTCTTGTTATTGTGTGTTTATTATGAGATGTAATGTTTAACTTATATACAAATTATATAAAATAAATATATTATTAGATTATATTATCTCAATTGGTATAAAATATTATGTGTAAAGTATGTGTTCTTCGCATCAGACCCAGGTGTGCAGGTCTGGAGAACCTCATTCTCTTCCAGATCATAGGTTTATCATGGTTAGTTTGGATTTTAATCTTCAATTTTAGGTTGTATTAAATATTTCAAGATGTTTTTTTGATATTATATGATGGTATTTCAATCCCATTGAGTGTACTAGTGATTTTGGGGGTCTCTTGAGGCTTTTGGGGTGAAAATTAGTGAAGAATCATAGTTTCAAGGTTTAATCTAATGGTATGGAAAACTATGAGGATTCTTTGTGGATGGATATATAACTATGAAAGTTGAATTCTACACGGTTTTCACATGGTTATCTAACCCATCCGGCCAAACCATGTGCTATTTTTCTTTCAGCGTAGATTTTTTATTTTGGATTTCTTTCCATATATATTAACATTAATGGTGCTTACCATTACTATGAGGATAACTATGAAGTTATTATGGTGGATTAATTTTGATGGTTTATGATTTAATTGTCATTTTTTTGCAGTTTTTTCTAGCTCAATGTTGTGAAAAAAGTTGCTTTGTGTTTCAAAAATTTATGTTTGGATGGAATCATGATCCTTGTGGAGTGTGTTTATTTCCAAACCAATTTTTGTGGTATTGTAATATATTTTTTTTGGCCATAAAATGTTTTAAATAATGTATCTATTCTCTTTTAATTTTTACATAGATTTTATTTTTAAAATAGAAATATGATTTTGTAAAAAAAATTGGTTTTCTAAAATGGATTTTTTTTTATTTTATTTAAGATGAACATGGTTTGATTTGAAAATTTTAATAACTGGTTGATTTTTTTTGGGAAAAGGAGGGAATTATTTGAAATGAAAAGTGAGTTTTATTTTTATGTAAATTGGATGTCTAAAAATTATATGTGAATATTGTTAACCATTTAAAATTACTAAGGATTTTAAAAGAGGGTTCTTTTAAATATTCTATGTAAGGTGAATTTTTTTGTAAGAAGGGAATTAATTTTTTCAATGCATTTGTGTCTGAAAAATGGTTTGATACCTTTGGAATTAAGGGTATTATTTGAAAGGGGTGAAGATTTTAAAGGGGTATTTTGTGTGTTTTCAACATGTGGATTTTATTTTTAAATTAGTCCCATTATTGTACATTAGGACCATTGTTATTTGGTTGGGAAACATGAGAATGTTAGGAGCATGTTTTAGTTTTCTTAATTATTTCTCCCATAAAGATCTTGAGATAAGGTAGAATGTTTTTTCATAGGGTGAATCATATTTCTGAACTGGTGTTTCATTACCTATTATTGGATTTTATCAAACTCTAAAGGGAGTGGTAGATAAATAATACTCTTTTCCTTGGGACCTCTTGATTCACCACAATCACTTTAGAAGTGGTCAAGGTTACTTAGAGGTTGTGATATGGTTAGATCATCTTTATAATTCTGATAATTGATAAATTTAGACTATTTTTTATGTAGTTTTCTCTTTTGGGGTTTTAGTTAATTAAGGATTGAATGGATTGAGTTTTTTGTGATGATTTTTCTACTCGATGTGTTTTAGGTGAATATATGGTCACTACTTTATAAAAAGTTTGTTTAAGTGATGTTTATCACTGTATGATTATGTTTCCTCTTGTGTGTGAGGTATTGATCATCATTGTGGTGGTGTTATGCCTCATTGGATGACTTTCCTTCTTGTGGTTCATGTGTGATGTTTTCATTTATAGTTTCTTGATGGTTTTAATGTGGGCTAGTCCTGGGTGCGTGGTTTGGGTGACTAGGATAGATATGGAACTAGTTGATATTATGAAATATATGGGTTGGTTTAGATCTTATTGGGTTCTTTATGGGATAGTTACCTGAGTGTGATTTCCAAGGTCACCCATTTCAGTTATTTTATAACCCATTGTCTCGATCCATGTAATTTATTGATGCGGTATGATTCATGTTGGAGTATCCTTTCCCATTTTAGTTATATGGGATGTGATGTTATTGGGTGACCTCATATTATGGTTTTTTATATATTTCTTCATGATATAATCATCTTGTGGATTTGATCTGGTTTCTTGGTAGTTGGTTTTATTGGTTTTCTTTTGGGTTATTGTTTATTCCGTTTGGATTTTGGTTTTCTCCTTTGGAGATGTTTTTGGAATAATATTTCTTAGGTGAAACATTTTTTTATGGTTTCATTGGGAGGTTTTATGTTTCCTACACCATATTAGATGAATTAAAAATGGTGGGGATATATATATTAGGTCTCTATCTTTGAATTGTTATGAGTTTTATCATAGGTGAATTAGTTACTCTTGGATATGTCCATGGATTTTGTGGATTTTTGTTCCACTATTTAAGAGGAAACAAGCATGTGATGGGTTTTCCTTCTCATGAGGTCTTATGAGTCTTTCCACAACCTCCCAACTCTTTTTTAGGTGCTATAATTTTCATTTTTCCATTGATACCACTCATATAAATGAATTTCTAGGGGATGAAAATGTAATAGTGGGGATAATTGTTACATATTCATGTCATTATGGATTATTGTGTTGTATTTTTTTAAGTTTGTGGTAATTTACTATTTAAGATGTTTTATATTTTAAAGTTTTAAAAGTTTAGTAATTTTGTTATAGCACAAGATTTGGGTTTCATGGTTTAGAATAAACAATCTGATTACCCGCATGTCTCCCTTCACTACCCTTGCATGTAGTTTATTTTGAATGCTCATGTTCTGAGTTTCAAAGGTTTTGTATGACTTGGAATGCTCTTAGTATAAGTTGTGATACTTACCATTCTATGGGAGTTGTTTTGTTAATGTTTGGTGTGCTACTAAGAGTAACTATGCATCCAAACCATGCAAAGTAGTTATGTCATTCTAGTGGATCCTTCATAGTTGGCACAAAGTTTACCAATAATGTAGCCAAAACTTGTTTGTTTTATAGGAGTTTAAGATTTTAGTTTTCTAGTTTTTCCCTTTTGGACCCATTTTTCATCTCCATTCTCAACAAAACTATGAAATCACAGGGGAGAGATGCTCCTCCCTTAATTTTTCTATTTTCATTCCCTCTCCCTTGATTTCATGTTCTCTCTCTAGGTTAAGCCCTCAATTTCTTTTTTAATTCTCTTTCCTTTTCATATTTATTCATTTTTTATTTCTATGTTATTCTCCTACAAACCATAATATATCAATTTGACTGTTTCTATGATTTAGAGTGGTTTATGATGTTGAATTTTGGTTGTTAGGGCTTATGTATGGTGGTATTCCTATTTGGTTGGGAATTTTCCACTATATGCGACATGTTTCAAAATTATTTTACAAGGATTAATTTTTTTAATGTATTTGTTTTTGTGTATTTCCATTAAAATACATTTCATAGTTTTATTAATTATTTTAATTTCCTATTTTTATAAATTAATGATATATTTTATTACTGGTGTGTTTTTAATAAATTTTCAAGTATTCTCTCACTTTAAATAACAACATAGGAATTTTTTTATGTTCTTTTTATAAAGTATTGTTGATTAGATGTGCTTCTAAAATTTTAGGTGGCTTTTTTATAATGTGTATAAAAGTTTTAAAGGATTTTACCATGTTTAGGTATTTAATTTGGTTAAATAATTTCTTTCTCATTTTTGAATTTTTAAATGAATGGGATTGTGTTTTTTTCACAAATTGATTCCTAAATGCTATTTTTTCGAAATTATTGGTTTCTTAAATGGTTTTAAATCTATTGAAAAGTTTGTTTTTAAAAGAAATTTGAAATAAAATTTGAAATGGATTACAAGTGTGGATAAAATGTATTAAAATTCTTAGTATTATGTTTTAAATTCCCCTTAACCACTTTAAGAAGTTTTTTTCAGAGTGCATGAGACCCTGAGTTGATCCATTTTTATTTGGTTACTTCAATGAGTTGACATCCCTTTGGGGAAATTTATATTATTTTTTATTTAATTTTTCTTATACATGGATGTGAAAATCATTTTTTTCAGGCAGGGGTATAGGATGTGAGGTGTGGTTTATTTTCTAGTGATTTATACTTTTTTATGTGATTTTTCATTTATCAATACCATTTATTTCTTATCATGGGATGTCCTAGTATACTAGTAAGGGTCCATATAAGTGAAATACATAGTTTAGAGTGTGATACCATAGGTAGGGTCCCAATTATAAATTGTGAGATAATGGGACATTTTCTATGTCCTTGGGACATATAGGAATGGAACAAGTATTTCATTTGAGATCCCTAGTTGTGATAGATCATTATTATTTATGTAAGACTAACATTACATGACAAGTTCAATAGTGTTGGTTGGGTTCTTCATATCTAATTAATAATTTAGAAACACTAGTCTTAGGATGATTCTCATAATACTTATAACCTTTTAAGGATAATTTATGGGATTTCGTTTGACATTTTGATTCCATCCCTTACCTATTGGTTGTTGGTTGGAATCATTGGCCTTTTTAGCCACTTTGTTATAATTATTATTATGTGGTGACTATTATGATTATTTTTTTAGTTGATGGAAAAATTTTAATTAAGAAATTGATTTGTGAAATGATTTGGAATGTTTTGTTTTTTATACATAAAATTAATGTGGTATTATATTGAGATAGGTCTTTAAAAAAAATGTTTTGAGAAAAGTGGATGAAATGGTATGGTTGTATGTGGATTAAGAATCCCTGTTTTTTTCTTTAAAAAGTGATATAAAAATAAAAAATGGTTATATGGGTTAATATTAATTACACTCTTTTAGGACATTTATTCCTTATTTGTTTTCCAATGGTTTTTATTCTAGTTTTGGATAATAATTTTAGTTCCTCCACTCATTCAATTTTAAATAAAGTTGATGTTATATAAAAAATAATTTCTAGAATGATGTTTGGTTTTATCCAATGTGAATATGAAAAAAATATCTTTCATGTATGATTTAAACTAGAATTTATGAACGAGACTTCTGAAAGTAAATGGCACGTACACTTTGGAGAATCCTACTAGGATTTCTTTTTTATATCCTACATAAACTATTTAGTGGATGAAACTCCTAGTTATTATTTCATGTTCCATAGATATGGTTCAATATCTTTGGTATTTTGGTTTGGGTTAGGCCATAATGGTCATTTAGGACTTGGTGAGTGAGAATGTGTCAGGAAGAGATAGTTTTTAGTGGTTTAAGTTTGTTTTATTTTTGTGATCGTTCATGAATCGGCCTTATAACCACATACTGTCATTTTTCATTTTGTTATATTTAGATATTAACATTATATTTAGTGTATGAATTGATGTTTTTCATGATGTTTTTTTTATTAATGTTTTGAGTACTCTAATTTATTGCTTCATTATTGTTATAACTATTTATCTTTTCTGCATGGACATATTGTTTATTGATTTCCAGGAATGCCTATTGATCCATGTGGTTGACAAGGTAAGGTAGAGAGTATGGACATCTCAGGATGGTTCTTTATAAGGATACCCAACTCGTGACCCATTTTATTATTAATTTGAGAAACTATTCCTACCTTATCTCATTATGGAAAATGGTTTTCTTGGAATTTTCCACCCCAGTCCTCTATCAATAATCTATGGTATCACCCTCACCTAAACACATTTCCCATTTGATTTGATTCCTTTCCTTGACATGACCCTCTCTTGACATTCATGCCCCCCAATTCACCCCTTTGATTACACCCCTCCCCCTTGTTCCTATTCAATATCATAACACCATTATGTCTCACCATGCTACCTTCTCTCTCATATATCCCTGTGCTATAATTCTTATAAGAAAGTATCCCTCTTGGATGTGCTTCATGATTCTAAAATACACCTTATCCTATCATTCCTATGATAATTCATTGAATTATCAATTCATGTAATTTCAGTAAATATTCACTTCCTTTTGTATTTGTTTAAAACATAATAATAGGGTAATATATATATATATATATATATATATATATATATATATCTAATACTCTATAATAGTACGATTCCTTATATATATTCATAAAATCCAATTTATTCCTTGATGTGCAGATTTGTTTTTTCATAATCATTGGATTTTTACACTATGGATTCATCTTCCTCTACCCTTCCTGATAAAATAACTACTCTTACCAAATTGGTAGATAAAGAACTCAACTCCAAAAAGATTATTATATGGAAAAAATATTTTTATCATCACATTTAAAGGAATGATCTTTTATATTAATCTTGTTATATATCCAATAGATCCTAAGGATGATACATTTAGGCAAAGGGAATAAAAAGATAAAAAAAACATTATCTATGGATTCCTTTAATCTCTTTATTTTTATTTCTTCATGGAATTATGTGTAATACTTAATTACTAAAAACTATGGTAAGTGAAGTGGTTCCACCTATTTGGCCTTCCCCTATTCAGGTACTCTAGGGATTCTTCTTGGGAGAATCTAAGGTGATCTAGTTATTCTATATACTAGATTACTATTATTTTGATTTTATTGAACCAATACATAAATTCCTCCTTTATATAGGATATTATAAGGTTAATCAGTTGGATATCTCTTCCCTTAGGACTCCAAAGGACTTTATTTAACTTTTTTGGTAGTTTCTGCCCTCTTCACTCTCATATTCTAAAGGGATGTGTTGGAAATGATATAAGGTTGAGTGAATTGATTTCAAATATTGTTTTTAAAATAAAATCAATGATTCAATTATTTTACTCCCAATTAAAAAATATTATTGTTCATTATATATTTATTTTTATATTATAGCAAGATTTTTGGGACCCTATTAGATTTATTAACCCTGTAATAGTTATTTACTGCAATGTAAACATGCATGTGGATTTAAATGAAATGTTTTAATTCTGATGGTGAATTTTTAAAGTATAAAATTCAATATGATATATTTTTATTTAAATTAATTCCAATAATTTCATTAATTAATTACCTTACTTGATGGTAGTTTTCATTACATATCACATGACATTAGGAATGTAAGATAGAAGGGGTATATAATTACAATATTATTTTTGAAGCATGAAAAAAATTAGGGAATGAAAATGGGATGGCATCACAATGACCTAACTTTGTATATACCCTTCCTATTCCCATAGTATTGGACTATTCCTGGACTATAGTATACCCAGTTCCCATTTCCATCAGATGAGTGTATACCCTTACTCTTGTAAATTAATTTTTTAGATAGGACAGATTGTAATATTCCCTACCACTAACCAAACATCAATACTAGAATAGGATAAAAATTAGAAAATAAAGGTGAGGAACATCTTGATAGAGGGAGTTATTTATTATATTTATAGATTCCATGTTTATAGAAATATTGAGTATGGAACTTAATTAATTTTTCTACAATTCATGTTGTATACCATTTCCTTCATGTACTTGATCTCATGAAAGATAATTAGAGGCCAGTTGGAGACCACCTACTAGGTTGTTATAATCATGAGTTACACTTTCCCTAAAGGATGTGTATATATATTCTTATCTATGATGTTTGTAATAGAAAGGCCACTGAGAAAAGGAACTATCCACAAGATGTAATGAAGTTCTGGGATATCTTTTTTGGATTTTGATAGGTAGATTAAAGGATGTTGGGAGCACTATCTCTACAACTTTTTAGAGAGTTTTAAAATATTGAACACCAAATTTGGATTATTATGACACGTTTTTATGAAACAAAATCTATTTATATAGTTTTTGTGTAAACCCATTAATTTTATAGAACTTTTTTGATACTCATAAACTATGGTTGTATGTTTATTCTTTCTCATGTCATTTTAATCATTTTGGTATTTTTTTTATAATGAATCAAATTTCCTTTATAATTGTGTATATATCAAGTGTAAATAGTTCATGTATAGATCATTATGTGCATAGGAACAGACCTTATTTCATTTATTTACAATACATGATGGGGTTGAACCATCTTCTATACATGTATTACTTAACCCCCAGTGTTTACGCTAGACTCTTATGATTAAGATGTGTGCTTGAGGTGTTGAAATGTTGTGATCAAAGTTTCTTATGGGTGTTTGGGTCACATATTTTACAATCATGGAATAATATAATTACTTATCCAAGTGATTGTACTTGTTACATTAAAATTTGTATCGTGAAATTTTACTCGAGTGGTGAACAACCTCCATCCATGGGTTATTGGATCAAGGAATGATCTAAAAGTTATTCATTAGAATCTTAACCATTTTGGTTAGAAAACAAACCCTTTTTATCATGGGGTAGAGTACTTGTACATGAAACACATTTTATATTGTGGGATTTGGGGGTTATTGTAAGGACCAGTTTGGGATATGTCTATCACCGAGAGGAGGGCATGAATCAGTGTTGGGGACTTGTAAAAAATAACTTTTTATCCATGTACCTCTTAGACCTCTTAGAATCGTGATTCTATTATTCTATTTTCCTTATAACATGAAAGTATATGAAAGTATCAAATATAGAAGATGTTATTTTTACAAGGATCACTAATCAATAAGAGTAGCTACATCCTTGGCATGGTTAGAAATAATTCTGACCACACATACACTAGAAAAAAATCTCTTGAATGTGGTTACAATGAATAGGATATACCCTTAAACTCATGGGTTGAAATACCCTAGAAAATTCCTTATAAAATATTCTCATTTGAATAGAATTATTTTGAGAATAGGCTCTGAAACATCATGTGATTCTAAGGCCCAGAGAGGCAAAAACGTATTTTAGAAATTTTTTTAAATATGTTAAGTAATCATGCGAGTGGGTTTTTCTTGCTTTTGAACCATTTCCTGAATTAAAAATATAAGGGCACAACAAGGGCATAGTCTCAACCGAGGTGGGTCAACTGAAAAAGATAAATTTCTGACTTTTAGTGAAAATGAAAATAAACTTAAAAGTAATTCAATGTATATTTTATTCAAACTATTTCCAATATGACATAGTGCCTAGTCATGGAACACCCCGATCCTAGTTACCCAGAGTCGATTCATTATTACGTATCATTGGCATGATCAAAAAATATAAAGTCTAGAAATACTGATTAGTTTAGTAGCCTTGGAAGTACTATATATATTCATAAGGTTTACATTACATCATAAAATGGAAAACTACAACAACATTGTTTCCATGGACAACACTGATATCCCATAGACTATCCCTGCACATCAGTCACAATATACTTCTTTGCATCTTGGGAAAAATAAAACATAGAAAGGGGTGAGATCAAATGCTCCCTAAGGATAACAGTATAGCAGAAACTTTCATAAATAAGCATAAACATTTAAGGAAATGTATAAAACTAAAACAAAAGCCTTTTCAACATAAACTTCATCATAATATGCAAAATATAAATCACAATAATTAAATTTACTTACTCACATGGATATTATACTAGTCTAATAATCACAAGAAATATCAATAGAGATTTTCATAATGATGGAATTCATAATGCTAGACTTTCATAACCACATAGTCAAGGCCTTGTGACAAAACTACAAATAAGATTTTTTCAAGGCCTTGTTCCAAGACACTAGTTTCTCTCATGAGACCTACCAATGCATCGAGGAGCTATAGTGGGCTCCACCCATCACTTACTAAGTCCAATGCATTCCTCATATGAAAAGGTTTAAACATAACATAAACATTCGTTTTAAAACTAGCATACGAAATGTCAATACTTTATCCATAACCATGAATAGTGTAAAAATAACACATCCATAGTCAAACATATCACAAAACCTTCAATACAATATGGAAGTTTTGTATCATAATAAATCAACTTCAAATAAGCTAAAAATCCATCAAAGGATGTTGACATAGATGAAATGAAAATAGGGAAATATCTCTTTCTATTTTGAAATCATTTAAGAGCCACATAATTATAAAGAAGACATTTATTTTGAAAATATTCTTATAATCTTGTAAGGGATGCTTCGATGATGTTATAATGGTGGAAAATAGCCGCACTTTCCGTATAAGTTAAAAAAATTCTTACCTTAATTTTGTTGAAAAGGTTATAAAGTACCTTGTTTAGAAAACAACAGAAAGATTCCTTTCAAAAAATATAAGGTCAAATAAGTGTATAAATTAATTTACCCCATTGTATAGTAAATATTAAAAATGTTTTGAAATACATTTTTAAGAAACATGGATGTGGATGATAAAGAGGTCCCACTAGATACTTACATATAAACAACCTCGGATAATAAAGAGATTGTGAAATTAACCCTTACCTTGTAATTTTCCTTGGTAAAGGGTAGGTTAACCTCCTGTATAATGGTGAAACAATTTTTATTAAATTATACTATAATCATATAAATTAATATGATATCATATATGATCTTTTAACATTTCTTTGTTAATAATATCTTAGTATTATCATCATTTCAGGTGTTAATTTATTTGTTTTCCTTTATATACTTTGTTACATAAGTAATATTTGTTATGGATAGGATGTATCTTATTCATATTCATAATGATTTTAAGTCTTTAAACATTATTTTCAATCATCTAATGAAAATTAGTCTTGAATGGATTACGATGGGGAATGAATCTCATCGCGTTCATGGAGACGGTAATCTATACGCACTCACGAGTGACAATATCATTTTTTGATATTAAAATAATATATAATTGGATGGTATATCATATATAAATAATCATTATCATGTTACATTTTTTATTTACATCAATTACACATCATTATTATACCCGTGCAAATAATAATGTATTGAATAACAATTACACAATGACGTGGAGACGGTAAGTCGTATGTACGCACGTATGGTGACATGTCATTCAAAGGATGGATAGAATAATGAATATGGTTGTACCATATTTATAATAACATCACAGTATATATAAGATACTGGATTTATTATTTTAGAATGGAAACAACAAATAAAGAGGAAGTGGAAGAAGAATGGAACTTGAAAGAGGTGATGAAATATTTACCTCTTCTTCGGGTTCTTCCTTTTGATTTGATCAAAAGGAATCTTTAGGTTGTATTTATGACCAAATGAAGTCATCTAGGAATAATGGATGATAGTTTATAGGGTATTTGGTCAGGTTTTGGACGAGCCAAATGGCTTTGAAGGTGTGAATTTTTTGGGAAGGGGGAGTTCCCTTTTATAAGAGGGGTGAGGGGCACCCTAGGAAAAGATAGAAATATTATTTTATAATAAAATAATTTTCGGTTTCTAATGGCTCAAAATTAAATTATTTAAAGTATAAGGTTGGTATGGTTCTAAAACCACTCAACCAATAGGTTTTAGACAGGTATGGGTCACTATATTAACCTTATCTTTTAGATTTAACTCTTAGTTAAATAGTTTGACATTTACCATATCTCTTTGTATTTTTATATTATATGGTCAATAAACTTACTATATACTTCCAATATAACCACAAGTAGTTAATTAATTATACACCTATCATTATATAAGTCTTATATCTGAACCTTATATTTTTAGGAATATAATATCAATTAATAATATAATATTTGTTTTAAAAACTCTTTTATGTCAATTTTGACACTATTTGGTATTTTGTTTTTACTAAATTCATAACAGCATTATTACTTCAAAAAAATCATCTAACCAACCCTAACATGTAATATTAACCTATAAAATTAGTGGAACTCATAAAAAGTCTTAAATTACATTTATTTGGATATTATAATATCAATTATTTTAATATTTCATTAATTAGGTAATTACTGCACCATCATTGTGTCATAACTAAATTTTATTATTTAAGGTCTAAAAATATATATATAATACCATTATATAGGAAATATTTTTATCTTTCCAATGAATATTTATAGTCTAATTTATATTATGTTTAACCCTATTTTAAAATTGTTTAGTTATTAAACTTTGAATTTAACACTTTTAACTCTTCTATGAATTAAATAATAATAAATGTCCTAATCTAATCCAATTATACCTAAAGGATCATATTTTATTCCTAAGGTTTTTTTTTGTTCTAATTAAACTTATCCAATAGAATTAGGAAATGTGTTAGGGTAATAATAGTATCATTTTTACCTTTAACTACCCTATTTTTTCTTAATCGTGGTAAATAAATGTCAAAAGTTACTATTCACCAAAAAATATTTTCATCTCATTGAACCACATTTTACTTAATTATATCAACCGTGTCTCTCGGATTTTCTAAATTCAACTCACAGAAGTGGTAAAATTATGTTTTATGTAAATTTGCAAATACTCCTAGGAGGCGGGTAAAAGACAGTAAAAAGTTCAATAAAAATTTTATATATCTACAATTATTATAAAATGACTCCAATGAGTTAAATTGAAATTATATAGGTATTATGTATCTATTTTGACCTATAATAAATTTAAATAAAATAAATAATTATTTAAATAAAAAGTCGGTTTTAAACAATAACTCAGTGTTTTTCACTATTCATCAAAAATTGAAAGTTTTCTGAAAAATACCAAAAATTCACCCTAAACTAATTTTGATATTATGAATCCAAAAATGAAGTCCATTTTGAAAGATAAAAATTATAAAATTTCAAAAAAGAGGGTATTACTATTCATAACGGCTAGTTTGATTGGTCGCGATGTGTTAGAATCTCGAAGTTGCGTACAACGCAAGCTATTGCATTATTCAAAGGGAAACGTACCGTGGAAGCTTGGGGTGTTACAAGTCAGCGCTACAGTGTAGTGACGAGGTGACGCTGAATCATTAATGAACATCATTAATGAAACAGAGTGGCAACACACAACAAGCCTCCCTCCTTTAATTGAACAGGGATCCAGAGTTGAAAAACAACCCTAGGAAATCCTCTAATGAATGAGGAATATATATATATATATATATATATCTAATGAAAATAAACACCATCGACGAATGCCATCAAATCAAGGATCGATGAATGTCGGTGGGATGGATTTGAGAGATGATGAACAATGATGAACACTAATAGATTGAGGATCAAAAAAATCTTGGAGCTTCGTCCCTTATCAGTGAAGGATCATCAATATAGGTAGGGGTTTTTTTCTTTCTCTGTGACTACTTCTTCTCATCCTTCTTTTCAAACAATGAACATGGAGCAACCCATGAATAGGTTGACATGTGGTTTGGTTATTCTTGCAAGTTGGGAAGTGATATTGTAGGGAGTTACAGGATTTTAAATCCATGTTAGAATTCTGAGACCCCATTGATATCTATTTGTAAAATCTAATGTGGAGGGATCAGGCCGACACGAAAAGGGACCGTATCCCTCCGTAGTGGGTGTTAGTGTTCTTCGTGATCGAATGGAACAATCAACAAACTAGTTCCCTAAAGCCATGGCAGTGATGGAGGAAACCCGAGAAGCCTGAGGGTATAGACAAATTTTAGATTAGACCACCGGAGAGAACCTGGTGGCCCACAGAAGGTTCCACCGGCGCAGCACCACTGACGCGGTGGCACCAGTGATTGACAGTGGTAGCCTGCGGCAGTGGTTGTAGGTAGGAGGTGTCACCACCTCGGGCACCCCGTGCGGGATGTACCAGTCTGCCCTCATCAACCGCGCTGATGGAGGTGGAACACCCGACCCACACTGTGGTGGTGGAGGGCCGTAGCCCATTGGCCACAGTGGCTTACTGGAGGTGGTTCCAGGGTGGTGCTACGTAGGAAGAGTGGCCTTCTCAATTCAGGTTGCGTGTTGAGAAAGGGGCATCCAGCTGACCGTCCATGTGCTTCCCAACTAAATCGGGCCACCCGAGCATTCCAACTAATTTTTAAAGCCAAGCCAATTTAGCGAGTAGGGCTGACGAGATAAAGCTAGGCTGTAGGGTGGCCCAAACTAGGAAAAGATATCATCCCACCAGTGTCGGTTGGGCTAGTGAAATTCAGGTCACTGGGTAACCGGGTGAACTAGACCCATGATCAACCTCGATGGGGTCTAGTGAGTCCCAATCGGGTAGGTCAGTGGTCCAAACTGACAGGATCAGTTCATCCGGGACCCCTGGCCGGGTTGGTTGGGTCGGTCTAAACCAGTCGGACATGGTCCAGATGCAACCGTCCCCTATTTAAAAAAAGGGACGTATCTGTCAGACTGTGCGTCTGTTCGACGTGCCGTCTTCAGCGTTGGGACCCAAATGGTAGGGAAATTCTTATGAAATCATCTAATTAAGATTTCATGTATGTTGACTGAGTGAGGCTCCATGACATATCTATTAGCGAGGCTCTGTGAATCAGCTACCCAACAAGGCTTCGTGACTCACCTATCAGCGATGCTTCGTGACTCATCTATCAGTGAGGCTTTGTGACTCAGATACCCAGTGAGGCTTCATGACTCAGCTACCCAATGAGGCTTTTTGACTCAGCTACTGAGTGAGGCTTCATGACTCAGTTAACTACAAGGCTCCTTAACTTAGCTACCCAGTGATAATTTATGACTGAGCTATTGAAAAGGTCTAGGTAACCTAGCTAGCCTAAAGGAATCATCAGGGACGAGTTCCTTTTTAGTGATTTATGTTTAGTGTTTGCAACTGTTGGTTTTTCTATCAACACTTTAAGTTATACCTTTGGTTGAGGTGACTCTAGTGAATCTCACCATAGTGAATTATTTTATGATTTCCTTTGTGGATTTCTATGAGACCCTAGTTGGTTTTGAGGTCCCTACTGAGTATTTTTATTCTCACCCCTGCACGGGCTTCGCCCACTCCAGTTGGGTCTTGTGCAGATGACATACAACATTGACTGGGATCTTGGAGATCCATGGCTAGGTGGTGCTCATAGGTGGATCTACAGATGCAGTATGCTTTAGAGACATCCGGCAGTGAGATACACCTACCCTTCAGGTATGATCCTTAGCGGACGACCTCTGAATCTTGTACTTTAATTTACTATACTTTTATTTTTAGTTGGGTTGTATTCTGGCCTCCATTTTCTTTTAGTTTCACCTTTAATTGTGCGGTTTCTTCCTTATGTGACATACTTATTATTGGCATCCAACTTTCAGATTTACATTCCGTAGTATGGGTTGTTTGTGTGTGTGTGTGTGTATACATGTTTAAAATCTATTCCTTCCCTTTTTGAGATATTCCTTTTTTACTGTTAGTCTCCATCCCTTGGCCTATGGAAGGCGGTCATGGGGTAGTCATGACACGGGCCTCATGGTATGGGTTGTGACAGAGTGGTATCCGAAGAGGTTCTGTTCTACTAGAGAAACTGAGAATCTGAAAAATATTTTATGGGGAAATTTTGTTATGTGTTTCAAGTTTGGATTTCAGGCCAGGGATTCCAGTGTTAGTACGAAGACTGACATATCCATACACTAGGACCCCAAATTCTTCTTTCCGACTCGGTTCATGAAAACACCAGTTGCTTGCGTCTTTTAAATTTTTTTCATGATATCTTTGAGTCAAAGTCATATCTACAGGTATAATTAACTACCAGTGGATGAGTACTCTGGGTGGCTCACAGACCTCTCCTGATACTCTTCTAATATGGTGCGAGAAACTTTTTTCAGGGCCCAAAAATTTGAGTAGGGACTCAGACAGTAGACCAGATAATCGAGGATTTATCTCAACATCCCTATGTGGGATGGGGTGCTGGAATGAGCTCTTCTAGTGGAGAAATTATGAGCATAACCTACATCGACTTTGAGAGATACCACCGGGCAGCAGGTAGGAGAGTTCTCAGTAGCGGGCGACTGACAGCTAACACATGGGTCTAAGAGGACCATACCCTCCAGTGGATGACCCCGTGATACTGGATCGGTTGTGTGAGGCCCCATGGGAAGTGGACACCAGTAGAGGGGTAGGTTGTGCTTCACGTGTTGAGGGTAGGGGCACATAGGTCAATACTGCCTGACCCACTGCATAAACTATCTACAGACGGTCGAGGGACCACCAAGGTAGAGGCATAGGTTTGAGAGAGGAGGTCCACAGGGCATCGGACATGGAAGGGGAGTAGTCCAAGAGGCAAGTAGTGGATAATAGTTCGAGGTGTTTCCACCACCACCCCCAGGTGGTCCACTATAGGCTCTGGGAGCAGGCGGACAGGGGCAAGGCTAGCTTCAGGTGATAGATGCCTACAACCACAATACTCCAAATATGATTATAGGTATGATATGTGTATTATCTAAATTAGATGCAGTTCTTATAGACAGAGGTTCCAATCACTCTTTCCTTACCACAGACCTCTTTTGAGTCTCATAGATTCTAGTGGAGTAATTGGCTTGATCTTTACGATTAGAGACTCCTACAATAGGGTATTAGACAATTACACATTGGTGTTAGTAGTGTGAGCTTACCAAAGGAGGAAAAAGATTTGGATAGGATCTCCTTCTAGCGGCGTCAAGACCTTATGATGTCATATTGGGTATGGACTGGTTATCTACAGTCCATGCTCAGATCGACTGTATTAGGCACAAAGTGCGGTTTGTCTGTAAGGATGAGACCAATTTTTCCTCACAATAGAGAATGGAAATTTTTCAGCACTAGACAGACATTATCGGTCGAGGTTTAAACCTATCACTAATAATTTTTCAAGCCTCACCCTTGTTGTAGTGGAT
Organism: Viscum album; assembly: GCA_963277665.1. Lineage (NCBI taxonomy): Eukaryota > Viridiplantae > Streptophyta > Magnoliopsida > Santalales > Viscaceae > Viscum > Viscum album. The sequence goes on from OY728127.1 coordinate 599,439,767, forward strand.
GAGAGGAGTCCGAGCATTCCAGTATTGGTGGACTAGTATGAGTATGTCTTTCCTGAGGATTTTTTGGGACTACCTCTTCGTAGGGAAGTAGAATTTGGCATCGACCTATACCCCAGAACGACACTGATATCCACATTGGCATGTCAGATATTCCCTGCAGAGCTTCTTGAGTTGACGGTATAGTTGGAGGAATTTTAGGAGAAGGGCTTCGTGAGGCCCAGCGTTTCACCATGGGTAGCCCCAATGTTGTTTTCCAAGAAGTCATATAGAATCTAGATAATGTGATTTGACTTTCAGTTCCTAAACTAAGTGACCTTAAAGAACATGTATCCTATACTGAGGATTGAAGACCTCTTTGATAAGTTGAAGTGAGAGAAGTGGTTCCCAAAGATAGACCTCAGACCATACTATCACCAACTTCGAGTACAAGATGAGGACATCTCGAAGACTGCTTTCAGATGTAGCTGCGTCCACTATAAGTACTTAGTGATGCCGTTTGGCATGAATAAATCCCCATCAGTGTTCATGGGATTCATGAATAGGATCTTCCAGCCATACCCTGACTGGGTTGTATTGGTATTCATTGATGACATCTTGGTGTATTCAGCGTTTGAGGAGGATCACACGATACACCTGAGGATGGTTCTGGACACACTCTGAGAGCACCAACTTTATAGAAATATATAGAAGTGTGAGTTCTAGATATGGAAGGTCCATTTCCATTTATACATCATCTCGGAGCCTGGATTTACAGTATATCCAGTGAATATAGAGGAAGTTCTTGCTTGGGAACCACCCAAGTGTGTCACTGAGGTGCAAAGTTTCCTTGTGTTGGCTGGGTACTAACGGAGGTTTGTACCCAACATATCCTTAGTTTCAACACCCATGATAGTGTTTAAAAATAAATGGAAAACCCTTAGTTTGGATATAATAATTCCAGCATAATTTTCAGTAGTTGAGACAAAGCTTAACGAGTGCTTCTATCCTGAGGTTTCGAGAGGAGACCATTGACTATGTTGTTTACTGTGACACATTAGGAACCAGACTAGGGTGTGTACTGATGTAGGGACAAGTATTGAATGTTTATGGATCCCAACAGTTGATACTGCATGAATAGAACTATGTGACTCATGAACTTGGGTTATCAATGGTAGTCTTCACACTAAAGATGTAGAGACGCTACTTTATGGGCGAGCATATCATCATTTACTCAAACCACAAAAGTCTAAAGTATATCTTTTATCAAAATGATTTTAATATGAGATAGTGGATATTTCTATAGTTCCTCCAGGAATATTACTTCAAGATATTCTATACTCTTGGGAAGGGGAACATGGTATCAGATTCTCTCAGCAGATGATCGAGTTCACAATTACTAAACGAGGACTCAAAACAGTTGTCCTTGCTTCAGATATACTTTATGGATATAGAGGAGGCATATTTTCAATGGTTAATGGTATTTTCCTCTCCACTCTTATAGAATGTCAAGGAGGCGCAATGTGGAGATACCAGCTGCGAGACTACACATGCCAAGATATCCATAGGGCATGCTCTTGATGGATATTCAAAAGGTGGGGAGAAAATCAACCTTTTCAGAGGATGCAGAATAGTACTAGTGAAATTTTGGGAGGAGGCGTTATCATAGTTCCATAAATCCCATTTGTAAGTACTTAGGGGAATTGTAAAGATATACCAGGACCTTCGACATTAGTACTGGGGGGCAGGAATGAAGAAGGTAGTGGAAGAGTTTGTCTCGAGATGCCTCACATGTCATCAAGTGAAGGCTAAGCACCAGGTTCCAATAGGTTTAGCATAGCCCCTTGAGGTACCTAAGTGTAAGTTAGATGGTATATCAATGGAATTCATAATAAGAATACCATGTATGTCTAGGAGGCACGATACCATCTGTGTGATCGTTGACTGACTCACCAGTTGGCCCACATCCAACCCATACGAGAGAAAGGTTCAGTAGAATCTTGGGATGCCTCTACATGCAAGAGATAGTTTGACTCCAGGGATTACAATCTATGATATTAATAGATCATGATGCATGATTTACATCCCAGATGTCGAAGGGATTTTAGGAGGCTTCTGAGACTTAGATGTGCTTGAGCATATCCTTTTACCCCTAGAAGGATGGTCAGACAGAGCGGACCATTCAGAAATTTGAGGGCATGCTTGGTTCTTGTGTCCTGGATTTTAGTTACAGTTGGGAGGACCACCTAACACTGGTGGAGTTTGTGTACAACAACATCTACCACTCCACCAACAGTATGGCACCATTAGAGGAACTTTATGGACAACCATGTCGATCACTGTTATGTTAGAAAGACGTAGGGGAGTTAGCACTTGTGGGACTAGAGATGCTACAAGATACCATTGGGAAGTTGTAGGTCATCCAAGAATGGATGAAGATTACAAAGAGCCGATAGAAATCATACGCTAATAGGTTACGAAGACCCATATAATTCTAGGAGGTGGATCATGCATTCCTATGGGTCTCTCCTTGGTGAGGGATATGGAGATTTGGATGAGGCAACATGTTATCCTTGAGAATCATAGGACCATTATTAATTTTGCGTAGAGTATGTGAGGTGGAGTACTTCTATTATCAACCTCTGTAGTTAGAGAAGGCGCAAGACTTCTTCCTTGTATCCCAAATGAGGAGATATTTTCATGACCCTTATCATTTCATTGACAATAGAGAGCTAGAGATTGATGACATGGAAACTTTCATGGAGTATCTGTTGAAGATAGAGGATCGACCGGAGAGGATCTTTCATGGAAGGTCGATTCCTCTGGTGGGTGTTTGTTTCCAGCATGGAAATATCTAAGAGATCACATGGGACCGATAGATATAGATGATTGCTCAGTACACCATTCTTTTTTTTAGCCCTTGTTTGGATTTTGGGGACAAAAAACCATAAGGTGGGAAGAATGTAATACCCCAAGAAATTCCATGTAAAATTTTTGTGTTTGAATGGAATTATTTCGAGACTAGGCTCTAAGACAGCATGTGATTCTAAGGCCTAGAGAGGTCAGAATGTATTTTATAACTTTTTTTAAGTACGTTAATTAATCATGTGATAATTTTTTTCTAACTTTTGAACTGGTTCCATGATCGAAAATCAGAGGCCACCGTTGAATTTGGAACGTCAAGATTCTCCTAAGAAGGGCCTAACCTCGACCGGCGTGGGTTGATCAAAAAAGATAAATTTTATACTTTTAGTGATGAATAAAATAAACTTAAAAGTAATTCAAAGTTTATTCTATTCAAACTATTTCTGCTGTGATGCGGCGATGAGTCAGAGATACGGTGCAGCGACGAGGTGACGTTGAATAATTCATGAAACTAATTAATGAAACAGTTTCGCGATAGACAATAAATCTCCCTCCATTAATTAAACAAGGATCCAGAGTGGAAGAAAATCCCTGGGAAATCCTATGACGGATGAGGAATATCTCGCTCTCTCTCTTTATCAAAATAAAAACTACATCGACGAATGTCATCAAATCAAGGATTGACAAATTCCAGTGGGACAGATGCGAGAGATGGAGAATGAGGAAAAATGATAATGTATTGAGTATCGATGATGGATCAGAGATTCATACCTCTTCAATGACCAACACTCATTCTTCGTAGGGTTTTTGTGCATTATTTGTGATTTCTTCTTCTCATCCATCTTTTCAAACGACGAACATGGATCAACCCATGAATATGTTGACTTGTGTTTCTATCCTTCATGCTTGTTGGGAAATGATTTTGTTGGGAATTATGGGATTTGAAATCCATGTTTAAATTGTGAGAACCCATTGATACCTATTTGTAAATTCTAACGCAGAGGGATCGGGATGACATGAACAAGGCCTGGATCCCTCTGCAGTGGGTGTTTGTGTTCCTTATGGTCGAACATCAGAATTGACAAAACAATGGCTCTGAGGCCATTGTATTTATGACGGTGACCCGATAGGAATGAGGGCATAGACGTATTTGAGATCAGACCACCAGAACGGACCTGGTGGCTCGCGGAAGGTACCGCCGGTGTGGTCCCACCGGCACGACGGCACAGGAGACCAATGGTGGTAGCCACAAGAAAGAGGAAACACCACTACAGGCATAGCGTGTGGGACGTAGCGGCTGACCCTCACTAGCCGCACAGATGGAGGTGGCACACCCGACATACACTGGGGTAGAGGAGGGTCACATCCCATCGGCTACAGTGTCTTTCTAGATAAGGCTCGAATTTGGCGCCACATAGGGGGAGCGGCCCACTCCATGCGGGTCATGTGTTGACCAAGGGGGCGGCTGGATGACCGGCTGTGTGTGTCCCAACCAGACCGTCGAGCCAGTCCGGGCTGAATCGGATTGGGTTTCCCAAGTGGCCCGACTATTTTTTCAAGCCGGTCCACTTTTGCAGACCAGACCGATGGGATAAAGCCAGGCTGTGAGGAGCCACGGGTTGGGAAAAGATACCGGTCCCCGGTGCGGTCCAGGTCGGATAAATTTTAGTCACTAGGTGACCAAGCATACTAGACCCATGACCAACCTTGGTTAGGTCCAATTAGTCTCAATGGGCAAGACCAATGGTCCAGAATGACACTATTGGGATATGTAGGACCCCAGGCCGAGTAATTCAGGTCAGTCTGAACCAGTTGGACTGGGTTCAGATGCAACTGACCCCTATTTACAAAAAGGGATGTATCTCTCAGACTATGCATCTAATTTACATGCTATATATGGATTTGGGACCCACTTGACGGGGCAGTCATTATGAAATCCTATATGTAATATTTCATGGAATTTGACCCAGTGAGGCTCCACGACTCAGCTATCAGCAAGGCTCCATGACCCAGCAACCAAGATAGGCTCTGTGACTTAGCTAGCAGTGAGGCTCCATGTTACACCCGAGACTTTTATGAGAAATATTTTTTTTTTAAATCATCAAAGGAATCTTTCACTACACACAAAACTATATTGGCTTGCTTTACACGCAATCACGGCCTTCCTTGATAGCTTGCGTCGTACGCAATACCGAGTTTCACTAAACAATGATATGCTATTAAAATATTATTAAAACTAGCTGTTATGAATAGTAATAACCAATTTTTGAAATTTTATAAATTTTATTTTTCAAAATGGACTTCATTTTTGGATTTGAAATACCGAAATTAGCCTAGGGTGAAATTTTGGTATTTTTCTAAAAACTTTCAATTTTTGATGAATAGTGAAACCACTAAGTGGTAGTTAAAAAACTGAATTTTTCATAAAACTTAATTTTACCACTTCTGTGAGTGAAATTTCGAAAATCCGAGAGACATGGTTCATATCAAGGACTAAAATTTGGTTCAATGAGATGAAAATAATTTTTGGTGAATAGTAACTTTTTACTTTTTTTTACCACGGTTAAAAGTAAATAGGGTAATTACGGGTAAAAGTGTTATTATTATTACCCTAAAACATGTCCTAATTCTATTGGATAAGTGTAATTAGACCAAAAACAACCTTAGGAATAAAATATGACCATTTAGGCCCACTTGGATTAGATTAGGACATTTATTATCAATTTATTTAAAGAAGGGTTAAAATAGTTAAAATCAAAGTTTAATAACTAAATAATTTTTAATATAGATTTATACATAAGATAAATTCGACTATAAATTTTCATTAGAAATATTTCCAACATAATGGTATTTTATTTATAATTTTTAGACATTAAATAATTTAATTTATTTATGACACAACGATGATGCAGTAATTATCTTATTAATGAAATATTGACATAATTGATGTTATAAATACCCAAATAAATGTAATTTGAGACTTTTTATGAATTCCACTAATTTTATAGGTTAATATGACATGTTAGTATTGATTTAATTAACTTTTTTTGAACTAATCATTCTGTTATGATTTTCACAAAAATCAATTACTAAATAGTGTCAAAATTGACATAAAATAGTTTTTAAAACAAATATTATATTATTAATTGTGATTTTATTCCTAAAAATATATGGTTCAGCCAAATGACTTAGATAAGGTTATATATATTAATAATAAACAACTTGGGGTTCTTTTGGCTTGATATAGTAAGTTTATTAACCTTATAGTGTAAGAAAACAAGAAGACACGGTAAAAGTTAAATTATCTAACTTAAAGTTAAATCTAAATGATAAGGTTAAAATTGATACCTAAACTTGTATAAATTCTATTGGATGAGAGTATTTAGACCTATACCCACCTTAGATTTGAAATATATCAATTTGGAGCTATTAAAAACCGAATTTTACTTTATAATAAAATAATATTTTTAGTTATTCCAAAGGTGCCCCTCTCCTCCCTTATAAAAGGGCACCTCCTCCCTCTCTTCCTCACACCACTTTGAGCCTTAAATCTCGGCCAACCCCTGCCAATATCTCATCTCCACTTCCCTAGAAACATCCTAGAGGTCCTGGTCTTCTTCAAAGACCAATTTTAGTGCCCTAAAAGGAGGTCTCAAAGAAGCGTTTCAAAGAAGAGGTAATGTTCGTTACCGACTCTTTCATCTTTATTTCTTCTTCCACTTATTCTTCTTTAGTTGTTTCATTATGAAGTAATAAAATCAGTATCACTAATATACCGATATGTTATTATAATTATGAAACAACCCTATTTCACCATCTATCCATCCTACGGAAAATGAAATCATCGTGTGTGCGTACGTACGGAATACCGTCTCCACGCCGTGGTGTAATCTATTTTCCACAACCACCTTACTTGGATGGGTATAATGGTGTAAATAATAACTATATATTATAATTGTAAAGTTATATTGATTCTGAAATAGTATACATACACTCCATTACAATATCACGATCATGGGAACGATATCATCGCTCGTGCGTACGTATGGAATACCGTCTCCACGATGTGATGTGACTCGTTCTACATGATCTTCATTGCATAATTATTATATAAATGAATTGAATGAATTAATATGATATATATTACAATAATACCATTCTTTAAATGATGTATCTATAACCTAAAAATAAAAATAAGAATTTATTCGACAAAACACCCATAAGAACAAAAAGTAATAAACACCCGAATAACAAGTAGTAATGAAATATTACTAATAAGAAGCTAAGAATATGATGATATATGATATCATAAAAATAAGTATGATTCTGGAATAAGTCAATAACATTATTTAAATCATTATACAGGAGGTTCGGACACTTATGAAGCAAATCGGACCTAAGGTAAAGGAAAAATATCACAATCTCATTTTTATCCGAGATTGTTTATACTTTGGTAGTTACTGTGGTGTATTTTATCATCCAAATCCATGTTTCCTCAATATGTAATATTGTTTCCATCCACCTACAATTTTTTAAATCCAATTTTACCCTTCGGTGAGTTTTTAGTAAAATATATGAAAGGAATCTTTTGTCATTTTTCGTACGAGGTACTTTTTGACTTTTTCGACAAAAGTACGAAAAGAATGTTTTTTTAACTTATACGGAATGAATGGATTTTTAAAACATTATTTCCAAGAAGCTTACTTTACAAGTTTTCAAGTTTATTTTTAATCAACTTCTTTTAGTTTAAAATTGTATGACATGTTAAGAAAGGAAAATGTTTTTGAAGTAGAAAGGATATTTTCCTCAAGAATGGAGTTCAAGTGTTTTATCAAAATTATTTTCCATCTAAGATAATATTGGGTTCTGTTTCTATCCCTATTATTACATTGATTTGATTATGTTGTGATGGAATTATTTTTATGAATTTCTTTATCTTATATGAATTGTTTTATGATGTCATGTTGTTTAAGAATCCCATTTTATTTACATGGGTTATGCAATGATGTATGATTTACGATTTTGTGGCACACATAATAATGGTATCATTATGAGATGGGTGAGACCTATATCTCCCTCCAATGAATTGGGTAAAGATTTTATATCTCATGAGATAGACATGTCTGGAACGGCAAGTTAAACCGGTTCAGTGAAACAGGACTGAAACGAGGAATGAACTCGGTTCAGAAATAGACTTTGTCCACTAAGATAGTCTTGGAAATGAGTCTTGACTAATAAGAAATGATTCTCTGTGATTATGTGTGTATGCCAAAAAGCTTCATGTTTTAAGTTATGATTATTGTGATTACATTTAACTACTATGATTTATCCCATGTTATGAAATTATGATCTCTTTTGCAGGTTAAGATTTCCAAAAGTTATGTTCTTATGAATATGATGTGATTGATATTTCTTTTGTTTACCCTTAATGAGCATTTGAGCTCACCCTTTTGTATGTTTTCTTTCCCCATGTCCGGAAGAATGTTATTAAGTAAGATATTCCAAAAGGGACTATATATATGATGAAATAAATGGGATATAGTGTAGACGCTTTATGAACCAGTTGTTTATGTTTCCCAGTTTCTAAAGACACTATACCTATACGGTCCTTTCCTGGTTTTGTTATATGTTGTAATAAGTGTGCTTCAATTTTGAAGTAATAACAATGTATGTAAAGTATGGGTCGTTATAGTTGGTATCAAAGGAAAGGTATAGTCAACCTTTGGAAACTAGGATGTGAAAGCATTAGTAAGAACCCTAAGGATAAGTCTAAGCATAGAACACAATCTTAGAAATGGACATGAATAACCTAGGATAAGACCTTAAGTGTGAAATTTTATTCTTGATTATGTGGATTTCCTATTACAATTAGTGTTGCTCACACTATTCTTCTTGGTTTTAGTCGATGGCTGGAACCCGAAGGAACCGTGTTAATGTGGAATGCGACGGGCAATGCAATGATTGTCCCCCTGAGCAACCAAACCTTATGGAAGCTGGAATGAAAAATCTTGTAGCCATGCTAACACAACTTTCTCAAGATATGAATCATGCGGGACTTCCAAATGAGCAAAGGAAGGAGCAACATTCTGTTGAATCCTTCATGAGGCAGCGTCCACCTTCATTCAGCGGGTCTACTGATCCATTAGTTGCTGAACAATGGATTAGTACTACTGAAAAGATATTTTCAGTTCTTCAATGTTCTGAACATGATAAAGTCATCCTAGCAGTGTATCGTTTGGAAGGAGATGTTGATCAATGGTGGAATATTATCAAGAATACGAGGCAAAGAGATGAAATTGAGTCCATGGAATGGGACGAGTTCAAGAACTTATTTTTCAATAAGTACTTCCCTCGTATTCTCCAAAAAAAGATGGAGAAAGAGTTTCTTGAACTAAAGAAAAAGGATGATGAATCTGTTGGTACCTATAAAGAAAATTTTACAAGACTTGCAAGGTACGCTTCTGGTATTATTATCCAACCTGATAGTAAGATCGATCGATTCTTTAGTGGCTTAAAACCAAGTCTTCGAAGGGAGTTAGCCATAAGGGACTTCAATAGATACGAGGAAATCGTTCGATGTGCTCTCAAATTTGAGATGGAGATTGGAGTAACCCATCAGTCATATGGGTTTGATAAGAAGAGGAAAATGGAATTCAAAGGAAAATCTAAAGATCACACTAAAAAGAAGATGAGTTTCCCCTTATGCTCAAAGTGTGGAAAGAAACATGGAGGGAGTTGTCTTAAAGGGACAAGTAAATGTTTCAAATGTGGAAAGGAAGGTCATCGGGCATTTGAATGCCGCAATGATGGGAAGAAGATGTCTAATGATGCAAACAAAGGAAGGGATACACAGAATGAACCTACTACACTTCAATGTTTCAAGTGCAAGGAGATGGGGCATTATGCCAATAAATTCCCTAGTCCAAGGGTTGATGATGATGGTCGATTTCAACAAACTCTTAAGGCTAAAGACAAAGGAAATTCACATACAATTTCTATCAGCGATGTGGAGTACGATAACGATGTGGTGAAAGGTACACTTACCATCCACTCTAAAGTAGAAAATGTTTTATTTGATTCTGAATCCACCCACTCTTTTATTTCTGAAGATTTTTCTAAGGATATCACCGTATTACCTCAACAATTAAATGTTGAGTTAGCTGTGACAACCCCTAATGGCACAATAGTCGCATCAAAAGTTTATAATTATTCTCCGATTGAAGTTTGTGGGAAAGTGTTTCCTGCAAATCTTGTGATCCTTCCTATAGTGTAATTTGATGTGATTCTTGGCATGGATTGGCTTTATTTATATGGAGCTCATATCAATTTCCAAATAAGGGAAGTCACATTTCATATTCCAGATCAATCTATGATTGTCTATCGATGCAAGGATGAACATAACCTTCCAGTGGAGATTTCTTCCATCTTATGGGTCTTTATTCCACTAAATGAAGGTTATTTATCTCAAATGGTTGGTGAGAAACTCATGATTAAGAATATGCCCATTGTATAGGAGTTTGACGATGTCTTTCCGGAGGAATTTCCAGGTCTTCCACCAAATCGTGAAGTTGAGTTTTCAATAGAACTCGTACCGGGTGCTTTACCTATTTCAAATACACCTTATAGAATGGCCCCAATTGAGTTGCTGGAATTGAAGAAGAAACTCCAAGAGAATCTTGATAAGGGGTTCATACGCCCTAGTGCATCACCTTGGGGAGCACCTGTTCTGTTTGTTAAGAAGAAAGATGGATCAATGAGACTCTGCATTGATTATCGATAACTTAACAAGATCACTATCAAGAAAAAATATCCTCTCCCACGCATTGATGACTTATTTGACCAACTACGCGGAGCTCAATACTTTTCCAAGATTGATCTTCGTTCAGGGTATCATCAATTAAGGGTCAAAAGGGAGGATATACCAAAGACGGCTTTCCATACAAGGTATGGACACTATGAATTTATAGTGATGCCATTTGGTCTTACTAATTCCCCTGCTATCTTCATGGATCTGATGAATAGAGTCTTTAGATACTATCTTGATCAATTTGTAGTAGTCTTTATAGACGATATTCTTGTATATTCAAAGATCAAGGAAGAACATGAAGATCACTTGAGAATTATATTGAAGACCCTGAGAAAGGAGAAGCTTTATGCCAAATTTACCAAGTGTGAATTTTGGCTTCAAAAAGTTTCATTTTTGGGTCACATAATCTCAAAAGAGGGGATATCTGTGGATCCAGCAAAAACAGAGGTTATCGAAAGATGGTCAAGACCAACAACAGTAACTAAGATCCAAAGTTTTCTTGGTTTGGCTGGATATTATCGACGTTTTGTGAAAGATTTCTCACGATTATCTAATCCACTCACCAAGTTGACTCGGAAAGGAGTTAAGTTTGTTTGGACGGAAGAATGTGAAGAGAATTTCAAGGAGTTGAAAAGAAGGTTATCCAGTGCACCTGTGCTCACACTGCCTTGTAGTGGAGAAAGTTTTGTGATCTATAGTGATGCATCCAAGAAGGGATTGGGGTGTGTTCTTATGAAAAATGATATGGTGATAGCTTATGCCTCACGATAGTTGAAAATCCATGAGCAAAATTACCTAACTCATGATTTGGAGTTAGCTACGGTAATATTTGCATTAAAGATTTGGAGGCATTACCTTTATGGTGAAAGGTGTGATATTTATACTGATCATAAAAGTTTAAAGTATATTTTCACACAAAAGGAGCTGAATACGCGCCAAAGAAGATGGTTGGAGCTGATTAAGGATTACGACTGCTCAATCCATTACCACCCTGGGAAAGCAAACAAGGTGGAAGATGCATTAAGTCGACAAGACCATGCCAGTTTATCCATGATGAGGATCACAAAAGATCCAATATTTTTGGATATACAAAGGATGGATCTTGGAATTATAATGGAAAGGGAAAAATCTTATCTTTCTCAAATGAATGTTCAACCATATATACATGTGAAGATTAAAGAGGCGCATAAAGAAGATGTAGAGTTACAAAAGAAGGTGAGAAATGTTCTTGAATTCAACCTTGATTGTGATGGGATAATAAAGTTCAAGAATCGGGTTTTTGTTCCTCCCATCCCCGAATTAAAGAAGGAGCTACTGGATGAGGCTCATAGTTCTTCATTATCTATTCATCCTGGAAGCACGAAGATGTATAAGGACCTGAAAGAGTACTTCTGGTGGGATGGCATGAAAAGAGATGTTGCTGAATATGTCTCTCGATGCTTGGTTTGTCAGCAAGTTAAAGCTGAGAGACAGAAGTCTAAGGGGATGTTACAACCATTACCCATACCCGAATGAGAATGGGAAAACATCACTATGGACTTTGTCACAGGACTTCCTAAAACATCCAAAGGCAATAATGTTATCTGGGTCATAGTTGATCGTCTTACAAAGTCCGCACACTTCATTGCTATTAGAGAGGATTTCTCTCTCGATCAGCTTTCCAGGATATACGTAAAGGAAGTGGTAAGATTTCATGGAGTACCACTTTCTATTATATCTGATCGGGATCTGAGATTTACCTAAAAGTTATGGGGAAGTCATCAGTATACTATAGATACAGAGTTGAGTTTCAGCACTGCTTATCATCCTCAGACAGACAGTCAGTCTGAGAGGACAATTCAAACTCTAGAAGATATGTTGAGAGCTTGCTCTATGGATTTCAAAGGTGGTTGGGATCAACACCTACATTTGGTGTAATTTTCTTATAATAATATCTTTCACTCCAGTATTCAGATGGCTCCTTATGAAACTCTCTATGGAAAGAAATGCAGGACTCCAACTTTCTGGGATGAAGTTGGGGAAAGAAAGATATTAGGACCTGATCTTGTTGATGAGATGGCAGAAAAGGTCCGATCTATTCAAAAACATATAAGAGTAGCTCAGAGTCGACAGAAAAGTTATTCCGACAACCGAAGAAAAGACCTAGAGTTTGAAGTGGGTGATAAAGTGTTCTTATGAATATCTCCCTGGAAGAGGGTCATGAGATTTGGAAAGAAGAGGAAGTTGAGCCCTAGATATATCAGTCCTTTCAAAATACTAGATCGTGTTGGAAAGGTAGATTACTGATTGGCGCTTCCACCGAATCTCTCTTAAGTTCACTATGTGTTCCATGTATCTCTCCTGAGAAAGTACATACCTGATCCTTCACATGTACTCAGCTCAGAAGTTGTACCGTTGGAGCAATATCTTTCTTATGAAGAACAGCCGATAGAGATTCTAGATCGTAGTGAAAAAGTCCTACGGAACAAGACCACTCGCTTGGTGAAAGTTTTATGGAGGAACCACCAATTAGAAGAAGCTACATGGGAGCTTGAGGATATTATGAGAGAGAGGTATCCTCATCTGCTTGTTACAAAGTGACGAATTTCGAGGGAGAAATTCATTTTAAGGGGGGTAGAATGTAACAACCTAGACTTTTATGAGAAATATTTTGTTTTTAAATCATCAAAGGAATCTTTCACTACACACAACACTAGATTGGCTTTCTTTACACGCAATTGCGGCCTTCCTCGATAGCTTGCATCGTACGCAATACCGAGTTTCACTAAACAATGATATGCTATTAAAATATTATTAAAACTAGTCGTTATGAATAGTAATAACCACTTTTTGAAATTTTATAAATTTTATTTTTCAAAATGGACTTCATTTTTGGATTCAGAATATCGAAATTAGCCTAGGGTGAAATTTTGGTATTTTTCTGAAAACTTTCAATTTTTGATGAATAGTGAAACCACTAAGTGGTAGTTAAAAAAACTGAATTTTTTATAAAACTTAATTTTACCGCTTCTGTGAGTGGAATTTCAAAAATCTAAGAGACACAGTTAATATCAAGGACTAAAATGTGGTTCAATGAGATGAAAATAAGTTTTGGTGAATAGTAACTTTTTACTTTTTTTTACCACGGTTAAAAGTAAATAGGGTAATTAAGGGTAAAAGTTTTATTATTATTACCCTAAAACATGTCCTAATTCTATTGGATAAGTTTAATTCGACCAAAAACAACCTTAGGAATAAAATATGACCATTTAGGCCCACTTGGATTAGATTAGGACATTTATTATCAATTTATTTAAAGAATGGTTAAAATAGTTAAAATCAAAGTTTAATAACTAAATAATTTTTAATATAGATTTATACATAAGATAAATTCAACTATAAATATTCATTAGAAATATTTCCAACATAATGGTATTTTATTTATAATTTTTATACATTAAATAATTTAATTTATTTATGACACAACGATGATGCAGTAATTATCTAATTAATGAAATATTGACATAATTGATGTTATAAATACCCAAATAAATGTAATTTGAGAATTTTTATGAATTACACTAATTTTATAGGTTAATATGACATGTTAGTATTGATTTAATTAACTTTGTTCGAACTAATCAATCAGTTATGATTTTCACAACAATCAATTACTAAATAGTGTCAAAATTGACATAAAATAGTTTTTAAAACAAATATTATATTATTAATTGTTATTTTATTCCTAAAAATATAAGGTTCGGCCAAATGACTTAGATAAGGTTATATATATTAATAATAAACATCTTGGGGTTCGTTTGTCTTGATATAGTATGTTTATTAACCTTATAGTGTAAGAAAACAAGAAGACACGGTAAAAGTTAAATTATCTAACTTAAAGTTAAATCTAAATGACAAGGTTAAAATTGATACCTAAACTTGTCTAAATTCTATTTTATGAGAGTCTTTCGACCTATACCCACCTTATCTTCGAAATATATCAATTTGGAGCTATTAAAAACCGAATTTGACTTTATAATAAAATAATATTTTTAGTTATTCCAAAGGTGCCCCTCTCCTCCCTTATAAAAAGGCACCTCCTCCCTCTCTTCCTCACACCACTTTTAGCCTTAAATCTCGGCCAACCCCTGCCAATATCTCCTATCCACTTACCTAGAAACATCCTAGAGGTCCTGGTCTTCTTCAAAGACCAATTTTAGTGCCCTAAAAGGAGGTCTCAAAGAAGCGTTTCAAAGAAGAGGTAATGTCCATTAACGATTCTTTCATCTTTATTTCTTCTTCCACTTCTTCTTATTTAGTTGTTTCATTATGAAGTAATAACATCAGTATCACTAATATACTGATATGTTATTATAAGTATAAAACAACCCTATTTCACCATCTATCCATCCTACGGAAAATGAAATCACCGCGCGTGTGTACGTACGGAATACTGTCTCCACGCCGTGGTGTAATCTATTTTCCACCACCACCTTACTTGAATGGGTATAATGGTGTAAATAATAAATATATATGATAATTGTAAGGTGATATTGATTCTGAAATAGTATACATACACTCCATTACAATTTCACGATCATGGGAACGATATCATCGCTTGTGCGTACGTACGGAATACCATCTCCACGATGTGATGCGACTCGTTCTACATGATCTTCATTGCATAATTATTATATAAATGAATTGAATGAATTAATATGATATATATTAAACTAATAACATTATGTAAATGAGTTATCTATAACCTAAAAATAAAAATAAGAATTTATTCGACAAAACACGCATAAGAACAAAAAGTAATAAACACCTGAATAACAAGTAGTAATGAAATATTACTAATAAGAAGCTAAGAATATGACCATATATGATATCATAAAAATAATTATGATTATGGAATAAGTCAATAACATTATTTAAATCATTATACAGGAGGTTCAGACACTTACGAAGAAAATCGGACCTAAGGTAAGGGAAAAATATCACAATCTCATTTTTATCCGAGATTGTTTATACATTGGTATTTACTTGGGTGTATTTTATCATCCAAATCCATGTTTCCTAAATATGTAATATTGTTTCCATACACCTACAATTGTTTAAATCCAATTTTACCCTTCGGTGAGTTTTTACTAAAATATATGAAAGGAATCTTTTGTCGTTTTTCGTACGAGGTACTTTTTGACTTTTCCAAAAAAAGTATGAAAAGAATGTTGTTTTTAACTTATACGGTATGAATGGATTTTTAAAACATTATTTACAAGAATCTTACTTTACAAGTTTTCAAGTTTATTTTTAATCAACTTATTTTAGTTTAAAATTGTATGACATGTTAAGAAAGGAAAATGTTTTTGAAGTAGAAAGGATATTTTCCTCAAGAATGGAGTTCAAGTGTTTTATAAAAATTATTTTCCATCTAAGATAATATAGGGTTATGTTTCTATCCCTATTATTAAATTGATTTGATTATGTTGTGATGGAATTATTTTTATGAATTCCTTTATCTTATATGAATTGTTTTATGATGTCATGTTGTTTAAGAATCTCATTTTATTTACATGGGTTATGCAATGATGTATGATTTATGATTTTGTGGCACACATAAGAATGGTATCATTATGAGATGGGGGGGACCTATATCTCCCTCCAATTCATTGGGTAAAGATTTTATATCTCATGAGATAGACATGGCTGGAACGGTAGGTTAAACCGATTTAGTGAAACAGGACTGAAACGAGGAATGAACTCGGTTCAGAAATGGACTTTGTCCACTAAGATAGTCTTGGCAATGAGTCTTGACTAATAAGAAATGATTCTCTATGATTATGTGTGTATGCCACAAAGCTTCATGTTTTAAGTTGTGATTATTGTGATTACATTTCACTACTATGATTTATCCCATGTTATGAAATTATGATCTCTTTTGTAGGTTAAGATTTTCAAAAGTTATGTTCTTATGAATATGATGTGATTGATATTTCTTTTGTTTACCCTTACTGAGCATTTGAGCTCACCCTTTTGTATGTTTTCTTTCCCCAGGTCAGGAAGAATGTTATTAAGTAATATATGCCAAAAGGGACTATAGATATGATGAAATAAATGGGAGACAATGTAGACGCTTTATGAACCAGTTGTTTATGTTTCCCAATTTCTAAAGACACTATACCTATACGGTCCTTTCCTGGTTTTGTTATATGTTGTAATAAGTGTGATTCAATTTTGAAGTAATAATAATGTATGTAAAGTATTGGTCGTTATACTCCATGACTCAGCTATCAGCGAGGCTTCCTTACTCAGCTACCCAGTGAGGCTTCATGGCTCAGATACCCATTGGGGATTAGTGACTTAGCTACCGAGCTAGGCTTCGTGACTCAGCTATCGGCGAGGCTCCGTGACTCATCTACCCATTGAGTCTTAATGAATTAGCTACTGAATAGGTCTAGGGGACCTAGATAGCCTGAAGGAATAATTGGGGATGAGTTCCTTTATGGTGATTGATGTTTAGTGTTTGAAACTATTGGTTTTTCTATCTACACTTTATGTTATACCTATTTCAAGATTAATCTAGTGAATCTAATATTTGTGAATTATTTTGTGATTTCCTTTGTGGATTTCTGTGAGACTCAAGTTGGTTTTGGGGTCCCTACTGAGTATTGTTATGCTCACCCCATCATGAGATTTTACTACTCCTGTTGTGTCTTGTGCAGATGACAGACACCTTTTACTGGGACCTTGGAGAGCCCGCTCTAGGTGGTGGTTGAAGCTAGATCTAAATACGTAGGATACTTCAATGACATCTGACAGTGATCTACACCTACCCTTCAGGTAGGATCCTTGGCGGATGACCTCTATATCTTGTACATCCTTTTATTACACCTTTTTCAGTTAGGTTTGTATTATGGCCCCCTTTTCCTTTCAGTTGCACCTTTACTTGTGTGGTTGCTTCCTCATGTGACATACATGTTGTTGGTATCCCAGTTTCATCTTTAATTTCTTCAGTATGGGTTGTGTGTGTGTGTGTGTGTGTGTGTGTATAGGATTAAATTCAATGCATTCCCTTTTTGGGATTTGAATTTTTGGTGCTAGTAGCCAGCCCCTGGCCTATGGAAGGAGAGCTTGGGGTAATCACGACATGGACCCTGGGGGATGAGCCGTGACATGGGGCCCTTTGAAATAAATCCAAATAGTGAATTTTTTACAGCTCTTGGATAGATCTTTATACTATCTCCCAAGACATTATTCACCATATTGATAAGGTTTTGTAACACCAATAAATTCTTCCACCTGTTGAGACCTATTGATGCCACAGTACTGCTTTATTCTTCCAAAACATTCTACTTCACTTTTTTACTTACCAGGTAGCATTCCAGTAACTCCTCTTGCATCTTCCCAATAGTAAACTAAAATATGAAAACTCTTCTTCTTATTTTTCTTCTTCTTCTTCTTCTTATCTTCTTCTCAATTTCTTCTTTAGTTCAAAACCAACTTCATCGTGATCACTTCTTCTTCTTCTTTCTAGTATCATAATCTTATTTTTTGATTATCAAAACATTAAAGATAATCTCATCTAAGAATCATCAGAATTAAAATCGCATGAATTATAATCAATCATTATTTGGGCACAATCTATTCCTCTTGGTTCAGTAGATGTTTGTTTAATTAGATTGAACCACACATCAATATTATACAAGAATTATATTGCACATAAACAAATAACATCTTGTTGAAATATCAACCTAATTAGATCTTGTAAACTCCATGCATTCCATGTAGTGTAATTCATTCATGTATTGGGTAGCAAAAACACATAAATATTTATGTGTACATGATTTATTACGTGTGCATAGAATCATGCATGCAATGTTTTCTTATTCTTTTTCACTTTTCACAACTCTAGTTAGGGTGTCTAATGGTTCTATAAGTGTGCGTGGAAGCATGCACATTCTTCATGGTGTAACCCACTATACTGTTTATGTCTCTTAACACGCACACACACACACAATCTACCTTATCTTTTTTTGACTCTTATTTGCATTCACATGAACTTCAGGTATCTTTAAATAAAGCACATGAGCGCATGTGATTCATGCGTGAAACACTAGAATAGTGTGATTTCCTCCGCTCCCTCTTTTCAAAAATGAACTGTGTATTTTTCCTCTCTATTTTGTGTCTATGGGAATTATTCATATAGGGTGTTATGATATCCTTCGCGAAACCAAAATCATTTTTAGGACTCCCCTATTCATGAAGCTACTTCGGGAGTGATTTTCACTTGTTGAATTCCCATGGGACTACTCTCTTCATGAAACTAGAATGGTTTTCAGAATCCCCTACTTCTCGAGGCCTCAAAGGCTTGTGGTACCTTTTCTCATTCAGGTAATAGGTTTCTTGGAGAATGAATTGTTTTGAAATGAGTGTTCTTGGGTGTGAAAATGGAAGCAACCATGATCAGTCTCAGGGGTTATGATTTTATAGGCGAAGATCACAATATTTGAACTATGTTCAAATACTCACAAGATAAATCATTTTAAATCTTCCATTTGAATATATGAGATCCTTGTATTTTGAAATATTCCATGCTGGTTAAGGATACACCATGAAAATTTTCATTTTTATCTTTACAAGCGGGATTCTCCTTTTCGGTGAACTGATCATGTGCATGTGATGAGGATCACATGAAATTATTCTTCCAAAATTTCTAAGATTCATACATGGAAATAGCATGTTTAAAGAGGCCTCTGGAAACTGCATTTCTAGTTCAAAAAAATCATATATATCATGAAAATGAAGTTTCATGATTAATTTGAGTGTGTTACTTGCAGGCATGCACTATGTTCAATCCAATGGCCTTTATGATGTTGTAATGATCCACATACGATGACCAGAAATTAAACATGGTTATTATAACTTCTTCTCCAGTGATACAACAACGACGTTGAGCGGTGGAGGGAGGAAGACGATGGAGTTGGGTGATACTGAGGCCACAGAATATCAGATGGATCTGATTAAATGAGTGGGACATGAGATTAGATGAGCATTCATGATTTCTCCATTCATTAAAATAACTCATCCCACATCAAAACGCCTCACACTATCTCCGGGCTTTATAAATCAAGAACTCTAATGGGAGGTTCAAAAATCTACTCTCCCCGTTTGGGTACTTCCCCGTACCTATTTTGGTGGCATGCTCTGTGACCACCTCTCTATGGGTCCTTTTCCCAACCTATGCACGATCTCACCATGCGCTCCTGTTGGCTTACATTTGGCCCTTCATGGGGTTGTCCTGGTTGGCTTCCCTTCAGTGCGGTTGACCTAGAGTACCTAAAATGCTCTCAATTAAGTCTATCTGGTTTGTTTGGTTGGATGCCAGATTTTTTATCAAGGCCACATAAAAATATTCAACATGAAATTCATGACCACCTTAAAACATCATGCCCATCCACAATTTCCCTTTAGATATGAAACAAACAAACCACCTATTCATCTTTAATAATCATTCACTAATTTTTTTGCATGGTTCTCCTTCACATCAAGAAAATACATTACTCTTATTGGAATATAAATTCCAAAGAACTTTTTTATCCTTAAATGATGATACTTCAACCCTATTCACTATTTTAAAAAATCAATCAAAATTTCTACATGTATTTTGAACTTAGTACCAGTTCAATAATTGTCTAATTTTTCAAGATGGAGAATTTCTCAAGCATGACATCCAATGATATGAATCCTTAATAATTCTCTAGGAATCACCATGAAACTCAAAGTATTCAAACCAGTCACATGTTTCTTCAAACCATAAGACTTTTGAACTTATTACAAGATCCATTAACATTGTATATGCTTCATCATATTGACATCAATGCTCATTTGAAAAAAAAAATCAACACAAAAATTGGGATCTTCAATTCCCCCCTTATTTGTTGGAAATACCTTCAAAATTATTTCCAAATGAATGTGTCAATATGTGGAACAATTATCTTCTATCTTCAATTTAATTCAAACTTTCACTTCACATTCTCTCCCACTTATTGAGAAGAAATACAATGTTCATGGGAAAATGGTATCAGTTTTTACTCAAACAATGTGCCATATATCATTTCTCTCTAACTCTACTTGAGCTGTGATAGGTGTAGAAAACAAGGGAATTTTATTTAGACAAAAAATGAGTTCATTACCAACTGATCATGATAACTTAAGAAATGAAAACAAATAAACTTGTATTTTAGGATTATTCACTTTAATTATATGATGAAATCACTAAATATGAGAGAAATATTTTTATGATCAATCAACCTAAATTTACAACACTCTCTTCAACAAATAGATCAACACGTTCAAGTATAATAGGTAGGATAAATTACCTTGGAGAACGTCCATTTTTCTCATGTCACTAACTAATTCAATTGTTCCCCCATTTTAAATAGTTTGTTATTTCCAATCACCAAGGATGGGAGATTAAGAGATACATACCTTTTCCATTGACATGATCATCAAAAAATTTATAGAATAATCATATTTGATACTAATTGAAATAATATTTTTGGTAGCTTCTTCATTTTTATCCCTCTCTAGGAAAATAATACTCATCATATTCATAACGGTGGATCTCATCTAAAATGGATATCATGAAATAATATCAAACCAATATGGAATCTTCTTCATCTTGTAATTCTAGAATAGAAAATCACATTCTTCATCTTCATCAATGATGATATACTTCTCATGTTCTCACCCTGAGAACTTGATTCACCTTGAATTAATTGTATTATAAAAAAAAATAAACAATGTTTTAAGGGTAAAAGGTGGATCCTCCTTGCTTGATCAATATTAACAGCAAGGTTGAGATGTTTTTCTCAACCTAGTTGCTCTATTTGATCTAGCCTTCAAGATTTCACATCTGAACATCTTTTCTTATTTATGTTGAGGTAGTATGGATCTCTTCACATCCTCTTATTATTTGTGTAGATAAAATTTATTCATAACAACCTTTATAAATGATACATAATTACTCTTCATTAGTTCTACTTCTTGTTCTGGTAATAAGGTTAAATAAACTTTTGCGGTGTGACCATATTTCTTGTATCTTTCAAAGAAAAATTATTTATCACAAGAGTTTCCTTTTGTTTTTAACCTCTAATTCAATTTGTATTCATCATGTGTAATCTTTCCATTTCATTTTTCACTAGCCTTATCTTTTGAATCTTAATGTATCCTCATTATTTCTAGGTATTCTAGCCAAATAACTAACATATCACTTGGAACTGTGGCATCAAGTTGGGATTTTCCACATGAATTATTCTTAGTGTCATCCCTCTTAGTATCTCTTTTGGATTCAATACCCTTCAACTTCTTGGATTTAGAATCCAAGGTCTTCTCACCCTCTCTTCTTGTATTTTAATTAGAGGAATTTGTTTTCACAATATACATCTGATTAATTCCCAAGTATTCTTGTTCTTTCTTAACCAAATTTTTTGATGTCATACTCATATCAAATTTGGATACATTTCAAGATAATCATGTACTAACCTTGTGAACACTTCCATATCATACATTACAGATGTTATCAAGAATTCCAAATCTATTTGCAGTATATATATGCTTCTAGACCTATGTATATTTCTCCTTCCTATCTATATTCCTCCCCTTGTTATAGGCTTGAATTGTGATTTAATATTTTAAAAATTTTACCAAAAATTTAATTCACAATTCCCAAATCTGTTGCATCACCAACATTGAACCAAAAATCTTGATTTCTTGATATCTTCTATATAAAGTTGTTGGGTCTTCAATAAAATGTGTTGTGCTCACTATGGGTAACTATCTTCTACAATCTTTATCCTACCCACCCTAGACATGGTGGTAGATATCTCAACACCTTTCTTCATCCATACTTGTTTTGAATTTTTATTCCAACCTACACTACTTGTGGAAAAATATTTATAAAAATGAGTACAAGATGTTATGGATGATAAAATTTCCTCTTCAGGTACTTGGGATAGATAATTTAATGAATTCCTGATCTTCTTATCAGGTTTTGGAGTTATTTTAATAGTATATTCCTCTAATGAACATTGAGTACTAGTAGAAAAAATTTCCCTCTTTTTTGAATTGTCAATATGTGACTTCTCAAGCTTGGCCAACTAAGATTTTGATTCTAGATATTTCATATTGAGGATGATTTTCTAATATTCAATCATAATCATATTCTATTTATAATCCTTCTTTATTATTTAAAATTCATCTTCATATATCTTAACATTATTTTGTTACAAAGATTCAAATTCCATGATCTCCATGGAAGTTTCTTCTAAATATACACCCTTGACTTCAATGCTCTTCTTGAGCTTATCTTCAAGTGGTTGGGTCCTTTATTTCAGAGTCTTATTGACTCCATATTTCTCTTCATAATCTTTGATCCATTTTGAGGAACTCTTTCAAGTATCCTCTTATTTTATTAAAAGGTTCCATCCTATCTAGAGAGCCTTAGACATTCAATTTTTTTTATTTCAATCCCTTATACAAAATAATAGGTTCTTCTTCTAGCTAGATGGTATCATATTGCAGACATTGAAAGAATCCACAAATAGGGGAGACACTTTCTTCAGGAATAATATTCAGAATAATTATTAATATATCAACTAATAATTTTTGAGAAATTGTACATTGATCATCACCAATTTTTATAGAATTTTATTCTTGAGGATTATTTTCAATTGTACTAACACATACCTCATTGTCACTAGTGGTATAAATTTTATCGATCTTCTTGGTGGAATCTTCTTCCACCGGCTCATGAAATTCCAAGCCTGATATGTATTCATTGTCAATAAGGCATGAATAAATAGATAATTAATCTTCTTTAGATAAGAGGGACTTATTATTCAACTTTATCTTCCCTTTCTTTTTCCTGTTCATCGTGGTCTTGGTAGATATAGAATTATACTACGATATAACTGAATCTTTATCAAAATTTCACTTCATTGTTGTCAAAGGAAAGAAAATGAAATATTCAAAAGTGAATAACATCACTATAGAGAATCCAACCGAGTTTTACCTCCCCTTTGATACAAATTGTAAGGGAAAATTTGGGATATTCCTAACACTGAGAGGGGGATAAATAAGTAATGATAGTACATTATATTTTTACAAGTTTAACCACTCAACAAGAGTAGCTACATCATTGGAATGGTCAGAAATAATCTTGACCACACAACCACTAGAAAAAAAATCAATTGAATGTGGTTAAAATGCGTAGGATATACCCTTACACTCATGGGGAACTTTGAAAACAATCCAAATAGTTCATGTTTTATAGCTTTAGGTTGGATCTTTATACTACCTCCCAAGACAGTATTCTCCTTGTTGATAAGGGTTTGTAACATCAATAAAGTATTTAAACTATTGAGACCTATTGATTACACAATATTGCTTTTTTATTCCATTAACTTGTTCTTCAATTTGTTACTTGTGTAGAAGTATGAATGTAAGTCCTCTTTCCACCTGCCAACATCAAACTAAAAGTTGCACACTCTTCTTCTTCTTCTTCCCCTCCTCTTCTCAATTTATTCTTTAGTAAAACAGAAATGTCACTGTGATCACTTCTTCATATTATTTCTAGTATAATAAACTTATTTTGTGATTATCAAATCATTAAAGATATGATCATCTAATAATCATAAGGATTAAAATTCCCCAAATGATAATCAATCATTAGTTGTGAACACTCTATTCTTCTTGGTGCAGTAGATGTTTGTTGAAATATATTGCACCAAAAATCAATATTATAAAAGAATGATCATTCACATAAAAAAATAACCTCTTGTTGAAATAAAAAAAATCATGTGAAATTCATGCATTAAATTTTGTGTAATTTAATTATTTTTTTGGTATCTCAAACACATAACCATTTATGTATACATTAGTCTTTATATATGCATGAAATCATGCATGCAATGTTTTCTCCTTTTTTGTCTCTTTTCACAACTCTAGTTAGGGTGTCCAATGGTTCTATAAGTGTGAATTAAATAATTAACTTTATTCATAGTGTAAACCACTATCCACTTTGTGTCTTTTAAAACACACACACACAATATTCGTTATCTTCTTCTATGTCTCTTCTTTACATGCACACAAACTTCAGGTTTCTTTAAATAATGCATATAAGGGAATTTGATTCATCTATGAAGCACCCAAATAGATTGAGTTCCTAATATTCCTCATTTAACAAAAAAACTATGTATCTTTTTTCATCTCCATTGTGTGTCTACAGGAATTCATCCCATAGGGTGTGCGAATATCCTTCATGAAACCAGAATGGTTCACGGGACTCCCCTCTTCATGAAGTTGCATTGAGAGTGATTTTCACTTGTCAAAGGCTCGTGAGACTCCACTCTTCATGAAAAAAGAATGGATCATAGAACTACCCTACTCTTTAAGGCCTAAATGGTTTATAGTACCTTTTATTTTTTACATAATAGGTTGCTCAGAGAATATTCTCTTTTGAAATGAGAGCTCTCGGGTGTGTGAACAGCAGAAACCACACTCGGCCTCGAGGCTTCTCATTTTATAGGAAAAAAACGAAATCATTGTACCATATTCTTATCTTGACCAGAAAAATCATTCTAAATCTTCCCTTTGAATAGATGAGATCCTTGGATTTTTAAATCTTCCATGTTGGTTAAAGATATGTCGAAAAACTTGTCATTTTTTTTCAAGTGGGATTCCCTTTTTCAATGGATTGATCATGTTCATATGATGATGATCACATGAAAATATTCTTCCTAAATTCCCAATATTCATCCATGGAGATAGCATATTTGAAGAGGCTTCCTATAACTGTGTTTGCAGTTTAGAAAAATCATATAAATACAAATGATGTTTCATGATTTATCTGATCATGTTATTTGAATGCATGCACTCTGTTCGATCCATTGGACCTCCCGATGTTGGCATGATCCTCATATGGTGGCCAAAAATTGGACATGGTGGTTCTACCTTCTTCACTATTGAGATAGTGGCTGTATTTGGTGATGGAGGGAGGAATACAATGGGGATGGGTGATACAGAGGTCATGGAAGATCAGACTTATCTGATTAAATGAGCAGTACATGAGATTAGATGAGTGACCATAATCTCTCCATTAACTATAAAAACTCATACCACATAGAAACACCTTGTGATTTCTCAATAATTTATAAATCAAGCAAAATATGGGGAGGTTCAGAAATCTCCTCTACCCCTCCTGGTACGACCCTGTACTGGTTCTACGGGCGTGCTCTGTGACCACCTCCCTATGGGTCCTCATCCCAACCTATGCATGGGATCATTGTTCACTCCTACGGGCTTATACGAGGCCCTTTATATGGATAGATTTCTAGTCTAGCTACCCTCCCTTGGGTATACTCATCCTAGAGTCCCACAAATAACCTTGGCTGAGGCTAGCTAGTTAGTTTGGTTGGCTACCAATTATTTTATGTAATCCACACAAAAATATTCAATATGAAATGCATGACCAAAATATAACATCAATACCCTCCACAATTTCTCTTCAGTTGTAAAACTAACTAACCACCTCTTTATCTTCAACCACCATTCACTATATTGTTTTCATGGTTGTCATTCACTTCATGAAAATCCATTATTATTTTTGGAATATAAAATCCAAATAACATCTTCATCCTAAAATTATGGTACATTAACCATATTCACTATTGTAAATAATGTATCACATTTGAAACATGCATTTTGAACATAGAAACAGTTTTAAAATCATCTGATTTACCAAAATGGAGAATTTCTCATGAATGGAATCCAATACTATGAATCAAAAACAATTCTCTAGGAATCACCATGAAACTAAAATTCTTCAAACCTTTCACATGTTTCTTGAAACCATAAGACTTAAGAAATTATTCTATGCTCCATTAAGTTTGGATAATCTTCATCATATTGATATCAATGCTCATTTGACAATAAATAAAATCCATACAAAAATTGTGATCTTCAGTTATGAGGACCATGTTATATAAATATTATATGTGTAAAAAACATTTTCATTACTCAAGGAAGACAAGTGGTGGAACGTCATTACTGGTGGATGGACCAAGCATGGAATTTTTTTGATAAACCATTATATGAGTTGTCATATTTAGTAAAAGAGGCAATAGTGTATCTTATCTAGTTCATCATTAAAAACCATATAGGTAATCTCTATTTATAATGTTATGGTAGTGGTTGTATATGATAAAGTGTTTTTTTAAATGGGTTAATTAAGGAAAATATGTGTGTTCTATAGTGGAAGCTTAAATAATGTATCTTCTATCGTATTTTCTTTATTAAAGTAGTTTTCATGGTTTTCTCCCATTTTATAGAGTTAATGAAGTTGTGTTCCATGTGAAGGCATGAGAATATGACACATGGAACTATGTCATTGGTCTTGTAGTATTACTTTACCTCTTAGGGTCAACCCTGCATGAATATAAGTAATGTTACATGGGAATATTAAATTTAAATAGTTCAGAGAGGAATAAATCTTTGATTATGATAAAAATATAATTTATTTCCATATACTCATAGTATTATTCATGTTCTAAATTGACTTTGAATATGCATCCCTTAAATTTATTTTATATTATCCATTGTAGTTATACCACATGTGTGGTTGTAATCATTTATATATTAATATATTAATATTCATTTATTACTGGTATTAAAATTATTTCCCATGTAAGGGGATGTGATTGAACTTCAAGTGAAAGTCTTTAATATTGAAAAAAACGAATTATTTTGAATTTCCCCACCTCCCTATTCCCTCACACTATTGTAACTATGCCCCCACTACCTATTGCTACTTTCCACATGACACCTGGTGACCTCGACTGATGGCACCACCAATCACTCCCAACAGTCATCATCCATCTACTATGGTGAATGATTATAAGGATACACGACCCTAGACACCACCAATACCTAGAAACGTTTTATAGGCTACCTAGATGCATGTTTAATTATTGGTATATTTAATAACCTAAAAAACTATTCATCATCAAGTAACTACTAAATTAAAATATTCTAGTAGTTTCTATATGTATATATGTTTGTACATAAAAATATATAATACAACAAAAAACACACACATCTAAAACATACACACAAATATGTACATGAATATTTTATACAAGCATATCATTTTAATAAATTATATTAAAATAAAAATAGGGTACTTATTTATGATTACATTTTGATAATTTTATCTTTTAAATTTTATAAAAAAAAATTGATTCTATAATTATGCCATAATTTTAAAGTAGAAATTTTCACTAGAAAATGTAAACGTTCAATAAACATTTCACAGGAAAATTAATGATAAACTTTGTGGGTGGATATTACACTTAAAAATTCCACTAAAATATTTTACATACTAGTAGAAAGTTATACATGAAATTAAAATTTGAATGGAAACTTAAAAAATTAAAATATAATTTTTCAATGAAAATAAATAGTGAAAATTTATTGGTATATATGTAAATTTTAAATAAAAAATTTGATACTAATTCTGATTGAATATTTTTATATTCTAAATTTATACCCCAAAATTAATTTATAATTGAAATTTAGGATTTTTTAATTATTATTCTCAATGGATATTAAATTTTTAATTTCCCAATTTTTCTAAACCATTTTATAAATTTTATAAATGAATACAAATTTTTACAAGGGAAATAGAAAGCAACACAATCAGAAGGGTGACCAAAGAAAAACTAGACTCTGAATACTGATGAGTTTTAGACACATGAAGCATATGATTGAGGGAATGTATAGTAGTGGGTTCAGGAACCATAAAACTCTCGCTATTATATGAGATATGATCTGATGAATTAGAAAACTAATGAGTATAGAAAATAAATAGTGGGGTTAGGTATTTGAGGAAACACCAGTAGTGAGAAAATTTCTCAATCTAAGGAGAATCTAAAACATTGGAATGTCTATTAGACCCTATTTTAAAATTAAAATATTTCCAAAAGGAACAATATATGACAATCAATAGAATAGTATGGATTTGAATGAAGTAATGGTGCATTAGAGTGAAATTGTATTAGGTTCACATGGGATGATAAGTGAAACAAACAATACCCATTTTTTTATCATTCTTGATATTTTTTACAAATTAAAATGTTTATTTTTGTTTTATTGATGAAATGTATTTTCACTTCATTGCATAAGGTTTTTTTTAATGAAATTCTGGATTTACTATGCATTTTATATTTATATTTGGCTTGTGTTATTTCTTCTCTATGAATTTTCTTTAATCATATGTTGGATTAACTTCACTATACATGAGGTGTGGATGAATCTCACATCGCTAATTAGTTATTCATAAATGGAGACCTATTTTAATCTCATCTAGTATGTACTTAACCATATGTGAGGTGATTTTGGGGAATGAGATTCTTATACAGTATGGGTTAGTTCTCCTTAGATAAGGAAATGAGGGTGATTAATATAACATGGTGATTTACTTCCCTATATGCAAAGTGTGCTTGGTGAGTTTATTCTTCCACAACATACAAGTTCACATGATATTTCTGAGATTTTCACCTATCTAATCATTTTGATTATTATATACAATGAGTTGTTTATTTTTGAAGTTTGGAGGTGTTGGTTATAAAAAAATCACAAACCAGAAGAAATATCAATAAATTGGTCGGAGGATTATATCAGAAAAAACATCACATACTAGAAGAAAGACTGAGAAACCAAAATAGTTTGAATAAAAGAAGCTTAAAAGAAATAGATATGGGATTGTAGAATGAAGAAAATACCACAAAAAATATGGAAAGTATTGAATAAAAGTTTGAAGTTATGTGATTTCAGTTTGAAATTTCCTATTTATTATTATACCTTTTAAAATTCCATAATCTATGTATAAATTATTTTCTTTTATTTTTTATCTTGTTCAACTTATTCACCTAGATTTCCTTTGTGCACTATAGGGGGTTTCCATATGTACCTTTTGTTATGGGCCATTATAGATGGCCTAACTATTTTCTCCCCATATTCTTCTCTCCCTACATGACTTGTTAGTGATCCACCATAAGATTTCTCTTGGTATTTGATCCACTTTCTTATCATTTTATCCCAGACTTCCACATGCACAGGGTTTGGGAAGTTATTTTTCTTCTGGGTTTAGATCCCTCATGGTTTGTGGCTTCGGTTTGTGTGGTTTGTTTCAAGTTACAACATTGTGTTAGGGTAAATTATCACCCCAACACACTCTTTCCATTAAAAATTTATTCATCTACTTCCTCTTTCTTTTCAGGTCCCATTTTATATAAAAACCCCTAGATCACCTTACTAATTTTCACTTAATATGATATATACTTTGGGCCTATCATTCTCCTCATATTTAGCTCATAAAATGTTTATGGTCTAGTGTTTATGATGATCCTTTTTGAATAATATGTGTCGCCATTAAAGTGATCCAGATGCCCCAAGAGGATACATAATCCTCAAATCCATAGGTTGTGCTCTTGGCTGAGCCTTCTATTCACTTAGAAAAAAATCATTCCAACAATACAAAGAGATCAGGACTTTTGAGGAGCCACCGTCTCCACACTATAAGTATTTATTCTACTTCATTATTAACTATGAAGATAGACCAACTATAAAAATTCTACCTCATTTTTTAAAATGCATGGATAATTTTATATTTAACCACATATTAAAAAAGCGTTACTTTATCTATGTTTTTTATAAAATATCACTAATTTGACCTTGTTTTCTAAAAACATTGCTAATATAGACACTTTTTTTAGAAAACGTCACTAATTTGGCCACATTTTTCAGAAAAATTCAAAAAAATTAGCCACTCTTAAAAAACATCGCTAACTTAGTTAATTTTTTTAAAAATGTCACCAATTTAAATATCATAATATATATTTATAATTTCATTAATTTGCACACACACACACATATGTATATGGAATTTTATAATTATATTTATATATATTTATATATATAAATTTCTATTTATATAAAAATACATTAACATATATTTAAATATCATAATATTTATATATATTTATATATAAACACACCCACACCCACACACGAATAAATAGAAATATATATATATATATATATATATCTCCCTCATAGTGAAACTCAATAGTTGGCACACCTCTGAGTTACAAAAAGATCTCAATTTTGAGGCTCAATAAGTTTTTCCCTGCATTTGTGTGTTGCATGTTTTTATTGGTTATATCGCTCATTTCCCAGCATTGATATAAAGCGAAATTTAGATATATATAAATATATATATAAACAAAACCACACATATAAACATATATATATTTATATATAAATACACACACAGAGGAAAACACACACACACACACACATATATACACACACACACACATTTATTTATATATATAAGCACGCATATATTTAAAATTTAGCCATGTTTTGAAGGAAAAAAGGCTATTTAAAATCCATTTTCACCAGTTTTTTAAAAAATAGCTAATTATATAAGTATACAAATCTATTAATTTACATATATAAAAAATTTAGAATTTTAATTATGTATATGTACACATACATATATATATTAACACACACACATATATATAGAAACACAAATATATAAAATATAAACATATATATATATATATAATATAGACATATATATATAACATATATATATATACATATATATAAATTATAAATATATATATATATTATAAACACACACACATATGTATTTAATATAAACACATATATATACATATATATATATACATATATATATATATATATTAATAAATGTATTTTAATGTATAATATTATATATATCTATAATATATATTAATTTTTTTACTAATGAAATCTATTAATATAAATAAATAAAGCATAATAAAATTATTTATATATATATAATTATAATTTTTTTAATTTACATATATTTATAAATAAAAATTAAAAATATTATAATTATAATTATATATATGTAAATTTATATTGATATAAAAAATATAATAACATATATTTAAATATCATAATATTTAAATAAAAATAAAAATATATATATAAACATACATAAATATATAAATACACACACACATAGAAAAATATATAAATAACCCCAGAGACACATATATATAAAAACACACATGAACATAGTTATACATTTGTGTGTCGGTGGTGTTCTTTCCATTCAAGTAGGTTCAAAACAAACCAAATCTTGTTAAGTATATCATCTCTTTTACTAATTTCTTACATTTATTTTAAAATATGTTTCTTGATTCAATTTTTGTTTCTCTTTTAAATTTTCATTCAGAACTCATCTTAATTCATCACTCTCTTCTTTTGTTTGTAGTTGAAATCACTATAACCACAAAAAGCCTTTGAATTCAAATACTTAATTCAATACAAGTTTCTATTCATTCATATTTTCTATTTATTTTGGGTGTATACTTAATTTTATCCCCAAAAAATTAGTGTTAGAGACTTCAGATAAACATGGTTTAAACTAAGTTTGAAATCAAAAAATTTATGGTGATGATGATATTAATTTTTTGTGGATTTAAATGAGTCTCTTCATGTGCATCGGGGGTTAACTGATTCTTTTAATTTCCCAATGAAACCAACTTTCACCCATTCTAATGATGTTCATTCCTATACTACATCACAAGATATATTTGTTAGCATCTTTATTAAGGCCCATAGATTTTTACAACTTTCTCTATGTGATAAGGTTATTAGAGATGTTTCTTATAAAAGTAATACTAGTGGAATATTTCTTAAACTCGAGAAACATTACATGACATATTCACTTGTTGGAATGTAGTATAAGAAGCATCACATGTTTACATTTTAAATTTAACTTGGAATTTTGATTAAATCCCATTTATATTATTTTAATAAAATCATGCTTTATTTAACAACCCTTATTGTCACTAATGATGATGATAATTAATATTTAATTCTTTTTATTTATTTAGAAAATTCTTATAACACACTAGTAGAGACTATGATGTATGGTTGTGGCTCGCTAACCCTGGAAGAGGTTATATCTTCAATGTTTTCTAAGGAATTACATTCTTAACCAATAGTTATGGGTGTGCCTAAGAGTATTTTCATAAGGGGTAGGAAAAAAACAAGGGTAAGATAAAAATAATATTGTAAAGATAAAAAATAACAATAAACAACTTATGTTTAGGTCTATGTCTAATGATTTGAATTTTTTCGTTATAAATGTGGTAAACTCGGGCATATAAGACCCGAGTATAGAAAACCCAAACAAAATATCAGAAACAAAGAACCTACTGACTAGTCCCATTTATTTTATATTGGTTATAATACTTTTTATTTTTTAAATGTACCCATTGATGCACTTACCCACGAGTGGGTCCAGGATTCTAGCTACTCATTTCATATGTGTCCTTCTAGGGTTTCTTTCCGTGATTTTGTAGAATGGGTAGAAGGAGATGTTCTTTTAGGTAAAAATAGGTGGTTTCACATTATGTAAATATTTTTTTACTTATTATTACTAGATGAATAATCTATCATTATTTTTTTAGATGCTAGGTGGGTTTTTGAACTCTATAAAATCTTATTACCCCTAAGAATTGTGGATCCAAAGGGATTCACTTTTTGGTATGAATCAGGTTGCCTAAAAATCTCCAAAAGGCTCTAAAGTTAACATCAAGGGTTTCATTGTTATTGTTTGTATGTTTTTAATGGGAAGACCCATTATAGATAGTTAATAGGTATATATGTGACCAATACTAATAATACACTGTTATGGAGTATGATATTAGGGAATGATAGCTCCAAGGATCTTGAGGAACTAAAAAGGTATTTTAACCAATATTACACCTAATAATCTAACTTTTTGTGAAGATTTTGTGGTAGTTAAATCTATGAGAGTAATATTAAATATTTATACTTTAAATATATCTTCCTTTAATATATATATATCAGTTTATAGGGACCTTATAGAACAACCACACATGGTGGAGGTTCCAAGTTTTCACCATTATTGATTACTTATCTATAATGGTTTGGATTTATATACTAGAAAAAATATTTTGTTTTTGAAACCTTTAAAATATGGAAATTATTTTATGAAAATTAGGTTGTAAATAAAACTATAACCATGAGAAATGATAGTGGATTACAATTCCAAGTTATTCATTTCATTCTATTATATAAATCGGATGTTATTGTAAGACAATAGACTATTAGAGAAAAAACCCAACATAATGTGATAGTTGATCACATAAATAGAACTATGGTTGAGTAAATATAAATTATGATTACATTCTTGGGATTGTCCAAGTCATTCTAGGTATAGACTTATACTACGGCTGTGTGACTTATAAATAGGAACTCATCCTCTACTAATTAGTTTCAAGATCCAAAGGATCTTTAGAATAGTAAAATACCTTCTTATAACCACCTAAGAGTCTTTAGGTGTACCACATATGGCCTTGTTAAAATTTATAAGCTCGAAACTCAATCACTTAGTTTTTTTGTCAAATACCCTAATGGTTTTAAGGGTTATAAATTTTTGGTTGATAAAACCATATACTAGATGTGTATAATAAATAGAGATGTGGTCTCTGATGAATCATGTTCTCCCAATTATAAACTTATCATGCAAGAAACTGATCATGTAGATATTGATGAGGCTATTTATGCTCAACCATCAACCTATTGTTGGGTTGCTACTCAAAATCCTCCACCAGGTCCTCAACCTATGACGTGAACCAATTAAATTTATAGTTAAAATTTAGAATCTGATGATGATCCTATTAATAAAAATTATAATTACAAGTTGACCCATTCTAGAGCTAAGAGGGTTATAAGACCTCCAACTCATTTTAATAAATATAATATGGATTCTATTTTCCTTTCATGTGTTCCATAATATTTTAGATGATGAATCTCAATATTGTAAGTAAATCATCAATTAAAGTGTTTCCAAGAAATTTATCTCTTCCATATATGAAGAAATGATTCCTTGAATAAAAAACACAATTAGTTTATCATTTATAAACTTTACAATGCTAAATTAATTAGATGTTAAGTGGATTTATAAATTAAAGGAGGATAAAACTAATGAAAATAGTGTTAAATTTAGGGCCATATTAGTTTCCAAGGGCTTCCTCCAAATATAAATAATGGTCTATACTGGAATATTTTCGCAATTTATAAAATAGTCTTCTTTGTAGCTACCTATTTTCTCTTCTACCTATTATTATTTTCATAGTAAATAATTAAATGTGAAAATATTCTATCATGGTGTCCTTATTAATATATTGTACATGAAGACTCCTATAGGTTATTCTAGAGAGTTTAAAGCAAAAAAAAGTATACCTTTTAAATAAATAATTGTATGTTTTAAAGTATGTCTCTAGGAAGTGTTATACTAAATTCGATTCTTTTATGATTAACAACCATTTTACTATGATTCAATATGATTCTTGTTTTTATTTAATGTCCTTAAAAAGGAGCATGATTTATATTATATTATATTTAGATTCCATGATGATTATGTACTATAACATGAAGGTCATTAATTCCATTAAAACTCATTTGAAAGGTGTGTTGAAATGAAGGACTTAGGGGAAGCAAAACTAATCCTTATTGTGGAAATTATTTTCAATATACCCAATGAAGTGTTTTGTTTTTACCAAAACTCTTATGTTTTTAATATCCTTAAGATATATTTGTTTCAAAATCAAAAACCTATAAGTGTTCCATTTTCACACCACTTTAATCTTTCTTTAACACAATCACCTACTTTTATGGATGATATTGAGTACATGTCCAAAATACCTCATGCCAGCACTACTGGAAGTGTTATGTAATCTATGATATACACTAGAACTGGCCCTTACATTGTAATATACACTCTAAGAATATTTATGGCTATCCTATGGAAGCCACGTTATCATGACCTAATGTGGATTATTTGGAACATTTCATATACATCATCCATGTATTTTTTTCATAGAAATAATTTTCAAACTACAAAATTGATTACTGGATATATAGATATTTGTTATGTATGGAATATTCACACAACAATATCATTAGAAAATTATGTATCCATTTCTTATGAAGGCCCCTTGTCCTATAAATATAATATGCAATTTTTGGTATCTCTTTTAACCACTAAAGTTGAATAAATTTCCTTGAAAAAGGTTACCAAGGACATATTATGGATTACCAATTTAGATTTTAAAAATAACCATTATAATTCTATTATTACATTTTAGAGTGATAGGAAATATGATTTACATTTATCCAAAAATCATGTATTCCATGTAAAATCCAAACACATAGATATTAGGTTATATATTATTAGAGATATCATTGAATATGGAACCATAAGTTTAAATAAGTTACACACTGATAACAAACTGGATGACAGTT
Organism: Viscum album; assembly: GCA_963277665.1. Classification (NCBI taxonomy): domain Eukaryota; kingdom Viridiplantae; phylum Streptophyta; class Magnoliopsida; order Santalales; family Viscaceae; genus Viscum; species Viscum album. The sequence continues at coordinate 599,475,858 of OY728127.1, forward strand.
TGACTAAATCTATTTTTTTTTATCAAAATTCAATTATTATTTAGATAGGATGAATTTTGTTCCCATTAAATTATTATAAGTGAAATAACATCACCCATTTCAAATTAAAATGGTGTAAATTTGTAAAGTTAGGTTTTTTTAGTTTGAAATTAAATGTTTATTATTATAAATTTTCAAATTCTTTAATTTATTCATTTATTATTTTATTTTATATTTTTTTATTTTTATAAACTCCATCACATGGGTTTCCTTTGTGCACTGGTTAGGATTTCCATGTGGGCCTTTTGTTCTAGGTCACTATGCACGGGCGTTTTTTCCCCGATCCATTATCTTATGGCTTTCCTAGTCAGTGATCCATCATGGTATTTTTATTGGTCATCATTCCTCTAACCTCCCTTATGAACATAGAATTATATGTTCTTGATGTTTGGGTGCTTGTTTTGTTCAGTTTTCTGGATCGATCTTGTGTGAGGACTTCTGGTTAGGTGGTCTATTTAGAAGTGAAGGGTTGTGCCATGGGAATTGATCACCCCTGAACATTGTGTCCTTCAGCAATTAATTCATCATCTTTCCCCTAGTTTTTAGATTCCATTTTTTTATAGTGAAACCCTAAATAATATTTTTGGTTTTTTCATTATGTGAGATCTATCATGTCTTATCTTCAACCTCATGTTCTCCTCATAGAATTTTTATGGTGGAGTATTGACATAATTCCTTCTCAAAGAATAAATGTAACCACTAGAGTGATCCAAAAACCTCTGTAAGGGGCCAAATCCCTAGATACAAAGGTTTTCCTCTTTTCTATTTCTTTTTCCACCTAGATGATATTTTTCTATTAGTATGAAGAGATCAGGACCACTAGAGAACCACCCTCTCCAGTTTGTAAGTAGTCCAGCCTCTTAATTCTAAACATTGAAGATATATCTTCCTATTTTTAAAATTTTCATATTTATATATTATTTTGATCTTAATAAATGAATGGGTGTGTGGTTTTATTTCTCTTCACATAGATAAAAAATGGATCTAAGTAAGTTAAATTACTTGAATATTTTACTATTTTTTTGTATTCATTTTCACATCTATTCCATGATCCAACTGTGGTTTCTATTTTAATTTTTCATTCTGAACTCATCTTAATTCATCACTTTATTATTCCTCTTGAAATTAACATCATTGTAACCAAAAATCAATATTATAATTCAAATACTTATTTAAATATAGGTGTCTATCTATCAATCCTGGATATTTATTGGGGGATTATGCTTAACATTTTCCCCAAAAAAAGGGATTTACAATATTCAGATCTTGTTGATTCTACTTGAACAATAAGAACACCACAAAAACAGATTTATTTTAATTAAAAACAAAAAAAACATAATAATATAACAAAGAATATAAAATAAAAAGATATATTTCACATAGATCACAAAATATATCTGAGCACATGTACCCCATCACTCTAGGAACTAGTTGTGAAACCTTGCCCAAAGATGGTAATATACACCCTTAAACTAGATGAAATCACACATTCTACCATAACACTAGCTAAAAATGAATGGAAACATTACACAATAGGGATATAATAGAGAGAAACCAAATAAACTTACAATATAGAGCCTAAACCAAGAAATCAGGATGATGTTCATCGAATGAAAATGTTGGTAATATTAGGGATGAGAATATTTAAGGGGTTTTGGTCAAACAGAGCTCACAATATGTGATTTCATCACTGGTGTACACTGGAATAGGGGAAGTGGGTGATATGTAGAGGAAACCGAGGAAATCAAGGAGGTATGGTCTCTCTCTCCCTCTCAAACACTCTTCTATATGAAATGGGGAAGAAAAAGATATTAAATTCCCTCTCTCATTAGGAAGAAGAAAACTATGTCGTAAAAATTAAGTGGAGAAGGTTGTAATAATGTCATAGAAGGTAACAATACATGATATCAGGTAAAAAAAGAGAGCCAGGATGTCTGAATGAATAATGGATCACTAATGGTTCAAGAAGATCATGTATGTGAAGTAGCTCACACGAATACCAGAAAATGTGGTAGGAATAGATAATATGAGAGCCAGATAACAAGGATCATTATGGTTTTTGTGGGAAAACAAACACAAACATCACAAAAGGATATTTGTTAAATTAATAATATCAAAGGCCAAGATGGAGTGCCAAAGGAGGATGAGGGTTATGCCAGGAGAGAAGTCCAAAAAATGAAACAAGACACCTAGAATGAAGCCCATCATAGTAAGGCCTATAAAACATGACTAAAAAGATCCCAATCCCACATAGAGAACCAAAGGAATTAAATGAAATAGCTTTCACATAATAATAATAAAACTCTTAAATTTTCAGTACATAAAATGAAGCTGAATTTTAATTTGAAAAACAATTAAAAAATATCTACACTTTCAAAACAAAATAAAAACCAACAGATGCTTTCATTTAAAGGCCTATAAAAGCCTACCAGTATGTATGAATAGAATTTATATATAAAAAATAATCCTAAGACTAAATTACATTCCCAACACAAGTACCTATTAGTGTGTGCCTTAGTGGAACACAATCAACCAATTCTTACACATTTGGTTATTTCATACTATCTAAACATTCTCATAAATTAAACGAACTAAGAATAATAATAAAAAAAATATTATCAATATTAACTAATTCTCCACTCAAGACAATGTGGCTTGAAAAAATATCCCCAAACACCATCATAACTAAAATAAACCTCTCTTGATGGTCAAATATAGTGCCTTTAAAACTCAAAAAAAAATATAAATAATACGAGTAAAACTAGAAGAAACACACATAAACCTAATAAATAGGAAGTGTATAGGATAAATATATACATATAAGAATGAATGTAATATACCATCCCAATCACACGGTCTATTCCAACCTCATTCCCCTACAAACACAAGCATGGCCAATCCTAGGATCATAGAGGAGATATTTTCCAAAATCTAATCCTAATTATAACTAAAGGGATACTAAAAGACACTAAAGAAAATCTTTAGTGGTGAACTTGGAATATACCATATTAGATTGGGCCATAATATCCTTATATTTAAAATTAGGATAACATATTTTAATATGGTTAGTCTTTCCACACTCAAAACATCATAACTTCTAAAACTGGTTATTATATTCCCATTTATTATTATTATTATTCTTTTTACAACTTATATGATTTAGTTGAGGTTCACTCTTATCCCCACTATGATCCTCCTTTAAAATATGTTTTTAAAGATCATAAGATAACATTACATACTTAACCTCTTATAATATAATTAAGTCCCTTTTATACATCATGGAATCATTTAATGAATTAAAAGAATCATTAATATAGGTTAGGACACTTAAAGTCTAATATTCATCCCTTACTTCAATATATATATTATCTAAATCAAGAAGAAAATTCTTAAACTCATCAATATGAACATGAACAGAAGATTCTAGGTTATTTTAAATATATAAAACATCATTTTTTATACAGATGACCGGTAAATGTTTTGGTTATATAAAGTTTTTCTAGTTCGATCTAGAAAGATTTATTAGTAGTTTCATGGATGACTTTAAAAAATACCTTATCTTCTATGGTAAATAGGAGAGTACAATGATATTTTTTTAAAATTATTGGGTCAACATCAATATATGTGTTTGCCAAATTTCCATCATTAGCCATAATCAAAATGTAATTTGTGGGGCCATGCAAAGAATCTATTAGTTTATTTTTTCACTAACAGATCACGCATATTAACTCTCCCCAAAATAAATTCATTATCACCTTCAAATTTCTCAACTTTAAACTTAAATGAAAAAATAACTTACTCAATGCGAATTTTCATATACCAATTATGATGGTTAGTGGGGTCTTTTAGACTAAAATTAACATACTAGAAGAATGATTTATAAATAGAAATGTTTTAGGAAAAGAAGAAAACAAGAAACAAAAAATAATTAATGAAAAGAATAACATACAATAAAAGAAAAAAATATAAAAGTATAGCTCAAAAAGAATTTATGTTCTTCATCTCATATTGATCTTACATGCACGGTAAGAACACCAACACCACAAATTTATAATTATGAGAAATAAATAAATAAATATAACAAAGAAGATAAAAGAAAAGAGAAAACACATGATGAACATGAAATATATCTAAGCTCAGGTACCTCATCACTCCCTAAGAAAGTGGTGAAACATTGACTAATAATGGTAATTTACACCCTTTAACTAGATAGGCTGACATGTGTTACCCCAAAACTGGCCAAAAATAAAAACAAAAGGAAATATAGTAGAACACTAAGGAAATAGAAAGAAAAAAAGAAGCATACAATCCTGAGCCTACACTATAAACTCAGGAGCATGTTCTTTAGAAAAAAACATAGACACTGCCAGGGATGGAAATATTGAAGGTTTTTTTTTATGAATAGAGATCATGGTATAGGACCTCACCACCATAGGATACTAGAATAGAGTAAGTAGAATACATTGATGGTATATGGGACATTTAGTCTCTATCTCTCTCTCAAACTATCCTTTCTATTTAATATATAAAAACATGTTGTTGAATACCCACTCAATATGAAGGAATAAGAGGAAGGCATAGGTGAAATGGTGTCAAATTTTTATTCATAGAGTAGATCATGAGAAATGATGGGATTTTATGGATGACAGGTGAGTCAAAACATGTAGACAGTTGAGGGCTCACCTGTGGTTCAAGAAGATCTGATAGGTGAAACAACTCTTGTGAATCCCAAAATAGGTGGCTTGAGTAGATAATATGTTATTCATATTATTTTTATCACCACTATTCTTTTAGGGAAAACAAAAAAAAATCCTACAAAAAGAGATTTTTTGGATCGATCATATCATTATCCAAGATGAAGCATTGAAGGAGGATGGGGATCAATCCACAAGAGGAGCCTAGAGGAAATGAAACAAGCCTCCCAGATTGAATAATAGGATAGTGAGTCCCAAAAAATATGACCATGTAGAGGAATATCTCACAATAATAACTAGATTCACATCCTATAGTAGATTTCGGATAATAATAATAATAATAAAACATGTTAATTTTTTCTGGCATAAAAAACTAACCATTAATTTGAAAACTAATTTCAACATTACTCTACTAGAATGTGGGATCCCCATCTTACATGGTAATGGAAAAATATATTTCCACTTAATTCTTTATATGGTATCCATTAATATATCATTACCACTAGTTTCAACTGGTTCTAATAACTATTCATTCTATAGGCATATCATTTTCCAACATATCACTCATAAAATTATAGGATATGATAGATATGGATTTATTATTTATCATGGTAAGCCTTAATAAATGTGATAATAGAGGATAAATAATTTTGAATTAGACATGATAGAATCTGGGGGAGAAATAAATGATTCCAGGTATAGGATATCATGTTCATAGTTTTGTTGATGGCGTCGCTCACTCTAAATTCCAAGAGTTTATAAGGTTGAGGGTTCATGTTTCATGAGATAAAATTAGGAATTTTAAATGATAGTGAAATATATAGAGGTTTTGGAAGGTGATACATAGCCCTGTTAATGGGTTATCAGTTTGGTTCTCCTCATTTCTAATGGTTGCTTCCCCCTTATAATTTATGGCTTATTTATTTGTCTTTTGGTGTCTGTGTGTCTTAATATTGTTATGATGGTTCTTTTCATATTTTAATTGTGTCTTATTTCAAATTTTTTATATGATTCCATTTCTTATTTACATAATAACGTTTGTGAGGTGGTATTATTTATATGAACATAAAACTAATGTGGTCATAATCTAATTAAATTTATTTGGGTTCTTTACTTTCAATCATTTTCTTTCTTGGTTTTTTGGATTTTCATTATTGTTGTTTCTATCATTTGATTATGTTTGGTGATTCCATTTTCCCTTTCATTCAAGTTCATCATAAACATGTTCCATTTCATGTTCCACTATTTAGGGGATGGTTAGTGACACACAAACTAACTTCCCCCTAATAATTTGTATCATAGCATTAATATCGAGTTTCATGATGTCTTATACTAAGTTTTAGATTAATAAGTTTAATGGAGGGAATAAATTTAATTTTTACATAGTGGATATGTGTGGTTTTCTTTTTCCAAATGGGAATGACTATTTTCTAGGAGGATTAAACAAAAATATCACTACCTTTTTTTCCACTAGATAGACTTCAACCAATAGAAACCCATATTTTTCATACATAAATATTACATCCTTTCAGATGAATATTAAATACCTTTCATAATAATTCACACCTAAGGGCTATAACTGTTTAGTGTATTTGGAAAATTGGTTATGTAAAAAACTGGTACGTAAAACATCTAAATCATTTTTCATTAATTTATTTATATGTAACACCATTCATACACATATTATACTTAAAAACTTTCTTCATAACCTATAAAATTGAAGCATAAGAAAGGGTGTGCTCATATGATTAGAAAAGGGGAAACATAAGAGCTATAAATCAATAGTCATAAGTGATCATAATATAATCATATTGGTATGAAAACATGATCATGACTTCCAATAATCATACCCAATCAATAAATGAACTTTAATAATGAAACAAGGCATATGGTGTTTTAAAAAAAATAACATAATACATAAGATTATGGAATCGTTAATAATCATTCATGATTCATGAAAACATATCATAAGGATAAGACATAAGTTTTCAGCATGCACATATGAGTAAAAACATTTCCTTAATCAAGGTTCACTACCATGACTATCAAAGTGGATTGGGTTCACTCTTCATTCCAATATTCCCATAGTCAAGGCCCACTTCCAAGACTGTCTTTTTGGTCAAAGTCCCTTACAAAACTGGGTTGACTCCCCATTATAGTCCTTATTTTTTCATGTGATATCCATATTTACCAAATTAATTGGAGATCTATAACAGAACCACCTAACCATGGTTTATAATTTCACAACCCATCCTTATTTTATATAAAAACCACTTATCACATAATTAAAATCATATATATGTGTGTCTCCTAATCATAAAACATTCATCATATAATCATATCATAATCCATGGAAATTATAGGGGTATCATAAAAATTTCGTCATCAAAATAATTAACCATACAGAGAAAAAATAAAGATGTTAACATTGTATTACATCTCTAGTAAATCATAATAATCATCAAATGATGTTGTTATAAATTAAATGCCTTTAAAATATCGCTAGAACATTTCTTTAGGATAATACAATTTTTATTTGAAAACAATTATTTAGAATCTAAAATTTCTCAAAATATTAATGAATACATTATATTAGAAAATAAAAATGGAATTTTAAAGTAAAATTTAAAGAGAACAATATTCATGATCTTGGGTAAATTTGTTCATGTATTGTATGTTAAAAAAATACATTCATATTTTTTGTAAAAAGTCAAAAGTACCATGTTTGGAAAAGGATAAGAAGGTTAATTTTAAAAAAATTGTATGGAATGTAAAATATAATAAAAATGAATTTCAATAATCTTTGAAAAATAGTAAAAAAATTCTTGAAAACATTTTAATAAAAATATAGACAAGGAAAAAAAATACTCCCTACAGAAGGGAATAACACGTTTGGTTTTCCTTAAAAAATATTATTTTAGTATCTTGACTACATAAATAGGGTAAAATGAATGGAAAACCTGAAATGTAAAAAAATAATCTTTGGGTAAGAAAAGGAATAATATTTTTGATAAATATATCACTAAGTTTCATTATCGAAAAATTTAAGGATAAACCATCCTTATAAAAACGAGTTTATAACCTAAAACATTTACCTCAAGTCTTTCTTTCTTAATAAGCACTCCAACCTCATGTAGAATAGATTTAAATTTTTTATAATTATATACCATAACTATAATCAGATATATAATACCATACATGATTTATATATAATATCTTTTCACCTGTACATTAACAACCTTTCATTAGTATCATCATTTTGTCGTTAATTGCTTCATTTCTCATGTATGATTTGGTTCATAGGTTATGGAACGTTCATATAGATCATGGTGTCCTAATATCTATAATTATAATCATTATATAAATATAATACATATTATAACCATTCATATGAACCAGTGATTAAAAATTAATTACATTACTATGTGGAGATGGTAGCTCATACATCCACACAAGTGTGGTTTCCATTTTTCGATTGATGGAACAAAAGAAAGGTAAATATTAATTTATATTTAAATAATAATTGTTAAAAAATATTGTATAAATATTAAATATATAATAATAACCAACCATAATGATGGTGGGGAGAAAATATTCATATCATTATGTGGAGATGGTAGTCCACATATACGCACAAGAGATAATTCCACCTACCATTAGATTGAGAAGAAGTGGAAAATGGTTGTTCCATAATCACAAGAAATTATTAGTTTATTGATGATATTGGATCCATAATTGTTTTATGGATAATACAATATTCTAGGAAGTATAAGAAGAAATAATATTGAATGATCTTGGTTAAGATCTATACATCTTCTTTGAGAAACCTACTTTGGCTTACTCCTTAAGCCTTGAAGGATTGGTCATATGAGAATAACAGAATACCTAGGATGAATAGAATGATTCTAGGAAGGTTTATATGTAGTTATTTTATGATATATAAAAAAAATATTGTGAATAAGGGAGGATAAGAGGTTCCAATTTCTAAGTGATGGGAGAGACACCAAAGGAATTTCTTAAAATATTATAATGATTCAACGTCACTTTCATGGGAATGTGGATCCAAATAGCCATAGGCTTGAAGGTATGATGAAATAAGGTTGAAATATATATAAAAATAATAATTTGATAGGTTTGGGTGGATAAATTAGAATTCAATTGTTCTATTTTGAAATCCTACCATTATCTCATGGTCAAGCCCCCTGGATGAACCCATTTAACCTTAACTATGATTTTTTTTTATTTTTTCACTGCTCACTAAGACCAAAAAATAAGTTTATATTATTAAATTATATTAATTAATTTGATTAAAATAAGGAATCTATTTTACTAGATTCTATTTTAGAAGTGGAATAATTTATTATTAATTATGCATGCAAACCAAAACAAAAACCTCATTTCGAAAAATGAATTTTTAAGTGTAAAAATTAATTTAATTCCATTAATTTCTTTCTAAAAACCATGGAATGAATATTAAAATATTATATTGAATATATAATCTTTAAATTATACTGTAAAATTTACTCAATAATGATAAAATTTATTTATTAAAATAAAAATACATTGCACACATAAAAACAATTTGTTTATAAAAATGTGTTTTTAAGTCAAAAAATTATCTTATACCAAAATAATGAATAATGATGTATCCTATGTAATTAATTATATTATTTATAATTAAATTTGAATTAGGTTAATTTAACATCAAATTCAAAAACATAATGAGAGATTTACTTGAAAAAATGACATTTGGTAAGAAAATTTCTATTTTTCACTATTTCTTAAAAAATAAATATTCTTAGAAAAAATCCATAAAATTTCATCACAATAAAATATTGGCATGATTATTTTAAAAATAATTTTTATTTCCTCACATAAAATATATATAAATGGAAGATATTAATTATAAATTTTTTGTGAAAAAATGAAATACAAACCAGTTTTGAAGAAAACATATTTTTGAATTGTAAAATTACTTTACGGAAAATTGAATATTTATTTATTATGGATCAATACATTTTCGTTAATAAAAAAATTTATACATGTTTTTATGAAGTTTATATTATTATTCATACCAATAAATTTGATAGTTAGGTTATAATTATTTACTATATTGTGATTTATATGGACTTCAGTTTTCAATTAAGGCATGTTATTTAATTCTTCATGTTTTATTTCAAAGGAAATACATATAAAATATTTTAGAATTACATTTTAACAACCATATTATGAATTTAACCCTTGAAATTCCATCACTATGATACAAAAAAATGATGATATCTTTGCTTCATTACATACTTTGGTCCCCATGTAGTTTCTTCAAATTTCTGATTCCTCCAAAGAGATTTAGCTAGGTGAGTAGTGTTGTTCAAATGAAATTTTTCTCTACGATCCAATATTTATATAGGTTGTTCTTCATATGAAATATTATGATCTAGTGGTAAAAACTCTGCATTCAGTACATGTGAAGGATCATGTATGTACTTCCTCATGAGAGATACATGGAATACATTGTGAACATGAGGGAGGTTTGGTGGGAGAGCCAAGCGATAAGCTATAACCCCCACTTGATCAAGAATATTAAAGAGGCCCATATAGATATAGTTAAGTTTTCCCTTATTTTTGGATCTCGTAACCTTCTTAAATGGAGAAATTCATAGGAAAACATTATCATCGATATCGAATTCCTGATCTCACTAATGATTGGCAGCATAATTGTCCTATCAACTCTGAGCTTTCTTGATGTGTTGCGGAATGGATCTAACCTTTCCAGTCATTTCCTCAGCTAGCTCAAATCTCGATAGCTTCATTTCTCCAAATTTATCTCAGTATGTAGTTGTTATACACTTCTTTCCATAGGGGGACTCATAAGTAGAAGTTTGAATTCTCTATTAGAAGCTATTATTGTAAGAAAACTCAACTAGAGGAATGTGTTGATCCCAACAACCATTGAAATATAGAGAACATGATCACAACATAGTCTCCAGGGTTTAAGTGGTCCTCTCAAATTCACCATCTATCTTAATATGATATACAGTACTCAACTACAACTCTCACTATAGGAAAAATTACTTTTTGCGATGGGACATTTGTGATGATCAAGGGACTTGTCACAAATAATAAAATACATTGGATTACTTAAAATGGAATATGGTACCCATCACAAATAAAAATACATTTTGTGGCATTTGCGATCTGAAATGATTCTCATCGTGAATACTTTTGGTTCCAATATGTGTCATATTGCAAAAAAGGACTCTTTATGACAGAATTAGGATTTTGGCGCAGATAAATTTATTTGTGATGGGATCCTATCCAATCAAAAATCTCATTAAATAAACAATAAATTCCCCTTCGGTCAAAAATAAAAAATTTGTTGATGGAATAAGAGTTTCTTTTGAAAATACTTGATAGGTAGACTAAATAGAATCTATTTATAGTGGGTATTATTTTTGATGGATTTGGTCATCCATCACAAATGATTTTTGATCTATGCCATATCTATTTATGCTGGGAACAATTTTTGATTGAAGTTATATCATAAATAATCAATCACTACTAATCTAATATATATATATATATATATATATATTACCCCTAGAAAAATTCTTCCATCATAATTTATAAGCTCCTCTTCTAGTTTCTTTTTTATTTCTCCCTATACAAATTATAATTTTTATAGTGATGTTTTTATTATCGCATCACTATTTTTAATTTGGAAAAGCTTGGTTTTTATGGTATTTATTTTAAACTTTTTAAATGGTTAATTTATTTACTTTATTTTATATTAGGAATATTAAAGAATAATTATAAATAATTAGTCACAATTAGCAGTATTTAGTATTAATTAGTAGTAATTACAAGTAATAAACAGTAATTTCAAGTAATAAACAGTAATCAGTAGTAATTAATAGTACTTAGTACTAATTGGTATTAATTATGGATAATTGGTAATAATTATTAATAATTGTTAAGAATTACAAGTAATTAGTAATAGTTACTAATAATTAGTAAACAATTACAAATAATTAGTTAATAATTTGTAATTATTAACAATAATTAGTAAATAATTAGTAACAATAACAAATAATTAGTAATAATTATCAGTAATTATTAATAATTAGTAATACTTCTTAATAATTACTAATAATTAGTAATAGTTAGTAATAATTACCACTAATTGGTAATAATTACCAATGATTAGTAATAATTAGTAATTACCAATTATAAGTAATAATTAGTAATAATTAGAAATAATTACTAATTATTACCAATAATAATTAATAATTAGTAATAATTAATAATCATTTGTAATAATTAATAATAATAACGAATAATTAGTAATAATTACCAATAATTAGTAATAATTATCAGTTATTAGTAATAATTTTCAATAATTAGTAATAATTACCAATAATTACCAATAAATACCAATAATTAAAAATAATTAATAATTATTGGTAATAATTTGTAATAATTAGTAATAATTAGTAATAATTAGTAATAATTACCAGTAATTATAAATAATTAACAATAATTATTAATAATGAGTCATAATAAGTAATAATTACTAATAATTAAAAATAATTATGAATAATTAGTAAAATTAGTAAAATTAGTAATAATTAGAAGTAATTAGTAATAATTGCCAATAATTAGTTATAATTACCAAAATGACAAATAATTAGAAAGAGTTTCCAATAATTAGTAATAAATACCAATAATTACTTATAATTATTTCTAATTACCAATATTTACTAGTAATTAGTGATAATTAGAAATAATAAGAAATAATTGGTAATAAATATAAATACATAGCAACAATTACAAATAATTACCAATAATTAGTAATAATTGGTAAAAACTAAAAAATATTTACACATAATTAGTAATAATTAGTAATAAGAATTAATAATTAGTAATAATTATTAATAATTAGTAATAATTAGTAATAATTATCAATAATCATCAATAATTTTCCAAATAAATAGTAATAATTATAAATAATTAGTAATAATCACCAATAATTACCGATAATTTTTTATTAGTAATAATTAGAAATAATTATTGATAATTATTAATAATTAGTAATAATATAATATAATTAGTAATAATTTTTAATAATTACTGATAATTAGTAATAGTTGGTAATAATTAGTAATAATTATCGATAACAAGTAATAATTGGTAATAATTTCCATTAAATTGTAATAATTATTGAAAATTTTGTAACAATTAGTAATAATTTTTTATAATTAGTATTAATTAATAATAATTATAAATAATTATAAATAATTAGTTATAATTAGTGATAATTACTAATAATTCCAACAATTAAAAATAATTACCAATAATTAGTAATAATTCCCAATAATTAGTAACAGTAAGCAATAATAAGTAATATATATTAGGTGTTGAGGGTATAATGAAATAGACATGCACCCCCAAGGCATAATCTAGTCTATAGCCCCTGAAGTGATAGACTAGATTTGGACCATAATCCTATTTATATTATATATATATATATATATATATATATATTATAGCCTGTAAAGACAATGTTTTTTCTGGAGTGATTGGCTATCTCTACATATTGACTGTTGGGTGAGGAACCTTCATCTCCAAATCGGAGACATGTATTACTTGAATGCCACCACCTATATTCCTAGCTCCATTTTATTCAAGGTTCTATTTAGTTAGTTGTCGGCACCAACCAACACATCATTACATTGAACCCCTCCACCGTCAGCCACTACGTCGGGCATGCACATAGCCACTTGTGTTGTTTTCTGCTAGAGGAGGCAAACGTTGATTATTATGTCATTCTACACAAGCCCACATCATTCCCATAAATAATTAGTAATAATTACAAACAATTTCCAATAATTTGTAATAATTATTATAAATTACCAATGATTACCAATAATTACTAATAATTTCCAAAAAAATAGAAATAATTTTCAACAATTAATAATAAATAAATATTAATAATTAATAATAATTACCAATAATTTACTGATAATTATTAATAATTACCAATAACTTATCAAAAATATGAATAATTAGTAAAAATTAGTAATAATTATTAATTGAAGGGTTAATTATAAAAGCGTATTTATAATAGGAATTTTTTTCCACTCATTATTTTCAACCTGAATATAATTCAAAAAATAATAGAATGGTTTATACTGAGAAAAAAGGGGAAGATGTAATTAAATATAAATTATTATTTTTTAACTATCCTGAATATATATTTAGTGGATCTCATGAATGATGGATTTCAGATAAAGAACAACACAAATAACATATATATGTTCATCTTAATTATGAATAAATTAAATGATTTGTATAGTGATTCCTACTTTCACCTATTATTTATATTTAATTAAAATTATATTAATATTAATTTTTTTAGATTTTATGATGATCATATCATGAACAGGTTCACAAAAATTGAACCTACTTCTCATAAAGAATGATGATAATGTAATTTTTCCCACAAGATTCAATGATGGGTAAAGTTGATTATTTATGGGTGAATATATGAATTCAATTTATTATTTCTTTTTTTTAAATTTTATATGTATAATATCATATAAATAATATTAATAATTAATTGTTGGTATTGAGTAACTCGTCAACCAAATTTGTGAAATATTATAAAGAATGTGTGTTTAATAGATTCTAATTTCATACACATGCATCTATTAAATAAAAAAATGAATAAAGGTATTTTCTTGAAAGGATCTCATATTAAAGAAAGTGAAGTGGAATTTTATGTCATGCTGGATGAACTAATTGATTTATGTTATCTGGGATAGAATTATATAATAATGTTTAAATTTAATTGGTTTGATACTGGAAGAGGGTTGTCTATTCATCCACACCCTGGAATCATTAACATTATATATAAAATCCATATTCTAGTAAATGAATCATTTATGCTCACATAAAAAGCACATAAAATTTATTATCCAAATTTTTCTATTGCTTTAATAGATTTAATTTATTGGTTGATAATAGTAAAAATGAAATCTCATGAAAACTAGTTTATAAAAGGTGAAACAGGTTCTACTGAAGTGAAAGAAATTGAAAATTTTCAATAGAAAACACCAAAGATGGATTTTACTCACTGATATATAAATATAAATGATGAAATCCCATTGTTACAGGCCAAATGTGTTGATTTCACTGATGATTTAATAAATTAATTTGAAATAGTAAGGGATGATGAAGTTGAAGTACCTATGTGAATTCATTATGTTGAGGATAAAAACAAAGATATTTAAACAGTGGAATATGAATAAGAGGAAAAATATGAATAATAAAATGGTTAAAAAAAATTTTTATTCATAATTATTATATAATACTCCTTAACATTATTTGTAGACAACAATATTTTCATGTTTTAGATGGTTTGAGATGAAATCAATGTGATATTCAATACCTTCACAGATGTTGTGATTACTAGTAATCATCATGATGACTCAACATCTGACCCATAGGTTTCTTCCACTACATCGTCAACTTGAAAGGGTCATGGTCAGCCCAGATTGATGATTCCCACTACTATTCCAAAAAGAAAACCCCCTTTTGATTTTGATCCATGTATATGAAGGTATGCTAAATTGTGTTTTTTAGTAAATTTTTATTAATTTATTTATGTACAAATTATTTAATTATTTTTCTTTTTTTATATAGTATTTAACATATACTATTTGATTGGGTATAAATTCTACATAACTATTTCTCTGGAACATGGGTGATGTGGGGTCAGATTCCCATTGGTATTTTTCATTGCATGTTTGATCATTGGATGGTATGTAAATAAATACTATTTATTTTGAAATTTATTTTTCTATTAATTTTTTTATTAATTCTTTGTTGGATTATTTGTACCCCATTGATGATATTAAGGGAGGTACTATCTGGGATTCATGGGATATCTGTATACATGAGCATTTCATCAGTTTTTACATAATCTGAGAAGGAGATCTATGGAGAGATCTTGAGAAGAAAGTTTTTTATCAGTTTTTTTCTATCCATCAACCTGAGTACATCTCATCCCATGTTTCATATGGATTTTAATCCTACTAGATATGAAATATCTTTCATAGTAAATCATTATATTTATAAAAAAAATTAGGGGAACAAATATAAAGGCATCATTTTCATTTACAGAGTGTGTGGAAAAGTTGTGAGATCAAAATGAGGTTATAAATAGAATGTGTAGAGAACATAATGAGATTTCCTGACTCCGGCAGATGTTTAAATTAAAAATCATTAATATAATGAGTATTTGTGTGAATAGATAATGGAATACATGCAACAACTTACATATGGTATAGGAATGAAGTTCCCTCCACATGGTCCCTCAGATGATAAAGCACCTCCTCAATGATTAATGATATATTTTGTTGAAAAATGTATTATGATAATTTTTTGATGGAAATATAATGTGTAATATGTTTATTCATTCATATGTCAATAATTTTATATATATTTTTGATTTTTTCCAATATTTTATTTCAATATTGTTTTTTCATCACAATAGGTAATTAGTAAGGGAAATCAGAATCCTTAACTAATAATCTACTAAGATGGAAATACTATTTAATCACTAATAATAATTCATTCTATATATGGTACAAAACTATTTGAAAACCCATTTTGGACTTGATTCAATACTGATGGGATCCCATCAAAATTTACAATTTTCGATGGGATCCCATAATGACTGACCCATCAAAAATACCTCAGTTTCCATTTATATCTGTATCTAGAGCTTCTTAAAGACTTCTCTAGACTATTGAGGTAAACATATTATCCTAATTATATATAATAAAATTTGGTAACCCATGTAACATTTACACTTTCTTAACTTATATCCAGGAAATATTTTCAACAAAAAATTATTCTCTAATAGTTATGAAGTGAACTAACTTTATAAAGTGATCAACTATAACCCAAATAGTATTACAGCCTTTAGATGTTTTTGTGAGTCCAACAAAAAAATAAACGGTGATGTTATACTCTTTATCTTATGGTATGTGTAATGGTTTTAACATCCCCATAAGCTTCTATATCCCAGTCTTAACTTGCTGACATACCAAGATACGTACTCTACAATATCACTTATCATGTCTTCCCACCATAAATATGATTTCAAATCTCTATAAATATTCATAATTCTAGGGTGAATAGAGAATTATGAGATATTATATTCTTCCAATAGATCCTAATTTTGGTCTTGTATTGATGGGATACATACTTAGTTCCTAAAATTAACTTTCCATCATAATAAAAGATGAACTTATGAACACTTCTCACCTTCTTTTGTAGTTCCACATCCTCCTTTTGAAAATATTTAATATTTACATGTATATATGGTTATACAGTCATTTAATAAAGATGATATTTCTCTCCCTCCATAAAAATCAAGTTACATACCTTATAAGTCCATAAATATTAGTTATTTTTTATACTCATTTTATATAAGCTAGTATAATCCATTCAACTAAAAGAATTATCCACCTTGTTCTCATTATAATAGTGGTAGTTTATTGAGTAGTCATAATGATTAATAAACTAAAACCATAATAATTGTTACATATTCAAATATTTTTTGGGAAATATATAATATAAACATCTATGATAAAAATATATGTCACACTTTTCTCTAAAAATATGATTCCACCATATCATTAAAGAAAAATTACTCCTAATAACTCCAAATCACGAGTCATATAATTTTTATCATGAACCTTCAATTATAATGAGGCATAGACTATCACCATATCATTATTCATGATAAAACATACCAACCATTTCATTGATGTGTCACTATAAAACACAAACCCCTCTCCACTTTAGGTTAGTTTTAGCATACGTGCACTAACCAACCTTCTCTTCAGTTTCTTGAAATTTTGTTCACATTCATCTGTCTAGAGAAACTTAAATCCCTTCCAAGATAAGTTTTTAGTGGATTATAAATCATTGAAAAACCCTTCACAATGAATTTATAATATCCAACCAATCTAAGAAAACTATGGATTTTAGTCACAGTTGGCAGTTTGGGAAAATGTTCAATAACTTTTGTCATTTATGGATCCATCGATATACCGTCACATGAGATTATATGAGAAAAACATGAAACTTTATTCTGTTAAAATTCACACATGGTAAATTTTTCATACAACGTATCCTTCCATAGGGTGTTCAGTACAATATTTAATTGATCTTAATCCTTTTCTTTGTTCTGGGAATATATAATAATATCAACAATAAATACTAACAAAAACTGATCAAGGTAATGTATAATATCCTTATTAAATAAAAAATAATGATAGTAAGAAAATTATAAAGACAAAATGGAATCACTATAAATTCATAGTATCCATACCTCAAACGAAATTATATCTTGTAATGTATTTACTTTTTACCCTCAACTGATAGTATCCAGTTTAAGGATCAATCTTAGAAAAAATATTGATCTCCTTATAATTTATCAAACAAATCATCATTAAAGGGAAAAGGAAAATTATTATTTATTGAGATCCTATTAATTTCTTTCTAATCAATTTAAAGTTTCATTAATCCATATTTTTTCAAAAAAAAAGTATATGCACACCCAATGTTGTTTAACTCTAATAAATGAATACCTTATCAATATTCACCTATAATTGATTCTTAAATTTCAATAACTCAATCATGGTCATTCTATAAGAAATATTTTAAATAGGTGTAGCATCAGGTGTGAGTTTAATTAAATACTCAACTTCAGGATCTTTATAATTATTAGGAAACCCTTTTGGAAAGATATTAACAAAATCCTATAAAATAGGTATATCATTGATGTAGATTTTGTTCCAAAAAATATGAGATAAATACCATCTTGGAAAAGGAAAAATACCAATGAAATGGATGTAATTTCCATTGGAAGTTCATATTTATCCTTTCACCGATATAAATCATATGTTGGTTCGAAATATCAAATTTTATTTTATTTTTAATGAAAACTTTACTGGATATATGTAGATAGAGTTATATATGGTCAATATCATATAAAATAACACAAAAGTAAAAGTTATAATTTTTTTATAAGGAACATCCTTACAAAAATTAACATGATATCCCTATCTCTGGAGTGGAGGATAAGTGTTACATATCCATCATGACCCACTTTAGTGATTGACATAGAAAATACCTTTACTTGGACTAAGAGTTACCATTGGAATAGGGAAGTGAATCTAATAATTCCCAAGTCCCTGATATAGAATACATCAAATTCCTTAGAAATATTTTTCCATATTCCCATAAACCCATATTGAAAACATCTTTCAGTTCCATTGAGACATTCTACAAGGCACTTTTCCCACATTATCAACATGAAGGAAATTGAATTTCCTTTCCCTATGATTATTACAACCTAAAAAACCATTAAATTTCATTTTCCTCTTTTTTGATGTGTTATGAAACTCACCTATGATTATATTGTAAACCATATATCCTGATTGGTGAATAGGAATAATCACATGGTTTGTCTTTCCAACTATTATCTCAATCAATTTCTCAAGAGGACAATCATTTTATTTTTCTTCACATTCAGTGTTAACTTGGTTCCTTTAGGTTCGATACTTTAACTAAAACTAAAAAACATAGTGTGAGAAATAATAATAATAGTGGTAAATCATATAATTATGAAAATCATTTAAAGTATTTCTAAATCATGTAACCTTATTTTCAATCCATGACACCTTAGTTTTAGCCAAGGTCATACATGGTCATTATCTATTCAAATCCTTCATAATGGCTCTTAATGAAAATGTGAATTAACTTAAGAATATTCCTCGGGAGTGTCCAATCAGGTTCACCAAAAGGGTGAATTCACCATAAACCTGTATGATCATTATGATATTCTCAACCAACTCTTTTTAGGGTTATCATCTCTATATTCATCTTTACCTAAACCATTCCCACCTTTAGTATGCAGATTGAGATGTATTTTTTAGGAAAACCACACCCTATTCTTATCCAAAATATACGATGTTATCTTATAATTAGGTTTATCCCATGGGTTCTCACGATTGTTTTCTCATCCTTGATTTCAAAAGATACTAAACCTTGTCTCTAATACCAACTATAGTGACCCATAATTTTCATTCATAAATATTATATCCTTTTATATGAATATTCGCTACATTTCACAATATTATAAGCGTGAGTACCATAGAGTTATAGTGTATTTCGATGCTTGGATATGTATTCTATTACTATATAAAATATCTACATCATTTTTTACTATGGTCTTCACAACTGGAACCCTTCTTTTACATATCATATGTAAAACCATTCTTTATAACATGAGGTAAGGAAATATAATAAATGGTGAGATCAAATGATAAAGGGTGGTAAACATAAGAGTTATCAATCAATGATCATAATTAATAATTTTATAAGAATAAGGGTATGATAACATGATGAAGACATTAAATAATCATAAAAAAATCATTCAAATATCTTTAATAATGAAACATGGAATAAGGGGTTTTCAAACATATGACATAAGAAATATTAGTGTGTAATCATAAATAATCAAAATGGAGGCATGAAAACACATAATAATTAGAAGGAATAAGTTTATGGAATTAAATTAACAATTGAAAATAATTTCCTTAGTCCAGGATCACTTTCAAGACTATCATAGTATATTTGGTTCAATTATCATTCCCTTATTTCCTTAATCAAGGTCCTCTTACAATACAGCCTTATTGGAAAAATTCCATTATTGAATTGGGTTTGCTATCTATTCCTATACTTATTTTCTAATGATATATCTTTCTTTACATAATGAATTAGAAAATTATAATGGACCCACCCAACCTTGTTTTATAATGTAATCACCCACCCTTGGTTTATAATGAAACCATCCTTCACAAAATGGAAACCATATATACATGTTCCACAAGATCATAAAACATTCATAATATCATCATATCATAACTCATGAAAAATATATGGGTTTTATAAAACATTTATAATAAAAATACTAAATCATATAGATAGAGAATAAAGATTGTATCATTGGATAAAATCCTTATTAAATCATAAGAAGCAAAAAAATATGTTGTTATATATGAAAACTCCATTAAAATCTCATTTGAATGTTTTTTTAGGAAAATAAAATTTTCATTTGAAAAATAATAATTAGAATCTAAAAGATTCCAAAATATTAAGGAAATATTTTTTGAATAGAAAAAAGGAAACTTATAATGGCTTCATTAAATTAATGATTATTCATTGTGGTGGGTAAACTGTTCATGTGGTGTATGTTAGTAAAAATTCATTTTATATTGTCATTATAAAGCCACAAGTACCTTGTTTGTAAAATGATAATAATGTTAATTTTAAATCATGGTATGAAAATTAAAATATATTAAAACATTTCTTTGAATAATATTTTTATATTATTAAAAATATTCTTGAAAATTTTTTATAGAAAATATGGACATGGAAAAAAATGTTCCTAACCGAAGAGAAAAACAAGGTTTGTTTTTATTAAAAACATTCTTCTGGTCTCTTGAGTACTTAAAGAGAATAAAATTAAAGGAAATAATGAATTGTCAAAAAAACCAGAGGATAAGAAAAAAAATTAAAATATTTAGGAGATTTATCTCATGTAATTTCATTATAAAAAATTTTAATCATAAAAAAACCTGATAAAATGAGATTATAAAATAAAGCACTTACCCCAAGTCCATATTGCTTTATAAGCACAATAGTCTATTATATAATAAATTAATATTTATTATAATTATGTAATAGTACCATATTTATATCTATAATATCATAAATGGTTTTATTATAACATATTTTCTCCCATTCATTATCATCATTATTTCGGGTGTTAACTGATTTTTTTTTCTTGTATATTTTGGTTTGGCGGTTATGTTCCTTGCAATTTGAACTTTTTTACTTCATATAAATAATTTTAATAATGATATAAATAAAATTTATACTCATAATAAACTTATTATAACAATTAATATAAAATCAGTGATGTAAATTGAATTACATCAATATATAAAGATGGTAGCATGGACGCATGCATGAGTGACATTTCCATTTTTTGTTACATAAATTGAGAAAAGGTAAATGTTAATTAATCTTTACAGAATAATTATTATCAAATAAATATCATATATAAATTTTAAATCCATCATAATAACTAACCATGAATTATGGTGGTGTAAAATGAGTTGTGTCGCTATGTGGAGGTAGTTGTCCACTCATATGCATGAGTGATACTTTCATCTCCAATTGGATTGAGAAGAGGTGGTGAATGGTTATTTCATAATAATAATAAAATAGTAGTATATTTATTATACTGGATACATCATGTTTTTATGGACACAACATTTTTTTTGAAATTAAACAAGAAATAAAATTGAAAGTGTTTGCTTAAGATCAATATGTCTTCTTTGAGAGTCTTCCTTTGGCTTACTCCTTAATCATTGAAGGATTGGTATTATGAGAATACCAAAAACATTAAGATTAAGGGAATTATTTTAGGAAGGTTTTTTAGTATGTTTTTTTTAATCTATATGGATCAAATGTTATGAACAATGGTGGAGAAGAGGCTCTCTTTTATAAGTGAGGGGAGGGACACACATGGAATTTCATAAAATATTTCGCTGATTAAAGGTCCCTTTCATGGGAAAGTGGATCCCAATGGATAGATATTTGATGGTATTATAAAATAAGGATTAAATATACTCAAATTATAATAATTTTATTTGTGTTGATGTCAATTCTACCATTATCTCATGGTTTAACCCCCGATAAACTTGTTTTAACATTTATTGTGCGAATAAAATTTTATTATTTTTACTATTCACGTAGAACAGTAATTAAGTTGAACCTATTAAATAATATTATTTAGAATTATGTAAAATTTGGATACCATTTTATATGATTAAATTTCAATAATTTGATTAACTTAATATTAATTATGTGTGAAAATATAAATGAACACTCATTTTAAAAAGAATGAATTTTTAAGCATAAAACATAATTTAATTCCGATATTTACCTTGTAAAAAACATCAAATGTATGTTAAAATTTTATATTTAATAGATAATAAATAAATTGGATAATAAAAATTAATCAATATAGACTAAATTAATTTATTAAGATAAAAACACATTGTGTGCATAAAAATAGATTTTTAGAAATATGTGCTTTTATGAAAAAAAAATTAACTTTTAACAAAATAAAGTATAATGATGATTTCTATGTAAATAATTATAATATTTATATATAAACGAGAAATATGTTAGTTTAAGATACTATTAAAAATATAATGATAATTTTACTTGAATATAAATGACATTTTTTACAAAAATCGGTATTTTCAACTATTCATTGAAAAATAAATATTTGTAGAAAAATATTAACAATTAAACAAAATATAATATTGAAATTATGATTATAAAAAATGATATTCATTTTCTAAAATAAAATTTATATAAATGTTACAAATTATTTATAAATTTCTCATTCAAAAATGTGATAAAAAGTATTTTTGATGAAAAAAAAAATTTTAGCGTAAAATGACATTACTGAAAATTGAGTAATTATTTATTAGGCATTAATAAATAAAATTGAATTAATAAAAAATGATAAATATTTTTAATAAAATGGTTAAAACTATAAATACCTATCAATTTAATGTTTATCTTATTATAGTTTACCATATCACTGCTCATATAGACTCAAGGTTGTGTGTAAGGAAAGCTATCAAATAATTAAACTTTTATATTGATAAAAATACATATAGAATCTTAGGGTGTTACATTATAACCACATTAAAATGAATTTCACCCTTAAAATTATGTATCTTTAATACAAAAAAAACTAGGATATCTATGGTTTATCACATCCTTGGATTCCCATATAGCTTCCTCAAATTTAGAATTCCTCCAATGAACATTAACCAAGTAAGTAGTCATGATCCATATAAATTTATCTTATGTTTCAAGATTCCTATTTTTGGTTATTGATAAGAAATATCGGGCTCTAGTGGTACTACCTTTGAGTTTGGTACATGTGAGAATCTGGATAGGATCTTCATTGTAAGATAGATTAGGTTCCAATAATATTTGTTTAAAGATGAGCACATGTGTTGGGTATAGAATATAATTACTTAAAAACGTTATATGGAACACATAATCTACTTTAGAGAGGCTTGGTGGAATTTCCAAATAGTAAGACAGAGCTGCAATTTTTTCCAGAATTTCAAAAGGACTAATGTACTTGGGGCTCAGTTTTCCCCTATTACTAAACCTTATAACACCCTTACATGGAGATACTTTCAAGAAAATGTGATCTCCCACTTGAAATTACAAATATTTACTTTAGTTATCATTATAAATATTTTTCCTACTTTGAACTACTTTAATTTTAGTTAGAATAGTCGTTTACCTTTATCATTTTCTCCTCAACAAGTTCTGGACCCACAAGTTTCCTTTCTCTAACTTCTTCCCAACTAGTTGGAGTATGACATATATTTTTATGAAATGGTTCATACAGGTCCATTTGAATACTCTAACGTAAGCTATTATTATAGGAAAATTTTACCAAATGTAACTTTTGATCCCACATACCTTAAAATTCAAGTGATCATGGACTTAACATGTCTTATAATGTTTCAATAGTACTTTTGGACTATCCATAATTTTGAGGATGGTGGGTGGTGCTCAAATAAAGCTCAGGATCAAGATCCTTATGAAGACCTTTCTGAAATTTTGATATAAATCATGGATAATGATCAGATGCAATTTAAATTGGTGCTCCATGAATCATTAAAATTTCATTAATATAGAGACTTGAAAGGTGCTCAAGAGGTAAATCTTCTCTTATAGATAGAAAATGTGCAGATTTGGTAAGATTACCAACAATATCCTATATTGAATCATTATTTCTTATATTTTTTGGTAATATAGTGAAAAATTACACAATAATTTCATCACATTTCCATATAATAATAGGAATAGGTTGTATAAATCCTCTAGGATGATTTATCTTAGCCTTAACTTATTGAAAAAAAAACATCTGGACACATAATATGAAATTTCCCACTTCATATTATCCCACCAAAATGTTCCTTAAAATCCCTATACATATTGGTGCTACAATAGTTTATATAGAAATTAGAGTTATGAGCAGTACCCAACAGTTACCCTTTCAACTTAGGTATAGATGGAACACATAGTATATTTCTAAATTTCATAATTTCATCTTAATAAACGAAGTCTTCCAATTTCCCATCATTCATGGATTTAATTTTCTTTTGATGATTATCATCACCATGATGAGAAATTTTTATCTTTTTCAATAAATATGGTTTGGAAATCATTTGAAAAAATAGTGATATTTATCCTTCCTTAATAATTCCCATATCCATATTTACTAAATCTATGAACATATGATCCATATCCATCCTAATTTTGGTTAGGATTCCATGGTATTTCCTATTAAATGCATCTGCTACCTAATTTTTATTCAATGGGTGGTAGTGTATTGACAAATCATAATGCTTGAGTAACTTGAGCCACTGCCTTCACCGCATATTGATCTCTCTCTATAAAAAGATTTATTTTAGTCTCTTATAGTCTATGTATATATCACATATTTTACTATAGATATAATTTATTCATATATTCAAAGAAAATATTACATCTACCAACTCAAGATCATGAGTTGGATATTTCTTTTCATGAGTCTTTAACTTCCATGATTTATATGCAACAACTTTATCATTCTGTATAAGGACATAACCAAGTACCTTCTTTGATACATCACTATATATCACAAATCTATCATTTCTAAATGGTAGATTCAAAATAGGATCATTAACCAATATCCTCTTAAATTCCAAAAAACACTCTTCACGTTCCTTTATCCATAGAAACTTAACCCCTTTATGTGTAATATTGGTTAACTGGTTATCCAATTTGGAAATTTTTTGAGAAAATCACCGATATTGACCTACCAAACCAATGAATGTGCCTTGGTTAAGTTTGTTCATATAAGCCATTCTTTGATAGATTTTTTCTTTTTAAGATCAACTGAGATTCCATATTTAAAGACAATATGGCTAAGAAAAGAAACATTCTAAATCCAAAAACTCACACGTGATAAATTTCCCACATAAGTATTTTATTCTAAGAGTATAAATAATAATATATAATTGATTATTATAGGAATCATATATTTTAGAGTGCACTAAGATGTCATCAATAAATATCACAACAAAATTATGAAGATATTCCTTGAATACTCTATTCATTAGATCCATAAAAAAACAGTATGCATTAGTAAATCTAACTGGCATTACTATAAATTTGTAATGTCCATACCTCATTCAGTGTTATCTTCAGAATATATTCATTCTTTACTTGTAATTTATGATACCCAAAATTAAGTTCAATATTTGAAAAATATTAATCTATGTGAAGTTGATCGAATAAGTCATCAATGTGAGGTAGATGATACTTTTTCTTTATCATAATAGCATTAATTTTCTTATAATCAATACATAGCCTCATAGATATATCTTTCTTATTAATGAAAGGAACAAGGGCTCTCCAAGGTGAAATGATAGGGAATATAAATCCCTTATTACATAAATCCTCTTGTTTTTTCTTCAATTCTACTAATTCCATATTGGTCATTCTATAGAGAGTCCTTAATATTTTTCTTGCATCGGGGATTAAATCAATAGAAAACCCATCTTCACACTCTAGTTGATGTCCAGGTAATTCCTTAAGAAATACATTAATATAATCTTATACTATAGGTATATCCTTGATTTGAAGATTAATTTTTCTATCTATAGGTTATGTATTCTCCTATACCCCAAGTATCATATTCAGAAGAGCTAGTGGGGGTGGTTTTCGATATAACTCAGGTTATGAAACATCCCCTCTAAAGATAAGGAATTCCACATCTTCGTCACAAAACATAATTTCCTTCTATTTATAATAATTTTTTACATCATATTTAGAAATCTAATCCATAATAATTATTATATCAAAATCAACCATAGGTATAATAATCAAGTCTATAAATAGGAAATGTTTATGTTTCATAATGGGGACTACCTTATGTATCCTTATTGCAATGAGACTTCCACTATGTTTTTTTAATGAAAACTCCCTTCTTAAGGTTATTGAGAAATATCTAATTTTCATGGAAAACATGGAATATATAAACAAGTGTCAAGATATATAATCAAATAAATCATTATATAAATTTAAGGCTATGATCAAAGTGTCTTCCACCTCATCATTGTGAATTTGTACCTCATCTCTATTGATCACATAAGCTTTTCCTTCTCCGCTCGAACTCTTATATGGTATGTTCCCTTGATGCTTGGGAAATTTTTGTGAATAATTCCCAATTTCTCTATAATTAATTAATTGGAAATCATTTATTTTTTTTATTCCCCTTGCATTCATTGCATATATTACCCTTATCTCCACACTTCTAGAAAACTTTCATTCCCTTCAATCATTTTTCAAGATGCTTCTTTCTATACTTTTCACATGACGGGAATTTCTTCATTCCCTTATTATTTAATGTTTTTCCTTTTTCATGGTTCTCCACCGATATCTTATTATCTTTATTTCCCTTGAATATATCATATCTATACAAAAATCTATTTTGATGGCACATAATATTATTTCATTATATGATGGTAAAAAATTAGAAATATGTGCCCTTCAGTGGTTTGTATTGAGGAATTTAAATAAATAGTCAATTTTTCTCTCTAGATTATGTATATAATCTATATAATACCTATATATTCTTTCAAATGTAGCCTCATACTCTAAAACACTTTCTTCATCCTTTTTCATTAATCTAATGAACTTTCTCTTCATTTCAATTTTTTTCTCATGAGGGAAATATTTATTCCAGAATATTAATTTAAAAATATCCACTCCATATGTTCTATTTATTCTTCCTCCCTAATATTATAGATAAATGACCATGATTTAGCAATATGACCTCTAACACAATATAATTCCTTCCTAACCATTTACTTTTCACTGCATCCCAAGGTGAGAAATATCTTTTCAAGAGACCTGATCCATCACTCAACAACCACTAGATTAGTAGTTTCACTAAAATATGGAGGATTGTGTCATGTAAAATGATACAATATAGTTGTATCATGTTTTGGAACATCATGTTTCTCTATATGTGCAAGTTTATTAGACATAACATGTGTTAGCTTCCCTAATATGGCCATGATCTACTCAAATATAACACTAACTATATTGGTTTGCTCAGTGGGGAAATCCCTATATTAACCATGAGTATTAATTCTATTTTTACTATTAGGTTCCATTACTAAATAATGGCATACACTAAATTATATTATAATCATCATGAATATTTATCCATAGAATAAAAACCCCTCTAAAAGTTCCCAAATACTATAACAAACTATCATAATTCTCATGTTAACTATGTTCAT
Source organism: Viscum album (assembly GCA_963277665.1). Lineage (NCBI taxonomy): Eukaryota > Viridiplantae > Streptophyta > Magnoliopsida > Santalales > Viscaceae > Viscum > Viscum album. Next base: position 599,504,134 of record OY728127.1, read on the forward strand.
TTAAAATATAATTTTAAAGTTTTTTACTAAACTTCCTATGATTCTAATAGTAACAACCCCAACACTTGTAACCTAGATCCGGTGGTTACTTTATTACATTATAAAAGATACAAGTGATCTAATCTTAAAGGACCGATTGGTTTATTAGTCTTGGAAAACCAGATACAAACATGATAGCCATTTTAAATTTTGAATAAAACATAAATATAACAAAAGAGAACATTTATAAATCTTTGAAAATAATTCAAATATTTCTTCTTCATAACTTGGGGAATGTAAATAAAATAAGGGTGATATAAAACACATAGTAAGGTTTATGTATAGCATAATCTATCATGAGTAAATAAGGAATTATTAATATGAAAAGATAAATAAATAAAAATACATGTCATTTAACCAATAACTTGAGAATGAAATGAATCCATGGATAATATTAATGAAATAATATCAGAGATAATAAAAATAACTGAATTATTAATGAAGTAAATTCATACTATTGAATTTCATGATTTCATACATCAAGATATCCCTACCATCAAAACCTTTCACCAACATAGGTTAAATATCCATCTAATTTAGACAACTAATTTGTCTCGTGAGACTTGTTGATGCATCGGGGGCTACATAATTTTGGGCCCCACACATCACTGTATGTCCAATAAACTCTTCATATATTGAAATATTTATTTAATTCGTGAACAATATTCTTTATCAATAAATATATGTATTGAGTAAAGAATATTTATTAATATTAATTCCCCAATCATTCAAATAACTTTAAAATTAAAACATTGTATGTAAAAAATGGTCTATGTGTTAAGAAATAATCATATCCATGATACAAATAATATAGATATTTAAGGGAATTGAAATTTTTAATGATCAAAATAAATTTAATGTTTCAAGAGAAATTCAATGGCCACAAAATTAATAAGATATAAAATATTACCTTTAATTAATCGGAAATATAGGTTTTGAAATAAATTCACATATTTTGAAGAATAAAATAAATTGGATGAGAAATATTAAAATAAAATTTCTCAAAATATTTTTATTTATAATAACTTTGAAAATAAGTAGAAGAAGATAAATATCTTACAACTGTTATAGGGGCGGGGAATTCTGTTAGCACTGTATACGTTAAAAATATTCCTTTTCACTTTTTGTAAAGAAAGTTGAAAATGAACCATTTCCGGAGAACATTAAATTGATTCATTTAATACCATGTAATAAGTCAAGGATAACTTAAAATATCCTTTATAATATTTTTAAAATAAAAATTACTTTCATAAAACAATTTTGAAAAAATATATGAATATAGAAGAAAAATATATCTCATCAAGAAGAGAAATAAGATCAGCTTTTTTTAAACATTCCTCTTGTAAGAGTAACCTAAATTGAATTATTAGTCACAATGATTAAATATATATTCATTTTATAAATCTAAAAGGGGAAGTATATACACAACATAAAATTAAGTAGGTTCCTGTTACCAAATATGTCTCAATAGAGTGGATATTGATGAAATCTCTTACTTCAGGTCCGACATCCTTTATACGTGTTCAAACCTCCTATATAATAAATATAAATTTATTATACATATATTCCAAAACCATACTCATATATATTATGGAATATGTGACTTACTTATATCCTTTTATCAACCATTTATTAATAATTCTTTATTAAAATCATTGTTTCAGATAATAACTCTGTTTTTCATGTGTGTTTTGGTTCGGTAGTTTTGGTCCTTATACTTTGATCATGGTTTCATAATCACCATAATGTTAATCATGATATAAATATTATATATATTCATAATATATGTATTTGGATTCATTCGTAAAAGTAGAGATAAAAAAATTAATTACACCGTTCATGAAGACGGTGGGTCATGCATACACATGAACATTGTTTCCATTTTTTCAACAGATGGAATAAAAGAAAGATAAATAATAAATCACCTTTAAATAATCATTTTTATATCATAGATATCATATATAATAATTAAATCTATCCTTATTACCATCCATGAAAAAATAAAATAAAAAATGTATCACATCGCTTCGTGAAGGTAGTCACTATAAAAAAACAATACAGTTGGCGGTGATTATTTATAGGGGATTGTCCACAACCCCCTCTAAATTAAATTTTCATATAAATTAGTAGTGGTTTGTACATAACCTCTCCTAATTTATATCAGATTTATTTTTTAAAAAAAATAAAATAAAAATAACGGGGTTTTAACCCCCTCTATTTTTCATTTTTTAAAATAAATTCGTTATATTTTAGCAGCGGTTATGTCAAAACCACCACTCATCTCCTAGAATAAAGGGGGTTTTAATCCCCTCTAATTTTTTATTCATTTTAAAATCTATCAAGTTTTATAATGTGTGTGTGTCTTATATAAAGACATTATATATAAATAAATTATAAACATATTATATAATGATATTATATAAAAACATTATATATATATATATATATAAACAAGAATGTAATTATATACAAATAATTATATAAATATATATATATATATATATATACTGTATTATATTACATATATATATTATATTATATATATATATATCCTATTATTAAATATATATATATAAGTATTTAAATAAATATTTACCAATAAATAAATATATTTATATTAATATACAGAAAAGTATTTAAATTAATATATTAAATATATATTTATATACATAATATACCTATATTTATAAATAAAAATACATGTGTATATAAATATATTTATATAGAGAATATATATATATATATGAATATAATTAAAATTTTATATATATATAAATACTATATTATATGTATATATATAATATAAATAATATATATATATATATATATTATAATTAAATTAAATTAATTTATATTAATTTTATGTATGTTATATATAATATAATATAAATATATTAAATTTTATACATATATAAATATATTATATTTTTTGTACATTTAAATGTATTTATAAAATATATAATATATATTTGTATTCATATAATTATGCAATATATATTAATATTTTATTAATTGTGTATGCATAAATATAATATATGCATGTGTGTGTGTGTAATATATTTGAGAAATATATAAATATATAAAATATAAAATATATATCTATATATATATATATATATCTAATATATGATGTACATTTAAATATACTATATATGTATGACATATATATTTGTATTTTCGAATTGTATGCATATAAATAATATATATTTATATTTATATTTATATCGATTGGTATAATATAAAATATATTTGTATTTGTGTGATATATATTTGTATTTTATATTTTGTATAGGATTATATATATTTGTATGTGTGTGTGTGTATATATATATATATTTGAATAGTATATTTTTATAATATATAATATACATTTGTATACATATAAATATAATAAATATAAATATAATATATTTATAGTTATATTTATATTCATATAATATATTTTTATAATAAAATATGTATTCATATTTGTATAATATATATATATATATATATTTGTATAATATATATTTTTACAATATATATTTCTATAATATATATTTTTGCAATATACATTTATATTTGCATAATATATTTTAATTATATTATTTATATATATATATGTGTGTGTAATATATAATTCAAATATATTTTATATAAAAATGAATACATTAATAAATATTTTATTTTATTTTTTTTTAATCCAAATATTATATTCTATATTTTTATAAATATATACCATATTTTCATCGATGTATACATTAATATAATTGTATTTAATATATAATATATATGTATACATAATATAAATATGAATACATTAATGTATGTAATATATATATATATATATATTATAATATATCATATTTATATTTTTGTATACTTTAATATAATTTATTTAATATATAATATAAATATATACATAATATAAATATGAATACATTAATGTATATATAAATTTATATATATGGCTATATGTTTAAATATATTAAAAATATATTATACAAATAATATTAATTTATATAAATATTTCAATGTATATAAATATAAACATGTGTACATAAACTTCAGAAGTTTCATTTTTTCAAAGTGGGAAATTCTTCGGTCGTGCTTTGGGGAAGCGAGGGTTCAAATTCCAATTGTGGATTCCATTTATAAGAAGGCACAGTGGGGTCGTGTGTGAGGCCTATGTGTTCCAGCATGGTAGTCAATGTGTTGATGGAAGGGGCAAGGGGCATGCTCATGTGTGTAGCATAGGGGCGGGGAGGGGAGGCAGAAAGGAGCAGGGAACCTGAATTTTCCAAAAAAAATATCATAACAATTTGGGACAGTTGTAAACAGTCCCAAGTTGTTAACTATATTTTCAAAAAAATCAATGGCGTCTATTGTTAATCACCATAATAAACATTGAAAATTAGAAGGGGTTAAAACCCCCTCTAAATATATTTTTTTCCAAAAATTTAGAAGAGGTTAAAACCCCCTTTAAATTACCCACCTCTAATTGTTTTTAACTTTACGAGTGGTTACGAAAAACGACCACTAATATTAGTATGTGTACACATTAGGAGTTTTTATATAAAACTAACACTAAATTATTTATTTGGAGTTATAACCCCCTCTAAATAACCCCCCCCCCCCTCTAATCACACTATTTTTTGTAGTCGATAGTCCACATGTACGCATGCGCGGCGTTATCATTTTTCAATGAATCAAAATGTAAGAAGGTAGATGTGATATTATAATTAAAAAAGTATAATTATATCATAAATATCATATATATATATATATTAAATCCATCATTATATTCATATGTGATAGGTGGTGATGGAAAAAAAATTACATAGGTTCATGAGGTGGTAGTCCACCATACACACGATTGAAAGTTTCGTTTCCCATTTTATGGTTGAGGATATATTTTTTATCGACGACTCAATTAAATTTTTCTCTTGTTGTATTTGAGCTTATGGATGAGACTTGAACCATCTTGTCTACTCTTACCCCTATGAGATGGAGGTGAGCGGACTCTCTACTGTCTAACCACTACTTTCATTGCCAGTCATTCAGCTACTTATTTTTCCTATAGAAGGAATCCCAAAGCACAAAATCGGTTCATTGTGAGGAAATAGAACTCAATTATCCCCTACTTGATCTATCTATTGGAACTTGGGTGGACTGAATCACACTATTATAATAGTACTGAAGAACGAATCCTTCCCTTGGAATGACCCCTGACTTAAACCTTTGAGGCCTACTGAATCATCTCAAAAGCAGTAAAATTCCTCCATCACTGAGAGTTTTCTTACTGGCTTAATTGAAGTTATTTCTCATTCCAATATGCTTCTTTTCTAAACATGACTCACTTATACCAGAAGCTGAAAGCACTAGTGTTTAACCAGATCCATTGAAGAGAAGGGTGACAGAGATGTACTTTAGTATATGAGAGATACTAGTTTTGTTATCTCAGTATGGCTTTAGAAGATTTGAAGGTGGTTGAAGAAAAATAAAAACAAAAATGCTCGATTAAAAATGATACCTCTTCTTTGGAAAACTATTAATATTTTTCACCAAAATCTTTTCTAGGATAGTTTTCTGATCAAACCAGGGACTTTAGGATGTGGGGAGGGGAGTAAAAAATGGATTTGTGTAGGTCTTTGATAAAAAAAGGTCTCTTTAAGTGTGGAGAAGAGAGTATATGAAATGTCATTTTATAAGTTGGGGAGGGGAACTCTTGTAATTTCTTTAAGTATTAAATTAATATAAATTTACTCTCATATTCAAATGGATCAAAATTGAGGATTTTCTAGAAAAATATAAGGTTATGTGGAAATCCTCTCATCCAATCAGAATTTGACATGTTTTATGTGATATTTTCACCCATGTCTTTTTATTTTAACCCCTTTTATACCTTTTTAACAATTATCACGGTAATAATGTTTTTACTATTTAGGAGCCAAGAAAATTCCTATAAAAAGAAAAATGGCCCATAAATGGATCATGGTTGATATTATTAACCATTTTGTATTCAATTGGATGAATATAATATTTTTTAGAAATTTTAAATCATTTAATAAAACATTATTTATTATAAAATATCATTAATGTTAATTCTAACACTATTCTTTTAATTTGATTTTAAAAACATCAAGATAGAGATGTAATTCAAATCTATAACTTTAAAACTTCTCTAACAAGCTATATTTATCTAAAAACATCAAGAGATATAATTATAATCAATAAATTTAAAACTTCTTTAACATGTTTTATTTATCTAAAAAAAATTGGAACACAATAATTTATTCAAATTATATTACTTTTAATATTTTTAAAATCATTTATTTTATTTTCCTTTTAATTAAATAATTAATGCATCGACGTTGCGTAAGAATTTAAGGTAATTATTTCATCACTAAAAATTAGAAATAAATTACCATGATATAGAAAAATTATTTTTCCTTCAAATTAAGATTTATAACCTAACATACCTCCTTTTTACCCCTATGTGAACACATAAGATATTTTTAAAAGTAAGAGAGTGGTATTTTGTCCTTTTATTTACTTAAATTATTATAAAGGTCATATTCTTGGTCATATGGCTTGAAAATTGGAACTTTCTTGAACATATATGAGTTAGGGTCTAAATATGGCCATAAAAAAGGATTTAGACAAGTTTAATTGGAAAAATTACACTTATCTTTTGGTTTAACCTCTAGTAAGCTTGTTTTAACATTAATCGTGTAAATTAATTTTTATTGTTCTTACTATTAATTATGACAAAAAATTAAGTTGACCTTGTTACCAAATATTAATTACTATGATTCCAAATATTTAATCCATTTTATCAAATTCAATTCATATAATTGGAAGAATTTAATTTAAAAATAAACCTATAAAAATGTGTCGAAAGAAAGGTTTTTCAAGAAATCCATTTTTCAAGCATAAGATGATCTTATATTAACCATATGAGTAGTAATCATCATTATATAGATTTAAATTAATATATTTATATATATAATAAATAAATTTCATTTAAATCATACATCGCTGATTATTATTTTAATTTATTAAAACGGAAATACATTATGCCTTTTTTTAAACAGTAATCTGGAAAATATCACTTTTTTACCTCTAAATGATCTTATTTTATTTATATTAAATTTATAGTTAATAAATTGTAAATTATATATATTATAATACATTATTATAAATAAAAGGTGGAATATTTAAATACTATATTTTCAATTATTCATAAAAGCTTATTTCTAGGGGAAATTTTCAAAAATTCATTATATGGTTATTTTGAACAAGTTCAAAATCAACATTCATCCTATCAAATTAGATTTTTTGTGCCAAGAAATATTAAAATTTTCAATGTATTATAGCTTTATAAAAATATATTTTTCACTTACTATGACTTAATCTCAGGTGTTACACTACATAGCCTAATCGAGGTGCAAACTCCCAAAGCAGTGTATAATCCACACTAAGGGCCATTAACCAGAATGTAATATTAGGCTAGTAAAGAATGTGTTCCCATAAGTTACACTATCTACTCTTAGTTTTCCATGATATATGAAATATAGGTGATACAATAAATAGTATCATATGATGATATAAAAATAAACACATATTCCATTACATGAAATGGGAATCATAAACATTGCCTCACCCTCGAGCAACCCTTCTAGAAATAATCCCCCTTATTTGTATAAATAATGGTATCATAAGTGTGTCCTATACTGGACACACTTTCCTCTATTTAAAAAATATAAAAAATCAAGGGTAATGTCCAAGGGTGTATTTTGTTGAGAAAATGATCATTGAAAGTTCCAACGAGTCCTTAAAATCATTCTTTAACATTTTAAAGTCTTAAAACTAACTTCTAAAATCATTAACATGACATCAAGGAATAACTAAAATGTTTTTGAGTTTATAAAACCCTTATAAAATACCAATAATTCCCTTATAAAATGTAATACAACCTTTAGAACCCTATTTGAAACACTTGGTATTTATGGTTGAGTAAAAAAGATTTTTCAACTTTGAAAAAACAACAAGTAGAAACCATCGTATTCCATGAAAATCAAGTGAAAACCTTGTTTCCTTCCCAAATAATACCTTAACATACTTTATTATATCATTTAATATCTAAAACTTACATTTAAACATTTAATAAATCCTAGTTCTGAAATTTAAAGGTAAATACAATGAAAACCCGACCTTAAATCATTGATTTCCATTAGTGATGTGTTAATCCACTATAAAGAGGTACGAACGAACCAAAGAGAACCAAACCATGACCTATTACAAGAAAATTACCAATTAAAATCTATCCAAGAAGAACTATAATTTTATGAGACCATATCTAGGCAAGTACAAGGTGGAAGGAAGGAACAAGGAGGAGATGAGTTCTAGAGGTTATTGCCTTAAGAGTTAGGCCTCAAATCATAAATAAATCCCTTAAAATCACCATGTAATATAAGGGAAATGAGGTAGGTGGTGTGAAAATGTGTGGGGATTTAATGAGGGATAATAGTAAATCTAATGGGTTAAATTCAAATAAGGGTATAAGGGTAAATTCCAACTTTTAAAGTTCTGGGTAGGTTTCATGGTTCGGCCGCATAGTTTACCAAGTCATGTGTCAACCATAAAAAACTTGTTTTGTTAAAAACCACATGACTTCACATAGATTCCACATGGTTTCTCTTAGTCATTTGGTATTCAATTCCCATATAAGGGTAACCAAACATGGTCTCCCCTAATCATGATCTATCCATGTAGACTAATAATGCATATTCAAAAAAGAACTAAGAAGGCCTTGTGTAAGGATGGACCACATGGTTTCTACTAATATATGAAACCTTAAATATGTGCCTCATAATGGATAATAAAGTTTCATTTATATAGTTTAATAAATTGTGTGGTGACCATGCAAGAAAACCATGTAATGGATAAAATTTTCCATAATTTTAAAATCTTAAATAAGTTCAGCCTGAAACTCAAGTAAAAGATAAAAACCCAATAAATAAATAAAATAAAGGGGAAACTGATGTCATGGTGTGATGAATCTCACCACCATAATTATTTATGATCCCAAAAGGAATCATTAGATTCATTTGATTAATAAAAAGGATGAAACACAACCCCCGCATATAGTAACCCTCGCTTTTCATACATAAACATTACCTAACTTTTGTGGAATACTTAAAACATTTTACAAATAGATGCCCAAAGACCATTCTAGTCTAGTGCCTTTGGAAACATGAAAACATAAAAAAACCAATACATAAGTGAGCTACATTACCTCCCACTAGGTTCTTCTTGATAATCACCCTTCTTATACACATAAATCATAATGCATATCTTCATAACCTGAGGAAGGAAACATAAAAAGGGGTGATCTCAAATGCTTAGTAAGGGTAAATAAGGGAGATATGTAAGCATAATCATGAGAATAAGGGTATGATAACATGATCATGAAAATATAATATCATACCTTTAATATCAAAGATCATATACATGAATCATGGCATAAATATTTTCATATCATAAGACATTAATCATAAGGAAAAAAATAGCATAAGCCATGAAAGAATAACATAGGAATAAAACTTGGAATTATGGCAGACACATAAGAATATAATATGATTTCCAAAGTTTCTAAGTAATAACTTCCAAGACCATATTGGTAGTATGGGTTCACTCCCAATACTATCTTTGTAGTCATTATGAAATCCCGCCTTTTTATTAGATAACATTTCATTACATTTTACAAACAGAGGATCTTTAAAGTCTGGTGTCTTGGAAATCAGGAACAAAATACATGAAAACATAAAACGTTCTTATAATCCACTTTTAAGTCTTAACAATAGGTTCATACTAAGTACAATTACTACATCTCATAACCTGGATACATATATCAAAGGAAAGGGTGAGCATAAGGCCTAGTAAGGAATGTACGGGAATCCGTTTACTTGTTATGTCAATAAAAACTTGTTGAAAAACATAAATACATGAGAAATATAATAATGGTAATATAATAATAAGAATAACATTAATCTTAACTTGAATATGTGGATACAAAATTTAATTTATACATTCATGAACATATCACCAAGGTTTATCCCCAAGGTGTCATAAAAATTACCAGGGTTATTCACCAAGGTATCATGAAACTTATCGTCTCTAGAGATTAAATTCTTTACCTAATACATTAGAGCGCTATCAAGGCACACCCTTAATATTTATTTTTCATGTGATCCACATATAATAATCATACATTCCATAAATAACCAAAATATAATAAAAGAAATGGGTTTCATATCAAAATTCTGACGTTTTAAGAACTGATAAAAAATAAGTTCATTATGTCATTTATAAACCATGGAAAGGGAGTGAGGGTTATATGTATGAAAATTATAGAATCAAATAGATCAATTTTATTTCTTTATTAATACCCCTAGAAATTAAAATAGATTTGATTATTCACATAAATAAAACAAGATAATTTCTTGAGAAAAAGAGAGAGATTTTGAGATGAAATTTCTAAAACATAACGATTATACAACTAGGTTTTACAAAACATTAAAAATAGAGGGGAAATAGGTCACCCATTCATAAGAGAGTCATGATAAATTATAATTACAGAATAAAATGGAGATAAGAACATGGTATGGATATTTTAATGACATACCACATGAAAATAAAACTTGAAAGAAAAGAGAAAACATGATTTATTTTACGAAAATTCAGTAGCCTAACGACGTCGCTTAAAATTCATAAAAATCAGTTGATGAGAGTGGATAGGGTCTCTAATCATTTTTACATTAAAATTACATCAATAATAATATATAAGAACATACCCCCACATAAAAAAAGGAAACTAGAAGATATAACAATAAGGAATTCATGACTTATAAGAGGAAGGTGAAATGTTCCCTTACCCTGAAGAGTAACTTCGAAAGATTGAAGGTTAGGACCTTAGGGGGATTGAGATAACCTTGGGAGGACTCATTGGGAGTTAAAGATGATAGATCTTTGTTGAGGAAGATTTTAGAATTAAATTAATGATGGAATGTATTGGTATTTATAGAAAAAGTGAGGGAATATTTTATAATTTCCAAGGGACACCTCATCGGTTGTATTTTCCAAACCATGGGCTTGGACATGGTATTTTCCCATGGTATTGGAAAGTTTTTACACCTCATAACATATCTTACTATTCAAAAGTAGACCATAATTATTAAATCATGATTACATCATTTATGATGTCATTAATCACACTGAAACTCAAAACTGTATTTTTACTATTCACTGAAAAACAAAACATTTTATAAAAATCTCATAAATTTACCCTAACCTAATATCAATGCTATGAATTCAAAAATTAACTCCATTTTATGAAAATAATTTTCTGATTATGATATATTTAATTTTTAAGTAAAAAAACTATTTACCTGAAAAAATACTAATACTTAACTAATAATTTCTGAAATAGTTATTTACTTATGCTATTATAACACATTACAAAACAAGATTCCTAAATTATATTTATACTTTCTTATGTGAGGTTACAATTCCATTTTTCACATTACTATTTATAAGGGTAATATTACTATTCATACTTTCCTATTCACTAATAATTAAGTTGATCTTATTAGACTCTAAATTTCTTACTGATCATAACTATAGAGGACCATTTTTTGAAAATCAGTTGGCATTATTAATTATTTAATGTATAAAAAAATATTTTAAAATACCCTTTTTCCAAAAAAATCACAAATAATATGGAACTTCTATAAATTCATCCTATATTTATTTTAACATTTTCAATCCAAAAAATTAACATAATAATAAATAAAATTTTATTGATATAACAGGATTACACAATGTAACTAAGGTCTTGTTACAAATCCCCTTATAACACCTGCATACGACCTAAGAGTAAGGTGTGAAATGGTGATAGAATCTTGGGGCGGCTCGGACAACATTTTTTGAGTGGTGATTTATATCAGCTTGAACTTCTCCCGAAGGCAATTCTGTTCAAGCTTCACATGTTGAAGCTCAGATTGGGATTGGTCCAGAGCAAAGCCTAATGATGCAACCTCCTTCCCAAGCTCTGATAAACGGGCTTCGTACGACCCGAGTCTACTAGACGGGGCCATCGACTATTATTTTTGTATTAATTAACCAATATCACTTGTATTTATAAACAATATTCATAACGTTAAGAGTATATTTTGGGTCGTTACATTCTTCCCCCCTTAAGAAATTTTTTCCCCTAAATTTTAACTCATACCCTTAGAAGAGAAAAGGTGTGGGTACTTCTACCTCATAGACTCCTCTAGTTCCCACATGGATTCTTTACATTTTTGTTTCCTCCACAACACCTTAACAAGGTGGGTAGTATTGTTTCATAGAACCGTGTCTCTATGATCCAAGATCTCCACCGGTTTCTCCTCATAAGAGAGTTTATGTTCCAAATGTGCCACCTCTAGGTTTAGTACATGTGAAGGTTCAGGTATGTACTTACTCAAGAGGGATACATGGAATATATCATGAACTTGTGCTAGATTTGGAGGAAGTTAAAGATGATAGGCCACTTATCCTACGTGAACAATGATTTCATAGGGGCCAATGTACCTAAGGCTGAGCTTCCCTTTCTTCCCAAACCTCGTGAGTCTCTTACAAGGTGAAATTCGAAGACAGACTTTGTCACGAACATCAAACTCCAAGTCCTTTCAATGGTTTTCTACATCGCTCTTTTTCGGACTCTGAGCAGCCTTAATGTGTTGTTGGATGTCATGAACCTTTTCTGTCATCTCTTGCACAAGATCAGGCCCAAGAAGCTTTCCCTCACCAACTTTATCCAAAAAAGAAAGATTTTTATATCGCTTCCCATAAAGTGCTTCACAGGGTTCCATTTGAATGCTCGAGTGGGAGCTGTTTTAGTAAGAGAACTCAAATAATGGGAGATGTTGATCCCATCAACCTTTAAATTCCATTGAGCATGTTCTCAGCATGTCCTCAAGTGTTTGAATATTCCTTTTAGATTGTCCATCATTTTGGGGGTGATAGGTCATACTGAAATTCAATTCAGTGCTCAGAGAATGTTAAAGACTTCTCCAGAATTTTTATGTGAACGTTGGATCATGATCAGATATGATATAAAGTGGAACTCCATACATCCTTAACACTTCCTTCACATAAATCCTGGAAAGTTTATAAAGAGATAAATCTTCCAGAATGGAGATAAAATGGGAAGTCTTGGTGAGACGGTCCACAATAACCCATATCGCATTGTTTCATTTAGAAGCTCTCGGGAGACCAGTGACAAAGTCCATAGTGATATTTTCCCACTTCCATGTTGGTATGGGTAGTGTTTGCAATACCCCTTTAGGAATTTTTCACGCTGCCTTCACTTGTTGACATACCAGGCTCCTTTAAGTGTAGTCAGCAATCTCCCTTTTCATATTATCCCACTAATAATGATCACGAAGGTCTCTATACATCTTTGTACTTATAGGATGTATTGAGAATGTAGAGATATGATCTTCATCCATCAGCTCCTTCCTTATTTCTAGAATAGATGGAACAAATAGTCTTTTACAAAATTGCAGCACACCTTATTGATCAATATTGAACTCAGGAAACTCCCCATCCTTCACAGCCTCAAACTTCTTCTACAACAAAGGATCTTCTTTCTGATATTTCTTGATCTTTTCTAGTAATGACAATTGAGAAATCATTTGGGCTAGGTTTTATGATGTGCCTTCCCTTATAATTCCCATGTCCATATTTACTAGGTCCTTGATCAAAGGATCTCTTTGAATCCTCATCATGGAAAGAACAACTGGGTCTTTCCTTCTTAATGCATCAGCAAATTTGTTTACTCTTTTGAGATGATAATGAATTGAAAAATCATAGTCTTTAAGAAGTTCCAACCATCTCCTTTGTCTCATGTTCAATTCCTTTTGTGTGAAAATATACTTCAAACTTTTATGGTTTGTGTATATATCACATTTCGCCCCATAAATATAGTGCCTCCATATCTTCATAACAAAAATTTCCACATACAGTTCTAGATCATGTATAGGATAGTTCTTCTCCTGAGTCTTCAACTGTCAAGATGCATAAGCAATGACTTTTTCATTTTCCATGAGGACGCACCCAAGCCCTTTTTGAGATGCATCGCTAAAAATAACAAATCCTTCTCCACTTGAGGGAAAATTTAGAATGGTTGCAGTAACCAATATATTCTTCAGCTCTTGGAAACTTTCCTCACACTCCTTTTTCCAGATGAACTTGACCCCTTTTTGAGCTAACTTAGTTAATGATTAGAAAGTCGTGAAATTTTTTTCACAAACCTCCTATAATATCCTATTAGTCTAAGGAAACAAAAAATCTCAATTATTTTTCTAGGTTGAGTCCACTCCTCTACAACTTTTGTCTTTATAGGGTCAACTGTGATTCCTTCATTGGTAATAAAGTTCCCCAAGAAAGCAACTTTTTGTAACTAGAATTCACATTTTCCAAACTTTCAAAAAATCCTATCCTTCTATAGAGTTTGAAAAATAACCCTTAGATGATCCTCATTCTCCTTGCTAAATTTGGAATATATTAGAATATCATCAATAAATACTACCGCAAAGTTATTAAGGTAGTCCTTAAAGAATATATTCCTCAAATCTATAAAAATAGCATGTGCATTAGTCAGTATTATGGGCATAACAACAAACTCATAATGCTCATATCTTGATAAGAAGGTAGTTTTTGTAATATCTTCTTTCTTCACCCTCAATTGATGATAACCAGGTTGAAGATCGATCTTAGAGAAGAATTGAGCCCCATGAAGTTGGTCAAATAATTCATCAATTCTTGGAAGAGGGAATTTTTTCTTTACTGTGATCCCATTAAGTTCTCTATAATCAATACATAGCCTCATTGATCCATCCTTCTTCTTCACAAAGAGGACAGGTGCTCCCCAAGGAGACACACTTGGTCAGATAAACCCCATATCTAAAAGATCCTAGAGTTTCTTCTTTAATTCCTTCAGCTTCACATTTTCTATCCTATATGGGGTCTTTGGTATCAGATGAGATCCAGGTACGAGTTCAATATATAACTCTACCTCTTTTTTGGGGGAGGTCTGGGTAACTCCTCAGGAAATACATCAAGGTATTCCTGGACGATGGGGACATTTTCTATCCTTATACTCTCATTTCATTCTTCTTATTCACTGATAAACTCCATAAATAAGGATATAGGAGGTTCTTCTAGACATAGATCGGGTTGAGATATCTCTCCTTGGAAGATAATTGTAGGTTTTACATTCAAGATTACTGAAATTTAAATGCTTTCGTATTTCATCTTGGCATTATACTTCAAGAGTCAGTCCATCCCTAGTATAATGTAGAATTCCATCATGGGAATGAATACTAGATTTTTGATAATATTGTGCTCACTAAAGTAAATAATATAGTTTTTAAATACTAATTATGCTTGGATAATCCCACTAGGAGTCTTGACTGATAACTCTAATTTTAGAAATTCAGGGGATGATTCTAAATTCTTTAAAAACATAGAGGAAATAAAGGAATGTGTAGAACCATAATCAAACAAGGTACTTTATATCTTTGAGAGAACAACAAGAGTACCTACCACCACATCATTTGGCACTTCAACTTCATCCATAGTGATTGAAAAAGTAATACCTTTCTCCCTTCTCCTTTGTTGAGACTGATAGTGATTCCCCTCCACTTCCCTCATATTTGAAGAATGATTGGAAAAGTTCCCAAGTTGTCCACACTTATAGAATTGGAAATCAGGTAGGGCCTACACCATCTTCCCCTTGTCATTATTGTTGGGAAGTTGAGGCTTCACTTCACTATGACAATTCTGCACAATATGGCCATATTTTCCACACTTTTAGCACTTACCGCTCCCGAGCAGGGAGTTCCCTGAATGCTTCTTCCCACAATTATTACATGTGGGATGGTTCACTTAATATCCTCCTCTTCCCTAATCAAAAGTCTTCCCTAATATTTGATCCATTTATCTTTTCATGTAATTGGATTTATGAGACCAGTGTGTCTCACTAAACTCCAGTTCGACTTTCATCGCACTCCGCGCAATCTCTTCATAGTTATCATAGTCCCAGTTGGCTAGATTCTTCCACAAATGAGGTCTTAGTCCACCGAAGAATATATCAACCTTCCCATTAGGATCCATGACAAATCTTGAGGTATAAAGGGAAAGTCTCGTGATGTTCATCTCATAGATTCCAACAGATTCATTCTCCTTCTGCTTCATCTTGAGAAACTCCTTCTCCATTATTGTTCTCATAGAATGAGGGAATACTTATTGAAGAATATCCCTCTGAACTTTTACCACTCCATAGCTTCAACCTCCAATCTTGGCCTCATGTTATTAATAAATTCCCACCATTGATCAACTTCTCCCTCTAAGAGATACATAGTCATGGTGACTGATTCATGCTCAAATTTACCCAAGAGAAGAAGGTAGGACGGTCCTTGTAGTTTAGCTTGGGTTGTCGAATCCTCAGAGACCTAAGAAGTAACCTATAGACACGTAAATTATATTGACTGTTTTTGGATATGAAGTGGCCAAATTGGGTTGATTTTAGATGGGTTTAAAGGAACTCTAAGATACTTAAGTGAATTCAATTTAAAATAATGATTTGATCCTAGGTTATTGCTTGGGGTGGATTGGACGTATTTCCTTTTCAATGATTTCAATTTCTTATATTTGAGATGGGTTCATTTAAGGAGATAAAACAACATCATCACTTACTGGTTTAATTCCTAAACTCTTTAATACTAATCACCTATAGACTTTAAGGATCAATTTTTTGAGAACTTCAAGGTAAAGGTTCGTATTAGCACTTGAAGTGTGTGGCCTTAAATTCAACAAGGATGATGGAATTTAAAAATCATCAAATAAAAATATCAATTAAAGAAGTGATTATACATTAATGGGGTGATAAATAACATCCAATACAGACCCTTGATACTCCCTTGTATCAAACCATAAGTGGGTTATCCCTCCATTGATCCCATGGTTTCAATGGAAGCGGAAAGTAGACTCATGAGGGAGGAAATGCAGAAGTAAAGAAAACAACAAAAATATAATGATCACTCCACCATTGTGTGAATAATTTCACAAGGTTTAGTGTGAATAAATTCACACCTTGATCCAACGGTATCAAAGTGATATGAAGAAAAACAGAATAAGAGTAGAAGAAGAACTTTTATTAAGACACTAAAGTGAATTGAACAACTTACAAGTGAAAGACAAATTTGAGACAACAAAATTGCAGCATAACATTACAATTGAGCAAAGCACCAAAGATCATAAAATCCTCCACCACCACTTCCTTAAATAGGAATTTTGGAAGCCTTGGGTAGATCCTCCAACATTACAAAGAATCCCACTTGATTATGGTTGGCCAAGGGTGGTGGAAAGCTTGTGGAACTTGGACTTTTCCACATTTGACCCGAGGTGGCAGCCAGATTTTATCCACCGAACAGACACGCTTGTAAGACCTTCTATATAGACGAATCAGAGTCGAACATAGAATAATAAAATGTATTTCCTGATGTATACTAACCTCCTGTAAAATTTGGGGCCATTTAGATTTGTATATTCGGAGATATGATTAGATTAGTGGGATATTTTTCTGGGCCGCAGAATATGGCCCAGAATTTTATCTCTAACCTGGGCCGCCTAAATGACCGCCATAGAGGCCGAATTAGCATTGGATCATGAATAGTGATTTGTTCCTATACATTTATTATAGAATAAAAAGAAATTTTGGATTCATTGTGCCTGTATGGTGGGGCCCACATTCGAATCAGTGGTCTGGTTCCCAATCTGACTTCTCCAGAATTGTTTCCTTTCATCACAAAATATCTTCATCTTCTTCCATGAATTCTCCATTGATTCCTGAATGAAACATGTTCATATTGAAGTGTAGATCAATTTCCCAAAATATAAAATTGAAAAATGGATAATTAAATTCCTTTAAATCAGATGAATCATTGGTTACTTTAAATGATGTTCAAAAATGTACCACATAATAGTGCATTTTAAGTAAGAATTACAATCATAATGTGAAATGATGTTCAAAGTGTAAAATGCACTAAAATGATGATTATGAATAATAAAACACATGAATATTATATATATTAACAATGAATATTATCCTCATTTAGTGGCTAATCACACCCCCCCCCCCAACTTGAGTTTTGCTAGTCCGGAGCAAAATATATCTCAACAATATGAAATTCGAATTCCCTTTTCCAAAAACATTTTAATACACAATGATCACCAGGAACCCTTATACAAAACAATCATGAACCCCATCAAAATATTTTAATACAAGGTAGTTTCATAAGCAGATCCCAATCCCAAGCTCATTCCTTTATTCAAATTCATTTCCATATTTCATCCAATATCAATTTAAGTATGAGGATGTGTTGTGCATCACAATAGACATGGGGGGTTCATCTTTATTCAAGGGGGAAACGACAGAAGCTCTAGGTGGAATCACATTTCAACATTAAGATGAGTATTCAATTTTTTTGTATTATATATATATATATTTTTTGTTTTTTTTTCAATTTTTCCATGGTAATTGAAATTGCACTCAAAAGAGTCAACCCTTGTAGTGAGACTTTGCTGATGACTCCCAGGCTCAAAGACCTTAGAGCACCAAGTGAAACCCACATACTCGGGCATCATCTCAAGTTAACTCAGTCAAAAACATATTCAAATTACCAAAAATAGAGATAAAATTACTAACTCTGGGCCATACAACTATGGAGTCACGATCCCCAAGTGTCGAAAGCCACTCATTAGGTCATTTTATTGCTCTACGCGCAAATTTATTGTTTTTTTAATACTCATATTAAAACTAAAATGATAACCAAACCTATGCTATTTATTTGGGGGACCCCATGAACTCCAACTAATACCCCACTATCCAAAGGATGTGCATTGTGATCTTTTTTTTATTTGGATGAAAATATAAACGATGAAATGTCACATTGGACAGCCACACTTTCCAAAATCTATACTCATGAAATTATACAAGGATTAAAATCAGAATCAGGGCATGCTAAATTATTTGATATTCAGTTTCAAAGTGTGCAATGTGTATTACCATGTTCAAAATTAAAGGAATTTTTCCTTCCATTTACACTTTTTTTTTCAAATCATTCATTTTTTTTGACACAAAAGCATTTTTTATTTTATCTCCCCCCCAACTGAAAATAACACTGTCCCCAGTGTTTTAAAAAAAAGAAAATTTAGAAGGGGGTAGAGGTAGATAATGGAAGTTCAAAAAGGAAATTGAAACTGAGGGTCATGGAATGAAATCACCTGGTGGTTGAAGTTGAAGTTCTTGCTGCTCTAAATTAGTCCTTTGATCTCTAGGGGGATGTAGGCACCTCCTTGATTGAATATATATCACCCAAAATAGTACCTGAACCAAAAGAAGAACAAACCAGACAAAACAAACAACAGAATGACTTATTTAATTCCAAGTATCATAATTTTTATGGTTTTTCCTGTTTTTCTGTTTTTTTTAATCAAACTAATGATACATTGTCTTCTTTTAATTTTTTGGGTAAGGTATTACTCAGGGATCACACCGCGTGACACGGATGAATATGGTGCTTGTAACACCCCGAGATTTTATGAAAAATATTCTTTTTAATTTCATTAATGTCTTGTGTTGTACGCTACACCAAAAGGAGCTTGCACAACACGCGTCCTTGACTTGACTTTCATTACACGCAATCGCGACCTTCCTCGATAGCATGTGTAGTACGCAATACCGATTTTCACTAAACAACGATATGCTATTAAAATATTATTAAAACTAGCCGTTATGAATAGTAATAACCACTTTTTGAAATTTTTTAAATTTTATTTTTCAAAATCGACTTCGTTTTTGGATTCGGAATATCGAAATTAGATTAGGGTGAAATTTTGGTACTTTTCGGATAACTTTCATTTTCTGATGAATAGTGAAAATTACTAAATTTTAATTAAAAACAACCTTTTTAATCGAAATAATTAATAGTGATAAATTATTAATTTGAGTGGTTTTAAAGTATATTTAGAATATATTTTTACAATTTAATACAATGTTGGTCATTGGATGTAATTTCACATTTAAACCAGACATAAACAAGTGTCAATCTTTTGATAGTTATTATCTCTTAAGAACACGCTATTTGTTTTGACGACGGGAATTAATTTTTAAATTAATTAATGCAACTGATATGTTTTTAATTTGGTAAAATAGACATCATTTTTTATTTCATAATATCAAATATATCTTAGGCCTAATTTTTGGTATTTTTCTGGAAACTTTCATTTTTTGATGAATAGTGAAACCACTAAGTGGTAGTTAAAAAATTGAATTTTTCATAAAACTTAATTTTACCATTTCTGTGAGTGGAATTTTGAAAATCCAAGAGACACAGTTAATATCAAGGACTAAAATTTGGTTCAATGAGATGAAAATAATTTTTGGTGAATAGTAACTTTTTACTTTTATTTACAACGGTTAAAAGTAAATAGGATAATTAAGGGTGAAAATGATATTATTATTACCCTAAAACATGTCCAAATTCTATTGGATAAGTTTAATTCGACCAAAAACAACCTTAGGAATAAAATAGGACCATTTAGGCCCACTTGGATTAGATTAGGACATTTATTATTAATTTATTTAAAGAAGGGTTAAAATAGTTAAAATCAAAGTTTAATAAGTAGATAATTTTTAATATAGGGTTATACATAAGATAAATTCGACTATAAATATTAATTATAAATCTAAAAATATTTCCTACATAATGGTATTTTATTTGTAATTTTTAGACATTAAATAATTTAATTTATTTATGACACAACGATGATGCAATAATTATCTTATTAATGAAATATTGACATAATTGATGTTATAAATACCCAAATAAATGTAATTTGAGATTTTTTATGAATTCCACTAATTTTATAGGTTAATATGACATGTTATTATTGATTTAAGTAACTTTTTTAGAACTAATAATTCTGTTATGATTTTCACAAAAATCAATTACTAAATAGTGTCAAAATTGACATAAAATAGTTTTTAAAACAAATATTATATTATTAATTGTTATTTTATTCCTATAAAACTAAGGTTCATCCAAATGACTTAGACAAGGTTATATATATTAATAATAAACAACTTGTGGTTCGTTTGTCTTGTTATAGTAAGTTTATTAACCTTATAGTGTAAGAACACAAAAAGACACGGTAAAAGTAAAATTATCTAACTTAAAGTTAAAACTAAATGATAAGGTTAAAATAGTAAACTAAACTTGTCAAAATTCTATTGGATGAGAGTATTTAGAACCATCCCCACCTTAGCTTCGAAATAAATCAATTTTGAACTATTTAAAACCGAATATGGATTTATAATAAAATAATATTTTTAGTTTTTCCAAAGGTGCCCCTCTCCTCCCTTATAAAAGGGCACCTCCTCCCTCCCTTCCTCACACCAATTTGAGCCTTCAATCTCGGCCAAACCCTGCCAAATTCTCTTCTCCACTTCCCTAGAAAAATCCTAGAGGTCCTGGTCTTCTTCAAAGACCAATTTTAGTGCCCTAAGGGGAGGACTCAAAGAGGCGCTTCAAAGAAGAGGTAATGTCCGTTACCGATTCTTTCAACTTTATTTCTTCTTCCACTTCTTCTTCATAGGTTGTTTCATTATGAAGTAATAACATCAGTATCACTCATATACTTATATGTTATTATAAGTATGAAACAACCCTATTTCACCATCTATCTATCCTACGGAAAATGAAATCACCGCGCGTGCGTACGTATGGAATACCGTCTCCACGCTGTGGTGTAATCTATTTTCCACCACCACCTTACTTGGATGGGTATAATGGTGTACATAATAACTATATATTATTATTGTAAAGTTATATTGATTCTGAAATAGTATACATACACTCGAATACAATTCCACGATCATGAGAACGATATCATCGCTCGTGCGTACGTACGGACTACCGTCTCCACGACGCGATGAGATTCATTCTCCACGTTAACCATTCATGAATGATTATAAATTATATATAATAAGTAATAATGAAATATATGACATAATAATGATACTGGATTTATGTGTATATATATGTCTGTCATCTACTTAATTCCTTTCAACTCAATAAGGAAACGAAAACAGCGTTCATGCGTACGTACGGCCTACCGTCTCTATGAACGGTGTATTTCTTTCCATTTACTGATCTATTATATATATGTATATTATGAATATATATTATATATAAATCATGTTTTATATTCTGTAATTAAGTAATCATGATCTAAGTAATCATATTAATAATTACAAGTCAAAACACAGATGACAAATGAAATGATTTTACCCAAAATGCTCTTTAACATGGAATTTACAAAAGAACGGGTAATATAAAGTCATAAGTGAACCATATATGATATCATAACAATAAGTATGATTCTGGAATAAGTAAATGAAATTATTTAAATCATTATACAGGAGGTTTGGACACTTATGAAGCAAATCGGACCTAAGGTAAGGGATAATTTTGCAAATCTCATTTTTATCCGAGATTCCTTAATCGTAAGTATTTGCTGGGGTTATTTCTATCATCTATGTCCATGTTTTATAAAAGTGCTTTCATGTATGTTTAAATTCCTTTTTAAAAAAATTGACTTTTACTACATGGTATGTAAGGAATCTTTCTTTTGTTTACGTTACGAGGTACTTTTTGACTTTTCCGGAAAAAGTACGAAAAGAATGTTTTTCTTTTAACTTATATGGCACGAACGTATTTTTATGGTTTTATAAAGCCTTATTTTCATGAAGATTCCTCCAAAATATTTCATGACTATTTTCAACAAAATATCTTTCTTTTAAAATTTCATGACGTTTTGTGAAAAAAAAAATTAATTTTGAAGAAGAAAGGATATTTTCCTCAAGAATTCATTACAAGTGTTATATCAAAACCATTTTCCATCTAAGATGAAATTATTTCATATGTGTATGTTTAAAGTGTAATGTCTCTATGATTGACATGGTTTAACTTTTCTTATTATGAAATGATATCCATTTCTTTTATATGTATTATGTGATGATGGGATGATGTTTATGAAACCCATTTTATTCGTTGGGTTATTATGAATGATGTATGTTTATTTTGTGGCACAAGTAAGAATGATTTCATTATGAGATGGGTGGGACCTATATCTCACTCCAATGCATTGGGTAAAATTTATATCTCATGAGATAGACATGGCTGGAACGGCAAGTTAAACGGGTTCAGTAATACAGGACTAGAACGAGGAGTGAACTCGATTCAGAAAGGGACTTTGTCCACTAAGATGGTCTTGGCAGCAATGCCTTGGCTACTATGGAAATAATATCATGTGCTTAATGGTTTCCACAATTACATGTTTTATTCCCATGCTATTTTATCATGATTTATGTTCCATTATGATCTATGCCTTATGTACTTCCATGTTTTATGTCGTTGCTCAATATTTTTAATATTCATGTTTTTTTAAGTTCAAATGTATATGGTATGTTTTATTTTATCCATGCTTACCCTCACTGAGCATTTCAGCTCACCCTTTTATGTTTTCTTTTCCCCAGGATATAAAGAAAGGTTTTAGGTAAAAAAAAATGGAAGATCTTTATGGGAGATGTTGAAGATCTTTCGCCACGATTAGAAGATTACATTCCGAGTTTCCAAAGACACTAAACTATTACGGTCCTTGTGTGTGTGTTTTTGTTATATACTAAGTATTCCGTAAAAGTAATGTAATGTCCATGTACGTTAAGATTCGGGTCTCTACAGTGCTCCCCTTTCATACCCATCCATACTCATAATAGAAGAACAGGTCAACAGTCTTTTTTTAAATATAAAAATGATTAATTAATCCTATTTAAAATATAAATTTTATTAAAAAAAATGATAGGAAACTTTAAAACCATGGGTTGCCTCCATGCAGCTCTTTGTTTAATGTCGTTAGCCTGACATGGACCCTAAATCTATCAATTTTTTCCTGGTTCATAGGTTGTCTCAGTTAACTCAACCTCTATTTCATGTTTGTTGAATGATTCAATGAATGGTTTTAACCTTTGACCATTGACCTTGAAAATGTAACCACTTGTGGGATCTTGAATCTATACTGCCCCATGGGGGTACACATGATTCACTATGAAAGGTCCTGACCATCTAGACCTTAACTTTTCCAGGTGTAAATGAAGTTTTGAACTATACAAGAGCACAAGTTTTCCCGGTTCAAAATGTTTGACCTTTATATTCCTAGATTGGTAGGCTTGAACTCTAGCTTTATTGATCCTTGAATTTTCATAATCCTCCATCCTTAGTTCCTCCAGTTCATTGAGATCTATTTCCTTTTTGTTCCAGCCAATGAGAGGTCATAATCCATTTTATTAATTTCCCAAAAGGCCTTATGCTCAATTTCAACAGGTAAATGGCATGTTTTTTCATAAACCAACCTATATGGTGACATTCGTAGGATGGTTTTGAATGCTGTACGTTATGCCCAAAGGGTATCCAAGAGTTTCTCAGACCAATCTTTCCTAGAAGGATTGACAGTTTTCTCAAGAATTTGTTTGATTTCACGATTGGCTAACTCATCTTGACCATTGGTCTGTGGGTGGTAAGCAGTGGACACTTTGTGAGAAATTCCATATTTTTTCATGAGTGATGAGAATGGATTATTGTAAAAATGAGTTCCACGATCACTAATGATAGCCCTATTAATTCCAAATCTAGAGAAGATGTTTTCCTTGAGAAATCTAATCACAGTTTGATGATCATTGTATTTTGTAGGAATGGCCTCAACCAATTTAGAGACATAATTGATAGCTAGGATAATGTAAAGATATCCCCTAGAATTTGGGAAGGGACCCATGAAATCAATTCCCCAACAGTCAAATATTTCAACCACTAAGATGGGAGTGAGTGGCATTTGATTCCTTTTTGTGATGGACCCTACTTGTTGACACCTAGGACAGCTTTGAAAAAATGTGAAGGAGTCCCTTGAGAGGGTGGTCCAGAAGAGACCACATTGAAGAATCTTAGCAGATGTTTTCTTAGAGGAAAAGTGACCTCCACACGCCTCACTATGACAGAATTTAAGGATGGACTCTTGTTCAGATTTTGAAACACACCTCCTAATGACTTGGTCAGGGAAAAACTTATAGAAGTATGGATCATCAAACACATAGTGTCTAACATCAGAAAGAAATTTCCTTCGAGCTTGAGTCTGTAAGAATTTTGGAATGACTCCTGTAACTAAGAAATTGTCTATGTCGGCATACCAAGGGAAGTCACTCACAGAGTATAGGTGTTCATCAGGAAATGAATCAGACACAGAAAGGTGATTTGAGTTGTCTTTGAATTCCATCCTAGAGAGGTGATCAGATACAACATTTTCAACACCCTTTTTATCTTTGATTGTGAGGTCAAAATCTTATAAGATAAGGACCCACATAATCAGTCTAGCCTTAGAATCTTGTTTTTGGAAGAGGTATTTTAGTGCAGAATGGTCAGTAAACACAGTGATGGGGGATCCTAAGAGGTAGGACCTAAACTTCTCTAAGGAAAACACAATAGCAAGTAACTCCTTTTTAGTGGTGGTGTAGTTGATTTGGGAATCATTTAAGGATTTTCTTTCATAAGCAATGACATAAGGAGTTTTATCATAGAGTTTTCCTAACACAGCTCTAATAGAAAAGTCACTGGCATCACACATAAGTTTAAAAGGAAGGTTCCAATTTGGAGATTTCTTAATGGGAGGAGAGGTTAGAGAGGATTTGAGGGTTGAGAATGAACCCTCGCAGCTTTCTGTCCAAAAAAATGGAGCATCCTTTACTAGGAGAGTACAAAGGGTACGAGATATTGAACTAAAGTCATTGATGAATCTTCTATAGAAACCAGCATCTCCTAAGAAAGACCTCACTTCCTTGACAGTTTTGGGTGATGGAAGGTGACGAATGGTGTCAACCTTAGCTTTATCAACTTCAATCCCTATACCTGAGACCAGGTGGCCTAGAACTAGTCCCTCTTTAACCAGGAAATGGCATTTTTCCCAGTTTAGGACCAGATTTTTTTTCTTCACATCTTGACAAGACTCTCTCTACATTCCGTAGACATCCCTCAAAATTATCCCCAAACACAGAGAAGTCATCCATGAAGACCTCTAGAAAATCCCCTACCATGTCTAAGAAGATTCCCATCATGCACCACTGGATGGTTCCAGGAGCATTGAATAAATAAAAGGGCATGTGTTTGAAGGAAAAGGTACCGAATGGACATGTGAATTTAGTCTTCCCTTGATCCTCTAGGGAGACCTCAATTTGATTGTACCCCGAGTACCCATCTAAGAAACAGTATAAGGCATGACCAGCCACTCTCTCAAGGACTTGGTCAATGAATGTTAAGGGGAAATGGTCCTTCTTGGTGAATGCGTTTAGCTTCCTATAGTCAATGCAGACCCTCCATCCACTACTCACCATTGTGGGAAGAATCTCTCCATCCTCATTGGTTATCACTGTGATTCCAGCCTTTTTTGGAACCACTTGGATTGGGCTCACCCATTCACTCTCAGCTATGGGATATATGATACCATATTTTAACAATTTCAGAAGTTCTTTCCTTACTACCTCCATGAGATTAGGATTGAGTCTCTGTTGAGGTTGACGACATGGCTTTGAATTAGATTCTAGAACAATCCTATGAGTCCTAATAAGTGGGCTAATCCCAGGAATATTAGACAGGGTCCAACCAATGTATTTCTTATGTTTCCTAAGGACATATAGAAGCATCTTCTCATTATTGGCTTCAAGAGAAGAAGAAATTACAATATGATGTGTTTTATTTTCCCCTAGGAAAGCATACTTGAGTGCAGCGGGAAGTTCCTTCAATTTAAGATCAGGTTGGTTCAGAATTTTAGTAGAAGACTGTGACATTGGATCAAGTTCAATTTCTTTTTTTAGAGTTTCAGATAGTATTGATTCCCCACATGTAGAAGTTTCAGCTACTAGATTGTCTTGATCAGATTTAGGGAAGGAAGTTTGATTGGTCTCCATGAAATGGGTTTCCTGAAAGGTTTCACTGATTGTTGGACCTAAGACTTAATCACAAGAACAATTTGAAAATGATTCAAGCCAAGGAGATAAACTTCCTTCATGTGAACAAAGTAAATCAATATCATCCTGACTTAAACATTCAGAAAATATTCCTTGATGTTCTATGGATTCATTATCAATGCTTTCTATCATGTTTACTTCATTAATGTCCTCGTCATCCCCTATTTGTGAGCTTTCGTTATAGATGTTCAAGTCTAGACTAATGTTCCCAAAGGTGATGGTCATGTTCCCATTTCGGACTCAGATAACGGAGTTGATTTTTGCAAGAAAAGGACAGCCAAGGATGATTGGGGTTTGTTCCTTATTTCCTAAGTTTGGATGGTTTTCAATGACAATGAAGTTAGTAGGGTAGATGAAGTTTTCAACGTTTACCAGAACGTCCTTTAAAATCCTCTTTGGAACCCTAATGCTACGATCAGCAAGTTGAAGTGTGACAGATGTGGGTTGGAGTTCTTCTAGGCCTAACTGGAAGTACACGACATAGGGGATGAGATTGACACTAGCACCTAGATCACACAAGGCCTTGACAATTTTGCTTTCTCTTAGTTCAAAATTGATGTAAGGGCAACCTGGGTCTTTCAACTTAGGAGGAATGGTCCCTTGAATGGTGGTACTCACATTAGTAGCCAAAAGGACTTGGTTTTTTTGTGAAAATTTTCTTTTAAAAGTACGCAATCCCTTAAGGTACTTTGAGTAGGCAGGTATGGTTTGGATGGCACTGAGAAGGGGAATGTTCAACTTGACTTGTGAGAAGATTTCCCACAATGTTTCACTCAGTTCAGGCTTAGGTTTCCCCCTCATGCGTTGAGTAAATTGTGCAGGTTGTGGGGTTGTTTGTTGAAGAGTTGTTTCTTTCACATTGTTATCAGTTTCCTCAGTTTGATCGTATGGTTCATTTGAATTTTCATCCAAGTTTGAATCTTCAGGTAGGTTCTGAATTATTTGTTCACGTTTCTCAATTGATTTCCCACTTCTTAAAACAGTCATAGCCTTTAGTTGTTCATGAGTTATTTGAGCACAACCTGACTCTCCCCTTGAAGTTGAGGATGGAACCACCTGAGTAGGCATGGGTGCCTTTCCAGTTTTGATGGTCTGAAGTTCTTGTTTTAGGGAAGAGACTTCTGAGTTCATCCCCTCCATTTGTTTGCACAGTTGTTCTAGTTGGCTTTGTGGAACAGTTTGGGTTGGTTCTTGATAAGATTGGTTTATCCTAGGGGGATATTTTGGAGGTGGGATGGTTTGTTAAAAATGGACCGGTGGATGTTGGTATTCGATAGGTTGGGTTTGGGACTAGTTATGGGATTGGTAGTTCTGATGGGGGTAAGGATTTTGTCCCTGTGGTTGGATAGGTTATTGGTTATCTTTCTAGCGGAAGCATGGGTGGTCATTATACCTTGGGTTGAAGTTGTTTTGGTATTGAGTCTTTTGAAAGTTCAAGGCATTTACTTCCTCCGGGGGTCCTCCTAAAGGAACATCCTTGATGGATGGAATGGTTGGGCAGTTGTCTGTCTTATGGTCATGTTTGTCACAAATTGTGCAAACATGGTCTACAGTTTGGATTTCATGGACTTTCCTAAGGTCTATCTATTCAACCTTCCTAGAGAGTGCTGCGAGTTTAGACCTAAGGATTTCCTCTTCTCTAAGTGTATGAATTCCAATAGTTCTTTGTGGCTTTTCAGAATAAGGTGAAGTTCCCCATGTTTGGTTTTGTTCAGAAAGGCTTTCTAGATACTCGTAAGCATCATTTGGGGCTTTGTTTTTAAAGGTTCCATTACACATCATGTCAATGAATTGTTTGTTCCCCGGACCCAACCCTTCATAGAAAATTCTCACTTGTTCAGGTATAGAAAAACCATGGTGTGGAACCATGTTTAGAGTGTCTTTTAACTTCTCCCATGTTTCATATAATGACTCTCCCTCTTTTTCAAAAAAAAATTGGATACTCTTTTTAAGTGAAATTGTTTTATGGTGGGGAAAGTATTTTTTGTAGAATTCTCTTTGTAGTTGGTACCAAGAGTTGATGGATGATGGTCTCAAATTTTTTAGCCAATTTTTAGCTCGATCCTTCAAAGAAAACGGAAATATCCTCATCTTATCTTATTCTAGTTGATGTGGGGGACACATGGTTTCTACAATGTCATTGAACTCCTTAATGTGAAGGTAGGGCATCTAAGACTCCATTCCATGGAATGTTGGAAGATGGTTTAGGACATGGGGTTTAAAGATGTAGTTGGAATATCCTAGGGAATTGTGTCTAATTCATGAGGGGGAATTGGTCCAAGAAGGTGTGTGGTAGTCATTCATGGTTTGATCGACCGCATTGCCCATGTTTGGGGCTGCCTCATTTGGGTTTCCATTTTGGTTTCCACCTGGGTTTATGAGTTGGTTTCTTTGAAGACCTTCCATTGAAATGGGATAAATTTTTGACTCTAGAGTATTTTGAAGATTAGGATATAATGGAATGAGTTCCCTTGGTGTACTTGACTCCCCAACCCCAGGACTATCCACCCTAACTAGACGGTTTGATTGATCGCGGGTGTAGGCAGACATGCGCCAAAATAAAAAAAAACAAGAAAGGGACAAGATAATATAATTTGGATGAGAAAAGAAGAAATGGGGGAGAATATAATGGGTGTTTAGATGACTTACTTGGGTCCCCATCAATGGTTCAAAAATTTGATTCACGCTCAAATTTACCCAAGAGAAGAAGGTAGGACGGTCCTTGTAGTTTAGCTTGGGTTGTCGAATCCTCAGAGACCTAAGAAGTAACCTATAGACACGTACATTCTATGGACTGTTTTTGGCTATGAAGTGTCCAAATTGAGTTGATTCTATATGGGTTTAAAGGAACTCTAAGAGACTAAAGTGAATTAAATTTAAAATAATGAGTTGATCCTAGGTTATTGCTCAGGGTGGATTGAACGTATTTCATTTTCAATGATTTCAATTTCTTATATTTGAGATGGGTTCGTTTAAGGAGATAAAACAACATCATCACTTACTGGTTTAAGGCCTCACCCTTTAATACTAATCACCTATACACTTGAAGGATCAATGTTTTGATCACTTCAAGGTAAATTTTCGTATTAGCACTTGAAGTGTGTGGCCTTAAATTCAACAAGGATGATGGAGTTTAAAAATCATCAAATAAAAATCTCAATTAAAGAAGTGATTATACATTAATGGGGTGAAAAATAACATCCAATATAGCCCATTTCTACTCCCTTGGATCAACCCATAAGTGGGTTAGCCCTCCATTGATCTCATGGTTTCAATGGAAGCGGAAAGTAGACTCGTGAGGGAGGAAATGAAGAAGTAAAGAAAACAACAAAAATAAAATGATCACTCAACCGTTGGGTGAATAATTTCACAAGGTTTGGTGTGAATAAATTCACAACTTGATCCAAAGGTATCAAAGTGATATGAATAACAACAGAATAAGAGTATAATAAGAACATTTATTAATAAACTAAAGTGAATTGAACAACTTACATGTGAAAGACAAATTTGAGACAACAAAATTGCAGCATAACATTACAATTGAACAAAGCACCAAAGATCATCAAATCCTCCACCAACACTAACTTAAATAGTAATTTTGGAATCCTTGAGTCGATCCTCCAACAGTAAATTGTATCCCACTTGATTATGGTAGGCCTAGGGTGGTGGAAAGCTTGTGGAACTTGGACTTTTCCACATTTGACCCGAGGTGGCAGACAGATTTTTTCCACTAAACATACGCTCTTAGAAGACCTTTTATATGGCAGAATCAGAGTGGTCCATAGAATAAGTAAATCTAGTTCCTGATATTTTATAACCTCCTGTAAAATTTGGCCCCATTTGGATTTGTAGATTCTGAGATATGATTAGATTAGTGGGATATTGTTCTGGGCCTCAGAATCTGGCCCAGAATTTTATCTCTAACTTGGGCCGCCTAAATGACCGCCATAGAGGCCGAATTAGCATTGGATCCTGTATAGTGATTTGTTCCTATAAATGGATTCTAACATCCCACGAAATTTGGGATTAATTGGGACTGTATGATGGGACCCACATTCGAATCAGTGGTTTGGTGTCTAATCTGACTTCTCCAGAATTGTTTCCTTTCATCACAAAATTCTCTCCATATTCTTCCATGAATTATTCATTGATCCCTGAATGAAACATGTTCATATTGAAGTTTATATCAATTTACCAAAATATCAAATTGAAAAATGGATAATTAAATTCCTTAAAATCAGATGAATCAATGGGTACTTTAAATGATGTTCAAAAATGTACCACATAATAGTGCATTTTAAGTAAGAATTACAATCATAATGTGAAATGATGTTCAAAGTGTAAGATGCACTAAAATGATTATTATTAATAATAAATAACATGAATATTATATATATTAACAATGAATATTAGCCTCATTTATTGGCTAATCACACCCCCCAACTTGAGTTTTTCTAGTCCCGAGAAAAATATATCTCAATAATATGAAATTCGAATTCCCTTTTCCAAAAATATTTTAATACACAATGATCACCAGAAACCCTTATACCAAAAAATCATGAAACCCATCAAAATATTTTAATACAAGGTAGTTTCATAAGAATATCTCAATCTCAATCTCATTCCTTTGTTCAAATTCATTTCCATATTTGATCCAATATCAATTAAGTATGAGGATGTGTTGTGCATCACAATAGACATGGGGGGTTCATCTTTATTCCAGGGGGAAATGACGGAAGCACTAGGTGGAATCACATTTAAATATTAATATGAGTATTCAATTTTTTGTATTATTTATTTCTTTATTTTTTTTTTTTTTTTACAATTTTTCCATGGTAATGGAAATTGCACTCAAAAGAGTCAACCCTTGTAGCGAGACTTTGCCGATGACTCCTAGGCTCAAAGAACTTAGGTAACCAAGTGAAAACCACATACTCGGGCATCATCTCAAGTTAACTCAGTCAAAAACAAATTCAAATTACCATAAATAGAGATAAAATTACTAACTATGGGTCAGACAACTATAGAGTCACGATCCCCAAGTGCCGAAATCCACTCATTAGGTCATTTCATTGCTCTACGCACAAATTTATTCTTTTTTTAATACTCATATTAAAACTAAAATGATAACCAAACCTATGCTATTTATTTGGGGGACCCCATGAACTCAAACTAATACCCCAATATCCAAAGGACGTTCATTGTGATCTTTTTTTATTTGGATGAAAATATAAATGATGAAATATCACATTGGACAACCACACTTTCCAAAATCTATACTCATGAAATTATACAAGTATTAAAATCAGAATTAGGTCATGCTAAATTATTTTATATTCAGTTTCAAAGTGTGCAATGTGTATTACCATGTTCAAAGTTAATGGAATTTTTCCTTCCATTTACACTTTTTTTTTCAAATCATTCATTTTTTTTACACAAAATCATTTTTTATTTTATCTCCCCCCCAACTGAAAATAACATTGCCCCCAGTGTTTTAAAAAAAAAGAAAATTTAGAAGGGGGTAGAGGTAGATAATGGAAGTTCAAAAAGGAAATTGAAACTGAGGATCATGGAATGAAATCACCTGGTGGTTGAAGTTGAAGTTCTTGCTACTCCAAATTAGTCCTTTTATCTCTTGGGGGATGTAGGCACCTCCTTGATTGAACATGTATCACCCAAAATAGTACCTGAACCAAAAGAAGAACAAACCAGACAAAACAAACAACACAACGACTTATTTAATTCCAAGTATCATTATTTTTATGGTTTTTCCTATTTTCTATTTTTTTTAAATCAAACTAATGATACATTGTCCTATTTTAATTTTCTAGGTAAGGTATTACTCAGGGATCACACCGCGTGACATGGATGAATACGGTGCTCCCCTTTCATACCCATCCATACTCATAATAGAAGAAAAGTTCAACAGTCTTTTTTTTAATATAAAAATGATTAATTAATCCTATTTAAAATATAAATTTTATTAAAACAATAAAATGATAGGAAACTTGAAAACCATGGGTTGCCTCCATGCAGCGCTTTGTTTAACGTCGTTAGCCCGACCTGGACCCTAAATCTATCAATTTTTTCCTGGTTTATAGGATGGCTCAGTTAACTCAACCTCTATTTCCTGTTTATTGAATGGCTTAATGAATGGTTTTAACCTTTGACCATTGACCTTGAAAATGTAACCACTTGTGTGATCTTGAATCTCTACTGCCCCATGGGGGTACACATGATGCACTATGAAAGGTCCTGGCCATCTAGACCTTAACTTTCCTGGGTGTAAATGAAGTTTTGAACTATACAAGAGCACAAGTTTTCCCAGTTCAAAATGTTTGACCTTGATATTCCTAGATTGGTAGGCTTGAATTATAGCTTTATTGATCCTTGAATTTTCATGAGCCTCCATCCTTAGTTCCTCCAGTTCATTTTGATCTAATTTCCTTTTTGTTTCGGCAAATGAGAGGTCATAATCCATTTTCTTAATTTCCCAAAAGGCCTTATGCTCAATTTCAACAGGTAAATGGCATGATTTTCCATAAAACAACCTATATGGTCACATTCCTATGATGGTTTTGAATGTTGTACGATATTCCC
Organism: Viscum album; assembly: GCA_963277665.1. Lineage (NCBI taxonomy): Eukaryota > Viridiplantae > Streptophyta > Magnoliopsida > Santalales > Viscaceae > Viscum > Viscum album. The sequence goes on from OY728127.1 coordinate 599,537,996, forward strand.
AAAGAGCATCCAAGAGTTTATCGGACCAATCTTTCCTAGAAGGATTGACAATTTTCTCAAGAATTTGTTTGATTTCATGATTGGCTAACTCAGCTTGACCATTGGTCTGTGGGTGGTAAGCAGTGGACACTTTTTGAGAAATTCCATATTTTTCCATGAGTGATGAGAATGGATGATTGAAAAAATTAGTTCCACGATCACTAATGATAGCCCTAGGAATTCCAAATCTAGAGAAGATGTTTTCCTTGAAAAATCTAATCATAGTTTGATGATCATTGGATTTTGTAGGAATGGCCTCAACCCATTTAGAGACATAATCGATAGATAAGAGAATGTAAAGATATCCCCTAGAGTTTGGGAAGGGACCCATGAAATCAATTCCCCAACAGTCAAATATTTCAACCACTAAGATGGGAGTGAGTGGCATTTGATTCCTTTTTATGACAGACCCTACTTGTTGACACCTAGGATAGCTTTGACAAAATGAGTAGGAGTCCCTTGAGAGGGTGGGACATAAGAGACCACATTGAAGAATCTTAGAAGATTTTTTCTTAGAGGAAAAGTGACCTCCACATGCCTCACTATGACATAATTTAAGGATGGACACTTGTTTAGATTCTGGAACACACCTCCTAATGACTTGGTCAGGGTAGAACTTATAGAGGTATGGATCATCAAACACATAGTATCTAACATAAGAAAGGAATTTCCTTCGAGCTCGAGTCCCTAAGAATTTTGGAATGACTCCTGTAACTAAGAAATTGGCTATTTCGGCATACCAAGGGCAGTCACTCACAGAGTATAGGTGTTCATTAGGAAATGAATCAGACACAGAAAGGTGATTTGAGTTGTCTTTGAATTCCATCCTAGAGAGGTGATCAGCTACAACATTTTCAACACCCTTTTTATCTTTGATTGTGAGGTCAAATTCTTGTAATATAAGGACCCACCTAATCAGTCTAGCCTTAACATCTTGTTTTTGGAAGAGGAATTTTAGTGCAAAATGGTTAGTGAACATAGTGATGGGGGATCCTAAGAGGTAGGACCTAAACTTCTCTAAGGCAAACACAATATCAAGTAACTCATTTTCAGTGGTTGTGTAGTTGATTTGGGAATCATTTAAGGATTTTATTGCATAAGCAATGACATAAGGAGTTTTATCATAGTGTTGTCCTAACACAGCTCCAATAGCAAAGTCACTGGCATCACACATAAGTTCAAAAGGAAGGTTCCAATTTGGAGATTTCATAATGGGAGGAGAGGTTAGAGAGGATTTGAGTGTTTAGAATGAACCCTCGTATCTTTCTGTCCAAACAAATGCAACATCCTTTACTAGGAGAGCACAAAAGGGACGGGAGATTGAACTAAAGTCCTTGATGAATCTTCTATAGAAACCAACATGTCCTAAGAAATACCTCACTTCCTTGATAGTTTTGGGTGATGGAAGGTGACGAATGATGTCAACCTTGGCTTTATCAACTTCAATACCCCTACCTGAGACCAGATGGCCTAGAACTAGTCCCTCTTTAACCATGAAATGGCATTTTTCCCAGTTTAGGATCATATTTTTTTCTTCACATCTTGACAAGACTCTCTCTACATTCTGTAGACATCCCTCAAAAGTATCCCCAAACACAGAGAAGTCATCCATGAAGACCTCTAGAAAATCCCCTACCATGTCTGAGAAGATTCCCATCATGCACCGCTGGAAGGTTCCAGGAGCATTGAATAAACCAAAGGGCATGTGTTTGAAGGAAAAGTTACCGAATGGACATGTGAATGTTGTCTTCCCTTGATCCTCTAGGGAGACCTCAATTTGATTGTACCCCGAGTACCCATCGAAGAAACAGTAGAAGGAATGACCTTCCACTCTCTCAAGGACTTGGTCAATGAATGGTAAGGGGAAATGGTCCTTCTTGGTGAATGAGTTTAGCTTGTTATAGTCAATGCAGACCCTCCTTCCACTACTCACCCTTGTTGGAAGAATCTCTCCATCCTCATTGGTTATCACTATGATTCCATCCTTTTTTGGAACCACTTGTATTGGGCTCACCCATTCACTCTCAGCTATGGGATATATGATACCAGATTTTAACAATTTTAGAAGTTATTTCCTTACTACCTCCATGAGATTAGGATTGAGTCACCGTTGAGGTTGACGACATGGCTTTGAATCAGATTCTAGAACAATCCTATGAGTCCTGATAAGTGGGATAATCCCAGGAATATCAGACAGGGTCCAACCAATGGCTTTCTTATGTTTCCTAAGGACATCTAGAATCATCCTCTCATGATTGGATTCAAGAGAAGAATAAATTACAATAGGATGTGTTTTATTGTCCCCTAGGAAAGCGTACTTGAGTGCAGCGGGAAGTTCCTTCAATTCAAGATCAGGTTGGTTCAGAATTTTAGTAGAAGATTGGGACATTGGATCAAGTTCAATTTATTTTTTTAGAGTTTCAGATAGGATTGATTCCCCACATGTATAAGTTTCAGCTACTAGATTGGATTGATCAGATTTAGGGAATGAAGTTTGATTGGTCTCCATGAAATTGGTTTCCTGAAAGGTTTCACTGATTGTTGGACCTAATACTTCATCATAAGAACAATTTGAAAATGATTCAAGCCAAGGAGATAAACTTCCTTCATGTGAACAAAGGAAATCAATCTCATCCTGACTTAAACATTCATAAAATATTCCTTGATGTTCTATGGATTCATTATCAATGCTTCCTATCATGTTTACTTCATAAATGTCCTCGTCATCCCCTATTTGTGAGCTTTCATTATAGATGTTCAAGTCTAGACTCATGTTCCCAAAGGTGATGGTCATGTTCCCATTTCGGACTCAGATAACAGATTTGATTGTTTCAAGAAAAGGACGGACAAGGATGATTGGGGTTTGTTCCTTATTTCCTAAGTTTGGATGGTTGTCAACGACAATGAAGTTAGTAGGGTAGATGAAGTTTTCAACCTTTACCAGAACGTCCTTTAAAATCCCCTTTGGAACCCTAATGCTACGATCGGCAAGTTGAAGTGTGACAGATGTAGGTTGGAGTTCTTCTAGGCCTAACTGGAAGTACACGACATAGGGTATGAGATTGACACTAGCACCTAGATCACACAAGTCCTTGACAACTTTTCTTTATCCTAGTTCAACATTGATGTAAGGGCAACCTGGGTCTTTCAACTTAGGAGGAATGGTCCCTTGAATGGTGGTACTCACATTAGCAGCCAAAAGGACTTGGTTTTTATGTGAAAATTTTCTTTTAAAAGTACACAAGTCCTTAAGGTACTTTGAGTAGGCAGGTATGGTTTGGATGGCATCAAGAAGGGTAATGTTCAACTTGACTTGTGAGAAGATTTCCCACAATGTTTCACTCATTTCAGGCTTGGGTTTCCCCCTCATGCGTTGAGGAAATGGTGCAGGTTGTGGGGTTGTTTGTTGAATATTTTTTTCTTTCACATTGTTATCAGTTTCCTCAGTTTTATCTTGTGGTTCATTTGAATTTTCATCCAAGATTCAATCTTCAGGTAGGTTCTGAATTATTTTTTCAGGTTTCTCAATTGATTTCCCACATCTTAAAATAGTCACAGCCTTTAGTTGTTTATGAGTTGTTTGAGCACAACTTGACTCTCCCCTTGAAGTTGAGGATGGCACCGCCTGAGTAGGCATGGGTGCCTTTCCAGTTTTGATGGTCTGAAGTTCTTGTTTTAGGGAAGAGACTTCTGAGTTCATCCTCTCCATTTGTTTGCACAGTTGTTCTAGTAGGATTTGTGGAACGGTTTGGGTTGGTGTTTAAGAAGATTGGTTTATCCCAGGGGGATATTTTGGAGGTGGGATGGTTTGTTGAAAATGGACCGGTGGTTGTTGGTATTGGATAGGTTGGGTTTGGAACTGGTTATGGGATTGGTAGTTCTGATGGGGGTAAGGATTTTGTCCCTGTGGTTGGCTAGGTTGTTGGTTATCTTTCCAGCGGAAGCCTGGGTGGTTATTATACCTTGGGTTGAAGTTGTTTTTGTATTGAGGCTTTTTAAAGTTCAAGGAATTTACTTCCATTGGGGGTCCTCCTAAAAGAACATACTTGATGGATGGAATGGTTGGGCAGTTGTCTGTATTATGGTCATGTTTGTCACAAATTGTGTAAACAGGGTCTACAGTTTGGATTTCATGGACTTTCCTAAGGTCCATCTCTTCAACCTTCCTAGAGAGTGCTACGAGATTAGCCCTAAGGCTTTCCTCCTCTCTAAGTGTATGAATTCCAATAGTTCTTTGTGGCCTTTCAGAATAAGGTGAATTTCCCCATGTTTTTTTTGTTCAGAAAGGATTTCTAGATACTCGTAAGCATCATTTGGGGATTTGTTTTTAAAGGTTCCATTGCACATCATGTCAATGAATTGTTTGTTCCCCAGACACAACCCTTCATAGAAAATTCTCACTTGTTCAGGTATAGAAAAACCATGGTGTGGAACCATGTTTAGAGTGTCTTTGAACCTCTCCCATGTTTCATATAATGACTCTCCCTCTTTTTCAAAAAAATTTTACATACTCTTTTTAAGTGCAATTGTTTTATGGTGGGGAAAGTATTTTTTGTAGAATTCTCTTTGTAGTTGGTACCAAGAGTTGATGGATGATGGTCTCAAATTTTTTAGAAAATTTTTAGCTCAATCCTTTAAATAAAAAGGAAATAGCCTCATCTTATCTGATTCTAGTTGATGTGGGGGACACATGGTTTCTACAATGTCATTGAACTCCTTAATGTGAAGGTAGGGTATCTCAGAATCCATTCCATGGAACGTGGGAAGATGGTTTAGGACATGGGGTTTAAAGATGTAGTTGGAATCTCCTAGGGAATTGTGTCTAATTCATGAGGGGTAATTGGTCCAAGAAGGTGTGTGGTAGTCATTCATGGTTTGATCGACCGCATTCCCCAAGTTTGGGGCTGCCTCATTTGGGTTTCCATTTTGGTTTCCACTCGGGTTTATGAGTTGGTTTCTTTGAATACATTCCATTGAAATGGGATCAATTTTGGACTCTAGAGTATTATGAATATTAAGATATAATGTAATGAGTTCCCTTTGTGTACTTGACTCCCCAACCCTAGGACTATCCTCCCTAACTAGATGGTTCGATTGATCGCGGGTGTAGGCGGACTTGCGCCAAAAGAAAAAAAATGAGAAAGGGAAAAGATAAGAGAATTTGTATGAGAAAAGAAGAAATGGGGGAGAATATAATGGGTGTTTATATGACTTACTTGGGTCCCCAACAACAGCACCAAAATTTTATTTACGCTCAAATTTACCCAAGAGAAGAAGGTAGGACGGTCCTTGTAGTTTAGCTTGGGTTGTCGAATCCTCAGAAACCTAAGAAGTAACCTATAGACACGTACATTCTATGGACTGTTTTTTGATATTAAGTGGACAACTTGGGTTTATTTTAGATGGGTTTAAAGGAACTCTAATAGTCGTAAGTGAATTCAATTTAAAAGAATGAGTTGATCCTAGGTTATTGCTCGGGGTGGATTGGACGTATTTCCTTTTCAATGATTTCAATTTCTTATATTTGAGATGGGTTCATTTAAGGAGATAAAACAAAATCATCAATTACTGGTTTAATGCCTACACCCTTTAATAATAATCACCTATACACTTTAAGGATCAATGTTTTGAGCACTTCAAGGTAAAGGTTCGTATTAGCACTTGAAGTGTGTGGCCTTAAATTCAACAAGGATGATGGAGTTTAAAAATCATCAAATAAAAATCTCAATTAAAGAAGTGATTATACATTAATGGGGTGACAAATAAAATCCAATCCAGACCCTTGATACTCCCTTGGATCAACCCACAATTAGTTTAGTCCTCCATTGATCCCATGGTTTCAATGGAAGCGGAAAGTAGACTCACGAGGGAGGAAATGGAGAAGTAAAGAAAACAACAAAAATAAAATGATCACTCCACCGTTGGGTGAATAATTTCACAAGTTTTGGTGTGAATAAATTCACACCTTGATCCAAAGATATCAAAGTGATATGAATAACAACATAATAAGAGTATAAGAAGAACTTTTATTAAGAAACTAAAATTAATTGAACAACTTACATGTGAAAGACAAATTTGAGACAACAAAATTGCAGCATAACATTACAATTGAACAAAGCACCAAAGATCATCAACTCCTCCACCACCACTGCATTAAATAGGAATTTTGGACACCTTGGGTCGATCCTCGAACAGTACAAATTATCCCACTTGATTATGGTAGGCCTAGGGTGGTGGAAAGTTTGTGGAACTTGGACTTTTCCACATTTGACCCGAGGTGGCAGCCAGCTTTTATCCACCGAACAGACGCGCTTGGAAGACCTTATATATGGAATAATAATAGTGGGACATATATTACAAAAATGTATCTCCTGATGTCTCCTAACCTCCTGTATAATATGGGACCATTTGGATTTTTATATTCTGAGATATGATTATATTAGTGGGATATGTTTCTGGGCCGTAGAATCTGTCCCAGAATTTTATATCTAAATTGGGACGCCTAAATGACCACCATAGAGGCAGAATTAGCATTTAATCTTGACTAGTTATTTGTTCCTATACATGTCTTCTAGAATTACACGAAATTTGGGATTCATTGGGCATGTATTTTGGGTCCCACATTTGAATCAGTGGTCTGGTGTCCAATCTGACTTCTCCAGAATTGTTTCCTTTCATCACAAAATATCCCCATCTTCTTCCATGAATTATCCATTGATCCCTGAATGAAACATGTTCATATTGAAGTGTAGATCAATTTCCCAAAATATAAAATGGAAAAATTGATAATTAAATTCCTTAAAATCAGATGAATCATCGGGTACTTTAAATGATGTTCAAAAATGTACCACATAATAGTGCATTTTAAGTAAGAATTACAATTATAATGTGAAATAATGTTCAAAGTGTAAAATGCACTAAAATGATGATTATTAATAATAGAGAACATGAATATTATATATATTAACAATTAATATTAGCCTAATTTAGTGGATAATCAGTGACATTCTCTTGCTCTGAACAGTGGATCACATAAAAGATCTTCACTATAGAGCTAATCCACTATTGAGCAATCAATGGGTCGGTCGATCCACTAAATGTTGGTGGTCATTAACGTATAAAGGAATCAATAGAATTTTGTTCCCTTTGTGGTCATATCGGTCTCTCATCTTGATTCAAGTTATTTCCCATAACTTGAGTCAGTTGGTTCATCATTCTCCTGAAAGTTTCCATTCCAGCTACCATCGGAGGGTCATCAACACATGGTCCATTGCGGTTGCCATTTGCATGGTTCCTACTATTGCCCACCATTTTTTAAAAGAATAAAACCTTAGTGATAATATTATTTTATTTATGAATATTTTAACTATAAAGGATTTTTGTGTCTTAAAGCTTTATGCATAAACAATTACTTTTCTATATAAATAATTCTTAATGATTCATGAAAAGCTTGTGATTGACCAAACATATCCCCAGGAGTGTCAAACCAAGAGTGTAGTAAGGCCTATTGTCGTATACCAGGATACCCCAGGTCAAACCAAAAACTCCTTATTAGAGTTTTCACTCCTAGGTACATCTGCGCCAGAACCACATCCACTTGTTCGTATCCAGACGGTGATTTATTTGTTCGAAAACTACTTACTTAATATTTCACCAAAATACTAGGAAGTTTTCCTATATTTAAACTTTTCTATAGGGTTATTCATAAATTTTTCAAATCCTAATTTACATAAATAACTAAACTATAATTTTATACCAAATATGACATCCCGCCTTTTTATTACATAACTTTTCATTAGATTTTACACACAGAGGATTTTTAAAGTCTAGTGTCTTGGAAATCAGGAACAAAGTACATGAAAACAAAAAACATTATTCTAATACACTTGTAAGGCTTCACCATAGTTTAATACTGAGTACAATTATTTCATATCATAACCTGGAGACAAACATCAAAGGAAATGGTGAGTAGAAGGCTCAATAAGGAATGCAAGGGAATAAGTTTACTTGTGATGTCAATAAGAACTTGTTGAAAACATAAATACATGAGTAATGGAAGAATAGGAATGTCATCATAATAAGAACATGAATCATAAATTGAATATGTGGATACAAAATTTAATTTAGATATTCCTGAACATATCACCAAGGTTCATCCCTAAGGTGTCATAAACATTTCTAGGGTTATTCACCAAGGTATCATGAAACTTGTCATCTCTAGAGATTAAATTCTTTACCCAATGCATTGGAGTGCTTTCAAGACACACCCTTAATATTTATTTTTCATGTGATCCACATATATCATAATCATAAATACCATAAATAACCCAAATATAATAAAAGAAATGGGTTTCATATCAAAATCATGATGTTTTAAAAGGTGCTTAAAAATAAGTTCATTATGTCATTTATAACCCATGGAAAAGGAGTGAGGGTTATATGTATGTCAATTATAGAATAAAATAGATAAATTTTATTTCTTGATTAATACCCCTATAAATGAAAAAAGATTTGTTTATTCACATAAATAAAACAAGATAATTTCTTGAGAAAAAGAGATAGATTTTGAGACAAAATTTCTGCAGCATAATTTCTATACACCATGGTTTTAGAAAACATGAAAAAGAGAGGTGAAAGAGGTAACCCATTCATAAGAGAGTAATGATAAATTATAATAACATAATAACATGTAGATAAGAACATGGTATGGATATTTTAATGACATACCACATGAAAAGAAAACTTTAAAAAAAAAAGAAAACATGATTTATTTTAAGAAAATTCAACAGCCTAATGACATCACTTAAAATTCAGAAAAATCAGTTGATGAGATTGGTGAGGGTATCTAATAATTTTTACATAAAAATTACATCCATAATATTATATAATAACATACCCCCACATAAAAAATGAAAAGTAGAAGACATAACAATAAGGATGTCTTGACTTAAAAGACGAGGGTGAAAGGTTCCCTTACCTTGAAGAGTAAATTCAAAGGCATGAAGTTTAGGACCTTGGGGGGCTTGAGGGAACCTTGGGAGGACTTCTTGGGAGGTAAAAAGACCAGATATTAATTGAGGAGGATTTTTGAATGAAATTAATGAGGGAATGTAATGGTATTTATAGAAAAAGTGAAGGAATATTTTATTAATTTCCAATGGACACCTCATCAGTGGTATTTGAAAAACCATGGGCTTTCCCATGGTATTTTCCCATGGTATTGGCCACTTGGGACACCTCATAACATATTTTACTATTCACAATTCGACCATAATTATTACATCATTTATGATGTCATTAATCACACCAAAACTCAAAATTGTATTTTTACTATTCACTAAAAAACAAAACATTTTATAAAAATATTATAACTTCGCCATAACATAATATCGATGCTCTAAATTCAAAAATTAACTCCATTTTATAAAAATAATTTTCAAATTATGATATATGTAATTCTAAATTAAAAATATTATTTACCTGAAAAAATACTAATACTTAACTAATAATTTCTAAAACAGTTGTTTACTTATGATATTATATCACATTACCAAACAAGATGCCTAAATTATATTTATAATTTCTTATGTCATTTTACTATTCCATTGGTCACATTACTATTCATAAGTGTAATATTACTATTCATACTTTACTATTCACTAAAAAATAAGTTGATCTTATTAGACTCCAAATTAATTACTGATCACAACTATAGAAGACCGTTTTTTGAAAATCATTTCACATTATTAATTATTTAATGTATACAAAAATATTTTAAAATACCATTTTTCCAAAAATTCACCAATAATATGGAACTTCTATAAATTTATCTTGTATTTATTTTAACATTTGAAATCTACAAAATTAACATAATAAGAAATAACAATTTTATTTATACAAAAGGATTACACAACATAACTAAGGTATTGTTACATATCCCCTTATAACACCTGCATAGGACCTAAGAGTAAGGTGTGAAATGGTGATAGAATCTTGGGGTGGCTCAGACAACATTTTTCGAGTGGTGATTTCTATCAGCTTGAACTTCTCGTGATGGCGATTTAGTTCAAGCTTCACATATTGAAGCTCAGTTTGGGCTTGGTCTAGAGCAAAGCCTGGTGATGAAACCTCCTTCCCAAGCTCTGATAGATGGGCTTCATACGGCTTGAGTCTACTGGATGAGGCCATCAACTCTTCTTTCTGTATTAATTAACCAAGATCACTTATATTTATAAACAATAGTCATAACTTTAAGATTATAGTTTCTAATGGTCATATAACAGTAAAAACCCAATGGTCTCACTTTAATTATACTCACTTCGTTAATTAAATTTTATATTTTTTTTGAGAATAAAATAACACACAAATTTAGGAAACTAATATTATTCAAAATTTCGTGTCATTAAAATAATAGTTCAATACCATGGACATATTAGTAGCATCATCTCACTCCTCATACCATCTTGGTAGTCATGGTTTATTATCATGGCCGTCTTAGTTGTCAAGGTTCATTCCCAAGACCATCTTAGTCTATCTCATGAGATATAAATCTTTACCCAATGCATTGGAGGGAGATATAGGTCCCACCCATCTCATTATGAAATTATACAAATATGCGCCACAAGATCATAAATAATCATATCATAACCCATGAAATGAAATGGGTATTACAATCATTGAATCATATCATAATATATGGAAAAAAATGGTTTCATAACCATTTCATCGTAAACATAACCCGTGAAAAGAAGTGGATTTCATAAGCATATAACCAGTGAAAGGGAAACGGGTTTCCTCAACATCATGCCATCAAAACATAATCTATTCAACGAAATAATGTGAATATAAAAATTTAAATTATTTCCCTATAAAGGCATGAGTAACACTAATGGATGTTATCTTAGAAGTGAAATAATTTTGGAAGATATTTTAAAAACATTTCTTGAGGAAAATATTCTTTGTCAATTGAAAATTCTTTTTAAAACATAAAACCTTCTTGAAAACCTTTTTATTTAAAATAGATTTGAAAACCTATAAAGTAATAATTGAAAACCATAAAAAAAATTTAAAATCCTTCTTAATTGAAAATGGGCATTAAATATCTTTTGAAATCATTTTTGAAAACATTTTTGAAAATATGGTTTTTAAATATAATAGATTGTCGACTAAAGAGAGCAACGATCCGATTTTACATAAAAATATTATCGTAATTACCAAAGAGTGGAAAATCGTACTAATACATGTCTTTAATAACCATAGTAGAGGAAAATTCATGAGTGTTCCTCGCATATGTATCATAAGATCTCATCAAAGAATCATAGTCATTAACAATCTCAAAAAGTGATGATATTGTTTTAATAAACTCTTACAAATTGGTTACTTGGGATCATACTCTCCATGTAAGAAAATGAAATTACATGAAGCTTAAAATATCATGAAAATACGTATATTCATGATATAACATGTAAAATTTTAAGTGTATACACCTCAAAAATAATTTATGTGCATAACAAAACATGAGTCTCAAAGAAGGAAAATTGAGACAAACTATTTTACCAATTTGGTAACCATTGAAGCTTAAACCCAATTAAAGAAAGATCATAAAATAGATATGTGAATACCCATAAATTTATGTATAATAGACATATAATACATTCATGGGAAGTATATACACCCCACAAAAGGAATGGGTGGCGAATAAAATATGTATCTCATGGAAATAAAAAGTGAGATGAAATCCCCTTACCTTGTGTATTGAATCTCATCGTACTCATTCAAACACTTGTATAATAAATATAAATTTATTTTACATATTATTATATCTAATACCATATATTTTTTTATTATGACATTATATTACCCACTTTTTAACCATCCTATGTTAAGGTTTCACTTTGGATAATATTCGTTTTACTCTTAGCATGTGTCTTAATTTATTATATCTTTGGTCCTTATAATTTATATCATGATTTACAGAATTTAAATCATGATATAAATATCAGTTATATACATTATATTTTTATTATAATAATATATATAATATAGAAGTATGAAATGTAATACACCATTCATATAAACGGTAAGTTTTACATATGCATGAACGTTGTTTCTATTTTTATTATCATATTGAAATGAATAAGGTAAATAAAAACCATATATATATCATTATTACTATAGAATTATGTTATCCTATATATCCTATAATTTCACTAAACCCATCCTTAATACATTCTATGTAGTGTTTGAATTAATCACATCATTTTGAGGGGGCAGTAGTCCACACTTCCTCAAACGAAATTATTGTATTAACAAAAAATGGAAAGTAAATAGATATGTGTTGTAAAATTAATACACAAGATTAAATACATAATAAATATAATAAAATACATATATAAACATAGTTTCTATCAGAATTTAAACCATGATAGGCGATGAGGAAAATTGAACAACCATTGTTCAGTGAGGCAGTAGTTTTTCGTACGCATAAAGAGTATGTTTGTTACCCATTAGATGGATGTGTCTATAAGTTTAAGTTGAAACCATAGCATAAAAATATCCTAGTATATTGAATATACTAGTTTTTTATACAATAATGGATTAAAGATATTGGAGGGTTTTAGAAATAAAATAAAAGAAAGGTCTTGAGAGAAGATGTTACCTCTTAATCAGGTAACTCCTTAGTTTCCGTTTCTTCCTGAATCTCATAACCATATTATAGGGTGATATTAATAGAAACACCTTTTCAAAAACTTAAAATTATAGATCATAGAGATGATTATCATCATAACTTTTCTGATGACTTTGAGCTTCCTTGATATGTTGTTGAATAGTTTTAACCTTCTCAACCATTTCATTAGCAATCCCAGGTCCCAATATCTTTCTTTATCCAACTTCATCCTAGCACATTATAGATCTACAATTATTCCAATAAAGGGTTTCATAAGGTTCCATATTAATTCTTGAGTGAAATCTATATTTTTAAGAAAACTCAACTATAGGTAGGTGTTGATCCCAACCACCTTTGAAATCCATAGAACAAGATATCAACATATCCTCTAGGGTTTGAATTGTTCTTTCAGACCGACTATCTATTTGAGGATGCTAAGAAGTCATAAAACTCAATTATGTATCAATTTATTTCTGAAGTCTTTGTGATAACTTTTGGGTAAACCTGGGATCCCAATATGATATGATATAATGTTGTAATTTTTAAAACCTTACCACTTCCTTAATGTATATCCTGTAAAGATGATATAGAGAGAAGTATTCTCTAATAGCGATGAAGTTTGATGACTTAGTAAGGTGATCGGCTACCACCCATATAGCATTAAACCCTTTAGAGGTTTAGGGTAGTCTAATAAAAAATCCATAGTTATGTTCTCCCATTTCCGTTCTGGTATGGGTAATGGATGCAACATCCCCTTTGACTTCTATCATTCATACTTAACTTGCTGGCATCACAAGCACTGAGATACAAACTATGTGATATCTCTCTTTATACTATCCCACTATAAGTATTCTTTCAAGTATCAATACATCTTCATACTTTTAGGATGAATAGAGAATAAAGAAATATGAGATTATTCTACCACATCCTTCTTAAAATATGGTATGGAAGGAACACATACACAGTTCCCAAACCTTATCATTCCATCCTGGTCAATGTTAAACTCAAGAACATTTCTAAATTTCTTTTGTTGCTCTTCATATTCCTTCTACGCGTCCTTGATCTTCACTAGGATAGAGGTTTGAAAATTAATTTGATAAAGATAATATTTTTCCCCTTCCTTCAGGATTTTTAGATCCATCCTTTTCAAATCTAAAAATATTAGATCTTTTGTGATCCACATCATGGATAAGCTAGCATGATCCTTCCGACTTAAAGAATCTTCCACCTTGTTCACTTTATCATGGTGGTAATGCATTGAGTAGTCATAATCCTTTATAAACTCTAACCATATTCTCTAGCGTATGTTCAACTCCTTCTATGTGGGTATATATTTAATAATTTTATGATCGGTATGTATATCACACTTCCCCCCATAAAGATAATACCTCTATATATTTAATGAAAAAAATAACTATGCTAACTCCAAATCATGAGTTTTGTAATTTTTCTCCTGAATCTTCAACCATTGCAAGGAACAATTGATAACCATGTTATTAAGTATAAGAACACATCTGAATCCCTTCTTAGATGCATCACTATATATTAAAAACCCTTCTCCACTACAAGGTAATATAAGCATAGGTTCACTGAATAACCTTCTCTTCAGTTCCTTGAAATTATCCTCACATTCATCAGTCCATAGTAACTTGACACCCTTATGAGTTAACTTTGTGATAGGATTAGATATTCATGATAAATTATCCCAAAACCATCTATAATATTTAGATAAACCAAGAAATCTATGGTTCTCAATCACCATGGTTGGTCTATTCCAGCATTCAATAGCCTTTGTCTTTGATGGATCTACTGTTATACCATATCTTGAGATTATGTGACTCAAAAATGAAACCTTTTGTATCCAAAATTAACATATTGTAAATTTTTCATATAGATTCTTCTTACTTAGGGTCTTTATTACAATTATTAAGTGATCTACATTCTCTTCATTACTCTTTGAATAGATAAGAATATAATCTATAAATACTACCACAAACTAATCGAGGTAATCTCTAAAGACTATATTCATTAAATCAATGAAGATAGCAGGGGAATTAGTAATACCAAAAGGAATCACTATATATTAATAGTTTTCATACCTTGTATGGAATGTTGTCTTGGGTATATCCTCTTTCTTGACCATAAATTGATGATATCCAAAACTAAGGTCAATCTTGTAAAAGTATTGATCTTTGTGTAGTTGATCAAAAAAGTCATCAATACAGGGGAGAGGATACTTATTCTTGACCATGATCTTGTTAAAATCCTGATAATAAATGAAGAGTCTCATTGATCCATATTTCTTTTTCACAAAAAGAAATGATGCACTCTAAGGTAACACACTTGGATGAATGAATCCCTTATCAAGGTTTTCTTGGAGTTTCTTCTTCAATTTCTACAACTTAATCAGATCCATTCTATAAAGAGTATTTGAAATTGGTATGAAACTAAGTATGATTTCTATTGAGAAATCAACTTCTTGATTTGGTGGAAGGCTAGGAAACTATTCTATAAAGACATCCACAAAATCACCAATAATAGGAATATCATCGATGTCGATTTTTTCCGAACCATTTGAGATAAACAACCCTTTTTAATGGGAATTAAGACCCATAAACTAGATGTAATATCCACAGTAATTTCATACTTATCATCACATGTATATATGATCATAGGAGGGTTTTAAATATCAAAATTAACTTCCATTCCTTGATAATTAATGTGGGATTTATGAATGGAAATCCAATACATGCCTAAGATTACATAAAATTAAACCAAAGGAATAATGACATGATTTTTTAGAAGCACATTCCAATAAACTTCAATTGGATAGGAATCATAGACTTGAGGTATAATCATCATACCATTAGGGGTATGCCCATATAATTCCAGATCTAATTGTTTTGGTGAATCTTAAAACCCTTATCAAATTCTTTATATTTGAAAGAGTGGGTAGATCCAGAATCAAATATGACATTAGCAGTTCTAGAGTGGATGGTAAATGTATCTTTCATCATGTCATTATCTCACCCCTCACTAGAAATAAAAATAGCATGATATTTCCTCTTGTCCCTTGGATTAAGAGGTTTTTTAAATCTATCATCATCACCAGCCCTTGGGTTTGGGAAATGGTTAGCATAATTATCATTCTTCTTAAACTTGTAGAAATGAATCATGGGAGGTTCATTCTGTGATGGTTTTTCCCCATTAAAAATGTTAGATGACTTATTCCCATCACTTCAGCAACCAAATTCCTAATGGACTTCCCTTCCACACTTAAAAAAAATTATTATACCCCTTAAGGAAATTTCCTTCATGATTCTTATCACACTTATAGCATAAAGGGAAACTCACCTTCTTCTATTCATGGTTTTTATATTTTCCTTTAAACTCCATCTTCCTATTCTCATCAAAATAATGAGATTGATACATGACTCCAACCTATATTTCAACCTTGATTGCACAATTAAAAATCTCTTAGTAGCTACTAAATTCTCTTATGACCAAAACCCTTTTGAGACTTGGCTTTAAGCCATTGAAGAACCTATCAACTTTACCTTTGGGTTGGATGATAATTCCTAAAGCATACCTCACAAGTCTCATGAAATTAACCTCGCAAGTACCAAAAAATTCATCATCTCTTTTCTTCAACTCAAGGAACTCTTTCTACATCGTGGTATGAAGAATTTGAGGAAAGTACTTATTAAAAAAAAAGTTCCTTAACTCATCCCAATCCATGGATTCAATCCCATATTTCTACCAAATATTCTTGATTATAGTCCACCACTGATCTGCTTCGCCTTCTAACCAATAAATATCCAGAATGAATTTCTCATGCTCCAAACAATGAAGAATGGAGAATATATTTTCATTAGTACTAATCCATTGTTCAGAAATAAGTGGATCATAAGACCCTCTGAAAGAAGGTTTATGGTGCCTCATGAAATACTCAACAGAATGTTGTTCCCTCCTTTTCTCATTTGGAATTCCACTATGATTCATGGATTAAGAAAGTTGTGTGAGCATAGAAACAAATTTTTTCATTCTATATCCCATATAATTCAGTTTCTCAGGAATAAAATCATTTTGTTGTCCATAGAAATGACTATTAACATGATTCCTTTGGGTTCCATCCACTAACTAAAACCAAAAGCATAGAGTAATAAATAGTTATCATAATGAGGAACCACATAATAATTAAAAGTCACTTATAGGAAGTCTAAAATATGACACCTTCCTTAATCTGTGGAACCTTAGGTTTATACTAGGTTATTCATAGATAAATTATAATTAAATACTTCATAATGGTTCATGAAGAGTTTTTGAATTCCCAAATCATATCCCCAGGGAGTGTCAAACTAGGTGTACAACAAGGCTACTTGTCATGTACCAGATTACCCCAAGTCAGGCCCGGAACATCTTTTCAAAGTTGTTACCCCTAGGTAAATATGTACCAGAGCCACATCTACTTGTAGTATCTAGATAGGCATGTATTTCTAGGAAACCACTCACTCAATCCTTTACCAAAATTCAAGAAAAAATTCCTATACTTTTCCTTATCCTTATACTTATCCCTAGACATGTCCTTAGGTCTCTCACTAAGGCTTTCTCATCCTAGATTCCAAATGTTAACTAGAAATTTTCTATGATACCAACTATATAAACCCTCGCTTTTCATACATTAACATTACATAACTTTTGTGGAATACTTAAAACATTCTACAAACAGACGCCCAAAGACCGTACCAGTCTTGTGCCTTTGGAAACATGGAAACATAAACACTGATACATAAATGAGATACATTATCTCCCACTAGTTTCTCCTTGACTAGAACCCTTCTTAGACACATGAAACATAATACATATTTTCATAACCTAGGGAAGGAAACCTAAAAAGGGGTGAGATTAAATTCTCTATAAGGGTAAACAAGGGAGATATGTAAGCATAATCATGAACATAAGGGTATGAGAACATGATAATGAAAATATAATATCATACCCTACATATCAAAGATCATATACATTAATCACGGAATAAAGCTTTCAAGATCATAATACATGAATCATAAGGGAAAAAGAACATAATCCATGAAAGCATAACATAGGAATAAAACATGGAATTTTGGTAGACACATAAGCATATAATATGATTTCCATAATATCCAAGGAATTGTTTCCAAGACTATCTTGGTAGTATTGGTTCACTCCCCATACCATTTTAGTAGTCATGGATCACTCCCATGGCCATCTTAGTGGCATGAGTTCACTACTCATACCATCTTGATAGTCATGGTTCACTCCCATGGTTATATTAGTAGTCAAGGTTCATTCTCAAGACTATCTTATTATATCTCATGTGATATAAATATTTACCCAATGCATTGGACAGAGATATAGATTCCCCTATCTCATAATGAAATTATGCATACATGTGACAAAAGATCATAAATAATCATATCATAAACCATTAAATGAAATGTGTATTATAAATGTGTAACCATATCATAAAATATGGGAAAATATAGGTTTCATAATCATTTCATCATAAACATAACCTATAAAAATAAGCACGTTTTAAAAGCATATAATCCGTGAAAGATAAATGGGTTTCATCAACTTCTTACCATAAAAACATAATATATTCAGATAAATAATATGAATGGAAATGTTGAATAATATCCCCATAAAGGCATGAGTAACACCAATGGATGTTATCTTACATGTTAAATAATTTTGAAATATATTTTAAAAAAAATTCTTGAGGAAAATATCCTTTCTTCATTGAAAATATTTTTTAAAATATAAAACATTTTTTAAAACATTTTTATTTGAAAATAGCATTGAAAACTTATAAAGGATGCATTGAAAACTAGAAAACATTTTTAAAATCCTTTTTCCTTGAAAATTGTCTTCAAATATCTTTTGAAAAAAAAATTGAAAACATTTTTCAAAACATGGTTTTTGAATATAATAGATTTCTGACCGAAGAGAGAGATGGTTATATTTTACATAAAACATTATATTAAGTACCAAAGAGTGGGAAAATGGTAATAATACATGATTATATCTTGAATAAATATATTAGAGTAAAATTCATGAGTGTTAGTGAGATATGGATCATAATATTTCATCAAATAATCATAATCATTAACAATCTTGTAAAGCGATGAGATTGTTTCAATAAACTCTTACCGCTTGGTTACTTGGGATCATACTCTCCATGTAAGAAAAGTAAATTTCATTACCCTTAAAATATAATTAAAAAAATTATATTAATTATATAACATGTAAATTGGAATTATATACACATAAAAAATAATTTAGGTGTATAATAAAACATGAGTCTCAAAGAAGGAAAATTGAGACAAATCTATTTTACCAATTTGATAAATTTTTAATCTTAAACCACATGAAATAAATAGCCTAAAATGGATATTTTAATACCCATAAAATTAATTATAAGATACATATAATACATTCATGGTCAGTACATACACCACACAAAAGTAATGGGTGGTGAATAAAGTATGTATATCACAAAAATAAAAAGTGAGATGAAATATCCTTACCTCGTGTCTTGACTCTCGTCATACTCATTCAAACCACCTATATAATAAATATAAATTTATTATAAATATTTTAAATAACCATATTATTATATCTAATACCATATTTTTTTATTATGATCTTATATTACTTGCTTGTTAACCATCCTATGTTAAGGTTTCACTTCAGATAATATTCTCATTATTTTTCATATGTGTCTTAATTTGTTATATATTTGGTCCTTATACTTTACATAATGATTTATAAAATTTAAATTATTATATAAATATAATTTATATAAATTATATATGTATTATAATAATCTATATAATATAGAATTATTAAATAGAATACATTTTCCATGGAGACGGTAAGTCGTAAGTACGCATGAACATTGTTTCTGTTTTTATTCTCATATTGAAATAAAGTGGGTAAATGACATATATATATATATCATTATTACATCATATATATCATATAAGTTCACTAAACTTTTCCTTAATACATTCCATGTAGTGTGTGAATGAATCACATCTCTTTGAGAGGGTGGTAATCCACACTTCCTCAAACGAAATTATCGTATTAACACCAAATGGAAAGTAAAAATAAATTTTTTTAAAAGGAATATAGAAGATTAAATACATAATAAATATAATATATGACATATATAAATATATTGTACATCATAATATCTACTATGAGAGACGGTAAGGAAAATTGAACCATCATCATTTAGTGAGGCGGTAGTTCGTTGTACACATAAACAGTATGTTTGTTACCCATTAGATGGAGGTGTGTGTAAGTGTAAGTTAAGAAATTATAATAAATACATAATAGTATAATTAAGATACTTTTTTTTATAAAATCATGTAATAAATTTAATTTATATGGTGGAGAAATAAAATAAAATAAAGGACTTGAGAGAAGATGTTAC
The DNA here is from genome assembly GCA_963277665.1 of Viscum album. Lineage (NCBI taxonomy): Eukaryota > Viridiplantae > Streptophyta > Magnoliopsida > Santalales > Viscaceae > Viscum > Viscum album. The sequence goes on from OY728127.1 coordinate 599,558,182, forward strand.
CTCTTAATCAGGTAACTCCTTTTGGTTTATGCCAAAACGCTTCCTTGGATTTCATTATGACCAAGGAGAGGATTATATGAGGAATGGATGGATTTTATTAATATTATTTGAAATATCTTATCCAAACTTAAGAGTTTTAGAGGTTTTAAGAAGTGGGAGAGGTGGTGGCCTTTTATAGGGTAGGAAAAGGACTCACTTGGAATTTTTGAAAACAAGTTCGGTGTACACATGTTCTTACCTAAAAAAGTCATAAAAAACAACATAAATAAATAATGGAAGGTTTATGGATGAATAATTTCCATAAAATGGTTTTTTTAAGAGTTTATAGGTTATTTGGTCCCTTAAGATTAAGGTTTACTCCCTAATTAATCTTAATTTGACCTTAATCATTGTGATTAATTTTAATCACGTTTACTAATCATTTTGGTAAAAAAATCAACATGATATAATTATAATATAATTATTATAATTATTATAAGGTTTTATATACATTTTTATAAATTCAATTCACATAATTGGAAAAATTAAGATTAATTCTAACCCCGTAGACGAGACGAAATAATGGATTTTAAAAGTAGAAATATATTCCAAAGTTTGTTAAGTTTTTATATTCAATTTCAAAGTAAAATTGATTATAATGGACAAATTTTTAATAATATATTTATAATTTATCTATTGTGACCTTAAATATATTTAAAATATAATTTAACATTAATAATTATTTAAATGAAAAGGTAGTTATTAACTGAAATACATTATTTATCACTTTTCATCAAAAAAACAAAATTTCTCAAAAAAATACAAAAAAATAACCCCTAGATAATTTCAGAATTATAAATTCAAAAGTGAAATTTATTTTATCAAATTAAATTTTCAAATTTGTCTAAAATTAATTTTATTATTTTTCATAGAAGGACATTAAAAGCAGTTCATTTGAGAAAATAGTATTTTTAAACATATAAGGTCTTTACCAAAAATTATATCTTTCATTATCAGTATGTTTTATTTATATAAAACTATTATAAATAATATTTGAAAATTAGATATTACTATTAATATTACTATGTTTAATGGATATGTTATAATTATCTCATTTAAATAATTATTACAGTGAAATGATGTGTCATATAAATATTAGTGTTGTGTGTAGCATATGCCAAATTGATATTGTGTATAGCATTTACCAAGTCATTATTATGTTTATCATATTCCTAGTTGGTGTCATGTTATGTACACCAATTAGGTTCCATTTTAAATTAATGTTTTACTTAGTTCATTGTAAGACATAAATTAAAATTTAATTTGTTTGAAAAAAGGGTCTATAAAAACTCAAGGTGTTACACCTCAACCACAAATTGATTCTCAAAACCAAAGAACACCATGACCTCACTAATAAAAGGACCAAAATTCTAACCAGAATGATCCTAGAATGTCTCCTATAAAAACTTGAATTCTAAAACTAAAAAAAAAATTTACATGTAGGGTTTTGTTACTTTCTTTGGTCTCAAACCAGTTTAGAATTTATAGTGATAAAACAACCTACTAAATAACTATGGGTGTATTATAGCTAATGGAAACCCAATTTTGATACCACAAAGACTTGGTATACTCTAAAATTTATAAGATAATACCTATAAACTACTTGATTTAAATATAACTATTCTAATATAGATGAATCAATAATGATTAGAATTTACTGGGAATTTTCATTCTTAGGTTCATGAGATAAAAAAGTAGAAAATATGTGATGATATTCATTATGTTGTTGGAAATAGGTTATAGTGAATCCCTTGGTTTGAATAATCACTCTCCAATATCTTAATCTCCCCTTTTCTAATGGTCATGTACTTTAAATTACTCAAAATTTGGTTAAATCAAAACCAAGTTTAAGAATAGAGTAGAAACCAGCCCAATGGTCATATTGTATGCCTCACACTCTTGAAATAACACTAAAAATCACTCTAAAACTCAAATTAAATGGTCATGATCCATCAAAAAATAGATATTAAATCCACACTTCACCACCCCTCATATAATGGTCCAAAAAAGGATAATAAAACATATTATATAAAAGAATATAATGGTTATGAGATCCTTACATGAAAACCATTAAAGAAAATTACTTTAATTAAAACAATCCTCTTTACATAGAAAAACCTAACACAAAAACCCTACCCACTCATGCTATCCATGATAGGTGCTAAAATGAACCCTAAAGGTAACTCTAGTAGAAACCTCCAGCTAAAGATGAGTATTATCCCTCCAAGATCCAATCCCCCTCACTATGCATAGAATCTATGTACTTATAGACAATTATTCACCAAGATAAAACCTTGTATATTAACCTATATCTCCTCTATATTTTCTTGTATCTATATTATCTTCCCATGGATCTCTCAAACTTCAAGTGTGCATGTAATAATTATGTATTATTCCTCCATATCTTCACTTATGATATATTTTTCTATCCATGAGAGAGGATAATTTTGATGATCTATTAAATATGAATATATATGATGGATTGAGAATTTCTAATATAGATATTACATATATTTACATGAATATTAAATATATAACAATACGATCCACACTAGAATCATAAAGGTTTATGGACTTTAGAGATTAGATATACAATATTCTTGTTTTATTAAAGATCTTAAATATCTCCATAAATATATTCCCTCATCGTACTCTTTATAGGAATACAGGACCAAAAACTTTCTTCATAACCTAGGTAAAGGAAACATAAGAAATGGGTGAGCTCATGTGCTTAGTAAGGGTAAACATGGGAGATATAAATAGACGATCATATGAAATAATAATAAAATCATAAGGGTATGATATCATGACCATGGCTTACAAAGTTCATGCCCAATCTAAAAATGATCATAAATATGTGTTATGGAATAAAAAATTATCATTTCAAATGACATGAATCATAAGAATGAGAATTTTTCATTACTCAATCATGAATCATAAGTTCATTTCATAAATGTGTGTGGCATCATCATAAGTATAGAAACCATTTCATAAGTCAATGTTAATTATTAACAACATCATATAAGGATTAAACACTTTTTTCCCATAGTGGATCAAGCACATTGATGTGTTTCCAATAAAGAAGCAAGCACTTCGACTTGCTTCCCATAACAGATCAAGAACATCAACTTATTTACCATAAATATCTCATGAGATATAATAATTAACCCAATACATTAAAGGGGGATATAGGTCCCACCCATAAAATAATTAAAATCTTACATATTCATTTAAAAATATCATAAATAATTCAATATATCATAACATGTGAAAATAAATGGGTTTTATAAACATTTCATTATAGCATAACCCATGGAAAAGAAATGGGTTTCATAAACATTTCTTATTTTCATCATAAACATAAATGATCTATAGAAATAATAATATTGGTATCCTTAGATCATAACCCCTATAAATAATAAGTATAATTAAGGGATGTTTTCATTGATGAATAGATATACCATTAAAATATCATTTAAGAGTTCTTAAGGAAAATACCAATTCAAATTAAAAAAACACTTTTAAAAATATAAAATTGTGTATGAAATAAAGAAACCATTTTATTTAAAAAAACCTTATAAAATTTTAAACTAATATTCAAATAATTAAGTTTTTATGATATTCTAAAATTATTTTCATGTCTTATAAGTTAAAAAACATTCCTTTCATACTTTTGTCGGAAAATTCACAAAGTACATCATTTAGAAAATGAAAAAAATATTACTTTCAAACTACTTTTAAAAAAGTAAAGAATGGGTAAAATGATTTTTAAAATTGTAGGAGAATATTAAAAAAATAAAAAATATTTTTACAAATAATGAACATTAAAGATAAATATTCCTCAGTGAAGACCTAAATGTAAACAATCCCAAATAATGATGAGATTGTGAAATAAAACCTTAACTCAAGTCTTGAATTTCTTCATTCATATTAAAAACTCATGTAAAATAAATATGAATTTATTATAAATGTTTTAAATAACCTTATTAATATATATCATACAATTTATGATTTATTTATGACATATTATCATCCGTTTATTAATAATTTGTTATTAAAATCACTTCTCTAGGTCATAATTGCTTTGTTTTCCATGCATGTTTGTAAATCCCAGTCCTTATACTTTGATCATGGTTGCATTGATTCCATAATTTTAATCATGGAATAAAAATACTACATAATAATTATGTACATATTTATAATCATTCATAAAAATTAGAGATAAAAAATTAATTACATCATTCATGGAGATGGTACGTCGTACATACACATGAATGGTGTTTCCATTTTTTAACCGGTGGAATGAAAGATAGGTAAATAATAATTAAAATTTATAGAATCATTATTATATTATATATATAATATATATTCATAAAATTTATCCTTATTACGATCCTAGTAAAATATAAAATAAAAATGAATCGCATCGCTTCGTGGATGTGGTAGTTCACACGTATGCATGAACTATGTTATTGTTTCCCAAAGGATAAGATGATAAGTAGGTAGACATGATATTATCATTCAATAAGTATAAATATGTCATAAATATCATATATAAATATTAAACCCATTATAATACCCATCCATAAAATATGATGATGAAAAATGAATTGTATTGCTATGTGGAGATGGTAAGTCATACGTATGCACGTGTGATACTTTCGCATATTTTTTTATGGTAAATAGGGATTATAATGGTGTTTTTATTATTAAAATAAAATTTAATAATATTTATAATACTGATTATAATATTTTACGATAAATATAATAGATTTAGAGTAGGTAATTAAGAGTATAAAAGAAAGTTATCGATTAATACGATTACCTATTCTTAGAAAGAACTCCTCTTAAGGACCCTAGAGTTGGTCTTTTGAGAAGACCATAACCTCTAGAAGGTGTATAAAAAAATGTATAATATAATTTTATAGATTATGGTTGATCAGTAAGGCTCAATGTAGTGTAATAAAGTGAAGGAGTAAGTGACCTTTTATAATTTAGGTGACAGACACTTTTAGAATCTCTCAAAAGATTAAATTATAATAAATTCATTATCAAGAAAAATACCACCAAATTGTAAGGTATTATAATTTAATCTTCGATAGGGTTTTACTCCCATAAAAAATATAATTTAAACAATTTTTTATCTAATTTTAAAGCTTATCATTTTGATTAACTCTTAGTTAACCAATTTTTATTTTAACTATGGCAACAAACATTTCAATATTAAAAGGTTGTAATTTTTTTACTTATATGGTGAAATTGGATCATAAATGGACAATTTATGATATTTTAGACCATATATTATCTTAATATACTTATTTAAAAAAATTATAATTTATAAATAATTTAATGTAATATTTTTTTGAGAAAATCATTATTATAAATTTTGACACTATTCATTTTATTTAATTTTAAATACATCAATACATAGGGGGAATGAAAATATAATGTTTTTACACCTCCATAATATGTCATATAGATCTATAAAATTCATGGTTCAGATTAAATTATTAAAATTATAATACTTTTAATATTTTTAAAATCATTTACTATATTTTTTATTAAATGGAGAAATATTGTGTAAGTGTTTTATAAGAAATTAAGGTCATTATATAATTACTAAAATTTAAAATTAATTTATATCATGAAAATAATTTTATCAATATAAAAAATAGACACTTATATTCATTCATAATATACTTTTTTCTCAATGTGGACACATAAGAGATATTAGAAACAAAGAGAGTGAAATTTTGTCACTTTCTTTGATTTAAATAATATATAAGTCATTTTCATGGAAAAGTTTTAATTAAATAACAAAATTTCAAACCTTAGGTGTTATAGTTTTAATTAACTTCATCCATTAATAATTTATATGAATAATTATGTCCTTATCACTTATTTTTAATCCAAATTAACTTGATTTACCCCTTACTGAGGTGATAAATTTTTACCACAGTAACTATTCATATTGACCAAAAATAAAATGGGCCTAATTACCAAATTTGAACATCCTGGTTATAAATATTTAATTATTTTTATCTAATTAAATTCTTATAAATTTTGGAAAATTAATTTTAAATTAAGTTTAAAAAATACTACAAAATGTTTTTTTAAAAAAATATATTTTTAAGCATAAAACTAGATTTATTCTTATCCTATGTTTAGAAAAATATTTATTGAATGTGGAAAAAATTTAGTCAATTATATAATATAAATTTCATTAATATAGGTCACTAATTTTTATTAATTTAATTTATTTAAATAAAATACATTTCATGCATAGAATAATTTTTCATAAAAAAAACACCACTTTTATTTTCAAATAATTTTTAATTTTAATGATAATAATTTTATAACTAAAGAATTCATTTTATAAATGTGTAGACCATATATTTTTCATAATTTAGTTATTAGTATTCATACCTAGTAATCCAATGACTATAAGATAATAAACACATAATATTTTAATAATGCTTCATGGTTCACCTAAACTCACTCTTGCGTGTAACCCAAGATATCGAAGAAAAAAATTTATTTAAAGAAAAATATTTCATAAAAATATCTGGGTGTTACATTATACCCCCTTTAAAATGAATTTCTCCCCTGAAATTTTTCACTCTAATAAAAATAAATGAGGATACTTATGCTTCATCACATCCTCGGGTTCCCATATAGCTTCCTCAAATTGGTGATTTCACTAAAAAAAACTTTTACCAAGTGAGTGATCTTGTTTTTTAGAAATTTCTCTCTATGATCCAGAATCTATACTGGTTTTTCTTCATAAGTAATATCTTCCTCCAATAGTATGACCTATGAATTTATTATTTGTTAAGGATTTGTTATGTACTTCCTCATGATAGATACATGGAACACATTATGAACTTGAGAGATATTCGGTGGAAGCACCAATTGATAAGTTAAATCCCCAATATGATCATTAATTTTAAAAGGATTGATATACCTTGGGATTAACTTTACCTTATTTCCAAATATTATTACTCTCTTCCAGGGAGATATTCATAAGAATACCTTGTCAGTCACTTCAAACTTTTGGTCTGTCTTATAATTTTCAACCTAACTTTTCTATCAACACTGAGTTGCACTTATGTGTTGTTGAATAGATCTAACATTATCTACTATTTTCTCAACTAGATCATGTCTCAATAACTTTATTTATCTAAATTAATTCCCACATTTTGGATTTCTAAAATTATTTCTATATATTAGATTCAAAATGATCCATTTTAATTCTTGAGTAAAAGATATTGTTGTAAGAAAACTATACCAAAGGAAGGTGTTGATCCCAAACACCTTTGAAACCCATAGAGTAAGATCTCAACATGTATTTTAGATTTTGAATGGACCTCAAAGACTGACCATCTATCTAAGAATAATAAGCAGTATCAAAACATAACTCTATATCTAAATCATGTTTAATACTTCACCATAACTTCAAGGTAAAACTCGTATTTCTATCAGATATAATGGAAAGTTTTACTCCATGCAATATTACCACTTAATATATATTCTGGAAAGCTGATAAAGATAGAAATTTTCTTTGATAGAAATGAAGTGTATCGAATTCATAAGGTTTACAATTATAACCCATATAGTATTATGGACTTTATATGTTTTGGGGAGTATGATGTTAAAATCTTTGGTGATGTTTTCCCATTTCCATTCAAGTATGGTTAATGGTTGTAACATCCCCTTATTATTTTTTCACTCAAACTTAACATGATAAAAAACCAAGCACTGAGAAATATACTCTGCAATATCTTTCTTCATTTCATCCTGCCAAAAAAACTCTTTCAGGTCTCTATATATCTTTATACTTCCTAGATAAATAGAGAATTATGAACTATGAGCCTCATCCAACAACTCCTTCTTCAAGTTTGGTATGTCTGGAACATAAATACAGTTTCTAAACCTTATTATTCCATCACAATCAAGGTTGAACTCAAGAAAATTTCTCATATTCTTTTGAAGATCTATATATTTCTTCTATGCCACTTTAATATTTACTTGGATATATGGTTGAACATTCTTTGAACCGTATAATATTTCTATCCTTACTTTATTATTTCCATATCCATCCTTTGTAAATCCATAAATATTGGATATTTTGTGATCCTCATCATATATAATCTAGAATGATCCTTTCGACTCAAAGAATCTTCTACCTTGTTCACTTTACTAGGGTGGTAATGTATTGAGTAGTCATAATATTTAATTATCTCCAAACATCTTCTTTGGAACATATTCAACTATTTTTGAGTGAAAATATACTTTAAACTTTTGTGATCAATATATATGTCACACCTTTATACATAGATATTGTGCCTATATATATTTAATGAAAATATTATCACAGTTAACTATAAATAAAGATTTGGGTAATTTTTCTTATAGATCTTCAATTAGAGTGAGATATAAGCTATCACTATATCATTTTTCATGATAACATGTCCCAGTTCCTTCTTTTAGGTGTCACTATAGATTACAAACCATTATCAACTATAGGGTAATGTGAGCACAGGTACACTGACTAGCCTTCTTTTTAACTCCTTGATATTATCTACACATTCCTTCATCCATATTGACTTAACTCATTTCTAGGTCAACTTTGTGATTGGATTAGATAATCATGATAAATCTTTCACAAACCATCAATAACATCCATCCAACCCAAGAAAACTATGTATTTTAGTTACCATGGTCAGTCTATTCCATTTTTCAATAACTTCTATCTTAGAAGGATTTATTTATGTACCCTCACTTGAGATTATATGACCCAAAAATGTAACTTCATGAATCCAAAATCCACACTTGGTAAATTTTTCATAAAACATCTCCTTCCTTAGGATCTTCAAAAAAATCCTCAAGTGATATTCATTCCATTTCATGCTCTTTTAATATACAAGAATATATTCTATAAATATAACCAAAAATTGATCAAGGTAATCTCTAAACTATATTCATTAATTCCTTGAAGATAGAGGAGGAATTAATAAGACCAAAAGATATCACTATAAATTCATAGTGTTTATACTTTGTATAGAATATCGTCTTGGATATGTCCTCTTTATTAACCCTCAATTAATGATATCCATAATAAAGGTAAATCTTAGAAAAGTACTGATCTTCACTTAGTTGATCAAATAAGTCATAAATATGAGGTATAGGATACTTTTTCTTGATTTTTATCTTATTAAGATGTTGATAATCAATGCAAAGATGCATTTAACCATATTTATTTTTAATAAATAGAACAAGTGCACCCCATAGTGACACACTAGGGCATATGAATCCCTTATAAATACTCTACTAGAGTTTCTTATTTAATTCATATAACTCAATTGGGTCTATTCTATAAGGATTATTATAAATAGGCATAGCACCAAGTATGAGTTCAATTTAAAACTAAACTTAATGATTCAATGGAAGACTAGGAAATTATTCTGAAAAGACATCAAAAAACTCTTGTACAATAGGTCTATCCTTAATGTTGATTTTATCACCAACCATATAATATAGATAACCTTTATTTATATGAATTAATACCCTCAATATGGAAGTAATTTCCAATGTAATATCATATTCATCCTTGCATCAATAAATGATCATAGGTTCATTCAGAATATGAAATGTGAATTCCCTTTATCATCCATTAATATGGGCTTCATATAGATAAAGATAATATATGCCAAAAATCACATAGAATTTAATTAAAGGGAGAATCACAATATCTTTAGGAATAAATTTCCCACAAACTTAAATTAAATAAAAACTAAATACTTGAGATGTGAACATTATTCCATTATGATTTTTCACAGCTAACTCAACATCTAATTTTTGAGGTGATATGGTTATCCCCTTAGAAAATTATTTAGAAATAAAAGAGTGGGTGGATCCATAATAAAATAATACATTATTTGTTCTATAATAATTTCATTACATCATTCTCATAACACACTTTAGCATTCATGATTATATGACATTTCCCTTTGTCTTTGGGATTAATAGGTTGTTGAAGCTGGAAAAAAAACCTTTAGATTCTTACACTAGTTGCAATAATTCCCATACTTATTTCATTTGAATCATTGGAGTATGGGAGGTTCATTAGTTTTCATATTATTTTCCTTTATTTCATTAACTATACTATTCATTGCCTTTCAAAATTCATGGGATTTATAACCCACCATTCCAAATTTAAAGAACCTCAGTGTTCCATTAAAACACTTTCCTTGATGTTTCTTACCACATTTATGGAATGTAGATGGATAGAATTTCTTTCCACCATGTGATTTATTATATTTTTCATGATACTAGATTTTTTTTTCTTATAAAAACTATGTAAATGGGTGTATCTACAATTTTTATTTCTACTTTTAGTTCACATAAAATGATTTATACATAGCTACTAAAGTGTATTATAGGTAATCCATTTTGGAGACTTGGTTTTAATCCAAAAAAGGATCAATAAATTTAAATTTCAAGGATGATAATTAAAACAGGGGAATACCTTGAAATCCTTGTAAAAAAATTCACATTGGTTCTAATGAATTCATAATCCTTTTTCTTCTGCTCAATAAATTCTTTCTCCATCTTTGTACATACCAAGAAGGTCCAGGATCTGATTAAGGCTAGTCCCTAGAAATTTATTAAATTAATGTAAGAAAGGTTAGGAGTTACAAGAGGTTTTAAAAATATGATAATGAATCACTTCCCACATATCTTACTCCACCAATGGTGCACAATAATCTAGTGTTTTGAAAGACCACATAGTTTTCATCTCCATGGTCTCCCTCTTTGAAAATGAATCTACCACCTGATTGGATTCCCTGTAAACATGGGAAAAATCAAGTTGAGATTATTTAACTGGTTCATGCACTGAATCCAATGAGTAAAAATCCTCTAAGGAACATCGTTGGTTCTTTTTTTAAAAATTTCTCACTACAATTTCAAAATCACACTCCACCCATAAATACTTCTAATTATGCTGGAAAACATGTGTAAGGGTTGGTGTCCTGAGAACCAACTGTTTTGTACTTTGATTACATGAATGTTCACTTATTATATATTGTTCATTGTTCTGCATGACTATAATATAATAATGTCCTAGAATATTTGTTACATTAATAAGATCATGGCAGATCCCCGCTATGATGAGAACCTTGAAATACTATAACAATATTCTTAAATAATGTTCTACGGTTGGATGACATACTATGATAGGACACATAGTATACAGACCGTCATGTGCGAGTACTCATAAGAAGACGAGACTCTCTCTCATGGAGTTCACACTTGGTAATCTCCAAGATGGGAGATTATAAGAACAAACCTGCCAATAGCAATTTCACATGTCTCGGTGTCATCAGACATTACTATCTACGAGCGTGTGTAATGGTCCTTAGACTGGAAGATTATCATTAACTCATGTCATGACTCGCGCACTTAGATTTACTAATGAAAACCGTCATACAGACAGTTGGTAGGAAGTAGGGTACGTTGGGTGCATCACGAGTGACATGTTGTTAATGGATAAGTCGAGGAAGGATTTGTCCCTTCCATTTATAGAAGTTGATATCTCGGCCCTTTTATTGAAATAGAACTGTCGTATGAAATTCCATGGCCATAGTGTAAACGATGAGTTTATTTCAGGTAGTCAAAGAACAAAGGATCAAGCATATAGGTTTATGACACTGCCATGAAACCTGCTTGATGAGATATTGAGACAAAGGGATTAAATTGCACACTAAGCGTTCGTATTTGGTGATACGTCAATGCGGCGTCAACTTCTTTCTCTTGGGTGCCTCGACCCGTTACTAGACAGTAATCTTGGACTTTAGGCAAGCCCACCTAATGCCAATGAGAAAGAGGCCTAGAGGGTCACACACTAAGTGTATTTAAGTATCTCAAATAGAATAAATATTATTCCCGTATATGGTTTAATAATTATTCAAGGAAGCCTAAATTCTTTTAATGTTGGAGGAAGAATAAAATAAAACAAGTACATGCCGTGTATCAATAATTACAAGTCGTGTATTATTAAATGTACATGCCATGAAGTTTTAATTTTGGAAAGTAAATTAATGAATGAAAACAAGATATACACATCGTGTACATTGAATGTACACGCCGTGTAGTTTTCAATGAAAAACAAGTACACACCGAGTATTTATTAATACACACCGTGTAGTTTTTCCAGTCGGGATTTTGAGGAAATATCATTTTATTAAATGATATTTATTATAATCAGTGTGGGCGCATGTCAATGAATTAATTACTCGACATGGGGTTTTCAAAAGGGAGTTAATGAAATAAATAAAACATGTAACGCATTTATTTATTGTCATAACTCTACAACCTCAAACCTGATTATAAATATACTCACAACCCCAACTCTTTTCCCAACCTAAGAGAATCGTTGTGCACAACAATTCTAGAGAATTCTTTCAAGGCCGAAAGAACCTCTTCCTCCAAGAATTCTCTCAAGACTGAGATAGATCCTCTTCCATCAGATCAAGATGATCTAAGGCGGACAATGCAAGCAAAGGTTTCTCTATACTGGCACCCGGAGACTCCTTTGGCGACGTCCCGAGATACGAGGTACACGTTTTGATCACCTCTAGAGGAAGTCTACACTTGGCTTCTGTGACACATAGACGAATCACATCAGAATGTGATCAATAACATCAATGAAGAAATAACACCCAAAAGGTATTTCTTTTCAATTGATTAAATTAATTATAATCAACCTGTAATGATCCTACTTTGTGGTTCCGGGACTTTCCTTGTCTTTGTTTATTTCTGTGATTCGATCTGTGGAGACTGGCATTTATCGTCGTGTTGATCCCGGATTGATCATTGTTAATGACAAAAATCCAATTGGTAACATCCACCCACGCACTTCCGCTGCCCCCAAACCCTTCAACATGCTTAATAGCATAGATCATAGCCCACATTTTATATTCATAATCAAATCCAATGCCAATAAAATGACAAAATCAACCCTTGAAAACCCCACAGTTGGTGAGAAAGATCCCTCCATAACCTGAGAGACCTGACATAATAAAATTTTCTCTATAAAAATTGACTTTAATCTATAATTTGAGAAGAGGAATCCAGCATACAAATTTGGCCACAAGTAGTATCCTGGATCTTCTCATAACACCTAGTTTTATCAGGATATTAAAGTCTTGAATAATCTTGTTCATTACTCTGTTTTATAACTTTTAAGTAGCATAAATTTCCCTGTGAATTTCAATTATATCATTGTGAATTGAGGGTGGAAGGTTATCAAATACCTTTTTATTTCTTACCTTCCACATTGCTATGAAAAAGGAGGAATTTGTTACCAAAATCAAGTTGAAGAGTTTATCACTCATCCCAAATGATATGATATACAACATAAATTAATCCATCTATAATTTAGTGAACATTTGAAATCCAAAAAGATCACCAAAATACCTATAGAGGTCCCATGCAAACTCACACTCCATAAATAGGTGTTGTGTTTTTTCTTCATCCTTTAAGCATAAATGACATGCCAAGATAGTATATTTTTTATCCCTCCTTAGTTGATCATGTGTAGGAAACCTGTTTTTCTATATTCTCAAAAGAAAAATAAATCTTTAGGGTTGAATAAAATGTACCTTGAATTTTGAAATCCATGTTGGTGGTAGAATTGATCCATCACACTCGAGCTTGTAAAACTATTTAACATTTAAATTACCATTCCTTTTGGATCTCCATATCAGATTATCCACATCCATGAATGAATAATTTTGAATCTACATTTTGATTTGAAGAGTAACAATACAATAATAATTATTGAAATGAAACAGTCGATCAAAAATTGACATATTAACTTTTTCATCTGGAACAGTAATGATTTTATTTATTGGATTGGTTATCCATATGGTGCTCCAACATTTGATATTGGACTATCTTCTCAACATCCAGTAAGTATTATGCATAATATGATTGAAGGATTTCCTAATTGATATCCAAATAGATGAAGCAAGGTGATGAGTGTATCCATCCAGGAACTTCCTTTTAGATCTATTTGAGATAATTTCACAAAAAAATTCCTTAGAACACAGGATATTCCATGTGAATTTCCCAATTATTCCATCATTAAATATCCTTATATCTTTAATTCCAATCCCTCCCATTTCAATAGTCTTGATACATTCTTTCCATAAAACAGTTATCAACTTCCTTTCATACATGGATCTAGTATATATGAAATTCCATATATAGCCTTGGATTTCATTAATAAGACTTCTTGGCCACCTTTAAATAGAGAAGGAGTAGACAAAATTATATGTAATAAACAAGTTTAAAAGGAATACACTTCCAGATTGAGACATGGATTTTCCTTTCCATCTATCCAGATGTATAATAATTCCAAAGTAGATGTTTCCAAGATAATTACTCTTCACCTTGCCCCAAAATAATGGGACACAAAGATAATTAAATATAAGAGACCCCTTCCTCACTCCAAGCCTTATAGTGATCATGTTTTTCCTTCCAACATTTATTCCATCTCTAAACACAATAAATTATTTATTCCAGCTAATGGAATTTCCTTCCACATTATATTAATGTTTGAAAAGATCCTTAATCACTAATATGGTACCTTAAGAAGCCTAACTAAAGAGGAGGATGTCATCAACAAATAAAATATGTGGTGGAGTGAAGCCACCTCTCTCAGATTTGATTCTCTGGTAAATTCCAAACTATGTAATAACATTTGGTCATCTGGTCATATAATATTTATCTATAGAAAACAAAGGCCCTAAAAGAGGGTCTCCATTTCTAACACCTCATGTGCATTAAAAAAAATACATTTAATGATCCATTTTTGAGTATGTAAAATCCTTCATAGGTGAGAATGGTATTGACCATATTTATAAAAGTTTCTAAAATACCATAATTCTTTAGGAAAGTAATAAAGAAGCTACACTTCAAAGTGAAAAATCCCTTGGAGATGTCAATTTTGAGTGCAAAGTTCCCCTTGTTCATTTTCCTCTTCATCATATTGACACTTTCAGAGGCTATAAATAAATATTTTTCATTGTTTTTTCTAGGTACAACCCCAAATTTTTTCAGGGTTATATTATCCTTCATAATTTCACCTAACATACACATGAGTATTTTACTAATAATTTTAAGAACTGTGGTCCCAATGGAAATTTGCCTTAAATCCTTGATATCTATTATACCTTATTTATTTGGAATCAAATAAATGAAATGTGAATTGATTACATAATACATAAAAGTGTGAATAAAAATAACCCTCTCTACATTGATCATATCATCATGCACAATATCCTAGTAAAACATAAAAAATTTGTTTGTAAAACCATATAGACTAGCTACATTTTCCATATTAAATGAAAAGATATCCATTTTAACTTCTTCCTTTGAAGAAGATATAATGAGATCTTGCTTTTGGTGCTCCTCAATTTATAGAATTATATTTTCTATAATTTTGGATGTGTTGTCCATTCCCTCATCAGAGTACAACCCTTGAAAATATTCCACTACTGCCTTGGTGATTTCATCCTCACAGGTGTGTATGAATCCATCAATGCTCATGGAATTATTGCCTATTATTATTCTGTTTTATTTATGAAATATATGGAAGAAAATTGAATTTATATCTCCCTCCTTAATCTATTTTATATTCAAATGGTTACAATCTAAAATTTCTTTAGTAGTTAAGAGGTCATCCGGCCTATAGTGGGCTTGAATTTCCTCTCTAGAAGAAGAAATATAATGTTGATTCCTAATTTGAAGTTGTGTAATATTTTATTCAGCATCCTTGATTTTAAGATCAAGTGTAGAAAATGATTTTATTATCTATTCCCTTGGTAATATTTAGTGTGCTTTAATTTCCTAGTAAACATTTGAAGAGGGCTACTAATAGATTTAAATTATTAATCTTGAAGAATAACCTCCCTAAATCTAGGAGTGATAAGAAATCCATTATTAAAATTAAAAGGTAACCTGTAATCTGAGTGGAGATCTCCACGATGATGGGGTTATGATCTAAGTAGTGCTTTGGGAGGGTGAAACCTGAGACCCCATCTACCCCAATCCTATCATTAATTTTTATAAAGAAACTATCAATATTTCTTTCTTTTATCACATTCAAGGTATACCTATTCCATGTGAATTCATCTCTAGAAAGAGGGACTTCTAAAAAAATTCATTGGTCAAGACATGATAAGAACTCCAAAGATGCTATTTTTTGAAGGTATAACCTATTAATTCTTCAGGATTCAACATAGTGTTGAAATCTCACATTATTATCTATTTATGATCCATATTTTTAGAGACAATATCCTTTCATAACTCCCTTATTTTTATGTAATGTGTAGATTCATATACAAAATAAATATAGAATTTACCACTTTAGGTATTTAAGGATACTAAGACACTTTGATTCATTTTTTGTTATGTAACAATTTTGAAGACTTTCATTCTTGGGAATACAAATATAATCCATATTGGAATCATTTAAATTTTGAGCAAAAAATTTTTACCCAAGATAGAACCACTTTAAATCTTTCCATCTCTCAAACATTGTCTTTGGTACAACAAATCCAATAATCATGGTCTTATAGGACTTGATATAATTTCTAAGGGATTTGGTCATTAGGTATTTCTTTATCCCTTTACAATTCCAGTATATAGTATTCATTGTTTGAGAGATCTACCTCTTATTATAGGCCATTCTTGCTTTGACACATCCATATGAGTTTTCCATTTACTTATTTTCCCTTTCTTCTTTTCTTCTTTTGAATATTTTTCTTTTGTTTATCCATCTTTAACATTTGTCTCAACAATTCACTGGTCGTCATTAGCATTATAGTATTCATTATCTTTCTCATTTTCATCATGGTCAATCTTCTCATTATGGTGAACATCATCTACATCATCAGACTAAAAAATACCCCTCAATGGAGTGAATTTAATGATGGATTTCATGGGATCAATGGTATTTTCAAAGTTAACCCTCCTTCTAGAAACCTTGGAGGAGGATACCCAGGAAAAAAATCTACTCTAGTGTCATTAGCATTTAAATCAACCTGAGCCTTTATCATGGTGATTTTCCTAGAAAGGGGTACAATACCATCTAGACATTACAAAGAATTATCAGGATGTCCAACACACTGTATGGAAGTCCTAGAATTCTGTTCAGTGAGGGGATTCTCAACATCCTTATAGTGTTCTTGATTTACCTCCCCTATCATCAATTTTCATGGAACATCAGAATTGATTCCAGTATAATCATGGTCATGCAAGATTTTTAAATCTAAAATATCATGTGAAGTCTCTTTAACTCTTTCATCTACTGCTCCAACATCATTATGTATCAATCATCTAGTGTCAACACCAAGATAAGGTCCATTACCCTGAAGATACAATGACATCAATATATCATCAGAAGTATGTTTTCCATGGAATACCTCCATTTATACTTCATATTAAATAATATAAATGATATAAATAATACTATTATCCAACACATGCACTTAATCTTTAGGAGGTTATGATACATGACTATCCTCAATAGGGGTAATTTTAGTTTTCTTAACATTTCTATCTATATCAATTCTATTAGCGGGTCCTACAATCAAGTCACATTTCAATTCTAGAGGAAGGATATTTTCTTTACCTTTCCTTCTTTAACAAGAAGCATCATCATGGCCCCCTTCCTTATATTAGCTACACTCCTTGTACATGTTGCATTAAAAATAAATATGACCAAAAAACTACAATTCATACAAAACCATGGCATCCTTTCATATTGGATTTAATGTTTTATGATGTCATCACTTTTGGTTAACCCAACCTCCTCCACTAGAGTATTGGACATATCAACCTCTTAAAATACTCTTTCATAATTCTCAAATCATAGTTTATATATTTTATTGTCTATCCAAATGTGATTACCAACCAAGGAGGCAATATCCTATAGGATCCATGGATGATATTACAACCAATTCATCCAACATATATGAATCCATATCTGATCATGATAATTCCTTAAATTATCAGGATAAAAGTTCCTATTTGATTACTGGATTCTTAAGAACCCAAGTTTCATGGATATTGACCCAAATCTCCATGATTTTTGCTTACATTCGTCATAGGGGAAACTCACGTGATAATAAACCCTCCCGATTTCCATCATTATCTAGTCCTAAAACCCCCATGTCTTCACTATCCTTTGAGTGAGATCATTAAATTTCCAAAATTTTCTTAGCTTTTGTGAAAATAACATGTGCAATGATAGAGTACCTATAGAGATTAACCCATTATTCAACTGCATCTTGATTGGATGAGACATGCATGACTCTTCCTTTCTTGATGATTCTTCCAGTTGGAGGTCTGTCAAATTATATGAAAGAAATGGTGTAATAATATTTCACCAACTCTAAAAAATTATTCTTTAGTACTACCACATTAGTGGCGGCATGCTCAGACACCTTTTCTTTCGAAGAAAATTGAAATATCTCCTTATGACCAACATAATAGATCACTAATGTACATCTTATAGCATATCCAGGATTCCTCTTTTCATCTTCTTCAGGTTCGCTAGGGTTGATCACCTCCTTTTTCTCCCCTTTCTCCACCATCTCCTCGAGAGTTATAGTTCTTAACCCACAACCAATGCAATCCGAAATAACTATAAAATATGAGGAAGTTACTTATTGAAGAATATACCCTTAAACTCATCCCATTCCATGGATTAAATTTCTTCCTCTTTTTTTGGTATTCTTAATAATATTCCACCATTGATCTTATTCACCTTCCAAACAATAAATAACTATGAAAATATTTTCATGTCCTAATCATTGAAGAACATAACATATTTTCTCAATGGTGTTAGTCCATCCCTTAGCCACTACTGGATCATAAGACCAACTAAAATACGGTAAATTTTTCCTTGTTAAATATTAAATAGTACCTTATTCCCTCCTTTGATCATTTGGAAACTCATCATGATTCATATCCCGAGAAAGTTTCATGATCATAGTAGTAAGATTCAATATTCTAGCTCCCAAAACATTTGGTTTCTCATGTGGACAGTCATTTCATTATCCATCACATTCATCATTAACATGATTCCTTAGAGTTCCATCCATTAACTTAAACCAAAAATAAAAGTGTGTGAAAAAATATTCAATGTGGAAAACCACATAAATTCATTTATAGAATGTCTAAATCATGTCACCGTCTTATATGAAACCTTAGTTTTAACCTAGTTCATTCATGATCATTACCAAAACTTATAGGATTTTATCCTATACATAGACTTATCCCTAGGGATTTCATAAAATGTTTATAACCCTAATCTAAAAATATTGACTAAACCCTACTCTGATACTAACTATAACACCTTGATCATTTCATACATAGATATTACATCTATTTAGATGAATATTCAATACATAACAATACGATCCATGATAGAACTGTAGAGGTTTAGAGTCTTTGGAGATTAGATATACAATCTTCTTATTTTATGAAAAATATTAAATATTTCCCATAAATATCTTCCCTCGTAGTACTCTTTATGGGTATACCCTACTAAAAAATTTCTTCATAACCTTGGTAAATGAAACATAAGAAAAGGATGAGATCATATGCTCGGTAAGGGTGAATATGGGAGATATAAATCAATGATCATATGAAATTATAAGATAATAATAAGGGTATGATATCATGACCATGACTTAAAAAGTTTATAACCAATCTTAAAAATATCATAAACATGATTTATGGGATAAAACATTATCATTTTAAAATACATGAATCACAAGAATGAGAATTAATCATAACTTAATCATGAATCATAAGTTTATTTCATAAATGTGTGTGGCATCATCATAAGTATAAAAACCATTTCATATGTCAAGGTTAATTACCAAGACCATAATATCAGGAATCAAAACCCTTTCCTCATAGTGGATCAATAACATTGACTTGTTTCCCATGATAGATCAAGCACTTTGACTTGTTTCCCATAACAGATCAATCACTTTGACTTTATTCCCATAAATATCTCATGAGATATAATACTTTACCCAATGAATTATAGGAAGATATAGGTCTCACCCATCAAATAATGAAAAGTATACAAATGATTTCCATAATATCGCAAATAATTCATCATATCAGAACTGATGAAAAGAAATGGGTTTCATAAACATTTCATCATAGTATAACCCATGGAAAAGAAAAGGGTTTCATAAACATATCATCATTTCATTATAAACATAAACCATATATAAAAAAAATAAGGATGGTATTCTTGGATCATAACCCCAATAAATCATAACTATAATCAAGGGTTGTTGTTGAATATTAATATAGATACAATTAAAATATCATTTGAACCTTCATTAGGAAAATACCCTTTCAAATTTTTTAAAAAAAATCTATTTTCAAAATCTAAAATAGTGCTTGAAATAAATAAACCATTTTATTTGAAAAGAACCTTGTAAAATTTTAAAGTAAGATTAAAATAATTGAGGATTCATGATGGTGAAAAACTCTATTCATGTTGTATAAGTTAAAAAATAATTCATTTTATACTTTTATCAAAAAATTCACAAAACACCTCATTTGGAAAATGAAAAAAAAAGTTTTCATTAAAATAATTTTTAATAAATTAAAACATGGTTAAAAATGGTTTTTAAAAAAATTAGGAGAATATTAAAAAAATTGGAAACTTTTTTATAAAACATGGACATGGAATAGAAATATTCCCTATCAGATACTTAAACATAAACAATCTTGAATAATGATGAGATTGTGAAATAACCCTTACCTCAAGTCTCGCCTTTCCTCATTCACATTAAAACTTCCTATAAAATAAATATTAATTTATTATAAAATTATTTCATAAATATATTCATATCTATCATACCATGTATGATTTATTTATAACATCTTATCACCCATTTTTAAATAATTTTTTATTAAAATCACTGTCTTGGGTGACAACTACTTCATTTTCCAAACATGTTTCGGTTCGGAAGTATCATTACTTATACTTTGATCATGGTTACATTGATTCCATAATTTTAATCAAGTAATAAAAATCATATATACTCATTATATACATATTTATAATCATTCATAAAAAGTAGATATAAAAAAATTAATTACACCATTCATGGAAACGGTACACCGTACATACACATGGCTGATGTTTCTATTTTTTAACTGATGGAATGAAAGATGGGTAAATAATAATTCAAATTTATATAATAATTATTATATTATATATATATATATATATATCATATATATTCATAAAATTCGTACTTATTTCCATCCAAGTAAAATATAAAATAAAAACAAATCCTATTGCTTTGTGGGGGGTGGTAGTCCACACATACGCACGAACGATGTTATTGTTTCCCAAAGGATTAGATAATAAGTAGTTGGACATTATATTATTATGTATAATTGTGTCCTAAATATCATATATAAATATTAAACTCTTCGTAATATGTATCCATAAAATATGGTTATGAAAATGAATTGTATAGCTACGTAGAGACGGTAAGCCATACGTACACATGAGTGACACTTTCACTTCTTGTTTGATGGGAAAGGGGGTGTATAATGGTGTTATTATAATCATAATAACATTTAATAATATTTTTAATATTTAATTTATTATTTTATAATAAATATTATATATTTAGAGGAGGTAAATAATATTAT
The DNA here is from genome assembly GCA_963277665.1 of Viscum album. Taxonomy (NCBI): domain Eukaryota; kingdom Viridiplantae; phylum Streptophyta; class Magnoliopsida; order Santalales; family Viscaceae; genus Viscum; species Viscum album. The sequence continues at coordinate 599,579,989 of OY728127.1, forward strand.
AAAAGCAAGTGATCGGTTAAATTGATTACCTTTTCTTGGAAAGAACTCCTTTAGATATCCTCTTAAGGACCCTAGAGTTGGTCTTTTGAGAAGACCAGAACCTATATAATTTTTATATGGAATTGTATAATAGAATTTTTCATAGGATTTTTGATTTAGAATACTCAAAGTAGTGTAATGAAGTGAAGGAGGAAGTTCCCTTTTATAATTGAGGTGAGGAGCACTTTTGGAATCACTCAAAAGATTAAATTATAATAAATTAATTCTCTAGAAAAATACCTTCAAATGGTAAGGTATTAGAATATAAGTTTGGATAGGGTTGTAATTACATCAACCAATGTAGTTCAAAAAAGTTTTGATATAATTTTAAACCTTATCATTTTGATTAACCCTTAGTTAACCTATTTTAATTTTAACTACGGTAATAAATTTGTTAATATTAAAAGGTCATAATTTTTTACCTATATGATTCCAATTGGCTCATAAATGACCAATTTATTACATTTTAGACCATATAATATCATATTTTTATTATTTAAATATTTTTATAATTTTTAAATAATTTAATAAAATATTTGTTTCATAAAATATAATTGTTGTCAATTTTGACACTATACATTTAATTTAACTTTAAATACATCAAGATAAAGAGGGAATTAGAATATAATTATTTTAAAACTACCTAATATGTCATATAGATCTATAAAATTTATTTTTCAGATTAAATTGTTCAAATTATCTCACTTTTAATATTTTAAAAACATTTATTATATTTTTTTATTAAATGAAGAAATATTGCCCCAGTGTTGCATAAGCAATTATGGTCATTATATAACTACTAAAAATTAAAAATAAATGTTTATCATGAAAATAATTTTATTAAGATCAAAATAGAAACTTATATTCGTTCATAACATACACTTTTCCTTATGTTGACAAAGAGGAGATATTAAAAACAATGAGAGTGACATTTCCATAATATATGTCATTTTCATGGATTTAAATAATATATAAGTCATTTTCATGAAAAATTTTCCATTAAATAACACAATTTTAATTCTTAGGTGTTAATGGTAGAATTAACTTCATTTAATAATAATTTGGATGAATATTTATGGCCTCATCACTTATTTTTAATCCTAATTAACTAGATTTACCCTTTATCAAGGTGATAAATTTTTACCACAGCCACTATTCATATTGACCAAAAATAAAAGGGCCATAATTACCAAATATGAACCTCCTGATTATAAATATGTAATTTATTTTAACTAATTCAATTTCTATAAATGGGAGAAATTAATTTTAAATTAAGTGTGCAAAATGTGATAAAACATGTTTTTTTAGAAAACTACATTTTTAGCATAAAACTGGATTTTTTTTAAAGGCAATGTCCTGGTCAAAGACCAAGACACATTTTATTAAAATCAAGAAAGGAAATTACATGAGTCTGAAAGAGGAAATTTTATTACAATCATTTTCATAGATAGGGAGAAGGTCAATCGGCAAATCATTGATCCACATAATGGCCTGGTTGATTCCCTTGTTAGCAAGACCATCTGCAACAATATTTTCTTTCATGGTTGGCATGGGTGGAAATGTATCTAAGATCTATCAGAGAGTCAAGGTAGTTCTTCCAACTCATAGTAAGAAGCCAAGCAATATGAACTACACCATTCCAAATTTCTTGAACAATGGTGGTGGAGTCACTTTCAATCCAGATGTTGTTCCAGGATTTTTGTTTAACAAATTTAATGGCATGAATCAGTGCCAACATCTCAGCTTCAAGGGAAGATGTGACATCGCAGCTGCTATAGAAACAACCATGGAAATGACCTCAAAAGTCTCTAAAAATGGCTCTGCAACCCGCAGGTCCCGGGTTTCCTTTAGAGGCACCATCCACATTGATCTTGATCCATCCAGGAAGAGGGGATTTCCAGAACACCTCAAAAAAGCGTTTCGGCTAAGTGAAGATTACATCAATCCTAAGACGTCGTAGGATCACAAACACACTAATAGATTTGTCGCAATGATCTTTCTAGATCATGGAGGCATCCCTAATGGCAATCATAATTCTCTTCTAACCTGCAATAAGGTTGGAAGAGTAATTATTATGAATAATGGAATTTCTATCGTACCAGATAATGTGTAGGAGCTATAAAATAGCATATAGTAATAGGTTCTTAATTTTTTTGTAAAGAATCAAGCTCCACACACCATTTTAGCTGAGATAAAATAGTGTCAGAAAGTAACCATATGCAATCAAACATGTTAGTGATAAAATTCCAAAGAGTAGAGTTCCTAGAACATGAAAAAAATAGAAGATTGATATCCTCTCTATGTTGATGATAGAGATGACATTTAGAACAGAGCTGGATACCAAAATATTGGAGGCATGTCTCAGTAGTAATATGGTTAGGCACAATACACCAAATGATATTAAGTCTTGATGGTTTAATACAAGGTTTTTCGAACGAGTTAAACCATGAAAAATTAGACTCCGAGTTCGAGAAACAATTATTGTAAAAATATTTGGAATCCAGAATACCATTGTTATTAGGCTCCCAAATAAGAAAATTATCATCATTAGAGAAGGGGTAACCATCAAAAACCTACATGATAGAGTCAGGGAGCTCCAAATTACTAGATTTCATAATCTGTTTTATGGAGAAATTGATGCTGTCTAGAGAGGTATTAGGAGGTAACATGGAAATGAGGGGAGTGCGAGTCCAGTTTTCAAGCCAAAAATGCATGGTGGAGTCCAATATAACCATCCATATAGAGTTATTCATGATGTGGACAAACGAGTTTCTAATGGAATTCCAAATAGAGGAATTGGAATAGTTACAATTCCCTTTTTTAGTCTCTCTAGGAATTTATTTTTAAGGAAGGCTATGGAGTCAGATTTATTATTGATCAGTCTCCAGGTGAGTCTGGATTGGAGAGCCTCATTGAAAATTTTGAGATTTTTAATACCTAGGCCACCCATCTCAAGAGGCTTGTAACAGGTCTACCAAGGAATAGTAATAAGTTTCCGTTCAATAATACTTCCGGTCCAAACAAAATTTTTAATATAGGTATTTAATCTCTTGAGAAGACCAAGAGGCCATTTGTAGATCATAAGGGAGTAAACCATTTTGAAGATAATAGCTGCTTTCACAAGGCATATCCTGCCAGCCATGGATAGGGATTTCCCTTTCCAGGAGGAAATTTGATGAATCACTTGATCAACAACATCGTTGAAGTATATGGATTTAGGCCTACCCCAAAAAATGGGTACTCCCAAATTGGTAAAAATAAGGGAACCTTCTTTGATGCCCATATTTTTTATGATGTGACATTTCCTAGAAGTGGGGAAACGTTTTCCAAAGAAGATAAAAGATTTGTTCCAACTAATGGATTGACCTAATACCTCTTCATAGTGGGATAAGGTGTTTTTAATGTTAAGAATATTTCTTTTACCCCCATTTAGGAACAGTATTATGTCATCGGTATAAAGAAGGTGGGTCGGAACATTTAGATTTCTTCCTGCTTGTATAGGTTGGAGTTTGTTTTGATGAACAAGAGAGGTGATCAGTCTACTAAGAGAGTCTTCCATGATGGAAAAGAGGATAGCATAGAGAGAGTCGCCTTGGAGAACCCCTTTTGATTATTTAAAATATCCCTTGGGGGATCCATTGACAAGAATGGAGATCAAGGCAGATTTGAATAGAGAGTGAATCCTACTTATGAAGGTGGCATTAAAACCAAAACTCTAGAGGACTTTGAATATGAAGGACCAATCTATGGTATCAAAAGATTTTCTAACATCGAGATTAATGGAAATATTTCCCCCTCTAGAAACTTTGTTCAGAGAGTTGGTGCATTCTAAAGAAAGTCAAATACAATCTTGTATGGATCTACCTTTGATGAACCCGAATTGGTTCCAAGATATGATTTTATTGCATAGAGAATAAATTCTTTTGGTGAGGAGTTTGGGAATGATTTTATAAAGAGAGTTTATGAGAGCAATAGGTCTAAATAAATGGATTTCAGAGGCATTGGCCACCTTGGGAACTAAGGTGAGGAATTAGGCATTGATTCCATAAGGAAGGATACCAGTATTAAAAAAATATTTAACAATCTTGCAAACATCTTCATGAACAACCTCTCAGTGGTGCTGAAAAAAACCATTATTGAAACTATCAGGACCTGGAGCACTATCAAGGTTAAGATTAAAGACAGTGGCTTTGATTTCATGGTCTAGGGGAGTACTCAAGAGAAAGAGGTTTTCATCCTCATTGACCAAAGTCGGGATGATCCCAGGGATAATATTCTTATTAATATTTGGACCATTAAAAATATTATCAAAATAAGTGAGCACATGATTAGTTATGGCTGCCTCGGAGGTATATATATTTTCATTTTCTTTAATAAAGGACAGTGGGTGACTGACTTTCCTAATCCTATATAGGGCATTATAGAACTTGGTGTTTCTATCACCATCAATGATCAACTTAGTTTTGAAAAAATGTTTGCGAATGTTGTCTTCAAGAACTAAAAGGGAGTTGAGATTAACAGAAATTTTTATTTCATTTTGGGGATCAGAGGAAAAATCAGAGTTAGTAGAGATATTTTGAATTTGATTGAGCTCATTTTCAAGGTTGGAAATGTCCTGGTCAATTTGTTCAGATTTATCATTGCACCAACACTTGAGGCAATGTTTAAGATGCTTGAGCTTGGTAATGCAGGAAAAGGCATCGGAGTGATGATTCCTAGATTCCCAACAACTTTGGATGAGGTGAGAGCAGTCTAAATCATCAGACCATGCATTGTTAAATTTGAAGGGAATACTAGGTTTATCTCTTTTAGAGTGAAGGATAATAAGAATAGGGTGGTGATCAGAGTTTAGTTTGGGTAAGGTGATGCTAGAGATGGTGTCCCACACATCAAGAGTTGGGACATTCACTAGAGCCCTATCAAGTTTACTAGAAATGACCCGATTATAATGCCTATGATACCAGGTGAATTTAGCACCTATAAGATTGATTTCGACCAGATTACACTCTTCTATTGAGGCTCTAAAATCTCTAGAATAAATGGGAGCATGAGATGGGCCTATTTTCTCATTGGGGGAAAGAATGGAATTAAATTCTCCAATCACCAACCATGGGTCATGGATGGAGTTAGCTAAAGCAAAGAGATCATTCCAAAGAGGCCTACAATCTTGGAATCTATTCTTAGCATAAACTAAGGTACAAAATAAATGCATGTTATCATAATTAAAATCACAAGTGAGAAGTTGATCAGAGAAGTTGAAAATATTAACATCTTGCAAAGAGGTGTGATAAAAGATCCAAAGATATTCAACACTACTACCATTATTGCAAGCACCAAGAAATTTATAACCAGCAGCATAGAGATGCAAGAATTTCATAGTAAAGTTGATTTTTGGCTCAGATAGACCTAAGATTTTTGGTTTATGAGTCAAGGTAATTCTTTTAAGCACCAAAAGGGTGTCATAGTTAGTTATACCCTGATAGTTACAAAAAATCATATCCATTTAAAACCTATTTTTGGAGCTAGAACTCCTCTTTTTCTTCTTATAACCATTCGAGCCCTTGTTCCTCTTGGATATTCTAGGCTTTGGGGAGGAGGATGAAGGTGTCTTCATAGCATGTTTTCTTATATGAGAAGCAGAAAAGATGTTAGTAGCATCTGAGACATTAGAATCATTTATACTAGCAGTTGGTTTAATAGAACTAGGGGCAGCCATATGACCATCATATGGTGCTTCATTAAAACTCATGTTCTGAGGAACAATAGGCAGCATAGGTTTATCCTATTGGTCTACTGTCCTGGTAGTCGCAAGAGGTGAAAAAAAATTGTGGGCATTTCAGTTAACATTCAAAGTAGAAAAAGTAGTAGTTGTGCATGCAGGGGAAGTATGTGTGCTCACTGCCATGTTTTTTTCAAAAATTGGAATAGGAAAATTGGAATAAATCATACCAGATTTTCCAGTCTTAGTAGCATTGTGTTGTAGAACTTCTGTCTGGAAAAGCGCGATTTCTCCCTAAACCCGATCTGGATCCAGTGTTGAACCATCTGCGAGTAAGGGAGTTTTAGTCTGCAAGAGCTCCTGGTTAGAAAATACCATCGTGTGACCGGTATTCTCAATCACCATCAGAGAAGGAACATCAGGTAAGGTAGAATATAGAGGCTGATCAAAAACATCTAATACCATTTGCTCAATGTCCTCCAAAATGACATGGTCAATCTCGATGTCTTCCTCTTCTTCAACCTGATCAGCCCAGTTGACTCTCAAGATTTCCCTGGGGAAATTCGTTCTTTTGGCCCAGAATTATGAGGCTTTTTGGGGTAGATTAGGGATGACAATGGCCATAGGTTTGTGCTTCTTTTTATACTTGAAATCAGTCCACCCATCTTCGCTCGGATGTTCAACCTGACTCTTCACAACTCTGCATTTCAAGAGAGAGTGACCCAAAATCTTGAAAAACTCATAGTATGTAGGAATTTGTTCACATTCCACCTGGATCTTCGTTTTGAACTCATTTTCATTGAAGGCGATCACCTCTGGAAGCTTGAAAGCAATTTTCACTTCGACCATCACCCTCGTGTAAAGTCCAATCTCCGCATTCAAGGTTAGTTGATCAATTTTCAGAGGTGTACCTATGCAAGAGGCAATATCATTGAGGATTTTCGAATGCCAGAAGTACCAGATAAGGCCATGGAGTTGCACCCAAATCTTCACCATAGTATTATGTGAAGTGTTTGGGTTGAAAGCGTAGTCCCAGTACAAGATCTAAAGAACTCCATGCTTCAACTACAGATTACCTAACCGCCAAACTCGATTAAGGTCGTCTTGCGATTTGAGGAGCATATGAAAATATCCCTTCCCTATTAGAACAAGTTTTCAGTCTAAGAAACCCCAAATGTGTGCTATCTGTGATTTGAGTTCTGGGTTAGACCAAGGATTATCGCCTTTGAGATAGAAGATTCTACCCATGATTGAAAACTGACAAAGTCACGAATGCTATTGAAAAGCTTTAGAATCTGCTTCAACAACAAATTTTCCATCATCAAGCTTCTTGCATAGAGGAACTCGCATCGTAGAGACATTGCTGGGTTCAAAACCCTTGAGCACTTTGAAAAAAGAGACACCCTACGGTCTTTCAACCTAGGGATCTTAGAATTTTTTATCTTTCAATGTGCAGACCACAGGCCTTGTCTCCCATTCAGGTTTGAAACCAGCCATTGAGGAATCAAACCGAAGGCAAACAAAGGAAACGTGATCGGAAGAGGATAGAATCCCTAGTTTTTAAAAAAAATGTCGATTGTTTAAAACAAATTGTTCAATTAAATAATATAAATTTCATTAAAATAATTCACCAATAGGGATTAATTTAATTTATTGATATAAAATTCAATGCACGCATAAAAATACTTTTTTAGGAAATAACATCACTTTCATTTTCAAAAAAATTAATGATAATCATTTGATAAATAAAAAATTAATTTTATAAATGTATAGATCATATTTTTTAATAATTTAGTTATTACTATTCATACCTACCAATCTAATGTCTGGGTGATAAAGAAGATGTAATATTTTAATAATGTTTCATGGTTCATCTAAAATCACTCTTCTGTGTAACACAAGCTATCTAAGAAATAAAATTATTTAAAGAGAAATATTTCATAAAACACTAGAGGTGTTACAATATATTTATTTTTTCTATTATTTAAATTGTATATTACAATTCACATTTTGTAATGTGTGACTTCTGGAACTATATTCATGAGCCTCATACAGTTCATGGCTTGAACTTCAGTCTAATCATGAACACCAGTTTTCATTCTCCTATATTTCTATACGATCAAACTATACAATATTTGTGTAGTCATTCAACATGTAAATCATCCTTACATCTTCATTATTCTTCACTCTCAGTACTATTCAAATTTTGTACATGGGATCTAGGCAATGAAATCCATGTTACCGATGAATACCTATATTAGATTCGCATATACCTTTCCATATCCCCATGGACCTTTACACAGGTACCACTCCGCCTTTATATAAATCCACACATAGACTCGTTACACTTACATAACCTCCATTTTTAACCTTTTTGTAGCCATTGTATCATGTATACACTATCACCATGGTCTTAAATACATCAAAACCTCTAGCATTTTATGTTTAGAATCCATCTGTATTCCCCAGCCAACCCACCATGTCGAAGGAGTCAAAGTTTCATCCTTGATCATTCCCTGGTCTTCAAAATAGAAATCTTATCTTTCCCATTGATCTTACATAGAGGTATGTGTAATTCTATGAGATCTTATTGAGTTCCATTGGGCAGCATTAATTGTGTTTTCTTGCAATATAATAAGTGGTTGAATGGATGGTGAGGCATCAAATGGTGGAAGATTCTTTTTTATAAAGAAGATGTAGATACAGCCATAAAATGATAGCATACTTGTTATATTAAATATTTCTATACATAACCCATCCCTCATTATACTTAATACCATTCAATATTTTCTTCATAAGTGATCCCATATCATCCTTAGAACATATGATAAGCTACCGATTCAGCCCACCTGAGCTTCCTCCAAACCAATAACTTTATGCTTTGGGCACTCCACTTGACATTTATCCATGCACTAACCCACAAATGGATTCTCCATGTTTGTTGGTTCCTACTTGGTTTTTCATATTTCATCTGAGTGTGCCTTTTAATTTTATTCATCTAGTTGAATAATTATTCATTTATATTTGTTTTCTAAAGTAATTTAAAAATTATTTTTACCAATAAAATAATTAAAACAGTTAATATGTTGGAAATATTATCAATTAAATTCAAAATTAATTAAATTAAATTTAAAAATTATATGCATGAAATATGGAAAACAAATACTCCCACACTTATACTATGATCTTCCTTAAGTATATATCTCAACTCAAATCACAAATAAAAACCATGATTTCAATATTTAAATCTTATTATCAGAAAAATTAAACAATTATCAATAGGGAACAAACTACCAAGTATCACAAAAAAATACTACTTTAATTCCTAATTTTTCAAAGAAACAAATTAATAATGTATTTTATTATTCCCCTTTGAAAGCATTTAATATTATCCTAAATTCCATTCAATATTCTCAATTTATTATTACTAAGAATTCTAATCATGATTTAACATAACTTTAATTTTTTCCCCCATCATTCAATGGTAAAAATGTAATAGAGTTGTGATCATACCTTGAATAGATAATAATTTCCATAATCTTGTATTGGATATAAAAAATCCAACCCATAAAAAATATCAAAAATAATCATGCGGTATTCATATTAAGGTTATAATGACTTTGAGGCTAAGGGTGGGTAGGTGTTGATGTGGTAAATAATTAAATCTCAAAAGAAGATTTTAACGATAAATAATATTTCATGATAAACAAAATATAAATTAAATGAAAGTATCTTTCCCAATGAAATCAACTCCATAATTTCCAAACTAAAAGTAGGACATGAATATGAAAAGTAATCATAATGAAAGATATACACCCTCTTATTTTTTCAACTTTTTCGTTTTTTCATTTTTCATTTTTTTCAATAGTTCTTCTTGTAAAAATCTCAAATCCATCACCCAACCCCACATTATCTTTTCACTATACTAATTTTAATATTTATATCAAAATCATAGGTTGATCTAAGGTTGATTTTTAGCCTTCCCAAAACACAAACTTTTTTCCCAATTTATCATTTTTTTTTCTTTTCCTTTTTATTTTTTAAATATTTTTTTCAATTGGGGTGACAATGAAATGTAATGATAAATATTCATGAACCACACCCAAATCCAAAGAAATTATCCCACATATTATCCTCAATGAAATATAAACCTTCCACTATATAAAACCTAACTCTCATACTTATTCAATTAAATATCATGAAAAATTAAAAATATTAGGGTATGAAAGGATAATATAGGCTTGTAATGTGTCAATTCCCTAACAAAGTATTTTATAGCTTATAAGGGTTAAGTAGGATTAATTATTAAGGTAGTTATCAAGGATAAGGTCTTAACAATAAAATTTTCTCAATCATAATAAAAGTGAAATTGTATAATCATAGCTTTGATAAGAAAAAATGGATGTTCTAGAAGGGTTACATATCCCAAATTTATCTAAAGAATTATACTTATAAAATATGGGAAATATTTGGTCTAGAGGCATATAGGTAATGGTAACATATGAACTTGTGTAATCACTCATGTAAATTATTACTCATAATAAATTAATCATCATAGATTTCAAAATTTTAAAGCATAAGAACATGTAAGAGTAATTTCATTGACTTAAATTAATTATTCCCCCTAAATCATGATTTGTTAAATTCATACCACTTTGATTATCCCAAGTCATTTAATTCATCATTTTACTCATTCAATATCATTAAAAATGAATTATAAAACATGGAATCATGGTATTCCTAAGTTTATTGTGTATCATAGATCAAAAATTAAGAAAAAATATAAATATGGGAAAGAAATTATTCCTTTTAAAAACTCAAAAATAGATTTTAAATTTAGGGGAGCAAAAAAATATTGAAATTAAATGTGTACTCTCCTTTCCTTATAAATATCCTTTTCCTATATCTTATTTCGTTTCTTGGTCATCATGGACCTAAAAATAAAACTACCAAATGAAATTTCAAGGTCTATTCATTAAATCACAAAATGATAAAGGGGTATTGAAATTAAACCCTAAAACCCAATTTAAATACTTAACTAAAAACTAATTTCCAAGAAAGAAATTAAAAAACTCAATTTTCCTCCCATAAAGTGCCTTTTTTAAAGTTGGTATCTTGACCTTACCTCATTGTATTACATAATATAAGTATGTTATGGATATAACTATCTAGGATTTGTCCAATTTAAACTTTTGAGTGCATCCAGGTTAGCTCATTTTTACTCCTTATTAAAAACTTATTGAAACTTTAAGGATGTAACAAAAATCTAGACAATTGTAAAGATATGAGAAGTAACTCTTGGTCTGTATATACTTCTAAAAAATTGTCTTTGACTTAAAATTATATTCAATCATCCAAATATTTAATTATATCTTTATTCTCAACAACCTTAACCTTCTATTCATATTTTTCCTATTTTTCATGATACATCTATTCAAATTATTTATTGAATTTATCAATTTCAATAGCCATCACTTGTTATTCATTATATTGTTTTTATTAAAGTTATTGTCCCAAATCTTCAAGTACACTCATTATCAAGTCGACATACTTCCTCTCTTATTCTTATTCTATTTTAGCTTCAGATTCAGCTTCCTTATCTTCCTCTTTCTCCTTTGGTTCATCTTTGTCGTGTTTTTGAGGACTAAATTAGTATGTGGATAGCCTTGGGAACTATTGATGGATTTATTAGGTTTTCCAAGCTTGTAAAAACTTCTCTTTTTTATTTTGAGGCTCATTCTTATTTGATTTTATATTTCAGGACATCAAAATTAAAGGTGTTTCCCCTAGAATATTCCAATTTATGATAATATTCTAGATTTAAAAAGTAGTTACCATGGATTTGACTTTATGTTTATCTATTTAATATGTTTATTCAATTTATTATTTAATGTGATATTCCTCCTTGGTTTCCTCTCTTACTTCCTTATCTTTTTTTCCATCCTATCTAGGTTCTTACACACTTCTTTAAAGCTGAATTATATCCCATAGAGGATTGCCTCATCATCACTAGGGTAAGATTGTAAGTTTCATTATTCTTTAATGCATTAGATTTTCTATATGATATCATTTATTTTATGTGAAATATCTATGATTCAAATGGATAACTTATCATGCCCAATCAATTGGAAATGATTCCTTCCCATCACATCCAAAAATATACCCAAGTGTAAAAGGGAAACTAAAATAAAAAATAAGAACCTAACTAAAATCAGTAAATTGAATAGTGGGATGGAAAATAATTTTCCTAACTATCATAATAAATTTATTAACTATTATTTTGAAATAACACCAAAAAATAGCTTGAGTCACAGGGTATCGTTACTTCCTATAGTCTCGAACCAATTTAGAATTTATAGTTCTCAAACAGCCTACTAACTAACTATTATTGTATTATATCTAATTTAATCCCAAGTTTGATACTAAAAAGACTTCGAATACAATATAATTCAATATATAAGACTTATAAACTACTTGAATTGAAATATAACTATTTTAGCATATAATATCTAAGAATGATGAGAATGTACCATGAAATTTTATGCTTAGGTTCATAATATTACAAACTAGATAATATGTGATGATATTCATGATGATGCTAGAGTTTGGTCTTAGTGAATCCCTTGGTCTAGTTAGACACTCTCCAATATCCTAAGATCGCCTTTTCTAATGGTTATGTACTTTAGATCACTCAAAAGTTGGGTAACCCAAAACCATGTTTAAACATATAGTAGAAACTAACCCAATGGTCATGGTATTGGCCTCACACTCTAGAACTCACACTCTATAACTCACACTAAAAATTACTATAGCTCTTAATGGTAATGTTCATTCTTGATCAAATGAAATATATTAAATCCAAACTTCCACATCCCCTCATAAAATGGTAATGTAAAAGGATAATTAAATAAAGTATAGAAAAGAATATAATAGATGTGATATACCAACATGAAAACCATAAAAGAAACTTACTTTAATTAAAATAATCCCCTTTACATAGAAAAAATTGAAACAAGAACCCTACCCTCACATGATATCCATGATAGGTGCTAAAAAATAAAAAGAAAATAAACCCTAAAGGGAATTCTAGTGGTAACCTCCAACTGAATATAAATAGAATCCCTTTAAGATATAATCCTCTTCAGTGTGCACAACATCCATGTATTTATGGAAAATTATCCTCTAAGATGTAACCATGTATCTACACCAATATGTCCTCTATATTATATTATATATGTCTTATCTTCTGATATATATCTTGGCCTCCAATTGTGAATGTGATCCATGTGTATTATTCTCTCATATCTCCTATTAAGATATATATTTTAATACGTGAGAGAGGATAGTTTGGTTGAGCTATTAAATCTAAGTATATTTGTTTTATATGTTATTTAAGTTGTGTAATACCATTCATTGTCTGAAATTTGTGACTTAAAAAAATGAATGCATCTTCCTTGTATAGTTCATGGATTGAAATTCATCCATGTCATGAAAACCAATTATCATTATCCTCTATTTTTGTAAGATTGAACTATATATGTTGTTTATAGTCATTCAATATGTAAATTGGATTTACATCTACATTGTTCTTCACTCTCTTAACTATTAATGTTGTGTAAAGTGTATTTAGTTCGTGAACTCCAAGTTCCTAATAAATACTATTATGTAGCATTACATATATCTTTATGTATCCCCTTAAACCTTTACACAACTACCACTTAACTTTGTGTATCTCCATAAGCGTCCTTGCTATTATGCACATTTACATAGTCGATGTCTCATTCATGAATTGTCTCTATGACCTTCAACATATCAAAACCTTCAGATTTTAATGATTGGAATTCATTTTTAAGCCACATCCAACCCAAAACAACGAAAGATTAAATATTTCATCCTTAAGCATTCCCTAATATTCACATTTTAAATCTTGGGTTTCCCACTATTATTTCATGGAAGCTTGTGGTATTTTTTGAGGTAGTGTGATATCCACAAGTAGTGTTCATGAAATTTTATAGTGATAGAAAAAATAGTCAGATATCTGGAAAGGAATCATGTGGTGGAGGGTTATTTCTAATATAGTAAATATGAGTGCAGTCGTAAAATAATGAAATTTATCTTATATGCATAGTTTTAATTCATAAATCATCCCACATAAAACTCCAAGAAAGTTAATATTTTCTTCATAAGTGATCATGCATTTTCCTCAGCTCAGATGAGAAGCTCCCAGGATGACCCACTCGAGCTCCCTCCTTCCCAATGCCTTCACACATCAGGCTCTTCTCTTGACACATGTACATACACTGACCTGAGAATGGATTCTCCATATCTATTAGTCCCTACATGGTTATCCATACCTTAGTCAACTGTTCCTTTTAATTTTCTTTAGCTATTTAAAATTCTAGCATTTTCACCTTCATAAAACAAAACATTCACTTATGTAAAATTCTTCAAAAAAAATATTTTTCTTAGTGAAATTTTTTCTAAAAATAAATACATTTAAATTTTATTTCCAAATTGATTTAAAAATTATTTTACCCATAAAAAATTAAAATAATTAATATGAGGGAAATATCATCAATTAAATTCAAAAATAAATGGAATTAAATTTGAAAAATATATGCATGAAATATGGACATCGGAAACCAAATACACCTCCATCAATATAGACATACACAATATATTCTAATATAAATCACTAAAAAAGGTTAGGATGGATATGGTGGACTCCCAACCATATTACAATTCCTCAAACATACACATACTTTAAGGAAAATCAACCAAACCCAAATATATATAAATATTATAAATACAACCATCAATGATTCATAATTTCCATAAGAAGACTTATACCCCACATGGTTAGAAATTTCCTTGAAATCCAAAGGACTAAAAATTAGTATGACCTCAATTAAAGAATAATGGATGCTAACTAAATGAGAGGAACATAGAAAAATAGTCAATACCTCAAGAAACCACTTAATTAAGATCAGGTTTAGTAGGTTAGAGCTATAAATCCTTTGAAGGGGTAGATTTGGATAAACTTTGTATATATTCATCTTCTTTACAAAACCTCTACAGATGACCCAAATGGCCAAAAATGAAATAAGTCTTTAGAGAATCCTGACATGTGGGTTTTTTATGACTCATATTTCCTCACTGATGGCGCACTCGTGTCTAATCCCTAGAAAAAGGTTGATTTATATATGCCAAAATGCCTCTCAATACCACCACTTGTCTTCTCAGGATCATAAGGCTTCCATTTTACTTTATTAGAACTCCCTTGACCACTCCTGGGAATAAAGGAAGTAACATTCACCTCAAACACTCTTATAAGGAATACATCAACCCAAACTGCCTTCCTTAATACATCTACATATGAGGTTAAACCAAAATCCAACACCCTCAAATAAAGATCCGGATGAAGACCCCTTTAAAAATATTAAGCCTTGAAAAATCATCCATTGCCTATGATAGGGAACCAGGTAAATGAAGTTATGAACCTACTCCAACACCAATCAATTTCCACATTGAAGGTTGTAAAACTCAATTTTCCTAGCCACTCTTATAGCCTCATAAAAATATTTTTTGATGAATAAGTCCTTAAAACCTTCTCAATAAATATCCCTTCATGTTTCCATTCAAATAATAGAATTACACCACTTTTAGCTCAGACCTTCCAACATAAAGTTTGAGAACATGATATTGAGTGACATAGGAATCTCAAGAAGGAAAAAGATATTATCAATGTTTCACAAACATTATTATAATTCTCAAGAATCTGGATGTCTATAAAATAGAGAAGGATTTAACATCTCAAAATTTATATGTAAAACAATAGGTTGATCAACTAAAGGGTTCACTATTAGAAAACTATTGGTAGCTTCCCCTTGAGAATCCATGGATACATGATGCAGGAATACTTTAAATTAAAAAGGAAAGCATAAACTCAATCAAAAATCATATAAAATCAAATCATACCCATCCACATGTAAATCTTTGTATAAAAATTACACTCCACAAAATCAAACCATAGTCACTTAAATGAAGATAAAAATATTCTTTTTCAAACTATTTTCAAAAAATCATATCCTAGTTTTTGAAAAACTAGAACACCACCTAAAATAATTTTAAATTTTCAATAAAATCTTTGTTATAAAATTTTACCTACTTCCAAATACCATATTATTTTTAACCCATTTTATAAAACTCTTTTCTAAACTCTCAAAACTAAACCTTCATACTTGAATAAATAAACTTCTATCATGAAGACCCTTAATGGATTTCAAATCCTAATTTTTTTATTTTTAAAACTATTATTTAAACTTTTGAACACATAATCCACTTCAACCCATTTGAAAATTTTCTTTACTAATTTCAAAACTAACCACTTCCATTTAAAAATATGAACCATTATTTAAAAAATCAATGAAAAACCTCAACACACCACACAATATACAAATTTACTTAAGAGGGGATAGTAGTCAGGAATGGCCCAACTAAATGGCTTAGAAGACCACGATTCAGTCATTCAAATTCCACTTAGAGTTATACTAAACCATGAACTTGGGATTTACATAGTTTTATAAACCCTTTAATATCATCGTGTAATACCAATTCAACTCCCATTATCATTCCTCAAAACATAGTAATCATTTAAATAGTATATATATCATCAGTATAAAGTTTTAAAACCATCAATATAGAAAAAAATTATACCCAAAAAATGAATTATGATCAATAATAAAGACTCACAACCAAACATACCTTCATAACTCAAGGTTTTGAATACAAATGAGCTAGTGAGGATCTCCTTAAACCTACCTATTGAGTTTTGGTAGTCCTAAATAAAATATACCAGACTCTCCTAAATAAAAATGGAATTTTAGATTATGGTAACTATTAGAATCTAGGCTCTGATACCATTTTTTCATGAACTAGTCTAGGAAACCCTTGAACTAGGCACCTAATCTAACCCGAAACATACCCATGAAGTGTTCAAAATCCTCATGGGATAGAAACATGCACCAGGGATAAAAATAAAAACTCATACGAATTATTTCACCCAATAAATAAAAATAAAACATAGAGTAATCTTTAAAAAACTTTCAAAATTACCTATCCATGCTTCATATATACATGAACTAGTAGAAAATAATAGGTTTACAATAAGTTGAACCAAATAGAGAAAAATAAATTCAACCATATTAAAAAAATATATAAAACTAAAATAGAAATCAGTATGAGAATGGAAAACATAGCTAATACAAGAATAATAAAAAACTAAAACAAATGTCCAGCCTGATATCCATGTGACTCTGCAAGTCACCATCCAACCTCAATACAACTAATGATCCATGA
This sequence comes from Viscum album, assembly GCA_963277665.1. NCBI lineage: Eukaryota > Viridiplantae > Streptophyta > Magnoliopsida > Santalales > Viscaceae > Viscum > Viscum album. The sequence goes on from OY728127.1 coordinate 599,597,105, forward strand.
GTGACCAAAAGTTTAACATAAAACTAAAATGTGTAGATAGGAGGGAGAACAAGGTTTATAAGGAATTCCAAAGAAACTGCACCCCATTTATTACCTATAAATAAAATATCCAATTAATGGTGGTTTTAAATATAGTTTAAAAATGTAGGTTTTCCATTTTTAGTTTTTAAAACCAAACATAATTCATTTACCATATTACTTTGAAATATTTATATTTAAAACGGGAAGTTTAAAACATTTACAAAATAATTTTCCTTTAAAATACCCATCTATAAGTGTTAATAAAAAATTGTAAGACCTTTCCAAAATGTTTATCCAATAATTTAAAAAACAATAATTCTTTTCATTAATATATAAGTAGTGGAAATAATAATAATAATAACAACATATTAAAATAAGGTAAATATAAACTATAACCAACTATCACAATAATAAATGAAACATAATATATATAATAAATCAAAGTACTGATGATCATGGGAATACCTTTTATCTAAGGGTAAAGCCTAGAACATGTTAAACATGATCCATCTATAAATTCACATGATGAAATCTAACCTCCATAATTCTCAATCATACCCTAACTTCCCTAATCAAGGGGAAAACTCCCAAAGTAGATCATAATCCATAGTAAGGGCCACTCACTAGAACATAATCCTAGGCTAGTGTAGCATGTGCTCTAGTAAGTTCCACTAGATACTCTTGGTTTCTCATGGTGTATGAAATAGAGGTGATCCAATCAATATTATCAAATAATGATGTGAAAATAAACATATATTTCAATAGAAGAAATGAGAATTGTAAATAAGGTCTCACCCTTAAGCAACCCTTTTAAGAAAAATCCCCCTTATTATATAAGCAAAAGTATCATAAGTGTGTATTATACTAGGTATAATTACCTCTATTTCAAAAATATAAAAAATAAATGTGAATGTATAATGGTGTGTTTTATTAAGAAAACTATCCTTAAAAATTCCTATCGGACCTTAAAATCAAACTTTAAATCTTAAAAGCCATAAAAACAACTTCTAAAACCATTCACGTAACATCAAGGAATAACTAAAATGTTTGGAAGTTTTAAACACCATTTTTAAAATACCATTCACACCCTTATAAAATGTAATATAACCCTTATAAACCTATTAGAAACACTTTGTGTGTATGATTGAGTAAAAAAAATTCCAACTTTGAAAATAAAGGGGAAACCATCATATTCTAATAAAATCAATTGAAAAAATTTTTTACTTCCTAAATAATCCTTAAAAAACTCAATACTATAATTTTATATTAAAAAAATAAATTTAAATAGGTAAAAATCATGGTTCTATAATTTAAAGGACAATATAAGAGAAAACCTACCTCAAATCATCACTTTTTGATAATGATGTATTAATCCTCCATGAAGAGGTAAGAACAATCAAAAGTGAACCAAACCTAACCCTAATTAAAATCAATCCAAGAAGAACCCAAGTTCACTAAGACCATATCTATGGAGGAATAAGGTGGAATAAATAAGGAACAATAAGAAGATGAGTTCTAGGGGTGATTACTTTAAGAGTTTTGCCTCAAATATTGAATAAATCCCTTGAAATCACTATAGGAGGAAAGATAAATGAGGGAGGAGGTCTGCACAGAGCATGGGAATCAAATGGAGGAGAATAGGGTAGATTAGTGATTAGATTCAAAGAGTGTTAGAAGAGAAAATTCAAACCTTTTTAAGTTATAGATAGGATAAATGGTTTGGATGCATAGTTTAAAAAAACATTCACTAAATTAAAAAATCCTCTATGATAAAAACTATAGGTCTTCAAATGGTTGAAACATGGTTTCTTCTAACCATACACAGTCTGTGCACTAGAAAATTACCATATAAGGGTTACCCCACATTATCTCCCCTTAATTGTGCTCTACCCATGTATACTAACCATGAAAACTCAAAAATAAACTAAGAAGGCCCTATATAAGGGTGTACTACATGGTTTCTTCTAAAATATATGTACTAAAAAATGTTCCTTAGAAAATCTATGGAAGTTTCATCCACATGGTTTGACAAATCATGTAGTAACTATGCAAAAAAACTATGCTACATGAAAAATTCCTAGAATTTTAAATTTTGAAATAAGTTCCGCCAGTAATCAAGAACAAGATCAAAATCTAATAAATACATAAAATAAAGGGAAAAACCAAGGCTTTGGTGTGACATCACATCTCTATTTATAATACTTCCAAAGCCTCATCTTCTTCTAAATGAACTCTACCAAAACTTACTAATACCTAATTGATCATGCATTCATGTTCATCTGTTGAATGGAAATATGAACTAGATTCATCCACCAAAGACTCCATTGGAACATTGACATTGAGCAATAGGTTTTTGCCTCCCTATATTGAACTAATAGAATTTGAACTTCCATAATTTATTCTTCTAGTGACTTCCTTCTAGTTTATGAAATCCATATAGAGATGTCAATGTTTCCCAAAATGCCAACATGAGAGACCAAACCATTTGACTTTCCTCAACTCCTTTATCTTGATTTATCTTTTTATCACCTCTAAATTTTCCTCTAAGCTAAATTCCCCCTTCCATTAGCATTCAAGGCATTACTTGAAGGTATTTAAACTTCCTTTCTCCCAATTTCTTCATTCAAGATCAAGTTCTAGATGTCTTCAAACACTAAGTTAGTTTTTCCATAATAATTACTCATTATTGTGACCATTCCATCCCGTGATTATATAATTTATGATAATAGAATATTTTCCCACATATCATCCATGAATAATACTTTAACTGATTTAAACTGACCCCAAATCATGTTGAAGTCATTCACATGATCTTCCAGTGACTTTCCTTCCAATAACCTCATACTAAAAAAGTGTCAAATCAGGAAACTTTGTTTAGTGTTGTTGGTTCCTAGTATATATCCATCAAGGCCTCTATCAATTCAATTTTTTTCTTCTCATGAATGTTAAAATACACTTTCTATGCCAAATATGGCCTCATTGATCCAACTACTATTCTATATAATTTTTCTCATTAAAATTTATCTATTTTTTCATTTTGAATCCACCTCAATTAATTTCCAAATCCTTTTGGATGGGATAGTATTCCACCTACATCTTATAGAAACTAACGTCCCTTTTATTGAACTTTTCAATTTTAACCTTTCCTTATTCTGACATCATATCATATAATGATAGTAATCCAACTGAAATCTATATAATAATGATAAAATTATGATAATGTTACCTGGGATTCTTTTGAGTGTGCTATGAGAAAGAACCATTGTCCCTAATATTACTTTTTAGGAAAGGGTTCTATTTTTAAATCATTAAAAACATGATCATTAATATTCTGGAATTACCTACACCATAAGATCTTCATAGGGGAACTCAATTATCTAAAAAATTTCTCCTCATTTAAACTTAGTGTAATAAAATATGAGAAGCCAATACCCCCCACACACCACAACAGATCTAAATTTACTCACACACTCTCAAAAAACTCACACAATAATATTCAATAAAGGAAAAAATAGGAAAAAGTAAAATGGATACATAAATATTACATGGTTAAGAATTTTAATCATACATCCATGGGAGAACACTGAAGAAATTTATTACTCGGAATATAAAAGAACTATACATATTCAATTGATAATTTTTTATATCATAAAGATTTAAAGTTAAATATAAAAAAAAATTTGAATAATCCCTGCACACTTTTATATAATTTTTTAGCATGTTGAAACCATCCAAAGTTTGTGGAGACTCGTCCTTAGAAATCAGCAACCTCTGATTCCCTGTAGCTGCCACCACCTAAATAATTGAATCCAATAGACCACCATTGGATCTCATAATTACCTAATCTAAAGTTATGGAATTACAATTGAAATATAATTCCTATTATAGTTCCCCTACTGTTGATAGCTGAAACATCAAGCCTACCTCTCTGTCAGTGATCTCTCCTTTTAGTGGATTTATCAAAACTTGAAACTCGATTCATTTCCTGACATAATGATCAGAGGGTATATAAAGCATTACACAATCGATTAGGGGGTTATATAATTTTGGTCTCACTCATCGCATCATAATACATCATTTATATGTGTTCCACATAGAAAAGAAACAACATAAACCATAAACATGAAATAAATCCTTGATAAATAAATGAGAAAAAAATAAATCCATAAAACATTATCCATAAAGTTCTCATATATGATATTAATAAAATAATTTATTATGGGATATTGGTAATCAGTTATCAAGAAAAGGATCACATGTCATTAAAATAGATATTAAGGTAAAATAAAATTGTAAGAAAAGGTAAAGAAGAATTCATAAAATGAAATAGTTTTATCAAACTTTTATCAAAAGGGAAAAACAATATTTAAAGGAATAAGATAATAAATTATTCAAAAAACCCCAAAAAAAATTATGTTAAAATAAGGAATGGTTTTTGGAAAATATATAAATAAAATAATCTTTTTAAGATAAGAATACTAAAAGTAAAAACAAAGAGAACTGATCCCTTTATCAAGTTTAACTTAAAGAAGATATTGGAAAGGGGACTTAGAGTGACATGTATATCCCGAGAAAAAAGTGGAAGAATGGAATAATATACATCAAGAAAATATTTTTAAATAATATAGAAAGAATATAAATGAAATAGGGAAAGCGAAATTGAGATAGTGAGAGAGAGAGTGTGTGATATAGAGAATATCATCATGCCTGCGAAAGAGTGGGAAAGTCCCCTTACATTGAGTCCTAACTTGATTATGACGCACCACTGACCACCTGAATAGTAAAGTTACATTTATTAATTACTTAAAAACCATTTTCATATTTATTTTATCTCTATAATTTATTTATTATCATGTTTTATTTAGTCATTAACTTATTATTGTTCGCATCGACTGTTATGATGTTGTTGGATTCATAGTTCGAAAACTATCGCAATGAAGAGGTGATAATAAAAATTCATTGTATAATGGTTTCATATGCTCTAAAAATTATCAAGTTATATGTTTCATATCATTAAAAAATTTATTGAGTTTAATAAACTAGTAGATAGTTGAAAATTCGTATTATATTCATCGGTAATCTTGTTTTTATGGTTAAAAATAACTATGATTATTTACATTTAAAATTATTATTAACATAAATAGTTTTTCATTACGAAACTGTAGAACTGATATTAATTTAAAATTATATTATCTTCAATAAATAAAATAATTTTTAATAATATCTATGAAAGGTATGAGGGAAAAATAAAACATCATCATTCACTTAGGTAGTAAAAAACTACAATGGGTGATATGGTATTTTTTTAACAGAGTTTAAAATAAGATGAAACATAGTACATATTAGAGTTTTATTAAAACATAAATGTATATTAAATATTCTATTTTAAAGTAACTTAATAGAATTGAAATATGAACATGGGTTTTGAAACCCTTACTTCATACTTTTAGTCACCTAAATATTTCAATAGAGGGGCTATAGATTACACTAGGGGATTAATGATCTAGCTAGGAGAGTATAGAGAATGATTTCGATAGTTCTTTTGAAAAAAATGGTTTTGAAAGTGAAAAGAAATGGGTGCATGAGTGGTGTTTATATAGTCAAGTTGAGAGCTATTTTAGAAAAAAGTATTAATTATTTTATTATTTACACCAAAAAATATAAATAATATTGATTCTTATGACTTTTATTAATGTATGATTAAAAAATAAGTTTAATTTGACATTAAAACCCTTCCAAAACCGAATGAAATCCTGAAAATGATTTATTAAAGGTAAATAATCAAAAATAGTTTTTTATTATAATAAAATATAACTTAGGTATTGAAAATTTATTGAAAGGTTTGAAAATTTGTTTTATTATTTTTAAATTAATTATGTTACTCATTAAATACATTTTAAGTCATGAAAAATGTTTTATAAATTTTTAAGTCATATTTATATCATGATTATGCCATAAAACTTACAATATTTGTAAAAATTGCAATTTTTACTATTCATAAAAAAATCACAAAAATATAAAACAATCATCCTAAGATAATTTTGATTTTATAATTTCAAAAATTAATTAATTTTTATAAAATTCATATTCTAAAAATCATAAACTTTATATTTAAATAAAATCATACAATACATAGAAAGATAATTTTATCATGAGTAAATTCAATTTCATTTACTATGAGTAATTAAGTTTCTATTTTTTATATTTTCATAATTATTATATGATTGATAATAAATTATAATACATCTTTTAATAAAAATAATTTTCAAAGTTAGGTGATTATAATATTTAAATTTTAATATAAAAATTAATTTTTTACTAAATAAGTTAAAAAAACCTTTTTAAAATTTATACTTATTATTTATTTAAGTTATATAGTTTTAGAATTCATTTTATATAATTCTAATATTTACTTTTAATTATTATAAATGTTACTTTTAAGGTGTTTTACTACTCTCATAAATCCAATTAATATTTTAATATTTGGTTATTATCTCCAATGGTTAGTTACTATTCCAAAGGTGAGATAATTATTATTCTTCTTATAAATACCTTTAATTTAGTTTGATATTCATTCATCAAAATTTTATCAATGTTAAAATATTCCAATCATACTTTTAATAGTTTATTTTCTATTTAAATATTTTTCACATCTATAATAATTCTAGAATACTATGATTCACCAGAATTCCAAATTATAGTTATGTTATTCGTGTGAGTTTATTGATCCATTATACAATTTTAAATTTTATAGAGTATATTCATACTTTATATGTAATTTTTTCTATTGATGTAATAAAATGGTGTTTGGTTTTATTATTTCATATTTTTAATTTGTACTCTATTGTTGGATTTATATGGTTTAAACAAAACTTTTTCTAATTAGTGTAAATAATAGGAAACCCAAAACCAAGATCAGACATGTAATTATTGAGACCCTACTTTAACAAATAAACACCATAACCTGAACTATCACACAATGCACACTCTAAAAAAAGCATTTTTTCATGAGTATATTTAAAAGTTTAATGTATGAATGTTAGAATTTGATTTTAAAAAAATAAAATTTATATTGGAACTATTCATAAATATATTATCTTAAGATGAAATTTTTTGGGATTTTTCTGAAATAGTTGACTTTTAAGTGAATAGTGAAAATTACAATTTTTAACAAAATAGTAACTTTTATGCCCATATAATTATATAAGAAAGACCTAAAAGTTTATAAAACCTTTTAAAAGATCAAAAATATTTTTTAAGGAGTAATTATTTTTTTAAAATACTATTATTAAATTATAAAACATATGTTCAACATTTTATGAACTTAAGTAAAATTTCCCAACAAAAGAAAACATTTTTGGTATTTTATTTTAGTTAAATATTATTTATTAAAATTCATTTTTTTTATTCTTTAGAATCCACATGAAAATTATTTATTTTATATTACACCAATTTTGGTCATGAAAATCAAAATCATTGATAATTTTATCCAAAATATAATTTTTATGCTTAAAAATACACTCTTTCTAAAAAATGGGTTTTATGTACGCTAATGTTAAAATTAATTTTTCATACACATATTAATTATATTTGATAAAATATAATTTATATTTATAATCAGTTGCTATAATTATGTAATGAGTCCAATCTTATTTTTTTCATTTAAAATAAATTACTTATGTTAAATATTATTTACCACAATAAAAGTAAAATGGTTGTTTTCAAAAAATTAATTTTATAAGAGTTGTAAAAATTTTATATAAATAAATTAGATTAATATTTTTAAAATTATGACTATAATATGATTATTAAATATATTAAAAAAATATATAAACACTCATTCAATTAATAATTCATAAAAAATAAGAATAAAAAACACTTAACGTAAAAAAGACATTTTTCTATAAAAACAGTTTTCCCTATATATTATGTTTTGATTTAAAAGTAGATTTTATAAAATTTAGAAATTGAATTAGATTGAATAGATTCATAATTTACAAATTTGGTAAAAGAGTCCATCTTATATTTTTGGTAATAATATAATTACCATGTTTAATTTTTAATCAAGATTAGTAAGGGTAAAAATCAGTAAATGAAGTATCTCAAATTTTTAATAATTAAAATGTAAATTGCACCATATATAAATAATTTTTAGGTATTGAAGTAATAAAAACATATTTCACCTAAAATTTCTCCACCTAACTCTCCTAACCCACCTAACACCCATGTTATTTCATTCTTACCCCTCACCTAACTTTATTTTCTATGAAAAAAGACTCCCTTTTCACCTATAAAAGGAGATCACTCCCACTCATTCTCTCATACCAATACACCCCAAAGGCATTAATAATTAATTTATATTACCTATATTTTTATAAATACCTCCCAAGGAATTACTAAGGTTTTAAGGATTCCTCCCAAGATTTAAAAATCTACATAGAAAGGTAAGGGTTCCCAGCCCTTCTCTTTCCTTTTTAATTGAAATTATTTTATCATAATACCATTTAAACATATTTCATTGATTTTAATTTCATGGTATTATATACCATTTAATGTTTCTTTAATGATAGACTAATTATCTCCTATAATTATAGAATTTTTCTTATGTCATTATTATGCCAACATACGGGCTCTCATTACACCCCTTCTATTTTCAATTACAAACATCTATTGTAATGTCATAATACTCATAGTTATATGACATTATCACACATTTGATATATCTACAATGAGATTTCATCTCATTAAATCCTTTTACTAAGATGTAATAGTGCCCAAAGATCCTAAATTTTGAGAAAGTAAAGAGTTTATGGTTTTCCTAGGAATGACATCCATGTATGGATACTAGCAAGTGGATGCAGTTGTGTAATAGATGCACCTAAGGTTTTTCACCTTGAAAATGGTTGGTTGAATAATTGACTCAACCATCACTCTAATTCCTAGTGAGTGGTCCTAAGAGTACACACCTGGATATACGCTCTTAGGGGATATGATTTGGAATATTCACATGCTCTTTACGAACCATGGTGAAGGATTTTTCCTATCATTTTTTTGGTATCCTACCAATGAAAACTATTAAACTCAATTGCTATCTTATATTGATGTAAGATCCTAGTTTTTTAGTGAGTTAATTATCTCCCAATATTATTTTAAATTACTTTAATTATATAAATGGAAATTCCTATGAGATTTATGGAAGTTTTAGGAGCATTCTGGCTTGTTTAGGATCCCAAAGCTCTAGGTTTTTGGAGAAACAGGTGAGGCGCACATTTAGCACATGATTAGTGATAAAAATACACCGAAATTGTGAATTCCATAAGGTATTCCACATAGATTTTTTTACCATGCAAGTAGGGTCTCACATCCATGAAAAACCTATAATAAATTGTAGGTGGAATTCACATGGTGTGTACATGGTTTGTCTAACCATGCACCTAGGCCATACAGGTTGAGGGGTGAGAGGCAGTGATGAGAACACAGTGTGCACACAATTTATCAAATAATGGTCATGGGCCATGTGAGGGTGTCTCCCATGGATAGTATGAGCCACATGGTTTTCACATGGTTTGTAAAACCATGTGTCCAAACCGTGAGCCTCCTAAAAATGGGTGAAATTGCAATTTTTTCCTATTTCCTATTAAACCTAGTTTTCTCTTCTCCTATCCCATTTATTACACAATAGCTGCTCAAGATCCCCCTTGGATATTCTCCTAGGCTTTATAGGATCTCCCTCATTTGGACTTAGAATCAAATTTTGTTAGTCATGTTTGATCACCCTCAATAATACTAAAAATCATCTTTCTTCCTTTATTAATTTTCTGATTTATTAATGTTATCTTCATGCGGTCTCTTATACCCTATTTTTAGGTTATTTGTATAGCTTATCCAATTTCTCTCATTCCAGCTCAAATCTGAAGTTGTATTAGATGAGGAGTCATATAGTGGTATAAGGTTGGTGGTTTAGTACTTCTCACTAAAAGTCTAGTTTTTTATATCATGTGTAGTTGTGCCACATATCTAACTTCCCACTTGTTACCTCTAAAATGTTAAATTGCTAAATTTAATTTGTTATACATTGATGAGATACTCCAACAAACCCATGACATTGTTAGAGGTTGATGAACACAACTTAAATCACCCTTTCAGGTGTATTTTTATATGTTACCTTAATACTTTCACCATGCCTATGTGACCAAACCACCTCTTAATGTGGGTTTGTCTTGTTAACTATGATTCAATTGAGTAAATAGAATTAATTGAAATGTAAATGATAAAAATGAAATTTGAATGGAGAGGTCATCCCATATGACCCTTGTAAAATTGTGAATTATTCTCATGGATAAATGGGATTAAATTAAATTTGAAATAGTGAAATACTTCACTTGGATTATTAAAGGTAAAACATGATTATAGATTTTATTATGAACTTTATATATTGTTATAGGATAGCATGCCTTATAAAAATTTTGGATTCCCCACTTAGGTTTTCCTTCACTACCCAGAGGATGCCACCCAATTTATGGATGTTTTTTTTAAGAGTTGAAACCCCTCTTGTACTTGGTCCTTGTCTTACTTTGATGACTTCTTCGATGTGGTTTTGTGGAATCATTTGTTACTTTCTACAGAAATTATAATTCCTTGGATTATCTCCTTGGATTCAGCTTGATGTCTTCGGGACATTGATAGCCTTAGATTACCTCCTTTGGCTCAAATCAAGTATAATCCAATACTTCATGGGACTTGTTCCAAGGTCTCAGTAGAATTATTATTATTGGAGTAAAATATCGAGGCTACACCCCTAGATTTCACACATTTCCCTTCATTTCCAACATCACCTCTTATATTTATGAGTTTTTTTACCATATGAGCTCATGGATTTACACTTATGATATTATACTTGGATTACTTGGTTATATGCCTTAATTATTGACCAATACTACATATATATATATACACATATAATTATATATGATGACATATGTCTAGAGACATTTTGTCTTAAGACGAATCAAGCAGTGTCAAATGGTTATCCCCTAAGAACTTGAGCCGACTGGGTTCATTTTATTTTACAACACTCATTTATAATTGTACCTACACACTATTTATTTTATTTCCACTTTCTAGATTATATTATAAGTCATTAGTGGTGGCCTACTAATTTTTACTCACACTCTGTTCAGGTCACTATTTGGTACATGAAAAAAACTTCATTGATGCGGGTAGGGACAAATGGAAATGTCTATCTATTTCTATTCTAGGATATGGATTGGTATTAAATGATTGACTCAGGTTTTTGGGATACTCTTGGAGATAGTTAGGGACTTTTTATATATTTTTATATAATATGTATTATTGTATTCCTGCTACCCTATTCCCTTTAATTCCATTTTTAAATAGCATAATGAGATCCTCATTTTTTGTATATGACATTGGGTATTATTACTTCTATATATTTATTATCAGTTGGATAGTTTTTCTTATGTTGTTATTACTTTCATGTTTATATTGATTTATATCTATTAACCATTGTACACCACTATGAAAATGAGGGTATATTCTCCCCAAAATACCACATTAGACCATTTCTATTATTCAGAAACCTCTGGTGTATGAGGAGGTGTACTTGAGGCCATGTATCCAACTGGGTTTAGTTACTTATGAGTGGAATAGGTCCGGGATATCAAAAAGTGGTATCAGATATTTCTTTTTCCTTATCTTGATATTTTTGGGATACTAGATAGGAGACTAGGATGTGTAATAATTTGTTAATAATCATGTTTCAGGGAGTAGATAACCTACGTACAAGAAAAATACAAGTTACCAAGGATGGGACTTACTATTCTAGTTTTTTCCTATTATAATTGTACTAGTTTCACCATTGGGTATCACACATTAATTCTAGTATTTATTATAATTATATATTTTTCTTTTAACATTGGCCTAGTATGGAAAGGAAGTATTGATCATGAATTATTATAGGTTCTTAGGGATTTATATGTCATGCATATTCCATGCCATGTTTACTTTATTATGTGCACTTCCTGTTGAGTCTCACATAAGCCTTCAATTTTTATGATTGTAATTTTTATAATATTTCTTATAGGGTAAAGGATAAATAATTGGTTAAATAAAGTTTTTTCATTAACCTAAATGGTGTTTTCCTACATATCTTGATGGTGGAAACTTAAATAATCAATTATCGCATGTTTGAGCCACAAAACTTCAGTTACACGGGCTTAAACATTAGTTTATTGTGATTAAATGTATGCCAATTATAATTTATAAATCAAGTGCCTCTATGAATTAGGAATAGTGATCCATATAATTGAATCATTGTATATGGATTATTACAATTCTAATACCAAATGTAAAAGGTTGGTTTTAGTTACATGACGTTCCAATTTTAACTTATAAATATTGGGTCTTTATAACTTCGGAATGGTAAATCATCTAACTAAACCATGGTATATATACAATTGATGATTTATAATTATTAAAGGGATCTATTGATATTAAATGGGGATGTCAATTTCAACTTAAATATCACTTTCCTCTATAACCTATAATTGACACTCCATATACTTGAACATTTGTTATAAAATAGGTATCCTTGACCTAGACCTGACTTGTTACTAGGTAGTGGGAGTATCTATTGTTCTTTTGAGTGATATTTCTTATTATCAAATCTCATTTTGAGGCGTGTGATTGTAATTTTTAGATATATTCCTCCATAATGGAATCAGTTTGAATACAAGGAGGGTGGAGACATACATGCTTCAGAAATAGTGGGACATAAACAACAAGTGTTACCTCCTATAGTTCCATATGTAGCACCTCCTGTTATACCTAATTTGGGCACTGATAATTTTTTTAGAGAGGTTTTTCTATGGATAGTAAAGTCCATTTGGAAAGCCCCATGACCTATACCGATTATGTAAGAATTGACTCAAGAATTCCTATAGTAGAACCCTCTTACCTTTTTAGGGGAAGGTGTTCCCCAGGCTATTAAGTCATTTCTAGAGGCTATGGTTAGTATCTTTGAGTATTTAGAGACACCTTCAGATGTGAGAGTGAATCTCACAGCATACATTCTTAGAGGTTCTTTCAAGAGATGGTGGGATGTTTTGTCCTAGGAATACCAGCATGAGATTATGGTTCGGAAGAATTTATAATCTTTATTCTATGATTATTTCTTTCATAGGATGTTAAGGGTCAATCAAGCTAGTGAGTGTATTCACCTAGAGTAGGGTACATTATTCATTATAGACTACATAGCTAATTTCATGGAGCTCCAACATTTCATTCCTTCTCTCCAAAGTGATGAGTTATCTAGAGCTAGATTATTTGAAGATGGAATTAGGTATGTCATTAGATCACATGTAAATATTTTCCATTTGACTACTTTTTCATAAATAGATCATCATTCCCTCATCTTTTAACACAACCTATGGGAAGATGAAGGTGTGGACCAGGGAAATTCAGTGTCTATACAAGGAGGCAGTTAATTTGGTGGTAGAAAGTGCCACTTTGAGGTTTCTCATGGGGGAAATAGTTGTCATAGTGTGTTCACGAGTATCCATGTGGTATACCACTAATGTCGTAGGTTGGGACACATGAAGCTCCAGTGTAGCAGAGACCTAGTTGAGTGTTGATCTTGTATCAAAATTTGTTATATTCATTGTTTTTGTTGAACTTTACCATCAATACCTATTGGGAGAGTATCTACATCTGATTCTAGGCTTGGGAGTGGGATCAATAGTTCCCTATTAAATAGGAAACTAGACTACCACTTATTGATTAGTCCAAGGAGGTAGTCCTGGTTTAGGAACCTAGACTTCTGATATGTAATTCCACCTGAGTGAACCTGCTCATGGTAGTTATTTTGTGGCTTAAGGCCATAGATCGGGCCAGATATATGCAGTACAACCTACACCTGGGAGTAGAATATCAGTACATACATAGTTTGATGTATGATTTTAGTGGTCTCAACTTTAGTATCTTATTTATTTGACACTACCACCTCACATTCATTTATATCATTTTTGTATTTAGTATCCTTGTTTAATAGATCGAATACTTCTATGAAGTGATGACTATCGATACTCCATTGGGAATGTAATCAGAAATTGTGCTCCCATGAAAGGAGTGTCCCATTGATATTAGTGTCTATCATTTCTTCTATGATATTTTCATCCTTGAGATAATTGGTTTTCACATCATTCTTAGGATGGACTGGTTAGTTCATTTTTGTGCCCATATTAATTATTATTTTCAATGGGTATCCTTCTCATCACTTGAGGGTGGTAGCTATGTTTACAATAAAGGATGGGATTTCCAAGAATTTCATGATGGACTTGATCATAATGGTTTGGGAAGAGTGTCATCCTAGATTTCAAACCTTTTTATGAGTGGTTAGGGATCACAAGAGGAAAATTTCAATCTAGTGGTGGATAATTTTAGGTATGTCTTCCCAGATGACTTTTCTACAATACATCCTAAGAGAGAGGTAGAATTCACCATTGATCTTGTTCCAAGAGCATTACCAGTATCTATTCCTCCTTAAATAATGGTTCCTACTGAGATTTAGGAACTCAAGATGTAGTGGGAGAACCTGAAATCTAAAGGGTTTATCTAGACCAACACTTCTCATTGGGGTTTACGTATGATTTTCACCAAGACGGAAGATGGGATACTCATAATTTTTATTGATTATAGATGATTGAGTCCACTTACTATTAAGAACAAGTACCCACTTCCTTGGATAGAATATCTCTTCAAGCAGTTCTAAGGATCTCATGAATTCTCAAAGACTGATTTGAGGTAGAGCTATCATCAAGTATGGGTTAGACCCTCAAATATAACGTGTATAGATTTATTAAGAAGATATGGCCTTTATAAGTATTTGGTAATACCATTAGGCCTCATGAATGTACCAGTATTTTTATGGCCTTGATGAATTGGGTTTTCCACCCATACTTGGACTCCTTTATGGTTATTTTCATGGATAATATCTTAGTGTATTATCAAAATTGACATAATAATTCCAAAAACCATGATATCAAATTGAATAAACTAAGAGAGCTCCAATTAAATGCTAAGATCCAAAAATTACACTTCAATATTGATAAGGTTCACTTCTTAGGTCACACTATCTCAAAATCAATAGAATTTATGGATCTAGAGAAGTTGAGAGCCTTAGTTTCTTAGGTAGAGCACAAAAATTCCTATGACCTTTGGAATTTCTTAGGACTAAATAGTTATTATAGGTTTTTTATTCATGATTTCTCATACCTTACATCAATTATTTTAGTATTAACAAAGAAGGTTATTAAATTCTCATAGTCTGAAGCTTGTGATAAAACTTTTCAGGTGATGAAAGGAAGGATAATATCAGCATTGATCATGATCCTACCTAATCTTGGTAGAGGATACACTATTTATTGTGATGTATTAGGAATTGGGATAAGATCTATTTTGATGCAAGTGGAACAAGGTGTGGTATACGGGTCTCGATAGTTGATAACTCATGAGCACAATTACCGAATATATGACCTTGGGTTAGTAGCAATTATCCATGCCTTATGTTAAAATATACATTACTTGTTGATAAAATGGTTCGTAGTATACATGGACCATAAAATTATCAAATACATATTCAATCAGAATTATTTCAACCTCATATGGTGAATATGAGTTGAATACCATCATTATTTCAATTTTGAGATTACTTATAAACCTATAAAAGTCAATGCAATGGATGATGCACTGATCCTAAATAATCAAACACAAGCTATTCAGGAAGCTATATGTGAGTGGTAATTGATGGACTTATTTTATGATATGCATCTAGAGGTTAAAAATGTAATGACCAGCCTATTCTTACAACCCTATTAGTGAATTATTCACTTTTAGATTGGGTGAAGATGAGATAAATTTATGATCCCAAAGACTTAGTCTTAAGGGAAAGTGTATTAGGTGAGGACCTTCCGCTTGGTTGGGTTGTTAACAAGGATGGTATATTATAAATTCATGGTTATGTATGGGTACTTGAGGAAATATGAGATGAATTAATGTGATATTATCATGCTTTGAAATGTGGAGTACATCTTGGACTTATGAATATGTACAGTGATTTATACCACTAGTATTAGTGGATGGGGATGAAAAGGGAGATGGTAGGTTTTGTTACCTAGTATTCACCCTATCAATAGGTGAAGGTAGAACACTAGTGACCTACTAGTATTTTCCAATAGTTAACCATCCCATAGTGGAAATAGAATGACTTCACAATGTATTTTCTGACAGTTTTACTAAAATCCACTCATGGAAATGGATTCCTATGGGTCATCGTGGATAGGCTAATGAAGGTCTCTCATTTCTTGCCTATTATGGAGACCTTTTCAGTGGAAGAGTTTGGAAGAATATATTCCCATTAGATTATTTGTTTTAATGGTATCCATAATATCATCATATCATATAGGGTTGATCAGTTCATTTCTTGGTTCTATAAAGGGTTGTAGAAGGCTCTGGGTTTATATGTGCTTTTGAGCATAGCCTACCACCCTCAGACTGATGGTCAGTCTGAGCATACTATACAAGTGTTATAGGATATGATTAGAGAATGCATCCTTGATTCTGGGGGTTATTAAGAGAAAAACTTACCCCTTAATTAATTTTATTATAATAAAATCTTCCAAGTGACTATACATATGTATTCATATGAGTCCATATACAGTAATCCATGACAATCACCTTTGTGCTAGTTAGTGTTAGGGGAGGCAGTTCTACTAGGACCATGTCTTATTTAAGAGATTTCATAGTAGGTTCAACTTATTAAAAAGAATATAGATATTGTTAGGACCAATAGAGGCCTATATACCCTGAGAGGGGGGGTGAATCAGGGTATGGATATTCTTTATCAAAATTCTTCATGCCCCACTGGATCTTGAACTCTTTATTACAAGGGTCACTTTGTTTGCACTTGTGTGTTTATTATGACCACTTCTTTTCTTCTTTATCTAATTATGATTCTTTGAATGAAATGCAGGGAAGAAAGCAGGCAGACACAGAGATTTTTACTTGGTTCACCCTCACTGGGCTACGTCCAAGGAGCATACAACGGCGATGTGCCGATGTACCAAATCCACAAAAAGCACGCTGCTATTTACAAAGTTTATGATAGATCACTTCTATTCCCAGGATCACTGCCTTTACAATGTTTAGGGTCAGCTCACTGCTTTCCCAAGGGTCACTCCTTGTTTCTCTCTCTCCGGCTCACTGCCGGTGGAGAGGATCACCTTCTTCCTCTTCCTTTTCTCACTGATCTGGAAAGGATCCACTCACAGTTTGTAGACATGTAGGTCTATTCATTATCACAAATGAATACATCCTCTGTTGGATGTAGATTCTCTGTTGAAGTCCAACTTTCACCCGTATATGAATCTCACTTTGCACCGAAGGTATTGGGAAATCTTCTAGCTTTCACGCAGCCCTAAAATTACTATCGTTCTTCAACCATACCTGGCGCCCTTCTCTAAGTCAGCATGCAAGTCTTAGCACACAAGTTAAAACTGGCACGCAAGTTTACCTCAACCACTTGCATGACACAAGCTTCTGCAACTCCAAACTTGCATGACTCACACCTTTTTATGCCCAAACCAATTTCGGCGTGCAACCATCAACTGTCGTGCTTCTTCAAAACCTGGCACGTAAGTGTCACCAAACCACATGTGCGACACCCCCTTCTTCAACTCAAAACATGGGAGACTCTCTTCCTTTCCCTCCCAAACCACTCTGGACGTGCAACAATCAACCAGCGCAGAACTTCTACTTGCGCGACCACACCACCACTTGCGCGACCACCACAACTGCGCGACGAGAGCTCTGATTTTCTCTAAGTGTTGAACTCACTCACAATGAGGATGGGTTTACCTATATTTATATTCATTTGAACACCCTACCCGACGGTCGCGTAATTCTCCTCTCGGCACGCAAGTCCGACCGCCCTAGTCACTTCCGCGCAAGCCACTTGCGCGACCAAACATAAAACTTGGGCGCCCTTTTTCCCTTTGCCATATTTTGATGTTCTAATCTTGAAAAACATATGGCATGCAAGTTTCCAATCCTCAAAGACACCAGTGTGCAAGTACCTTTTCCAAAAACACTTTTCTCCATTTCTCGATTTTGAGGTCAAAAAATTTGGCAAACACTGGAAAACGGCGTCACCTTTTATCTGATCTTTTTGAAACACCACCAGATCAACCATTCCTTTGTCTAGGTTCTTGAATCAATCATGGATCGTTAACAACATCCCTTGAACTCGACATGCCACAAAGAAATCCCCTTTTTCAACAAATTTGTACGTCATGATTTTCTTTGTCAACAAACACAACATGGAGGACCACTTTTTCAACCAACGCAATCACCTCAAAAATTCTTCAATGATACATTGAGGGATTTTTTTCCAATAATATCCCCCTTTGGGTTTGTTGAAAACTCTTCCATAAAAAGATACATCGTTAATTCTTCATCCACCATTCGCCTATTTCAATTCCGATAGCGATCAAGGATTTATTCTACACATACTCTCAGCCCACATGAGCAATGCTCAGCATGAGAAACAAGAGTAAATGAAAAGTTCATCAATGAATCATTTCAACTCTGACACTCACTATTGACACCAAAATGATACCAATTTTTGGAAATATTATTACCGCATTCCAAAACCACTATTCTGCTTTTATCATGATCCTCAGTTGTCATGATATCTATTCTTTGATCCATCACTTCTAGCATCGTCAGATTTGAAACTCCCCCTATCTGGCTGCTCCACCTGTCAGCTTCTCCCCATGTCTGTCATGATTTCTCAAATAGCCACACTATCTCCCCCTTGAACAATCATTATTTTCTCCCCCTTTTTCAACGAACCCAAAGGTCACTCCTTTGCAGTCGGTAACAGAGTAGAGAACACATATCAGCACATTAGGGAAAAAACACATCATACCTCGGGAGAGGGGGGTTCCACATCCACACTCTTTTAAGTGTGGGGAGTCGACTAAACTCCCAGAGCCAGTCGATGCCTTTAAAATGCTTCCTTGGGTAAGGCCTTTGTCAGAATATCTACAACCTATAGCTCTTTAGGCACATACTCCAACTTCACAATCCCTTGCTCCACCTTCTCCTGGATGAAATGATTTTTGATCTCAATGTGCTTTGTCCTTGAGTGATGAACTGGGTTTTTTCTAAGATTGATAGAACTTGAGTTATTGCACTGCATTCCGATCGGAGACTTCACTTAAACTCCCATATCTTCAAGTTGCTACTTCATCCACAATAACTGTGTTCATGCTTGAGTGGCCGCAATATACTCAGCTTCCATGGTGCTTAATGAAATGCAATCTTGCTTCTTGCTTAGCCAAGAAATACACAATCCACCAAGATAGAAACCACCACCTAACGTTGATTTCCTATCATCCACTGAACCGGCCCAGTCTGCATCAGTATATCCCAATAACTCTGTCTGAGATTTGTCATTATATGTCAAGCTAAAGTCCACAGTGCCCTTGATATACTGAAGTATTCTTTTCACTGCAAGCATGTGGATTTCCTTGGGATTACTATGATATCTCATTGCTTGGAATGTGTCTAATACAATGTCAGGCCTTTTTTGGTCAAGTACAGCAAACTTACAATAATTTTCTTGTATTCTGTGATATTAACTGCCTTGCTATCCTCGTCTGTGGATAGTTTCGTCCGAGTAGAAACTGGAGTCTTCATCTCCTTGTAATTTTACATTCCAAACCTTTTCAAAACCTCCTTAGAATATTTTTATTGAGAAATGAATGTTCCATTCCTTTCTTGTGTCACCTTTAGACCAAGGAAAAATGTTAGCTATCTAATCATTGACATTTCAAACTCACTTTTCATGAATTCGGAGAACTGTCTGCACTAAGCTTCATCTGATTTGCCAAATATTATGTCGTCGACATAAACTAGGACCATCATCCTTTGATTTCTATTGTTTTTGTATTAGATATTCTAATCAAATCAACCACGTTGAAAACCAAGCTTCTTCAAATACTGATCGAGCCTTGAGTACCATGCTCTTGGTGCTTGTTTCAGCCCATAAAATGCCTTCTTCAGCCGACAAACCTTATTCTCATCCTCATGAATAAGAAAACCATCTGGCTGCTCGATATGCACTTCTTCCTCCAGAATCCCATTCAAGAATGTAGATTTGATGTCCATATGGAATACTTTGAACTTCCGTCGTACTGTAATGGCTAGTAATAATTTGATCGTCTCCAGCCTTGCAACCGGTGAAAATGTGTAACGACCCGAATTCGGATCCCCTCCATTGGTGCCCCGTACCCAGTTTGCCACATAACCTCAAGCGCATTTCCCCAAACGCCAGAGGCTGCTGACTAGCAGCGAGGGCCTTGGTAAGTTATTGGGGAAACTATGCCCTCATTCGGTAAGGTATACAAGGTACGGAAAACAACAATAAATAGCAGAAGCAGTAAACAATACGCAATAATTGAAACCAACCAGAGGAAGAAATGAATATATAGTAATGATAATAATGATTTAGCAGGTACAAGTATCTAAGGAAAGCAGCAAACAGAACAACGTACTGAAATAAAACTGAACACAAAGTACTAAAACAGCAGCAACTCCAGCAGCATCGCAATCCTAAGCTTGGTCCCTTGCTCTCCAGCTCCAAAAAATCAAGTACTGGAAGTCGAAGGGCGCTTTCCCTTATCTATACCTACAACAACAAAGTCTGTTTGTGCCTAAAAGTATGGCCCAAACAGGGTGTGAGATACAATCCCAGTAGGCAATCACCCAAAGATCTGTGTCTAACAGTCAATGAATACAAGGAAAGTAAAAGTGAAGGAAATAGTAAACCGAAAAGCACACAACAGCTACAATCCACAGTTCTAGCATATAAAGTGCACAAGTAAACAACCAACAACAAGAAGAAACAGGTAACCCTCTGGGTAGCTCCCACAACCTAACCTCTATGGTTCAAACTATAAGTACTAGCAACCCTATAGGAGGCACACACAGTCTCACCCCTCTAGTTCAGCTAAGAGTAGACTTTCTGAGGAAGCACTCACCGTCAATTCCCCCTATAGTCTCGTATTGTACTAAAGTCTCTCTAGGGAAGCACTCAACATCTCATTCCCCTGTGGCCCGTGTCGAGGAACTACAGACTCTCTGAGGAAGCACTCATCGTCAATTCACCCTGTGGTCTCACATCATATTAAAAGACACTCTGGAGAATCCCTTACGTTCATTCTCCCTATGGTATACTACACTAGTTTCTCACAGTCCTGTGTGAAAATAAACATGCTCAGTGAATGTGTATCATCCAAGTAAACCTCAAAACTACTTGGCTATCATTCTAAGGCTCAACAGTATAACAAAGCAATAGTTCCACTATATTACAACTAGGCATGGAAACTAGAAAACGCCAAACAAGAAAAACAGGCATAGAAAGCATCCAGAGTACAACAAAAGCTACTCTATTCACAAAGGTAAACCTCTACTATAGCAATCAAGCAAGCAGACAATCAATCAAGGGAAAAACAGGAAAACACACAATTCTCGTTCAAGGGAATTGGCGCAATTGCACAAAATACTCAAAGACTTTCTGTAGAAATGCACAAACCACCTACCTCGATCCTAGGAGGTCGATATACGTGAACAGTGACGACAGATTCTCCTTAGAATGTCGTAGATCTGAGAAAATGTCTGAAACACTTAAACCATGATAACTTGAGAAAGAGGGGGAATTGGAAAACAAGACTCAAGAATAAGGAAGAACTCACCGCTGTGATTCTAATGCAATCAATCGTGCTCGAATCAGAGAACGGACGGAGAGGTGGGGGATCATCGAAGATTCGCAGATCCTCAGTGCTCTCGAATGAACGGGACCTAGAAGAGGATGATTCTATACGTCAGGCGCGACCCCGGTCTGTTTAATGAAAAAAAAAGTACACAATGTGTACTTTTAGAGTACGCAGTGTGTACTAGGTATTTCCATACTCCGCCAAAATCAGCCTCCACGTCACCCCTATACCCCGTGTGTGTGGCCCGAGCACGTCCAGCACACGGCTTTGAGACGGAGAAGAGTACACGGAGTGTACTCAGAAAGTACACGGCGTGTACTTCAAAAATTTCCAGAAACTCTATTTCTTTCAAAAACTCCAAAAATGGAAAGGTGTACCTGAAATGAAGATCCGGGTTTTTACGAACTTCCCCCCTTAAAGAAATTCATCCCCGAATTTCCCTAATGAGGCGGAGGAGAAGAAACTCCGAACAGCTCCGGTCACTGCGATCGAACCTCGGCCTCCCTCTCCCAGGTCTCGTCTTGTACTCGCCCATGCTGTCATAGAACCCGTATAATAGGGACAGACTGGCCTCGGAGAACCTTCTTACTACGATCGACAATCCGGATAGGATGCTCCTCAAATGACGCATCTGCTTCAAGCTCAACCTCCTCAGGCTGAAATATATGAGATGGGTCTGAAAAGTAACGTCGGTGCTGAGAGATGTGGAAGACGTCGTGCATGGCCCGGTACCTCTAAGGTAACTGCAACCGATAGGCCACTGACCCAACTCTCTCCAATACCTCAAACAGCCCGACGTACCGCGGTGAAAGCTTACCCTGTCTCTGAATCCTCTTGTGTCCCAACCTCATTGCGACACGCAGGAAAACCCGATCCCCGACCTCGAACTCTAGAGGTCATCTCTGCTGATCAGCATAAGACTTCTGCCGAGACTGTGTTGTAGCCATCCTCTTCTGAATCAGCTCTATCTGCTCTGAAGTCTCCTGAACAAGACGAGGTCCCAGCAAAGCTACCTCTCCTACCTCCAGCCAGCATAAGGGTGATCGGCATGGCCTACCATAAAAATCCTCGTAAGGTGCCATATGAATGGTCTCCTGAAAGCTGTTGTTGTAGGTGAACTCCACCAGAGGAATATTCTTATCCCAAGAACCGAAAAAATCTAGAATGCAAGCTCTGAGGATATCCTCTAGCACCTGGATCATACGCTCGGACTGACCATCTGTCTGGGGATGGTATGTCGTACTCAAAAGTACCTGGGTATCCAAAGTCTTCTAAAATCCCTTCCAGAACCGAGAGCTGAAACATGTATCCCTATCTGAAACAATAGAGTGTGGAAATCCATGTAGACGAAAGATCTCTCTGATGTAAAGTCATCCCATATAATCGACACTGAAGGTCTCCTTAATCGGAAAGAAGTGAGTAACTTTCATGAGCCTGTCGACAACAACCCAAACAGCATCGCTCCCCTGAGGCGACCTCGGCAACCCGGTCACGAAGTCCATCGCAACATTGTTCCACTTCCACTCCGGAATGGGTAACTACTGTAAAAGGCCTGCTGGTCACTAATGCTCCGCCTTCACCTGCTGACAAGTAGAACATCTCATGACAAAACCAGAAACATCTTTATTCATACCTGGCCACCAGTACTGGCGGTGAAGATCCCGATACATCTTGGTGACACCAGGATGAACTGCCCAAACTGAGGAATGAAAATCCCTCATCAGCTCCTCACGTATTTCTGATGGAACCCATATGCGTCCTTGGAAATGCAAGATCTCATCCTCGCCCACTGTCCATCTAGGAAGAGGGTCCTCTCCTGACACGCTCTCCCACAGGACTAATCCTTTTGAGTCTGATATCTGGATCATCCTTACCCGATCAAGTAGTGTAGAGGTAATAGCTAAAGAAAATAGAAAATTTTGTCCATGTCTGTCATACACCTCCAGATGCATCTCAAATAACATAGCCATCATCTGTCACTCACTACTAGCCTCCTGAACTTCCTGAATCTGAGTTCTCCTACTCAACACATCTTCCACTGTGTTGGCCTTTCTCAGCGTATAGGCAAGCTCAAAATCAAAAGACTAAAGATACTCGACCCACCTGCGCTACCTTAGATTCAGATCATACTGAGTGAAGATATACTTGAGACTCTTGTGGTCGGTGAAGACCACAAAGTGCTCTCCCAGAAGATAGTGTCTCCAATAGCTTAAGGCATGAACAACAACTGCCAACTCCAGATCGAGCATAGGGTAGTTCCTCTCATGTTGCCTCAATTGTCGAGACCCGTACGCAACGACTCCATCTCCCTACATAAGTACAACACCTAGTCTGATACCTGATGCATCAAAATAGACAGTATATCTCTTTCCTGGCTCTAGAAAGACTAGTATCAGTGCCGACATCAATCTTCCTTTCAGCTCCTGAAAGGCTGACTCACAAGAATCTGACCATAATAACTTCACCCCATTCTTGGTCAGAACTGTCAAAGGTGCTTCTAGGCATGAGAAGTCCTGAATTAAGCATCTATAATATTCATCCATCCCTAGGAAACTCCATACCTCAAAAACGTTCTTCGTCTGCTCCTAGGAAACTACAACTCTCACTTTCTCTGGGTCCACAGATACTCCTTCCTCTAAGATGACGTGACCCAAAAAGTGAATCTGATCCATCCAAAAGTGGCACTTCGATAGTTTAGCATAAATTCGATGCTCTCTCAGTGTACTCAGAATGATCTCAAGATGTGTGGCATGGTCGTTTCGAGTGTGAGAGTACACTAAGATATCATCCACGAAGACCACAGCGAAGGAGTCCAAGTAAGGATGGAACACTCGGTTCGTTAGAGCCATGAAAACTACAGGCACATTCGTGAGACCGAACGACATGACTGTATACTCATAGAGACCATACCTACTCCTGAAGGCTGTCAGAGGTATATCTGATGGTCTAACAAGAAATTGATGATAACCGGACCTCAAATCGATCTTCGAGAACACCCGGGCTCCTCGAAGCTGATCAAAGAGGTCATCGATCCTCACCAAGGGATATCAGTTCTTGACTGTCAACTAGTTCAGCTTCCGATAATCCACACAAAGTCGAAGGGTACCGCCTGCCTTCTTGACAAACAGGACAGGAAAACCCTAAGGAGAAGTACTGGGTTGGATGTAACCCTTTTCCTGTAACTCCTCCAACTGCTTCTTGAGCTCCTGAAACTTAGGTGTATCTATCCTATAAGGAGAAATGGATACCGGTACTGCTCCTGGAATGAGCTCAATCGAGAATTCTACCACATGCTCCGGAGTAAACCCTGAAAAGTCCTCTAAAAAGACGTCCCTAAAACGATCCACCACTGGAGGAAAGTCCAATTGCGAAGTCCCCTGATCATCCAGATAAAGACTAGCAATCTGGGCCATCACCCTTCCTAGCCCATGATGCTCGAGTCCTGCTCGACTCGCCTGTACATCCCATTCACCTCTATGAAGAAAAGACTCACCCTCTGGTGAAATGAAACTCACCATGTGGCGATAACAGTCGACGAATGCCTGGAAGGGAACCAACCAGTCCATCCCAAGAATGACATCATAGCCTGTCATCTCTAGGACATAGAGATCCCATAAGAAACGATACCCTGCAACCTCTAGAGGGAACTCTCTACACTGGAGTACACTAGATGTCCTCATCACCAAAGGTGTGTCTAGTGTCAGCGAGTCGGTAGAATAAAAGATGTAGAGCCCAAGGCTCTCCACGACAGCAACAGAGATAAAGCTATGCGTAGCACCAGTATCGAAAACAGCTGAATATAAAACTGAGGCTACTAAAATCGTACCTCGAACTGTAGAAGGTCCGATATCCTGCTCCTGATAGGTCTGATCTACTAAAAAAGTCTGGCATGTTTTGCGGCCCTGTGACCCTGCCTGACCACTCTGAGCTAATCCTCCCTACTGGTGCTAAGGGACTAGTGGCTGACTACCATGGCCTCGACCTCCACCTCGGCCCGAACGGCCGGAAGAACTCCAGTTCCTTGACTGTTGAGAAACTGGTGGTGCTGCTCCTGAACGAGGAGTCATGGAAGAACCCTGGTCACCAGATTCTGGTGAGAAAACATGGCAGAAATGATGAAGGTGACCCATCTTGCCGCAAGATCGGCACTCCATAGGGTCTCTCTAGCACTGCGGCCTCGTGTGCCCTGACCGGCCACACTGGTAGCATATCACCTGGCTGCCTGACGATGCATCTCGCTTCCTCGGATCACCGTGCGTAGACTCCCTACAGCACTTCTTGCTGTCATCTGGAGGGAAACTAGCTCTAGAAGTATAAACGTCATGGCTTGCAAATCTAGAGTCTCTCAGATTGCGCTCCACAATCAGTTCCAGGTTGACGATGGAAGTGATGGAAGTCAACTGGAAGATATTCACCTACGAGCGGATCTCCCACCTGAGACCATCCTCAAAATTCCTTGCTAAGAACACCCCAATCTCATCCTGGAGGGGTGTGAAATGCTGCAGCTCGGTGAAATGAGAGGAATACTCCATGACAGAAAGAGTACCCTTCTCTAAGCTCATGAACTCCCGGGCACGGTCGGCCCTCAGGGTCTCCAAGTTGAATTAGTCATAAAAGACGTGCTGAAACTCCTCCCAATCCATAACCTGTTGGTGACCCGCCTATTAGATCACGTCCCACCACCTCTTGGCGGATTCTTGTAGCATATAGGTAGCGAGATTGACCCACCTCTCTGGAGGCATCTCCAGATGCTCGAAGATAGTCAACATGGCTTCCATCCATGACTCTGCAGCCTGAGGTCCTCCTTCCCCCGAGAATGTGGGAGGATGATACTACTGAAAAACCTATGTCAAGTCTTCCATAGTCGAGGCAGGAGGTGGTGCTCCCTAAAAGGTCTGCATCATCCTCATAAAACCTTCCCTGAACTGCGCATCAGTTCCTGCAACTGGTATGACAGTCGGTGCCAAGGCTGGCCCGACTGGAGGGTCGGTAGGAAGTCCCTAATCAGCCATATCTGGCATCTGATCACTGCCTGACGATAGACGTACAACAGGAGGATGTCTCGTAGGAATAGCTCTAAAAGATGAAAAGCACACCTTAGATTAGAAAAAAAAAGTACAGAGAACACAAGAGTGAAAAATGGGAACAGGGAAAGGAAAACACACCAGTTTACAAAACACAACTACGTGGCGTGTATAAAAACTACACGGCATGTCTTCTTAAGCCACTAACATGGGCGTGTACCCCTTCCCTACAGGTCGTGTAACACCTCAAACTACACGGCGTGTTGACCCAACACATGGCGTGTACTTGAAAACTACTCTCATGCCTGAGCCCCTTTACACGGCTAACCCACATGGTCCGACTTAACCCGAGACTATAAGGCGTGTTTTGAAAAAAACACGGTGTGTACTAGACAAGGCTTTGGTGGCCTGTGTTGTCAAATACATGGTCATCTACACAGATGGACCTTACACGGCGTGTTGCGAACAAACACGGCATGCATAGGTGAAGGTGACACTATCCCATGTTGTTCGTGACACGGCCGGGTACCTGAACAAGACTACGCGGCATGTTCCGAAAACAACACGGTGTGTCTAAGAGAAGGTAATGTCGACCCGTGTTGTTCGTGACATGGTTGGGTACCTGGACAGGACTACATGGTGTGTTCCTTTACAACACGGCGTGTTCTACTCGAGCTTCCCCGACCCGTGTTGTTAGTGACACGACCGGGTACACGGCTCCAAACTACACGGCGTGTACCAACCGTACACGGTGTGTCCCTGAAGTTATTTCCACAACAGCGTGTCCCTTCTCACACGGTCAGTGAAACGGCCTAAAAACTACACGGAGTGTAGTCAAAAAGTACACGTCGTGTATTCTGGGTTTTTCTGGGCAGTAGCTCAAAAACTACACAGAATCCCAGAAAACACAGAAAACAAGCCAAAAAGGTGCCAAATTCCAATTCATGAGGGCCCATACTCTCCGTGAATCAAAAATTGGCGTTCATTTAAACAAAGTAGAATACAAACAATCCTCTATCAAGTTAGCAGAGATTATATCAAGCATATATCATGACAACATGCATAATCTACACAAGGTTTATCACAACAGCATGCAATCACTAATGCACCCTAGATGACATTGTAAGAATGCATGGAATGTGATTTCTAAAAAGTGTCTATATGATGCATGAGATGACATACCCTCATTTCATCGGATTTCGATAGAAATAGAACCGCAATTACAAAAAACAACAACACAGGACATCTGAATCACTCTAGGTGAAATCATATCAACCGTAAATCTCAAAACCAGAAAACTGCAATACACAAGGTAGTATGGTTGTTCCCTATACACGGGTTAGCTAATCCTGAGCACAGCTTAATACCAAGTACCAAATCTGTCCTACCCCTGGCTAAAGGATCCAAACAATAAATAAAGAGGAAAGAAACTCCTCTGATACCACTTTGTAACGACCCGAATCCTAAGCCCCTCAACTGGTGCCCCGTACCCGGTTCGCCACATGAACTCAAGCGCATTTCCCCAAACATCATAGGCTGCCGACTAGTAGTGAGGGCCTTGGTAATTTATTGGGGAAACTATGCCCTAATTCGGTAAGGTATACAAGGTACATAAAACAAAAATAAATAGTGGAAGTAGTAAACAATACGCAACAACTGAAACCAACCAGCGGAAGCAATGAATATATAGTAATGATAATAATTATGCAGTAGGTACAACTATCTAAGGAAAGAAGCAAGCACAACAACATGATGAAATACAACTAAACACAAAGTATTAAAACAGCAGCAACTCCAGCAGCATCGCAAGACTAAGCTTGGTCCCTTGCTCTCCATCTCCAAACAATCAAGTACCAGAAGTCGAAGGGCGCTTGCCCTTATCTATACCTGCAACAACAAAGTCTGCTTGGGCCCAAAAGCATGGCCCAAATAGGGTGTGAGATACAATACGAGTAGGAAATAACCCAAAGATCTATGCCTAATAGTCAATGAATACAAGGCAAGTAAAATTGCAGGAAACAGTAAAAAGAAAATCACACAACAGCTACAATCCACAGTTCTAGCATATAAAGTGCACAAGTAAACAACCAACAACAAGAAGAAATAGGTAACCCTCTGGGTATCTCTCATATCCTAACCCCTATGGTTCAACCTACAAGTACTAGAAACCCTCTAGGAGGCACACACAGTCTCACCCCTCTGGTTCAGCTAAGATTAGACTTTATAAGGAAGAACTCACCGCCAATTCCCCCTATAGTCTCGTATCGTACTAAAGGCTCTCTGGGGAAGCACTCAACATCTCATTCCCCCTGTGGCCCACGTCGAGGAACTACAGACTCTCTGAGGAATCACTCATCGTAAATTCCCCCTATGGTCTCACATCGTATTAAAAGACATTCTGGAGAAGCCCTTACGTCCATTCTCCCTATGGTCTATTACACTAGGTTCTCACAGTCCTGTGTGAAAATAAACATGCTCAGCGCGCGTGTATCATCCAAGTAAACCTCAAAACTACTTGGCTATTATTTTCAGGCTCAAAATCATAACAAAGCAACAGTTCCACTATCCTACAACTAGGCATGGCAACTGGCAAACGCCAAACAATCAAAACAAGCATGGCAAGCATCCAGAGTACAAAAAAAGCTACTCTATTCGCAAAGGTAAAGCTCTAATATAGAAATCAAGCAAGAAGGCAATCAATCAAGGGAAAAAAAAGAAAAAACACAATTCCCGTTAAAGGGAATTGGCGCAATTATACAAAATACTCAAAGACTTTCTACAGAAATGTACAAACCACCTACCTCGATCCTAGGAGATCGATATACGTGAACAGCAACGATAGATTCTCCTTAGAACATCATAGATCTGAGAAAATGTCTGAAACACTTAAACCATGATAACTTGATAAAGAGGAGGAATTGGAAAACAAGGCTCAATAAAAAGGAAGAACTCACCGCTGCGATTCGAATTCAATCGACCGTGCTTGAATTGGAGAACAGACGGAGAGGCGGGGGCTCGTCGAAGATTCGTGGATCCTCGGAACTCTTGGATGAACGGGACCTAGAAGAAGACGCTTCTGTGCATCAGGCGAGACCCCGGTCCATTTAATGAAAAAAAAAGAGAAAGTACATGGCATGTACTTTTAGAGTACATGGCGTGTACTAGGTCTTTCCGTACTCTGCCAAAATTGGCCACCACGTCACCCCTACACACCGTGTGTGTGGCCCGGGCACGGCCAGCACATGGCTTCGAGCCGAAGAAGAGTACACAACGTGTACTCAGAAAGCACACGGCGTGTACATCAAAAATTTCCAGAAACTCCATTTTTCTCAAAAACTCCAGAAAAGGAAAGGCGTACCTGAAACGAAGATCCGGGTTCTTACAAAATGTCTCATAGACATCAATTCCCTATATCTAGGAGTCTACATCTGAATAAACATTTTACACTTCTACTCCCCCTAAGTCTCTTTCAACTTCCTTAATTGTAGTAGAAAACTTACCACTGTGTCATTGTTCAATGACGTCATTTCTTTGAACTTATTATCTCAGATTTTTGTTGACACACCTTTGATTTTCTCTCGCAGCTTCTTGGTATCCTAAAAGCAGTCAGATGATACAAAATTGTTAGAACAAAAACATAATCATAAAAACCTATGTGTTGCTACTTTTCCCCAGTCATTCTTCATGAACATAAACATTCATACTTTATATCACATTGAGATCTTGCATCTAATTATGATATAGTATGCTCCCCCTGTGTTATACAACTCTTCCAGTTGTTAGGCCCAAATGTATAGACCCATAACCATTCTTCCACTCATGCATCTTTTATTATCTGTAACTCATCATTGATCCATTAATAGAATCTCTAAGCCTACTAAGTTGGAACTCGATGTAGGAAACAAGAGATAAAGTTAATAACGCAATCACTTCCTATTGTGCTTTGTTTCTCCCTTTCCTCTTCAACTCTGGTACCTGATTTGAATAAATTGAAACTTTGGAGCATATCACTTCTCCACATTGCATCTTTAGAAGCCACTTCCCCTTGGATCGTATCTCCCTAAAACCTGAAACACATGAATTGTCAGTTAATAGCATTTTTATACATAGGGAGATTGGGGGCCTTCTGGAATCCTCAATACAAGGATTGTGGTTGATCCCGATGGGTCAACCCGTTGATTCTTTCTTGTATAGAATCACACTCCTTCCTTGCTTCTTCTAGTTTCCTAGACAACTTCAACTGTTCTTGCCATATGACTAGGCATTATTTACCTTCATGCTGAGTCTTTTTCTGATATGTAGATTCTACAGGCCTGGCCTTTCTCTCCATTTGGGGTTTAAACCCACTAGTACACATTTCCGTCTTTGATGTTCCACCAACATTCCATTTCCCTTGATTCTTTCTCTGAGAAGGAATATCTATTCTTGTCATCTTACCTTGATCCTTCCTCCATTGTAGGGATCTTCCTCTTTCCTCCACCTATTTTTGTGGCACACGACATGAAAATTTTTCAATGCATTCTTTGTTTATTTTTCTTTTATCATACTTTTGAGTCACCACACTACTTTGTATTGGTGGTAGGTCCTCCACTGAACGTACATTCTTCTTACTCACAGCTATAGCATTTCCTCCCTTTTTCTTCTAGATTTGTTCTTGTTCTTTCTTAGAGGGCAGTTGTGAGTGTGACAGAGGAGGTGATTGATACACCTTTCGTTCGGCTCCATGTGATTCCCCTGATGCTCTAAGCCTATTCTCTAACTTACCACTTTGCCTCCTAATGTAATATTTCTCTTGATACATCACTGGAGTCAAGAATCTCTTTTTGGGCTCTTTTTCCTTTCTTGCATTCTTCTTGTTGTAATATCTTTCCAAATTCCCATGATTAGAACATACGAAACATCTTCCATTAAAGGCATACCTCATTTCGTCATCTCTCAGTCGAGATGTTGATGAAGCTTGATTTATTCCTCTAACATTGAGCTACTGAGCTTCCTGACACATATTCATGGTGTGTCCCATTTTTCCATAGTAATAGAATCTAAGGAATGCTTTCCTCTGAGAGATTCTTCTCTATGATTTCTCATGACGCTTATTCTTATTCTTAGATTTATCAATGTTTCTATTTTCACATCCTGAAATGTATTCCAGGGCCTCTGAATAGAATCTTGATGTGTGGCCATGAATCCCGTAGAAATAGCACATGTCGTCACTTTTTTTTTTGTAACTGTCCTCTTCGGCCTATCTCCAGCACCTACAGGTTTTTCTCCACTCCTGGAACTATTCACGGCTCACATTATATCATGCACAGGAGTGGATTCATCAAATCCAATGCCAGTTTTCCCAAACTATATACTCTTTGAGATGAGAAAATGTGTTTTTGTTTCTCTTCAGAAATAGCATATTTATTCTTCATTTTATCATCACTTGTTGAAGGATAATCAAATAGTAAGTGCAATGCATCCTTCATTTTAGACTTTCCATTTGTATTGGATTTATCCAATTCTTCCTTTAATGATTCTAGCTCTTCTTCCAAATTTTTAATCTTCATATCCCTTGATTCAAGTTGGGAATCAATTCCTTTCTTAATAAGATTCCCTCTACTAATATTATCCTCCAATTCACGTGTCAACTTATCCATTATGCCACCTTGATCCTTTACTTTCAATTTTTCCTGAGAAACAGATTCAGAGATGGATGCATTCTCTTATTGTAGCCTTTGATTCTTATGAACTAGCTCAGATATCTGTGTAGCAAGATCATCGTTTCTAGATTTCAGATTCTGAATTTCATATGTGTCCAAATTCTTTCCCTTAACATCAACTTTGAGTTTTTCTCTATTTATAGACATCTTTTGTAGTTTTTTGGCTTGAGAATAATTCTTCTTCCTTCAATTAGTGGCCACATCAATAAGACTTTTATTTAATCCTCTTATCTTGTTAACCTCAATTTCCATTGCTTGGATCTAGATTTCTTAAATTTCATCTCTTCATCCAATTTCTAATCCAATTCCTTTTCCATGTGGACAATATCCACTTTTCGACTTCTTGGTGTTTCGTCATCATCAGTAGTTCCAACATCACTTGGAATATCAGGTTCTTCACTCATTCCTTAAGTATCATTGAATGAGTAAGTATTTTTCATAGTATGATTCATCCAAACCATTCTTCTGTTCACTACATGATTCATTTAACTGAATCACACTCTTTCCATTGACACTTCCACAGTGGGTAATTTCACCAGACTTCTGCTTCTTCTTTGAATTTATTCCCTTTTCCATGCCACAATATGATAAGAGCATACTAGATATTTAACTTGAGCAATCGACTGAACCAAGTTAGAGAAAAAAAATCTGATAAAAGAAACATTTCCCTCTGATACCAATTTTTAGGACCAATAGGGCCGATATACCCTAAGAGGGGGCTGAATCAGGGTATGGATATTCTTTATCAAAATTCTTCCTTCCCCACTGGATCTTGACCTCTTTATTACAAGGGTCACTTTGTTTGCACTTGTGTGTTTATTATGATCACTTCTTTTCTTCTTTATCTAATTATGATTCTTTGAATACAATGCAGGGAAGCAAGCAGGCAGACGCAGAGATTTTTACTTGGTTCACCCTCACTGGGCTACGTCCAAGGAGCATACAACGGTGATGTGCCGATGTACCAAATACACTAAAAGCACACTAATTTTTACAAAGTTCAGGATAGATCACTTCTATTCCCAAGATCACTGCCTTTACAATGTTTAGGGTCAGCTCACTACTTTCCCAAGGGTCACTCCCTATTTCTCTCTCTCTGGATCACTGCCGGTGGAGAGGATCACCTTCTTCCTCTTCCTTTGCTCATTGCTCTGGAAAGGATCCAATCACAGTTTATAGACCTATAGGTCTCTTCATTATCACAAATTAATACATCCTCTACTGTATTTAGATTCTCTGTTGAAGTCCAACTTTCACCCGTAGATGAATCTCACTTTGCACCGAAGGTATCGGGCAATCTTCCAGCTTTAACCCAGCCCTAAAATGACTGATGTGCTTCAACCATACCTGGTGCCCTTCTCTAAGCCAGTGTTCAAGTCTCAGCACGCAAGTTAAAACTAGTTCTCAAGTTCACCTCAACCACTTGCGCGACACTAGCTTCTGCAACTCCAAACTTGTGCGACTCACACCCTTTTACGCCCAAACCAATTTTGGCATGCAACCATCAACCGTCACACTTCTTCAAAACCTGGTGCACAAGTGTCACCAAACCACCTATACAACACCCCCTTATTCAACTCAAAACATGGGTGACTCCCTTACTTTCTCACCCAAACCACTCTGGACGTGCAATAATCAACTGGCGCGCAACTTCTACTTGTGTGACCACACCACCACTTGCGCGACCACCACACCTGCGTGACGGGAGCTCTGATTTTCTCTAAGTGTTGAACTCACTAATATTGAGGAGGGTTCAACCTCTATTTATAGTCATTTGAACAACCTGTGTGACGGGCGTGCAAGTCTCCTCTCGGCGCGCAAGTCCAGCCGCCCTAGTCACTGTCGCGCAAGCCACTTGCGCGACCAAACATAAAACTTGGGCACCCCTTTTCCCTTTGCCATATTTTGATGTTCTGATCTT
The DNA here is from genome assembly GCA_963277665.1 of Viscum album. Lineage (NCBI taxonomy): Eukaryota > Viridiplantae > Streptophyta > Magnoliopsida > Santalales > Viscaceae > Viscum > Viscum album. Next base: position 599,631,627 of record OY728127.1, read on the forward strand.
GAAAAACATATGGCACAAAAGTTTCCAATCCTCCAACACACCGGCGTGCAAGTCCCTTTTCCAAAAACACTTTTCTCCATTTCTCGATTTTGAGGTCCAAAAATTTGGCAAACACTAGAAAATGACACCACCTTGTATCTGCTCTTTTTGAACTGCCTCCAGATCGACCATTCCTTTTTCAAGGTTCTTGAATCAATCATGGATCATTAAAAACATCCCTTGAAATCTACATTCCACAAATAAATCCCCTTTTTCAACAAATTTGTACATCATGATTTGCTTTGTCAATAAACACAACACAGAGGCCCACTTTATCAACAAACACAATCACCTCAAAAATGCTTCAATGATACCTTGAGGTATTTTTTACCAAAAAATATAGACCAGTATAGGAGTAAGTATTATATTGATCATTGTATCCATCCTCTATAGTTTTAGTTGGGAGATCTGGTATTCTGGTGTGTTTCTGCTAAACTGGGTCATCAATGAATTCGAAGGCAGTTCAAGTTATCACCAAGATTTTTTGGAACTTTCAAGGTTGTAGAGAGGGTCATAAATATGGATTATTGGATAAATATTCCTCATAGATACAGGGATATTCATGATGTATTTCATGTTTCTCAATTGCATTTTTACTATTTATACCCATATCATATCCTCTAGCTTGATGAGGTTGATTTGAATGTTGATTCTTCTTTTGAGTAGTATCCTATTCATATTGTCAATTGTAGAATGAAGGCTCTCTGAGGTAATATAATTTCTCAAGTATGATTTTTATGGTAGTATGATTTTGTATAGGATGAGACCTGGGAGAGGGATTTCAATGTATGTACTCAGTGGCTGGAGTTATTCTCATATGATACTCAACTACCCTTATAAGGGAAACTCATGGATGAGTTATTGTAAAGAGGGGAGGTTATAAGATCCTAGTTTTTATCATGTGTTAAATATATCTTAATTTCAATTTAAATCTATTGAATTATATAAATGGAAATTCCTAATAGGGTTACAGAATTTTCATGATCATTTGGGCTTGGTTCGAAGCCTGGAGCTCTAGGTTTTGGAGAAATGGGTGAGGTTTACAGTTAGTTCTAATCATGTACCTCAACCATACAGACCATAAGGGGTGACATATGGTTTTTTTAACCATGAAAGTAGGGTTTCATGACTGTGAAAAACCTATAATAAATTTCATAGGGAAGTCACATGATGTGTTCACAGTTTGTCTAACTATGCTCCTATGTTGTGTGAGTTAAGGGTTGTGAGGCAGTGTCGACCACATGATGTGTTCAGAGTTTATCAAAATGTGTGCATGGGATATTTGAGGGTGTGTATCATGGATAGTGTGATCCAAAAGGTTGGGTCATGGTTTAGAAAACCGTCCATCCAAACTATGTGCCTCTTAAAAATGGGTGAAATTCTAATTTTTTCTTTCTTCCTTATAAATATAATATTATCTTCTCCTCTCCCATTTATTACACAACAGCTACTCAAGCTCCCCCTTGAATCTACTTTGAGGATTTGTGAGATATCCCTCATCTGGACTCAGAATCAAATGTTATTAATCATGTTTGATCACCCTCAATAAGACTATGAATACCTTTTCTTCCTTTTTGTTTTCTTCTCCATCATTGATGTTATATTCATGCAAGATCTTATACCCTATTTTTAGGGTGTTTGTCTAGTTTCTTATATTTATCTCATTCCATCCCAAATATAAAGATAATATCAAACCGGAATCATCTACCAGAATAAGGTATGTGTTGTAGTACTTATCCCTAGAAGTCTAGGTGTTTATATCATGCACTATTGTCGTACATTATGTAATTCCTTCATGTCACCCCTAAAATGTGTAATTTCTAAATTAAATTTGTTATACCTTGAAGATATGATCCAATAAACCCATGATGTTGTCAAAGGTTGATGACCTCAACTCAAACCACCCCTTCAAGTGTGTTTTTATATGTTCCCTTAACACTTTAACCATGCCTATGTGACCAAACCACCTCCTAAGGTGTGTTTGTCTTATTAACTATGATTCAAATGAGTAAATGGAATTAATTGAAATGTAAATTATATGAATGAAACATGAATAGAGAGTCCATTACACTTGACCCTTGTTAAACAATAAATTATTACCATGGCTAAATGGGATTAAATGAAAGTTGAAATGGTGTAATATTTCACTTAGATCATGAAAGGTTAAACATTTTTCTTCCTTTTATTATGACCTTTATATACTGTTATAGGATTTCTTACCTTGGGAAAGTTTTGGATTCCCCACTTAGTTTTACCTTGACTACCTAGATGATGCCACCCGATTCATGGATGTGTTTGCCAAGATTTGACACCCCTCTTAGATTCGGTCTTTATCTTACTTTGATGAATGTAAAAAGTTGGTTTTGTGGACTCATCTACTACTTTCTCTAGAAATTATAATGACTTGGATTATTTACTTGGATTCAGCTTGATATATTTAGGATATGGGCCACCTCAGATTATCTCCTTGGGATCCAATCAAGTCTAGCTTGAGGCTACCTATGACTTATTCCCAGGGCTTGAAATAATTATTATTACAGGAGATAAATTTTGAGGGAACACCCCTATATTTCACTCATTTCTCTTCATTTCCAATTTCACCACTAATATATGTGAGTTGGTATGACTTTCTAAGGTCATGGATTTACACATATGATATTATACTTGTACGGCTTGGTTATATACATCAGGCCCTAGCCAATAGTACTTATATATATATATATATAATTATATATGATGACATAAGGTTAGGGAAATTTTGGCTTAGGCCGAAGTAGGTAGTGTTTCACGGGTATCACTTAATAACTCAATCCATCTGGTTTTAGTTTATTTTACATATTTCATTTATAAATGTACATTCACAATGTTCATTTTATTTTAACTAGTTGGATTATATTAGACGTTGTTGGTGGTGGACTACTGAGTTTTACTAACACCCTATCTTGGCCACTGTTTGGTGCTAGAATAGACATCATGGATGCAGGTAAAGACAAAAGGAAGTATCCATCTATGGATACTTGACTTTTATTCTATGATGGATGTCACACCCCGATTTTTTTGTTCTTATTTTATTCTAGTTTAACTTTTGTTCTTGGTTTTTATCTCTCAATTTTAAGGTGTTATAGATTTAAATTTTGAGTTTCGGTCTATTCTTCTTCATTTGTACAGTTTATGTGCACAATTAAGGGGTAACTATGTGGCCTCCTAATGCATAGTTACTTTCCAGTACATTTTGAACTTTCATGGTTTGATTTGCACGAGCTACTCATAGTTTGGTCCAAACCATGCAACTCTCAAGGAGAAATTGTGCGGGTCTTTGGGTGTCTCTGGTTGAGGGTTCATGTTCCAAGAATGATTATACAAACCATGCAGAAGGCATGTGATTGGTTCTGTAATTTTTTACAAAACCATGTCACAAGTTTGGTGCACGGTTTCCGAAACTTTACAACTAAACCATGAAAGTGCCCAGTGTGTCTAGTAAGGGGCGCACAATTGGTGCATAGTTTGGGAACCCGTATGGCCTAACCATTCACAGTTCCTTGGTGTCTTAAAAGTGTGAAATTCCTCTTATACCCTCCTTTTATTTTATCCCCAAAACACCCCATTCATCCCCCATTCAGTTAATACGGGCCTTGGAGGTTCATCCCATATTTCTAATGCCTCTCACCTCCCTCTTTAATGATTATAAGGTGATTTCTTCAAGTTTTGGGGCTAAATCATCAAGGTGGTCTCCTATCTTCCTCATCTTCCTCCTTCAATTTTATCTTGAGTTATTCTTCTTCCTTGGTCTTGTGGGTCAAGGGTCCATGTTTCTTTATGTTTAAATTGGGTCTTTTGTCATATTAGGGTTCGTTGTGGATATTCTTTCTTCTTGTAACCCTCATGGAGTTGTTTCGGGTTGTCATTATTGAAGCACTAGCAGTTTGAGGTAGGTTTCCCTTTTCACTTGTCCTTTAAATTCAAGAATAATTAATTTTTTTTTATTTTTAAACCTTCCTTGGATGTTAATTAGTGATGTACGGATTTTATAATAATTTTTTCTGTGAAATGAGGTGGTTTCCTTCTTGTTTTAAAGTATATGGTTTTTTTTAGATATGCATGCAAAGTGTTTGATAAAATTCCTAGTTGGCCTTTGTAAGTGATTTGTGATTTTTAAGGCACGGTTTTGACTTGGAAAATGAATTTGGAATCTAAAATAGTGGTTTGGGTTCCTTAAATGTATTTTTAAAAGTGGTTTTGGATTGAAAATGAACTGTTTGATTTCATATGGAAAGGGGTGGTATCTGAAAGAGTGTTTGTGTCCCATTTGGAACTTGTATAAAATTGGTTCTCTTGAAAACATTCCTTGGATGGTCCTCTTGCCTTGGTTATATTGAATGGGATGGGAGGTCCTTAGTGTTGGAATCCTTCATGATATATTTTTTTAAAGGAACTATATTTTTCCTTGGGGTGATTTGGGGTGATGATTATGTGTTGATATATATGTGTGTGGTTGGTTTCTTGTTTGGATTTATTGGCCCACCCCACTTTAGTATCGATATGGGAACCTGGAATAGCTATTTTATTTTTAGTGAATGGTTGTTGCACTAGCTTAAGATTTTGCTCTAGATAGTGTCCCTTAGTATGTACCTTGATCTGTTTTGGGATAGTATCCCTCGATTAGGCTAGGTAGGGAAAAAACTGAGTGTGTGGATGAGAATGATGTCATTGGGTGAGGCATGCCTATGGGATGAGTCAGATGTATATTATGTTCTAGATTATCAATTGAGCTCCTAGGTTCTCCCATGTAATTTTTCATTTGGTTATCTATGATGGATTATTGAGATTAATTGTTGGTTGTTCACTATCATGTGATATTTTTTCATTTCCCTTATCGTATGTTTATTGTTCTTACTTCCTTGTGTAGTGTATCTTCTTGATAAAAGTGATAAAATGGTTTCAAGTGTTTATATAAAAATTATATAAAATTTTTTACACTACCATCCTCCCTTTTTAAGTAAAAACATCATATTTCTCCCTTAAAATTATAATTCCTCTTTCTTATAAATGAACCAAGTTTTAAGAGGAAAAGGGAAATACACCATGATTTTTTTAAAAGAGGAAAATGTGTGAAATCCTAGTTTTATATATCATATTTAAAACCTAGAATTTATTGTAATTTTTTTAAAGGAAAATCATTGGTAATATATCTTTTAGGGCATGCCTAAATAGTTTTAATACTCACGCCTATAGTTATTTCTTGTTTTTATCTTCTGGTGTAGGTTCCAACTTGGTATTGATCATTGTGGGTGATGTTGGGTTTTGGGATCAGATACTGACCCTTGGGGTCACATAGAGACTTAGTGGTTGTTATTTTCATTTTGGTTTTTTATGTTTATCTTGTTGTATTCACAATTTTTGTATAAATGATGTTCAATTTGGAAAGTTTACTTATTTTTGGGTGCTCTTTTTATTTATTTTACCTCATTTTATTTATTTATTTTGGGTGAAATCATTCCCTTTTGGCTCTAATTGATTCCCTTGGAAATTTTCACTAACCTGGGAGGAATGGGAATTCCCCTTGGTTCTTGTTTTGGTACAACTTAGGTGACTGGTTTGGGGTCGACCCAGGTAAGTTAGTGAAAAATTTGTATAAAAAGAGGTTGGTTCCTTAGAGGACCTAGATTCAGAGCACCCTTTGTTATTTGAGATGTCAAGGTAGATGGAGTAGGACTGTTGAATCTTGGGGTTTAGGTCTAGGTAAGTTTCTAGAAAACACTTTCTAGACCAAACCTTGGGTTTCCATGGGAATTTGGGTTTTATTTGGTTTATGTAGTTCTTGTGGGTTGTTTGGTGTTTGGGAAATGAAACAAGAGTTGGGCTAGTGATCCTAGTGAGCTCACAGGACCTAGAAAGGCATGTGGAGCTAGGGAAATGGTCCTAAAAGACTTTTTATGATAGTGGTGTGATTGGAATATGGCCGCCAACCATATGTACAAGTCACACATCGACACTAGTTTCCCACTTTGTGAGCTTATTTTAGATCTTCTTGGTTTGAGTTTGTTTTGGAAGCCTTGTTTTTAAATTGTGAAAACCTGATTTAAAGAGATGATATTTTGGTTTTTCAAAGATTTAAAATGAGTTTTCAACTTTATTTTAAAGAGTTTTTGGAAATATGTTTTAACTAAGAATAAATTTTTGATAAAATGAGTTTTGGATCAAATGATTTTTGATGGAAATGTTTTAAATGGGTCAAATTGGGTTTTGGGATAGAATTCGTGAGATTTTATTATTAAGAAGAATAAAAAGGGATTAAAGTGTAGAGTTTGAATATGGTTTTTGATGTCGTAGTTAGTGAGCTTTTGAAAAAGTATTTTGAAATTTGAAACTTGGGTTGAGTGTTTTGTTTCAAAAATGGAAATTTTTTGTTTTGACCTTTGTTATTATAATGAGTGATCACATGCATGGATGTGTGTAAGGAAGTGGGTGATTCATGAAATGAGTGGATGGGTTCCCATATTGGCACAAGAATATGCATGTGTGCAGTTCCATGGAATATTATTGGTGAGTGCGCAACTTATCAAGTTTTTTTTCTTTTCAAAATCATTTTTAAGAGGAAAATTGTGATGTTTTGAGAATCAATAGTTGTGTAGCATATTTTCTTGTGATTTTAGAAATGTTGTTTAAGTGTTGTTTTGATTTTGATTTCTTGTTGGTTAATTGGTTTTTATTGAGTTCTTTGTTTTCTTGTTTCTTAGTGTATGCCCCCATCAAATATTCGATGGATGTTCGAGGTGAATCTATGGGTGATTCACCATTATTGAACCCTCCATTTGATCTACTTAAGTACTCCCTTATTGAGTTTTTTAAGTTTAACCCTCCTCTCTTTTATGGTCAGGTGTATCCTCTTGAAGAGGAATATTGGGGTGGAAATAAAAAGGATCTTCAGTTTCCTTGAGTTTTCTAAGTCTCTAAAGGTTAATTTTTCTACCTTTATGTACGAAGGTATGAGTTGGAAGTAGTGTAAGCTGGTCATGAGGACCAAGCCTCATGAAGGCCTTTCATGGGAATTCTTCAAGGATTTTTTTCATTCGTCAATATTTATCTAAGGATGTGAAGGTGACGACGGTGATGGATATGTGTTGTCTTCAACAAGGTGATGGGTTACTGTTGGAGTTTGTTCACCATTTCATGGATATAATTCCTTATCTTACAAAATGGTATGAGGATGATTCTATAAAGGCTCAAAATTTTGATAATGGGTTTCATCCTGATCTTCAGTTGAAGGTGTCAGAGCTCAGTTTAACCTCCTTTATCGAGGTGGTGAGGAAAGTTGTTTAGGTTGAAGCTATATTAGTAGGAGTGCTCAAGGTGGCCAACCCTAATTTAGTCTCTAAAAGTAGTGAAGGAAATTATAGTAAGGAGTTGGGAAATATGCCTAAAGATGGTGGTACTAGTCATGGAATCAAGAGGCCTTCAGATCCTTCATCATCTTCTTATAGGTGCAAGATCCTAGTGTATCATCAATTTGGCAAGATAGGTTATAAGAATCCATTGTGTCCAAGTTATATGAAGACATATAGTACATATGGACACCTAGGTCACTTGAAACAGTTCTGTTAGGGTGGTTCTAAGAAGTAACATGGATCCAAATCCTCCCCTTTAGAAGACACCCCACCCATTTCCAAGAGTAAGATGTTGATCCAATTTCAGTTTGAGGGCCCTATCCATTTGGGGGTTTCATTTGTTATAGCAGCAGTGTTTTGAATTGTTTTACTTTTGCATTAGTGGAAAAGGATGTTTTGTATCTATTTTTATTTTTTGTTTTAAATTAATGTGTGTCTTTTGGAAATATGAATTTTTCTATTTTTTAAGGAGTTGTGTTTCATTATGTGTCTGGTTTCATATGTTCTCATTTGGGGTGAAAGAGGGTGAGGTGTGTGAATATTCCAAATCCTTTTTGGGAGGAAGATACTTGTTGGACTGAAGTGAGTCCTATAGAATATTGTGTTTATTTGGTTATTCTTGGGGTTATGTATGGTTGTTCTGGTTTAGGGTATCGAGGTTGGTGATTGATGTTGGTTGGGAATCTGGTAAGAATTCTAAAATTGTGGGGAGTCCATTTGAACCTCCCATGTTAGTAATCAGATTAATTTTATGGTGTTGCCCTATAAATGTGTGTTTTCCTTAATGTTTCTTGATTTTGTGTATTTTCTTTCTACATCGATGTTGGGATTTTGGATTATGCCAATGGTTTTTTTGTGGCTAGTTTATACGGGTTATGGCTTGAGTTTTATATTGTTTTTCAAGAAGTGGTTTTGGTTCACTGTATTGTTTCAGGTAGAAGTGAATGTTTTCATTTTGGCAGTGGTTTATTTTCTTTTGGTTTGATTAATTGGATCATGTGAGTGTAGGAACATTTTTCTTTAATCAATCAACTAGATATGTTATGGATTTCTAGGGGTATAAATCATAATAGTGAGGAGAATTGTCACACCCTGGTTTTTTTCTTCTTCTTTTATTCTATTTTATCTTTTGTTATTGGTTTCTATCTCTCAAGTTTTAGATATTTTGGATTTAAATTCTGAGTTTCAGGCTATTTTTCTTCAGTTTCACAGTTTAGGTGAACGGTTAAGGGGTAATTGTGTGGCCTCCTAATGTTGAGTTCCATTCCAATTCATTTTTAACTTGCATGGTTTGAGTTGCATGGGATACATGTGGTTTTTCCTAACCATGAAACTATCAAGGGAAAACTATGTGGGTCTTTAGGTGTCTCTAGTCAAGGTCACATGACCCAAGCATGGTTATCCAAACCATGCAGAAGTTATGCACATGGTTCTATAATTTTTTACAAAAACATGTTGCATGGTTGACACTCAGTTTCCCAAACTATGTGGCCAAACTTTGTGGGTGCCCAGTGTTTCTAGTAAGGGGCTTGCAGTTGGCATACGGTTTGGGAAAACATGTGGCCTAACCATGTATAGTTCTCATGTGTCTTAAAAGTTTAAAATTCCTCTTCTATGACCTCGTATTTTAACCCCAAAACACCCCATTCCTCCCTCATTTAGTTTTTATGGACCTATGAGGATCCTTCCCTCTTCCTCACACATCCCACCTCCCTACCTAGTGATTATAAGGTGATTTATTCATGTTTTGGTGATAAATCTTCAAGTGAGTCTCCTCCCCTCTTCCTCATCTTCCTCATTCCATTTTCTCCTGAGTTCTTCTTCTTAGTTGATCATGTAGATCTATGGTTCATGTTTCTCTGGGTTTAAATTGGTGTTTTTGTCATCTTAGGGTTCCTTGTGGATGTTATTTCCTCTTGGAACCCTTGTGGAGTTGTTTCGGGTTGGAATTGTTGAAGTGCTTGCGGTTTGAGGTACGTTTCCCTTTTCACTTGTCCTTTAAATTAAAGAATCATTAACTGTTTGCTTTTCACAGCTTTTTTGTATCTTAATTAGTTATGTATGATTTTTATAATAATTTTTTTATGTGAAATGACGTGTTTTACTTCTTATTTTAAAGTATATGTATTTTTTGTTGAGCTATGCATGAAAAGTATTTAATAAAATTTTAGGTTCGCTTCTGTAAGTGATTTCGGATTTTAAGGCATGTTTTTGACTTCGAAAATGTATTTGGAATCTAAAATGGTTTTATGGAATCCTTAAATGGATTTTTAAAAGTGATTTTGGATTAAAAATGAATTTTTTTTATTTCATATAGAAATGGGTGTCTTCTCAAAGAGTGTTTGAGGCCCGTTTGGAACTTGTATAAAATTTGTTCTCTTGAAAACTCTCCTTAGATGGTCCTCTTGCCTTGGTTATGTTGAATGTGATGGGAGGTCCTTGGCATTGGACTCCTTCATGATCTATTGGTTTAAATGAAATATATTTTTCCTTGGGGTGATTTTGGGGTGGGATACTTGTGTGTGATGCTTGTGTGGTGATATATGTATATGTGGTTGGTTGATTATTTGGATTGATTGGCTCACCCCACTTTAGTCTCGAAATGGGAAACTTGAATGGCTAGTGGATTTTCAATGAATATTTGTTTCACTATCTTAGTATTACACTCTGGCTCATGGACCTTACTATAGACCTTGCCCTTCTTTGGGATAGTGCCCCTCAGTTAGGCTAGGTAGGGCAAGAAGCAATCATGTGGTAGAGAATGATGTCATTAGGTGATGTGTGCCTATAGGATGAGTTAGATGTATAGTATTTTCTAGATTATCCACTTATCTTCTAGGTTATCCCATGTACTTAGTAACTTGGTTATCTAATATGGATGATTGTGATTCATTGTTGGTATGTCGCTCTTATGTGATATTTTTCCATTACCCTTATTGTATGTTTATTGTTCTTGCTTCCTTGTGTAGTGTAGCTTCTTTCTAAAAGTGATAAAATGGTTTCAGGTTTTTATGGAAAATTTTTAGAAAAGTTTTTACACTTATATCCTCCATTTTTAAGTAAAAACATCATATTTCTACCTCAAAAGTCTAATGTCCCTTTCTTGGAAATGAAACCAGTTTTAAGTGGAAAAAGGGAAATGGACCGTGTGTTGTTTTAAATAGGAAATGTGTGAAAACATAGTTTCGTATATTATATTTTAAATATATAATTGATTATTTTTTTAAATTAAATTAATTGGTAATATATCTATTCAGGCATGCCTACTAAGTTTTAATAATCACACCTATAGTTATTTCTTAATTTTAGCTTCTGGTACAGGTTCCATCTTTGTATCGATCTCCATGAGTGATGTTGGGTTTTGGGATCGTACAGTGACCCTCATGGTCACATGGAGACTTAGTGGTTATCTGGTTCATTTTGGGTTTTGATGTTTATCTTTTTTTATTCATCGATTTTGTATAAATTATGTTTGGTTTGGAGATTTTATTTATTTTGGGATACTATGTTTGTTTCCCCTACCTCATTTTATTTATTTATTTTGGGTGAGATATTTACCTTTTGGTTATCATTTATTCCCTTGACACTTATCACCATCACAATAGGATCGGGAATTCCTCTCGGTCCTTATTATGGTCTGACTCAAGTGACCGCTTTGAGGTGGACTTGGGTTTGTTCGTAACAATGGGGATCTGTAGAAGATGACTAAGCCAAGTTTTTAGGATTCTCTTGGAGATAGTTGGGGCCTTTTGTATATTTTTTATATTATGTATTGTTTTATGTATACCACCATGATCCCTTTAGTTAACTCTTTATATAGTATCATGAAATCCTCATTTTTTTCGTATATAACATAGGTTATTTTTTTCTATTTATTATCAATTAGATGGTTTGCTTCCATTTTTCTCTCTTTATTGTTTCCACTTATTTCTATCTATTTACCATTGTTCACCGCTATAATAATGAGGTTATAGTCTCCCCACTATACCACCATATACCCCTGTTACTAGATGATATCCTATAGTGTTTAGGGAGGCATGTTTGAGGTCATGTGGACAACAAATTTTGATTACTTATGAGTGAACTAAGACTGGTACGTCATAATTGATAACCTAATACTTTGAAAGTACCCTTCACCACTACCTTATATTTATTTATTTGGTAAGCATAATTCCTTGTACATTGATAATACCCTATAGCTTCTATGCTGGTTATGTATTATTTAACCATCCACTTTATTTATCTAGAAGTATTATGTAATGTTCCTTTCTGTTAAAAAATATAATCCATCACTGGATTTTTCTTTCCTAACCATGAACTATGAATAATAATAAATTTTCTTCTAATGTATTTTCTTTTTGAATACCTTGTTTTTTATTTATTTGGTTTAAGGGTGTTCTCCTATATTCCATATAATAAATAATTATATAAAATATTAACTTAACTATATACCCCATTATCTATAAAATGTTAGTTTGAGGGATACTTACATAAACAGAGATATTCCACTTATTGATTGGGGAACTATTGAAAATATTTATATTTTTTATTCGATTATGGATGTTTATTGATTACTTAAGAAAGTTTATTATGTATTGTTTAACTATCCACCATCTTTTTATAAATGGGTTATGATCATGTTATCCCTTTTTGGTGCTATGAAAAGTATTGGCATACCATATGTTGTTATTCCAATACAAGATATTATTGGAAAAGTTTATTATGTGTTTTTTATTAATTTTATCATATTATGAATGCATTGGAATTAATTAGTGATGGTTAGGTCTAAGTTAGAGAAATCCTCTTAATGCATCGATGGGTCTCATGAGACAAAACAACTTGGGTTTTGGTGTATATCTATCCATGTATCAGTATAGTGTCTTGGAACATATCGTTGATAGTATGTTTTGATGTCCAGAATTATGTATTCCATCAGTATGAGATCAATTATTTTTATTCATGTTTTCATTTATTTTCATGGATATATCATTCTCTTGGTTTCAGTTTATTATGGATTTATGTTGTTTATTTATTTATTCCATATAACTTGTGCCATGTTTATGTTGTGATAGCTTCCACTATATGTTACTATTTATTGATAATCTGATCTCTACCTTATTTTTCTCTTTCCCCAAGAAACCTAGAAGAAAAATATGTGTAATTTTCATAGATAAGATAGAAAGGCTAATAATGTTCTCATAATGTGTTCATGTTGTATCTTATGTTTTAAAATGTAATTTATGTATGTGTCTAGTCTTCTAAGACTACTAAGTTGTTGGATACATTAGTAAATCATGTATTCTATACCAATAATTTAATATAACTTCTGGATCTAGGTGTAACGCCCCAACCCCAGTTACCCAGAGTTGGTGCATTATTTTAATACATTGACATGATTATAAGGAATCAAGTCCCAAAGGACCGATCAGTTTAGCAGTCTTGGAAAATATATTACATACATGAATGTTACATTACACTTCATAACATACAAAACAACATAAATAATCCTTTATGAATGCCATTATTCCCTTGTCTTAACCCTGTAATCAATCACAATACACTTCTTGGAATCCTGGGAAAAATAAAACATATAAAGTGGTGAGCTCAAATGCTCAGTAAGGGTAAGCAATATAGTGGAAACTTTCATAAATAAGCATAAACATTTAAGGCAATGTATAACTAAAACAATAGCCTTTTAAACTTGAACTTCAGCATAATATGGCAATGATAAAATTAAATAATGCATTTTACTTATTCACATGGATATTCTACTAGTCGAATAATCACATGCAATATCAATAACCACTTTCATAATGATGGAATGCATAATTCCAGACTATCATAACCACATAGTCAAGGCCTCATGCCAAGACTACAAATAAGATTTTGTCAAGGCCTTGTGTCAAGACACTAGTTTGTCTCATGAGACCTACCGATGCATCGAGGTGCTATAGAGGGCTCCACCTGTCACTTACTAAGTCCAATGCATTCCTCATATGAATAGGTTTAAACATAACATAAACATTCATATTAAAACTAGCATACGAAATGTCAATACTTTCTCCATAAACCATGAATGGTATAAAAATAACACATCCACAGTCAAACATATCACAAAACCTTCAATGGAAGTTTTTTATAATAAATCAACTTCAAATAAGCTTAAAATCCATCAAAGTATGTTGACATAGATGAAAATGATGAGTAAACTTTTTGAGAGAAATATCCTTTTTGTAAAATCATTTAAAAGTCACACATTTATAAAGGAAGTAATTTAAAAGATATTTTTGAATCAAAGTGTCCCATACCACTTTGAAATTTTTGAAAAGAATTGTCATTTCAAAACAGTCATGTCTATATAAATAAATCCATAAAATCATTTTGAAAACATGGACATTAATTAAAAAGATTTAGAAAGATAAATATTTAAAACATTTGAAATTCTGATCTTGATAAAGAGTACCTTTAAAAATCCTTAAAATCTTCATTTTGAAATCATTTTTATGAAAAATGGACATGGATGATAAAAATGTCCCAGTAAATACTTACACATAAACAATCTCAGATAATAATGAGATTGAGGAATTAACCCTTACCAATTTGGTAACTTACGAAACATACAACCCGTGAAAGAGGTATCATACAATTAATATGTAAATAGACATAAATTAAAGTGTATTACACAAATAATACAATTATGGGTAGTACATACACCACACAAAAGGTAATAGTGGCAATATGGCATGAATCTCACGGGAATAAGGAGTGAGATTAAAACCCATTACCTTACACTTTCCTTTAGTCGAGGGTACGTTTAACCTCATGTACGAAGATATTATTATGTTATTAAATTATACCATAACCATATTAATATTTATGATATCATACATGATTCATTTATGACTTTATACTACCAATTTAATAATAATTTCCATGTTAAATTAACATTTCGGGTGATAATCGTTTTCTTTATCGTACGTGTTTTAACTTGTTACTCTTGATTGTATCACTTAGATCATGATTTAAATACTTACAAAATATAAAACATGATAAATATATCATATATATTTAGAATATAAATATGTATAATAGACATATATATGAAATGGAAAACACCGTTTATGGAGACGGTAGTCCGTACGTACATAAATAATTATATATATATAAATATATATATCTCCAGTAGAATTATTATTTCATATATTACATACTTATTAGTAATATATATTTTTATAATCTTCGATGAATGGTGCACTTGGAAATGAATCTCATCACGTCGTGGAGACGGTAATTCGTACGTACGCATGAGCGAAAATATCATTCTTTTGATATTAAAATAATATATAATTGGATGTTATATCATATATACAGAATCATTATCATGTTATATTTATTATTTACATGAATTATACATCATTATTATAACCATATAAGTAATAATATATTGAATAACAATTACACCACAACGTTGAGACGGTAGGTCGTACGTACGCACGTATGGTGACATGTCATTCAAGGGATGGGTAGAATAATGAATTTGTTTGTTCCATAATTATAATAACATAACTGTATATAGAAGATACTGGAGTTATTATTTTATAATGTAAATAACAAGGAATGAAGAAGTTGAAGAGGAAAGGAACTTTAAAGAGGGTGGTGAAGATGTTACCAATTCTTCGGGTTCTTCCTTTTGATTTGATCAAAAGGGCTCCTTAGGTTGGTTTTATGATAAAACTAAGGCCTCTAGGATGAATTGAGGGAAGTTGAGAGAGTATTTTGGCCAGGTTTGGCCGAACCAAAAGACTTTTAAGGTGTGAATAATTGGATAAAAGTTGGGTCCTTTTATAAGGGGGAGGAGGGGCTCTTTAGGAAAAACTTAAAGTATTAATTTATAATAAATTTATATTAGATTTATAATGGATCCAAAGTAGATTATTCAAAGTCTAATGTTGGTATGGGTCTAAATAATTTCAACCAATAGATTTTATACAGGTTTGGGTCATTATATTAACCTTATCTTTTATTTTTAACTCTTGGTTAATTAGTTTAACACTTACCATGTCACATTGTATTTTTATAATATATAGTTAATAAACTTACTATATACATCCAAGAGACCCCCAAGTGGTCCATTAATGATACACCAATAATTATATAAGTCCTTTGGCCGAACCTTAGGTTTTTATGAATAGAATATAAATTAATAATATAATATTTGTTTTAAAAACTCATTTATGACAATTTTGACACTACTAAATAATTGATTTTTTTAAAAGTCATAACCACATTATTAATTCTAAAAAAATTAATTTAAGCAATAATAACATGCCATATTAACCAATAAAATTATTTTATGTCATAAAAACTTTCAAATTATATTCATTTTAACATTTATAATACCAATTATTTGATTCTTTCATTAATAAGGAAAATACTGCATCATTATTGTGTCATATATATTTTTACTTTTTCAATGTCTAAAAATTATAAATAAAATATCATTATGTAGGAAATATTTTTATCTTTCTAATGAATATTTATAATCTAAAATATAACATATATAACCCTATGTAAAAATTGTTTTTCTAAAATATATTAGCTTATATCATTTTTGTATTTACTTTATCTTAATTAAAATAAAGTGTCCCTATCACCTACAAGTGGCTCCATGGGGTCCCAAAAATCGACCCAAAGATGCCCATGGTCGTAAATGTATCCACCAATAATGTTAGGACACGTTTTAGGGTAATTTATTTTTATTTTTATATTATTATTTTTTAACCCTTATTTACCGAATTTACCTTTTAACCATGGTAAATAAAATATTTACCAAAGTAATTATTCAAAATGTCTAAAAATAAAAGTTACCTATTTACACAATTTGGATATCATGATTCAAAATATGTAATCCATTTTTTCAGATTCAAAATACAGAAGTGGCAGAAATTAATTTAAAATTAATTCCAGCAGTCAAAACAAAAATCATGTTTTAAAGATATAATAACTATCAAAAGATTGACACTTGTTTATGTCCGGTTTAATTGTGAAATTATGTCCAATGACCAAAATTGTATTAAATGGTAAAAATATATTCTAAATATACTTTAAAACCACTAAAATTCATAATTTATCACTACTAATTATTTTGATTAAAAAATTTGTTTTTAATTAAAATTTAGTAATTTTCACTATTCATCAAAATATAAAATTTATCTGAAAAGTACCAAAATTTTACCCTAGGATAAATTCGATATTACTAATCCAAAAATGAAGTCCATTTTGAGAGATAATATTTATAAAATTTTAAAAAGTGGGTATTACTATACATATCGGCTACTTTGATTGGTCGTGGTGTGTGTTAGAACTCGAAGTTGCGTACAACACACGCTGCTGTATTATTCAAAGAGAAGCGTACCATGGAATCTTGGGGTGTTACATTTTAAATTTTTTGTCCCCATTATAAAGAATAAATTTATTTAGTCAAATTTAATATATAAAAGTTTAAAATATTGGATTTAAAAGGGGTTCACTATTAAAAGTTGGTAAAAGTGCATTTTCGAAAAATACTTCTTTTATCTGAAAAACAATGAATTTGTTCTTACATTATGTCTAAGAAACTCATAATATGGATTCTAAAATTATAAGGATTATATAAAGTTCAAAATTTATCTAATACTATTCATAACCTCTTTTGAACGGCTTGTTTGGTAAGTCATGGTGCGCTTGAACTCGGTGTTGCGTGTAGTGCAAGTTATTGACTTGTTTTGAAGAAGTAAATACTATGAAATCTTGGGGTGTTACACTAGGTTTATAGAGTCCAAGTTTTTTTGTTTGGTATAAGAGGAATTTTATTAGGGAGCTTGGGAACTAGATTTAGAGGAAC
This sequence comes from Viscum album, assembly GCA_963277665.1. Lineage (NCBI taxonomy): Eukaryota > Viridiplantae > Streptophyta > Magnoliopsida > Santalales > Viscaceae > Viscum > Viscum album. The sequence continues at coordinate 599,648,934 of OY728127.1, forward strand.
CTAGTTGGATAGCACAAGTAATATGAAAACCCTTCAATATTTATAGATAAAACTCTATAAAACTTAATAGGAATTGCATTCTACAATTCAATATCATGAAATAATTATGTTCATAGAGATATATAAACTAATATGAGGAATTGAACCCATATCAACACTTGTATATAATGTAGGTATGTTCCCCCTGAGCAAGTTAATAAAGATGGAGTTGAGGCTAATCATATCATAACCATATTAGGGTAGTTGACCCCAGTTATGACAAATAATTACACCCACATGGAGTGACCTACTAATCCAAAACATAGTATAACTTTGATGGATCACTTCATGTAGAAAAAAATCCAAAATTTAGTAGAACTACTAATCCATTGGTAGCTGAACAATTGATAAATTTTGTTGAGAAGATCTTTCTTTATTTGGAAAGTAATGAAAAGGAAAAATTTATTATGTTGGTATATCATGTGAATGGATATGCATACCAATGGTGGACGCTAATTAAAAACACTAAAGGGGAAGATAGGATAAAGTTCATGGAATTTGGAACTTTTAATAATAAATTCTATGAAAAATACTTTCTTCATGAGAAAAGAGATGAAATAGAAAGGTGGTTCCTCAATCTTAGAAAAAGGGGGAGGAAAATTTTTTTTAGTATGAGGATAACTTTACAATGTTGTATATACATGTTTTGGATTATATATGTAGATCAAGAAGTAAGATTGGTCATTTATTTAATGGGTTAAAGTCGAGCCTTTTAAGGGTGTTTATCTCTCAGGCCTTTTCATCATATGAGGATATAGTCTCAAGCACCATTAAGATAAAAATGAAGTTATCTATGATGTATGTATTAAATGGAAATCAAGAGAATAATATTTTGTATGAGTGTCATGGGAAGAACATTATGGTAAAGGGGAACAAATGAAGTATGAGATTTACCATATGTGATTACTATAGGAAGAAACCTAATGGGTATTATAGGAAGGGGACATAAGTTAGTTACAAGTGCATGGAAAAATGCCACCAAGATTATAAATGAAAATATAATGAATTTTTTTTGATATTTAATTCTTTAACTGTAAGGAAAAGGGAAATTGTAAAAACAAATACCCCAAAAGTCAAGGGAACTTACCTTATAAAATTTCAAGGAGAAATTCCAAACTTATGTGATTACCTCAATTGAATTCGAAGTTCCTAATAATGTGGTGGTAGTTACTTTGATCAGAGACTCAAAGTTAGCTAATTTTTTATTTGATTATAGATCATCACACTCTTTTATATATTTTAGTTTTTCCAAAAACATTAAATATTTCTCTAGAAACCAAGTAAGTGAGCTATCAATTAATACACCTAGTGTAAATATTATTACAACACATATATGTTAGTCAGTTCTAATTATGATGCATAGACATACTATATTTGAAAACTTGGTTATTATACCTATGGTTAGCTTTGATATGATCCTTGGTATGGATTGGAATTTAAAGTATAATGTAAATAATTTATTTCCAATGGAAGGTGATTATGATTCAAGAAGGTACGGTGGAATATCTTATCTTTAGTGGGGGGAATATATCATTTAAATAATTTCTAGATCCTCACCCAGTAGTTATCCATAATGAAATTATGGTAATAGAGGAAGATCAAGTTTGATCTATGGATAATAAATATAACCTAAGAATAGAGGATGTACATGTGGTACAAAAATTTATTGATGGTTTTCCAGAAGAATTATATAGTTATCCAGTTAATCGTGAAGTTGAGTTCTCCATTGAACTCATTCTAGATGCAAGAACCATATATAAAACTCCTTATAGTATAGCACCAATGGAGTTGGTGGATTTGAATAAATAGTTGTAGGGTTTTTGGGATAAATTATTTATATTCCCAAGTGTTTCATTCTAGGGAGACCCTAGTTTATTCATGAAAAATAAAGATGGGTCTATGATATTGTGCATCGATTGGAGGGATATCAATGTCATTACTATAAATAATAAGTATCATTTACCATGCATTGATGACTTATTTGAACAACTTAAAGGATCCCAAAACTTTTTAAAGATATATCTTCACTCTGTTTATCATTTATTAAGGGTGAATAAGGATGACATACCAAATATATAATTTCAAACAATGTATGGACATTATGAGTTTATGGTAATTTATTTTGGATTGACTAATTCACCTTCTGTATTTTTGGATATAATGAAAATAGTATTCAAGAATTATCTTGATATCTTTTGGGGGTATTCATTAATTATATCTTGATATAATCTAATATCTATGAATACCATGAGAGTCATATGAAAAAAAAATAGAGACCCTTAGAAAAAATAATTATATGGAAAATATAGTAAGTGAAAAGTTTTTCTCAATTAAGTTTCTTTTCATGGAAATATTATCTCTAAGGATGTAATATCTATTAACCCTTTAAAGAAAAAGGTATTCAAAGAATGACCAACACTAAAGAAAATAACTGATATTCGAAGATTCTTAGGTTTAGCATGTTACTATTGGAGGTTTATTCTAGATTTCACCCAGTTGGACAACTAGTTAACCAAGTTAACATGTAATGGAGTAAAATTGAAAGGGTAAATGGAATGTTAATAAATTTTTCAAAAGAGGAATAGGATACTAGTTAATTCACTTGTATTTAGTTTACCATCAGGTAAGGAATGATTTATAATATATAATGTTGCATCGAAGAAAGTATGTGGTTGCATCCTTATATAGAATGATAGGTTGGTTTCATATGAATCAAGGAAATTGAAAATCCATGAACAGAACTATCCAAATCATTACCTTGAGCTGGCATTCATAATCTTTTCTTTGAAAAAATGGATACACTACCTCTATGGTTAAATATTTTATATATATACGGACTATGAGAGTTTGTATAAGGACATAGCCTTATAAATTAAATAATCTTGAGTTTTAATCAAGAATTTACTTTATTTCACATTGAGTATCTTTTTGAGTTTATAGTTTTATAGAATTAGGTCATAACTATTACATAACATCACAAATATTACGAAGTAGAAACTTTTACTCAATATCAATTTTTTCACAAAATAAACCTCATTTAAAATAAAACATGATTTATTTTTCTGGATAAAAATCTTAATAACATTCATCTTAATTTTTTCCTTCCTCTTACCCATCCTTATACCCTGTGTAAAACATTTCAAAAACATGGGATGAGCATAAAAATATCAACAAGGGAATACAAAATAAGAAATGAAATTATTAGTCCATGAATATTTTAAACTCATGAAAACATTTTCAAAATATTGTACTTTTCACCCATCAAACATAAACTCTTTAGTATACCTCATTAAATCATAAGATTCATGAAAAACTTCATAGTAATCATAAATCATAAAGGTAACTTTTGGCATCCATATCATACTTACATTATATCTTTCACAACTATATAGGGTGTAGCCTTCATGGCTACGTTTGTAATACCCATTATAGTGTATTACCTAAATATATTAGGAGAAACCTTATCATTTAACTTCATATCATTACTATAAAACCCTGAGATTTTATGAGATAGATTATTTTTAATTTCTTTTATGTCTTGTATTGTACGATACATCAAGATTAACTTGCGCTATATGAAACACTATATTAGCTTGCAGTATATGCAACACTATTCTTGGATTATGTTACACAAAATTTAAAGTTATTTTGATAGAATTAATTTCATGCAAGACCGAGTATAAGTGACAACTAAATATTAAAACCTAGTCATTATAATGGCAGGTATGAATAGTATTAACTTCCATATAAAAACTATTTAAATGAAAATAATTGAGTCTATGAAATAAAAAAAAATCACTCTTTATGGATTTTATTAGTGAAATATATATGTAATATATTAAATTTAATATTTTAAATTCATATTATATGTTTTCTAGATATGATATAATAAAAAATTCAATTTTTCATATAAAAGAAGTATTTTTCAAAAAAAATACAGTTTTATCACCTTTTGATGGAGAACCCTGTTTAAATCTAGTTTTTGACAATTTTATAAGTTCTATTTGACAAAATAAACTTATTATTTGAAAATGAGGCATCAAAATTTAACTTTTTTGAAAATTTGGAATCTTTCTGATAAAATTCATATTTTAATGAATAGTGAAAAATACTACATTTTAATTTAAAACTGCCTTTTCGTCTAATTTATTTATATAGTTATATTATATTTTTCATTAGTTTTGAATTGTAATTGGATTATTCTTTTATCGTTTAATCCAATTTTCGTCATTTTGAGTAATTTCACATTTAAATTGGACATAAACACATGTTAATTTTTTGATAGTTTTTACTTCTTAAAAACCTGCTTTTTGGTTTTGACAATGAGAATTAATTTTAAATTAATTATTGAAAATTAAGTGTTTTGAATTTGTAAAAATTTATTCCATATTTGGAATCATAATTTACAAATTATTTAAATAGGTACCTTTTATTTTTTGGATATTATGAATAGTAACTTTAATAATTATTTTTTATTTGCCACGGTTAAATGGTAAATTAGGTAAATAAGGGTAAAAATAATATTATAATAACATAAAAATACCATAACACATATCCTAATCTTATTTTATGAGTCATGGGTGACAAAAACAATCTGTATGCATAACTTTTGGCATTTTTGAGCCACTTGGGTGTGAAAATGACATGTTATAATAATTAATTTAAAGTAAAGGGAAATATAACATAAACATGTATCTTTTTACTAAAACAATTTTAAGGTGGGGTTATATAATTTATATCTTTGGATATAAATATTAATTATAATTCTAAAAATATTTCATACATAATGGTATTTTATTTATAATTTTTATATATTAAATAAATTTATTTATTTATGACACAATGATGATGCAGTGATTACCATATTAATGAAAGATTCAAAAAAATGATATTATAAATATTAAAATAAATTAAATTTGAAAATTTTGATTCCATAAAAAAAAATTATGAATTATTATTACATGTTATATTTTATTTAATTTATTTTTTTCGAATCAATCAAGTTTTTATAGCTTTAACAAAAATCACTTACTAAATATTGTCAAAATTGACAAAAATGAGTTTTTAAAATAAATACTATTTTATTAAATGATATAATAGTAATAAAAATAAAATATTAGGAAAAATGACTTATATAATTTTAAAATTTTTATTAATTATCTACTTGATGTTCTCTCATCATTTTATAGTAACTATATTGACCATATAGTGTGAAAATACAAGAAAACATGGTAAAAGTTAATTTATTTAACTAAGGGTTAAAGCCAAACAATAAGGTTAAATTTGTGACCTAAACTTGTCCAAAACCTATTGGTTGAGATTATTTAGACCCATACACATCTTATCCTCAAAATATATCACTTTTGATCTATTATAATTTGAAAATTAATTTATAATAAAATAATATTTCAAGACTTTCCTAAAGTGCCCCTCCTCCCTCTTATAAAAGGCCACCATATCTACCCACTTATTCACACATATCAAGCCCCTTGTCTGATCCAAATTCTACTCAAATAAGATCCCAAAATCCCTCCTTTCCTCCTATATGTCACACTTTGGGAATAAAGCCATCCTAAGGATACCTTTTGTGAAAATCAAAAAGAGATACTCGAAAACGAGGTAATTGTTTTATCAACTCTTTCAAAATGATTTTCTTCTTGTACTTACTCTTATTATGTTGTTTCCATAATAAAGTAATAAATTTAGTATCTTATACATTATAATATTTTATTATAATTTTTTATAACCTTATACATTTTTTTATCCATCCTACAAATAACAATATCACCATGAGTGCGTACGCATGGCTTACCGTCTCCACACTGTGGTGTAATTTTTTATTCCACAATAATTAATTTGGATGGGTATAATTATGAGTATAATGGATTTAAATAATGAATATAACATTATAATTATTTATTATAAATAATATTCCATCCAATTCCATACCATTTAACCATTAAGTGAATGATGTCGTCGCTCGTGCGTACGGACGGCCTACCGTCTCCACGATGCGATGTGATTCATTCTACGTGATCTTCATTAAAACACGATTATATACATGAATGTAATGAATAAATATGATATATATTATACTAATATCATTATTTAAATTATATAATTATAACCTAAGAAGTGTAACATGAACTTATCTGACAAAAATTGCATAAGAACGTAAAGTAGTTAATATCCGAATAACGAGTGATAATGAAATGTTACTAACAAACAAATGATAATATAATAATATATTATATCATAAAAATTATTATGATTCTGTAATAAGTTAATAAAATTATTTAAATCATTATACGTGAGGTTTGGATACATACTAAGGATATCAGACTGATGGTAAGGGATAATTTTTTAATCTAATTATTATATGAGATTGTTTATATGTAAGTATTTACTGGGGTATATTTATCATCCACATCCATGTTCCTTAAATATATAATATTATTTATATTATTATAATATTATTTAAATTAAATTTTACCCATTGGTGAATTTTTATTAAACAGTATGTAAGGAATCTTTTTTTTCCATACAAGTTACTTTTTGACTTTTCCGACAAGCATATGAGAAGAATGTTTTTTTTAACTTATACAGCATGAATGGATTTTTATGTCTTCTTAAAACCTTATTACCATGAAGCTTCCTCTACATTATTTAAATTTTATTTTCAACTAAATTATTTTCTTTTAAAATTGCACATCATTTTGATAAAAGAAAACATTTTTGAAGAAGAAAGAATATTTTCCTCAAGAATTAAGTTCAAGTGTTTTATCAAAATTATTTTCCATCTAAGATGATGTTATTTAAATAGGGTTATGTTTCTATCCCTATTATTACTATGATTTGATTGTGTTAATTATGGAATTATATTTTATATGGATTATGTTATGATGGAATGATATTTAAGAAACCCATTTTATTTCTTGGGTTAGGCTATGATGAATGATTTATGTTTTTGTGTCACATGTAAGAATTATTTCATTATGATATGGGTGGGACCTATATATCCCTCCAATGTATTGAGTAAAGATTTATATCTCATGATATATACATGAATCGAATTTAAATTAAATATGATTTAGTAATATAGGGCTATAACGGAAAGTAAACCCAGTTTAGTAATGGACATCGCCCGCTATGATGGTCTTGGCTATGAGCCTTGGATAATATGGAAATGATTTTCTATGATTATGTGTTTTCCAAAAGTTCATGTTTTATGCCAATGATATTTTATCATGATTAATATTCATTTATGATTTATTCCTTTCGAACTTCTAAGATTTATTTCATGACTCAATATTTTGATATTCAAAAGTTATGTTTGTGTTTTTTTACATTCATATGTTCATATATTGTTTCCTTACCCTTACTGAGCATCTAAGCTCACCCTTTCTTATGTTTCCATTCCTAAGATTATAAATAAATCATTTAATTAGGAGTACTAAAGGGGAATATAATTATGGGATATGTTAAAGATCTTTAACAAGTTAGAAGAATGTAATCCAGGTTTCCAAAGGCACTAAACTATTACAATACTTAGGCATGCATTTGTAAAATGTAATGAATATTCATCTAAAAAGATGTAATATTCATATAATTCATGCTTGGGTTGTTATAATTACTTAATTCATTGGAGATCTATAATGGATTCACCCACCCTCAGTTTATCACGGAACCAGCCCTATACATAATCAATTTCCAAGAACCATAAGATAATCATAACACATAAAACAAACTTAAAGGAAAAAATAACATTTCTACTTTGAAATCACAATTCATATTTACAAGCCACGCACTCATAAAATAAAACACGTTATTTTAAAATAAAATGGTAAACTTTTAAAGTAAATATCAATACATAATATCGACATGAAAGTGAGAAATTACATGCATGGACTATATATAAAAAAAATATTCCAATTTATTTAAATAATTAATCCATTTTTAAAACACGATTAAAACATTTAAAAAGAATATTTCTGAATCAAAGTGTCTAATACCACTTTTAAACTTTTGAAATGAATTAAAATTTTAAAAAATTCATGTAAATGTAAATAAATCCTTGAAACCATTTTGAAAACATGGAAATTAATGAGAAAGATTTATAAGAATAAATCTTTAAAACATTTAAAACAATGTTTTAGTTAAAGAGTCCATTACCACTTGAGAAACACGTGAATAAAAATAATATAAATAATAACATTTAAACAAAACATTAAATATAATAATCATATATCAATTCATGATATGACTTTTCATAAGGGTTGTATATACACCTTATAGGATAATAAATGCTCATAGCATCAAGAAATGCCTCAATGAAAAGAGATTGAGACAAAGTCTCATACCTTGAGTCTCACTCATAATGTATAATTGTTATATTCCTGAATAATAAAATTTGATTAATTTATACTTGATTTAGAACCTTTTTAAAGTTTATTTTTCCTTTTATATCACATATTATCATGTTATGAAAATTACATAATTATTTAAGTTCATATCAGACGTTTTGTCGATATTCGGTACTTGAGTCGAAAATAAAATTGTTATGATGTAAATTGTCCTTGTGTTCATAATTACATCATATCTAGAATAACATTAATGATATAATAATAAATTTTATACACCAATTATAATTTTTAAATCAAACCATTCATTTATGGTATGAAAAATGAACAATACTATAATCATGGAGAAGGTGGGCTTTACGTACGCCTGAGTAACATTTCCATTTTTCATTTATCATTATGGAAATAAGATAATTATTATTTTATATTTAAATAATGATAATATTATTATTAAAATTATAATAATAATTTAAATATACTTATATATATATCATACAAGTGATGTGATGAATAAAAATGATTCACATCGCTTCATGAAGGTGATAGTCCACACGTGCGCATGACCAATGTTATCATTTTTATGTGCATGGAAGGTAAGAAAATAATTGAAATATTATTCTTTTTAAATAATAAATACTTCATTAATATAATATATAAACATTTATTACATCATTATAACCATTTTTGATAAAGGGTAATGAAAAACAAACTATATCGGTTCGCGAGGCGGTAGTCCTCTGTACACACGAATGAAATGTTAATTTCCAATTTGATGAAATTGGAGATGGATTTAGGTGGTAATATTAACATAATAACATCTAAGTATATTTATGATACTTTATTTTTCATTTCATCTTATAAGAAGAAGATTTAAAGTAAGTGGAATAAGAAATAAAAAATAAACACATAAAAAACGATACCTCTTCTTCGGCCGATCGCCTTTGAAGAACACATTAACACCTCTAAGAAGGGTGTTATTAAAAAACTAATATAGAAACCCTAGCCTTTTACACATAAAGTTATATTATTTTAAGCATAATTATATATCAGAGTACAATCCAAGGATTGTGAAGTCTAGTGTCTTTGAAGACTAGGTACACAAAACTTAAAACATGGGACTAAAAAAACTTCTTTATTTAATATTAAAAAAGAGCCCCTAACTTCCATTGTGCTTATACATCTTCATAGGGTAACCTAGGGAATACATGAACAAAGGGATGAGCTAAATATACCAGTAAGGAAATATACATAAGAGTAAGGCTTTAGTGAATGGGTTAGAAGGAATGACATAATGATATAAAATGGCATTAACATATGGAACATTAACATATAAACATGGAATATTATAAACATGGATTCATATAAATGTGTCAGAAACATAAAACATGACTTAATTACAATTCAAGGCTAACTGGCAAGATCGTTTATCATAGTAGCACAAGTCAAGGCTAACCGCCAAGACCGTCGCACATAACATTTCATGAGACTTAACTTTACCCAATGCATTGGAGCACTATATGGGTGAACCCATATTAAATTTTCATGAATATGTTTGGAACATAAATAATCATACATAATCAATCTTACATAAACATCAAGATTACCCATGGTAAGATTTGGTCACCACAATCATGTCATAAAGCATAACAAATGGGCGTAACACCATGTCCATGAAAGAATGGAACTAAAGTATACATGAACATTAATAAGGAAAAATATATATATATATCATGGTGAGTTATTTAAATTATAAGTGACAATATGTAAGAAAAGTATTCAAGAAATCTTTACATAAAATCATTTTTGAGTGGTTTTAAGGAAAATACTATAGAGCCTTTAAAATAGAAAAGGGAACAATCCTTTATAAAAAACCAGAAGTGAACCAGGAAGGTTTTCACAATAAAAAAATATATTTTGTAAAGAAAATTGTGAATTAAAATAGAAAATAGAGTGCACTTAAAATCAGGTAAGAATTTAGGAAGCTCCTTCAAAACAGGTTTTCTTATTGGAAAGTATTGAGGAGGGAATCACTTAAAAGAATGCATATCCCCAAAAGAGAATGATGAATGGACACTACCACAAAACTGGGCAAGGCATGCGCCTGCCTTTATCAGTGCTAACGGAAAAGCGCTGATAAAGGGGCGGGCCTTTATCAGTGCTAAAAAAATCGCTGATAAAGGTCCACTTTATCAATGCTAAAACAAGCACTGATAAAGGTGTACCCTTTATCGGCGCTTGTTTTAGTGCTGATAAAGGGATTATTTATCAGCACTTTAAATATCCCTTTATTAGCGCTTTTATTAGCGCTGATAAATGTAACATCTATCAGCTCTTTTCTTAGCGCTGATAATATTTATTGTATACATTAAATAAAAAACACATGTTATAACTATATATATATATATTAAATAATTATAATATTAATACTAAATATATTTATTAGATTTATTAATTCAATATATATTTATTAGTTTTATTAATTCATTATATATTTATTAGATTTATTAATTCATTATATATTTATTAGATTTATTAATTCATTATATTTAATATATATTTATTATATTTATTTATATTTAATGTATTTTTTTTATTTATAAATATATAATGCATTCTAATATATATGTATAATTGAAATTATTGAATATATATGTGTTTTCCAATGAATTGGGATCGATTAATATCATACATGCGTGCCTCTATATATATGTGTTTTTCAATGAATTGGGGTCAATGAATCATACATGCGTATATATATGTGCATATTGAATAATGTTCATTTATAGATTATAATTCATTATGTTACCCATATATAATATATATATATATATATTAATTAAATGTACACTTAAAATTAAATTATACTTAAAAAATAAATATATATTTTATTATATTTTCAATGATATATATATAAATATACCTTTCAAAAAAATTTATAAGTATAAATAGAGATATATATATTTAGAGTTAAATAAATATATAATAATATAAAGAAATTCTTAAATTGATACATTTATCAGTGCTTTTATTAGCGCTGATAAACTACGTATTTATCAGCGCTAAACAAGCACTGATAAAGAGTGTCTTTATCAGCGCTAAAATGAAAAGCATTGATAAAGTCCGGCCTTTATCAGCGCTAAAAAGCGCTGATAAAGGTGGTATTTATCAGTGCTTTTCATTTTAGCGCTGATAAATACACCCTTTATCAGCGCTTTTTACTAGCGCTGATAAAGGCTCGCGCGGGATTGATAAAAACCCTCGGGTCCTCTTCCACCTCCCCGCACCCTGTCAAGCTCTCGTGGAAGCCCTCCTCTGCGCCACTGTCGCCGCCTCCTTCTCCTCCTCCTCTGCCCCGGCCGCCGCCTCCTCCTTCTCCTCCTCCTCCGGCCGTTGCCTCCTCCTCCTCCGGCCGCCACCTCCTCCTCCTCTGGCTGCCTCCTCCTCCTCCTCCTCTATGCCTGCTCCTCCTCCTCCTCCTCCTCCACCGCGGCCTCATCCTCCTCCTCCTCCACCGGCGCCTCCTCCTCCTCCTCCTCCGCCTACTCCGCTGCCTCCTATACACCGTGGGTCCTCCACCGCGGCCTCCTCCTCCTCCTCCTCCTCCTCCTCCTCCTCCTCCTCCGCTGCCTTCGAGCTGCTTCGGCTGCCTCCGCTGCCTCCACCCTACCTCCGCCCTGCCTTCGCACTGCCTCCGTTGTCAACGCCTCCTTCTCCTCCACCACCGGGTCCTCCTCCTTAAGGTGATTAAAATTGAATTTACATGAATTAATTGTGGTTTCATTGTGGTTACCCCTTTCATCCTATCCCAAATTATGAATATTTGATAGCCATTATCTTTTTCCTCCTAACATTTCGATAGAATCCATTGTATGAATACTTGGATGTTATAAGATTTGTTTGGATGTGAACAATTTACAATTGGTGTGGATGTAGGGTGGATGATGAAAACCTTGGTAAACCTCAATGTTGACTCAAAAAAATTGTAGGTAGGAAGTTCCTAACCCCTTGGTTTGTCCTTTACACATGATACTGTGAGGAGTATTTATGATGGAATATAATTACACCATTATTGATTATGATTTCATGTGGGTGTGTGTATAACGAGTTACCTATATTGATTTTTGGATTTTATGAGTGTTGTTATTGTGGGTAATTTTTGTGTTTGGATTGTGATCACATGATTTTATGTGTTATATTATATACTCGTGATAATATGACATTACAACTTGAATGATTCACCTCGTATGTGTGTTAGCATGCATGGTGTTTATATGTTGTACATCAAAGAAGTGGACCATCATGAAATTAATATCCCTTAGTAGGGTACTACACTTGATATGTGATGATGAAGACAGAGAACCTAAGCATAGGGTGGAGGTACAACATATCCATGGTGTCGTGTCATGGGTGTTCTTGAGGTACCCAGTATTTTCTAGGTCCCATTCACTATGAGATGCATATTTTTTTTCAATAACCACATGGATCTATCTCATACATAGAAAGAGGGTAAGAAGGTCACTGATTTCCTGGCTACTTAGGCCTCTCTAGGTAACCTGTGTACCATATTTAACATCATTGGATCCCTCCCCCCAAGCTTGTTAGTTTAGTTAAAGAAGATTCCCTTGGGATAAACTAATTTATACCTCCTTTGACTGTTTTTAGCCTTGTCCCCTTCTTGAAATAAAATATATCAACATTGGATGTGTCAAAATAAATTTCATGAATGAGTTATTTAAGCTATAACCTAGGGTTTGTTGTGCCCCCCCCCCCCCCCTCCACTACTCCCTCTTCTCCCCACCTCATCCATGTCTTCCCTCCTCCCTAATCTCCCTCTCCTCTAACTAAACCTCCTCCCCTTCCTCCACCCATACTCACTTCCCTCCTAGCACCATTATTTGAACTAAGGGTAGGTGCCTTCCCCCATCCAAACACATAGCTTATGGATCGTGGCCTATTGCAGCTAAGCACTAGACCCAAACTCTAACTCCACCATATCCTTCTCCCTCTTCTTTTCCACCACCATGGGAAGATTCCATCTCGTTGGGTTTTGATTTTCCTTTTGCATCCCACCACTCACAAGATGTGGTTACAACTACCAATGTCCATCCCTATTTTCACTTTGAGGAAATGAAACACTATATGTGCTTGGACCATTTTCAATCCAAGTCAATTTTCACCAAAAAAATCCATGGATTTGGTCATAATACACAAGGTCCTCATCAAAAAGGATGTTATGGTAGCCCTTCACATCAATGAAACACTCCCAAATTATTGATGTTCCTAAGGAGACGTTTTAGGAGCTCTTTTTAGAGTTCCTTATAACTTTCAAGATAGAATTAATCTGTATCACCTTCAAAATAGGTGGTAGGGATTGGGATTTGACACTAGGTGAGTTCAGAGTTATCTTGGGGTTTATTATTCTAACTTTGCTACATCCACTACCTATGTTGCTCTGTGTCTTGATCTTAACAAGACAAATACACTAAAGAGTTGGGTGTTGATCACTCATGAGACCACAAGCATCCATGATCCTCCCACATCCAAGAGCACCCAGATGAAGGGTTATTATCTGAGGATTAGTCATTGTGCCTTAGCTCATGCCTGGATAGCATGGGGAGACTCCCACATAACCATCACATAGACTAACGTGGCCATTATGGCCACTTCCATGGGTGCCCTTGTGGAAAACATATACTGTTTCTTACTTATGCATTTGGTCCCATGTGTTTCAATCAAATTTCTACACTTTTACTTTTGATGCACATGTTAGGCTACCTATTGGCCTTACCCATGAGGTATTTCCTTGTACGGACACCCTATAGAGACCGCCCTATGAGATTGATCCACAAGTTGCACTGATTATCCTACTTCCTCACAAAAGGTATGGTTAGCCCATGTCTATAGTGGTGAACCCCACTAACACACTATAAAAAACTCCCAAGAACCACCCCTCATCAGGGGTGATCGAAGAGAGGAAAAGATTGGATGAATCCCAAGAACCACCCAAGATTTTCTATTAATGAGCACGCCCCCTACCATTTTTGAAGTATCTTGTTTTTTATCTAAATTATACTCATATTCCTTCTCCCCTAACCTATATACTCATCATATGGATTTAAAATAGGATGAATATAAATAAAGAATGCATGAATGTCAATCGGTTGACAAAAGAGTATGAAGAAGGTGTGAAAGAGTTTATCAAGTTTGCAAAAGATCATGCATGTGACTCTTCTCAAATACTTTGTTTGTGTTTGCTCTGTTGTTATTCAAAACAAATTAGTCCAGATGGGTTGGAAGAACACTTGATCTGTCACGGAATAGATCAGAGTTATACATGTTGGAATAAACATGGGGAAACAACAAATGTAGGTAGTGACTAGGATGACACTGCGTTTTATGGATCATCTGATATAATTACAAACATGAACAATGAAGATGATCGTATGGAGGATGTGATTACAGATGTGAATGATGATAAAGATCATATTGAGGAAATGACAAGGACCGTCAAAGATGAACTTCGTGATTGCCCAAAATTGTTTGAGAAGTTAAAAAGTTGTGCAAAGACGTCATTGTATGCTGGTTGCACTAAATATACAGCATTGTCAGCCGTACTGAAGCTGTGTAATTTGAAAGCAGACAACGGGTGGAGTGACGACAGTTTTACAAAACTACTTGCCCTCATGAATGACATACTCCCAGAAGACAATGAGCTCCCGAGCCGAACATACGATGCCAAACAAATGCTACGCTCTATGGGTATGATCTCTGAAAGAATACACGCTTGTCCTAATGACTGTATACTGTTTCTCAAGAACCACAAATCACTTAAATAATACCCAAAGTGTGGTGCTTCTCGATACAAGAAAGATGAATCTAGTCCTACTAAAGTTGTATGATACTTTCCAATCATTCCAAGGTTTAGACGCCTATATGGAAGTGAGGAGACTGCAGAACAATTAACATGGCATGCAGATACAATAATTAAAGATGGGATACTACGTCACCCAGAAGACTCTCCTAAGTGGAAGAGAATCGATCATGAGTATCCTGAATTTGGAAACGAGTCGAGAAACCTTCGTCATGCATTATCTACAGATGGAGTGAATCCTTTTGGTTTTCAAAGCAACAGTCACAGTACATGGCCGGTTATGTTGATAAATTATAACTAACCACCATGGTTATGCGTGAAATGAAAATACATCATGTTATCTATGCTTATATCAGGACCAAAACAACCGGGTAATGATATTGATGTTTATTTAGCTCCATTGATTGAAGATTTGAGATTATTGTGGGATTCAGGTGTTACATTTTATGATGCTTACAAAAAGGAAGATTTTACTTTGAGAGTCATGTTGTACGGGACGATAAATGACTTCCCTGCTTATGGAAATTTGTCAGGATATAGCATTAAAGGAACTCAAGACTGTCCCGTTTGCGAAGAAGGTATAAAATCAATTAGGTTGAAACATTCATCGAAAACCGTGTTTCTAGGACATCGTAGATTTCTACCGCGACAACATAAGTACCGTTCTTGGACGACATCATTCGATGGAAGTTCATGTCACGACCCGTCCTCGGGGCCCGTGCCGTGACTACCCCAAGCCTGCCTTTCATAGGCTAGCGGCTGGCGACTAGCACCAAGGCCTAAATCCCAGTAAAAGGGAAGGCATTGCCTTTGTAAAGTAAACAAACACCACAGAGCAAGCAAGCAGTAGAAGTAATCACTAAGTAAAAACTGAGTACAACAGTAAGTGCAGAAAAGTAAGTGGGCCAGTAAACAAACCCAAACTGAAAGTAAATTACAAGTGGAAGGGAAAACAGCAACTGAAAAGTAAAGCCGCAGCGTCGAGCCGTCCACTGGAAGTCCCACCTGAAGGGTGAGTACAGATAGCCTCTACAGCTCCTCGGGTCCATCCATCCACTCCGAGTACGTCCCGCCCAGTGGTCTACCTCCAGGTACCATCCTGCTCTGCAAGCCTCAACCACGATCAGCGTTGTCCGTCGTCTGCAACCAACACAACGTAGTGCGGGCATAGCCCGTGCAGGGGTGAGTATAAGCTACTCAGTAGGGACCCCGAGACCCCCGAAGGTTTCCCAGAATCCACAAAGGATAATCCACAAAGGAAAGATACAATCACGAAGTAACATCCGACACTGCTTAGGTATATTCCCATACATATACCTAAGTCATCAATTCTCGTTCGGATCCAACATCCGAGCCCAAGTACAACCCAGTCCACACAGGTAATAAAAATGTAAATCCACACAGGATAGCACAACACAATCCACAAAGGGAATCAAAATATGAGTCAGCTCACACAGGTATACTTCTTTGTATGATGATAGAGATGATCAGATATTGCCACTGATTCATCTAAGCCATCGGACCCACAAAGGATCGATAGGTACTAACCCCCGCAGTGACCCACAAAGGATCTGACCCACAAAGGATCGATAGGTAACTAACCCCCGCAATGACCCACAAAGTATCTGACCCACAAAGGATCGATAGGTAACTAACCCCCGCAAAGACCCACACAGGATCAGACCCACACAGGATCTGTAGGCGCTGGCCCACACAGGACCGCTGAGCGCTGACCCACACAGGATTGGACCCACAAAGGATCTGTAGCACTGATCCACGTAGGATCACTGAGTGTTGTAGTCTTCGCCGTCGAATCCACTGAGGATCTCCGTACAGTCATCATCGTAGCAGCAGTCGCAGCCAGCTCTAGGGTTCCCGCACACAGCAGGCTCGTTCGGGAGGGTCCGCTCCCCGATCCGAGAGGCTGATACATCAACTGACACATAGTCCAGATTTTATGTATCCAAAAGTTCCGAATCTCCAACAGGAACTCAACGTCGCAGACGGCGCGTCAATCGGACGCCCGGTCTGAGAGTTATTGGCTTTTTCGTCCTAGGGGCCCGGTTGGTTTTTAAGGAAAAACCAACTCGATCGTACTCCGCCTACATCTAAACCTCGGGCGGAGTAATCCAAAAGATCCGTCTCACTTAGAGGAATCCAAAAAAGTCGACGGCACGTCAATCGGACGTCTGAAGCTTAAGTTATGAGTGTTTCCGCTCCGTGGGCCCGGTTGGTTTTGTGTACGAACCAACCCGGCCGAACCCAAATTACTCCGAAACCTTGAGTGCGATATACCGAAACCACCGTATCAATACAAGGATCACATCGCCATTGAAGTTGTGTCGATCGGAGGCTTGTAGCTCAAGTTATGATCAAAAGACTGAAAAGGTCCAAAAATGGGGGGTCTGGGCCCGGACCGACCCGGCCCAACCCCCCTGGGTCGGCCCGAACCGGGTCGACCCAACCCGGGTTCGGGTCCGACCTGGATGGCATGACCCGGCCCGGCCGGCGGGTCGGCTCGGCCGGTTACGGCCGAGCGGAGCAGGGGGCGTGCTGCACCCGCGTGATAGAGTTGCGGCCCCACGTGGGGCCGCCCTTGCCAACGGACGTGGCAGCCAGCCGCGTCCCTTCCTTCGCCGGTACCACGCGGTCGCGGGACGGCCGGCCCGCCGCCGCGGCTTTAGCCATGGCGGCGCGCCGGGCGCCGGCGGGTTGCTCCGCGGACCACCGGATGTGTTCCGGTGGTCGGAAATTCACACTGTCTTCGCCAAAGGCCCTCCCGGGGTCCGTCCTTCACTGCGAGGAACTCACATCGCCCGTGCAGCTTGTTTTTTCGATGTACGCCGTTTCGCACACTAAGAATGAAAGGGGCGGTGGGTTCGGACTTGTTCATTGGTCCGCACCCACCGCGTTAGCGGTTTAAAAAGTATCACAACAATTTTAATCATACGTCGCGGGTATAAATCACAAAGATTTAAAAGAATCAACCCCGACCTCGCAGTAGTCGTCGAACATGAGTTCTTCGCGGAAATGTCCGACATGGAAGAAGAGGATCGACGCATCGCGGAAGGGGCGTCGCGTCGTCGCGATACACGGCGACGCGTCGACGATCTCCGAGGGTTAAAGAAAAGACACAGATTTAATTGTACCGATTAAACCCATGTTGAGGATAAAATCCACAAAGGAAATTAAAATAACCACAATCCCCTACCTCAATCGATTGATGATCGAAGATTGTCGCGGGGAAGGATCGTCGCGGAAGAAACGTCACAGAAGGAGAATTGTCGGTGTCGCAGTACACGATGTCGCGTCGTCGATCTCCGGGGGTTCGGCGTTCTTCGCGTTCTTCGCATTCTTCGCGTTCTTTGTGAAGGAGGATGAAGAACTTAGAGTTTCTCTCAATCCTCTCAACAAGCCACCCACAAGAAATACATGCGTTGGTCTTATTTTATTCATATGCCAACAAAAAAAAACAAAGTTAAGAAACGAACCATTAATTCGGTGAATTAATGGTAACGACTTAACTGCCCAATTAATAGGGGTGTTAAGAAATTAAGAAAACGCACCGGTTGACTTTCATTAAAAGGAGGTTTTCGCGGGTGCGTTACTTAGAGGAAAAGAAACGGTGAGGCTCGTGTGGGCCCCACCTCACAAATATCCTACCAAGTGGGTAGGATATTTTGGGTTCCACCCTATCCGCTTCAACACAGCTTAAGTGGCTTTAAGTGGCTTAAGTGAAATAAAATAAAGTTGTCGCACCACTTTATTTTATTTCTTAACTTAACCCCAAAAACCAAAAACCACACCCGAGCAAACACAACTCCGGAAAAGGCGTTTCTAAGCAAATACCGGTGATGTGATTACATCAGTGCCCTCGGAATTCGATTCCGAGCACCGGTTCAAAATTTAGAAAAACTCGCTCGTTCATTCACTGAACGTACCCAAGCCAAACTTCGAAAAATGATTCAGGGCACACCGGGCCTCGGAATCAGGTGCCCTCAGAAACTGCGTTCTTGTAAAATTCCAAAGAAAATTAAGAAAAAAAATTCCTTGAATTTTACGGGTCTTTACATCACTCCCACATCAGGGCTTTACGTCCCCATAAAGATACATCATAAACTAGGGAAACAAATGTGGGTACTGAGCATGCATCTGAGCCTCCCGCTCCCAAGTGCTCTCCTGGAGGTTCCCATGATGTCATCTGACACGCACTAGGGGAATCGACCGTCCACGTAAGACCCACTCCTGCCGATCCCCGATCTCCACCGGGACCTCCATAAAAGTCGCTCCATCATCAACGTCTATCTCCCCATGGTCAATGATATGCGTCGGGTCGTGCACGTATCTCCTCAGCTGAGATACGTGGAAGACGTCGTGCACCCGGTGCAACTGAGGTGGTAGAGCCAGGCGATAAGCCACCTCACCAATCCTTCTGAGGACCTGGAATGGTCCGATGAAGCGTGGAGACAACTTTCCGCCTTGGCCAAATCTCTGTAATCCACGTCGAGGTGATACACGCAAGAAGACATAGTCGCCATCCTCGAACTCTAGTGGCCTTCACCTCCTGTCATCATAAGACTTCTGCCAGCTCTGAGCTGTCCTCATCCGCTCCTGGATGACTTGGACCTTCTCTATCGTGGCCTGGACCATCTCCAGTCCCATAAGTGCTGACTCCCCAGGGTATGTCCAGCACAAAGGAGATCTTCAAGGTCGACCGTACAACGCCTCGTATGGTGTCATCCTGATGGTGGAGTGGTAACTGTTGTTGTACGCAAACTCCACCAAGGGTAGGTGGTCCTCCCAGCTGCGACCAAAGTCGAGGACACATGCGCAGAGAATGTCCTTGAGAGTCTGTATGGTCCTCTCCATCTGACCATCTGTCTGAGGGTTAAAGGAAGTGCTCAGACGTAGCTCCGTCCCGAACGCCTCCTACAACCCCTTCCAAAGCCAGGAAGTAAAGCGAGCATCTCGATCGGAGACGATAGATGATGGCACACCGTGAAGCCGTACAATCTCCTGAACGTAGAGACTCCCCAAGCTCTCCACTGATCCCTGCTCTCTGATGGGTAAGAAGTGAGCCAACTTGGTGAGCCGATCGACAATCACCTAAATTAAGTTGTGACCTCTAGAAGTGCGTAGAAGTCCAGTCACGAAGTCCATAGATATCCCGTCCCACTTCCACTCCGGGACCTCCAAGGGCTGTACCAAGCCTGCTGGTACCTGATGCTCTGCCTTCACCTACTGGCAGGTGAGGCATCGAGAAACGAACTCTACCACATCCTTCTTCATGCCCGGCCACCAGTTTTGTCGTCTGAGGTCCTGGTACATCTTTTCCACTCCAGGATGTACCGCCAAGGGAGAAGTGTGAAACTCTCTCAGCACCTCCTCCCGTAAAGTAACGGGTACCAAGGTACGTCCTCTGAAAAGGACGTTGTGCTCTACTCCAAAGGAGAAACCATCATGTGCCTATCCTGAGGATATCTGTGCACGCTGTGTCTCACAGTCAGCGTCCCCACGATGTGCCTCTCTGACCCGCTATAGTAGTGGAGGGGTGACTGTGAGAGACTGAAGGAAGGCTGCTCCATCTCTATCCACGAAGGATATCTACAAAGCGGCTAGCTGCTCTGTCGCCTCCTCAAGTAGATGAATGCCCGTCCTCCTGCTGAGAGCATCGGGTACCACATTCCCCTTCCCAGGAGTATAGACTATCTCAAAGTCATAGTCCTGGAGGAACTCGATCCATCTCCACTATCTCAGGTTCAGGTCCTTCTGAGAGAAGATGTACCTGAGACTATGATGGCTATAAAAGACTGTAAAGTGCTCTCCCATCAGGTAGTGCCGCCATGTCTTCAGAGCGAGGACCACTGATGCTAACTCCAGGTCATGGGTAGCGTAGTTATGCTCATGCGACCTCAACTGAATTGATCCATAGGCGATCACTGCCCGCACCTGCATCAGGACACATCCGATTCCGATCCCTGATGCATCACAGTAGACTACGTACCCTACTCCCTCCTCAGGCAACCTAAAGATAGGGACGCTGGTCAATCTCTGTCTCAGTTCCTAGAAGCTCTGCTGACATCTGTCTGACCACGCAAAGGGTTTCCCCTTCTTTTTCAAAGCTGAGAGTGGTACCGCAATTCTGGAGAAGTCTGGCACAAATATCCGGTAGTATCCAGCTAGTCCCAAGAAACTCCGCACCTTCGTCACGCTCCTGGGTGGCTCCCAAGCTAGCATTGCCTCGATCTTCATATGATCCACCGCAACTCCCGCCTCAGAGATGACGTGCCCCAAGAAGTGGACCTCGCGTATCCAAAACTGACACTTCGAGAGCTTTCCATAAAGTTGGTTCTCTCGGAGTGTGTCTAGTACAACCCGCAAGTGGTAGGCATGCTCCTCCTCAGTTGTCGAGTATATCAAAATTTCGTCGATGAAGACTACGACAAATCAATCGAGGTATGGCTGAAAGATCCTATTCATGAGGCCCATGAACATTTCTAGAGCGTTGGTTACGCCTAAAGGAATAACCAAGAACTCATAGTGGCCATACCTACATCTGAAGGTCGTCTTATGCATGTCCTCGTCCCAAACTCTGAGCTGATGATAGTCTGACCTGAGGTCTATCTTTGAGAACCACCGTGCTCCCTTGAGCTGATCGAAGAGGTCATCAATTCTCGGTAGCGGATACTTGTTCCTCACTTTCACCTAGTTTAGGCGACGATAGTCGACACAAAGTCGCAAGCTCCCGTTCGCCTTCTTGGTGAACAATATCGGGGAAGCCCAGGGTGAAACACTGGGTCAGATGAATCCCTTGACCTGTAAGTCCTCCAACTGTACTCGTAGCTCTCGAAGCTCAGTGGGGGCCATCCGATATGTTGGAGTGGATATCGGGGCTGTCCTGGGGTACAGATCAATATAAAAGTCTACCTATCTTCGAGGAGGTAGCCCTGGGACGTCGTCGGGGAAAACGTCCGCATACTGATCCACCACTGCAGGAAAACTAGGACTCCGCACGTCAACTGCTCCTAGGATGAGGCTAGATAACTGATGAGTGATGGGTTTTCCTCTCCTCTGTAGAAGTCCATCTTGTGCTGTGAAGGCTCCCTTCTCACCGGTGAAGGTGAACCTGCTCCCGTCGGTGCATACACATCGCACCTTGAGCCTAATACAGTCAATCTGTGCATGGACTGTAGATAACCAATCCATGACCAAGATGATGTCGTAAGGCCTCGACGCCGCTACAAGAAGATCTCAGCCGAAGCTCTCGCCTCCTAGAGTAAGCTCACACTGCCGGAACCAGTGCGTAATCGTCGAGTCTACTCCCGTAGGAGTCTCTAGCCGTAAGGATCGAGCCAACGGCTCTGTCAGAATCTCCGAGCTCCGAACAAGGGCAGTGACTATGAAAGAGTGACTCACTCCTGTGTCTATAAGAACTACAGAAAGGGTGGAATAGACACATATAGTACCTCGAATAATCTCGGGCGCGTCGTGGTCTTAGGCCTCTGCTGCCTAGAGTTGTGCATGTCTCTACCCGCCAACTCCCTATGGTCGGGGTGGACCTCTAGTGGTGGTGGTGGTAGAGCCTCAAAGCGTCGCACACCACCTGCTGCTCGGCCAGCTCCTCTACCTCATTCTCCTGCTCCCTGCGGACCGCCACGGTCGACCCTCTGCCTCTGCCTGGGTGGCCCCTCAACCATCTGCTGCTCCTCGGAACGGTGGGTTGGGAAGTCACGAGCCATGTGACCCCGCCCGCCACATGTGTAGCATTTCCTGCCTCTCGAAAGACTGGCTCCGCACTGTGTGGCCCGCACTGCTGAGCCAGTGTCCTAAGGTCGTCTGTCTGAGGGTCTGGTCTACCTGGACCCATGAGTCATCTGTCGGCTGCCTGCGGCAGAAGACTCTGCTACGTGTCGCCCCGCGGTAGGTCTCGTTGCTGATGAAGGCTCAGCAAGGAAGCTCTCGATCAAAAGGGCTCACTCCAGTACTCCTTCCTGAGTCAGAATGCTGAGGGAGATCAGTGATGCCCTGATCTCATGTATCAATCCCTGCTCAAAGGTCCAGGCCTGGAAGAATGGGTCCCATACCATGTCTGTCGAGTAGCGTGAGAGATCGGTAAATCTCGCCGAGTACTGGGCGACCATCAAGCTGCCATGTCGCAGCTGAAGAAGCTCCTGGATGCGCACCGCACGGAGGGTGGCTAGGATGAACTCCGAGCAGAAGAGGATCTCAAAGTCCTTCCAGAGAAGAGATGCCTCATCGTGCACCTGGAGCATCAAGCTCCACTATCGGCCCGCTGCCACGTGCAGTAGGCTCGCTGCGAGGATCACCATGAGGTCTTCTGGTGTCCTCACTAACCGGAAAACTCATACCACTGCCTCCAGCCAGCCCTTGGATGCCTGGGGGTCCGTCTCCCCGTGGAACCTGGGCGGTCGCTGGCGCTGGAACTCATGCAGTGCACTAAGGCTACGTGCATCGTCAACGGCTGGGGCTGGAAGTATCGGTGGCTCGGTGGGTAGAGGTACTGCCGGTGCCTCAGCAGTCAAAGGGCCCTGTACTGAGGCCTCGTCGCTCGGTGGGCTGTCGTCACGCTCAACTCTCGGAACCCTAGCTGGCTGCCGTTGTGGAGCCATCCTGAAAAGGAAACAGGTGCTCCATGGTCAGAACAGTATACCTGGTGAGCTGACACAAAGTAATCACAAAGAAAACTTGAAACACACATGAAATCAATGTTTTCGTGTATTAAGTCGGAAATCAGAAGTCAGGGTCCTGGTGTACAGATACGTCGGCCGCCGCACCAACACTGGACTCCCTGAACTGATAACCACACTCAATACGCTTAACACTATTGCTTCACATAGAAAAGATCAGAGTCCCAAGTTCTGTGGTAGAACCGAACTCCTCTGATACCAATTTGTCACGACCCGTCCTCGGGGCCCGTGCCGTGACTACCCCAAGCCCGCCTTCCATAGGCCAGGGGATGGCGACTAGCACCAAGGCGTAAATCCCGGTAAAAGGGAAGGTATTGCCTTTGTAAAGTAAACAAACACCACAGAGCAAGAAAGCAGTAGAAGTAATCACTAAGTAAAAACTGAGTACAATAGTAAGTGCGGAAAATTAAGTGGGCCAGTAAACAAACCCAAACTGAAAGTAAAGTATAAGTGGAAGGGAAAACAGCAACTGAAAATTAAAGCCGCAGCGTCGAGCCATCCACTGGAAGTCCAACCTGAAGGGTGATTACAGATAGCCTCCACAGCTCCTCGGGTCCAGCCGTCCACTCCGAGTACGTCCCGCCCAGTGGTCTACCTCCAGGTATCATCCTGCTCCGCAAGCCTTAACCACGATCAGCGTTGTCTGTCGTCTGCAACCAACACAACGTAGTGCGGGCATAGCCCGTGCAGGGGTGAGTATAAGCTACTCAGTAGGGACCCCGAGACCCCCGAAGGTCTCCCAGAATCCACAAAGGATAATCCACAAAGGAAAGATACAATCACGAAGTAACATCCGACACTGCTTAGGTATATGCCCATACATATACCTAAGTCATCAATTCTCGTTCGGCTCCAACATCCGAGCCCAAGTACAACCTAGTCCACACAGGTAAGAAAAACGTAAATCCACACAGGATAGCACAACACAATCCACAAAGGGAAGCAAAACAGGAGTCAGCTCACACAGGTATACTTCTTTGTATGACGATAGAGATGATCAGATATTGTCACTAATTCATCTCAGTCGTCGGACCCACAAAGGATCGATAGGTACTAACCCCCGCAATGACCCACAAAGGATCTGACCCACAAAGGATCGATAGGTAACTAACCCCCGCAATGACCCACAAAGGATCTGACCAACAAAGGATTGATAGGTAACTAACCCCCGCAAAGACCCACACAGGATCTGTAGGCGCTGGCCCACACAGGACCGTTGAGCACTGACCCACACTGGATCGGACCCACAAAGGATATGTAGCACTTATCCATGTAGGATCGCTAAGTGTTGTAGTCTTCGCCGTCGAATCCACTGAGGATCTCCGTACAGTCGTCGTCGTAGCAACAGTCGCAGCCAGCTCTAGGGTTCCCGCACACAAAAAGCTCGTTCGGGAGGGTCCGCTCCACGAGCCGAGAGGCTGATACATCAACTGACACATAGTCCAGAGTTGATGTATCCAAAATTTCCGTATCTCCAACAGGAACTCAACGTCGCAGATGGCGCGTCAATCGGACGCCCGGTCTGAGAGTTATTGGCATTTTCGTCCCAGGGGACCGGTTGGTTTTTAAGGAAAAACCAACCCGACCGTACTCCACCTATGTCCAAACCTCGGACGGAGTAAGCCAAAAGATCTGAGTCACTTAGAGGAATCCAACAAAGTCGACAGCACGTCAATCGGACGTCCGAAGCTTAGGTTATGAGCATTTCCGCTCCATGGGCCCGGTTGGTTTTGTGTAGGAAACCAACCCGGCCGAACCCACATTACTCTGAAACCTTGAGTGCGATATACTGAAACTACCGTCTCGATCCAAGGATCACATCGCCACTGACGGTGCGTCGATCGGAGGTCGTAGCTCAAGTTATGAGCAAAAGACTGAAAAGGTCCGAAAACGGGGGGTCTGGGCCCGGACCGACCCGGCCCAACCCCCCTGGGTCGGCCCGAACTGGGTCGACCCGACCTAGGTTCGGGTCCGACCCGGATGGCGTGACTCGGCCCGTCCGGAGGGTCGGATCGGCCGGTTACGGCCGAGCAGAGCGGGGGGCGTGCTGCCCCCGTGTGGGGCCGCCCTTGCTAGCGGACGCGGCAGCCAGCTGCTTCCCGTCCTTCGCCGATCTCGCGCGGTTGCAGGACAGCCGGCCCACTGCCAAAGCTTTAACCGCGGCGGTTCTCCACGGCGGCACACCGGGCGTCGCCGCCTTCCACCGCAGGCGCCGCCGTGCCAGCATGGCGCGCCGGTGGGTTGCTCCGCGGACCACCGGATCTGTTCCGGTGGTCGTAAATTCACGTTGTCTTCGCCAAAGGCCCTCCCGGGGTTCGTCCTTCACTACGAGGACCTCACATCGCCCGTGCGGCTTATTTTTTCGACATCCGCCATTTCTCACACCAAGAATGAAAGTGGCGGTGGGTTCGGACTTGTTCATTGGTCCGCACCCACCGCGTTAGCGGTTTAAAAAGTCTCACAACAATTTTAATCATACGTCGCGGGTATAAATCACAATGATTTAAAAGAATCAACCCCTACCTCGTCATAGTCGTCGAACGTGAGTTTTTCGCGGAAATGTCTGACGCGGAAGAAGAGGACCGTTGCGTCGTGGAAGGGGCATTGCATCTTCGCGGTACACGGCGTCGCATCGACGATCTCCAAGGGTTAAAGAAAACACACAGATTTAATTGTACCGATTAAACTCATGTTGAGGATAAAATCCACAAAGGAAATTAAAAGAACCTCAATCTCCTACCTCAATCAATTGATGACCGAAGATTGTCGCGGGGAAGGATCGTCGTGGAAGAAACGTCATGAAAGGAGAATCGTCGGCGTCGCGGTACACGGTGTCACGTCTTCAATCTCCGGGGGTTCGGCGTTCTTCGCGTTCTTCACGTTCTTCGCGTTCTTCGCGAAGGAGGATGAAGAACTTAGAGTTTCTCCCAATCCTCTCAACAAGCCAACCACAAGAAAGACATGCGTTGGTCTTATTTTATTTATATGCCAACAAATGAAAAACAAAGTTAAGAAACGAACCATTAATTCAGTGAATTAATGGTAACGACTTAACTTCCCAATTAATAGGGGCGTTAAGAAATTAAGAAAACACACCTGTTGACTTTCATTAAAAGGAGGTTTTCGCGGGTGCGTTACTTAGAGGAAAAGAAATGGTGGGGATCGTGTGGGCCCCACCTCACAAATATCCTACGAAGTGGGTAGGATATTTTGGGTTCCACCCTATCCGCTTCAACACAGCTTAAGTGGCTTTAAGTGGCTTAAGTGAAATAAAATAAAGTTGTCGCACCACTTTATTTTATTTCTTAACTTAACTCCAAAAACCAAAAACCACACCCGAGCAAACACAACTCTGGAAAAGGCGTTTCTAAGAAAATATCGGCACTGTGATTCCATCGGTGCCCTCGGAATTCGATTCCGAGCACCGGTTCAAAAGTTAGAAAAACCCACTCATCCGTTCACTGAACGTACCCGAGCCAAACTTTGGAAAATGATTCAGGGCACACTGGGCCTCGGAATCAGGTGCCGTCAGAAACTGCGTTCTTGTAAAATTCCAAAGAAAATTAAGAAAAAAATTTCCTTGAATTTTACGGGTCTTTACAGTTCAGAAGAACGTACAGCACCGTCTCCACTAATAGGCGATCAATTGTTTGAGAAAGTTAAAAATGTGGACACTACTTTTGGTAAACCGGCTTCGAAAAACCTTACGAAAATTGGTTGGAAAAAGAGATCAGTTTTTTTTTGAATTACAATGCTGGAATTGTCTGTATGTAAGAAATTTTCTTGATGTTATTCATGCAGAAAAAATGTATTCGATAGTGTTATCGGCACGTTGCTAAATACATCTGGAAAAACAAAAGATGGAATTAAGGCTAGGTTTAACATGGTTGAGATGGTAATACGAGAAGAGTTGGAACCAGTGAAGGGTGAAAAACAAAAATTTCTTCCTCCTACTGCTTACACTCTTTCCAGGCAGGAGAGATATCAGTTTTGCAACTTATTGAATGACGTTAAGGTTCCAGAGGGGTATTCGTCAAATATCAGTAACCTCGTTTCAATGAGCGACTTGAAGTTAAAAGGTCTGAAATCACATGACTATCATTTTTTGATGCAAAATCTCATTCCAATTGCTTTACATTGCATTTTTCCCAATAATTTCCACCATACATTAACGAAACTATGTTTCTTCTTCAAAGCTATATGCAGCAAAGTTATAGACCTGATGAAATTGTCATCTATGGAAAAATAAATTTTCGTCATATTATGTGAATTAGAAATGTTCTTCCCGACTTCATTTTTTGATATGATGGTTCATTTGATGGTCCACTTGGTGAGAGAGATTCGACTATGTGGTCATGTACATTACAGATGGATGTACCCCATTGAATGGTATATGAAGATTTTGAAAGGGTATGTCAAAAATCGAAGTCAGCCAGAGGGTTGTATTGCAGAGCGATATATTGTTAAGGAAGCCATTGAATTCTGTACCGAATACTTGTCTGGTGTGGAAAGCATTGTCTTACCGAAATCTCGTCACACTGGGTAGCTTGAGGGTGAAGGAATCTCTGGAAGACAGGTTGTCACAATCAATATTACAGATCGAGAGCAGGCCCACCTTTATGTTTTGTATAACAGTTTCGACGTAGAACCATATGTTTAAATCCACAAAGAAATTATTAGGCATTTGAATCCATCTAGGGCTGAAAAATGGATACCAGATACACATAATCGACAGCTTATAGGATGGTTTCGAGATCATATTTTTAAGAAGTCAGATGAAAATCCAGAGTCAATTTCGAAACGACTTCGATGGCTAGCCGGAGGATCAAGTGTGTATGCATTATCTTACAATGCTTATGTAGTTAATGGTTATACATTTTATACTAATGAACATGATGAAGATAGTACCATGCATAATAGTGGGGTTACACTTGTGGCTGAAGCGATGCATGTTTCCGGTGCTAAGGACAGAAATCCAATTTATGCGAATATGTCATACTTTGGCATCATCAAACAAATATGGGAGTTGGATTATATGGAATTTCAAGTTCCGATATTTCAATGCAAGTGGGTTGATAACAGGAGTGTTGTTAAAATAGATGATTTGGGATTTGTGAAAGTTGATTTTAGTAAGGAAGGGGAGAAAGACGAACCGTTTATAATGGAATCACAAGTAGTGCAAGTATTTTATGTTCCAGATCCCGCAAACCGAAACTGGTCAATCATTCTGTTATCGACCAAAACAGCTAAAGGGTCAGATGAAAATTCAATGGAAGATGACCATTTCATTGGGACTTCGCAATCATTTCGCAGTGGTCCCAATGTAGATGACATTTTTTATGTCAGAGGAGACCATAATGAAGGGATATGGATAGTTGATAGAGGGGTCAAATCCCTTCATCCTTTAAAAAAAAGAGAGTTCAATAATCAGGTTATTGATTTTTATTATAATATATATTGTGTTACATTATGTTATTATTTGTTCGCTGCTGCTTTTATGTGATCTAAATTAAATGTTAAACCAGTTCTGCAGATAATGACTTCTTTACCTGTTGATGCACCCAATCCCGAGACACAACATGTCTCTCAACCTGTTTCAGCTGGTCCCACTACTGAGAGACAACAGGTATCTCAACCTGTTGCAGCTGGTCCCACTACTGAGGTACAACAGGTCTCTCAACCTATTGCAGCTGGTCCTAGTGTCGATGCTAGCGCTTCGGAGAAACATAATGATGATGCAGAAACTGAGGAAATGGTAGGCGATGAAACCCCAGCGACACAAAAAAACAGGTGAGTCGTAGTTTGATAGTTTTAGCAAAAATCCTTAAGGCAAAAGAAAAAGGCATCAAATATGAGGTGGGATGGAATAAACTAGGCCAGCATGTAAACCCCAACAAAGCCATGTTTAGTAGCTACATTGGAAATTTCACTCGACAACGCGTGCCGATTGATGTAGATTCATGGCACCATATTGTCAGCGGGTTGAAAACATTAATTTTTGAAGATATTACGGTAACATTACGATATCATCTATTTAATTTATTAAAATAAAATAAAATAAAATACTGAAATATTGACTAACCCTTCATCATCTCTTGAAAAGTGCATTTATAGTAGATGTTTCGCACAAAGAATATGTTTTAAGACTGGCTGGAAGGATCCATAGAGGCTTTCACACCATTTTAACGAAACATCATCTGAAAGATGCCGAAGGAAAAATCAAGCCGCACCTACCTCCTCTTCATGCACACTTGATATCCCAAGGAACGTGGGATGCGTTTTGTAACCGTCGTGCGGAACAGAATTTTCAGGTACATTGTGTTTGGTTACACGTTGTGTAACGTTTCTTGTATTCATCATGTTGATTGACAGGTTTTTATTTATGAAATAGCAACTGAGTGCTGAAAATAAAGAACGAGCAGCAAAACCAGCGTACCCCTACCGTAAAGCAAGGCTGGGGTACGCTTCAATTAAAAAACAATTGGTATATATTTTAAAAGTACTGTAATAATTTTATGTGACATAAAACAACATTGTAACCATGTTTCTCTATTTATATGAAGATTGATGAAGCAAAATCTCAAGTCACTTCCATTCCACGCCATGTGCTATGGAAGGAGGCTCGTGTTAATAAATAGGGGAAACTGATAGATGAAAACACACAAAAAGTGTGGGAAACATGTGTGAGTATGACATAATATAAACTTGTTTTGCTTTAAATCACTATTACATAATGATGATTACTTATTTTTCCATATTTTCTATTTTACATAGTCACAGGAATCAACAACACCTGCACCGGATGCAGACATACTTTCAATGGCCTTGAAATAGCCAGAACAGTGTGGCCGCGTCAGAGGTGTGGATTTTGGGGTGTCACCCCGGGCATATTTTCAGAAAAAAAAACAAGAGGATGAACAAACTAAAGAATTGCATGTAATGAGAGATAGAGTAGCTACCCTTGAAGAAAAATTCAAAACTCAGGGAGAGATGCTAAAGAGTTTGATGGAGGAGAGGCGAAGAAAACAAAAAACTCAAGAACAACCCGCGCGAGAAGATCCACCCCCCACCAACTTTGAGGCGAGCCATTCCCCTCAAAGACCTGACTTAACTGAGGTAATAAATGTTCTAATATTCATTTATATGAAATTTGAATCACATAGACACTTATACCTTTCATTTAATGATATTCTACAGGGAGAAAATGACTATGATTTATATATGTCAACTCCCACCCATCGCCTTGTAGCGAGGGATACGGTGTTCAATATGCAGAATGACACGCTACACTCCAGACCACTTCCAACCGGTCATGTCAGAGTGTCGATTAACGTAGCTCATGAGCCGAGCGCCGAGCTACCCATGCCAAATGATGATGAAGACATTCATACGGTGGAAAAATCTGTTAGAACATTCATTGCATGGCCATCAAATCTTGTAAAAAAACATGTCGACCAGGAGGTATTCATTTCCAATTCATTTTTTAAGCAGAACCTTTAACATAAAATTAGAAAATGGATGAACCGATGAATGTTATTATATAAGGAAAAAATGGAGGAGCTAAAATGAAAGAGTGGCTCCAACATTGGATCAACCAACCGATCAAAACGATCTACTGAGAGCGCGTTCACCTCACCTGTTCTATATCCACATTTAATATCATTGAAAGCTCATGTGGATACGAAAATGAAAGACGAAAAGAGTCATACAATTGTTTTTGAAAAAGATATGTACAGAAAGGAAACATTAGATTTCGTTACTGCAGACGTTGTTGCTGAGATCATCACATACGGCTGGGTAGGCGGCTCAGTTATAAATGTATACATGAGGTATGTTTTCATGATTTGATTTTACAGAAGATGATATACTTTGATAATTATGGCTAAATACATCTCATATTTTTCACAGGCTTATATATGAAAAACAATTGAAGGGATTTTCCCATGAATACAAATTTGGACTCATTAGTCCTCACACCATTTCTACACAACGAGAAGAAATAGATTCAAATTTTCAGGCTGAATTAATGTCAAATCTGCTCAGAACGTTTCAAAGAAGAATTATGACTGACAGACTCTTTTTAATACCAATGTTGCAGGGTTAAAACTCTAAATTTTAATCATATCAATTATATTTTCATTTCTATCAGTACTTATTTCTTTTTGTGTTTTTAGGGAACATTGGATACTCATTGAAGTCAATTTGGATACTCCAAAGATTTATTTTCTGGATTCACTGCATGGATATCCAACTAACAAACCACACGTGATGGCGATTTTGAATTTGTAATACACTAGATCCAACATTTTAGAACTAAATATCTAGTTATATAATTTATATTATCTTTTAATGAGGATTTTGTTATGATAGGGCGGTGTATGAATATCGTCTAAAGGCTGGAATAAATCCAGGGCATAAGGACGACAATGCCCACAAGATCTACAAATGGAGAAGTATCTGGCTATATATAATTATATTTCACTATAAAAATATATATCAAAACAAATTACTTATTTTTTTCGATGTTTCTGGAGTGTCCGAAACAAACAAATGACAAGGACTGCGGTTATTATGTTTGTAAATTTATGAAAGATATCATATTTCATGAACAAACTAGCATCCCTAAAGAGGTATTTTTGAAAATAATTACTACTTCATTTAAAATAATTATAAATCTTTTGTGTATTTATATTTTTTCAGTACTACTATGACTGTCACAAAAACTCCTATTCAGAAGATGATATAAATGTGTTTAGAAATGAATGGGCAGCGTACCTGATGGAAGAATGTAAACAAATAAGACAATGAAGGTGAATTCCTAATACTTATGTTATCTTTATATGGTCATTGATATCTCCCTTTACACTTATTGAGCATCTATGATCTCCCTTTATTATGTTTCATATCCTTAGATTAGTGAATTCCTACTACTCAGTTTGAAATTGACATAACTTTAGAAAAAAACACAAGTGACATAGGGAAAACTGAGCAAATGCATTCGGATTGTTTTGATACTTTAGGAAAACGATCCCTATGTCATTTTTTACGTGTAAGAATTGACCTCACCTCAATCCGAAGCACGGTGTGACCGGTATGGCTAAACATGTCTGATATCAGTTTCAAATTGAGATAAACTTTAGAAAAAAACACTACTGACATACGGAATACTGATCAAACGCGTTCGGATTGTTTTGATACTTTAGGAAAATGATCCATGAGTCATTTGTGACGTGTAAAATTGACTGCACCTCAATCCGACGCACGGTGTGACCGGTATGGCTAATAGAGTCTGATATCTGTTTCAAATTGAGATAAACTTTAGAAAACAACACTACTGACATAAGGAATACCAAGAAAACGCGTTAGGATTGTTTTGATACTTTAGTAAAATGATACATTATTCATTTTTGACGTGTATGAATCAACCTCACCTCAATCCGATGCACGGTGTGACCGGTATGGCTAAAATTTTCTGATATCAGTTTCAAATTGAGATAAACTTTGGAAAACAACACTACTGAACTATGGAATACTGAGAAAATGTGTTCGGATTGTTTTGATACTTTAGGAAAATGATCCATGAATCATTTTCGACGTGTACAAATTGACCACGGCTCAATTAGACACATGGTGTGACCGGTATGGCTAAAAGTGTCTGATATCAGTTTCAAATTGAGATAAACTTTAAAAAACAACACTAATGACATACGGAATACCAAGAAAACGTGTTCGGATTGTTTTGATAATTTAGTACAATGATCCTTGAATCATTTGTGATGTGTATGAATTGACCGCACCTCAATTCAACGCACGGTGTGACCGGTATGGCTAAAAGTGTCTGATATCAGTTTGAAAATGACATAAACTTTAGAAAATAACACTACTGACATACGGAATACTGAGAAAACGTGTTCGGATTGTTTTGAAACTTTAGGAAAACGATTCATGAGTCATTTTTGACATGTACGAATCAACCGCACCTCAATCCGACACACGGTGTGATTGGTATGGCTAAAAGTGTCTGATATCAGTTTGAAAATGACATAAACTTTAGAAAACAACACTAATGACATACGTCAAATCGAGAAAACGCATTCATATTGTTTTGATACTTTAGGAAAACTATCCATGAGTCATTTTTGATGTGTACGAATCAACCGCACCTCAATCCGACGCACAGTGTCACCGGTATGGCTAAAAGTGTCTGATATCAGTTTGAAAATGACATAAACTTTAGAAAACAACACTACTGACATATGGAATACCAAGTAAACGCGTTTGGATTGTTTTTAAACTTTAGGGAAACGATCCATGAGTCATTTGTGACATGTACGAATTGACCGCACCTCAATCCGATGCACGGTGTGACTGGTATGGATAAAAGTGTCTAATATCAGTTTGAAATGACATAAACTTTAGAAAACAACACTACTGACATACGGAATACCAAGAAAATGCGTTCGGATTGTTTTGATACTTTAGGACAATGATCCATGAGTTATTTGTGATGTGTAAGAATTGACCACACCTCAATCTGATGCACGGTGTGACTGGTATGTCTAAAAGTGTCTGATATCAGTTTCAAATTGAGATAAACTTTGGAAAACAACGCTACTAACATATGGAATACTGAGAAAATGAGTTCGTATTGTTTTGATAATTTAGTACAACAATCCATGAATCATTTGTGACGTGTAAGAATCGACCGTACCTCAATCCGACGCACAGTGTGACCGGTATGGCTAAAAGTTTCTGATATCAGTTTCAAATTGAGATAAACTTTAGAAAACAACACTAATGACATATTTAATACCAAGAAAATGCGTTCGGATTGTTTTGATACTTTATTAAAACGATCCATGAGTCATTTGTGATGTGTATGAATCAACCGCACCTCAATCCGACGCACGGTGTGACCGGTATGGATAAAAGTGTTTGATATCAGTTTGAAAATAACATAAACTTTAGAAAACAACACTAATGACATACGGAATACTGAGAAAATGCATTTGGATTGTTTTGATACTTTATTACAACGATCCATGAATCATTTGTGACATGTATGAATCGACCACACCTCAATCCAACTCACGGTGTGACCGTTATGTCTAAAAGTGTCTAATATCAGTTTCAAATTGAGATAAACTTTAGAAAACAACACAAGTGACATATGGAAAACTGAGAAAATGCATTCGGATTGTTTTTATACTTTAGTACAACTATCCCTGAGTCATTTTTGATGTGTAAGAATCAACCACATTTCAATATAACGTATGGTGTGACCGGTATAGCTAAACATGTCTGATATCAGTTTCAAATTGAGATAAACTTTAGAAAACAACATTACTGACATACGTAATACCAAGAAAACGCATTCCAATTGTTTTGATACTTTATTACAACGATCCATGAGTCATTTTTGACGTGTATGAATTGACCGCACCTCAATCTGACGCACGGTGTGACCGGTATGGCTAATAGTGTCTGATATCAGTTTCAAATTGAGATAAAATTTAGAAAACAACACTACTGACATACGGAATACCAAGTAAATGCATTCGGATTATTTTGATACTTTAGGACAACAATCCATTAGTCATTTTTTATGTGTATGAATCGACCGCACCTCAATCTGACGCATGGTGTGACCGTTATGGATAAAAGTTTCTGATATCAGTTTCAAATTGAGATAAACTTTGGAAAACAACACTACTGACATACGAAATACTGAGAAAACGTGTTCGTATTGTTTTGATACTTTAGGAAAACAATCCATGAATCATTTTTGACGTGTAAGAATCTATCGCACCTCAATCTGACGCACGATGTGACCGGTATGGATAAAAGTGTCTGATATCAGTTTCAAATTGAGATAAACTTTATAAAACAACACTAATGACATACGGAATACCGAGAAAATGCGTTTGGATTGTTTTGATACTTTAGGACAACGATCCATGAATCATTTTTGACATGTAAGAATTGACCGCACCTCAATCCGATGCACGGTGTGACCGGTATGGCTAAAAGTGTCTGATATCAGTTTGAAAATGACATAAACTTTAGAAAACAACACTACTGACATACGGAATACTGAGAAAACATGAACGTATTGTTTTGAAACTTTAGTAAAACGATCCATGAGTCATTTGTGACATGTACGAATTGACCGCACCTCAATCTGACACACGATGTGACCGGTATAGCTAAAAGTGTCTGATATCAGTTTGAAAATGACATAAACTTTAGAAAACAACACTACTGACATACAGAAAATTGAGAAAACACTTTCGGATTGTTTTGATACTTTAGTAAAACTATACATGAGTCATTTTTGACGTTTATGAATCGACCTCACCTCAATCCGATGCACGGTGGGACCGGTATGGCTAAAAGTGTCTGATATCAGTTTGAAAATGACATAAACTTTAGAAAACAACACTACTGACATACGGAATACCGAGCAAACGCGTTCGGATTGTTTTGAAACTTTAGGACAACGATACATGAGTCATTTTTGACATGTAAGAATCGACCGAACCTCAATATGATGCACGGTGTGACTGGTATGGCTAAAAGTGTCTGATATCAGTTTGAAAATGACATAAACTTTAGAAAACAACACTACGGACATAAGGAATACCGAGAAAATACGTTCGGATTGTTTTTATACTTTTGAAAAATGATCCATGAGTCATTTTGACGTGTACGAATAGACCGCACCTCAATTTGACGCATGGTGTGACCGGTATGGCTAAAAGTGTCTGATATCAGTTTCAAATTGAGATAAACTTTGGAAAACAACACTACTGACATATGGAATACCAAGAAAACGCGTTTGGATTGTTTTGATACTTTAGGAAAACAATCCATGAATGATTTGTGACATGTACGAATCGACCTCACCTCAATCTGACGCACGGTGTGACCGGTATGGCTAAAAGTGTCTGATATCAGTTTCAAATTGAGATAAACTTTAGAAAACAACACTAATGACATACAGAATACCGATAAAACGCATTTGGGTTGTTTTTATACTTTAGGAAAACGATCCATGAGTCATTTTTGATGTGTATGAATTGACTGCACCTCAATCCGACACACGGTGTGACCGATATGGCTAAAAGTGTCTGATATCAGTTTGAAAATGACATAAACTTTAGAAAACAACACTACTGACATACGGAATACCGAGAAAATGCGTTCGGATTGTTTTTAAACTTTAGGACAACGATACATGAGTCATTTGTGATATGTACGAATTGACTTCACCTCAATCCAATGCACAGTGTGACCGGTAAAGCTTTTCATTAGATAAAGAATCAATATTTATTAAATGAGATAAATCAATCAAAAACATATTGATTTTACATTATTCCCTTTCATTGTTATGAGAATGAAAACATTTGAGTTTAAAATTTCATATTTTAGTTTCACATTTCCATATTAATGTATTCTTTCATATTACTATTTTAATTTCTTTTTTTTTTAAGGTTGGGGCCGAAGCCTCATTTTTTTATTAAAGCAAAGCAAAGACCTCTTTAACTGGGTAGAGGGAGACCCATTACATAGCCCGAAGGCCCAGTGGGCATTTAGCCCATTACATGACCCGTAGGCCCATTTTTTTGGCCCAAAGACCATTCTGTGAATATTACTGCTACAGTACCCGCGTTGCTACAGTACTGCACAGTACCCGCCGCCGCTACAGTGCTCTGCCGCCGCTACAGTGCCCGCCGTTTCTACAGTGTCGCCACTGCTACAGTGTCACCGCTGCTACTATTTTAATTTCTTTCATTATTGCATTACTAACATAATATTTGTTTTCTTATATAGGTGAATTTTTTTTCTTGAGTTAGGATGCTTTGTTCGGAAAAAAATACCATCGAGAGCGGATCACGGATATTAAAGGATGAAACATGAAATTTTATAACTATTGTTGAATAATTTTAATTGTAACCATGTAAAACAATGTTTGAAATGTATATAGCAATGTGTTTTTTTCTATTCATGATGTTAAGTAAATGTATATACCGTTGTCGATCAAAATATTGTGTGCGGGTGCTATGGTGTGCAGGTGTGCGTGTGCTACTTTGTGCAGGTATTTTGGTGTGCAGGTGTGCAGGTTCTGTTTTGTAGGTGCAGGTGATGGTGCCTTTATCAGCGCTTTTTTGAGCGCTGATAAAGGGGACCCCCCCTATCTACGCTGGCATTAACAGCGCTTTTCTAGCACTGTTAATGCTGGTTTTTAGCGCTGATAAAGGGCCAAGTTGTAGTAGTGGGATATTGGTACATCTTTTTGGAAATATAAATAGAAATTATAAGATGTAAATAAATATAATATTGGATTTCCTTTGGGAAAAGAGAATGATAGAGTAACCTAAATGAATAAAGGAGGTTTGGGTAGAATCTCTTACAGAATATTGGCATGGTATCGGTTGTACTTAAGAGGGATTAATGAGAGAAAAAGGGATTTATCATCTTTTATAAATCATTAGGACAGTATGTTGGAGGTGTGTGATCATGCCCACATCACTAGTAATTACACATAAAAGGGTATAACATAGAGGACAATCTTGAATAAAAGTAAAATGGAGAGGATCCCTTACCTTAATTTCTTCTTAATTTCGTCTCTTCTGCGCCTCCTGAATAATAATTTTATGTTTATTAAAACAATAATATAAAATTTAATTATAGTCATTTTATAAAAATATTTATAAATTATATTAATTAGATTTTATTTCATAATTTTCATTGATTAAATTGAAGCGTTTTGATATCATATTTTACTTAAAAATTTCCCATCTTGCGACGATTTCACTTTTTATTAAATGTAATTTATAAATTAGTATAATTATTTTTAGAAGAATAGAATAAATTTAATTTTATATT
Source organism: Viscum album (assembly GCA_963277665.1). Lineage (NCBI taxonomy): Eukaryota > Viridiplantae > Streptophyta > Magnoliopsida > Santalales > Viscaceae > Viscum > Viscum album. The sequence goes on from OY728127.1 coordinate 599,687,801, forward strand.
AATATATTATATATAATTTATATTTTCCATACATGAAGGTGTTTATAATAATTATCATGGAAATGTCTCTGTAGATGATTAACCGACCTTTAACGGGACGTTGTTGATAGTGCGGGAAAAGAAAGTATGACATTTATATTTTTCATTAATATGATAATTACAGTAGATTAACATCATTAATATAATTTTAACTTAATTTATAATCAATTTTTTAGCATAATTTTTTGAAAGTGATAGTTTAAAAGAAAAAAAGGAAGAAAAGAGAGAAGATTTAATAAAGTCTTACTCTCACCTCGGTGTAGCTTCTCTTGCATGAAACTATAACTCCCTTGGTGATTGGAGTTGGAGGGCTCCAGAACGTATCTACATATTCTAAGAGGCTTTATAGGGAGAATTTGGGCAGAGATTAGTCTTATTAATGGATGATAGGAATGGTTTTCCAAGGGGAGGGAGAGGGGTTATTTATACTTGAGGAGGGGGTGTTTTTAGAATAAAATATTAAATAAAACAATATATCAAATGTTAGACTTGTAATAGTAGTTTTTTTACAAAATAAATCATATATTAATATAATATAATTCTTTTTAGACTTTAAATCATCTTTATAATTTTAATTCATTAATTTATTAAAAGGAAAGTGAAAAGAAAGAGAAAATGATATTTTAAGGAATCACTTTTTGATTTTAGGTTTTGGAAAGTTCTTTTTAGGTTTCGAAATTAAGTTTATTGTATTTTAAGGAACCATTTATGAAATTAAATATAACATGGTCAAATTTAATGTTCTAGAAAGTTTATGTCATCATTATATCATGAATAGTGCAATTTAAGATATATCGGTTATGTGAAAAACTGTATTTTTACCATTCACCTAAAAATTGAAGTATATCAAAAAATTACCAAAAAAATCACTCTAACCATTTTTCGATGTCTAGAATCCAAAAATGAACTCCATTTTTAAAAATTATTTTCTAAATATGATTAATTTAATGTTTAATTAAAATCACAATTTACTTGAAAAATATAAATTTTAAATTTAAAACTTCTTTTCTAAAACTTTGAAAAATTACTTAAGGTCACATAAAATTATCTTAGAATAAAAATATTAATTTATTAATACATTTCATGAAAATTAATTTTCATTTAAATTATTAAATTAATCATAAAATTTTAATTAAATATTCCTAACTTATAAAAATACCAACACCTTATTAATAGTTTTTAAAATATTTATTTACTTATACTATGATATAATTATACCATATTATCACTTATAAAAAGATAAATTTTATTTATAATTTCATTGGAGAGGTTACTATTACATTGACCAGTTTTCTATTCATAAGGGTCACATTACTATTCCAAAGGTCAAGTTACTATTGTTATATGTTCTTTAACATCTAAAGATACATTTTATTTCACTTATTCTTCACTTATAAAGTTTTCATTGTGTTCTAAAAGTAATCTTATGTGATTATAATATAAGACATAATTATAAGAAGGTAATTTCCATTGATAAAACTTTGGTTCGTTACATCCTTCCCCACTTAAGAAATTTCTCCTTTGAAATTTATTTTTACATTCTAGGCCATAAACAGGTGGGGGTACTTTTCTTTCATTGCCTCCTCCAGTTCCCATGTTTCCTCTTCGTACTTATGATTCCACCATAGTACCTTGACCAGGTGAGTAGTCTTGTTAAGTGGAACTTTATCACTACGATCGAAGATCTTCACTTAATGCTCCTCATAAGAAAGATCATCCTCCAACTGTACCACCTCTGAAGAGAGTACATGTGAAGGGTCTAGTATGTACTTCCTTAAAAGGGATACATGAAAGACATCGTGTACTTTGGACATGGTAATCGGAAGTTCCAGTCGATAGGCCACAGCTCCAACACGATCAAGGATATCAAAGGGGCCTATGTACCTAGGACTTATCTTCCCTTTCTTCCAAAATATTATGACCATATTCCACAGATATTCATGGATAAATACCATGTCTGCAACTTTGAACTCAAGGTCTCGTCGACAGTTTTTTGCATAACTCTTTTGTCAACTTTGGGCTTCCTTGATGTGATACTGAATGGTTTTTACCTTCTCCACCATTTCTTTGACCATTTTAGGTCCTAGAATCATACTCTCACTAACTTTATCCCAACACATCGGTGTTTTTCACCTTTTCCCATAAAGGGATTCATATGGAGGCATTTAGATACTCGAGTGGAAACTATTATTGTAGGAGAATTTAACTAGTGGGAGATGTTGGTATCATCCTCCTTTGAGTTCCATAGAACATGCTCTCAACATGTCTTCCAATTTCTGAATAGTTCGCTTATATTTTCCATCAGTTTGAGGATGGTAGGTCGTACTGAAGTTCAATTCAGTTCTTAGAGCATATTGGAGACTTTTCCAAAACATTGAGGTGGATCTCATATCATGATTGGATACAATAGATAGTGGTACTCCATGCATCCTTCCACTTATTTGATGTATATCCATGAAATTTGATCCAATGATAAGTCCTCTCAAATTGCGATAAAGTGATCTATCTTTGTAAGACAATCCACAATGACCCATATAGAATTGTTTCCTCTGGATGTCCTTGTAAGTCCAGTGAAAAAGCCCATGGTGATGTTCTCCCACTTCCATGTTGGTATGGGTAGTAGTTTCATAATCCCCTTATACTTTTGCCTCTTATCCTTCAATTTTTGACATACAAGGCACTTTGATGTATATTCATCAATATCTATTTTTATATTGTCCCACAAAAAGTTTTCTCAGAGATCTCGATACATCTTTGTGCCCCCTGGGTGGATAGAAAAAGTTGAGTTATGTGCGTCATTCAGAAGAACCTTCTTTATCTATGGATTGAATGGTACACATAATCATGACCCAAATCTTACAACTCCTTCCTCATAAATATTGAACTCTAAGGATTTCCCATTTCTGATAGCTTCCACCCTTTTCAGAATGTCCACATCTTTTCTTTGAGCATCCTTTATTTTCTCCATGAGGGATGGTTGAGCAATCATCTGATAAAGGATTTATGATGTTCCTCACTTAATGATTCCCATGTCCATCCTCTGAAAATATAAGAATATTGGATCCTTTTCAATTATCATCACTGATAAATATGTAGGATCCTTTATACTTAAAGCATCTACCACCTTATTTTCCTTACCGGGATGGTAGTGGATTGAGCAGTCATAATCCTTGATTAGCTCCATCCATCTTCACTAGCACATATTATGCTCTTTTTTTGTGAATATATATTTTAAACTCTTGTGATCAGTATATATCTCACACTTCTCCCCATAGATATAATTCCGCCAAATTTTTAACACAAAGATCACCACCGCCAACTCCAGATCATGTATAGGATAGTTTTTCTCATTGATTTTCAGCTGCCTTGAGGCATAGGCTATCACTTTATCATTTTTTATTAGAAAATAGACTAATCATTTCTTTGAATCATCACTTTACACAACAAATAGTTCTACACTTGTTGGGAGTGTGAGTACCAGTGTAGTGATAAGCCTCTTTTTCAACTCCTTGAAATAGTATTCACATTCCTGAGTCCAGACAAACTTTACTCCCTTCTATGTCAGCTTGGTCATTGGGTTTGACAATCATGAAAAGTTCTTCACAAATTGTCGATAATACCTAGCATGACCCAAAAAGATATGGATCTCCATTACAGATGTTGGTCTGGGCGGCTCTTCAATCACCTTTATCTTAGAAGGGTCCACAGATTTCCCTTTGTTGGTGATAACATGCCCCAAGAATGATACTTCCTCCATCCATAACTCACATTTACTATAAGTTTCATATATATTCTCTCCTATAAAATTATTTAACACTATATTCAAATGCTCCTCATGTTCCTCCTTTCTCTTGGATTATATCATAATGTCGTCAATAAATACTACCACAAATTTGTCGAGGTAATATTTAAATAATCTATTCATCAAATACCTGAAAATTTTTGGAGAATTAGTGAGTCTGAAGGGAATCACTATGAACTCATAGTGTCCATACCTCATTCAAAAGGCAGTATTGGGAATATCTTCCTTCCTCACCTTTAATTGGTGATAACTCGATTGAAGGTCTACCTTAGAGAAATAACTGGCCCCACGAAGCTGATTGAACAAGTCATATATCCACGGAAGGTGATACTTGTTCTTTATCATGATTTTATTGAGCTCTCTATAATCAATGCATAGGAACATTAAACCATCCTTCTTCTTGAAGAAGAGGACTGGAGCACCCCAAGGTGAAGCACTTAGGTGTATAAAACCATTCTCCAGATTCTCTTGTAACTACTTCTTCAGCTCTTCCAGCTCTGTGGTGGCCATTATATAAGGTGTCTTTGATATAGGTAAAGATCTAAGAATAAGTTAAATTGAGAACTCAAACTCTCAATCATGAGGAAGATCAGGAAACTCTTCAGGGAATACATCAGTGTAATCCCTCACAATGGGCATGTCTTCAAGCATGATTCTCTCCTTTGCCTCGATCATTTGAGCTAGAAATGATCGATCAGAAGGAATTAATATTCACACTTGAGACATTGATTCTAAAGGAGATTAATATTCCTCCTTACACCTGTAAATAATTGGAGGATACTTTGGGATGTGAAGAGTGATCTCCCTTTCCCAATAGTTGATGTTGTCTTTTTATAAAGATAGCCAATACATTCCCAAGATAACATCGAACTCCACTAAAGGAAGTATGAAAATATTTTCTATGAGGTTTAGTCCACAAACGTCAACCAGGGGAGGAGTTATAAACCATGGATGTAATAATTGCCTCATTCACAGTTCTCACAAATAACTTGTACTCCAAATTTTGAGGTGGTGTTTGAATAGTTATACTAAACTTTCAAGATATGAAAGAATGTGTAGAACCAGAATCAAATAGTACGTTCACTATTCTTGAATGAATAACTAGAATACCTGTCACCACATAATTTTTCGGCTCCACCTCAGTAGTAGTGATGGAATAATCCCTTCCTTGTTTCCTTGGAAGTTGTTGTTGATTTCCTCCAACAACCCTTGGCTTAGAGAAATTGTTCACATAATTCCCATGGTCCTTGAAGTTGTAACACTACACTATAGGCTCAGTGTTGATCTAAGCCTTCCTTTATTCTTCCACATTAATAGGATTCTTCATATCCCATCATCAGTTCTTGTATAGATGTCCCAACTATCCACATTTGAAGTAATTCTTAGTCCCCTTTATACATCTCACAAGATGCTTCTTCCCAAAAAATTTACAAGTGGGTGGTCAGGATTCTTTCCATTAGGGGATATTTTTTTTGAACCACCCATGTTGTTCTCCATTTTTTGATTCTTGTCACTGGGCCCATGAGACCACTGAGAACCTCCAATATCCATTTCAACCTTGATGGAAAAATAGAAAATATCCTCATAACTATCGAAGCCTCGGATCACCAAACCATTCTATAGAATCGGATTTAGCCCGCTAAAGAAGCGATCCACCTTGCTTCCGGTGTTCATGACAAAGCCAGAGGCATACCTTTCAAGCCTTGTAAAGTTTTCTTCATACACCCCAATTGACTCATCTTACTTATGCTTGAGACTAAGGAACTCTTTTTCCATCTTGAGATGGAGGGTTCGAGGAAAATATTTATTGAAAAAAAATCTTCTTGAATTCCTCCCAATCCATGGAATCAATTTCCTCATGGGGATTCATATTCTTGATCATTTTCCACCACTGATCAGCTTCCCCATAATAACGATAGACCGCCAGTACAAATTTATCTTCTTTCAATCACTGGAGGATGGAGAATATATTTTCAATGGAGTTAATCCACTATTATGTGAGGAGGAGATCAGAAGATCCGCTAAACATTGGAGGCCTTTTCCGCAGGAAGGATTCTACGGAAACTTGCTCTTTCCTTAAAGGAGGAGGTCGTTCCACATGATTCAAGTTATTATTCATAACTTGAGTCATCAGATCAAGTACCATCATGAAGTTTTGAGAACCTATTCCCATAATATCAGGCATATCCTTTGGGAAATAATCACATTCCCTATCGCATTGATTGTTTTCACGAGTTATTCTATTTCCTACCATTAACTAAGAAAAAGACCGTACAATTAGAGGTCATGAATACTTAGATATTGAGTATAAAAAAGGAAACTTTTAACATAAAAGGATAAACTTGTAATGGAAAGGTATATCCTAACTTTTGATTCCTTAGGTTTAAATCTAGGTTATCCTTGATCTATTTCTTAACTTATATTCTTATGGGGTTTTTCCCTTAATAATGGTTTGTACTAAGCTCATGAATTTACCAAAGAATATCCCCTAGGAGTGTCAAACCAAGAGTGCAGAAAGGCCCGTTGTTATATACTAAGATACCCCAGGTCAGGCTCGAAACTGCTTGTTGGAGTTTTCACTCCTAGGTACATCTGTCCCAGACCTGCCCCTATCTGTTTTTATCCAGACAAGGATGTATTTTCTTGATAAACCACTTACTCTATACTTAGAAAAATTTAGGGATGTTTTCTTATACTTCGTCTCATCATTAAGGTTCTTACTAAGGTTATATATTCCTAATCCCCAAAAAATAACTAGACCAGCCTCCCTTTGATACCAACTATAGTGACCCTTTCCTTTTACACATAACATTACATGATTTCAAGCATAATTATACATCAGAGTACAATCCAAGAATTGTGAATTCTAGTGTCTTTGAAGATTAGGTACATAAAACTTAAAACATGGGACTAAAAAAATTATTTATTTAATCTTCAAAAATAGCCCCTAACTTCTATTGTGCTCATACATCTTCATAGGGTACCTTGGGGAACACATGAACAAAGGGATGCACTAAATATCCCATTAAGGGAGTATACAAAAGAATAAGGCTTTAGCATATGGGTTTGAAAGCATGACATAATGATATAAAAAGGAATTTAACATATGTAACCTTAACATATAAACATGGAATCATATAAACATGGAGTCATAGAAATGTGGAAGCAACATAAAATATGGATTAAGTATGATTCAAGGCTAACCACCAAGATCATTTCTAATAGTAGCACAAGCCAAGGCTAACTGCCAAGATCGTCGCACATAACATCTCATGAGACATAACTTTACCCAATTCATTAGATAAATATCTAGGAACACCCATATTAACATTTTATGAATATGTTTTCCACATAAAGAATCATACATAATCCATATTACATAAACATAAGGATTACCCATAGTAAGAATTGGGTACCACAATAATGTCATAAAGCATAACAAATGGGCGTAACATAAAAGTGTCCATGAAATAAGAGAACTAAATTATACATGGAAATTCATAATGAAAAATATATATGTATCATGTTGAGTGATGTCAAGTAGAATTGAAAACATGTAAGAAAATTATTCAATAAATTTTGGCATAAAACACTTTTGAGTGGTTTTAAGGAAAATACTATAGAGCCTTTAAAATAGAAAAGGGAAAAAACCTTTATAAAAAACCAGAAGTGAACCAGTAATGTTTTAAAAATAAAAAGACTTATTTTATAAAGACAATGGTGGCTTAAAATAGAATATATAGTGCACTTGAAATCAGGTAAGAATTTGGGAAGCTCCCTCAAAACAGGTTTGGTTATCAGGAAGTATTGAGGAGGGAATCACTTAAAAGCATGCATATCCCAAAAAGAGAATGATGAATGGATATTGGTACATGATTTTGGACATATAAACAGAAATTATAAGATGTAAATAAATAGAATATAGGATTTCATTTGGGAAAAAATAATGATAGAGTAACTTGAATGCCTAAAGGAGGTTCGGGTAGAATCCTTTACGGAATATTGGTATGGTATCAGGTGCACTTAAGAGGGATTAATGAGAGATAAAGGAATTTATCATCTTTTATAAATCATGAGAAAAGTATGGGGGGTTATTAATAATACCCCATCACTAGGAATTACACATAAAATGGCATAACATAGAGGACAATCTTGAATAAAAGTGAAATGGAGAGGATCTCTTACCTTAAATTCTGCTTAATTTTGTCTCTTCTGCACCTCCTGAATAATAAATTTATCTTTATTAAAACAATGATATAAAAGTAAATTATAGTAATTTTATAAAAATATTTATCAATTATATTCATTGTATTTTATTTCATAATTTTTGTTGATGAAATTGAAGCGTTTTGATATCATATTTTACTTAAAAATTTCCCACCATGCAATGATTTCAATTTTTATTAAATGTAATTTATAAATTTGTATAATTAGTTTTAGAAGCATAGAATATATGTAATTTGATATTAATATATTATATATAATTTATATTTTCCATACATGAAGTTTTTTATAATAATTATCTTGGAAACGTCTTTAAAGATGGTTAACTGACCTTTAACGGGATGTTGTCGATAGTGCGGGAAAGGGAAGTATGACATTTATATTTTTCATTAATATGATAATTTCAGTAGGTTAAAATCATTAATATAATTTTAACTTACTGTATAATCAATTTTTTAGCATATTTGTTTGAAAGGGATAGGGTAAAAGAAAAAAAAGAGGAAGAAAAGAGAGAAGATTTAATAGAGTCTTACTCTCTCCTCGGTGTAGCTTCTCTTGCACGAAACTATAACTCCCTTGGTGATTGGAGTTGGAGGGCTTCAAAACGTCCCTGAATATTATAAGAGGCTTGATAGGGAGAATTTGGGCAGTGATTAGGCTTAATAATGGATGAGAGGGACAGTTTTTTAAGGAGAGGGAGAGGGGTTATTTATACTTGAGGAGGGGGTGTTTTTAGAATAAAATATTAAATAAAACAATATATCAAATGTTAGACTTGTAATAGTAGTTTTTTGACAACATAAATCTTATATTAATATAATATAATTATTTTTAGTCTTTAAATAATTTTTATAATTCCAATTAATTTATTTATTAAAATAAAAGTGAAAAGAAAGAGAAAATGGTATTTTAAGGAGTCACTTTTTTAACTTTAGGTTTTGGAAAGTTCTTTTTAGGTTTGGAAATTGAGTTTACTATATTTTAAGGAACCATTTATGAAATTAAATAGAAAATGGCCGAATCTAAAGTTATAGAAATTTTATGTCATCATTACATCATGAATGATGCAATTTAAGATATACTAGATATGTAAAAAAACTATATTTTTACTATTCACCTGAAAATTAAAGTATTTCAGAAAACTATCAAAAAAGAACCCTAACCATTTTTCAATGTGTAGAATCCAAAAATAAACTCCATTTTTCAAAAATAATTTTCTAAATATGATTAATTTAATATTTAATTAAAATCACAATTTACTTGAAAAATACAAATTTAAAATTTAAAAATGATTTTCTAACACTTTGAGAAATTAATTAAGGTCAAATAAAAGTATCTTAGAATAAAAATATTAATTTATAAATACATTTCATGAAAAAAAATTCATTTAAATTATTAAATTAATCATAAAATTATAATTAAATATTCTTGACTTATAAAAATACCAACACCTAATTAATAGTTTTTAAAATATTTATTTACTTATACTATGATATATTTATACCATATTTTCACATATAAAAAGATAAATTTTATTTATACTTTAATTGGAGAGGTTACTATTACATTGGTCGGTTTACCATTCATAAGGGTCACATTACTATTCTGAAGGTCACATTTCAATTGTTATATATTCCTTAACTTCTAAAGATACCTTTTATTTCACTTATTCTTCACTTATAAAGTTAGTATTGTGTTCTAAAAGTAATATTATGTGGTTATACTATAAGTCGTAATTATAAGAAGGGAATTTACATTGTTAAAACTTTGGGTCATTACAACTAAGGCCTCAAGAATGTGGGTAGGAATTATAGGAAAGATTTTGGATAGAGATTTTCCAAACCAAATGGTTCTTGAATTGTGAGTGTTATAGAAGAGTGGGTCCATTTTTATAGGAGAGGATAGGGTCACCCTTGGAAACTCTTAAAATATTAAAATAATATAAATTAATTTTTTAATCTAAATGACTCCCACTTGAGATATGTTGAATATAAGATGAGTATAGTTCTAAATCCTCTCACTCAATAATTTTTAGTCATTTATTTATTTTATTTTAAACCTTATCTTTTCGGTTTAACATTAATTATTCTATTTTAATTTTAATTATGGTAACAAAATTTTAAATATTAAGAGGCTATAAATTTTACTTATATGAGGTAAATTTCCCATAATTTGACACTTAATGAAACTTTATACATTATAATATTCAATTTTTAATTTTTAAATATTTTTATTATTTTTAAATAATTTAATAAAATATTTTTTTTATAAAATATCAATATTGTCAATTTAACACTATTAATTTCATTGAATTTAAATAAAATCTAAATAGAAAGATAAATTCTAATAAATCCATTAAATGAAAACTTATTATGTTATAGTCACCTATAAAATTATTTTATGGCATAAAATATTTCAAATTATTTTTATTTTAATATTATTAGTATTATTTATTTTATTCTTCACTTAATAAATCTATGATTTCATCATCATTGTGTCATAATTAAATTTAATTATTTAATTCCTAAAAATTATAAATAAAATACCATTATGTAGAAAATATTTTTACCTTTATAATTAATTTTTATAGTTGAAGTTGTCACTTATTTAACCCCCATGTTAAAGAAAATTAGTAAGAAGATACATGATTATGAAAAAATTTTCTTTACATTAAATTAAATTTTATAAATATCATAATCATATCTAGATGGATTCCAAAGTCCATAATTTTGACCCAAGGATTGTATTTGTCATCTATAACTTATCCAATAAGATTAGGAAAAGTGTTAGGGTAGTTTTATATTATTATAATATTATTTTTTCCTTTAATTACCTGGTTTACCTTTAACTGTGGTAAATAAAATACTAAAATTACTGTCCAAAAAAATTATTTTGTTCCTATTAGATTAAATTTTTCATACTCATTACAACCATGTATGACCCTTTTTTAAAATTAAATTCAAAAAAGTGACTAAAACTAATTAAAAGTTAATCTCATTGAGGGACTGATGAAATGGGTTTTTAAAAAAGTAAAAACCATCAAAAAATTGACATGTGTTTATATCCAATTTAAATGTGAAATTACTTATAATGGACAACATCGGAGTAAGTGATAAAAAAAATTTCTATCTATACCTTAAACCTGTGTAAAAGGATGATCTAAAAATATAATTAAATTAGACAAAGAGACAGTTTTGAATTAAAATGCAGTATTTTTCACTATTCATTAAAAAAATAATTTTAACAGAAAAATATCAAAAATTCAACCAAAGTGAATATTTATGTCCCATTTCTAAATAAGAATTTTATTTTGTCAAATATAAAATATAAAAGTGACCAAAACAAGATTTAAAAATGGGTTACCATCAAAAGATGGTAAAACTGCTCTTAAAAAATATTAGAGTTTTGTATGCTAAAAATTGGATTTATTCTCATTTTAAGCCTCTAAAATTTATTATAAGAAAGTAAAAACATTTTATAAACATTTTTAAACATTATATAGGTAAATCTATGCATTCCTACTAATAAAACGGCTAGGCATTAAATACCATTTAAAATAATAATATTAATAATGTATTATTTTTTGGTATATCTTAGTCTTGTGTGCAACATAACATTTTGGAGAAACTCATTGTTGTGTGTTGGGTATTCTATTGGACAAAAAATCCCTTTTAAAGTAAAATTAATATCTAATTCATAAATATTAATATATATCAAAATTTCTTATTCTATAATTATCTGCGATGTTACATTCTTCCCCCATTTTGAAAATTGTATCCTCGTAATTTTAAATTTGGGTTCGATAACTAAGGTTTAAAATTTCAAAATTACTTCATTGAAATCCCACGTCATAAAAAAATATTCAATAAAAAATTTACTTTATAAGAATTTAATTGTAGTACAAAGGTCACCTGAGATTACACATACTAGGATTCTATGTAAGAAAACATGGATATGGAAGAAAAACTAACCATCATGTTCTGATGAAGAGTGATAGAAAACATGATCAGGAGAAATCTAACAATCAAAAAAACAAAAAAAAAATTAATGGGTTAAATGGTCTTTGATTTCATAGTAAGAAAAGTAAACAGATAAATTTTTTTTCTAAGATCTTTTTCATCGAGTTTTGAAATTATTTTACTACATAAAATAAGAACATAAAGAAATATACTTACTTTACAAGTATATTATCATCAACTGATAAGATTCCACAACAAACTCATATTTTTCTCTAAACAATGAGTATTCAAGTTGAAATTTTCATGCCTGAAACACTAGAATCAAATTATGGAGAATCAAATAATCCACAAAAGATTAACTATCTATTTCTCCTATCTTAAAACTTTAACCAAAACCAATATGGTTAGGATAAGATAAAACAATTATCAAAAAATAATAAACCATTGGATGATGAAAAAATACTTTTAATCACCAAAATTTCAACAGTAATACCAAAAGTTCAACATAGACCATTGAACAAATAACTATCCTTAAAATTACTCAAAAATATTGTAACAAATATTAAATCCAAAAAATTAGAAGGATTTAATCAAATAATATTCCAAGATAAGTTCTAATATTTAACTCCAAATGATATCAATCACTCTTAATATCTCATACTAAAAAGTAATTTCAAAAATCACATATTCTTAAATATAGGTTAATCATTTCCATAAATAACCCAAATCATCGTAAGTCCACAATTAAATCATATATTCTTCCAAAATAAAATTCAACCATTACTCTGAAAATAAAATCCCATAGTATTCTATTTTCTTTAGGCGTATAGGGTTCCAAAAATAGTGAAAATATTCTAAAATAACATTTATCACTTAATTCCAAAATCATTTTCCTATACCAACGATATCCATTTGATAAAAATAAGTACCTAAAATCAACTTATTATTATTCCATCATCTCATTTAACTAAAAAAAAAATGGCATACTAACCAGGGACTTCTCTTAGGCCAGTGGTAGGCGATAAAGCCTTGTCGCACTTTGATTGTGGTTTTGATTTCCACAGTCTTGTATGATGCGATAGGTTGTCACCCTTCCTGCAAGTTTTCTTTTTCCTAAAATTATATAATTTTATAAAATTCCTAAAATTAGATAAAATTATCAAAAATAAAAATAACATGTTTTATCCTAAAAGTTTATCTCATAACTTTAATGGATCATTTTTAGTTTCCTTATCTTCAATTGGAATGGTATTAGGTATTGCTAAACATATATTTGTATGGTCCTCCTGATCCCATTCATGAACCTTCTTCATAGGACATTGATTTTCATAATGGCCATACTCCCAACATTTAAAACATTCAATTGATAATTGGGAAAGAACTTCTTTCCCTTTCTTGGAGTTAACTGGATGATTATTTTTTCCTTGGTATATTATTGCTTTATGACCTTCATTACCACATCTATAACACTTTCTCGTCCCTTTAAAAAAATACTAGGTGTTTCCTTCCACATCCTCAACACATATTTCATTGAATATACCTACATTTATTATTATTACATTAACTTCTATAGGGATTCATTTCTCTCATATGTGATACATCAGAAAAATCACCAAGGTTAAAGTGGTTAATCATTACTCCCAATAGTTGGTTTAGAATAACTAAGAGAGTTCTCATTGCAACTCCCATTTCATTTGGTTTATTATTCATAGAACCATCACATTTTCCTTCACATCTATTGTAACTTTCATACCTTCTGGATTGATTCATTTACTAAAACCAAAAATTGTAGTGTGAGTATATCAATAAAATCATTATATACTATCTTATGAGAAAGATAAACACTAAGACATTTATCTCAAACTCATTCAATTTATCTAAAATAACAATGAATATTTCTATTATTCTAACCATTGTGGTTATATATAACTTGTAACTTATTCTTAAATATCACCCTAACCTCTAAAGTTATCTAAACCGACCTCTGATACCAACTATAAGGCCCCGGCCTTATACATTACATAATCTTGAGTTTTAATTAAGAATTTACATTATTTCACATTTATTATATTTTCAGGTTTATAGTTTTATAGAATTAGGGCACAACTATTATATAACATCTCAAATATTACAAAGTAGACACTTCTACTCACTATCCGTTTTTTTACAAAATAAAACTCCTTAAAATAAAACATGATTTCTTTTTCTTGATAAAAATATGCATAACATTCATCTTTATTTATTCCTTCATCTTACACATCCTTATACCTTGTGGAAAACATTTCAAAAACTTGGCATGAATATAAAAATCTTAGTAAGGTAATATAAAATAAGGAATGAAACTATTAGTCCATGAATATTTTAAACTCATGAAAACATTTTCACAAAATCATACTTTTCACCCATAAAACATACACTCTTTAACATACCTCATGAAATCATAATATTCATGAAAAAAATCATAGAAATAATAAATAAAAAAGGTAATTTTTTCCATATATATCATACTTATATTGTAGCTTTCACATCTACATAGGGGGTAACCTTTATGGCTACATTTAGAGTACCCATCACAGTATATTCCCTAAATCTATTAGGAGAAACCTTATCGTTTAACTCCGTATCATTACCCAATGAATTAGAGAGATATCATGGGCTCACATACCCTCAAATTATCATGGAACCATCTATACATAGAAATAATTCCCAAGAACCATAACATAATCATAACACATAAAACAAGATTAAATGAAAAATAACATTTCCACTTTGAAATCACAATTAATATTTACAAGTCATGCACTCATAAAAGAAAACACGTTATTTTAAAATAAAATGGTAAAATTTTAAAGAAAACATTAATATATAATAGTTTCATGAAAGTGATAAATTCCATTCATGGAATATATGTAAAAAAACATTCCAAGTTATTGAAATTATCAATCCATTTTTAAAACACAATTAAAACATTTAAAAATAATATTTTTGAATCAAAGTGTCCCATACCATTTTGAAAATTTTTAAAGGAATTAAAATATTAAATAATACATGTCCATATAAATAAATCCTTAAAACCATTTTGAAAATGTGTACATTAATGAGAAATATTTATAAGAATAAATCTTTAAAACATTTAAAACAATTTTTTAGTTAAATAGTCCATTTCCACTTGAGAAACACATGAATAAAAATAATTAAATAATAACATTTAAAAAAAAATTAAATATAATGAGGATATATTAATTCATGATAGTAAGTGTTATAATGGTTGTATATACACCTTATAGGATAATAAATGTTCAAAGCATCAAGATATGCCTTAATGAAAGGAGATTGAGATGAAGGCTCTTACCTTGACTCCAACTCATCACATACAATCGTTATATTCCTGAATAATAAACTTTAGTTAATTCATACTTGATTTATAAAATTTTTCAAGTTTATTATTCCTTTTATATCACTTATTATCATGTTATAAAAAATACATAATTATTTAAGTTCATATCAAACATTTTGTCGATATTTGGTACTTGAGTTGAAAATGAACTTGTTATGATGTAAATTATCCATGTGGTCATAAGTACATAATATCTATAATAAAATTAATTAAATATTAATCACTTTTATACATAAATTATACTTTTTAAATCAATCCATTCATTTATGGTAGGAAAAATTAACAATGCCATAATCATGGATACAATAGGTTATAGGTACGCATGAGTAACATTTCCATTTTTCATTTATCATTATGGAAATAAGGTAATTATTATTTTATATTTATAGAATGATAATAATATTATTAAAATCATAATAATCATTTAAATATACTTATATATATTATTAGTGATATAGTGAATAAAAAAAATCACATTGCTTCATGGAGGTGATAGTTCACACATACGCATGAACGATGTTATCATTTTTATGTGCATGGAAGGTAAGAAAGTAATTAAAAAATTATTATTTTAAAATGATAAATATGTAATTAATATAATATATAAACATTTATTCCATAATTATAACCATTCTTGGTATACGGTAACGAAAAATGAACTATATCAGATCGTGAGGCAGTAGTCTGCCGTACACACGAACAAAATATTAATTTCCCATTTGATAAAATTGGATATGGATTTAGGTGATGATATTAATATAATAAAATCTAATTATATTTAGGATTTTGTATTTTTTATTTAATATTATAAGAATAATATTTAAAGGGAGTGTAAGAATAAATAAAATAGAAACACTTAAAAAATGATACCTCTTCTTCGGTTGATCACCTTTGAAGAACACCTTAACACCTCTAAGAAGGGTGTTTAGCCTAAACTAAGGCCTCAAGAATATGGGTAGGAATTATAGGAAGGGTTTTTGGTAGATATTTTCCATACCAAATGGTTCTTGAAGTGTGAGTATTATAGAATATTGGGTACCTTTTTATAGGAGAGGGTAGGGGCACCCTTATAAACTCTTAAAATTTTAAATTAATATAAATTAATTTTTTAATCTAAATTACTCCAACTTGAGATATCAAAGACAAGATTATTATATTTCAAAATCCTCTCATTCAATAATTTTTATACATGTATTGATTTTATTTAAAACCTTATCCTTTCAGATTACCCTTAATTATTCTCTTTTAATTTTAATTGTGGTAACAACATTTTAAATATTAAGAGGCTATAAATTTTACTTATATGGGGTAAATTTACCATAATTGGAGACTTAATGAACTTTTTGACCTTATCATAGTCACTTTTAATTTTTAAATATTTTTATGATTTTTAAATAATTTAATATTATATTATTTTAATAAAATATCAATAGTGTCAATTTTACACTATTCATTTCATGGAATTTAAATAAAATCCAAACAAAGAGATAACTTTGAAAAAATCTATTTAATTTAATCTTAATATGTCATAGTCACCTAGAAAATTCTTGGATGGCATAAAATACTTAAAATTATATTTATTTTAATATAATTAGTATCATTTATTTGATTCTTCCTTTAATAAATCTATTATTGCATCATCATTGTGTCATAATTAAATTTAATTATTTAATTCCTAAAAATTATAAATAAAATACCATGATGTAGGTAATATTTTTATATTTATAATTACTATTTATATTCAAAATATCACTTATTTAACCCATATTAAAAATTATTTAGTGAGAAGAGACATGATTATGAGATTTTTTCCTTTAAATTAAATGTTATAAATGTCATAATCACACCCAAGTGGCTTCCAAATGCCACAATTTATACCCAAGGATTGTATTGGTTAGAAATAACTCATAAAATAATATTATAATAATTGTTTGGATAGTTTTATATTATAATAATATTATTTTTTCCTTCAATTACCTGATTTACCTTTAACCATGGTAAATAAAATACTAAAATTACTATTCAACAAAAATTATTTTGATCCTATTAGATAAAATTTTTAATATTTATTAAAACCATTTATTTATATTTTTGAAAATTCAATTCAAAAAAGTGACTAAAATTAATTTAAAGTTAATCTCGTTGACAGATTGAGGAAATAGGTTTTTAAAACGTAAAAAACATCAAAAGATTAACATGTGTTTATATCCAATTTAAATGTAAAATTACTTGCAATGTCCAACATTGGATTAAGTAATAAAAAATTAATCTAATTATACCTTAAAACCATGTAAAAGTATAATCTAACAATATGATTAAATTAGATGAAAAGGTAGCTTTGAATTAAAATGCAGTATTTTTTCACTATTCATTAAAAAATGAATTTTATTAGAAAAGTACCAAAAATTCAACCAAATTGAATTTTGATATACATATTCTAAATAACGATACTCAGTAGGGACCCCGATACCCTCAAGGTCTCACTAAATCCAACAAGGATAACCACAAAGAAGGATCTAAACACATAACCCTTACTTAGGTATAAGCCCCTACTTATACCTAAGTTATCAAGTAGCCCATCTCTATCATGAGGTATCACACAGATATGAAATCAATAGATAACCACTACTTAGTTATATGACCATACATATACCTAAGTTATCAAGTAACCCATCTCAATCATGAGGAATACACAAAGGTCATTGACTCAGCTCAAACTAGGATTTTCATTAATGATACCAAAACCACAACTGCTGGAGAACTCCTCCTCTGTCAAGTACAGGAGCCCTGTCACGACTCCAAGGCGCTACTCACTAACCTTAGACTGCTGAGGTACTCCTCCTGTCGAGTATCGCGGGTCCGCACCCAAACACAGTAGTGTTTCCCGCCAGGGGTCTGCCGCCCAAACATAGTAGTGGTTCCCCTAATAGCCTACAGAGGTACTCCTCCTTTCGAGTATCGTGCGTCATCTTCCAACTACCAGGCGCTCCGTCCACCGTGGCTCTGCTGCCAAATATCAGGCGCTTTGTCCACTGGGCTAGTCGACTCACTCCAAGTCGAATCGGTCAAGCAGTCGTCAAGTCCACAGCTTCTAGGTCTCCGCACTCCATACGCTCTTCTCCGGGAGGATCTGCTCCATGAGCTATTGGTCAATACTCCAAGTATCACAAATTCCCACAAAGAAGTATTATAAGGGACCACCTCATCACAGGTCTCTCAACGCAACAGACGGTGTGTCAATCGGACACCCGATCTCTGAGTTATTAGCCTTTTCGTCCTGGGTGCCCGGTTGGTTTCGTGTACGAACCAACCTGACCATATCACAATTATACCCCGAACTCTCATAGGTTATAATTATAGGGACCATTTCTCAACGTGATTATCAACGCCGCTGATGGTTCGTCAAACAGACGTCCGGTCTGAAAGTTATCGGCTTTTCTCTTCCAGGGGCCCGGTTGGATTTCGGGTACAATCCAACCCGGCCTTACTCCAAATGCGTCCAAACCATTGGTAAAGTATGTCAAAAGATCCATCCCATCAAGAGGAATCCAACAAAGTCGACATCACGTCATTCGGACGTCTGGAGCTCAGGTTATAAGCGTTTCCGCTCCGAGGGCCCAGTTGGTTTCGGGTTCGAACCAACCCGATCGTACTTCAAATGACACCGGTTAACCAAACCAGTCACACCATTGCGATCCATACTGAAAAACACACGATATGGACTACCCATTGGTCCAAAACGGATAACCGGTGAAAAAGTTTCATTTCACCGTAACACGCGCGAACCGGGCCTCATGGGGCCCGCGCCTCAACCTCGACTTAAATATCCAAAATTGGTCTTGAAACATCCTTCTTAATTCCAGGGTCGCAACGTCGTAGACGGTTCATCATTCCGACACCGTAGGAGAGAGATATGTCAGATACAAGATCTCGTAATAATAATATTATTATTATCATTTGGTGTTTCGTGGACCCAAGCCACGAACCAGAATTTAGGATCGAACATTAGACTTGAATCAACCATCTTAAATACAGGGTCACGTCGCCGCTGACGGCAAGCCAATAGGACATCGCACGCATGAGTTATAGCAGGTCGAAGATTTAATAATAATATTAAATCTATTATTTTCCGAGCGCTTCGGGTACCCAATCCAAAAACCTGAAAAAGACATCCAATATTGGACTCAAAACGTCTGTCTCAAAATCAGGATCACACTGCCACTGACGGTTTGTGAAACCGAGGTCGCACGAGGAAGATACCGTCAAAATACAGTTTTCCCAACGAAAATAATAATAACATTATTATATTATTATTATTTTTAATTTGATTTAATTCCTTAAATCTCACACCCCCAAATCCACGCACCACCCAAAATTTTCTCCTCCCTTTACTCCATGCCTTCACGCCCCATCACTTCCTATTGATTTCTTATTTCTTATTTTAATTTATTTCTCTTATTCCTTCTTTCTCTCTCCAATCTCCTTTCTCCTTCAGAAATCTCACATGGACTCTACCCTAGAAGCCATCTCCTGCTACCATGCACTGGACCCCATGTCGTGCCGCCTTCCACCTACACCAGTAGCCACGGTCGCCTGCTCGCCCAACCGAACCATCGCCTTGGACCACCGGGACCCTCGTCGGACCCGCGCCATGGGATCCTTCTGCACGTCATACCGGCTTTGAATCGCCGTTGCGGCCCATTTCAACGTCGTCCGTCAATCCGCGCACAAAAGAACAACCAGCGGAGGGTCCGGGAATGTTCGTTAGCCACGCCCTCCACATTAGAGGCTCAATCCAAAATTCATCAACGACAAGGATTTAATTTATTCAAAATAAATTATACAAACACCCTGCAATTAAAATACCCATGCACGAGGTATAAATCACATATACACAAAATACGAAAACCCCCTACCTCGAATATGGTGCATTCGTCATAGAGGTAGAAAGCGTTGTCGCTCCATCAACGCTGGGAAAGAACTATCGTCGGTGACTTCGCATTCTTCGTCGGAGAAAGAACACCTCTTTTCTAATCCTCCAGAGGTTCCCCACCAAAATATTTGCTATCGCAAATATTATAAAAGACTTCTCCCATTTAAAGAAGTGTCATGAAACCCAAAATAATTCAAATTGTGATGCAACAATTTCATTAATGAAACCATTAATTTAATTATATTGACAAACTTAATTTCAGGAAGGTGGAGAGATCTCATAAGTAGGGGAGTTAAGGAGTTAACAAATTAATTAAAAAGGGGGGTTTAAGAGAGGTTATGGGGAGATGAAAGGTTGGGGCTCATGTGGTCCCCACCTCTTATTTATCCACACATGGGTAGTTGGTGGTTATGGGTCTCATCCTTAACTCCCTTTTGTAGGGTATAACTACCATAGATATAAATAAAATTGTGTACCACCAATTTTATTTATTTAATTCTAAATCTCCAATTATTAATTCTCAACCCGCTTAAAACACAACAGTGGTAAAGGTTACCTTAAGCAATTATAGGCACTATGAGTTCATAGGTGCCCTCGGATTTCAATTCTGAGCACCGGTTCAAAAGATAGAAAAACCCGCACGTACGTTTACTGAACGTACCCGAAAAAAAGTTCGGAAAATTATTATCAGTCACCCTCGAACCACGCCGGTCAAGGTTAGGCTCTGCCTAAGTAAAACACGCCCCAAATAATCCATTGATACTCTTTGATTTTCAATCCGAGTTGCCTTTTAGAAGTTATGAATTTTATAATAAAATAATTGTCACTTAATTATTTTATTTGCGGCCAAAAACTAACTTTTTCTGGTGGCCTCCGCCGGCCAAAGTTAGTATCTGCTTAAATAAACCATGACCTCATGAGTTCAGCGGCGGTCTCAGATTTTTAATCCGAGCTACCGTTTGTGAGTTATAAGCATTTGAAAAATAAATTAATTTATTTAATTATTTTATTTACGGTTATGCCCTTTTTGGAATTTCTCACAGGAGGCCCGCGCCGACTAAACTTAAGTCGCACCTAGGGTAAACCCACCATCTTGAGCGCAACGGTGCCCTCAAATTTCTGATCTGAGTAACCATTTAAGAGTTATTCCGCTTTTTCAGTAAAACTTCTTACGCACGTTAATTTAAGCTTAACAAAACTTCAGAAAATTATTCTGGGCACACCAGGGCTCGGAATCAGGTGCTATCAGAAACTACGGACTCGTAAAATTCCAAATAACTTAAGAAAAAAAATTCCTTGAAATTTATGGGTCTTTACATTACCCCCACCTCAGTGCTTTACGTCCCCGTAAAGATACAACACACGCTAGGGAAACAAATGAGGGTATTGAGCATGCATATGAGCCTCCCGCTCCCATGTGCTCTCCTGGAAGTTCATGTGCTGCCAGTGAAAGCGCACATGAGGAATCGACCATCCCCGTAGGACCCTCTCCTGTCGATCCTCAACCTCTATTGGAACCTTGAGAAAGTCGCACCGTCATCGATGTCTAGCTCTCCATGGTCGATGATGACGGATAGGTCGTGCGTACATCTCCTCAGCTAAGATAAGTGGAACACGTCATGCACCCAGTGCAACTGTGGTAGAAAGGTCAAGCGGTAAACCACCTCGCCTACCCTACTGAGGACCTATAAGGGTCTGATGAACCTCGGAGATAACTTTGCACCTCGGGAAAATCTCCTTAGACCTCATTGAGGTGAGACCCGTAAGAAGACGTGGTCACCATCCTCGAACTCCAGTGGTATCCTGTCTGCTCTGTGCAGTCTCATCTGTTGTGATTCATAGGTGTTCACTGCCCACTTCTACATCAGGACACACCCGAGTCTGGTCCCTGATGCTTCGTAGTGAACTATGTAACCAATGCCCTCAGGTTGGGCGCACTGGTCAACCTCTACCCTAGCTTGTGAAAGCTCTGCTAGAAGTGGTGCCGCAACTCTGGAGAATTCTGGCACAAAGGTAAGTTTGGCCATCTCCTGAGTGATCGAATGCACCTTCTTATACATGATTCTGTCATGTGATTCCTGGGTTTTCCTTTTCGCTGACCAAGGAAAACCCTAACCCAGCATTGTAGATAAATCACAACCTTTTTTCCTAATACCGTCAATCTTTTAATGAACTGTGGTTTCCCAGTCCATACCCAACTAATGTCGTAAGGCCTTAACGCTGCCACCAAGAGGTTCCAACTGAAACTCTCGCCTCAATGGTCATATCACACCATCGGCATAAGTGTGATTATAGAGTCTCCTCCCAAAGGTATCTCCAGACGTGAGGGTCAAGTCAATATCTTAACTGAAAACTCTAGGTCTGGGACAAGATTCGTGGAAGGTAGGAATGATTGGTACCTATGTCTAATGATACAGCAGCTAGTAGTAGACACAGACCATACATCAAATCATTCTTAGAGCCCTTGGGTCACACTCCTTGATCGTATATAGTTATTCTCTTCCCATGTCCTCCAGCTCCCTGAGCCTGGCGAGGACTACAAAGTCAGGTGGTTGTAACATGTCGAAAAGTACACCACCTCATGCTGCTCTCCTAACTCTACTTCCACGTCTGACGCTCTGCAGATTCATCTGTCCTTAACACTTCCTCTTCTTGAAACATTTTATATGCCCAAGTCTCTGATATTGGTGCCAGTTTCCTGCTTCTTACTGCTTCTTACTGCTTACATTCATTAGATGTATTTGTTTAGCCAAAGAACATTCAACCACAAAGGTTCTCTCTAGAACCCTAATATAAGTAGGAACGCATAGAGGAAGAAGTGTTGGCTCGGATGTCCTTTAAACACACCTCGCTCAGTAGTCTGATCCCTGAAGCACTAATCACATCATATTCATCGAGTACTAGGAATGGTCGATAAACCTTGATGAATACTCAGCTACGGACATGTCATCCTGCCGAAGTTGTATAAGATCCAGAAAACTCTCATCCACCTCCTCAAGCCAGTCCTCAGCCACTTGTGAGTTAGGCTCACCTTGGAACCTGAGGGGTATCTGATGTTGAAACACGTGTAACGCACTGAACCTACATATGTCATATATCGGTACCGCCAGTTGTAACTGTTGTCCAACAGGTAGTGATATAGCTGGCCCACTACCCGAAGGTACTATCTCAGGCATCGGTCCATGTACCGAAGCCTCATCACTATGTCGACCATCCTCATGGTCACTCACTGGGAAACACTAGTAGCTAAGATCAACATCTTCTCTACTAGTGTCTAAAATAGGCATAGAACTCTAGAAATCACCTCCATCCAGTCCACTACTGCCTGGGAATCTGCCTCGCCTCGTAACCTTAAAGGCCTCTGCTGTTGGAACTCGTGCAACGCGCCCTGTCAGCATGCATCGTCCGCTAATACGGCTGGTGGAATCTATTGCCTAACATGTGGTGGTACTACTGTTACACCACCTGAAGGTTCCATCATAGAAAAAGGTCCCTAAACCGGAGCCTCATCGCTTGGTGGGCCGTCATCGGGTACTTTCTCAGAACTCCAACTGACTGTCTGTTTGGAGGCATCCTGAACAGATGCGACATAGTCAAATGATTTAAACCTGGTGAGCTAACCTAGTTTGAGCTAAATTTAAAACTTTTGGAAACACACACGCAATCAGTGTTTTCATGCACTAAGTCATAAATCAGTAGTCAGGGTCCAGGTGTATGGATACGTCGGCCGCCGCACCAACACTGGACTCCCTGAACTGAAGACCACACTTGGTACCCTTAACACTACTGCTTCACAGAAAAGAATTATCAGAGTCCTGAGTTCTATGGTAGAACCAACTCCTCTGATACCAATTTTCCAAGACCCATCCTCGGGGACCGTGTCGTGACTAACCCAAGCCCGCCTTCCATAGGACAGGGGCTGGGGACTAGCACCAAAGGCCTAAATCCCGATAACTGGGAAGGAATTGCCTTTATAAATCATAAACACACTTAACCAGAGTACAAGTGGAAGTAAACACAAAGTAAAACTGAATACAAAAGTAGTGCCGAAAGTAAAAGGGGTTGGAAATACAAGCCCAACTGTAAAGTACAAGGAAATAGAAAAAACAGCTGGAAGGTGTCAAGCAGCTCCTGGATCGTCCACCACGGATCCTACCTGAAGGGTAGGTACAGATAGCCTCCTCAGCGCCGTCGTCTGTCAACCTCCTCTAGGTACTGACTCGTCGTGAGGTCCACCTCTGTGTACCGACTCGTCGTGAGGTCCTCCTCCATGTGTCGTCCAGTCCTCGTACACTCGGTCTCCGTCAGTGTTGTCTGTCGTCTGCATCCAACACAATGAGGTGCGGGCATATCCCGTGCAGGGGTGAGTATAACGATACTCAGTAGGTACCCCATGACCCTCAATGTCTCACTAAATCCAACAAGTATAACCACAAAGAAGGATCTAAACAGATAACCCAAACTTAGGTATAATCCCCTACTTATACCAAAGTTATCAAGTAGCCCATCTCTATCATGAGGTATCACACTGATATGAAATCAATGGATAACCACTACTTAGGTATATGCTCATACATATACCAAAGTTATCAAGTAACTCATCTCAATCATGAGGAATACACAAAGGTCATTGACTCAGATCAAACCAGGATTTTCATTAATGATACCGAAACCACAACTGTTGGAGAACTCCTCCTCTGTCGAGTACAGTAGCCCTCTCATGACTCTAAGGCACTACTCACTAACCTTAGACTGCTAAGTTACTCCTCCTGTTGAGTACCGCGGGTCCACACCCAAACACAGTATTGCTTCCCGCTAGGGGTCTGCCACCCAAACACAATAGTGGTTCCCTTAATAGCCTACAGAGATACTCCTCCTGTCGAGTACCGCGGGTCTGCTGCCAACTACCAGGAGCTCCGTCTGCCGTGGGTTTGCCGCCAAATACCAGGCGCTCTGTCCACTGGGCTAGTCGACTCACTCCAAGTCGAATTCGTCAAGCAGTCGTCAAGTCCATAGCTACTAGGTCTCCGCACTCCATACGCTCGTCTCCGGGGGGATCTGCTCCACGAGCTACTGGTCGATAGTCCAAGTATCAAAAAGTCCCACAAAGAAGAATTACAAGGGACCACCCCGTCACAGGGGTCTCAACGCAACAGACGGCGCGTCAATCGGACGCCCGATCTATGAGTTATTAGTCCTTTCGTCCCGGGTGCCCGGTTGGTTTCGTGTACGAACCAACCCGACCATATCTCAATTGTACCCCGAACTATCATAGGGTATACTCATAGGTACCGTTTCTCAATTTGATTACCAATGCCACTGATGGTTCTTCAAACGGACGTCCGGTTTGAAAGTTATCGGCTTTTCTGTTCCAGGGGCCCGGTTGGATTTTTGGTACAATCCAACCCGTCCTTACTCCAACTGCGTCCAAACCTCAGGTAAAGTATTCCAAAAGATCCATCTCATAAAGAGGAATCTAACAAATTTGACGGCACGTCATTCAGAAGTCTGGAGCTCAGGTTATAAGTGTTTCCGCTCCGAGGGCCCGGTTGGTTTCAGGTTCGAACCAACCCGGTCGTACTTCAAATAACACCGGTTAACCAAACTGGTCACACCATTGTGATCCATACTGAAAAACATATGATATGGACTACCCATTGGTCCAAAAAGGATAGCCGGTGAAAAAGTTTCATTTCACTGCAACATGCGCGAACCGGGCCTCATGGGGCGTGCCTCAACCTCAACTTAAATATCCAAAATTGGTCTTGAAACATCTGTCTTAATTCCAGGGTCTCAACGTCGCAGACGGTTCGTCATTCTGACACCGTATGAGAGAGATATGTCATATACAAGATCCAGTAATAATAATATTATTATTATCATTGGGTGTTTCGTGGACCCGAGCCACGAACCAGAATTTAGCATCGAACATTAGACTTGAATCGACCGTCTTAAATACAGGGTCACGTCACCGCTGACGGCAAGCCAATCGGACGTCGCACGCATGAGTTATAGCTGGTCGAAGATTTAATAATAATATTAAATCTATTATTTTCTGAGCACTTCGGGTACCCGATCCAAAAACCTGAAAAAGACATCCAATATTGGACTCGAAACGTCTGTCTCAGAATCAGGGTCACACTGCTGCTGACGGTTCGTGAAACCAAGGTCGCACGAGGAAGATACCGTCAAAATACAGTTTTCCCAACGAAAATAATAATAACATTATTATATTATTATTATTTTTAATTTGATTTAATTCCTTAAATCTCACACCCCCAAATCCATGCACCACTCAAAAGTAGCGGCTCCCTTTACTCCATGCCTTCACGCCCCCATCACTTCCTATTGATTTCTTATTTCTTCTTTTAATTTATTTCTCTTATTCCTTCTTTCTCTCTCCAATCTCCTTTCTCCTCCAGAAATCTCACGCGGCCTCTACCCTAGCATCCATCTCAAACTACCATGCACCGAACCCCATGTCGCGCCGCCTTCCGCCTGCACCAGCAGCTATGGTCGCCTGCTCGCCCAACCAAACCATCGCCTTGGACCATCGGGACCCTCGTCGGACCTGCGCCACGGGATCCTTCTGCGCGTCATACCGGCTTCGAATCGCCGTTGCGGCCCGTTTCAATGTCTCCCATCAATCCGCGCACAAAAGAACAACCAGCGGAGGGTCCGGGCTTGTTCGTTAGCCACGCCCTCCGCATTAGAGGCTCAATCCAAAATTCATCAATGACAAGGGTTTAATTTATTCAAAGCAAATTATACAAATACCCTGCAATTAAAATACCCATTCACGAGGTATAAATCACATATACACAAAATACGAAAACCCCCTACCTCGAATATGGTTCGTTCGTCGTAGACACAGAAAGAATTTTCACTCCGTCAACGCCGGGAAAGAACCGTCGTCGGTGACTTCGCATTCTTCTTCAGAGAAAGAACACCTCTCTTTCTAATCCTCCATAGGTTCCCCACCGAAATATTTGCTATCCCAAATATTATAAAAGTCTTCTCCCATTTAAAGAATTTCAATGAAACACAAAATAATTCAAATTGTGATGCACCAATTTAATTAATGAAACCATTAATTTAATTATGTTGACAAACTTAATTAGAGGAAGGTGGAGATATCTCATAAATAGGGGAGTTGAGGAGTTAACAAATTAATTAAAAAGGGGGGTTTAAGGGGGGTTTAAGAGAGGTTGTGGGGAGATCAAAGGTTGGGGCTCATGTGGGACCCACCTCTCATTTATCCACACATGGGTAGTTGGTGGTTATGGGTCTCATCCTTAACTCCCTTTTTTAGGGTATAACTACCATAGATATAAATAAAATTGTGTACCACCAATTTTATTTACTTAATTCTAAATCCCCAATTATTAATTCTTAACCCGCTTAAAACGCAACTGCAGTAAAGGTTCACCTAAGTAATTATCGGCGCTGTGAGTTCATCGGTGCCCTCAGATTTTAATTCCGAGCACCGGTTCAAAAGATAGAAAAATCCGCACGTACGTTTACTGAATGTACCTGAAAAAAAGTTCGGAAAATTATTATCAGTCACCCTCGACCCACGCCGGTCTAGGTTAGGCTCTGCCTAAGTAAAACACGCCCCAAATAACCCATTGATACTCTCGGATTTTCAATCCGAGTTACCGTTTAGAAGTTATGAATTTTATAATAAAATAATTGTCACTTAATTATTTTATTTGCGGCCAAAAACTAACTTTTTCCGGTGGCCCGCGCCAGCCAAAGTTAGTATCTGCTTAAATAAACCATGACCTCACGACACTACGGGAAAAATGAGTATTTGCGATGGGTTATTTGCGACGATAATAAATCCCGTCGCAAATAGTCCCGTTAAAAACTTATTTGCGACGGGGGTAGTTACCCGTCGCAAATAAATAGGCTTTTGCGACGGGATTGCTGTCCCCGTCGCAAATAGTTTTCCCGCGATGCGCGCCAAATCGCGGGAAAACTATTAGCGACGGGAAAATTTTCCCGTCGCAAATAACCGGCGGCGGTAAAAGGTATTTGCGACGGGAATATTTTCTCGTCGCTAATAGTATGTTATTTGCGACGGGTCCCGTCGCAAATAATTATTTACCCGTCGACCGTAATAAATGCGGGCTAAGGTATTTGCGACGGGTATCCCGTCGCAAATGGGCCCGTCGCAACTAATCTAACCTATAAATACCCCCATCCGTTTTTTTCAAATCATTCTCATTCTCTATCTTCTCCTGCTCTCAAACTTGTGTTTCTAAAGTTGAGTTTTTCTTCAGTTTAATTTTTTTCTTCGGAGCTGATATTAAAGTTTTGAAGAACGATCAGAGCAGATCAATTTTCAAGGTATTTATGTTCATTTTAATTTAATATTTATTTTAAATTTTTTATTAGTTTCAATTATTCTTAATTAGTTGTAATTTAATTATGTTTATATTGTTTTCTTACTTAATAAATTTAAATTATTAGTATTGTTCATAGTTAATGGTAATTAGGAATAATTAGTAATAATTTTTAATAATTAAGAATAAATATTAATAATTAGTAATAAATACCAATAATTAGGAATAACAACATTATTACATTATTAGTATATTTTATTATTAATATTAAAATAATATAATTTTTTATATATATACAATTCTCTTTTCATCTGTGTGTTTACTGTCTTCACATGTATTATTTGTATGTGGAGATTGAAAACGCACAGATGAAAGGAGAATTGTATATAAATCAGAAAATTATATTATTTTAATATTTATAATAAAATATACTAATAATGTTATTATTTGTAATTATTGGTAATTATTCCTAATTATTGGTAATTATTCATTTAATTACTAATAATTAGGAACAATTATCAATAATTATCAATAATTAAGAATATTTAGTAATAATTAGTAATAATTACCAATAATTAGTAATAATTAGTAATAATTATCAATAATTAGTAATAATTAGTAATAATTACCAATAAGTAGTAATAATTAGTAATAATTACCAATAAGTAGTAATAATTACCAATAAGTAGTAATAATTATGTATAATTTGGAATAATTACCAATAATTAACAATAATTAGTAATAATTAGTAATAATTACCAATAATTACCAATAATTAGTAATAATTAGTAATAATTAGGAATAATTAGGAATAATTAGGAATAATTAGGAATAATTAGGAATAATTAGGAATAATTAGGAATAATTAGGAATAATTAGGAATAATTAGGAATAATTAGGAATAATTAGGAATAATTAGGAATAATTAGGAATAATTATCAATAATTATCAATAATTAGTAATAATTAGCAATAATTAGGAATAATTAGGAACAATTATCAATAATTATCAATAATTACGAATAATTAGGAATAATTATCAATAATTATCAATAATTATCAATAATTAGTAATAATTAGTAATAATTAGGAATAATTAGGAACAATTATCAATAATTATCAATAATTAAGAATAATTAGTAATAATTAGGAACAATTAACAATAATTATCAATAATTAAGAATAATTTGTAATAATTACAAATAATTACCAATAATTACCAATAATTAGTAATAATTACCAATAATTGCCAATAATTACCAATAATTACAAATAATTAGGAATAATTAGGAATAATTAGGAATAATTAGGAATAATTAGGAATAATTAGTAATAATTAGGAATAATTAGTAATAATTATTAATAATTAGTAATAATTAGTAATAATTAGTAATAATTAGTAATAATTAGGAATAATTAGTAATAATTATTTATAATTATTTATAATTATTTATAATTATTTATAATTAGTAATAATTACCAATAATTACCAATAATTACCAATAATTACTAATAATTACCAATAATTACCAATAATTACCAATAATTACCAATAATTACCAATAATTACCAATAATTACCAATAATTACCAATAATTACCAATAATTACCAATAATTACAAATAATTTGCAATAATTAGTAATAATTAGTAATAAATACCTAAAATTAGGAAAAATTAGAAAAAATTAAGAAAAATTAATAAAAATTAGGAAAAATTCTCAATAATTAGTAATAATTACCAATAATTAGTAATAATTACCTATAATTAGTATTAATTACCAATAATTAGTATTAATTACCAATAATTAGTAATAATTAGGAATAATTAACAATAATTAGTAATAATTACCAATAATTAACAATAATTAGTAATAATTAACAATAATTATTAATAATTACCAATAATTACCAATATTTAGTAATAATTAACAATAATTGCCAATAATTACCAATAATTGCCAATAATTACCAATAATTGCCAATAATTACCAATAATTAGTAATAATTATGAATAATTAGTAATAATTACGAATAATTCGTAATAATTACGAATAATTCGTAATAATTACGAATAATTAGTAATAATTACGAATAATTAGTAATAATTACGAATAATTAGTAATAATTACCAATAATTAGTAATAATTACTAATAATTATCAATAATTACTAATAATTATCAATAATTACTAATAATTATCAATAATTAGTAATAATTAGTAATAATTAGTAATAATTAGCAATAATTAGTAATAATTAGCAATAATTACTAATAATTAGTAATAATTAGTAATAATTAGTAATAATTAGTAATAATTAGGAATAATTAACAATAATTAGTAATAATTAGTAATAATTAGGAATAATTAGTAATAATTAGGAATAATTAGTATTAATTAGGAATAATTAGTATTAATTAGGAATAACTAGTAATAATTACCAATAATTAGTAATAATTATTATTAATTACCAATAATTAGTATTAATTACCAATAATTAGTATTAATTACCAATAATTAGTATTAATTACCAATAATTAGTATTAATTACCAATAATTAGTATTAATTACCAATAATTAGTATTAATTACCAATAATTACCAATAATTACCAATAATCACCAATAATTACCAATAATTACCAATATTTTCCAATATTTTCCAATAATTACCAATAATTACCAATATTTTCCAATAATTACCAATATTTTCCAATAATTACCAATATTTACCAATAATTAGGAATAACTACCAATAATTAGGAATAACTACCAATAATTTGGAATAATTACCAATAATTTGGAACAATTACCAATAATTTGGAATAATTACCAATAATTTGAAATAATTACCAATAATTAGGAATAATTACCTTATTACATTATTTGTATATTTTATTATTAATATTAAAATAATATAATTTTCTATATTATATACAATTCGCTTTTCCTCTGTGTTTTTTCTGTCTCCACATGTAATATTGGCATTCTTTTTCAAAATTATCAACCTACTCGCCAATGGAGAGGTGAAAGTGAATGCCAATATTACATGTGGAGACAGAATGTGAAACACACAGATGAAAGGAGAATTGTATATAATATAGAAAATTATATTATTTTAATATTAATAATAAAATATACTAATAATGTAATGATGTTATTATTATATAATTAATATTTATGAAAAAAATTATATTAGTATTATTAAAAAAAATAAAAAATCAATATAATATTAAAATTATCAATATTTGTAACAGGTTTTGCTTTATTCTCAATATATTCAATCCTTGCTTGTGTTTTTTCTAACAAATTATTCAAAACCAGTAATGTTTTTATATTTTATAGAAAAATATGGAACAACGAGGTCGTCAACAGTCATTATTAGATGACCGCATATGGATAAATCAACGTAGAAATCCAAATGGTTCTGGTTTAAATCCAGTATATATAGAGGGTGTGGAGATTTTTTTATCATTTGCGGCATCAAATCCAGAATTTGTTTCAGAAGGAAAGATAAAATGCCCTTGTAGAAAATGTGCATTGAGAACGTTTGACACGTTTGACAAAGTGGGGGAACATCTCTTGCGTTTTGGTTTTCAAGCAGATTATGTTTTTTGGTATCAACACGGTGAACGCAGTTCCAGAGCAGGTGATACCAACTTGATTCCGGATCCATCCCAGTTTCAAGATTTAGTACATGATGTTGCAGGTTCATCTGTTCAACATAAAGAAACTCCGGCTGATATAGCTTCAAATCCTGAGTTGGGACCGTCTGAATTTTATGAGTTGTTGAAGTCTGCTGAGGATGCATTATATCCTGGCTGCAAGATGAGCAAATTAGAAGCAGTTGCAAAATTTATGGCTATCAAATCAGATAACGGAATGTCAAACACCTGTTTTGACCAGATATTTTCTTTGCTGAAAACACTGTTACCCGAAGGAAATGTTTTACCTGCAAATTACTATGAAAGTAAGAAGTTGGTTCGAAATTTGGGACTTACTTGTCAGAAGATTCATGCATGTTCAAATGACTGCATTTTATATTCTGGGGAAAATGAGTCGTTGGATAGTTGTCCCACATGTGGGCAACTGAGATATAAAGAAGGACAACACGGGAAGTCTGGTTTGATTCCTGTAAAATAGTTGAGATATTTTCCGCTTACATCCAGACTTCAGCGTTTATTCATGTCTAAGAATACAGCGACAATGATGTCATGGCATAAAGAGAATATTTCAACCGATAAAAGCTTGAATCATCCAGCCGATGGTGATTCATGGAAACATTTTGATAGAGTGCATCCATCCTTTGCTTTAGAAGCTAGAAATGTTCGACTGGGCCTTTCCACTGATGGTTTCTGTCCGTTTGAATCTTATGGTAGTCAATATTCATGTTGGCCTGTCTTTTTAACTCCGTACAATTTACCTCCATGGATGTTGATGAAGGAGCCATATATCTTTTTGACTTTACTAATTCCAGGACATCCGAAGAAAAATATTGATGTTTATTTGAAGCCATTGATTGATGAATTAAATTTATTGTGGAGTACTGGTGTCAGTACATATGATGTTGCAACGAAACAGAATTTCATACTGAGAGCAGCATTGATGTGGACAATAAGTGACTTCCCGGCTTATGGGATGTTATCTGGCTGGAGTACACATGGTCAGAAATCATGTCCTTACTGTATGGGAGAGAACAAAGAATTTATGCTCATTCATGGAAAGAAACCTTGTTATTTTGACTGTCATCGCAGATTTCTTCCAGCTGATCATCCTTTTCGCAGAAATAGATCTCATTTCAGAAAAGGAACAGCTGAAAGGGATGGACCTCCAAAAATGCTATCAGGTTCGGAGTTAAAATCGGTTGTATTTTCATTACCTCCCATCACTTTTGGTCCCACAATAAACCAACAGAAAATTTATGGTTTTGGGAAAGAACACAATTGGATTAAACGTAGCATATTTTGGGATTTTCCATATTGGTCTGATTTGTTAGTCCGACACATGTTAGATGTCATGCATATTGAGAAGAACTGTTTTGATAATTTGTTTCATACAGTTTTGGATACGCCAGGAAAGAGCAAAGACAATGTAAATGCATGTTTAGATCTTGCCCAAATTTGCAGGCGTCCAGAATTGGAACTATTTGAGAATGTCAGAACAGAAAGGTTACTGAAACCAAAAGCAGCTTATACACTGTCTAAAGAAAACCGTTTATTATTTTGTCAGTGGATTGCAGATTTGAGACTTCCAGATGGTTGTGCTTCCAATTTGGGTAGATGTGTAAAGAATGGTCATATTACTGGATTAAAAAGTCATGATTGTCATGTTATAATGGAGAGACTTCTACCCATTGTATTAAGAGGTCTGTTGAATTCTGTGATTTGGGATTCCATAACAGACATGTCTCATTTTTTTCGGGAAATTTGTGCGGCTACGGCAGATTATGATGCTCTAGGCAAACTTGAAAAAGATGTTGTTGTAATTATATGTAAACTGGAAAAAATATTTTCGCCGTCTTTCTTCGACTCAATGGAACATTTGATGTTACATTTTCCATATGAAGCCAAATGTGGAGGTCCGGTACAGTTTCGATGGATGTACCCATTTGAAAGATGCATGCAAAAATTGAAAAGAAAAGTACGCAACAAAGCATCTGTTGAAGGATCTATTGCAGAAGCTTATTTGCAAGAGGAAATATCTTTTTTCTGCTCCCATTATTTTGAATCTGAGTATCCTTCAAAACAAAACCGAATGGGACGGAATGAGAGGAATATTGATGAAATCGACAATCAATTATCTGTTTTCAACCAGTCAGAGCTTGGTTTTGGTGGAGTTTCTGAACGCTGGCTTTCAGATGATGAACATCATAGAGCTCATACGTATGTTCTGCTCAACTGTGAAGAGATGACATCAGTTGTACTGTAAGTGTTTATATCACTTATTCTATCATTTATGTTACAGTAAATAACTTTGGTTTTTATAGGTTGTATGATAATCATATCAAGAAACAAATTCCACAAATTACAGCAGCTGCTCTCGAAGAATGTCGACTGAAAAATTTCTCTCAGTGGTTTCAAAAACTGGTAACATAAATTCTTTATCTTTTAGCAACTCATTCAATGTATAGTTTACTATATTGATAATTATTTCACAAATTTTCAGGTGTCTCGACATGCTGATAAAATTGACAAACGACTGTGTGTATTGAGTAACCCACCTTCCAAACTTGTTAAAACTTATAATGCATATGTGGTGAATGGATTTCGATTCCACACACATGCATATGGGGAATCGAAAAAAACAATGAACAGTGGAGTTAGCTTGAGAGGATCTCATCATCGAGAAAATGAAGTTGACTTTTATGGCATACTTGATGAAATCATTGAACTCTGTTATCTTGGACAACATTACATAACCATGTTCAAATGTCGGTGGTTGGATACAGAGAGAGGCGTGCATGTTCATCCGACTCATGGAATCATCGATATTAAATGTAAAAGTGTTCTCGCAGTAAATGAACCATTCTTATTGGCTCAACAGGCATATCAAGTTTATTATGCAAAGTACTGTGCAACATCAAGAGACTTGACTGATTGGTGGAGTGTAATAAAAATCAAAATTCGAGACAATCAGTTTAGTCAAAGTGAATGTGCTTTCACTGATGTGCAAAGAATTGAAGTTTTTCAAGAGAGTACTCAAAATCAATCTTTTTTACAAAGAGACATGAGTATCGATGACGACACCCCACATTTAAGAGTTGGTGATGACAATGATGTTAATGATGTCGCATATGAATTTGAAACGGTAAGAGATGAAGCAACTGTAACTCGAATGGATATCGATGATGTTGAGGAGGAATATGAAGATGACATTGACATATATGAAGATGATGATGAAGATGAAAACTGATAGCATTCCATGGTATTTATATACAATCATAATATGTATATATGTATATATAATAGTAATTATCAATTATTTGCTAACATTAACATTGTCTGTTTCAGATGGACGACGCCACATTTCGTGCGTTGGCGGATGCTGACCTGACTTTTGATGCGGATGAGTTGCTGACAGATGACCCTCAGCCTGCAGGCGCTCCAGGGAGTACGCGGAGGGGGCGCGGTCTTGCACGATTGATGATTCCTGACCCCGTCCCCGAGCGACGTCCACGTCTTGGGTTTGATCCACGCACACGGAGGTGTGATAACCTGTGTGATAACCTGTGGATTTGACTAAGATTTCATTAATCTATTCACATAATAAATGTTTATTATTTTTTCAGTTTTCCGCATATAGCAGTCGGACAGGGCAGCGCTATTTTGCGCAACTATTTCTCTCAGCCGTGGACCACATGGGAGCAGATTCCCATTGATGTGCAGCAGGCCATGTTCGGCCATTGGTTGGTACGTACGTAAATAAATAATTTTTATTTTGAAAATTATTTCATTTCTAACTTGATATTTTGATTTATTTGTAGGGTTTATGGTATCTGATCGAGGATACCATGCGTGGCGCCATCCACGAGGCATGGGAGGTGGCCATGCGTGATCGCCTTCGTCAGTTTTTGCACAATTTAAGAAAAGCTGCGATGAAGAAAGCAGGAGTGTCAGATTTTGAGGAGTCATGTAGAGCACACCGACCAGAGTATATTTCATCCCATGTATGGGATGGATTATGTGCGCACTGGTTGAGTGGTGCCTTTCAGAGGAGATCATCGGTGGGGAGGCAGAATCGGGGGAGACAGGAGGTGACTCATCGAGCTGGGAGTCGTTCTTTCAGTACTCATAGACAGCATCTGGTACGTACATTATTTATAAATATTTTATATAACTATAAATATTAATAGTTTATTTTTTATTCTTATAGGCTGTCGAGCACCCCGATATTACAGAGTACGACGTATATCGGAGGATGTATAGTGATCCTGCTACTGGGGAGCTCAGAGGTGATCGTCAGCATCACATCGTGGTCAGTATTATTTGTTTTCAAGTTTAAAAATTAACTGCATATAATATATTCACAATTTTAATTTTAAATTGCAACTATAGGAGTTATATGAGGCCGCAGCGGCACAGGCCCGGCCTGAGAGTCAGGCCGAGTCATCAGATCAGACCATTGCCCGTCAGTTTGATGAGGCGGCATGGATGCAGGCCACCCAGTATGCCTTCGAGAAGGGCCGGATAGTTGGTATCGGCTCTCGACTGACTCCCGGAGATTATTATGGCAGTGCTGCGATGTCGGCGTCCAGCTCGAGAGGAGCTCGTGCATCTTCTTCTACACAGTATGAGGATCAGTTGCGATCTCAGACTGCACAGATAGAGAGTCTTCGACAGGAGCAGGAGCAGATGCGTCAGCAGCATGAGGAGGAGCGTCGACGCCAGCAGCAGCTGTACGAGGAGCAGGCGAGTCGGTGGCAGCAGCAGCATCAGGAGCAGATGGAGTACATGCGCCGACTCACTCATGCTTTAGGGATGGAGTTTCCCCCACCACCATCTGCAGATCCCCCACCTCCCCCCCCCTCCCCCCCCTCCTTCAGATTAGAGTTTGTATTTCTGTTATAAAATTTGTGAAATCAAAATATTTTTTTTTCTATTCGTAGTTTCTGTCTCATTATAAAATATTAATAATATTATATTTTTAAATAACAATATTAATATGAATAATAATATTATTTATATTTTATAATATTAAATTTTATATATATATATTAAAATTTTATATATATATTAAAATTTTATAATATTATAATTTAATTATATTTTTTGTAATACTTGAATTATTTTAATATTTGAATGTAAAATAATTCTATTATTTTTATATTAATTAAAATAACTTATTAATATTTTTTTTATTTATGAATTATAATTGTAATATTATTATATTAATTAAATCATTTATTAATATTCTATTATTTTTTATTTTTGAATTATAATTCTACTATTATTATAGTAATTAAAATAATTTATTAATTTCATTTGTAAATTATAATTCTATTATTATATTAATTAAAATAATTTATTAATAATATTTTTTTTTTATTTTTTTTATAGTATTTGAGACGGGATACTATACCCGTCGCAAATACTAGTACTATTAATAGTTTTTTATTTTTTTTTAAATAGTATTTGCGACGGGATACGATGTCCGTCGCAAATACTAGTATTATTAATAGTTTTTTATTTTTTTTAAAAATCGTTTTTGCGACGGTACCGTCGCAAAAGGTATTTGCGACGGGACCCGTCGCAAATGGTATTTGCGACGGGACCCGTCGCAAAAACTATTTTAAAAGTTTTTTACAAAAATACGGAATACTATTTGCGACGGGGAGAATGACCGTCGCAAAAAAAGGCTTTAGCGACGGGCCCGTCACAAATAAGTGTAGTTGCGACGGCGTTTTCAGCAACGGGCTAGTTGCGACGGGCCCCCGTCGCAAATAGCCCGTCGCAAATACCTGTTTTTCTAGTAGTGCGAGTTCAGCGGAAGTCTCATATTTTTAATCCGAGCTACCGTTTCTGAGTTATAATCATTTGAAAAATAAAATAATTTATTTAATTATTTTATTTACGGTTATTCCATTTTTGGAATTTCTCACAGGAGGCCCGCGCCGACTAAACTTAAGTCGCACCTAGGGTAAACCCGCCATTCTGAGCG
Source organism: Viscum album (assembly GCA_963277665.1). NCBI lineage: Eukaryota > Viridiplantae > Streptophyta > Magnoliopsida > Santalales > Viscaceae > Viscum > Viscum album. Next base: position 599,726,156 of record OY728127.1, read on the forward strand.
CAACGGTGCCCTTGGATTTCTAATCTGAGTAACCATTTAAGAGTTATTACACTTTTTTAGTAAAACTGCTTATGCGTGTTAATTTAAGCTTAACAAAACTTCGGAAAATTATTCCGGGCACACCGGTCCTCGGAATCAGGTGCCGTCAGAAACTGCGGATTATATGTCCAGATACATAATATACTAGTAGGTAAAGGCTGAAAGGCAACATCCTAAGTGATCCATGCAACCTATTTCTATACCTATATATAAGTGGGAAAATATTATAATGGACTTTATCACTGCAATAAAAAAGAATCCATGTAAGAATGATTCTATATGGGTCATCATTTTTCTTCTTACTATTTTTTCATTTATTTCCAATAATAGAATATCTACCCCTTAAGTTCCTTTCCTATCTCTATATCAATGAAATCATAAGGCTTCATGGGGAACCTCTATCATTGTGTTTGTGACCCTCAGTTTACATCAAAATTATAAAAGTCTTCAAATATCACTTCAAACTGAGATAGATTATGAACTACCTATTATCCCCAAACTGATGGGTGGTCTAGAAGGATTATCCACGTATTTTAATACATACTAAGATCATATTCTCTTGAATTACAAGGTATATGGGATTAGTATCTACCTTTAATGGAATTTTTATACAATAATAGCTTCCATTCAAGCTTCCATATGGAACCATATGAAGCATTTTATGGGAAGATATGTTGTACTCCAACCTATTAGGAATAATTTGGATAAAGAAAGCTAGTTGTTCTAGATCTTGTGTAGGATATAAATATTAAAGTACGGACTATTTAGGATCATATTAAATAAGCACATAGAAAAAAATATTTATGATGATAATCGAATGAAGGACTTGTAATTTCAAGTTGGGTTAATGTACTATTGATGGCTTCCCCATGGAATAGAGTTTTAATATTTGGTAAAAAGGGTAAGTTAATCCCTTGGTATATTGGGATTTTTGAAATACTAGAAAGAATTGGAGTTTTATATTACTAATTGTCTATGCCACCCAACCATTCTAGCCCGAATGGCCCGAAGGCCTTCTTTTTTTGTTGATTTTTGATAACCCCCCTTTCAAGGGATGAGGGGGAACCCTTAAAAGGCCCATAGGCTCAGATATTACATGACCCATAGGTCTTAGGAAATATATAGACTATACTTGGAACTCCTCCTCCCAGTTTCTTCATCATGATATCAGCTCTCCACATTCGCATGGTTGTTCAGTTAGGCTTCTCGTGCAAGCACAGGCTGGTCCCGATGTCAATTCCATACCCTCTCTTTTTGAAAAATCATCTTAGCTTCTACTATGGTGAATGCACCTACTCTGAATCCCCATCTGGAGGTTTCTCCTTATATAGTCTGTGTGATCGTTAAAGCACCATTTCAGGTGGCCCGAAGGCCTTGACGTGGCCCGAATGCCTTGACGTGGCCCGAAGGCCTTGAGGTGGCCCGAAAGCCATACTAGCACGAAGGCCTTGGGTGGACTGAAGGCCTTAATGAATATACTCATTTATAAGGGAATAAATATGGAACCTATCTTTTTTTATAATTAAGAGCCTATACATATTTTTTCCACCATAGAGAAAGTGTTACAGAATCAGAAAACTCGATTGGTGAAAGTCCTTTAAATAAATCACAGACATGATGAGGAAACCTGGGAGCCTAAAGAAGCTATGAAGACGGAATATCCACATTTTTTCAATAGATGATATATACCAAAATTTCAAGAATGAAATTATTTAGTGGGGTATGTAATACTTGAGATCCTATTGTAGTAGGTAAACATCGCATCTTGAACTATTACACAATGCGAACTCTAAAGAACCTTTATTCATGAGTATATTTAAAATTTTAATTTATGAATGCCAGAATTTTATTTTAACAAAATAAAATTCATATTGGATCTCTCCATTAAGATATTATATTAATATTCTATTTTGGAAATTTTTCCAAAAATAGTTTATTTTTAAGTGAATAGTGAAAAATATAGTTTTTACCAAAGCTATAATTTTTATGACCTTGTCATTATATAAGAATGACCTAGAAATTTATAAAACCTTTTAAATCATCAAATATTTTTTAAAAAGTTAAATTATACATTTTTTAAATACAATTCTTAAATCATAAAACCTATTTTTAACATTTTATGAACTAAAGTAGTATTTTCCAATAAAATAAAAAAATGGTCTTTTCTTTTAATTAAATATTATTTTGGAAAAATAAGGTTTAGGATTGATTTTTAATCCTCATAAAATTTATTTTTTTTATATTAAACCAATTTATGTCATTAAAATCAAAAGCATTGAACATTTTACCCTAAACATAATTTTTATGCTTAAAATACACTCTTTCTAAAAAATGGGTTTTACACATGCTAATGTTAAAATTAATTTTTCATACACATATTAATTTTATTTGATAAAGTGGAATTTATATTTAAAACAAAATAGTCCCAAATTATGTAACAATTATAATCTTATTTTTAGGCATTGAAAATAAATTTCTTTGGTTAAAGATTATTTACCACGGTAAAAGTAAAATAGTTGTTTTTTAAGAATTAATTTTATAAGAGTTATATAAATTTTATCTAAATAAATTAGAATAATATATTTAAAATTATGTCTCTAATATGATGGTTAAAAATATAAAAAAATACATAAAAACTCATTCAATTAATAATATATAGGAAATAATAATAAAAAACACTTAATGTATAAAAATCCATTTTTCTATAAAAGCTATTTTCCTTATATCTTATGTTTTAATTTAAAATTTTATTTTCTCATATTTATAAATTTAATTATATTAAATATAGTCAAAATTTCAATTCTTAATTCCAAAATTTAGTAAGAGGGGCCATTTTATATTTTTAGTAATAAAATAATTTCCATGGTTAATTTTTAATTAAGATTAACAGGGGTAAAAATAAATAAATGAATTATATCTAATTTTTAGTAATTAAAAGGTCACTTATAGCTTCTAGAAAGACTTGTTAGTTATTAAATTCATGAACACATGTCTTATTTACCATTTATCCACCTAAACCACCTAACACCCATGTGATTCCATTCTTATCCCTTGCCTAACTTTAGTTTCCATGAAAATGACCCTATTTTAACTTATAAAAGGAGCTCAGTCCCACCAATTCTCTCATAAAACTCCACCCCAAAGGCATTGATCATGAATTTATCTTCCAAATCTCTCACTACCCATCCCACGGGGCCCAGACGTGACTACCCCAAGCCTGTCTTCCATAGGCCAGGGGTTGGTGACAAGCACCTGAAGGATTTTCCCAAATAGGGAAGGCATTGCCTTAGAGATTTGTACACACTCAAAAAGGGAAACTAAAGTAAAAATCCAAAAAAAAGTAAGATACAACCATGAGAGTAAAGTACAACTATAAACTAAAAATAGTGGGTTGGAATACAATCCCTAGAAACTGAAAAAGAAAGTAAACAGCTATCGTGTCTTCCTTGGAGCTCTACTTGGAGGGTAGTAGCTATAAGTCTGAAGTCAAAGAAGATGATATCGACTTCTCATGTCACACCAAGCTCCACCAAGTCTCGATCCTTGAAAGTCTGCCTCGGAGCGTCAGTAGTCTGCACTAGACACAACAAGGTGCGGAAGAAGCTCGTGCAAGGGTGAGTATAATAATACCCACTAGGGACCCCAAGACCCCCAAAGGTCTCTCAGTAATCCACAAATGAAAACATCACAAGAAATATCACAAAGTTAATATCACAAGCATGATCTAAATCATGAAGCACAAAGAAAAAGAGACATCTCACTCTAACAGTATAACTTCAAAGTTACTAAGATAGGGATGACTAGTTGTAAAGCCAAATCATCATATACGTAGTAACTCTACTATTGACCCGTATAGGTCACTATATGATGACCTGTATTGGTCATTAGATTCTGACCTGTATTGGTCATTGGTGATGACCCATATTGGTCGCTAGATGCTGACCCGAATTGGTCGCTAGTACTGACCTATATTGGTTGTTGGTGCTGACCTCCATTGGTTGCTGGTGCTCAACCGTATTGGTCTCTGATGTAGAGGTAGGAATGATTAGTCGTACAGCTAGATCATCCCACTTTGGAGTTTCTGGTGCTAACCCTCATTGGTCACTCTTCTTCTTCTTCATGTCACAGCCAGCCACTGGATTACTGCACGAAGCACGTCTGGTCTCCAAAAGACTCTGCTCCTCAAAACATCGGTCATATTTCAACTGGTACGAAGTCCCAAAAAAAGTATACCCAAGGGACCACCCCGTCATAAGGGCCCCAACGTGACAGACGTCGCATTGATCGGACGCCCAGTTTGTGAGATATGGACACTTTTGTAGAAAGGTCCTGGTTGGATTCAAGTCTTATCCAACCCGGGTCACACATAAAACTCCATCAAAACTCACTTATATTATCTCCAAAGGACCACCTTCTCACATGGGTCCTTATTCCATAGACGGCGCATCGATCAGATGTTTGGCCTATTAGTTACACCCTTTTCTGTGAAACAGGGGTGGTCGCACCTTAGTCTGGCCCTGCTCAGTCGGGCCTACCAGAATATGCCCAAAGTTACTGCTTCCCAAAAGGGGTCCCAATGCTACTTAAAGGGTGTCCAATAGACACCTAGTTCGTTAGTTACATGTGTTTCTTTATTCGAGGGCCGGTTGGGTCCGGGCCAGGTCCTACTCGGTTAGGTCAGCCCGACGCAACGAGTCCCAGGGTCAACCTGACCCCGCTCGGGTCTGACCCATTAAGGGTCGGCCTGGTTCACTGGGTCCATCCCATCAGGTTCGGCCTGGCTGGTTCGCGGGCCTGGGGCGCGGTTGGCCCGGCCCACCGGGTGGGGCTCGGCCCAGCCTGTTGGGTGGGTCTGGCCTGTTTGGTTGGCCCGTGTCTTCCTGAAGGTGGACTGCTTCACCCAGTTGGGCCCGTGGATGTGAGGTTGTTTTGTCCGGTGTGACGTGGCACGACGCGAGGTCCGTGCCATCCCCTCCTGTCGCGGGACAACGGTCGCGGCTGCTACTGCCGATGGCCCCTGCGGGCGATGCCCATATCCAGCATAGTCGGTTTAGGCTGGACGCCTCTGGCCACCGTGGCACGTGACGGCGTGCCTCCTTCCACCACCCATGGCCGGTTGTCGTGGTTCTCCTCCGGCCACTGTCGGCCGCCACCGGCATAGCGCATCGGCGATTGATTTTGCGGCTACTGGAATGCCATCGTCGTTTCATGACCCTCAAACATCTTGTTGCTGCGTTTGTTGCTCCGCCACGTAGAACGCACCAAGGAAAAGTTTAGAGGAGGGTCCCAGCCTTGTTGGTTTCAGCCCGCACCCTCCATGTTATCGTTTTAAACATGAGTAAAAATTAATAATAACAAAAGGAAGAATAATCCCAGAGTTTAAGATCTCGCAAAAACCATCTGCATGATTAGACGAGACGCAGATCAACCTATTGGTCGGTCGGTCCGCGTTCATTATATTTTTCAATAACAGGAAGAGATGGAATATCAAATCCCTTAAAACCCCCACCTTTTATGACGTTCTTTGTCACACGTTCGTCCTCGAGGGTTTATGATTTCGACAACGCTTCCCGGTTCTGACCTTCGAAAGGTGTTCTTCTTCATTCTTCATTCTTTGCTATGGTGTAAGTTTGTCAGAGCTTCACCCAAGAAACCCCCAAATCCTTCCTCCTTATTTTTCCCGACATGTCGAACTATTTATAGAACCCCACTGCAGCATTTCCATAATGACGTGACCTCACGTCATTACGCTGTTTCATTTATGAAACAACGTCACAGTTTTGCACCATTAAATTCACTGTTACATTGCGGAATACGGGTTGTCCATGTTTTTAATTAAAGTGCTTCGTTGCTGCATCAACGCTGCCCCGCAGTGTCGCCATCCTCCATGCAATGGAGAGAGAAAAATAAAATAATTCTTTTAAATTATTTTATTATTTTTCTCAAAAAGTACAAAAATTAACTTTTCTGCTCGGCCCTTACCGGCCAAAGTTAAGTTGTTTCTAGGTGAATCCTGGTATTCTGGATTCAACGGTTCCCTCAGATTTTTAATCCGAGCACCAGTTCAAAAGATAGAAAACGTGGCCCACGGATTTACTAAACGTACCTTAAAAAAAGTTCAAAAATTCATTCTGAGCACACCAGGCCTCGGAATTACGCACCTTCAATTTTTTTAGACTCGTAATAATCCCAAATAATTTAAAAAAAATACATGGAATTTTTGAGTCTTTACATTCTCCCCACCTTAGGGATTTATGTCCCCAAAATCCAAACAAAGTTATACAAACAAAGAGGGGTAATGAGCATGCATATGTGCCTCTCTCTCCCATGTGATCTCCTGGAGATTCTCATGATGCCAACAAACTCGCACCAGAGGAATCAACCACCCACAAAGTACCTGCTCCTGTTTATTCTCTATCTCCCTCGGGAACTCTGCAAAATTCACCTTTTCATCAATATCCAACTCACCATGGTCGATGATGAGAGATGGTTCATGCACGTATCTCCTCATCTGGGATACGTGGAAGATGTTGTGCACCCTCTCCAACTACGGTGGTAGTGCCAAGTGGTACGCCACCTTGACAATCCTATGAAGTATCAGGAAAGGTCTGATAAACCTCGGGGATAGTTTTCCGACTCGGAAAAATCTTCATAGTCCCCGTCGAGGGGAGACTCACAAGAATACGTGGTCCCACTCCTGGAACTCCAGTGGTCTCTGTCTCCTATCAGCATAGGACTTTTGCTAGCTTTGTGTAGTCTTCATCTTCTCTCAGATGACTTTCACCTTCTTAGTGGTAGCACATACCATCTCTGGGACCATGAGTGCTGGCTCTCCTGGATCCATCCAACACAAGGGTGATCTACATGGTCATCCATAAAACGCCTAAAAAGGGTCCATACCAATGGTGTAGTGATAGCTATTGTTGTACGCGAACTCCACCAAGGGTAGGTGGTCCTCCCAACTACGACCAAAATCTAGGACACATGCACGAAGAATGTCCTCCTTGGTTTGGATGGTCTGATCAGTCTGACCATCTGTCTACGGGTGAAAAGCAATGCTCAAGTGAAGCTGAGTCCCAAAATTCTCCTACAATCCTTTCCAAAACTGGGATATGAAGCGTGCATCCCGGTCTGAGACTATTTTCGAAGGGACCCTATGAAGTCGCATGATGTACTGAACAAAGAGATGTCCCAAGCTCTCTATCGAACCCTTCTCTCGAACAGCAAGGAAGTGGGTCGACTTGGTGAGTTGGTCAATGATCACCCAGATGGTATCATGCCCTCTAGACGTACATGGTAACCCCGTCATTAAGTCCATCGATATCCCTTCCCACTTCCACTCTAGTATCTCAAGGGGTTGGTTCAAGACTGCTGGTACCCAGTGCTCGGCATTCACTTACTGGCAAGTGTGGCATCTAGAAACAAACTCTACCATAGATTTCTTCATCCCTGGCCACCAATAATGATGTCGGAGGTCCTGATACATCTTTATAATTCCTGGATTTACTGCCAATGGGGATGTATAGAACTCTCTCAGTAGCTCCTCTCGTATCTCCACTGGTATAACTGTACGTCCTCTGAAAAGGATAGTGTTCTCCCCACCTTCAGAATATCTGTCAGGTGCATATATTGAGGATATACGGGCACGTGTAGTCTCGTAGCTTCCATCTCTAAGTTACGCATCCCTAAATAATTGAAGGAGTGGATGGGAAACTACCATAAAATAAAGGTATATTGTCTCATCTCTATCTATGTAGGATATCTGAAGTGAGGCTAACTTCTCTGAAGTATCATTCAGTAGCTGAGAACTCGACCTCTGGCTAAGTGCATCTGCCACTATGTTCCCCTTCCCAGGAGTATAGACTGTCTCAAAGTCATAATCCTGGAGTAACTCTAGCCATCGTCGCTATCTCAGATTCAGATATTTCTATGTGAAGATATATCTGAGACTCTTGTGGTCTGAGTAAATAATTAACCACTTTCCCATAAGTAGTGTTTCCCCATCTTCAGTGTGAAGACTAATGCTTCCAACTTCAAGTCATGAGTCACATAATTCTTCTCATGAGGCCTCAAATATTGTGATCCATAAGCAATCACTATGTCACCCTGCATTAGGACGCAACTGAGTCTGGTCCCTGATGCATCACAGTAAACCACGTAGTCAGTTCCCTTCTCTAGAAACCTCAGTACGGAAGCATTGGTCAAGATCTACCTCAGCTGTTGAAATCTCTGTTGGCATGTCTCTAACCATAGGAAGGGTTTTAACTTCTTTTCCAAGGTATTCATAGGTTCTACTACTCTGGATAAATCAAGTATGAACCTCCGATAGTAGCCTACTAATCCAAGGAATATCCTCACCTCAGTAACACTCCTAGGTGTCTCCCAAGCAAGTATTTCCTCAATCTTCACTGGATCCACTACAACTCCAGCCACTGAGATGATGTGTCCTAAGAAGTGGACCTTCTGTATATAGAACTCACACTTCGAGAGCTTCCCATATAACTAGTCCTCCCAGAGTGTGTCCAGAACTATCCTAAAGTGTACAGTGTTCTCTTCCTCAGACGTTGAGTACACCAAGATGTATTTGATGAAGGCCACCACAAAGCAATCAAGGTATGGTTGAAAGATCATGTTCATGAGCCCCATGAACACTGATGGAGAATTTTTCATGCCGAAAGGCATCACCAAGAAATCGTAATGTCCATATCGACATCTGAAGGCTGTCTTCGATACGCCCCCATCTAATACCCTGAGCTGGTGATAGCATGATCTGATGTCTATCTTCGAGAACCACTTCGTTCCTTTAAAATAATCAAACAAATCATAAATCCTCGGAAGAGGGTACTTTTTCTTCACAGTCACCTATTTTAGGCACCGGAATTCCACGCATAGCCTCAAACTTCCATCTACCTTATTATAAAACAATAACAGGGATGCCCATGGAGAAACATTGGGCCTTACTAATTCCTTCCTCTGTAAGTCCTCCAACTGTACCCTCAGCTCACAGAACTCCACATGGTCCATCTGATATGCTGGTGTAGATATCAATGTTGTTCCTAGGTACAAGTAAATGTGGAATTATACCTCTCTATGAGGAGGTAGTCCTGGGACATCTTCTGGAAATACGTCCTCATACTCATCCACCACTATTGGGAACTATGGACTCGCCTCATCCACCGTGTTGAAGTTCATTCAAGACAGCTGATATGTAATTAGTTGTACCCTCTTGAGCTCAAGTCCATCTCATACTTCCCTATTTTCCTTCTCACCAACAAATGAAAATTTTCCTCCATCTCTATGCGTACATCACACTGTACGTCTCAAGCAGTCAATCTATGCGTGAAATGCTGATAGCCAGTCCATGCCTAGAATGAAGTCATAGGGATTCAATGTCACTACTAGAAGATCCCATCTGAAACTCTCTCCACTGAAAGTAAGATCACACTGTTGGCACCAGTGTGTGACTGTAGAATCTCCTCCCGTAGGAGTATCCAAACGCAAAGGTCGAGCTAAAAGCTCAGTCGGAATCTCAGAGTCCCAAAATAAGTCCATGTAAAGGAAAGAATTGCTAGCACTTGTGTTGATAAACACTGCTATTAAAGTAGAGAAGATATAGGTCATACCTCATATCATCTAAGGGATTTCAGGATCGTGAGCCTCTACTTCCTGTAGTTGGGCCTGTCCCCGTCCACCTGCTCCTTGAGCTCATGGTGGACTACCTAGGGGTGGCGGTGGTAGTGTCTGGTGACCCTGACCACTGCCCGCTACATGTCCTACTCCCCTGTCTCATCCACCTCCTGGCTGACACTCATGCTCCTGCCGCTACTGCTTCCTCGGTGGCCCCTCCACCATCTATCAATCATCCACATAGGGAGTCGGACAGTCATGATCTTTGTGACCATGTACCCTATAGGAAAAATAGATCATTACTCGTTGATGGATCCCTCATCCTATCAAGCCTTTCACCTATGACCCTGTGTCCCTGAGTCTCCCTCCGGAAGGTCTAGCCCGCTTGGGATTCTGTTTCGTTTGTCTACTGCCATCTGCAGATGAATCTGCTACCTGTCGTCCAATAGGGTCTCTCACTGTTAGTGCCTACTCGGCAAGGAATCTCTCCATCAGAAAAGCAATCTCTAGCACCCCAGACTGCGTCGGGATGCTGAGAGAAACTGTCACAGCTTTGATCTCTCATCGTACCCCCTGATCAAAAGTTCAGGTCCTAAATTAAGGGTCTCGTACCATGTCGGTGGAGTATCAGGAGAGGCCAGTAAATCTTGTAGAGTACTGAGCCACAGTCCGGCTACCCTACTGCAGATGTAGAATCTCCTGAATATGCATAGAGCATAGAGTCGCTGGTAAGAACTCCACCCGGATAAGGCTCTCAAAGTCCGTCCAGGTGAGGGTTGTCTCCTCATGCACCTGGAGAGTTGAGCTCCACCATCGTCCTACTGAGCCCTGAGGGAGGCTATCAGCCAAGATCACCATCTACTCGGTGGGTGTCTCTACTAAGCGAAAGACCCACGGAACTACCTCAAGATAGTCCTCTGCTTCCTGGGGGTCTATCTAACCTCGAAAACTAGAATGCATATGTCTCTAGAACTCATGAAATGTGCTCATCCAACATGCATGATCCATTGGTATCATCTGCTTCTCAACGGGTGGTGGTGCTGTTGGTACACCACCCGAAGGTTCCATCACTGTGAGTGGTCCATGTACCAACACCTCATCACTTGGTGGGCCACTATCACAGTCTCTATCTAGAATATTGGCTAGCTGTCTTCATGGAGGAATCCTGTAAGAAACAGATATTCCATGGTCAAAAAGTTATACCTGGTGATCTGACTCAATAAAGATCAAGAAAACTTTTCAAAACACTAGCAATTGGTGTTTTCATGTACATAGTTGGAAAAACAGAATTCAGGGTCCTGGTGTATGGATACATCAGTCGCCACACCAAAACTAGACTCTCTATATTGAAAACCTAACACAGGACACTTTACACCATTGCCTCATTAAAATTAGACTCTTATTTCTTATGGTAGAACCAACCGCCCTTTGATACCACTTTGTCACGACCCGTCCCACGGGGCCCAGATGTGACTACCCCAATCTCACCTTCCATAGGCCAAGGGTTGGTGACTATCACCTGAAGGCTTTTCCAAAATAGGGAAGTCATTGCCTTAGATATATTACACACTCAAAAGGGGAAACTGAAGCCAAAAAAATTAAGATACAACCACGAGAGTAAAGTACAACTGTAAACTAAAAATAGTGGGACGAAATACAAGCCCTAGAAACTGAAAAAGAAAGTAAACAGATGTCATGTCTTCCCTAGAGCTCTACCTATAGGGTAGTAGCTGTAAGTCTAAAGTTGAATAAGAGGATATCGACTTCTCCTATCAAACCATGCTCCATCAAGTCCCAAACCTCCAATGTTTTCCTTGGAGTGTCAGTAGTCTACACCAGACACAACAAGGTGTAGGCAAAGCCTGTGCAGGGGTGAGTATAACAATACCCAGTAGGGACATCGAGACCCCCTAAGGTATCTTAGTAATCCACAAAGGAAAACATCATAAGAAATACCACAAAGGTAATATCAAAAGCATGATCTAAATCATGAAGCACAAAGAAAAAGAGACAGCTCGCTCTAATGGTAAAACTTCAAGGTCACTGGGATAGGTATGAATAGTCACAAAGCCATATCATCATATCCGTAGTAACTCTACTGCGGACCCATATAGGTTACTGTATGATGACCCGTATTGGTCGCTGGTGCTAACCGGTATTGGTCGTTGGTGCTAACTCGTATTGGTCGCTAGATGCTGACCCGTATTGGTCATTGGTGCTGAACCATATTGGTCGTTGTTGCTGACCTGTATTTTTCACTGTTTCTAACCTTTCTTGGTCTCTGATTCATATTTAGGGATGATTAGTCATACAGATAGATCATCCCACTCTGTAGTTTCTGGTGCTGACCCACATTGGCTGCTCTTCTTCTTCATGTCACAGCCAACCACTGGATTCCCGCATGAAGCATTCCTGATCTCCGGAAGAATTTTCTCCTCAACCCATCAATCATATATCAATCTGTAAGAAGTCCTGGAAAAATTATACCCAATAGACCACCCCGTCATAGGGGCCCCAACGTGACAAACGGCGCATCGATCGGACGCCCGGTCTGTGAGATATGGGCACTTTTGTAAAAAGGTCCCGGTTGGATTCAAGTATGATCCAACCCAAGTCACATGTCAAACTCCATCAAAACACACTTAGAGTATCTCCAATGAACTGCCTTGTCACAAGGGTCCTTATGCCACATACGGCGCGTTGATCGGACGCCCGGTCTGTTAGTTACACCCCTTTTCGTGAAACAGGGGTGATCGCACCTCAGTCCGGCCCAACTTGGTCAGTCCCACTAGAATATGCCCAAAGAGACCGCTTCCCAAAAGGGGTCCCAACACCACTGACGGGGTGTTTAACGGACACCCAGTTCGATAGTTACATTCATTTCTTTATTCGGCGACCAGTTGGGTCTGGGCCTGGTCCAACACGGTCAGGCCAGCCGACGCAATGGGTCCTGGGGTCAACCTGACCCCACTCGGGTTTGGCCCATTAAGGGTCAGCTCGGTTCACGGGGTCTGGCCCGTCGGGGTCGGCTGAACTGGTTCACAGGCCCAGGCCACGATTGGCCTGGCCCGCCGGGTGGGGCTCAGCCCACCCCCGCTGGCCCACTGGGCTGCAAGTCCGGACCGGCCCGCTGGGTGGGTCCATCCCATTCAGTCGACCCGCATCTGGCCTGGTCCACCAGAAGTTATACTGCTTCATCCAGCTATCCCCATGGATGTGGGTCCATTTCATCTGACGCGGCGTGAGGTCCGTGATGGCCCCTCCTGCTGTGGCCCGCTGGCCACGGCTGCTGCTGCCGGAGGTGCCTGCGGGCACCGCCCATCTCCCGCGCGGCCGGATCGAGCCAGCCACCTCTAGACACCATGGCGCGCAACCGCGCGCCGCCTTCCGCCACTCGTGGCTAGTTTCCACGGGTCTCCTCCATCCCCCACCAACCATCACCGACATAGTGCGCCGGTGGTTGTTTCTGCGGCCACCAGAATGTCATCGTCATTTCGTGGCCCTCAAACGTATTGTTTCCACGTTTGTTGCTTCACCACGAAGAATACACCAAGGAAAAGTTTAGCGGAGGGTCCGAGCCTTGTTGGTTTCGGTATGTGCCCTCCGCGTTAGCATTTCAAACATGAGGAAAAATTAATAATAACAAAAGGAAGAATAATCCCCGAGTTTAAGATCCTGTAAGAACCATTTGCATGATTAGATGAGACGTGGATTAACCGGTTGGTCAGTTGGTCTACGTTCGTTATATTTTTCAAGAACGAGAAGATAGGAAACATAAAAGCACATAAACCCCCTACCTTTTCATTGTCGCATGTTTGTCCTCTAGGGTTTACGGCGTCGACAACGCTTCCTGGTTCCGACCTTTGAAAGGTGTTCTTCGTCATTCATCATTCTTCTCTAGGGTGGAAGTGTTCCAGAGCTTCTCTCAAGAATCCCCCAAATCCTTCCTCCTTATTTTTTCTAACTCATTAAACTATTTATAGAACCCTGCTGTAGTGTTTCCATAATGATGTGACGTCGTGTCGTTACACAGTTTCATTTATGAAACAGCATCGCTGTTTTGCACCATTAAATTCACTATTACGTTGTAGAATATGGTTCATCCTTGTGTTTCATTAAAGTGCCATGTCATCTCATCATCGTTTCCCCGCAGCGTCGTTTTCCTCCACGCAATGGAGAGAAAAGAATAAAATAATTATTTTAAATTATTTTACTATTTTTCTCGAAAATTCCAAAAACTAACTTTTCTGCTCGGTCCTCACCGGCTGAAGTTAAGTTGTTTCTAGGAAAATCTTGGCATTCTAGATTCAATGGTGCCCTTGAATTTTTAATCTGAGAACTGGTTCAAAATATAGAAAATTCTACCCATGTGTTTACTGAACGTAGCTTAAAAAAAGTTCAAAATTCCATTCCGGGCACCCCGGGCCTCAGAATTATGCGCCGTCAATTTTCATAGACTCGTAATAATTACAAATAATTTAAATAAAATTACATGGAATTTTCAGGTATTTAGAAAATCCATCTCTAAATACCTCCTAAGTATTTTCTAATGTTTGTCATCCCAATATTTAAGAAGCTACTTAGGAAAGTAAGGGGTTTCCAATCCTTATATTTCCTTTTAAATTGAAATTATTTTGTTATAATACCATTTACACATATTTCCTTGATTGTAATATCATTTTATTATCTCCTATTTGAAATATTTTTAAATGTATATTACTTATCCCCTCTCATTATAGCATTTTTCCTATTTTGTTATTATGCCGACATAAGGGCTCTCATTCCACCCCTTCCATTTTGAATTACAAGACTTTATTATAATTCCATTATGATTGTAATTATATGGCATCATCTCCCATTTGATATATCTACAATGAGATTTACTATCATTAAATTATTTTCCTATGCTATCATAATTCCCAAAATCATAAAATTTGGGTAAGTAAAGAGTGTATGGTTTTCTTAGAAATGGCATACATGTTTGGATACTAGTTAGTGGATGAAATTGTAACATAGATACACCTAGGGGTAACACCCAAAAAAATTGATTGAATCATTAACTCATCCATTAACATTATACATGATGATTGGTCTTATGAATAAAAACTTGTCTAGACACTCCTAATGGATATGATTTAGAATATTCACACACTCTTTATAAACCATGATGAAGGATTTTTCCTACCTTTGTTATGGACTCCTACCAGTGTAAACTATTGAACTCAATTATTATATTCTATTGATAACCCAATACTTTTAAATTACACTTATCCACTACATTATCTTAATTTATTTGATAGGTTTACTTTTTTACATTGAGAATACCCCATAGTTTATATGTTTATTATGTATGATTTAACCATCCAACTTATTTCTCTAAAATTATTGTATAACGTTCATTTCTTTCATATATATGATCCATCACTAACTTTTTCATATCTTACCATCCCCCATTAATTAGCATAACTTTCCTTACAATTACTTTCCTTTTTTAATACCATGTTTTCCATTTATTTTATTGAAGGTAGTTCACCTGGATTCTATACATTGATTGATTAAGGAAAGTATTGACTTAACTATATACCCCTTACTCTATACGGTGTTGGATTGAGGGGTGATTACCTAGAAATATATTAAACTTATTTATAGGGGGGTTATTTTTTATTCTGATTGGATGTTTATTGATTACTCAGGTAAGTTTATTATTTACTTTTAACCATTCACCTTCTTACTCTGGATGTGTTATGATCATATTATCCATTTTTTACATGGGGAAAAGTATTGGTGTTCTATATGTTGTTATTCCAATATATATTATTATTTTAAAATTTTATTATATATTTTTTATTAATTTTATCATATGATGAATGCATTATACTTAATTAGTGATGGATGAGGTCTGGTTATAGATATCCCCTCGATGAATCGACAGGTCTCACGAGACAAAAAAACTTGGGATTTGGTGTATATTTCTCCCCATATCAATATAGAGTATTGTAAAAAGGCCTTGACAACATGTTTTGATGTCTAAAATTATCCATTCCATCAATATGACATCAATTATTTTTTTATTCATGTTTTAATTTATTTTCATGGATATAGCATTCCCTCATATTCAGTTGATTATGGATTCATGTTGTTTATTTATTATATCCATATCACTTATTCCATGTTTATGTTATGATAGATTATATTGTATAATACTCAATAATAATCATATAAGCCCATCCTTATTTTTTTCCTTTCCCCAAGAAATCTAGAGGATAACCCTTTATTATATTTAGGGATATGATGGAAGGGCGAATAATGTCATCACCATGTGTTCATGTTGTGTATTATATTTTCAAATGTAATGTTTATATGTATCTAGTATTAAATGACTAATAAGTTATTGGATCCTTCATGAACTCTTGTATTTTATATAAATAATGTAATATAACAACCATACCTAGGTTTTTTGAGTTCACATTGTTACAAACCATGAATGAAACCAAAACCATGTATGTATAAAAATAAGAATAATGTGTATCATTCACCATTGAAAGACACCTCTTCCATATTCAATAATTGTGGTTGATGGAGAAACTTAATAAATATCTAATAGAATCTCACATTAATGGTGTATGTATGGTTTTAATGAATCACTTGAATCTCGGGTCAGATTCTCCTTGACACCCATAGTATGCTAGTACTTCTTAGTTTCAAAAGGAGGTGGAGAAAGAGAGATTCAGGATTGAGAAAATTTGAAGTGTATTATACAAGATTAAAAAGGAAAAAAATTATTACCTTATTATATAATACACCAAGAATTTTATGATTTTTTCAAATAAATTAAAATTTTTTCATAGCTTGGGTTACATGCAAAACCAAGCTTTAACGAATCATGATATACTATTAATATTATTATTTAAACTTGACCATTATAACCGAAACATAAAATTTTGTGGTATGAATAATAATAACCAAATTTTGAAAATTAATTATTAAGGTTTTATATAAAGAAAACATATTTATAAATAAGTACTTAATTTTTAGTAAAGTCTTTATATGCGTCGAAAATTATTATTTTTAAATAATTTGTATTATTTTGTTTGAACAAATAATAAAATTAATTTTTAAAATTTTATAAAATTTAATTTTAAAAATTAAATTCATTTTTTTAATCAAAATTTCAAAATTATATCAGAGTTAATTTTTTATAATCTTCTAAAAAGATTAATTTTTCAGTGAATAGTAAAAAATACTGATTTTTATTAAAAACTATATTTTCATTTAAAAATTTTACAAAGTTACATTTTGTTTAAAATGTTTTAAAAGTAAATTTAGTTAAATTATTTTATTATTAAACCTATTTAATTAATTTTAATCAAATTAATATTTAATTTTGATATGAAAACATTCTATACTTACAAAAAAATCTCTTTGGAAAACCTCTTTATCATCATGTTTGTGGGTTTAATTTTAAATTAAAATTTTACACTTATATGAATGGAATTTGAAAAAAAAAATCATATTTATAATAATAATAATTAAAATTATATAATAATTACAACTTAAATGTTGGTCAAAATTAATAGTAAAAAAAATAAAAATTAATTACCATGGTTAAGGTTAAAATAGGTTTATAGGGGGTTAAACTAAACATATAAGGGTTAAAATAACCTAAAAACTTTTCCAATTCATATTTTGTGGCCATATTTCTACCTTTTATCATAAAGGGTTCTATAATTAACCATTTGGGATCCTCGTGTCATGTTTAAAATTTAGGTACACTTTTTTCTTTTCAAAAATTCCAAGTGCATCCTCTTCCCCACTTATAAAAGGGCACCCCCTATCCTCTCCTCTTAAAAATTAAAAACCATTTGGTTAATAAAATAATTAAAAACATATCTTCCTTACTTACCTAAAAACATCCTATAGGAATTTTTTTATTATTAAACCCTCCTAATAAGGCTTTAGGTATAAACCTAAAGAGTTTCTCTGAAGAAGATGTAAAATTCTTAAACTTGTGTTATTGTTTTATTTCTTCTTCCAAATCATTAAAATATTCTCCAAATATAATGATATAAAAGAATAAATATATAATATATACTGATATTTTATTATTTTAATGTAATAACCCATATCCACCTCTTATTCCATCAAATGGGAAATGAAACCTTCGATTGTGTGTGTGGCAGACTATCGCCTCGCAAACCGATATAATTCATTTTCCATCACCACCTCTCACGGATGGTTATAATGATGGATTTAACATATTTATATTTTTTATATGAAATAATCATAATTCTTTAATTATTATATCACTTATAACTTCTTTCTTTCCATTCCATGGGAATATGATAACGCCACTTGTGTTTACAACAGACTACCGCCTCGTGAAGTGATGTTATTCATTTTTCACTTAACCTTTACATGGAAGCTAATAAGGATAAATTTAATGAATAAATGTGATATATATGAAATAATAATTACTTTATAAAGGTGATATATTATTTACCTTCCTTTCATTCCATGTGTCGAGAAAATGGAAACAACATTCATGTGTATGTATGGCCTATAGTCTCCCTGAATGGTGTAATTCATTTTCTATCTATAACTTTTATGGATTACTATAAATAAATGTATAATAAATATATATTATAATTATATTGTGGTTAAAATTATTTATATTATTTAACCATGATCAAAGTAAAAGGACCAAAACTTCCAAACCAAAACATACATGAAAAACGAAGCAATTATTACCCAAAACATGATTTTAATATGAAATTTTTAATAAACAGGTAATAAAATATTATAGGTAAATCATATATGGAATGATACATATTATTATGGTTCTATAATATATTTATAATAAACCTATATTTCTTATAAAATTGTTTTGAACATGTATAAAAGAATTTGAGACTTAAGGTAATGGATTTTCATCTCACTTTTATTTATATGAGACACATGCCTTATACACCGGTTTTTTCTTTTGTGTGGTGTATATAATACCCATGAATTTATTTATTATTATTCTTAGGAATATATGGGATATACATATCCATATAATGTTATTTATTTTATGGTTCTTATGATTCAAAAGATAAAAAAGTGGTAAAGGTTTTATCTTACAATATCATTGTTTATCGGGGTGGTTTATGATTAAGTTACAATGATGAAATATTATAACCTATTTCTCAAGAAACTCGTTAATTTTCTTATAATATGTTTATTTCATGAAAATACATTTTTTCCTTTTATTTTAAACCCTTTATTTACTCAATATTATAAAATAATGTTTTTAAGAAAAATCGACCTTATTTCTCTCTTCGATCAAAATTCATTTTTATTCCATGTTCATGTTTTCTAAAAATGTTTTAAAAAATGTTTTTACTATTATAAAATGATTTTTATAGGAATTTTTTACCTTTTTACAAAAAAATAAAGGAATTTTATTTTCATTTTATAAACAAGGTACTTTTTACTTTTACCAAAAGTATGAAAGGAATATTTGTTTTAATGTGTAAGGCATGAACAGTATTTTCTTCATCATGAACACTCACTTTTTTAAGGATTACTTTATAATTTTACAAGGATATTTTAAAATAAAAGTATTTCCAAAATTTTATGTGAAATTATAGTTTTTAAAAATTTATTTTCAAAGTAGAAATGTTATTTTCCTTAAGAAATGTTCCATGTGATATTTTAGAATCATTTTCCATCTAATATGACATCATTTAATATTAATTAATCTTTATTGGGGATATAATACAATGATTCAATACTTATTATTTATCTATATAGTTATGTTTATGATGATAATATTTTTATGAAACTCATTCCTTTTTCCATAGGTTATTTTATGATGAAATGATGAAATGTTTATGAAACCTTTTTCTTTTCCAGGGGTTATTCTATGATGAAATTTTTATGAAATACATTTATTTTCATGGGTTATGATATGATGAATGTTTTAGGTTATTTTGGCACACATACTTATAGTTTCCATTATGTGATGGTGGTTACAATATAACCAAGGGCGGTGGTTAAGTTATAACCAAGGATTGTGGTTATGTTATAACCAAGGATAGTGGTTTTCTTATAACCAAGGGCAGGTGGGACATATATCTCTCTCCAATTAATTAGGTAAATATTGATATCTCATGAGATAAATTGGATGGAATGAGGATTTAACCCATTTCATTAAGGTAATTTTTCCACTATGATAGTCTTGGGAGTAAACCTTGACTAATTTGATGGTTTTGAGAGTAAACTCGTTCCACTATGATAGTTTTGGAAATATACTTAACTACTAAGAAAATGACTTTCTATTATTATTTTTATGCCACAAATATATTTCTTATGCTAATGTTATGATCTCATGGCTCATGTTCTTTTATTCCATTATTATTCATTTCTTATGAAGTGTCAAGATTTATTCCATAACTCATGTTTATGATCTATTATATGAAGGGTATGGTTTTCAAATGTTATTCTCTTATTATCATACCCTTATGATCATTTTATGTTTATATCACCCTCTTTTACCCTTACTGGGTATCTTAGCTCACCCTTTCTTATGTTTCTTTTCCCCAGGTTATGAAGAAAGGTATTATGTATGATATGTATAATAAGGGTTCTGGTTATAAATAACTTAGTTGGATATGATTTAGTTAACTTATGAACCAGTTGTTTATGTATCTATGTTTCTAAAGACACTAGACCTATACGATTTTGGTGGGGATTGTTATGTTATGTAATGAATATTCATCAACTAAGATATAATATCTATGTATGAGATGTGTGGGTCTTTATATCTAATATAGAATTCAGTGATTCTTATCATTCCTTTATGAATTAACTTTTATGTTACATAATTTATGTGTTATGGTTTATCCATTTATACATTTATCATACAAATTCACCATTAATCCTCTCATATGTTTCATCTTATGAAATGTCAATAATAGTGATAAATAGGCTTTTAATATAGTTTATTTTTATTTTTTAAAATTATAATTCCAATTAAATCATAGAATTCTTTTATGAATCATACATTACACTTCCTTATTCCTTATGATATAACTAATTGTACAATATGATTAGATTAGGTAGTAGTGAAATGATATCAGTACCGTAATAAATGATACATCCAAAGGCATAAAATATTAATTTTGAAAAAATTATGGCATTGCCTATGATATACCCATATTATACCATATTATATATCATAAAACACATCATACATGGTTATATATTTAGGGAATATCTCTATCAATCTCCCATTTTCACTAAATCCATATAGACTTATTGTCATTTCACCTTATATTGTACCATATATAATAAATTGTGAAAACATATCCAAAATTCCTTTTGATATCTTATAAAATGTTTTTTAAAGGTTAAAATTCACCTTATAATACATCATATATACTACCTTTTGAATATCCATCCAAAACTCCTTTTTTGATAAACTCTAAAATGCTTTTAGTTAAACTCTTAGAGTTTTATAAAACTCAATTCCAATTCATCCAACCACATTGTGTGACCCCATAGTCTTTTTTAGTGTAGAAAAAAAATATTAATTCTCAAATTAATAAAATTATGTAAAGTGAGACCTCTAGAAAAGAATCAATTCTACTCAATATATAGAGGGTTATGGAATGATCTCTATCAAACACATGTATTTTTATATATGTTCCCACCAACTCTATTATATACAAGAATTAATTTTCATATGATCCCTTTATCAAAGAAATTTTGTAAACATGGTACATGGAGTATGTAAATATCTTATAGTATATTCATATGTTCTCTATTCTTTGAGTATAGAATGATGAGGTTAATAGATACATCACGTGTAATTCACTATTATAGAGAAGCATATCATATTCCCCTTATCTAAAAAATAAGAAAATCACATGTATTTTATAGGTATGTACATACACTTCCTAAGTCTATCTCAATTTAGGGATTATATTTCATAATAATCACATGATATGAAAAATTATATCTTGGTTAAGCTTTAACTAGCGCCATGATTAAAAATACACCCAACCACCACCAGATTAGATAAGACTTAAATCATGCATAAGAAAGGTATCAAAGTATGAAGTTTATAATGGTGTGTACCTCACCAACCTTAGTTATTAGGAAATACGGATATGAAATATACACCCCTAGTATACCAAATACATAGTTTATAACACTTCATGTGGTATAATTGGAAATTCATTCAATGTACAAAAATAATTTATTCCTTATTATCATATTTTGTATCTCTATATGAAACCATACTTATTCTAACTTTAACATTTCATCATAACTTATACTACTCAATGATGAACATCAATTAGGGATAACTCAAAGTCATACTTTGAGAGGTCAATTATCATTTCACTTCATGAGTATATGTAACATCGAGTTACTTTCTTTTAGGTATTTATTGACCCTTGTTTTTGTCCAAATTTTAGGGATATATGTTTTTTTGAATTAATGGAGTTTGGGTATAAATGTTTCAATGGTTTTATAGGATTATAATTGGGTTTGGTGGGTTTTTTATTTGTTTTGGGGGGTTTTTGTATAATATGGACCGTGGACTACTTATTGGACACATTCGTATCATGAACTGGTTACACGACATGAATCTATTGCAAGGAAGATACCATGATTTTTTTTGAGTGTGAAAGTTTACAAGTTATTAAACCTTTTCATGTCATGAAAGGTTTAATTGGGATTAATTTAATTCGTAGTGGAACCTTTTTCAACATATTTGTAATTTATGAAATTTACGTCATGAAATGGATTCAAGATGTGAATTGTTTGAGTCCAGTGATTTTTATTATGTTGAACTTCTAACCCCTTCTTAATTTGATGTTTATAATTCCCTCTAGACCCCTAGGGAGATTTTGGGTGATATCTCTCCTTTTAGATTTCCCTATTTGGAATTTAATCCCTAGGGTGGTTGCGCCTCTTCTCCCTGATAAGCTGACTTTCTGCTTCTTCATTTCCATTAGTCATAGAAATGATATTGGGTACATTTTTGGATCATATTGTGACTAGTTTGTGTTTTATCGATCCTTTATAGTTTTCCCTCATACCTTATATTTCATAGGCTGATCTGCTTGTTTTCAATCTTTATTGTTGAAGGCGGTTGTGATTTATATATTATTGAGTTAGGTGTCTCTATAAAATTGATTAATTCTTGAATTTATATATGTTATTGAAAATTACTTTTTGTTATTCAATTACAATTAATGATTTGACATTATAATGGTTTCTTTGGCTATGATTCTTGTTTTTAGATTGGTTTTATTTAAAAAAATATTTTTGCACACAAAGTGTTTGATTAAATGCTTTAAATGGTGGTTTTGGTTTTGAAAAGGGTATTCAATCCCAGAAGTGGAAAGGATTTGATGCAAAAATGTTTTATTAAATGTGATTATGGTTTTTAAATGGATTTTGAAAAAATTATCACATTGAGTGGCCTTGGGTGTGTTGGGAAATATACTTTTCACTATTTGTTTGTGTAATACTATAAGTAGTTTTAAGTCACTTTAGTGTGTGTAATTCCACTAGAGGTTATATTGGTTGGATCCACCTTATTCCTAGATTGAGGATTTTATTTTATGTCTTGTATGTATTCCCATAGGTTATATCTAAACTGGTGTGTGTGTTTTCATTTATGATTGGTTTATCACATGATGGTATTTTCATGGTCATTTTCTCGCATGTTTATCCTATGGTGTATCCATGGTTTCTTACTTATTTTATTTCATACCCGACATATTCTTGTATTTGGTGAACATGGTATGATTTTATGAAAACCAAAGGAATATTTTGTAAAATAGTTTTATCTTATGAAAATACTTTGTAAACTAGATTTGTTTTAAAGCTATAACTAATGTATTCCTAATATTAGAACTTTTATAGATTCTTTGGTAGTATCCTATTGGGAGTTTTTCTAAAACCATAATTTTGACTTTGGGTGGTTATAGATGTTTTCTTCAGGACTGAAGTAAAGGGGAGTGCATTTTTTATCATGTCTATTTCTCTTATTTTCAGTGTCTTTATTATAATGATGGTTTGGTGGTGACAGGTGGTCACACAGGGACTTGTTTGGAATTATCATGTTTTATCTTTCTAGTTTTTCATATTTGGATTGACTTTGTATGTCTCGGGGATATGTTATATTTCTTATTCTATACACCCAATTTCTTTTCCTTGTTCATTTTTATTATGATACATATTGTTGTCCCTTTGATAAACTTCTCCATGGGGTAAAACATCTTGGGTAACTTTTCTAGATGACTCAGGTTGGTTCATTACAAATTGGTATTAGATCCATTACCTAGAATGAAGTGGTGTGACACTTCCTTGGTTTGGTTCAGTTTATTTGGTATGCCGAAGTTAGGATCATCATAATTCAAATAGTAAGTGCAGAAAAGGGGTATGGCCAGCTCACTTTTGTGACTGAACTCGAGTAACCATGGGTGGTCATGTATTTTTTCTAATCTTGAAACTTGGTGGTTGAGGTTATTTGAATGAACTAGATATGGGGTTTATTTAAATTAACCTTATACTTTAGTGTGTAATTACTAGTAATACCAATCCTAATTGTATAAAGGAACCCAAGACTTTTCATCATCTCAAACAATATGGCCATCTAAGGAATTTTTGTGGAAGGATGTCCCAAGGTAGTAAGGCTAGATCCACTTTCACCAAGGGTTTGCAGGTTCATTATGATGCTTATAAGGGTATTGGGTCTTATCTTTAGGTCAGGGGTGGTTTTCATGTGGCTAATAAGTATTAAGGAGTATTTGATACCAGAATACTTTTTATGGCGGAGTATAAACCAAAGGAATCTAAAGCAGGGTCGACTTCTGTTAGAGGTACGGTGTTTATTTCATATTTTATGGTTCTAGATTTATTTGATACAGGTTCTATACATTATTTTTTATCATAAAAGTTAGTTTATGTATTGGGTTTATGTTCGTATAATATTTCATTGTTTTTGGACCTTTCTACACCTTTAGGAAATAGTTTCAAACAAGGTTTCAAGTGTCCCACATGTCGAGTGACGATAGATGATCTTGAGGTGGAGTGGGACTTCTTAGTGCTTGATCTTTATATCTTCAAAATAATTATTGGAATGGATAAATTATTAGTTTTAAGTCCCATATTGACTATTATAATCTTCAATTTCAGTTTTTATCTCCTTGTGGATTCACTCATGTCTTTCAGGGTGAGTGAGATTCTAGGTCTAGAAGAGTGGGGTCTATTGTTCCATATGATAGAGTGATCACATGTCAGTTATTAGAGATTATACTTGATGTTGTTGATCTTTTTTTGAGTAGTACACTTTATATAGTGGTGTGTGTATACCCTGAGGTCTTTCCAAATGATTTTTCTAGTTTAACTCTATAAAAAAGGTCGGGTTTACCATTTACCTGCTACTTTGTATGATTCCAATTTCTATGACAACTTATCATATGGGACCTGTTGAGTTTGTGAGACTTAAGTTTATTCTTAAATACCTCTAGGATAAGGGATTTATTCATCCTATCATGTTACCATGGGCTTCACCTATCCTCTTTACTAAGAAGTTATGCGGGAGACTTAGACTATTCGGGGATTATTGAAAGTTAAATCAGGTGACCGTTAAGAAAAAATATATGTTTCTAGATATTGAAGATCTATTTGATCAGATTAGGGTGGAACATTGGTTTTAAAATATTTAACTTTGTTCAAGGCATCACCAGTTGATATTCTGAGAAGAGGATATACCTAAGATAGTGTTTAAGATATGTTATGGGAATTTTTAGTTTCAGGTTATGCCATTCGGCCTCACTAATGCTTTGGCAGTATTTATGGATTTTATGAATTGGATATTTCATTAGTTATTGGACACTTTTATTATTGTATTCATGGATGATATTTTTTTTCTACACCAATTCAGAGGAGTATCACATGGATCATTTATATACCATCCTTAGAACATTTAGAGAGAATTGTTTGTATGGTAATCCTTCCAAATGTAATTTTTGGAGGTAAAGTTTTCGGGTAATTTTATTTCTGATATGGGAATCTCAGTGGATCTTGAAAATTTATAGGATTTTATGTCTTCAGATAATCCCAGAAATGTGTTTGAGATCCAAATCATCTTGGGGTTGGCTGGTTACTAAAGATGATCCATTCAGGACTTCTCCGAGCTTGTATATCTAGTGAAAACTTTAACCCTTAAGGGTGTAAAGTTTGAGTGGAATGAAAAAATTTAGTTATCTTTTGAGGAACTGAATAAGAGGTTGAATTCATCTCTATTTTTTATTATTCCAAAACTAGGTTTGGGTTATGATGTCTTTTGTGAAGCTTATGGCATAGGTTTGGGGTGTGTGTTACTACAATGGAGAAAGGTGGTGGCATATGGCTCTCACTAGTTACATCATAATGAGATTAACTACCCTAAAAATGATATTTATTTGGAATTAGTTATGAATAAACTCAAAATATGGCATCACTACCTATTTGGGGATTGGTTTATTGTATATTATGATCATAAAATCCAGAAGTATATTTTCACTTAGAGGGATATAAACTTTTAATAGAGACATTAGGTTGAGTATCTACAAACTTTTTATTTTGATATTTCTTATAATCCTAGGAAAGGTAATTTGGTCATATATGCATTGATCAGGAAATTACCGACTCAAGCAGTGAAGGAATCAGTGGAAGAGTGGTCTCTGATGAGTTTGTTTAATGAGATGATCTTAGGAGTGGAAGAAGCTCGTGGGTAGGTGTAATTGGGTTTGATAAAGGATGAATAATTTTTTTATGAGTGGTTTTGGATTGAGAAAGTACCTAACACTGTGTGATAGTACTTTAAAAAAACCATAAATGGTAGGGTGACCTCAGGTGAGTGGTCTCAGTCTCCTAGTGGCACTTTGTGTTTCTAAAGCAGGTTGGCCATTCTATTTCTCTAAGGTAGGATTTGATAGATAGTGGAAACCATTATTTTTATTCCATACATACTAAGAATACCAATATATATCATGACTTGATACATTGATATTAGTGGTCGGTTATGAGATGGTCGATTAAATATTTTGTATCACGGTGTCTTACATGTTAGAGAATTAAGGCAGAGCACCCTATACCTAATGGTTTGTTTCATCCATTACCCATTCTGGTATGAAAGTGGGATGATATTTTCATGGATTTATTCATTAATTTTCATATAATACTAGTGGGTTGGATGTGATTTGTTTGATCGTTGATTGACTCGTGAAATTAGTATATTTCTTCTCTATCAAGGAGACAGGAAAAGTATAGTAGCTTAGGGGTTTTGTCTATCTGAGAGGTTTTGAGAATTCATAGGTTTCCCTCTTTGATTGTTTTTGATAGGGACATGTGGTTCACATCCATGTTTTGGAAAGGTTTTCAATAGGAAATGGGTCCCCAGTTGAAATTGAGCATCGCATATCATCCACAGACAGATGGATATACAAAGAAAGTTATCCAGGTTCTTGAGGATATTCTTTGAGCATGTGTTCTTGATTTCAGTGGTTCTTGGTAAAATCATTTTCCTCTAGTTGAGTTTGGCTATAATAATATTTATCTTGACTCTATTAAGATGGAACCATTCAAATCATTCTATGGGTGGCCATGTAGATCTCCCTTGTGTTGGGATGAGTTAGGAGAGAGGTCCTTGGTTGGGCCGAGTCTTGCTTAAGAGATAATAAAAAAGGTGAAATTTATCTAGAATAGATTGATCTCAGCATAGAATCATAAAAAATCCTATGAGGACCATTTTCACCAGCCACTGTAATTTGATGTTAGGGATTGGTTTTTTCTTAGATTTGCACCTCACTTGGGACATCTTTGGTTGGGTAAGTAGGGTAAGTTGGCACTGAGGTTTGTTGGCCCCTTTGAGATTATGGATCATCTAGAAAAGGTGGCATATTAGTTTTAATTATCATATTGCTTGACTTAGATCCATGAAGTGCTTCATGTTACCCCTCTAAGGAATTTTCAACCAGATCATTCCCATGAGATTGAGTGGGAGGATGTTGATCTTGATCCTAACACCATTTTGTTTGAGAAATCAATTCATATAATTGATCTTCAAGATAATGTAATAGGCGGGAAAAAAATACCTTAGTCTGTGTACTATGGAAGTGCAGATGGGATAGCCACGAGATGTGGGAGAGGTGATTTTTAATGAGGTAGCAGTGGCCTTAACTTTTTATAAGTCCAAGATCTTCAGAAATTTATGGGGATAGAAAACTAGTATAGTGGGGAGATTTGTAACATCCAATTACTTTCTTCTAGGTATTTATTGAACCTTTCTTTGATCTAAATTTTGGATATGTATGTTTTTTTGAATTAATGGATTCCTAGTATAAATTTTTCAAAAGTTTTAGAGGGTGATATTTGGGTTAAGAGGGATTTGGAGTTGGTTTGGATATTTTCTATAGAATCTTGACTATAGATTACCTGTTTGACACATTCACATCAGGAATTGGTTATACAAATTGAATCTGTTAAAGGTCATATGTCATGAGTTTGGTTTAGAGTGTGAAAATTTACAAGATATGAAAAAATTTCACGTCGTGAGTGGTTTGATCAAGATTAATTTAACCTAAGGTGACACCTTTTCCGACATATTTTTAATTCTTGGAATTCATGTCGGGAAAGGTATTCACGACATGAATTGTTCAAGTCCATCAGTTTTTATTACACTCCATTTATATACCCTTCTTCATTCGATGTGAAGGATTCCCTCTTGAACCATAGGGTGATTTTGGGTGATCTATATCCTTATGGATCACTCTGTTCAATGTTTGATCCCCATGTTGGTTGTGTCGCTTCTCCCTGGTAAGCGGTCTTTCTACTTCTTAATTTACATTAATCATGGTATTGGCGTTGGATATGTTTGTAGATTGTATTGTGATAATTTTGTGTTTTTTATCGATCCTTTGTAGTTTTCCCACATGCCTTGTATTTTAGAGGATAATATTCTTGTTTCCAATCTCTGTTGTCAAAGGATATTAGGATTCCTCCATTCTTAAGGTAGGTTTCTCAATACAAGGGATCAATTCCTGAATTGTTATATGTTGTTGTCAATTCCTTTTAGTTATTCAATGAAAATTCATTATTTTACATTGTAATGGTTTCTTTATATTTAATTCGTATTTTTTAAGTATTTTTCTTTAAAAAATGGATATGTTCACACAAAGTGTTTGATTAAATGCTTAAAATGGTGGTTTTGGTTTTGAAATGGGTCTTTAAGCCTAGAACCAGAAAGGATTTGATGTGAAAATGTTTTATTAAATTTGAGAATGGTTTTTAAATGGATTTTGATAAACTTATCACATTAGGTAATATTTGTTGTGTCAATAAATAGACTTTTCACTCTTCATGTGTGTAATTCTATAAGAGGTTGTATGTCACTTTAGTGTGTGTAATTACACTAGAGTTTATATTGGTTGGATCCACCTTAGGCCTAGATTGGGTATTTTATTTTATGTTTAGAACATATTTCCATAGGTTATAGCTCAAACAGTATGATTTTTTATTTATGATTAGTTTATCACATTATGGTATTTTCATGGTTATTTTCTCACATTCTTATCCTATAGTGGATCCATGGTTTCTTATTTTTTTCTTTCATACTTAACATATTACTGGATTTGGTGAACATGGTATGTTATTATGAAAACCAAATGAATATTTTATAAAATAGTTTTATCTTATGAAAATTCTTTCTAATCTGGATTTTTTAAAATCTAGGACTAAAACATTCATGATATTAGAACTTGTATGGATTTTTTTGTGGTATCCTGCTAGGATTTTTTCTCACACCATACTTTTTCATTTGGGAAGTTTTAGATGTTATTTTTTAGGACTCAGGTAAAGGGAAGGGAATTATATAGTATATTTATTTCTCTTTTTTTCATCATATTTTTAGCAGGATGGTTTGGAGGTGACAGATAGTCACATAGGGACTTGTTTAGACTTTTCATGTTTTATATTTCTAGTTTGGCTTGTTTGGATTAACTTTTTATGTCTCAAGGATATGTTCTCTTGCTTCTACTATGTACCCTTTTGGTTATCCTTATTCAGGTTTATCATGATACATGTTGTTACCCCTTTATTATACTTCACCATGTGGTGGACTATCTTGGGTGACTTACCTAGAATACCTAGGTTGGTTTGTTAAAGTATATGCAGTCAAAATGAAATAATGATAAAGTAGATAATTCATTTTGTATATCATGATACATTTTATATACTTAAACATTTTTAAGAATACTCTGAAACCGTACATAATCATCTATCACATCATATCATATATGATATACTTATAATCAACCTTATGTTGGTTGAATTTTTAGGGTTTTTTCAAACTCATTAAAACTCTATGTAATTATTGTCACATTTGTATGTGACTATTAATAGAACCCACCCACTAAACTTTTTTAGTGAGTAAATGAATTAGATACATTCCCTAAATCCACATCCTGCATGTGATGCATGGATATATCATTTTGCATGAAATATTATGCCAATACCTTTGATGACATGGATATAAACTTGAGAAATACTCCACCTAAGATATCATTTAAGGAAAAAAATTATAATATAAAACATGAGAGAGTTGTTTTATTCATATATGCGACGCATAAGCTGGAAGTGTAATTAACTCATGTGTTGTGAATGCATGAGTTAATTCTAGCATCACCAAGGAGCATCATCGGGTCTAATTAAATTCATTATCATATGGTGGAAGTAGTTAAATATGGTTCTTATTCCTTATCTGAAAATGCATATAACCCAAATCTCTCTTCATCCTTATCCTTTGTGTTTCAGACACTAGTAAACCATGAAGGATGGATGGATCCCATCCAAACATCGAATGATACATTAAACTCATGGATTCATCTGGAGGTGGAATATATTTTGGATATTAATCAGTGATCTCTCAAACCCATGTGATATAATTTGAATATATATTATTGGATTACTCAATGAATGCTACATGTTTACTATATTTTATCAGTTCAGTTTATGCATGTTTTTTATATTTCTTTCATGGGTGATTTTGGGGTCATTTGTCATGTTTTAATAATTGTTATTAGACTCTAAAAAATAACTTTGGTGGTAAAAGATCTAGGTTACCATGTTCGTATTTTTTAAATCATGTGTAGAAAATGAAGAAACTAAAAAACAGAGCATCGTTAAGCATTTTTTGAAAATTTCAAATTAATAGGATTGCCCTTATGCAGAAACATTTTATGTAAGGGTCATCCTAGATTACCCTTATGTGGAATGGTATGAATAATAGTCAACCAAATTTAACATAGAGTGGTATTCATAATGTTAGTCTCCACTTACCCTTATTCAGAGCAGTCTATGTAAGGGTTTCTTGGAATTACCCTTATGTAGAGCAGTCTACGTAAGGGTCATTCGATTTTTCCCTTATATAGATTGGTATACGTAAGGGTCCTCTAATATTACCCGTATGTAGATGGGTCTACATAGAGGTGGGAATGGGTTACCTTTACACATGTCTTATGTTTAAAGGTAAAGGATTTTACCTTCGCATAGGGGACCCCTCCTATATAAGCGTAAAGATAAACTTTAAAAAAATTATATTTAATAAAGTTTACTTATAATTTATAATTTTTTTATAAATTATAATAAAATGTATTATGGTAATATTTATTAATTAATAAAAAAATATTAATTAATTAATTATAAAATATTTTGTAAATAATTAATAAATTTTTATGAAACATTTAATAATAAATATTCCTTCAATATTAAGTGTTAATATTTAAAATTATTTTTAAAAAAATTATATGGAATTTCTTATTATCTAGAAATAAAAAATTACTTAGAAATCATAAGGGGTAATTTATAAAAGAGTTATAAATAATATAATATGGCCAAAAATATAAAAAAAAATTAAATTATGAATTGTTCATAATTAATTTATTTGAATTGTTCAAATTAAAGGGGATTTTTGGATATTATTCAAGCCACATAAAAAGTGTTTTTATGATTGATTTAGTCATGGTTTAAATAATATTATTTATATGATATTTATATTTTATAAAACGTTTACATAATATAATTAGAATTATAAATATTTTATAATTAATGAAAATATCATATGTTTAAAAGGAAATTTCTATATAATAATCAATATGAAAATTTTCATATTAAAGTGAATATAAAGATTTTATGTTCAAATTTTTGGAATGTTATAATGTTAGATAATTTATAAATGGGCTTATATTTAGTCTTTATTTATGGATTGTTCATAAATTGTTATCTCATGTTGAAATATTCAAAATTTTCATTTATTTAAAAGGTTATTCCCTATTTTATTCAAAGTTATAAACTATTTATATTATGAATCATGTATGATTTAACATAAATGTTAAACTGTTTATAGGAAATATAGCCTTGCATTAAATGCTAGGTATGAAAATGAATTTAGTTTTTCGTCTTCTATGTCCTCGATTTGTAACTAAAGTTATGAACTTGAATTTAGTTATTGAATATAGTTTATGCATATTAGGTTTTAGAGTTATGATGAATTTAATTCTCTCTTAAGTAAAGTCTCCTTGAGTAGAGGGACTTGGTTTCAGACTATCTACCAGCCTGGAGGCTTATGACTCATCTAGAAAGGTGAATGGGGTTGGCTATCAGTCACCCTAAGCTTACTCATATAGATATTGTCAATTTTTTATAATTCTATGATTTTACATGAAATTTTCATGTACCATATTCATATGATGCATTTGGATATGTGTAAATATACTTGACTTCTATTTTTTGGTGAGTTACACAAACTTTTGGTTTTATAAAGAGTTACACATAAATATGGTTTGAACATATCATTTTGGTAGAGGGGATAGGATTCCAAACTAAATAACTAGAATCATGAATAAATAATTGGAAATAACATGAGATAAGATGGTGAGATTGAATCTGCTTCAAATAATAAATGTTAGATTCCTTCCAAAGTGGAACTTATGAAGACCTTAATCATCCAACTGGGTAGGTTATTCTAATGCAGGTGCCACTAGATTATTTTTTGTAAGGAAATAAAGTAATGGGTGACACTGGATCATACTTGGGTAGGTTTTTTCAAAGAAGGGTACCCATGGATTATCTTTTATTTTCTATTATTTTCATTTTCTTTATGTTATACTTATCTAGGAAACTCTTAGGATGGATACCAAAGCAATGTTGTTGAGTTTATCCATATGTTAAATTGGAAAAGAAGTTATATGGTCGACCATCCAAGATTCATATATGATATTATTGGGATGATTCCCTAACTAAATAAATAAGTGTTGAGAGGAACACAAAAACATACACATTGCTTAGTGAAATATAGTTCTTATACCACTAATAAATTTGATGTGTTTTAAATGGGGTTATATTTTTATTGGGAGGACATTTAATAAAATTATTTATTAAGTGGTAATAAAACATGATACTCATTTGATGAAATCTTATGTTGTAGATGAATAAAATAATAATTATCATCAAAATAAATTTTGAGATTAATCCTTGGAAGGAGAATCTTAATGTAATCCACTCCTAAGACTGGTGACTTAATAAAATTTATTAATCGAGATTGGTAACTTTAATTGTAACGGCCCAAAATTTCCAACCTGTTTGTGGAGATTCTGGTGATTGACTTTTTTTGGGAAAGTTCCAAGGAGTTGAGGTGTGGATGGAAGAGTTGTAGATGAAATTTTATCTAGGGAAGATTTTTTGCAGTATAGAAAGATAAGATGTGGTGTAGAGACTAGGGAGTGGGGTTTTAATGGTTCTGGATTTTTTGGAATAGTTGTGGTGTGACTTCTAGGTTTCAACATAGAGCCTTGTAGGATATATTATTGGGGTTCTGTCAATTTTAGGGTAGTTATGTTGTATAGATCGGTTGTGGTGTGGCCTTCTTCTAGAAATTAAATTCTATGTGTGTAGGTTTCCCTTAAGTTGTGTATTAGAGTAGGTTTTCTAGAACCAAATATTTTTACTTTAGATTACATGTTTATTTTTCAATGATTTTAACATTAATAAAATATATTATTACATTTTGTTCATTATTCTTCATGAATTTAATGTAATAATTTCATAGATTATCTATTTCATTGATAATGTCATATTAGTTCCCCACTATGATGAGAACCTTGAAATTTAATGGTGATATTCTTAAATATAGTTCCATGATCTAATAAAATACTATGGTGGAACACATAGAATATTGATTGTTAGTTTTGAGTACTCGTAAGTAGATTAGAATTTTTCTTATGAAGTTTACACTTGGTAATCTCTAAAATGGGAGATTATGAGAACAGACCCTCCTATAGGAATTCTACATTTTTATGTTTCATCAGATATTACTATTTGTGAGTGTGTGTAATGATCCTTCAATTTTAAGATTAATATTAATTCAAGTTAAAAATCCTACACTTAGATGTATTTGGGTGTGTCACAAGTGACGTGTTATTAAAGAATAAGTTGAGGAAGGATTTGTCCCTTCCATCTATGTGGAAGATGATATATTGGACCTTTTTTTGAAATGGAACTGTCACATTAAATTTCATGGTCATGGTCTAATGAAGAGTTTATTTCAGATAGTCAAAGAAAGATGTTTCAAGCATATAGGGTGATGAAATTCATGTAAAACCTTATTGATTAGATATTATGATAAGGTTATTATATTAAAAATTAAGAGTTCATGTATGATTGTTAACATTTCTACATTAACTTCTTTATATTGGATGCCTTGACCCGTTGTTAGATAGTAATGTTGTACTTTAAGCCAACACACCTAATGAAAATGATAAATAATCCTAGAGGGTCGCACACTAAGTATTTTTTTTATCTATATTAAATTATATTTTAATTTAATTATTTTAATAAATTTTATTCTCAAGACCGAGGAATAATTTTATTCAAGTTTTATTGATCATATAAATTAAATAAATATTGATTCACCATATTATGAATAAAATTTATTTATTTTATTTATTTAATATTTAATAAATATTTTTTCCATACAGTGAATAAAATATTTATTTATGAATAAATATTTAATAAATATTTATTTATGAATAAATATTTATTCAAGTATTTGATAAATATAGAGGAGGAATGACTAGACCAAGATCGAGTCTGGTGATAAATATTAATTTATAAGCAGGTGAAATAATATTTTTTATTGTGCCAGTGAATGTAGACCATAAAATATTATTATTATTATTATTATATGGAATGGGGTAAGATAAGATTTATTATATTATTTAAGGTTTTCTATGTAATTAAACAATATTTTAACCTAAACCTAAACTCTATAAATATATTTATATGTCTATTATCTAGTTTTAATCGAGATTTGAGAATCTTTGTGCATAATGGATTTCTCTCAAGATTCCTCCCTCTCTCATCCTCTCAAGAATAAGAAGAATAAAAGAGAATCCTTCAATCCCAAAGGATCTTGAAGTGATCAAGATGGATAACCCAAGATGATTGATCTGTTATGCTATCACCTATTATTACTTCGGTGATTGTTTGGAGATCAAAGGAACACATGTGGATAGACACTAGAGGGGATCTAATTTGGGTTCTCCCTACACAGTGAAGGTAATCCAAAAAGGTTTTTGGATGATAAATATATTCATCGAAGAAATATCCTCATACTAGGTGTTCTTTATTCAAATATAATATAAATTAATTATAAATTTAATGTGTAAATATCCTCTTCAGGTTTTGGGATTTCTTATGTCAATATTTGATGGAAAATTTTCATTGGTTGTGACATTTATGTCTTGAAAAATTGGTGAATGATCCATCAAATATGACAAAAAACTTTATGGTTATTATACTACTAGGCACATCTACTATGTCTGGAACCTTCAAGTGGTATCAGAGCAATCACATTTAAATTTATAATTATTTATTTCATTATTGATCTATATGAATAATAGTGGTTAGATATTTCATTTACAAACTATTAATTCTTTAAATATGAAGTTTAATTAATATTATTTCAACATTTTAATTTCTGTCATTCAAGATTCATAATTTATTAAATTCTAAGAACAGATGGAGAATAATCAGAGATGTCATTGAAAAGCGTCAAGAATTATGGTTGGTTGATTAGTATACATAATGTGTAGTTGGAGTACACACCATGTAACCTAGTTCTATGCACCTATACATGTCATGGGATGCATGACATGCCAAGAATTCATTACATAAGATGCATTTATTTCTCACTATGTGTAGGCCATGCCAACTTGGAAGGTGGATTTTTGGATTACATTGCATGTAGGTTGCGTACATATTATGAATTCTACATGGTATAGTGGGTAAATCCATAATAACCATGTGATCAAATACATGGTTTATAACTACATGAGACTAACATCCTGGACAATTAATGAAACACACAACATGTGTCTAGCATAAACAACATGTAACTCATTAATTACTATATTTGAAGAACATGTCAAGTCCTTCAACAGGTTATGCAGACACACAACTAGTGAAACACATGGTGTATAGTCGGAGTACACATCATGTGATCCACTTCTGAGGCACACATCGATTCATTTGGAAATATTCATGGACACATGAAAAATGGACCACATGGCATGTAGCTGGTTATTACATGTCGTGTTGTCTAGTCGAGGTACACACTTAGGCCTCAAGAATTTATAACAGGTACATGGAAATTTAGGAACATGATGTGTAGATCATAATTACACACCGTCTACTCTCCTGATAAAGGATAGAATTAAATTACATTAAAATTATTAATTGTAGTATTTAAACCTAATTAAACTGTCAGCACCAGATGTTTTGGATATGTAATAAAGGTTTTAAATAATTAATAAATGATAAATTATTTTATTGAAATTATATGTATTTATTGGTCATACCGTTTTATTTTCTATGAATGCATTTATGATGGGTATCTCCAAGATACTTCATATGGTCATTAAAGATGAAGGGAATTAATTAATTAATTTATTAATTAATGTAAGTACATTCATCTTAATAATAAAGAATGAATTGAAGTGAATACTAGTTGGTGTAATTTTTTGTATTCGTTGCATGTGTATGATCGATCATGAACTTGACCATGACTGATGTATGTGTTGGTTTTATTTAATTTAATTTATTTCTTGGTTTTTCAATTATTAATTATTAAATGAAAATGATGGTATGTGTGTAATCCCTCCCTCTTTTATTATGTAGGACATACATGTTTAGGGTTGGTTATGTAATTCCCCTTTAACTAATCCTTTGATTCCCTTAAACTACGTGTGAGTGATAAGCATGTGTAATAAAATGAGTATCCCAAGGAATATGGAGATAGTTGAATATAGAACTAAAATGATACCAACTCAAGAGATACACAGGTGGACAAGTGGAATGTTATAACTCATCCCAAGACTAGAATAATGAGTTTTCCCCCAGGTCATATGTTGATTTATTATCTTCTCAATAAATCAACTATTAGATAAGCTCATAATCGGGTCATTTATTTATTTATTTATTTATTTATTTATTTCTATCTTATATATTATTTATTTTATGGATATATGATCACAATCACATAAATGCATGGATTAATATGCAAAGAGGTAGTTTTAATAAACGGATTATTCATAAATGATATATTAAAACATGGTTAATCACTTAAGTAAAATCCACTTAATATTAACGATACATGTAAATGATAAAACATGAAATCTTTACACATAATAAAATAAAATCCCTCAAGTTAATATTAATTCATTAAACCTTACATTGTCTAAATTAAGATGAACCCATAGTTAAAGTTTCAATCCATCCTACATTGAGGGAAATTTTAATTATCAATAAATATTAACTAAGATATTGGGTCAAATTAACCGAATCTATATTGGGTTTAACAGCCTATGTGTATTCAATAAAAAATTGGAAGAAAGTGTTTAGAAAACCCCATTTAGGATTTCTAGATTGGGGAGTCTACTAAATGGATCAAGGAGCTACCGGTTTATAGTTAGAAAGATTGCCTACCTAAATACTTTGTTATAATTTTCATGGACTATGTTTGGATTATAAGAAAGGAAATATGGACCCTTTACTCTAGAATGTCTACTATGATGGTACATTCTGAGTTCAATGGTGAGGGCCATTGAGACTTGATAAAATAGTGGGAGACTTAATAAAATTAAATTCACTATGTCTTACATAAAATTTAATCAAGTGAAGTACTAATAATATGATCTCTTATAATTGTAGAATAATGGAAATTTCACCATCTACATTATCGCTATGATCAATATTGGAGAAATATATTTTTTTACTAAAAGTAACTTCCAGGAATGTTTTAGATTCCTATTTATTATGTTTTTCCATGCATAGAAATATTATGTGCAAGAATCCCCACTGCTTGATCTACCTTTAAATGAGGTGAGTTATGAGGAATTTTCTATCTATGATAAACACTTGATTGATTCAGTCTATGTTCAATGTTAAATTATTTCAACCATGTTTAGTAAACTTATGAAGTGTCATGAAGACATGGATACACATAGCATGCTCTAGAATCTCTATGGTCATTACTAGGAGAGATTAAGACATAAATAGTTTGAGATATAAAAAGTGCACTTTCATAGTAATCTTTGAGAAGGTTAGCTACCAGGGCCTCACATAATAAAATTCATAGGCTATATTGATCATCTAGAGGTTATAGTGTTTAAATTTTTTGAATAACTATGAATTGGTCTCATGATTACATTAATACCTTATATATTATCCATATTTTTTTAATATTAATATGAACAACATAGAGAAGTCTCTAATATATATTTTCACATGGATTCTCCAAGTTGATAATGCGTCAAAGCGCAAAAATCCTTCCAAATTTATGGTGAATAAATGGAAATGCTAGATTAAGAGCTTTAAATCTAAATCTTCTTCACAACACCCTTCCAAAAGTAGAAGGGTCAAGGTTCAATAAAGGGAATAATATATTTCTTGTTTCGCATGTGTTAAGAAGGACCATAGGAAGAAAAATTGCACCCATGATAAGAAACAAGGGGAATATTCATGTGCATTTGTTATCAAGTATAATTTATCAACTTCTATAAATTGGGTATTAGATACAAAAAGTGGTTCTCATGTATGTATTAAAATATAGGAACTAAGTAGATTCAGGAATATTTACTATGGGTATTTATATCTATGAGTATCCAGTGAATCTATACTTGGTGTTGTGGCTATCGGGGAATACCACCTTATATTATCAATGGGAATGGTCTTGGTTTTAAAAGATTTTTTTTATATTCCATATATTACCAAAATCATTATTTATATATCTACACTTGATATAGATGGATTTATTTTCATGTTCAGGAATAAATGTTGATTCTTTTATAAAGATAGATTTTTATGGTAAGATATATTTAAATAATAGTGTTTGGGTGTTGTATTACATAAACCAAGTAATGGCAATCGATAATGAAGCCACTTCACAAGACTCGTACCACACCCAACTATAGAATCACCAACTAAGTTATGTAAACAAAAAGTGTTTGACTAAATCACATAAAGATAGATATTTATATTCTTTTGAACTAAAACCACTTAGTGTATATTACACATGTATAAAATTAAAAATGACCAAAGCCTCATTTAGTGAAAAAGGTGAAAGGGAAAAAGAGATTCTCGATATAGTTCATAACAATGAGTGTGGACCATTTATATTAGAAGAAAGGGGTGGGTACTCATACTTCATAACTTTTACTGATGATTTAATTAAATATGGATATGTATACTTAATGAGGTATAAGTTAGATTCCTTTTAAAGATTCAAGTAACAAAAGAATAAAGTTGAGAATCATCTTGGTAAGAATATTAAGAAACTCTACTGATACTATGGTGGAGAATATCTTAATTAATAATTCATTGATTATTTATGGGATTTAGGGATTTTATCCTAACATAATCCAACTTATACATCAAAATGGAATGGTGTAAGGAAAAGGAGAAACTTTTACTTTTTATACATGGTTGTATCAATGATGAGTTAAGTGATTATTCCATTATCCTTTTCGGGATATGCATTACAAACAACAACATACATGCTAAATCAAGTTCCAAATAAAGTGGAAGATAGTATTACATACCAATTTTAGAGTGGAAATAAACTTGTTTTTTCATACTTACATGTGTGGGGATGTGAAGCATTTGTTAAGGTATATTTAGGTAATAAACATTCACCTCGAGGCACAAAGTGTATATTTATTGGATATTGCAAAGAAATAAGGGGATACTACCTATAAAACCCTTTATATAAAAAGGTTTTGGTTGATATAAATTCCACATTCCTTGAGAAGGATCATATCTCTAAAATAGATAGTGGGATTGATATAGACTTCAATAAATTCTAGTATCAAGATACCCAATAGTTTTCATAGGAACAAATTCCAAAAAAACCCATGGAAGAAGAAGTTCCAGAGACACAAGTACTACAAAGGAGTACAAGAGATGATAGAGAATTAGATTGGTATGTTTTTATAGTCATAGAGGATGGTGACTCGTTATCAGTTGATAATAATGATCTTGTAAACTACAAGGAATAAATGAGTGTCATAGATGTTTTTAAATGGAAATAAGATATGAATTATGAAATGGATTCCATGTACCAAAAACAAGTTTTGATTTTGGTAGATACTCTAGTGGATGTAAAGTACATCGGTTGTAAATGGTTATTCAAGAAGAAACTTGAAATGGATAGTAAATTTAGTACTTATATGGAATGGTTGGTTAAAAAAGGCTTCAAACAACATCAAGTCATAGATTACGATGAATCCTTTTCACCAGTTGTTATATTGAAACCCATCATAATTCTAATTTCCATTACGGATTACCTTGACTATGAGATTTGGGAAAAGGATTTCAAAATAGAATTCCTTAATGGGAACATTTAGGAAGATGACTATATGACACATCCCTAAGGGTTTGTAACTCCAAAGGATTCTAACAAGGTATGAATATCATAAAGATTCATTAATGGAGTAAATAAATAATTCAGGTCAAAGAAATTTTTATTTAATGAAGTCATAACAGAATTTGATTTCATTAAGAATGAATGTGATCCTTATGTTTATAAGTGGTTTAGTGGGAGTGTTTTAATTTTATTAATAGTATATTTTGATGAAATAATACTTATTTGAAATGAAATACCAGTCTTACAGTTTTTTAATCATGGTTGAATAAATTCTTATCCAAAAATAATTAAATTAAGTAGCATATATTCTTGGGATCAAGATCTATTGTGATAGATCCAAGAGGCTGATCAGTCTAAGACAAGGTATATATATTGAAAATATATGTTTCTTATGTCACATGGAATTCATATTTATAAGAAAATGTGTCCTCAGACACATGAGGAAATAAAAAGGATGATAAAGATTCTATATGCATCGATGATTGGGTCAGTCATGTATGTTATGATATGTACTAGTCTATATGTCGCCTACTCCTTGAGTGCAGTAGTAATATATCAAGCTAGCCTAGGTAACCATCATTGGATGGAAATAAAGATTATCCTTAAGTATAGGAGGAATACTAAGGATATTTTTTTTAGTCTATAGAGGAGATGAGGAACTAGTCATCTGTAACTTTCATGACCTAGTGCTCCCTCAAGTGGTAGAGTCGGTTGGCTACATGACCTTAGGCACCCCTCCCTATACACCAGATGATACTAAATAGTAGTGAGGGTGTAAGAAGTATATTGGGGAGACTATACCCTCTAGTAAAAAGTTTCAATGATAATGGAAATTAATAATAGAGTAGCAAGAATAATAGAAACAATATGAATAAATAAATAGGAAACCAAAGCTATGAGGGAACAATCTGAACAAATCCAAATAATGATAAATAAAAGTTTTTACATGATGAATGTAACTAAATGACATGCTAAAATTCATACAAATAAAGACTAAGAAGACTTAAATAAAGACTAAGTGTACTTAAATAAAGACTCCAAATACCATAGTCCCAAACCCCATGTTGGTTTCGTCTCCAAGATTAACCCATCCAGAAATCCAAAAATCAACAACAGGGAACCTTTCCCTTTTCTAGACCTAAATACATGAAATATTTCTGAGTGCCAAATGGAAACCCATCTAGGGTGTGAGTATAACTTAGTAGGTTGGCACTACTATGCCTAAAAAATCCATTCTAAGAAAATTAGTGCATCTAATAAAGTGATAAACAGGTTATTAACTTAATAAATTAATACTGCGCATGAAATAAACTTATTAAACCTCATGTTCTAGGTTGACACATGAGTCCAGCCAAACTTTCTTTGGCACCCTACTGGATATCTTTGTCTAAGGGTGGATCCTCCTGAACCAGGATGAATCACCTGATTCGATGGTATATTCTCCTATCAAGTATGAATCACTCATAACATATTATAAAAAAAATGTAATTTTACATTAGGATAACC
The DNA here is from genome assembly GCA_963277665.1 of Viscum album. Taxonomy (NCBI): domain Eukaryota; kingdom Viridiplantae; phylum Streptophyta; class Magnoliopsida; order Santalales; family Viscaceae; genus Viscum; species Viscum album. The sequence goes on from OY728127.1 coordinate 599,768,349, forward strand.
ATAATATCACCCATAGGCATCTTGTGATTGTACATCTATCCCTCAGGTATCTACCATAATCATACACTCTACCCTTGGGCATCAAGTACCTGTGCACATAGCCCTTAGGAAATATAAAATCATGCACCAATCCCTCAGGAATTAACATAAATCATGAGTCATATCCAAAAAAACTCAACATGCCAATAAGAATACCACCCTCAGGAATCAATCACATTGATGTCACATAAGCTCAAAAGATAATAAATCAATTTGAAATGACAAAGAAAACATACAAGATATATTACCACAAGTCACAATGATCAATTCATAAAATTATCATTTTTATAGACATTTATGTTTCATAAATCTAGGTTTCCAATTATACTCATGAATATATAAAATTTGTTTCATTTATCATTTAACCCTAAGGTCATTAACATATTAGTTAACCAAATTTAGCTGAGATGATTCTACCTTAAGCAATCACACAATTTACATATTATGATAATTCAAAAGAATAATCCAATAATCAATCAATTTTTCTAATATATATTAGGGCTCTAATGTTAATATGACCAAATCTCAACAAGGTCTGAGGCTAGAACACCTATTGGGAAGTTAGAGGTCTCAATCCTCATGCCTATGGACCCAACAGGATCTAATGGATGGTCTAAAAAAATATTATTATTCAACAAGGATTATCAAACTAATTAGGTTGTGTGTGCAGTGTTCCAACACGATTTCACATATTTCACATACTATAGATCATTAAATTAGACAAAAGGGATAAGTTTTATAGCACCCACATTGAAAGTGTAGAAGGTGGTGATAAAACCTCACATTCAAGGTAGTGATTGGCTTCCTCCTTCCCTTTAGAGAGAACCAGAAATTATGTCAACAACGAATCAATAAGAAGAAGATAAACTAGATGGCTTAACTTTAAAATATAGGGTTGGAATGCCAAGATCCAATATGGTCTTTCTTCTGGATCAAAACAGACTCTATGATGTCATCCATGGAAGTTTTACATCGGAGAGAGTGAAATGTGTTCATAAAATTCATGTCATTATAGGGTTTTAGAAAGGGTTGGACATGACTAATTCATTATGTAAATTTATTTTACATCGTGAAATTATCGATTACCCTATTTTTGGTCAAATACACCATCCAGGATTTTAAAAAACATAATAAAAATTTCACATTGTGAAATTTATTCAAGACGTGAGTCTCCTTTTCATGGGTGTGGTCTGGGGGTGAATTAAATTTTGGGGGTATTCCCAGAACTCTTTGGGCTGTGAATTAAATTCATGGGGTCTACCTAGAACAATTCACATTGTGAATTAGGTTCATGACCTGAATTTGTTTTATAGTAATAACTCACTTCATATTCCTATTGTATACCTGAAACACTTAACTCAACCCAAACATAGGCTTGAAAAACAATGTTTAAACAAAATACATACAAACTCAAAGATATTTAACTAAAAACTTAAAGAGAGATGTACCTAGAAAATATGGGATCTTACAACCTCCACTACGGGAAAAATGGGTATTTGCGACGGGTTATTTGCGACGGGGATAAATCTCGTCGCAAATAGCCCCGTTAAAAACTTATTTGCGACGGGGGTATTTGCCCCTCGTAAATAAGTAGCCTTTTGCGACGGGATTGCTTTCCCCGTCGCAAAAGAACTGGCGCGCTTTGCGCACCAAATCGCGGGAAACATATTTGCGACGGGCGGTTATTGCCCGTCGCAAATAACCGGCGGCGGTAAAAGGTATTTGCGACGGGAATATTCCCCCGTCGCAAATAGTATGTCGGCAGGTGGTTATTTGCGACGGGACCCGTCGCAAATAACTATTTAACCGTTGACCGTAATAAATGATGGCTAAGGTATTTGCGACGGGTACCATCGCAAATAATATTATTTGCGACGGGTAGCCCGTCGCAAATAATCTAACCTATAAATACCCTCATCCGTTTTTTTCAATTCATTCTCAAACTCCATCTTCTTCTTCTCTCAAAATTCTATTTCTAGAGTTCAGCGTTTCTCAAGTTTAATTTTTTTCTCCGGAGTTGATATTGAAGTTTTCAAGAACGATCAGAGATCAACCTCAGATCAATTTTCAAGATATTTATATTCATTTTAATTTAATTTTTATTTTAAATTTTTTATTAGTTTCAATTATTCTTAATTAGTTGTAATTTAATTATATTTACATTGTTTTGTTACTTAATAAATTTAAATTATTAGTATTGTTCATAGTTAATGGTAATTAGGAATAATTAGTAATAATTTTCAATAAATAAGAATAAATATTAATAATTAGTAATAAATACCAATAATTAGGAATAATAACATTATTACATTATTAGTATATTTTATTATTAATATTAAAATAATATAATTTTTTATATTATATAAAATTCTCCTTTCATCTGTGTGTTTTCTGTCTCCACATGTATTATTTGTATGTGGAGACAGAAAACACACATATGAAAGGAGAATTGTATATAATATAGAAAATTATATTATTTTAATATTAATAATAAAATATACTAATAATGTTATTATTCCTAATTATTGGTAATTATTCCTAATTATTGGTAACTATTCATATAATTACTAATAATTAGGAATAATTACCAATAATTAGCAATAATTAGGAATAATTACCAATAATTAGGAATAATTACCAATAATTAGTAATAATTACCAATAATTACCAATAATTACGAATAATTACCAATAATTACAAATAATTACCGATAATTACCGATAATTAGTAATAATTAGTAATAATTAGGAATAATTTGTAATAATTACCAATAATTAGTAATAATTACCAATAATTACCCATAATTACCGATAATTACCAATAATTAGAAATAATTACCAATAATTAGGAATAATTACCAATAATTAGGAATAATTACAAATAATTAGGAATAATTACCAATAATTACCAATAATTAGTAGTAATTACCAATAATTAGTAATAATTAGGAATAATTAGTAATAATTACCAATAATTAGTAATAATTAGTAATAATTACCAATAATTAGTAATAATTAGTAATAATTACCAATAATTAGTAATAATTAGTAATAATTACCAATAATTAGTAATACTTAACAATAATTAGTAATAATTACCAATAATTAGGAATAATTACCAATAATTACCGGTAAATAGTAATAATTAGTAATAATTAGGAATAATTACCAATAATTAGTAATAATTAGTAATAATTACTAATAATTAGTAATAATTAGTAATAATTACCAATAATTAGTAATAATTAGTAATAATTAGTAATAATTAGTAATAATTGCCAATAATTAGTAATAATTACCAATAATTAGTACTAATTAGTAATAATTAATAATAATTACCAATAATTAGTATTAATTACCAATAATTAGTAATAATTACCAATAATTACCAATAATTAGTAATAATTAGTAATAATTAGTAATAATTACCAATAATTAGTAATAATTAGTAATAATTAGTAATAATTAGTAATAATTACCAATAATTAGTAATAATTAACAATAATTAGTAATAATTACCAATAATTAGTAATAATTAACAATAATTAGTAATAATTACCAATAATTAGTAATAATTACCAATAATTAGTAATAATTACCAATAATTACCCATAATTACCGATAATTACCAATAATTAGAAATAATTACCAATAATTAGGAATAATTACCAATAATTAGTAATAATTACCAATAATTAGTAATAATTAGCAATAATTACCAATAATTAGTAATAATTAGTAATAATTACCAATAATTAGTAATAATTAGTAATAATTACCAATAATTAGTAATAATTACCAATAATTAGTAATAATTAGTAATAATTAGTAATAATTAGTAATAATTACCAATAATTAGTAATAATTAACAATAATTAGTAATAATTACCAATAATTAGGAATAATTACCAATAATTACCAATAATTACCGGTAAATAGTAATAATTAGTAATATTTAGTAATAATTTGTAATAATTAGTAATAATTACCAATAATTAGTAATAATTACCAATAATTAGTAATAATTACCAATAATTAGTAATAATTACCAATAATATTAGTACTATGAAAATAATAAAAAAATTATATAATATTAAAATTATCAATATTTGTAACAGGTTTTGCTTTATTCTCAACATATTTAATTCTTAAATGGTCAATTTTTAGGTCTATCTCAATAAAAAGTTTGCGTCAGTCATGTATGATGTAAACTCTATAATTATCCTAGCTTGAGTGTTTTTTCTAACAAATTATTCAAAACCAGTAATGCTTTTATATTTTATAGAAAAATATGGAATAACGAGGTCGTCAACAATCATTATTAGGTGACCGTTTATTATTTTGTCAGTGGATTGCAGATTTGAGACTTCCAGATGGCTGTGCTTCCAATTTGGGTAGATGTGTAAAGAATGGTCATATTACTGGATTAAAAAGTCATGATTGTCATGTTATAATGGAAAGACTTCTACCCATTGGATTAAGAGGTCTGTTGAATTCTGTGATTTGGGATTCCATAACAGACATGTCTCATTTTTTTTGGGAAATTTGTGCGGCTACAGCAGATTATGATGCTCTAGGCAAACATGAAAAAGATGTTGTTGTAATTATATGTAAACTGGAAAAAATATTTCCGCCGTCTTTCTTCGACTCAATGGAACATTTGATGTTACATTTTCCATATGAAGCCAAATGTGGAGGTCCAGTATAGTTTTGATGGATGTACCCATTTGAAAGATGCATGAAAAAATTGAAAAGAAAAGTACGTAACAAAGCATCTATTGAAGGATCTATTACAGAAGCTTATTTGCAAGAGGAAATATCTTTTTTCTGCTCCCATTATTTTGAATCTGAGTATCCTTCAAAACAAAACCGAATGGGACGGAACGAGAGGAATATTGATGAAATCGAAAATCAATTATCTGTTTTCAACCAGCCAGAGCTTGGTTTTGGTGTAGTTTATGAACGCTGGCTTTCAGATGATGAACATCATAGATCTCATACGTATGTTCTTCTCAACTGTGAAGAGATGACATCAGTTGTACTGTAAGTGTTTATATCACTTATTCTATCATTTATGTTACAGTAAATAACTTTGGTTTTTATAGGTTGTATGATAATCATATCAAGAAACAAATTCCACAAATTACAGCAGCTGCTCTCGAAGAACGTCGACTGAAAAATTTCTCTCAGTGGTTTCAAAAACTGGTAACATAAATTCTTTATCTTTTAGCAACTCATTCAATGTATAGTTTACTATATTGATAATTATTTCACAAATTTTCAGGTGTCTCGACATGCTGATAAAATTGACAAACGGCTGTGTGTATTGAGTAACCCACCTTCCAAACTTATTAAAACTTATAATGCATATGTGGTGAATGGATTTCGATTTCACACACATGCATATGGGGAATCGAAAAAAACAATGAACAGTGGAGTTAGTTTGAGAGGATCTCATCATTGAGAAAATAAAGTTGACTTTTATGGCATACTTGATGAAATCATTGAACTCTGTTATCTTGGACAACATTACATAACCATGTTCAAATGTCGGTGGTTGGATACAGAGAGAGGCGTGTGTGTTCATCCGACTCATGGAATCATCGATATTAAATGTAAAAGTGTTCTCGCAGTAAATAAACCATTTTTATTGGCTCAACAGGCACATCAAGTTTATTACGCAAAGTACTGTGCTACATCAAGAGACTTGACTGATTGGTGGAGTGTAATAAAAATCAAAATTCGATACAATCAGTTTAGTCAAAGTGAATGTGATTTCACTGATGTGCAAAGAATTGAAGTTTTTCAAGAGAGTACTCAAAATCAATCTTTTTTACAAAGAGACATGAGTATCGAGGACGACACCCCACATTTAAGAGTCGGTGATGACGATGATGTTAATGATGTCACATATGAATTTGAAATGGTAAGAGATAAAGCAACTATAACTCGAATGGATATCGATGATGTTGAGGAGGAATATGAAGATGACATTGACATATATGAAGATGATGATGAAGATGAACACTGATAGAATTCCATGGTATTTATATACAATCATAATATGTATATATGTATATATAATAGTAATTATCAATTATTTGCTAACAAAATTAACATTTTCTGTTTCAGATGGACGACGCCACATTTTGTGAGTTAGCGGATGCTGACCTGCCTTTCGATGCGGATGAGTTACTGGCAGATGACCCTCAGCCTGCAGGTGCTCTAGGGAGTACACAGAGGGGGTGCGGTCTTGCACGATTGATGATTCCTGACCCCGTCCTCGAGCGATGTCCACGTCTTGGGTTTGATCCACGCACACGGAGGTGTGATAACCTATGTGATAACCTGTGGATTTGACTAAGATTTCATTAATCTATTCACATAATAAATGTTTATTATTTTTACAGTTTTCCGCATATAGCAGTCGGACAGGGCAGTGCTATTTTGCGCAACTATTTCTCTCAGCCGTGGACCACATGGGAGTAGATTCCCATTGATGTGCAGCAGGCCATGTTCGGCCATTGGTTGGTACGTCCGTAAATAAATAATTTTTATTTTGAAAATTATTTCATTTCTAACTTGATATTTTGATTTATTTGTAGGGTTTATGGTATCCGATCGAGGATACCATGCGTGACGCCATCCAAGAGGCATGGGAGGTGGCCATGCGTGATCGCCTTCGTCAGTTTTTGCACAATTTAAGAAAAGCTGTCATGAAGAAAGCAGGAGTGTCAGATTTTGATGAGTCATGTAGAGCACACCGACCAGAGTACATTTCATCCCATGTATGGGATGGATTATGTGCGCACTGGTTGAGTGGTGCCTTTCAGAGGAGATCATCGGTGGGGAGGCAGAATCGGGGGAGACAGGAGGTGACTCATCAAGCTGGGAGTCGTTCTTTCAGTACTCATAGACAGCATCTGGTACGTACATTATTTATAAATATTTTATATAACTATAAATATTAACAGTTTATTTTTTATTCTTATAGGCTGTCGAGCACCCCGATATTACGGAGTACGACGTATATCGGAGGATGTATAGTGATCCTGCTACTGGGGAGCTCAGAGGTGATCGTCAGCATCACATCGTGGTCAGTATTATTTGTTTTCAAGTTTAAAAATTAACTACATATAATATATTCACAATTTTAATTTTAAATTGCAACTACAGGAGTCATATGAGGCCGCAGCGTCACAGGCCCGGCCTGAGAGTCAGGCCGAGTCATCAGATCAGACCACTGGCCGTCAGTTTGATGAGGCGGCATGGATGCAGGCCACCCAGTATGCCTTCAAGAAGGGCCAGGTAGTTGGTATCAGCTCTCGACTGACTCCCGGAGATTATTATGGCAGTGCTGCGATGTCGGCGTCCAGCTCGAGAGGAGCTCGTGCATCTTCTTCTGCTACACAGTATGAGGATCAGTTGCGATCTCAGACTGCACTGATAGAGAGTCTCCGATAGGAGCAGGAGCAGATGCGTCAGTAGCATGAGGAGGAGCGTCGACGCCAGCAGCAGCTGTACGAGGAGCAGACGAGTCGGTGGCAGCAGCAGCATCAGGAGTAGATGGAGTACATACGCCGACTCACTCATGCTTTAGGGATGGAGTTTCCTCCACCACCATCTGCAGATCCCCCCCCCCTCCTTCAGATTAGAGTTTGTTTTTATGTTATAAAATTTGTGAAATCAAAATATGATTTTTTTTCTATTCGTAGTTTCTGTCTCATTATAAAATATTAATAATATTATATTTTGAAATAACAATATTAATATGAATAATAATATTATTTATATTTTATAATATTAAATTTTATATATATATTAAAATTTTATAATATTATAATTTAATTATATTTTTTTGTAATACTTGAATTATTTTAATATTTGAATGTAAAATAATTCTATTATTTTTATATTAATTAAAATAACTTATTAATATTTTTTTTATTTATGAATTATAATTCTAATATTATTATATTAATTAAATCATTTATTAATATTATATTATTTTTTATTTTTGAATTATAATTCTATTATTATTATATTAATTAAAATAATTTATTAATAATTTATTATTTTTATTTGTGAATTATAATTATATTATTATATTAATTAAAATCATTTATTAATATTTTATTATTTTTTATTTTTGAATTATAATTGGATTATTATTATATTAATTAAAATAATTTATTCATAATTTATTTTTTTTATTTTTTTTTATAGTATTTGCGATGGGATACTATGCCCGTCGCAAATAGTATTATTATTATATGCATTAAAATAATTTATTAATAGTTTTTTATTTTTATTTTAAATAGTTTTTGCGACGGGTCCCGTCGCAAAAACTATTTGCGACGGGGCCCGTCGCAAAAACTATTTGCGACGGGGCCCGTCGCCATTACTATTTGAAAAGTTTTTTACAAATATACGGAGTACTATTTGCGACGGGGAGAATCCCCGTCGCAAAAAAAGGCTTTAGCGACGGGCCCGTCGCAAATAATTGTTGTTGCGACACCGTTTTCAGCAACGGGCCATTTGCGACGGGCCCCCGTCGCAAAAAGCCATTTGCGACGGGATCCTGTCGCAAATAACTCGTCGCAAATACTTGTTTTTCTAGTAGTGCTCCCTGCCATATAACATCTCATCCCTGATCTCCTCTAATAATCACTATGGGGTATTAGAAAACAATTTTGGTCACTATGGTTTCATATCAGACCCCCTCTCTCAAGTCTCTTCTTGAACACACTCATTCTACCACTGCACTCAAACTAGCAGAATAGTCTTTCCCTAGAGATTCCTCTCACTACATTCCATGATATGAATCTAATTCTCCTAAAAGGACACATAAACATCTATGTCATAAATGTTGATCATGTAATAAGGGTTATAATGATATCTTATAAGATATGAAACAAGGAATATATCATGTATGGAACTATAGCATGGGGGTAGGACCAAACAGTATTCCACTAGACCGACCCTTTCCACTATCTCCAAAGGCCTGAAAAAATTGGGTGGTAGATTTCCCTATTTCCTCATATGGAATTTCCCTAGCCTAGGGAACGACCAAAGGAAAGTATGATGACCAACCTAAAACTCTAGAGGTCATTTATGATGGTCATCATATGTTTTTTGGTAGATCTTCATTTCCACAAAATAATTTCTGATCAACTGAACTTGCTCAGTCATATCCTACACAACACTAGGCCCAATAAGCGCTCACTCACCAGCCTCTAACCATCAAAAAGGAGAACAACATGGTTTACATAAATGTACTAGAAGGGGTCCATTTGGATTTATTCCTAGAAGTTTTTATTATAGGATAACTCCATTATTTCTAAATGTTTCTCCCATGAACCACCGAAATCCAAAACACAGGCTTGTAACACATCCTCTAGAATCTGAATAGTCCATTCAGGTTGGTCGTCAGTCTAGATATGGTAGGATGTAATCAAAAGAACATGTGATCCCAAGGCCTTATTTATACCCTAAAAACCATGAAGTGAAATGAGTATCTTGATAAGAAAAAATTACCCTTGAAACACAGTGCAACTGAACTATATCACACACATAAAGACTACCCAGTTCATTAATGGTGAAGGTATCCCTAATATAAAAGAAGTTATCTACCTTTTTCAGTCAATATATAATCAACCATACTGCATTATTCATGTGATAATTCCTAGTTAATCCTGTCATAAAATCCATGGTGACTTCATCCCATTTCCACTCCATAATGGGTAGAGGCTGCAATAGCCAAGCAGGCCTCTAATTCTTGGCCTTCAACTGTGAAAAAGTGAAACATCTCTCCATGAATCTCATTATCTCCTTCTTCATCTCTGACCACCATTATTGTCCATGGATATTGAGATACATCTTGTTATAATAGGATGTACTAGCCATCTAGAAGCATGAAACTCCCTCATTATCTCATCACGTAAGATCATATGAACCCATACATATCCATGGATAAGAAGAACATCATCACTACTAATAGACCATCATGATGGTGTATCCCCACCAGATATGTCATCCCTAAAATCTAATCCCTCTGGATAAAATATATTTTCTTTCTTGATCTAGTCTAGGAGAATAGACATAAAAGATTTTTAAGTAATAGATACTAGTCCATGGGACTCCTGAATATCATGATTCATATCTACAAAGATTTTTATCAGCTTCCACTCATCACAAGATTTCTGCACTACCACTTTATGTGTCTTCTATCTCGAGGCAATGGGAAAAAATTCCCTTTACCAGTGTGTAATCCATCTTGAAGTTGAAAGTATTTAGATACTTAACCCACCTCCTCTATCAAAGGTTCAGGTCTCACTGAGAAAAAAATGTACTTGAGGCTATTATGGTCCATGTACACCACAAAACTATCAACTAAAATATATTTTCTCCAATACCTTAGGGAGTGTACCACTATATCCAACTCCATATTGTGAGTAGGTAAATTCCTCTCATGTGGTCTCAGCAGTTTGGATCCATATGCAACCACTCGGTCCTCCTACATCAAAACTACTCTGAGACTGACTCTAGATGCATCACAGTACATGGTATATTCCATACTTAGAATAGGTAAGGTGATTATTGGTGGTGAGTTCAGCCTGCTCTTCATCTCCTAGAAAGATCTCTCACAATTGACTGACCAAACAAACTTCACCCCTTTCTTGGGAAACCCAAGAATTGGTGCTTCCATATGGGAGAAGTCCTGGATGAATCACTGATAATAACCTGCTATAACCAAAAAAATTGAATCTAGAGAAAATTATTGGGTCACTCCCATGATACCATTACTTCAACCTTCTCTGGTTCCACTAACACTCCATCCTATAATATAACATGACCCAGGAAGTGCACACTATCAACACAGAAACTGTATTTAGATAGATATTCATAAATATGATTCCATCTCAATATAATCAAGATGATATCAAGATATTGGGTGTGATCATCTACATAATGGGAGTACACTAAGATTTCATTGAAAAAAACTACCACAACCCAATCCAAGAATTGATGAGAGATCTGGTTCATCAAGTCCATGAATATAGTCGGTGTGTTTTTTATACCTAATGACATCATTACAAACTCATATAATCTATATATTATCCTAAAATAAGTCTGGAGTATGTATGATGGTATCACCCTCAACTGGGGGTACCCTGAAATCAAGTCGATCTTGGAGAAAATCCCATCACCTCAAATATAATCTAAGATATCTTCAATGCATGGAATGGGATACTAGTTCTTGACCATGATATGGTTCAATTTCTGATAATCTAAACATAAATGAAAAGTTCCATCATATTTCTTATAAAAAAGCATGGGAGAACCCCATGGTGATGTAATAGGTTTTATGAATCCCTTTTCTTCTAGATATTCCAAATTAACTTTCAACACATGAAGCTCTAATGGATACATTCTGTAAGGAGGGATAAAAACTAGATTAGCTCCTATAACTAACTCGATTGTGAACTTTATCTCCCACTCGGGTGGTAAGCCATAGAACTCTTTAGAAAATACATTCTGAAAATTTTCTACTACTAAAGGAATAATTTTATGATGTATTCCTTAATCATATAGAGAATATAATTCTATCTAAGTTGTGAGAAAATCCAATATGCATTGAATTGGTCCTGCATGACCAGCCTTAAGATCCCACTCACCCTAGTAAGTATAGTTTCCCCCTTCTGTAGATATAAGAGTAACTCAACTCGAATAATAATCAATATGATCTCGGTATATAAATAGTCAAACCATACCAAGGATCACATCTAATCCTATCATTTTCAATACAAACAAATCTGGTATCCACCAATTTTAAGAGAACAAAGATGACAACATTTGATATCCTCTAACCGCACTCCCAATGATGTTTTGATGGTCATAACACCATCCAAACTCTCCATAACCAAGCCTAAACTATTTAAAAATGATCAGATAAAAAGTAATTTGATTCTATTATATCAAACATAATCATGAAAGGGTATATGATACAAGAATCATACCTCTGTTGGTAGAAGGTCCCACATCGTGACTAGCTATAGTAAAGTATATAGCATGCATCTAAATCACCCCTCTACCTTGGGATCTAGTCTGACTCTCCTATGATGATCCCTCTAGTTGGTACTATCATTTTTTCACTTTAGTACCACATCCCCTACCTCAACAAAAACATCTAGTGTAACCCCTGGTACTAATATGCTGAGGGGTAGCAGAGCTCCTCCCAGACTCAAGTTCCTAACCTAATCCCCCTCCATAGCTCTACTGTAGAAAGTTCCTACAAAACTTTTGAATATGAACTAACCTACCACAAAAATGACACTCCACTATTGGGTGAGGACATTGTGGGTTCTTTTGGACCAACCTACCATACTGAAAGCAGCACACCAAACCACAGTCTTAGGGAAAAATTCCACTCCCTTTATTTCTCTTCCAACTACTGCCCTGAAAAAAACTTCTATAGTAGCGCTTCTTTCCACCAGAAGAAGAGTTCTTGGGTCACCCTTCTGAAACTATTTTTCCACCACTCGGGGCCTCTATCAAATTCCCTTTTGGGATGAGATCTTGATTCATCGTGTCTGAAAGGCTGCTTAAGAAAAATACATTCACTGGTGACCTGATCTCATAGAGAATCCCATCCTAAAAATTTCTCTCCATAGAGATCTCATTATTTTTTGAGGTTAGATTAAATCATTTTAGGTCGGTGAATAGTATGGCTTATTCCATCACTATAATTCCCCCTATGTTAGATGCATGAAATCATGAGATTTCTCATCGCATTATGTCTCATGATAGAAGTGTCTTAGAAAATTTTCCTTGACGTCCTTTAGGATAAATCCTCTTACTACCATGCTTGCTGCAGAATGTCCCACCAATGCTTGGTTGGTCCATAAAGCATGAAATTAGCAAGATTCGCCCTCCTTTATGTGGGTGTATCCAAATTCTTGAAGATCATCTGGACTTACTTGATCCAAAACTCATTTTCTTGGGGTCCTCCCTCCCTAGTAAACATAGGAGGATGTTGTGGTTGTAACTATATCATGAACTCAGACATCTAAGGTACAATTAAAATAGTCTCCCTCTCCTTAGATCATATAACCCTTTGGAATCCTTCATGAAGTTGATCATCCATCCAATTATGTAGAGCTATAAGAAGTTCTGGATCAACTATATTAGGAGTGTTCTTATCATCACTATCTTAATGCTCAACTCGAAGATAAAAAGGATTCATTTTATCTACAAAGTTTCCACATAATACTTAGAATACGGTATACACAAAAAAAAATAAACCTCAATAGGTGATAACAACAGAGAACCACTAGCTTAAGGTTCCTCTACACTGGCTTAATAAGTGAATTGGTATAACATTAAAGTTTCATTCATTTCATTTATCAAGTATAAAAAGGTTCTCGTTTCATATTTTTTTAACATTTTTGAAGTATGTAGCATGTGATAAATGTATACCTATAATGAAAAATGCATGATAATGTATATACCTATGTGCCTATTATAAAGTATGCATATACATCTCATTCCATACCGAACCATGAGTAGAAATATTAATATTTGTAACATCACACAACATGTGAATCACCCAAGGTGAAATAACATCAAATTGTAATAAGAAAAAAGCATGAAAAATGACCTCATCCCTGGGTAGTTGAATTTTCCCTCATTCATGGGTTAGCTACTCCCATGAATAAGCTCATTGCTAATTAATAACACATCTTAGTCTCCTTTCTATATTTCCCAAATATTAAATCAATAAAAAACAAACATTATCCTCTACTACTACTTTGTAATGTACTCAACCCAATTCTCCCTCAGGTGATAGATTTGATTGGCTATGTGACCTCAGGCATGCATCCCCATACACTAGAGTCTTGAGACTAGTAGATAGGGTGTAAATGATGTAGTGGGGAGACTGTACCCTCTAGTACAGAGTTTCAATGAAAGTGTAAAATAATAGAATAGTATAAAAAATAAAAAAAATATTAATAAATAAACAGGCAACCAAATATGATAAGGAATGTTCTAAAAAAAAATCCAAATAATAATAGAATAATGCGTTGACATGGTGAACATAACTAAATGACATACTGAAATTCATAAAAATAAAAGACTAAGAATGCTAAAATAAAGACTCCAAATACCTCGGTCCCAAATACCATGTTGGTCCTATCTCCAAGATCCAACTCACCCAGCAAGCCATAAATTAATAATATGGACCCTTTCCCTTTTCCAAATTACATCCATGAAATAATTTAGGGTACCAAACAGTGGCCCATATAGGGTGTGAGTACAACTCATAATGTCAACATTATCATGTCTTTAAAAATATAGTCTGAGAAACGTACCACATGAAATAAAGTGATAAATAGGTTATTAATTTAAAAAATTAATACTGCACATGAAATAAACCTATTTACCCTCATGTTCTAGGTTGACACTCAAGGCCATATTAACCTACTTTGGCAACCTAAAAAATATCTTTGTCTAAGTGTGGATCCTTATAAACCAGGATGGATCACTTGAGTAAATAGAATATTCTCCTACTGCAGATAAATCACTTTTAACATATTATAAAAAAAATGGAATCTTCCCTTGAGATAACTAGAATCCCTCCCACTAGCATCCCGTGACTATGCATCTAACCCTTAGGTATTTGACATAATCATACACTCCTCCATCAGGCATAAAGTAATTATGCTCCTAGCCCTCACATAGCACAAAATCATGCACCAAGTCCCCAGATATCAATAAAAATCATGTGTCATATATAAACAAACCCAACATGTCAACATGAATCCCGCCCTCAAGAATCAATCACATCTATCTCACATAATCTCAAAATATAAGAAAGTAATTTTCAATTCCAAAATCAAACATACAAGATATATCACCATAATTCACAATTTTCAATTCATCAAATTATCTTTTTTCTAGCCAATTATGTTTCATAAATCTAGGTTTTCAATTATCCTTATAAATATATCAAACCTATTTCATTTATCATTTAACCCTAAGGTCATTAACATATTAATAAACCAAATTTATCCAAGTTTATTCTACCTTAATAAATCACGCAATCTAAATTTTAGGCCAATTAATAAGACTAATCCAACAATAAATCAATTTTTCCAATATATCTCAGGAAACTAATGTCAAGCTAAACAAGTCTCAATAAGGTCCAAGGCTATCACACCTATTTGGGTATCGCAGTTCTCAATCTCCATGCCTATGGACCCCATAGGATCTAATAGATGGTCTAAAAAGATTATTATTCAATCATAAATATCCAATTAATTAGGTCGTGCATGTGTAATGTCGGTGGGATCGCACAAATTTCACATAATATGGATAATTAAATCATACAAAAGGGATAATTTTTAGACCACCCACCCCGAAAGAAGATAATGTGATAAAAAACTCTCATTTGTGGTAGCAATCGGCTTCCTCCTTCCCTTCAGGGAGAATAATAAATTACATCAACAATGGATCAAGAAGAAAAATAACAACCATAAGTATTACCTTAAAAATCAAGGTCTAGAACACCAATATCCAACTTGGTCTTACTTCTGGATTGGAGATGATTCCCATACTTCTTCCATGAAAGGTCTACAATGGAGAGAGGGAAATACGTTCAAAAAATCCATGATGATAGAGGGTTTTAAAAAGGGTCAGGTGTGACTAATTCATGATGTGAATTTATTTCACATCATTAAAGAATATATTCCATTATTTTTCCTAAAATAAATCATCCAAGATTTTAAAAAAAACATAAAAATAAATTTCACATTTTGAAATTTATTCAATACATGAGTCTCCTTTTTATGGGTTCATTCAGGGGGTGAAATAAATTCATGGGGTGAATTAAATTAATTGGGTCTTCCCATAAATCTTTGGGGCATGAATTAAATTCATGGGGTCTACCCAGAACAATTCATGTCCTGGATTAAGTTCATGACATGAATTTTTTCTACAACCATAACTCACCTATTATTCCTATTTTACCCCTACAACACTTAACTCAACCTAGACTTAGGCTTGATAAACAAGATCTAAACCAAAGACATCCCAAGTTAAAGAGATTTAACCAAAAACTTAAAGAGAGATGTTCCTGGAAAATATGGGATTTTATGTCATTAAAGTATATATAGATTCTAGTTTCCAAATAGATCAATATGGTCTGAAATCAAATATGGGATACATATTTACTCTCAATGGAGGTATTTTTAGCTTGAATAAATGAAATAAAGTTGTGGTCAAAGATTCTATAGTATATTCCAAGTATTTTTTGGCTTATGAGGTAGATAAAGAATTATTTTAGATATGAAACTTCATCCAAGAGATTAATGTGGTACCTAATAGTAAAGATCTTATCACACTCTATTACGATAATATTGTAGTAGTGAATCTCTTAAAGAATCCAAGGTCACATTAGTGGACAAAGAACATACTTCAGAAGTATCATCTCTTGAAGAATTTTTCTCAAAGAGGTTAATTCAAAATGGGTAGAATATCCATGGAAGAAAACATGGTGGACCCCTTAACTAAAACCTTAACTTATCATAAATATGATTATCATGAGAGTTCTAGCAAGCTGAAAGTCATAGGCAGTTGGTACTAGTCCATGTGGGAGTCTTATGAAGTTGGTGTTCTATAAAAAATTGTTTATACTTTGGATTACATGTTTTTTTCAAGGATTTTATTATTAACAAAACAAATTATTATATATCATTCATTGTTCTGTATGAATTTAATCTAATAATATCCTAGAATATCTATCACATGATAAGGTCATATCAGTTCTCCTCTATGATGAGAAACTTAAAATTTCATGATGATATTCATAAATATAGTTCTATGGTTGGATAAAATACTATGATGGGACACATATAATGTTGAATACAAAGTTTGAGTAATTGTAGGTAGATGAGACTTCTTCTCATAAAGTTTTCACTTGGTAATCTCCAAGACTATAGATTATGAGAAAAAACCCACCTATAGGAATTATTCATGTTTATGTATCTCATATATTTCTACCTGCAAGTGTGTGTAATGGTCCTTATACTTTAATATTATTATTAATGAATGTTATAACTCACACACTTAGATGTATTTAATAAAATTGACAATAGAGTTCATAGAGAATTTGGATATGTTGGGTGTATCATGAGTGATGTTTTATTAATAAATAATTCGAGGATGGATTTGTATCTTCCATATTTATAGAAGATAATATATTAGTCCTTTGATTGAAATAGAACTATTGCATTAAATTCCATGGTCATGGTATAATGACGAGTTTATCTCAAATAGTCAAACAAAGATGTATCAAGAATATAGGTTGATGACATGGATGTGCAACCTGCTTGATGAAATATTATGATAAAGGGATTATATTACACAGTAAGTGTTCATGTGTGGTTTTTGAAGTTGTGACATTAAATTATTTCTATTGGGTGTATTGACCTATTATTATACAGTAATCTTCGATTTTAGAAAATCATGTCCAATTCCAATGAAAATGAATCCTAGAGGGTCATATGGTAAGTGTTTTCATTGATCTTAATTAAATTCTATTTTAATTTAACTATTTGAATAAAATTTATTCTCAAGACTGGGCAATAATTTTATTCAAGTTCTATTAATTTCATAAATTAAATAAATATTAAGTCTGATGATAAATATTAATTTACAATCTGGTAAAATGATATTTATTATTATGCCATTTTGCACAATCCATAAAATAATATCATTGCTATTATTATATGGGATGGGGTAAGATAAATCTTATTATATTATGTAAGGTTCATTGTGCAATTAAATAATATTTTAACATAAACCTTGATTGTATAAATAGGTTGTTATGTCTATTATCTAGGGTTAATCAAGATTTGAGAATCATTGCACACAATGGTTTTCTCTATAGATTACTCCCTCTCTTATCCTCTCAAGAAAAAAATGAACAAGTGAGAATCCTTCAAGCTCGAATGATCTTGAAGCGATCAAGACAAACCACACAAGACAATTGATCATCCATAGTATCACCCAGCATTCCATCAGAGATTGTTTAGAGATAAAAGGACCATGTGTGGATCACCTCTATAGGGGATCTACTTTAGTTCCTCCATATGCAATTAAGGTAATCTGAAAATGGTTTTATATGATCAATATCTTCATTGAATAAAGATCCTTGGACCAGTTTGTCTTTCTTTAGATCTAATATAAATTAATAATAAATTTAATGTGATAATATCCTCTTCAGTTTCCAAGATTTCTAATGTCAATATTTGATAAAAAAAATTATTTTTGTGATGTTTTAATCTCACACAATTAGTGAATGATCCATAAAATATAACAAAAAACTTTATAGTTATTCACCCATCAGGCACTTCTGTTTTGTCTAGAATCTTCATTGTAGTCCTTGTCTTAGTTTATCATATCTGTGGCATGGATCTATATGTGTTTATCAAAAACATTTTTGATCATCCTGATTGTGGTGTGGTTTCTTTCTTTACACTGTAGTTCCATTCTATGTCATCACATTTTCATTTAAGTGTAGTGTGTTATTCCATGTTATTCTATTTTTTTGTTTTCCTATAAATTTATAAACCCCTTCAAATCTCATCATTCCTATACCTTTTCTCTTGATTCTTGGTTGATCTAGGTGTGTCCCTAGGTGTTCTTTCATCCCCTTTCATCAAATTTCAACCCCATCCTCAAGAGATCAATACTTGGTGATTCTAGGTGATTTTATTCCCTTATCTTCCTTTTTTTATTCTCATTCTTCTTTTAGAGAAGACTGTTTTCAAGGTAACAACTAGTTTTGGTGATGATTTTGTAATATAATGATGTGGGATATTGTGTTCTAGGTTGATCAAGGTGTTTCCTTATGTTGTGGTGCTTATAAGTTTTCTACCTTTTGTTACATCATTGTGTACTGATTCAGAAAACATTGTTTGAGGTATGGGATCCTTCATCTCTCCTTCTTTATATGTGAATCTGGGAATGTTATAATTTTTTATTTCTTTAGTTAAATGGTATGTATCAGCTTAATGAATATAATTTATCATATAATTTAGATTCAAGGGGAAGGAATAAATTGAATAATTTTTAATTGTACTTATTATTTATGTAACGAAACTATTTTTTCCATGTAAAACTTTATAATATTTTAAAGAATATTTTTGTAACTATTCATTGGGTCAAGTATAGATTCTAGGGCCTGGGGATCCTCAGGGTTTATATAATAAAAAAATTAATTATATTATATCACATGTGCATGGTTTCCTTGAAATAATGGAATATCTCTAGAACAGAGTCTCAGATTGAAAATAGGATACCTCCATTAAATTCAAAATATGGATTTTACCCAAGGCATGATAAAGCCTTTGTTTTCATCAAGTGTTTGGTTTAAGAGTAGTTGTGGGTGAAATAATAATTAAATAAATTTATTTATATATTTATATGTAATTAAATGGAATAAACCTAATACTCCTCTATATAAACCTCATTGTGAAAAAATCCTAGGGTTAGTTACATAACCTTAGGGATTTTTGAGGATCTATATAGGAGAACCTTTAATGAATTACAATAGATTGTAGAGCAGTGGTTGATGTTTCACAAAGTTTTTCTTCGACAAAGAAGTTCTCTGATCTCACCAACAACAACAACATGGAACCATTCCTCATCAAGGATTAATACAATCTTGAGGTAGGATGTTTGTTTTCATTGGATTCAATCCCTGTTTAGTTTATCCTATGTCAAACGTGAATCAATATTTTTAAAAAATTGATTCACAGGTCGATCATTGATTTATGGGTATTGATTTATCTTCCTATAATTAGGAATGGATAATGTTTTGATGTTCCTTAATTATTTACTTTAGTTAGATGATTTCCATCAATAGATTGATTCCAGCCTTAAAACTAGCCAATGTATGTTCCTCACTCTTTTGTTTCATGATTTTCTCACATCATTCTTCAAGTGTTCATCATTGGTGATTCATTTGACCAGTGGTTCAATAATACTTAGAAAACAATCATTACATAGATGATATTTGGTAAAACATATCATTTCCATGAGTTTAGGTTTGGGATTGATATAATTATAGAGGTTTGATGTGGTGCAATAGGTGATTTTTTATAGATCAATAACCTTTGGTTTGTGTGTTTTGGAGTCCAATGATACAGTGTGATGGGAAGCATTTCCTGAGTGATTTAGTGGCCAAAATATGGCCACTAGTGATGATTCTATTTTAGTCAACATCAAATCCAATTTCCTTGGAGGATTTTGTGGATGGATCATAGTAGATGGTGGTGTGGGTAAATACATCTGAGTGTTTATGGGTTTCTGGAAGATCCCAATATAAACTATGTGTACTTTGGAGGAACACGGTCATGTAGTCCCCTTTATGTGATGGCTAGGGTTATGTGTAGAGTTAAATATCACACACCATGTGGGATATCTACATGTTGTGTGACTCAGTTTCGGTGACTCAGCATATACCCCAGGGGTACATGGGCATGAACATAACCAGGTACAAGGGCGTGACCAGGGTACATGGGCATAGACATGGCTAGAGTACCCATACACTACTAGAGCATCTGGGTATAGATAGAGTACACAGGCATGGCCAGCATACGCAGGCATGGCCCGAGAACATGGGCACAGACATAGTACACAGGCATGGTCCTGAGTACACAGGCATGAACCAGAGTACACAAGCATGGGTCAGAGGACACGGGCATACCCAGATCATCCAATACATTCAATGTACTCCCTATACACACCATGTATTTTTACCAAGGTAGGATGAGGCCCCCGTTCTCTTTAGTGTGGACCAATATCGATAGGGTAAGTTCTATTGGTATATCACTATGAGGGTATTTTGAGGTATCCCATCCTAAGTATAGGATGATTGATCCACTCTACAGGATAATATTAGATTGAGATAGGTATCCCTTTATGTTCCATAGATTTTGATCCTCTATCATTCCTCCCTAGGTTACGTCAAGTATCCCATTACTGACTTCCAAGGCATGAGATCCCCATCCTAGTGGTTTACTCCAGGAAGGGTCAGGTATCCCTCATATTCCATAGGTGTGATCCCCTATCTATATATCAAGATCTTCTAAGTTACAGTGTGTACTTATTTAGGGTGAGGCCTAATAGTCATGACCTATCAGATGAGCACCATTAGTGTTACTAGATCCAAGGAGTGAGTTCTCCCAAATAAACATTACCTTGAATCCTTAAGCAGAATCCAAGGATGACATCATAGTTGAGACCTTAATTTGAGACTTTGGGTCTATCTTGATTATATCTAGGTTATTTTTTTTAATATATCATATTCTGTTTAACATATCTTCATATTGATGATCTGACCTCTCTCTATCTATGTTGATGATTTATGTTTGGTGTTTTTGGAGTATCCTACTGGGTATTTATATAATCACCCATGTATAGGGTATGCCCATACATGTTGTGTCTTATGTAGATAACAGGCCTTAGGATAGAGTCCTTGGTGGACCAAGATAAAGTGTAGAATATTTGAGCTATAAAATCTAGGGTTAGTTCCAAGAGTTTTATTTGACAACAGTCCCCTCCTTATTAGTAGGTTGGACACTTTTACAATTTTGGTGGGCTTGTATTTTTTCCTTTATTATTTCACATACTTGTTTCATACTCTGATGTAGGATATAAATGTATGCATTCATATTAGTATCAGTTGTATCTTTCATTTTTGTAGTATATTGGTGCTTGGATATGTGTGTGTGTGTGTGTGTGCAGGTAACTTAGTTTAAGGCCTCCCATGTGTGTGTTATTCCTACTTGACACTTTTCTCCAGCCCCTAGCCTATTGGAGGTGGTATTGGGGTGTTACACTCAACTTATAATTAGAAGGTGGGCCCTAATGGGTAGGGTAATGAAAAAGTGTTATCAGAGTAGGTTATATTAGGACCAGATTTTGGAGTATGTCTAGTTGTGAGGTTTAGTTTGGGAACTAGGGAAATGATGTTAAAAAAATTGAATTAGGATCTCAGTCTAGGGAAACCAGTTTTGGTGTGGTGTCCAGTGAATCCATTGACTACTACTTTTATAACCTGTATATTTACTTGGTACATATAGGAACTGGTTATAGAAAAAACATTAGCACATTCATCATATATGAATGGGTTATGGTTTTCATTTCCTTATTGAGTTAGCTCCCCAAATATACTCTTTGATTGTGGTGTACCTTGTTAATTATAAGATTCCTCTATGATGACAATCATCTAGGATTACAAAACACAATAATAATGATGATACTCCTAATTAAGAGGATCTAATTCAAGGTTCTATATAAGATATGGTACCTTTGGGTGGTTTTATAATATTACCTCCACCTATTGGGTAGTAGGTTTCTCTAGAAGTGATGGAAGAGGATTTTAATTGGCTGAGCACACTCCATGAGTTCCAAATATAATAACCCCTTAATTTTTAAGTTAATTCATACACCCAGGTAGAAAAGGACTATCTCGAGTAAATTATTAAATTATTATGCCTTGTTAGGGGCCCTCCTAATTAGATAGTGGTCCTAGTAGTGACCCTTCTCCATAGATCCATGGGGTGATAGTGGAGTCTGGTGACTCAGACTCATGATGTGGTAGCTCTCTCTTGGACTGAATTTGGTCATCTCTTCAGAGATAATTTCTAACCAACTAAGTTGTGAGTGGTACACATACAAGAGATTTTGGAGCTCTTTCAATGTAGCTTGATAGTAGTAGAGTATGTTTCGAGGTTCAATAAACTCTTGTGATACTCTATATATATGGTTTTTGGTGTGTTATTTTAAGCATGAACCTTTGAGTGAAAAATCCATAGAGATATATAGGATATATTAGTATCTATTTTTATTCCAGTTTATATTAGAGTGCTTGATATAGCCTTGGTGGTGGAGAAATTATTGGAAAAACAGTTTCCAATAGTTGGTGTTATTAATGGGCACCCTAGAGTTGAGACTTTGGCAGCTGGTAGCTGAAAACAAACTCATGGATCTAGGAATTCTAGGAATTTTAGAATACATTATTGAGATAGAGGTTCTGTAGTTATGGGATCTCAGGTTGGTTCCCTTCATCTAAGGGAGAGGCAATGCTAATATTGTGATGGTCAGGGACTTATCACATGGTATTTTTTGACTCATCGTGCAGAAGATAGGGATACAGTCTATGGACTACCTATGTGAAGAAAATATCAATATCATGGAGCTCTAAAGGGTAGAAAATATGGTAGAGAAGTTGGGAAAGTAGTAGGAGGTGGTCGATGTTTTAATTTGTTGTCATCACCAACCCTAGGTGGTCCTCACTAGGCTTAGGGAGTTGGTGTTCAGGGATGAGGTCAATTTCAGGAATTGGAGGGTTATGACCCAGAGGCTCTAGGTATAATTTGATGTATGGTCTATTTCTTCTCAACTTTATCTAAATTATTGATATACATAATCATGATCCACTCTTTCCATGACACATCCCTTGTTTGAGATCTAGAGATTCTTGTTGAGGATTTGGATCGACCCTTATGTTTGGAGACCCCTACTATAGGATATTTAGTGATAAAACACTACTACCAATAGTGTAACCTATATATTAGAGGGGAGAGATTCCTTTGGGATATTTTTGGGTCTATAATGAGTCCTTATGATATCATTCTAGGTATGTAATGGCTCTCTATAGTTCATGAATAGATTTACTATTTTCGGTGGGGGTGTGGTATGCCCGTGTTAATGCAATGAGATTTTACTTAGTCAGTGAGAATAAAAATTAGGCATAGTAGGATAGTCTCATAAGTAGGAGGATAAAACTGATTAATATTAGTTGAATAGTATTATCCTTTGAGTAGTAGATGTTATGAGCTTCCAGCTTCCTATAGTGGTGGTGGAGTATGATGATGTCTTTCCCGAGGATATTTTGGACTACCTACCCACTGAGAGATTAACATCTATATATAATTTCACTTGGGGATAGTCTAAATATATATTCTATCATATCATATGGATCCTAAAAATATTTGAGAGTTGAATGTGCAATTGGAGGGTTTGGAAATGAAGGGGTTTCTCAAACCCGGTGTGTCACCCTAGGTAGCCCCCATTTTTTTCACCAAGAAGGTGGATGGGATCTTGAGGTTATATATAGATTATCATATACTATATTAAGTGATCATCATGAATATTAATTCACTCCTAATAATTGATAAACTCTTCAAATAGAAGAAATGGGTGAGGTGGCACTCAAAGATTGACCTCGGGTTGGGCTATCACCAACTCTGAGTTCAGGATGAGGATATACCAAAGAAATCATTATGGTGTTGATATAGTCTTTATGATTACTTGGTAATAATTTTCAGCATTATAAATTCCACAAAAAAATTTATGGGACTCATGAATCAGATATTTCATCCCTTCTTGGACTATTTTGTGGTAGTCTTTATCAAAGACATCCTGGTGTATTCTATGTTAGAGGAGGAGAATGTGAGACATTTGAGGATAGCCTTGGAAATACTCTGAGAGAACCAAATTTATGAGAAGATCTTGATGTTTCATTTCTATATTCGATAGGTCCACTTCCTGGGACATGTCATCTCATAATAGGGGGTAGTGGTGGACCCATCAAAGGTTGAGGAAGTGATATCTTGGGATCCACCCAAGAGTGCATCGAAGGTGTGGAAATTACTTGGGTTGGTGTTATAATATCAAATATTCATGCCCAATTTCTCTATAATATCATCACCCTTGACTTCTTTGACATCAAAGGGGCAGCCTTTTGGGTGGATGGAGAAGTGTCAGTAGGATTTTCAGGAGTTACAGGAAAGGTTGATGAGTGCCCCTATATTGAGACTTATAGAGGAGGATGTTGAGTATAAGGTGTTCTATGATACCTATGGAACTGGTATTGGATGTGTTCTGATGTAGATGAAGGAATTGATTGTCTATGGGTCCTAGTAGCTAGGTCCCCATGAGCAGAACTATGTGACCCATGAACTAGAGCTGGTAGTAGTGGTCTTCACCCTAAAGATGTGGTGACACTATCTTATGTATGAGTGGTTTATTGTCTATTATGAGCACAAGAGTCTCAATTATATCTTTTAATATAAATATATTAACTTTAATGAAAATTTTGTGTATATAGTTCCTTCAAGATTATGACTTAGAGATATTCTATACTTCTATAAAGGGGAACATAGTGGTATATTCTCTCAATAAGAGATCTTGTTTACATTAATTAAGTGAGGAATTGGAGCAGTTGGCCTTGTTACAGTTATTCTTAGTGGATGAAAATTTTGTGACTTACCTATAGTAGATTTTTTTTACCCATTTTCTTTATTAGTGTGTTAGGTAGTCTCATCTTGGAGATGTTGATTGTGATACCTTTCATGTTCATATATCTACTAGGCATGATCCTAGTGGATTTTATGAATGTGGGGATAATTTCATCCTTTCTTAAGGGAATATAATGGTAATAGTGACACTATGTGAGGAGGTTTTGAAGGTGTTTCATACATCCCCCATATGGGTAAATATAGGGGTGAAAAATATGTACCAGGACATTCATTGTTAGTTTTGGTGTCTAGGAATAAAGAAGTGGATATACAATTTTATCTCTCGATGCCTTACTTGTTAATAGGTGAAGGCTAAGCACCAGGTTTTTGTGGGTTTGGATAAACTCCTTGAGGTTCCTGAGTGTAAGTGGGACAATGTCTCTATGGACTTTGTGATGGGGATTCCACAATAGACTAGACAACATGATAATATCTGGGTCATTATAGACTGACTCACCAAGTCATCCCGCTTCCTATCCATCTAAGAGTGTATTTCAGTAGAGAATTTAGGATGCCTTTATGTATAGGAGATAGTCTAGATCCATGGACTTCCCTAGACAATCATTTTAGAACTTGATGATCACTCCATGTCATGATTATGGAGAGGATTACAGGAGGATTTTAGAACTCAGTTTTGGTTTATCATGTCATTTCACCCCTACATAGATTTCCAGACTGAGCAGACCATTCAGGTTTTGAAGGATATGCTTCGGGCTTACATGTTGGACTTTGGTCATAGTTCTCAGGATCACCTAACCTCAGTGTATTTTTCCTATGAAAATAGCTACCTATCCACAATTGGAATGGCATGATTTGAGGCCTTATATGGGAAACCCTATAGGTTACCAGTATGCTAGAATGATCCAGGGGATTCATCACTAATGGGCCCAGAGTTGGTGGGAGTAATGATAGAGAAGTTTTAGATCATCCAGGATCAGATGAGGACTACCCAGAGCCATCATAAGTCTTATGTGGACTGATGAAGGATTCCTTTAGATTTTTCTAAGGGATACCATGTATTCCAAAAGTTCTCACCTCGAAAAGTATTTTGTATATTTGTCTAGGATGGAAAGTTTTCTCTGAGATTCATTGGATATTTATAGATACTTTGTAGGGCCAGAAAGGTGGTGTACATATTATCCCTACCACCACAGTTAGACTAGGTACATAATGTCTTTCATGTTTCATAGCTGAGGAGGTATGTGCACAACTTGTTGCATGTTATCGATTGGGGATAGTTGTACATAGAGGATGGATCTACCATTATAGAGTACCCGATAAAGATTTAGGGTCAGTAGTAAAAGATACTTTATGGGTGAGTGATTCTTGTAGTGTGTGTCTAATGGAAACACAAGAATCTCCAAGAGAGAACTTGGGAGCAGGAAAACCAGATGTGATCTCAGTACCCTCATCTTTTTTAGTAGGTTTTTTTATTTTCAATATGAAAACCCCTAAGGTGGGTAGAATGTAATGACTCTATTTTTTTCTTTTAAAACTTTGGAATATTTTAAAAAAATATATTTGGATCTAGGTGTAGAGTCAGTGCGGGATTCCAAGTCTTGTAGAACCTTAGTGTTGATATAATAAAAATATTAAATAATTTATATCACATGCATGAAGTTTCCATGAAATAATGGAATGTCACCCAAATAGAGTCTCGTATGGGAAATATAATATTTCAGTTAAATATGGAATGTTGTTTTTACCCTAAGAATGACAAACCTTGGTGTGCGTTGGGTGGTTTTTTTAAGAGCATCCTTGGAAGGAATAATAATAAAATTTATTTATTTATTTATTTATTTATTATAAAATGGTCTAAAACTAATAATCCTATATATAAACTCGGTTGTGGAAAACCCCTAGGTTTGGATTCATTACCCTATAGATTTAAGAGTATTTGTGGGGGTGAACATTTGACAAACAACAATAGATCATGGAGCAGTAATCAATATTCCACAAAGTTCATCTTCAATAAATAAGTTCTTAGATCTCACCAAAGAAAATGTTATATATTCATTCTTTATCAGTGATAAATCTAATATCAAGGTAGTATGTTTTTTTTTGTATTTAATCCCCATTTTTTTATCCCATGTCAAGCATGAATCGATATTTTTAACAAATTGATTCATTGATCAATTGTTGATTTGTGGGTATTCATTTATCTTCCTAGAATTAGGAATGGATAATGTTTTTGATGGTCCTTGATTATTTCCTTACATTCAATATTACTACATTAATGGATTTAGGAAAACCCAAAAAATATCCAGTGTCTATTCCTCACTCTTTTGTTTCATAATTTTCTCCCCTTATTATTCATATATTCATCGTTGGTGTTCTGTTTGACCGGAGGTTCAACAATACTTGGAAACTGATTATTGCACAGTTGATCTTTGGTGAAATCGATCAGTCATGGATCGGTGACCTTCATTTCACATGTTATGGTGTCTGGTGATGTGGTATAATAGGAATCATTTCCTAAGTGATTGGGTGTCCAAAACTCATCCCCCAATGATGATTTGGGTTTATTCAACATTAGATCTGAGTTCTTTGGTATATTTCATTGTTAGATCATAATAATTTATTCAATAGGCGAATATGCATGAGAGTTTCTAGGTTTTTGAAAAATCCTAACAACACGATGTGTACTTCAGAAGAACGCATGTCATGTAGTCCCCTTTCTATAGTGGATAGGGTTCCATGTAGAGTTAAATATCACACATAATTT
Source organism: Viscum album (assembly GCA_963277665.1). Lineage (NCBI taxonomy): Eukaryota > Viridiplantae > Streptophyta > Magnoliopsida > Santalales > Viscaceae > Viscum > Viscum album. Next base: position 599,796,485 of record OY728127.1, read on the forward strand.
GGGATGTCCACATGTTTTGTGACTTGATGTTAGAGACTCGGTGTGTTCCCCAGGGGTACATGGGCACAGACATGGCTAGGTACGCGGGCATGGCTAGGTTACATGGGAACGGACAAGACCAGAGTACTTAGACACGACTACTGAACTCAAGCACAACCAAAGTACATGAGAATAGATAGTGTAAAATGCATATCTAGTGTACATAGGCATAGCCAGAGTACATGGGAATTGTCCAAAGGACACGGGCATGGTCCAGAGTACATGGGCACAGGCTGGAGGACACAGGCATACTCAAACCATCCATGACACATTGTATACTACCTATACACACCATGTACTTTTCCTAGGGTAGGTTGAGGCCCCCTTTTTCTATAGTTTAGACCAGTATCAGTTAGTTACATTCCCTTGGTCCATCCCTATGAGGTTATTGTAAGGTGTCCCATCTTAAGCATAGGATGAGTGATCCCTTTATGGGATATTCTTAGGTAGAGTTGGTATCCCTCCATGTGGAACAGAGTTTGATCCTCTATCATTCCTCCCTAGTTTCAGTCACGTATCCCATTACTGACTTCCAGGGTGTGAGATTTCCATCCTAGTGGTTTACTCTGGGTAGGGTTAGGTATCCCCCATCGGCCCTGGGTGTGATCCCCTATCAACATATCGATGTCTTCTAAGTTCCAATGTGTACTTATTCATGGTGATTCCCAGTAGGAATGACCTCTAATATGATCATCATTATTGTTACAAGGCCCAAGGAGTTAGTTCTCCTTGATGAGAATTACCTTAAAGCCTCAAGCAAAATCCTAGGTTGGTGGCATGGTTGAGACCTTACTTTGAGACTTAGTGTCAATCTTGAGTATATCTGGGTTATTATTTCTATTGTATCATATTATGATTGATATATATTCATATTAATGAGCTATAATATCTCTCAATATCTCTCTCTTAATGATTTAGGTTTTTATATTTTTGGGTATCCTACTAGGTATGTATATACTCACCCCTACATGGGCTCTACCCACGCATGTCATGTCTTATGCAAATGACGGGCCTTATGATAGAGTCCTAGGTATACCAGGAGAAGGTGGAGAATAGTTGAGCTAAATGGACTATCATTAGTTTCAAGAGTTTCATTTAATAGTATTCCCCTCTATATTAGCGGGTTGGAATCTTTATAGTTTTGGTGGGATTGTATTTTTTCCTTTATGATTTCTCATACTTGTGTCATATTTTGATGTGGGATATAGATGTATGCATGATTATTGGTATCATTTGTATCTTTACATTCTACATTATATCAGTTCTTGGAGATGTTTTTTTGTGTATGTATCTAGGTATATTAGGCTAATGTTGGGAAAAAATCCCTCCCGGTGTTGAGTTAAGGTTTTTGGGTTGATTTTGTTCATTGACAAGTCCATCTGACAATGTTCCAGTAGATTTTCTACCAAAGCAGGTGTTTTGAAGGTGGCATAGTTTCTTAGTGTTTTATATATTTTTAGGCATTAAAATTGGAATTTATTTTATGTAAAATGAAGGATTCCCACATAGAAAAATTGTTAGACCACATAGGACCTAAATAATTTCATGGTGGATTTTCAAAAAAAAGAAACTTGGCTGTATAGGATCTTTTCTATATGAACTACATAGAAAGTATGTGAAAGTGTGAAGAAAATCATAAAAAGGCATTTCAACCATATATAAAAAAAATTACCACAAAAATATTTCTTCATTTTTGGTCAAAGGTGGTGTATTAGATGTTTCCATAAGGGGATTTATATGTTATGAAAACCACATAGAGATTTTAGTTTATAGTGAATGATAATTTGAAAAGGAGTTAACAGTAATTTTGATTAGTGGGTTTTTCATATTTATTTTCCTATATAAAGTGCCCTTAATTAATTAATTTCATAGAGAGTGAAGTTGGTTAGAAATAATTGGAAATGTAAGAATTCTTCTAATACTGAAATTGGTTCATAAAGGAGGTGTTTTGTGAAGGAGCTCAGTTCATGAAGGAAGTTTGGTTCACGGAGGAGTTTAGTTTATAGTGAATTGTAGCTCACAATGTAGTGGTGGTTATCAAGGAACCATAAGTCTATGGAGTAAAGTTAGTTTTCAATGCACCCATTCTACATGGTGAAAGGTATTTTGAAAAAGGTTTAAAGTAGTTTGTGGAGAAATAAAAATAGTTCATGAAAGGACTCACCATAAATAAATCACTACGCAGTGAAGTGGGTTTCATCTAATATTTGAAAACAATGCTTCACAGAACACTCATATACATCTGAAACTATTATAATGTGATTCATATCAAAATAAGAACTTTCTAAAGTATCAGTGTGCACACTTCAGTTGAGAGAGCAATGAGCTTTCAGTTTTTTATTGGTTGTAAACCATAAGGGACAGTGAGTATTATCTAAACCTTGTAATAGTATTTTAATTTAGTGTATTTGTTTCTTTAGTATATTTCTTTTGTATACTCCTTGGATGTATCTCAGTGAGGGTGAACCAAGTAAAATTGTTGTATCCTATTCATGTTTTACTTTTCAATTATTTTTTGTTATAGGAAGGAGAGAGAAGTGAGTTTTGTTTAATGATGAAACAAGATCCAAATGGATAGTTGTTTTAATCTATCAACCCCTCTCTCTCATGGTATTTAACCTAGTTAGGATAAAAATTATTATTAGAGAAAATGGGTTAAATTAAAATTTTATCTCTTAGTATAAGTAATGGAATTTTTTAATCACAAAGGGATTTCAATCTTTGATTGAAACAATTGTCATCTATAGAAGAATCGGATGCGTCACTACTTTTAATTATTAGGTATGGATGTGTTTATAGTTGTAATTCATGGTATTTCAACTAGTATGTATGTGGAAATTTATCATAAATAAATGGAATAAAATTGGATTTTGATTCTAGAGGAATTAACTCCTAGGGAGGAGATTTATCCAACACAATTTACACAAAGGTGATGTTATGTAAGTCATTTCATACCATGTGGGAAAAGATACTAAATATATATAAAGGAAATTAAAAATTCTGAGAATCTAAATTTTAGGTTCTATGGAACAAATATGAAGACTTGAGAATGCACCCATAATGAGTCTGTGGGTGTATTCTTTGATCGGGTGAATGTTGTTGTGGAAGACATGTGTGGTCTTGGAGAAATTCTAAATGATATAAAGATCGTTAAGAAAATCTTAAGAAGACTTCCACCTTGGTTAAATATAAAATTCTCTATACTGGAGGATAAATATCTTAAGGAGTTGACACTATATGAATTATATAGTACACTTGTCCCATATGAGATGAGAAATGATGATAAGGACATTGTGGAGAGAGGGGATTCTAAAGAATTGGTGTTCAAGTCCATGAATAAGCTCACCATTCTCCTCCATTTCATTTATCATGAGAACCCCAGTTACTTAGGTGGGACCTAGGACATATAATTTCTAGATATTGATCTTTTCTCCCTAGTATGGGATTAAATCCCCACACTTAATAGGAATCAATATTCTATCCCTAGATATGGGTCAAAACACTTCACTTTCTAGGCATTGATACATTCTCATTGAGAACCATTGTTGCACCAAAACCTCGACCAATCATACTCCTTGATCCCTCCATCTACTATACATACAACTTTAATGCTCAACATTGTCGAGGCATGTCATTATTCCCTCTGGGATTCATATTCTCTTGGAAACACATTTAAAAAAATCTAATGCTTTCATCTCATGGTTTCCCATTCTACTGAACACCTCGCTTCTGACTAATTCAAAATCAATGTAACTTTTGAACTATCTAAGAGTATGAAGGACATTTTCCCCCAAATTCTGAATCCTCCACCATTTAATATCAATCCAAACCTTACCCATTTCAATAGAACCACCACTTTGTTACTAGTGAAATTCCACTAAATCATAGAAAACCACTTCACTAGAGGAAACCCAGTAGTCTTTAAACCAATAATTTCTATTGAGTATTGATAAAATAATCACCATATGGTATGTAACCAAGATTTAATACCACTTTTTGGTAACTGATATTAGAATAAGAAAAAGATCTGATATCACTAGTTGTATTTGGTACAAATCAACAATCCTAATTTTAAATCCCTAAAACATAAATTAAACCCATGAAACTTGTAGATAGCGGAAGAAATTCTAGAACATACATGAATTGAAACAAATACCCAAACCTGATATACCATAACATAGAAGTAAAGTTATAGCTAAGTCACTACATCATATCTCTACCTTCTAGTTCTGGTAACCTCATGGTTTTGAAAATACCTTCCCCAGAGTAAAATGAGCAATAAAGGATAAACGCATTACATAAATGGAATAAGAGCACCACAATAAATTTATGTTTTTTGGATGAAAATCCTACTTCATAGGTGAATACATTGATATTTTTATTAAGGGATAAATTGAGTTATAAGGGAAACATATCTTTTGTTAGCCCTACCTATCAAAATCTACATGAGGCACTTTCTGGACACCCTAGTCAAATAACCATAACAAATCATGTAATAAATCCTTACACCTATAAGCACTTTATGGTGAATCCCCTCAAAGGGACAAATGATATGATTCAAGTGATTATCAAATCATATTTTCTTCTTAGAATAATTTTATATCTAAATATATAAATTATTATTTTATTACAACTTTAAAAAATTATATGAATAAATTATTAACTATTGATATTCAATGTTATGAAGTGGTCATGACATTTAGGTTGATGCATACATCAAAGGTACCAAACCAAGGTTTTCTTTATGAAATTTTCTTTAAAAGGTTTTAAACTATTTTGGGACTTGATGTTTTTAACCTCATGAATGAGTTTTTGAGAGGTAAGAATTCTCTTGAGACTTATAATGATACTCTCATCACTTTGATTCTAGAGGTTACTGATATGAGTTCAGTTAATAATTTTAGAATAACTAGTCTTTGTAATGTCATTTATAAAGTCTTTTTGAAGATTTTATAAAATAGACTATGGAAAATCATACCATCTATTAGTTTATTACCATAGTTCTTTTCTTATTTTTACTTGACACATGATGTACTTAAAAGGATCGGGAAAGAAACATAGTTTCTTCTAGTGATGAGTGGCATAGGAAATTCTTTGTGTGAAAGGAATGACACTTGAGAAATTTTTTATTATGTAATGGGTTCATGCTTATATATTTTATTATGTGTATTTATAAATGAAGGAACAAATAGTACTTTATGTGAGAGACATATACATTTTTCTTAGGGTGTACAACCAATTGATTTAGTGTGAGCCAAAGATCATTGGGATAATGCAGTATTTGTAGTAAACTGGAACATGAGTGTTTTATGGTTGCGAGTGTGGTCATTGACTACGGAACATATCCATTGGGAATCTGGTGTTGTAGTGAAGGATAATTGATATAACTAGACAATGGAAGCATGGATAAGAGATATCCAATGTTGGGGATAACAATATCAAATTCTTATGGAAATTATTATTATTACACATAACTTTGGAATAATGTGATGGAATCATACAACACTGATTGATTTGGGATGGATCGAGGTGTTTTCTATGTATCTTTTATAAAGTGTCTCTATTAGGATCTATGTCTTTTCTAAAAATGCCTAAGTGGATCTTTTAAAATGATTCAAGTGTTTTGAAATGTTTCTTAGAGGGATGTCTCTCATTTTAAATGATTAAGATTGTTGGGTCATGAAGCTATCTTGAATGTTTAAAAAAAGGAATTGTGGTTTTGTGAAAGAGTGTTTGGAACAAATTTATTTATTTTAAAAATTTCGTGTTATTTTAAAGAGTTATTTGTGTAAATGGTTGGTTTTTTTATGGGATTTCAAGTGTGATTTTTTAAATAGTTTTCAAAGGAAATTTGAACTGTAGTTTTTTCATAATATTTTAAGTTTATATTTTTATATAATTAGGTTTACCATTACATTATATCAATATTTTGTGTATTTATTTTGTTAAATACTAATATCACCAAATCAAATAGGATAGATTTGAATAAATAATGGATGGATGTCAATCATTTGACAAGAGAGTATGAATATGGAGTTAAAGGGTTCATCAAGTTTGCAAAAGATCATGAATATGACTCTTCTCAAATCCTTTTTTCATGTTTATGATGTTGTTATTCAAGAAAAGTTAGTCTAGAGGATTTGGAAGAACACTTGATATATCACATAATAGATCGAAATTATAAATGTTGGAATAAACATGTGGAAAAGTGAATGTAGCTAGTGGCTGGGATAACAGTGTGTTTTATGGATCATCTAATATAATTACAAGTGTGGACAATAAATAAGACCATATCGAGGATGTGATTACATATTTGAATGATGATGAAGATCGTATTGAGGAAATGACAATTATAGTTGAATATGAACTTCGTGATTGCTCAAAATTACTTGAGAAGTTAAAGATTTGTGAAAAGAAGCCTTTGTATGGTGGTTGCACTAAATATATAGCATTGTTAGTCATACTAAAGCTATATAATTTAAAAGAATTCAATAGATGGAGTGACACCAGTTTTATAGAATTACTTTCTCTCTTGAATGACATGATACCAGAAGATAATGAGCTCTCAACCCAAACATATGACACCAAAAAAATGCTATGTTCAATGGGTATGATATTTGAATGAATACATGCCTGGACGAATGACTATATATTGTTTCACAAGGACCAAAAATCACTTAGAGAATGCCCAAAGTGTGGTGATTCTCGATACATGAAAGATGAATCTGGTCCTATGAAAGTTGTATAGAACTTTCCAATAATTCCAAGGTTTAGGGACTATATGGAAGTGAGTAGACCGCAAGGCAATTGACGTGGCATGCAGATAAAATAAATAAATATGGGAAACTACATCACCCGACAGACTCTCCTCAGTGTAAGAGAATCGATCATGAGTATCCTGATTTTGGAAACGAGCTGAGAAGCCTTTGTCTTGCGTTGTCTACAGATGGAGTGAATCCTTTTGGTTTTCAAAGTAGCACTCACAGTATATGGCCGGTTATGTTGGTAAATTATAACTTGACATCATGGTTATGCATGAAATGAAAACACGCCATGCTATCTATGCTTATATCAAGACCGAAACAACCAAGGAATGATATTTATGTTTATTTGGATCCATTGATCTAGGATTTGAAATTATTGTGGGATTCAGGTGTTATGTTGTATGATGCTTATAGAAATGAAGAATTCACATTGAGAGCTATGTTGTATGGGATGATAAATGACTTTCCTGCTTATGGAAATTTTTCAAGATATAGCATTAAAGGAAGTCATGGGTGTCCCATCTACGAACAAGGTACACAGACAATTAGTTTGAAACATTCATCAAAAACCATGTTTTTAGGACATCACAGATTTCTACCCTGACAAAATAAGTACCGATCTTGGAAGACATCATTCGATGAAAGTTTAGAAGAATTTACAACACCGTCTCCACTAACTGGTGATCAACTATTTGAGAAATTAAAAGATGTGGACACTGCTTTTGGTAAATCATTTTCGAAAAACCTTACAAAAACCAGTTAGAAGAAGAGATCGGTTTTTTTTTTCAATTACCATACTAGAATTTTCTATATGTTAGACGCTTTCTTTATGTTATGCATATTGAAAAAAATGTGTTACACTGTCATTGGAACATTGCTAAATGCACCCAACAAAAAAAGGATGAAATTAAGTCTAGGTTGGACATGGTTGATATGGGAATACGAGAAGAGTTGGCACCAGTGAAGGGTAAAAAATGAACTTTTCTTCCTCCAGCTGCTTACACTCTTTCTAGGTATGAGAGATATCAGTTTTTCAACCGGTTAAATGATGTAAAGGTTCCATAGGGTTATTCATCGAATATTAAGAACATCGTTTCAATGATTGATTTAAATTTAAAGGGTCTGAAATCACATGAAATCCACATTTTGATGAAAGATCTAATTCCTATAGATTTATATTTCATTTTTCCCAAGAATGTTCATTATACATTAATGAATATTTTTTTCTTCTTCAAAGATATATGTAGTAAAGTTATAGACCCGACTAAATTACCGAGTATAGAAAGAGAAATGGTCATCATATTATGTGAATTGGAAATATTCTTCCCACCAATATTCTTTGATATAATGTTTCATTTGATGGTTCACTTGGTGAGATAGATTTGACTATGTGGTCATTTACAATATAGATGGATGTACCTCATTGAACGGTATATGTCACAACCCATCCCTCAGGGCCCGTTCTGTGACTACCCCAATCTCGCCTTCCATAGGATAGGGGTTGGCGACTTGCACCAAAAAGGTGTATCCCTATAACAGAAATGAATTGCCTTTAAACCTGTACAAACCCACAAACCAAAAACACAACAAGAAGCAACCATGAAGTAAACTACTGTAGTAAAAAAGTTTACTAAAATTAAAGTGTCCTAAATACAAGACCAACTAAACGGTACAAGTATAATTAAAAAGAGAAAACAACTCCTAGATCGTCCACTGAGGATCCTACCAGAAGGGTAGGTACAGATCGTCTCCACAACACTCCACGTCAGCCCATCTCTTCCATATACCGCCTGCTCCTGTCTCCCTTAAGTATCATCCCAATTGCTCGACATCTGCACAATACACAACAAGGTGTGGGAGAAGCTCATGCAGGGGTGAGTATAAAAATACTCAGTAGGGACCCCGAGACCCCAGAAGGTCTCTCAGAGTTCCACAGAGGAAAAACCACAAGCAAGAACTCAATCACAAAGCACGAAGCAATAGTCATCTCACACCTGGTATACAACTCAATGAAATAGGAAATAAGATGCTAATCCACATAGGGTCTCTATGTATTCTATCCACGATAGGCCGCTCTAAGTCTAGTCCTCGTCGGGTCTCTAGGATGATGGTCAACATAGGGTTTCTATGATGCTGATCCACACAGGGTCACTATGATGTTGATCCACATAGGGTCACTATGATGTTGATCCACACAGGGTCGCTATGGAGCTAATCCACATAGGGTTGCTATGATGTTGATCCATACAGGGTCGTTATGGAGCTGATCCATGATGGGCCACTCTAAGGCTGGTCCTCATCGGGTCACTATGATGTTGATCCACACAGGGTTGCTATGATGTTGATCCACACAGGGTCTCTATGAATGTGACAGCCAGCCACTGGATTCCCTCTTATAACACACTTGATTCTGGGAGAACCGCTCCTCAAGCCATCGATTGTATTTCAACCAGTACTAAGTCCCGAAAAAAGTATACCAAATGGACAGCCCCGTCATAGGGGTCCCAACGTGACAGATGGCGCGTCGTTCAGACGCCCGGTCTCTAAGAGATGGGCACTTTTGTAAAAAGGGCCCAGTTAGATTCAGGTCAGATCCAACCTAGGTCACATGTATAAATCCATAAAAACTCACTTAGGGTATCTCCAAAGGACTGATTTGTCACAAGGGTCCTTATGCCATAGACGGCGCATCAATCGGACGCTCGGTCTGTTAGTTACATCTCTTTCCATGAAACGGGGTGATCGCACCTCAATCTGGCCTGGCTCGGTCGGGCCCGCCAGAATATTCCAAAGGGACCTCTTCCCAAAAGGGGTCCCAACGCCACTGACGGTGTGTCGAACGGACACCCGGTCTGTCAGTTACTGGTGTTTCTTTATTAGGGGATCGGTTGGGTCTGGGCCCAGTCTGACTCAGTCAGACCGGCCTGACGCAACGGGTCCTGGGGTCTACCTGAATCTGCCTGGGTCCGGCCCGTTAAGGGTCGTCCCGGTTTAGTTTGTGGACCTGGGTCATGGTTGGCCCGACCCGCCGAGTGGGGCTCGGCCCACCCGTGCTGGGTCGCGGGTCCGGCCCGGCCCACTGGGCGGGTCCGACCCGCTTGGCCGAACCATGTCTAGACTGGTCTGATAGAAGGCGGAAAACCTTCTCTGTTGGCCCCACAGTTATGGGGCCATTTCTCCCAGCTGGTGGGGCGCTTCCCCACCACATCAAACGGTCGGCCGTTTGGCCGACCGGGTTTCGCCAACGCGGCGCGGACCGCGTCGCACCCTCATGTTGCGGTCGTTACCGCCGCTGGTGCCTGCGGGTGTCTCCCTTGTCCCGCATGGCTAGCTCAAGTCGGCCGCCTTCAGCCACCGCGGCGCGCCGTCACGCACCCCCTTCCACCATCCGCGGCTGGTTGCCGCGTGTCCCCTCCGGCCACCGTCGGCCGCCGCCAACATGGCGCACCGACGATTTCTTCCACGGGTCACCGGGCATGCTCCAGTGTCTTTTCTTGGTGTCTTCTATGCCTACGACTTCTTGCACTACCGCCGTTATAGCGTGACCCACTATTTCACGTTGTCGTCAATCTGAGGAAACCTTCCCCGAAGAACGGAGCATGAGTAAAGAGGCGGAGGATCCGGGACTTATTCGTTTAGCCCGCGCCCTCCACGTTAATGTGATATCAAGTAGGAGAGGATTTAATTCACCAAAGACAACATCAAAGTAAACCCCCTACCTGGAAGAGACATTTGCTGACGATGATCGACGGATTCCCCTTCGTCATTGTCGTCGGCTCCTGATTCAGTGTTGCTCATCACCGCTCACTAAAAACATTCTCGTCCTCCAAGTGATTGGCGTTATGGTACTTTTCCATATCTTCATCACTTGGTGAAGTTGTGCCCACACCCCTCCCTGAGCTCCATATAAATAGGAGAGGAGAAGGATGAGTAACACACATGGAATTAATGAGGATCATTTAATTAATTAACCTTCCTAATTCCAATGGTGCGGTTACAAAAATAAAGGGGAGGCAAGACATTTAATGGCTTGACATGTCATTGGTCCCACAACCACCGCTCATCCTCTAGAGAAAAAAAATAAATAAAATAACATAACATGTTATTTTATTAATTTTTTTCAAAAGTCCACAAAATTAACTTTTTCACCCGACCTACTCTGGTCTAAGTGAAGCCTCCCTTAAGAGAATCTCAGTGCTGCAGATTCAATGGTGCCCTCGGATGTTTAATCCGAGCACCATTTCAAAAGATAGAAAATGCCGCTTGCGCGTTTACTGAACGTACCTTAAAAAAAGTTCAGAAATTCATTTTCGGCACACCGGGCATCATAATTATGCGCCGTAAATTTTTACGGACTCGTAATAATCTGAAATAATTAAAAAATAATAAATGGAAAATCCAAGTCTTTACATTATCCCCACCTTAGGGATTTTCATCCCCAAAAGACACAACATAGACTAAGGAAACAAATGGGGGTACTGAGCACGAATCTGAGCCTCCTGCTCCCATGTGCTCTCCTAGAGGTTCCTATGCCAGAAAACGCACACCAGAGGGATCGATCATCCATGAAGGACTCGATCCTGTCGATCCTCAATCTCCACTAGAACCTCTGTAAAAGTCGCTCCATCATCGATTCCCATCTCTCCCCAGTCGATAACGTGTGATGGATCATGCACGTACCTCCTAAGCTACGACATGTGGAATACATCATGCACCTGATTCATCTGTGGGGGAAGAGCTAGGCTATATGCCACCTCGCCAACACTTCTAAGAAGTTGAAATGGTCTGATGAACCTCAGAGATAGCTTGTTGCCCCAGCCAAATCTCTGCAAACCTCGTCAAGGTGAGACCCTTAGGAAGACATGGTCTCCCTCCTCAAACTCTAAAGGTCTCTATCTCCTATCAGAATAAGACTTCTATCTGCTCTGTGCAGTCTTCATCTACTCTTGGATGATCTGCACCTTCTCAATGGTAGCATGTACCAACTCTTGACCCATAAGTGCTGACTCCCCTGGGTCTATCCAGTATAGAGGTGATCTGCATGGTCGACCGTACAAGGCCTCAAACGGTTCCATACCGATGGTGGACTGATATTTGTTGTTGTACGCAAACTCCAATAAGGGAAAGTGATCCTCCCAATTGCGGCCAAAATCTAGGACACAAGCACGAAGCATGTCCTCTAGTGTCTGAATGGTCTGTTCCATCAGACCATCTGTCTAAGGATGAAAGGTGGTGCTCAAAAGTAGTAGAGTCCCGAATTCCTCCTATAATACCTTATAAAAATGGGATGTAAAACGTGTTTCACAGTCAGATATGATCGTCGATGGCACCCCATGAATCTGTACAATCTCCTGTATGTAGAGGTGTCCCAAGCCCTCTACTGATCCCTACTCTCAGATGGGTAGGAAGTGGGACAACTTGGTGAGTCGGTCAATGATCACCCAGATAGAATCGTGGCCCCTAGACATACGTGGTAGCTCTGTCACAAAGTCCATGGAAATTTCATCCCACTTCCACTCTGGTTCCTCTAATGGCTACGTTAAGCCTACTGGAACCTGATGCTCGACCTTCACTTGCTAACAAGTGAGGCATCGTGAAAAAAACTCTGTCACTGACTTCTTTATCCCTTTCCACCAATGCTGACACTAGAGGTCTCGGTACATCTTCATCACACCAGGATGTACCACCAGAGGGTACGTATGGAACTCCCTCAACACCTCCTCCAGTAGTGCCACTGATACCATGGTACGTCCTCTAAAGAGGATGACGTGCTCCCCACCTTCAAAAAATCTATCAGGTGTCTGTCCTAAGGATATCTGATCACGTCGAGCCTCTTAGTCAATGTCCCCAAGCTGTGCCTCCCAAAATTGATGAAGAAGAAAGGTATTGACAGTCATAGACTAGAGGTAAGTTGCTCTATCTCTATATACAAAGGATATCTACAACGCGGCTAGCTGCTCTGTCACCTCACTCAGCAACTGTAGACCATACCTCCTGCTGAGTGCATCTGCTACTATGTTCCCCTTCCTAGGAGTATAGACTATCTCAAAGTCATAGTCCTGAAGGAACTCTAGCCATCGCCACTGTCTTAGGTTCAGATCCTTCTGTGAGAAGATATAGTTGAGACTCTTGTGATTAGATTAAATAGTAAATCGTTCACCCATCAAGTAGTGTCACCACATCTTCAAGGAGAATACCACTACTACTAACTCCAGGTTATGGTTAGCATAGTTCTGCTCATGTTGTCTCAGATATCGTGAACCATAAGCGATCACTTCTTGCTCCTACATCAGGACATATCCAAGTCTGGTCCCTAACGCATCATAGTAGACTACATTCCCAACGCTCTCTTATAGTAGCCTCAATATGGGGGCACTCGTCAGTCTCTACCTCAGCTCCTGAAAACTCTATTAGCATCTCTCCTTCCATACGAAGGGCTATACCTTCTTTTTCAATGCTGAAAAGGGTTCCGAAACTCTTTAAAAGTTATGTACGAATCTCCGGTAGTACCTAACCAACCCTAGGAAACTCTGTACCTCAATCACACTCCTAGGTGGTTCCCAAGAAAGCACAACCTCTATATTTTTTGGATCCACTGCAACTCCAGCCTCTGAGATAACATGTCCCAGAAAGTGGACCTCCTGTATCTAGAACTGGCACTTTGAGAGTTTACCATAAATTTGGTGCTCTCGGAGTGTATCCAGTACTATCTGCAAATAATACGCACGCTCCTCCTCTGTCGCTGAGTACACCAAGATTTCATCGATGAAGACCACCACAAAGTGATCAAGGTATGGCTGGAAGATTCTGTTCATGAGTCCCATGAATACTGCAGGGGTGTTGGTCATGCCGAATGGAATAACCAAGAACTCATAGTGGCTATATCGACATTTGTAGGTCATCTTCTGCACATCCTCATCTCGTACCCTGAGTTTATGATAGCTTGATCTGAGGTATCTCTTCAAAAACCAATGAGCTCCCTTCAGCTGATCGAAAAGATCATCAATCCTCAGAAGTGGATACTTATTCTTCACGGTCACCTGGTTTAGGCACCGATAATCTACAAAGAGCCTCAAACTCCCATCTGCCTTCTTGGCGAACAAAATTGGGGTTGCCCATGGAGAAACACTGGACCTTATGAACCCCTTCCTCTATAATTCCTCCAGTAGTACCTGTAACTCACGAAGCTCTACAGGATCCATCTGATATGTTGGTGTAGATATCGGTGTCTTCCCATGGTACATGTCGATGTATAAGTCCACCTCTCTGTGAGGAGGTAGTCCTGGAACATCATCAGGGAAGACATCGGCATACTAGTCCACCACTACAGGATAGCTCAAACTCTCAACATCAACTGCTCCGAGGGTAAGTCTATCCAACTGATGTGTGATCAGCTGCACCCTCCTCCAGGTAAGTCCATCATGTGCTACAAATGTTCCCTTCTATCCGGTGAAGGAAAAACCGGTCCCATCCTCACGGAAACACCACACTTCTCACCTAATATAGTTAATCTGAGCATGGGATGTGGATAACCAGTCCATACCCAAGATGACGTCGTATGTCCTTGACACCACTACTAGAAGATCCAAGCCAAAGCTCTCGCCTCCTAGAGTAAGATCACACTGCCAGAACTAGTGTGTAATCATCAAATATTCTCCCGTAGAAGTCTATAATCTCAAGGATTGAGCCAACAGCTCCACTAGAATCTCCGAGCTCTGAACGAGAGTCATGGAAATGAAAGAGTGACTAGCACTTGTGTTTATAAGTACTGTAGCTAAGGTGGAGTATGCACAGATCATACCTCGAATCATCTCTGGAGCACCGTGGTCGTTGGCCTCAGCTTCCTGGAGATGAGCTTGTCCCTATCCACCTGCTCCCTGTGGTCGGGGTGGACCACCTGGAGGTGGTGGCGGTAGAACCTCGAACCGTCGTCCACCACCTGCTGCATGACCTACTCCTATTCCACATCCTCCGCACTGCGGACCTCCTTGGCCGAATCTCTATCTCTACCTCTGCATTCCCTCGACCATCTGATGGTCTTCAATGCATCTATTCGGGCAGTTGTGCGCCATGTGACCCTTCCCGCTGCACGTGAAGCACAGTTTGCTCCTCTGCTAGCATGATATACCTCGTGAGCCTCTCACCTCTGACCCTACATCCCGAGTTCATCCACTAGAAGTTCTGGTCTGCTTGGACCTCTGTGTCATCTTCCTACTACCAGTCTCAGATGACTCTGCTACGTGTCACTCAGTGGTGGGTCTCGTCATTGGTGTATGCTCAGCAAGGAATCTATCCACCAAGAGTGCTCTCTCCAACACTCCAGTATGTGTTGGGATGCTAAGAGATACCATAGAAAATCTAATATCCTATCAGAGTCCCTGCTCGAAGGTCTAGGCACTAAAGAAAGGGTCACGCACCATGTCGGTGGAGTAGCGTGAGAGGTCGGTGAACCACTCTGAGTACTGGACCACGGTCAGGCTACCCTGCTATAAGTGTAGCAACTCTTGTATATGCACAGAGCATAGAGTCTCTAGAACGAACTTTACCCTGAAGAGGCCATCGAAATCTTCCCAGGTGAGGGTCACCTCATCGTGTATCTAGAGATTCAGGCTCCACCATCTCCCTACTACTCCCTGGAAAAGACTGGCAACTAGGATCACCATCTGGTCGGCTGGTGTCCCAGCTAGGTGAAAAACTTTGGCCACAGCCTCCATCCAGTACTCAGCCGCCTGCGGATCCGTCTCACCTTGGAACCTAAGAGGCCTCTACTGCTGGAACTCATGCAATGCTCTCAGTCGGCTTACACCATCCGCTAGTGGGGCTGGTAGAAATAGCCACCCAATGGATAGTGGTGTTATTGGTACACCACCCTATGGTAATATTGTCATAAGAGGGCCCTGCACCAAAGCCTCATCACTCGGTGGGCCGTCATCGTGTACTCTCTCAGGAATCTTGGTTAGCTGTCTATACACCAGCATCCTAAAAAGTAACAGGTGTTCCACGGTCAATAAGTTATACCTGGAGAGCTGACTCAAAGAGATCAAAAATAAAACACTTCCAAAACACATGCAATCATTTTTTTCGTGCATCCAGTCAGAAATCAGAATTCAAGGTCCTAGTGTATGGATACATCGGTTTTTGCACCAACGTTGGACTCCCTGAACTGAAAACCACACTCAAAACACTTAACACTATTTCTCTATTAAAAGATCAAAGTCCTAGTTCTTCGATAGAACCGACTCCTCTGATACCAATTTGTCATGACCCATCCCCCGGGGCTTGTGTCGTGACTACCCCAAGCCCACCTTCTATAGGCCAGGGGTTGGCGACTTGCAAAAAAAGGAATTTGCCTATAACAGGAAGGCATTTCCTTTAAACCCATACAAACACACAAACCAAAAACAAAACAAAAATCAACCACAAAGTAAACTATTTTAGTAAAAAGTGTACTGAAAGTAAAGCGGCCAGAATACAAGTCCAACTAAAAAGTACAAGTATAACTGAAAAGATAAAATAGCTCATGGATCATCCACTAAGGATCCTACTAGAAGGGTAGGTACAGATCATCTCCTTAACACTCCATGTCAGCCCGTCTCCTCTGTGTACCACCTGGTCCTACCTCCCACAAGTCTCAGCCTAACTGCTCATTGTCTGCATAAGACACAACAAGGTGTAGGCGAAGCCCGTTCAGGGGTGAGTATAAAAATACTCACTAGGGACCCCGAGACCCCTGAAGGTCTCCCAGAGTTCCATAAAGGAAAAACCACAAGAAAGACCTCAATCAAAAAGAAAGAAGAAATAGTCATCTAACACCAGGTATACAACTCAGTGAAATAGAAAATAAGATGTTGATCTACACAGGGTCTCTATGTAGCTGATCCACGATGGGCTGCTCTAAGGCTGGTCCTCGTCGGGTCGCTATGATGTTGATCCACATAGGGTCGCTATGATGTTGATCCACACAGGGTCACTATGATACTGATCCACATAGGGTCACTATGATGTTGATCCACATAGGTTCATTATAGATCTAATCCACGATGGTCCGCTCTAAGGCTGGTCCTCTTCGGGTTGCTATGATGTTGATCCACACAGGTTCGCTATGATGCTGATCCACACAGGGTCCCTATGAATGTGACAACTATCCACTGGATTCCCACTCATAACACGCTTGATTCTGGTAGAACCACTCCTCAAGCCATCGGTCATATTTCAACTGGTACAAAGTCCTGCAAAAAGTATACCCAAGGGACCGCCCCGTCATAGGGGTCCCAACATGACAGACGGCGCGTCGTTCGGACACTCGTTCTGTGAGACATGGGCACTTTTGTAAAAAGGTCCTGGTTGGATTCAGGTCTGATCCAACCCAGGTCGCACGTCAAACTTTGTCAAAACTCACTTAGAGTATCTCCAAAGGACTGTCTTGTCAGAAGGGTCCTTATTCCACATAAGGTGTGTCAATCAGACGCCCAGTCTGTTCGTTACATCCTTTTCCGTGAAATGGGGTGATCACACCTCGGTCTAGCCTGGCTCGGTCGGGCCTGCTGAAATATGACAAAGGGACTGCTTCCCAAAAGGGATCCCAACTTCACTGACGGTGTGTCGAATGGACACCTAGTCTGTCAGTTACGGTTTTTTCTTTATTAGGGGACTATTTGGGTCTCGGCACGGTCCGACTCGGTCAGACCGGCCTGACACAACGGGTCCTGGGGTCTACCTGACCCCGCCTAGGTCTGGTCCCTTAAGGGTCGGCCCGGTTTAGTTCACGGTCCTGGGCCGCGGTTGGCCCGGCCCACCGAGTGGGGCTCGGCCCACCCGTGCTGGCCTATTGGGTTGCGGGTCCGGCCCGCTCGGTCAGCTCGCATCCATATCGGTCCGCCAAAAGTTTTACTGCCTTCTCTGTTGGCCCTGCGGTTGCGGGGTCGTTTCGCCCAACCGGTGGGGCGCTTCTTCACCACATTAAATGGTCGGTCGTCTGGCCGACCAGGTTTCTCCAACGTGGCGCAGCGTGGGCCGCGCCGCACCCTCCTGCTATATCCTGTTGGTTGCATCCACTGTCGCCGACAGCGCCTACAGGCACCACCCTTGTCCCGCGCGGTCGGCTTGGGCTGAGCGCCTTCGTCCACCGCGGTGCGCTGTCACGTGCCGCCTTCCACCGCCTACGGCTGGTTTTCACAGGTCTCCTTCAGCCACCGTCGGCTGCCGCCGACATGGCGCACTAGCGGTTTCTTCCACGGGTCACCGGACATGCTCTGATGTGCATTCTTGGTTCCATTTATGCCTACGACTCTCCCGTACTACCTCCATCATAGCGTGACCCGCTATTTTGTGTTGTCGTCAATTTGAGGAAACCGTCCCTGAAGAACGGAGCATGAGTGAGGGTCTGTGCCTTGTTCGTTTGGACCACACCCTCCATGTTAATGTGATATCAAGTGGGAGAGGATTTAATTCACCAAATACAACATCAAAATAAACCCCCTACCTAGAAGAGACGTTCGCTGACAACGATTGACAAAACCCCCTTCATCGTTGTCGTCGGCTCATGATTCAGTGGCACTCGTCACCGCTCACTAAAACCGATCTCATCCTCCAAGTGGTTGGCCTCATGGTACTTTGCCAGAGCTTCGTCACTTGGTGAAGCCATGCCAACACCCCTCCCTGAGCTCCATATAAATAAAATAGGATAAGGGTGAGTAACGCATGTGGAATTAATGTGGTTCATTTAATTAATGAATCTTCCTAATTTCAATGGTGCGGTTACAAAAATAAAGTGGAGTCAAGACATTTAATGGATTGACATGTTGTTGGTCCTTCCACCACCGCTCATCCACTGGAGAAAAGAAAAGAAATAAAATAATATAACATGTTATTTTATTAATTTTTTTCAAAAGTCCACAAAATTAACTTTTTCACCTGACCTATTGCGGTTGAATTGAAGTATCCCTTAAGCGAATCTCGACGCTATGGATTCAACGGTGCCCTCAAATTTTTAATCTGAGCACCAGTTCAAAAGATATAAAACATCGCCTATGCATTTATTGAACGTACCTTAAAAAAAGTTCAGAAATTCATTTTGGGCACACTAGGCCTCATAATTACGTGCTGTCAATTTTCAAAGACTCGTAATAATCCTAAATAATTAAAAAAATACATGGAAAATTCAGGTCTTTACAGTATATGAAAATTTTGAAAGGGTATGTCAAAAATTGAAATCATCTAGAGGGTTGTATTGTGAAGTGATATATTTTTGAGGAAGTTGTTGAATTGTGTACCGAATACCTATTCGATGTGGAAAACATTGGTCTACCAAAATCTCATCACACTAGGTGGATTACAGGTGAAGGAATTTCTGGAAGAGAGGTTGTCACAATCAATATTACAGATCAAGAGCAAGCCAACCTTTATGTTTTGCATAACAGTTTGGAGTTTGACCCATATGTTGAAACCCAAAAATAAATTATTAGGAATTTGAATCCATCAAGGGATAAAAAATGGATATCAAATACACATAATCAACAATTTATAGGATGGATTCGGGACCATTTATTTAAGGAGTCAAATGAAAATATGGACTCAATTTCGGAACGACTTCGATGGCTAGCTAGAGGACCAAGTGTGTATGTATTATCTTATAATGATTATGTAATTAACAGTTATACATTCTATACTAATGAACATGATAAAGATAGTACCATGAAAAATATTAGAGTTACTTTTATGGATGAAACGATGCATGTTTCTGGTGCTAAGGACAGAAATCCAATTTATGCGAAAATGTCATACTTTGGCATCATCAAAAAAATACAAGAGTTGTATTATACAAAATTCCAAGTGCCAATTTTTCAATGAAAGTGGGTTGATAACATGATTGTTGTTAAAATATATGAGTTAGAATTTTTGAAAGTTGATTTCAGTAAGGAAGGGTACAAAGATGAACCATTTATAATGGAATCATAGGAAGTACAAATATTTTATGTTCTAGATCCCACAAACCAAAACTGGTCAATTGTTCTGTTATCCACCAAAACCACTGAAGGTTCAGATGAAAATTCAATATAGGATGACCCTTTCATTGGGATGTCATAATCATTTTGTAGTGGTTCCAATTTAGACGGAATTTTTTATGTTAGAGGATACCATAATGAATGGATTTGGATAGTCGATAGAGGGGTAAAATCCCTTCAGAATTAAAAAAACAGAGTTCAATAATCAGGTTATATTTTTTTGTAATATGCATCATGTTAACTTATGTTATTATCTGTTTGCTTCTGATTTTATATAATCTAAATTAAATTTTAAACCACTTCTATAGATAATGACTTTTTCATGTGATGATGCTTTCAATCCTAAGGCATAATATGTCTCTCAACCTACTGCTACTCGTAGTGTAGTGGAACAACGGGTCTCTCAACCTATTGTTTCCGCTTCTCCTAGTGTATAAGTACAACCACCATCTACACATGTAGATTATAGCACTCTGGAGGAACATATTTATGATGTTGAAACTGAGGAAATTTTAGGCAACGAAACATTGGAGGCACAGAAAAAACAAAAGCATCGCAGTTTGACGGTGTTAGTAAAAATACTTAAGTCAAAAGAAAAAGGCGTCAAATACGTGGTCATATAGAATAATCAGGGATAATATGTTAACCCCAACATGGACATGTTCATTAGTTACATTGGAATCGTCACTCGGAAACGCATACCTATTGATGTACAGTTGTGGCACCATGTTGTCACCAGGCTTAAGACACTGATGTGGTGAGATATTATAGTAACATTATGATAGAATTTATTTAATTTACTAAAAAATAAAATAATTAAACATTGACTTACTCTTCATCATCCCATGAGAGTTCATTTATAGTGGATGAATCGCACAAGGACTATGTATTAAGGGTTTCTAGAAGGATTCACAGAGGCTTTAGCACAATTTTAATGAAATTTTATCATAAAGATGCTAAAGGGAAAATAAACCCACACCCACCTCCTATTTATGCACACCTAATAACCCAAGGAGTGTGGGATTTTTTCACTAGTCATCATTCAAATTAGTCCTTTTAGGTAAATTGTGTTTGGTAATATGTTGCTTGATAATACATGTATTCATCACTTTGATTGACATTTTTTTATTTATGAAATAGTAACTGAGTGTTGAAAATAAAGAACGAGCAGTGAAACCATCATACCCCTACCATAAAGTAAGAATGGGGTATGCTTGACTTGAAAAAAAAATTGGTACTCATTTTAAATCCACCGTAATACTTTTATGTGACATAAAACAACACCATAACTATGTTCCTCTATTTATATGTAGATTGATTGATCCAAATCCAATGTCACGTCCATCCCATGCCATGTGCTATGAAAGGAGGTGCGTGTAAATAAAGATGGGATACTAAAAGATGAAAACACATAAAAAGTGTGGGAAACATGTGTAAGTATGACATAATAAATATTTTTTTGCTTTAAATCGATATTACATAATAATGAATACTTATTTTCCTATATTTTCTATCTAAAATAGTTACAAGAATTAGAAACACCCAAACTGGATGCAGACATGCTTTCGATGGCCTTGAATCAGATAGAAAATTATGGTCGCATTAGAGGTGTGGGTTTTGGGGTGACACCCTGAACATTTTTTAAAAAAAACAAGAGGAGGATCAAAGTGAAGAAATAAAATGATGAGAGAAATAATAGCTATCCTTGAAGAATGCATACAATTGCAGAGATATTTCATGGAAAATATTATGGTGGGGGAAAAGAGAAGAAACAACTCGAGAACAACCAACGCATGAAGATCCCTCTCCACCCCTACTAGCTTTGAGGCGATCTATTCCCCTCAAAAAATCTATCTTAGCTAAGGTAATCGATTTTATAATAATTGTTTCTGTGAATTTTGAATCAGATAGACACTGATACCTTTCTTATACTGATATTGTATAGGGTGAAAATGGATGTGATTTAAATCTATCAAAACCCACTAATCGCCTTGTAGTGAGGAATATGGTGTTTAATATCCAGAATCCCATGCTACATAATAGACCACTTCCAACAGTTCATGTCAAAGTGTTGATTAAACTATCCCATGAGACAAGCACTGAGCTACCTGTTCCAATTGATGATGAAGATATTCATAAGATCGAAAAATCTCTTGAAACATTCATCTCATGGTCTTCATAGCTTGTAAGAAACATGTCGACAAGGAGTTATTCATTTCAAATTTATTTTTCAAGATAAACCTTTAACATTTAATGAAAAAAATTATGAACTAATGAATGTTATTACAGATGGACATAGGGAAGGGGGTGAAAAGAAATAACGGCTCAAAACCAATTCAAGGATCAACCAACCAATCAAAATGATATATTGAAAGCATCTTAAACTCGCTCGTTCTATATTTTCATTTATTATCATTGCAGGCTCATGTGAATATGAAGTTGAAAGATGGTGGGGTTCACACAATTCTTTTTGGTTAAAATATGTACAAAGTGGAAGATCCAGATTTCATTAGCGTTGACAATGTAAGTGAAATCCTAAAGTATGATTGGCTGGGTGGATCAGTTGTAAATGTATACATGAGGTATGTTTTCATGATTTGATTTTCCAAAAACTAATATACTGTGATAATTATGACTTAATACATTTCATATTTTTCACAGGAATATATATGAAAAAAAAATTAAAGGGATTTCCTCATGAACATAAATTTGGACTCGTTAGTCCTCATGTCACCTCTACAGAACAAAAAGATATAGAATCCAAGAAAGATGGTGAAATGGTGGCAGACCTGCTCAAATTGTTTAACAGAAAAAATATAGATGACAAACTCTTCTTAATACCAACGATTCAGGGGTAAAACTCTACAATTTAATCATATCAAATATATTTTAATTAATTTCATTACTTATTCCTTTTTGTGTTTTTAGGCAGCATTGGATGCTCATTACGGTCAATTTGGATACTCCAAAGATTTATTTCTTGGATTCAATGCATGGATATCTAACAAATCAACCATACATGATGGAGTTTGTCAATTTGTAATACACTACATCCAACATTTTATAACTAAACATATAGTTATATAATTTACATTATATTTTAATGAGGATTATGTTATGATTGGGTGGTGCATGAATATCGTCTACATCATAGAATGAGGTCAGGGGAAAAGGACAACAAACATCACAAGTACTATTAATGAATACAAATCAGGGTATCTATAATAAGATTTCACTATCCAAACACATATAAAAAAATTACTTATTTTTCTCAATATTTCTGCAATGTCCAAAAAAACAAATGGAAAAGGTTGTGGTTATTATGTTTGTAAATTTATGAAAGATATTGTATTCCATGAACAAACCAGCATCCCTGAAGAGGTATTTTTGAAGATAATTACTATTTAATTTAAAATATTTATTAATCCTTTGTGTATTTATATTTTTTCAGTACTAAGATGACTGTCGTAAAGACTCCTATTCACAATATGGTGTAGATTTATTTAGAAATAAATGGTAAGTATACCTGATGGAAGAATGTAAACAAATATCATGAATATATGACTAGTATGACTCAAAGTGTCTATTTTTATTTAAAATTGTCAATATTTTTAGTAAACAGAACAAGTGACATACTGAAAACTGATAAAATTCATTAGGATTGATTTGATACTTTAAGAAAACAATCCATAAATCATTTGTGACATGTATAAATCAAATGCACCTAAATCTGACACATGGTGTGACCGTTATGACTTTAAGTGTGTATTTCTATATTAAATTAACAATAAATTTATCAAAAAGAACAAGTGACATACTAAAAACTGAGAAAACACATTCAGATTATTTCGATACTTTATGAAAACGATCCATCGGTCATTTTTGATGTATATGAATCAACCAAACCTCAATCCGACAAACGGTGTGACTGATATGACTAAAAGTGTCCATTATCAGTTTAAAATTGACATTTTAGCTCAAAATGTGCCACTCGCTAAAAACCAAGCAAACTCGCTCTGATTGTATTTGTAATTTAGTACAATGATTCATAAGTTATTTGTAATGTGTATGAATCAATCTCATGTTATACTGATGCACGATGGGATCAATATGACTCAAAATGTGTGTTTCCAGTTTGAAATGATATTTTAGTAAAAAAACACAACTAGCATACTAAAAACTAAGAAAACACATTCAGATTGTTTTTATACTTTAGGAAAATGATTTAAAATTCATTTTTGATGCGTAGGAATCAACCGCACCTCAATATGACGCATGGTGTGACTGATATGACTCAAATTGTCTCTTTTTATTTAAAATTAACATTAATTTTAGTAAAAAAACACAACTGACATACTGAAAACCAAGAAAATGCATTAGGATTATTTTGATAATTTAGTAAAATGATCCATGAGTCATTTTTGACGTGTAGAAATCAACCCCACCTCAATACAATGCATGATGTGACTGTTATAAATCCAAATGTGTCTTTTTATTTAAAATCAACATTAATCTAAGTAAAAAAGAACAACTAACATACTAAAAACCAAGAAAACAAATTAGAATTATTTCGATACTTTAGTAAAATGATCCATAAGTCATTTTTGTCATATAGGAATCAACTGCACCTCAATCTAATGCATGGTGTGACAAGTATGACTAAAAGTGTCTGTTATCAGTTTAAAATTTACATTTTAGCTCAAAACGTGCCACTCACTAAAAAACCAAGAAAATGATTTCTGATTATCTTTATAATTTAGGATGGTGATTCTTAAGTTATTTATAATGTGTATGAAGTAGTCTCACATCAAATAGATGCATAATGTGACCATTACGACTCAAAAATCATGTTTCCAATTTAAAATGATATTTTTGTAAAAAACACAACTGGCATACTGCAAACCAAGAAAACGCATTTGGATTGTTTTGATACCCTATAAAAACGATTCATGAGTCATTTTTGATGTTTAGGAATCAACCATACCTCAATCCGATAAACGATGTGATTGTTATAAATCCGAATGTGTTTTTATTTAAAATTGACATTAATTTAAGTAAAAAGAACAAGTGACATACTAAAAACCAAGAAAACGCATTCGGATTGTTTTGATACTTTAAGACAATGATCCATGAGTCATTTTTTATGTGTAGGAATCAATATCACCTCAATCTGATGCATGATGTGACTAGTGTGACTAAAAGTTCCCATTATCAGTTTAAAATTGACATTTTTGCTCAAAATGTTTCACTCACTAAAAACCAGGAAAACGCCCTCCAATTGTCTTGATAATTTAGGAGAGCGATTCATAAGTCCTTTGTGACATGTATGAAGTAGTCTCACCTAAAACCTATTCACTATGTGACCGGTAACTCAAAATGGTTGTTTCCGGTTTGAAATGATATTTTAGTAAAAAAACACAACTGTCATACTGAAAACAGAGAAAACCCATTTGGATTGTTTTGATACTTTAGAACAATGATCCATGAGTCATTTGTGATGTGTAGGAATCAACCACACCTCAATTCAATGAATGATGTGACCAGTATAAATCCAAATATTTCATTTAAATTTGATATTAATTTTAGTAAAAAAATAAGGGACATACACAAAACCAAGAAAACTCGTTCGAATTGTTTTGATATTTTAGGACAATGATTCATAACTCATTTGTGACATGTAGGAATCAACCCAACCTCAATATGACGCATGGTATGACCTGTATAACTCCAAATGTTTCTTATTTATTAAAAAATGACATTTTATTAATGTATTCTTTCATATTAATGTTTAAATTATTTTTTTATAGTATTACTAACATAATATTTGTTTTCTTATATAGGTGGAACCTTTTTCTTGAGTTGGGGTGATTTTTTTAGCAACTAATACCATGGGTGGACATTTTTGAAAGGAGGTTATGGATGTCAAGGGATGAAACATTACTGTTTTTAATTATTTGTTTGAAATTTATATACCATTATTTTCCAAACTCTTTTGTGAGTTGATTTTTTGTTGTGTGTGCTTCTTTGTTCTTATGTTCACTGTGTAAGTGTTGTTTTGTGTAGGTGGTGTGTGTGTGTTGTGCAGGTGTTGCTGGTGGGTGTGATGTTATATAAACAACACATCACAGGCAGCTAGGCCTTTATCAGTGCTAATTAAAGCATTGATAAAGTGGTCCTTTATCAGCACTCGAAATAGAGCTGATAAATGGGGGCCTTTATCAGTGCTTTTTTAGCGTAGATAAAGGGCACCCTTTATCGGTGATTTTTTAGCACTTTTAAATGGGACCCCCTGTTATCTTAATTGAGATTAACAGCACTTTTCTAGTGCTATTAAAATCATTTTCTAGCACTGATAAAAGCATTATCTGTAGTAGTGATTGGTTATGCCAAAATGGGATTTGAGAAATGGTTTTAAAAGAATCGTTTGGCTTCTTTCCTTGGAACCACTTTGGGTTTGATATGAACTATTCAAATTCTTTTAAATTGTTTTATATAATTTTTTTATATAAATGTTCTAACATGTTCTATCCTAATGGTGTGAGTAGGAAATTAGTTGGGGAAATCCTACTGAATTTTATACTCACCCCCTTCTTGGGCACTTTTGTGCATTTGCAGATGTTGTATATTGAGGAATAGGTAAAGGAAAGGTATTATAGTTCTTTATTTATGTGTCATGATACCTTGGGAATGTATTATTGAGTGAATCTTAGATCTTGTTGGGAGTTTCTACTCGAGGTCTTGGTTGTCTTTGGGTTTTGTTGGTTTTTGGTTTCCGCTTTATACTCTAATATGGTTCATGGTTATAGTTTGGTTTTTTTGTCAGCTGGTTATACTTTGAGTTGTATTACATTGTACTCATGCATCATATATTGTCTTGTTTAGTTTTAGTTATCTTGGTTCAGTTGTTTTATTCTCAAAGGGAAAATAATCCCCCAATTTCTTATGAAACCCTTGACATTTATTACCAGCCTTTGGTGTCTTGGAGATGTCACTTAAGGCTAGTAATGTCCTAGTGCCTTCTCAATCCAATGAGGAGGGGTGATATGTTATATAGGTTCAAATCCATATCTTTCCACCCACCATTCAACTTCCATAACATCCATATTTAAAAATATAATAAGGAAAACTAAATAAATGAATTAAAAAAGGAAAGAAACACAAACCATGGAATACAAGATGAAGGAATAAAACGTTCCCCTTCCCTGGGGATAAATTCTACCACATCAGGCCTAAGAGAAGAGTTCAATGATAAGATGATGAAATAAATGCATGGACCCCTTCCCCTAGACCAAAACTCCACTATGCCAGGCTCGATAGAAGAGTTATATAATATAATGTATGTGTTAGAATGAAACCCATTTCCTTGAACTATACCTCCCCACCAAACCCGAAGAAAGGGTGAAACTTATCATCTATGAAAGAAATATCGGTAAGGGTGGATTAATAAATGTTTAAGCCTTGCAAGAAACCAACTCATGGGATTTTTCATGTGGTTTTGAAACAATAAAATGCTTAGAACACCAACTATTCAAATGAAGGGGATAACAATTGGAAGGAATTTTGATGATTCGAGTCATTCAATTTAAGAGGTTATCAACCAAAGTAACTTAGGATCAATGGGGGTAACTCAGAATTTCCACATCTTATTAAGAACCATTTGATTTCAAAAGATAAATGTAAAACTCATAAATCCCTTACCTCATCAAGACGAACCACTCCAAGCCAACATAAATGAGTTAAGCACCCACGACTCCACAATTGCTTCCACCAACCTTTCATCATCACATACAGGTTCTAAACTTCAATCAAAACCACCAAATAATTAATCATAAAATACCACAACCAATCACAAACATCACTACCTCCATCTGAAAAGGAAAAATAAAAAGAATGAAAGAAGATGGGATTAAGGAGACTCACATAACTAAAACTCATGAGGTATAACCAAAGTGAAGGATTTAGTCTGCATCAAAGGTGCTCGATGAACTCATTATATCCTTATGGACATGTAGTGTTTGAAGAATAGGTGAATAATGGGGGGAGAAAGGATAATTAGTATAGATACTAAAACACACACATGTAACAGACCTCTCTAATCACTTGATTCAATTATTAAAACCCGTCACTTTTCCATGTTAGGTTATAGAAATAGAAGAGGAGGAGTCACACTATAACATCCTGAGTTTTTAAAAGGAAACACAATGTTTGATAGCATATATGATACGCCATATCGAGCTTAAACGAACAACTAAATATTATTATTTAGTATGGTAGTTATCTCCTAGCTGTTAAAATGGAGGGAATGAATATTATTAACTAAATTTTGAAAATATGGTTTACACATGTTTATATAATAATTCATTGGTTACCAAATTAACTTGAAATGAAACTAAAAACCAATCGAATATAAAGGATATATTTTTTATGAAAAACAGTTGAAATGTGAATAATTGTTTATAAAATAATAAAATCACACTTTTTGGATTATATTAATGAAATATTAATTCAATATAATGTTTAAAATTCATCTTATTTTTTTTATAGATATTATATAAGAACAGATACAATTTTACAGATAAAATGAGTGTTTTCCTAAAAATATTGTTTTGCCACCTTTTGATGGAGAAACCATTTTAAATATAGTTTTTGTCACTTTTATATGTTCTATTTGAAAAAATAAACTTCTTATTTTAAATAGGGACATAAAAATTTACTTTAGTTGATTTTTTGGTTTTTTTCTAATTAAATTCATATTTTAATGAATAGTGAAAAATAATGCATTTTTAATTCAAACTGCCTTTTTGTCTAATTTATTTATATTGTTAGATTATCATTTTACATTATTTTAAGGTATAACTTGATGAATTTTTTATCTGTTAATCCAAATTTTTTATTGGATTCTTTTTTAAATTAAAATTAAATAGAAAAACTATGTGAACTTTTGAACGTTTTACTTTAAAAACTCGTTTTCTCATTCCATCAATGGGAATACTTTTTAATTAATTTCTATCAATTATGTGATTTAAATTTAGAAAAATGGATTTAATATTTGGAATTAGAATGTCCAAATTATGTAAATAGGTTTCTTTTATTTTTGGACATTATGAATAGTAACTTTAGTAATTATTTTTATTACCACGGTTAAAGGTAAATCAGGTAATTAAAGGTAAAAATAATATTATAATAATATAAAACTATCCTAACACTTGTCCTAATTTAATTGGATGATTGTATTCATACCATGAGCATCCTTGGGTCGATTTTAGGACCATTTGGAGCTACTTGGATGAATTTAATACATTTATAATATTATATTCAATGAATAGTCATTTTTGTTACACTTTTGTTTTTATAAAGTAAATTATTTTATTATGGAGTTATATAGAGGATAACTTCAACTATAAATAGTATTTAGAAATATAAAATTATTACCTACATCATGGTAATTTATTTATAATTTTTATTAATTAAATAATTAAATTTAATTGTGACATAAAGATAATGCAGTAATAGATTTATTAAAGAAACAATCGAATAAATTATATTAATAATATTGAAATAAATATAATTTGATATATTAGATTCCGTACATGAATTTTATGGATGAATTTGACATGTTAGGATTGAGGTAATGTATTTTTTTCGAGGGAATCAAGTCTTTATGATTTTTCTTAAAAAAGTGAAGTAATGAATAGTGTCAAAATTGACATAATTCATAACTTAAAATATAAAATATATAATTAAATGATATAAATTTTTTAAAAATACAAGATTTAATCCAAAAGTTAATATAATTTAAAAAAATCATTAACGACTCATTCATTGGTCGTTTTACATGATTTAGTAATTATTTTAACTCTCAAAGTGTAAATTAATTGATAAAATGGTAAGAGTTAAAAAGGTTAAAACAAAAAAGATAAGGATTAAAAAATATTCAAAACTTATATAATTTTAATTTGATGATTATTATTAGACCCAAAATCATATTATCTTCAAAATAAATCTGTTTGGGACCATTTTTAATCTAAATTAAATTTATATTAATTTAATACTTTTAATAATTCCAAGGGTGCCCCTCCCCTCTCCTATAAAAAGGCGTGCATTCATATCTATTACTAACACTTAAAAAACCTTTTTGTTCATCCAATATATTCCCAAAACCCTTCCTAGAATCCCTTCTCACATTATTTATTCCTTATTTTAGGTAGAACACCCTCCTTAGAGGTGTTAAGGTGTTAAGAAGTGTGATCATCTAAAGGAAATGTAATGTTTTTAATTAAGTATTTCTATTTTATTTCTTCTTCCACTTCATTTAAATATACTTCATATATTAGAAACTAATAAATATAGTATTATAAATATACTAATATTTTTTTATGTTAATATAATCTCCCAAATTCATCTCCAATTTCATCTAATGGGAAATGAACATTTCGTTCGTGTGTAAGGCGAACTACCACCCCGTGAACCGATATAGTTCATTTTTCATTACCGTCTCTTAATAATGGTCATAATGATGGAAATAATATTTTTATAATATTTTCATGACATATTTAACATTATAAGAGAATAATATATCAAATATTTTCTTACTTTCCATGCATATAAAAATGATAACGTCGTTCGTGCGTATGTGTGGACTATCACCTTCACGAAGCGATGTGAATTGTTTTTATTCACCACATAAATTGTATGATATATATATATATATAAGTATATTTAAATTAATATTATGATTTTAATTGTATTATTATCATTCTATAAATATAAAATAATAATTACATTATTTCCATAATGATCAATGAAAAATGGAAACGTTACTCATGCATACGTACAGCCTACCGTCTCCATGATTATAACTTTGTTC
The DNA here is from genome assembly GCA_963277665.1 of Viscum album. NCBI lineage: Eukaryota > Viridiplantae > Streptophyta > Magnoliopsida > Santalales > Viscaceae > Viscum > Viscum album. The sequence goes on from OY728127.1 coordinate 599,827,159, forward strand.
ATTTTTTTCATACCATAAATAAATGTTTTGATTTAAAATTATGTATAAAAGTGATTATTATGTCACCAATATTATTTTTTAGATGATGTAATTATGACCACATTGATAATTGACATCATATCATGTTCATTTTTGACTCAAGTACCAAATAACAACAAAACATCTGACATGAACTCAACTAATTAACTAATTATTATAACATGGTAGTTAATGAAATAAAAGGAATAATAAACATTAAAAGGTTATTAATAAAGTATAAATTAACCTAAGTTTATTATTCTATAGGAACAAGGAACATACGTGACGAATCAAACTCAAGGTAAGGGACTTTGTCTCAATCTCCTTTCATTGAGGCATATCTTGATGTTATGAACCTTTATTATCCTATAAGGTGTATATACAACCCTTTTTACACTTTATATCATTAATTAGTATATTATCATGATATTTAAAGTTTTTTTTAATGTTATTCCTTAATTATTTTTATTCAAGTGTTTCTCAAGTGGTGAGGGACTTTTTAACTAAAACATCATTTTAAATGTTTTAAAGATTTATTCTTTTAAAACCTTATATTTCATGTCCATGTTTTTAAAATGTTTTTTATGAATTTATTTATATAGACATGAATTTTTTAAAATGTTAATTTCTTTCAAAATTTTCAAATTATTATGGGACACTTTGATTCAAAAACCTCTTTATTAAATGTTTTAAATGCTTTTGGAAATGGATTGAATATTTAAATATCTTGAAATGATGTATTTTGATTGATGAGTGAAATGTTGATAATTGCAATATTTTATGTGTTATTTTTATTTAATGGTACTTGGAAATTTGATAGGTGGTTACGTGATAAACCAAAGATGGGTGGTTATGTGATAAACCGAAGATGGGTAGTTCCGTGATAAACCAGGAATGGGTGGTTACGTTATAACCTCCAATGCATTGGGTATGGAAGTTGTCTATATGGATATTCCATTTAGTGATATGTGTGTAAGTCAATCGTATGGTTATTCTATTTAAGTATGATTAAGTCCCAAGTTACCTTTATAAGTTATATGTGATTACTATGGGTTTTATGGTAATCTTTTGATTACAAAAATGGTAAGAAATGAGTTTATATTCAGTGAAGATTATTTACTACTTCTTAAAGGTGAAAAGTATTACTTTATGATAAAGTATTTATGTTTTAAATGTTATCACAAGTATAATAGTTTTCCTTCTTTTTTTATCCCCTACTGATCTTTTTATGCTCATCCAAAGTTTTGAAATATTTTTTACAGGATTTAAAGAAGAATATAGTCAAGGTTGAGATCAAGTAAAAGTTATGAAGTTTAAACATAAAATGAAACCATGTTTATTTTAAACATTTTTTGTTTTATAAAAAAATGATAGTGATTAGAAGTGTATACTTTGTAATTTTTGAGTTGTTATGTATGAGTTAAGGCCTAATTCTCTAAATCTCTAAACCTGAAAATATCCTCGATGTGAATGAAAATAAAATTATTGAATTAACTCAAGATTAAGTAATGTTTATGGTTGGGGCCCTATAGTTGGTATCAGATGATGGTTTAGACAACTTTAGAGGTTAGGGTGATATTTAAGCATAAGTTACAAGTTATATATAACCACAATGGTTAGAATAATAGAAAGAGTCATAGTTATTTTAGATAAATTGAATGAGTTTGAGATAAAATGAATAAGTATATCTTAGTGTTTATCTTCCTCATAAGATAGTATATGATGATTTTATTGATAAAATCGCACTAACCATTTTGGTTTTAGTAAATGGATGGATCCAATAGACACCAAAGTAACAATGGATGTGAAGGAAAATGTGGTGGTTCTCTAAATAAGAAACCGAATGAAATAGGAGCTATAATGAGAACTCTCATGGTTATTCTAAAACAACTATCAGGAGTCATGATTAACCACCGGAACCTTGATGAGTTTTTTAATGAATAATATATAATAAAAATGAATCCTTATGGAAGTTCAGGTAATAATCATAAAGGTAAGTATATTCAACGACATATGTGTCGAGGATGTGGAATGAAACACCTAGGAAAATATTTTAAAGGGACACAAAGATGTTATATATGTGGAAATGAAGGTCATAAAGCAATAACCTTATAATGAAAAAGGAAGCGTTCAGTTGACTCTAGGAAAGGGAAAGAAGTTATTTTCAAGTTATCAATTGAATATTTTAAATATGGGCATATGGTCATTTTGAAAATCAATGTGCTACAAAGAAGGTTCACAAATGGAATTGGGAGGACCATACAAAATATATGTTTAGTAATACCTAATGTCATTCCAATTGAAGATGAGGAAACTGAAAAGGGCCTGTGAAATGTATGAGATAAACTTTGAGGATAAAACATGTTATGGTTATTTTTGAGGATTTTATCTCATTTTGGTAATGTTATAAAATTATGTAATTTTTGGAAAATGACAATCTGCGGGAAGGGTGACAACCCATCATGTAGGACAAGACTGTGGAAATTGAACCCACAATTGAAGTGCGATAAGGATTTATCGCCTACCACTGGCCTATGGGAAGTCCCTAGTTAGTATGTCATTATATTTTTAGTTAAATTAGTTGGTGGAATAAGAATAAGTTGATTTTTGGAACTTATGTTTTATCAAATGGATATCCTTGGTATAGGAAAATGATTTGGGGATTAAGTGATGAATGTTATTTTAGAATACGTTCACTATTTTGGGAACCCTATATGACTAAGGAAAATATAATACTATGAGATTTTATTTGAGGAGTAATGGTTGAATTTTATTTTGGAATAATCTATGATTTAATTGTGGACTTATGGTGATTTGGGTTATTTATGGAAATGATTAACCTATCTTGGAGATTATGTGATTGGGAAATTAATTTTTGGTATGATACATTAAGAGTGAATTGTATTATTTAAATATAAATGTTAAAAATTATCCTGGAAGACTATGTGATCAAATCCTTCTGAATTTTGGGTTTCAATATTATTTGGATTATTTTGAGGGATTTTAAAGACAATTGTTTTTTTAATGGTATATGTTGAAGTTTTAGTTTTATAGTTGAATTTTAGAGATTAAAAGTAGTCTTTCTTATTTTTAAGTTTATTATATTTTGGGAATTATATTATTTAATCCTAACCATATTGGTTTTGGTTAATGTTTCCAGATAGGAGAAATAGATAGTTAATCTTTTATGGATTATATGATTCTCTAAAAGTTGATTCTAGTGTTTCAGGTGTGAAAAAAATCCCTCTTAAATACTCATCATTTGGAGAAAAAGATGAGTTTGTGGTGGAATTTTATTAAAGGATGATACTCTACTTTTTAAGTAATTATATTTACTTATGTTCTTATTCTAAGTATTAAAATAATTCCTCAACTTTATGAAAAGGATATTAAAACAAAAACGTTTTTCGTTTACTTTCCTACTACAAAATCAAAGACCATTTAACCCATCACAATTTTATGGTATTCTGATTGTTAACTTTCACATGATCATGTTTTCTATCACTCTTCGTCAGAATATAATGGTTATTTTTTCTTCCATATCCATGTTTTCCTACATGGAATCCGAGTATGTGTTATCTCAGGTGACCTTCATACTTTCCTTTATTCATTTTTAAGTAGAAGTTTTTTTGTCATGACCCGTCCCCCGGGGCCTGTTCCATGACTACCCCAAGTCCACCTTCCATAGGCCAGGGGCTGGTGATTAGCACCAGAAAGGAATATCCCTAAAACAGGAATACATTGCCTTTAAACCTTTACATACACACAGATTAGAACACAACAAGAAGCAACCACTAAGTAAACTGTTGTAGTAAAAAGAGTTCTGAAAGTAAAGGGGCCGAAATATAAGCCCAACTGAAAGTATGAGTACAACTCAAAATTAAAAATACAACTGAAAAGAAAAAGGAAAACAGTTATTGGGTCATCCTCCGAGGTTCCTACCTGAAGGGTAGGTACAGATCGCCTCCTCAGCACTCCACATCCGTCAGTCTCCTCCGCGTCACGACGTGTCGAATGGTCCACCTTCGCGCACCATCCAGTCCTAGCTCCCTCAGCCTCGATCAACATTGTACGTCATATGCACCATACACAACAAGGTGCGGGCGAAGCCTGTGCAGGGGTGAGTATAACAATACTCAGTAGGGACCCCGAGACCCCGTAGGTCTCCTAAAGTTTCACAAAGGAAAACCACAAAGCAAGACATCGACTCTACTTAGGTATATGCCCATACATACACCTAAGTTATCAATATAAACACATCTCATACATGAGGGAATAATAACACAAAAGTAACACCATGAAGGTAACACCATGAAGGTAAAAGTACCACACAGGTATCACCATGAAGATAGTACCACGAAGGTAAAAGTACCACACACGTATCACCACGAAGGTAAAAGTACCACACAGGTATCACCCCAAAGATAGTACCACGAAGGTAAAAGTCTTAGTTCAAACAGAGTCTCATCTCAAACCAGGTTTTCAATGAAGTATAGAAGTATAGATGATTATTCATGAAGATAGATCATCTTATTATATCAAGAGGCACTACTGGTGATTATACGGAGTCTGACCCACACAGGATCGATAGGTACAAGCCCCCCCCCCCCCCCCCCACAATGTCCCACACAAGATCTGACCCACATAGGATCGGTATGCGCTAACCCACACAGGATCGCTGAGCATTGACCCACACAGGATCTGACCCACATAGGTTCAGTATGCGCTGACCCACATAGGATCGCTGAGCGCTGACCCACATAGGATCTCTATGAATGTTGATATCCATTCATAGATTCTCTAGTCCTGGGAACAAGTAACATTCCCAGTCACAATGTTGAACACCTAGGATGCTGGATAAATCCTCCTCTAATGACTACAGTGGGTATTCCGCGTCACACAGAGGAACTTTCCACTAACCTTGGACTGTTGAGGTACTCCTCCTGTAGAGTATTGTGGGTCTGCCACGTCACACAGATGTGTTCCCCACCGTGGGTCTGTCGCGTCACACAGATGTGCTCCCCATCGTGGCCTACTGAGGTACTCCTCCTGTCGAGTACCGTGGGTCTGTCACGTCACACAGAGGCACTCCCCACCATGTTCATGTCGCATCACACAGAGGCGCTCCCCATTGGGTCTGTCAAGTCACTCCGAGTCAAAATGGTCAGCAGTCGTCAAGTCTCAGTCAGTCGCATGGTTCCATACGTAGCGTGCTTGGGAGAACCGCTCCCCCAGCCATCAGTCATACCTCAAACACCCCAAATTCCCACGAATAAGTATCCCAAAGGTTTGTCACATCATAAGGGACCCAACACAATAGACGACATGTCAATCGGACGCCCGGTCTGTAAGTTATTATCGTTTCCGCTCCGAGGGCCCGGTTGGATCCGGGGTTCGATCCAACCTAGACGTACTCTAACTTTATCCAAACTCAAGTGGAGTATACCAAAATTACCATCTCTATCCAAGGATTCTGGTGTCGCAGACGGTTCGTCAAACGAACGCTCAGTTCTCAAGTTATGGCCACAAAGGCGCATCTGGGTCCAGATGGGCCCGGGTCCGGTCCGACCCAGCCCGATTCGGGTCCGGCCCAGCCTGCGAAGGGGACGGATTGGCCCAGCCCACTGGGTGAGTCCCGGTGGCACGGTCCGCCCGATATGGCACCAAAGGGGGAGCATCCCCCTTCCGTTCAGAATGGCAACGGGCAGCGCCTTTAGGCGCTGCCAAGTCACTGCGGGACCCAAGCAGGCCATGCCGAACCGTAATGGTTAGCTGGTGTTCTGACCTGTCCTCCTCCCAGCGGCGCAGTCACGTACTGTTTCTCCACCGCGGTCGGCACGACCGGCCGCTCTTTGACCTCCATCGTGACTAATCGGACGCGGCATCCTGCTCCACCGGTGACGCGGACACACGCCGCCACTCCGCCATCCGGCCGACCAGATGTTGGCTGCCACCCTTTTTCAGGAAAACTATTTATGCGCACTAATTAAACCTTAAAAAAATTTGATGGATCATTTTGGGCACTCCGGGCCTCGGATTCGCACGCCATTAGATTTCGTGGTCTCGAAATAATTCCATATAATTAAAAAAAATATTATACGGAAATTCCGGGACATTACATTTGTTAATCCTTTTTCTAATGTGGGATTGCAATAAAGGTATTTTGAAAATTCATACCCTAGTTACCGACCCCAAATTCAAATTGCGAGGATGCAATTTCCAAAATTAGGGGAGAATGTAACATCCTGATTTTTTTAAAAGGAAACACAATGTTCGATAGAGTACATGATACGCCACATCGAGCTTAAACGAACAACTAAATATTATTATTTAGTATGGTAGTTATCACCTAATTATTATAATGGATGGAATGAATAGTGATAACTGAATTTTGAAAACATGTCTTACACATATTTATATAATGATTCATTGGTTACCAAATTAACTTGAAATGAAACTAAAAAACAATCGAATATAAAGGATGTATTTTTTATAAAAAAACTATTTAAATATGAATAATTATGTTTATAAAATAATAAAATAACTCTTATTGGATTATATTAATGAAATATTGATTCAATATAATGTTTAAAATTCATCTTATTTGTTTTCTAGACATTATATAAGAACAAATACAATTTTACGAATAAAATGAGTGACTTTCTAAAAATATAGTTTTACCGCCTTTTGATGGAGAACCCATTTTAAATCTAGTTTTTTTCTGTTTTTATAGGTTATATTTGAAAAAATAAACTTTTTCTTTGAAAGCAGGAGATAAAAATTTACTTTGGCTGAATTTTTGGTTTTTTCTAATTAAATTCATATTTTAATAAATAGTGAAAAATACTGCATTTTTAATTCAAACTCTCTTTACATCTAATTTATTTATATTGTTAGATTGTCCTTTTACATAGTTTTAAGGTATAATTAGATGTTGTTTTTATTAGTTAATCCAATTTTTTTCATTGGATGTTTTTCAAATTAAAATTAAATAGAAAAACTATGTGAACTTTTGAACGTTTTACTTTAAAAACTCGTTTTCTCATTCTGTCAACGGGAATAATTTTTTTTAATTTCTGATAATTGTGTGTTTTGAATTTAGAAAAATGAATTACATATTTGGAATTATAAGGTACAAATTATTTAAATAGGTCACTTTTATTTTTAGACATTATGAATAATAATTTTAGTGATTATTTTTTATTACCACGGTTAAAGGAAAATCGAGTAATTAAAGGTAAAAATGATATTATAATAATATAAAACCACCCTAACACTTGTAATAATTTAATATTATCAGTGTATTCCATTAATGAGAATCCTTGGGTCGATTTTAGGACCACTTGGATCCACTTGTATGACTTTAATTCATTTATAATATTACATTCAATGAATAGTCATTTTTGTTATAGTTTTGTTTTTAAAAAGTAAAGTATTTTAATATGGAGTTATACAGGGGATCTATCCAACTGTAAATAGTATTTATAATTCTAAAATTATTACCTATAGTATGGTAATTTATTTATAAACTTTAGGAATTAAATAATTAAATTTAATTGTGACACAAAGAGGATGCAGTAATAGATTTATTATAGAAAGAATCAAATAAATGCTATTAATAATATTAAAATAAATATAATATGATATATTTGATGTCATCCATGAATTTTTTATATAATTTTGACATTTTAGGATTGATTTAATATAGTTTTTTCGAAGGAATCAAGTTTTTATGATTTTTTTTAAAAGGTCAAGTAATGAATAATGTCAAAATTGACATAATTCATAACTTAAAATGTAAAATGTCTAATTAAATGGTATAGAATTTCTAAAAATTAAATATTTGACCAATAATTTTTGATAATTCCTAAAATTTAATTAATGACTCGTTCATTGGTCATTTGGCATGATTTGGTAATTATTTTAACTCTCAAAGTGTAAATTACTTGATAAAACGGTAAAAGTTAAAAAGGTTAAAACAAAAAGATAAGGATTAAAAAATATTCAAAACTTGTCTAATTTTAATTGGATGATAATTATTCGACCCAAAATCATCCTATATTCTAAATAAATCAGTTTTCGGACCATTTGGAATCTAAATTTAATTTATATTAATTAAATACTTTTAATAATTCTAAGGGTGCTCCTCCCCTCTCCTATAAAAAGGCACTCATTCATCTCTATTATTCACACTTAAAAACCATTTTTTCATCCAAGATCTACCCAAAACCATTCCTATAATCCATCCCCACATTCTTGATGCCTTATTTTAGGCAGAAAACCCTCCTTAGAGGTGTTAAGGTGTTAAGAAGTGTGATCATCCAAAGGAAAGGTAATGTTTTTATTTAAGTGTTTCTATTTTATTTCTTCTTCCACTTCCTTTAAATCTCCTTAATCCATGAGTAACTAATAAATAAAATATCCTAAATATAATAATATGTTATTATGTTAATATCATCACCCAAATCCATCTCCAATTTCATCAAATGGGAAATGAACATTTTGTTCGTGTGTTCGGCAGACTACCGCCTCGCGAACCGATATAGTTTGTTTTTTGTTACCATCTCTCAATACTGATCATAATGATGGAAATAATGTTTTATATGATTTTAATGACATATTTATCATTATAAGAGAATAATATATTAAATATGTTCTTACTTTCCATGCACATAAAAATGACAATGTCGTTCGTGCGTATGTGTAAACTATCACCTCCACGAAATGATGTGAATCGTTTTTATTCACCACATCACTTATATGGTAGATATAAGTATATTTAAATTATTATTATGATTTTAATTATATTATGATCAGTCTGTAAAGTTAAAATAATAATTACCTTATTTCCATAATGATCAATGAAAAATGGAAACATTACTCACACATACATACGACCTACCGTTTCCATGATTATAATGTTGTTCATTTTTTCATATAATAAATAAATGGTTTGATTTAAAAGTATGTATAAAATTGATTATTATTACATGGATTTTATTCTGGAGATTATGGATGATTCACGCTCAAATTTACCCAAAAGAAGAAGTTAGGACGGTCCTTGTAGTTTAGCTTGGGTTGTCGAATCCTCAGAGACCGAAGAAGTAACCTATAGACACGTACATTCTACAGATTGTTTTTGGCTATGAAGTGGCCAAATTGGGTTTATTTTATATGGGTTTAAGTGAAATATAATAGACTTAAGTTAATTCAATTAAATGAAAATGTTTTGATCTTAAGATTATGCTAGGGGTGGATTGAATGAATTTTACTTCTTTAGACAATTTTGGTTTAATTAATTCTTGATGAATCCATTCTTCAAAATAACACTACCTTCATCATTTTCTGGTTTGATGCAACTAAAATAAATTACTATAACCCTAAACACTTATAGAACCAAATTCATGATGTCTCTAAGTTATATGGTCCTTTTAGTAATTGGATTTATCTTCCTCAAACACAGTGAAGATGAAGAGTGGAAATAACTGATGAATGGAAGTCTTAAATTAGTTAACCAATTAACAACAATTTGTTCATAAAATAACATTAAATCCAGCCTTTTAATCTTCCTAAGATCAAAACATTAAAGTGTTAGCCCTCCATTTATGGTATACTCTCAATGGTGGGCGGAAGATGGCTTACAAGAATTAGATTGAATAAATTAAAACCGCGGAAATAACGAGCACTCCTCCGTGTGTGTGAATGAAATTCACACCTATGTGTGAACTAATTCAGCACAACAAAGAGATATCACTGTGATTTTTGATTATAAAGTTTTAATTAAATAAATGGGAAGAATATAAGAGAAATATTTTGATTAAGAACAAAGAAGTACAAAAAGGAAACTTACATGGAAATTGAAATGCGATTACAAACACAAAGTGGCGGCATAACATTACAATTAAACCAAACACCCAAAATTATCAAATCCTCCACCAACACTACCTTAAATAGGCATTTTTGAAGCCTTGGGTCGAGCCTCCAATAGTCCAAGTCTTCTCAATTAATTTTGTTAGGCCATAGGTGGGTGGAAAGTTTGTGGAACTTGGATTTTTCCACATTTGACCCGAGGTGGCATCCAGCTTTTATCCACCGAACAGACGCACTTGGAAGACCTTCTATATGGCATAATAAGAGTGGGCCATAGAAGAAGAAAATGGATCCCCGTATGTCTCATAACCACCTGTAAAATTTGGTCCCATTTGGATTTTTATATTATGATATATGATTAGATTAGTAGGCTGTTTTTCTGGGCCGCATAATCTGGCCCAGAATTTTATCTCTAACTTGGGCCGCCTAAATGACCACCATAGAGGCCGAATTAGCATTTTCTCCTGAAGAGTTATTTTTTTCTATACATTTATTCTAGCATCCCATGAAATTTGGGATTCATTGGGTCTGTATTGTGGGCCCCAAATTCGAATCAGTGGGCTGGTGTCCAATCTGACTTCTCCAGAATTGTTTCCTTTCATCACAAAATATCCCCATCTTCTTCCATGAATTCTCCATTGATCCCTGAATGAAACATGTTCATATTGAAGTTTAGATAAATTTACAAAAATATAAAATTGATAAATGTATAATTATATTCTTTAAAATCAGATTAATCATTGGGTACTTTAAATGATGTTCAAAAATGTACCACATAATAGTGCATTTTAAGTAAGAATTACAATCATAATGTGAAATAATGTTCAAAGTGTAAAATGCACTAAAATTATGATTATGAATAAAAAATCACATGAATATTATATATATTAACAATGAATATTGGCCTCATTTAGAGGCTAATCACACCCCCCAACTTGAGTTTTTCTAGTCCCAAGCAAAATAAATCTCAACAATATGAAATTTGAATTCCTTTTTCCAAAAACATTTTAATACAAAATGATCACCAGAAACCCTTATACCAAACAATCATGAAACCCATCAAAATATTTTAATACAATATTGTTTCATAAGCATATCACAATCCCAATCTCATTCCTTTGTTCAAATTCATTGTCATATTTCATCCAATATCAATTAAGTATGAGGATGGGTTGTGCATCACAATAGACATGGGGGTTCATATTTATTCAAGGGGGAAATGAAGGAAGCGCTAGGTGGAATCACATTTCAATATTAAGATGAGTATTCAAAAAAAATTGTATCATGTTTTTTTTTTTTTTTTTTTTTTTTTTGTTTTTTTTTTTGCAATTTTGCCATGGTAATTGAAATTGCACTCAAAAGAGTCAACCCCTGTAGCGAGACTTTGCCAATGACTCTCAGGATCAAATACCTTAGGGCACCAAGTGAAGCCCACATAATCGGGCATCATCTCGAGTTAACTCAGTCAAAAGAAATTCAAATTACCAAAAATAGAGATAAAATTACTAACTCTGGGCTAGACAACTATGGATTCATGATCCCCAAGTACCGAAAGCCACACATTAGGTCATTTCATTGCTCTACGTGCAAATTTATTATTATTATTATTTATTATTTTTTTATTTAATACTCATATTAAAACTAAAATGATCACCAAACCTATGATATTTATTTGGGGGACCCCATGAACTCAAACTAATACCCCACTATCCAAAGGATGTGCATTGTGATATTTTTTTTATTTGGATGAAAATATAAATGATAAAATATCACATTGGACAGCCACACTTTCCAAAATCTATGCTCATGAAATTATACAAGGATAAAAATTAGAATCAGGGCATACTAAATTATTTGATATTCAGTTTCAAAGTGTGCAATTTGTATTACCATGTTCAAAGTTAAAGGAATTTTTTCTTCCATTTACACATTTTTTTATTCTTCAAATCATTCTTTTTTTTTGACACAAAATCATTTTTCATTTTATCTTCCCCCCCAACTTAAAATAACATTGTCCCCAGTGTTTAAAAAAAAGAAAATTTAGAAGGGGGTAGAGGTAAAGAATGAAAGTTCAAAAAGAAAATTGAAAATGAGGATCATGGAATGAAGTCACCTGGTGGTTGAAGTTGAAATTATTTCCGCTCCAATTTAGTCCTTTGATATCCATGTCGCTTGCAGATTTCCCTAGTGTAAAAAGGAAAACAAACAAACAAAACAAAATAGTATATATATATATATAAGTAAAATATAAGTATATATATTAAATAAAATAAACTGATAATACATTGTCTTATTTTTAAATTTCTGGGTAAGGTATTACTCAAGGATAACACCACGTGACACGGATGAATATGGTTCTCCCCTTTTGTACCCATCTATAATCATAATAGAAGAACAGGTCAAAAGTCTATTTTTTTATTATTATATTTTTTTTATTATTTTTTTTTATTTTTAAATATCAAAATGATTAATTAATCTTATTTGAAAAATATATATGATTCAGAAAGATTAGAAACATGAAAACCATGGTTTGCCTCCCGTGCAGCGCTTTTGTTTAATGTTGTTAGCCCGACATGGATCCTAAATCTATAAATTTTTTCCTGGTTCATAGATTGGCTTAATTAAATCAACCTCTATTTCCTGTTTATTGAATGATTCAATGAATGGTTTTAACCTTTGACCATTGACCTTGAAAATGTAACCACTTGTGGGATCTTGAATCTCTACTGCCCCATGGGGGTACACATGATGCACTATGAAAGGACCTGACCATCTTGACCTTAACTTTCCCGGGTGTAAATGAAGTTTTGAACTATACAAGAGCACAAGTTTTCCTGGTCCAAAATGATTGACCATGATATTCCTAGATTGGTAGGCTTTAAATCTAGCTTTATTTATCCTTTAATTTCCATAAGCCTCCATCCTAAGTTCCTCAAGTTCATTAAGATCTAATTTCCTCTTTTCTTCAGCTAAAGAAATGTCGAAATTCATTTTTTTGATTTCCCAAAATGCCTTATTCTCAATTTCAATAGGTAAATGGCATGCTTTTCTATAAACCAACCTATATGGGGACATTCCTAAAATGGTTTTATATGTTGTAAGATATTCCCAAAGAGCATCCAAGAGTTTCTCGGACCAATCTTTCCTAGAAGGATTGACAGTTTTCTCAAGATTGTTTTTGATTTCAAGATTGGATAACTCAACTTGACCATTGGTCTGTGGGTGGTAAGCAGTGGACACTTTGTGAGAAATTCCATATTTTTTCATGAGTGATGAGAACGGGCGATTGCAAAAATGAGTTCCACGATCACTAATGATAGCCTTAGGAATTCCAAATCTAGAGAATATGTTTACCTTGAGAAATCTAATCACAATTTTATGATCATTGGATTTTTTAGGAATGGACTCAACCCATTTAGAGACATAATTGATAGATAAGAGAATGTAAAGATATCCCCTAGAGTTTGGGAAGGGACCCATGAAATCAATTCCCCAACAGTCAAATATTTCAACAACTAAGATGGGAGTGAGTGGCATTTGATTCCTTTTTGTGATGGACCCTACTTTTTGACACCTAGGACAACTTTGAAAAAATGTATAGGAGTACCTTGAGAGGGTGGGCTAGAAGAGACCACATTTAAGAATCTTAGCAGATGTTTTCTTAGAGGAAAAGTGACCTCCACATGCCTCACTATGACAGAATTTAAGGATGGACTCTTGTTCAGATTCTGGAACACACCTCCTAATGACTTGGTTAGGGCATAACTTATAGAGGTATGGATCATAAAACACATAGTGTATAACATCAGAAAGGAATTTCCTTCGAGCTTTAGTCCCTAAGAATTTTGGAATGACTCATGTAACTAAGAAATTGGCTATGTCAGCATACCAAGGGTAGTCACTCACAGAGTATAGGTGTTCATCAGGAAATGAATCAGACACAGAAAGGTTATTGGAGTTATCTTTTAATTCCATTCTAGAGAGGTGATCAGCTACAACATTTTCAACACCCTTTTTATCCTTGATTGTGAGGTCAAATTCTTGTAAGAGAAGGACCCACCTAATCAGTCTAGCCTTAGCATCTTGTTTTTGGAAGAGGTATTTTTAGTGCAGAATGGTCAGTGAACATAGTGATGGGGGATCCTAAGAGGTAGGACCTAAACTTCTATAAGGAAAACACAATAGAAAGTAACTTCTTTTCAGTGGTGGTGTAGTTTATTTGGGCATCATTTTATGATTTTCTTGCATAAGCAATGACATGAGGAGTTTTATCACAACGTTGTCCTAACACAACTCCTACAGAAAAATCATTGGCATCACACATAAGTTCGAAAGGAAGGTTACAATTTGGATATTTCATGATGGGGGGAGAGGTGAGAGAGGATTTGAGGGTTGAGAATGAACCCTCGTAGCTTTCTTTCCAAACAAATGGAGCATCCTTTACTAGGAGAGCACAAAGGGGACGGGAGATTGAACTAAAGTCCTTGATGAATCTTCTATAGAAACCAGCAAGTCCTAAGAAAGACCTCACTTCCTTGACAGTTTTGGGTGATGGAAGGTGACGAATGATGTCAGCCTTGGATTTATCAACTTCAATCCCCCTACCCAAGACCAGATGGCCTAGAATTAGTCCCTCTTTAACCATGAAATGGAATTTTTCCCAGTTTAGGACCAGATTCTTTTCTTCACATATTGACAAGACTCTCTCCACATTTTGTAGACATCCCTCAAATGTATCCCCAAACATAGAGAATTCATCCATGAAGACCTCTAGAAAATCCTCTATCATGTCTGAGAAAATTCCCATCATGCACCGTTGGAAGGTTCCAGGAGCATTTCATAACCCGAAGGGCATGCGTTTGAAAGCAAAGGTTCCGAATGGACATGTGAATTTTGTCTTCCCTTGATCCTCTAGGGAGACCTCAATTTGATTATACCCCAAGTACCCATCTAAGAAATAGTAGAAGGCATGACCTGCCACTCTCTCAAGGACTTGGTCAATGAATGGTAAGGGGAAATGGTACTTCTTGGTGAATGAGTTTAGCTTCCTATAGTCAATTCAGACCCTCCATCCACTACTCAACCTTGTTGGAAGAATCTCTCCATCCTTATTTGTTATCACTGTGATTCCATCCTTTTTTGGAACCACTTGGATTGGGCTCACCCATTCACTCTCAGCTATGGGATATATGATACCAGCTTTTAACAATTTCATAAGTTCTTTCCTTACTACCTCCATGATATTAGGATTGAGTCTCCGTTGAGGTTGACGACATGGCTTTGAATCAGATTCCAGAACAATCCTATGAGTCCCGATAAGTGGGATAATCCCAAGAATATCAGACAGGGTCCAACTAATGGCTTTCTTATGTTTCCTAAGGACATCTAGAAGCATCCTCTCATTATTGGCTTCAAGAGAAGAAGAAATGATAATAGGATGTGTTTGATTGTCCCCTAGGAAAGCATACTTGAGTGTAGCGGGAAGTTCCTTCAATTCAAGATCAGGTTGGTTCAAAATTTCATCAGAAGATTGGGACATTGGACCAAGTTCAATTTCTTTTTTTCTTTTAGAGTTTCAGATAGGATTGATTCCCCACATGTAGAAGTTCCAGCTACTAGATTGGCTTGATCAGATTTAGGGAAGGAAGTTTGATTGGTCTCCATGAAATTGGTTTCCTGAAAGGTTTCACTGATTTTTGGACCTAAGACTTCATCATAAGAGCAATTTGAAAATGATTCAAGCCAAGGAGATAAACTTCCTTCATGTGAACAAAGGAAATCAATCTCATCCTGACTTGAACATTCAGCAAATATTCCTTGATGTTCTATGGATTCATTATCAATGCTTCCTATCATGTTTACTTCATGAATGTCCTCGTCATCCCCTATTTGTGAGCTTTCATTATATATTTTCAAGTCTAGACTCATGTTCTCAAAGGTGATGGTCATTTTCCCATTTCAGACTCGGATAACGGAGTTGATTGTTGCAAGAAAAGCACGGCCAAGGATGATTGGGGTTTGTTCCTTATTTCCTAAGTTTGGATGGTTTTTTAGCCAATTTTTACCTCGATCCTTTAATAAAAAAATGAAATAGCCTCATCTTAGCTGATTCTAGTTGATGTGGGGGATACATGTTTTCTACAATGTCATTGAATTCCTTAATGTGAAGGTAGGGCATCTCGGACTCCATTCCATGGAATGTGGGAAGGTGGTTTAGGACATGGGGTTTAAATATGTAGTTTGCATATCCTATGGAATTGTGTATAATTCATGAGGGGTCATTGGTATAGGAAGGTGTGAGGTAGTCATTCATGGTTTGATCCATTGCATTCCCTAAGTTTGGGGCTGCCTCATTTGGGTTTCCATTTTGGTTCCCACCCGGGTTTATGAGTTGGTTTCTTTGAAAACCTTCCATTGAAATAGGCTCAATTTTTGACTCTGAAGTATTAGGAAGATTAGGATCTAATGGAAATATTTCCCTTGGTGTACTTGACTCCCCAACCCCAAGACTATCCACCCTAACTAGACGGTTTGATTGATCACGGGTGTAGGCGGACATGCGCCAAAAGAAAAAAAAACGAGAAAGGGACAAGATAAGAGAATTTGGATGAGAAAAGAAGAAATGGGGGAGAATAGAATGGGTGTTTAGATGACTTACTTGGGTCCCCGGAAATGGCGCCAAAATTTGATTCACGCTCAAATTTACCCAAAATAAGAAGGTAGGACGGTCCTTGTAGTCTAGCTTGGGTTGTCGAATCCTCAGAGACCTAAGAAGTAACCTATAGACACGTACATTATATGGATTGTTTTTGGCTATGAAGTGTCCAACTTGGGTTGATTTTATATGTGTTTAAGTGAAATATAATAGACTTAAGTTAATTCAATTAAATGAAAATGGGTTGATCTTAAGATTATTCTAGGGGTGGATTGAATGAATTTTACTTCTTTAGACAATTTTGGTTTAATTAATTCTTGATGAATCCATTCTTCAAAATAACACTACCTTCATCATTTTCTGGTTTGATGCAACTAAACTCAATTACTAATCCCCTACATACTTATAGAACCAAATTCATGATGTCTCCAAGGTATATGGTCTTTTTAGTAATTGGATTTATCTTCCTCAAACACAGTGAAGATGAATAGTGGAAATAACTGAAGAATGGAAGTCTTAAATTAGTTGACCAATTAAAAAAAATTCGTTCATAAAATAACATTCAATCCAGAATTTTAATCTTCATAAGATCAACCCATTAAAGGTTTATCCCTCCATTTATGGTATACTCTCAATGGTGGGCGGAATATGGCTTACAAGAATTAGATTGAAGAAATTAAAACCGCGGAAATAACGAGCACTCCTCCGTGTGTGTGAATGAAATTCACACCTATGTGTGAACTAATTCAGCACAAAAAAGTGATATCACTGTGATTTGTGGTTATAAATTTTTAATGAAATAAATGAGAAGAATAGAAGAGAAATATGTTGATTAAGAACAAATAAGTACAAAAAGGAAACTTACATGGAAATTGAAATGCGATTACAAACACAAAGTGGCAGCATAACATTACAATTAAACCAAACACCCAAAATTATCAAATACTCCTCCACCACTGCCTTAAATAGTCATTTTTGAAGCCTTGGGTCTATCCTCCAATATTCCAAGTCTTCTCAATTAATTTTGGTAGGCCATAGGTGGGTGGAAAGTTTGTGGAACTTGGACTTTTCCACATTTGACCTGAGGTGGCATCCAGCTTTTATCCACCGAACAGACGCACTTGGAAGACCTTCTATATGGACGAATCAGAGTGGGTAATAGAAAAAGAAAATGTATACCACGATGTATCCTAACCTCTTGTAAAATTTGGGCCCATTTGGATTTTTATATTCTGATATATGATTAGATTAGTGGGATGTTTTTCTGGGCCGCAGAATCTGGCCCAGAATTTTATCTCTAACTTGGGCCGCCTAAATTACCACCATGGAGGCCGAATTATCATTTTTTCCTTAATAGTGATTTGTTCCTATACATGTCTTCTATCATAAAAAGAAATTTTGGATTCATTGGGCCTGTATTGTGGTCCCCACATTCGAATCAGTGGTCTGGTGTCCAATCTGACTTCTCCATAATTGTTTCCTTTCATCACAAAATATCTCCATCTTCTTCCATGAATTCTCCATTGATCCCTGAATGAAAAATGTTCATATTGAAGTTTAGATCAATTTCAAAAAATATAAAATTGAAAAATGGATAATTTTATTCTTTAAAATCAGATGAATCATTTGGTACTTTAAATGATGTTCAAAAATGTACCACATAATAGTGCATTTTAAGTAAAAATTACAATCATAATGTGAAATGATGTTCAAAGTGTAAAATGAACTAAAATTATGATTATGAATAAAAAAGCACATGAATATTATATATATTAACAGTGAATATTATCCTCATTTAGATTCTAATCAATGGACTTATGACCATATAGACTATTAACATCATATCATGTTCATTTTTAACTCAAGTACTGAATATTGACAAAACGTCTGACATGAACTTAGATAACCATCTAATTATTATAACATGGTAATTAATTAAATAAAAGGAGTAATAAAAATTAAAAGATTCTGAAGCAAGTATAAATTAACCTAAGTTTATTATTTAGGAAGAACAAGGAACATATGTGACGAATCGAACTCAAGGTAAGGGATTTCATCTCAATATCCTTTCATTGAGGCATGTCTTGATGTTATGAACCTTTATTATTCTATAAGGTGTATATACAACCCTTTTGACACTTTATATCATGAATTATTATATTCTCATGATATTTAAAGTTTTTTTAATGTTATTCCATAATGATTTTTATTCAAGTGTTTCTCAAGTGGTAAGGGACTTTTTAACTAAAACATCGTTTTAAGTGTTTTAAATATTTATTCTTTTAAAACATTTTATTTAATTTCCATGATTTCAAAATGTTTTTTATGAATTTATTTATATGGACATTAATGTTTTAAAATTTTAAAAGTGGTATGGGACACTTTGATTCAAAAATCTCTTTATCAAATGTTTTAAATGGTTTTGGAAATGGATTGAATATTTCAATATCTTGAAATGATATATTGTGATTGGTGAGTGAAATGTTGATAATTGAAATCTTTTATGTGTTATGGGTATTTAATGGTACTTGTAAATTTGATGGGTGGTTACGTGATAAACCAAAGATTGGTGGTTACGTGATAAACCAAATATGGGTGGTTCCATGATAAACCACAGACGAGTGGTTACATTATAACCTCCAATGCATTGGGTATGAAAGTTGTCCGTATGGATATTCCATTTTGTGATAGGTGTGGAAGTCGATCGTATGGTTATTACATTTAATTATGATTATGTACCAAGTTACCTTTATATGTTATATGTGATTTCTATGGGTTTTATGGTAATATTTTGATTACAAAAACACTAAGCAATGCGATTATATTCAGTGAAGAGTATTTACTGCTTCTTAAAGGTGAAAAATATTACTTCATGAAAAAGTATTCATGGTTTACATGTTTTTGAAAGGATAAAAGTTGTCCTTATTTTTATATCCCTTACTAATCTTTTTATGCTCATCCCAAGTTTTTAAATGTTTTCCACGGGATTTAAAGAATAATAGAGTCAAGTATGGGATCAAGGAAGAGTTATGAAGTTTAAACATGAAACTAAACCATGTTTTTTTTAAATGTTTTTTTTGTTTCATGAAAAAATGGATAGTGAGTAGAAGTGTCTACTTTGTAATTTTTGAGTTGTTATGTATGAGTTAAGACCTAATTCTCTAAATCTCTAAACCTGAAAATATCCTTAATGCGAATGAAAGTCAAATTATTGACTTAACTCAAGATTAAGTAATGTTTAAGGTTGGGGAATTATACACACATTAATCATCTGCACACTTTATGTAAGTGTTTCAACTTATTGTATAATGCCATAAATATTCACATGGGAGTTATATATTATACATTCATTCATTCATTTATTTCAATGTATATGATTATAATCCTTCCAAATCCCATTTAATACCCAATTAAATTCATGTGTTGACTACTTAAAACACACCTTAATAATCCTGTGAATTTAAAAATTCATTTCACTAAATTTTATATTTAAAACATGCATTTATTCATCTTGAATCTGTTTATCAGATCAACCATTTCATATTTCATTTTTAGAAAAAATGTACAACACCATAACTTGCACTATAATGTGGTGCAAGGCATTGAGAATGTCGAGATGGACATTACAACTATATCCATCACGTAAGTGAAATGCCTTTTTTGTTTCACCTCACCACACCAAGTGTTACAGCATGAAGAGGTCCCAATGGCCGTTTCAGCTACTCGCACATGCCCATCTCACATCACACAACACAACCACGCCTATCACCTTAGGTGTTGTCACCCCCCCCCATTTTACACAACATGTGTCCCCAGGAAAAATGCCCACTACCATGGGTGTTTCACTACCTGTGATGCGTTGTTTCTATATAAATCGGCCAAACCAACTCCCCCCCTCCAAAACAGTCTGCCTAACGGTTTGGCCCATGACCATAGCTTCAAAATAGTCACCACCGCACCCACCACCATGACATGGTAGACCAAAGAAGGCACATAATATATTTCTAACCTTCAAAACTCCCCTGAACTCCCTGAGAGTTCCACCAAACTACCTCTCAAGGCCCCTAGGCCCCAAAAAATGAAAAGGGGATTGGAAATTTGGGACCTTACATCAAGGACCTCGTTTCGATACAGTGGTTTGGTCTCAAATAATCTGAAAATCTCTCTCTACCTAAATATATCTTCTTCTCTCCTTAACATGTGGATAATTCTAGTTGTTATTGGAATTAAAGAAGGTCTCATCGAAGCATTCAATGATTCCTTTAATTGGTGGGTACCTATGAAGGTTAGTGCATCATTATAAATATTGAGAGGTCACTATCAACCTCACTAATCATGCAATGTTGAAGATCGGTAATGAGTTGTGCATGGTTTATTTTTCCATTTCATTGTATGGTTTCCTCTTCCCATTACATGTTATTATTTCCCCTCTTAATTGATTTTGTGATTGGATTTTTTGTTTGTTGTCCTCAATCATGGTAAACACCCTGGTAGAGATAAATCGGGGTATATCGACTTCTTTAAATGTCCCTTGCCAATGATCATGTTTCACCATTAGTGGTTATGCCTCTTTCTCCCTCATAATAAATATAAAGCATTAAAGCAAGTAGAGAGGGACATAATCAATTTTTACTTGGTTCACTTGCACTGGGCTAATCCAAGGAGCATATAACGGTGATGTGTTGATGTATCAGAATCACTAAGTGCACTGTCTGTTTACAATGTTTGGAGCGGACTCACTGTCCTTCTAGTTTACAACCACTCACTTTTGAGAACTTGTTATTCTCTCGATTTAATAAATCTCATTGCTCCTCCAGAAGAATCTTCAGACAATCTGAATCAGCTTTGAAATGGTTTGTGCTAACATTAGTGTGACATAAAGCTCCTTTTTCATCAATGAGATGAATTCCCCTTCGTCGCATATGATTTTCTCTTCGAAGATTCAACAATGTGTAATATATTTTTCACATAAGATAGACCACATAATTCCTTTGTAGTAGATTCCTTTATGATAGATTCATTTGCGATAGATTGTTATGTGTAATTCATTTGTGGCAGATTACTTCACATAATTCCCTGGTAGTAGGTTATTCCATGCAATTCTTTTATGACAGACTATTGCACCTCATTTCTTTACGACAGATTGTTCCACGTAATTCCTTTGCATAAGATTTCTTTATGGCAGGTTTCTTTTTGCACACTTGCCTCATGAGATCTCACTTTTCACAAATGAGGTGATTTTTTCTTTAATCTTCCACTACTACAAAAGCGGGCAAAAGAAGCGCTACCCCTTTATCATCGCTTTTTTTAGTAGCGCCGATAAAGGGGGGATTTATCAATGATTTTTCCTACCGGTGATAAATTTTATGTTTAAAAAAATTCAGGAAAAATAAATTATTATTATATAAGTATATTTATATTGATATAAATATAATATATATTTTTTAAATATGTTTTAGATACATATAAATAGACTATTAAATTTAATATATAAGAAATTTAATGAAAATGGCATTAAAATATTTTAAAAAATATTATTAATTAATAATTAGCTAATTATTATTGATTAAAAATCATTTAATAACAATTTGAAGACACAAAAAATCAAAACAATTAATAAAAGATCTAAAATAAGTTGAAAATATAACTCAAACTTCAAACGGCCATAACTTTTGATCCGGGTGTCCGTTTGAGCTCTACAACATATCAAATTGAATCTTGCGATGATATCTATGCGCTAGTGACCCAAGAAAAGCCTCTGGCACATTTTTCAAGGCCAAAAAAGGTCCAGAAGGCCTCTAAAACTGAGTTTTTAGTCGGGATATACCGATTTGTTAACATTCAAACAGGTATAACTTCTAATCTAGATGTCCGTTAGCCCTGTACCACATATCATATCGAAGATTGTTTCATTTTCTTCGATTTGACTGGTTTTGGAGTTGAAATGGGCTTCTAGATTATATGTTATGATCATTTTAACATTCTATGGCTTTTCAAATACACATATATATGCATTTATTCGTAAATATATATGTGTCTGTGTGTGTGTATTGTATATATGTATGTATTTATTGATTTATTTAATTATAAACACACATAAAATACATATTTCATAAATGTATTTAAAACTAATCTTATAAGTATATATTAATATACAAATAAATATACGGATAAAAAATTATAACTAAATATATATATATAAATATATATATATATATATATATATATTAATATACGAATGAATATACTAATATATGAATAAATATATTTATATTAATATTAATCTATATCAATATACAAATAAATATAACTATATATATATATAAATAGATATATCAATAAATAGAGAAAAAAACAAAATAGCACAGTGGTAAAGGTGCAGCCGCGAAAGGGGGAGGTTGCGGGTTCGAGTTCGGGTGGAAGTGCAAAGGGGTGCGTGCATGTGAGGATGTGCGGGAAGGGTAGCGCGCGGGAGACCTCTTAGCGCTGATAAAGGGGGGGTTCAAGTGATGTTAAAAGCTCTCCCCGCATTATTTAATTATTTTTTAATTTTTTTTAATTTTTTTTAATTTTTTTTACTTTTATCAGCGCTTTTTAAAAGCACTGATAAAGGGGTATTTATCAGTGCTTTTCAAAGATATGATAAAAGGGACCCCCCCTATATTAGCATTGAGCTTTACAACGCTTTTTTAGCACTGTTAAAACCCGTTTTGAGCACTGATATAAGCCGTTTTTGTAGTAGTGTTCTTCCAATGCCTTCTTCTCTAACTAATGAAGTTCTTAAGGGAGTATTTATAGGCAAGGGTGCTCAAAAATTTGACTTCACATAAATTACATCTTTGTAATTCACATAAAACCTTTTCCTTCACAGTAAGTTTTTCCCTTGTGAAATTTGTTCCTTTGCTCTAAAATTTCCTTCCCATGATTCTTCCGCCTTCTTTGCACAAACGATTTTCTTTGTGGAAATCATTCACTTTGAGAAAACCATATCCTTTGTGAAAACTATTTCCTTTGTGAAAATCCTTTTCCTTCATGAAATCTTTTCCTTTGTGTGGTTTTTTCCTTTATGGGATTTTATTTTCCTTCATGAATTTTTTTTTTCTTCGTGAGACTTCATTTCCGTCGTGAAATTTCTTTCTTTGTTGTTTTTTCACAAAACTTCTTCATTAACTCCAAACTTTTGAGATCATCACAAAACCAACTTTAAACACTTACATAAACCACATCTTCATGAATGCATCAAGATTCACCCATTCTATAATTTTGTCAACATTCATTGTCAACAAACATAACCAAAAAACACAAAAAATACACTTGAGTTTTTTGCAAATAAATTTTTTGATGTTTTTTGGATATAGAGCCTTTTAGAAATTTCACTACCAAGAAAACTCGAGGTTGATTTTTTTTGGGAATTAAAATATTAAGTTTATTCAAATTGGAAATTATATATATATTCATATTTGAATCATGATGTAATCTAACGCTTCACGATATGTTATCTGCATTTGAACTACATGATGAAACTAACTTTGAAATAATGCAAGAAAAATTATAAACACTTAATATTCTTTATCTTGGTTGGGGATGTTCCCACCTTTAAATTTCATTTTGATCCTTTAACAAGTTACATGTACGAGTGGTTAATCCTACAAATCACACAAAGTATTGACACTAACCATGAATAATACAAATATCATGTCAATGATTTCAAATGACTATGCCTTTAACCTTGATGTCATGCTTGCAATTATGCTTTTTCATGACCACTTGCACTTTGAACTTATTACATTAAAATTAGTCATTGATAGGACTCTTACCTTTTAACATTCCACTTATTGAGCGTTATGTGCACACCTTCCACACACTCAATGATGTTTGTTTGATCAATGGATAGTTAGAACCAATATAAGAGTTAAAATGCAGTCTAAGATGTTTGAGAGTGAAATTCGTAAGTCAAAGTTTTGGAAAAATTGATAAAATTGAATTGGTGCAATAATATCAAGTGGTGAAGGGTCATCCAATCACAAGTGTAAAATGATGTCTTACACTTTAATTTGGAAATGGAATGGGTTTTATCAAAAAATTGTACTATAACCTAATAAGTGTGGTTCCATCTCATTTTTTATAATCATTTTTGGAATTCAAACATATGATACAATATTTATCTATTAAAACAATAAAAAAATGGACTGGAATTCACCATGACATTTTTTTAAATAAAATTTTAATAAAAAAAAATAAAATTCGGACTCCACCCACGCAGCCCTTTTCCGTGGGCGGGACAATGGTGGAAATAAAAACAAAACAAAATAAAATTCCAACGTCACCCCTCATGCCTGCCGTTTCTCCCAACCTTATTCGACCTCTCGATTAGCTCCCCCTCCCTCTCTCTCCCCGCCACCCCAGATTTTTCCCGTCATAATCTCCCCAAACATTCTACTTCATTTTTTATGCAAGATTACCTCCGTTTTTTTTAAACCTTTTCTGCGTGAAGTTTCCCCGATGTTGAATTAGGATTTTGTTTCTCAGAACTTACTCCGTCTCTCCATTTTCAACGGAAGACATTCATTTGCTGGGGTGATTACAAAATTGTAATGGAAGGGAAATGAATTTCTATTTATCTCTCCCTCACTTCATTTCTCTCCTCGTTTTTAACACATAAAATGATGAATTTTTTTTAACCGCCTCCATATCATTTATTTTCCACCCGTATCGTTCGTGCCAAACAACCCCTAAGTGTTCTTGGTGAACTAGATCATGAGTGGACGTACGAAACATTCCTGGACGGACTCACGCACGCACCCCATAGGACAAGACAGAACAAGATTACAACACTAAACCGAGAAAATAAGAAGAATGTGCTTACAAACTCCAAGCCTACACCAAGAACATGACAAAACCCGCCACTTTTTCAGGACAAAGATGGTCTACAGACGGCTGAGAATTGAATCGAGTATATACAAATGATCTTCGAGCAACTAGAGACGCCTCCAGAGCGGAGGATGAAACTGATAACCTATATGCTCAGAGGACCGACTAAGCGCTGGTGGGACGTGCAGATACAGGCAGACAGACACAAGGGACTGACCTCGAAGGACTTCGAGGTCAGGTTCTTTGAGCACTTATTCTCGGAGACATTGGGGGTAGAGAGAACTCTGGAGTTTTTGAGCCTTCATCAGGGTGACATGCCCGTCATGGATTATGCACCGACGTTCACCGAATTGTCTCACTTTGCACCCGGTATGGTGAGCGACAACACCTCGAGAGTGAGGCGCTTCAAGGATGGTTTACGACATGCTATTCGGGTGCAGATAAATATCTTTAGGTTGACCTCATTCTCAGAGACAGTGAACCAGAAAATCATAGTCAAAGACAACTTGACGAACCAGTCACGTTTGAGCAGAGTGACGGCTCCAAGTGATTCAGTGGCGACGCTTCAGATAGCAGGAAATGAGACCGAGATGAGTTCCAACAGGGCTGTCAGACCAAGGACTCGAGCAGACCACCTCGGAGTGGGTTGTCGACGATTTGGTTTTAGTGTGGACAGCCAGGACATGTTCGGACTCATGTGAGCGACCTTCAAAGGAGTGTTAGACATGTGGTCAGGTTGGACATATCAAGAGATTCTACATGAAGCCTTCTTGGATAGCCGACCGTCAGGGACCGGTGAAGACTTAGAGTTCTGAAGTCAGTTCAGGATCGGTACCAGGTGGTGGTAGCCGAGCTTCAGGTGCACGCTGAGGACGTGACAGAGATAGTGGGACCCAGCAATGAGGTCAGTGGCCGGTGGCTGGTGCAGCACCGCAGGGAGGTCAGGCTTCAGGCAGTCGAGCTTCAGGCCAGGTGCATGCTGTGGAGCTGCTAGGTGCTGAGCTAGCTGGTGAGTCGACGATGGTCAGAGGTACTCCGTGGGAGTGATCATGATTGCTTTTGTTTTCTTTTGGCATGACCTTTTGAGGTGTCTCCATTTTGAGTGCATGTGGTGTACAAGTTGTATGTATGGACTGACTAGATGATGGTTAGTAGGCTGGCACGGGCTCGGGTGGGTGATATATATGAGGTGCGCGACACCAGGTTCTACATTTGAGCATCGTTGGATGCCTGTTTATTGAGATGCGTTGACATCGAGGCATCGGGGAGATACAGGTTACTTGAGGTGCGTAGGCATTTGGGCACCGTTGTGGTGCGGTACTTGTTTAGGTGCGTTTGTGGTACTTGTTTAGGTGTGTGGCGCCGAGGTTTGATTTGAGCATCTATTGAGATGCAGGGCCTCATGGGTGCCATGTAAGCCATGGACACGAGGCGGACATCAATGCGATGCAGAATCCTGATGGGTGTCAGAAATGACACGAGAGCACCTGATGAGGTGCAGGAGTGACGATGCGTCATGAGAGGACTTCTGAGTCCTGTGATGGTCGATGGACCGTATTTTTTATTTGAGTTTTGGGTCGGTATGTGATCAGGATTGGTAACTCCTAAGGCGGGAAGCCCCCTTGAGGCGGTTGACCTATATCCTTGAGACTGGGTGATAGGAATCAATTGAAGATAGAGAGAAAAACAGTAGATACTTCAATTAATAGCAGCAGAAAAAATACAGTAGGATGAAGGAAGAAGAATAAAATGAATAAGAAATGGGGAGGAGAAATCTCTGAGAGGCGCTGCTCCCTAGGCCGAGGCCTAACCCCCTGAATTTCCAACAGCAGCTAAAAAAAATACAATACACACACCCCCTCACAACTCACAACTCCCTTTATTTAAAGGTTCTATTGGAACCTTCTAAACAACCTATTTTCTGTCAACTAATGGGCCCACTAACCACTAACAACCTCCTAACAACTATAAGAGTAATAACATAGCTTGTCACGACCTGTCCTCGGGGCCCGTGCTGTGACTACCCCAAGCCCGCCTTCCATAGGCCAGGGGCTGGCGACTAGCACCAAAAGAATAAATCCTTATAACTGGGAAGACATTGCCTTTATAAAAGTAAACAAAACACCACAGAGTACAAGAGGAAGTAAAACACTAAGTACAAAAGAAGTGCAGAAAAGTAAATGGCCAGAATACAAACCCAACTGAAAAGTACAGCTACAACTGAACGAAAGTACAACAGAAAAGACAAACAGGTGGAAGAATAGAAACAACTCCTAGGTCGTCCACCTCGGATCCTACCTGAAGGATAGGTACAGATAGCGCAGCTCCTGGATCGTCCACCACGGATCCTACCTGAAGGGTAGGTACAGATAACACAGCTCCTGGATCGTCCACCACGGATCCTACCTGAAGGGTAGGTACAGATAGCCTCCACAACGCTCTCGCCCGTCAACCTCCTCTGAGTATCGTCACGTCGTGAAGTCCACCTCTGGATACTGACTCGTCGTGAGATCCACCTCCGGGTACCGTCCAGTCCTCAAACACTCGGCCTTTGTCAGCGCTGCCTGTCGTCTACAACCAACACAACGAGGTGCGGGCATAGCCCGTGCAGGGGTGAGTATAATGATACTCATTAGGGACCCCGAGACCCTCAAGGTCTCACTAAATACAACAAGGATAACCACAAATAAATATCTCAACAGATAAGCTCTACTTAGGTATATACCCATACATATTCCTAAGTTATCAAGTAACCCATCTCAATCATGAGGAAACACAAAGATTATGAAATCAACGGATAACCACTACCCAGGTATATGCCCATACATATAACTAAGTTATCAAGTGACCCATCTCAGTCATGAGGTAAATACAAGATCATAGACTCAGCTCAAACCAGGATTTTCATTATCGAAACTGTAACTGCAGAAGAGCCCCTTCTATGGAGTGTACAGTGGTCCTGTCACGACTCCGAGGTACTGCTCACTAACCTAAGACTGTTGAGGTACTCCTCCTTTCGAGTACCGCGGGCCAGCCACCCAAACACAGTAGTGCTTCCCGCCGGGGTATGCCACCCAAACACAGTAGTGCACACCCCCTAATAGCCTGCAGAGGTACTCTCTGGATGAGTACCGCGGGTCTGCACTGTCACATAGTAGTGCTCCGTCCTCCATGGGTCTTCACCCAAACAAAGTAGTGCTCCGTCCACTGGGCTAGTCGACTCACTCCAATTAGAGTCGGTCAAGCAGTCGTCAGGTCACAACCGGATACACGGTCTCCCTACTCCAAACGCTCGTCTCCGGGAGGGTCCGCTCCACGAGCTACAGGTCGATACTCCAAGTATATCAAAGTCCCATGAAGAAGTATCGAGTTATTAGCCTTTTCGTCCTAGGGGCCTGGTTGGTTGCGTGTGCGAACCAACCCATCCGTATCTCAACTATACCCCGAACTCTCATAGGATATAATCATAGGGACCGGTTCTCAACGTGATCACCAACGCTGCTGACGGTTCGTCAAACGGACGTCCAGTCTAAAAGTTATCAGCTTTTCCATTCCAGGGGCCCAGTTGGATTTCGGGTACAATCCAACAAGACCACTATCCAACTGCAACCAAAACTCAGGAGAAGTATGCCAAGTTCCGTCTCATCAAGAGGAATCCAACAAAGTCGACGGCACGTCAATCGGACGTCCGGAGCTCAAGATATAAGTGTTTCTACTCCGAGGGCCCGGTTGGTTTCGTAACCGAACCAACTCGGTCATACTCAAAGTTCTCCTAAATCTTGAGTGTAATATACCGAAACGACCGTCTCAATCCAAAGATCTCATCGCAGCTGACGGTGCGTCGATCGGAGGTCCACAACCCAAGTTATGGGTAACAGACCGAAATAGTCCGGTATTAGGGGGTTCGGGCCCGGTCTGATACCCCCTGGGTCGGCCCGAACCGGGTCGACCCGACCCAGGTCCGGGTCCGGCCCGCTTGGGCATGGCCCAGCCCAGCTGGCGTGGCCCGGCCTGGCCTGGGCGTGGCCCGGCCTGGCAGACCGGACAGGGCAGCCGGCCCGGCGCGCTGGCCAGGGGCTCGGCCGTTCGGCCGAACGGATGAGGGGGGGGGGGGCGCCTGCCCCCTTTTTTCGTAACCACGGCCCCCATAATGGGGGGCCGCTCGAGTTGGCCGCCGGGGGTTTGTAACCCCCAACTCTTCCTCTGACCGGTCGTCCCGCACCGGCCGGTCCCCCTGCTCCGACGCCAGCAGCCCGGAATCGGCCGCCGGTTCCCTTGCTCCGCCGCGGCCCGGAACCGGCCGCGGCCTTGGTCTGTCTGGCGTGGCGCGACGGCACCGCGCCCCTCCGCCGTGGCCCCGCTCCAGTCGCGGTGCTTCGAGGTTCCTTCAAGGTTCTTTGGAGCGGTGCGACGGCGCTGCGTTTCTCCGCCCTTTCTTTAACATTTCCCGCGCGGTGCTTTGGCACCACGCTGCCTTACACGATTCGCAACAAAAATCAACTAACAAGGGGGAGGAGGGTCGACCGTGTTTGTGCGGTCCGACCTCCTCCCGTTATTGCGATAACAGGAAGTTCAAAATAGACGATAAACCAACGATTAAGTAATCAGGAACAAATGAATAAATAAACCCCTACAACCTCTTAAATAAAAAAAATCATACCAATATTTCCAACCCACAAAAATAAAACATTCACGGATCAACTTAATGATGAGTTGACCCGGGTTATTTGTTTTAGAAGGAACAACCAAGGGAATAATACCATTCTGAAATTAATCCCCCTACCTCGATAACAAGTTGACAATCGAAGAGCGTCACAGAAAGCGGCATCGCGGGGTGGTTTCGATGACGGCGTTGGCGTGCGTCAAAGAAAGGGAAAGCTTCATCAATCTTCGGAAGAGAGGAAGTCGGGGTAGACGTCGACGTTCTTTACGTTCTCCAACGAAGAAGATGAACTCTATCTCCTCCAATCCCCCAATACAACGAGACAACTCCCAATAAAATAAGTCCCTCTTATTTTATTAAAGCATGGAAAGTATTTGAAAATCCAAAATTCAAAACAACTCACCTCATAAATAAAACTTGAGTTGTCAAATTGAATTTTGTATTAAGTTGGCATCATAAATTTGAAGAAGGAAGTAACATCATTAAAAACAAGGGGGTTTCAAGGGAAAGAGTTAAGGGGGTTAGGGAATATGAAGGGGTGGTGTTCGTGTGGGCCCCACCTCACCTTTATCCTCACTTGGATAGTTTCCCAACTTCCACACATAGGTTAAAACCAACTAGGCTAGAAATAAAATTAGAAAACAATTTTATTTTATTCTTCAATTAAACCTCTAATTTTAAACAACTCTTCCCGAGAAAAAGCACCTTCGGAAAAGGTCTCCTTAAGCAAACATCGGCACTGAGGTTCCATCGGTGCCCTCGGATTTCGATTCCGAGCACCGGTTCAAAAGTTAGAAAAACCCACTCGTTCGTTCACTGAACGTACCCGAGCTAAACTTAGGAAATTGATTCCAGGCACACCGGGTCTCGGAATCAGGTGCCGTCAGAAACTGCGTTCTTGTAAAATCCCAAAGAAATTAAGAAAAAAAATTCCTTGAAATTTTTGGGTCTTTATATTACTCTCACCTCAGGGCTTTACGTCACCGTAAATCTTTAACACAAACTAGGGAAACAAAAGTGGTACTGAGCACGCATCTGAGCCTCCCGCTCCAATGTGCCCACTTGGAGGTTCTCGTGCTGTCAATGAAATCACACAAGAGGAATTGACCATCCCTGTAGGACCCACTCCTGTCGATTATCAACCTCTACTGGAACCCCACAAAAGTCACCCTATCGCCAATGTCTAGCTCCCCATGGTCGATGATATGCGTCGGGTCAAGCACGTATCTCCCCACTTGAGATACGTGGAAGAAGTCGTGCATCTGGTGCAACTGAGGTGGATGGGTCAAACGGTAAGCCACCTCACCTACCCTACTGAGGTCCTGAAAAGATCCACTGAACCTCAGATATTACTTGACTCCATGGACATATCTCCGTAAACCTCGTCGAGGTGAGACCCGTATAAGGACGTGGTCATCATCCTTGAACTCTAGAGGCTTCCTGTCAGCTCTGTGCAGTCTCATCTACTGTGATCCATAGGTGATCACTGCCCACTCTTACATCAGGACACACCCAAGTCCGGTCCCTAATGTGTCGCAGTGAACTATGTAACCAACGCCCACAGGCTGGGCACACTGATCAACCCAGCTCCTGAAAGCTCCGCTGGAAGTGGTGCCGCAACTCTGGAGAATTTTGGCACAAAAGTAAGTTTGGACATCTCCTGAGTGATCGAATGCACCCTCTTATGCATGATTCCATCATGTGCTGCCTGGGTTTTCCTTTTCGCCAACCAAGGAAAACCCCATCCCAACGTTGTAGATAAACCACAACCTTTTTTCCTAATACAGTCAATCCATGTATGAACTGTGGATCTAATCCATACTCAGACCGACATCGTAAGGCCTCGACGCTGCCACCAAGAGATTCCAACCGAAACTCTCACCTCGTGGGTCAGATCACACTATCGGCATAAGTGTGATTATCGAGTCTCCTCCCAAGGTATCTCCAGACGTGAGGGTCAAGTCTACATCTTACTGGAAACTCTAGGTCTGGGACAAGATTCGTGGAAGGAAGGAATGATTCATTTCAACGTCTGTTACTACGACAGCTATTAGTGGACAAAAACTACCCCTCGAATCATTCTTAGAGCCATTGGGTCACTCTCCTTGATCGCATGCAGCTACTCTCTTCCCCTGCCATCCAGCTCCCTGATCCTGGAAGGGACTACAAAGGCGGGTGATTGTAACATGTCGAAAAGTACAACACCACATGCTGCTCTCCTAGCTCTGCTTCCACGTCTGCTGCTCTGTAGATTCATATTTCCTTGACACTTCCTCTTCTTGAAACATTTTACACGTCCAATTCTCTGAGACTCATGTCAGTTCGCATCTTCCCACTGTTAACATTCACTGGCTAAAACCGATCAGCCAAAGAACATTCAACCACAAAGGTTCTTTCTAGCACCCTAACATAAGTAGTAATGCATAGAGAAAAGAGTGCTTACTCGGATATCCTTTAAACACACCTCGTTCTGAGGTCCGAGCTCTAAAGCACTGATCATATCATAGTCATCAAGTACCAAGAATGATCGGTACGCCTCGATGATTACTCAGCTACTGAAACATCGTCCTGTCGAAGCTGTATAAGCTCTAGAAAAACTCTCAGCCACCTCCTCAAGCCAGTTCTCAGCTGCCTGTGCGTCGGGCTCGCCTCGGAACTTGAGGGTATCTGATGTTGGAACACGTGTAAGGCAGTAAGCCTACATGTGTCACCTACCGGTACCGCCGGTTGTAACTGATGACCAACAGGTAGTGATGTATAGCTGGCACACTACCCGAAGGCACTATATCAGGCATCGGTACACATACCAAAGCCTCATCACTATGCGGACCATCCTCATGGTCACTCACTGGAAAACACTAGTATCCAAGTCCACCATCCACTCTACTGATGTCTCAGCTAGGTGGAAAACTCTAGCAATCGCCTCCAGCCAGTGCTCTGTTGTCTGGGAATCTGCCTCGCCTCGTAACCTCGGAGGTCTCTACTGCTGGAACTCGTGCAACGCGCTCTACCAGCGTGCACAGTTAGCTAGTAAGGCTGGTGGAATCTGCTTCCCAACAGGTGGTGGTGCTGCTGGTACACCACTTGAGGGTGCCAACATAGTAAAAAGGGCCCCGCACCGGAGCCTCGCCGCTCGGTGGGCTGTCATCGAGTACTCTCTCGGAACTCCAACTGACTGTCTACGTGGAGACATCCTGAACAGATGCGATACGGTCAACGATTTATACCTGGTGAGCTGACCTGGTTGAGTTGACTTTAAAACTTTTGGAAACACACACGCAATCAGTGTTTTCATGCACAAATTCGGAAATCAGAAGTCAGGGTCCTAGTGTACGGATACGTCGGTCGCCGCACCAACACTGGACTCCCTGAACTAAAAACCACACTCGGTACCCTTAACATTATTTCTTCACAGAAAGAAAATATCAGAGTCTTAAGTTCTGCGGTAGAACCGACTCCTCTGATACCAATTTGTCACGACCCGTCCTCGGGGCCCGTGTCATGACTACCCCAAGCCCGCCTTCCATAGGCCAGGGGCTGGCGACTAGCACCAAAGGCGTAAATCCCGATAACTGGGAAGGCATTTCCTTTATAAAAGTAAACAAAACACCACAGAGTATAAGCGGAATTAAAACATTAAGTACAAAAGAAGTGCTGAAAATTAAAGGGCCAGAATACAAACCCAACTGAAAAGTACAGCTACAACTGAACGAAAGTACAACAGAAAAGACAAACAGCTGGAAGAATAGAAACATCTCTCGGGTCATCCACCTCAGATCCTACCTGAAGGGTAGGTATAGATAGCGCAGCTCCTGGATCGTCCACCACAGATCCTACCTGAAGGGTAGGTACAGATAGCGCAGCTCCTGGATCGTCCACCACGGATCCTACCTGAAGGGTAAGTACATATAGCATCCACAACGCTCTCACCCTTAAACCTCCTCTGAGTATCGTCACGTCGTGAAGTCCACCTCCGGATACTGACTCGTCGTGAGATCCACCTCCGGGTACCGTCCAGTCCTCAAACACTCAGCCTCTATCAGCGTTGCCCGTCGTCTGCAACCAACACAACGAGAGGCGGGCATAGCCTGTGCAGGGGTGAGTATAATGATACTCAGTAGGGACCCCGAGACCCTCAAGGTCTCACTAAATTCAACACGGATAACCACAAATAAAGATCTCAACAGATAACCTCTACTTAGGTATATACCCATACATATACTTAAGTTATCAAGTAAC
Organism: Viscum album; assembly: GCA_963277665.1. Lineage (NCBI taxonomy): Eukaryota > Viridiplantae > Streptophyta > Magnoliopsida > Santalales > Viscaceae > Viscum > Viscum album. Next base: position 599,861,475 of record OY728127.1, read on the forward strand.
CCATATCAATCATGAGGAAACACAAATATTATGAAATCAACAGATAACCACTACCCAGGTATATGCCAATACATATACCTAAGTTATCAAGTGACCCATCTCAATCATGAGGTAAATACAAGATCATAGACTCAACTCAAACCAGGATTTTCATTATCGAAACCGTAACTGCTGAAGAGCCTCATCTCTGGAGTGTACAGTGGTCCTGTCACGACTCTGAGGTACTTCTCACTAACCTAAGATTTATGAGGTACTCCTCATGTCGAGTACCGCGGGCCAGCCACCCAAACATAGTAGTGCTTCCCGTTGAGGTATGTCACCCAAACACAGTAGTGCACACCCCCTAATAGCCTGCAGAGGTACTCTGCGGACGAGTACCACGGGTCTGCACTGTCACACAGTAGTGCTCCATCTGCCATGGGTCTGCACCCAAACCAAGTAGTGCTCCATCCACTGGGCTAGTCGACTCACTCCAAGTCGAGTCGGTCAAGAAGTCGTCAGGTCTCAGCCGGATACACGGTCTCCATACTCCGAACGCTCGTCTCCGGGAGGGTCCGCTCCATGAGCTACAGGTTGATACTCCAAGTATCTCAAAGTCCCACAAAGAAGTATCTCAAAGTACCGCCTCGTCATAGGGGTCTCAACGCAACAGACGGCGCGTCAATCAGACGCCTGGTCTGTGAGTTATTAGCCTTTTCGTCCCAGGGGCCCAGTTGGTTGCGTGTGCGAACCAACCCAATTGTATCTCAACTATACCCCGAACTCTCATAGGGTATACTCATAGGGACCTTTTCTCAACGTGATCACCAACGCCGCTGAAGGTTCGTCAAACGGACGTCCAGTCTAAAAGTTATCAGTTTTTCCGTTCCAGGGGTCCGGTTGGATTTCGGGTACAATCCAACCCGGCCACTATCCAACTGCAACCAAAACTCAGGCGAAGTATGCCAAAAGTTCTGTCTCATCAATAGGAATCCAACAAAGTCGACGACACGTCAATCGGACGTCCGGAGCTCAAGATATAAGCGTTTCCGCTCTGAGGGCCCGATTGGTTTCGTATCCGAACCAACCCGGCCGTACTCAAAGTTCTCCGAAACCTTGAGTGTAATATACTGAAACGACCGTCTCGATCCAAGGATTTCATCACAGCTGACGGTGCGTCGATCGTAGGTCCGCAGCCCAAGTTATGGGTAACATACCGAAATAGTCCGGTATTAGGGGGTTCGGGCCCGGTTCGACCCGGTCCGATACCCCCTGGGTCGGCCCGAACCGGGTCGACCCGACCCAGGTCCGGGTCCGGCCCGCTTGGGCGCGGCACGGCCTGGCGGCCCGGTCTGGCGGGCTGGCCAGGGCAGCCGGCCCGGCGCGCTGGCGCGCTGGCCAAGGGCTCGGCCGTTCGGCCGAGCGGATGAGGGGGGGCGCCTGCCCCCCTGTTTTCGTAACCGCGGCCCCCATAATGGGGGGCCACTCGAGCTGGCCACCGGGGGTTTGTAACCTCCGGCTCTTCCTCTGACCGGTCGGCCCGCACCGGCCGGCCGGCTGCTGCCGACACGGGACCGGCAAGGCCGGTCCCCCTGCTCCGACGCCGGCAGCCCAGAACCGGCCGCCGGTTCCCCTGCTCCGCCGGGGCCCGGAACCGGCAGCGGCCTTGGTCCGTCCGGCACGGCGCGACGGCGCCGCGCCCCTCCGTCGCGGCCCCGCTCCGGTCGCGGTGCTTCAAGGTTCCTTCAAGGTTTTTTGGTGCGGCGCGACGGCGCCGCGGATTAGTTTGTTTCCAACGGCACCGCGCGACGGCGCCGCGTTTCTCCGCCCTTTCTTTAACATTTCCCGTGCGGTGCTTCGGCACCGCGCCACCTTACATGAGCCGCAACAAAAATCAACCAACAAGGGGGAGGAGGGTCGGCCGTGTTTGTGCGGTCTGACCTCCTCCCGTTATTGCGATAACAGGCGGTTCAAAATAGACGATAAACCAACGATGAAGTAATCAGGTACAAACGAATAAATAAACCCCTACAACCTCTTAAATAAAAAGAATCATACCAATATTTCCAACCCGCCAAAATAAAACATTCACGGATCAACTTAATGATGAGTTGATCTGGGTTCTTTGTTTTAGAAGGAACAACCAAGAGAATAATACCATTCTCAAATTAATCCCCCTACCTCGATAACGAGTTGATGATCGAAGAGCGTCGCGGAAAGCGGAATTTCGGGGTGGTTTCGATGATGGCGTTGGCGTGCATCAAAGAAAGGGAAAGCTTCGTCAATCATCGGAAGAGAGGAAGTCAGGGTAGATGTCGGCGTTCTTCGCGTTCTCCAACGAAGAAGATGAACTCTATCTCCTCCAATCCCCCAATACAACGAGCCAACTCCCAATAAAATAAGTCCCTATTATTTTATTAAAGCATGGAAAGTATTTGAAAATCCAAAATTCAAAACAACTCACCTCATAAATAAAACTTGAGTTGTCAAATTGAATTTTGTATTAAGTTGGCATCATAAATGTGAAGAAGGAAGTCACATCATTAAAAGCAAGGGGGTTTCAAGGGAAAGAGTTAAGGGGGTTAGGTAATATGAAGGGGTGGGGTTAGTGTGGGCCCCACCTCACCTTTATCCTCACTTGGATAGTTTCCCAACTTCCACACATAGGTTAAAACCAACTAGGCTAGAAATAAAATTGGAAAACAATTTTATTTTATTCTTCACTTAAACCTATAATTTTAAACAACTCTTCTCGAGCAAATGCACCTTCGGAAAAGGTCACCTTAAGCAAACACCGGCGATGCGGTTCCATCAGTGCCCTCGGATTTCGATTCTGAGCACCGGTTCAAAAGTTAGAAAAAACCCGCTCGTTCATTCACTGAACGTACCCGAGCTAAACTTCAGAAATTGATTCCGGGAACACCGGGTCTCGGAATCAGGTGCCGTCAGAAACTGCGTTCTTGTAAAATACCAAAGAAATTAAGAAAAAAAATTCCTTGAAATTTTTGGGTCTTTACATAGCTGCCCCTACCCCTTTAACAAATATACCTCTATCCTTTATTAATTCTCATAACCCAACAACCCCCTACACAACAGCTACCCCAACCCACCTTCCTGTGATTCCCACCCGCCTGAAAACCACCTTGTCCTCACGGTGATTAGCTTGATGGCCATCCATGGTAATGACATTGATGGGGCTGCCAACACAAAACTGCTCCATGACGGAGGCTCTGGTGGAGGTCTATACATCCATACTGCTTGCACAACAGTAGCTTCCCTTTGGTCCCTTGTCTTTGCAAACCCTACTAGCAGCCGTTCGCAACACTTTTCTGCATCCTTTTGAACTGCACATCCTTCTTTGTATTCATACGCCCCAACATTTAATGAAAAAATAGTAGTAGTTGTAGCAAGTTTCGCTGCAACTCCAACTGCAGTTTCCTTCTTTCTCTCCTTGTTCACATTGTCTAGCGCTTGCTCTGACACCATCAACAACAACTCTTGATACGGGTTTACAGGTCTAGAAATTTCCAGCTCCTCAGCACATGAAAGTAGTCCGGTTTGCATCTGAATTAGGGAGGAATTAGTCTCATCTTGAGTAGTTACAGACTCTACTTTTGATGTTGAACTGCCAAGTCTCTCTAGAAACTTTCCTTTAAATTGCATCCAGGTAAGTCCATTCTTATTAGGTTCCAAAAAGAAATTCTAAACCCAAGCCGCACTTTGCATACACAATTCTGCCATGGGTACCTTCATCCCTTCCGGAGTTTGATTGAGTGAAAAATAATCCCCAACTTCTGCAATCCAGGTGTAACAACCCGTTTTTTCACTCAGGTATAGATCCTTTAATTTTCGGTCTAAATATTTACTTTGGACCTAATATAGATGCCTAATGAGTTAGTAAAGGTTTTGAGGATATTCGGGGCTTGTTTGGAGCTCGGAACACCTCTTTTTGGGAAAACAGGCCAAGTCACACGGTTTGCGCATGGTTAGCGCACGATTTGCCTAACCGTGCGGATTGTGTTTTTTCAGACAGTGCCACCTTGCACGGTTGACGCAAGGCCATGCAGCCAAATCATGTGAATGCCCCTTTTTCCCAGGTTCGGGCAGAACCATCTCGCACGGTGTGCGCACGGTTTGACAAACTGTGCGCAGGCTAAAAACATGTGTAAAATTACCAAAACGCCCTTAATGATCTATTAATCCTCCTTCCTTCTAATCCGAGAACCTGCGGGGTTTTTATCCTTTTTCTTCCTTTTGGAGATTTTAGAAGGCCTAAGCTAGGGATCAGGAGATCTCCTTCGTCCGACATCTGATTGATCTTCTGTTCATCACGTTGGATGCGCAACGGTAATTACTCAAGTCCTCTTTAGCCATACTTCTCCTCTTTCACTCTCAACCTAGATATCGCCATGTGAGAATTTTTCACCTTTTCTTAGATCTACTCCGATCTGAGGCAAATCAAGAGTCGATACTATAGGAGAAGACTTGTACAACCCTAAGGTGGGTGGTCTATAACTCATCCCTAAAGTTTTTTGTTTTTGGAATGTTCATGTGGGGACCACTGGTTTCGTTGGAAACTGTTTGATAAGTTATCATGCCATGATTATACTTGTTAGAATCATATAGTTATTCTATTTCCAAATATGTGATTAGTTGTTAGTGGTTTCACCCACAACTCAATCCACCTCATGTCGAAGGTTATGCCATAATTGGGTTTTAGTGTTTCGGCACGTTTGAGCCATCGTTCGGGTGTGCCTTTGCTTGAACTTTCTTAAGGTGGGACTCCTTATAATAAATAGATTGTTGTTAATGATAATTGCATAATGGCATGTACCATGTATTCTCACCACTTGACACGTCTAAGGTAAGTGCTTACAAATGTTTATTAAATGTGAAATATGAAATGTAAAATGACAAGTATACTAAGTATATAACTTGGCCTTATCAAAAGAGATTGAATAAATGTTACATGCCTGTAGCACCCCTTTCCATGTTGATGGAAGGTAGCAGAGTGAACCTCAATAATTGAATAAGCCTTAATGACTAACTAAGACTTGATTAAATAGTTGCAACGCTACATGGCCTATCCACACTAATGGAAGACATGGCTTGAACCAATAAATAAATGGTTTCAACTCTACTTGACCTATCCACGTTAATGGAAGGCAAGATTTGAACTAAATGAATTATAACATGATTACAATATCAAATAGGAATGGACTGACTCGAGCTCGGCTTGGATTCTGAGAGGAGAATACCTTGGGTCTCGGGAACCCCATTCCGATTCAAGGATACGGTTTGCATAGGTTGATACTCACCTAGACTCCGGTTCTTGTCTATTTCTTGGATGACCGGTATACTACCGTTGGGTCCCTTTCTTTATTACTGGATACCTCAGATACACTCCTTGGATCCATCATTGACTAGTAGGTGCCATGGTGAAAGCCCATCGGGCCCATGTCTTTGCTTAACCCCGTTTTACCTTGGTCGATCACCTTGGACTCGATAGGTGACCTATTCTGGAATTCCTTGGATAACGCTTCTTGGATTACACTATTACCCCTTAGCTAGACTCAGATACTACTGAGTTAGCTTTCCGTGAGTTTACGTTACCTTGATTTTTACCTTGGAACTCCCTCACTGGATATCATTGTATGGTTGCCTTGTTACGTCTTGGGACCTTCACTACTTATAATATCACGAGGTGATGTCAGTATTGGCTATGCCTCACTTAACCTATTAACATTAAATGGTAATTGACTAATTAATGAACTGGTTACATGTTCAGACACCAGCTGAGGGCTGAAGCAGGTACATGGTTATTTAGTTATTTTGTATTGCTTGCTTTACTTCATATATGCTTGCACACTGTTATATTCCATTACACGGGCCGAATGTTATAGACACCGTTGGTGGTGGCCCACTGAGATTTATCTCACACCCTCTTCGGGCGCCGTTTGGTACCCGGAGTAGATTACATGGTTGCAGGTATTGACAAAAGGAAGCATGTAGCTTTCAATACTTGATTTCATGCTGATAGGATGGAGTTTGTTAGCAGATGACTAAGTAGGATCTTGGGATGCTTGGAGTAGACTTTGTTTTCTTTTACCTTGTGGAACATGTTGTGCTTATTGTCTTGTATCCATGCTTTTCAGTTTTCTTGTGACATGACATTAAATCATCATTGTTCCAGTTGATACATTTATTGTTATTTTTGTTTATCTATTGCATTAGTTTGCTTCCGCTATTTATTTATATTGCTTCTGTTGTTTACTATTTCATTATATTTCTTCTGTTGTGTTACACTCTGCTAATGAGGGCATAGTCTTCTCATGGACACACCCTAGGTCCTCGCTGCTAGTCGGCAGCCTCTGATGTTCGGGAAGATGCGCTTGAGGTCATGTGGCCCACCGGGCTCGGGGCACCCGTTAAGTGGTATCCGGGTCCGGGTCGTCACACCAAGACTCATGATTATTGTCGTAGAAATCTGGAATCATCTCGTGTCCCAAGTTTTCCTCTAGATTTCTTCTCAGCCCAGCGAGTGACATCCAAATATCCATAATATTCTCTGTCTTCAGCTCCAACATCGTTGTCTCCAAGATCGTCCTTTGTTGTTGTGTCCGTGACTGCGTAGGTTTTTTTCCTTTCTTTTTTGTTGTGATTTTTTTTATTCCACTACTGTAAGAAATCCATTGTCGATCAAGAGCCACTACGAATCGAGTTGGACACCGTCGACACTATAATCTACTTCACTCGGTCCAAAAATTCTGCTGCGTCAAGTTCAAATTCCTCCGATCAAAAGTTCCTCTCTCTAAACTCTCTCTCCAGAATGTCTCTCAATGAAAACACCAATTGATAGGAATCAATTGAAGATAGAGATAAAAACAGTAGATAATTCAATTAACAGCAACAGAAAAATACTGTAGGAATAAGGAAAAAGAATAAAATGAAGAAGAAATGGGGAGGAGAAATACCTAAGAGGTGCTGCTCTCTGGGCCAAGGCCTAACCCCCTGAATTTTGAGTCGTGGATGAAAAAAAATACAACTAGTACACACCCGTGCGTACGCACGACATATCGAAGTAATGGTGTTAAATGAAGACAATACTATTTTTAATAGTTACCTAATAATAGTAATGTTTATAAATTTGTAATCACAAAGTATGGATACAATATAATGGTACAATAGTCGATTGATTCTGGACACACCAATAGAATACTTAAATAATGGAAATTAATATACAAAGTAAATACTAATATTGGAGGGAGATTTCATTGTATTTACATTAGCATTCATGTCTTGCTCGTCAGCCGTAGTGGGTCTAGAGCATAAAGTACTTATTTTATTGCATTAACATTCATGTCATACAAAGTAATTCATGAAGTGTAAATAAAACTGAAATACACAATCACTATATTAGTCATTACAATAATAAAAAATGTGAATAGCACAGAGGATTCATTTGAATATAGAATGATAAAATCCAATATTCTGATTGCACAATATTTTATAAAGTTCATGTTTAAAGAAGTGTTGCAGCTAACTGAAGTTACTTAGTCTGCAGGAACACATTTTGGTTGCAATATGTATTGAGCTTCTTTATTGTCTATAAAATGCATCCTGCAGATGAAAATCCAATTATATACATTAATAAAAAGTAATGAATATTTAAATATGAAAAGCCAATGCAATAGGTAAATATAATATGGTTGTAGTAATATAAATGAAAGTTATGGAAATACAAAGTATTGGGATAATAGGATAGCAATATATTGTGACATAATTCATATGTGGACATTTTTTGTGACCAGAAAGTAAAAAATATATAAAAAAGAATACATTTGGATGTTATTAGACTGACTATTCTGTCAATTTATTATAGTTTAACAAAGATGGTGTTCTTTGGAAGTAAAGTTACAGTAAACATAATAAAAAAATTCATTTCTAACAGGGCGTTTTTTATAGTACCTCTAATATAAGGAATGTAAAAAGTAGAGTTAGAGAGCAAGAAAGAAAAAACTGTACACTATTTTAAGTTTTCTGTTACACAAAACAGATTTTTGGAATAGATAATACCCACATCATTTCCTACATCTTAATAGTTAAACATAAAAAATGGACCAACAAAGGAAACATGCCAACAATGAAGGACAAAACTGTGTATATACAAAAACTGACTGTTAGATAGCATGAAAGAAAAAACTATCATCTATTTTACGTTTTCTGTAACACAAAACAGATTTTTGGAATAGATAATACCCACATCATTTCCTACATCTTAACAGTTAAACAGAATAATGGACCAACAAATGAAACATGCTAACAATGAACAAAAAAACTGCATGTATACAAAAATTAACTGTTAGTATTAAATACTAATTGTTCCAGTCTGTATAGAATACAAACAGGAATAAGAAATGCAATTAGGTATCAAATAGTTCATGTTTAATCGACTCACCCATGTGTATGCACTGCATATTGAATTAATACTTTTTATTTGAAAAGAGGATGATTTTAGTAAAAGTTACCCACCAATAGAATGCAACAAAGGTTATTTTACCACCCTTAAATATCATGCACCAGATGCCTTGTTTACTGACTCATGATCCTTCTAACAAACCCAAGAATAAACAAAACATTGTGATCTAATATCAACAGATCCTGTTAATATTTTCTAGGAACTCTCTGCATAGATGATATAAGATGTTTTGGTATATGTTCTATGGCTATTATACAACAAAAAAATCACAGGATCTAATTATTTTGTACTATCATATAATTCAAGTCTTAGGTGAAAGAAATCACCAAGAACTAAAGGGAATAAAGGTAGAAACTCGAAGGGATTCATATAATAAAAGAACATTAATTAATATTTGAAGAGTAAAATATGTTAAGACCATACCTGATTGTACATATTCTGCTGGTTCCCAGGGGGTAAGATTAAGGAAAAGGGAAATGAGTAACAGTAAGACATGATAATATCAATACATGTTTGTATTTCTTCTCAAGCTTGAAGCCTGCATATAAAATTTATTTTAGATAAACATGCACATTAAATGGGCAATGTATCGCATACAGTTTAAATAGGAAGGTGGAAATCATCAAAAACATTGAAAATAAAGTAGAAACATGAACCTGAATGTTTTTTTATGCTTCCAACAATAGTATGATTCAATCTTCAACAGGTGCGTGAGGTGCTGTCCAGCTTTTTTCCTACCCAAAAAACACAAAAAAATGTTATGAAATAGTAAATAACTAAATGAAATAATACAAATACATTGAAAATATCCTTTTCATCGAGGGATAAAAAATGGATATCAAATAAACATAATCAAAAATTTATAGGATGGTTTCGGGACCATTTATTTAAGGAGTCAGATGAAAATATGGACTCAATTTCGGAACGACTTCGATGGCTAGCTGGAGGACCAAGTTTGTATGTATTATCTTATAATGATTATGTAATTAACAGTTATACATTCTATACTATTGAACATGATAAATACAGTACCATGAAAAATATTAGATTTACACTTGTGGATGAAGCGATGCATGTTTCCGGTGCTAAGAACAGAAATCCAATTTATGCGAAAATGTCATACTTTGGCATCATCAAACAAATACGGGATTTGTATTATACGAGCTTCCAAGTGCCAATTTTTCAATGCAAGTGGGTTGATAACATGATTGTTGTTAAAATAGATGAGTTGGAATTCATGAAAGTTGATTTCAGTAAGGAAGGGTATGAAGATGAACCATTTATAATGGCATCATAGGAAGTACAAGTATTTTATGTTACAGATCCCACAAAACAAAACTGGTCAATTGTTTTGTTATACACCAAAACCACTGAAGGGTCAAATGAAAATTCAATAGAGGATGACCCTTTCATTGGGATGTCATAATAATTTTGTATTGGTTCCAATGTAGATTCCGTTTTTTATGTTAGAGGATACCATAATGAATGGATTTGGATAGTCGATAGAGGGGTCAAATCCCTTCAGACTTAAAAAAAGAGTTCAATAATCAGGTTATATTTTTTTGTAATATACATCATGTTAACTTATGTTATTATCTATTTGCTTCTGATTTTATATAATCTAAATTAAATTTTAAACCACTTCTATAGATAATGACTTTTTCACGTGATGATGCTCTCAATCCTAAGGCATAATAGGTCTCTCAACCTACTGCTACTCGTAGTGCAGTGGAACAACGGGTCTCTCAACCTATTGTTGCCACTTCTCATAGTGTAGAAGTACAACCACCATCTACACATGCAGATGATAGCACTCTGGAGGAACATATTGATGATGTTGAAACTGAGGAAATGTTAGGCAACGAAACATTGGAGGCTCAGAAAAAACAGAAGCATCGTAGTTTGACAGTGTTAGTAAAAATACTTAAGGCAAAAGAAAAAGGCGTCAAATACGAGGTCATATAGAATAAGAAGGGACAATATGTTAACCCCAACAAGGCCATGTTCATTAGTTACATTGGAATCATCACTCGGAAACGCATACCTATTGATGTACAGTTGTGGCGCCATGTTGTCACCAGGCTTAAGACACTAATGTGGGGAGATATTATAGTAAAATTATGATATAATTTCCTTAATTTACTAAAAAATAAAATAATGAAACATTGACTTACTCTTCATCATCCCATGAGAGTGCATTTATAGTGGATGAATCGCACAAGGACTATGTATTAAGGGTTTCTAGAAGGATTCGCATAGGATTTAGCACAATTTTAATGAAATGTTATCTTAAAGATGCTGAAGGGAAAATAAACCCACACCCACCTCCTATTTATGCACACCTAATAACCCAAGGAGTGTGGGATTTGTTCACTAGTCGTCGTTCAAAGTAGTCTTTTTAGGTAAATTTTGTTTGGTAATATGTTGTTTGATAATACATGTATTCATCACTTTGATTGACATTTTTTTATTTATGAAACAGTGACTGAGTGTTGAAAATAAATAACAAGTAGTGAAACCATCATACCCCTACCATAAAGTAAGAATGGGGTATGCTTGACTTGAAAAAAAATTGGTACTCATTTTAAATCCACCGTAATACTTTTATGTGACATAAAACAACACCATAACTATATTCCTCTATTTATATGTAGATTGATTAATCCAAATCCAATGTCACTTCCATCCCATGTCATGTGCTATGAAAGGAGGTGTGTGTAAATAAAGATAGATACTAAAAGATGAAAACACACAAAAAGTGTGGGAAACATGTGTAAGTATGACATAATAAATATTTTTTTTGCTTTAAATCTATATTGCATAACATTGAATACATATTTTCCTATATTTTCTATCTAAAATAGTTACAAGAATTAGAAACACCCAAACTGGATGCAGACATGCTTTCAGTGGCCTTGAAGCAGACAGAAAATTATGGTCGTGTCAAAGGTGTGGGTTTTGGGGTGACACCCCGAACATTTTTTTTTTAAAAAGAGGATCAAAGTGAAGAAATCAAATGATGAGAGAAATAATATCTATCCTTGAATAATGCATGCAATTTTAGATAGATTTCATGGAAAATATGATGGTGGGGGGGAAGAGAAGAAATAACTCGAGAACAACCAACGCGTGAAGAACCCTCCCCACCCCTACTAGCTTTGAGGCGATCCATTCCCCTAAAAAATCTATCTTATCTAAGGTAATCGATGATATAATAACTGTTTCTGTGAATTTTGAATCAGATAGACACTGATACCTTTCCTATACTGATATTGTACAGGGTGAAAATGGATGTGATTTATATCTATCAACACCCACTAATCACCTTGTAGTGAGGACTATGGTGTTTAATATCCAGAACGCCATGCTACGCAATAGACCACTTACAACAGTTCATGTCAAAGTGTTGATTAACGTAGCCCATGAGCCAAGCACTAAGATACCTGTTCCAATTGATGATGAAGATATTCATAAGATCGAACAAGATCTTGAAACATTCATCTCATGGTTGTCACAGCTTGTAAAAAACATGTTGACAAGGAGTTATTCATTTCAAAATTATTTTTCAAGATAAACCTTTAACATTTAATGAAAAAAGTCTTAACTAATGAATGTTATTACAGATGGACATAGGGAAGGGGTGAAAAGAAATAACGGCTGAAAACCAACTCAATGATCAACCAACCGATCAAAACGATCTACTGAAAGCATCTTAAACTCACCCGTTCTATATTCAAATTTATTATCATTTCAGGCTCATGTGAATATGAAGTTAAAAGATGGTGGGGTTCACAAAATTCTTTTTGATGAAAATATGTACAAAGGGGAAGATCCAGATTTCATTAGCATTGACAATGTAAGTGAAATCTTGAAGTATGATCGGCTAGGTGGATCAGTTGTAAATGTATACATGAGGTATGTTTTCATGATTTGATTTTCCAAAAACTAATATACTATGATAATTATGACTAAATACATTTCATATTTTTCACAGGCGTATATATGAAAAAAAAATTAAATGGATTTCCCCATGAACATAAATTTGGACTCATTAGTCCTCACTTCACCTCTACATAACAAAAAGATATAGAATCCAAGAAAGAGGGTGAAATAGTGGAAGGCCTGCTCAATTTTTTTAACAGAAAAAATATAGATGACAAACTCTTCTTAATACCAACGATGCAGGGGTAAAACTCTACAATTTAATCATATCAAATATATTTTAATTAATTTAATTACTTATTCCTTTTTGTGTTTTTAGGCAGCATTGGATGCTCATTACGGTCAATTTGGATACTCCAAAGATTTATTTCTTGGATTAAATGCATGGATATCTAACAAACCAACCATACATGATGGAGTTTGTAAATTTGTAATACACTACATCCAACATTTTAGAACTAAACATATAGTTATATAATTTATATTATATTTTAATGAGGATTATGTTATGATTGAGTGGTGCGTGAATATCGTCTACAACATGGAATGAGGTCAGGGGAAAGGACAAGAAACATCACAAGTACTATGAATGAATAGAAATCAAGGAATCTATAATAAGATTTCACTATCCAAACACATATAAAAAAATTAATTATTTTTCTCAATATTTCTACAGTGTCCAAAACAAACAAATGGAAAATACTGTAGTTATTATGTTTGTAAATTTATGAAAGATATTGTATTCTATGAACAAACCAGCATCCCTGAAGAGGTATTTTCAAAGATAATTACTATTTCATTTAAAATATTTATTAATCCTTTGTGTATTTATATTTTTTCAGTACTATGATGATTGTCCTAAAGAAACCTATTAACAAGATGGTATAGATTTATTTAGAAATAAATGGGCAGTATACCTGATGGAAGAATGTAAAAAAATATCATGAATATGTGACTGGTATGACTCGAAGTGTCTATTTTTATTTTAAATTGTCAATATTTTTAGTAAAAAGAACAAGTGACATACTGAAAACTAATAAAATTCATTAGGATTGATTTTATACTTTAAGAAAATGATCCAAAATTCATTTGTGACATATATAAATCAACTGCACCTAAATCTGACACATGGTGTTATCGTTATGACTTTAAGTGTGTATTTCTACATTAAATTAACAATAAATTTAGCAAAAAGAACAAGTGACATACTAAAAACTGAGAAAACGCATTTGGATTATTTTGATACTTTATAAAAACAATATATTAGTCATTTTTGATGTATATGAATCAACCAAACCTCAATCCGACAAACGGTGTGACTGATATGACTAAAAGTGTCCATTATCATTTTAAAATTGACATTTTAGCTCAAAATGTGTCACTCGCTGAAAACGAAGCAAACTCACTCTGATTGTATTCATAATTTAGTACAATGATTCATAAGTTCTTTTTAATGTGTATGAAGTAATCTCATGTTAGACTGATGCACGATGGGATCGGTATGACTCAAAATGTGTGTTTCCAGTTTGAAATGATATTTTAGTAAAAAAAACACAACTAGCATACTAAAAACTAGGAAAACACATTTGGATTGTTTTTATACTTTAGAAAAATGATTTATAAGTCATTTTTGATGCGTATGAATCAACATAACCTCAATATGATGCACGGTGCGGATTATATGACTCAATTTGTCACTTTTTATTTAAAATTAACATTAATTTTAGTAAAAAAACACAACTAACATACTGAAAACCAAGAAAATGCATTATTATTATTTTGATAATTTAGTAAAATGATCCATGAGTCATTTTTGACATGTAGGAATCAACCCCACCTCAATACAATGCATGATGTGACTAGTATAAATCCAAATGTGTCTTTTTATTTAAAATTAGCATTAATCTAAGTAAAAAAAGAACAACTAACATACTAAAAACCAAGAAATCGAATTAGAATTATTTAGATACTTTATTAAAATGATCCATAAGTAATTTTTGGTGTGTAGGAATCAACCACACCTCAATCTGATGCACGGTGTGATCGGTATGACTAAAAGTGTCTGTTATCAGTTTAAAATTTACATTTTAGCTCAAAACGTGTCACTCACTAAAAAACCAAGAAAATGATTTCTGGTTGTATTTATAATTTAGGACAGTGATTCTTAAGTTATTTATAATGTGTATTAAGTATTCTCACATCAAATCGATGCATAATGTGACCAGTATGACTCAAAAAGCATGTTTCCAATTTAAAATGATATTTTAGTAAAAAACACAACTGGCATACTACAAACCAAGAAAATTCATTTGGATTGTTTTGATACCTTATAAAAATGATTCATGAGTCATTTGTGATGTTTAGGATTCAACCACACCTCAATCTGATGAACGATGTGATTGGTATAAATCCAAATGTGATTTTATTTAAAATTGACATTAATTTAAGTAAAAAGAACAAGTGACATACTGAAAACCAAGAAAACGCATTCATGTTGTTTTTATACTTTAAGACAATGATCCATGAGTCATTTTTTATGTGTAGGAATCAATATCACCTCAATCTGATGCACGATGTGACCAGTGTGACTAAAAGTGTCCATTATCAGTTTAAAATTGACATTTTAGCTCAAAATGTTTCACTCACTAAAAAACAAGAAAACGCCCTCCAATTGTCTTGATAATTTAGTAGAGTGATTCATAAGTCATTTGTGACATGTATGAATTATTCTCACCACAAACCTATGCACGATGTGACTGATAACTCAAAATGGGTGTTTCCATTTTGAAATGATATTTTAGTAAAAAAACACAACTATCATACTAAAAACTAAGAAAACCCATTCGGATTGTTTTGATACTTTAGAACAATGATCCATGAGTCATTTGTGATGTGTAGGAATGAACCACACCTCAATCCGATGAATGATGTTACCAGTATAAATCCAAATATTTCATTTAAATTTGATATTAATTTTAGTAAAAAAATAAGGGACATACACAAAACCAAGAAAACTCGTTCGAATTGTTTTGATATTTTAGGAAAATGATGCATAACTCATTTGTGATGTGTAGGAATCAACCCCACCTCAATACGACGCATGGTGTGACCTGTATAACTCCAAATGTGTCTTTTTTATTAAAAAATGACATTTTATTAATGTATTCTTTCATATTAATGTTTAAATTATTTTTTATAGTATTACTAACATAATATTTGTTTTCTTATATAGGTGAAACCTTTTTCTTGAGTTGGGATGATTTTTTTAGCAACTAATACCATGGGTGGACATTTTTTAAAGGGGATTATGGATGTAAAAGGATGAAACATTAATGTTTTTAACTTTTTGTTGGATAATTATAAATGTAATTATATAAAACATTGTTTGAAATGTATATAGCATTGTTTTCCAAACTCTTTTGTGGGTTGATTTTTTCTTGCGTGTGCTTCTTTGTTCTTATGTGCACTGTGTAAGTGTTGTTTTGTGTAGGTGGTGTGTGTGTGTTGCGCAAGTGCTGCTGGTGGGTGTGATGTTATATAAACAACACATCATAGGAAGCTATGCCTTTATCAGTGCTAATTAAAGCATTGATAAAGTGGTCCTTTATCAGCACTCGAAATAGAGCTGATAAATGGGGGCCTTTATCAGCGCTTTTTTAGCGTGGATAAAGGGAACCCTTTATCAGTACTTTTTTAGCACTGTTAAAGGGGGGCCCCTATTATCTTCATTGAGATTAACAACACTTTTCTAGTGCTATTAAAAGCATTTTCTAGCACTGATAAAAGCACTATCTGTAGTAGTGATTGGTTATGCCAAAATGGGATTTGAGAAATGGTTTTAAAAGAATCGTTTGTCTTCTTTCCTTGGAACTACTTTGGGATTGATATGAACTATTCAAATTCTTTTAAATTGTTTTATATAATTTTTTTATATAAATTTGCTAACATGTTCTATCCTAATGGTGTGAGTAGGGAATTCGTTGGGGAAATCCTACTGAATTTTATACTCACCCCTTTCTTGGGCACTTTTGTGCATTTGAAGATGTTGTATATTGAGGCGTAGGTAAAGGAAAGGTATTCTAGTTCTTTATTTATGTGTCATGATACCTTGGGAATGTATTATTGAGTGAATCTTAGAGCTTGTTGGGAGTTTCTACTGGAGGTCTTGGTTGTCTTTGTGTTTTGTTGGTTTTTGGTTTCCGCTTTATACTCTAATATGGTTCATGGTTCTAGTTTGGTTTTTTTTTCATCTGGTTATACTTTGAGTTGTATTACATTGTACTCATGCATCATATATTATCTTGTTTAGTTGTAGTTATCTTGGTTCAGTTGTTTTATTCTCAAAGGGAAAATCATCCCCCAATTTCTTATGAAACCCTTGACATTTATTGTCAGCCTTTGGTGTCTTGGAGATTTCACTTAAGGCTAGTAATGTCCTAGTGGCTCTAAATACAATGAGGATGGGTGATATGTTACATAGGTTCAAATCCATATCTTTCCACCCATGATTCAACTTCCATAACATCCATATTTAACAACATAATAAGGAAAAATAAATAAATGAATTAAAAAAGAAAAGAAAAACAAACCATGGAATACAAGATGAAGGAATAAAATGTTCCCCTTCTCTGGGGATAAATTCTACCACACTGGGCCTAAGAGAAGAGTTCAATAATAAGATGATGAAATACATTCATGGACCCCTTCCCCTAGACCAAAACTCCACTATGCCAGGCTCGATAGAAGAGTTATAAAATTTAATGTATGTGTTATAATGAAACCCATTTCCTCAAACTATACCTCCCCACCGAACCCGAAGAAAGGGTGAAACTTATCATCTATGAAAGAAATGTCGGTAAGGGTGGATTACTAAATGTTTAAGTCTTGCAAGAAACCAACTCATGGGATTTTTCATGTGGTTTTGAAACAAATGCTTAGAATACCAACTATTCAAATGAAGAGGATAACAATTGGAAGGAATTTTGATGATTCGAGTCATTCAATTTAAGAGGTTATCAACCAAAGGAAATTAGGATCAATGGGGGTAACTCAGAATTTCCACATCTTATTAAGAACCATTTGATTTCAAAAGATAAATGTAAAACTCATAAATCCCCTACCTCATCAAGACGAACCACACCAAGCTAAGATAATCGAGTTGAGCACCCACGACTCCACAATTGATTCCACCAACCTTTCATCATCACATACAGGTTCTAAACTTCAATAAAAACCACAAAATAATTAATCATAAAATACCACAACCAATCACAAACATCACTGCCTCCATCTGGAAAGGAAAAATAAAAAGAATGAAAGAAGATGGGATTAAGGAGACTCACATAACTAAAACTCATGAGGTATAACCAAAGCGAAGGATTTGGTCTGAATCACAGGTGCTCGATGAACTCATTATATCCTTATAGACATGTAGTGTTTGAAGAATAGGTGAATAATGTGGGGAGAAGGGATAATTCGTATAGATACTAAAACACACACATGTAACAAACCTATCTAATCACTTGATTCAATTATTAAAACCCATCACTTTTCAATGTTAGGTTAGAGAAATAGAAGATAAGGAGTCACACTATAACATCCTGAGTTTTTAAAAGGAAACACAATGTTTGATAACATACATGATACGCCATATCGAGCTTAAACGAACAACTAAATATTATTATTTAGTATGGTAGTTATCTCCTAGATGTTAAAATGGAGGTAATGAATATTGTTAACTAAATTTTGAAAATATGGTTTACACGTGTTTATATAATAATTCATTGGTTACCAAATTAACTTGAAATTAAACTAAAAAGCAATCGAATATAAAGGATATATTTTTTATGAAAAACAATTTAAATGTTAATAATTGTGTTTATAAAATAATAAAATCACACTTTTTGGATTATATTAATGAAATATTAATTAAATATAATGTTTAAAATTCATCTTATTTGTTTTATAGACATTATATAAGAACAAATATAATTTTACAGATAAAATGAGTGTTTTTCTAAAAATACTGTTTTACCACCTTTTGATGGAGAAACCATTTTAAATCTAGTTTTTGTCACTTTTATATGTTCTATTTGAAAAAATAAACTTCTTATTTTAAATAGGAACATAAAAAATTACTTTAGTTGAATTTTTGGTTTTTTTCTAATTAAATTCATATTTTAATGAATAGTGAAAAATACTGCATTTTTAATTCAAACTTCCTTTTTGTCTAATTTATTTATATTGTTAGATTATCATTTTACATTATTTTAAGGTGTAATTTGATGAATTTTTTATTTGTTAATCCGAATTTTCTATTGGATGTTTTTTTTAATTAAAATTAAATAGAAAAACTATGTGAACTTTTGAACGTTTTACTATAAAAACTCGTTTTCTCATTCCATCAATGGGAATAATTTTTAATTAATTTCTATCAATTATGTGATTTAAATTTGTAAAAATGGATTCCATATTTGGAATTAGAAGGTCCAAATTATTTAAATAGGTTTCTTTTATTTTTGGACATTTTGAATAGTAACTTTAGTGATTATTTTTATTACCACGGTTAAAGTTAAATCAGGTAATTAAAGGTAAAAATAATATTATAATAATATAAAACTACCCAAAAACTCGTCCTAATTTAATTGGATGAGTGTATTCATACCATGAGAATTCTTGGGTCGATTTTAGGACCATTTGGATCCACTTGGATGACTTTAATACATTTATAATATTATATTCAATGAATAGTTTTTTTTGTTACACTTTTGTTTTTAAAAAGTAAATTATTTTAATATGGAGTTATATAGAGGATATCTTCAACTATAAATAGTATTTAGAAATATAAAATTATTACCTACATCATGCTAATTTATTTATAATTTTAGGAATTAAATAATTAAATTTAATTTTGACATAAAGATAATGCAATAATAGATTTATTAAAGAAAGAATCAAATAAATTATATTAATAATATTGAAATAAATATAATTTGATATATTAGATTCTGTACATGAATTTTATGGATTAATTTGACATGTTAGGATTTATTTAATGTATTTTTTCCAAGGGAATCAAGTCTTTATGATTTTTCTTAAAAAGGTGAAGTAATGAATAGTGTCACAATTGACATAATTCATAACTTAAAATATAAAATATATAATTAAATGATATAAATTTTTTAAAAATACAAGATTCAATCCAAAAGTTAATATAATTCAAAAAAAATCATTAACGACTCATTCATTGGTCATTTTACATGATTTGATAATTATTTTAACTCTCAAAGTGTAAATTACTTGATAAAATGGTAAGAGTTAAAAAGGTCAAAACAAAAAGATAAGGATTAAAAAATATTCAAAACTTATATAATTTTAATTATATTATTAGTATTATACCCAAAATCATATTATATTTGAAATAAATCAGTTTGGGACCATTTGTAATCTAAATTAAATTTATATTAATTTAATACTTTTAATAATTTCAAGGGTGCCCCTCCCCTCTCCTATAAAAAGGCGTGCATTCATATCTATTACTAACACTTCAAAAACCTTTTTTTTCATCCAATATATGCCCAAAACCCTTCCTATAATCTCTTCCCACGTTCTTGATGCCTTATTTTAGGCAGAACACCCTCCTTAGAGGTGTTAAGGTGTTAAGAAGTGTGATCATCTGAAGGAAATGTAATGTTTTTAATTAAGTATTTCTATTTTATTTCTTCTTCCACTTACTTTAAATATACTTCATATATTAGAAACTAATAAATATATTATTCTAAATATACCAATATTTTTTTATGTTAATATAATCTCCCAAATTCATCTCCAATTTCATCCAATAGGAAATGAACATTTCGTTCGTGTGTAAGGCGAACTACCACCCCGTGAACCGATATAGTTCGTTTTTCATTACCGTCTCTTAATACTGGTCATAATGATGGAAATAATATTTTTATAATATTTTCATGACATATTTATCATTATAAGATAATAATATATCAAATATTTTCTTACTTTCCATGCATATAAAAATGATAACGTCGTTCGTGCGTACGTGTGAACTATCACCTTCACGAAGCGATGTGAATTGTTTTTATTCACCACATAATTGGTATGATGTATATATAAGAATATTTAAATTAATATTATGATTTTAATTGTATTATTATCATTCTATAAATATAAAATAATAATTACATTATTTCCATAATGATCAATGAAAAATGGAAACGTTACTCATGCATATGTACGGCCTACCGTCTCCATGATTATAAAGTTGTTCATTTTTTCATACCATAAATAAATGCTTTGATTTAAAATTCTGTATAAAAGTTATTATTATGTCACCAATATTATTTTTGAGATGATTGACTTATGACCACATTGATAATTGACATCATATCATGTTCATTTTTTACTCAAGTACCGAATATAAACAAAACATCTGACATGAACTCAACTAATTAACTAATTATTATAACATGGTAGTTAATGAAATAAAAGGAATAATAGACATTAAAAGGTTCTTAATAAAGTATAAATTAACCTAAGTTTATTATTCTAGAGGAACAAGGAACATACGTGACGAATCAAACTCAAGGTAAGGGACTTTGTCTCAATCTCTTTTCATTGAGGCATATCTTGATGTTATGAACCTTTATTATCCTATAAGGTGTATATACAACCCTTTTTACACTTTATATCATTAATTAGTATATTATCATGATATTTAAAGTTTTTTTAATGTTATTCCATAATGATTTTTATTCAATTGTTTCTCAAGTGGTAAGGGAATTTTTAACTAAAACATCATTTTAAATGTTTTAAAGATTTATTCTTTTAAAACCTTATATTTCATGTCCATGTTTTTAAAATGTTTTTTATGAATTTATTTATATAGACATGAATGTTTTAAAATGTTAATTTATTTCAAAATTTTCAAATTGTTATGGGAAACTTTGATTCAAAAATCTCTTTATTAAATGTTTTAACTGCTTTCGAAAATGGATTGAATATTTAAATATATTGAAATGATATATTTTGATTGATGAGTGAAATGTTGATAATTGAAATATTTATGCGTTATTATTATTTAATGGTACTTGGAAATTTGACAGGTGTTTACGTGATAAACCAAAGATGGGTGGTTATGTGATAAACCAAAGATGGGTGGTTCCGTGATAAACCAGGAATGGGTGGTTATGTTATAACCTCCAAAGCATTGGGTATGGAAGTTGTCTATATGGCAATTCCATTTAGTGATATGTGTGTAAGTAAATCTTATGGTTATTCTATTTAAGTATGATTAAGTCCCAAGTTACCTTTATAAGTTATATGTGATTTCTATGGGTTTTATGGTAATCTTTTGATTACAAAAATGGTAAGCAATGAGTTTATATTAAGTGAAGATTATTTACTACTTCTTAAAGGTGAAAATTATTACTTTATGATAAAGTATTTATATTTTACATGTTTTCACAAGTCTAATAGTTTTCCTTCTTTTTTTATCCCCTACTGATCTTTTTATGCTCATCCAAAGTTTTGAAATATTTTTTACAGGATTTAAAGAAGAATAGAGTCAAGGTTGAGATCAAGTAAAAGTTATGAAGTTTAAACATAAAATGAAACCATGTTTATTTTTTAAAAAAAATTGTTTTATAAAAAAAATGGATAGTGAGTAGAAGTGTCTACTTTGTAATTTTTGAGTTGTTATGTATGAGTTAAGGCCTAATTCTCTAAATCTCTAAACCTTAAAATATCCTCGATGTGAATGAAAGTAAAATTATTGAATTAACTCAAGATTAAGTAATGTTTATGGTTGGGGCCCTATAGTTGGTATCAGATGATGGTTTAGACAACTTTAGAGGTTAGGGTGATATTTAAGCATAAGTTACAAGTTATATATAACCACAATGGTTAGAATAATAGAAATATTCATAGTTATTTTAGATAAATTGAATGAGTTTGAGATAAAATGAATAAGTATATCTTAGTGTTTATCGTCCTCATAAGATAGTATATGATGATTTTATTGATATAATTGCACTAACCATTTTAGTTTTAGTAAATGAATGGATCCAGTAGACACCAAAGTAACAATGGATGTGAAGGAAAATGTTGTGGTTCTCTAAATAAGAAACCGAATGAAATATGAGCTGCAATGAGAACTCTTGTGGTTATTCTAAACCAACTATCAGGAGTCATGATTAACCATTGGAACCTTGGTGAGTTTTTTAATGAATAATATATAATAAAAATGAATCCTTATGGAAGTTCAGGTAATAATCATAAAGGTAAGTATATTCAAAGACATATGTGTCGAGGATGTGGAATTAAAACACCTAGGAAAATGTTTTAAAGGGACATGAAGATGTTATATATATGGAAATGAAGGTCATAAATCAATAACCTTCTAAGGAAAAAGGAAGCATTCAGTTGACTCTAGGAAAGGGAAAGAAGTTATTTTCAAGTTATCAATTGAATATTTTAAATGTGGGCGTATGGGCATTATGAAAATCAATGTGCTGCAAAGAAGGTTCACAAATGGGATTGGGAGGACCATACAAAATATATGTTTAGTAATACCTAATTCCATTCCAATTGAAGATGAGGAAACTAAAAAGGGACTATGAAATGTATGAGATAAAATTTGAGGATAAAACATGTTATGGTTATTTTTGAGGATTTTATCTCATTTTGGGAATGTTATAAAATTATGTAATTTTTGGAAAAGGAAAATCTGCGGGAAGGGTGACAACCCGTCGCGTCGGACAAGGCTGTGGAAATTGAACCCACAACTGAAGTGTGATAAGGATTTATCACCAACCACTGGACTACGGGAAGTCTCTGGTTAGTATGTCATTATATTTTTAGTTAAATTAGTTGGTGTAATAAGAATAAGTTGATTTTGGGAACTTATGTTTTATCAAACGGATATCCTTGGTATAGGAAAATGATTTGGGGATTAAGTGATGAGTGTTATTTTGGAATAAGTTCACTATTTTGGGAACCCTATATGCTTAAGGAAAATATAATACTATGAGATTTTATTTGACGAGTAATGGTTGAATTTTATTTTGGTATAATCTATGATTTAATTGTAGACTTATGGTGATTTGGGTTAATTATGGAAATGATTAACCTATCTTGGAGATTATGTGATTAGGAAATTAATTTTTGGTATGAGACATTAAGAGTGGATTATATTATTTAAAGATAAATGTTAAAAATTATCCTGGAAGACTATGTGATCAAATCCTTCTGAATTTTGGGTTTCAATATTATTTGGATTATTTTGAGGGATTTTAAGGACAATTGTTTTTTGAATGGTCTATGTTGAACTTTTAGTTTTACAGTTGAATTTTAGAGATTAAAAGTAATATTTCTTATTTTTAAGTTTATTATATTTTGGGAATTATATTATTTTATCCAAACCATATTAGTTTTTGTTAATGTTTCCAGATAGGAGAAATAGATAGTTAATCTTTTATGGATTATGTGATTCTATAAAAGTTGATTATAGTGTTTCAGGTGTGAAAAAAATCCCTCTTAAATACTCATCATTTGGAGAAAAAGATAAGTTTGTGGTGGAATTTTATTAAAGGATGATACTCTACTTTTTAAGTAATTATATTTACTTATGTTCCTATTCTAAGTAGTAAAAGAATTCCTCAACTTTATGAAAAGGATCTTAAAACAAAAACATTTTTCGTTTAATTTCCTACTACAAAATCAAAGACCATTTAACCCATCAAAATTTTATGGTATTCTGATTATTAACTTTCTCATGATCATGTTTTCTATCACTCTCCGTCAGAATATGATGGTTATTTTTTCTTCCATATCCATGTTTTCCTACATGGAATCCTAGTATGTGTTATCTCAGGCAACCTTCATACTTTCCTTTCTTTATTTTTAAGTAGAATTTTTGTCATCATGACATGTCCCCTGGGGCCCATGCCATGACTACCCCAAACCCACCTTCCATAGGCCAGGGGCTGGTGACTAGCACCGGAAAGGCATATCCCTAAAACAGGAAGACATTGCCTTTAAACCTTTACATACACACAGAGTAGAACACAACAAGAAGTAACCACTAAGTAAAATGTTGTAGTAAAAAGAGTGTTGAAAGTAAAGGGATTGGAATAAAAGACCAACTGAAAGTATGAGTACAACTCAAAAGTACAAATACAACTGAAAAAAAATGAAAACAGTTATTGAGTCATCCTCTGAGGTTCCTACCTGAAGGGTAGGTACAGATCACCTCCTCAGTACTCCACGTTCTTCAGTCACCTCTGCATCATGACAAGACAAATGGTCCACCTCCGCGCATCGTCCAGTCCTAGCTCCCTCAGCCTCGATCAATATTGTACGTCGTCGGCACCAGACACAACAAGGTGCGGGTGAATCCCATGCACGACTGAGTATAACAATACTCAGTAGGGACCCCGAGACCCCATAGGTCTCCTAAAGTTTCACAAAGGAAAACCATAAATCAAGACATCAACTCTACTTAGGTATATGCCCATACATACACCTAATTTATCAAGATAAACACATCTCATACATGAGGGAAGAATACCACAAAAGTAACACCAAGAAGGTAACACCATGAAGGTAAAAGTACCACACATGTATCACCATGAAGATAGTACCACGAAGGTAAAAGTACCACACAGGTATCACCGCGAAGATATTACCACGAAGGTAAAAGTACCACACAGGTATCACCCCAAAGATAGTACCATGAAGGTAAAAGTCTTAGTTCCAACAAAGTCTCAGCTCAAACCAGGTTTTCAGTGAAGTATAGAAGTACAGATGATTAGTCATAAAGCTAGATCATCTTATTCTGTCAAGAGGCACTACTGCTGATTATATGGAGTCTGAACCACACATGATCGATAGGTATTAACCCCCCCCCCCCCCCCCCCACAATGTCCCACACAGGATCTAACCCACACAGGATCAGTATGCGCTGACCCACACAGGATCACTGAGCGCTGACCCACACAGGATCTGACCCACATAGGATCGGTATGCACTGACCCACACATGATCATTGAGCACTGACCCACATAGGATCTGACCCACACAGGATCACTATGAATGTTGATATCCAGTCATAGATTCTCTAGGCCTCGGAACAAGTAACATTCCCAGTCACAACGTCGAACACCCCGACTGCTGGAGAAATCCTCCTCTAACGAGTATAGTGGGTCTTCCGCATCACATAGAGGCACTTCCCACTAACCTTGGACTGTTGAGGTACTCCTCCTATCAATTACCGTGGGTCTGTCGCGTCACACAGATGTGTTTCCCACCGTGGGTATGTCGCGTCACACAGAGGTGCTCCCCCTCGTGGCCTACTGAGCTACTCCTCCTGTCGAGTACCTTGGTTCTTCCACGTCACACAGAGGCACTCCCCACCATGGGCCTACTGCGTCACACACAGGCGCTCCCCATTGAGTATGTTGAGTCACTCCGAGTCAAAATGGTCAGCATTCGTCAAGTCTCAGCCAGTTGTGGGGTTCCGTACATAGCGTGCTTGGGAGAACCGCTCCCCCAGCCATCGGTCATACTTCAACTACCCTGAAGTCCCAAAAAGAAGTATCCCAATGGTTTTTCATTTCATAAGGGAGCCAACGCAATAGACGGCACATCAATCGGACGCCCGGTCAGTAAGTTATTAGTATTTCCGCTCCGAGGGCCTGGTTGGATTCGGGGTTCGATCCAACTTGGACGTACTTTAACTTTATCCAAACTCAAGTGGAGTATACCAAAAGTACCATCTCAATCCAAGGATTCTGTTTTCGTAGACGACTAGTCAAATAGACGCCTTGTTCTCAAGTTATGGTCACAAAGACACATCTGGGTCCAGATGGGCCCGAGTCCGGTCCGACCCGGCCCTATTCGGGTCTGGCCCGGTTGGCCTGGGATGCGGTGGGCTCGGCCTGCTGGGCTATGGTCCGGCCCGGCCTGCGAAGGGGACGGCTCGACCTAGCCCACTGGGTGCGGCCCGGTGGCGCGGTCCACCCGAGCTGGCACCGAAGGGGGATCGTCCCCCTTCTGTTCAGAATGGCAACGGGCAGCGCATTTAGGCGCTGCCAAGTCACCATGGGACCCAAGTGGGTCCCACTGAACCACAACGGCCGGCCGGTGTTCCGATCGTTCCTCCTCCCAGTGGCGCAGTCGCGCACCGCTGCTCCACCGTGGTCGACACGACCGGCCGCTCTTCGGCCACCGTCGCGACTAAGCGGTTGCGGCCTCCTGCTCCACCGGCGATGCGGACACACGCCGCCACTCCGCCATGCGGCCGACCAGATGTCGGTCACCACCCTTTTTCAGGAAAACTATTTATGCATGCTAATTAAACCTTAATAAAATTTTGACGGATCATTCTGGACACTCTGGGCTTCGGAATCGCGCAACGTCAGATTTCGCGGTCTCGAAATAATTCCATATAATTAAAAAAATATTATACGGAAATTCTGGGACATTACATTTGTTAATCCTTTTTCTAATGTGGGATTGCAATAAAGGTATTTTGAAAATTCATACCCTAGTTATCGACCCAAAATTCAAATTGTGAGGATGCAATTTCCAAAATTAGGGGAGAACGTAACATCCTGATCTTTTAAAAGGAAACACAATGTTCGATAGCGTACATGATACGCCACATCGAGCTTAAACGAACAATTAAATATTATTATTTAGTATGGTAGTTATCACCTAATTGTTATAATGGATGGAATGAACAGTGATAAATGAATTTTGAAAACATTTTTTACACATATTTATATAATGATTCATTGGTTACCAAATTAACTTGAAATGAAACTAAAAAACAATTGAATATAAAAGATGTATTTTTTATGAAAAAGTTATTTAAATATGAATAATTGTGTTTATAAAATAATAAAATAACTCTTATTGGATTATATTAATGAAATATTGATTCAATATAATGTTTAAAATTCATATTATCTGTTTTCTAAACATTATATAAGAACAAATACAATTTTACGAATAAAATGAGTGTTTTTCTAAAAATATAGTTTTAACGCCTTTTGATGGAGAACCCATTTTAAATCTAGTTTTTTCACTTTTATATGTTATATTTGAAAAAATAAACTTCTTATTTGAAATCGGGAGATAAAAATTTACTTTGGTTGAATTTTTGGTTTTTTTCTAATTAAATTCATATTTTAATAAATAATGAAAAATACTGCATTTTTAATTCAAACTGTCTTTTCATCTAATTTATTTATATTGTTAGATTGTCCTTTTACATGGTTTTAAGGTATAATTAGATGATGTTTTTATTAGTTAATCCATTGTTTTTCATTGGATGTTTTTCAAATTAAAATTAAATAGAAAAACTATGTGAACTTTTGAATGTTTTACTTTAAAAACTCGTTTTCTCATTCCGTCAACGGGAATAATTTTTTATTAATTTCTGACAATTATGTGTTTTGAATTTGGAAAAATGAATTAAATATTTGGAATTATAAGGTAAAAATTATTTAAATAGGTCAATTTTATTTTTGGACATTATGAATAATAATTTTAGTGATTCTTTTTTATTACCACGGTTAAAGGGAAATCGAGTAATTAAAGGTAAAAATAATATTATAATAATATAAAACTACCCTAAAACTTGTAATAATTTAATTGTGTGAGTTTATTCCATTCATGAGCACCCTTGGGTCGATTTTAGGACCACTTGGAGCCACTTGTATGACTTTAATGCATTTATAATATTACATTCAATGAATATTCATTTTTGTACAGTTTTGTTTTTAAAAAAGTAAAGTATTTTAATATGGAGTTATACAAGGGATATCTTCAACTGTAAATAGTATTTAGAATTCTAAAATTATTACCTACAGTGTGGTAATTTTTTTATAACCTTTAATAATTAAATAATTAAATTTAATTGTGACACAAAGAGGATGCAGTAATAGATTTATTATAGAAAGAATCAAATAAATGATATTAATAATATTAAAATAAATATAATATGATATATTTTATGTCATCCAAGAATTTTTTAGATGATTTTTACATTTTAGAATTGATTTAATCTAGTTTTTTTGAAGGAATCAAGTTGTTATGATTTTTTTTAAAGGTCAAGTAATGAATAATGTCAAAATTGACATAATTCATAACTTAAAATATAAAATATATAATTAAATGGTATAAAATTTATAAAAATTAAATATTTGGCCAATAATTTTATATAAGTCCTGAAATTTCATTAATGACTCATTCATTGGTCGTTTGGCATGATTTGGTAATTATTTTAACTCTCAAAGTGTAAATTACTTGATAAAATGGTAAAAGTTAAAAAGGTTAAAACAAAAAGATAAGGATTAAAAAATATTCAAAACTTAACTAACTTTAATTGTATGATAAGTATTCGACCCAAAATCATCCTATATTCTAAATAAATCATTTTTGGGACCATTTGGAATCTAAATTTAATTTATATTAATTAAACACTTTTAATAATTCCAAGGGTGCTCCTCCCCTCTCCTATAAAAAGGCACTCATTCATCTCTATTATTCACACTTAAAACCCATTTTTTTCATCCAATATCTACCCAAAACCATTCCTATAATCCATCCCCACATTATTGATGCCTTATTTTAGGCATAAAACCCTCCTTAGAGGTGTTAATGTGTTAAGAAGTGTGATCATCCAAAGGAAAGGTAATGTTTTTATTTAAGTGTTTCTATTTTATTTCTTATTCCACTTCATTTAAATATCCTTAATCCATGAGTAACTAATAACTAAAATATCCTAAATATAATAATATGTTATTATGTTAATATCATCACCCAAATCCACCTTCAATTTCATCAAATGGGAAATGAACATTTTGTTCGTGTGTTCGACAGACTACCGCCTCGCGAACCGATATAGTTTGTTTTTCATTACCATATCTCAATACTGTTCATAATGATGGAAATAATGTTTTTATATGATGTTAATGACATATTTATCATTATAAGAGAATAATATATTAAATATGTTCTTACTTTCCATGCACATAAAATGACAACGTCGTTCGTGCGTACGTGTAAACTATCACCTCCACAAAATGATGTGAATCGTTTTTATTCACCACATCACTTATATGGTATATATAAGTATATTTAAATTATTATTATGATATTAATTATATTATTATAATTCTTTAAAGATAAAATAATAATTACCTTATTTCCATAATGATCAATGAAAAATGGAAACGTTACTCACGCATACGTATGACCTACCGTTTCCATGATTATAATGTTGTTCATTTTTTCATATAATAAATAAATGGTTTGATTTAAAAGTATGTATAAAATTGATTATTATTACATTTATTTTATTCTAGATATGATGGACTTATGACCAAATGGACTATTAACATCATATCATGTTCATTTTTAACTCAAGTACTGAATATTGACAAAACGTCTGACATGAACTCAGATAACAAACTAATTATTATAACATGGTAATTAATGAAATAAAAGGAATAATAAAAATTAAAAGGTTTTGAATCAAGTATAAATTAACCTAAGTTTATTATTTAGTAATAACAAGGAACATATGTGACGAATCAAACTCAAGGTAAGGGATTTCATCTCAATATCCTTTCATCAAGGCATGTCTTAATGTTATGAACCTTTATTATTCTATAAGGTGTATATACAACCCTTTTGACACTTTATATCATGAATTAGTATATTCTCATGATATTTAAAGTTTTTTTAATGTTATTCCTTAATGATTTTTATTCAAGTGTTTCTCAATTGGTAAGGGACTTTTTTAACTAAAACATCATTTTAAGTGTTTTAGAGATTTATTATTTTAAAACCTTTTATTTCATGTCCATGATTTCAAAATGGTTTTTATGAATTTATTTATATGGACATTAATGTTTTAAAATTTTCAAAGTGGTATGGGAAACTTTGATTCAAAAATCTCTTTATCAAATGTTTTAAATGGTTTTGGAAATAGAATGAATATTTCAATATCTTGAAATGATATCTTGTGATTGATGAGTGAAATGTTGATAATTGAAATATTTTATGTGTTATGGGTATTTAATGGTACTTGGACATTTGACAGGTGGTTACGTGATAAACCAAAGATGGATGGTTAGGTGATAAACCAAATATGGGTGGTTCCGTGATAAACCAGGGACGAGTGGCTACATTATAACCTCCAATGCATTGGGTATGTGTAATGTCCCGAATCTGGGTACCACTCAACGGGTGCCCCGAACCCGGTTGGTCACATGACCTCAAGCGCATTTCCCTAAATACCAGAGGCTGCCGACTAGCAGCGAGGGCCCAGGTCTGATAGTGGGGAAACTATGTCATCGTTTGTCAAAGTGTAGCATAGAGGAAAAGATAAATAACATGAAACAGCAGAAGTAGTAGATAGTATACACCTGAAATAGACAACTAAAGTAAAAGAGAACCAGCAGTCACATAGATATATATCAATATGCAGCATGTCATTATTCTATGAAAATATCTAGAACAGGATACACTGCAATACAATACAATACATCTCAAGTACAATGTACAACCAAACAAAACAAAGCTGAGTAAACAGAACACAGCAGCATCGCAAGCCTAATCTCAGTCTCATGCTCTCCAACTCCTCTGCTAAAATCATGTACCTGTATAGGGACTCTTGCACCTATAGACACCTGCAGCAATATAGTATGTTTGGTCCGAAGTCATGACCCAAACAAGGTGTGAGAAATAAATCCCAATAGGCAACCACCAAAGGCCTGTGCCCAACTGTCAGTGAGAATGTGCAACAGTAGTGTGCAATAGTAAATGCAATAAACTAAGAAGTACTCAAAAGTAACCAACTCTACCAGTTATATTGTCATTTTAATATTCATTTAACAATGTCAAGTTTGTGCTTTAACTTGGCAGGTATAACATATAAAAATCACCATGGTGAACATTCATGATAACACTGTCCTCAGGCATACAAACCTTACCCTCAGGTAATCAGATTCACAACCCGCAGGTAATTGCCCACAGGCATAACAGATATTTCCCTTAGGCGTATGAAGTGTCTCCCTCAGGCATAGAATCTACTACCCTCGGGCATGAAAGGAGTTGTCCTCAGGCTAAACAGAACACTACCCTTGGGCTAAATAGAACACTGCCCTCAGGCTAAATAGAACACTGCCCTCAGGCACAAGTAACCGGGTTGAGCCCAACAGATAAGCAATCAATTATATAAAATTACTCTTAAGGCAATTTAAAGTATTCTAAATTTTACGGTATACCCTCAGGTAACCTAGCCAAATGGATAAACAGAGTAACACACCCCGGGAGTGGTCCTGGATCCAAGCAGTGATCCCAGACAGCAGTTCATAATTACATTCAATTACCTATACAATTCTAGGTATTTAAAATAGTCAAGGCCTAAGCCACACGACACCCCAACATGGGTTTTTAGCACAACAGTACACAAAAACACACAGTAGTTGGAATTTAAACACCAGACCACCTACCTCGATCATCTCTGATTGGTATACATGAACGACGCCTCCTGAATCGTCCAAGAATGAAAAAGATCTGAGGTGAACATAAACCCGTTCAAACTTAAATAACTTCCCTTAGAGTAAGAATTGGTAAGAACTACTCGAGAAGAAGTAAGGACTTACCAGTGCGGTCCCAACGTGATCAGCAGAAGCGGAAACGGATTCCCGGTGCGCGGTTAGCTGATCTCCGAAGCTTTGGCCGTCCTCTTGAGCTCCAAAGATGTTCTAAGCTTCCTCTGTGAATAGAGGAGTCTACTGACCATTTTAAGCGAAAAAAAAACAAACTACACAGCATGTACTCTCAAGTACACAGTGTGTACTTTTCACATTTAACTGTTCCTCTGGCGGCTACTTTTTCCACCGCCGAACTGTTCATCTGGCAACATGAGTACACAACGTGTATTTCTAAAATACACGGCATGTACTGTTTCTCAATTGGAAGCTACTCCCACCACCTTACTATTCTCCTTCCGACTGACTACACGATGTGTAAATACCCACTACACAGTGTGTAGTCGGTTTTTACACCTTTCATCGCCGACAAGGCTACACTCCCTGTGTACTCATCCCACATGGCCAAAGTACACGGTGTGTGAAAAAGTACATGGTGTGTACCCACAAAATTTGGTATTTTTCTCCATTTTCCTTATTTTCTCAAAAAAACTTAAGGAAAAAAGAAAAGAAGAAACTCGTACCTCAAGAATAAGAACCGGGTTCTTACAAACTTCCCCCCTTAAATCAATTCGTCCCCGAATTTCCCTTCCAAGGGTGGAGAAGATAAAGCTCAGAATAACTCTGGCCACTGAGCATGTATGTCGGTCTCCCGTGCCCAGGTTTCGTCCTACACTCAGCCATGCTGCCATAGCACCCGTACGAGAGGAACTGACCGAACTTGGAGAACCTTCATGCTCCTATCAACGATACGAATCAGATGCTCCTCAAAGGACGCATCGATCTAAAGCTCAACCTCATCGGGCTGAAAGACGTGAGACGGGTCTGAATGATAACGACGCAACTGAGATACATGGAAGATGTCATACATGGCCCGGTACCTCTGTGGTAACTGCAACCGATAGGCAACCTGCCCGACTCTCTCCAGAATCTCAAATGGCCTCACATACCTTGGTGAAATTTTACCATGTCTCCCGATTCACCTGTGTCCCAACCTTAGTGAAACACGCAAGAAAACCTGATCTCCAACCACGAACTCCAAGGGTCATCTGTGGCGATCAGCATAAGATTTATGACGAGATTGTGCAGTAGCCATCCGCTTCTGTATCAACTGGACCTGTTCTGATGTCTCCTGCACAAGGCATGGTCCCAACAAAGCTGCCTCACCTACCTATAACCAGCACAAGGGTGATCGGCATGGCCTACCATATAAAGTCTCGTAAGGTGTCATCTGAATAGTTTCCTGAAAACTATTATTATAGGCAAACTCAACCAGGGGTATATGCTTCTCCCAAGATCCCTTGAAGTCTAAGACGCATGCACGCAGCATGTCCTCCAGTACCTGTATCGTACGCTCTGATTGGCCATCGGTCTGAGGGTGGTAAGCTGTGCTCAGAAGGACCTGTGTACCCAGTTCCCTCTGAAAACTCTGCCAGAAACGAGACGTAAAGAGGGTGTCCCTATATGAAACGATAGAATGAGTAACCCCATGAAGATGCACTATCTCTCGAATATACAACTTCCCGAGATCGTCAACACCGAAGGTCTCCTTGATCATCAAAAAGTGAGCTACCTTCGTAAGTCTGTCTACAACAACCCACACAACATCACTACCTCAAGGTGACCTCGGAAACCCAGTCACGAAATACATCGCTACATCATCCCATTTCCACTCTGGAATGGGTAACTGCTATAACAGTCCGGTTGGCCTCTGATGCTCCGCCTTCACCTACTAACAGGTGGAACATCTCGCAACAAAACCAGCTACCTCACTCTTCATACCCGACCACCAATACTGATGTCTCAAGTCACGGTACATTTTGGTAACCCTGGGATGCACTGCCCAAGCTGAAGCATGAAACTCTCACATCAGCTCCTCACGTATATCCCCTGGAACTCATACTCGTCCATGGAAATGTAATACCTCATCATCGCCTATCATCCATCCAGGAGGAGGGTCCTCACTTTCCACCGACTCCCGTAGAACGAGGCCTTCTGAATCCGATAGTTGTCTCATCCTCACTCTATCCAGGAGGGTAGAAGTCACAGCTAAGGATGAAAGATAGGTTTTACCCTGACTTTTGTGCACCTCCAAATGCATCTCGGAGAACAAATCCATAAGCTGCCACTCACCACTGGCCTCCTAAACTGCCTGTGTCTGAGTCTTCCTGCTCAGTGCATCAGCAACTGCATTACCATTACCAAGTGTATAGGCAAGCTCAAAGTTGAAGGACTGAAGGTATTCGACCCACCTTCGTTGTCTCAGGTTTAATTCACGCTGGGTAAAGATATATTTGAGACTCTTGTGGTCGGTGAAAACCACAAAACGCTCTCCCAAGAGATAATGTCTCCAACAGTGCAACGCATGAACAACTACAGCCAACTCGAGGTCATGCGTCGGGTAATTCCTCTCATGTGGCCTCAACTTCCAAGACCCGTACATAACAAATCGATCGCACTGCATCAACATTTCTCACATCCCAATACCTGATGCATCACAATAAACTGTATAGCTCTTCCCTTGCTCTAGAAGTATCAGGACTAGTGCTGATGCCAACCTTCCCTTCAGCTCCTAAAAGACTGTCTCGCAAGCTTCTGACCAAATAAACTTCACACCCTTCTTAGTCAACCCCATCAACGGTGCTGCTAAGTGGGAGAAGTCCTGTATAAAGCGCCTGTAGTAACCAACCATCCCCAAGAAACTCTGTATCTCAAACATGTTCTTAGGATTCTCTAAGGAAACTACTTCTCTCACTTTCTCTGGGTCCACGACAACTCCTGCCTCTGAGATGATATGACCCAGGAAGTGTATCTGGTCCATCCAAAAGTGGAACTTTGAGAGTTTAGCATATAGTCAATGCTCTCTTAGTGTACTCAATACGATCTCAAGATGGGTATCTTGGTCATGTTGAGTATGAGAGTACACCAAGATTTCATCCACGAAGACTACCACAAAAGAATCCAGATAAGGGTGGAACACATGATTCATCAGAGCCATGAAAACTGATGGCGCGTTCGTGAGTCCAAATGGAATAACCAAGTACTCGTATAGACCATATCTTCTCTGAAAATCTATAAGCGGTATATCCGATGGTCTAATGCGTAACTGATGATATACGAATCTCAATTCAATCTTCGAGAACACTCATGCTCCTCGAAGTTGATCAAAAAGATCATCAATCCTCGACAAGGGATATTGGTTCTTAACCGTCAACTGGTTCAGCTTCCGATAATCCACACAAAGTCTGAGGGTATCGTTCGCCTTCTTTGCAAAAAGGACAGGCGAACCCCAAGGATAAGTACTGGGTCAGATGAAACCTTTTTCCTATAACTCCTCTAACTATCTCTTGATCTCCTGCAACTCTGGTGTAGCCATGCTATAAGGAGGAATGGACACTGGTGCTACTCCTCGAACAAGCTCAGTTGAGAAATCCACCTCTCGCTTCGGAGGTAGACCCGAAAAGTCGTCTGGGAAGACATCCCTAAAACAATAAACTACTAGAGGGAAGTCCTTATGACACGTCCCCTGAACATCCAGATATAAACTTGCAATCTGGGCTGTCACAACACCTCGCCCACGATTCTCAGGTCTATCTCGGCTCGCCTGAACATCCCATTCACCTTTGTATAGAAATTCTCCGCCCTCTGGTGACGTGAAACTCACCCTGCGACGATAGCAATCCACAAAGGCTCGAAAGGGAACCAACTAGTCCATCCTGAGAATCAAATCATAATTTTTCATCTCCAAGACATAGAGGTCCCATAGAAAGTGACACCCACCAACCTCTAGGGGGCACTCCTTGCACTAACGCACACCAGTTGTTCTAGTTCCCAACAGAGTGTCTAGCATCATGACATCGGAAGAAGAAGAAACACAAAGCCCAAGGCTCTCTACAATGGGCACATATATAAAGCTATGTGTAGCACCCGTATTGAAAATTACTGAAGATAAAACAGAAACTACTAGAATAGTACCTCTGACAGTGGAAGGTCCGGGATCCTGCTCTTGTTGGTTCTGTTGCACTGCATATGGTTGCCCAATGCCACGGTCCTGCGACACAGCCTGGCTACCCTGAGCTGACCTGCCCTGCTATCTCTACGATCCTGGTGTCTGGCTACCACGGCATCGACCACCATCTCTGCCTGCACGCCCTGACGTATTCCAGTTTCCCGACTGGTAAGAAGCTGTTGGTCCTGCTCCTGTACACGGAGTCTGCATAGAACCCCTCTCACTAGCCACCGGTGGGAATGCCATGCAAAATCATTGCAGATGACCCATCTTGTCGCAAGATCGGTACTCCACTGGGTCTCGTGGACACTAAGTTCTCTTGTGCCCCTCTCTACCACACTGGTAGCAAATAACCTGGCCACCCGAAGTATTCTTCTAACTAGTACTACCATCGTGAGATAAATCCATCTGCCTCTTCCTCTTACCGGTAGAAATAGTACTAGAAACTGGTGTCGAACCGCTCTGGCCCACACCAATAGCTTCCCACAGGTTCCGTTCAGTAATCGGTGCCTGGTTCACAATTGCATGCACTGTAGGCAACCTGAAAACATTCACCAAAGCTCGAATGTCATATCAAAGACT
This sequence comes from Viscum album, assembly GCA_963277665.1. NCBI lineage: Eukaryota > Viridiplantae > Streptophyta > Magnoliopsida > Santalales > Viscaceae > Viscum > Viscum album. Next base: position 599,898,208 of record OY728127.1, read on the forward strand.
ATCCTCAAATAATTTGGCTCTCAACGTCTCATCACCCACTAGTATGGGTGAAAAACGCTGAAGCTCGGTGAAGTGAGCAAAGTAATCCATCACTGACATAGCGCCCTACTGCAGATTCATGAACTCTCGAGCTCGATCTGCCCGTAGCATCTCAGGAAAGAAGAATTCACAGAAGACTACCTAAAAATCTTCCCACGCTATGTCTCGGTGATGCTCAGACTGGGTGGTAACATCCCACCATCTCTTGGCGGAATCACTCAGCATGTATGTAGCGAGCTTGACCCTCCTCCCAGGAGGCGTCTCTAGATGCTCGAATATCGTCTGCATCGAACCCAACCAAGACTTCGCAGCCTGTGGTCCATCATCCCCTAAAAATGTAGGTGGATGCTGCTGCTGGAAGATACGATTTAGCTCTTCCATAGATGTGGAAGCATGCGGTGCTCCCTGTAAGGTCTGCATGAACCGCATGAAGCCTTCATGGAACTGCGCCTTCGTGCCTGTGTCCGGTATAATGGTTGGCGCCGAACCTGGCACTACTGGAGGATCAACTGGTAGCCCATGGCCTACCATCTCAAGAGTATAATCATCTCCGCTCTCTTGGCGAACAACCGGTGGTCGTCTCAGCGGCATGACTCTACAAGGTCAAACGCACGCCTTAGATCAAGATTTATCAAGGACTGAAAATAAGGAGTGTAAGAAGGGGACAAGGAAAAGAAAACTTTCAATTTTTACAAAGCAAAACTATACAGCGTGTATAATAACTACACGAAGTGTTTCCTCAAGTCATCCACATGGGCGTTTAATCTACCAAAACTGGTCGTGTAACACCCCAAAACACACGACGTGTTTTCCACACACACGACGTGTACTTGAATTTTCCTCCCTGCCCGAGTCCCTCTACACGGCTTAGCTACATGGATCTCCTTTAAACAAAACTACATGGCATGTCCCAAATAGACATGGTTGTACGACTTAATTTACAACTGCCCATGTTGTTAGTGACACGGCTGAACACTCAGCTGACACTACACGGCGTGTTACACCCGCACACAGTGTGTACACCACTCCATCTTCTTAGCCACATGACCAGGTCCACACGGTATTTCCTTGGTCAAGACTACATGATGTGCCCCATGGGAACACGACGTGTACCAAGTAGGGTAACACCCCCGTGTTGTTAGTGACACGGTCGGGTACCTAGGTCAGACTACATGGCGTGTTCAAGGTGGACACGGCGTGTATGTCTTAAGATTTTGTTGTTCGTGTTGTTAGTTACACAGGCGATCTCGGGGTCAACATTGCACGGTGTGTACAACCGGTACACAGAGTGTTTACCTAATCCATTCCCTACCCCGTGTCCCCACCCACACGGCCTATGACAAGTGAAGAGACTACACGGTGTGTACTTAGGGTACACGGTGTGTACTTAAAAACTTTTCTTTTTCTTCCCGAACAGAAGTTTAAACGGCATGTAATCATAGAACTACACAGTGTGTATCCTAGGTTTTTCGGACAGTAAGCCTCTGAAACTACTCCGGAACCCAGAAAAACACTAAAACAACACTTAAGTGCAAAATTTTGATCCATGAGGGCCCATACTCCTCACGAATCAAAGCTTGACATCTTATCTGTGTTATAAATAAGGTAAAAAGCCAATGATCCACCAAATTCCGGTCAATGAGGGCCCATACTTCTCAATAACCAAAGTTTGGCATTCATTCTGTCAAGGCCTCACACAAAAATACCCTATCAAATAGTAGGTATTTATCAAAGTAGCTATCACAACAGCATGTTTTTCTAGCACAATAGTTATCACAACAACATGCAATTTCTAATGCACCTACATGGCATGGAAGAATGCATGACATGTGATTTTTAGCATGTGCCTAAATGATGCATGAGACGGCATACCCTCATCTCATCAGGTTGCAACTAAATAGAACCCAGTATAAAAATATAACAACACACCATAAGTGCGTCACCCAACGGTGAAAATCAAATCAACTGTAAATTTGCAAAATCAGAAAAATTGCAATAACCGAGGTAGACTGGCTTTTCCCTCTACACGGGTTAGCTACTCCTGGGCACAGCTTATTACCAACTACCATTTCCGTCCTATCCCTGACTAAGTCTCCAAATAGTAAGTCAAAGAAAAGAACTCCTCTGATACCACTTTGTAACATCCCAGATCTGGGTGCCACTCAACGGGTGCCCCGAACCCGGTTGGTCACATGACCTCAAGAACATTTCCCCAAATGCCAGAGGCTGCCGACTAGTAGAAAGGGCCCAGGTCTAATAGTGGGGAAACTATGCCCTCATTTGTCAAAGTGTTGTGTATCAGAAAAGATAAATAACATGCAACAGCAGAAGTAGTAGACAGTATACACCTGAAATGGACAACTGAAGTAAAAGAGAACCAGCAGTCACATAGATATATATCAAGATGCAGCATGTCATTATTCTATGAAAACAGCCAGAACATGATACACTGCAATACAATACAATACATCTCAAGTACAAGGTACAACCAAACAAAACAAAGCTGAGTAAACAGAACACAGCAGCATCGCAAGCCTAAGCTCGGTCTCATGCTCTCCAACTCCTCTGCTACAATCATGTACCTGTATAGGGACTCTTTCCCCTGTCGACACCTGCAAAAATATAGTTTGTTTGGGCTGAAGACATGACCCAAACGGGGTGTGAGAAATAAATCCCAGTAGGCAACCACCAAAGGCCCATGCCCAACTGTCAGTGAGAATTTGCAACAGTAGTGTGCAATAGTAAATGCAATAAACTAAGCAGTACTCAAAAGTAACTAATTATACCATTTATATTTCCATTTTAATATTCATTTAACAATTTCAAGCATGTTCTTTAACTTGTTAGGTATAACATATGAAAATCATCACAATGAACATTCATGATAATACTATCCTCAGGCATACAAACCTTACCCTCAGGTAATCAGAGTCACAACCTGCAGGTAATTGCCCACAGGCATAACAGATATTGCCCTCAGGCGTATGAAGTGTCACCCTCAGGCATAAAATCTACTTCCCTCAAGCATGAAAGGAGTTTCCCTCAGGCTAAACAGAACACTGCCATCAGTCTAAATAGAACGCTGCCCTCAGGCTAAATAGAACACTGCCCTCAGGCGCAAGTAATCGGGCCGATCCCAACAGATAAGCAAGAAATTATATAAAATTCCTCTCAAGTCAATTTAAAGCATGCTAAATTTTATGGTATACCCTTGGGTAACCTAGCCAAACGGTTAAACAGAGGAACGCACCCCGGGGGTGGTCCTGGATCCAAGTAGTGATCCCAAACAGCAGTTCATAATTACATTCAATTAACTATACAATTCTAGGTATTTAAAACAACCAAGGCCTCGGCCACACAACACCCCAACATGGGTTTTTAGCACAAAGGTACACAAAAAACACACAACAGTTAGAATTTAAACACCAGACCACCTACCTCGATCATCTCTGATCGGTATACATGAACGACGCCTCCTAAATCGTCCAAGAACGATGAAGATTTGAGGTGAACATAAACCCGTTCAAACTTAAATAACTTACCTTAGAGGAAGAATTGGTAATAACTACTCGAGAAGAAGGAAGGACTTACCAGTTCGGTCCCAACGTGATCAGCAGAAGCAAAAACGGATTCCCGGTGCACGGTCAGCTGATCTCCGAAGCTCTGACCGTCCTCCTGAGCTCCAACGACGTTCTAAGCTTACTCTGTGAATAGAGGAGGTTACTGCCCATTTTAAGTGAAAAAAACAAACTACACGGTGTGTACTCTCAAGTACACGGCGTGTACTTTTCATCATTTAACTATTCCTCTAGCAGCTACTTTTTCCACCGCCGAACTGTTCATCTGTCGACATGAGTACACGGCGTGTATTTCCAAATACACGGCGTGTACTGTCGCTCAACTAGAGGCTACTCCCACCGCCTTACTATTCTCCTACCGACTGACTATACGGCGTGTAAATACCCACTACACGGCGTGTAGTTGGTTTTTACACCTTTCATCGCCGACAGGGCTACACGCCCTGTGTACTCATCCCACACGGCCAAAGTACACGGCGTGTGGAAAAGTACACGGCGTGTGCCCACAAAATTTGGGATTTTTCCCCATTTTCCTTATTTTCTCAAAAACACTTAAGGAAAAAAGAAAAGAAGAAACTCATACCTCGAGAATAAAAACCGGGTTCTTACAGTATGGAAGTTGTCCGTATGGATATTCCATTTTGTGATATGTGTGGAAGTAGATCGCATGGTTATTACATTTAATTATGATTATGTCCCAAGTTACCTTTATATGTTATATGTGATTTTTATGGGTTTTATGGTAATATTTTGATTACAAAAACACTAAGCAATGTGTTTATATTCAGTGAAAAGTATTTACTACTTCTTATAGGTGAAAAATATTACTTTATGATAAAGTATTCATGGTTTACATGTTTTTACAAGGCTAACAGTTGTCCTTCTTTTTATATCCCTTACTGAGCTTTTTATTCTCATCTCAAGTTTTGAAATGTTTTTCACAGGATTTAAAGAATAATAGAGTCAAGTATGGGATCAAGGAAGAGTTATGAACTTTAAACATGAAACTAAACCATGTTTTTTTAAATGTTTTTTTGTTTCATGGAAAATGGATAGTGAGTAGAAGTGTCTACTTTGTAATTTTTGAGTTGTTATGTATGAGTTAAGACATAATTCTCTAAATCTCTAAACCTGAAAAGATCCTCGATGTGAATGAAAGTCAAATTATTGACTTAACTCGAGATTAAGTAATGTTTAAGGTTAGGGCATTATACACACATTAATCATCTGCACACATTATGTAACTGTTTCAACTTATTGTATAATGCCATAAATATTCACATGGGAGTTATATATTATACATTCATTCATTCATTTGTTTCAATGTATATGCTTATAATCCTTCCAATCCCATTTAATACCCAATTAAATTCATGTGTTGACTACTTAAAACACACTTTAGTAATCCTGTGAATTTAAAAATTCATTTCACTAAATTTTATATTTAAAACATGCATTTATTCATCTTGAATCTGGTTATCAGATCAACCATTTCATATTTCATTTTTATCAAAAATGTACAACACCACACCTTGCACTATAATGTGGTGCAAGGCATTGAGAATGTCGAGATGGACATTACAACTATATCCATGACGTAGGTGAAATGCCTTTGTTGTTTCACCTCACCACACCAAGTGTTACAGCATGAAGAGGTCCCAATGGTCGTTTCAGCTACTCACACATGCCCATCTCACATCACACAACACGACCACGCCTATCACCTTGGGTGTTGTCACCCCCCCCCCCATTTCACACAACATGTGTCCCCAGGAAAAATGCCCACTACCATGGGTGGTTCACTACCCGTGATGCGTTGTTTCTATAGAAAGCGGCCAAACCAATTCCCCCCCTCCAAAACGGTCTGCCTAACGGTTTGGCCCATGACCACAACTTCAAAATAGTCACCACCACACCCACCACCATGACATGGTAGACTAAAGAAGGCACATAATATATTTCTAACCTTCAAAACTCCCCTGAACTCCCTGAGAGTTCCACCAAACTCCCTCTCAAGGCCCCTAGGCCCCAAAAAATGAAAAGGAAGGGGATTGGAAATTTGGGACCTTACGTCAAGGACCTCGTTTCGATGCAATGGTTTGGTCTCAAATAAGCTGAAACTCTCTCTCTACCTAAATATCTCTTCTTCTCTCCTTAACATGTGGATAATGCTAGTTGTTATTGGAATTAAAGAAGGTCTCATCGAAGCATTCAATGATTCCTTTAATCGGTGAGTACCTACGAAGGTTAGTGCCACTACCACAAAACTGGGCAAGGTCAGCGCCACCCCTTTATCAGTACTAACGAAAAAGCGCTGATAAAGGGGGGGGGGCTTTATCAGGGCTTGTTTAGTAGCGCTGATAAAGGGGGGGCCTTTATCAGCGTTTTTTTTTAAAGCACTGATAAAGGGTCGACTTCAAAAAAAAATTAAAAAAATATATTAATATATAAATATAGTTATATAGTTATATTGATATAAATATAATATATAATTTTTAAATATATTTTAGATAAGTATAAATGTACATTTACACTTATTATACTTAATATATAAGATATTTAGTGAAAATGGCTTCTTAAAAAATTTAAAAAATATTTTTAATTAATAATTTGCTAATTATTATGGAGTAATAGTCATTTAATAACAATTTGAAGACTAAAAAAATTAAAAAAAAAAGATCCAAAATATGTTGAAAACGTAACTCGAACTTCAAACGGTCGTAACTTTTGATCCGGGTGTCTGTTTGAGCTCTACCACATATCAAATTGAAGCTTGCGACGAGATATACATCGCTATAATTGAGGGAGCCCCACTCAAGCGTTTTTCAAGGCCAAAAGAGGCTCAAAAGGCCTCCAAAACTGAGTTTTTAGTCGGGGTACCCAGATTTTTTAACATTTTGTGGATTTTCAGCCTCGTTTAAGGGGGTATTATTGGCTTTTTTTGGTGGGGACTGAATTTATTCCAAGGTATTACATTCATATTGATATTATGTCTTTAAAATTTCATCCTTTTTTATAATGCACTGCTATTTATAATCAAATATATAACTATATGTACATATTTTTTACATATTCACACCTAAAAATTAATTTTTTTAAATAAATAATTAAACATATTTACATATAAAATATATTAGCTTTATCTAAATAATAACTAATATCCATTTTATTTAAAATACCAATATATGAATATTTATATAACTACTATATATTAATATAACTATACATATATTAATATAACTATATATATATATTAATATAACTATGTGTATATATTAATATAACTATATATATATATTAATATAACTATATATATTACTATACGAATAAATATAACTAAATATGTATATAAATAAATAGATATATCATGAATAAGAGAACAAATCAATATAGGTTAGTGGCAAAGGCTTTAGGTGCGCAGGGCGGAGGTCTCAAGATCAAATCCGGGTGGAGGCACAGGTGCACGCGCAAGGGTGATTTAAAGGCCTAGCGTTGATAAAGGGTGTAGGCGGTGCGGGCGGGCGCTGGAGGTGCGGGAAAGCGCTGATAAAGGGGGGGATCAAGCGCTGTAAAAAGCCCCCCCCCCCCGAGATTGGCAGTATTTTTTTTTTATTTTTTTTATTTTTATCAGCGCTAAAAAAAGCGCTGATAAAAAGGGTCTTTATCAGCGTTTTTTTGAGCGCTGATAAAGGGGACCCCCCCTTTATCTTCACCGGCATTAATAGCGCTCTTTCTAACGCTGTTAATGGCCGTTTTTAGCGCTGATAAAAGCCATATTTGTAGTAGTGTGCATCATTGTAAATATTGAGAGGTCACTATCAACCTCACTAATCAAGCAGTGTTGAAGATCGGTAATGAGTTGTGCATGGTTTATTTTTCCATTTCATTGTATGGTTTTCTCTTCCCATTACATGTTATTATTTCCCCTCTTAATTGATTTTGTGATTGGATTTTTTGTTTGTTGTCCTCAATCATGGTAAACACCCTGGTAGAGATAAATCGGGGTATATCGACCTCTTTCAATGACCCTTGCCAATGATCATGTTTCATCATTAGTGGCTACGCCTCTTTCTCCCTCGTAATAAATATAAAGCGTTAAAGCAAGTAGAGAGGGACATAATCAATTTTTACTTGGTTCACCTACACTGGGCTAATCCAAGGAGCATATAACGGTGATGTGTTGATGTATCAGAATCACTAAGTGCACTGTCTGTTTACAATGTTCGGAGCGGACTCACTGTCCTTCTAGTTTACAACCACTCACTTTTGAGAACTTGTTATTCTCTCGATTGAAGCAAACTCATTAGTCCTCCAGAAAAATCTTCAGACAATCTGAATCAGTTTTGAAATGGGTTGTGGTAACATTGGTGTGACATGAAGCTCCTTTTTCATCAATGAGATGAATTCCCCTTTGTCGCATATGATTTTCTCTTCGAAGATTCAACTGTGTGTAAGATCTTTTTCACATAAGATAGACCCCATAATTCCTTTGCAGTGGATTCCTTTATGATAGATTCACTTGCGATAGATTGTTATGCATAATTCATTTGCGGTAGATTACTTCACATAATTCCCTTGTAGCAGGTTATTTCATGCAATTCTTGTATAACAGACTATTGCGCCTAATTTCTTTACAACAGATTGTTCCACGTAATTCCTTTGCAGAAGATTTCTTTATGGCAGGTTTCTTTTTGCACACTTGCCTCATGAGATCTAACTTTTCACAAATGAGGTGATTTTTTCTTTAATCTTCCACTACTACAAAAACGAGCACGGGAAGCGCTACCCCTTTATCAGCGCTTTTTTTAGTAGCGCTGATAAATGGGGGATTTATCAGCGCTTTTCCCTACCGGTGATAAATTTTATGTTTAAAAAAAATTAGGAAAAATAAATTATTGTTATATAAGTATATTTATATTGATATAAATATAATATATATTTTTAAATATGTTTTAGATACGTATAAATAGACTATTAAATTTAATATATAATAAATTTAATGAAAATGGCTTTAAAATATTTTAAAAAATATTATCAATTAATAATTTGCTAATTATTATCGATTAAAAATCATTTAATAACAATTTGAAGACACAAAAAATCAAAACAATTAATAAAATATCTAAAATAAGTTGAAAATGTAACTCAAACTCCAAACGACCATAACTTTTGATCCGGGTGTCCGTTTGAGCTCTACAGTATATCAAATCGAAGCCTGCAACGAGCTCTACGCGCTAGTGACCTAGAAAAAGTCCCTGTCACATTTATTGAGGTCAAAAAAGGTCCAAAAGGCCTCCAAAACTGAGTTTTTAGTCGGGATACATCGATTTGTTAACATTCAAACAGATATAACTTCTGATCCGGATGTCCGTTAGCCCTGTACCACATATCATATCGAAGATTGTTTCATTTTCTTCGATTTGACTGGTTGTGGAGTTGAAACGGGCTTCTAGATTATATTTTATGATCGTTTTAACATTCTATGGTTTTTCAAATACACATATACATGTATTTATCAACGCTTTTTTTTAGCGCTGATAAAAGGGGCCTTTATTAGCGCTTTTAAAAAGTGCTGATAAAGGGGACCCCCATATTAGCACTGAGCTTTACAGCGCCTTTTTAGCGCCGTTAAAACCCGTTTTGAGCGCTGATATATGCCGTTTTTGTAGTAGTGTTTTTCTAGTACCTTCTTCTCTACCTAATGAAGTTCTTAAGGGCATATTTATAGGCAAGGGTCCTCAAAAATTGCACTTCACATAAATTACATCTTCGTACTTCACATAAAACCTTTTCCTTCACAGTAAGTTTTTCCCTTGTGAAATTTCTTCCTTTGCTCTGAAATTTCCTTCCCATGATTCTTCCGCCTTCTTTGCACAAACGATTTGCTTTGCGAAAATCATTCACTTTGAGAAAACCATATCCTTTGCGAAAACTATTTCCCTTGTGAAAATCCTTTTCCTTCATGAAATCTTTTCCTTTGTGTGGTTTTTTTCCTTTATGGGATTTTATTTTCCTTCATGAAATTTCCTTTTCTTCTTGAGACTTCTTTTCCTTCGTGAAATTTCTTTCTTTGCTGTTTTTTCACAAAACTTCTTCATTAACTCCAAACTTTCGAGATCATCACAAAACCAACTTTAAACACTTCCATAAACCACATCTTCATGAATGCATCAAGATTCACCCATTCTATAATTTTGTCAACATTCATTGTCAACAAACATAACAAAAAAACACAAAAAATACACTTGAGTTTTTTGCAAAAATTTTTTTTGATGTTTTTTGGGTATAGAGCCTTTTAGAAATTTCACTACCAAGAAAACCCGAGGTTGATTTTTTTTGGGAATTAAAATATTAAGTTTATTCAAATTGGAAATTAGATATATATTCATATTTGAATCATGATGTAATCTAACGCTTCACGATATGTTATCTGCATTAGAACTACATGATGAAACTAACTTTGAAATAATGCAAGAAAATTTATAAACACTTAATATTCTTTATCTTGGTTGGGGATGCTCCAACCTTTCAATTTCATTTTGATCCTTTAACAAGTTACATGTACAAGTGGTTAATCCTACAAATCACACAAAGTATTGACACTAACCATGAATAATACAAATATTATGTCAATGATTTCCAATGATTATGCCTTTAACCTTGATGCCATGATTGCAATTATGATTTTTCATGACCACTTGCACTTTGAACTTATTACATTAAAATTAGTCATTGATAGGACTCTACCTTTTAACATTCCACTTATTGAGCGTTATGTGCACACCTACCACACACTCAATGATGTTTGTTTGATCAATGGATAGTTAGAACCAATATAAGAGTTAAAATGCAGTCTAAGATGTCTAAGAGTGGAAGTCGTAAGTCAAAGTTTTGGAAAACTTGATAAAATTGAATTGGTGCAATAACATCAAGTGGTGAAGGGGTCATCCAATCACAAGTGTAAAATGATGTCTTACACTTTCATTTGGAAATGGAATGGGTTTTATCAAAAATTTGTACTATAACCTAATAAGTCTGGTTCCATCTGGTTTTTTGTAATCATTTTTGGAATTCAAACACATGATACAATATTTATCTATTAAAACAATAAAAAAATGGACTGGACTTCACCATGACATTTTTTAAAAATAAAATTTTAATAAAACAAAATAAAATTCGAACTCCACCCACGCAGCCCTTTTCCGTGGGCGGGACAATGGTGGAAATAAAAACAAAACAAAATAAAATTCCAACGTCACCCCTCATGCCTGCTGTTTCTCCCACCCTTCTTCGACCGCTCGATTCGCTCCCCCTCCCTCTCTCTCCCCGCCTCCCCAGATTTTTCCCGTCATAATCTCCCCAAACATTCTACTTCATTTTTTATGCAAGATTGCCTCCGTTTTTTTTAAACCTTTTCTGCTTGAAGTTTCCCCGATGTTGAATTAGGATTTTGTTTCTCAGAACTTACTCCGTCTCTCCATTTTCAACGGAAGACATTCGTTTGCTGTATTATCCCCCCCTCTTTTGGTAACTGTAACATTTCCGTACACATTTCTATCCAATTGATTCGCCATTGATAAAAATTATCGAGTCCGCGTTATCGGGTCATCCACCTTCATAGAATTCCTCTTTCGGACATTTCTAAATCGTCCCGGATTTGTGTAATTTCTTCCGCAATTGTTTCGATTTGTTGGATTCGTCTCGAACATGGTTACAGTGAATCTAGGTTTGCTCCATTATTTGTTGGATCATGTATACGGTGCATTTGTGCACAGAACGAAGATAAGCCCTCCGTTCTTCTCAAAAGGCTGGGGTGGTAGCCAGCTTGAGATGTTGGAGAGAATTATCCAACAGCTTTTTCCCGATGTTGAAAACCGCATCTGGCGTCCCAATTTGATTCAACCCATTTGGAAAACGATGTGGGAGACCAAGGCGGCTCGGTTGAGTGAAGGGGTTTTCAAAACTCCCTGCGATGATGAGATCCTAAAGGCATTGCCTCGCGAGAGTCACATTGCAAGAGTCGCCTTTCTCATGCCAAAAATTGGGCACCCGCACAAAATGGCCTGTGTTGTTCATCTTGCAGGTATCACCATTTTTACTAAATTCCCTAAAAAATTTGATTTCTTTTTTATTATTTTGGAAAAGGTTCAGTTCTGGCTGTGATTGCTTTTGCATCGTGTCAATGAATTCGTGTTGATTTGGCATTTATTATTATCATCTTCATTTTACAAGTGTGATTTCTGTTGGTGAGTTATTCGTTATATTGGGTGAGGGAAGACGTCAAAGACGGAATATCAACTCAACGGAGGCGAACGAGTTTGAGTTCCAAAAGTAGAAGAGACGAACGACGAAAACAGGAGAAAGAAAAATGCGAGCAGTAAAGGAAAACAATAAATAACACGAGGATTTAACGTACTTCTGCCCGCCTTGGACCTGCGAGACAAGAACACCACCCATACAATATTATGCAAAACAAAACCGACAAACATTAAAACAAAAAATAGAGGAGACGCGGACTAGATAAACTATCCGAGCACCTCCCCTCGCCAAACTAACACCATGTTTGGTCATATTTTAGTAAAAGGAAATACATGATCTTCTAATTTATAAAAGAAAAAAAAGAAAAGAAATGTTTTCGATTTATTTTCATGTGAAATTTAGTAAAAAAAAAGAAATGATTATGATTTATCTTCATCTTTTTTGTGATAATTTTTAAAAGAAAGAAATGCAATGTTTTGAAAATATAACAAAACCCTTATTAAAAAATATATTTTTCCAATACTCAATTATTCCAAATTAAAAAGAATTATAATTTTAAATTGTATTTTTGATTTTTATATCATGTCAATTATATCTTCATTTAATTTAAAAAATATATCAGCAATGATATATATTTTTTGATTTTATAATTATTTATGTTAGACGTATGTATATATATATATATATATATATAATTTAACAATATAATAGTTGGTGAAGGATTATATAGTAAAATTTGAAAATAGTTTTCTTTCCCATTATGATTTCCGTCCAAATCATCCCATTTTTGGGGTGATTGCAAAACTGTAATGGAAGGGAAATGAATTTCTATTTATCTCTTCCTCACTTCATTTCTCTCCTCGTTTTTAACTCACCAAACGATGAAAACTTTTTAACCGCCTCCGTATCATTTATTTTCCACCCGTATCATTCGTGCTAAACGACCCCTAAGTGGTCTTGATGAACTAGATCATGAGGAGTGGACGTACGAAACCTTCCTGGACGGACTCATGCACGCACCTCAAAGGACAAGACAGAACAAGATTACAACACTAAACCGAGAAAACAAGAATAACGTGCTTACAAACTCCAAGCCTCCACCAAGAACATGACAACACCCGCCACTTTTTCAGGGTGAAGATGGTCCACAGGCGGCAGAGAATTGAATCGAGTCTATACAAATGATCTTCGAGCAACTAGAGACGCCTCCAGAGCGGAGGGTGAAACTGACAACCTATAAGCTCAGAGGACCGACTAAGCGCTGGTGGGACGTGCAGATGCAGGCAGACAAACACAAGGGATTGACCTGGAAGGACTTCGAGGTCAGGTTTTTTGAGCACTTCTTCCCGGAGACGTTGGGGGTAAAGAGAACTCTGGAGTTTTTGAGTCTTCAGCAGGGTGACATGCTCGTAATGGATTATGGACCGACGTTCACCGAATTGTCTCGCTTTGCACCCGGTATAGTGAGCGACGACATCTCGAGAGTGAGGCGCTTCGAGGATGGTTTACGACACGCTATTCGGGTGCAGGTAAATATCTTTAGGTTGACCTCATTCTCAGAGGCAGTGAACCAGACACTCATGGCCGAAGACAACTTGACGGACCGATCACGTTCGAGCAGAGTGACGACTCCAGGTGATTTCAGTGGCGACGCTTCAGATTGCAGGAAGCGAGACTGAGATGAGTTCCAGCAGGGCTGTCAGACCAAGGACTCGAGCAGACCACCTCGGAGTGGGTTGTCGACGATTTGCTTTCAGTGTGGGCGGTCAGGACATGTTCGGACTCATGTGAGCGACCTTCAAAGGAGTGCCAGACATGTGGTTAGGTTGGACATATCAAGAGATTCTACAGGAAGCCTTCTTGGATAGCCGACGGTCAGGGACTGGTCCAGACTTAGTGTTCTGAAGTCGGTTTGGGATCGGTACCAGGTGGTGGTAGCCGAGCTTCAGGTGCACGCTGAGGACGTGACAAAGATAGTGGGACCCAACAATGGGGTCAGTGGCCGGTGGCTGGTGCAGCACCGCAGGGAGGTCAGGCTTCAGGCAGTCGAGCTTCAGGCCAGGTGCATGCTGTGGAGCTGCTAGGTGCTGAGCTAGCTGGTGAGTCGACGACGGTCAGAGGTACGCCGTGGGCGTGATCGTGATTGCTTTTGTTTTCTTTTGGCATGGCCTTTTGAGGCGTCTCCGTTTTGAGTACACGTGGTGTATGAGTTGTATGTATGGACTGACTAGATGATGGTTAGTAGGTTGGCACGGGCTCGGGTGCGTGATATATATGAGGTGCGTGACAGCGGGTTCTACATTTGTGCATCGTTGGATGCGTGTTTATTGAGATGCGTTGACATCGGGGCATCGGGGAGATACAGGTTACTTGAGGTGCGTAGGCATTTGGGCACCGTTGTGGTGCGGTACTTGTTTAGGTGCGTGGCGCCAAGGTTTGATTTGAGCATCTATTGAGATGCAGGGTCTCATGGGTCTCATGGGTGCCACGTGAGCCATGGACACGAGGCGGACATCGATGCGATGCAAAATCCTGACGGGTGTCAGATATGACACGAGAGCACCTGATGAGGTGCAGGAGTGACGATGCGTCACGGGAGGACTTCTGAGTCCTGTGATGGTCGATGGACCGTATTTTTGATTTGAGTTTTGGGTCGGGATATGATTAGGATAGGTAACTCCTAAGGCGGGAAGCGCCCTTGAGGCGGTTGACTTGTATCCTTGAGACCGGGTGATAGGAATCAATTGAAGATATAGAGAAAAACAGTAGGGACTTCAATTAATAGCAGCAGAAAAATACAGTAGGATGAAGGAAGAAGAATAAAATGAATAAGAAATGGGGAGGAGAAATCTTTGAGAGGCGCTGCTCCCTAGGCCGAGGCCTAACCCCCTGAATTTCCGGCAGTAGTTGAAAAACAAATACAATACACACACCCCCTCACAACTCACAACTCCCTTTATTTAAAGGTTTTACTGGAACTTTCTAAACAACCTATTTGCTGTCAACTAACAGCCCCACTAACCACTAACAACCTCCTAACAACTATAAGAGAGTAATGACATAGCTGCCCCTGCCCCTTTAACAAATATACCCCTATCCTTTATTAATTCTCATAACCCAACCCCCCTACACAGCAGCTACCCCAACCCAGCTTCCTGCGATTCCCGCCTGCCTGAAAACCACCTTGTCCTCACGGTGATTAGCTGGATGGCCATCCATGGTAATGACATTGATGGTGCTGCCAATACAAAACTGCTCCATGATGGAGGCTCTGGTGGAGGTCTATACATCCATACTGCTTGCACAACAGTAGCTTCCCTTTGGTCCCTTGCCTTTGCAAACCCTACTAGCAGCCGTTCGCAACACTTTTCTGCAGCCTTTTGAACCGCACATCCTTCTTTGTATTCGTCCGCCCCAACATTCAATGAAAAAACAGTAGTAGTTGTAGCAAATTTCGCTGCAACTTCAGCTGCAGTTGCCTTCTTGCTCTCCTTGTTCACATTGTCTAGCGCTTGCTCCGACACCATCAACAACAGCTCTTGATACGGCTGTACAGGTCTGGAAATTTCCAGCTCCTCAGCACATGAAAGTAATCCGGTTTGCATCTTAATTAGGGAGGAATTAGTCTCAGCTTGAGTAGTTGCAGCCTCCTCTACTTTTGATGTTGCACTGCCAAATCTCTCTAGCAACTTTCCTTTGAATTGCATCCAGGTAAGTCCACTTTTGTTAGGTTCCAACAAGAAATTCCAAACCCAAGCCGCACTTTTCATACACAATTCTGCCATGGGTACCTTCATCCCTTCTGGAGTTTGACTGAGTGAAAAATAAGCCCTAACTTCTCCAATCCAGGTGTAAGAACCCGATTTTTCACTCAGGTATGGATCCTTTAATTTTCGGTCTAATTCTTTACTTTGGACCTAATATAGATGCCTAATGAGTTAGTAAAGGTTTTGAGGGTGTCCAGGACTTGTTTGGAGCTTGGAACACCTCTTTTTGGGAAAACAGGCCAAGTCACACGATTTGCGCACGGTTAGCGCACGATTTGCCTAACCGTGCAGATTGTGTTTTTTCGGACAGTGGCACTTTGCACGGTTGACGCACGACCGTGCAACCAAACCGTGCGAATGCCCCTTTTTCCCAGGTTTGGGCAGAACCATCTCGCACGGTGTGCGCACCGTTTGACAAACCGTGCGTAGGCTAAAAACATGTGTAAAATGACCAAAACGCCCTTAATGATCTATTAATCCTCCTTCCTCCTAATCTGAGAACCTGCGGGATTTTCTTCATTTTTCTTCCTTTTGGAGCTTTTAGAAGGCCTAAGCTAGGGATGAAGAGATCTCCTTCGTCTGACATCCGATCGAGTTTCCGTTCGTCACGTTGGATGCGGTAATTACTCAAGTCCTCTTTAGCCATACTTCTCCTCTTTCACTCTCGACCTAGATATCGCCATGTGAGCTTTTTTCACCTTTTCTTTGATCTACTCCGATCCGAGGCAAATCAAGAGCCGATACCAGAGGAGAAGACTCGTACAACCCTAAGGTGGGTGGTCTATAACTCATCCCTAAAGTTTGTTGTTTTTGGAATGTTTGTGTGGGGCCCACCGGTTTCTATTTGTTAAGTTATCATGCCATGATCATACTCGTTAGAATCGTATGGTTATGCTCTTTCCAAATATGTGATTAGGTGTTAGTGGTTTCACCCATAACTAAATCCGCCTCATGTCGAAGGTTATGCCATAATTGGGTTTTAGTGTTTCGGTACGTTTGAGCCACCGTTCGAGTGTGCCTTTGCTTGACCTTTCTTAAGGCGAGACTCCTTATAATAAATGGCTCGTTGTTAATGATAATTGCATAATGACATATACCATGTATGCTCACCACTTTACCCGTCTAAGGTAAGTGCTTACAAATGTTTATTAAATGTGAAATATGAAATGTAAAATGGCAAGTATACTAAGTATATAACTTGACCTTATCAAAAGAGATTGAATAAAGCTTACATGCCTGTAGCACCCCTTTCCATGTTGATGGAAGGTAGCGGAGTGAACCTCAATAATTGAATAAGCCTTAATGACTAACTAAGACTTGATTAAATAGTTGCAACGCTACTTGGCCTATCCACACTAATGGAAGACAAGGCTTGGACCAATAAATAAATGGTTTCAACTCTACTTGACCTATCCACACTAATGGAAGGTAAGACTTGAACTAAATGAATTATAACATGATTACAATATCAAATAGGAATGGGCTGACTCGAGCTCGGCTTGGATTATGAGAGGAGAATACCTTGGGTCTCGGGAACCCCATTTCGATTCAAGGATACGGTTTGCATAGGTTGATACTCACCTAGACTCCGGTTCTTGTCTATTTCTTGGATGCCCAGTATACTATCATTGAGTCCCTTTCTTTATTACAGGATACCTCAGATACACTCCTTGGATCCAACATTGACTAGTAGGTGCCATGGTGAAAGCCCATCGGGCCCATGTCTTTGCTTAGCCTCGTTTTACCTTGGTCGATCACCTTGGACTCGGTAGGCACCCTATTGTGGAATGCTTTGGATTACGCTTCTTGGATTACACTCTTACCCCTTAGCTAGCCTCAGATACTACTGAGTTAGCTTTCCGTGAGTTTACGTTACCTTGATTTTTACCTTGGAACTCCCTCACTAGATATCATTGTTTGGTTGCCTTGTTACGTCTTGGGACCTTCACTACTTATACTATCACGAGGTGATGTCAGTGTTGGCTATGCCTCACGTGACCTATTAACATTAAATGGTAATTGACTAATTAATGAACTGGTTACATGTTCAGACACCAGCTGAGGGCTGAAGCAGGTACATGGTTATTTAGTTATTTTGTATTGCTTGCTTTACTTTACATATATGCTTGCACACTGCTATATTCCATTACACGGGCCGGATGTTATAGACACTGTTGGTGGTGGCCCAGTGAGATTTATCTCACACCCTCTCCGAGCGCCGTTTGGTACCCGGAGTAGATTACATGGTTGCAGGTATTGACAAAAGGAAACATGTAGCTTTCAATACTTGATTGTGTCCTGATAGGATAAAGTTTGTTAGCAGGTGACCGAGTAGGATCTTGGGATGCTTGGAGTAGACTTTGTTTTCTTTTATCTTGTGGAACATGTTATGCTTATTGTCTTGTATCCATGCTTTCCAGTTTTCTTGTGACATGACATTACATCATCAATGTTCCAGTTGATACAGTTATTGTTATTCTTGTTTATCTATTGCATCAGTTTGCTTCCGCTATTTATTTATATTGCTTCCGCTGTTTACTATTTCTTTCGCTGTGTTACACTCTGCTAATGAGGGCATAGTCTTCCCACGGACACACTCTAGGCTCTCGCTGCTAGTCGGCAGCCTCTGGCGTTTGGGAAGATGCGCTTGAGGCCATGTGGCCCACCAGGCTCGGGGCACCCGTTAAGTGGCATTCGGGTCCGGGTCTGGGTCGTCACACCAAGACTCAGGATTATTGCCCGTAGAAATCTGGCATCATCTTATGTCCCAAACTATCCTCTAGATTTCTTCTCAGACTAGCGAGTGACATCCAAATATCCATAATATTCTTCGTCTTCAGCTCCAAGATCGTTGTCTTCAAGATTGTTGTCTTTAAGATCGTTGTCTTCAAGATCGTCCTCTGGTGTTGCGTCCGCGACTGCGTAGGTTTTTTTTCCTTTCTTTTCTGCTGTGATTTTGTTTATTCCACTACTGCAAGAACTCCATTGCCAATCAAGAGCCACTACGAATCGAGTTGGCCACTGTCCACACTATAACCTGCTTCACTCGGTCCAAAAATTCTGCTGCGTCAAGTTCAAATTCCTCCGATCAAAAGTTCCTCTCTCTAAACTCTCTCTCCAGAATGTCTCTCAATGAAAACACCAATTGATATGAATCAATTGAAGATAGAGAGAAAAACAATAGAGAATTCAATTAACAACAAGAGAAAAAAACAGTAGGAATAAGGAAGAAGAATAAGATGAAAAAGAAATGGGGAGGAGAAATAACTGAGAGGCGCTGCTCCCTGGGCTGAGGCCTAACCCCCTGAATTTCCAGCCGCGGCTGAAAAACAAATACAATACACCCCCCCACACAACTCACAACTCCCCTTATTTAAAGGTTTTACTTGAACCTTATAGACAACCTATTTGCTGTCAACTAACAGCCCCACTAATCACTAACAACCTCTTAACAACTATAAGAGTAATGACATAGCTGCCCCTGCCCCTTTAACAAATATACCCTTATCCTTTATTAATTCTCCTAACCCCAACAAACCCCTACACAACAGTACCCCAGCCCACCTTCCTATCACCAAGTTAGTCCGGGTTGTTTTCGCTAGGATTTGTATGTTTGGTACTCTCTCTAGGTTTTGTTTTATAGCTCGGGGACGAGCTATGTTAAGGTGGGGAGATTGTAACGTGCCGAGTTTTTGGGTCGGGTCGAAAACCTCTCCTTTTTTGATTTTTTGTGTTCCTCTCCCTTTTTTTATTTATTTTTGAATTGGTGGGTATGCTAATTTCTTTTTCGATCATCGGACTCAATTCCGAGTTTTCCTTTAAACCAATACCCTTATTTTGGATGGGTTTAGAGGTTTGGTCGAAGCCTCAGGTGTTCGGATGGGTTTCGGGTGCGTCGGAGGCCCGAAGGCCGAGTTTTAGAGTTGTAGGCTGAGGTGCACGGTTTAGGGTAAACCGTGCGGCCTCTTCCAGCTAACTGTGCGACCCCTTTTTGCACTGAGTATAGTTTGGGGGAAACTGTGCCTGTGGGGCGCTCGACCGTGCATCCATGTCTGCAGTTTTTGCAGAGGGATTTTGCACAGTTAAAGCAAACCGTGCGACAAGCCGCACAGGTAGTGCCATTCAGGCAGTACCCATGCACTGCATCCCGTACAGTTTGGCAAACCGTGCGAGCTAACTGTGCAGCCTATTAAAGAGGCAAAATTACAGTTTTGCCCCCCTTTATTTCTCTTTTTCCTCCCTTCGTTCGTGGGTTGCGTGTACAGTAAGAGGAACTCTCCTCTCCTCCTAAGGATTGTTCTATCTTGTTGGATTGGTGTAACCCGATCCGTTCTGGATGATGTTGGGCCGAAGGCTTGTGGCCCATATTGCGCACCAGACAGCAACCCGCGGTGAGCTCGTTGGGGGTTGCAAGGGGCAATGCGTCCCTTGCTCCGGGGGCCGAAGGTTGTCGACCCAAATTTTGGAGAACTGTAACAATTCTGACTAACTGTAACAGAGCTGACTGACCGTCACCGATAGAGCACTGTAGCAGTGCAAACTTTTGGCACGACTACTGTAACTTCGCGGACATCCAGCTGTCAGCCACTGCAGCACATTGGACTTGGGTGATCGCGACACTATAGCGATGCAGACTTCCTGTAACGTCCCGGTTCCGGGTGCCACTCAACGGGTGCCCCGAATCCGGTTCGCTACATGACCTCAAGTGCATTTCTCCAAACGCCAGAAGCTGCCGAC
This sequence comes from Viscum album, assembly GCA_963277665.1. Taxonomy (NCBI): domain Eukaryota; kingdom Viridiplantae; phylum Streptophyta; class Magnoliopsida; order Santalales; family Viscaceae; genus Viscum; species Viscum album. Next base: position 599,918,588 of record OY728127.1, read on the forward strand.
TAGCAGCGAGGGCCCAGGTCTGATAGTGGGGATACTATGCCCTCATTCGTCAAAGTGTAGCGCAGCGGAATATAATATAAACATACAACAACAGCGGAAGCAATAAACCACACACATTTAATATAACAACTGCAGTAAAGGATAACCAGCCAGATATATATATATATGATGCAACATGCCTCAAGTTCTAAAAAAACAGCCAGAACATGTTACACAACAATACAGTACAGTACAATACAGAGTACAGCAAAACAAAATGAAACAGTCGGTAGCATCGTGAGCCTAAGCCCGGTCCCATGCTCCCCTACTCCTCAGCAGCAATCAAGTACCTGTATAGGGACCCTTGCCCTTATCCACACCTGCAGAAACGTAATCTGTTTGGGCCAAAAAGCATGACCCAAACAGGGTGTGAGAAACATATCTCAGTAGGCACCCACCAAAGGCCCGTGCCCAACTGTGTGAAAATATGCAACAACAGTGTGCAGTAGTAAAATGCAATAAAATAAGCAGTACTCAAAAGTAACTAACTTACCAGTTATATTGCCATTTTATTATTCTTTTAATCCATTTCATATAAGAAAACACCACAGTGAATTTCTAAGTAAACAGTCAGTGTCAACAGACACTCAACCCTTACCCTCAGGTAATCAGGCACGTAACCCGCAGGTACTTGCCCACAGGCAGAACAGATTTTGCCCTCAGGCGTACGTAGTGTCGTCCTCAGGCACAAAGTCTATTGCCCACAGACACAGAAGAAGTTGCCCTCAGGCTAAGATAACAGCTGCCCTCGGGCTAAGTAAAACAACACCCTCGGGCTGAAGTAACCGGGCCATGCCCAACATATCACATGCAATTCAAATACAATTCCTCTCAAGGCAAAAGTAATGCAGCATATAAACAAGGCATACCCTCGGGTATCCTGGCCAAACGGCTAAACGGAGGAACGCACCCCCGGGGTGGTCCTGGATCCAAGCAGCGATCCCAAACAACATTTTAATATCACATTTAATTACCTATACAATTCTAGGTATTTAAAATAGCCACGACCTCAACCACACGACACCCCAAATATGGGTTCGTAGCTCAAAAACACACAAAAACACACGACACACCACACTCTTCGCCTAAAACAGTCAATCTGGGCATGGACCAAAGATAACCACTCCATATCGAGAATGACGTCGTAAGGGCTCGACGCTACCACCAAGAGGTTCCAACCGAAACTCTCGCCTCTAAGGATAAGATCACACTGTCTGCAAAGGTGCGTGATCGTCAAGTCTCCTCCCGTAGTTGTCTCCAGGCATAAGGATCGAGTCAACGGCTCTACCAGAATCTCAAGGTTTCGCACAAGACATGTGGCGATGAATGAATGACTGACACCTGTGTCTATAAGTACGGCTGCTAAGGTAGAGAAGACACAGATCGTACCTCGGATCATCCTTGGAGTCCCTGGGTCGTACGCCTCGACCGCATGCAGCTGTCCCCGCCCCTGTCCCCTAGCCCCCTGAGCCTGGTGCGGACCTCCTGGGGGTGGTGGTGGAAGTAAATCGAAGCGTCTGCCACCACTTGCAGCTCTCCCTGCTCCTTTGCCACGTCCGCCGCCTGTGTCTGCTCCACTCTCTGCCTCTGCATCGGTGGTCTATCCACCGCTTCCCTGTCAGCAACTCAACGGGTCGGACAATCCCTAGCGAGATGTCCCCTTCCGTCGTACGAGTAACACCGCTTCTCCCTAGGCTGACTGGATCCAGCCAGAGAGCCCTGGACTGTCGATCCCCTGTCCTGGGTCCTCTTATGACGCCTTCCACGTCCTGATCCCTGTGCCTGTCGTCGACTCCCTGCCGTCGAGGTCTTCGCACCCGTCTGTCTGCTGCTGACTGCCGTCGGCTGTCTCTGCTCAGCCAAGAAGCTCTCGATCACCAATGCCCGCTCGAGCACTTAAGCATAAGTCAGAATGCATAGAGGCACGACACTAGCTCGGATGTCCCGTTGCAGACCTCGCTCGAAGGTCCGAGCTCTGAAGTACTGACCCCTGACCATATCCATCGAGTACCTGGCGAGGTTGGTGAACCTCGATGAATAGTCAGCTACCGTCAAACTGCCCTGCTGGAGCTGAAGAAGCTCCTGGATGCGCACCGCTCTCAGCGTAACCGGAGAGAACTCCTCCCTAAAGAGTCGCTCAAACTCCGTCCACGAAAGAGTCTCCTCGTCGTGAGTCTGTGTGGTCAGACTCCACCATCGTCCCGCCGAACCCTGAAGAAGGCTCGCTCCTATGATCACCATCTGGTCCGCTGGTGTCCTCACTAGACGGAAAACTCTAGTCACCGCCTCAAGCCAGTCCTCAACCGCTTGAGGGTCGGGCTCGCCTCGGAACCTGAGGGGTCTCTATCTCTGGAACTCATGGAGCGCGCTCAGCTTGCGCTCCTCGTCGGTCGGTACTGCAGGTACCACGGGTTGTTTCACTGGTGGTGGTATATAGCAGGTGCACCACCTAGAGGCAATGCCTGGGGAACTGGTCCCTGTATCGAAGCCTCGTCATTGAGGGGGTCATCCTCAAGATCGTGCTGCTGAATCCTAGCGGGTATGCGTCGCTGAGACATCCTGTAAGGAAACAAGATGTACCATGAGTATATCTGGATAGCTGACACAAAGGACATGGAAAACACAACCCATTCCTATATGATGCATGTACCATTCTTTTATTTCCCCGCAACCAGTGTTTTCATGTACCGAGTCGAAAAACAGGTTATCAGAGTTCTGATGTATGGATACGTCGGCCGCCCGCACTAACACTGGAGTCTCTGGCCTGAAAGCCGAGCTTGAAACACTTAACACTGTTGCCCCAAACCAATTTCACAGACTCTTGGTCCTAAGGTAGAACCGACCACCTTTGATACCACTCTGTCACGACCCGTCCCAGTGGGGCCCGCGACGCGACTCCCCAAGCCCGCCTCCAATAGGTCAGGGGCTGGTGACCAGCACCGAGTAAGAATATTACTAACATGGGAGGCATTGCCTAAGTACCTGTACACATGCACACATCTCCAAGCCCACAATGCTGAAATGTAAAAACCACTAGGGAACAGAATGCATGCATACAACTAAACCCATCCAACAAAGTACGACGGAAAGTAAAGTAATGAAAGTAAACTGGGTCAGAATACAAGCCCACCAAAAACAAGTCTGAAAACTACAAAGTCCAACCTGTAAACACAAAGAGGTACTGAGACTGCTGCTTGTAGACGTAGGAACACCTCGGCCTGTGGGGAACTCAGAAAGCTTGGTCTTGTCCTGGTCCGCCCTGAACTCTGTCAAAAGGCTGCTCGTCTGCACAAGACACGACACGTGCGGGCAAAGCCCGTGCATGGGTGAGTATAACAATACTTAGTAGAAGATCCCGAAAACCACAAGCAATACACATAGGAAAGACACAGTCACCTCTACACAGTATATGTCTACTGAACATATAATAGGAGAACACAATCCAGATATACTCAAATCCCAAACCCGTAGTCTAGGGACAGGTCACGCAACAACATACCCCCGCTAGGGATTCAGATCGAAGATTTCACGAAACACTCGTCCGGGAGAACTCACTCCACGAGTCTGATAGCTCTGATGACGTTCGTCCGAGAAGTACTGTTCATCGGGAAAAGCCACGAGAGATATATACACTCATTACTGGAGAACACAAACCTGAGTGGGGAAAGATCACGATACACAGATGAGGATCACTGCCAGGGCCTTGACGAATACCGCGACTCATCCGGAATTCACCTGCTAGATAGAGGATCAACGCCCTGTGGGGATAGTCACGTCGATACCTGACTCTACCTAGGGTCAAGAATGGATAGAGGATCTCGCTCCGGGCCTCTCGGAGGGATACCTGACTCTATCTCGGAAAGTCCTGCTGAAGGGATCATACTCCTATAGTAGGAAACGATACCTGACCTTCAGGGGAACGAGGAAAAGGGGCACTAATCCAAACGAAACATGTCCAAGATACGGTGGACAAGAAGATCAAGCCATGTACTAAAAAGTACACGGCGTGTAGAAATGTCACACGCTGTGTTTTCTGACCCCGGGTACTGCCCGTGTACTACGGCCCGTGTCGCAAGGCTGGTCGTGTAGAAAGGTCAGTACATGGCGTGTAGTATATATCACACGCCGTGTCTGAATAACTGGGGTCGGCTCTGTGTACGCGGCCGTGTGCCGGTACACGGCTTTAACCCATGTACACCAACCCGTGTAACCGACACACAGGGTGACCCGCGTTACCGGCCTTGCTAGGCTGTGTGGTGGAGTACACGACCGTGTACTCCACCTCGTGTCCGTGTATCCCCTGGATACACGTCGAGTCCCGCGTAGTCGTCTTTGCCATGCCGCGTAGGGTCTACACGTCGTGTTCCGAAGCCGTGTAGTTCCTCCCGTGTCCGCGTACTTCCCAGAATACACGCTGAGCTTCGGGGAAGGTCCAACACGCCGTGTGACCGGGGTCACACGTCGTGTGATACCTGTCTGACACCCGAAACCCTAGCCGCCGCCGCCGAAATCCCATGGCGTGTTCATCGGGATACACGCCGTGTATTGCGGAAATTTCCAGAAACGACGCTTCTCGCCGGCGCGCCTCCTGTGCTGCTTTGATCTTCGTTCCAACTATCCGATTGCCACGAAACTTCAGATTCTAGGTCGCCCCGACGTCCCGAAGTCGTCTCCGTTGTTTTCGGGCCTCCGATCGGCCCCAAAAACGCGCATCGATCCTCCTGCGCGAAGAACGCTCGAAGAACGGTCTCTCCCGATCCGAGCCGATTCGTCATCCGCCATTGCCGTTGCACCTTCGTAGAGTCGTTGCGATGTCGGTTCTCCAGTTTCGGATCGTTGCGTTGCCAAACGGACGCGCAACGATCCGTTGTTCGTCGCCCCACGAAGAACGTGAAGAACGCGGGGTAAGAAGAGGGGGACGAAATCCAAACCACAAAAGAGGAACAAACCTCCGCCGTTGTTCGTCACGGCGTTGATCCGCTCCCGTTAGAAGGATTAAACAGAAGGAATCGAAACATGAATTTTTAACATCATGGATTAATCCCCAAAATCATCCCAATAAAAACCCTCACGTTAGAACGCACGATCCGCGGATCAACCTGTTCGTGGGTTGGTCCGCGTTCGATGTTTAATCCAAGAACGAGGAAGAAAAACTGAAATAACAACCCCTACCTTAAGAAGGGATCGATCGTTGACGAAGGGGTCGCGCTGCTGTCATCGCCGAGATCCTTCAACTTTGTTGGCGCAGCGATTCATAGCTTTGATTCGCCGTCGTTCGTCGTCGAGAGTTTTCTCCAAAGCTTCACGGATTCTCCAGAGTTTCTCTCCACCTTCTGCCAATAAGCAACATCCGATTAACCCATTAAAAGGAGGGAACGCGTTTCAGTGTTCTGTTGCGCTGAGTCGTTGTCGTTATGCTGTGACATTAATGAGTCAGCGTTGCTGTTTCAGAGTGATTATAGCATGACATTAATTATCGAAACAACTACCTCGTCATTGTGCTGCAACGAATGTTTCCAAATAAAATAAAATAAACTTTGCGAATTTTATTTTATTTTACTAAAAACGTCCAAAAATTAACTTTTTCCCTCGACCTGTGCTGGTCAAAGTTAGACTCGTTCTTAGGTAAAGTCGTCGTCCTGGACGCAACGGTGCCTTCATATTTTTAATCCGGGCATCTGTTCGGAAACTGCCACAATCGCGCACATATGCCGACTCACTTAACTTAAAAAAAGTTCAAACCACCATTCCGGACTCACTGGGTCTCGGAATGATGTGCCGTCTCCACGCCTGATCTCGTAATAATTCTATATAATATTTAAAAATAATACACACAAAAATCCGAGACATTACAGTGTTGGTGAGTCCCCCCTCTCCCATGCCTCTTCTCTTCTTTGATCTCGCCTCACGGAGCGCTAAATCAGTTTGAGTCGTTTTGCCCTATTTTCAGGGTGTTCGACAAAAACGTCGATTTCTTTAGAACCGCTTGGAGTTAGAGGTCGATACCGGATGTGCTTACGTCTACGAGTCCAAGGTAGGTGGTGCATACCTTTCTTCGTGTTTTCGCGGTCGATTTGGGGGTGCGACTTTTAGTGTGCCGTTTGGTAGTTGAGCGAGACCCTTTTTAATTTGGTTACTTGATGTTAAATTTATCGTGTGACCTTATGGGATGCCTTTGGGCATGCCCTAATCACATTCATACATGCGAGGCCAGGTGGGAGGTCGTCGACCACCTTGGGTAGCTAGGCCGGGTGGGTTTCTTATATACATTGAATTGTTTTATTTAATTTGAGATGTACAATTCGATTTCATTGAATTGTTGTTCTGTTAAATTGATTTGAATTATATATATACAATGCTTGTGATATGCTATTGTGATCCATGAGATCGTGACGAGCATGGTTGAGGGATCGAGGTGGCATGACCATCAGGAATGAGGCGACGTGGTCATCTGGTTGGGCTAAACCCGGATATTTTGAGTGATGTTGATCACAGGATTGGGCGTCGTGGACGTCGGTTTGAGGCGACAAGACCGTCAGGTTGACGGCATGACCCGTGTTATTGGATGGCAGAACCATCAGACTTGAGTGACATGGTCGCAGGGGCACGAGGTGCCGATTGGATGTGGCTTAGGTACTTTTTGGTGATTTCTGCTCACCCATGATGGCCAAAGCGCCGCTTGGAGTCGTGTGCATACAGGTTGACTCAGTGATGAGGTGGGTTTGACCTCTCGTGTGGGTAAAGACCTCCTGTAGCGCGGCTTAGGTATTTGGTTTTGGTGGTGCTTGCCGTAAAAAGCCACGAGAAAGGTGAGGAGCCTTCGGTTGATAGCATTGAGGCTATCGGTAGGGGGTTGAGGCATGTCGTATTGAGGCCGTTGGGCCTGGACTATTTTTGAAGGACGAAGATCGCCTTTCCTCGGGACGTCGTGCTATGAGCCGACGGTGATTTTTATTTGAGGATAAGAATCGCTGTGCCTCCGGACGCTGGGCTTCGAGCCGACGAGTGCTTTCGAGCAGTGGTCCGAGGGATCAGTTAGTTTTTGCTTGGGCGTGCCTTCAGGATGTCGGTGTTTTTTCTTAGACACGAGGTGTCGGGTTGGTATTTGGTTTTGGTGGTGCTTGCCGTAGAAAGCCACGAGAAAGGTGAGGAGCCTTCGGTTGATAGCATTGAGGCTATCGGTAGGGGGTTGAGGCATGTCGTATTGAGGCCGTTGGGCCTGGACTATTTTTGAAGGACGAAGATCGCCTTTCCTCGGGACGTCGTGCTATGAGCCGACGATGATTTTTATTTGAGGATAAGAATCGCTGTGCCTCCAGACGCTGGGCTTCGAGCCGACGAGTGCTTTCGAGCAGTGGTCCGAGGGATCAGTTAGTTTTTGCTTGGGCGTGCCTTCAGGATGTCGGTGTTTTTTCTTAGACACGAGGTGTCGGGTTGGTATGAGGTGCCGGTGACTTTTGTGTTGGAACCTGAGGGTTCACCAGGGCCTTTTTACATCAGGGGATACCTTGGGCCATGGGCCAAGGATCCTCACCACTTCAGTGATTCCGACGTTGGCTGAAGCAGGTGACAACTTCCTGGTGGTTGTTGAGCACTAGAGAAGTTTGATTGTTCTAATTAAATTGCATGAGTTGTTTCCTTATTTTAATTGTATTACACACCTACTTAAACACTTAGGTTGGGTATGCATACTTGGGTGGTATCCCACTGAGACTCGTTCTCACACCCTACACGGGTCCTTCGGGACACATGTAGGCTTTATGGTTTTGCGTACAAGGGTTCGGGCTCAGGAGCTGGATCCTAGTTGAGTTGGCAAGGATGTTGGCATGAGACCTTGTGGTCTTGCCTTGGAGTTTCTGTTTTAATTCTCCTTTTTAGTTTCAACATGCTTATATATGTATAAACTGGTGGTCGGCCATAGGCGACCCATTTTCTGTTTATTTATATGTATGACCTGTTTGATTTGCATGCTTAGCTACAAATGGTTTGTTTGGATGTTTATTTATTTTCGCTGCTGTTATTGATTATGCTTCCGTTATTTATTGATATTGACTGTGCTTTCGCCACTGACGAGTCTGGTTTGAGTCTGCTGAGTCTTTACTTCTGGTGCATGTTATATATTTACTCGGACCATTATTATACCTTTCCTTGAGGGTATAACCTCCTCACTTTTTCCTCTTTACACCCTCGCTGCTAGTCGTCAAGCTTTTAGCGTTTGGGGAAATGCACCTAAGGCTAGTGACACCCGGCCCAAAATCACTGTTCGGGTGGCTAATCGGGTTGGGGACGCTACACCAGGTATGAGATGAGACATTGGTGATTTTGTTTCTCGTTGTCAACAGATTTAGGTTGAACACCATAGACCTTCGGGTTTGCTTCAGCTCCTTCCAGTGCCAACTTGGAAGTGAGATGAGATTTCGATGGATTTCGGGTTGCCTCGTACCCCTCAAGGGAAGAAGGTGATATGAGTTGTGATTGATCTGCTGACTAAATCGGCTCACTTCATCCCCATTCGGGATACGACCAAGGTTGAGGACTTGGGGAGTCTGTATGTGTAGGAGGTTGTCAGATTGCACGGAGTTTCATCTGTTATAGTTTCTGATAGGGATCCTCGATTCACTTCTTGTTTTTGGAGAGGTCTCTAGGGGGCAATGAGATCTTAGGTTAGTTTGAGCACGATATATCATCCGCAAACAGATGACCAAACAGAACGAGCTATACAGATTCTTGAAGACATGTTTCGTGTTTGCGTTATCGACTTTGGTGGAGCTTAGGATAGCCACTTGAGACTTGTTGAGTTTGCCTACAACAACAACCACCGATCTTCTATGAGGATGACACCCCTTGAGTATCACCGCCCGTGTAAATCTCCGTTGTGTTGGTCGAAGATTGGTGAAACTTTCTTGATTGGGCTTGGTTTGGTTTAAGAAAGGTCTCTAGGGGGCAATGAGATCTTAGGTTAGTTTGAGCACGATATATCATCTGCAGACAGATGACCAAACAGAAAGAGCTATACAAATTCTTGAAGACATGTTTCGTGTTTGCGTTATCGACTTTGGTGGAGTTTAGGATAGCCACTTGGGACTTGTTGAGTTTGCCTACAACAACAACCACCAGTCTTCCATCAGGATGACACCCCTTGAGTATCACCGCCCGTGTAAATCTCCGTTGTGTTGGTCGAAGATTGGTGAAACTTCCTTGATTGGGCTTGGTTTGGTTTAAGAGATGACGACAAAGATTTAGTTGATTCGCCGAAGAATGGTGACGACTCAAAGCTGGTATAAATCTTATGCTGATCGTTGTAGACGTCCTTTGGAGTTTGCAGTTGGTGATTAGGTGTTTTTGAGAGTCTCACCTCGGTTGATACACTCCGGCTCTTCTCGTGTGCCCCTGTTGTTGCTTCACCACATCATTGATACACTCCGACTGTTCCTGCCAGACATTTGAATCGTGTCCTGCCGTGTGCTGTTCCTGCACGCCTTTATACTACTGACCCGACTATTCATACCGTGGCATTTTCCGACTATCCAATACCAGTCCCCTGCCGCCTAGGCTAGGTTCCCTAAACTTTTTCCACACATGACAACATCCTTGCCACCATCCAGTATTCATCACAACCTGACACTCTCAATGGAGGAGATTGCACTACTACAATCTCATCGGGCTGCTTTGCCACCTGCCTCTTCTTCAGCCTCCATTGCTCAGACTAGTAGACCTACCGCTTGTGTATCTCTTTGACAGACAGCTTGGATACTTGATTTTGGTGCTTCTGATCATCTCACAGGTGATTTAGGTATGCTTACTACCTATCATCCGTATACCGGTGCCGCTGCAATTACTGTTACTGATAAATCTACAATCCCTATTGCGGGATTTGACACATGCTCCTTGACTCTGACTATTCGCCTGACTTTAGTTGTTCATGTTCCTTGCAGTCCTTTTAATTTTCTCTCCATTAGTAAACTCACAAATGACTTAAATTGTGTTGCTATTTTTACGTGTTCTGGTGGTGTTTTTCAGGAGCGGTCAACGAATCGGGAACATGTCGATACCCCACCATCCCTTGCTTGCTCATACACCTCTGCTCGACCTACATTTTCGCTATGATCATCCACCGGCTTCTGTCTTATATAAGCTTTGCCCCCAGTTCAGTCCACACATTTTCTTCCATTGTGAATCCTGTAAGTTTGCTAAACATCATTGGGCAACGTATGTTCCTTGATTGGAAACGCGTGTAGCGAACCCTTTCGACCTAGTTCATTCCGATGTATGAGGTTCTTGCAGGGTTCCTAGTCTGTTCGGGTACTGTTATTATGCATCTTTTATTGATGACTTCTCTCGGATGACTAGCTATATTTCCTTCATGTTCGTTCACACGTGTGATATTTTCTAAACTTTTTTCCATGAAATTCACACTCAATTCTCCAAGCTTATTAAATGTCTCCGCTCGGACAATGACTGAGAATATTTATCCACTTCCCTTCAGCAGTTTCTCAAGGATCACAACATCCTTCATCAAACATCCTGCCCCGATACACCTCAGCAGAATGGAGTGGCCGAACGTAAACATCGTCATATTCTGGAGACTGCTCGTGCCCTCTTATTTCACATGCAGACGCCTCTTCATTTTTTTGAGGATGTTATTCTTACAACCTACCTCATAAATCGTCTTCCCTCTTCCATCCTTCAGGGGGAGACTCCTTTTTGGGCTCTGTTCTCCTCTCTTCCTCTTCACCCTCTTCGACTTAATGTGTTTGAGTGTCTTTGTTATGTATGTGACACTCGTCCCAACCTATCTAAAATTTCTCCAAAATCTCTCCCATCTTCCTGGGCTATTCCCGCACTCATCGCGGATACTGTTTTTCTCCAGACTTGCGGCGTTATATCATCTCTGCTGATGTCTCTTTTATTGAGAACTCTTCATTCTCTCCATCCTCTTCCCACCCATATACTACTATCGATGACTGTCTTCCTCTCACCATCCACCCACCCCTGCCTCAGTTGTCCCACTCTGTAGATCCCCGCTTTGGCTCCGTCTACTCTTGTCAACCATCGAACGTGTCCCCTGTCCAGACCGAGGACACCATATCCCCAGCTTCGTCCGACGCTCTTGCTCCGGGAACAGACGACCTGCTGATTGTTTTGCGGAAATGTACTCACTCTTACCAGAATAATCCTCTTTACACAACTTCATACAAAGGTCTCTCTGCTCTGGAGACAATATATGTTCCTCGTACAGTTGCTTAAGCCAAATCTCACTTTGGCTAGTTTCAAGTAATGCGAGATGAATTACAGGTTTTGGACGATAATCACATCTGGGATCTGGTCCCTCTTCCGACAAGTAAACAGGTGGTCGACAACAAATGAAATTATACAGTCCGCCTCAATGTAGATGTCACTCTTCATCGCCTTAAAGCCCGACTTGTGGGAGAAGGTTTCGTCCAGACATATGATGTTGATTATTTAGATACATTCTCTCTGGTTGCGAAGATGACATCTGTCTGATTATCTATTTCTCTTGCTGCTGATCATCATTGACCTCTTCATCAACTTGATGTCAAGAATGCATTTCTACATGACTTTCTTGAAGAAGTATATTTGCAACAACCTCCCTCCTTCATTGCCTCAGGAGTCGGGTCTCATGTCTGTCGACTTTGTCATTCTCTTTATGGGCTCAAATAGTTTCCTCGTGCATGGTTTGGTAGATTATGTACTGTCATCACTACATTTGGTCTATCTCAGAGTATGAAGGACTACACTGTTTTCCACCGCAAAACATCCTTTGGTTGCATCATGTTGGTTGTATATGTTGATGACATCATTATTATCGGTAGCGACTCACATGCCATTTCCCATTTCAAGGTTTATCTTCAACAACAATTTCAAACAAAAGATCTGGGTCCTCTGACATACTTTCTTGGGATTGAAGTTTCCCGTTATCCAGACGACATCTTTCTTTCCCAACGGAAATATGCAATGGATATCTTCGGATATTGCATGCGCTGTTAGCAAGGTTAGCCAATTCATGAAATATCTGACGAAATCCCAATGGGATGTTGTCCTTCGCATTGTTAAGTACATTAAGAAAGGCTCTGTCCGTGGTCTTCGGTATTCACATCACGATCATCTGAATATTGAGGCCTTTTATGATGTTGGCTACGCTGATTATTTAGGTACCCGGAAGTCTATTTTTGGGTTTGTCGTTTTCCTGGCTGGTAAGTTAATCTCATGGTGAAACAAGAAACAAACTGTCATCTCCAGATCCAGTGCTGAATCTGAATACCGTGCGATGGCCACGGTCACTACTGAAATTCTTTGGTTTCGTCATATTCTTGATGAAATTGGTTTTCCGCCACAGACGTCTGCTCATATTTGGTGTGATAATCAGGCAGTCACGAAGATTGATTTCAATTCAATCTTCTATGAACGCACAAAGCATATTGAGATTGACTGTCACTTTCTTCGCTATCACCTCGAGCAACACTATATTAGCTTCAGCCACATTTCAACGGCTGATCAGCATGCCGACATATTCACCAAATGCTTACCGGGAGCTCGATTGGACTCTCTATGCACCAAGCTCGACTGTCTTGTTTTGGTGTTTTTTTTTTTGTGTGACTCTTTTTCCAGCCTATACATTTTCTAGCTTGAGGGGGAGTGCTAGACCTAGTTAATTGTATTTTCTAGGTTAAGTGTATTTCTGAGTTCCACATCAGATTCCTCCTGCTTGTAATTATTTTCCTCTATCTAAATGAATGTCTCCACCTCTCCTTGAGGTAGAGAATTGTACCTTTCTACAGATTCCATAACACTCCAAATCTCGTTTTGGTAGGAAGAGAAGTTTTAGCCATAAGATTTTTCTTGGAAGAAACCGATGGTGACCAATTTGATTTCTTTATTTCCATTGATCTTTAAACATCATCATAAAAAGTGAATGATGAAGTTGATAGAAAATTTGATGGTCTAATCAACATTGTTGCAGCGTGTCTTTGTTGCCTTTCCAACTCATGTTTATAATAATCTGGTACAAACTTCTCTTCCATGAGTCTCTTCATTTGCTTCCAACATATAATGGGGTCTTCATGCTCACGCCTGCATCGCTCCTTTACATTCTTCACCAAAGATTACCGTAACCCTCCAATTTTAAAGCCATGAGTTGCACCTTCTCTATTTCAGAATAACCGTGATACTCGAAAAACTCCTCTACGCCTTGCAACCACTCTAGGAATTCTTCCAGAGTGCTGGTACCTTTGAATGAAGGAATTTTAATTTGAATATTTTGGTAAAATCCATCTTGTTGGCTTGGTCGCATAGGTACTTGACATCTCTGTTTTTGTTTTGTGTTATTCCTCTCAATAGCCACCAATAAATGATCAAGTCGTTCTGTAATTTTGTCTTGACTTCATTGGATATTGAGAAGTGTTGTTTGTTTCATTGTCATCCCACTCAAGTCAAAACATCTATTCCCGCTATGATTAGAAACTGGAGTTCTGATACCACATGATGTGGAATCGATAATGGAAAAGAGAGTACAAAAAACAGTGGGCGATAAGTTTGCACACCACACTCAACGAATCCTGGTGATTGGCCACACTCTAGAGATGAGAGAGAGAGAGGGTGATAAGAATTAATGAGGATATTTCATCGCCAAGTAATGCACTTAGATAAGAAATTCGTAGGGGCTGGGCGCACCACCAATATAAGCACTCAAAAGTTGTCTTTTCCATTCAAAATATTTGAATATAAAGCCATGAACAATCCCTCTGGTAAGGTGGATGAAAATTCAAAATAAAGACACATTAAAGGCACACTACCGACTTCCCACAAATGATAAATGTATTCCGCCAATAAACACATAATAAAGGCTCCTTTTTGACTGACCACAAATGACAAATTGATTTCCCCAATAAATACACATTAAATACACATTAAATGTCGCCTTTAGAATGAATGGATTCCACCAATAAATACTCTAAAGAGCCTTTATAGAGTTCCCATAAGCATTTAAATCTACACCCAGAATTCCCAATGCTATCATAGAAAGTGTGGATGAATTTAAACTTTTAAATGACATAAATGCATGACATTTATGGCACTTTAATGCTTACTGGCCACCTAGAAATTGTTTGAAAAATGGGGTCCGCCTTCTTGCCATAAGGCACATCACCTCCCTCCCTCCTTGGTCTGAGCATTCAATTTTAGCTACTAGAATTGCATGTTGCTAATCTGTTTAGCTGTTTCATTATTGAATTTCAAGACTTGGGTGCCTCATTTCAGGCACAGGTGACCATACATTTGAAAGGAGACTAAGGCTTGGTTGGCCATTGTTGAAGGAGAACATAGCCACAATGGTTCTCGAGAGGTGAGAAGCGGTGTTTGTTTTTTGATAATTTTTTCTTTTCACCAGGAAACCTTGCAGTTTGATTATAGCTGTGTTGTTGCAGTCCTTTCTATGGAAAGAGGAGGCCTATGCGGCAGTATGGTGCAAAGCTGTTGTGTGTAAGTGATTTGTTGTTACTAGGAAGAGCCACCATTGAAGAGGCACGTAGCCTTTTACTCTGGTTAGACACTGAGGCCGGGTTTGGGAAGTTGGGTATTTGTGGCCTTAGCATGGGTAAGTTCTTTTTGGATCCTCAATTGTTTTGTGATCTTGGTTAACCCAAAATCTTGATTGCTATTATTGGATTTGTGTTTGGTAGCTAATATTAAAAACGTAGGTTAATTTTTAAAACTTCTTCTGTGACAGGAGGTGCTCATCAAAGCTTACGTCAGTTGAGATTTTGCTTTTGCCTTAGTTATGGTAGCATGGCTGTCAATTTCTGTAGTCTGTTTTTGTTTGTGTTCTTTTAGTAAAAAATTTAAGGTATGAAAAAAATGAAGTTTGGTTTCTAAGGTGAAAAAAGATAGTTTGATGGATTAGTTTATGTTTAGTTGAATGAAAACAATGATGGAAAGTATAGGTTGAAAAAATTATAGAAGCACCTTTATTACAAAAGTAATAAAATAATTATTTATAAAAATGTGTTAAAATAAGTATTATAATTTTTTAATAAAATATATTTTAAATATGAAATTTTAACTTGAGAAATAGAATCATAAGTTTTATGTAAAAATAATAAAATACATTAGTTTCCTGTAGAGGTAGCTCTTCCTCACAAAGTTCAATAGAAGAGGGGTTCCCAAACGGCTGTTAAGGAGGGAAGATGGGTGATCTTCCTTTCCCTTCTATTCATCTTCTCTCAACTGGGAGAGACCCAGTTTGACACTTGACAACCCCTTTAAGCTTATATGCAATTCTTTAACATTTCTAGGTATGTTATGTTATACTTCTTTTCTAAATGAAAATTCAATGTGGCTAATTATAATTTTAAGTAATTAAATATAGACCATATGTCCGGCCGTTGGAATAATGAGGAAATGATAACTTTTCAATACCGAACATGTGTTCTTTCATGAGAATGTTTTCTGCATTTATGAAATCTAAAACCATAAGAATGTTCATTAGCTTGGAAAGCTGAAATAATTTACCTTTGTTGCACCTTTTTGAACATTTCCAAGTATGCCATCCTTTCTAAATAAAACTTTAATGTGGGTAGTGATACCACTGAATGCCAGGTGGCGTGCATGCGGCTATGGTGGGCTCGCTGCACCCTACACCTGTGGCCACATTCCCATTCCTTTCGCCGCACTCTGCTGTGGTGGCATTCTGTGAAGGCATACTGAAGTATGGCACTGCTTGGGAGGTGTTGAGAGACGATCTTTGTTTGCAGAATGTTGCAATGACACTCAGGAAGCTAGAGAGCGGATGCGGACTGTGCTGTCTATCACCGACGTCACGCGCTTTCCAATTCCCAAAAAACCTGATGCTGTTATATTTGTTGCTGCCACTGTAAGTACTATGATTTCAACTAGGACTTCGTTTGACGGTACTTACTCGTGTCATTAATCGCATGTTATTAGAACTTTATTGTTTTATAGGATGATGGGTACATTCCAAAGCACTCGGTGGTGGAGCTGCAGAGGGCGTGGCCAGGGTCAGAGGTGAGGTGGGTCACTGGCGGCCATGTCTCCTCCATCCTTCTTCACGGTGGGGAATTTCGGCGTGCTATTGTTGATGGGCTGAACAGGTTGCAGTGGAAGGGTTCCTGTCTTTGAAGGCTCAACTTCCCACTCCATGGGTTTATGTCAAATCTTATCCCATGTTGTTTGTAATTAACCCAATGATTTATTTGAGTGTTTGTTGTTGGTGTTGTGTTTGGTGGTTTAAAGCTTGTTCGGTGTTGTACGGTGGAATAAATGATGCAGTCTGTTGGATTATAGGCCATCGTGTGGGGATGCTGATGAATTTTTTATTCTTCATTGGCAAAGTCAACATGGAATCATTAATCAAAATCGTTGGGTCATTCTTTAAATACCCTCAATTTTTTCCTTAGTTTTGATAATCACAACATATGTTTATATTTTTCTAAGGAGTTTACTTTGAAAAATTTCAGATTGTTTAGAAAATCTTTTGTTTGAAAATACTAAACTCATCTATTTGAAACCTCACTATAATGAAAGATCATCTGTATAGTTAAAATGTCAAACTCTTGATCAATCTTTTTACCAAAGATCAAGGCACCACCACACTTTCACGATCAGAGAAAGTTTGGTGGATGAGATCTACCTACTAAAATCCAAAAGCACCTTGTCATAAATAGAATAATCTTCTTCGAAGATTATATCAAATATTTTATTTCTTAATGACTGTTTGATAACAACTTATAAGGAAAGTTAACACCAAATTCCGAAGTCGTCATGAAGACTTTTATAACACCGATGAAGACTTTGTGGCATTGACAACTTCAATGCATCAATGAATACTTTGTACAATAGTCATGTTGGCTATATAAGGAACCGAGTAGATCATTCTAAAGAAGTTAATCAAATTATAGACTCACATGCTCCCTAATCTCTATGGTGAAGTTTTTCTTAGAGAGTTCCGTATGTTCCTACAACTTTCTTGCTTTTCCAAGATATTCCAACCTTCAAAAATCAAAACCATTTTGTTTATGTCTTTCATGTTGTAATTCCTTTATCGCTCTCTTTTCATTCGTTTGAACAAAGGAGCCTCTGTTGAAGACTCTGTACAAAAGGGTGTATTGTTTATTCTCTCTGCTGACCTACCAGATCTAAGTATAAGATCCGCCCATCACTTTGGATTAAAAGTAAACAAGTTCCGAGTATAGGAACTTGTTTATCCTTTTACCAGTAAAGATAGTAGTTCAGCTGATTGGTTTGCTTTGGTGCACATTGGTGTTGCTCTTGTTTCATTCTTGCTGGTGCAGGTCCGCTGGTGGAAGCTTGGACAACAACTCGGGTTTTGTTTGCTATGGTGGATGTTTCGGCTTGTGGTTGGCGTTGGACTTCATGTTTCTTGGTGTTGGTGCAAACTCTGGCGGGGTCGTGGTTTGTTTCCCATTTTGTTTCCGGTTTGGGACTGGTTCCCTTTTTGAGGCGAGCTCGAGTGTTTGTTCGCGCTCAATTGTTTGTTATTGGGTTCATGTCTTTGGACCCAACTCCGATGTGTGTGGGATTCACTCCCATGTTTGTACTTCATTTCTTATTCTTTGAATGAATTTTTCTTTTACCATAAAAAAATGTAAAGATAGTAGAGTAGATATTACTTATCCCAAACTTCTTTATCACTTGCTACATTCCTTACGTTTTGTTTTTCTGTTTAAATCTATTCCATTGGTTTTATAATTATCTTGCTTTCAAATTATGACTATCTATTTTATCAAATCTTATTTTACTAAAGTTTTATTCTTTTTCTTATAAACTCTTTCTTCCAGTGCTTTTACAAAAAGTAGACCATCCAATCTTTGTGTAAAATCTGCTATTAACTTTCAAGTGGGTGCTATTTATGATAAAAGCACACGAGCCTCAGCTCGGTTGGTGAGGACTCTTAAGTGCATCCAGGCGGAGACATAATTTTTCCAGGTTACTGTAGCAGGTACTGTGCAGTACTGTAGTAGGTACTATTGCGGGAACTGTAGCAGACACTGTTTGACACTGTAGCAGCCTGAAATTTGCCCCTGTTTGGGCCTTCGGGCCACCAATTTGGTCCCTGAGTCCTTTAAGGCCTTCGGACCACCCATGCCTTCGGGCCAGTAAGGCCTTCGGGCCACCTCAAGGCCTTTGGGCCACCTTAAGTGCAGATGCAAACCAGAAAACCTACAAGGAACAAGCTCTATAGGAGGATGAGCAAGGAGATTTCACCACAGCAGAAGCTACACAGATTGCAAGAATTATAGGGTATGACACCTACTATCGGGACAAGCTTGTGCATGCACGAGATAACCTAGCCAAGTAGCCATGCGACGATGGAGAGCTGATTCACGATGAAGATGCTGGGGAGGAGCAGTTCCAAGTAGTTAGTTTGGGTTGTATGTAATGTTTGAAGCCTACGGGTAGTGAATTTCTCTAAGGCCTATGAGCCATGTAATACTTATGCCTACGGGCCTTATAAGGGTTCCACCTCACCCCTTGAAAGGTGGATTATCAAAAAATTAATAAAAAATTAAGGCCTTCGGGCCATTGGATGGATGAGTGTTATTTGTTAACATTTTTCAATTCACCCCCTCTTAAAAGTTTCCTACTTGGGACAACAAACACCCCTTTTATCTCTTTAAAACTTTCTTCACATTCCTTTGACCATGTGAATTTTATCTCATTACATGATAGCTTGGCTAATGAATTAATTAATCGAGAAAATTTTTCAATAAATTGTCGATCGTAACATGTCAAGCCAAAGAAATTGTGCATTTTCATTATATTTGTAGGAATTGGTCATTCTTTGACCGCCTTAGTTTTCAAAGGGCCAACAAATATGTCAATCTTGAAAACCATGTGTCCAAGGAAAGTAACCCGATGCAACCAAAATTCACATTTGCTAACTTTTCATGTAACAACTTTTACTTCAAGGTTTCTGAAACCATCCTTATATCATTAGTAAAAAACCACATGATCAAGGAATGCAACTTGATGCAACCAAAATTCACATTTTCTAAATTTTCATATAACTTTTACCTCAGAGTTTCTAAAACCATCCTTATATCATCAGTAAAAAACCCCCAAATTTATCTAAATATTCCTTGATAAATTTATCAATCAAATCAATAAATATAGAGGTTTCATCTATTAACTTGAATGATATAACCATGGGCTCATAATTTCCATACTCTTTTTTTTGAAAATTTGTCTTTAGTATATCATCATTATTCACACTTAGTTGATGATCCCTTGGTCAAAGACCAATATTTTAAAATTATTGATCCTCTTGGTGTGATAAAATAAATAATCAATTTGAAGCAACAAGCAATTTTTTCTTTATATTTATTTATTTATATCCAATGCACAACCTCATTACTCGCTATTGCCATAGTTCTTGTTAGAAAAAATAAAGGCATTTTTGGGTTGATTTTTTTTGGAAAAAGATAGATGGAAATCCTCTATATGACTTATATTTTACTATGGCATTATATTCTAGATTGTGGTTTTAGTACACTATTTGGAAAAATGAACGGAGTCCAAGTGGTGGTTTCAAAATAAGTGTTTGATGATCTTACTGTTTACCATAACTTCAAACCACATGGTTGTTGGTCCCGTGGTTCTTGCCCCCAAATGAAGAATGGGAATATTAGAGAAAACACATCATAATGTATTTCATGGTTCAAATTTCATTTCATGAAGTTCCTATTTGAAATGATATATGTAAGAAAGATGGTTATGATTGAAGGATGTTTTTAGGAAAATAAGAAAACAAGGAAACTGGTTATTGTGTCGATTATGGCATTGATTGTGGTTCTGGTGAAGATTGGAGGAGTCAATGGTCTCCATGAGAAAAAAAACACTTCATGGTTTGGACCATAGTGCATTAAAAAAATGGATCTTATGGTATGAAGTTGGATGCTTTTCCTGAAGAATCTATTTAAGATAACATAGAAAAACCATGTTATGATCTGAAAGAAAAAACATTGTGGTATACAAAAAATATGAAATTCAAAAGAAGTAAATGAACAGATTTTTAAGGATGAGGATATATAGAGATCATGGATTTCAAAGTCAAATCATCGACTAAAGAAACCATGACATGGTTTGGGTGGCCACATCTTGGGTTGGGGGATTTCTACTTGCAAATTTAAAGATTTACTCAAATACGGAAAGATATGGATTCTTTTTGGGACATAAGGAGTAAATATTTGAATTTTGAAAAAGATATAAAATTTCTATCTAATTAGATAAAAAAATATTAAAGATTAAAAAGAGGGATAAATAGAGTGCAGAAGAGGAGGAGAAGAAGATGGAGATCATCTGCATAATGAAGAAAAATCATATCGCCACACAATGTTGGTGTATTCTTTTTGGTTTTGATTTGTTAGGACAAAACATGTTCACTTGTTTGATAACGAGTTATTCTTATAAAAGGGAGTATTGAAATTTCAACTTGTGAGTGGTTGTAAACTAATAGAAACCGCGATTCCGCTCTAATACTTATATAGGTAGCACATTTAGTGGGTTTTGTTACATCAACACATCGCATTTGTATGCTTCGATATAGCTTAGTGTGAGCGAACCAAGTAAAATTACTGATGTCCTATGATTTTATTAATTTCATATTCGACGATAGAGAGATATATTTTCCTACTAATTATAGAACAAAATCATTGAATGGATAATCTTGAATTGAAATGATCTGATTCACTTGACTTTTAGGGTATCATACCTTATTGGGACCAATAAGTGATACCCGAGTAAAGGTTGGGAATTGGATATGATATCAAATCCAATAGTTCTTTTACCGAGGTATTTTCTCTTTTTAATTGATATGGAAGTGGTCATTATTATAAGTAAATTTTGATTTTTGATGCGCATAACTTTCAACTTTGGAAAAATAGAATGAAACACTATTTTTGATCACTCAGTATAAATGTGTACATGGATGTCATGCATGGAATTGTGATAAACAAAGAAAACGGAGTACTAATATAAAGTGATTGAAAGGAATTAGATTCAGACTCCAAAGGAATCAATGCTCCAGGGGGAGATTTTTCTAATACAATTTTCACGAAAGTGGTGTTGTGTAAGTCCCCAAGAACTATGTGAGAGGAGTTTCTAAACATCAACAAAGGAGATACAAAGGTGAGAGATGCTAACTTGTTAGTATTTTTTTAAAAAATGTGAGTATTTAAGGATACAAACAAATAAATACATTATCACATTCTTTGATCAGGTGAATTTGATTATAGAGGACATGTGTTAACTTGGAAAAGCACATGAAAATTTCAACATTATAAAGAAAATACTGAGAAGTTTTCTTCCTTAATTCAATCCAAAGGTTTCAATGATCGAGGAAAAGGATCCTAGGTTGCCTCCTTACTTCAATCCAATGGTTTCAATGATCAAGGAAAAGGATCCCAAGACCATCTCAGTGAATAATTTTTTAATTATTCTCACCGTATATGATATGAAAACAAATAAGGATGATCCTATAGAAAAGGACTGGTCTATGTAAGTGGAATTTAAGGTGATGGAGAAGCTCACCATTGAGTATGATTCATAGGAGAAAAAATTAGATGAAGTAATTCCATTCATCTCCTCAAATATGAAAAAGGGAAAATGAAAATCCAAAGGAAATCTTCCACTCGCTTTCTTTCGAAGTTTCCCATTAAATTTCAAGATAACGAGGAGAATGATGTACATTGAAGAAATCCTCCAATGAACTGAAAGAAAAGACGAGCACCAAGCATAATTTGTTCAAAAATAAAAAATTTCTTTTTCAATAAGGTGATGGATTGAAGGAATCAAAAGAATAGGAGATTAATCATTAAAAATAGCTCATTAAAGAAGTTCTTATAACTTATATTAAAAAACCATAATGTAATGAATAAAGTGAAGGCTAAGATACTGAATTTGAGGGTGTTGTTGACATCAAATTTGATATGAGTAAAATGGATTTCTTAGGTTTTCAAGGCCACAGTCACAATCTATCAAGCACAAATCAATTGCATGACTTAGTATATGTTATTAAATTAACTAATAAAATGTGTACATTAAAAGGTAAAGGTGGTGTAATCATGATTTAATGAAAAAACAAAAGAAAATATCTACCTTGTTAATCGATAATACGACCTTTTCTTTCTTACCATAGTGGATGTAAATAAGTTTTGGTACAAATGACTTGGACGGTTTAGCCAAAAAATCCCTAGAAGACTTGGTGAAATATTAAGGTGTATTGGATATTATTAGGCTCACACTAGGTCACATTCATATATGTGATGTTTTCCAAAAAGGAAAGATTATTCATAAATCATACAAATTGAAGGGTAAGAAGTCATTGAGGTTGCATGAGTTGGTGCATGTGGATGTTTGTGGGCTGATCACACCAAGGGCCATTGATGAAAGGAGGTACTGTATAATCCTTATTGATAAATACAAAATAATGACATGGATAATGGAGATCACTCATAAATCCTATGTGTTTAATTTTATTAAATGATATCAAAGATTGGATGAGATGATGATTGGGAAGAATATACTGAAGTTATGAACCGATAATGCTATACATTTTAATAACAACTAAATAGAATACTATATTGAAAATTATAGGATAAGGCACTAGGTTTTAGTGGTAATTACTCCTCAATAGAATGAATTCATTGAGAGGAGAAACTATATAATGAATAATATATCTTAGATTATTCTCATTGAAAAAAGACCCATGAGAGAAGTTTTGTAAGGAAGTGGCCTTAACATTAGTCTATATCATAAATAGGGATTTGTTTTGTTTGGGTGAATAAAATTTACCATATGAGATGTGGCATGACAATAAATTGGAATTGAAATATCTTCAAATATTTGGAAGTAAATATATCATTTTCTATAAGGAGAAGATCCACCAGAAGTATGAATCTTGAGGGGATGGAAGAATTTTTATTGGTTATTCATCAAAGGTAAATTCATATAAATGATTTAGAAAAAGGATTGGAAAAATTATTTAAATACAATATGTTAATGTGGTGGAAAAAGATCAGATTTTTCAACAAAATAGTAAAGAAATTTTGGAAGAAAGAAGTGTTTTGTTAAGCAGTCCAAGGAGATAATAAGAGCTTAATGCTGATTTAAATGAAATGACAAATTATAATGATGATAAATCAAGTTTTTTAATAACAAGGGAAGATTATAGTTGAAATTAATGAACAAATCATTACTGGTGGTATGATAGCCCTAATGAAAATAAAAATAATAAAGTATCTACAAAAAATAATGCTTTTATCTCAAGTAGATCCCAAGAGTATACATAAAGCTACTCAAGATGTATGAAAACCCATATCTTTAATATACCTAATTCATGATTTATTACATAAAAGTACACACAATACAATCCCATAAGATCACAAGGCCTAGTGTATTTGGGTAATTAGGTAAATAACATAACAACTTGCAATATAAATACAATAACATTATTTAAAAACTTTCATAACATGTTCTTATATTCCATAGATCTTTTAAAACTGTACGAGATAACCTGGGGATGTACATAAGAAAATGGTGAGCTATAAATCCCAGTAAGGGAATAATCAAAGAATAACATGAAGAAATTAATACATGTGGGTCAATAGAAATGTCAAGGTAACATAAAAGGGGTGAGAATAATAAAATTTAACAATGAAGCATGATATAATATGATAACATAAATACAACATGAGAATGTGGATAAAACATAAAACATGACATCATAAGCATAAGTCAAGGTTTACCACTGATACATCATAAAATAGTGTGCTTATGATAATCTATCATGAACCATACATGAAATTTCATGAGATAAAAATATTACCCAATGCATTGGAGGACTATATAATTCCAGGCCCACTTGTCACATTCATATCATGTACATGTATAAGTGTTCCATATAGATCATACAACATAAGGATGTATTTCATCACTTTTCACCCCATGATTAAGGAGCGTGGGTTAAATATATGGAACACCCCATGATTAAGGAGCGTGGGTTAAATATATGGAATTACCCAGTCAATGAAGGATAAGTACATCTAGGTTAATACCCTTGAGTAGAAATGAGGATGGATATTCACTAAACAAATGCTTGGCATGGAAAATCATAAGATAACTTCGACACCATAACAGGGGTACATAAAGATTCGAGGAGGGGTTTAATGAGAGTAAAAGGGGTCTATAATCACTTGGAAATCATAAGTATAACAACAGGTATATGTAAAAACATACCCCAACATGAAAAATTGGAAATACAAAGGCATGATATAAATATGGTTCTTGAATAAAGAGGATAAGGACATGATCCCTTACCTTGAGAGGGAACTTATAAAATATTGGGAGGAGCTTCTTAAGAGATTGGGAGAACCTTTGGAGGGATATAGAGAGGGAAAGTAAGAGTAAATTTGTGCTCCAATGGTTTTTAATAAAGAGTAATGGGAGGTTGTGTAGGTTTATATATAAAAAAAGAGTAGAATTCTTTATTAATTTCTAAACTTAGGTTTTGGTCTCTATATGACAAAGTAATCAAAAACACAAAAATTTCTATGGTTTTCCCATGGTTTCTACCAAAGAGGAGTGGTTTTAATTATTTTATAAGTCTAATAACTGAATGCATTAAAATAATATCCTTAGTGATGTGGAAGTGAGTCATGTTTATAAAGAATATATTTTTAAACCTTAAAATATAATATATGATTTGGAGGATTCATTAAGGATTTATAAAATTTATAAAATAACTTCAAAAACACATTATTTTAAAGGTAAAAATATTTTTTGGATACTCTTTATAGTATTTATTACTTCACTTTTGGGATTTTATGATTTTATAATACATACTATATATTTATAACATATTTAATTTCTACCCAAAAAATTCGACCGTCTAAAAAAATTATAAAAAATTCATTATTGGATAATTTCAATGTGTTGATTTCAAAAATAATATTTATTTTATCAAAATAATTCTATAAAAATAATAATTTACACTTAAATAAAAAATATCTATTTACTGAAAAATAGTGGGCTTTTAACAATAACGGGTTTCTAAAACTTATAAAATTACATTTAAATTTGTAAAATTATATTATAATTTATATTTAATAAATATTATTTAATAATAATATTTTGTTAAAATATAATTCATTTAAAAAAATCTTAAATTCATAAAAAACAACATCATGGTTGAAACTATATATTTCCCCAAAATACAATTTGTGTTTCATCGTATCAAAATCTAATTTTTATCAAACTTATTATCTAATCATTTAAAAAGTAATAATAAAAATGAATAAATTTAATAATTATTTTATTTAAATAAAATATACAAATTAATACTATTAGGGTCTAGATATATTTCTGTTTATTACACCAGTGAATGCTATAAGGGAAAGGTGTGTGATGGTGAGATTTTCTAGGGTGGTTCGGTGAACATGGTTTTAGTCATGATCTCAATGAGATTAAACTTCTCCCATAAATTGTATCACTCATACTTTAGTTATTGAATATCATATTGGGATTGGTTAAGGGAAAATACATGTGATGATATCTCCTTTGAAATCTCTAATAAATGGGCTTCATAGGGTACGATCCTACCAGTTGAGGCCATCACTTCTTCCATATGTGTCAATTGGAATTTATCATAAACCTTAATATACTAATCTTAATGGTCACTATAAAACGTCTATATTATCAGTGGTTATGATGCTTAATGGTCTTTTAAATATAACATACTATATAATGGTCCAAAATAACCAAAGTAGTGCATGTGTTTTCTATAACTTCATTTATTAATAAATAATTTACTCATTTAAAAAGGGAATTTCATTAATAAATGCTCAGGTTGTTACATTGTTCCCCCATTCAGAAATTTCACCCTCAATATTTTCATTCCATACACTAAAATAGATGAGGGTACTTATGTTTCATTGCCTCTTCTAGTTCCCATGTTGCTTCCTCAAACTTGTGGTTCCACCACAACACTTTGACCAGGTGAGTTTCTTTTTTTATAGAACTTTGTCTCTATAATCTAATATATTAATTAGATGCTCCTTGTATGAATGATCATTCTCCAGTAGTATGAAATCTGGATTGAGATAGGTTAGGTGGGAGTGAAATTCAATAGTCCACTACTCTAATGAGATCAAGGATCTTAAAGGGGATGATGTATTTAGTACTAAAATTTTCCATCTCCCCAAACCTCATGAATTTCTTCCATGGTGATATATGAAGGAACACTTTATCTATGACCTCAAACTCTAGATCACATCAATGATTGACTATATATATTTTCTATCGACTTTATACATATTTCATATGTAGTTGAATGGTTTTAACCTTCTCTATCATATCTTGGATAAAATCATGTCCCATAATATTCTAATTTCCAACTTCATCCCAATATGTTGGAGTCTGACACCTCTTCCCATAAAAAGCCTCATATGGTTCCATTTGAATGCTAGAGTAAAAACTGTTGTCATATGATAACTCCACTAGGGGAAGGTGCTGATTCCAACATCCTTGGAAATACATTGAACATGATCTCATCATATCCTCTAGAGTTTGGATGTTTCTCTCTAACTGACCATCCATATAAGGGTGATAAGTAGTATTGAAACTCATCTCCATATCCAACGCTTACTGAAGGTTTCCCCAGGACCTCGAGATAAACCACATATATCAATCAGATATAATGTAGAGTATCACTCTATGTAGTCTTACCACTTCTCTTATGTATATCTTGGTGATTTGGTAGAGAGAGAAATATTATTTGATAGTAATAAAATGCACTATCTTTGTAAGGTGATCGATTACCACCCAGATGGATTTATTGCCTTTAGGTGTCCTTGGGATTCCTATGATGAAATTCATGGTTATGTTTTACCATTTCAATATTTTTATGGAAAATAATTGCATTATACCCTTATACTTTTTTCATTCCACCTTAATTTGTTGGCATACCAAGCATGGAGATACAAATTCTGTAATCTCCCTCTTCAGGTTATCCTACTAGAAGTTTTATTTAAGATCTCTATACATATTAGTGCTTCCTAGATTAATATAGAATAATTATCAATGTGCATCATCTAGAAGTTCCCTCTTCAGCTATGATTTTGATGGGACAAATATCCGGGTTCCAAACCCTATAACTCCATATTTAGAAAATCCTAACTTTAGAATATTTTCTACCTTTTTCTATATCACCTCATAATATTTATAGAACTCCTTGATCCTCTCAATAATGGATGGTTGAGTAGTTATTTGAGGAAGGCATGATGAATATCATTTTATTATTCCCATATCCATCCTTTTCATGTCCAATAAGAATGAACCCCTTTCAATTCTCATCATGGATAGGGTTGTAGGATCCTTTCTACTCAAAGAATCTACCACTTTGTTCACCTTCCTAGGATGGTAATTGATTGAAAAATCATAATCCTTGATCAAAACTAACCAACTTCCTTGGTTAATATTGAGATCCTTTTACATGAATATATACTTGAGGTTTTTATGATATGTATATATGTCAAACTTCTTCCCATAGAGATAATGTTTCCAAACCTTTAGTGCAAATATCACTGCATCCAATTCTAGATCACGTATTGGGTAATTATTCTCTTGGATCATTAATTGGAGGGAGGTATAGGCTATAAGTCTTTCATCTTAAATGAGTAAAAAACCTAATCAATTTTTGGATGCATCGCTGTAGATCAAAAATCCATACCCACTAGTGGGTAATGTGAGCATATGTGCAGTGATTAACTTCTTCTTAAACTCTTTAAATCTTTCCTCACATTCATCATTCCACAAAAAATTGAATACCTTTCGAGTTATCTTGGTTAGAGGTCTTGAAAATAAATAAAATTTTCTCATGAATCGATGATAGTACCTAGATAATCTAAGGAAACTATGGATTTTCCATCATAGAGATTTTTCTGGTCCATCCTTCAATTGTATATATTTTTTAAGGATCTATAAATATCTATTTGCTGGTGATAACATGACCCAAGAATGTTACTTGTTCTAGGTATAATTTTTATTGATAACTCAACCTATATTTTATGAGGAAGACTAGACCATTCTTTGAGGAACTTTTTCTCTCACAATGAGCATGTCATCAAGGATGATATTTTCCTTAGTCTCAATCATTTTATCTAGAAACACTTGCTCATAAGGTAATAATATCCATGATTGAAATGATAATTCCAAAGTATATCCTTACTAATCCTTGCATTTTTATAGAATCAAAGGATGATTCATGGTATGGAGGGTGAATTCCTTCTCCCAACAATTTATATTGGCTCTATAAAACAAAAACCAATCCATATATTGGATAACCTCAAATTACACTAAAGGGAGAATGATAATATTTTCAAGAAGTGTATTCCCACAAATATTAACCAATGATACAATAATCATAGAAGTTTTCCCTGATGATATCAAATAGTTTGGGGCGGTGACTCAATGTTATTAGGAAAATTAAAAGATATGACAGTGTGGCATGAATTGAAATACAAGAATACATACACAACTATGGAGTAGAGGTTATGTGTACTTAAATCATCACGATCTATCTAAGTATATGAACTTCCTTCTTACCTTAGTCTTAGATATTTTTGGTGTTCATCATCATTTCTAGCCCTTCAAATAGAGCATTGTCCTAAATAATTCCCATGTACCCCACATTTACAACATAAAACCATTAATGGTACCTTTGATTGAACTTTATTTTCTTCCATAATATTATCTGAATTATTCATTTTTACATGATAATTAATTATTTTATTCTCTATTTTTCCACACTCAAAACATCTTCTAGTTCCCTTGCGACGTTTCCCTTGGTTCCTCTTTCCAAATTTTTGACATGTGGGAAACTAAATCATCTTTCCATTATCACCTTTATCATAGGAACTTCCATGATATGTTTTCCTCCTATTCTTTGATGTGTTTGGAAATTAAACTATGCTTGAGTTTTTGATCGTAATTTGTGATAACTGGTTTGGAATAATCACAATATGTATTACTTTATCCCCTATCATATTAGAAATATAATTTGGGAAATCATTACATCACCCATCACATTGGTTTTTGACTCGGTTCCTCCTATTTCTATCCATTAACTAAAATAAAGGAAAAAATTAAGGATGAGAATTTTTAAAATATTAAACACATAAATTGGAAACCATGAAAATTAAAGGGATAATTCATAAATGACATATATTCCTTAACCTATGAATTTTTAGGTTTCAATCTATGTTATACATGATCTATTTTCTAATATAAAATCTTATAGGAATTTTATTCCCTTCATAATAGTTCATAAAGAGATTTTGAATTTAATAAAGAATATCCCATGGGAGTGTTAAGCTAGGTGTGCAAAAAGGACCTTTGTTGTGTACCAAGTGAAAATTGATTCCATCTCAATGCACCCCTTTTAGGGTTGTTACCCTTTTTAGGATTATTACCCCTAGTTTATTTGGGTAATTAGGAACATAACATAACAGATTGCAATAGAGATACAAAAAAATTATTTAAAAACTCCATAACATGCACTTATATTCCATGGATCTTCTAAAACTTCATGGGATAACCTAGGAATGTACATAAGAAAGGGGTGATCTATAAATCCCAATAAGAGAATAATCAAAGTATAACATGAATATAGTAATAGATGTAAATCAATAGGTATGTAAAGGTAACATAATATGGATGATAATCATAAAAATGGACATCAAAACATGATATATGATGACACTACTAGAAATTGAGGATATAACCACACTTATATATCCACGGTTAAAAAAACTGTGGCTATAGGTTAAGGTAATGCAAAGGGTCATAAAATACCCATGGCATTACCCCTGTTCTTCCTGTACGCTGGTGATCCCCACCCCTTCCTCTTGTGCATTTGAGATCCCCACCCCATTTCTTCCCTACTCCCCATTCATGATCCCCACCTTCCTCCCTTTCTTCCCTACTCCCCGTGACCCTCCTCACCCAATGCTATCACCCAAAACTTCTGCCATTCTACTCCTCCGACACATCCACCCACCTTGGGATGATTCTCCTATGATGATGTGGTCACCCCACCTCCCTTCCGTCATTACTCTTCCTCTTTCGATGCTATGCTACAGCCAGCCCACCTCCCCACTGACGCGGCTCTGATGTGGCCTCCCCACCTCCCTGCCGATGCAGTTCCGATGCTATGGTGTGAGTTCAGTTGAACCCTAAGGTACTCATATGGTCTAATTTTTGTGTTTTCTTCTAACACCTAGGATTTATTCCATATTGTGGGCTTCCTTGGACCTGAGTGAGGCCGAATTAGGTCTCACTTAGACCCGATTGTAGCATGATTAAACTCAAATCAAATTATGGTGCTTTCATCACTTTCTAATTAATTAAACATATATTTCTACTTCAACTCATATGAATCAAATACTCACCATTAAATATTTACATTAAATACAATATCATTCTCAAATGGTTTGAACATTGGGATTGACGTTTACACTTGAGAACACACCTTTTTTGACTATTCATCCTTGTTTGGTTTGACCACTATGAGAAAATCACATTTTTTATCACTTTCACCTCGTAAGGCATTGTTTGAATGAGTTTTTATATACATGGTGTTTTTTTGGATTATCTTGTGTGTGTTATGGACTCTTGGAACCAGGTTTAAGTACATATGAATGTTTATATAGATATATTCCCTCTTATTGTCTATATATATGGATGATCAGGTACCTATGGTGAAACCCAACATTACTTGGGTTTAGTATTCTATTTACCCCAAGGGTTATGCTGAATTTTTAGTATAGAATACCCTTTTTTATATTTCCTTCCCATGGGAGAAACCACCTCCCACATTAGTATATTCTAACCCTTGAAATTTATGCCAGCCTCTAGAAATTAGGATGTGTGCCTAAGATGTTTTCAAGACCTGACCCAGTGATACTCGGGTGATTGGGTCATAGTTGTTAAAAAATAGTATCAAAGCCCAAACTTTTGAGATCTTGGGTTTGTAAGTTAGGAGTATCTAGGATCTAGGGCTATCGAGACTTTATAAGTAACCCATAAATATGTCTAGACAACATAATTATGTTGGAAGCCTGAGTTACTAGGGGTAGTCTAGGAATTCCATTTTTTTTTCGTCCCCTCAAGTCTACCCAAGGTATGAAAATATCATGAAACATATTAAGCATTTATAACTATGCACTCATAAAACCACATGTCATTCCACACACCTATCTTCACTTTTTTATGCTCTAATTGAGAATAAATTGTGATTTATATTAACCAAAACATTAAAAATAAATACATATCATTTTCTTATATATTTATTATTAATGAGTAGGTTACTATGAACCAACCATTGATCATCACCAGAATGGTTTTTGTTTTAAATGATAACTTGATTACTTTTCTTTCATGATTATAATCTTAGTATATTTTATATGTTTATTTTTTTTCAAATAATGTTTTTACCTCATTTAATTTTTTTTTAAAATTATATTTTATATTCCTTGGGTACATTCTTAAATATTTTTATATTGATGGGTTTTATGAAAAGTGTTTTATGATAAATAAATCTGTTTTGATATTTAATGAATGGAAGGGAGTAAGGAAATGGGGGTTAGAACTAGTATTGTTAATGTGGTTTTAAATCTTTGGTTATAATCAAATAGGAGGAAAATAAAATTTAACATTAATTTATTATAGAGTATTCCATCGCTATGGACACCACCTGCTGATAAGGACATATCAGATGAACAAACTCCACCCAGTTAATCTCTATCAGACCCTTAGATTCTAGAGTGGATCACTCAAATATTGCAGGTCTTTAGTTAAGGATTTACTTGGAAGGAAAAATGAATTTTGATGTCATGAAGGACCTCCAGTTCCATCATCCATAATATATTAGAGATAATATATAACTCAAAGAATCACTAAGTTGTATTCATATTCTAGGAGGGCTTCTTCATGGACTTCAACTCCCCCTATGAGGATAGAAATGAATTCTTTCTCACATGTCATCTCCCATAATCCAATCTTCATTCCTGATTCATTTTCTAAATTGATTCAGTAAGTTAATTTAACACTTTGAACTTTAGATATCAAAAAATACTCTATGCCTATTAGGCCAGATCTTAGTTTAGGAAAAAATAGTTTTTATAGAAAACAATTTTTTTGTCACTCATGAATACCAGTGTAAAAAATCATAATTGATTTAGCTTTATAAATTCTCATTACATAACCTATGATCTATATCATACTAGACACCAAATAATTAGTGAAAAAAAATAAATCACTTTGTTTGAAATTTATACCACAAGTATAAGTAATTGATACCATTTGTTGAAAATTTAACACCACTTGTTGCAAGAGTGGTTCAATTTGAATAAATGATACCACTTGAACTCCTTGTCTTTTAGTTTTTACCATTCTTATTCAAGTTCCAGATAAGTCTAAGACTCCTTTTTAATTTATATCATCATTACCCCAAATAATTTTTCTCTTGACACAAATTTTTGATGTTAAAGTTTGGGACACCACATGTAGATGATTTGACAGATCTTCCTTTCAGCTCCCGTAACGTGTTATTTTCTAGAAAAATCACCCCATGGATCATATATACCCATTAACTATGTAACTATTCACAAATAGTTAGAAAAAACAGGTTATATGGGGAGAGGGACACCTCAAACTTCCTCCAGTTGAAGAATATAGCAGGTCAAGATAAACCAAACCATCACCATACATCTATCCTTTTCACTTTTTTAGATTTTGATAAATTAATGTAATAATCTCTTCATGTTTTTCATCATTACTTGTATTTGGAAATTTTAATTCTTTCCAAATTCTTTCCTTTTCATTCTACCACTTTCACACTTATCTTCATGGATTTGATCCATGGAATCCTTCGAGATTTTCCATAGTTGTGGAATCAATAAAACACCTCCATGATTTTCAATGATCTCTATGAATTTTTGATCTCCAAATTATAAACATATTCAATGTATTTGGATACCTAAAATAAATCTCCTTTACTGTGTGGTTTTAACTCCATTAAAACCATTATTTATTTTTCTGAAATTTACATTAAAATCCTCTTGAAACTTCACATTAAATGGCAGTTATGACTTCCATAAAAACCAAGAATTCATTGCATTATCTTTTTCCGGATCATTAGATTTGAGTTTCGAAACAACATGCACCATGTCCCAGTGAAACACTTTTGGTTGTTTTTCCTCAACATACTTAGCATAACGGGTGTGGTATCCTCCAACTTTCTATTTTCACTCTCTACTCTACCTACCAACCATGGACACCTCCACCACTAGCATGTTCTTACACATGTTTCCCTTCTTGCACTGAGGGGAGGAGAAAAAGCAATATTTGAGTTTTCATTATCAAAAGAATCGCTCCTTGAGGTTGAGGTAGGTTCCCTATTCCTAACCTTTTAATTTGAATTCCATAATTTATTGAGTATTTTAAAAACTTGTTTTCATTATTATATAATGTGTATATGCTATGAAAATTTCTTGTGACTATTTGAAATGACATTTTCACCTGTTTTACATGATTTCCCTAAGCCTTCAATGTGGACTAGTATAAAATTTCAACCAAATCAATAGTAGAAAATTAAATTTCCTTCAATTTAGAGATGAAAGTATCCTCATTTTCAGAAAAAAGTAGGGTTTCTATACCTAAGGGAATCATACATAATTTATTTATCTCAAAATGTGTAGGGGGGATGGGGGGACTAGTGTAGGGGGATGGGGGGGGGGGACTGGTGCAAAGGGGGTGGGTGTTGGGGGGGGGGGCTGGTGTGTGTGTGTATGGGGGGGGGGATGGGGCCCTAAAAAGGGTACTCTTAAAGGCTGTTGGGGGGGGGGAGTGGGGTGAGGGGGGGGGGGTGAAGGTTGGGGGGCAGTGGGGGTGAAGGGTGGGGGGTTAAGGGGGCATGGGGGGCAGTGTGCAAGGGGCAGTGGGGGAAGGTGGCTAGGGGGGGCAGTGTGTAGGGGTAGGGGGTGTGAGTGGGGGGGGGGGTGGGGTTCAAATGAGTTGGGGTGAAGGGTGGGGGGTGGGGGTAGGTGGGGGTTCAGGTTGGGGGGGGGGAGTGGCGGTGCAGGTGGGGGGGGGAGTTGGGGTGAATTGGGGGGGGAGTGGGGGTGCAAGTGGAGGTGGGGGGGGGGGGTAGTGGGGGTGCATGTGTGGGAGGGGGGTGGTGGGGGTGAAAGTGGGGGGGGGGGGGGAAGTGGGGGTGAAGATTAGGGGGCATGTTGGGGGGGGGGCAGGGTGTGTGGGGGGGGGGGGGAGGTTGGGGGCAGTGGGGGTGAAGGGTGGAGGGAGTGACGGGGGTAGGGGGGAAGTGGGGGTGAAGGTTGGGGGGCAGTGGGGGTGAAGGGTGGGGGGTGAAAGGGGTAGGGGCAGTGGGGGTGAAGGTTGGGGGGGAAGTAGGGGTGAAGGGGGTAGGGGGTAGCGTGAAGGGGGCTGGGGGGGGGTAGTGTGTAGGGGGTAGGGAGGGGGAAGGGGGTGTGGGGGATGTGGGAGGGGGGAAGTAGTGTTTTTAGTATAATCAAAACATGTTTACATTACAGATGGTCTCATGTTTTTCATTTCATTATTCCAAACTCCATCCATAAATGTCAGTGTGGATAGATTTTCCTAGACAGGAGATTCAGTGACTTCAAAGTATTATTTTCAATTACTCCATACAACTTCTTCTGGACCGACAAACATATCCGGACATTTTTTTAATTTTGGATTAGTTTGTTCATATGGTTCGAATCACAAGGCCAACATTTTGTTTCTTATTTAAGATATTGTGTAAATATTTTGGCCAGTTGACTACATTAATGGAAGATTAATAAAAAAAATCAACATTTTTGTGATGCAACTTGTCTGGTATAAGCAACTCATGAGTGATTTTTATGAAAACAAATATTACATTTTCTCACATATGCATTTTGTTATGCTTTTCTCACATCTTAGCATATGCTTATTCTTATGTCTATGCTCATGTGATAAGATGAAAAAATTAAAGAGATTATTCATGTTGTTATTCCCATGAAACATGAAAGATCTTTACATTATGGATAATATCACGTTAGTATTCATTTCAAAACTAGTATGGAAGATATATTATAGGAGCATTATAATATTTTATCCAACCACATAATCCTTATAGTACCACATCTTGATTCATGTATAATGAACCCAATTTGTGTATGCTATTTTGCTTATATATTTTCATAGATCTAACCATACTAATTAGTTTTGTGGTATCTTTTAATTCTTACCAGGTGGATGTAGGTATTGAAACATCATGTTACAATAGTGGAGTTGTATAATTCATGAGTTCCGTTATCTAGACTATATGGAACCACTATGGTATGCACTTGGGATTTATAGTTCATTCATTTACTTAAAAAATAGTTCATCATCACCTATTCTATTATTAACTTTATCACTAATCATGTTCCTCCCACTTGAATTTTTAGGTTCAATTAATGATGATTCATCAGATCATTTTCATCTTGTTGAAGTCTCCCGGGACCCGTTCACGTGTGTCGTGACAACCGCCACCAAAGGCAAAGAGGTTAGGCCCGATTTGGTTCACTGCCAATGGTTTAAGGTGAGTTTTTCCTTCATTATTTGATTCCTCTTAGTTTATAATTAGGGGTTTTGTAATTTTAGAGCCCTTGGTAATTTTATTATAGCATGTTGATCATCCTTAAGGTAGTTTCGAGTCACTAGAGTCGAAGTCGACTCACCGTGTATGAATAGGTAAGCATATATATAATAAGTTCTCCTGTTACATGTATATCCGCCCATGGCAGCGCGATTACATATAATGGGCTAGGTGTGCTTATGTATATATATGGAAAATGCATATGTGTGTGGGTGATAATGAGATTATTCATGTGAGCATATATATAAGGACCCTATTGTGTGTGTTCAAGACCATGCAAACATGTACATAGGGGTTAGGGATTCCTTATGTATATGCAAAGGTGAATATGCCCGGAGGATGGATGAAGCGGCTTAGAGTTGTCGTTGATAAAAGTGTTAAGCGCCGAGTGTGGCTTGCCTCCTTTGAGGTAGGGTCCCTCTCCTAGTCTCTTTAATTCAAGAATGTTTTAAATTGAATTTATCTTCCTTCTTAATTCTACTTGTTTATATTAAATTGAAATTCTTGATCAAGTGTTAGTTAAGATAATTGTTTGGTTTGATAAAAAAGTCATGGTTTTGTAATAAAACCCCTCCAGTAGAGGTGCGATGTCTGCAATAACTCACAGTGGTAGTTTATGCTTATATAGTTTTCTTGACATTATTACATTGATGTTTTCCTTATACTTGATTTCATTGTTAGTCGTAAAGAACACATCGTAATTGGGCCTTTTTATATCCCTAAAGTGGGTTTCCCTCCATTTTTTAAAATGGTTATTTGAACCAAAACACCCTTTAAGTGCCGTTAGACTTTTAAGATGGAATTGTCCAAGTAGGAAAGTGCTGTAATGACCAAGTCAACACTAAGTGACCCCCTTTGATCTTATAAATGTAATTTCCATGTTTTAATGAATTGAATGAGTTAAATGGAACCAAACATGGTTAACTTGGCACATGATAGGTAATGCCTCATGTAATGAATTATTTAATGGTTATGCCTCCTTTATAAAGTTTAATTGGATTGAATGAAATAAATAGAGTGAATTATTCATGGTGACTTGCACTCCACTTTTGAAATGTCTTAAGGGAAAGTGGTAAATGTACAATTATAACCAAACAAATCCTAAGTGTTTGAATTTATTTTTATAAGGGATTACCCAAGTAGGTAATTTCCCTATTGACCGTTTCACATTCTAAGTGTTTTCTTGCCACTTTTAATCCAATTGCCTTGTTTTGATAAAGTAAATAGCATGATTTGGATGAAATGGATTGTCATGGAGGAAAGCCTTTCCTTAGTGTTTAAATTGAGAGGACCTTTTAGCTAGGATACCACGACACTCGATCATTCCTGCTTTAGTGCCATTCCAAAATTGCACCTCGCTGCCTCATCTTGTTCCATTTCACTTATGCCCATCTCATTTCAAAAGACTCAGGGTAGGGTGGCATCCAAAACTTGACCCATTACCCAAAGGAACTAGTAATGATCATGCATCCAAATCTCAACCCATTGCCTTATCTCTCAAGATGGGGTCTATTGGTCTCGTCTCACATTATACTAAGACCCATCCCCTTGGACAGTACTTTACCCAATCCTATATAAGGAAAGTTCTACCAATATCATTAAACCATCCTTGTAACTCAAGGGAGATTGGCCCATCCCTGGAGAGGTCACTAACACACCAACCCATCCCCAAAGACTCTAGGGAGGTCACCAGTACACCAAATCATCCCCGCAGTCTTTGGGGAATTCACATTAATAAAACTGGTCCGCAACCTATCATACATCTCTCAAAATGATCCCATAGTCCCAGTCACTCAAAACCTACCCCTTTTCACAACATGTCTCATATTACCCATCAATGTTTTTACAAGGCCTTCCAAACCCATCACAGTCTCTTCCCATTAAAACCATCCTCCACTCATCACTCATTAGTAGAGTCACTATCTGAAGTCTCCTATGACCTAGACCTTATGGCATGATCCATGTTCCCATCATGATACCTCAACAATCCTGGTCCTATGCACAAGGAAAACAATTAATGTAAATAAACATCATCACTAAATCATAATTATTTAACCTAGAATCACAACATTCGACATGTTTCATGCACTAGTTGAACATAAATTTGATACCTTGAAAACCATTATGTCTGACCATACCTACATTAGTTCCATTATAGCATCTTATCCCCATGTTCCATATACACCATCTAATTAATAAAAAAAGGTTATTATTTTTTTGAAGACCAGAACAATACTCAATGTTTCAGGGTAGGACCTTATGTCTAGGATCTAGTCTCATTTCATCACTTGAGGATATACCACATCACTCAATGAGGGGGGGGGGGGGTGCAAGGGGGTTTGCAGGGGGAGTGGGGGGTGGGGGGGGGGGGGGGTCTGTAGGGGGGGGGGTGTGTAGGGGGGTCTATCTAGGGGGGGGGTCTGTCTAGGAGGGAAGGGGTGTCCAGGAGGGAGGGGGGGTGTCTGTCCAGGAGGGAAGGGGTGTCCGGGAGGGGGGGGGGTCTAGGAGGGAGGGAGGGGGGGATATCCAGGGGGTGTTCAGGAGGGAGGGGGGTTGTCCAGGAGGGGGGGGGGGTGTCCAGGAGGGATGGGGGGTTGTACAGGAGGGGGGGGGGTGCCCAGGGGGTGTCAAGAAGGGAGGGGGTGTCCAGGAGGGGGTGGGGGCTGTCTAGGAGGGATGGGGGGTTGTCCAGGGGGTACAAGGGGGGTCTGTAGGGGGTAGGGGGTTGTACAGGGGGAGGGGTAGGGGGGTCTGTCCATGAAGGGAGGGGGGTGCAAGGGGGTGTGCGAGGAATTAAAGGGGGTCTACAGGGGGGAGGGAGGTTTGTAAGGGGGTGGGGGTGTGTCAAGACCCGTCCTCGGGGCCCGTGCCATGACTACCCCAAGCCCACCTTCCATAGGCCAGGGGATGACGACTAGCACCAAGGCGTAATTCCCGGTAAAAAGAAAAGGCATTGCCTTTGTAAAGTAAACAAACACCACAGAGAAAGCAAGCAGAAGTAAACACTAGGTAAAAACTAGGTACAACAGTAAGTGCGAAAAAGTAAGTGGGCCAGAATACAAACCCAAACTGAAAGTAAAGTACAACTGGAAAGGGAAAACAACAACTGAAAAGTAAAGCCGCAGCCTCGAGCCGTCCACTGGAAGTCCCACCTGAAGGGTGGTTACAGATAGCCTCCATAGCTCCTCGGGTCTAGCTGTCTGCTCCGAGTACGTCCCGCCCAGTGGTCCACCTCCAGGTACTGTCCTGCTCTGCAAGCCTCAACCACGATCAGCGCTGTCTGTCGTCTGCAACCAACACAACGTAGTGCGGGCATAGCCCGTGCATGGGTGAGTATAAGCTACTCAGTAGGGATCCCGAGATCCCCGAAGGCTTCCCATAATCCACAAAGGATAATCCACAAAGGAAAGATACAATCACGAAGTAACACCTGACACTACTTAGGTATATGCCCATACATATACCTAAGTCACCAATTCTCGTTTGGCTCCAACATCCGAGCCCAAGAACAACCCAGTCCATATAGTAAAACAAAACATAATCCATATAGGATAGCACAACACAATCCACATAGGAAAGCAAAACAAGATTCAACTCACATAGGATATACTTCTTCGTATGACGATTGAGATGATCAGATGTAGCCACTGATTCATCTAAGCCGTCAGACCCACAAAGGATCGATAGGTACTAACCCCCGCAATGACCCACAAAGGATATGACCCACACAGGATCGATAGGTAACTAACCCCTGCAATGACCCACAAAGGATTGATAGGTAACTAACCCCCGCAATGACCCACATAGGATCAGACCCACACAGGATCTGTAGGCGCTGGCCCACACAGGACCGCTGAGCGCTGACCCACATAGGATCTAAGCCACACAGGATTGGTAGCACTGATCCACGTAGGATCGCTGAGTGCTATGGTCGTCGCCGTCGAATCCACGGAGGATTTCTGCACAGTCGTCATCGTCGTCGTAGTCGCAGCCAGCTCTAGGGTTCCCGCACACAGCAAGCTCGTTCGGGAGGGTCCGCTCCACGAGCCGAGGGGCTGATACATCAACTAACACGTAGTCTGAAGTTGATGTATCCAAAAGTTCCGTATCATCAACAGGAACTCAACGTCACAGACGACACGTCAATCGGACGCCCGGTCTGAGAGTTATTGGCTTTTTCGTCCTAGGGGCACTACTAAAAAAATAGGTATTTGCGACGGGATCCCGTCGCAAATGGCCTTTTGCGACAGGGTCCCGTCGCAAATGACCCGTTGCTGAAAACGGTGTCGCAATAACAATTTTTAGCGACGGGCCCGTCGCTAAAGCCCTTTTCCGCGACGGGGAGAATCCCCGTCGCAACTAGTGATCCGTATAGTTGTAAAAAACTATTTGCGACGGGCCCGTCGCAAAAACTATTTTTTAAAAAATAAAAAAAATAATACTATTTGCGACGGGAATAGTATCCCGTCGCAAATACTATAAAAAAAATAAAAAAAATAAATTGTTAATAAATTATTTTAATTAATATAATAATAATCCAATTATAATTCAAAAATAAAAAATAATAAAATATTAATAAATGATTTTAATTAATATAATAATAGAATTATAATTCACAAATAAAAATAATAAATTATTTTAATTAATATAATAATAATAGAATTATAATTCAAAAATAAAAAATAATAGAATATTAATAAATATTTTATAATGAGACAGAAACTACGAATAGAAAAAAAATCATATTTTCACAAATTTTATAACATAAATACAAACTCTAATCTGAATGAGGGGGGGGGGGGGGGAGGGGGGGGGGGGGATCTGCAGATGGTGGTGGAGGAAACTCCATCCCTAAAGCATGAGTGAGTCGGCGCATGTACTCCATCTGCTCCTGATGCTGCTGCTGCCACCGACTCGTCTGCTCCTCGTACAGCTACTGCTGGCGTCGACGCTCCTCCTCATGCTGCTGACGCATCTGCTCCCGCTCCTGTCGGATACTCTCTATCAGTGTAGTCTGAGATCGCAACTGATCCTCATACTATGTAGCAGAAGAAGATGCACGAGCTCCTCTCGAGCTGGACGCCGACATCGCAACACTGCCATAATAATCTCCGGGAGTCAGTCGAGATCTGATACCAACTACCCGGCCCTTCTCGAAGGCATACTGGGTGGCCTGCATCCATGCCGCCTCATCAAACTGACGGCCAGCGGTCTGATCTGATGACTCGGCCTGACTCTCAGGCCGGGCCTGTGACGTTGCGGCCTCATATGACTCCTGTAGTTGCAATTTAAAATTAAAATTGTGAATATATTATATACAGTTAATTTTTAAACTTGAAAAAAAATAATACTAACCACGATGTGATGCTGACGATCACCTCTAAGCTCCCCAGTAGCAGGATCACTATACATCCTCCGATATACGTCGTACTCCATAATATCGGGGTGCTCGACAGCCTATAAGAATAAAAAACAAACTGTTAATATTTATAGTTATATAAAATATTTATAAATAATGTACGTACCAGATGCTGTCTATGAGTACTGAAAGAACGACTCCCAGCTCGATGAGTCACCTCCTGTCTCCCCCGATTCTGCCTCCCCACCGATGATCTCCTCTGAAAGGCACCACTCAACCAGTGCACACATAATCCATCCCATACATGGGATAAAATGTACTCTGGTCGGTGTGCTCTACATGACTCGTCAAAATCTGACACTCCTGCTTTCTTCATCGCAGCTTTTCTTAAATTGTGCAAAAACTGACGAAGGCGATCACGCATGGCCACCTCCCATGCCTCTTGGATGGCGTCACGCATGGTATCCTCGATCGGATACCACAAACCCTACAAATAAATCAAAATATCAAGTTAGAAATGAAATAATTTTCAAAATAAAAATTATTTATTTACGTACGTACCAACCAATGGCCGAACATGGCCTGCTGCACATCAATGGGAATCTGCTCCCATGTGGTCCACGGCTGAGAGAAATAGTTGCACAAAATAGCGCTGCCCTGTTCGACTGCTATATACGGAAAACTGTAAAAATAATAAACATTTATTATGTGAATAGATTAATGAAATCTTAGTCAAATCAACAGGTTATCACACAGGTTATCACACCTCCGTGTGTGTGGATCAAACCCAAGACGTGGACGTCGCTCAGGGACGGGGTCAGGAATCATCAATCGTGCAAGACCGCACCCCCTCCGTGTACTCCCTGGAGCGCCTGTAGGCTGAGGGTCATCTGGCAGCAACTCATCCGCATCGAAAGTCAGGTCAGTATCCGCCAACTCACGAAATGTGGCGTCGTCCATCTGAAACAGAAAATGTTAATGTTGTTAGCAAATAATTCATAATTACTATTATATATATATATATATACATATTATGATTGTATATAAATACCATGGAATTCTATCAGTGTTCATATTCATCATCATCTTCATATATGTCAATGTCATCTTCATATTCCTCCTCAACATCATCGATATCCATTCGAGTTACAGTTGCTTCATATCTTACCATTTCAAATTCATATGTGACATCATTAACATCATCGTCATCACCGACTCTTAAATGTGGGGTGTCGTCATCGATACTCATGTCTCTTTGCAAAAAATATTGATTTTGAGTACTCTCTTGAAAAACTTCAATTCTTTGCACATCAGTTAAAGCACATTCACTTTGACTAAACTGATTGTCTCGAATTTTGATTTTTATTACACTCCACCAATCAGTCAAGTCTTTTGATGTAGCACAGTACTTTGCGTAATAAACTTGATGTGCCTGTTGAGCCAATAAGAATGGTTCATTTACTGCGAGAACACTTTTACATTTAATATCGATGATTCCATGAGTCGGATGAACACGCACGCCTCTCTCTGTATCCAACCACCGACATTTGAACATGGTTATGTAATGTTGTCCAAGATA
Source organism: Viscum album (assembly GCA_963277665.1). Classification (NCBI taxonomy): domain Eukaryota; kingdom Viridiplantae; phylum Streptophyta; class Magnoliopsida; order Santalales; family Viscaceae; genus Viscum; species Viscum album. Next base: position 599,961,320 of record OY728127.1, read on the forward strand.
ACAGAGTTCAATGATTTCATCAAGTATTCCATAAAAGTCAACTTCATTTTATCGATGATGAGATCCTCTCAAGCTAACTCCACTGTTCATTGTTTTTTTCGATTCCCCATATGCATGTGTGTGGAATCGAAATCCATTCACCACATATGCATTATAAGTTTTAACAAGTTTGGAAGGTGGGTTACTCAATACACACAGCCGTTTGTCAATTTTATCAGCATGTCGAGACACCTGAAAATTTGTGAAATAATTATCAATATAGTAAACTATACATTGAATGAGTTTCTAAAAGATAAAGAATTTATGTTACCAGTTTTTGAAACCACTGAGAGAAATTTTTCAGTCGACGTTCTTCGAGAGCAGCTGCTGTAATTTGTGGAATTTTTTTCTTGATATGATTATCATACAACCTATAAAAACCAAAGTTATTTACTGTAACATAAATGATAGAATAAGTGATATAAACACTTACAGTACAACTGATGTCATCTCTTCACAGTTGAGCAGAACATACGTATGAGCTCTATGATGTTCATCATCTGAAAGCCAGCGTTCATAAACTCCACCAAAACCAAGCTCTGACTGGTTGAAAATAGATAATTGATTGTTGATTTCATCAATATTCCTCTCGTTCCATCCCATTCGGTTGTGTTTTGAAGGATACTCAGATTCAAAATAATGGGAGCAGAAAAAATATATTTCCTCTTGCAAATAAGCTTCTACAATAGATCCTTCAACAGATGCTTTGTTACGTACTTTTCTTTTCAATTTTTGCATGCATCTTTCAAATGGGTACATCCATCGAAACTGTACTGGACCTCCACATTTGGCTTCATATGGAAAATGTAACATCAAATGTTCCATTGAGTCTAAGAAAGACGGAGGAAATATTTTTTCCAGTTTACATATAATTACAACGACATCTTTTTCAAGTTTGCCTAGAGAATCATAATCTGCTGTAGCCGCACAAATTTCCCGAAAAAATTGAGACATGTCTGTTATGGAATCCCAAATCACAGAATTCAACAGACCTATTAATCCAATGGGTAGCAGTCTTTCCATTATAACATGACAATCATGACTTTTTAATCCAGTAATATGACCATTCTTTACACATCTACCCAAATTGGAAGCACAGCCATCTGGAAGTCTCAAATCTGCAATCCACTGACAAAATAATAAACGGTTTTCTTTAGACAGTGTATAAGCTGCTTTTGGTTTCAGTAACCTTTCTGTTCTGACATTCTCAAACAGTTCCAATTCTGGACGCCTGCAAATTTGGGCAAGATCTAAACGTGCATTTACATTGTCTTTGCTCTTTCCTAGCGTATCCAAAACTGTATGAAACAAATTATCAAAACAGTTCTTCTTAATATGCATGACATCTAACATGTGTCAGACCAACAAATCAGACCAATATGGAAAATCCCAAAATATGCTACGTTTAATCCAATTGTGTTCTTTCCCAAAACCAGAAATTTGCTGTTGGTTTATTGTGGGACCAAAAGTGATGGGAGGTAATGAAAGTACAACTGATTTTAACTCCGAACCTGATAGCATTTTTGGAGGTCCTTCCCTTTCAACTGTTCCTTTTCTGAAATGAGATCTGTTTCTGCGAAAAGGATGATCAGCTGGAAGAAACCTGCGATGACAGTCAAAATAACAAGGTTTCTTTCCATGAATGAGCATAAATGCTTTTTTCTCTCCCATACAGTAAGGACATGATTTCTGACCATGTGTACTTCAGCCAAATAACATCCCATAAGCCAGGAAGTCACTTATTGTCCACATCAATGCTGCTCTCAGTATAAAATTCTGTTTTGTTGCAACATCATATGTACTGACACCAGTACTCCACAATAAATTTAATTCATCAATCAATGGTTTCAAATAAACATCAATATTTTTCTTCGGATGTCCTAGAATTAGTAAAGTCAAAAAGATATATGGCTCCTTCATCAACATCCATGGAGGTAAATTGTACGGAGTTAAAAAAACAGGCCAACATGAATATTGACTACCATAAGATCCAAACGGACAGAAACCATCAATGGAAAGCCCCGGTCGAACATTTCTAGCTTCTAAAGAAAAGGATGGATGCACTCTATCAAAATGTTTCCATGAATTACCATCGGCTGGATGATTCAAGCTTTTATCGGTTGAAATATTCTCTTTATGCCATGACATCATTGTCGCTGTATTCTTAGACATGAATAAACGCTGGAGTCTGGATGTAAGCGGAAAATATCTCAACTGTTTTACAGGAATCAAACCAGACTTCCCGTGTTGTCCTTCTTTATATCTCAGTTTCCCACATGTGGGAAAAATATCCAACGACTCATTTTCCCCAGAATATAAAATGTAGTCATTTGAACATGTATGAATCTTCTGACAAGTAAGTCCCAAATTTCGAACCAGCCTCTTACTCTCATAGTAATTTGCAGGTAAAACATTTCCTTCGGGTAACAGTGTTTTAAGCAAAGAAAATATCTGGTCAAAACAGGTGTTTGCCATTCCGTTATCTGATTTGATAGCCATAAATTTTGCAACTGCTTCTAATTTGCTCATCTTGCAGCCAGGATATAATGCATCCTCAGCAGACTTCAATAACTCATAAAATTCAGACGGTGCCAACTCAGGATTTGAAGCTATATCAGCCGGAGTTTCTGTATGTTGAACAGATGAACCTGCAACATCATGTACTAAATCTTGAAACCGGGATGGATCCGGAATCAAGTTGGTATCACCTGCTCTGGAACTGCATTCACCATGTTGATACCAAAATACATAATCTGGTTGAAAACCAAAACGCAAGAGATGTTCTCCCACTTTGTCAAACGTGTCAAACGTTCTCAATGCACATTTTATGCAAGGGCATTTTATTTTGTCTTCTGAAACAAATTCTGGATTTGATGCCGCAAATGATAAAAAAGTCTCCACACCCTCTACATATACTGGATTTAAACCAGAACCGTTTGGATTTCTATGTTGATTTATCCATATGCAGTCACCTAATAATGATTGTTGACGACCTCGTTGTTCCATATTTCTCTATAAAATATAAAATCATTACTGGTTTTGAATAATTTGTTAGAAAAAACACTCAAGCTAGGATAATTATAGAGTTTAGATCATACACGACTGACTCAAACTTTTTATTGAGATAGACCTAAAAATTGACCCTTTAAGAATTGAATATGTTGAGAATAAAGCAAAACATGTTACAAATATTGATAATTTTAATATTATATAAATTTTTTATTATTTTCATAATACTAATATTATTGGTAAGTATTACTAAGTATTACTAATTATTACTAATTATTACTAATTATTGGTAATTATTACTAATTATTACCAATTATTGGTAATTATTACTAATTAATACTAATTATTGATAATTATTACTAATTATTGGTAATTATTACTAATTATTGGTAATTATTACTAATTATTGGTAATTATCGGTAATTATTGGTAATTATCGGTAATTATTACTAATTATTGATAATTATTACTAATTATTGGTAATTATTACTAATTATTGGTAATTATTACTAATTATTGGTAATTATTACTAATTATTGGTAATTATTACTAACTATTGGTAATTATTACTAATTATTACTAATTATTACTAATTATTACTAATTATTGGTAATTATTACTAATTATTACTAATTATTACTAATTATTTGTAATTATTGGTAATTATTATTAATTATTACTAATTAATACTAATTATTGGTAATTATTATTAATTATTGGTAATTATTACTAATTATTGGTAATTATTACTAATTATTGGCAATTATTACTAATTATTACTAATTATTGGTAATTATTGGTAATTATTGGTAATTATTACTAATTATTACTAATTATTACTAATTATTACTAATTATTGGTAATTATTGGTAATTATTACTAATTATTACTAATTATTACTAATTATTGGTAATTATTGGTAATTATTGGTAATTATTACTAATTATTGGTAATTAATACTAATTATTGGTAATTATTGGTAATTATTACTAATTAATGGTAATTATTGGTAATTATTACTAATTATTGGTAAATATTACTAATTAATGTTAAATATTACTAATTATTGGTAATTATTACTAATTATTGGTAATTATTACTAATTATTGGTAATTATTACTAATTATTGGTAATTATTACTAATTATTACTAATTATTGGTAATTATTACTAATTATTGGTAATTATTACTAATTATTGGGAATTATTATTAATTATTACTAATTATTGGTAACTATTACTAATAATTGGTAATTATTACTAATTATTACTAATTATTACTAATTATTGGTAATTATTACTAATTATTACAAATTATTACTAATTATTACTAATTATTGGTAATTATTGGTAATTATTACCAATTATTGGTAATTATTACTAATTATTGGTAATTATTACTAATTATTGGTAATTATTACTAATTATTACTAATTGTTACTAATTATTGGTAATTATTACTAATTATTACTATTTATTGGTAATTATTGGAATTTATTGGTAATTATTACTAATTATTGGTAATTATTACTAATTATTGGTAATTATTTCTAATTATTGGTAATTATTTCTAATTATTACTAATTATTACTATTTACCGGTAATTATTACTAATTATTCTTAATTATTACTAATTATTGGTAATTATTACTAATTATTGGTAATTATTACTAATTATTGGTAATTATTACTAATTATTGGTAATTATTACTAATTATTGTTAATTATTACTAATTATTGATAATTATTCCTAATTATTACTAATTATTACTAATTATTACTAATTATTGGTAATTATTACTAATTATTGGTAATTATTACTAATTATTGGTAATTATTACTAATTATTACTAATTATTACTAATTATTACTAATTATTACTAATTATTACTAATTATTACTATTTACCGGTAATTATTTCTAATTATTTCTAATTATTACTAATTATTACTAATTATTGGTAATTATTACTAATTATTGGTAATTATTACTAATTATTGGTAATTATTACTAATTATTGGTAATTATTACTAATTATTACTAATTATTACTAATTATTACTAATTATTACTAATTATTCCTAATTATTACTAATTATTTCTAATTATTACTAATTATTCCTAATTATTAGTAATTATTACTAATTATTGGTAATTATTACTAATTATTGGTAATTATTACTAATTATTGGTAATTATTACTAATTATTGGTAATTATTACTAATTATTACTAATTATTACTATTTAGCGGTAATTATTTCTAATTATTACTAATTATTACTATTTACCGGTAATTATTACTATTTACCGGTAATTATTACTAATTATTACTAATTATTACTAATTATTACTAATTATTGGCAATTATTACTAATTATTTGTAATTATTACTAATTATTACTAATTATTGCTAATTATTCCTAATTGTTCCTAATTGTTCCTAATTGTTCCTAATTGTTCCTAATTATTACTAATTATTCCTAATTATTACTAATTATTCCTAATTATTACTAATTATTCCTAATTATTCCTAATTCCTACTAATTATTACTAATTATTACTAATTATTACTAATTATTACAAATTATTACTAATTATTACCAATTATTCCTAATTATTGGTAATTATTGGTAATTATTCCTAATTATTCTTAATTATTACTAATTAGTGGTAATTATTAGTAATTATTAATAATTATTACTAATTATTGATAATTAGTAATAATTATTACTAATTATTACTAATTATTGATAATTATTGGTAATTATTACTAATTATTGATAAGTATTACTAATTATTGGTAAGTATTACTAATTATTGGTAATTATTACAAATTATTGGTAATTATTACTAATTATTACTAATTATTACTAATTATTACTAATTATTACTAATTATTGGTAATTATTACTAATTATTACTAATTATTACTAATTATTACTAATTATTGGTAATTATTGGTAATTGTTCTTAATTATGAGTAATTAAAAGAATAATTACCAATAATTAGGAATAATTACCAATAATTAGGAATAATAACATTATTAGTATATTTTATTATTAATATTAAAATAATATAATTTTCTAATTTATATACAATTCTCCTTTCATCTGTGTGTTTTCTATCTCCATATACAAATAATACATGTGAAGACAGCAAACACACAGATGAAAAGAGAATTGTATATATATAAAAAATTATATTATTTTAATATTAACAATAAAATATATTAATAATTAAATAATGTTATTATTCCTAATTATTAGTATTTATTACTAATTATTAAGTAATAAAACAATGTAAACATAATTAAATTACAATTAATTAATAATAATTAAAACTAATAAAACATTAAAAATAAATATTAAATTAAAATAAATATAAATACCTTGAAAATTGATCTGAGGTTGATCTCTGATCGTTCTTCAAAACTTCAATATCAACTCCGAAGAAAAAAATTAAACTTGAGAAAAACTGAACTGTAGAAATAAAATTTTGAGAGAAGAAGAAGATGGAATTTGAGAATGATTTGAAAAAAACGGATGTGGGTATTTATAGGTTAGATTAGTTGCGACGGGCCCATTTGTGACGGGATACCCGTCGCAAATACCTTAGCCAACATTTATTACGGTCAACAGTTAAATAGTTATTTGCGACGGGACCCGTCGCAAATAACCACCTGCCGACATACTATTTGCGACGGGGGAATATTCCCGTCGCAAATACCTTTTACCGCCGCCGGTTATTTGCGACGGGAATATTCCCCCGTCGCAAATACCTTTCCCGCGATTTGGCGCGCAAAAGGCGCCAGTCCTTTTGCGACGGGGAAAGCTATCCCGTCGCAAAAGGCTACTTATTTGCGACGGGCAAATACTCCCGTCACAAATAACCCGTCGCAAATACCCATTTTTCCCGTAGTGGGGCCTGGTTGGGTTTTAAGTCAAAACCAACCCGAACGTACTCCAACTGCATCCAAAACTCGAGCGGAGTAAGCCAAAAGGTCCGTCTCACTAAGAGGAATCCATCAAAGTCGACGACACGTCAATCGGACGTCCGAAGCTCAAGTTATGAGCGTTTCGGCTCCGAGGGCCCGGTTGGTTTCGTGTACGAACCAAACCGGCCGAACCCAAAGTACTCTGAAACCTTTAGTGTAATATACCAAAACGACCGTCTCGATCCAAGGATCGCTACACAACTGACGATGCGTCGATCGGAGGTCCATAGCCCAAGTTATGGGCAAAAGACCGAAAGTGGTCCGGAAATGGGGGTTTCGGGCCCGGACCGACCCGGCCCGAGACCCCCCGGGTTGGCCTGAACCGGGTCAACCCGACCCAGATCCGGGTCCGGCCCGGCCTGGGCATGGCCCGGCCCGGCGCGCTGGCGCGGCCCGGTCGCCAGGCGGCTCGGCCGTAACGGCCGAGCGGTGCGCAAGGGGGGCGCCACCCCCTTGAAGGAAACCGCGACCCCGCGTGGGGGCCGCTCCCTGCCAACGGACGCGGCCGAGCGCCGCATCCCGTGCGGTCGCGGAACTTGCGGCCTGCCGCCGTAGCTTCAGCCGCGACGACCCTCCTCGGCGGCGCGCCGGGCGCCACCGCCTCCTGGCGGCCGGCCGGTGCCAGCCGCCGCCTCCGGCCGCCGGCGCCGCCGTGCCGGCGAGGCACGCCGGCGGAGCGTTCCACGGGCCACCGGACGAGCTCTGATGGTCGGATTTGCCTGCCGTCTTTGCCAATGGCCCTCCCGGGGCCCATCCTTCACTGCGAGGACCTCACAACGCCCGTGCGGCCTGCTTCTTCGTTGCCCGCCAATTCGCACACCAAGAATGAAGGGACGGTGGGTTCAGACTTGTTCATTGGTCCGCACCCACCGCGTTAGCGGTTTAAGAAGGCTTCCGACAAATATTTAAACATATGCCGTCGATATAAATCACAAATATTTAATTGAATCAAAACCCCTACCTCAAGCGTCGTCGAGCGAGGGTTCGTCGCAGAATTGCACGTCGCGGAAGAAGACATCGCGGAAGGGGGATCGTCGCGTCGCGGAGAAAGGATTCGTCGGCGTCGCATCGTTTATCTCCGAGGATCCGGCGTTCTTGTCGATCTTCTTTGGAGGTCGGCGTTCTTCGCGTTCTTCGCATTCTTCACGTTCTTCATCGAGGATGAAGAACTTCAAGAACCTGGGCGAATTCTCCCTAGCCTCTCAACACAACAAGAGTAACTAAATAAAATAAGTGGTCTCTTATTTTATTTACACACAAAACAACGCTTGAAATTCAAAAAGAAAAGAAATGATCAATTAATTGAGGAGTTTAAAACTGCCCAATTAATGAGGCATTTAATATCCCGATTAAACGCAAGAGTTGACTTCCAATTAGTAGGGGGTGCGGGTGCGTTAATTAAGTAGAAAAGAAACGGTGGGGCTCATGTGGGCCCCACCTCATAAATATCCTACCAAGTGGGTAGGATATTGTGGGTCCCACATTAACCCCCTCAACTTAGGTTAAACAACTTAAAATAAAATAAATGGTGCGAGAAATTTATTTTATTCATTTACTTAACCGAAAATTTAAAAACCACACACAAGAAAATGCAACTCCGAAAAAGGTGTTTCTAAGAAATTACCGGCACTGCGATTCCATCGGTGCCCTCGGAATTCGATTCCGAGCACCGGTTCAAAAGTTAGAAAAACCCACTCGTTCGTTCACTGAACGTACTCGAGCTAAACTTCAGAAAAAGATTCCGGGCACACCGGGCCTCGGAATTAGGTGCCGTCAGAAACTGAATTCTTGTAAAATTCTCAAGAAAATTAAGAAAAAAATTTCCTTGAATTTTACAGGTCTTTACAGGGTGTATAGTGGGTGTGTGTCCAGGGAGGGGGGGGGGGGGTCTGTCCAGGGGGTGGGGTCTTTCCAGGGGGTGTTTTTTTATGAAATGGGGGGGGGGGGCTATCCATGGGGTGTCCAAGAGGGTGTGTGTGTGTGTGTGGGGGGGGGGGGGGTGTCTAGGAGGGATGGGGGGTTGTCCAGGGGGTTCATGGGGGGTCTGTAAGGGGGAGGGGTAGGGGGTGTCTATCCAGGGATGGGGGGATGTCCAGGAAGGAGGGGAGGGGGGGTCTATCCAAGAAGTAGTGGGTGGTGCAAGGGGGGTGTGCCGGGGGGGGGGGTGCAAGGGGGGTCTGTAGGGGGGTGGGGGGTCTGTCTAGGGATGGGGGGGGGGGTCTGTCTAGGGGGGGTATTTTTTTATGAAATGGTAAGGGATATAGCCACAGTTTCAAACCATGGATATAAAGCTTTATCCATGGTTTGATCCATGGCTATAAGTCTATAGCCACGGTTTGAAACCGTGAATATAGCCCCTTACGTGGCTTATGATTCTGGCATGGTTTCAAACCGTGGCTATAAAGCTTTAGCCGTGGTTCAAACCGTGGCTATAGGGATTTATCCATAGTTTAAAACCATGGCTATAAGTTTTTTCCTATAGCCATGCCAATACCAGCCATGGTTTATTAAACTGCGACTATAACCTAAATTTCTAGTAGTGTGATAACATAAAGACAATATGGGAATATTGAAACAATATAAAACATGACATCATAAGAATAAGTCAAGGATAACCGCTGATATATAATAACATAATGTGATTAGGATAACCTCCCATGAACCATAAATGGAATATCAAGAGATAAAAATATTACCCAATGAATTGGAGAGATATATAATTTTGGGCCCACCGGTCACATTCATATCATGTTCATTCATAATTGTGCCACATAGATCATACAACATAAGGATGTTTTCATCACTTTTCACCCCATAATTAAGAAGTGTGGGTTATATACATGGAATTACCCAATAAATTAATTATATTTATATATAGGTGAATACCATTGAGTATAAATTGGGATTGGTATTCACTACACAAATGTTTGGCATGGAAAATCATAGGATAATTTCATCAGCATAAAGGGGGTACATAATGATTCAAGTAAGGGTTTAATAATAGTGAAAGGGGTATCTCATCAATTTTAAATCTTAAGTATAGTAAGATGTATGTGTAAAAACATATTTCAAAATGAAAAATTGGAAATCAAATGGTATAATATAAATAAGGTGCTTGAATAAAGAGGAGAAGGAGATGATCCCTTAGTTTGAGATGGCGCTTTTGAAAGATTGAGAGGAGCTTCTTAAGAGCTTGGGGGAACCTTGGGAGGGATCAAGAGAGGGAAAGGTAGAATAAATTCATGTTCTAAAGGATTTTAGTGGATAGGAATGGGAGTTTGGGTGGGTTTATATAGAAAAAGAGAGGAGAATTCTTACTAAACTTAGGTTTTGAAATCTATATGATAAAGTAATCAAAACTAAAATCTTTCCCATGGTTTCTAAAAAAGAGGAGTGATTTTAATTATTTTATAAGGATAATAACCAAAATCATTAAAATAACACCCCTGGTGATGTGTAAGTGTGTCATGTTTATAAAGAATAGATTTTTAAACCTTAAAATATAATATAGGTTTTTAAAAATTCATTTAGGGTTTATAAATTTAATAAAATAGCTTAAAAACACATTATTTTAAAATGAAAAAATAATTTTGATTATGGAAACTCTTTATAGTATTTATTACTTCAATTTTGGGCTATTATGATGTTACAATACATACCGTATGTTTATACCATATTTAATTTTTACCCAAAAAATTTGGCTATCTCAGAAAATTATGAAAAATCCATTTTTGGATAATTCCAATATGATAATTTCAAAAATTATATTTATTTTTTCAAAATAATTCTATAAATATGAGAATTTAAACTTCTAAATAAAAAATCCCCATTTATTTAAAAATATACGTATTTTTATAATAACAGTTTTCTAACCCTTATAAAAATTACATTTGACTTCATAAAATTATATTATAATTAATATTTAATAAATATTATTTAATAATAATATTTTATTAAAATATTAATTATTTAAAAAATTATTGAATTCATCAAAAAGAGTGTCTTGACTGAAACTATATATTTCCAAAAAATACAATTTATGTTTCATCGTATCAAAATCTAATTTTTATCAAAATCATTATCTAATAATTTAAAAAGTAATAATAAAAAGGAATAAATATAATCATTATTTTATTAAAATAAATAAAAAAATTCATACTGTTAGGGTCTAGATACACAACCCTTTATTACACCAACAAAATCTCTAAGAGTAAGGTGTATGATGATGAGATTTTCTTGGGGTGGTTCGACGAATAGGGTTTGTGCTATGATATCGATGAGATTGAACTTCTCTTGTAAATGGTTTTTCTCATAATTTAGTTGTTGAATATCATCTTGGGATTGGTAAAGGGTAAATCCCAATGATGCTATCACCCTCATAAGCTATGATAAATGGGATTCATAGGGTACGATCCTACTGGTCAAGGCCATCAATTCTTACATCAGTTTCAATTAGACTTTATCATAACCCTTAATATACTAGTCTTAATAGTCACTATACAACCATTATATTATCAATGGTTATGGTTGTTAATGGCATTTTAAATATGGAAGACTATATAACGGTCCAAAATAACCAAAGTAGTGCATGTGTTTTATATAACTTCATTTATTAATAAGGAATTTACTCATTTAAAAGGGAATTTCATTTATAAATGTTCAGGTCATTACAAGATGAGAGTTAGATAAATACCTTGAATAAAGATCTTGATTAAAATAAGAAAAAAGAGTCATAAAATATTTTTTTAGGCTGAAAGGTAAGAATTTCACCAGAACCTAATGGTATTCTAAAATAATCCCAATGAGTAAGGAATAGTGATAAAAAAAATCACAAATTATATGAAAAGTATACTCCCAAATTGAAGGTATAAATGCTGATAAAACATGTTTTCTATTGGAAATGCTTGTTTTTTTTCCATCATGATCCAAAGGAAATTCAAGGTATTATAAATAGATATAAAATTAGTTTTTCTTAATGGATTACGTAAAGAACAAGACTACATTAAATAATTGGATGAATTTATCATATGTGAAAGTGTTTTGATTAAATAAGTCACTTTATGAGAAGAATAAATCATTGAGAGCTTGTTATTATAAGCTATATTGATTTATTAATAAACTTTAATTCTAATATAGAGGATTTTTTCATAATCTCTACTCTAATAAAGAGTACGATCAAATGATAATGGTGCTAATTTATGTGTAAAAAATTATATTTGGTGGCAAAAATGAAGTTCAATATAGGGAATTCACTGAATTCATGAGGATGAAGTTTGAAATGGCCATTATTAAGAAATTGAATTTTTTCCTTGGTTTGGAATTTTTACAAGGAAACCACGAGACTTTCATATCTCAATTAAAATATATAAAGGATTTTTTGAAAATATTTATCCTAGAGGAAAGAATATACCCAATAAATCTATTATTACCTATATGTAATTTACAAATAATTATGATGAAAAGTCATTCAATATTATAAATTATAGTAACTTCATTGGAATCTAATTTTATTTAACAAAAAAAAGACCAAAAATTTTGTTTTCCACATGTCAAGTGGCATAATAAAAAATCAATGTCATAGAAATACACATGCTTGTGGTGAAACAAATACTTAAATATATCAATCCATGATGGATTTTATATTTTTCTATCAAGTAATAAAGCAACAAGTATTGTTTGGAAATACAAATGTCGATTGGGAATGTTTGATAGATAATAGGAATATAACTTCAGATTTTTCATTTTATCTTAGTGATTTTTATATTTCTTGGTTGAGAAGAAATAATATTTGATATCTTTTGGAACTATATAGGATGAATATATTTCTATAAATAAAGATTTAACATAACTCTTATGGATAATACAATATCTTAAAGGCATTAATATTGAGTTCTGTTCTCCTATAACAATTAAACGTGATAACTCAACCCCCACTTCAAGTGGGGCAATTTTAGGGATTTATTTTTATAATCCCTTAAGGTTTTTGGGCGTACAACTATCTATAAAAGGTTTAGAGGAACTTGTAACAAATAGGCCCTACTGACAGAATTGAGATTTTGGTATTATATGCTAGATTAATTTATTAATGATCTTGAATTCTAATATGGATGACTTTATCATAATATCTATGCCAATAAAGAGTATGATCAAAGGATAATGGTGCTAATTTATGTGTAAAAAATTATATATGGTGGAACAAATGAATTTCACTATAGGGAATTAAATGAATTCATGAATATCAAGTTTGAAATTTCCTTTATTAGGGAATTTAATTTTTTTCATTGGTTTGAAATTTTTACAAGGAAAACATGGTACTTTCATATCTCAATTAAAATATGTAAAGGATTTTGTGAAAGTATTTAGCATAGAGGAAAGAATATACCCAATAAATCTATTTTTACCTATATGAAATTTACAAAGGATTATGATGAAAAGTCATTCAATGTCATATATTATATGAAATTCATTGGAATCTAATTTTATTTAACAACAATAAGACCAAACATTATGTTTTACACATGTCAAGTATAATGATAAAAAAATCAATGTCAAATAAATACACATGATTGTGGTGAAAAAAATACTTCACTATATCAAAGCATGATGGATTTTAGACTGTTATATCAAGGAATAAATCAACAAGGGTTAATTGGAAATATAGATGTCGATTGGACAGGTTTGACAGATGATAGGAAGATAACTTTGGGTTGTTCATTTTATCTTAGTGTTTTTTTTTATTTCTTGGTTGAGAAGAAATAATATTTCATATATTTTGTAACTATATAGGCTGAATATATTTCTATAAATAAAGCTTTAACATATCTCTTATGAATAATACAAAAACATGAAGGCATTATTATTGAGTTATGTTCTCCTATAATAATTAAATGTGATAACTCGAGTGAAATTAATCTTAAAAATAACCCAATAAATAATTAGAGAATAAATAACATTGAGATAAATTATAAATTTATCAAGAATAAATTATATAAATGGATGGTGAAATTGTAATATATTTCAATATACTATCAAGTTTTGGTGGACCATTGAAACATCACTAAGTTCCATTGAAGTTCTGATGGAGCAACCCAACCCCCACTTCAAGTGGGGAAATTTTAGGGATTTATTTTTATAACCCTTAAGGTTTTGGGTGTACAACTATCTATAAAAGGTTTTTGGGAAATTGTAAAAACTGGGCCCCACTGATAGCACAAACACCCCACCCTAACATGGTTGTTGGGTCTTGGATCGCTAGGTACCACCAGTTGCCTCGCAGACACATGGTCTCATCCCTAGATCCTAACCACATGCCCGAATGTGTTATCAATAATAAATTAGATAAATGGAATGTGAAATGTGAATATATGTTTATATATTATCAAGTTTTGGTGTACCATTAAAACATCATTGAGGTCCATTAAAGTTATGGTGGAACAACCTGACCCCCACTTCAAGTGGGTCAATTTTAGGGATTTATTTTTATAAACCCTTAAGGTTTTGGGTGTAAAACTGACTATAAAATTTTTAGGGGAACTTGTAACAAATGGGACCCACCGACAACATAGACTCCCCACCCTAACATGGCCTTTAGGTCCTGGATTTCTAGGTACCACAAGTTTCCCCATAGACATGTCATCCCCTCCCGGGGGCCCACCCACACTCCTGAATACGTCATCAAACTAATGACTATCCCCATAGGCCAAAATATGTTCTTTCCAGTGTAAATTTTCCTCACTCTCACACACCCTAAGAAACTTCCTAGAAGTTCACCCATCATAATCACTACTCTAGGCTAAGCATGCTTAATTGTGAAGTTCTAATCAAGTAATATCCTAAAAAGAAAAGTAAACCTTGTTGACATGAGTCATATAATATAGTTATTTAACCCTTTATCATTCTAGGGTTTTAAAAAACACATCCTATTGATCTTTATATCTCTAATTTTATTCCCTTTGATCTAGGCGATTCAAGTTCATTTCATCATGTTGATTCATAGAAAATATACTTTCTCCTCCTCCTTTTCCTATACCCCGTGCTTCTCCTCTGATATGTAATGAATGGTTAAATTATTATTTTTTATTCCATATGATCATATTGGAATCACATCCTAACAATGAGGATTTTATAGGTAGTCACTATTGGTGCATTATAAAGGGAAGTTTCTCACCATTGCTATCTGTTTTTCTTGATATATCACAATTAGTGAGTTATTATATGGATTTAATTAAATTGGGTTTAAATTTGAAATTATTTTGAGTTTATAAATTGAGAATTTTTCTTATCATAGTTTTGAGTGTACATTATGAGACATATGCACCCATTTGTTTGTGGTTTTGACATTGCTACACCGCATGGTGAGTATTCTACCATTTATGATGATTATATAATTTTATATTAAAAGGTTTAGTGATTAATAAATTAATGATTCTTGATGTGATAGGTTCCCATAGATTATAGTATCATTTATATGAACTTGGATTATGTAATGGATGTGTAATTAAGTTAGGTGTATTTACCTATTGAGTATGGTGATTATTTGGAACATGTTGGATTGCTTGAAAATGTAATTATGTTTATGTGATTATTATTATTATCATTGGTATTATTGTGTAAAATGTTATCAATATACAAAGTTTATAGACACATTCCACATTAATTGTCATTAAATGTATGTATATCTTGTCAAACGGTTTGTTTGGGGGTGCCTTGGTCAAATGATCGTTGATGGACCATTTTATTTCTTACTTGGTATTGTGAGTGAAATTTGACCTATATTTCTAAAATAAGTCATTTAACCTTTAAAATGAAATTTTAAATTGGTAAATATTTTAAAATAAAATATCAAAAATAAAAGGGGATTTTAAATGGTGGATTTTGAAATAAGATTTGAAATGGGGAAATTGAGGATTTCTACAAAGGGTTTTGCATTGGTTTTGACCAAGGGACTTGAGTGAGTAAATCCAAAATGTGATTATATTTTAAATGTTGTCTAAAATAGGTATTTTAATTATTATTTAAATTAAATTAAATATTTTTTATGAGAAATGGTTTTATCTGGTTGAACATATGTGGGTGATGCCCAATTTTGATAGATGGTGTTCTTGTGTGTGCTTTATTGATTGGTAATAACATTTTATAAATTTTATTATTATGTTATGATGTATGATAATTATTGGAATGTATGAAAACCTTACTTTGGGAGATTAAATGGATAAAATAATATGGGATGTTTAGTGGGTGTCCAGATGACTACATGCTCATGCAACATTGAGAGGTACCTAAGGTAGTGATAAATTCTAGGACCCTTATTTACCCAAATTTCATGGAGTCGAGTCATGGATGTGTGGAAATAATTTTATGGGCTATCAAAAATGGGTTGTGATTAGGACACATGTAAACCCTTGGGATGGATTTAGAAACCTTTTATTGATTGAGTGATCATAGAGACTATTTATAAGGACCCAACCTTAAAAATTACATAATATTGAGTTTTAAGTCAAGAATTCATTTTATATAATTTTAGGATCTTTATAGTTTATAATTTATAGAATTATTCTATAAACCTTACATAAATAAATATTACATCACAAAGTGTATACTTCCACTTAGTATCCATTTTTCCCACAAAACAAAACTTTTATGATATAAGAAGTTTTCTTTTCATGACATATCTTCACAATTTTTATCTTTACCATATTATTATCCCTACTCATCCTTAAAACCCTATGATTTTTTTAAAATTTGGTATGAGAAAAAAAGTTCCAATAAGTCACATATAAAATAAATAAATAAACCTATTAGTTCATGAATACTTACACAAGATTTTTCATTTTAAAAAATTGAACTTTGGGCTCAAAATAAACATTTTATTACCCAATAAATAAAATTTTATGCCCAAATATTTTTATAAAACATTTGATAAGAAATATTAAAGTGAAAATAAAACTTATAAAGGTTTATTTTCAATCATGAAAATATTATGAAAACTTTTTTAAAAAAAGTTATACATTTCACCCTTACGAAGTGGCATATACTTTCCTTTAAACATAAGCTCATGAGTAATCACATGAGAGAATAACATAAATAAAATGGTATCATAATATCACATAAACACAATAAATGTTTAAGAAACACAAAAAATTACAAAATGAGTAGTCAAAGATAACTTCCAAGACAATATCACATGGTGGACAGAGTCCCATTGTGGATTAGGTTTACTCTCTAACCCCGTACATAATGTTTCATGAGACAAAAAATTTACCCAATGAATTGAATCACTATTTGGTAATAACCATCATAACATGTTGATTATGTGTGACATAAAAGGAAATCAATCATAAGAAATAAACATAAGAATTTCCCAAGGAAAGAAATGGGTTTCCTAATCTTTCCACATATCATAATCAAAAGATATTTCACAATGAAGGCATTTGAGAAATGAACACAAGTCATGTATTATCCCATAAAAGGAAAGAAGAATAGGATAGGTATATATTTAAGGGAAATATATAAATAATTTATAATAATTAAATAACATTAGATATAGATAAAGTGATTTAGAGTGAGAATGGTTATAACCCAAAGAAAATGGCGGTATAGAGAGATCCCTTATTTAAAATCTAAAAATTTATCAAATATTAAAGAAAATATTTTCTTTGAAATTAATCTTGGAAAATTTTAAAGTAATCTTAAAACCATTTAGTGGTCATGAAAGTGGGAAATTATTTTTATTCCGTATATGTTAAAACAAATTTCCCTTTCATATTTTTGTTAAAAAATCAAAAGTACCTTGTTCAGAAGAAGACTAAAAGATTCCTTTTAAACTATTTTGTAAAAAGTAAAACATGAATAAAAATAATGTTGAAAAATAATAGATGAATAATAAAAACATTCATGAAAATATTTTTAGAAAATATGGATATGGAAGAAAAATATTTAGAAAATAAACCTTTTAAAACTTTTAAAATGTGGGTTTTAAAGTCAAGTGTCCCATACATAAAACCTTAAAAACATCCCCTTTTAAAAGAATTGTAAATAATGTAAAATATGGTAAAAAATGAAATTTATAATAAATTAAATAGTAAATAATAATTTTCCTGAAACATTTAGAATAATATGGACATGAAAGAGAAAGAGTTGGAAGGGAAACTTTAAAAGAGGACTTTTTTAAAGAGAGCCCCTTACCTTGAGTCTGAATCATCACGTATATTTTTTATCTTCCTAAAAAATAAAATTATGTTAATTATTTTATTAATTAAGAAAATTTTAAAGTTTATTATTAATTTTATTTTAATTATTACAATGTTATATACAATTACTTAACTAATTAAGTTGGCGTCATACATTTTGATGATATTCGACTCATATGTCCAAAATGACTTTAGTAGGTTGGCTGTGGTCAAATATTTTATTATTTAATAATATTAAGAATAATTATGAAATAATTATAATTTTTATACATCAATAATAATTTTAAAACCAATCATGAAATATGGTTATGAAAAATGAACTATGTTACAATCATGGAGATGGTAGGCCGTACGCACGCATGAGTAACATTTCCATTTTTCAATGATCACGATGGAAAGTAGGTAAGTATTATATTATATTTAAATAATTATAATTATATCATAAATAAAATATTATTTATTTAAATATAATTATATACATCATCAATGTGATCTGGTGATAAAAAATGAATCACATCACTTCGTGGAGGCGGTAGTCCACATGTGCGTACAAATGATGTTATCATTTTCCAGTGAATGGAAAGGTAAGAAATTAAATGATATATTATATTTTAAAAATGATAAATATTTCATGAATATCATATATATAAATTCAATCCATCATTAAAATCATACTTAAGAAGTGGTGATGGAAAATGAATTACATCGGTTCGTGAGGTAGTAGTCTGCCATCCGCACGAATGATGGTTTCATTTCCTATTTGATGGAAGAGGAGATGGATATAGGTTATGCCATAAAAATAATAAAATATAATTATATATATTTTAATGATTTTTTATTTCATCTTGGTTTAATAAGGTTTTAATGAGTTAGAAGAATAAATAAAATTAAAGTTCTTGATTAAGAACTATACCTCTTCTTTGGACAACCTCTTAGGGTTTACTCCAAAAACTTTTCTAGGATGATTTTATGATAAAAACAAGGCCTATAATACGTTATTAGGGATGAAATAAAGATATTTTTATAGGTATTGGTTGGAAAAAATTGTTTTTAAGTGTGAAGAAAAGAGGATAGGGGGTTCCCTTTTATAAGTGAGGGGAGGAGTGATCTTGGAATTTCTCAAAGTATTAAATTAATATAAATTAATTTTACCATTAAAATAGATCCAAATTGATAATATTTAAATATAATATGATTATTATTCAAACTAATCTTATATAATAAAAATTAAATAAGTTTAGTTGATGTTTTACCCTTTATATTTTTTTAACCTGTGTTAAGCCTTTTTGATAATTACCGCAATAATGAAGTTTTTACTCTTTAGGGGTCAATATAGTTACTATAAAAGGAAAATTGGTTCATTAATAGATCATATTTGATATTTTAAAATATATAATATTAAATTTATAAAATATATATTTTTGGTAATTTTAAATCATTTAATAAAATATTGTTTATTATAAAATAACATTAATTTCATTTTTGACACTATTTATTTAATTTGACTTTAAAAACATCAAGGAAAAGATGGAATTCAAATATATTGTGTTAAAACCAGTTTAAAATTTTATATTTATCTCAAAAATCTATGGAACACAATAATTCATTCAATTTATATTACTTTAAATATTTTATAAAATAATTTATTTTATTTTTCTATTAATTGAATAAATACTATGTCAGCGTTACATAAGAATTTAAGGTAATTATATAATTATTAAAAATTATAAATAAATAACCATAATGAAATTAATTCAATTATTATCAAAATAAGCATTAATATTCATTCAAAACATTATTTTTTTCCTATGTGAACACATAAGAGATATTTAAAAGCAAGAGGGTGACATTTTGTCCCTTTCTTTACATAAATTACTATATAGGTCATTTTCATGGAAAAGGGTCACATAAACAAATAAAAATCGATCCTAAGGTGATAATAGTTGATATAAATTTATCTAATATGACTTAAGATGAAAAATTATAGTCTTATCACATAGTTTTATCCTAAGTTAACTTGATTTACCCTTTTATCGAGGTGATGAATTTTTACTATTTTTGCTATTCATTATGAAAAAAATTAAGTTGATCTTATGAAATAATATTAATTTTTATGATTAAAAATATTTAATCCATTTTAAAAAAATTCAATCTCTATAATTGGTAAAAATTAATTTTATAATAATATCATAAAGTGTGATGAAAATAGGGTTTTTAGGAAAATGCATTTTCAAGTAATAGATGATCTTATATTAACTCTATGACTAGAAATAATCATTATATAAATATAAATTAATATGAATAAATATATAATATATAAATTTTATTTAAATATTTCCTTATTAGTGGTTATTTTAATTAATTAAAATAGATAAACTTTATGCACTTAAAAATAGTTTTTAGAAAACCGCGTTTTAAGTATAAAATAAACTTATACCAAAATTATGAAAATTTATGACTCAAATGAAATTAATTTGATTATTATAAATAAAATGTTTTATATGTAAATTTAAGACCAAATACAAAATATAACAGTACTTTTAAATTAATTTATTTAATGAAAATAAATTACAGTATTTGAAAAATCAATATTTTTCACTATTCACTAAAAAATCAATAATTTCAGAAAAATACCAAGATTTTAGCCTAAGTTAATTTTGATATTTTAATTTAAAAAATGAATTTCATTTTATAAAATACATTTCCTAGTAGTTTCATAAATTAATTATACTGTTTTCTCATAAAAATCAATAAAAATAATTTTTAAAGAAAACATATTTTTGAAGAATAAAATGAATTTACTAAAATTTGAGTGATTATTTACTAAGAATTTATCAATACATTTATATTTAGTAGTAAATTCATATATATTTTATAAATTAGTGAATCCTATTCATACCTTCGAATTTAACAATTAGGTTATAATAGTCATATTTAAATAATAATATTTCACGGTTCATTTAGGCTCAGTGTTGCATGTCATATACACTATCGAATATAGTTTTATTTTTTTTAAAAATATCGAGGTGTTACATTCTCCCACCTTTAATAAATTATTTATTCACAATTTGAACTTGAGTTCCATGATCAAATTTTTGACATTTTAAAATATCTTTATTAAAATATCACATCATAAAAATGGTTAATAAAACTTCCTATTGATAAGAGAGAAAGGGAAGTACGAAGTTCATCTAGAATAACACATAACTAGGTTTTCAAGTAGGAAAAAATTAGTGGGAAGTAAAAATATAGACTTGGATGAAAATCTTACTTCCCAAATAATGATGGAGAGTGAAAAAGATCATTGATCACAAGAAAGTGAATGATCATGAGAAAGTTAATGACTATAAAACCATAAACTAAAGAGGTGTGAACAAGACCATCGATTCATTAGAAATGAAGGTTATAGGATAGAATTTTCATTTCAAGATCCATTTCCTAGAGTTTAATAATTCTTTACCATGTTGACTAAGAACATATTGAAAATATTATTACTTTCCAAATATAATTTCATATTTTAATCAATTTCTACCAAAATCTCATCTCTTTCTCCAAATGATGAGTATTAAAGATGATTTTTTATGCCTGAAGTACTAAAATCAACTTATAATAGATCACATAATTCCAAAAAAGGATAAAAAACTATTCCTCAAATCTTTAGACATTAAACAAAACCAAAATGGTCAGCACAAGATAATTTAAAAAATAAATAAACCATCATATAAAGAAATAAAACATTAACAACCAAAGCTTCAACAATAACACCCAAGTTTCAAATTAGATTATTCAATAAATAACCAACCTTAAATTTTTTCAATATATTCCAGAATAAGATAGGAACCCAAATATTATAATGATTTGATCACATATTATTTCAAGATTAATTTAACATTTATCTCATCATAACATCAATCACTCTTAATGCCTCATACAAAAAATGTATATTCCATAATCATATAATCTCCAAGATATGACAATCATGTCCATAAATAAACTCAATCACCATAAAGCCACATTAAAATCATATATGATTGAAAAATATAATTAAAACTTTATTATTCAAATAAAACCCCATAATGTTCTATTTACCTTGATCATATAAGGTTATCAAAATATTGAGCCTATTCCAAAATAAAATTAATCACATAATCACCAAATCAATTTTCAATACCATGGTTATCTCTATGATAAAAAAAACATTCCCAAAATCATCTTAATGTTTATCTATCACATCATTTTTAAAAAATAAACATCATACTTACCAAGACATCACATGGGATAGTGGTAGGAGTTTCACCCTTACCTCCCTTCGGTTGTGGGATCAAGCCCTGCGACCTTTCCAGACGTGACAAGTTTTCCTTTTTTCTAAAACTATATCAATATAATTATTATAATATTCCTAGAAATGTTTTGAACATACTTAAAAATAACCTTAATCATCAAAATCGTTCAAAACCTAAAGGTTATCAATTTCAATAAACTTATGAAAAGAGAACTCTTCCTCAAATAACACTTCATGTTGAACCTAAGGGTTATATATACCTCAACCTAATAAAATGTATCCCAATATTTCATTGATCACATTAAAATCCTATCACTTAAAACCTCAAAAGGGGTTTCTAAGAATTTGAAGTTATGATCTACCTTAAACTCATAAACACTTGATGGTATCCATAACTCTTAAGTTAACATCACAAAAAAACATCATAATATCTAAAGTTATATAAAAAATTACTTTGATACCAACTATAAGTAATTGACCATAAAAATTACATAATCTTGAGTTTAAAGTCAATAATTAATTTCCTTACATTTGAGGATCTTTATAATTTAGAGTTTTAAAAAATTAGTCCATCACCCTTATATAAATAAATATTACATCACAAAGTGTACAATTCCACTAAGTATTTATTTTTCCCACAAAAAAATATGATATAAAAAGATTTATTTTCATGACATATCTTCACAATTTTCAATTCTACCTCATCCTTGTCCCTACTCATACTTAAAATGTAACACTCCAAAATTCTAAAATAAGGACATTGCATTTGACAGCGTGTATGACACGCAACACCAATCATGGAAGGGAATATAACACCCTGAGACCTTATGAAATATTTATTATTTTTAAATAAATTCAATCTCTCTAATATCTTATGATACATGTAATACTTAGATTATCTTTATTTACACGCAACACTATGTTTAGCTTATGTTACACGCAATACTGAGTTTAAACGAAATGTAAAATATTATTAAAATATTATTGTTTAATATAATAGTTATAAACTAGCTATTAAATTGGTGGGTATGAATAGTAATAACTAAAATATGAAAAATATGGTTATCTATTGATTAGTAATAAAATAAAAATTATTTAGAAGAAAAAGAAATATTTTCCAAAAAATAGTATTTTTTCTAAAATAAGGATTAGTCGCGGTTTACACACATAATTAAAAATTAAATTTTAACACTTTTAGAAAATTTATTTGAAAAAAACTTCGTTTTTGAAATTGGAATACAAAAATCATCTTAAGGTGAAATTTTTGTATTTTTCTAAGAAGTTTTATTTTTTGATAAATAGTGAAAAATATTAAATTTTAATTGAAAACTGCCTTTTCATTTAAATAATTTCATGTTAAATTATATTTTTAATCGGTGTTAAAGTAAAATTAGTCAAATTTTATATCAATTAATAAAATTTAGATCACTATAATCATTTTCATATTGATTTTTTATATAAAAATATTGTAAACTATTGAACATTTTCATTTTAAAAACCCGCTTTATCGTTACGTCTACATGATTAATTTTAAATTTAAATTTTCTATTTATTTGAATTAAATTTGGAAAAATAGATTCTATATTTGGATTCATCATAATTTATAATTTCTAATAAGGTCAAATTAATTTTTTGACCAAAATAAACAGTGAATGCAATAAAAATTAATTACCGCTATTAAGGTAAAAATGGGTTTACCAGGGGTTAAAATAGGATGATAAGAGTGAAAATGACATAAAATATTACATTAATTTTATTTAATATGTTTATTTATATCTTTTCCATAAAATTATATGAAATATTTCAATTCCTTTCCACTTTCCTTTGAATATGACCCATATAATAAGTTGAATAAAGAAAAAGACAAAAAAGATACTTTACTTATTTTTAATACCTATAAAGTGTTGGGATAGGGAAAAAACAACATATGTTTAGTTATAAGTATTATTTTGAAATATAAATGAGTTTTTTATCATGATAATTTATTTTGATTTTTTTGAGATTAAATAATTACTTAAATGCTTAAGAAACACCAACACAATAATTATTTAGTTAACAATAAAATAAAATAAATGATACTAAAAATATCAAAAGAGAATTAAATTGAATTAATTATTATGTTAAATTATTTTTAGATAAAATTATAATTTTACATAGGTGTTAAAATAGTATATTAAAATTCCATCATTATCTTTATATTTTTAAATTCAATTTAAATGAATAATGTCCAAATTGAAATTAATATTATTTTATGATAAATTATATTTTATTAAATGATTTAAAATTATTAAAAATCTTATATTCTACCAATTTATTTTTAAATTAAAATAAATATAAACCATGTTCTATAAATGGACTAATTGACATTTTATAATGAATATATTGACCCCTAAATGGTAGAAACTCTGTTAGTGTGGTTAAGGTTAAAGCAATGTTTTTGCATGTTACATGCGCTTGTGTTAAAATTAATTTCAAACACACATAAGATTTATATTTTATAAATTATATATAATATTTATAATCATTGGGTATAAATTATCTTATAAGGATCATTTTATTTTCATTTTAATGTATAAATTACCTAAGTTAGAAAACTAGTTACCGTAGTGAAAACCCAAAATACTAAAAGTAGGGAAACCTTAAAGTTAAGGAAAAAAATGTTTAAAACATATATTTTATTGTGTGGTGGAGGTGAGGATAGACCATATCATCCCTCCAACCCTTTAATTATGAATTTTTGATCCACTTTAGGTAATATTGACCCTACCAATAGTGAATATTTTTGAGTATTTATAAGAATGCCACTCCTCCTCAACTATAAAAGGGCACTCATTCCCCTCACTTATTCAAACCTTCACACATATTTGGGTTAGCCAATAACCACACAAATAACTTTCCAACTCCCCTCCCCTCATACTAAAATCCATATTTTGTGCATAAATCTAAACTTTTGAGGCTTTAATGCAAGCCTAAGGAGGATACCCGAAGAAGAGGTAATATTCTTCAACGAGCGTCTTTATTTTTACTTCTTTCTCCAAATCCTCAAATTTTTATTAAAACATTATGATATAATATACTTAGTATATTAAATATACTAGGATGTTTTTATAATAATTTAATGACCTAAAACCATCTCCACTTCCATCAAATGGGTTACAAAATCATCTTTTATGCGTATGGTGAATTATTGTCTCGCGAACCGATGTCATTCATTTTTCCATTTCCACCTCTCAAAGTTTGGTATGATGATGTATCTAAAGTATATATACTATATTAACAAAATATTTATACCAATAGAGTTACTATATCACATATATATATATATATTGACCTCACCTGTTTTGATAATCCCAATTATGCTTTCATATACTTTGATAATCTCAATCTAATATTTTTCTATATATTAATTATTTCAATATGTGATCAAGATGATAATAATATTAAAATAATCCCTAAGATATTTTAATCTTTGTTTATCCATGTTTATATAAGCTCTGAAGTAATTCTAACCCATTCGGATATGTTTTGTATAAAACAGACAAGTATTAAGTCACTGGTCTGCGTTTAGCTAGAGCTAACGGTACTCAGTCTACCGATAGACTTAGTCTATCGATAGACAGAGTCACCGATACACTAAGGTAACCAATATGTACAGAGCTACCGACAGACAAACAGACCAGAACTACCGATAGACAGAAGTCTACCGATAGAACCATTTCACAGATTCAGTCTACCGATACAGAACAGACGAGCTACCGATGTGCATGTCTACTAGTAGTTACCAATAGACTACTGATGCAAAGAGCTACTAATGGAGATACAGCTACCGATAAAAAGGGCTACCAATAACAAGAGCTACCGATAACAAGCGCTACCTATAACAAGATCTACCAATGGAACTAAATTCATCGGTATATGAGCTATCGATGCAAGTTCAAAAGAGCTGCCGATGGAAGGTTTTGCGACAAAAAGTCCACCATGCACGTCTACCAATAAAAGGATACTAATGCTTAACCAACCAGTAAAACCCTATACTCTTCATACTATTTATTTATTTAGCTAACGATTACATTTGATGGTTTTAATGTAGTTAATTTTATTTAATGATTTCTGTTGCATGTCAGGGAACCGTACCTAGTACCCATGAAAAAGGAGATTATTCTTTTCTTCCAAATTTGAAAGCTATAAAGCGATGGAAAGAGAACACTGGACATATGAATGGATGTATGTGACACAAAAGGCACTAAGAAGACACATGAAGGGTGAAAGAGACAAGAGCTGAACAACATTCAAATGTGGAGCATTTTTCACTAGTATACATCTATACTCCATGAATCCTGGACATACATGAAGAAACTTATTCTAGAGGAGAACACAAGATGTATCTTGAGTGAAGAACTAAAAAAAAATTCATGTACTCAGGCTATTAAGCTGGACCAAGAATCAAAGAAGAAAACGACACTCTGTTTTCTGAGAAAAACCAGAGAAGGACTCAAAGGCTTTTCTGATAAACCAAACGAGTCTAGAGCTGCACTGCTAATCACTAAAGCATTTCTAAAATCAATTATACTTCTCTTAGTGATTCTTTCATTTACATTTTGATAAGTGTGTGTACCCTATTTATTTTACACACAAACTACCTCCTAATCTAAATTGGAGGATTCTTAAATCCTCACTCAAACTTCATAACTCTTTTGTTTCCCAATATGGATGGTGGTAGAGGTCTTTGTACCTGAACAGACTGTGTGCTGTTGTTTGCTTTTCACACAAAGAACTGTGGTAGAGGTATTTGGAACTGGACAGTAGTGTACTGTTGTTTAACCCCGATCCAGGGTGTGGATCAATTTATATAAATTGTTGAGAGGACTAAGTCTCGGCTTGAGACTGAACCTCTTGGTTAACTTTGATGTGCTTTTATTTTAAGTCTATAAGTATTAAATATATATTTTACATTCTGCTGCTTATTACTTTGAAATACAAAACTATTTTAAATATACTTTGATAGTTAAATTAGAAAGTGTTTATACTTATTGTAAACCAGTAAGTTAGTTTCAAAAGTTAATTTAATCTTCAGATTAAGTCAACTGAGACCTAATAAATCTTTGAGAAACTGATTGAACCTTTACACTCTGTATAGATTCACTACAGTTTAACTTTGTTTTTTAATTGGGGGATTTTAAGAGAAATAATTTTAACAGAATTTTTTATTGGAACTCAATTCACCCCCCTCTTGAGTATCCACTCCGACCAACATTTGGTATCAGAGGATTGTTTTTGTTAAAGGATTTTTGAAATACTCTGTTTTTAAACTGTGATTTTAGTTGCATCTTTAAAGATCTTAAATTTCTGTTAGTTCTAAATTTTATCTCTTTAAAACTATTCTCTAAAATCTATCTATGGATAATAGACTGGAGGGTGCTGCTAATAACCGGCTACCTTTATTTAATGGTACAAACTATGCCCAGTGGAAACTGAAGATGAAAATACATTTGGAAAGCATGGGTTTTGATATTTAGACTACTATAGAATCTCAATATAAAATTCCAGAAACTGAAAGAACAACTTGGGATGAACCTACAAAGACTACTTACAATAATAACTGTAAATCTATGAATGCCCTGTACTGTGCTTTAGGAGATGAAGAGTTTAATAGAATTTCTTCTTGCAAAACTGCTTATGAAATTTGGGATACTTTGGGTGTTTCTCATGAAGGAATAACCAATGTTAAAGAAATGAGATTGAATACTTATACTATTAAATATGAAAATTTTAAAATGAAAACCGATGAACCTATTTCTGATATGTATCTCAGGTTTAATGAGATAGTCAATACAATGAGTTCACTTGGGAAATCTGTTCCAGCTAAGGAAAAAATTATGAGGATACTGAGATGTCTTCCAGAACGATGGAGAGGCACCTCTGTCTCAATCAGAGAGTCATGTGACATTGGATCACTGCCAGTAAAAGATCTTATTGGTAAATTAATGATGTATGAGGAAGAACTCAAGGTGAATAAGGAGGAAGATGATGAACCTAAGATAAAATCCGTAGATTTCAAGTCTACTGCTTATAAGAGTAAAGACAAGGAGAAAATGCAAATACCTACTAAGAGTTCAACCAGTGAAGATTCTGATTCAGATAGTGATGTTGAGATGGCTCAGATAGCCAGAATATTCAAGAAGTTTTATAGGAAGAAGAAATTCTTCTGGAAATCTAACTACAAAGGAAAGTATGACAATAAGGGACACTGGAAGAAGGATTGGAAGAAAGCTGACAAGAATGATGAATTAGTATGCTATGAGTGTAAAAGGAAAGGACACATCAAGGATGATTGTCCAAAATTAAAAGTCAAAAAGAAATATGATTATAAGGACAAGAAGTACAAGAAAGCTATGAAGGCTACCTGGAGTGCATCTGAAGACAACACAAGTGAATCTGAAGTTTCTGATTCTGAGAAGAATCATACCAACATGTGCTTTATGACCAATACCTCTAAGGTGCCTGTTTCCCCTATACTAAATGATTATTATTATGGAAATAACAGCGACTCAGACAATGATGAAAATATGTCTAAAGATGACCTATTTGAATACTGTAATATGATGGAAGAGACATGCAATGAACTTAAAGACAAATAAAAATCATTAAAGAAACAACATTCTCTCACTACTACTGTTAAAACCAAACTTACTATTGAAAAAGAGAAAAATGCTCAACTGTTAAAGGAAAATACAGAACTGAAAATGTCAAATGAGAAACTTAGAAAAGACTTATAAAAGTTCAAAAATGGAAAAGATACTCTAAATCAAATGTTAGGTAAGCAAGTTGCACAAAAATACACTACTGGAATAGGCTACAAACCTGGACAGAGACAGCTTATTAAGAATAGATTTATTCCTAAATCTGGACAGAATACTGCTAGTTCAAGTTCTAGAAATCCCTATGATTCAACCAGTTATTCATATGGTTATAGATCAACTAAAGTTTATCTTTCAAAATCTATTGATTCTGTAAATTATATGAGACCCATAAGACAAATATGGGTACCTAAAGCTTTGATTGCTAACCTATCTGGACCCAAGAAAATCTGGGTACCAAAATCATTTCCTATCTAAATCTGTTTTGTAGGAAACATGCTTAAAGAGTTCTCACAAGAAGGTATGGTACTTAGACAGTGGATGTTCAAGACACATGTCTGGAGATTATTCATGCTTCAAGAGTTTAATAAAGGTTGATGGAGGCTATGTCACCTTTGGTGATAATTCTAAAGGAAAGATCATCGGCCTAGGCCAGATTGGTAACTCTGATTGAGTTTTAATTTTTAAAGTTTTATTTATTGATGGACTTAAGTACAACCTGTTAAGTATTTCTAAATTGTGTGATGATGGTTTTAATGTGAAATTTGAAAATGATTCTTGTAATGTTTTTAATTCTGAAAATGTTTTAGTATTTTCTGCTTTAAGAAATGAAAATGTTTATGCAGTTGATTTAAATTCTTTAGCTAAGTAAAATGTTACTTGTTTAAATGCTTTTCATAAAGAATCTTGGATTTGGAACAGAATATTAGGACACTTCAACATCTATTAACTTAGAAAATTAACTATAAAGAACTTAGTTAGAGACCTACCTAAACTTGAATTCCCAAATGACAAAGTTTGTAATCCCTGCCAAAAGGGAAAGCAATATAAAGTTTCTTTTAAATCAAAGAAAGAAGTTTCAACTTCTAAACCTCTCGAGATGGTTCACATGGAATTGTTTGGACCTTCAAGAGTTTCTAGTTTAAATGGGAAGCACTATGTCTATGTTTTAGTAGATGAATTTTCTAGATATACTTGGGTATACTTCTTAGCTCACAAAAGTGAAGCTTGTTATTACTTTGTTAAATACTCCAAATCTATAGAAAATCTTAGTGGAATTAAGATTAAAACTCTAAGAAGTGATCATGGCCGTGAGTTTGAAAATCAAGAGTTTGAATCTTACTGCTCACACAATGGCTATAGTCACAAATTTTCTACTCCTAGGACACCTCAGCAGAATGGTGTAGTAGAAAGAAGGAATAAAACCCTTCAAGAAATAGCTAGAACCATGCTTAATGAATATGACATGACTATTTACTTTTGGGCTGAAGCTATGAATACATCTTGTTATATCATTAATAGAGTCTTAATTAGACTAGTTCTTAAGAAGACCCATTATGAGTTGTGGAATAATAGAAAACCTAAAGTTAGTTACTTTAGATTCTTTGGTTACAAAGTTTTTATTCTTAACACAAAGGATAATCTGGACAAGTTTGCTTCTAAGAGTGATGAAGGAATTTTTCTTGGTTATTCTTTAACTAGAAAAGCCTATAGAGTCTTTAATAAGAGAACCAAATGTGTGGAAGAATCTGTTCACATCAAGTTTGATGAAACTGATCCACATGAGCCTAAAACCTCTCTTGAAAATCTTGAGGAAGATTTGAGTGTTCTGGACCTTAATGATAAATCTAAAGAACCTGCTATAAAAACATCCAGTTCTGGACATATTCCAAAATCTGATGCTATGGAACCCGAACCCATAGATGAACCTGAAATTTCTAGTCCTACCTTTACTAGATAAACAAGGATTCTAAAGAATAATCCTTTGGATGCTGTTGTTGGTAATCTTGATAGAGGGACACAGACTAGAGATTCTCTAAGAAACCAGGTTGAACACCAAGCCTTTCTTTCACATCTAGAACCTAAAAATATCAATGATGCTATCAATGATGAATTTTGGGTAATGGTTATGCAAGAAGATTTAAATCAATTTGAAAGAAACAAAGTTTGGGAATTATTTGATAGACCTAAGGACACTTTAACAATAGGCACAAAATGGGTTTTTAGAAACAAAGTTGATGAGTCTGGAAACATAGTTAGAAACAAAGCTAGACTAGTAGCACAAGTATATAGTCAAGAAGAAGGTATAGACTATGAGGAAACCTTTGCACCTGTAGCCAGACTAGAATCCATTAGGATCTTACTTGCATATGCTGCTCATCTGAATTTCAAGTTATATCAAATGGATATCAAAAGTGCTTTTCTAAATGGTTTTATTGTTGAAGATGTTTTTGTTGAACAACCACCTGTATTTACTAATCCTCATTTTCCAAATCAAGTTTTTAAACTTTCTAAAGCTTTATATGGTTTAAAACAATCTCCAAGAGCTTGGTATGATAGACTTAGTAATTTTCTTATTTCAAAATGTTTTACTAAAGGGATTGCTGATCCAAATATTTTTGTTAAAAGAATTTCTAAAGATGTTTTAATAGTTCAAATCTATGTTGATGATATTATTTTTGGATCTTCTAAACATTATTTATGTACTATTTTTTCAAAGAGTATGAAAAATGAATTTGAAATGAGTTTAATGTGAGAAATTAAATATTTTCTTGGATTTCAAGTGTTTCAAAATGAAAATGGTATTGTTTTGAATTAAAGTAAATATACAAAGGATATTTTAAAATGTTTTGGTTTGGATAGTATTAATGAAAGCAAAACTCCTATGAGTACATCTTGTAAATTGGATGCAGATGAAACTGGGAAACCAATGGATCAAACCAATTATAGAGGTATGATTGGAAGCTTACTTTACCTTACTACTAGTCGACCAAATATTATGTTTAGTGTGTGTATGTGTGTAAGATTTCAAGCTAATCCAAAATAGTCTCATTTACTTGCTGTTAAAATAATTTTTAAGTATCTTAAACAAAATGTAAACTTTGGTTTGTTTTACCCAAAAGGACAACCCTTTGAGTTAATGAGTTATTCAGATTCTGATTTTTCTGGTTACAAGTTGGATAGAAAAAGAACTTCAGGAACATGTCATTTATTGGGAAAGTCCTTAGTATCTTGGTGTAGTAAGAACCAGAATTCTGTAGCATTATCCACTGCCGAAGCAGAGTACATTGCTGCTGGTAGTTGCTGTGCACAAATTCTGTGGATGAAACACACTCTTTTGGACCATGGATATGACTTTAAGCACGTTTCAATCAACTGTGACAATACTAGTGCAATAAATATCTCAAATAACCCTGTGTCTCACTCTAGGAACAAACACATTGATGTAAGACACCATTTCTTTAGAGATCATTACCAAAAGGGTGATATTACTCTTGAGTTTATAGGTACTGAACATCAATTAGTCGATATTTTCACTAAACCTTTGAGTTCGGATAGGTTAAGTTACATTAGACACGAGTTAGGGATGTTTAACCTTGATCGGTAGCTAACCTCACCGATGTGAAGTTCTCACCGATGTGAAGTTCTCACCGATGTGAAGTTCTCACTGATGTAAACTTCTCACTGATAGGAATCCTCACTAATAGAAATTCTCACTGATGTGTGCGCTGTTTTAAAACTTCTGTATGCTGCCATAATCTGAATCGTTTTTACTTTATTTCATTTTATTTATTTATTTTATGATTCATAAATGATAAAACTAAATTCAGAGCTACTTCTAAATCCACCGAGTCTCAAACCTTAACCATCGAACCTTAGCTCCCGAATCCTTAGAGAACCCTAAATCCTTCGAACTAGTGATGGCAAAAACCAAACTTCCTACCATCAGATATGACTCTGTTGAGCCAAAAACAAAGAATCAGAGGACCGAGAAAGAAGAAAGTGGTAGTGGAATTGTTGCTAGAACTAGGTTGGGGAGACGACCAGTGAATCCTCATCTACAAAATCGAGTTATTATGATTGAAAAGGAACTGTGTGTAGAATGGATACTGCCTAGCAGGTCCTTAGTGCTTGAAGTTCTTGAAGATCAAAAATGGGTAGAATGTTTTTCGAACAACAATGGTCCTTACTTTCCAAAATTGGTGAAACAGTTTTATGATTTTGTAACCTTTGAAGAATCGGAGAATGAAAATCGAGTAACCTCTTTTGTGAATGGAAAGGAGATGTCGTTTTCATCTGTTGAATGAGATGAGTGCTTGAAAGTTCCACATGAAGGAGTATCTGGATATGTCGCGAGAGCCATGCCACCTACCAGTGACATTTTCGATTATGAGACTGCTTTGGAAGAGCTGACTGGTGATGGAAGTCAAAGATAAGTAGTTGCTGTAGAAATGGATGGAGAGAACATATTGCTGTTCAAATTTGTTCAACATGTCTTGATACCGAGGAGAGGAGAATTTTACAATTTGAGATATCAGGATATCTATCTCTTGCACCTCTTAAGAAATTGTGTAAAGGTTAATTTGTTCAGATTGCTGATGCTCCAGATGGAATATATGACAAGGCCAAAATCAAATACAAATGCCCTATTCTTTGATAAGTTGATCTCTGTGATGATCAAGGTAAAAGGGGCTGCTGAGGCTCAAGATGAGATAGTGGTAGTGAAGAATAATTTCTGTATCACAACTACAGTTTGTAAGTACATGAAAATAAATTGGAACCCTTGGAGAGGAGAATGGGTCAATGATGACCAGAGGGTGTATGAAAAGTTTAATCCCGTGGATCATCCTTCAAGACCAAAGGATGTGAGGGATCCAGGTTTGGGACCTGATGAAGAGGATCCAGAATACAATGATGATTTAGAAGAGAAAGAGTCCTCTGCAGATGAAGGAGGAGACCCTGACTTGCCTCCTAGCCTAGCTCCTGAAAATCTTGATCAATAGAAATCAGATAAGGAAGAAGCTGATTTAGAGGCTGTTGAAGTGGCTTCTGTAGAAAATGAAGAAGATGTTCATGAGAGTGAAGAATCTCTGTCATCTAATTTGAGCCCGAGTCTAGTGATTGGACAATCTTTAGTACCTACTGAGGAAGCAAATGAAGTTGACATACCCTTGCCTAATCCCGAAGACCCTCCTATTGCTGCAGTGATGGAAATGATAGTGGAAGATTCTCCTCAGGATGAAAGACCTGCTGAGAATGCTGCTGAACATGATAATGAGAATGCTGTTATCCTAATTTAGGATGCACCCATTGAGGGGGAGCATCAATCTAAGTTTGGAAGTGTTACAATGGATGTTGGTTTTAATGATTGGGCAGAAGACCCTGGTTTTATAGTCTATGGTTTAGACTATCCTGATTCAGATAATGAAGCATCTCTAAATAGACCAAAAATTGTTTATGATGTTGAATCTGAATTATTGCCTGAAGATGTGGTCAGAATGCATGACCTGGATAAGATGAAGAAAAACCTTAAGGAAAGTTTTTTGGAAGAGGTAAAGAAAATGGAAGTTCCTATGGTATCTTCAATTCAATCAGTTATGACTGACTCTGTGGTCATTTTAGCCTCTGAAAGAGCATCTGTAGAAGTTTCACCTACTGATTTGGTTACCAAGGCTGATATAGATATCTTAAGGGATGATCTGAAAGAATCTTTTAGTGCCTCAGTTGCTGAGATGAAGCAGAGTTTTGCTGAAGAAATGATTATGTTGGAAATATCTTTTGAACTATCTCTTGCCTGTAATTTATCAACCTTTATGGGAGAAATAGTTGAAGAAGTTAAAGACTACCAAGCTCAAGTTTCTAGACTTTAAGCAGATCTTGAAGCTCTAAAGGAATCTGTTTTTTATTTAGACTCTTACATGAGCTCAAAATCCCAAGAAGATAAGGACTTAACTTATGTGAAGAGTGTTGTAAGCCAGATGGTTTCAGTATTTGAAGGTTTCAAAACTTCTATGGAAGATCATATTAAAATCCAGGATTCCCAAGTTCAAAATCTTATCAGTGGATTGACCAAAATCTTCAAAGATACTATATATTTCTCTGTTGGTTCTCTTGCATCTAAACCTTCAATGGATTTGAATCAGTTTCGAGCTATGATGAAAGAGGAGCTTGGTTCTGCCTCAACCAGTGGCTCTGTGGACTCATATGAACTGAGAAGAGTTGTGATCTCTACCAGAGATTCATCCAGAGAAATTATGAAGATAGTCCAAGATTACATGAGAGAAGCCTCTACCTCTCAAAAAGAATTGAAAGAAAAGGTGACTCCTATTTCTCCAAAATTTACACAAAGACCCAAATGACCAGTCATTTCAAGCTTCTGATTGAGAATATGAAACTGCCTCCTATCAATCAAGCCTTCAGAGAGAAAGTTAGCAAGATAAGAGAATTGACTCCAGCATTGGACAAGTTTATAGAGAACAAGGATGACTTCATATCCACTATGGAGAGAGGAGGAGGAATCATTATGGATTTCAGAAATCTGTTGCTGCCTTTTCTACATGTTGATGCCAAGCTAGTGATTGTCCTTCCTGCTTTTCCTGCCTCTACCTCTACTGCTTCTCCAATTCAGATGACTCCTGTCTAAGCCATTCGAAGCCTCACACCTATGATGACACAAAGGACTACTCAATACAGGTCAGGCACAATGTCAGTTTCTCAACCTCCTGTGGCCATTTCAGGAATTCCTAAGCCTTCACCAGCATCCTCACCACCTGAATCCTCTTCTGCTCCCAAGGGAAAATCTCACATTGAGGATGTGGATTAATCAAGTGTCTGGACTGTTTGATAGGAATCCTATGTATTTTGTTTTCTGTTTTTGTACCTTTTTGTAGCATTTAATACAAGTGATTTTCTTCTATTCCTATTGTTCCATTTCTCTTTGTTATTTCCCACTTTTTGATTATCACAAAGGGGGAGAAATATTTTACAAAGGGGGAGAAATACTATCTAAGTATCAAAAAAGGAAGACATATTCACCCAGAGGGAGAGATATTAATGAAATGGGGAGAAATTTTATCTAAGAGCTATCATGATTTTCCCCTCTGATACCTCTGAATTTCATCTTCTAATCCCAGTGCCTTTTCTCTCATCCTCTGATATAATTTCATTTAGTTCTCTAATACTACTAAATTTTACCTCTGATATCATGGACTTTTCTTTTATCGCCGATACATTTAATTCTATCTCTGATAAATTATGTTTTATGCCATACTGTTTTCTCTGAAAAAATTGAGTTTAATTATATATCCTCTAATAATTTTTTTTTTAAATGATAATATCATAAGTTGTGATTATCAAAAAGGGGGAGATTGTTGACCTCACCTGTTTTGATAATCCAAATTATGCTTTCATATACTTTGATAATCTCAATCTAATATTTTTCTATATATTAATTCTTTCAATCTGTGCTCAAGATGATAATAATATTAAAATAATCCCTAAGATAGTTTAATCTTTGTTTATCCATGTTTATATAAGCTCTGAAGTAATTCTAACCCATTCGGATATGTTTTGTATAAAACATATAAGTATTAAGTCACTGGTCTGCGTTTAGCTAGAGCTACCGGTACTTAGTCTACCGATAGACTTATTCTACCGATAGATAGAGTCACTAATACACTAAGGTCACCAATATGTACAGAGATATCGAAAGAAAAAAAGACTAGAGCTACCGATAGATAGAAGTCTACCGATAGATACAGTTCACAGATTCAGTCTACCGATACAGAACAGACGAGCTACTGATGTGCATGTCTACTAGTAGTTACCGATAGACTACTGATGCAAAGAGCTACCGATGGAGAGACAACTACTGATAACAAGGTCTACCAATAACAAGAGCTACCGATAACAAGAGATACCGATAACAAGAGCTACCGATGGAACTAAAGTCACCGGTATATGAGCTACCGATGCAAGTTCAAAAGAGCTGCCAATGGAAGGTTTTGCGACACAAAGTCCACCGTGCACGTCTACCAATAAAAGGCTACTAATGCTTGACCAACTAGTCAAACCCTATACTCTTCATACTATTTATTTATTTAGCTAACGGTTACATTTGATGGTTTTAATCCAGTTAATGTTATTTAAGGATTTCTGTTACATGTCAGGGAACCGTACCTAGTACCCATGCAAAAGGTGATTATTCTTTTCTGCCAAAGCTGAAAGCTATAAAGCGATGGAAAGAGAATAGTGGACATATGAATGGATGTATGTGACATGAAAGGCACTAAGAAGACACACGAAGGGTGAAAGAGACAAGATCGGAACATCATTCAAATGTGGAGCATTTTTCAGTAGTCTACATCCATACTCCAAGAATCCTAGACATACATGAAGAAACTTATTCTAGAGGAGAACAGAAGATGCATATTGAGTGAATAAATACAACAAACATTTCATGCACTCAGGCTGTTAAGCTGGACCAAGAATCAAAGAAGAAAATGACACTCTGTTTTCTGAGAAAAACCAGAGAAGGACTCAGAAGCTTTTCTGATAAACCAAATGAGTCCAGAGCTGCACTGCTAATCACTAAAGAATTTCTAAACTCAATCATACTTCTCTTAGTGATTCTTTCATTTACATTTTGATAAATGTGTGTATCCTGTTTATTTTACACACACACTGTCTCCTAAGATAAACTGGAGGATTCTTAAATCCTAACTCAAACTCCATAACTCTTTTGTTTCCCACTGTGGATGGTGGTAGAGGTCTTTGTACCTGAACAACATGTGTGCTGTTGTTTTCTTTTCCCACGAAGAACTATGGTAGAGGTATTTGGACCTGGACAGTAGTGTACTATTGTTTAACCCTGATCCAAGGTGTGGATCAATTTATATAAATTTTTGAGAGGAATAAGTCTCGGCTTGAGACTGAACCTCTTGGTTAACTTTTTTGTGCTTTTATTTTAAGTCTATAAGTATTACATATATATTTTACATTCCACTGCTTATTACTTTGAAATACAAAACTATTTTAAAGCTACTTTGATAGTTAAATTAGAAAGTGTTTATACTTATTATAAACTAGTAAGTTAGTTTCAAAAGTTAATTTAATCTTCAGATTAAGTAAACTGAGACCTAATCAATCTTTGAGAAACTGATTGAACCTTTACACTCTGTATAGATTCACTACAGTTTAAATTTGTTTTTAAATTGGGGGATTTTAAGAGAAATAATTTTAACAGAAATTTTTATTTGAACTCAATTCACCCCCTCTTGAGTATCAACTCCAACCAAATATATATATATATATATATATATATATATATATATATATTTAACTACCATTCGTTAGAAGATACGATAACACCGCTCGTGTGTACGGCAGACTACCACCTCACGAAGCGATGTGATTCATCTTTCACTAACGCTTCACATAGATGGTGATAAAGATAAATTTAATGATTATATGTGATATAAATTAAATAATTATGATATTATTGAAATATTTTCTATAAAGATAATATATATCATTTTATTTCTTTCATTTTCACTCACATAAAGATGAAAACATCATTCGTGTACATGTGGACTACCACCTTTACGAAGTGATGTGACTCTCTTTTCATCACCAGACCACATGGATGATATATATATATATTTATATAATGTGGTATTTATGATATTATGATCATTATGTAAAGATAAAACATTACTTACCTTCTTTACATAATGATATTTGAAAAATTTAAGTGTTACTCATGCGTACACACGACCTACCTTCTCCATGGTCGTAACGTACTTCATTTTTCATAACCATCATTCATGATTGGTTTTAAAAGTAAAATTTATGTAAAAATTTTATAATTATTTCATGAATATTATTATAGATAATATAGAACTTTATAATATACACATGAACTATATCATTCATGAAGAAACACGCATGAGAAAACAAGATAATTAACACCAAAATAAAAATAAAAATAATGAAATATTATTAATGAATTGGTAATAAGATGTTATAAATGGATAATATATGATATTATACATATTAATAAGACTATTTTATAAGTTAATAACATTTTTAAAACCGATATATAGAAGTTTAAGTCAATTTCAACCAAAATGAAGCGTTAGGTAAGAGATCTCTTAACTCAATTTCCATTAATTGGGTTAAACTTCTACTTCATTGATTATATTATTATAATATTATGTGTATAATGAATTTTTATTATATTATGATGTATTTTAAATTGTTTCATGTGTATTTATTGTCATGAACCGTCCCTCGCGTCCCATACCGTGACTACCCTAAGCCCGCATTCCATAAGCCAGGGGTTGGCGACTAGAACCCGAAAGGCATATACCTAAAACGGGAAGGCATTACCTTTAAAACTATACAAACACACAGTCCAAGAACACAACAAGATGAAACCATGAATTAAAACTATAGTAGTAAAAGTGTGTACTAAAAGTAAATGGCCTAGAATACAAGCCCAACAGAAAAGATACAACTACAACATAAAATAGAAAATCAGCTCCTGAGATCGTCCCCTAAGGATCCCACCAGATGGGTAGGTATGTCTCATCTCCACAACTCTCCACATCAGCCAGTCACCTCCGTGTACCACCTGGTCCTGGTTCCTATAGTCTCAGCTGAGCTGTTCGTCGTCTGCACAAGACATAACAAGGTGCGGGTGAATCCCGTGTAGGGGTGAGTATAACAATAACCAGTAGGGACCCTGAGACCCCCGAAGGTCTCTCAGAACTCCAAAAAGGAAAAAACACAAAGCTTGATCTCAATTACAAAGCACAAGAAAAAGACTCATCTCAAACTAGGTATAAATTAAGTACATAAGTACAGATGATTAGTTGTAAAGCTAGATCATCTTATTTTGTCAAGGGTTTTGCTGCTGATCCACACAACATTGCTTGGTACTGATCCACACTAGATCGCTAGGTGCTGATCCACACAGGATATCTAGGTGTTGATCCACATAGGATCTCTAGGTGCTGATCCACACAAGATTGCTAGGTGCTCATCCACACAGGATCTCTAGGTGATGATCCACACATGATCACTATTTATTCTTCACGCCTCATCCAACCACTGGATTCTCGTATATAGTATGCTTGATTCTAGGAGGATATGCT
Source organism: Viscum album (assembly GCA_963277665.1). Taxonomy (NCBI): domain Eukaryota; kingdom Viridiplantae; phylum Streptophyta; class Magnoliopsida; order Santalales; family Viscaceae; genus Viscum; species Viscum album. Next base: position 600,001,627 of record OY728127.1, read on the forward strand.
CCTCAAGCCATCCATCATACTTCAATCGGAATGAAGTCCTATAAATAAGTAACCCAATGATCCATCATGTCCTAAGGGTCCCATCGCAATAGACAGTGCATCAATCAGACGCTCGGTCTGGGAGTTATAGGCATTTTAGTGCCAAAGGCCCAGTTGGATTCGGGTACGATCCAACCTGACCGTACTAAAAATTTCTCCAAAACTTAGGTGGAGTATCTCAAAAGGACCATCTCGTTCCAAGGATTCTATCGCCGTAGAAGGTTTTCAAACAGACATCTAGTTTGTGAGATACATCCTTTTGTACGTATCTGGGATGCAGAGGGTCCGAGTCCGGTCCGACCCAGTTCGATCCGACCCGAACCAACTCAGTTCGGTCTGACCTGAACCAACCTGATCCAGATCCGACCTGGGTCTGACTCGGTTTGTCCTGAACTGGATGGGCCGCGGACCGGCCCGGCTCGAACCGACTGGGCGACGACGGGCTCGGCTCACTGGGCCATGGATCAGCCTGGCCCAAACCAGCTGGGTTGAGCCGCGGCGGGCTCGACCCGTTGGGTAGCAGACCAGCCTGGCCCACCAGCTGGGCATGACCCACACAAAGGGTCATGCGGCCCCTCTTTCCCGAATGGCTCAAAGAGTCGTTCGACTCTTTAAGCAGCGACACCACGTGGCGCCGCCTGGCTATCCATGTGACCCGTAGGGAGCAGGTCCCTTCACCTTCTGTTGTAGATTTGATGCCATGAACTCCACCTGTGGTGCACAATGGCGCACCACCCATGCACCAACACGGCCGGCTGAGAGCTGGCCACCACTTCGGTCTGCCACGACACCGCCCCTTTCACGGACGACGAGCGCCGGCCGCCACCTTCACCCACCGGCGCCGGTCGCCGGTACCGCCGTGCCGGTGTCGTGCCGCCGCTTCTTCTACAGGGTTCCAGTGATGCTATAGAGCTATGTTTTCACTCATGTCTTCACCTACGAGCCTCCCGGAATGCCTCCATCGCTACGTGCCTCTCGGTTTCAAGGTTCCATCAAGTTGAGAAATCTACTCCCGAATAACGCAATGATAAAACAAGCGGTGGAGGATCTAGGCCTTGTTTGTTTGGATCGTGCCCTCCACATTAGCATCATAACATGGGTGAGATTAATTTCTCTTAAAAAAATTATAATTAATCAAGAAAAAACCCATAGAAATTAATCAAGACAAAACCCCCTACCTCGAGAATCGTTGGAGGTGTTGCAGTTGTGGTGGGAGAAGAGTCCTCGTTGAATGAAGTCGCCAGCGTTCGCCGATCCCAGATCGTTGCCGCCCAATATTTCTTCCTCTGTTGGTGGAAGACACTGTGGTATTTTTCTAGAGGTTCCTCACTTGAAGAAGCCGTGTCAAAATCCCCAACTCAAGCTCCATTTAAATAGAGGGGAAGGGTGATTAAGGCATCAAAAGAATTAATGAGGTTCATTAATGAGTTTTTAATTAATGAACCTCTTAATTCCCAATGGTGTGGTTACGAAACTGAAGAGTCAAGCCATTAAATGTCTTGAAAACCCATCGATCCCACCATCACCGCTCTACAGAAGGTAGGATAATAAAATAAAATTTTTTATGTTATTTTATTATTTCTTTAAAAGTCACAAAAACTAAATTTTTTCACCCAAGCTACTACGGTCAAAGTTAAGACTCCCTTAAGAGAATCCCGGTGCTACGGATTCAATGGTGTCCTCATATTTTTAATCTGAGCACCTGTTCAAAAGATAGAAAATGCCACCCGTGCGTTTATTGAACGTACCTTAAAAATATTCACAATTACATTCCAGGCACACCGAGCCTCGGAATCATGTGCCGTCAATTTTCACATACTTGTAATAATCCCAAATAATTTAAATAAAAATTATATGGAATTTCTGGGTTTTTACATTCTCCCCACCTTAAGGATTTTCATCCCCGAAAGCTACAACAAAACTTGGGGAACAAATGGGGGTACTGAGCACGTATCTGAGCCTCCCACTCCCATGTGCTCTCTTGGAGGTTCCCGTGCTGCCAACGAACTCACACCAGAGAAATTGAATGCCCATAGAGGACCTGATCCTTTCAACCCCCTATCTCCACCGAGAACTCCGCAAACATCGACCCATCATCAATGTCCAGCTCACCCCAGTCGATAATGTGTGATGGATCATGAATGTACCTCCTCAGATACAACACATGGAAGGCATTATGCACCTGGTGCATCTATGGGGGAAGATATAAATAGTATGCCACCTCACCTACTCTTTTGAGGATCTAGAAAGGTCCTATGAACCTCGAAGAAAACTTTCCGCCCCGGAAAAACCTCCATAATTCTCATCGGGGTGAGACCCATATGAAGACATGGTCTCCTACCTCAAACTCCAAGGGTATAATTCTTCTGTTAGAATACGACTTCTGCCTACTCTATGTAGTCTTCATCTACTCCTGGATGATCTGCACCTTCTTTGTGGTATCCTGTACCAACTCTAGACCAATAAGTGCTAACTCTCCTGGGTCTGTCTAGCATAGAGGTGATCTGCATGGTCACCTGTATAAGGTCTCAAACAGAGTCATGATGATGGTGGAGTGATAACTGTTGTTGTAATAGAACTCCACCAGTGGTAGGCGGTCCTCCCAACTGTGACCAAAATCAAGGATGCAAGCCTAAAGCATGTCCTCGAGTGTCTAAATGGTCCGATCCATCTGACCATCTATCTGAGGATGAAAGGCGGTGCTCAAGCATAGCTGAGTCCCGAACGCCTCCTATAATCCCTTATACAAGCAGGATGTAAATCGAGCATCGTGATCTGAGAATATTGTTGATGGAACCCCGTGAAGTCATACAATCTCCTAAAAGTAGAGATGTCCCAAGATCTCTACTGATCCCTACTCTCAGATGGGTAAGAAGTGGGAAAACTTGGTGAGTCGGTCAACGATCACCCAAATGGAATCATGGTCCCTGAACGTATGTGGTAGCCCTATCATGAAGTCCATGGATATACCATCCCACTTCCACTACAGTACCTCAAGTGGCTGAGCTAAGCTTGCTGCTACCTGATGCTCGGCCTTCACTTGATGACAAGTGAGGCATCACGATATGAACTCTGCCACTACCTTCTTTATCCCTGGCCACCAGTATTGACACCAGAGGTCCTGGTACATCTTCTCCACACTAGGATGTACCACCAAAGGGGATGTATAGAACTCCCTCAACACCTCCTCCTGTAGTGTCACTGGTACCATAGTTCATTCTCTGAAGAAGATGATGTACTCCCCACCTTTAGAAAATCCATCAGGAGTCTGTCTTGAGGATATATGAGCAAGTCGGGCCTTGCAGTCCATGTCCCCAAGTTGTGCCTCCTTGACTCGCTGAAGGAGTGGGGGAGTAACCGTAATAGACTGAAGGTAAGCTACTCCATCTCTATCCACAAAGGATATCTGCAACATGGATAGATACTCTATCGCCTCACACAGCAATTGTAGACCAGGCCTCATTCTTAGTGCATCTGCTACAATGTTCCCCTTCCCAGGAGTGTAGAATATCTCAAAGTCATAGTCTTGGAGGAAGTTTATCCATATTCGCTGTCTTAGGTTGAGGTCATTCTATGAGAATATATACTTAAGACTGTTGTGACCAGAGTAAACAATAAACCATTCACCCATCAAGTAGTGCCTCTACACCTTCAGTGAAAAGACCACTGCTGCTAACTCCAAGTCATGGGTAGCATAGTTCTGCTTGTGCTGTCTCAACTACTGTGAGCCGTAGGTGATCACTGCTCACTCCTACATCAGGACACTACCTAGTCTGGTCCTTGATGCATCGCAGTACACTACATACCCAACACCCTCTTCTGGTAGCCTCAAGATGGGGTCACTTGTTAGTCTCTGCCTTAGCTCCTGAAAAATCTGCTGGTATCTCTTTATCCACATGAAGGGCTGTCCCTTATTTGTTAAAGATGACAAGGGTGTCGCAACTCTGGAAAAGTCGGGTGCAAATCTCCAGTATTACCTAGCCAATCCCAGGAAACTCCGCACCTCGTTCACACTCCTGGGTGGCTCCTACGAAAGCACCACCTCTATCTTCACTAGATCCACTGCAAATCTAGCCTCTGAGATAATGTTCCCCAAGAAGTGGACTTCCCATATCCAGAACTGGAACTTCGAGAGCTCTCCATAAATATGGTTCTCTCAGAGTGTATCTATAAATATCTGTAGGTGCGTGGCGTGCTCCTCCTCTGAAGATGAGTATATTAAGATGTCTTCTATAAATACCACCATGAAGAAATCAAGGAAAGGTTGGAAAATCCAATTCATGATCCCCATGAACACTACCGGTGCATTGGTCACGCCGAAGGGCATCACCAAGAACTCTTAATGGACATACCGACATATGAAGGCTGTCTTCGGTACATCCTCATCCCGTACCCTAAGCTGATGATAACCTGATCATAGGACTATATTTGGAAACCATCGACCTTCCTTCAGCTGGTCAAAAAGATCATCAATCCTTAGGAGTAGATACTTATTCTTCACGATCACCTGGTTCAAGCACCAATAGTCCATGCAAATCCTCAGACTCCCATTTTCCTTCTTGGAAAACAAAATCGGGGATGCCCATGGAGAAACATTGGGCCTTATGAAACCCTTCTTCTAAAATTCCTCTAACTTTACTCGTAACTCACAAAGCTCCACGGGGGCCATCCGGTATACTGGTGTAGATATCGGTGCTGTCCTGGGGTACAGGTTAATGTAGAATTCTACCTCTCTACGAGGAGGTAGTCCTAGAACATCATTAGAAAAGACATCAGCATACTGGTACACCACTACAGGATGACTCATACTCCTCACGTCAACTGCTCCAAGGTTAAGGTTATCCAACTGATGATTGATCGACATCACCCTCATCTAAGTAAGTCCATCCTATGCTGTAAAGTTTCCCTTCTCACCGGTGAAGGAAAACCTGGTCCCATCCTCACAAAAACACCACACTTTTCACCTAAAATAGTCAATCTGATCATGGACTGTGGATAGCCAGTCCATACCCAAGATGATGTCATAAGGCCTCAACGCTGCTACTAAGAGATCCCAGCCGAAGCTCTCGCCTCCTAGAGTGAGATCACACTGTCTGCACCAGTTCAGAATCATCTAATATTCTCCCATAGGAGTTCTAATCATAAGGATCGAGCCAACAGCTCCATCGGAATCTCTGAGATCCGAACGAGTGACCCAGAAATAAAAGAGTGACTCGAACCTGTGTCTATAAGAACTATAGCTAGGGTGGAATAGACACATATAAAACCTATAATCATATCTAGAGCACCATGGTTATAAGCATATTCCACCTAAAGCTAAGTTCTCCCCTATCTACCGTCTCCCTGTGGTTATGGTGGACCACCTGGGGGTAGTGGTGGTAGAACCTCAAACCATCGTCCACCACCTGCTACACAACCTACTCTTCTTCCACATCCTCTTCCCTACGGACCCCCTCGCTTGAACCTCAGCCACTGCCTCGGAGGTACCTCAGTTATCTGCTGATCATCTATGTGGGGAGTCAGATAGTCACAAGCCATGTGTCCCTGTCCTCCGTAAGAGTAACAAGCTTTAGTCCTTAGAAGAACTCCTCTGCCTTGTGAGCTCTGCACCTCCGACCCTGCATCCTGGGGACGTCCACCAGATGGCCTAGATCGTTTGTACCTATGCATAATTTTCCTAATACCTGCTGCAGATGACTTGGTTACCTATCATCCAGTGGTGGCTCTCACCATCATTGCCTGCTTAGCTAAGAAGCTCTCTACAAATAATTATTTCTCGAGCACTCCGGCCTACCTTGGGATATTGAGTGATATCATCGACACTATGATCTCCTACCAGAGACCCTGATCAAAGGTCTGGGCCTTGAATAATGGGTCCCATACCATGTCAGTGGAGTAGCATGAGAGTTCAGTGAATCTCGCAGAGTACTGGGCCACTGATAGGCTGTAAGAACCCGGGTTTTTGGAACGGGTCAAAATCCCGACCCTGTTTGAATTTTTGACTTGTTTCTGAGGAAACTGGAGAATTTGGATGATTCTGGGTCAAAATTATAAAATTGGGGAGGTAATTCAGGTGCGTACAGTTGGCGCATGGTTTTCCAAACCGTGCAGACAAACCGTGCGAAGTCTCTGGGTGAGACAGAGGGCTCCGCACGGGTGGCGCACGGTTTGCCAAACCGTGCGGGTTGGCCGTGCAAAGTTCCTAGGTGAGGTAGTGGCAACCGCACGGTTGGTGCATGTTTTTCCAAACCGTGCGGGTTAACCATGTGACCACTTAATGTTAGGGTTTTTAAGTTCCGGGCCACCTAGGATTTCCTATTTCTCTCTCTTTTTTTCCTCCCACTCGGGGCTTACACGGGGAGAGCCGACCGAACCTTCTTCTTGCTCCCGGATCTTCGTCCGAACTCTGATCCAAACACCATTTGATGCGTTGGAACTCCCTCGGTAAGGCCTTGATTCTCATTGATCCATTTTTCTTGATTTCTTCCCAAGATAAAGTTATAGGGGTTTGAGCGGTTTTGATTCTTTTGTAGATCTACCACGTTTTAGACCTAATTGGAGGCTGCCATCAGAGAAGTATCATTGTACTAGTACGAGGTAGGTGGTTCATACCTTCTTTCGTGTTTTCGTGGACTTTTGGGTGGCATGACCTATGGAGCGTTTCAAATATTTTTGAGAGAGACCCTTGTTTATCTGCTATTGCACATTAAGTTAATTATTAGACCTATGGGATACCTTGGATATGCCCTTCGTCCTGTTTTGATTGAGTAGGGCCGGGCGAGAGGCCATTGTTCATATGGGGAATTTTGGATGGGGTGCTGAAAGGGTTTTAATTGAACTGTCTTTTTCAAACTGTTGAGTTTAGTTGATTAAACCTTGAGATGAATTCATAGAGGCTTTAGAGACCTCGGTGTTGGTATGGGACAACACCTAGTTAGGGCATTCAACTGTTTAGTTGTTTTTCTTATTTTAATTATTTTTACTTTGATGATATATGTGATGTATGTAATTGTTGAATTCCATCTGCTGGAACCTTTTGGTTGTGTTGGGAATGGCCCAGGTATTGTTGGGTGGTTTTGACCACAGGATTGGGCGTCATGGACGTCGACTTGAGGTAGTACGAATGTCAGGTTAGGCTTGACCCGAGGTTACTATGGGTGGTTTTGACCATGGGATTGGGCCTCATGGACGTCGGCTTGAGGTAGGATGACTGTCAGGTAGGGCATGGCCCAAGTTACTCTTGAGCGGCATGGTCGCAGGGACATGAGGTGTCAGATGTGTGGTGGCTTAGGTACTATTTTGGTGATTACTGCTCACCCAGAACTTTGAGTAGTGTGCACACATAGATACTCCATGATGAGGTGGTTTTGACCACTCGTGTGGGTAGAGGCCCCCGTAGATGCGGTTTAGGTATTTTGGTTGGGGGTGCTTGCCGTAGAAAGCCACGTGGAAGGTGAGGAGCCTTCAGGAGATAGCATTGAGGCTATCAGGTTGGGGGCTGAGGCTCGCCGTGATTTGAGGGAAGACATCGCTATCCCTCCGGTTACTTATTTGAGGGTAGATATCGCTGTCCCTCCAGATTCTTATTTGAGGACAGGTATCACTGTTCCTCCGGGTTGCTTCTTGGGCGTGCCTTCGGGACGTCGGTACTTGAGACACGAGGTGTTAGGAGGCACATGGTGCTGGGTTACTATTATTGGGCATGACTTTGGGACGTCGGTACTTGAGACACAAGGTGTCATGAGGTACATGGCGCCGGGTTACATGACAGAGATTCCGGCGTTGGCCTAAGCAGGTGACACTCCATGGTGGCCGCTGAGCACCAGAGGAGTTTGTGTTTATTTGTGCATCGTACTGTTTACTGTTTTCCTTGAAAATTAATGTCTGCTTAAACACTTATATTAGGTACGCACCGTTGGGTGGTATCCTACTGAGATTTGTCTCACACCCTGCACAGGCCCTTCGGGACGCGTGCAGACTCTCTGGATTTACGTGTAGGAAAGAGGCCAGCTTCAGGAGCTGGGTTGCGTTAGTTGTTGCATGGAGATGGTATGGACCTTGAGGTATTACCTAGCTAGAGTTTATCTTGTTTTGTTTCCTTTCCTGTATCATCATGCTTGTTATGTAGCTATAGTTGGCTATCCATTGGTTCCCCTTTTGTATATTGACTTGCTATGGATGCATGTTTGGTTTGTTAGTTGTTACTAGTGATTAGCATGCTGCTGTGTTTCCTTTCCGCTGTTGTTGTTTATGTTTATTGCTTCCGCTGTTTATATATATCGGTTATTCTTCCACTCTGCGGGTCTGGTTTGAGTCTTATGAGTCTTTAATTCCACTGCATCATTATTTTTATACTCGGACCAGTACCCTTATTATGATCCTCCGAGAGGGTATAGCCTCCCCACTATACCTAACAGACCCTCGCTGCTAGTCGGCAGCCTTTGGCAGTCAGGTAGGTGCACCTAAGGTAGTAACAACCGACCCGTTTGGCACTGTTCGGGTGGCTGGCCGGGTCCGGGTCGTTACAAAGTGGTATCAAAGGGGTTCTTGACAAGGATTTAGTAGCATTGCTTTGCTAGATACTAATGATTTTGAGACTTCTCTTTTTTTTTCTGCTGGTTTTACTATTTGGGATATGGTAGACTGGAGATAGGTTGTAAATGGGTCTAGGTTTCTAGATTGTGCTTGGGTGCCTGCAGCCCCAGGTATGAGGGATGAACCAAGTTTCCATGGGTGGGAATTGCTGTTTTTCTTTTTTCTCAGATTACGGTTTATATGATTTCCACCTCAGGGGCTCACTTAGTGTGTGAGGTTATTGATTGTGATATGTGACCCTTGACCCAGTGTGGTACGGGAGAATTGGACCTTGGCCCGGTATGGCAAGGCTTGTTGTTTGGATTTTGATAGAAACATTTTTAGGGTATTTCAATTTCATAATTGCACGTATGCCTTGTGAAGTGATAATACCATGTGAATAAAAATCAATTGCCATGATTTATATGCTTTGAAATGTGAATTGGTGAAATTCCTGATAGAATTGATAGTTGTGAAATGTGTGTTCCATGCTTTATATTTTGTAGAATTGCATGTTACAGGATGTTTGGGTCTGACTCTTATGAGAGCAGACATGTACTATGGTTGAGGTAATGTAACTATCAGGATTGGGTGACTCGGTCGTCGGTTTGAGGCAATGTGAGTTGTCAGGACGGGCATGGCCTGAGGTACTTTTGATACTTGGCTTTGTTGAGGTCGAGTAAGGTGGCCATGAGGCTGGGATGCTGTGGGGCATGTTTTTCGGTGAGGGGGAGTAAGGGTAGTTGTTATGAACTGCCTTTTACTGCTTTCCTTATCTGTGTAGAATATATTGTTATATATATATATATGGGCTGTCTGACCATTTATGTTATTCAGCGGGTTACTCCTTCAAGAATCCATGGAGCGTCAGGAAGGAGATGATACAGTGCCACAGGTGCAAGATCAGGTTTAGGATCCGGTGCAGGCAGAGCATGAGCCGTAGGTACAGGCTCGGGGACAGGATCAGGTTCAGGATTCAGTGCAGGCAGGACAATATCCAGGTTTGACAGCGTTCAGGCCATGGCTCAACGAGCAGCTCCGAGCTATCCTGGTACGTGTCTTGTAGGGGATCGATAGAGGCGCGCAGGGTACAAATCCATCTATGGCGTACCTGACGCGAGAGTTCCAGTCACAACACCCGCCACTTTTTTAGGGTGATGGTGGTCCACAGGCAGTAGAGAACTGGATAGAGAGTATGCAGATGATCTTCAAGCAGCTTGAGACGCCTCCCGGGAGGAGGTTCAAGCTGGCGACGTACATGCTTAGAGGACCGGTGAAGCGTTGGTGATATGTATAGGTTCAGGCTCATAGGCACGAGGGACTAGCATGGAAGACTTCGAGGACAGGTTCTTCGATCACTTTTATACAGAGACACTAAGATCAGAGAGAGCTCGGGAGTTCTTGAGTCTTCAGCAGGGAGACATGTCCATCATGGAATATGCAGCCACTTTCACAGAGTTGTCTCGCTTTGCACCTGGTATGGTAAGCGATGACGTAGCTAGGGTGAGATGCTTCGAGGATGGCTTATGACACACCATTCAGGTCCAGGTAAACATCTTCATGCTGGGTTCCTTATCTGAGGCTATGAACCAGGCGCTTATAGCAGAGGGCAACCCGAGGGATAGACCCCAAGTTGTCCGGGTGATAGCTTCAGGTGATGGTTCAGACAGTAGGAAGTAAGGACGAGATGAGTTCCAACAGGACGGTCAGGCCAGGGATTCAGCTAGACCACCTCGTGGCAGTTCTTCAGTGATTTTCTTTCAGTGCGAGCAGTCAGGGAATGTTTGGACTCAGTGCGATAGGCCTCCAAAGGAGTGCCGAGCATGTGGACAGGTCGGGCATCTGGAGAGATTTTGTAGGCAGCCTTTCTAGACAACCGACAGAGAGGGACCAAGACAGACAGTGGCATTTAGAGTTGGTTTAGTTTCGGTACCAGGAGAGGGTAGCCGAGGTTCACCACACTGGGGATGTGACAGAGACAGCAAGATCCAGTAGAGGGGTCAGTGGCTGGTGACTGGAACAACACCGCAGGGAGGTCAGGCATCAGGCAGCCGTGTTTCAGGACAGGTGCACACTGTGGAGCTTCCAGAGGCTGAGCATGCTGGTGAGCCGATGATAGTTAGAGGTACACCACGGGTGTGGCCGTGATTCCATGTTTCTCTTTTGGCATGACCTGTAGAGGTATGTCTGTTTTGAGTGCACATGATGCACATGATCTATGTGGACTGACTATATGTTGGTCAGTGGGATTTGCGCCATATCAGGTGGGTGATATTTTTATATATGTGTATGTATGAGGTGTCATGGGCATCGGGGCATCAAGGATGCGGGTTACTTGAGGTGTCGTGGGCATCGGGGCATCGAGGATGCGGGTTACTTGAGGTGCTGTGGGCATCGGGGCATCGATGATGCAGGTTACTTGAGGTGGTAGGTACCAGGTTTGTTTTGAGCATCCATGGGATGGAGGACCTCGTGGAGGTGGACACTGATGTGGTGCGGGATACGTTTGGGTGTCAGAAATGACACGGGATCTCCAATGAGGGGCAAGGGTGACGATGCATCATGGGAGGACCTTGAGTCTGGAACACAGGTTTATGAACCTTTGCTTGTTCTGAGTTTTTTCGGGTTGAGACCGAGCTAGGAGATTCCTAAGGTGGGGAGACCCTTGAGTAATTTAGCCAGAACCTTGTGACTGGGGAAGTCTGGGTTACTTTGATCGGGGTGGTATGTTCAGTGCCATCCCCGGGTTTCGTTTGATAGCTCGGGGACGAGCTATGTTAAGGTGGGGAGATTGTAAGAACCCGAGTTTTTGGAATGGGTCAAAATCCTGACCCTGTTTGAATTTTTGACTTGTTTCTGAGGAAACTGAAGAATTTGGATGATTCTAGGTCAAAATTTTGAAATTGGGGAGGTAATGCAGGTGCACATGGTTGCCGCACGGTTTTACAAACCGTGCGGAAAAACCGTGTGAAGTCTCTGGGTGAGACAGAGGGCTCCGCACGGGCGGCGCACGGTTTGCCAAACCGTGCGGGTTGGCCGTGCGAAGTTTTTGGGTGAGGCAGTGACAACTGCACGGTTGGCGCACGGTTTTCCAAACCGTGCGGGTTAACCATGTGTCTACTTAATGTTAGGGTTTTTAAGTTCCGGGCCACCAGGGATTTCCTATTTATCTCTCTTTTTTCCCTCCCACTCGGGGCTTACGTGGGGAGAGCCGGCCAGACCTTCTTCTTGCTCCCGGATCTTCGTCCGAACTCTGATCCGAACACCGTTTGATGCGTTGGAACTCCCTTGGTAAGACTTTGATTCTCCTTGATCCATTTTCCTGATTTCTTCCCTAGATCGATTTATAGGGGTTTTAGCGGTTTTGATTCTTTTGTAGATCTATCGTGTTTTAGACCTAATTGGAGGCTGCCATCGGAGAAGTATCATCGTACTAGTACGAGGTAGGTGGTGCATACCTTATTTCTTGTTTTCGTGGACTTTTGGGTGGCACGACCTATGGTGCCTTTCAAATATTTTTGAGAGAGACCCTTGTTTATCTGCTATTGCATATTAAGTTACTTATTAGACCTATGAGATACCTTGGATATGCCCTTCGTCCTATTTTGATTGAGTAGGGCCGGGTGAGAGGCCGTTGCTCATATGGGGCATTTTGGCTGGGGTGCCAAAATGGTTTTAATTGAACTGTCTTTTTCAAACTGTTGAGTTTAGTTGATTAAACCTTGAGATGAACTGATAGAGGCTTTAGAGACCTCGGTGTTGGTATGGGAAAACACCTCGTTAGGGCATTCAACTATTTATTTGTTTTTCTTATTTTAAGTATTTTTCCTTTGATGATATATGTGATGTATGAAATTGTTGAATTGCATCTGCTGGAACCTTTTGGTTGTGTTGGGCATGGCCCAGGTATTGTTGGGTGGTTTTGACCATGGGATTGGGTTCCATGGACGTCGGCTTGAGGCAGTACGACTGTCAGGTTGGGCTTGACCCGGGGTTACTATGAGTGGTTTTGACCACGGTATTGGGCGTCATGGACGTCAGTTTAAGGCAGGATGACTGTCAGGTAGGGCATGGCCCGAGTTACTCTTGAGCGGCATGGTCTCAGGGACACGAGGTGTCAGATGTGTGGTGGCTTAGGTACTATTTTGGTGATTACCGCTCACCCGAAACTTTGAGTAGTGTGCACACATATATACTCCACGATGAGGTGGTTTTGACCACTCATGTGGATAAAGGCCCCCGTAGATGTGGTTTAGGTATTTTGGTTGGGGATTCTTGCTGTAGAAAGCCATGTGGAAGGTGAGGAGCCTTCAGGGGATATCATTGAGGCTATCAGGTTGGTGGCTGAGGCTCACCGTGATTTGAGGGTAGTCATCGCTATCCCTCCGGTTACTTATTTGAGGGAAGATATCGCTGTCCCTCCGGATTCTTATTTGAGGACAGGTATCGCTGTTCCTCCAGGTTGCTTCTTGGGCGTGCCTTAGGGACGTCGATACTTGAGACACAAGGTGTCAGGAGGCACATGGTGCTGAGTTACTATTCTTGGGCGTGCCTTCGTGACGTCGGTACTTGAGACACGAGGTGTCAGGAGGTACATGGTGCCGGGTTACATGATAGAGATTCTGGCGTTGGCTGAAGAAGGTGACACTCCATGGTGGCCGCTGAGCACCAGAGAAGTTTGTGTTTATTTGTGCATCGTACTGTTTACTGTTTTCCTTGAAAATTCATGTCTTCTTAAACACTTATATTAGGTACGCTACGTTGGGTGGTATCCTACTGAGATTTGTCTCACACCCTGCACGGGCCCTTCCGGATGCGTGCAAACTCTCTGGATTTACGTGTAGGAAAGAGGCCAGCTTCAGGAGCTGGGCTGCATTAGTTGTTGCATGGAGATGGTATGGACCTTGAGGTCTTACCTAGCTGGAGTTTATCTAGTTTTTTATACTTTCCTGTATCAGCATTCTTGTTATGTAGCTACAGTTGGCTAGCCATTGGTGTCCCTTTTGTATATTGACTTGCTATGGATGCATGTTTGGTTTGTTAGTTGTTACCAGTGATTAGCATGCTGATGTGTTTCCTTTCCGCTGCTATTGTTTATGTTTATTGCTTCCTCTATTTATCTATATCAGTTATGCTTCCGCTCTACGGGTCTGGTTTGAGTCTGCTGAGTCTTTCATTCTGCTGCATCCTTATTTTTATACTCGGACCAATACTCTTATTATGATCCTCCGAGAGGGTATGACCTCCCCACTATACCTAACAGACCCTCGCTGCTAGTTGGCAGCCTTTGGTGTTCGGGGAGGTGCGCCTAAGGTAGTAACACTCGACCCGTTGGCACTTTTCGGGTGGATGGCCGGGTCCGGGTCATTACAAAATGGTATCAAAGGGGTTCTTGACAAGGATTTAGTAGCATTTATTTGCTGGATACTAATGAGTTTGAGACTTCACTTTTATTTCTGCTGGTTTTACTATTTTGGATATGGTAGACTGGAGATAGGTTGTTAATGGGACTGGGTTTCTAGCTTGTGCTTGGGTGCCTGCAGCCCCATGTATGAGGGATGAACCAAGTTGCCATGGGTGGGAATTGCTGTTTTTCTTTTTGCTTAGATTACAGTTTATATGATTTCCACCTCAGTGGCTCACTTAGTGTGTGAGGTTATTGATTGTGATATGTGACCCTTGACCCGGTGTGGTAAGGGAGAATTGGACCTTGGCCTAGTATGGAAAGGCTTGTTGTTTGGCTTTTGATAGACACATTTTTAGGGTATTTCAATTTCATAATTGCACGTATGCCTTATGAAGTGATAATACCATGTGAATAAAAATCAATTTCCATGCTTTATATGATTTGAAATGTGAATTGGTGAAATTCCTGATAGAATTTCTGGTTGTGCAATGTGTGTTCCAGGATTTATATTTTGTAGAATTTCATGTTATAGGATGTTTGGGTCTGACTCTTATGAGAGAAGGCAGGTACTATGGTTGAGGTAGTGTAACTGTCAGGATTGGGTGACTCGGTCATCAGTTTGAGGCAACGTGAGTTGTCAGGACAGACCTGGCCCGATGTACTTTTGATACTTGGCTCTTTTGAGGGCGGGTAAGGAGGCCATGAGGCCGGGATGCCATGGGGCATGGGTTGCGGTGAGGGGGAGTAAGGGTAGTTGTTATGCACTGACTTTTACTGCTTTTCTTATCTGAGTAGAATATATTGTTATATATATATATATGGGCTATCTGACCATTTATGGTATTCAGTAGGTTACTCCTTCATGACTCGATGGAGAGTCAGGAAGGAGATGATACAGTGCCGCAGGTGCAAGATCAGGTTCAGGATCCGGTGCAGGCAGAGAAGGAGCCACAGGTATAGGCTTGGGGACATGATCAGGTTCAGGATCCAGTGCAGGCAGGACAACAGCCAGGTTTGACAGCGTTCGGGCCATGGCTCGACGAGCATCTCCGAGCTAGCCTAGTACATGTCTTGCAGGGGATCGATAGAGGCGTGTAGGGTACAGAGCCATCTATGGCGTACCTGACGCGAGAGTTCCAGTCGCAGCACCCGCCACTTTTTAAGGGTGAGAGTGGTCCGCAAGCAGCAGAGAACTGGATAGAGAGTATGAAGATGATCTTCGAGCAGCTCGAGACACCTCCCGGGTGGAGGGTCAAGCTGGCGAAATACATGTTGAGTGGACCAGCGAAGCGTTGGTGGGGCGTACAGGTTCAGGCTCATAGGCACGAGGGACTGACATGGAAGGACTTCGAGGATAGGTTCTTCGAGCACTTTTATCCGTAGACACTAAGAGCAGAGATAGCTCAGGAGTTCTTGAGTCTTCAGCAGGGAGACATGTCCGTCATGGACTATGTAACCACTTTCAGAGAGTTTACTCTCTTTGCACAGTATGGTAAGCGATGACACAGCTAGGGTGAGACGCTTAGAGGATGTCTTACGACACGCCATTCGGGTCCAGGTGAACATCTTCAGGCTGAGTTCCTTCTCCGAGGCTGTGAACCAAGCGCTTATAACAGAGGGAAACTAGAGGGATAAACCCCAAGTTGGTCGGGTGACTGATTCAGGTGACGGTTCGGACAGCAGGAAGCGAGGACGAGATGAGTTCCAACAGGACGATCAGGCTAGAGATTCAGCTAGACCACCTCATAGAAGTTCTTCAGTGATTTTCTTTCAGTGCGACCAGTCAGGGAATGTTTGGACTCAGTTCGATAGGCCTCCAAAGGAGTGCCGATCATGTGTACAGGTCAAGCATCTAGAGGGATTTTGCAGGAAGCCTTTCCAGATAGCCGACAGACAGGGACCAGGATAGATGGTGGCATCCGGAGTTGGTTCAGGTTTAGTACCAGGATAGGGTAGCTGAGGGTCAGCATGCGGGGGACGTGACAGAGACACCGAGATCCAGCTGAGGGGTCAGTGGCCGGTGACTAGAGCATCACTACAGGGAGGTCAGGCATCAGCCAGTCGTGTTTCAGGCCAGGTGCACGTTGTGGAGCTGCCAGAGGCTGAGCAGGCTGGTGAGCCGACGACAGTTAGAGGTACACCACGGGTGTGGCCATGATTCCATTTTAGTATGACCTGTAGAGGTATGTCTATTTTGAGTGCACGTGATGCACAAGATCTATGTGGACTGACTAGATGTTGGTCAGTGGGATTGGCACCATATCAGGTGCGTGATATTTTTATATATGTGTATGTATGAGGTGTCATGGGCATCAGGTAATTGAGTATGCGAGTTACTTGAGGTTCCATGGGCATCGATGCATCGGGGATTCGGGTTACTTGAGATGCCATGAGAATCAGGGCATCGATGATGCAGGTTACTTGAGGTTCTAGGCACCAGGTTTGTTTTGAGCATCCATGGGATGTAGGACCTCATGGAGGCAGACACCGATGTGGTGCGGGATACGTTTGGGTGTCAGAAACGAAACGGGAGCTCCAATGAGGGGCAGGGGTGACGATGCGTCACGGTAGGACCTTGAGTCTCGAACACAGGTTTATGAACCTTTTCTTGTTCTGAGTTTTGTCGGGTTGAGACTAAGCTAGGTGATTCCTAAGGTGGGGAGCCCCTTCAGTAATTTAGCCAGAACCTTGTGACTGGGGAAGTCCAGGTTGCTTTGATCGGGGTGGTATGTTCAGTTCCATCCCCGAGTTTCGTTTGATAGCTCGAGGACGATCTATGTTAAGGTGGGGAGATTGTAAGAACCCGGGTTTTTGTAACGGGTCAAAATCCTGACCCTGTTTGAATTTTTGACTTGTTTCCGAGGAAACTGGAGAATTTGGATGATTCTGGGTCAAAATTTTGAATTTGGGAAGGTAATGCAGGTGTGCAAGGTTGGGTCACGGTTTTCCAAACCGTGCGGACAAACCGTGCGAAGTCTCTGGGTGAGACAGAGGGCTCCGCACGGGCGGCGCACGGTTTTCCAAACCGTGGGGGTTGGCCGTGCGAAGTTCCTGGGTGAGGCAGTGGCAACCGCACGGTTGGCGCACGGTTTTCCAAACCGTGTGGGTTAACCGTGCGACCACTTAATGTTAGGGTTTTTAAGTTCCGGGCCACCCGGGATTTCCTATTTCTCTCTTTTTTTCCTCCCACTTGGGGCTTACACAGGGAGAGACGACCAGACAGTCTTCTTGCTCCTGGATCTTCATCCGAACTCTGATCCAAACACCTTTTGATGCGTTGGAACTCCCTCAGTAAGGCCTTGATTCTACTTGAGTCTTTTTTCCTGATTTTTTCCCTAGATCGAGTTATAGGGGTTTGAGAGGTTTTGATTATTTTGTATATCTACCTCATTTTAGACCTAATTAGAGGCTACCATCGGAGAAGTATCATCGTACTAGTATGAGGTAGGTGGTGCATACCTTCTTTTGTGTTTTTGTGGAATTTTGGGTGGCGCAACCTATGGCGTGTTTTGGGTATTTTTGAGAGAGACCCTAGTTTATCTTCTATTGCATATTAAGTTACTTATTAGACCTATGAGATACCTTGGATATGCCCTTCATCCTGTTTTGATTGAGTGGGGCCGGGAGAGAGGCCGTTTCTGATATGGGGCATTTTGGCTGGGGTGCCAAAATGGTTTTAATTGAACTGTCTTTTTCAAACTGTTGAGTTTAGTTGATTAAACCTTGAGATGAATTGATAGAGGCTTTAGATACCTCGGTGTTGGTATGGGACAACACCTAGTTAGGGCATTCAACTATTTAGTTGTTTTTCTTATTTTAAGTATTTTTACTTTGATGATATATGTGATGTATGTAATTGTTGAATTGCATCTGCTGGAACCTTTTGGTTGTGTTGGGCATGAACCAGGTATTATTGGGTGGTTTTGACCATGGGATTGGGTGTCATGGACATCGGCTTGAGGCAGTACGACTGTCAAGTTGGGCTTGACCTGGGGTTACTATGGGTGGTTTTGACCATGGGATTGGGCATCATGGACATCAACTTGAGGCAGGATGATTGTCAGGTAGGGCATGACCCGAGTTACTCTTGAGCGTCATGGTCGCAGGGACACGAGGTATAAGATGTGTGGTGGCTTAGGTACTATTTTGGTGATTACTGCTCACCCGGAACTTTGAGTAGTGTGCACACATAGATACTTCGTGATGAGTTGGTTTTGACCACTCGTGTGGGTAGAGGCCCCCGTAGATGCGGTTTAGGTATTTTGGTTGGGGGTGCTTGTCGTAGAAAGCCATGTGGAAGGTGAGGAGCCTTCAAGAGATAGCATTGAGGATATTGGGTTGGGGGATGAGGCTCGCTATGATTTGAGGGCAGACATTGATATCCCTCCAGTTACTTATTTGAGGGCAGATATTGCTGTCCCTCCGGATTCTTATTTGAAGATAGGTATCGCTGTTCCTCCGGGTTGCTTCTTGGGCGTGCCTTCGCGACATCGGTACTTGAGACACGAGGTGTCAGGAGGAACATGGTGCATGTTACTATTCTTGGGCATGCCTTCGGGACGTTGGTACTTGAGACAAGAAGTGTTTGGAGGTACATGGTGTTGGGTTACACGACAGAGATTCCGACGTTGGCTGAAGCAGGTGACACTCCATGGTGGCCGCTGAGCACCCGAGGAGTTTGTGTTTATTTGTGCATCGTACTGTTTACTGTTTTCCTTGAAAATGCATGTCTTCTTAAACACTTATATTAGGTATGCACCGTTGGGTGGTATCCTACTGAGATTTGTCTCACACCCTGTATGGGCCCTTTAGGATGCGTGCAGACTCTCTGGATTTACGTGTAGGAAAGAGGCCAGCTTCAGGAGCTGGGTTGCATTAGTTGTTGCATGTAGATGGTATGGAACTTGAGGTCTTACCTAGATGGAGTTTATCTTGTTTTGTTTCCTTTTCTGTATTAGAATTCTTGTTATGTAGCTACAATTGGCTAGCCATTGGTGCCCCTTTTGTATATTGACTTTCTAGGGATGCATGTTTGGTTTGTTAGTTGTTACCAGTGATTATGCTGCTGTGTTTCCTTTCCGCTGTTGTTGTTTATGTTTATTGCTTCCGCTGTTTATCTATATCAGTTATGCTTCCGCTCTGAGGGTCTGGTTTGAGTCTGCTGAGTCTTTCATTCCGCTGCATCCTTATTTTTATACTCGGACCAGTACCCTTATTATGATCCTCTGAGAGGGTATAGCCTCCACACTATACCTAACAGACCCTCGCTGCTAGTCAGCAACCTTTGGCATTCAAGGAGGTGTGCCTAAAGTAGTAATACCCGACCCATTTGGAACTCCTCGGGTGGCTGTCTAGGTCCGGGTCATTACATAGGCTTTCCTACTGTAAGTGCATCAACTCCTGGATACGCACTAAGCGTAAAGTCTCTAGTACGAAATCCGCCATGAAGAGGGTCTTGAAGTCCAACCAAGAGAGTGTTTCCTCCTCATGCATCTAGAGCATCAAACTCCACCATCTCCTTACTATTCCCTAGAGGAGGATACCAGTCAGGATCACCATCTGATCTGATAGTGTCACGACTAAGTGAAAAACCAATGCCACAACCTCCATCCAGTCCTCAACTACCTGGGGATCTATCTTACTTCAAAACCTTAGAGGCCTATATCTCTAGAACTCATGCAAAGTGCTCAGTCAGTGTGCATGGTCCGCCAGTGGGGCTGGTGGAAACTACTTCCCTCCGAGTGGTGGTGCTGCTAGTACACCACCCGAAGGTGCCAACACAGTAAGAGGGCCCTATACTGAAGCCTCATCACTCGGTGGGCCATCATTGTGTACTCTCTCTAGAATCCTAGATGGTTATCTATGCAGAGATATCCTAAAAAGAAACAGGTATGCAACGGTCAATAAGTTATACCTAGTGAGCCGACTCTAAATAAATTAAAAGTAAAACATTTCCAAAACACACACAATCAGTTTTTTCATGCACCGAGTCGAAAATCAGAATTCAGGGTCCTATTGTATGGATGCATCAACTGCCACACCAATACTGGACTCCCTAAACTAAAAACCACACTCAAAACACTTAACACTATTTCTCAATTGGAAATATTATAGTCCTAGTTCTTCGGTATAACCGACTCCTTTGATACCACTTTTTCACGACTCGTCCCTCGGGGCCCGTGCTGTGACTACCCCAAGCCCGCCTTCCATAGGTCAGGGGTTGGAGACTATCAATGGAAAGGAATATCACTAAAATGGGAATGAATTGACTTTAAACCTGTATAAACACATAGTCCAAGAACACAACAAGATGCAACCATGAAGTAAAATTGCAGTAGTAAAAGTGTGTACTGAAAGTAAAGGGGCCAAAATAGAATCCCAAATGAAAATATAAAACTACAACAGAAAACAGAAAATCAACTCCTGAGGTTGTCCTCTAAGGATCCCACCTAATGGGTAGGTACGACTCTTCTCTAAATCTCTCTACGTCATCCAGTCACCTCTACATACCGCCTGGTCCTGGCTCCTATAGTCTCAACAGAGTTTCTCATCGTCTGCACAAGACACAACAAGGTGCGGGTGAAGCCCGTGCAGGGGTGAGTATAGAAATACCCAGTAGGGACCCCGAGACCCCCGAAGATCTCTCAAAATTTCACAAAGGAAAAACAAAAAGCTTGATATCAATCACAAAACACAAGAAAAAGACTCAGCTCAAAATAGGTATAAATTAAATACAAAAGTACAGATGATTAGTTGTAAAGCTAGATCATCTTATTCTATCAAGGGTTCTGCTACTGATCCACACAATATTGCTAGGTACTGATCCGCACAAGATCACTCGGTGCTGATCAACACAGGATCTCTAGGTGCTAATCCACACATGATCTCTAGGTTCTGATCCCCATAGGACTGCTAGGTGCTGATCCACATAGGATTTCTAGGTGATGACCCACATAGGATTTCTAGGTTCTTATCCACATAGGATCTCTAGGTGCTGATCCACACATGATTTCTATTCATTCTTCACGCCTCAGCCATCCACTGGATTCCCATACATTGTATGCTTGATTCTGGGAGGATATGCTCCTCAAGCCATCAATCATATTTCAATTGGCATGAATTCCCATGAAGAATTAATCCAATGATCAGTCACATCATAAGGGTCCCATTGCAACAGACTACGCATCAATCGGATGCCCGGTCTGGGAGTTATAAGCATTTTAGTGTCGAGGGCCTGGTTGGATTTGGGTACAATCCAACTTGGACGTACTACAACTTTCTCCAAAACTTAGGTGGAGTATTTCAAAAGGACCTTCTCATTCCAAGGATTCCAGTTCCATAGACGGTTTGTTAAACGAACGTCTGGTTTGTGAGATACGACCTTTTGTGCGTATCTGGGTCGAAGAGGGTCTGGGTCCGGCCCAACCCGGTTGGACTGACCTGAACCGCCCGTCTTGGGCCAACCTGACCCGGTTTGGGTCGAACCAACCTAGTATGAGTCCGACCTGAGTTCAACTCGGCCCGAATCAAACTGACTGGGCCGTGGACCGGCCCGACCCGAACCGACTGGGCTAGGCCGTGGCGGTCTCGGCTCACTGGGCAGTGGACCAGCCTGGCCCGCCGGCTGGGCAAGACCTGTGTGAAGGGTCGTGTGGCCTCTCTTCCCCAAATGGCTCAAAGTTCCATTTGGATCTTTAAGCGGCAGTTCCATGTGCGCCGCCTTGCTGTCCGTGGGACCCACAGGGAGCAGGTCCCTTCACCTTTCGCCGCGACTTCGATGTCGCGGCCTCGATGCTGCGGCCTCCACTTGCGGTGCATGATGGTGCACCACCAATGTGACAACGTGGTTGACTGAGATCCGGACTCCCCTTTGGTCCGCCGTGGCGCCGCCCCCTTCCACGTTCAGTGAGTGTCGACTACCGCCTTCGCCCGCCGGCACCAGTCACTGGCACTACTACGCCGGTGCCCCACCGACGCTTCTTTCACGGGGCTTCGATGATGCTCTGGAGCTCCGTTTTAACTCCCATATGCGCCTACGATCCTCCTAGAATGCCACTGTCACTGCGTGCCTCTTAGTTTCAAGGTTCCGTTAAGTTGAGAAATCCTCCCATGAATAACACAATGATAAAACAAGCAACGGAGGGTCCAGGACTTGGTCGTTTGCCCCACACCCTCCGCGTTAGTGTCATAACATGGGTGAGATTAATTTGTCTTCAAAAAAATATAATTAATCAAGACAAAATCCATATAAATTAATCAAGACAAAACCCCCTACCTTGAGAATCATTAGAGGTTTCTCGGTTGTGGAGGGAGAAGAGTCCTCATTGGATGAAGTCGCCAGCATTCGTCGATCTTGGATCGTTGTCACCCAAGATTCCATCCTCTGTTGGTGGAAGACACCATGGTACTTTTCCAAAGGTTCCTCGCTTGAAAAATCCATGTCAAAAACCCCGACCTGAGCTCTATTTAAATAGAGGGGAAGGGTGATTAACACATCGAAAGAATTAATAAGGTTCATTAATGAGTTTTTAATTAATGAACCTCTTAATTCCCAATGACATGGTTACAAAAGTGAAGATTCAAGACATTAAATGGATTGAAAAACCATCAATCCCACCACCGCCACTCAACATGAGGTAGGATAATAAAATAACAATTTTTATGTTATTTTATTATTTCTTTAAAAGTCGCAAAATCTAACCATTTCACCCGACCTACTACGGTCAAAGTTAAGCCTCCTTTAAGAGAATCCTGGTGTTGCGAATTCAACGGTGCCCTAATATTTTTAATCTGAGCACCAGTTCAAAATATAGAAAACTCCACCCTTGAATTTAGTGAACGTACCTTAAAAAATGTTCAAAATTTAATTCCCGGCACACCATATCTCAAAATCATGCGCCGCCAATTTTTACAGACTCGTAATAATCCCAAATAATTTAAAAAAAATTATATGGAATTTCCGAGTCTTTAAATTTATAGTTTATTCACAAAATATATTCATTGGATGAATCTCACTTCAACATTATGATCTTTTCTAGGGTTTACTTCACAATCTCATTTTTATCAAGATTGTTTATTATTGAATTTCAATTGAAAGAAATTATTTGATAATTGTTTAATAAACCCTTTAATTTTCTTATTCTATGGTTATTCAAGATATTTTCAAGTAATAGTACCATTTTATACTCTTTTTTACTTAAATTAATTGAGATAATGTTTTAAAAAAATCCTTCTTCATTTCTCTCTTTGGTTAGAAATCTGTTTTCTTCCAAAACCATATCTTTTAAAAATGTTTTAACCTTTTCGAACTAATTTATCAAAGTAATTTTCACCCATTTTCACCCTTTAAAAATTGTTTTCAAAGGAATCTTATGTCTTTCAAAACAATATCCATTTGGATTTTACCAAAAATGTGAAAGGAATCTTCTTGTTATTTTCTAAGGATAACTATTGCATTAAAGGGTCATAGAGGATCTCTACTATGATGAGAACCCAGAAGTTCCATAACACTGTTCTTAAATATATGTTCTATGGACGGATGATGTTATTTTAGGGACACAAATAATACATACCATTAGGGGTGAGGACTCATAAAACTTTAAGGAACCTTCTCATGGTGTGCGCCCTTGGTAATATCCAGGAGGATATTATGAGAACAAGACCTGCCAGTAGAAAATCCACATTTCATAGTGTCATTGGATCTTACTATCTACAAATGTGTGTATTGGTCCTTAAAATTTAAGATTATTATTGATGGGTATTACAACTTGAACACTTAGATGTATTGACGAAAACAATGATGACACACTATTCGTAGCGAGGTAGGATATGTTGGGTGCGTCATGAGTAATACTGCATTAATAGATAATGAAAGAAAGGATTTTTCCATTCTGTTCTATAATGGAAGTAGATATCTTAGGCCCTTTGATGGAATTGATATAGCATAAATAAATCCATGTCCATGGTAAGGAATGAGTGAGTTAAATTCTGGAAATTCAAAGAAAGAATAATCGAGCACATGGGTTGATGACACTAGTATGAAACCCGCTTGATTCGAGATATCGAGATAAAGGGATTACATTACATGGTAAGTGTTCGTAGGAGGTGACACATCATTACGACATTAACTTCTTTCTCTATGGGTTCCTTGGCATGTTTCTAGACACTAACCTTGGAGTTTAGGTTGGATCTGGATATTTCCACTAAGAAAGAGGTCTAGAGGGTCACACACTATGTGTGTCCAAGTTTCTAAGTTAAATATTAATTTAATAAGTTGAATAAAGATTATTCCCGATTTTGGTTTAATAATTATTCAAGGATGTCTGATCACATTTATTTCTAAACTAGTTATTCGAGAGAATATATTGTGGGAGAAATAATATATTTATTAGCGAGTAATGAAGTGATATTTATTTGAGAAATAAATATCCATTATTCAAGGTCTAATAAATGTGGTGGAGGAAATAAATAAAATGGAAAAAAAGTATACAATATGTATATTAATATATGCACCGTGTAGTTTTTCTAGGGATTTGTGAGAAATAATATTAGGTGTAATTAACTGGGTGCATGTAAAATAATAATAATATTCAACTCTTATTATTAGACATGGGGTCTTACTAAGAATTAAATGAAATGAATAAATGATTTTGGGTAATTAATTCATTTTATTATTATAAGTAATTAAAATCACAATTATATAAATCTCATTAGCCTAGCAATTTTTTGGGATGTTCACAATGGATTTGGAAAATCTCTCAAGCCAAGAGAGAATTATTTTCCACCAAGAATTCTCTCAAGCTACGAGAGAGATCCTCCTCCACTGGATCAAGGAGAGAGCTTTGCAAGAAGCTCTCAAGGTGATCGAAGGCGTACATAGAAAGTGAAGGATCTTCCACACTAGCATCTAGAGATACCTTCAATAATGTCCAGAGATACATGGAGCACGTGGATCATCGATAGAGGAATTTACACTTGGATTCTACGATGCAAAAAAGGATCACATCAGATCGTGACTGGAAACATCGATGAAGAGATAATTCCATTAAGGTAATTATTGTCTTTTAATTAAATTCATTATAACCAACATATGATGATCCTCTCTATGGTTCTGGGACTCCCCTCTTTTCTTTAGTTCTTCATTCTATTCTGAAGATACAATGATTTATTATCATGACAGATCTCAGATTAAACATCTTTAATGACAAAAATTAAAGTTGGGTACACTTACCAACACACTTCTGCTGCACCCAGAACCTACAAGTGGTATCAAATGGTTCTTATCGTTGATTATAATTATTTATTTTTTCGTTAATGATTTACACATTTAATAATTTAGTTATTTCAATTCAAGTTAATCATTCTAAAAATCTGAATCTCAAAATCTGTTCCTCCTCTCTCGTTTCTTATTCACCTTACAGAAATTATTTTTATTTTAATTTTTGATAAAAATAAAACAGATAATCTCATCCGGAGGTGCCAAACGTTCCTGTCCGTACAAAACCAGAACTCACGACATGTATTTGGAAGTACATGCTGTGTAGTCTATGTTCAATTCATCATAATGGTCTTCCAAACCAGGATATGTCAATAGATCCTATCTAAGTCTTTAAGACTCCGTGTGTTGACCAGGAATAGGTGGCACACAGTTTCTGGATTACACACCATGTGTCCCATTGAAAACGGCGTGTAGTACCTTCAGGTTTGGGTAGGACCATGTACCCCGTACATGGTTTTACCTAATGGAAACCGTGTAACGCGGATACTACATAGTGTTTGTCCCACTAAAAACACCATTTACTCCGAAGATCTCTGAAGTACATCTACATTCCATGTCACCGGGAATGTACTTCATATGGATGGTGAAAAAAAGTACACTCCGTGTAGTCGGAACTACACGCCGTGTACTCATCCAAATTATGCATATTTATTAAAATTTATTATTATATTATACAAACCCTTGAGATGTGTACCATAGTGCAGGCGTAAAGCTGAGGCACAACACGTTATAGGTGTTTTATATATATGTGTTTAATTTAACATCTGCTTAATGTTCATTTCTACTCATTGGGTAGTTATGAATGAGAATTCACATGGTTTCCTCCAAGGTACAAGTTACATACAAAGATAATTTTAAATGAATTTATTTTTTTGAAATTATGATGGATGCGAATCTCAAGGAAATTCATAAAAAGGGTTTAAGATAAACAGATTGATTAATTAAAGATAATTAATTGATTCGAGTGTGATTTATCTAAAACAAGAATAATTAAATAATTGAATGCTAGTTTTATTTATGTATAAATATCATTACATGTATGGATGATCATGATATAGAACAAGAACTTTTTATGTGAATGGTTTATTTTAATTTATTTATTTAAATTAAATTTGTTGGCCCGTGAGCCTTCTCCTCATTAACATGTAGGGCCTGCGTGCTCAAGGTTTCTTTTATGTAAAACCCCATTTTACCCCTCATCTGTGAGTGGGATAAAATCATATGTAATGGATAGATCTCCCAATATAGTGGAGGTGGATCAAGTTAGGAGCCAAGGTGAAACCAATCCAAGGAGATACAAAGGTGAACATGTGGAAAGATGTAAACACGAACCCAAAAGGTTCAAGGTGTTTCTCCCCTAGGTCTTGGGTTAGTTTATCAACCGCTAGATAAACTAACCAATAGAAAAAGCTCATGATCATACCATCTATTTTTTTTTCCAGTTTCATGGTTTATTTATTGTGGGTGTGTTGTCACGATCACACAATTAATGAATTAAACAAGAATATAATATGTAACTAAAATAAGATCGGCTTATGCATAAATATTATCTTAGACATGGTTAATCACTTAATTATATCCCACTTAATATTAAAAAGCATGTAATAAAGATAATAAATTGGTAATTTATGTATAAGGTTAAAATACCTCAAAGAAATATTAATTCAGTATAGCCTTCCATAATCTTGGTTAGAATCAAACCATAGTTCAAATTACATGAGCAACCCTAGTTAGGGTGCTTTAAATTATCAGGGAATTCTAATTCAAGGTTTTGGGTTGACTTGACTTGGTTCACATCAAGGGTTGACTGCCACAACAGGGCTTGGTGTGATCAAGAGGAAAAGGTTGAGGAAATCCAAAATAAAAGGATTTCAGGATTGGGGAGTACACTTAGTGGATCAAGGAGCTGTGAGTTAATACAGTTGGAATTTGGAATGCCTACCTAAAAACATTCAAGTTGCTTGACCAACCCTAGTTGGGGTAATGTGAAGGTAAATATGGATCCTTTCCACTCGAATATTCAGGAAACAAAATATTCTGAAGTCAATGGTGAGGTATATTGGATTTCAATAAAATAGTGGGAGACTAATAAGTATTAAATTATTTATTTGTCTCAGTTTTATCATGATAAAGTACTAAAAATTTTCTCATCTTAATTTGTAGAAATGGAAAGAAAAATGAATTCAAAAATATCATTGATAACCATACTCGATAAGGAAAAAATTCTCATCGAAACCAATTTCCAAGAGTGGAAGAGGCGTTTACGCGTCATCCTTCACCACGAGAGGAAATTGTATGTGCTGGAAGAGCCTGTTCCAATTGCACTTGGAAAAGAGGCCAATGATAAGGAACTATCTCTCTATATGAAACATATGGATTTTTCCACATATGTCCAATGTTTCATGCTCTCATCCATGTCTAATGAGATCTTAAAGCAACATGAAAACATGGACATGTATAGCATGATGTATCACCTTAAGGATATCTATCAAGAGAAGGTGAGACAAGAGATATATGAGATCTACAATGTTTTGTTTACAACTAATCTTGGAGAGTCTGCACCAGCTGGGCCTCATGTAGTCATGCTTATTGGATATATTGAATGCCTGGACATCTTAGGGATTAAGTTCCTGGATGAGTTGCATATAGATATCATCCTATCATCACTACCCAAGACCTTCTCTATCTTTATTATCAACTATAACATGAGAAAAAATGAGAAGAGTTTGTCAAAACTTCTGAAATTAATTTTCTAGGTTGATAAGGACATGGGGAATGACAAACCTGCAGTCCTTATGGTGAATAAGAAAAGGAAGGAAAAGGAAAAGGGGCCAAGGACTTATAAATGGTCTGAAGCCCCCAAGCACCGTCCCTCCAAGAAGGGGAAGATCTAGAGGCAGGGCAAGGAATAGGAGGCGGTGTGTTTTTCATGTGGAAAGAAAGGCCATTGGAAGAGGAACTGCATCCAGAAGCATGAGGACACTACATGTGCGTTAGTTATCGAGTGTAATCTTTCAATTTTTACACATTGGGCATTAGATATAGCTTGTGGGGCTCACATCTGTATTCAAATGTAGGAAACAAGTAGATTTAGAAATATTTCCAGAGGATAGGTAGATCTTTGAGCTTCCAATGGCGCGAGGCTGGCTGTGTTGGCCAATGTCAATTACCATCTCTCATTTCCAACTGGAATGATTTTGGTTTTACATAACTATTATTATGTGCCTAGTGTTACCAAGAACATAATTTTTGTATCTTGTTTGGATATGGATGGATTTATTTTTAAATTTTGAAATAAGGGTTGTTTGTTTTATAAGAACAATGTATGTTATGGTATGGAACATTTAAATAATGGTTTGTATGTATTAAATTATGAAAACCAAGTGTTGGAAATCGGTAAAGAAACAAACTCACATGACTTATACATCAACCAGTTGTGGCATCACTGTCTCGGTTATGTAAATGTGAAGCGCTTGAAAAAGCTCTGCCAAGATGGTTATTTAGACTCTATTGATCTAAAACCACTTGATAGACATCACACTTGTTTACAAGGTAAAATGAAAAATCCACCTTTTAGTGGATAGGGTGAAAGGGCCACAAAGCTTTTAGGATTGGTTCCCATGGACGTGTGTGGACTATTTCCAGTAGAAGATAGATTTTGATATTCTTACTTCATTAATTTTACTGATGATTTGAGTAGATATGGAAATATATACTTAATTAGGTATAAGTCAGAAGCCTTAGAGAAATTTAAGGAATTCAATAATGAAGTAGATAATCATTTTGTTAAGAAGATAAAGAAGTTTCGATCAGATCGAGGTGGAGAATATATGAACCAAGAATTCATAGACCTTTTATAGGAGTCTGGGATTATATCTCCACTCACTCCTCCTTATACAACACAGTGGAATGGTGTTAGTGAAAGGAGGAACCACACCTTCTTGGACATGGTGAGGTCGATGATGAGTCATGCAGATCTTCCATTATCCTTTTGGGGATATGCATTAAAAAATGTAGCATACACATTAAACTGAGTACCAACTAAGGAGGAAAATGAAATTCCCTCCAAGATATGGAATGTAAAGAAAACCATTTTGTCGCACACACGTGTATGGGGGTGCGAGGAATTTGTTAAGGCCTTCTCAGGCAACAAACTAGCACCCTAGGGCACGATATGTATCTTTATAGGATATCCCAAGGAAATGAAAGGATATTACATATATAACCATTTAGAAAAGAAAGTGACTATCAACAAACAAGATGTCTTTCTTGAGAGGGAGAAAATCCTCAAAAAGAATAGTGGGAATAAGATTGACTTCAAAGAAGTTGATGCTCAAGATACACAAGAGTTGGTATAGGAATAAGTTACACAGGTCCCTATGTAAGGGGTTCCAGAAACACAAGTACTGCGTAGGAGCTCAAGAGAGGTAAGGGAACCAGAGATATTTGGTTTCCTAGTCACCAAGGATGGTGAATCATTATTTTTGGACAATGATGATCCTCTCTCCTACAAGGAAGAAGTAAAAATCTCAAAAGATACAATATTTCTAGAAGCTATGAATTATGAGATGGATTCCATGTATCAGAACCAAGTCTGGGTTTTGGTCGATGAGCCAATTGATGTAAAGCCTGTTGGATGCAAATGGGTATTTAAGAGAAAACTGTACATGGAAGGTCAAGTTAGCACCTATAAAGCAAGGATAGTGGCTAAAGGATTCAGACAGTTTCAAGGAATTGACTATGATGAAACCTTCTCGCCAGTTTCCATGTTTAAATCCATAAGAATAATACTTTCCATAACAGCTTACCATGACTACAATATTTGGAAAATGGATGTCAAAATAGCATTCCTTAATGGGAACCTTCAGGAAGATGTCTATATGAAACAACCAGAAAGGTTTGTGACACCAGGTGAAGCCAAACCGGTTTCCAAGTTGCAGAAATCCAGATCATGGAACATTCGATTTGATAAACCCATAAAGGAATTTGGTTTCATTAAGAACAAATATTATCCATGTGTTTATAAGCAATTTAATGGGAATGCAGTCATTATCCTAGTAGTATATGTTTATTACATATTAATTGTTGGAAAAAATATACCAGTCTTACAGTTAGTTAAGGACTGGCTGAACAAGTGTTTCTCCATGAAAAACTTGGGTGAAGCAGCCTACATTCTAGGGATCAAGATCATTCATGATAGATCCAAGAGGCGGCTTAGACTAAGTTAGGGTACATATATTGACCCAATACTAAAGAGATTTAGTAAGGAACAATCCAAGAGGGGATTGGTTCTAGTTTCACATGGCCTACATCTTTTTAAGAAAATGTATCTTCAAAAACAATAGGAGAAAGATAGAATGAGTAAGATCCCATATGCTTCAGCTATAGGATCCATCATGTATGCCATATTATGTACCAGGCTTGATGTTGCCTATGCACTGAGCATAGTAGGAAGATATCAAGAAGATCCATAAGAACAATATTGGACTGCTGTTAAGACTATACTTAAGTATTTGAGAAGAACTAAGGATATGTTCCTAGTGTATAGAGGAGACAAGGAGCTTGTCATCCGAGGGTATGCTGATGTTGGTTTTCAAACAGATCAGAATAATCTGAAGTCTCAATCTGGAGATGTTTTCTATCTCAATGGAGGAGCTGTGAATTCGAAGAGTTCAAAGAAACCAGTTGTCACCGATTCTAGAGTAGAGTCCGAATATATAGTGGATTCTGATGTATCCAAGGAAGCCGTTTGGATTCAAAACTTTTTCCAGGAGCTTGATGTGGTGCCTAGAAGTAAAGATCCTATCACATTGTATTGTGATAATACTGTAGCGGTGGATCTTGAAAAAGAACCAATGTCACATCAACGGACAAAGCACATTCTCTAAAAGTATCACATCTTGAGGTATTTCTATCAAAGGGGTGAAGTTGAAGTGAGAAGAGTGTCCACAGAAGATAACGTGGAAGAACCTATGACTAAAGGCCTATCTCAACATAAGCATGAATGTCATGTGAGAGCTAGCGGGTTAAAGGTTGTTAACAGTTGTCTCTAGTCCAAGTGGGAGTCTGTTAGAGATGGTGGCCTAGAACCAACTACTTTTTACTTTATTAATTAATAAATACCTTATCACATCTTGATTGTTCTTCCACGTGACAATGCATGTGATAATTTCCTAAGTATAGCTGTTGCATTAAAGGGTCATAGCAGATCCCTACTATGATGAGAACCCAGAAGTGCCATAACACTGTTCTTAAATATATGTTCTATGTCCGGATGATGTTATTTGAGGGAAAAAAATAATACATGCCATTAGGGGTGAGGAATCATAAAACTTTGAGGCAACTTCTCATGGTATACACCCTTGGTAATATCTAGGAGGATATTATGAGAATGAGACCCGCCAGCAGAAAATCTACATTTCATAGTGTCATTAGATGTTCCTATCTGAGAATGTGTGTATTAGTCCTTAGACTTTAAGATTATTATTGATGGGTATGACAACTCACGTACTTAGATGTATTGATGAAAACTGAGACGACACACTGTTCGCAGCGAGGTAGGATATGTTGGGTGCGTCATGAGTAATATTGTATTAATAGATAATGAGAGAAAAGATTTGTCCCTTCTGTCCCATAATGGAAGTATATATCTCAAGACCTTTGATGGAATTGATATAGCCTAAATAAATCCATGGACATGGTAAGGAATGGAAGAGTTCAATTCTGAAAAGTCAAAGAAATAATAATTGAGCACATGGGTTGATGGCACTAGCATGAAACCCGCTTGATTTGAGATATCAATACAGATGGATTACATTACATGGTAAGTGTTCATAGGAGGTGACATGTCATTGCATTATTAAGTTCTTTCTCTATGGGTTCCTTAGCATGTTGCTAGACGCTAACCTTGGACTTTAGGCAGGCTCTGCCTAATGCCACTAAGAAAGAGGCCTAGAGGGTCACACACTAAGTGTGTCCAAGTATCTAAGTTAAATATTAATTTAAAAAGTTGAATAAAGATTATTCCTGATTGTGGTTTAATAATCATTCAAGGATTCTTGACCACATTTATTTCGACACTAGTTATTCAAGAGAATATATTGTGGGAGAAATAATATATTTATTAGCGAGTAATGCAGGGATATTTATTTGAGAAATAAATAGACATTATTCAAGGTTTAATAAATGTGGGGGAGGAAATAAAGAAAATTGAAAAATAAAAGTACACGCCATGTATATTAATATACACGCCGTGTAGTTTTTCTAAGGATTTGTGAGAAATAATATTATTTATTTAATTAAATAATATTAGGTGTAATTCGCTGGGTGCATGTCAAGTAATAATAATAGTCAACTGTTATTATTAGACATGGGGTCTTACTAAGAATTAAATGAAATGAATAAATTCTTTCAGGTAATTAATTCATTTTATTATTCTAATTAATTAAAATCCAAATTATATAAATCTAATTAGCCTAGAAATTTTTTGAGGTGTGCATAATGGATTTGGAAAAGCTCTCAAGACAAGAGATAATTCTTTTTCTACCAAGAACGCTCTCAAGCTACAAGAGAGATCCTCCTCCAGTAGATCAAGGAGAGCACTTTGCAAGAGGCTCTCAAGGTGATCGAAGGCGGACATCACAAGTGAAGGATCTTCCGTGCTAGCACCTGGAGATCCCTTCAGAGACATCCAGAGATACATGGAGAACGTGTGGATCATCGCTAGAGGAATCCTACACTTGGATTCTATGACGCAATAATGGATCACATCAGATCTTGGTTGGAAACATCAACGGAGAGATAATTCTATCAAGGCAATTTTTGTCTTTTAATTAAATTAATTATAACCAATATATGATGATCCTATCTATGGTTCTAGGAATCCCCACTTTTATTTCATTCTTCATTCTATTCCAAAGATCTGAAATTTTATTATCGTGACAGATCTCAGATTAAACGTTGTTAATGATAAAAATTAAAGTTGGGTACACCTACCAATGCACTTCCGGTGCACCCAGAACCTATAATTTTCACCCATTTTCACTCTTTAAATTTTTTTTCAAAGTAATATTATGTATTTCAAGAAAATTTCCATTTGGATTTTACCAAAAACGTGAAAGGAATCTTCTTATAATTTTCTAAACAAGGAACTTTAATAACCTTTTTACAATGCAAAAGGAATGTTATTTTTAACTTTTTAGTCATGTATGAAGTTACCCAATGTATTTACCATAATTTAATTGAATCTTTATTTCTATGTTTACAATAATATTTTTAAAGAATTTTTTTCAATTTTTTATTTCAAAGAAAATGATTTTAAAAGAAAATTATTTTCAAAGTGTTTTTCAAAATGAAAAGGATATTTTCCTAAATAATTCTTTTAAAGATATTTTTATGATATTTGTGTTCATAAATGAAAACAACCCTTTATTCTTACACTAATGGGTATATGTTGATACAATCCTTATTATTTTTCTGGATGGTTTATGATTATTTTGAATAAGGATAGTATTGACATTCACTTCCTTATTTCATTTTGTAGTTATTAACTTCCCATTGAAATATTCACTTAACTATGATCATTAAACTTTAAATTTACCCTAAATATACATATTATTTATCATGGATATGATTGTTTATTAAACCAAATATCATTTCTACATATGGTATTTTAATTTAAAAATTATTTTATTGACTGTGGAAATATCAATAAATACATTTTTTTACTCAATATGAATATTTGATGATAAATCACATTATTCATTAAATAAATTTATTATTCAATATATGAGAAATACCCTGGGCCTGTAGTGATGGGTGGGTCCTGGTATGATATAGTCTCTCAATGCATCAGTAGGTCTTATGAGACAATCAAGTTAATCTATCATTAAATGGGTTTCTACTTATAGATTAAACTATCTTATGAAAGGTATTGATAGTAGAGGTATCATGACGCCTAAGATCATAACATCCAATAATTAAGAAATCCCTGCATTAAGAGTTCTGTTATTTTTATCCATGATATTTTCATAATGATATTATCTCTAGATGAATTTTATTTTCAATTTATTGATTAAATGGAACATGTTTCAATTATTTACCTTTCCATATGAATTATTCCTTATCTAGTTATTTAAATGGAATACATGCTAAGTTATTTACCTTTCCATATTGATTATTCTTATTGATACATGATAGCTTCTGTTTGACTTAATCCTTACTAATAATTTGATATCACCATTATTTTTTTCCTTTCCCCATAATTCCACAAATAGTACTATGTTTGATATGCAAGGATATTCTAGAGGGAATGATGTTATTCTTGAAAATAAATTATGTTGTAATTTTTGTATTAAATTGAAACTCAAGACTCAAGTATATATCTAGTTACCAAGACTACTAAAGTATTTGATCCTTTAGGATGTGATTCCTTGTATCTTATGCCAATGTAATAAAGGAGGCACCGACCCCAGGATTCTGAAGTATAGGTCACTATAGTTGGTATTAGAGGAAGTTTAGTAAAAAACTTGGGAACTAG
Organism: Viscum album; assembly: GCA_963277665.1. Lineage (NCBI taxonomy): Eukaryota > Viridiplantae > Streptophyta > Magnoliopsida > Santalales > Viscaceae > Viscum > Viscum album. The sequence continues at coordinate 600,036,463 of OY728127.1, forward strand.
ATCTAGGTAAACATATATTAGGGAACATAACCCTATGATAAATATTTAGGATAAATATAAAATAACATACTAATGTTTTAGTAAGGTAGAGATTATGTGGGGTTTCCTTGAAATACATATCTTTCTGGATAATACAAGGGAACATGGTTCTGGTACATATATATCTTGGGGTAATAAATCTAAAAAGGGATCATTGGACTTGATTTGATTGTCACCTAGTGCATGAAAATAGTCGTTACTGCACACCTAGTTTGACATTGCTGTGGGATATGCTTAGGATAATTCAAATTTTATTTACAAACCATCATAAATGATTTGAATAGATAATGAAAATGGATGATATAGGTTAAACCTAAGGTGTCTTAGATTGAAAAGAAACTGTCTCAATGGAATGATAAAATGATTTATGTATGGAAAACAAAGGCATAAAGAAAATAATTACTGAGGTAAAATGAAGAGTATGATGGAAGGACATAAATCTCATCCTAGGGATCCATTTATAGTTCATTATCTTAAACATGGAGAACCTGATCATTATCCGAGTCAATGAACTCTTCTAAAGGTTAACACCTAGAATAAGGAAGGACCTATGTTGAAATAAAACAGATGAAGTATTTTTGTATTGGGATTCAAGAATTAAATTGTAGAATTATTTTTACCAATGGTATTTTTGTATAATAATAATGAAATGTCTAAGGATTGTGTCAAATTTTAAAAGCATATATGTATTAAATAACTTAAGATCTATGAATACCATCATGGATTAATGAGTTTAAGATTGATCATAATTTTAAATTCTTAAACACCCATTTTAAAAATTTTTGTGGTAGGAATGTCACAAGATTAAGTATATTTTGGGAGGAATTTATGGCCATACAACCCATTGGTTTAATCTACATTTTAGTGAAACGTTTATTTGAAGAATAATTACTTTAAATTTTATAAACATAAATTTAAAGGTATTTAGGGTTAATATGATCATTAATGACATTATAGTAATAGTTAAATAAGGCCACTAGACTTTGTAAAAAAAGTTGTATTGAAAACTGTAGTAAAAAGGTTATTTAATTGTTATTTTTTTTTCAAGGATGTCCATCATATTTTTTGGGTAATTTTATATGAATTATATTAATATATTTTATAAAAAGAAAAACCTTTATATAGGGTGACAACCCATTACATCTTGCAAGGCCATAGGGTTTGAACCCATGACTGAAGTACTATAAGGGTTTAGTTCCTACCACTATCCTATGCAATTTCTTAGTTAATGTGTCATTATTTTTATCAAAAAAATTTGAATAAATAAATAAATATTAATGATGAACTAATAGTGTTACTTATGAGGCTTATATATTAATGTATTAGATAACTTGTGCTAACCAAAATGGTTTTGAAAAATAGTTAGAGACATAAGTAAAGACTTATTTTATGGATCTTATGATTCGTTAAAAGTTAATTTTAGTGTTTCAATCATAAAAAAAATTCATTTTTGGATATTAATTTCTTGGAGTAAGGGTTGAATTGAAAATTGATCAAAGAACAAGAAAAGATGAAATTGTACTTTTAATTAGAAACATATCAAGTAAGTATATTTTCTTATATTATAATACAGTAAAATAATTCCTCAACATTAGTAAAAGGATCTTGAAACAAAAATGTTATCCCATTACCTTCATACCTAATGAATCATATGATCTTTTAGATCATTATAGATTTATAGATTTTAGGACCTTAACTTTCCATTAATCATTCACTTTGTTATGATCAATGACCTCAATCCCTCTCTATAATTAATTACACATTTCTTTCATGTCTAAGTTTTCATTTTCCACTAATGTTTTACTACTTGGAAATATAGTTATGTGTTATTCTAGGTAACCTTCATCCTTAATTTTCTATCTTATTAAGAAGATGTTTTATTAAACATTTTAATTTGTGGAGTTTTAAATAAAAGAATTTTCAAATATCAATCCATGTATTATCAATATCAATTTTAAATTGCGAGGATTCAATTTATTAATGGTGGGGAGAATGTAACACCCTATAATTCTAAAATAAGGACTTTGTATTTGATAACATGTCTGGCATGAAACACCAAGTGTGGAAGGGGATATAACACCTTGATACCTTATTATTATTTTAAATAAATTAAATATATCCAATATCTTGTGATAAATGAAACACTGATTTTCTCTTTATTTACACACAACATAAAGTTTAGCTTGCATTACACGCAATATTGAGTTTAAACAAAATGTGAAATATGATTAAAATATTATTATTCAATATAATAGTTGTAACCTAGCCATTAAATTGAAGTTTATGAATAATAATAACTAAATTATGAAAAATATGGTTATCGATTTATTATTAATAAAATAATAATCATTTAGAAGAAAAAAAAATATTTTCCAAAAAATACTATTTTTTTAAAAGACATATTAGTCACGCCTTTTGAACATAATTAAAAATTAATTTTTAAAATTTTTAGAAAATTCATTTTAAAAAAATAATACTTATTTTAGAAATCAGAATACTAAAATTATATTAGGTATAATTTTTTATTTTTTAGAGAAGTTTCATTTTTGATGAATAATGAAAAATACTGAATTTTAATTGAAAAATACCGTTTTGTTTAAATAATTTATAGTGTTAAATTATATTTTGAAATGATATTAAAGTAAAATTAGTTAAATTTATATCAATTAATCCAATTTATTTCATTGTAATAATTTTTATATTGAATTTTGATATAAAAACATTATAAACTTTTGAACATTTTCACTTTAAAAACTCACTTTCTCATCACATCTGCGAGATTAATTTTAAATTAAAAAAATAAAATTATGTGAATTGAATTTGAAAAAATGGATTCATTATTTGGAATTATAATAATTTATAATTTTTAATAAGGTAAACTTAATTTTTGACCAAGATGAATAATGAATGTAGTAAAAATTAATTACTGCGATTAAGGAAAAAATGGGTTTTTTGGAGGGTTAAACTAGAATGATAAGAGTGAAAATGACAAAAAATATTATTTTAATTTTATTTAATGAGTTTATTTAGATCTTGGACATCATATTATCTGAAATATGGCAATTTATTTCAACTTTCCTTTGAATATGACTCATATAATAAGTTAAGTAAAGAAAAAGACAAAAAAAATATTTTTCTTAATTTTAACATCTATAAAGCTTTGGGATAGGGACAAAAACAATACATGTTCGGTTGTAAGTATTATTTTGAAATATAAATGAGTTTTTTATCATGATAATTTATTTTAATTTTTTTGTGATGAAGTAATTACTAAAATTCATAAGAAATACCAACACAATAATTATTTAGTTAACAAATAAATAAAATAACTGATACTAAAAATATTAAAAGTGAAGTGAATTGAATGAATTATTATGTTCCAATATTTTTTAGATGAATATATGATTTTAAACATGTGTTAAAATAATTTATTTTAATTCCATAATTTTATTGATATTTTTAAATTTAATTTAAATTAATATTTTCAAAATTGACATTAATGTTCTTTTATGATAAATTATATTTTATTAAATGATTTAAAATTACTGAAAAACCTTTATTATGAAAAGTGTTTTTTAATTGAAAAAAATATCAACTATTTTCCATTCATGGAGGGATTTATCTTTTATAATGAATATATTAACCCCTAAATGGTAGAAACTTTGTTAGTATGGTTAAAGTTAAAATTGTGTTTTTTCACGTTACACACGCTTGTGTTAAAATTAATTTCCAACACACATAGAATTTATATTTTATAAATTATATATCTTATTTATAATAAGTGGGTATAAATTTTCTAATAATTATTATTTTTGGTTTAATGTATAAATTACTTAGGTTAGAAAACTAGTTACTATAGTGAAAACCCAAAATAGAAAAAGTGGGAAATCTTAGAAGTTAAGGAAAAAAATGATTAAAACATGTGTTTTATTGTGTTTTAGAGGCATGGATCGACTATATAATCCCTATAACCCTTTAATAATCAATTTTGGATCCTATTTAGGTAATATATATCTCCCAATAGAGAATAATTTTTATTATTTATAAAAAATCCACTCCTCCTCAACTATAAAAGGGCACTCAATCCCCTCACTTATTCACCCCTTAAAACCTCTTTGAGTCTGACAATTCCTTCCCAAATAACTTCCCAACTTACATAAACTAATTCTAAAATAATTATTTTGTGCATAAATCCAATATTTAAAGGAATAAGTGTAAATCTACAGAGGATACCTGAAGAAGAGGCAGTGTTCTTCAACTAGCATCTTTATTTTACTTCTTTCTCCACCTCCTTCAATTTTTATTAAACCATAATGATATAATAAAATAATTATATTAAATATAATGGTATGTTTTTATAATAATTTCATAACATAAAACCATATCCACTTCCATAAAATGGGTTATAAAATCATTATTTGTGTGTACAGCGGACTACCGCATCGTGAACTGATGTCATTCGCCTTTTCATTTCCACCTCTAAAGGTTAGGTATGATGATGGATATAAAGTATATTTATGTTATTTAAAACACATTTATACATTTTTAGTCACTATAAAATATATATATTTTTACCTTCTATTCTATAGGATATATGATAATGTCGCTCTTGTGTACGCCGAACTACCATCTCGCGAAGCGATGCGATTCATCTTTCACTAACTCTTCACATGGAAGGTGATAAAGATAAAGTTAATGATTATATGTGATATAAATGAAATAATTATGATATTAATGAAATATTTATCATTATATAAATATAATATATATCATTTTATTTCTTTCATTTTCACTCACATAAAGATGATAACATCGTTCACGTATGTGTGGACTACCGCCTTCACGAAGAGATATGACTCTATTTTCATCACCACACCACATAGATGATATATATAAGTATATAATATTATATGTATGATATTATGATAATTATGTAAATATAAAACATTAATTAATTTCATTCCATAATGATCTTTGAAATGGAACGTTACTCATTCGTACGTACGACTTACCATCTCTATGATCGAAACATACTTCATTTTTTATAACCATCATTAATGATTGGTTTTAAAAGTAAAATTTATTTATAAATATGATAATTATGTCATGAATATTATTTTTTAGATTATATAACTATATAATATACACTAAACTAGATCATTCATGACTAAACACGCATGAGAAAAGAAGAGAATTAACACATGAAAAACTGAAAATAATGAAATATTATTAATGAATGGGTAATAATATGTTATAAAAGGATCATATATTATATTATAAATATTAATATGGTTCTTTTATAAGTTAATAAATTTTTTAAAACCACTATACATGAGGTTAAGGAAATTTTAACCAAAAAAAGTGTGAGGTAAAGGATTTGTTAACTTAATTTCCACTCATTGGGTTAAACTTCTACTTCATTGATTATGTAATGATAAGATTATGTATAAAATTAATTTTTATTATCTTATGATGTATTGTCAATTATTTTATGTGTATTTAAACTTGATAAAAATAATTGATTCACTGGTTGATTCTCACTTCAACATTATGATTTTTTCAAGGGTTTACTTCACAATCACATTTTAATTGTGATTGTTTATTCCTGAATTTCAATTGAAAGAAATTATTTGTTCATTATTTAATAAACCTATAAATTTTATTCTCTAGTTATTAATGATATTTTAAAGTTATATTAACATTTTTTCACTATTTTTTAATTAAATTAATCGCAAAAATGTTTTAATAAAATCTGACTTTATTTCTGTCTTTAGTCAGAAATCTATTTTCTTCCAAAACCTTGTTTTCTAAAAATGTTTTTGAAAATGTTTTTAACCTTCTAAAAATTATTTATAAAAGTAATTTTTACTCATTTTTACTATTTAAATTGTTTTTAAAAGGAATCTTATGTTGTTTTCAAAACAATGCCCGTTTGGATTTTACCAAAAATATGAAATAAATCTTTTTGTCATTTTTTGAAAAAAGAACTTTCCTAACATTTTTATGCTGCAAAAGGAATTTTATTTTTAACTTCTATGTCATGTATGGAATTAACCAAAAACTTGAACACCATTTCTTTGAATATTACTTTACAGGTTTATGAGAATGTTTTTAAAGAAAATATTTTTAAAAGTGATTTTAAAAGAAAAGGATTTTGAAAATGTTTTTCAAAATGAAAAGGATATTTTTCTCAAGAATTTTTTTAAAGATATTTTTATGATATTTATATTCATTAATAAAACAAAATTTTATTCTTACTCTAATGGTTATATATTTATACCATCCTTATTATTTATATGAATTTTTTATTATTATTTTGACTAAGGATAATATTGAAATTCACTTCCTTGTTTCATTTTGAAGTCATTAACTTCCCCTAGAAATATTCACTTCCCTGTAATCATCCGACATTAAATTTACCCTAAATATCCTTATTATTTATCATGGTTATTCTTATTTATTAAACCACATATCATTTATGCATAAGGTGTTTCAATTTTAAAGTTATTCGATTGACTGTGGAAATATTGATAAATTTGTATTCTTTACTCAATACATATATTTGATGATAAGACACATTTTTCATTAATTAAACCAATTATTTGAAATATGAGGAATGCTTTGAACCTACAGTGATAGGTCTATCTCAGTATAATAAATCCACTTGATGCATCAGTAGGTCTAATGGGAAAATTAAGTTAATATAGCATTAAATGGGTTTCTACTTATATATTAAACTATCTTTTGACAGGTCTTAATAGTATAGGTATCATGATGTATGAGATCATGAAATCTAATAATTATAAATTTCCTACATTAAGAGTTCATTTGTTTTTATCCATAATATTTTCACTATGATACTATCTCTAGATTCATTTCATATTCAGTTTTTTGATTAAATGGTATGTGTTTTAGTTATTTACCTTTCCATATTGATTACTCCTTATCCGGTTATTTAAATGGAATGTGTGCTCAATTATATACCTTTAAATGTTGATTAATCTGATTGATTCATGATATCTTTCACTGTACTTAACCCTTACTGAGTATTTGATCTCACCCTTATTTTTTTTCATTTCCCTAGGATTCCATAAAGAGTACTATGTTTGATATTCAAGGATATACTTGAGGTAATAATGTTATTCTAAAAAAAAGTTATGTTGTAATTTTTGTATTCAATTGTAATTCAAGATTCAAGTATATATCTAGTTTACCAAGACTACTAAACTATTCGGTCCTTTGGGATTTGATTCCTTGTATCTTATGCCAATGTAATAAAGAAGACACTAGCTTCGGGCTTATGGAGTACATGTCACTACAGTTGGTATCAAATGAAGTTTAGTAGATTTATTGGGAACTATATTTAGGTAAATATAGATTAGGGAACATAAAAATATTATACAACTTGAGGATAAGTATATAAGTATATTCTAATGTTTTGTTAAGGTAGTGATTATGTGATTTTTCCTTACAATACATCCCTGTTTGGATACTATAATTGGTCATGGTTCGGGTATAGATATACCTAGGGGTAATAACTCCAAAAAGGGAAAATTAGGCTCGACCCAATTGTCACCTGGTGCAAAACAATGATCCTTACCACACACCTGATTTGATAATCCTGGGGGATATGATTTTGATAATTCAAATTTTATTTAGAAATCATTATGAAAGATTTTAATAGATTATGAAAATGAATGACCTAGGTTAAACATAAGGTGTATTAGATTGAAAAGAAGGTATCTCAATGGAATGGGAAAATGATTTATGTGTGGTAATGAAAGGAATAAAGCAAATAATTTTTTAGGTAAATGAAGAGTATGATGAAAGGAAATAAATCTCATCCTAGGGATCCATTTATAGTTTGTTGTCTTAAATGTGGAGAGCCTGATCAATATCCGAGTCAATGACCTATTATAAAGTTTAAACCCTAAACCAAGGAAGGACCTATGTTGAAATAAAAAATATGAATTATTTTTGTATTGGGATTAATGAATTACATTGTAGAAGTATTTTTATCAATGGTATTTTGGTATAAAAATCATGAAATACCGAAGGATTATGTTAAACTTTAAAAGAATATATGTATTCATTAACTTAAGAGTTATAGATACCATCATGGATTAATGATTATAAGATTGATAATAAGTTAAAATTCTTAAACAACCCTTTTAATTTTTTTTGTGGTAGGAATGTCATAATATTAAAAATATTTTGGGAGAAATTTATGGCAATACAACCCATTGGTTTAGTATATGTTTTAGTGAAAAAGTTAATTAAGGAATAATGCCTTTAAATTTTATAGACATAAGTTTATGAGAATTTAGTGTTAATATGATCATTAATGAAATTGTAATGATAGTCAAATAATATCATTATAATATAAAAATAGTTGTATTGAAAACCATAATAGAAAATTTATTTAATGATTAATTTTATTTCAAGGATGTCCATAATATTTTTTTTGGAACATTATAGGAATTATATTAATATAGTTTATAAAAAATATAGCCCATAAGCAGGGTGATAAATCATCACATCCATAAATTCTATGGTCCATAAACCCATGACCAAAGGATGATAAAGGTTTATCACCTACCATTATCCCACACAATGTCCTAGTTAATGTATCAATGTTTTTAGCTAAATATTTAAAAAAATATTAATGATGAACCAATAGTGTTACTTATGTAGTTTATAGATTAATGTGTTGGATAAATTGAGCTAACCATATTGGTTTTATAAAATATTTAGAGACTGACATAAAGAATTATTTTATGGAACTTAAGATCTGTTAAAATTGAATTTTAGTGCTCGAGGCATAAAAAAAATTCATTTTTGGATATTCATTTCTTGGAGTAAGGGATAAATTGAAAACTGATTTAATAAAAAAAGGTATGAAATTGTGATTTTTAATTAAAAACATATAAAGTAAGTATATTTCCTTATATTCTTATATATTAAAAAAATTCCTCAACTTTAGGAAAAAGATCTTGAAATAAAAATGTCATCCTATTACCTTCATACCTAACGAATCATATAGTCTTTTAGATCATAAAAAATTTATGGATTTGAGTCCCTTAACTTTCCATTGATCATTCAATTTCTTATAATCAATGAACATGATACCTCTCTATAATTATTTACACTTTTCTTCCATGTCCATGTTTTCATTTTCCACCTGTGTTCTCCACTTGGAAACCTAGTTATGTGTTATTTCAGATGTCCTTCATACTTTATTTTCTTTATTATTATGAGGATGTTTTATTAACCCTTTTATAATTTGGGTTAAAAAAAATAATTTGAAAATATAATTACCTAGATTATTGAGATTAAGATTAAATTGCAAGGACATAATTTATTGAAGGTAGAGAGAATGTAACACCCTGAAATTCTAAAATAAGGACATCATATTTGATAACATGTATGAAATGCAACACCAAGCATGGAAGGGAATATAACACCCTGAGACCTTATGATATATTTAATTTTTTTTAAATAAATTCAATCTCTCCAATAACTTTTGATACAGACATCACTGATTTTATTTTACTTTACACGAAACACAAAGTTTAGCTTATGTTACATGTAATACCGAGTTTAAATGAAATGTGAAATATTATTAAAATATTATTATTTAATACAATAGTTATAACCTAGATTTTAAATAATATGGTATGAATATTACTAAATAAATTATTAAAGATATGTCTATATGTTAATTAGTAATAAAATAAAAATCATATAGAAGAAAAAGAATTTTTTTTCTGAAAAATAGTATTTTTTCTAAAAGAAAAATTAGTCACGATTTTTGTAAATAATTAAAAATTAATTTTTAACACTTTTAGAAAATTTATTTTAAAAAATAAAATTAAGTTTTAAAAAAAGAATAATAGAATTATATTTTGGTGATTTTTTGGGATTTTTATGAGAAGTTTCATTTTTTGATGAATAGTGAAAAGTACTAAATTTTAATTGAAAAACGACTTTTCAATTAAATAATGTATTATGTTAAATTATATTTTTAATTTGATTTAAAGTAAAATTAGTTAAATTTTATATCAATTAATTAAATTTATTTCATTAAAATCATTTTTATATTGAATTTTGATTTAAAAGCATTGTAAACTTTTGAACATTTTCACTTTAAAAACCCACTTTCTCATCACATCCGCGAGATTAATTTTAAATTAAATATTTCCAATTACATGAATTGAATTTATAAAAATGTATTCCATATTTTTAATCATTATAATTTATAATTTCTAATATGGAAAACTTAATTTTTTCCAAAATGAATAGTGAATGTAGTAAAAATTAATTACTGCAGTTAAGATAATAATGAGTTTATCAGGAGGTTAAACTAGAGTCATATGAGGGAAAATGACATAAAATATTATTTGAATTTTATTAAATTAGTTTATTTAGATCTTGGTTATCAAATTTTAAGAAATATGGAAATTAATTTCCACTTTCTCTTAAATATGACCCACATATTAAGTTAAGTAAAGAAAAAGACAAAAAATTACTTTTCTTACTTTTAATATCTATAAAGCTTTGGAATAGGGAAAACAACATATGTTAATTTATAAGTATTATTTTTAAAGATAAATTAGTTTTTTTATCATGATAATTTATTTTATTTTTTCAAGAAGAAATAATTACTGAAATTCTTAAGAAACACCAAGAGAGTAATTATTTAGTTAACAATTAAATTAAATAAATGATACTAAAAATATTAAAAGTGTAGTAAATTTAATGAATTATTTCGTTTCATTATTTTTTATATTAATATATAATGTTACACAAGTTTGAACATAATATATTCAAATTCATTCATTTTATTGATATTTTTAAATTCAATTTAAATGAATAATGTCAAAATTGACATTAATATTATTTTATGATAAATTATATTTTATAAAATGATTTAAAATTACTAAAAATCCTATATTATTACAATTATTTTTTAAATTAAAATAACTATGTTCAATTCATGTACTAATTTATCTTTTATAATGAATATATTGACCCTTAAATGGTAGAAACTCTGTTAGTTTGGTTAAGGTTAAAGCAGTGTTTTTGCATGTTACATGTGCTTGTGTTAAAATTAATTTCTAGAACATATAGTATTTATATTTTATAAATTAGATATAATATTTAGAATTAGTGGGTATAAATTATATAATAATGCTCATTTTATTTTAGTTTTAATATATAAATTATATAGGTTAGAAAAATAGTTACCACAGCGAAAACCCAAACTGGTAAAAGTAGGGAAACTTAGAAGTTATGGAAAAAAATGTTTAAAACATGAGTTTTTTTATGTTTTGGAGATATGTATCAACCATATAATCCCTATAAACCTTTAATTATCAATTTTTTAGCTACTTTAGGTAATTTTAACCTCCCAATAGTAAATAATTTTGAGTATTTACAAGAAAGCCACTCCTCCTCAACTATAAAAGGGCACTCACTCCCCTCACTTATTAACACCTTCACACCACTTTTGGCCAGACAATACCTGACAAAATCACTTCCCAACTTCCCTAAACTCATCCTAGAAGACTTATTTTTGTCATAAATCCAACATTTTAAGGATTTAGTTCAAACCTAAATAGGATCCCCAAAGAAGAGGTAATGTTCTTCAACGGGCGTCTTTATTTTACTTCTTTATACACCTCCTTAAATTATTGTTAAATCATGATAATATAATATCATAAATAAATTATTTATAATTTCATGTTTTTATAATAATTTCATAACCTAAATCCATATCAAATTCCATCAAATGGGTTACGAAATCATCATTCGTGTGTATGGCGGACTACTGCCTCACGAACCAATGTCATTTTTCCCCATTTCCACCCATCAAGGTTGGATATGATGGTGGATATAAATTATATAGATAAAATTTAAAAAATATTTATAACTATAGAGTCACTATATAATATATATTTTTTACCTTACATTCCATAGGAGATACGATAACGTCGCTCGTGTGTATGGCGGACTACCGCCTCACGATGCGATGTGATTCGTCTTTCACTAATGATTCATATGGAAAGTGATAAAGATAAAGTTAATGATTATATAAGATATAAATTAAATAATTATGATATTAATGATATATTTATAATTTTTTAAAGATAATATATATCATTTCCTTCCTTTCCTTTTCACTCATGTAAAGATGATAACATCATTTTGTACGTGTAGACTACCACCTTCACGAAGAGATGTGACTCTCTTTTCATCACCAAACCACATGATGATATATATAAGTATATAATATGGTATATATGATATTATGATAATTATTTAAAGATAAAACATTACTTACCTTATTTTCATAATGACCTTTGAAAAATGTAAGTGTCACTCATGCATACGCATGACCTACCATTTCCATGATTATAACATACTTCATTTTTCATAACCATCATTCATGATTGGTTTTAAAAGTAAAATTTATGTAAAAATATTATAATTAGGTCATGTTTTTTATTATTCATATGATATAACTATATATTATACACATTAACTAGATCATTCATGATGAAACATGCCTGAGAAAACAAGACAACTAACACTCGAAACAATGAAAATAATAAAAGATTATTAATGAATAGGTAATAAAATGTTATAAAAGGATCATTTATGAAATTATAAATATTAATATAGTTATGGTATAAGTTAATAACAAGTTTAAAACCACTATTAGTAATTTTGAGTCAAGATCAATAAAAAATAAGTGCGAGGTAAGGGATTTATTAACTCAATTTCCACTCATTGGGTTAAACTTATACTTCATTGATTATATCATGATAAGATTATGTGTATAATTAATTTTGATTATGTTATGATGTATTTAAATTTTTTTTATGTTTATTTGAAATTGATACACATAATGGATTCATTGGATTATTCTCACTTCAATGTTATGATCTTTGTAAGGGTTTACTTCACAATTTCATTTTAATCAAGATTATTTATTCTTGAATTTAAATTGAAGGAAATTATTTGATCATTATTTAATAAAACATTTTATTTTATTATCATCTATTTATTCATGATATTTTCAAGTAATAGTACCATTTTCCCACTCTATGGTACTTAAATTAATTGAGATTTTTTGAAAATAAAATCCAACTTCATTTCTATATTCGATTAGAAATATGTTTTCTTCCAAAACCATGTTTTCTAAAAATATTTTTAACCTTTTCAAAATGTTTTGTCAAATGAAATTTCACCCATTTTAACTCTTTATTTTTTTTAAAGGAATATTTTTTCATTTTCAAAATAATGTCCGTTTGGCTTTTACCAAAAATGTGAAAGGAACCTTCTTATCATTTTCTAAACAAGGCACTTTATTAACTTTTTTACATTGCAAAAGGAATGTTCTTTTTAACTTTTATAGAATATATATAATTACCTAATGTCTTGACAGTCATTTCATTGAATCTTCCTTTGTAGGTTTATAATAATATTTTTAAATAAAATGTTTTTAAAAGTTATTTTCAAAGAAAAGGATTTTCAAAATGTTATTTAAAATGAAAAGGATATTTTCCTCAAGAATTATTTTAAAGATATTTTTATGATATTTCTATTCATCAATGAAAAAACCTTTTATTCTTAATCCAATGGGTATATATTGATACCATCCTTATTCTTCCTCTAGATGGTTTATGGTTAGTTTGAATAAGTATAGTATTGAAATTCACTTCCTTGTTTCATTTTGAAGTCATTAACCCCCCTTAAAATTCTTACTTCCCTATGATAATTAGACATTAAATTTCCCCTAAATACATATATTATTTATCATTTATATTCTTATTTATTAAACCATATCTCATTTATAAACATGGTGTTTTAATTTTAAAGTTATTTTATTGACTATGGAAATATTGATAGATCTGTATTCTTTACTCAATACGAATATTTAATGATAAGGAATATTGTTCATTAATTAAATCAATTATTTGATATATTAGGAATTATTTAGATTTGCAGTGATGGGTGGGTCCTAGTATAATATATCCTCTCAATGAATTGGTAGGTATCATGAGACAATAAAGTTAATCTAGCATTAAATGGGTCTCTACCTGTAGATTAAAATGTCCTTTGAAAGGTTATAATAGTAGAGGTATGATGATGCCTGAGATCATGAAATCCAATAATTAATAATTTCCTCCATTAAGAGTTAATTTATTTTTATCCATGAGATTTTAACTATGATATTATATTTGGATGCATTTGATTTTTAGTTTATTGATTAAATGGAACGTGTTTCATTTATTTACCTTGTTATATTTATTATGTCTTATCTAGTTATTTAAATGGAATGTGTTCTCAGTTATTTATCTTGCCATGTTGATTATGATTATTTATCCATGATATATTCCACTATACTTAACCTTTATTGATCATTTGATTTCACACTTATTTTATTTCATTTTCCCAGGATTCTATAAAGAGTACTATGTTTGATATGCAAGAATATAGTAAAGTTAATAATGTTATTATAAAAAAATCATGTTGTAATTTTTGTATTAAATTGTAATTCAAGACTCAAATATGTATCTATTTTACCAATAATAATAAAATATTTGGTCCTTTATGATGTGATTACTTGTATCTTATTAAAATATAATAAAATAGGCACTGACTCTGGGATTCTGGAGTACAGGTCGCTACATAAAACCCTATGAAAAACATTTTAAAATGCGGTATGAGCACAAAAATCTTAGTAAGGGACATATTAAAATAAATAAAGAAACTTGTTAGTTTGTTAATACTTATACTAGATTTTTTTCTGTTTCAAAATTGACCTTTAGGCTCAAAATAAACATTTTATTACCCAATAAATCAACTTTTTTGCACAAATATTTCCATAAAACATTTTCTAAGAAACATTTAAGGTAAAATAAAACTTTTAAAGGTTACTTGTAAATCATGAAAATATTATGAAAACTTTTTAAAAATAAGTTATACATATCACCCTTACGTAGTGTCATATACTTTCTTTCAAACATAATCTCATGAGAAATCACGTGGGAGAATAATATAAAGAACATGATATCATAAGATCATGGAAACAAATGAAATTTGGTAGAAACAAAAAACATGAAATAAGAATAAGTCAAGGACAACTTAAAATATAATATCACATGGTGGAAATATTCCCATAGTGGATTAGGTCTAATCCCTAATACCATACATAGAATATCATGAGACTAAAACACTACTGAAAAATAGACCTATACCCACAATATTTCCCAAAAACTGTGGGTATAAGTATTGTATGGGAACCTATACCCACAATTTTTCAAAAATCGTGGGTATAAGGAATTTTTTCAATACCTATACCAACAATTTAACAAAAACCATGGGAATATGGTTTCTTTTTTAAAACCTATACCCATGGTTTTGTAAAATTGTGGGTCCCACCATATGGCGCAAAATTTTTTTTTGTGGGGCACAAAATATTTTTCCCGGGAACACCTATTCCCACAGTTTGCTACCTATAGCCATGATTTATAAAAATATATATAACTAAATATATATTTATATACCAATAATACATATGGGCTAGTGGTTATGCACAAGAGGAATAAACAAGCATTCCAAGGATCGAATCCCGCAACCATGTTTTTTTGTCAAAGCTATACCCATAGTTTTAAAATCGTGGGTATAGGTGAATGAAATGGTGTAATGATGACTGAAATGGTGGATTGGATCTATACCCACTATTTATAAAGCATGGTTATAGCTTAGGGGATATACTGATGCCTCAGTAGCCCACGGTTCTCTGAAACTATGGGTATAGCTTATACCCATGATTTTAAACCGTGGGTATAGGGAAAAATTCCAGTAGTGAAAATTTACCCAATGAATTGGAGCACTATCAAGGAACACCCATAATAACATTTTCATGATTATGTGTTCCACAAAAGGAAATCAATAATAATTCATAATTATAAGAATTACCCATGAAAATAAATGGGTTGCATAATCTTGTATCATATCATAATCAAAGGATACTTCATAATGAAGACATTTGAGAAATGAACATAGGGTGTGTATTACCCCATAAAAGGAAAAGATAATAAGATATATTTATAAATTAGATACATATATATAAATTTTTTAATCCTTCCCTAACATTAAAGATAAATTTATAAAGTGAGTTAGAGAGAGAATGATTATAACTTGAAGAAAATAATGGTTTATAGAGATCCATTATATAAAATATTAAAAGTTATCAAATATTAATGAAAATATTTTCTTTGAAAAGAACCATGGAATCTTTTAAAATAATATTTAAATCATTTAGTGGTAATAATGACAGAAAATTACATTCATTCCATGTATGTTAAAACAAATATTCCTTTCATATTTTCAGGAAAAAGTTAAAAGTACATCATTTGGAAGATGACTAGAAGATTCCTTTTGAAAAATTTCCTAAAAAGTAAAACATGTGTAAAAATGAATTTGAAAAATAATATAAAAATATTAGAAACATTCCTGAAAACATTTTTAGAAAACATGGACATATAATAAAAATATTTATAAAATAAACCTTTTAAAACATTTAAAATGAGGTTTTTAAAGTAGTGCCCCTTAAATAAAACCTTAAAAATATTCATTTTTAAAATAATTTTAAATAAATTAAAATATTTTAAAATTACCTTTATTATCCATTTATTCATAAATAAAAATTTTCTTGAAATATTTATAAGAACATGGACATGGAATAAAAATATTTGGAAGGTAAATTTTAAAAGAGTATTTTTTTTAAAGAAAGTCCCTTACCTAGAGTCTGAACCTTGATGTAAATTATTTATATTCATGAATAATAAAATTATTTTAATTATTTTATTTATAAAGAAACATTTTAAAGCTTATTATTCCTTTTATTTCACTTATTACCATGTTATATAGAATTACCTAATTAATTAAGTTCAAGTCAGACGCTGTGATGATATTCAGATCATATGTCCAAAATGAATTCAGTAGGTTGAATTTGGTAAAAGAGTTAATTATTAAATCATATAAATAATAATAATAATGAAATAATTATAATTTTTATACATCAATTATAATTTTAAAACCAATCATGAAATATTTTTATGAAAAATGAACTACGTTACAATCATGGAGATGATAGGATGTATGTATGCATGAGCAACATTTCCATTTTTTAATGATACTGATGGAAAGAAGATAAGTATTATATTATATTTATATTTATATAATTATATCATAAATACTATTATTTCTTTAAATATACATATATATATCATCCATGTGATGTGGTGATAAAAAACGAATCACATCTCTTTATGGAGGTGGTAGTCCACACATACTCACAAATGAAGTTATCTTTTTTTAATAAATGGAAAGGTAAGAAAGTAAATGATAAATTATATTTTAATAATGATAAATATTTCATTAATATCATATATATAAATTAAATCCATCATTACAACCAGACGTACAAAGCGATGATGGAAACCGAATTACATTAGTTTGTGAGGCGGTAGTCTGCCGTACACACAAATGATGGTTTCATTTACCATTTGATGGAATAAGAGATATATACAGGTCATTAATTAAACATAATAAAATATAAGTAAATATAATATACTTATTTTATTATTTAATCATGGTTAGAGAAGGTTTTAAGGAGTTATAAGAATAAATAAAATGAAAATTCTTGATTAATTACTATACAACTTATTTGGAAAACCTCTTAGGGTTTGCACCAAAAGATTACCTGGTGTGGTTTTATAATAAAATATTAATCTAGGATGTGGGAAGGGGTTTAATTAAGGTATTTTTTTAGTTCATGGATGATAAAAAATGTTTTTCAAGTGTGAATAAAATAAGAGACACAGTTCCCTTTTATAAGTGTGGGGAGGGGCACTCTTGGAATTTCTTAAAGTATTAAATTAATATAAAATAATTTTCCTATTAAAATTTCCATAAATAGATAATATTAAAAGATAAATTTTGGGATAGTATAAATACTCTCATACAATAAAAATTGGACAAGTTTAGGTAATGTTTTCACCCTTATCTTCTTATTTTAACCCGTGTTAACCCTTTTTGACAATTATCGCGACAAAAAAGTTTTTACTCGTTAGGGGTTAATATAATTACTATAAAAGTACAAGTGTCCTATTAATGGATCACATATAAATTTTTTTAAACATATAAAAATCACCTATCTAAAGATATTATTTTTATGATTTTTAAATCTTATAATAAAATAATATTTATTATAAAATAACATTAATGCCAATTTTGAAACTATTCATTTAATTTGACTTTAATAACATCTATAAAAAATGAAATTTGAATATATTATTTTAAAACCTATAAAATATGTTATATTTATCTAAAAAATTTATGGAACATAATAATTCATTCAATTTATATTACTTTTTATATTTTTAAAATCATTTATTTTATTTTTATATTAATTGAATTTATACGGTGTCAACATTTCATAAGCATTTAAGGTAATTATATAATTATTAAAAATTATAATTAAATTTACATAAAAAAATAATTTTATTATGATCAAAATAAAAATTAATATTCATTCAAAAATTTCTTTTTTCCCTATGTGAACACATAAGATATATTTAAAAGCAAGAGGGTGACATTTTGTCCTTTTCTTTACAAAAATTATTATATAGGTCACTTTCATAGAAAAATGTCTAATAAACAAATAAATATCAATAATAAGGTGATAATAGTCTAAATTCCTCCATGAAATAAGATTTATTATAAAAAATGGAAGCCTTATCACTTAGTTTTAACCTAAGTTAACCTGATTACCCTTTTACCGAGGTGATGAATTTTTATTGTTTTTACTGTTCATTATGACCAAAAATTAAGTTTGAATTATTAAATAATATTAATATTTACTATTAAAAATATTGAATCCATTTTACCAAATTAAATATTTTTAAGTTTCAGAAATTTATTTTATAATAATCATGAAAATCACGATGAAAAGCGGGTTTTCAGGAAAATGCATTTTTAAGAAATAGATGATGTTATATTAACTATGAAACTTACAATAATTATTATATAAATTTAAATTAAAATGAGTAAAAATAATATATATATATATGTATTTCATTTAAATATTTCCTTATTAGGGTTTATTTTAATTAATTAAAATGGATAAACTTTATGCACTTAAAAATAGTTTTCAGAAAATCACATTTCTAAGCATAAATTAAACTTATACCAAAATCCTGAAAATTGATGATTCAAATAAAATTAATTAGATTATTGTAAATAAAATGTTTAATAGGTCACTTTTTTACCAAATAAAATATATAATTGGTTTTTTAAATAACTTGATTTAATGAAAATAAATGTCAGTATTTTATAAATTGGTAATTTTTACTATTCACTAAAACATTAGTAATTTCATAAAAATCCCAAAATTTCACCATAATTTAATTTTGATAAGATGATTTTAAAAATAAATTTTATTTTATCAAATAATTTTCCTAAAATTTCTAGGAATTAATTATAATATTTTCTCACAAAAATAAATAATAATTATTTATGAAGAAACATATTTTTGAAGAATAAAATAACTTTACTAAAATTTGAGTGATTATTTACTTATAATTTATCAATATATTTATATTGAGTAGGAATTATATATATATTTTATAAATCAATTAATCCCATTCATACCCACTAATTTAACGACTAGGTTATAACTATCATATTTAAATAATAATATTTCATGGTTTGTTTAGGCTCGGTGTTGTGTGTCGTATACCCTAACAAACATAGTTTTTGTTTTTTTTAAATATTAGGGTATTAAAATTTTAAACACCATATTTTGGGAAGAGATCAATATTATTTATGAGTTTTTGGCCTCTTTAGTTCCTTATAGGAATTCATCATGGTTGAAATTTGTGGTTGATGTGGGAGATAATCCCAGTATTGTGATGAACCATAATAAAGGATTGAGTCCATGAAAATAGAAGGACAATGGATTTACTTCATAGTTTAATTGGATAGGAGAAGTGTGGGTTTCCTCTTTAGTGTTATTAGATATGACGAGAGTGTGTTCCCTCCAAAGTGTTTTGAATTTTTCTAGTGTGAAGCAGAGTGTATAGGTGTGTATCCTGTGAGGCAGTGATATTTCTCAACAGACCTCTTGAAAAGGATATAACCTTATATGAAGTGATGTCTAAGATAAACTTTGGGTTTGAGTTGATCTTGAGGTTATTGATTGTACATTTCTTTCATGGTAATTTACATTTATTGATTTACATAATTAATTTTATACTTATGCTAGTTGTTCTCTTCCCAGTGGGAATCTAACACAAATAAATGATAGACGTGGCTCTAAGTGAGATAGTGGTAGACTATTGGAAGGATTAATTGACTATATGTGATATATTAGGTTATATTACTCTAAGGTTCCACTTATAAAAATACCATAGACATGGAATACCATGGGATGATGATTCTAATGTTCAATATAGGAAATCATTGTGTATCCATAGTGTTATATGAACATGTAGTGAGAACTAGACCCTGTAATTACTTGTGATACATGGAATAGAGTAAGAGTTTCTCTATGGGTAGTCTGGATGATAGTTTCAACAAGGAACAGTGTGATGTGATAGTGTATGACATGAAAAATGAAATCTCTTATTTAAGGTATTTAGGAACCATTATTTATTTTCCCATCTATTTTATCCTGTGATTATGGTTATATTATTATTTGTTTCTTTAGGCCTTATTTAACCACCCTTATTATTTTTGTTTTTGTTTGATGATAGATATTTATAGTTGGATCCCATTTGAATTCCCATTATTGCATTTATTAACATGATTATTATTTTCCCAAGGTTTTTTGGGTTGGGTTAAATAATAGTAAGTGAGATAATATACGAGTCAGGTGGGATTCTATGAGTGTGTATTTGAGTATATTGTGACATCCCTGGTTAGAGACCACTGATTGGTGACCCGATTAGAGTCACCGCATGACCTCAGGTAGACCCCCATTCATTAGAGGCCGCCAAATAGTAGTGTGGGTCTAAGGTGGTACCATGGGGATACTATACCTTCATATTGGGGTAGAAATAACATCATAAATTACCAAAAAACATCCATAAAAAAAATTAGATTACACTGAAGTAATAAAACATAATATGATATATCAATGAAATGTGGAAACAAGCAATCATATAGACTCATGGTTTTACTAGAATACAACAACTGATCACCCATTAGGTAAATCATAAATTTAAATAATATAAAATATTAAAGTACATGAGGCTCTTCCACTATCACTAAGAATCAAAATCCCAGTCTCCTAACTCCTTTTTAGATTTCCTTCTTGATAATGAAACACCATAATTATACCCTACTTGAACTTGCGATTAGTGAAGTATGATCTGGTACCCAATTATCATTTTCATTCAAGCAAGGTGTGAGTACAAATCAATAGAGAACCAACAATAGGGTTACATATATAACTAGTAAACATAATGTATTCACATGTAATATAATCAACATAATAAATAAACAACTATAGAATCATAATAAAATAATTAGTTATTGATCCTCAAGTTCTAACATGACACCCAAGATTGACTATACCCACTCCATCTAGTTCCAGAGTGTCTCTAAGCATAATAACATCATTAAAAAATTATAGGAATGCACAAACCTAGATAGGAAACATGTATTATATCATCTTGAACCCAAGGGTATACTCTCCTGACCAAGAAACAAGTTACCTCATCTAGGACTCAGGAGAGGGGCTATACCCTACCAGGAAAATAAATCATCCAAAACACAAGGTCATACTATACTTTCTAGGAATCATATCATAAGAATCTTAAGGATCTCCCACCATTCATGGATATTTCATATCATCTAGAAATTTAGGGGAAGATCACACCCTTCCAGAAAATGATTAATGTCATCTGAAACTTAGGGTCACCCCACACCCTACCCATAAGCACATATTAATCATCCAAAAAATTATAGGTAGAACACACCTTTCTAGGGAATACATATAGTTTACACATTTAGGGAATACTCTCTCCCTAGAACAGAGAAACAAATTCATTGGGGGGAATTCTCTCTATTCAGGATATCCCATTAAAAACCATTTTGGATAGACACTTGCTCATACCTATCACTTATCTCCTTGGTTTTCCTCACAAGTGCACATCTGAGACCCATAATAACATCCATGCTTGATGACCAACATAAATCCTTGGGTTCTAAGGTGAAAACCAAGATCGATGTTACCTGCATCCACACACTAACCCCCTCTAGGTTTAACATAAAACTAGGGGCACCCATCAGGGCCCCTTAGTTCTATCGATAACCCGAGTACCCAACTTGGGAACCTCTATCCCACTCACATCCCTCATTAAAAACTCATAACTCGGAGAGTATATCATCCCTCACCATCATTAGAATCATTACAGAATCACTATCATAATAAGATAACCCATACTAGCATTACTCCCATGTGATAGAATCATGATCATCTCATATCCTAAGTCATCCTAGGTTGATCCACCAACCCAACCTAAAAAATATCTATCCAGGGAACACCTACTCGGGTTCTCACCTATCGGTGGGGGAGGAACACCCACCCCCAATCTCATAGGAACTATCTTGATGGAAAAAATATTTCTCAAGCCTCACATGGTTTACCCCCAGTTTCTAAGGTGACACCGAAGGTTTTTGGAACCTAGTCTATCCCTTTTCTCTACTCAGGGGAGCTAAAGGAACATATATAAAGGGTCAATATGTTTCACCTATTTAATTTAATGAACACCCTCCATGGTCTATGTGTCACATGGAGTGGATTTATACATAGGTCCACATCCATGAAGGTCAAGTAATTAACTATAGTTTACAGTTCCATCATATACCTTGACACATAAATTATATCCCTATGAATTTTACTTTAATAAAAAAGTTTATTAAATTTTGAAAGGTCAATTACCTACAGGGGAAAGACCACATATCTCATGATACTAAAATAAAAATTCATATACCAGAGGGGTATTCATAGGGACAAAATACCTCATTTTCAGAGTTATTCCCTTTATAAAAAAATATCAACAACTACCACCAAATCTCTTCCAAATCCAAACAATCATCATTCATCAATAAGGGGACCTAATTACATGTATATTACTTCAATTAATTATAAAATAATCTCATAATTTATTTTATAATTAATTAAAAAATTAATTTAATTGGTATAATTAATGGATTACTCTCCCAAAAAACCCCTTTTATACCTTAGAACAATCCTTTAAAGAATCTAAGAAAAATATCACGTTTTATTTTTCCCAAAAAATTCATTTACCATTACGTATAAACCTTATGTGAAGGTGGGGGGGGGCAGGTACCTGAAAAAGGGTAACTTTTGTTACCCTTACACAGGACCACCTATGTAAGGGTAAAAATAGGTTACCCTTACATAGACCCCACTATATAAGGGCAATAAGGAAGTTACCCTTAAAAAAGTACCCCTACATAAGGGTAACCCAGTTTACCCTTACAAAGGACACATTCATAGGGGTAAGTCATTACCTAAAAAATAAATTAAATGAGTAATAATAATAATAATAATAATAATAATAATAATAATAATAATAATAATAATAATAATAATTTTTAGAACCCCCAAATCCTTTCTCAACACTTGAAGATCCAATCTAAAATAAGAAAACAATTAAAACCTTAGATTTAACCTCCATTTCATATGAAAATCAATCTAGTATGACCCTCATCCAAAACAAAACCATCCAAAAACCATAAATAAAATAATAAATGGTGATTGAAACTGAAATTACAAAGAAATGAGATAATCAACCTACCTTGTGGTGAATCACTGAAGTTCAAGATCAGACTTATGCTCCATATATGTTGCATCCCTATCCATCTTCGATTGAACTTCCTAGAGAAACCTCTCTCCCTTCTCCACCTTATCATTCATGGATTGCATGGATTCTAGGGGAAACCTCCCCTTATATTATATGGAAATGAGAAAGTGATAAGAGGGGGAGTAATAAAAAAAATAAAACAATTTAATTTACTTTTAAATACCTTTAATACCCATTTAAAGGCTCACCTTAGGATCAAAAACCCAAATATAGATTATTCCTCACCTAGATAAAACTACCCATTCTAGGATCAACCGTGAAGTCAAAATTTAAATTCGGGACTCTATTTAGGATATATCAACATTTCCATATGTGAAATAATAAATATTTATTTAATAAATATTAACATATTATGAAAAATTCAATCAACTTATAATCTCACCAAACTCCATCCCTAGGGTATACAACCCATTAAAAGATCAGTAAAACCAGATTTTTTTGAGATCATTTAATAGGGGAAATTACCATTTCACACTTTATAAGTTCAAGTACCAAAAAATAAAATTTCCCATCATTTTGAAAACTCTAAAAGGCACACGTATTTAAAACCTTCCCACCACATCAATTATCATACCTAAAAAGGATTTTTGGTCCTCTAACCACACAACTCAACCCATCCCTCATCATGTTCTACTTCAGAATGATAACCGAGCTTCCACTATGAAACTCCAAAAAAACATGCATAATTCATCAAAACTCAAGACACCCACTCATTATCATCATCAATTTAAAGAAATTAAGGTGCTCCCCACCATAAGACTTAGCTTATAAAGGCTGATTTTGAACCACAATGCTCCCCACCATCATAATTTCCTACTAAAAATACAATTCCAGTAGTCCAATGATCTGTTTGATGTAGTTTTTATGTCAACAAACCTAATCATACATGAAAAAATTAACCAATCCTCCTATGGATGACCCATCCCTGAAATACTTAGTTGTTCCCACCAATTCACTATCTCATTACTCAATCATGATGGATAAAATCTCAATGGAATCATGATATTGTCTAAATACCCACACCAAAGTACCAACCTGATACTCAGTGTAATTCCATGGTTGGATCACCAAACACACATACTAGTTTTCATACTCTCAACTTGTGGACTAGATCACTATAGATTTGACACGCCCTTAGATCACAAAAATTCCATCCATATCTTGATTCCAACACACAAACTCCATCCAACACTATATCCAATACTAGCTCACTAGTATCCTAGATCTATCTCGATCATTCAATGATCGATCACATAAAACCCATGACCCTACCCATACTAGGGTCATACCTTCAATAACCGATAAGATACTTCATACTATAGGGGTGTTCATCACTATAATGAAAAAACACTAATATCCATGACCCATACTCTATACATTACCTCACATAGTTACTAGACATGGTTGTCCCATTATTAATTGAGTGCCAACATGAAACATGAATCACTGCCATATTCTTGGTTCTCTAAGAATGTAAACCTTTAAATCCTTTTAAATTTATCCATAATGAGGTCCATAGTCTCCAAAATATATGGTCAACTCCCACAATATGGGTTTCCTTATAACCAATAATATAAAAATATGACCCCACATTGATATTTTAACATTGGTTTTTCCAAAACTGATATTACAATGTATGCAAAGGGAATTTTAATGTTAGTTTTACTAAAAAATGATGTTAAAAGTCCTTCCAATATACTTTTAACATTGGATTTAAGTAAAACCAATGTTAATATTTTTTTACTTTTGACTTTGGTTTTTATTTAAACCAAATTCAATATATATATATATATATATATTATTTTTTACATTGGTTTCTATTAAAAACTAATATTAAAACTATTATCATTGGAATTTTTAGCATCAGTTTCATACATAAACGAGATCTAAAGTAAAATTTTACATCACATGAAAGTAGGATTGAGTTTTTTTAGAGAAATTTCTTATTTTTTAGTTTCTACCTAAAAATTATTATATCACATTACAAATTTTGAAGAGTAATTTATGTTTTTTTACTCTAAAATTATTGATTTGTGATCAAATATTTTGAACCTCACCATTATTCCACTAATTATTCATTCCAAAATTTCATAATGGTATTTATAATTATTATCCCATTACTTAGTTTATTTATTATTAGTTCCATATATCAATATACTTGTTAATGGTTCACTTTTTTTTATGAAGAAGGATACCCCATAAGATCAATTTTAAATTATAAAGATTTTGCATGATATTTACAGGCCAGAGTCTAAAATTACTTACAAACCACAACTTTAGATACTTCATGAGTTCTTACATCCAAATAAAATCAAGTTTATGGACACTTCATAAAGCATTAAAATTAAATTGAATCTTTAACTTTATTTTTCTATATTTTGATTGGTTTCTATAATGTTCTAGGTTTTCATTCTTGTATTTCATCCAAGTGATTATAAAATTTAATTTGAATCTTTAAGTTGAATCTTTATATTTATTTTTTGAGATTTTTTTATTTCTATAATTTTATACTTCATTGATAATGTATTTTCATCCAACTAAGTAATGGACATTAAAATATTTTAAAAAATCAAAGATTTTTAACATCGATTTTTCTTATAACTAATATAGAAAGTGACTTCCAATGTTGGTTATAACACAAAACTGACAAAAAAATTCATCCAATATCACTTTTGACATCAATTATAACAAAAAATAATATCAAAATTCATAGAATGGAACTTTAAACATAAATTATGAAAAAAACCATCATCAAAATTATTTAATTTTTTTATAAAAACAATTTTAACATAGGTTTTAATAACTGATATTAAAAATATATTTACAATATCTATTACATTTATGTTTACTATAAAATTGATGTTAAAAACCCAAAATGTATTTAATTTATTATAAAAAATAATTTTAACATCGGTTTTAATAACTGATTTTAAAAATATATTTACAACATCTCTTACATCTATGTTGCCTATAAAATTGGTTTCAAAACCCCAGAAAAACTGACACAAAAACTTATTTTTATACTAGTGAGTTCTACTCAAGAAGAACATCAATCAATGATAATAACCACCATCCTTTTAATCATTTCGGGGCACATGGGTTGACCATACCATAATACCATAATCCATTACTCATGTCACCACTCACCATAGAGAGACAATTCCCATTTATTTTAAAAATATTTGGAAACCACGATAATAAGGATTTCTTCGAATTCATCAGTCCTCAGGTTACACACAACCACTCACTAATCTACAACCTAAACAGAACCATGCGTAACCAAAACATACCACCTCGATGTCATACCAAAACTAATGGGTGTATGTTCCCATATAACCTGATCATATTTCCTGACTCACAATCCCATGAGTTTCATGTAATCTAACCTAGGCTCACACACTTAAACAACTGAACATGATCACTGCATGATAATACTATCCAACAACAATAATCTCAATTCTTTACTCCCAATAAGCATAAGTAATCTCAGTCATTCCACCAATAATTACATGATCACCCTGTCAACTGGGCATCAATCGAAAATTAGAAGAATCTACTATGATTTATCCATCCTAGACCTAACCATATAGGATTATGATCCTCTGTATCATTAGTAACCACAATCAAAATAAATAGGGTTAGGAATATGATCACTACCACCCTCTGAATACCAACCTCAATACTAAAATCACTCAAAGTGATTTACATCATGAAAGTTCAAGACACCCCCACTTCTATACCATACATATGATATCACTTACTGTATTTCCATATCACAACACAAAGTATATTTCCATGTTTCCAATATTTAAGGCACTCACAAGCCTGTATTAAACCTCTACCAGGTTACCCTTTTATATATCACTAGGATCACCAGTATCCTGAGCCTTATCTCAATTGCATTAGGCTCTACCATCTAGCCCATAAACCATGTCTCACATAAGTCACAAATCACAGGGAAACATCCCTACTCACTTCTCAAATACCAAAAGGAAAATCATGTGATAAAATAACTAACCTAGGGTTCTAACATATACACACCAGGATTCACATGAAAATTCATCAACCTATTAGGTCACTAATCCTCACCAAGTATCTGCATACCAGAATATTACCTCAAGGACTATAATCTCATCCAAATATATATATCAACATCTATCCATAATGATCTATGTAAAGTAATACATAGTAATTTATGCATCTAGAATACATCATTAAATCCTCCGGGTGTTATCAAATTAGAAATATTTTTTCCCAAAACATAATAACTATAAAGTATTAGTATAGAAAAAGTACGGGGTCGATCCCACAAAGGGAGAGGAATGAAAAAATGAAAACTATTGAACAATGGTCAAGTATCTCCAATTTTAGTTTGATTTAATTAAACTAGTGATGAAAAATAAATAAATAAATTAAAATAAAAAAAAGAGAGAGGAGAACTAGTTTTCAGGGATGGTTTTGATAAATAAATTAATTCAAATTCACTTCAAAAACAATTATATAAAATAGATTCACAACCGAACAGTTTTATCGATATATAAAATGTAAATTCTCTATCAAAATACCCTAGAAGCTCAATTTTTCATGGTCAGATGAATCAAAATATCTAAAGCGAATTATGTACAGATTTCCAAAAGAAAAAGAGCAATTCCATTCAATAGTCTTGAATAAATTATCTTAATCATGTCGGTGTTAGTTCATTACTGAAGGAATATGTTCAATGGATCAATAATGAATAAAATATAATCATAGGAACAAAATTATAATATTAAATAAAATTGTCTTATGAGTGAAATCAAATAAAAAATGATGGTACACACCACCTTTAACTGATTCTGCTATCCCCTATGCGTTTTAGCCAACCATCATCGGGTGATCTCCAATGATGATTAAATCCAAATCCATAAGAGAGAGATTTAGAAATAAAGAATGATAAAAAATAAATAAAAGATAATAATTTTAATTAAAATAAACAACGTTATGTTACATAAAAATAGAAGAAGGAAAATAAAAGCAAAGTAGAAAGAAAACACATCTACAGAGAACTCAGGGTCATGGCCCTACAGAAGCCTCCCAATGGTAGAGCCTCACAGTTGGAATGGAATTCCCTTTATCCTAACCAAAATCCCTTATTTATAACCCTAAAAGTTTTCCTAGGGTTACCTTGGGTCAAATATGGTGTTAAATGGTCTTCTGGTTCAAATTTATAGGGTGTTAATAACAAATAATGTAAAAATCAATGTTTTTCTACTATGTTAGGAATTTACACAACTTATAAAGTCTACATAATGTGTAAATATTTCACCAATTGTATCAAATTCATGACATGAATCTCTCTGGGTTATCTTGATATGTGTAACAACGTGACACATGTAATCTTCACTTTAAGTTGATTTCCTCCACTTCACATCTAATAGTTCTTTCACGACTTGCATCGGTTCATTATGGGTAATGATTATACAACATCTCAAGTCATGAATGAGTCTTATATTTAATCAACTAATATTCAATGAATTTACATATAAAAAACCATAAAAATATAGATGTAAAACAGGGATATAAAATACCCCCACACTCAAATCTTTACTCATCCTTGAGAAAAACCTCAACATCGAAATACCAAGGATCCATACATTAATAAGAGAATTTTCAAATTATGATTCTCATAAAAACAAGTTATAATTGAATATTGAAAAAGAAAAACACATGCCCAATAAAGAATATAAAAAATCATGCTTCATTTAAAATGTGAAATTCAAGATATTTTCCCCTTTTCACTCACATATTTCAAATTTTCATCAACACACATTCCATTAATGATTTACCCTACCTTTTATTTTTCCACTCAACACTCATGGTAATAATTTAATGGAGGTATAATCAAACCTCAAGTAAATGATCCTAACTATAGGCTTACATTGAATCTACTTTATCCACCATGTAAAGATAAATATCAAAATTAATAATGAGGTATTTAAAATTAGGATAAAAAGTTTTTGAGACTGAGGGTAGGTGAGTAAAAATGTTGAAAATCAATTAAGTCTCAATGATGAGGTTAAAATCTAATGTAAAATTCATGATATTCAAAAGACAATCTCAATTAAATGATCCTCACCGAAATAATTTTATCTCACACACCCCGCAAACCATAAAGTAAATACTCACAAAAAATGTGATCATAATGAAAAATAACCCTCTCTTTTTGTTCTAATTTTTTTTGAAATTCCTGATTTGGAATTAACCTCAAATCCACCACCTAACCACAGATGATAAAAATTATCATTCTGGTAATGATGGTTTTTGATTCTCCCAATTTACAACCCATTTTTTCCCAAAAGTGTCCCTAGGATACGTCTCACATACACTATATAACCACATATGATTTTGAGATCATCGGTCCAACAATGGTGATTTTTGACCTACCTAAGAAACAACCCATTTATTATTATTTTTTTAACAACAAGATTGATATACAATGGAATATAATTAACTTAAATATGAATATTCTCCAAAATTCCATGGAAACACTATAAAATCTCCTATTATGACACAAAATCACATATCCACTATGAATAACCCCTCCCCCATACTCATTCAATTGAATATCATGAAAAATACAAGTTGTGTAGAAAAGAAGAATTATGGATTGTAACATGGATTAATACTAACAAGGTCATCCATGGTTTATATGGGATAAAGAAAGATCAATGTGGAGGTGGGTCTCAGGATAAGTGGGATCATTAATAAAATTCCTAAATCATTTCAAAATTGATTTTTTTAGTCATAGATTCAACAAGATATTAATGGAAGTTATAGTCGGTTTACGTGCCCCAAATTTCACTCAAGAAATATGCTAAAAAAATATGACATATTTAGTCTAGAATCCTCTTGGGAATGTGAATAGAATATAAGTTAGTCAAGGAATGTTATGAAAATAAATAATTAGTTTACTCAATACATGCTTCTAAAAATCATCATTAATAAAAGAAATCATATCAAAAATCATTTTCAAGAAATTCAAAATTGAGGTAAGTAAGTGACTTTTAAAATTTCTATTTATATATTTTTTTTCATTTATGGGAATTATATTTCAAATTTTACAACATTTCAAAATAATTATTCTAGGTGATGATGTCTCCTAGACCAGTAAATACAAGAAAAGAAATTCAATCATTTTTGTGGGTGATTCTGATTATTTAAGTTCATGAAACATTTTAATTCAATTTCTTATTTTTTTTAAAATCATGTGGTGGAAAATTAGGGGTGAAAAAAATATAAACAAATAAAATAGTACTCCCCATCCATTGATGCTTTTGAATAAGTTTCTCAGGTTCTATATGAGCAGGTTCACGAAGTGAATTGTGATTATAAGACATGTATTGAACTCATGATGTGAAATTTTCCTATTTTGAACACTTCAGTCACTTCCTACTTCTTCCTTATAGGGGCCTGAAGATAAAAATAAACAATTAAAGTAAAAGCCATTTAAAATTTAAAACATTTTGATCAATAAGGTAAAGATTCCAACCATGTGGATATTTATTTAAACTAATAAAATAAAATAAATCTAAGTCCTATAAATCAAATTTTAAAATCTGGGTTGCCTCCTAATAGATTCTCTTTTTTATGGACATTTAGCTTGACCTTTAACTTCGTTAGATAATTGGTATATGATAAAGAGATAACTGTCTTGGATTTACCCACATATATTTTTTTATGCATTTGGGGTAGTCTTTCGCTTCATCCTCTGTTGATTCTTATTAATTGGTGGTGGGATAAAATTTGAGGATAGATGTAATGAAATAATAGGAAATCATAATATGAACAGATTTTTTAGTTCTTCTACTCCACCACTACTTCTTCTATATTTTCCTTAGTTTGATCTTCTAGAACAAGTTCTTGAATTAGAACCTTTGTTTTTTCCTCTTTTTCTTGAAATTATAAGAGGGAGTCCCATTACTTTTTTAGTCTCAAGAATACTAGTGAGGTGAATGCATGTTTTTTCATTATCTTATTCCTTTAATTTTTATTCTTCAATCATAAATTCACTAGATTATAACTCTTTGACCTACTTATAATATTCCTTTACCTATTCTTCTTCCCCTGATTCTATAGATTGTATTTCTTAAACCTACTTATCTTTTTCCTCTTCAACTACCCAATAAAAAATTTCCATCATATTTCTTTCCTATTATTCTCATAGTCACAAAAGGTATTCTATTTGTTCTTATTTGTCTTTTGGTATGTGTATAAGGGATTCCTCAAGTTCTGATACTTCTTCTAAATTCATAGGTTTATATTTTTCAATGTTTTCAACATTCTCTAGGTAATGTTCTTTGTTTTATTACACTAATTATCCTTTTTTTTGTTTCTATAGTGTTGAATTCCTCCACATCTTGATCTTATTCATATTAAAACCAACATATCATTGTAGTAGATTTTAATGGTAAGCACATACTAGGGAATTTAAATTTGATATAACATGAGACAAGTGAGTAATAAATTATCCCAATTCATTGAGTTGAGACTTGTGATCATACATCAACTTATCCAACTGTGGAATGTAATTTGTGATGAATTTGGATAGTATGTCATCTGAATTATGCTCCTGACACTATTGGAAGGAATGGTATTCTTGAATATTATGATCTTGAGGCTTCTTTATCTCAATAACTTTGACTTCTTCCACTTCTTGACATTATTCATCTTCAGACCAACCTGTATCTTCATTAGAAAATATTAGTAGACTAATAAAAATAGAATTAAAATTCAAAATGATTTGAGTAAGGTGAGTAGTCAATTCTACATATTCTCTAAGCTATGTCTCATAATCATTCATTATATTATCTATCACTGGAATACAAACCATGAGTAATCTGGTTAGTTGGTCTTCTGAGTTTTACTCATCCCTAGATCTACCTTAGCTGACTTGATAGTCAAGATCTCCTTTATTGGGATGATAGTAGGTGTCATTCCACTATGGGGGTTGGAATTAATCATACTCATGGGAATATGAATCATTCTAACAGTCGTCCTACTATGTCTACCCTTCTGAATTCAGTGCTTCCCATGTGGTTGGATACTCAAGATAATCAATATATTATGATGTTGTAGTGGAATAAGAGTGATATGACATGTAATATATCCTTCATAAAACCAACTAATACTAGGTGTGTAACATTTAATAATAACAATAATTAAAAAGAGAAAATAAGTCCTAGAATAAAATTAGTAAATAGAAATGGGATAAGAAAATTCTTTGAACTAAGAAATTGGTCTTGAGTCATCTATAATGGTTCACTGCTACCCAAAAACAATTCTAAAATTTGATTAATTCAGAAGATGTTGTTAAATAATTTTGGCATGATCAAATTAGAAATTTATTTTTTCCCGAACCGTACTAACTACAAAGGCATAATATAGAAAAAGTGTGGGGTCAATTCCACAAAGAGCGGAGAATGCAGTGATGAAAAATCTAAACTAAAGTTCAGGTTGCTCCAATTTTAGTTTAATTTAATTAAAATAGTGACATAAATTAAATAAATGAATTAAAATATAAAAAAAGAAGAGAGGGGAACCAATTTCTAGGGATTTTTTTGTTAAGTAAATTAATCCAACTTCACTTGAAAAATAATTATATCAAATAGCTGCACAACCGAACAATCTTATTGATAGAATAAATGATAATTCTATATAAAAATACCATTTAATACCAATTAATTAGGGTCATATGAATCAATATAACTAAATTTCATTATGTTTATATTTCTAAAATAATAAGAGTAATTCCATTAAATAGTCATGAATAAATCATCTCAATCATGTTGGTGTTCATTCTTTATTAAAGGAATATGGTCAATGGATCAATAATGAATAAAATAGACACATAGGTACAACATGATAATATCAAATAAAATTATTTTATGATCAAAATAAAATTGAAAAATGATGGTACACACACCTTTAACTTATTCTGCTATCCCCTATGGGTTTTAGCCAACTATCGTCGGGTGATCACCAATGATGATTAAAACAAAATAAATAGGAGAAGGATTAAAAAAAATAATGAGAAAATAATAAAGAGAAGATAAATATTGTAATTATACTAAAAACATTCAATGTTACATGAAAAATAAATAAATAAAAGTAAAAAAATAGAAATAAAACCCATCTATAGAGAACTTCAGGTCATGGACCTATGGCAGCCTCCTGGTGGCCATTCCTCACTCCTGGAATGGAATGACCTTTATCCTATATAGAACCCATTATTTATAACCCAAGAAGTATTACTAGGGTTCCACTGGGTCAAATATAGTGTTAAATGGCTTCCCATGTCAAAGTTATAGGGTTTCCTTCAAAAATCAAGTAAAAATTAGTGTTTTTCTATTGTTCATTTACATGATGTGTAAAGTATACAAGACATATAAATATTGAACCACGTGTACCAAATCCATGAAATGTAGCTATCTGGGTCATATTGGTATGTGTCATGGTGTGACACATATGTATCATGATGTGATACATGTAATCTTTACTTTAAGTTAATTTCCTCCACTTCACATCCTGTAGTTCTTTCACAACTTGCATCGATTCATGATGGGTAATGATTACAAAATATGTAAAGTTATCTTTATACACTAGAAGTTTTTTTTCCATGTATCTTCAATTTAGTTCCTCTGGTACCTCCCTTGTTCTCTTTGTCTTCAACCATCATCCTTGTATTCTTCATCATTTTTCATTGTTGTGCTGAGCCGCTTCACGGTTTGGCACAAAGTGGCCTTGTTCCTCAATTTCATTTTATTCCTTGGTATTGTTCCAAATTCCATCTTGCATAATAATACACAAAAAATTAATATCAGGAATGAATCTTATATTAAATCAACTAATATTCAATGAATTCAAATATAAAAACCCATCAAAATATAGTTTCAAAATAGATATATCAGTCATATGACTCAGTTAAGTAGAATTACACCAAGAAGCTATATGGGAAAACACCATATAATATTTCATTGAAACTTTATGTAACCGAACCCAATATCTATCAAAATTAGTACCATGACACCAATTTTCTATATTGACCTACCAAGGGTCAATATACACCCCTTACATAGAGGGATTATATATTCATCATCAAGAAGCATCCCACCATAGAATCAAAATGACCTATCATCAGAGAAAATATACCATGTTTTAGTTGAGTAGAATCCCACCAAAAATATAAATGGGAAAACTCCATATAAGTTGTTGTTGACACTTTAAATAGATAAAACCTCATGATTAGTGATACCAATCACATTCAAGCACACTAATGTCATGTGATTACTACATGTTGAATATGATGCATGTACATGGAACTCTTACTAAAAAGATAAGATAAGAAACCAAAAATATCAATCTCAAATACACACATCATAATTGAATAAATATCTTAACTAAAACAATGACAAACAATAATAATAATTCTAGATCCCAGGTAACCTAGAAACCCCACCATAAAAGGTGTTTGTGATGCACCAGTCCATGTTACATCACAATCCATGAAACATTCCTATATCACATTTCTACCATCTCCCCAAATAGCAAGACAAAATAAAATGTTCTGATACCACTTAATAATGATCTATTTTCCCATACCACTCAACATTTTCTTGACTGGTGGTCACCACTTAACCTCAAGCACACCTCCCCACATGATAGAGGTTACCGAATAGCAATAAAGGTCAAGGGTGGCACTATGGGGAGACTATACCCCCTTATCAGAGTAGAAATAATAATGAAAATTACTAAAAATCATCAATAATAGATATATAGAGCATGTAGAACCAATAAAATTTAACATGATACATCAATGTAATACAGATGAAAGTAGTCATATATATTCACAATCAAACTAGTATACAACAACTATTCTCCTAATGGGCCAATAATAAACACAAATAAAATAAAATAATAAAGTGTAGGATGATCTAACACTATCATTGAACCTAAACATCCCAGTATCCAGACTCCCTATAAGTAATCCCACTCAATCATACAACACTGAGCCTTTTCCCTACCCGAACCTATGATTAGTAATGTCTGATCAGGTACCCATGTGCCTTGACCACCCACGTAGGGTGTGAGTATGACTCAATAGAGAACTGCCAATAGGATCCCATACATAACCTTTAAACAAGTGTATACACATGTGATATTATTATCATAATAAATAAATTTTAAAATCATAATATAATAATTCACCATTGATCCTTGGGTTATAATGTGACACCCGAGATTAACCATACCCACTTCATCCAGTAGAAGAGTGTTTCTAATCACAATACCATCATCTGGAACTTAGGGTCATGAACACAACCTTCCAAGAAACACATATAATATTATTTGAAACCTAGGTTTAGAATTTACCTACTGGGAAATAGTTAACCTCATATGGGACTCAAGGATGGTGCTGTACCTTGCTAAAAAAAAGTCATCCGGAACCTAGACATAGATTCTTCCCACCAAGAAACACATTATCAGGAGCTCAGGGTTCTTCCACGCTGCTTAAAAGTCATATATTATTTGGAAACTTAGGAGAAGACCACAACTTTCCAGGAAATGAGTAAACTCCTCTATAACTCAGGGGTGGCATGAAACCTATCAAGAAGCACATATTGATCAACCAGTAACTTAGGGGAAGACTGTGACCTACTGAGAAACACATACAGTTTATCACACCATGGGAATCCTATCTCCATGAAACTATCACACAAAGTCATCTAGGGAATTCTCTTTTCCCATGATCAAAAGTCTCTAAAACATTGGGGGAACTCTCTCTCTCTAGGATCCTGATGCGCATGGAATTAAATAACATTTTAATAAATTTTTAACTTAGTTTTAATGAATTAGTTTAATGTTTTTTGTATTTTTAAATTCTTTTTATGGTTTTGTAGTGTTTTTTTTATTTTTATAATTTTTATAATTATATATTAATATTAGTTACTTATTATTATTATTATTTATCTACATTAACTTTTATACATTATTACCTTTTAATATCTAACACTTTTATTATTTTTAGTAGTTTAATTAATATATGTATTATTATTAGTTTATTAATTTTTATTAGTAATTATATTAATTTTTTATATTAGTATTATATATTTTTGTATAATTATAAATATTAGTAGTTTTAATAATAATAGTATTAATATTATTAGTTTATTTTTATATTAGATTAGTATTTAATAGCATTATTATCATTATGTATATAGATAATAATTTTATCTAATTACTAATTATGTTATATTAATATACATAATTATATGTATATACATATATATTTATATAATTTTATCTTTTAATTATATAAGTAGTATAATTTATGTATATAGTATAATATAAATCTAATTTATTATTATCATTATTATTATTGTTAATATATTATTATTTTTATTTTTTTCGATATATTATATTGGAAGGGGGTCTTTTGGGAGAACCCTATGTGGGGTAGCCACCCTCATCCTCTCAGCTCGACCTCCTTCATCAGTACCAAACCCTAGGTGTGCCTCCATTCCTAGTTGTTGCAACAATAGGTCACACTGACCCTCCTCCATCACATGACACCAGGAACATTTCCAGAAACCACACACGACCAAGACACCTCCTCCGACACATCACATAACCTCCTCCCAAACTCCATACTCTCTGCACAATGCCTCCATTCCCTGCATGCGCACCTACCCCTCCAACACCCCTGAAAATTAGCCCAACGCCTCCCCTCACTTGTGCACCAGATGGATGCTACCCATCAACCTTGTATAGCCATCTCGATGTCACCCTTCACCACTACATAGCTATCCCAATTTCCATCCTCATCCATGTAGGGAAAACCCTAGATGACCACAACCTTTTCTCCTCCACTATATATCAAGACCAATGGCATTTCCTACTCCATTCCAAGTTCACAATGGTGGTTCAGGTGAAACATCATCACATGCGAAGGATTAAATTTTATTTAATAATATCAATAATGAAAAATGGGAGAAAACATAGATCCAATCATTTTTTCATGTTGATGAACATGATCGGTGGTTCACATTGGAATTGTGATGATCGAAGGGTGATAGTTATTATTGGGATATCATATGCGGTAGCTCACAATGATATTCACATTGAAGTGAACATTATGATATCCTATTTTTATTATTTTATATGTTGTGTTATCATGATGTTTGGATAATATTATTGGTGTCAGAGTTGGATTGAACTTCACGGTAATTTCATGCCTGTATTTTGTTTTCACAGTTGATTGATCGCAAATTAATTTTGATTGGTTTTTTATTTATTAAATTATATTTTCATCTAACCTAATTTTCATTTCAAAACTTTTCACATGATTTGGTTCTCATCCATGTGATACCTAATAAGTAATCACATGTAGGAGTTCATCAGAGAATTTATTTGTTCAGAAGTTGATCGCACACGTGAGATAATCATAAATCACATGCGATGGAATTACTAATAAATAAATATATTAATTGAAAAATAAATATTTTGTGTGCATTCCCCTTAAAAATTGAATGAGTGATACCTAATAAGTGATATCATGTGAGTGAAATCAGCACAGATAGACACTTAAACTTTGTGAGAAATGGGTCGTTGTATTTTACCAAGTGATTCAATGCTAAAATTGACTAGAAAATTATTCATCAAATCAGAAAATGGAATGATGGATTATCTGTGTGAAAATTAGAATACTATATAACATAAAATAATGAGACCAACTAGTACTTTTATTAAATTTTTAATTGATTATAATTTAATGAATAAATATTTAGATGTGGGAATTAAATAATTAGCCCTGCATGCACATGAACATACATCACAACACTGACACTTCCATATCTTCCTATTTCCTATATAGATTAATTTAGTTCACTTAGATAATTTTAGTTAATTTAAATTGTTGTTTTTAAATAGTATTTAGTTTTCTTTGAAATTTTAGTTGTTAATCACTTTTTAAACTCATCTGCCTGAATCGTTTTCCAAAAGGATATTCCTAGTGTCTATACACATTCTCTCTATAGTTCAACCCTACTCATCATTTCTAAGGTAGTTAGTAGGTTAATAAAATTTCAAATTTTCATGCATTTTTATGGGTGTTCTAAATTTCTCTCACCATTTTTCAGGGAGACTAATAGTATTAGAAGTTCATTAAAAGGAGTGATTTGGGTTAATAATAATTAAAAATAATAAAAAAACAAAAAAAATTAGATCTACTCTGGGTGTTTCTTTTTTCATTAGAGAAAAAATTTCTAGACACAAGAAGTTTAGAATGGTGTGGGCCGCACCACACAGTTACAACTAATACCCACCCTACCCAATAACATTATGTGGTATGAAATATGTAAAATCTAGGGTTTTCCTATAAGGTAAAAATATATATTTTTGGTTTAAATTCTTGTTTATGGAATAATGCGAGTGACCAATGAGATCATGGGTGTATTGGGAGTGCTCAGGGCTTGTTCGGAGCCCAAATCCGCTCTCTTTAGAAAAATAAGGCAGGATGCAGGGTTAGAAGAAACCGTATAGGATAGGCCACACGGTTACTCCTAACTGTGTAGGGTATTTATAGAAGGAAGTAAGATAATGCACATTTTGAGGAAAACATGAAACCTCAAGCGCATGCCCATGCAAGGGGTTATGCATTTTTTAGCAGAGGGTGTTGTACAATTTTCACATGGTTAGTCAAATTGTGTGCATGAAACCAAGTGGGGTTTCCCTTTGGATAGTTAAGGGTGCACAGTTGGCACAAGATTTGTCCAACTGTACAACCAAAACGTGTGATCCAGTGCTTCATGGGGAAATTACCATTTCACCCTTAAAACCTCTTATATCTTATTTTTTTTTTCTATTTATCCTATGGTGGAAAACTTTAAATGTTGGAGAGCTCCTTTGAAGGCCAAAACATAGGATTTTCCACCGATTTAGTCATCCATACTTGGATTCGAACACCATCAGTCATGTTGGATTCATGTTAGTGAGTCATTCGATCATCTCATGCCATTATTCATTTGACTTCATATCGATGGAGTTATTTATATATAAGATAATATTCCCTATTTTCAATATTTTCATCATTTATTTATTTCTCTCTTAATCTAGACTGAATTAGAGATCGATACTAGATAAGTTCTATACTATGGACCAATGGTAGGTGGTCTATACCTTTCCCTTATGGGTTTTTTTATATCTAGTTACCATTGTGTCATGGACCAAATTTTTTGGCATCACCCCTAAAATGAATTGAATGCTTGAATTAATTGAGTTGGAACATATTTAGGTTTCCCTTGAGTACCTTTGAGATTTTTGGAGGTTTTTTCCCCAACCTAGGCCACCCACAAGGTGTTCCTTAAACTAGCCTTACCTTATACCACCCCAATAGGTGTGTGAGTTCCCTCCTTTATAGAGGAAATTGTTATAATTGATGAGAATTGAATTGAAATATTAGAAGAGAGTTGATGCCTAATTTTACATGCAATGATATGATGTGAATTGATTTAATTGTTTAAATATAAATTATTGTATGAGTTGGAAGAAATCATGGAATGTGATTAATTATGAAATGATGAATGTATGGATTGATGAGTTCAAATGGTGTTGGATTAATTGTAGAATATCCTTGGATCCTGATTCCATTATATTTCATGGATGTTTCTCCCATGGATCCTAATTATGGTAGTGGACTCCTTGGAACTGTTTCCTCCTTGGGTCTTAATTCCTTAAGATACCTTTGTATTCAATACCACTTGGATCCATATTTCTTGGGATCTTAGTGGAAATGGTCTATTTACATGCTCCTTAGACCCCACCCAAGTCTTTACTGAGTTTCCATCGAGATGATCCTAGGACTTGACATGGATTCCTTAGCATTCTATACCTTGGATCTGGCCCTTCATGGAACGCAACTTTTGATCACATAGAGAGGTCATTGTGGATGACTTGATTATATGGTGATCCTATGATAAATGAAATAAACTGGATTATATAGCATGTACATGGTAAATGATATACAGTTGGTTATACTACATGTCCATGGTAGATATTTTTATATGATTACAGATAACCCTGGTACGGGTATCAGTATACAATTGGTAAACTAGATAGTGTGAATTGTTTATTTCTATTTTCAACTGCCCTAGTTTATGAGATCTTGACCATTTTTTATAGGGATTCTTGTTTGTATGGATAGTATTATGTTATTTTATTACTTATTCCTTAGGAATTTCACTTGCACTACTATTTACCTATTACATAATGCACACTCCTTTAGATTGTTATATACAGATTGGATGGGTTATAGACACCATTGGTGGTGGCCTACTGAGAGTTATCTCACACCATGTCCATGACTCTATTGGGTACTCAAACAGACTTCATGGATTCATGTAGGGATCAGGGAAAGCGCCCACTATATGATTCTTGATGTGCTTTTTGCTTAGGAGCAGGTGAGCATCGGACTGATCTAGGATTGTGATATTAGTTGGGATAGTTATTTTTCGTCTATTTTTTATTTTGATACATGTATTGTACTAGATTCTTGTGTACCTATTTTCCATCTTTGTAGAGACATGAAAAGAAATATTATTTTTTATATGAGATTACTTTTGGAATTATTTATATATTTCTGTATTTGATGTTTATCTTCTTTTTTGTTGGTTTAATGATTCCTATATTGATTAATATATCTACTAATACTATTATACACTCTAACATAAGGAAATATTCTCCCCAAAACACACCCTAGGCCATCATTTCTAGTTGTCAGCTTCTGACATATGAGGAGGAACACTTGAGTCCATGCGACCCACTAGCTCGGGGCACCATTTAGTGACCTTCGGGTTGGTATATTACAAAGTGGTATAAAAGGTTTTTCTTTTATGGTTGATTTAATATTTTTAGAAAATATATTGGGACTAGGAAGGTATTGGAATTTGGTAATGAGCTATGCCTAGGAGTATCTAACCCACATATAGGAAAAATCCAAATTTCCTAGAGCGAAACTTGTTTTTCTTGATTTTACCTATTAATGTTGATTAATTATACCATTTAGTGATTCAATTGAATTGTGATGTTACCATTGATATGATTGAGGATATATTTTACCATCACCTGATGAGATGAAGGAATTCATCTCATGCATCATTTTAGGCACCTTCTAGAATTCACATGCCATTCCATATAGGATGCATTGCTTGACTACATGACTTGGTGATATGCACCTTTTGTGATATATTTGTTATATTGATAGATGATTTGTGGAGGGTATTGAGAAACATAGATATTACTTAGATTGATTTTCGTAACCTAAACACTATTTCCCTGCTTAGTCTACAACAGACACCCTAAGCAGCCAACTATGGCACGTTGAGTCATAGACGATTGATCGCATGGACTGGAACAGTTATGGTGTGGATTAAGTAGACAAAAAACTTTAGTTCATGAGGTCTATGGTCCCTTCTATATTGGAAGAGTTGAACCATTTTTTTCAACCATTTAAATAGAATTCCGATATAAATGTGAATTGAAATGGGTGTTCAATTGCTAAAATAGAGAACTTTACCTTGACTCGGCTTTTGAGAGGGTAATAGACAATGTATCTAGTGATGGTTATGACTATTTATTTTTACCTATTCCTAGATTTAGGAGTTTTAATAGGGATGTGTCTTGTTTATAGGAATGTTTTTACCTATCCTAGGATTTTAGATGTGATCTCCCCATTATAGATCTTTTTTTAAGGCATGTGTTTGGAATTGTAGGGAAATTCCACCATGACGATCTCCAGTCGTGCTCTAGGAGGGTGGTGATGACCATTATATGGAGGTGGTGGACCATGGGATACTATAAGAACATCATATATTGATAGCTAAGGCAATAGTGGTCGTACTGTATATGGGTGCTAAGGCATAGTTCCACAAGAGTTTTATACGATTCATGCAGACCATTCAGGAAGAACCACATATTTTCTAATCTATAACTGAGTTGACATGTGTGTTCCAACAGAAACATCCTCCCACATTTTCAGGGTATGGAGGTATATAGGATTTTTAGTTGTTTATTGATACTAATTTTTTAATATTCATGAATCTAGAGACACCTCCTAAGTGGAGAGTGAACCTTGTGACATATATGCTTCAGGGAGCAGTGAAGCTCTGATGGGATGTTTTGAATCAGGATGATATGATATGAGATATGGATTAGAGGGATTTAAAATCTAGATTTTATGATTAAATTTTCCCAAATGCTATGAGATCAGAGAAGGATAGTGAGTTTTTGTGTTTGGAGCAGGGTGTGATGACTGTTATGGAATATTCATCATGCTTTATAGAGTTTTAGTGTTTTTCATCGATTTACCTTTTTGATGAGCTATCGAGATAATGAAACTTTGAGGAAGGTCTTAGGTAGGCCATTTTAATATAGGTAAAAATTTTAAGGTTGATGAATTTTATTGATATTGTGAATTAGGCTATGATTATAGAGAAAAACCTAAGGAAAGATGGGTGCGGAGATCAGGGAAGTTTAGCCCCAACCTAGTGGTTCAACTTCTAGTGGAAGGAATAACCAATTTGAGGCTTCTCATGAGGGGAGTACCTGTCAGGATATTACTGCAGTTTGCTCTATTTTTTTTTCATTTGTATAGAAAAAGGGGTATATGAGGAATTTGTGTGATCGAGACTGAGTTAAGTGCTGATATTGTGGTAGGATGGGCCACACAATTTTTTTTGCAAGACCTTACCTTCAACAGTCCGTGGTAGGAGGTCACCTCCAACTCCATGTTTTGGATTGGGAATCAAAACTCCATGTTAGAAAGGGAGCTGGAGTAGTACCAGTCACTCAGGCTGAGGTGGTGGTCATGGACAAGGAATCCAAGCACTAGTTGTACCTAGACAACAAAGTGGGCCTACTCTGGGTAGTGAGGTTGTTTCACAAGGAAACTTTTTAGGAAATATATATTCTTTATATCCTACACTTGTGGAGCAGTGCATTGGGCCATCTATGGTGACAACTAAAATCTTAATATCTTCTATACTAGTATCTACTCTTTTCGATATAGGTTCTTCTCATAGTTTCATATATGTACCTATGGTGGAAATCCTTGGGATAATTTTTTAGTTTTCTGATAGAATTATGAACTTGGATACTCCATTGGGGATATGAATGGAGGGTGTACACCAGTGTAGGGAGTTCCCCCTTGATATAGGTAGGTGTAACTTCATATGGGATATTTTTTTCTTCTATATAATAGGGTTTGACATCATATTCAAGATGGACTAG
Organism: Viscum album; assembly: GCA_963277665.1. NCBI lineage: Eukaryota > Viridiplantae > Streptophyta > Magnoliopsida > Santalales > Viscaceae > Viscum > Viscum album. Next base: position 600,080,793 of record OY728127.1, read on the forward strand.
ATGATTTATTATTAATCCTACATTTACTGTTATCACTGAAGGAAGACCTAAACATAACCAGAGGGAAATGTTTTTATTAAAAGGGTGAATGGTATGTCCAGGAGATCTGAACTAGACCAGAACAATGTGGGATAGGCAGGATAATAACCAAAATTTCTAGTTTGTATCTGTATGATCAGAAAGCGCATCAAGAATATTTCCCTCCAGTGGTTGATTATTTTAGGGATGTTTTCCTAGATGACTTTTCTGGTTTACCTATTGAGAGAGAGGTGGAGTTATATATCAATATAGTTCCAATAGATTCATCTATATCCATTCCTCCTTACAAGATGGATACTGTGGAGTTATAGGAGATCAAGAGGTAGCTAGAGGATTTGTAGACAAAGGGGTTTATATGAACCATAACTTCTCCGTGGGGTTAATTGGCCCTTTTTATGAAAAAGTTGGATGATACCATTAGGATTTGTATGGATTATCAGAAATTGAACCAATTGATTATTAAGATCAGGTAAACTTTTCCATAAATAGATGATCTCTTTTACCAGCTCTGAGGTGCTCGGGTTTTCTTGAAAATTGATTTGATATCTAGATATCATCAGGTGTGTGTTGGACCTGTAGACATACCTCGTATAAATTTTCATAGTAGGTATGTTCTATATGAGTAACTGGTTATAAAGTTAGGTCTAACGAACGAGCCAACAATTTTTGTGGTGCTGATGAACCAAGTTTTCCATAATTATTTATATTTGTTTGTGGTGATTTTTGTGGATTATATCTTGGTGTATTATCACATTCTACTTGACCATGACAAATATCTTAATATCATTTTGGATACACTAAGATAGCATCAATTATATATTAAGCTCACAAAGTGACACTTCAAGATGGAAAAGATTCACTTCTTGGGTCATTTTATCTAAGAGATGGAAGTATCAATTGACCTAGAGAATGTGTGATCTATAGTTTCCTATGAGAATCCCAATAACATATTTGATATATGGAGTTTCTTAGGCTATCTGGATATTATAGGTGTTTTATATAGAACCTATCATGCTTAGAAGTACCTCTCATAGGCTTGACTAAGAAGGGTGTGATGTTTGTATGGATAGATACCCATGATATAGATTTTCCAGAGCTAAAAGGGAGACTAAATTCAGTTCCATTCCTAATTATTACAAATATAGGAATAAGCTACACCATGTATTATGATGCATTAGGTATTAGTCTAGGAGAAGTTTTGATGTAGAGGGATAGATTCATGGCATGCATGTCTCTTCAACCGAGGACACATGAGATGAATTACCCAATGCACAATCTTGAGTTAGCCATAAGTTGTTCATGATTTGAATTGTTAGAGACATTATTTATCAGGAGATAATTTTTTGGTGTACACAGACCACAAAATCCTTAAGTATATATTTTCACAGCATGATCTAAATCTGAGGCAGTGGAGGTGGGATGAGTACCTATAGTATTTCAACTTATAGATTTCCTATATGCCTGAAAAGGGAAATGTAGTGGTCGATGCACTGATTATGAGTACTTAGATACAATTAGTTCAAGAGGCCAATAACAAGTGGTTGCTTATGGACTTGTTTTTAGAGATGCACTTGGAGGCGTATGATAGGTAGGGGAAGAATTTTATTTCATCCTTAGCTGTGACCTCTACCCTTATGGATAGAGTCAGGATAAGGTATCTATCAGATTATGAGGGACTAGTACTATGAGAGAGTGTGGTAGGTGAGGCCCCACCTCTTGGTTGGACTTTGGGTGAGGATGAGATCTTGCAAATACATGGTAGCATTTGGGTTCCACTTTATATACATGAGGAACTAATGTGGGAGTTTCATGCCTCAATTTGGGTGGTACATCCCAGTTTTAGCTATATGTATCGGGATTTATGTCACCAGTATTGGTGGTCAAAAATGAAATGTGAGGTTTCTGGTTTTATTTATGAGGTTTTCTACCTATCAACAGGTGAAGGAATAACATTAATGACCAGATAAAATTTTACAGTAGTTACATATTCCCAAGTAAAAATGGGATGATTTCATGATGGATTTCATGAATGATATTCCAAGGTCGGCTCAGGGAAGTGATGTTGTTTTGGTTGTTGTGGATGGACTCACGAAGGTTACTCATTTCAGGCTGATTAGGGAGACATTCTCAGTGGATGATATTGGGAGTTTGTATATCTGTGAGATAGTATGAATTCACGGGGTTCCTCAGACCATTATATAAGATAGGGATTTACATTTTACAACTTGTTTTTTGTAAGAGTTTGTAGAGGTATTTGGGTACATTGGTGCTTCTAATCATGATATACCACACTATGACTGATGGTCAATCAGAGTGCACAATTTAGGTTCATGAGGATATGCTGAGAGCATGTGTCCTGTATTTTGGGGGCTCTTGGTAGAGGCATATACCCCTAGTTGAGTTTTTCTACAATAATATCTATTAGGAGACTATAAAAATTGAACCTTATGAGGCTTTGTATGATAGACCATGAAGATCATCCCTGTACTGGCTAGAGGTAGGTGAGGAATCTTTACTAGTACCATGTCTCATGAAAAAGACTTCAAAGAAGGTCTAATTTATTAGGAAATGAATGAATAAATCACAGTCTATACATAAATCCTATGATGATTTCCATCGATAACATATAAAGTTTGAGGTTAGGGATCCTATATTTATACACATCTCAATGATGTTGGGACACAAACAGATTAGAAGATAGGGTAATATTTCACCGTGATATGTTGGGCCATTCAATATTCTGGAGAGAGTTGGTCCAGTAGCCTATCGGTTGCACTTACCTCAAAGGTACCAAGCCATGAAAAATTTCTTCCATGTATCTCTATTGTGCCATTATCATTTAGATCCATCTCACACTTTTTATCCAAATGATGTGAGTTATAAGTAGATGTGTCCTTTGAGGAGAATCCTATACATGTCATTGACATGAGAACAGAGGTTCTCTAAGTTTGGTCAGTTCCTTTAGTATGGGTTCTTTGTAAGAATGACCATTTAGAGGAAAAGAATAGGGAGTGGGAGGCCCACATATGTACTCAGTGGCAAGATTTATTATCAGGTGATTCTTGACCACCCTTGTAAAGTAAATTTGGGGATGAATTGCTTTAAGGGGGGAAGGTTGTAAGATCCTGGGTATTCCTATAATGTTAATATATATTTTTAGTTTAAATGATTGTTTATGGACTAATGTGAGTACCCAATGAGATCATGGGTGTATCAGGGGTGTCTGAGGCTTGTTCAGAGCCTGGAGCCCCACTATTTGAAAAAACAAGGTAGGCTACATGGTTATAAGAAATCGTGTGGGACAGGCTGCATGGTTACTCCTAACCGTGTGGGTTCTGGATAGAAGTTAGTAGGAGTCTGCACATTTGGAGAAAACCCTACACCCTCAGAAGCACATTATTGAGAGGGAATCTATAGTTTTTAGTAGAGGGTCTTGCATGGTTGGTGCATGGTTAGTCAAACCGTGCACATGAAACCATGTTGGGTTCCCCTTTGGATAGTGAAGGGTGCATGGTTGGTGCCCGGTTTTTCCAACCATATGGCCAAACCATACAACCTATCACTTCTTGGGGAAATTAACATTTCAACCTTAAAAACTATTATAACTTACTTTTTTCTATTTATCCTCTGATATTCAGTCTTGAATGTTGGAGAGATACTTTGAAGGCCAAATCCTAGGATTTTCCCCTAATTCTTCATCCGAACTCAAATCCTAACATTATTGGTCTTGTTGGATTCATGATGGTGAGTTCTTCAATAAACTTGTGTCCTTCATTTGAACTCATAATGAATAAGTTATTTAGGTGTAAGTTAATATGTACTATTTTCAGGATTTTTATATGTTCTTCATTTTTCTTTTGATTTAGACTGAATCAGAGCTTGATACTAGATGAGTTCTCTACTATGGACCTATGCCAGGTGGTATATAAATTTCCATCTTGGTTTGGTGTTTTATATATCTAGTTTATATTGTGACACATGCTGAACTTTGCATAATTTCCCCTAAAATGAATTTAATTATTTAATTAAATGAATTGGAACATTTTTAGGTTTCCCTTGAGTACCTTTGAGGTTGTTGTTGGTTGTTTCCCCAACCTAGGACACCCGTGGGGTGTTCCCTTATACCTACCTTACCTTATACCACTCCACTAGGTGTGTGAGTTCTTTACTTTCTAGAGGGAGCTATTATAATTAATGAGAATTGAAATTAAAGGTTAGGAGAGAGTTGATTTATCCTTTTCCATGCGATGACATGATGTGAATAGATTTAATTTTTTAAATGGAAATTTTTGTATGAGTTATAATAACCCATATAATGTGATTAAATTTGAAATGATGAATGTTTGGATTGATGAGTTGAAATAGTAGTTAATTCCTTGGATGAGATCCTTGGATCCTGATTCCATTAGATTCCATGCATGTTTTTCCCATGGATCTTGATTTCAATATTAGACACCTTGGACCCGTTTCCTCCTTGGGTATTAATTTCATATGATGCCTTAGGCCTCACTACCCCTTGGACTCGGCTTGCTTGGGATCATAGTGAACATGGTCTATAGACATAATCCTTAGACCCTACCCATGTATTTACTAAGTTTCCATTGAGATTCTCCTAGGGATCAATGTGGATGCGATGGTATTCTATACCTTGGATCCATTCCTTTATGGTCTGACACTTTTGATTACATGGAGAGGCTGTTGTGGATGACTTAATTATATAGTGAGGCTATGTCGAATGATATACACTAGATTATACAACATAGACATGGTAAATGATATACACTTGGTTATATGATGCAACCATAGTGTTTATTTTTCTATGATTATAGATATCCTTGGTATGGGTATCAATTTACAGTTGTTAGAATAGACAATGTGACGTGTTTATTTCTATTTACAACTACCCTTGTTTATGGAAACTTGACCATTTTTGTAGGGATCCTTGTTTGGATGGATAATATTACTTTATTTTATTACATTTTCATTGGGTATTTCACTTGTAATACTATTTAACTATTATATAATTTGCATTTCTTTAGCTTGTTATACATAGACTAGATAGGTTTTAGACACCATTGGTGATGGTCTATTGAGTTTTATCTCACACCCTGTTTGGGCCTCTATTGATTACTTGAACAGAATTCATGGATATAGGTAGGGACTGGGGAAATCTCCCACTATACAGTTCTTAATTTTCTCATTTATTAGAAGTAGGATAACATAGGACCAAGCTAGGATCATGATGCTATATGGGATAGTTATTTTTGGTCTTTTTGGTATTTTGATACATGTATTGTATTGGATGATTGTATGCCTATTTTATGTATTTGTAGAGACATGACATGGAATATAATTTTTTATATGAGATTACTTTTGGAATTATTTATATATTCATGTATTAGATGTTTATCGTCTATCTGGTTGATTTATTGCTTTCACTATTGACTGATATGTTTACTACCACTATGATACACTCTAACATAAGGGAATAATCTCCCCACAGACACACCCTAGGCCCTTGATGCTAGTAGGAATCCTATGTTGTATATAGAGGTATGATTGAGGCCATGTGACCCATCGGCTCAGGGCACTGTTTATTGGAATCTGGATTAGGATATTATAGAATACAACTGTACACTACACATGAGCTCTCTAAGTAATTCTATTTATTTTAATGATTATTATTCTGGTTAGTGTGTTGATCCATGTGATAATACTTCACCATATTCTACTTGTAGTTCTTACCCACCATTTGATCATTTTAAAATTCAAATCATTCCTAAAAATTTGGAACTCAACAATTCATGTGAAATAAATGATTCAATATTTGAGCACATGTTGTTTCCTGCTACCACTGAGAAAAATCAAAGGTTTGAACTTCAATATAAAAATAATGAAAATTTATTTCCTTAATGAAGGATCTATAAATTAAAATGAGTCATCTTGTCCAACTAGGAACCTCACTACCACTTAATGATCCAATTCAAAAAAATTTTATTGAAGAAAGTGTAGTATATGTTCCATTTGAACAACATCTATTTCCTGATTCTAATAATGATACTACATTGATTTATCCGAATTCTTATCATACCATTGATGACTCATCTCCATTATAATTTAATTATTTTAATCCAATAACATTTTAATAATATGAGAGCTTAATCTTCTACTCTGGTGAATATAATGGTCCCTTAGAAAATGCGATTTCATGTCCTTATTTTGTGAGTTCACAACCCTTCCACCCCAAAGTGAAAAATGATGCATTCAATGTCTATAAAATTATAAATTTTGAGGATGAAGAGGACATTAAAATGGGACCCTTGTTTACTATTATAGATTTATAATTGAACCAAGACACCATGTATTTACACATGTAAGAGAATATCACTTCAAATGAAATTGAATCAAAAAATATTTAAGTAGTAAAAAAAATCAGCCAGTGAGGGTGGTAGAGAACACTCATAATTTTTTATAAACAATGGAAGAATGAGATTTCCTAGAAAATATTTATTTCGTTGTGCCACATGTGAAAATTGATAAATATGAAGAGGGATTCATAAAAGAAACTTTGGAAAAAATTTAATTCTTGAAACAATGTAGTCATTTTCTCTAATTAAGTCCACCACACTTGCACCATTATTGAGGTTAAAAATTCTTCACTTGAAATACCCATATATGCTAGAAATACTCTTGAAATTGGTGAAATAAATGATACCATGGAGCATGAATTGAGTTGGAAACCAATTTATTTCCCCGTGATAGTAGTTGGTGGTGAAAACAAATTTGGATACCTCATCAACCTAAATAATACATTCAAGGATATAAGTTCTATGTGGCATGCATGATGATGTAAATGTTATGATGGGACGGGTGCACCTAGAATTATATATCACTCCAATGAATTGGGTAATGTGATGTATATCATGAGAAAAATTGAAAAATGCATGAAAATGATGCTATATTTATTCACAACTATGTGTGGTAGTCATACACTAAGACATGGTGTTTCATTTTTATGAATTTACACATTTTAAGCCCTTTCTTAATGCTTCCTCTTATAATTATGATCCTATGACTATGTTATGATGATAATGATTATGATCACCCCATGTTATATTGATTCATGTTCTTATCCATCCTCTTATTAGGATTTTATCTCACCCATTTATCTGATTTATATCCTTAGGTGATTACTTATACTAAGGAGAACATGAGGGCCAATTATAGGCTAAATAAAAAGGAATTAAATAAATGTTTATGTTTTATTTTTTATATGTTATGTATGGTCCTAATTTTCCCAAGAAACTAAACCTTTAGATCATGGTTGTGTAATTATTCTATGTTTTTTGTCTTTAAAATTATGTAATATGTTATGTAATAAAATTAGGGTCACTATAGTTGGTATCAGATCACAGTTTAGTTAATTTGGGAATTAAGATCAGAGAACCTTAGTGAAAACCCTTATTATGAGACTAAGTATATGTAAGCACACAAGAATCTATTACAAACATAGGGATCCCATAATATATTCCTATAGATTTAATTTCACAAAGGGATGAATTATTGATGACTTTTTGACTTATGTTTTATTCTAACCTTTTCTATTTTATAAAATGGTGAGAACTAGGAGAAACCAGGTCAACAACCTATGCAAGGGACAATGCAATGATTTCCTGAATGACATCCCCAATGCCTTGGGATGTGGAGTTCAAAATTTAATGGTTATTCTTACCCATCTATCTCAGGTTATGAATAGTAACCTGAATAATGTGGAATGTATGCCTTTAACTAAGAGGGATAAACTAGATATAAAGTGTTTTATGCAGCAACATGCACCAATGTTTAGTGGATATTCCAATCCACTAGTCACGGAACATTAGGTCAAATCAATGGATAAGATATTTTCTATGCTTCACTATTTTGATATGTAAAATGTGAATCTGAACATTTACCATTTAGATAGAGAGGCCGATCAATGGTAGGATTTGATTAATAACACTAATACGAAGTATGAAATTGAAGAGATGGAGTGGGAAGACTTTAAGATAATGTTTCTTAATAAGTATTTCCCTCAAACTCTTCATACAAATATAGAGAGAGAATTTATAGAGATGAAGAAAAAGGAAGGTGAATTTATCATAGCCTATGATGAAAATTTCACAAGACCTACAAGGTATTATTTGGGTTTTGTTATAAAAAATGATAGAAAAATTTATAGATTATTTAGTGTTTTAAAACCACACCTTTGAAAGGATATAAAAATTAGAGACTTTAAGAGTTATGAAGAAGTTTTTCAATGTTCTAGAAAAGTGGAGATGGAGTTTAGAGAATGGTCCCATGGATATGGTGATAAGAAACTAATGATGTAATTTCAAGATAGAGGATCTAATAAGAAAGGTGGAAAGAGAACTCAACCACCCACATTTAAAGAATGTGGGAAGAAGTATCATGGGAACTGCCTCAAAGGGATAGAGAAATTCTTCAAGTTGGAGAGATAAGGCCACCAATATCATGATTATTGAAAATACATGAGGATATAAGATAATGTGGTGGAAGAAAGGAGAGAACCACCCATGGTTCAATGATACAAATTCATGGAGAAAGGAAACTATGAAATAAAATTCACTAAACCTCGAGTCCTCAAGGGAAATTAACATCAATATCCACCGAAGCCAAAGGATCAATGAAAGGATAATGCCATCACTAATTCTAAAGTGGAGAAAGAAAATGAAGTCGTACAAGGTACACTTCCTATTTACTCAAGAATGGAAAAAGTTTTATTTGATTCTTGTTCTACGAAATCCTCTATATCTTGAAAATTTTCTAGAACTATTAAATTGAAGCTCCAAAACATTGAAGTAGATATATCCATAAAAAAACCTACTAGTGAAATCATTACAACCGAAGTGTTGGAATCTTATCTTGTTGGTGTATGTGGGATGATTATTCTAGAAAATATCATTATAATTACCTTAGATTAATTAAAATATATATTGGGAAATGGATTTGATCTCATTATACAGAGCATATATCAACTTTTGGGAAAAGGAAATATATTTTCATATTTTAAACCATCCTATACTTCTCTATAAATTAAAGGATGGCCATGAATCACCTTTGGAAAATTATCCAATAGTGTGGGTGTTTATTACCTGTGAAGAATCCTACCTTGATCAAATGGTTTAGTCAAAGGAAGGTATCTACCTAGGGGAAATTACCATTTTGAAGGAATACAATGATTTATTTCCCAAAGAGTTACCCAGAATTACCCCAGATCATGAGGTAGAGTAACCAATATAACTCATACAAAGAGATAATCTTATCTTAAAATTCCCCTATTGAATGGATCCTATCAAACTGGAGGAGTTAAAGAATCAACTGAAAGATCATTTGGACAAAGGGTTCATATGCCCTAGTGCATCACATTGGGGTTCACCAATGCTCTTTTTCAAGAAGAAGGATGGATCAATATGGATATGTATCAATTATTGAGAACTCAACAGGATCAACATAATGAAAAAGTATCCCATTATAAGTATTTATTACTTGTTAGATCATTTAAGAGGATCTCAGTACTTCTCAAAGGTATATCTTCTTTTTGGATATCATCAGCTAAAGGTAACGAATTAAGATATTCAGAAGACTACTTTTCGTACAAGGTATGGGTACTATGAGTTTCTGGTGATGCCCTTTAGACTTACTAATTCACCTATAATCTTCTTGGATTTGATGAAAAGAGTCTTTAGAAATTACCTTTAATTTTTTTTGGTAGTGTTTATCAATGATATTCTCATCTACTCCAAGAGTAAGGAGGAATATGAAGAACATATAAGGATTGTGTTGGAGTCATCAAGGAAGGATAAATTTCATTCCAAGTTAATCAAGTGTAAATTTTGGACGCAACAAGTTAAATTATTGATACATGTGATCAAAAGTGATGGAATTTCTATGGATCCCTAAAAAAATCAATTTATGAATGGACCAAACTCTCCAGTGTCATGGAAATATGTAGTTTTCTTGGATTAGTTGGGTACTAATGACATTTTGTGAGAAATTTCTCATGATTTTCAAGCCAACTAACTAATTTAATAAGAAAAGGGCTAAAGTATTCCTGAATATAATAATGAGATGAAATATTTAAGGAGCTATAGAGAAGGCCGATCACTACACCTGTAATCACATTACCCAAAAGTGGAGAAATTTTTGTGATATACAGTGATGATTAAAAGGAAGGCTTGGGTTGTGTACTCATGAAAAATGATAAAGTGATTTCCTATGCCTCACTAAAATTGAAGATCCACGAGAAGAACTACCAGATTCATGATCTGGAGTTTGAATCTATGACTTTTTTCCTTGAAAATATGGCGGAACTACCTCTATGGTGAGAAGTGTGACATATATACTGATCGCAAGAACCTATAGTATATATTCACAAAAAAGGATCTCAACATGTGATAAAGGAGATGATTAGATATAATCAAGGACTACGAATTTTCTATTTACTATCATCCTAGGAAGGAAAACAAGGTAGATGATGCTCTTAGTAGAAAATAACCTACTACTCTATCCATGTTATGGATTGAGAAATAACCTATCTTCTTGGATATTCAAAGGATGAATTTGGAAATTATAACAACAGGGAATACATCCTACCTTTCTAAAATTATTTCCTAACCATATATCCAAGAGAAGATTAAGGAGGGACAAAGGGATGATACATAATTAAAAAATATGGTGAATGTAGTAAATAAAGGGAAGCTTCAAGAGTTACATATTGATGATAATGGTGTGATTCAGTTTGGAATGAGGATCTATGTGCCTTTATCACCTAGGATAAGGAAGGAGCTATTGGATAATTCATATAGATCAACATTCTCTATCCATACTTTGAGTACCAAGATGTATCATGTCTTCGAGAACACTTATGGTGGGATAACATGAAGAAGGATATTGTGGAGTATATCTCAAGGTGCTTTATATGTCAACAAGTTAAAAAAGAGTGATAAAAGTCCAAATGGATGATGGAACCATTGCCTATCCCCATGTGGAAATGGGAGAATATCACTATGGACTTTGTCATGGGTCTCTTGAAGAAATCCAAAGGAAATAATACAATATGGGTTGTGGTGGAATGACTCACCAAGACATCCCATTTTATCACTATTTGGGAAGATCTATCACTTGAAAAACTTGAAAATATATATGTGAAGGAAGTCATGAGACTATATGGGGTTCCACTCTAGATTTTCTATGATTGTGATCCCAAGTTCACATCTAAATTCTGGAGGAGTCTTCAACATTCTTTGAGTAATAAAAAACATTTCAGCACAGACTATCACCCCCAAACTGATGGACAATATAAAAGGACTATTTAGTCACTCAAAGATATGATAAGAGATTTATAATTAGAATTAAAAGTATGGTATCATCATCTCCCATTGGTTTTGTTCTCATACAACAATAACTTCCACTTGAGTATTCAGATAGCTCCTTATAAAGATCTTTATGGAAAGCATTGTATAACTCTAAACTATTGGGATGAAGTTGGTGAAAGAAAGTTACTTGGACCTGATCTTATAAAAGATATTTTAGATAAGGTTCAATCCATCCAACAACTTATCAAATATACTCAGATTCGACAACAAATCTATGCTGAAAACTGTCTAAGTGACTTGGAGTTTGATGTTGGAGATAAAGGGTTCATTAAAATATCACCATCGAAGAGAGTTATGTGGTTTGGAAAGAAAGGGAAGATAAGCCCAATGTACATTGGACCCTTTTAGATCCTTTATTTCATAGGATCTATAGACTATCGACTTGAACTTTCATCGAATATAGATCAAGTTCATGATGTGTTCCATGTATCACTCCTACAGAAGTACATACAAGATCCCTCACATGTACTGAACTCAGAGGTATTATAGCTAGAAGATGATATCTCTTATGAGGAGAATCCAGTAAAGATTCAGGACTCGAGAGATAAGGTTCTACGTAACAAGAAAACCCACCTTGTCAAAGTGTTTTTTAGAAACTATACATATGAAGAAGAAACTTGGGACTTGGAGGAGGCGATGAAGGATAAGTACCCTCACTTGTTTATGTAAAATGATTTTTTGAGGGTGAAATTTCAAAATAGGTGAAGAATGTAACAAACCAAACTTTTATCAATGGAATTTATCCCTTATTATAATAATTTAATATAGTATAAATCACATAAAATAACTTAGAGAACATAATAAAAACTGTATAAATAAATAATCAATGAAATAAGAAGTATTTCTAGAAGTTATGGAACCAATACTGATGAAATAGTAACTTGACCTTAGGAATAGTAATATGAACCTTATGAATAGTAAACCGATCAAATGAATATTAACCTGACCCATGAATGTATAAATAAAATTTAGGCATCTTATAAATGAAAGTATGATATAATTATATCATAGTCTAAGTAAATAAATGTTTTAAAAATTACTAATTAAGTGTTGGTATTTTGTAAGTCATAAATATTTAATTACAATTTTATGATTAATTTAATAATTTAAAATAAAATTTATTTTTAGAAAATGTATTCATAAGTTAATATTTTTTATTTTTTATGATTTTAATATAATTTTATGAGACCTTAAGTAAAATTTTAAAGTGTTATAAACTCAGTTATAATTTTAAAATCTGTAATTTCTGAGTAAATGATGATTTTAATTAAAAATTAAATTAATCATATATAGAATTTTTTTTTTCATAAAATGGAGTTCATTTTTTAATTATACACATCAAGAAATAGTTAGGGTGAATTTTTGGGATTTTTTTCTAAAATACTTGAATTTTTGGTGAATAGTAAAATATGACAATTTACAATAAAAGATAAATACATGAATTATGGAGTCCTAGATGATGTTGTCTAATGTAATCCAAAAATATAGAAGTATCATTTATTATTTTAATATATTTATTGATAATCCTAAAACTATTCATAGTATTGAGGCAAAATAATAAACTAATGATTAAAATAATGAGAAAACACCCCTCTCCTCCACTATAAATACCACCCTCACCACCTCTTCTCCTCACACCATCCAAGCTTTGATACTTGTCCAAATTATACCCAATAATATTCAATAGTACCTACCACACTTCTATGTGCTCTTGGTATCACCAAAATACCAAAACCTTTTCCCTAAAAAGGTTCCCAAGGAGGAGAAATTCTAGAGGTAAATCCCCCTTTCTTTTCTTTTAATTTCTTTTCAAGTTTTTTTCTATTTTTATTATCTCCTCACAACCACTCATCCAAATGGAATGATAAATCTATTAACTTATATATACTATAATTATATCATTTTAATGTAAGATCCATTATTAAAATCCTCCCTCTCTCTCTTTTATTCTAAAATGGAAATCATCGCCCCTGATGTGTCAATTTACCGACATCGTGGGTGATGCAGTTTCATTTTAATTTAACGCCTTAAAGGATGTTAATAAAACCATTATAATTGTTGAAAATATTTTAAAATATATTTTAAAACCTATTTATATTATGGAACTAACATTTATACTTAATACTAAATGATAAAACAAAACGAGTTCGTTGTGATCGAAAAATTGCCTAAATTAACCTAAAATGACCACCATTAACTTTTATCTAATGATTCAACATCATACCATATAACCAAATTCTTAATAAGATAATTTAACCTTATGTAATATAATTAATAAAATATAATAACAATTCTGTATATTTATCTGCATTTTACACTAACTTCTATTCATGTATACAAGTGAACCGATCCTAAAAACTAAGAAAATGAACACTCCCGAATGATGAAATTAAACTTTATAACTCATCAAAAATCACATAAATGAAATTAATAAAACTATAATGAATAAAATTAATTTATAAAATTCTATTTATTTGTTAATTAATGAATCTAATGTGATTATACATGATATTTAAGTGAAGAAACCATTCAGACATAAGGTAAGGGGAATTCTCTAACCCAACTCTCTTTATTTAGGTTTTCCCTCTTTCACCCCATTTTAAGTATGGATATTAATTTATTTTTACTTATATATAATTTATTCATAATTATATTATGTTTTCTAGGATATACATGTTACTAGTCTAGTTTTATAAAAAATGCAAATATTTTTCCAAAATAACTCTTCTTTCAAAAGCATATGTCTTTTACTTCTCTTGAGATTGTTTCTTCTTCTATCAAGATTGATACCAAGAGTATTATTCCATTTTTATATGAGGAAATATAATTTTTATGAATTTATGATTTATTAAATGAAACCCATTCCTTTTCATGGGTTATTTTATCTCCAATATTGATATACGTTCTATGTGGAATGCATGATAATGTAAATGTTATGATGTGACAGAAGCACCTGAAATTATATAGCGCTCCAATGAAATGGGTAATGTGATTTATCTCATGAGAAAAAGTGAAATATGCATGAAAATTATGCTAGATTTTTTTTCACAACTATGTGCGGTATTTGGCCACTAAGGCATGATGTTTCATTTTTATGCATTTCCATATTTCAAGCATTTTCTTAATGCTTCCTCTCATGATTATGATCCTATGCCTATGTATGATGATAATGATTATGATAATACCATTTTATATTTATTTAAGTTATTATCCATCCTCTTACTGGGATTTTAGATCACCTGATTAGTCACTTAAAGTGGCTAATATTCATTGTTAAGTTCTTAATATTAATGTGTTTAAAAGTTTATAAACATCAATTTTAGTCCAATTCAGAAATTGAACTTCATTTCCCATCATTGTGCAATTCTTGTTTAAAATGAAAATTTGGGCCCAATCATTCATTTCTTTGTTGACAATATTATATTCATTTTCTGAATTTGAAATTTTGGGATATGATTGATCACTTTTTTTGGAACATTTTATCTTTTAGTTCCGCTTGATGAATCTCTAAGGAAGATGGAGAATTTTGCGTCTGAAGGCAGAAACTTGCTGGAAAAAGCATAATGGGCCTAAGGCCCATCAAACAAATGTGGGGCCCAGAAACCAAGCCCAATGAAGCTCAAATTTATACAGTAGAAAGATAAAAATATGAGGATCATTTTATTCAACTGTGTCTGGAGCTAATTCTGATGTTTTCATGATGATAAAGGGATCTGAAGTGGAGATTTAAATGGTGGAGTCGTCATTAATGCATAGAAATCTGTCTCCCAATTTCGACTATAACTTCCAAATGGATGAGCGAAATTTCCTGAAATTTTTACATCTCATAGAGGACACATGGACGAAGATATTTTATATTTATGACACCTCCGGAATCGGCCTTCTTCAATTTCGAATTCATACGTCAAAATGGAGGACGAATCTGGACAGTTTTCCGGGTCAAATTCAAAACATCAATTTCCTTTTGATTATTCACCCTCCATTTGACTCTATTAATTGTTGGGGGGTGAATTAATTGTTGGGGGATGTACCTGAGGCTCCTAATATTCCTATATAAGGAGCTATTTGTGAAGGGAATGGGGTGGAAATTTTTCTTATCATCTTGGATGCTTTGTTTCATTGTAATGTTTTGCTTCCAAATTTCCTTTGTAATGTTTTCCATTTCCATGTAAGTTTTTCTTTTTGTTCTTAATCAAATTCTTCTCTTATATATTTTCCATTTCATTTATTAAAACTTTATAATCACAAAGCACAGTGATATCTCTGTGTTTTTGTGAATTAGTTCACACATAGGTGTGAATTTCATTCACACACACGGAGGAGTGCTCGTTATTTCCGCGGTTTTAATTTCTTCAATCCAATTCTTGTTAGCCATCTTCCGCCCACCATTGAGAGTATACCATCAATGGAGGGCTAAACCCTTAATGGGTTGATCTTAGGAGGATGCAAAGGCTGGATTGAATGTTATTTTATGAACGAATTGTTGTTAAATGGATAATTAATTTAAGACATCCATTCTTCAGTTATTTCTACTCTTCATCTTTACTGTGTTTGAGCAAAATAAATTCAATTACTAAATGACCATATACCTCGGAGAGATCATGAATTTGATTCTATAAGTGTATAGGGGATTAGTAGTTGTGTTTAGTAAGCACCAAACCAGAAAATGATGAAGGTAGTGTTATTTTTGAAGAATGGATTCATCAAGAATTAATAAAACCGAAATTGTTTAAAGAAGTAAAATTCATTCAATCCACCCCGAGCATAATCCTAGATCAACCCATTTTCATTGAATTGAATTCACGTAGGTTTCTTAGTGTTATTTAAAACCATCCAAAATCAAAACCAAAGTTGGCTACTTCATAGCCCATCCTTCACCAAATCATAGCGTCTCAAGGTTACTTCTTCGGTCCCTGTGGACTCGACCCCTACATGTACTACATCGATCGCTTTTACCCGTAGGGTAAATTTGGGCGCAACCAAATTTTGGCGCCGTTGCCGGGGACCCAAGTAAGTACCTTAGACACTCATCTTCTTTTCTCACCCCAAATTCTCTATTCTCACCCAAATTTCTCTTCTCTTTTCCCCTTTCTGTTCCTGTGTGTCCAATGAATCCCAAAAACAATTTTCAATCATCTCCAATGGATTGTCTTCAACAATACCCATTAATATACCAAGGCTATAATGAACTGGAAAATCAATATTTTGAATCACCTCAGATAGAAAATTTCATTGACCAAACTAGGATTGAATACACCACACCAGATGAGATGTACAATCAATGGGATGCTGAATATTTACAAGATCAATTTCCATACCTATCAAGAATGATTGAAAAGATAAATAATGAGAAAGTCCATGATGTACAATCATATATCAACCCTAATCCTGAAAAAATTCTTGAACAATTGTGTGAACAAATGGATAAAATGAATTCAGAAGTTTCATCTTTCAGATTAGAACTACAAAGCTTTAAGACTTTTGAGGAACCCGTTCCCACTCAAGATGTTCTTTCCTCATCATTGATAGATGAATCTTTTATCCCAAAAACCTCCCATGAATTGAAAAAAGAACTAACCTTTGGATATGGGATAACTGAACAAGATCAAAGAAATGTTGAAGGGTATTTAAATAAGGATGAAATTAATTCACCAGGGGAGAATTTGTCTTCATGGATTGAGTGTTCGGAATATTGCTCCAATAACAATTTTTTAGAATCACCGATCATTGAACCATTGGGAGATATAAAGAATATTGTGTCTATACCCACTCATGAAATTCAAATGGAAAATTTTGTGGATGAATCATCTTTTCAAAAGGAACCAATTCTTTCAAATGTTTTTAAAGAAGAAACAATTTTTGATTCAAATTATCATTCTTCTTTAGGAAAATTCAATCAAACTGAACTCAACATTATAATCCTTCCTTCCCCACTCAAGAATCCCTCTATTTATGAAAACCTAGACCATTCAATTATCATCCATTTTCATCAAGAATCTCACAAAGTAGGAATGAACCTTGAAATATTAGGAAATAATCAAAATGAAATTCAATCAACCATTACCGAAATTCCTTGGACTTTCACACTCATTGTTAAGCATGGGATTTCACATGAAAAAAATTCTAAAAAAAAAGCATAATCTCAATCATGTTGAAGTGGAAAAATATGGGTTAATTAAAATGCTTAAAGTTGGAATTGGATAAGTTGGGGGGTAAAAGTCGAGCCAATGACGTTAAACAAAAGCGCTGCATGGGAGGCAACCCATGGTTTTCATGTTTTCCAATTATTTTGAATCATTTTTTTTCATATAATAAATTACCATAAGCTGTTGACCTGTTCTTCTTTTATGAGTAAGGATGGGTATGAAAGGGGAGCGCCATATTCATCCGTGTCACGTGGCGTGATCTCTGAGTAATACCTTACCCAGAAATTTAAAGAAGACAATGTATCATCATTTTATTTTATTTATGTTTTTGTAGGTTTTAAAAAAAAATTTATTAGACTCTTGACCTGTTCTTCTTTTATGAGTATGGATGGGTATGAAAGGGGAGCACCGTATTCATCCGTGTCACGCGGTGTGATCCCTGAGTAATACCTTACCCATAAATTTAAAGAAGACAATGTATCATTAGTTTGATTTAAAAAAAAATGAAAATAATGGTACTTGGAATTAAATAAATCATTGTGTTGTTTGTTTTGTCTGCTTTGTCCTTCTTTTTATGGTTCAGGAACTATTTTGGGTGATACATGTTCAATCAAGGAGGTGCCTACATCCCCAAGAGATCAAAGGAGTAATTTGGAGCATCATGAACCTCAACTTTAAAAACCAGGTGAATTTGTTCCATGTTTTTCATTCTCAATTTTATCTTTGAACTCCTCTCCTACCACCTTCTAACTTTTTTTTTCTTTTCTTTAAACACTGGGGACAGTGTTATTCTAAGTTGGGGGGGGGGATAAAAAATGATTTTTATTTTGAATAAGAACATGCATGAAAAAAAAAAATTCCATTAACCATAAACATGATAAAGACACATTGCAAACTCTAAAATTGGATATCCAATAAATTTTGCATGCCTTGATTCTGATTTTAATGCAAGTTTAAGTTCATGAGCATTGTTTTTGGAAAGTGCGGTTGTCCGATGTGATTTTTCAAAGTTTACATTTTCATCCTCTTAATAAAAATGCCACAATGCACGTCTTTTGGATTGTGGGTGTAAATTTGAGTTCTTGGGTCCCTTTCATTATAGCATAGGGTTCTGGGGTCACTTTTAGTTTAATTTGAGTATCCAAAACAAAAAACAAAAAAAAAAAAAAAATTGAAAAAAATAAAAAAGACCACATAGAGCAATGTTTTGTCCAAATGTGTGGCGTCCGGCACTTGGGGATCGTGACTCCATAGTTGTCTTGCCCAGAGTTAGGCTTTATATCTCTATTGTAGAGCATGAAATTGACAAAATGCGTGGCGTCCGGCACTTGGGGATCGTGACTCCATAGTTGTCTTGCACAGAGTTAGTCTTTTCATATCTATTGTGGTTAAAAAAAAAATAAATTAAAAAAAATAAATAAATAAAAGGGATACTCATCTTAAGGTTTAATGTGATTCCCACCTAGCGCTTCCATTTTTTTCCCCTTGAACAATAAAATGGGCCCCATATCTTTTATAATGCACAACACTTTATCATGCTTAATTGGAATTGGATGAAATGTGGCAATGAATTTGAACAAAGGAATGGGCTTGGGCTTGGGATATGCATATGGACCTAGCTTGTTTTAAATGATTTTGAAGGGTTCCATAATTTTTTTGGTATGAGGTCTTTTTGGTGAGCAATGTGTATTTAAAATGTTTTTGGAAAAGGGGATTTCAATTTCATATTTTTAATTTATTTTGCTCGGGACTAGCAAAACTCAAGTTGGGGGGTGTGATTAGTCACTTAAAGTGGCTAATATTCATTGTTAAGTTCTTAATATTAATGTGTTTAAAAGTTTATAAACATCAATTTTAGTCCAATTCAGAAATTGAACTTCATTTCCCATCATTGTGCAATTCTTGTTTAAAATGCAAATTTGGGCCCAATCATTCATTTCTTTGTTGACAATATTATATTAATTTTCTGAATTTGAAATTTTGGGATATGATTGATCACTTTTTTTGGAACATTTTATCTTTTAGGTCCGCTTGATGAATCTCTAAGGAAGATGGAGAATTTTGCGTCTGAAGGCAGAAACTTGCTGGAAAAAGCATAATGGGCCTAAGGCCCATCAAACAAATGTGGGGCCCAGAAACCAAGCCCAATGAAGCTCAAATTTATACAGTAGAAAGATAAAAATATGAGGATCATTTTATTCAACTGTGGATGGAGCTAATTCTGATGTTTTCATGATGATAAAGGGATCTGAAGTGGAGATTTAAATGGTGGAGTCGTCATTAATGCATAGAAATCTGTCTCCCAATTTCGACTATAACTTCCAAATGGATGAGCTAAATTTCCTGAAATTTTTACATCTCATAGAGGACACATGGACGAAGATATTTTATATTTATGACACCTCCGGAATCGGCCTTCTTCAATTTCGAATTCATACGTCAAAATGGAGGACGAATCTGGACAGTTTTCCGGGTCAAATTCAAAACATCAATTTCCTTTTGATTATTCACCCTCCATTTGACTCTATTAATTGTTGGGGCTGAATTAATTGTTGGGGGATGTAACTAAGGCTCCTAATATGCCTATATAAGGATCTATTGGTGAAGGGAATGGGGTGGAAATTTTTCTTATCATCTTGGATGCTTTGTTTCATTGTAATGTTTTGCTTCCAAATTTCCTTTGTAATGTTTTCCATTTCCATGTAAGTTTTTCTTTTTGTTCTTAATCAACTTCTTCTCTTATATATTTTCCATTTCATTTATTAAAACTTTATAATCACAAAGCACAGTGATATCTCTGTGTTTTTGTGAATTAGTTCACACATAGGTGTGAATTTCATTCACACACACGGAGGAGTGCTCGTTATTTCCGCGGTTTTAATTTCTTCAATCCAATTCTTGTTAGCCATATTCCGCCCACCATTGAGAGTATACCATCAATGGAGGGCTAAACCCTTAATGGGTTGATCTTAGGAGGATGCAAAGGCTGGATTGAATGTTATTTTATGAACGAATTGTTGTTAAATGGATAATTAATTTAAGACATCCATTCTTCAGTTATTTCTACTCTTCATCTTTACTGTGTTTGAGCAAAATAAATTCAATTACTAAATGACCATATACCTCGGAGAGATCATGAATTTGATTCTCTAAGTGTATAGGGGATTAGTAGTTGTGTTTAGTAAGCACCAAACCAGAAAATGATGAAGGTAGTTTTATTTTTGAAGAATGGATTCATCAAGAATTAATAAAACCGAAATTGTTTAAAGAAGTAAAATTCATTCAATCCACCCCGAGCATAATCCTAGATCAACCCATTTTCATTGAATTGAATTCACGTAGGTTTCTTAGTGTTATTTAAAACCATCCAAAATCAAAACCAAAGTTGGATACTTCATAGCCCATCCTTCACCAAATCATAGCGTCTCAAGGTTACTTCTTCGGTCCCTGTGGACTCGACCCCTACATGTACTACATCGATCGCTTTTACCCGTAGGGTAAATTTGGGCGCAACCATCACCCATTTCTTTTATGTATATCCTCAGGTGATTACTTGTACTAGGGAGAACATGAGGGCTGATAAGAACATAAAAAAGAAGGAATTAAATAAATTTTTTATGTTTTATTTTGTAAATGTTATTTATGGTACTAATTTTCCCAAGATACTAAACATTTTGATCCTATTTTAGTAATTATTTTATGTTGTTTTTATTTAAAATTATGTAATAAGTTATGTAAGAAATGTAGGGTCTCTATATAGTGGGAATGGTTTCACCCAAACGAAAGAAATTAAAAAATAGAATAACTTCATCATAAATTCTCAGATGACCCATATATAAGTTAGAAATCCATGAAAATATAAATAATAATAATATAAAAGAAATGTAAAAAATTTAAAGGAAAAGTAAACCCACAACTCCCCTCTAACTGCCTCACATAGAGAAACCACTTTAATTCCCTATCCAATACTCTACATGAAAAAACACAAAAAATTAAGGAAAAAGAAAAAATAAATGGAATATTTGGTTGGTGAAATAAGGAAAAATAGATTAAAAACTTTAACCAACATATCTCCATGTGACTCTACTAATCATCCTCCAATGTCAAACCAAACATTCTCTATAAATAATCAAGAGATGAACCAGAACCTGAAATGTTAATAGCCATGAGAATGATGTCTCAGTAGGGATGCCAATATAAACCACACCCTATGAATATTATTTAAATATAATATCCATTTCATACTATTTTTTAGTACATTACTAAAAATATATTTTTTCATGCATAAGAATATAAAATCCAATATCATTTTCATAATGATTTTATAATTTTTTTATTTTATTTAAATAAAAAATAACTTTGAAGTCATTTCTAGGGCCGAAGCCTCTATTAAAACAAAAATTTTAAAACTAACTTTAAACCAATTTAAACCATTATTTCCAATACACTATGTAAAATAATTTTTATTAAAGAGAATTAATACTGAAGGAAAAATAAAATAAAAACCAAAGCACCATATCATAAAGAATAAACATGGTAAAAACAACCAGAGGTCACTAAGTATATGGAAATATATTAATTATACACCACCCAAGTAGTGTATTTTGGATCTACTATGTTTTTAGTGAGAGGGGGTTCCACATAACAATGTCATTAGAAGTGATAGTGGTAGGGGAACCTTATCTTGTCTATTCCAACCTACCCAAGCACCTAGGGTTTTCCATAAGGTTTGAATACTAACAATTACCCAAAAAACAATAACATATAATATTAACAATAAATTATACATACATGAAAAACATATAAAATAAATAAGAATCCAAGATCATATTCAAACCACACACCCAATTCCTTTAAGAATGAAATTCGAATAAAAACCCATGGATTATCCATTGAATGTTAATTAAATGTTTAAACACTTATTTTAAAAGTTCTAATTGTGACTCATATTCATTATTTTAGAATTATAAATTATAATACTAGCTTTAAATCTAATTAAAAAGTTTTATAAGCTTTATAAAACATTCCAAACATTTTAGAAGTTTCAAACACTTGTTTCAAGAACCAAGAATGAAATTAAAATTCAAACCACAATTTAGGAAATTAATTTAAAGATAAAAAATACTTAGAGAATTCAAAATAAATTTATTAAAATCATTTGGGAAATTTATAAAATTCATGATCTTTGAGGTTAGTTAAAATAGATTTCTACCATGTTTCTAAATGGGGGATTTTTTTTACAGTGAAATGAAAATCAAGAAAAACTTAATTATCCTTTGAAATAATCCTTAAAAAATTTAATGTTATTATTATATATCTAGAATATGGAGTTAAACAATAAATAAGTCATATTTCTTAAATTTAAAGGATAATGTGGGAGGAAAACTACCTCAAATGGATAAAAAATCATCACCTATGATGAATAAAACTAGAATAAGATTCAAGATGAGCCTCAGAATCCCTAGGTTCCAAAAAACACTAATTAAAAACACAACATAACTTCTAGTGTTCATCTAATAAGTGGAGTATATGACAACCTTGATCTTTTATTACACAATTAAACACAATTTATTACATGAAATTCACTTGATACAACATAGAAGATCGAGGGGTCTCATGTATTTGGGGATTAGGATCATTACATAACAACTTAAAACATGAAATACAACATCTTTATTGAAAAATTCATTTACATGACCACTACATTCCCTCATACTTAGCATTGCATGGGATAACTCAAGGACATGCATAAGAAAAGGGTGAGATATCAAGCCCAGTAAGGGAATAACCATGGAATAACATGAGGAATACAATACATGTTAGAAAATAGGCATATCAGTAGAGCACAAGAGAAGCATAAACATAAAGGCATGATAAAGCATGATAATTATAACATGGAAATGTGGCAACAACACTTAACATGGAATTAACATGATCCAAGGCTCATTGCACATAGAGGACGAGTAAATCCTCATTGCACATGAAGCACGAGTAAAACCTTGTTGAACTTGAATTAGCATGAGTCAAAACCCATTGAACATGACGTATCATGATACTGTACTATACCCAATTCATTAGAGTTCTATAAGGGTGCACCCTTCTTAAACATTTCATTTCATGCATAAGTGTGCCACATGGATCATATAACATGGATTCATAAAACATAATTATTTATTCCATGATAAAGGAATGTGGAATTCATACATGAAAATTTATAATCAATAAGTAAATTTTCATAAAGGTGAATACCCTTGATAGATAAATGAGCATGGTATTCACTACACAATGATATTGGCTTGGAAAATTGGTGCAATTTCGGCAGCGTAACAGCATGGCGTAAGAATTCATAAAAATGGTTGATGATAGAGAAAGGGGTTTATCATCATATGTACATGAAATTAACAGTAAGGGGGTCATATAGATACATGTCCTAACAATTGTAATGGAATTTAGATTCATGATACAAAATAATTTCTTGAATGTAAGTGAGGAGAGATAAATTCCTTTTGGAATTTCGGTATAGTAACAGGTGTACATGGGAGGAATTTATTGAGAGACAAAGGGGTATATAATAATTCAAACATAAATAGGGAATTATGGTGGAGGTGAAAAACCATACCCCAACATTTATAATTGAAATTAAAAGGGAATAACAACATTAATAAAATTGGACAAAAATGAGAAAGGAAGAAAAAACCCTTACTTGGAAGTGTACTTCCAAAGGCTTAAGAGAGGCTTGTTGGGAGATTTAGGCACTTTGGGAGGATTATAGAGAGAGGAGGTCAGAGGTTGGATGAACTCCAAAGGATTTGAGTGATTAGGAAGTGGTATCTTGGGTGGGTTTATATAGGAAAGGTGAGGGAATTTTTTATTATTTAGGTTTGAGGCACCTCACATTAAACTAATCCAAACCACAAACCATCCCATGGTTTTTGACCATGGTTTTTGGAAAAGGGAATTGGAAAACAATATTTTATAAGGTAAAAGTCCTAAATTATTAAAATAATGGGGTTGATTTTGTGGAGGTGAGTCACACTCCCAAGAAAATCAATTTAAAAAGACAAGATGTTTAATATGCCTTGAAGGGTCCATTAATGCTTTGTAAAATAAGTCAAACAAACCCAAAATCACATTATTTTAATGGTAAAACATATATTGTCCTAAAATAAGGCTTATAGTATTTTATTAAATCACCATTAGGTCATTATGATGTCATAAAACACATTATATATTTAAACGGTATTTAATTTTTACCCAAAAAATTGACTGTCTCAGAAAATTATGAAAAATTCACCATTGGATAATTTCGACATCCTGATTCCAGAAATAATATTTATTTTATCTAAATAATTTTCTAAATATTTTAGTTTTCACTTTTAAAATAAAAAAATGACATTTATCGAAAATTCACAGGTTTTGACAAAAATGGATTTCAAACCTTAATAAAAATTACGATTTCATTCATAAAATTATACAATAATTTATATTTAATAAAAATTAATTTAATAAAAATAATTATATTTTATTAAAATATTATTTAATTAAAAAATCCATTAATTCATCAAAATAGATTTCTCAGTTGAATATTAACTAAAAATACTATTTGTGCTTTAAAAACCATCTACAAGGTAACAATAATAAAATGAAGGTATATTCATTATTATATAAAAAAATAATGTACATGACCATAATGCTAATGTCTTGTTACATAACCCCTTATAACACTCACATAAGACCGAAGGGTAAGGTGTGAAATGGTGACCGACTCTTGGGGTGTCTAAGATAACATTGCTCGGGTGGTAATCTTTATCAACTTCCACTTCTCTAATCGGTGGTTCTGCTCGAGCTTAACATATTCAAGCTCGAATTGGGATTGGTCAAGAGAAAATCCAAAGGCACAACCTCCTTTCCGAGCTATGACAAATGGGCTTCGTATGGGGCACGTCTACTGGATGAGGCCATTGCTTACTTTGTCTGAGTAAATTGGATTTGTTAAAGCCCTATATTTATACTAATAATGTGATCACTGTTCAATGACTATATTAGAAATGGCCACAATTCTTAACATAAAACCAAAGAAGTTGACATTTTATATAAAATTTTACATAAAGAGACATTTAATTAGATCAAGATGGATTTCCATTAATGAAAGTTTGGGTCATTACAATCTTCCCCCCTTTAAAAAATTTTTCCCTCGAAATTTTCTTTTCCCACACTAAAAAAAATGCAGGTAACTCTGCTTCATCACTTCCTACAATTTCCATGTCACTTCCTCAAACTTTTGGTTTCACTACAACACCTTGATGAGGGGCATTGTCTTATTTCATAGAACTTTTTCTCTACGATCTAATATCTTCACTGGTTTCTCCTCATAAGAAAGATCATCCTCTAACTATACCACCTCTGAAGAGAGTACATGTGAAGGGTCTAGTATATAATTCCTTAAGTGGGATACATGAAAGACATCATGTAATTTGGCCATGGTAGGTGGAAGTTCTAGTCGATAGGCCACAGCTCTGACACGATCAAGAATCTCAAAGGGGCCGATGTACCTTGGAATTAACTTACCTTTATTTCCAAACCTCATGACCTTATTCCATAGAGATATGCGTAGAAATACCATGTATCCAACTTTAAACTCAAGGTCTAGTTGACGATTATCTACATAACTCTTCTGTCAACTCTAGGCTGCCTTGATATGCTGCTGAATGGTTTTCACCTTCTCCACCATTTCTTTAACCATTTCTGGTCCAAGTAGCTTACGCTCACCGACCTAATCCCAACACATCAATGTTCTACAACTTTTCCCATAAAGGGCTTCATATGGTGCCATTTGGATGCTTGAGTGGGAACTGTTATTATAAGAGAACTCAACCAGTGGAAGATGTTGATCCCATCCTCTTTTAAAGTCTATTGAGCACGCTCTCAACATGTCCTCAAGTGTTTGGATAGTCTGCTCAGATTTTCCATCAGTTTAAGGATGATAAGATGTATTGAAGTTCAGTTCAGTATTCAGAGCATGTTAAAGACTCTTCCAAAACATATAGGTGAACCTTGGATCTCGATTGGAAACAATAGATAGCGATACTCCTTGTAGCCTTACCACTTCCCTGATATATATCCGTACCAGTTGATCCAATGAGAAATCCTCCTGAATAAAAATGAAGTGTGCAGCTTTTGTAAGACAATCCAAAACAACCCAGATTCCATTGTTGCCTTTGGATGTCTTTGGAAGTCCGGTGACAAAGTCCATGGTGATTTTCTCCCATTTCCATTCTGGTATGGGCAATGGTTGCATCATCCCCTTATACTCCTACCTTTTTTCCTTCACTTGCTGACACACCATGCACTTTGATGTATATTCAATGATCTCCTTCTTCATATTATCCCACCAATAACGTTCTCAAAGATCTCGATACATATTTGTGTTTCCTGGGTGAATAGAGAAATTTTAACTATGTGCATCATCCAAAAGTTCCTTCTTCAGCTCCGGAATTGATGGAACACATAGTCTTTTCCCAAATCTCACAATTCCTTCTTCATTAACATTAAACTTCGAGGATTTCCCTTTTCCGATAACTTCCAATTTTTCCTGAATTCCCACATCATCATTTTGAGAATCCTTTAACCTTTCAAAAGTGACAGTTGAACAATAATTTGTGAAAGTATTGATGATGTTCCCTTCTTTATGATTCCTATGTCCATATTCATCAAATCTAAAAAGACTGGATTCTTTTAAATTCTCATCAATGATAGAATCGTTGGGTCCTTTATACTTAGGGGAATCCGCCTCCTTTTTCGCTTTCCCAAGATAGTAATGGATTGAGCAGTCATAGTATTTGATCATCTCTAACCATATTCGTTGGTTTATGTTCAACTCTTTCTATGTGAATATATACTTGAGGATTTTGTGGTCCGTATATATTTCACACTTCTCCCCAAAGAGATAATGCCACCAAATTTTCAAAGAGAAGATCACTACAACCAACTCGAGGTCATGTGTTGGATAGTTCTGTTCATGAACTTTCAATTGCCTTGAAGCATAGGCAATGACTTTGTCATTTTTCATCAACACACATCCCATGCCCTTATTCGAAGCATCATTGAATACCACAAAAATTTCTCCACTTGTGGGTAAATTGAGCACAAGCGCAGTGATAAGCCTCCTTTTCAACTCCTTGAAGCTTTCTTCACATTCATCACTCCAAGAAAACTTTACTCCCTTATGAGTTAGCTTGATAAGATGGTTGGACAATCATGAAAAATTTCTCACAAATTGTCTATAATATCCAGATAACCCCAAGAAACTATGGATATCTGTTACTGATGTTGGCCTCGTCCATCCCTCTATTGCATCTATTTTGGAGGGATCCATAGATATACCACTTCTTGTGATGATTTGGACCAATAATGAGACCTCCTTCAACCAGAACTCACACTTTCTATACTTTTCATAGAGATTATCCTTCCGCAAGGTCTCTAGTACAGTTCTTAGATGCTCCTCATGATCCTCCTTGGTTTTGAAGTATATCAGAATATCATCTATAAAGACTACCACAAATTTGTCGAGGTAATATCTAAATACTCAATTAATCAAGTCCATGAAGATTTCTGGAGCATTAGTGAGTCCTAAAGGCATTACTATGAATTCATAGTGCCCATATCTTGTATGAAAAGCATTCTTGGGGATATCTTCCTTCTTCACCCTTACTTGATAATATCCCAACAGAAAATCCACCTTGGAGAAGTATTGTTCTCCAAGCAGCTGATCGAACAAGTCATATATTCGTGGGATAGGATACTTGTTCTTTATCGTGATTTTTTAAGCTCACAATAATCAATGAAAAGACACATTGACCCATCTTTCTTCTTAACGAAGAGGATTGGTGCACCCCATGGTGAAGCACTTGGGCATATAACCCCTTTATCCAGATTATTCTCTAGTTGTTTCTTCAACTCCTCAAGCTCCACAACATCTATTCTATATGGAGTCTTGGATATTGGAAACACCCCAGATATAATTTCAATTGAGAATTCAACATCTCTTCTAGGAGGAAGAATAGGAAATTCCTTAGGAAACACTTCAGCAAATTCCCTCACAATAGGCATGTCTTCTAGGATGGTTGCCTCCTTAGACTCAATCATCTGAGCCAGATATGCGTGCTCATAGGGTAGTAATATCCATGCTTGAGATGATGGAGCTAAAGAAGATTCATCTTCCTCCTTGCAATTGTAAAGAATTGGGGGATTATTCTCTACATGGAGAGTGATTTCCCTCTCACGGAAATTTATGTTGGCTCTATATAAGGAAAGCCAATCCATGCCAATAATTGCATCAAATTCTAACAGAGGGAGTATTAAGAGGTTCACAAAGAAGTTTAATCCACATATTATGATAGGGGAGGAGTTATATTCATGGGATGCAATGATTTCCCCATTTTCCGTACTCACCGAATCTTCACTTCCATGATTTGTGGTGGTGCTGGGATTATTCTACTAAACTTTTGAGATATAAAAGAATGTATAGAACCTGAATCAAAAAGTAATTTCACTATTATTGAATAAATAACTAGCGTACCTATCACCACTTCATTTTCGGGGTTCACTTCGGTATTAGTGATGGAAAAATCTCACCCTTGCTACCTTGGAGGTTGTTGGTTTCCTCCGAAAACCCTTGGATTAGAGCACTGATTTACAAGATTCCCTGGTTCTTTGCAGTTGTAGCAATGAACAACGCATTGAGGTTTTAATGGAGCATTACTCTCCTCTATTGTAACCGCGAGTTTTTCTTGTCGAAAGTTAATAGCTAGGTTCCCTTCTCTTCCACACCTAAAGCATTTCCTCGTCCCCTTCAGGAAATTTCTGGGGTGATTCTTTCCACACCTTTGGCAAGTGGGGTGCTGGATCTTCTTAGAACCATTGGATTTATGCATCGGACCACCAACATTGAATTCCACATTACACTTCTTATCTCCATGATACCCATGAGATTCTCCAATCTCCATTTCGACCTTGAGGGAACATCTGACAATTTCCTCATAGCTGTCGAAGTCATAGATCGCCAGCTCTTTCCGCATGCTAGGTTTCAGCCCACCAAAGAAGCAGTCAACCTTGCATTTGGGGGTAACAATAAAGCCATAAGTGTATCATGCAAGAATTTTGAAGTTTTCCTCGTACACTCCAACAGATTCGTCATCTTTTTGCTTGAGGGAAAGGAAGTCCATTTCCATCTTAAGCCAGAGGGTGTGCGGAAAATATTTATCAAAAAACATCTTCTGGAAATCCTTCCTTTCCAACGCCTCGATATCCTCCTCATTCTTTGTATTTTTGATCAACACCCACCATTGATCAGCTTCACCCTCCATACGATAATCATCTAGGAGAACCTTCTCTTGTTCAGAACATTGGAGGATGGAGAATATCTTTTCAATGGAGTTGATCCATTGTTCAACAATTGAGGGATAATATGATCCATTAAAAGTAGGAGGCCTTTGTATCATGAAGCTCTCGATAGCGACTTGTTATTTTGGGGGGGGGGGGGGTTAAACGTTCCTATTGACCCATGTTTCTATTCAAATCTTGAGTTATCTAAGAGATAAGCATGACAAAGTTCGCGATTCCCGCTCCCATTGTATTGGGAATCTCATTAGTACAGTCATCACATTGATCTTCACATCAGTTGTTAGACCGAGTCCTCCTATTACCAGCCCTTGGATGGAATAAAAGGAAAGTTAGGGGTAACACATAAACTGTAATACAAGGACAAAACTGATGACTTATAAATAACTTTTATTTCCTTAACATATGAATCTATTGACTTCAGTCTATGTTATCCACGATCTACTTTCTAACATATATTCTTAGGGAATTTTTTGTCCCTTAATAATGGTTCATACTAAGCTTGTAAATTTACCAAATAATACCCCCCAGGAGTGTCGTAACGAAGAGTGCATCAAGGCCCATTTTCATGCACCAGTTCCTGTCCGAGTCTAGATCAAAGTGGTGTTTTCAGGTTTTACCCCTAAGATACATCTGTGCCAGAGCCACCTCTACCTACTCGTATCCAGTCAGGGATGTATTTGATTGATAAACCACTTAATAAATACTAAACAAAACTTAGGGATGTTTTTATTATACCTAGTCTTATCTCTAAGGCTTCACTAGGGTTTTCTAATCCTAATCCCAAAAATAACTAAACCTCCCTCTGATACCAATTATGACTACCCTGATCTTTTATTACACAATTAAACATAATTTATTACATGAAATTCACTTGATAAAACATAGAAGATTGAGAGGTCTAGTATATTTGGGGCTTAGGATCATTAAATAACAACTTAAAACATGAAATAAAATATATTTATTTAAAACTTCCTTTACATGACCACTACATTCTCTCGTACTTAGCATTGTATGAGATAACCTGAAGACATGCATAAGAAAAGGGTGAGCTATAAAGCCCAGTAAGGGAATAATAATGAAATAACATGAGGAATACAATACATGTTAGACAATAGGCATATCAATAGAGCACAAGAGAAGCATAAACATAAAGGTGTGATAAATCATGATAATTATAACATGGAAATGTGGCAACAACACTTAACATGGAATTAGCATGAGCCAAGGCTCATTGCACATGGAGCATGAGTAAATCCCCATTGCACATGAATCACAAGTAAAACCTTATTTCACTTGAATTATCATGAGTCAACACCTATTGCACATAAACTATCAGGATACTATACTTTACCCAATGCATTGGAGCGCTATAAGGGCACACCCTTATTAAACATTTTATTTCATGCATAAGTGCGCCACATGGATCATATAACATGGATTCATAAAACATCATTATTTATTCCAAAATAAAGGAATGCATAATTAATACATGAAACTTTATAAAAAATAAGTAAATGTGCATAAATGTGAATACCCTTTATAGAGAAATGGACATGGTATTCACTACACAATGACATTGACTTGGAAAATCGGTGCAATTTTGGCAGCGTAATGGCGTGGCGTAAGAATTCATAAAAATGGTTGATGAGAGAGAAAGGGGTTTATCATCATATTTAAATGAAATTTAAAGTAAGGGGGTCATATAGATACATGTACCAATAATTTTAATGGAATTTAGATTCATGATACAAAAGAATTGCTTGAATGTAAGTGAGGAGAGATAAATTCCTTTTGGAATTTCAGCATAGTAACAGGTGTACATGGGAGGATTTTATTGAGAGAGAAAGGGGTATCTCATAATTAAAACATTAAGAGGGAAGTATGGGGGAGGTGAGAAACCATACCCCAACATTTATAATTGAAATTAAAAGGGCATAACAACATTAAGAAAATTGGACAAAAATGAGAAAGGAAGAAAAAACCCTTACTTGGAAGTGTGCTTCCAAAGGCTTGAGATAGGATTCTTGGGAGCCTGGGGCACCTTGGGAGGATTCAGGAGAGAAAATTTCAGAGGTTTGATGAACTCAAAAGTCTTTGAGTGAGGAGGAAGTGGGTGATTGGGTGGGTTTATATAGAAAAGGTGAGGGAATTCTTTATTATTTAGGTTTGGGACACCTCACATTAAACTAATCCAAACCACAAACCATCACATGGTTTTTTCCCATTGTTTTTGGAAAAGGGAAGTGGAAAATAATATTTTATAAGTCCAAAGTATGAAATTATTAAAATAATGGGGTTTCTTATGTGGAGGTGAGTCACACTACCAAGGAAATCAATTTAAAAAGACAAGATGTTTAATAAGACTTGAAGGGTCCATTAATGATTTTTAAAATAAGTAAAACAAATCCAAAATAACATTATTTTAATGGTAAAACATATATTGGCATAACATAAGGCTTATAGTATTTTATTATATCACTATTGGGTCATATGATGTCATAAAACACATTATATATTTAAACGGTATTTAATTTTTACCCAAAAATTTGACTGTCTCAGAAAATTATGAAAAATTCACCATTGGATAATTTCGATTTCCTGATTCAAGAAATAATATTTTTTTAATCTAAAGAATTTTCTAAATATTTTAATTTTAACTTTTAAAATAAAAACTGACATTTATTGAAAATTCACAGGTTTTGACAAAAATGGCTTTCAAATCTTAATAAAAATTACGATTGCATTCATAAAATTATACAATAATTTATATTTAATAAAAATTAATTTAACAAAAATAATAATATTTTATTAAAATATTATTTAATTCAAAAATCCATTAATTCATAAAAATAGATTTCTTAGTTGAATATTTACTAAAAATACTATTTGTGCTTTAAAAACCATCTACATGGTAACAATAATAAAATGAAGGTATATTAATTATTATATACAAAAATAATGTACATGACCATAGTGCTAATGTCTTGTTACATAACCCCTTATAACACCCACATAATACCGAAGGTTAAGGTGTGCTATAGTGACCGAATCTTGGGGTGGCTCAGATAACATTGCTCGGGTGGAAATCTCTATCAACTTCCACTTCTCTCGTAGGTGGTTCCACTCGAGCTTAACATATTCAAGCTCGGCTTGGGCTTGGTCAAGAGAAAATCCCAAAGATGAAATCTCCTTTTTGAGATCTAACAAATGGGCTTCGTATGGGGCACATCTACTGGATGAGTTCATCACTTCCTTTTTCTAAGTAAATTGAATTTGTTAAAGACCTATATTTATAATAATCATGTGATCACTGTTCAAAAAATGTATTAGAAACAATCATAATTCTTAACATGAAAATAAATAATTTGACATTTTATATAAACATTTTACATAAAGAGACATTTAATTAGATCAATAGGGATTTCCATTAATGAAATTTTGGGTCATTACAGAGTAAGAATAAGAGAATAGGAAGATAATAGGGAATAATAATGAGAGGGGAAATATAAGGGTAAAGAGGTAGTACCTTGAAGATATAGACTCAAATCACAAAGAGACCTAATGTAATCACTATTAAATGGAGAGGAACAAAGCTGAAGAGGCACAACCATGTATCCCCTAGGTTATTCATAACAAGAACAAGGGGGAGGATGTGTGAGGATTTATTTTTAGGTAAAAAGGGAGAGTGGTGATTTGGTAAATTCAACATTTTTAATTTTATGGGCCGATCACATGGTTTGGATGCATGGTTTACCCAACCATGCACCAAACATGCAAGTTTTACATGTCTCATCTGGTATATTTCAAGTTTTTCCTACATGGTTTAGGAAATTGTATTACAAAGATTAACATTTCTCTATTAGAAGTTATAAGTAATCTTCATGATCACTGCATGGTTTCTACTAACCATGCGGGCTAACTGTGTGACCTGCACTAAAACTCAAATTTTTTAAAATTTCAAAGGTGTTTGAACCAAAACTCAATAAAATGAAAAATTATCATTAATTATCGAAACTAATAATAAAATTAAATATTTGGGTGTGATAGAAGTTACCTTGAATATGATAATTTTTTTTAGAATTATGAATTTTTCTCAATCCTTCACCAAACTAATAAAGTGTAGAACAATTGGGTATGTGTTTGATCCCATGAGGAAACACATATGATTTACAAGATTTATATACATATTCTTACTATTAAAACAACTATTTTATTAAAAATAATAGATCAAACAAATATAAAATTCAATTTAATAGGATTAATATTGATTTAATAAAATAAGAGTACGAGATCAATTTAAATGGATAACCTCAAAGGCTGTTGCCCCCATCACTCATTAATTAGTCGATTCAATTGTTTAAAAATTAATTCTAAAATTACTAACTCCTTATGGTCAACTTCATTGATTCTACCCAGGTCAATAAAAATCTCTTGATCAAAGAATTATACCAGCCTAGGTGTATTTTGTTGGGTATGTATTGTCTCAACAATATTCTATAAATATTAATGATTTTGATGCTAAAAAATACCCTTGTTTATTTTATTAATTATTTTATTTTGAGTTTATTTCAGGAAATTTATATTCTTTATTATTCTTAAATTGAAATAATATTCAACTATTTATTTGCGAGAAATATTCTTTAAAGTGTTTGGAAGGCTCTTAAGCGTATTCTAGAAACAATGTTCACCATTTGTCATTTATTGTAAATAAAGTTCATCGAATAAAGTAACGTATGGAACAAACCATACATTTATGATGAAGGATCAACATGCATGATTAAACAACCTTACGTTTGAATAAACATATGGTTAAGGAACATTACATTTAGATAAGAACCTTAAGTTTTTCAAAAAGAAAAAGTATGGTTAAAAAACCCTATGTAAGTATGGAAATTTATAAATGTATGGATCATAAAACTTACTTTTATGATCAACCTTACGTGTCAAAATTATGTTTGGAAAAGTGGAAAAATGGATAATC
This sequence comes from Viscum album, assembly GCA_963277665.1. Classification (NCBI taxonomy): domain Eukaryota; kingdom Viridiplantae; phylum Streptophyta; class Magnoliopsida; order Santalales; family Viscaceae; genus Viscum; species Viscum album. The sequence goes on from OY728127.1 coordinate 600,115,796, forward strand.
AATTTTATGTTCAGAGATCTATGCTGATGTGGATAAACATATGGATCATCAACCCTATGTTGTAAAGTTGAACCCTATATTTTTTATTTTTTCGTTTTGTGAAGCAACCTTACATTTGACTTCTTAACATCGAAAATTTGAATTTACTTATTTATTGGAGCATTTTGCAACACTCTTTGTGGAGTGTCAGGACAATTTAAAGCTTTATTTTGATTAATCTGAAGCTTGTTTTAAATAATTTAAAGAGTCGTTTACAGCAGAAATTTTCTCTCCTATTCTTAAGGGAAGTTATGATTACTCTGAGCTGTATTCTTTTGAATTCAAATTAACTCAATTTATCATGAGTCTTTTGTGGATCTATAAATATTACTACAAGATATACTATTATATATATCTTTCTGTGTCAGATATTTTTCATGACGATATGAAGATCTCTTGGCTATATTGATGTTTCTTATTCTTCATGATTTCTTGTACAAATTATTTTTCTGTACTACATCGATCAAGCATCTCAGGAACAAGGACTACATTTTAGAAATATACATGCTCAAATATGAAAAAATGATGCTCTGTTTTTGTTACTGTTCTTAAAATAAAAAATCTTCTGTGAAACCAAATCTCTTCAGATATATTTCAAGTTTATTATTCTCCTGAAGGCAAGACCCATCTTTTATCAGTTGTGTGCTAATGTAACTACGAGATACATCTGTTTATCATCAAACTTAATCTTATATTGAGTTTCAGTTGCTCATATTCAGTCATGGTGGAGTCTCAACTTCTCTCACTAAGCTGTGGTTTTATCGGTTCCATGTAAAAGAACCAGAAGGATCTATTTTTTAATCCTTTGTTTGTAAGGGTAACAACTGCCTGAACTCAGTTGTGGATTGGTATTATGATATGATGACCTTACTAGTAAAATTCACTAATCCCATAGAGAGGGTGATTGGTGGAGTGTACTAGGGGACCTTTATGCCCCGAACCAAAATAAATTACTGTGCCTTGTTCTCTGTTATTTTTCTACTACATATATATTCTCTTACAGAAATGCCGCTAACTCTATTTGCTGTTGATGTGAATCAACTGAATTAAAAAATTCTTAAAAGAACACAATTCACTCCTCTTGTGTTATCACTATAACTATTTGACCTAACATTTGGTATCATAGGTTATGCTTTTCAACAGAGCTATAACAAGCTAAAGGCATAAGATCTATATTAGTGATAGCAATAGAGAATCTCAAGGAAGGAATTTCAATGGTTCATTCTCCATATTTCAATGGTGAGAATTATGGATGCCGAAAGTCACGAATTATAATCTACTTAAAAAATCTTGTATTTAGAGTATACTAAAAAATTATTACTCCTTACAAGATTCTTGAAAAACCTGAAACTTGGTATAATACTATAGAGGCTTTGTATGATATGAATTAAAAGGTAATGAATTTCATTATCTATGGTCTTGGACCAGATGAATTCAACTATGTATCACAATTCCCAACAATCTATGAGATGTGGTAGAAAATTGCAGTAGCCTATGAATGTACTGACAATGTTAGACAAATGAGATATGCTATAGTGAAACTAAAGTTCGATACCTTAAGAATGTATGATGGAGAGATCATCACATAGATGAATGGAAGGATGACATAAATTGTTAATAATATAAAATATTTAGGTGAACATATCAACCAACCTGATAAATCATTGAAAGTTCTAAGAGTTCTACCAGCAAAGTGGAATGGAATTTCTGCTGTAATTCGCCAATCAACACCTGTTAAGAATCTGAAAATGAGAGAATTAATTTGAACATTAATGATGTATGAGTCTGAAATGGAATATGAATTTGAATATCGCAAATCCCTAGTAAAAATGGATAACACTACTTTAAAATTAATATCCCAAAAGCAGAACATAAAACTGAAACAAGAAGAAAGAAATTCAGACTCATCTGACTCAGAAGTTGAGCTAGCTCAAATAGCTAGAAAATTTAGTAAATTTTATAGAAAGAAAAAAGGATTCAAAAAGACCTTTAAAAAGGATGATAAAGACTCAATGGAATTAAGATGTTGTGAATGAAAAAAATTGGGTCATATAAGACCTGATTGTCCTCAATTAAAAAAATAGGAAAGAAATATGAGAAGATTGATGATTATGATAAAAAGAAAAAAAGAGCTATGAAGACCACTTGGAGTGTTTCTGAAGACTCCAAAATCTCATCAATACCTGATTCAGAGAAGGAAGAATCGAATCTGAAAGAAAATATGTGCTTTATAGATGAAGAAGAAAATGTAAAAATCCAATATTCATCTAATTCTAATTCTAGTTACTCAAATGATAAAATGATTGCCTACTGCACTATGCTAGAAGAAAGATATGCCTCTATATTAAAGAAACAAAAATCTTTAAAAAATATTCATAATGATATTTTAGGATAAAAGTATCTTTTACTTAAACAACATCAAGAATTAATTGAGAAATTTAGTTCATCTACTACAAACTGTACTGACCATGAAAATAAGATTTAAAAACTACAGGATGAATTAGAAACTTATAAAAGTGATACTCTTATATTTACAAAAGAAGAAAACTTTCCAAATTAAATTCTTGGTAAAAATGTAATTAAAAAGGAAAGATTTGGTATAGGTAGCAATGGTGAAAAACCCAAAATATTCTTGGTTCAAATAGAAAAAACATGTCTACTATCAAATGTTTTTATTGTGGTACTAATGGCCATTATGAAAATTATTTTTATTTAAGAAAACCTAAATTATGTGGTGTAAAAAATGTTCATTATTCAAAAGCTTTATCTAATTTTAATTATAATAGTGTTAATCAAAATAGATCTGTTTGGATTATTAAGTCTTTGATAGTTAACACTATTGGACCCAAAAAGATATGGGTACCAAAACAAATCTTTGTTTAATTTGACCTTGTAGGTAACATGCCACAGAAAAGGAAAAGATATATGGTATATGCACAGTGGCTGTTCAAGACATATGATTGAAAATTCATCAAATTTATGTACTTTGAATAAAATAGATGGAGGCCTAGTCACCTTCAGTGACAATACTAAATGGAAAATTATTAGACTTGGAATAGTTGGAGATCCAGATACTATCTCAATTAATAAATTACTCTATGTACAAGGATTGAAGAAAAATATGATAAGTATCTCTCAACTATGTGACGATGGATACTATGTTGATTTTTCTAATAATTATTGTTCTATTTTTAAAAATATTTTACTTAAATTTAGAGCACCTAGTATAGATAATGTCTACACTTTAGATTTAAAATCTTTGTGTAAAGAGAAAGTGAACTATTTAACTGCTAATGTAAATGAGTCATGGATTTGGCATAAAAGACTTGGTCATTGTAATATTTTTGCTTTATATAAGTTATCTAAGAAAAAATTAATTTCAGATTTACGTAGTCTCAAATTCTATAGTGATATATTATGTGATGCATGCCAAATAGGCAAGCAACACAAATCTTCCTTCAAATATGTTAAAAAAATTTCTACTTCAAATCCCCTAGAGCTTATTCATATGGATTTTTTTGGACCATCCAAAATAGAAAGTTTGGCTGGTAAATTATATGTATATGTTTTAGTTGATGATTATTCTAGATTTACTTGGGTATATTTTCTAAAACTCAAAAATGATGATTTTTCTTCTTTTGAAAGGTTTTAGAAAAGTATTGAAAATGAAAAATGTTTTAAGATAATTTCATTAAGAAGTGATCATGGTGGAGAATTTGAGAATCAAGAATTCAATTATTTTTGTTCAAATGTGGGTATTAAACACACCTGCTCTACACTAAGAACACCTAAAAAAATGGAGTTGTTGAAAGAAAAAACAGAACTATTCAAGAAATGGCTAAAACAATGCTAAATGAATATAGTCTTCCAACCTACTTTTGGGAAGAATTTGTAATCACAATATGCTATATTATAAATAGAGTTTTAATTTGACCTATTTTCAAAAAGACTCCTTGTGAACTTTGGAATAATAGAAAGACTAAGGTAAAGTAATTTAAGGTTTTTGGATTCAAAGTATATATCTTGAACACCAAGGATAATCTTGGAAAGTTTGTTCCAAAAGATGATGAAGGAATATTATTAGGATATTATGTAACTTCTAAAGCTTATAGAATATTTAATAAAAAGTCAAGGATTGTTGAAGAATCAGTTCATGTGAAGTTTGATGAAACTGATCCTTTTAATCAAAAGAAAAATCAAATAGATGAATCTGATGATTCTAACAACATGAGACTTGATAACTTGAAAAATGATTTTGAAAATATAAATAAAATTCAGTCCAGTTCAGAAGAACATGATACCGATGAACCCAAAAGTGCTCTACCTAGAAAGTCTAAAATCTTGAAGAATCACCCTTTAGAGACTATTATAGGAGATCTAGACATAGGAATAAAAACTAGAAGAAGTGTAGTAAACCTAGTGGAATTTTCTGCTTTTCTATCTCAACTAGAGCCTAAGTCTTTTGAAGAAGACTTAGAAGATGAAAGTTGATGGTTAGCAATGCAAGAAGAGTTAAATCGATTTAAAAGAAAAAAAGTATGGAAATTAGTGTAAATACCATTGAATTATCTAGTTATAGGAACTAAATGGGTCCTTCGGAATAAAAAATATGATCAAGGAATTATAATTAGAAACAAATCTAGACTAGTAGATAAAGGGTATAATCAAGAAGAAGGTATAGATTATGATGAAACCTTTGCTCCTGAAGATAGACTAGAAGCAATTAGAATTCTTGTAGCCTATTCATCTCATATGAACTTTAAATTATATCAGATGGATGTAAAATCTGCCTTTTAAATTTTTATTTAATGGAGGAAGTTTATATTGAGCAACCTCCTGGTTTTGAAAATTCTAAAAAACTAGATTTTTTAAAACTTACTAAAGCTGTCTATAGACTTAAACAAGAACCTAGATCTTGGTATTAAAAATTAATTTCATTTCTTTTGAAAAATGGTTTTACTATTGGATTGGAATACCCAACCCTCTTTAAGAAAATAGTTTGTTCTAATTTATTATTAGTTCAAATCTTTGTTGATGATGTTTTTTTTGGATCAAAAAATAAAAAACTTTTTAATGATTTTTCAGAACTTATGCAAAAAGAATTTGAAATGAGTATGATGGGAGAATTATATTTATTTTTAGGATTTAAAATTTATCAAAAATATTTTGGAAATGTATTAAATCAAAGTAAATACATTACTGATTTATTGAAAAAGTTTGGTCTTGAAAACAGTAAGACATATTCAGCTCTCATGTGTACTAATATTAAACTTGACTTGGATGAAGCTGGAAAACTAGTGGAAAACAAGTTATATAGAGGAATGATTGGATGTTTAATATATATTACTACTAGAAGACTCAATATTATGTTTTCAGTATGTCTTTGTGCTAGATTTCATTCAAATCCAAAAGAATCCCATCTTGCGGCTGTAAAAAGGATTTTTAAATATTTAAAAGGAACAATTACTCAATCTCTTCTCTATATAAAAACTTATGATTTTAATTTATTATCATATTCAGATTCATATTTTGGAGGATGTAGAATTGATATAAAAAGTACTTCAAGAACCTGTCACTTTTTAGGAAAATCATTAGTGTCATGGTCAAGTAAGAAGTAACACTCAGTTACACTCTCAACAAATAAAGCCGAGTATGTATATGTAGGCAGTTGTTGTGCACAAGTGTTGTAGATAAAAAACACTCTAATGGAATTTGGACTTAATTTTAATAATACACCTATTTTATGTGATAATAAAAGTGCTATAAACATTTCAAAAAAAATACAATAAGTCATTCTATAACTAAGAATATTGATATTAGACATCATTTTCTAAGAGATCATATTCTCAAAAAGGATATATCTTTAGAATTTGTTAACACTAAATATCAATTAGATGATATTTTTACTAAAAATCTTCCCACTGATTGTTTTGATTTTATTAAAGGAGAGTTAGGTTTATTTAATTTTTAATTAAATATTTATTTTATTTTATCTATTTTTTTAATTTATGCCTAATTTGTTTTTGTAAATTTTATTTACTTTTATTATTTTTATCTTATGGTATTTTGGTTAATACATGTTATCTTAAACCTATTTGCACTACGTAATTTTTTCTTTTTTATAATTACTCTACGACTTGGGAAATGAGGAAAAATGTTATTTGTTAGAAACTGTTCATTTTCCCAACCCCTCGTCTTCCAAATCATGTTTACCCAAATAAAAAAAAACAAAACCTATTTTTACTTTTCTCTCACTCTTCGTCCTTCCAAAACCCTAGAAACCAAAAACCTCAGATTTTCAGATCTTCAAGAATGATGAAATCTAAGAGATTCAAAGAATGAGAAGCAAGTGAACCAAAACGTCAAAGAACTTCAAGCAGAAAAATTCTTCAGGGAGAGGTAATTGATCTGGAATGGTTGTACCACTTTCTCCTAAAACAAGCACTGAATTTTAGATTTAACATCCCAAGTAAGTAATGAATAATAAATATTTTTATCTATGTCTATTAATTATTAATATAGTGTTTTAGAGGCTTAAAATGAAAATAAATACAATCTTATACATGGAATACACTAATATTCTTAAAAGATTATCTTACTGCCTTTTGATGGAAAACCCTTTTTAAATCAAACTTTTGAAAATTTTATAATCTATATTTTTCAAAATAAACATATTAATTATGATTGGGATATTGAAATTTACATTGGATAATTTTTTTGTATTTTTCTGACAATGTTCATTTTTTAATAAATAATGAAAAATACTGCATTTTACATCAAAACTGCTTTTTCATTTAATTTAATTATATGGTTAGATTATCTTTTTAATTGGAATTAAAGTGTAATATGAATATATTTTTACCATTTAATCCAATGGTGGTCATTAGGATTAATTTCACTTTGGAATTGGTCATAAACTAATGCCAAACTTTTCATAGATATTGTTTCAAAAAAACCCGCTATTTGTTTTGACAACGGGAATCATTTTTAAATCAATTATTTCAATTTATGTGTTGGAAATTTGGTAAAATGGATTACATATTTAGAATTATAAGGTCCAAATTATGTAATTAAGACTCTTTTATTTTTGGACATTATGAATAGTAACGATGGTAATTATCTCTAATTATCTTGATTAATGAGTAATCAGGTAGTTAAAGATAATAAAATGATATCATAATAATACAGAAAGACCACAACATGTGTCCTAAGGCTACTGGTTGTCTCATGGCAGACCATGGGATGCCTTTTGAGAAACTTGGGGGCCCCATGGAATCACTTTTGTGAGAAAGTGACTTTTTATCTTTTTATTTTTAAAGAATGTTAAATGTGACAAAGAATGTACCATCTAAGTAAAATATTTTTAATTTTGTCCAAATAAATGATATTTTGGACTATAAATATTCATTAGAAAGATAAAAAATATTTCCTACATTATGATATTTTTTTTTATAATTTTTCTACATTAAACTTATTAAATTATTTATGACATCATGATGATGCAGCGATTACCTCATTAATAAAGGATTTAAATAAAATGGAAAGATAATGTAAAATCTAAGACCTACACATGTCCAAAACCTATTGGATGGGTGGATTTAGAACCCTTATCGCCTTAACCTAGAATTATATCAATGTGGGACCTTTTGAATCCAAAAATCATTTTAAAATAATGTAACATTTCTTTACTTTCCATGAGTGCCCCTCCTCTCCTCTTATAAAAGGCCCCCACCTCTACCTCCTTACCCACACTTCCAAAGCCTTTGGCTCAGAAACACCCTACTCATTTTGTCTATACACTTTCCTCTCTTACTCCTTGAAGCCTCACTTTGGGCAGAAGTCTTCCCAAGGAAGCCTTTGAGCTCAAACCAAAGGGAGTTACCCGATTTTAAGGTAATGTCTTCACTTGAGTCCTTTTGATTTATTTTGCTTCTCCAACCCCCTAAACACTTTTTATTAATTTATTTTGTAACAAATCTAGTATATTCAATATACTAGGATTTTTTTATAAGAAGGATTCGAGCTACACTTACACACACCTACATATAATGGTTAAAGAACATACTGTTTCCGTGGATGGCGAATTTCTGCCTCCCGAAACGATGATTGTTCAACATTATTTTAAAACCTTAAAAGGTGGACATTAAGATGACACTATATTTATATATGATATAAAATATTTTTATGTTTTTCTTAAGCTTCTGTATTTTTCATTTTGGGAATACCTTTATGGTTTCCATTATGGGTAAACGCGATATCTTTATTTAAGGAAGTGCGGACTACCGCCCCCTCAAAGTGATTTGATTCGTTAAATACCATATGTGGGATGTATAAAGGATGGAGTTATGATATTATATATGATATTACACTGGAATTATAATATACCTTTATATAATTATGATTCCATTCTATAAAATACGAAATAGAAATGAAAGTAGCGTTCATGCGTACGTACGGCTTACCGTCTCCATGAACGGTGAATTTCATTTCTTACCTCTAAATGATTATGTAATATTATAAATGAATGTATATACTGGATATATATGATATATATGATATATACATCATGATTATAACTCTGGATATAATGGATACATGAACAACTTGTAATTATAAAGGGCTTATTTTTGACTCAAGTACCAATGATCGTTAAAACGACTGTTATTAACTTAAATAATTACATAGTGTTCATGACATGACAATAAGTGATATAAAAGGAATAATGAACTTGAAAAAGGTTCTTAAACAAGTATAAATTAACTCAAGTTTATTATTCAGGAGATTAAAGAACGACCGTGTCAAGTCGGACCCGAGGTATGGGACTTCGTTTCAATCTCCTTTCATTGAGGAATATTTTGTTTTATACTCAACATTATTTTATACGGTGTATAAACCCCTTTGACTTTTACATTTATCCAAAAGGAATATTTTTTATACGAAGTGTTTTACTAAATGACAAAAGATAATGTTTTTTCATACGTATGCGGCGACAACGACTTCTCCTCCGCTGTGACCATTATTTGAGTTTCGTATTCCTCTACAAGCCATACCTTATTTTTAAAAGAAAAATAAATACCATGTTTTACTTTTCTTTTATTTTGGTATTGAAAATGGTTTTCATAATGTTTTTATATCAATGTGTTGTATTGATATCTTGTGATTGAAAGGTGGAAATGTTATGTTTCCTTTATGCATGTTTTATGTGATACGATTATGTTGAGGTTCTTGGGAATTATTATGAAGACGGGTGGTTCCGTGATAAACTAAGGGAGGGTGAGCCCGATATAGCTCTCCAATGCATTGGGTAATGCGAAGGAGTGAAATGTTAAGGTTTCTCTGAAGAGATTTAGGGAATATACTGTGATGGGTATTCCAAACGTAACCAAGAGGGTTACTCCCTACGTAAGAATGTTATGAATGCCTGAAGTTACCTTTATGTCTTATGATTTCTATGATTTATTCATGATTTGATGTGGTATGTTAAAGTGCTTATGTTTTATGGGTAAAGTATGATTTCATTATTATGTATATATGAACTCATGTTTCCTTTCCATATTTTTTTATATAACCCATAATGAGCTTTTTATGCTCATCCCTAGTCTTTTTTTGAAATGTTTTTCACAGGTCAAGGGAAAGGTACATGATATGATGATAGTGTCAAGGAAGTGTCAAGAATGAGTCCATGTTTTATTTTAAATATGTTTCCATTGATGGGAAAAATTAATACTATCTTTATGTAACCACTTTGTTTATATGTGGAATGTAATGCAAGTTTTATGTTATAATTCTCTAAAACTCTAAACCCGAAAAGATCCTCAATGTGTAATCTTGTAATAACTCAAGATTAAGTAAGGTTTAAGTCTGGGGCCTTATAGTTTGTATCAGAGGTTAGTTTAGATAACTTTAGGAGTTATAATTCTATTAAATGATTATCCAAAAATATTTTTTTTATGGTCAAATTGAAATGATATAGAATTTGAAGATTACCGTGTTGCTTCATCTAAGACATGTTTGTTCAGAATGGTTTTCCACAGAAGAAACAGGGAAGCAGTGCTAGGAAGGCATACAGAAGGAAATAACCTTCCGAATCAGCATCCTGAGATGGTCGGAATTGGAACTGAACAGTTTGTTGCAGTAATGACGCAGTTGACTCAAGCGATAAATGGCGGTGGTATCCATGCACGAGACCAGCCAGATCAACCTCAGAGGAACATGTCAGTGGTTGAGCATTTCATGAGGCAACATCCCCAATCATTCAGAGGATCATCTGACCCTGTGCTAGCTGAAGGGTGGATTAAATCACTAGAGAAGATTTTCGATGTCATGGGGTGTTCAGACAATCAAAAGGTTAGTCTTGCTATTTACCGTTTGGAGGGTGAAGCAGATCAGTGGTGGTCGATGGTTAAAAATATCAGGGACGCTGATGAGATTGATGATCTTGACTGGGATGAATTCAAAGGTATGTTTCTTGAAAAGTATTTTCCTAAGGCTGTTCGACTTAGGATGGAAAATCAATTCTTGGAATTGAGGCAAGAGTAAGACTCAGTGGCTACCTATGAAGAAAGGTTCACTCGATTGTCAAGGTATGCTCCAAATTTTGTCCGAGACCTTGATAGTAAAATCAATCATTTTTACTCAGGATTAAAGCAAAAATATCGAATGGAATTAGCTTCTCGTGAGTTTAAAAGTTATGAAAATCTTGTTCGATGTGCTGAGAAGGTGGAAATAGATTTTTCCGATGATCAAGTGTTCTATAACAACCAACAGAAGAAGAGACCGAGGTGACAGGAGAAACGTAAGAATTATTCAAAAAATTCTGATGGTAAGAAAACTAAGTTTCTAGTTTGTGATAAATGTGGCAAAAGGCATGCTGGGGAATGTCTTCTGAATTCTGGAAAGTGCTACCGATGTGGTAAGATGGGACATAAGGCTCGTGATTTCACTGAAAAAGATCAGGCTGATGGTAAGACCAAATTTGATTTACAGTTAGTGAAATGTTATAAGTGCAATGAGATAGGTCACTATGCAAACGAGTGTCCGAAAAAGAGCTTGAGTGATGGGAAGTAGTTATACTACAAGCAGAAAGGGGTGGTGAAATCCTTTGCAACTACTTCAGCAGATGTCGGGCCATCAAATGAAGTTGTATCGGGTACTTTGTTTGTTTTTTCATATTATGCCAGTGTGTTGTTTGATTCGGGGTCTACACATTCTTTCATCTCTGAAACCTTTTCTAGTAAAATGGGAAAACCATCTCAAGAAATGACTCCTGAACTTGTGGTAAAAACACCTGGGGGAAATGTTGAGGCAAAAAGAATTTATAAGAATCTTCCTATCCTTATCTGTGGAAAGAACCTACTTACAAACCTTATTGTTTTACCTCTAGTAGAGTTTGATGTTATCTTGGGTATGGATTGGCTCTCTATTTACCACGCTAAGATTGACTATAGAGCTAAAGAAGTTTCTTTTCAGAAAGACTTTCAGTTTGTGTAAAAGAATGAACCCTTACCGCTGATAACATATCAAGAGGCCGAGAAACTTGTAAAAGATGGAAATGAATGTTACCTTGCACACATCGTTGAAAATAAAGGAACTGTTTAGATTAATGATGTGCCAGTGGTAAATGAGTATCCTGATGTTTTTCCTGATGAGTTTCCTGGAATAATACTAGATCGGGAAGTTGAATTTACTGTTGACTTAGAACCTGATGCTAATCCAATTTCAAAACCCCCTTATCGAATGGTTCAAATTGAACTTTTAGAGTTGAAGGAGCAATTGCAAGATTTATTAGAGAAAGATTTCATTCGACCTAGCACGTCACCATGGGGTGCTCCTGTTTTATTTGTTAAAAAGAAATATGGTTCTATGAGACTTTGCATTGATTATAGAGCCTTGAATAACATCAATGTTAAGAACAAATATCCTTTGCCTCATATCGATGATTTGTTTGATCAGCTCCAGGGAGCTCAGTATTTTTCAAAGATTGACCTGAGATCGGGGTACCATCAGATGAAGGTAAAGGAAGAAGATGTTCTGAAGAATGCATTTCGTACAAGATATGGCCATTATGAATTTGTAGTAATGCCTTTTGGGATAACCAATGCACCTGCTGTATTCATGGACTTAATGAATAGAATTTTCCATGAGTTCTTGGATAAGTTTGTGGTGGTTTTCATTGATGATATTTTGGTGTTTTCTAAAAGTAAAGAAGAGCATGAAAAACATTTAAGGGTTATTTTTAAAACCTTGAAAGAAAAGAAATTGTATGGGAAATTCAGCAAGTGTGAGTTTTGGTTGCAAAAAATTTCTTTCCTTGGTCATATTGTTTCTAAAGATGGGATAACTATTGATCCTGCAAAAACAATGGTTGTTGAAGAATGGCCAAGACCCACAAATGTAATAGAGATTCGTAGTTTCCTTGGTTTGGTAGGCTATTACCGAAGGTTTGTTAGAAATTTTTCACGGTTATCTAGTCCAATGACTAAGCTAACTCGGAAGGGTGTTAAGTTTATCTGGACAAAAGAATGTGATGATTGTTTTCAGGAACTGAAAATAATATTGGTGAATGCTCCAGTTTTGGCACTACCTTCCGGGAATGGTGAGTTTGTTATATACAGTGATGCTTAATTGAAAGGAATTGGTTGTGTCCTAATGCAGAATGATCAGGTAATTGCTTATGCTTTACGATAGTTGAAAACTAATGAGGTAAATTACCCTACACATGATTTGGAATTAGCTGCTGTTGTTTTTGCTTTAAAAATTTGGAGGCATCATTTGTATGGAGTAAAGTTTGAAATATATACTGATCACAAAAGTTTAAAGTATATATTCACTCATAAAGAGTTAAACATGAGACAGAGGAGATGGCTAGAATTAATCAAGTATTATGATTGTATAATTCTTTACCATCCGATAAAAACAAATAAAGTGGATAATGCTTTGAGTCGAAAAAGTAATGCTTCATTAAAAATGTTGCATTTGGAACGTGATCCTTTGGTTAAGGATTTGATGAAATTTGGCATAGAAGTTGTTGGTGTAGGAAGTTCTTCTGTTTTGTTTCAGGTATCAGTGAAATCTTCTCTATCAAACAGAATCAAGCAAGCACAGAAGCAAGATAGTGAGTTGCAAAAAAAGGTAGAGCTGGTTCAGAAGGGTAAGTTTCCTGAATTCAACATTGATAATGATTGTGTTTTGAGATTTGGGAAGAGATTGTGCGTGCCTTGTGATTCACAGTTGAAGAGAGAGTTGTTATGTGAAGCTCATAGTTCTCCGTTTTCAGTTCATCCTGGCAGTACTAAGATGTACAGAGATCTGCGGGAGTATTACTGGTGGGATGGAATGAAAAGAGATATTGCTGATTTTACTATGAAGTGTTTGACTTGTCAACAGGTTAAAGCAGAGCTGCAGTTACCGAAAGGGATGCTTCAGCCTTTACCAGTTCTAGAGTGGAAATGAGAGAATATAACCATGGACTTCGTTGTGGGATTGCCGAAGACCCCTCGAGGTAATAATGAAATATGGGTTATTGTTGATCGCTTGACCAAGTATGCTCATTTCCTTGATATACGAGATACTTTTTCCCTAGATCAACTTTCCCGTTTGTATCTTAAAGAGATAGTCAGGTCACATGGAGTTCCTCTCTCCATTGTATCTGACCGTGATCCCAGGTTCACTTCTAACTTTTGGAAAGGCCTTCAGAAGTCGTTGGGTACTGAATTAAATTTTAGTACATCTTTTCATCCTCAATCAGATGGGAAGTCAGAACGAACAATTCAGACCTTGGAGGATATGCTACGAGCTTGTTCGATGGATTATCAGGGAAGTTGGGACCAACATCTTTCTTTGGTTGAATTTTCATATAATAATAGTTTTCATTCCAGTATACAAATGGCACCATTTCAGGCATTATATGGGAAGCGGTGTCGAAATCCAGCTTTCTGGGATGAAGTGGGTGAAAGGAAGTTGATGGGACCAGAATTGGTAGAGGAGATGGCAGAAAAAGTTCAGCTGATTCAGAAACACATGAGAACAGCTCAGAGCAGGCATAAGAGTTATGCGGACAACAGGAGGAAGGATCTATCTTTTGAGGTAGGTGATCATGTTTTTCTCAAAGTCTCACCATGGAAAAGTGTGATGCGATTTGGTAAGAAAGGAAAGATGAGTCCAAGGTTCATTGGACCATATGAAATTCTGGAGAGAGTTGGATCAGTTGCATACCAAGTGGCTTTACCTCCGAGTTTATCTCAGGTACACAATGTTTTTCATGTTTTGATGCTGAGAAAGTACATGCCATATCCATCTCATGTTTTGAGTCCAGAGGTAGTTCAGCTGGAAGAGAACCTATCATATGAGGAAAAACCGGTCCAGATTCTTGACCACAGGGAGCAAGTGTTACGGAATAAGGTGATTCATCAGGTAAAGGTTTTGTGGAAAAACCACATGATTGAAGAGGCAACATGGGAATCTGAAAATGCAATGAGGGATAAGTACCCACATTTATTTGATAAGTAAATAAATTGCGGGGACGCAATTTTCTAAAGGGGGGAAGGATGTAACATCCCAAGTAAGTAATGAATAATAAATATTTTTATCTATGTCTATTAATGATTAAGATAGTGTTTTAGAGGCTTAAAATGAAAATAAATACAATCTTATGCATGGAATACACTAATATTCTTAAAAGATTGTCTTACTGCCTTTTGATGACAAACCCTTTTTAAATCAAAATTTTGACAATTTTATAATCTATATTTGTCAAAATAAACATATTCATTATTATTGGGACATTTAAATTTACATTGGATAAATTTTTGGTATTTTTCTAACAATGTTCAGCTTTTAATGAATAGTGAAAAATACTGCATTTTACATCAAAACTGCTTTTTCATTTAATTTAATTATATGGTTAGATTATCTTTTTAATTGGACTTAAAGTGTAATCTGAATATATTTTTACCATTTAATCCAATGGTGGTCATTAGGATTAATTTCACTTTGGAATTGGTCATAAACTAATGCCAAACTTTTCATAGATATTGTTTCAAAAAAACCCGCTATTTGTTTTGATAACGGGAATCATTTTTAAATCAATTATTGCAATTTATGTGTTTGGAATTTGGTAAAATGGATTACATATTTGGAATCATAAGGTCCAAATTATGTAATTAAGACTCTTTTATTTTTGGACATTATGAATAGTAATGATGGTAATTATCTCTAATTATCTTGATTAATGAGTAATCAGGTAGGTAAAGATAATAAAATGATATCATAATAATAAAGAAAGACCACAATATGTGTCCTAAGGCTACTAGTTGTCTCATGGCCGACCATGGGATGCCTTTTGCAAAACTTGGGGGCCCCATGGAATCACTTTTGTGAGAAAGTGACTTTTTATCTTTTTATTTTTAAAGAATGTTAAATGTGACAAAGAATGTATCACCTAAGTAAAATATTTTTAATTTTGTCCACATAAATGATCTTTTGGACTATAAATATTAATTAGAAAGATAAAAATATTTCCTACATCATGATATTTTTTTAGTAAATTTTCTACATTAAACTTATTAAATTATTTATGACATCATGATGATGTAGCAATTACCTCATTAATAAAGGATTTAAATAAAATGGAAAGATAATGTAAAATATAAGACCTACACATGTCCAAAACCTATTGTATGGGTGTATTTCTAACCCTTATCACCTTATCCTCGAATTATATCAATGTGGGACCTTTTGAATCCGAAAATCATTTTAAAATAATGTAACATTTCTTTACTTTCCATGAGTGCCCCTCCTCTCCTCTTATAAAAGGCCCCCACCTCTACCTCCTTACCCACACTTCAAAAGCCTTTGGCTCGGCCAACCCCTTCTCATTTTGTCTCTCCACTTCCCTATATTACTCCTTGAAGCATCACTTTGGGCAGAAGTCTTCCCAAGGAAGCCTTTGAGCTCAAACCAAAGGGAGTTACCCGATTTTAAGGTAATGTCTTCACTTGAGTCCTTTTGTTTTATTTTGCTTCTCCAACCCCCTAAACACTTTTTATTAATTTATTTTGTAACAAATCCAGTATCTTAAATATACTAGGATGTTTTTATAAGAAGGATTCGAGCTACACTTACACACACCTACATCTAATGGTTAAAGAACATACTGTTTCCGTGGATGGAGAATTTCTGCCTCCCGAAACGATGATTGTTCAACATTCTTTTAAAACCTTCAAAGGTCACCATTAAGATGATACTATATTTATATATGATATAAAATATGTTTATTTTTTCCTTAAGCTTCTGTATTTTTCATTTTTAGCATACCTTTATGGTTTCCATTATGGGTAAACGCGATATCTTCATTTAAGGAAGTGCGGACTACCGCCCCCTTAAAGTGATTTGATTCGTTAAATACCATATGTGGGACGTATAAAGGATGGAGTTATGATATTATATATGATATTACACTGGAATTATAATATACCTTTATATAATTATGATTCCATTCTATAAAATACGAAATAGAAATGAAAGTAGCGTTCATGCGTACGTACGGCTTACCGTCTCCATGAACGGTGCATTTCATTTCTTACCTCTAAATGATTATGTAATATTATAAATGAATGTATATAATGGATATATATGATATATATGATATATAAATCATGATTATAACTCTTTATATAATGGATACATGAACAACTTGTAATTATAAAGGGCTTATTTTTAACTCAAGTACCAATGATCGTTAAAACGACCGTTATTAACTTAAATAATTACATAGTGTTCATGACATGGAAATAAGTGATATAAAAGGAATAATGAACTTGAAAAAGGTTCTCAAACAAGTATAAATTAACTCAAGTTTATTATTCAGGAGATTAAAGAACGACCGTGTCAAGTCGGACCCGAGGTATGAGACTTCGTCTCAATCTCCTTTCATTGAGGCATATTTTGTTTTATACTCAACCTTCTTTTATACGGCGTATAAAACCCTTTGACTTTTACGTTTATCCAAAAGGAATATTTTTTATACGAATCGTTTTACTAAACGACAAAAGGGAATGTTTTGTTGTACGTATGCAGAGACAACGACTTCTCCGCCGCCGTGACCATTATTTGAGTTTCGGCTTCCTCTACAATCCATACCTTCTTTTTAAAAGAAAAATAAATACCATGTTTTACTTTTCTTTTATTTTGGTATTGAAAATGGTTTTCATAATGTTTTTATATCAATGTGTTGTATTGATATCTTGTGATTGAAAGGTGGAAATGTTATGTTTCCTTTATGCATGTTTTATGTGATATGATTATGTTGAGGTTCTTGGGAATTATTATGAAGACGGGTGGTTCCATGATAAACTAAGGGCGGGTGAGCCTGATATAGCTCTCCAATGCATTGGGTAATGCGAAGGAGTGAAACGTTAATGTTTCTTTGAAGAGATTTAGGAAATATACTGTGATGGGTATTCCAAACGTAACCAAGAGGGTTACTCCCTATGTAAGAATGTTATGAATGCCTCAAGTTACCTTTATGTCTTATGATTTCTATGATTTATTCATGATTTTATGAGGTATGTTAAAGTGCTTATGTTTTATGGGTAAAGTATGATTTCATTCTTATGTATATATGAACTCATGTTTCCTTTCCATATTTATTTTTATAAAACCCATACTGAGCTTTTTATGCTCATCCCAAGTATTTTTTTTGAAATGTTTTTCACAGGTCAAGGGAAAGGTACATGATATGATGATAGTGTCAAGGAAGTGTCAAGAATGAATCCATGTTTTATTTTAAATATGTTTCCATTGATGGGAAAAATGAATACTATCTTTATGTAACCACTTTGTTTATATGTGGAATGTAATGCAAGTTTTATGTTCTAATTCTCTAAAACTCTAAACCCGAAAAGATCCTCAATGTGTAATCTTGTAATAACTCAAGATTAAGTAAGGTTTAAGGATGGGGACTTATATTCAAGGCCTTGAGACATCTTTTAATGACAATAAATCAGAGTTTCTACATGAGGTAGAAATGAATTATTTTTATAAGAGCGTTCATTTTAGTTTCAGAGAAACATAGGACATGATTTTTGCTAGTATAGAAGTTAGTAATTTCTATATTTCTTCTACTGAGGTTGTGAAGATTTTGAACTGTCCTCATGAAGGAGTTTTACATTTTGACCTCAAGTCGATTGGAAATAAGGATCATTCTTCCATAGACATTATGTCATTTCTATTAAACTCAACACACATCCAAAATATGTTTTTTAAGGATTTAGAACCTGACCATAAGATTATAGTGAAATTTATTCAAACTGGAATATCGCCAAGGATGGATGAGATGGAGAAAATCCTTTACCCAGACATTTATATCATGTTTCTTTTTCTAAGTGATATCAAATTAAATTTACTGAGGTATTTATTTAGATATCTTCATTAATGTTGTTCACTAGATGTGAGAATGAATTTTTATCCATATGGATAAATAATTTCAAGGATTTTGTTTCAGAAAGATATGATCAGATTAGTTGAAGCCAGAGTAAAATGTCATCATAGTAATGTGTTGAATGTCGCAACTTTTAAAAAACTTGGATTTTTATAGATCAATGTGAAAGTAAAAATATTTCTTCTTGGAGCAGAGGAATAACAGAGCTCATGAACTTTTATTCAGGGGGAGAAAGATGGTGTTAGAAAGGAGGGAGTATCTGAATCTCGAACAGATGTAGTTTAAAAACCATCCAAAATAAGACTTATATTTAACACTAAAGAAGAAGAATATAAAGAGTATAGCTAAAAAATATAAAAAGAGATTCTCCTCAAGTTGAAAATAAAGTTTCGACTTCTGGATAAGTAACATGATTAGTTCATTTGGAAGAAATATTTATTGAAGAGGAATTTCAGGTGGAGAGTCAAGCTAGAGAGCTTTCATTTGTATCTTTAGAGAATGAACCATTAGTATAAATATTTCCATTGGAAATAGTTCAAGAACAAAATTCTCAATATGACAATGGTCAATATGAGATTGTCAGTGAGGAAGTTACTAAACAAGTAGTTGTTCAGGAAAGGCATCTTTTACTAGAATCAGTTATATAAATCCAGAATTTAATGGTGGATCAGACTGTGGGATAGTCAAATCATATTTCTAATGGATAGAATGAAGTATTAGATAATCAGTCAATTTCTTGTAAAGAATTTATACTGAAAATAGTGACATATCTCTTGCCAACTGAAAATGAAAATCAATATATGAATGTAGATGAAGGGACATCTGATTCATTATCTCATCAAGTTGAAGAAGTTGTGATAAAATTTAATAAGTATCAAGAGGAGAATGCCAATCTGCGGTAGGAACTGGAAAGTGGAAATAAAAAGATCCAGGATCTTACTTAGAACACTGTTTCTAGAAGGGATTTTTATGCCTTCAAGAGAGACATGTTAAATGAAATTAGAAAGATCATATCTGAAGCTGTGTCGAAATTAGATTTTGTGGAATTAAAATGGTACTTAGGAATCAAGTTTGAATTGGTGAAAGGTTCAGTGGATTAAGCCAGTGAATATACTGAAAGTCAACATTGTGGAGAATCTGTATTTCAATAATGATGCCAGGCAGTTGTTAATCCAGCTAAGAGATAGTTTGATGAATAAGCTGAGATTGCAGATGGATGATCTGAAGGACATGTTTGAATCCATACAGAATTCTCATCCAATCAATTCTTAATCTTCCTTTTCTTTCCTACCTTTACCCATGGAAATGGAATTTTTTGTTTCTCTTTCATAAAATCTATTATATTCCTGTCTTTATTAATCAATGAGTTTATTTTCCATCTATATGTTATATTTTTTCTGATAGCCAAAATCCATTTCTCTTTATTCATTATCATTACTTATAACATTCACTTATAATTCTGTTCAATATTAAATGTGTTTTAATCTATTTCTATACTTTCTTTTTGATATCAAAAAAGGGGGGAGAAATTTAGATAAACACAACATTTCTTTTATTCTATAGAAATTAAAATATTCTCCCTTTATCAAAATAATTCATAATTTTATTTGGGAAGAAATTTAGATAAACACAACATTTCTTTTAATGTTTACAAAATTCTAAATTATTCTTGCTAATATTATAATTTTAATTTATGGGTTTTGTGATCATAAAAAAGGGGGAGATTGTTGGGAATGTATTTTCTCAACAATACTCTATAAATATTAATGATTTTAATGCTCACAAATACCCTTGTTTGTTTTACTAATGATTTTATTTTGAGTGTATTTCAGGAAACTTATATTCTTTATTATTCTTATCTTGAAATAATATTCAACTATTTATTTGTGATAAATATTCATTAAAGTGCTCAGAATGATCTTAAGCATATTTTGGAAGCACTATTCACTATTTATCATTTACTAGAAATAATGTTCATTTGAGAAAGTAACTTATGGAACAAACCTTACATTTATGATGAAGGATCAACACATATGATTAAAAAAACTTACATTCGAATAAATGTATGGTTAAGGAACATTAAATTTAGATAAGAACCTTACATTTTTCAGTAAGAAAAAGTATGGTTAAAGAACCCTACATAAGTATGGAACTTTAAAAACATATGGATCATCAACCTTACTTTTATGATCAACCATACATTTTCAACCTTACATTTGGAAAAGTGGACGAATGGATAATCGATGATATGTTTAGATATATATGATTATGTGGATAAACATATGGATCATCAAACCTATGTTATGAAGTTGAACCCTACATTTGTTATTTTTTCATTTTGTGAAGGAACCTTACGTTTGACTTTTCAGCATCCGAAATTTGAATTTATGTCTTTATCAGAGCATTTTGCAATAGTCTTTGTGGAATGTCAGGAAAATTTAAAGCTCGATTTCGATTGATCCGAATCTTGTTTTAAATGATTTAAAGAGACATTTACAGTGGATATTTTCTCTCCTATTATTAAGGGAAGTTATGATTACTCTGAGCTGTATTATTTTGAATTCAAATTCACTCAATTTATCAGGCATATTTTGTGGATCTAGAAATCCTTCTACGAGATATACTGTTATATATATCTTTCTATGTCAGATATTTTTCACAACAATCTAAAGATATCTTGGATGTATTGATGTTTGTTATTCTTCAAGATTTCTTGTAAAAATTATTTTATTATACTACAGTGATCAAGCATCTCAAGAACAAGGACTACATTTTAGAAATATACATGCTCAAATATGGAAACATGATGCTCTGTTTTTGTTACGGTTCTTAAAATCAAAGATCTTATATGTAACCAGATCTCTTCAGATATATTTCAAGTTTATTATTCTTCTGAAGGCAAGACCCATATTTTATCAATTGTGTGCTATTGCAACTACGAGAAACATCTGTTTATCATCAAAATTCATCTTATCTTGAGTTTTGACTACTCGTATTTAGTCGTGGGGGAGTATCAGCTTCTCGCACTAAGCTGTGGTTTTATCAGTTCCCTGTAAAACAACCCAAAGGATCTATTTTGTTATCCTTTGTTTGTAAGGGTAACAACTGCCTGCACTCAGTTGCGGATCTGTCTTATGATACAGGGACCTTACTAGTGAAATTCACTAAGCCCACAGAGAGGGTGATTGGTAGAGTGGACTAGGGGACCTTTGTGCCCCGAACCACTATAAATTCCTGTACCATGTTCTCTGTTCTTTATCCGCTGTATATATATTCTCTTACCGAAACACCACCATCTCTATCTGATATTTATGTGAATCGACGAAATTGTGAAATTATTAAAAGAACACAATTAAACCCCCTATTGTGTTATCACTATATCTATTTCGACCTAACATATTTGGTTTCATCTTTATCACAAGATATGAATCCAAGTTACATGAAATATCTCAATTCACTAAATCACATTGGGGTTTATCTCTCAACACATCTCTTGGTTGAATACATGTGCATAATTATAATAAATTTAAGTTTATAAATTAACTCCTACTCAAAATAAAATATTTATGAATGAGATTAGTAAAGAATTTATACACACATTATTTTACTCTCAATCCCTCACCCCTTAAGTGAATGATCCATGATTGGAAAAGTAGAATCCCAGGAAACATGGGTGAATCATCCTAAGAAGAAAGATAGTCAAAATAAAGAAAAAAATAGAAAGAGAATAATAGTTAAGAACAAACATTATTACTTTAATTAATAGTTGACACATAAAAAATAAATCTTTTATATTTAAAGAAACATAAATAACTTTAAAATATTGAATAAAGTATAAGAATGTGATAAAACTAAAAGAAGAAAAATTATCTATAAAAACAAAACAACACTTCCTATTTATAGAACCACTGCTAATCATGACGCAACTTTAGGAATCATGGTGTGAACTAACATAGGTTACAAAAGGCTCACACTTAATCTCCTTGACTAGACAAATCATGACATGGAGTGTACCATTAAGGAATTACTATTTTATCTAATAATTTCAAGATATTAATACTCCAAATATCATGGCACAACATCCCAGTGAATCGACCTAGATAACTACCCCATTATTTAATTCCAAATGCATCATTATATGATAGAGGAACTTGAAGTAACCTGATTCTGAAGTATTTTTTTGTATCATCTAGAATCATCTATTATGAATCTAGTTTTTTTTTCTGTATGATCTTTTAGAATAATTTAAATAATATTTTTAGGGGGGTTATTGAATAGTTTCTTTTATTTTGGTTTCCTTAGGATTTATAAAAAATATATATTAAAAGTAATATATTATTTTAGACAACATGCATTCATTCATGGTAATAATGGGTTCACTTCAAAACCAAGCCTCATATAAAAAATTCAAGACCAAGATTTCACCCAAAATATTGGTTTTACCCTAGGGGCAGTATAATATTTGTTTGCTTTGGGGTCCCTAGGATCCTAATATCATAGAAGAAATCAATTAATTAAATTAATTTCTATAACTCTTAACCTAGAATACCCTTATTTAACAATCATTAACCTCACTCATTAGGGTTAGTAACCATAAATCCTATGTTGAGAGAGGGAGTGAGAGAATAAGATCTTTGGGAGAAATAGTATATATGATGGATGTTACCTTCAAGTAATCACCAATGAGAATTAAGGAATATGCGTTATTCATTAATGATGAATCTATTAGTGAGGTAGGTATTTGTTATTTATGTTTTTCCCATTCTTCATGATTTTAGTCATAGATTTCTCATTCTTATTTTTTTCTTAATGTTTATCCCTGTAAATTATCTAATTTTATTTTTGGCCTAATATTTGTGATTCTTCACTATTTCCCCTTTAATATTTATCGTTTATGGATTTGCGCTTGAAAAATAGTGCCCGAACCTTTGTATTGAACACAATATATTCCTCCATGGATTATTTATTCACTGTTTCCCCTCTCCTCTCTAAATTTTCTCCACTAACCATCATTATGTTTGGTGGTTCAAAAAACTAAATCTATATTTATGAGTGATTGAGGTCTAGATCTTTCAATTAATGGATCTTAGTTAATGAAACAAGATCATTGGGTTAAAAATTTGTGTAGGTGGAAGAGTAGAGTGAGAACCTCTTCTAAATTCGTTTTCTAGTGAGACACACCCATAAATAAATAAATAAAGGCATTATATCTTTGGATTAGAAAATTATAAATGGTTCAGACTTGATCGAGGGTGAGAATGATGATAGCGTAGAATTATAGGCATCATGTGGAATTTTGGTCTTGTATATGTGGTCACACAATAAAGGATTTTCAAATCATTGCTTTATGGTCTTGAAACTACTATGATATGAAGTTTTTATAATGATGAAGTATTTGTGACATGTAATGAGGTATAGGCCATGGGTTTTAGGTGTTGTTATACCTCATGGATAAAGTTATAGGTCATGAAGTGGTGGGTTTTTTCACTATATGATGAGGTTTCCAATCCAATAGGATCATCCCATGGACTAGGGACACTACAATATGATGGCTTAGATTAATGAGATGGATAATTCCTACACATAGGGGAAAATTTATAAGGAATTAACCTTATGTAAAGTTATGGAGTAATGAATAATTCCATGACATAAAGGTTGGGTTAAGGAAAAGAGTCCATGATGTGGTAAAGGGGTTCCAAGACATGAGAGATCGAGAACAAGGATTCTCATGGGTGGCAGGGGGAGTGGTCTCTATGTAAGATCCCCACCAGAATTTCCTATCATAGAGTGACCAATGTGTTCATCCTATCAGATAGACCAAATATATGTTTCCTTATGTGGTTTTAGATTGTTTGGGGATAAATTTTGTTACTGAATAGAAATTCCATTAGATAGAGGTCAACATAACCAGTGTCATCAGATTGAGGGATGATCATACAAAGATAATTAGATGGAGCAAGGTTACCCTTATGTGGGTAGAAGAAACTTATTGCTACTCTCACATAGGTGTTGTTTTTTTACTTGATGTTTGGACATTGAAATTTTCAATTAAAGATACAACTGGGTATCAGTAGTTTCTCATGTCAATAGAAGGATGTCTATGAATATTAGTGGTCAATGAAATCTTATTGACCAGAAAAAGACTTCTATAAAGAGGTGGTGGCATAGCTCTTAGACTATAATTGAAAACTGTATAAATAATTCATGTTTATAACATAAACTATATGAGATTTAAAAGTGGAGGGGAAGTGGTCAAGATATAGTAATCACTTGTATCTCCTAAAATGAATATGTTTTTAGTGTTCCCCCATGAATGTAGGTCCTTTTAAAAACCATGTTAAATCTTGTTTGTCCATTTTCCATTTTCATTTTTTGTTTGAAGTGAAACTGTTGAGTTTATGTGTGGTGATTATGTTGGGGTCACTCTTTATAGTTACAATGCACATAACTTAAGAGGTAAAGATTATCAAATAAACTCTCAATATGATAAGACTTTTTGAAGCTATTCTATAGTGTAGGTTTAAGTTTCTAGATAAACATCTTCATTAAATGAATATTGTATCTCCAAGTCTATCTGTTGGATCAAATGGAAAATTATTTAATGTTTGATTCAATGTGGGTTCTCCACTCCTAACAAGTGATATCAAAGGTTTACTTAGTTGATATGATTAAATTATAATTTAGTCACTGTATTCAGGTGATTTCTCCCCTTGGTTTCCAAGTTATTAGATTTCATTTAGTTTACTGTTATCAGCAGAATGAATTAATAGGAAGGAAAAGTTCATATTGATAAGTTTTATGGAATGTAATTTTCTTTTTAGAGAATGTATCTAGAATATCATATGGTATAGAAGGATATTGATGCTCATTTATCTAGAAAATGTTCTAAAATAAATTATTAAGTAGAATGGGGGTAATTGGATAGGAAGGATTTGACCTTAATCAGGATGTCTATTTCCTAAAATATTGTGTTTAACATTATAGATAAGAAATATACTATAGAGGTTATGAAAGTGTTGGATGAAATTTATGATAATATAACAACACTTAACAAAGTTTTTATTTTTCATAGATTTTTCAACTTGAGGTTATCATATGGAATGACCACTGTTGATCATGTGAATAACTTTAATATGATCTGAGAGATGCTCAAATATATGAAGATAAAATTCAGAGTTGATTTTAGTATTTTCTTATTATTTCTTTACTTCTATAGAAATGGGATTAAATGGTGACTACGATGGGAAAATTCAGTTGAAAAGTAGATATTTTGTTTGAAGATATTTGAAACATTATTTTTATTAAAGACTAAAGGTGGAAAGAAGTTCAGGAATCATCCTTAAGTGATTTGAATACCACCAGATGGGGATGGTTAGTTCATTGAACTAATAGTTAGGAGAATAAATATTCAAAGGATCATTCCTAGAGAAGAATTCAAAGTATATCAGCAGGTTCATGTTCTAATACTGGCTCTGTGAGAAGAAGGGATATATTAGGAAATATTATAGGAATTGGTCAGAGGCATCAACTTCTGGATAGAAAAACTTAGCCAGTATAATGGATGGAGACTCTAACTTGATACTTAGTATGATCATTCTAGATGAGTCATGGGTTATTGACTTAGGGAAATATTTCCATTCAACAAGAGAGTAAAGGTTCATAGTTTATTATGTACTAGGAAACTTGGGAAGAGTGTATCTAGAAGAGGATGAATCTATAAATATAGTTGGAAAAGGTGATGTGAATATTTATATGAAAAATGGAAGTGTATTGAAGATGGAAGATGTTAAAAACATCCCAACTATCTAGAAGAACCTCATATCAATATAAAATATAATGATGTAGGTTTTAGGATTATTTTTTAATGTATTTTGTAAGATTAATAGAGGTTCCATGGTGATTTTTTATGAAGTAAAAAATGGTACCTTGTATCTTACCAGGTGAAGTGATGAAGTTGAACCTATCATAACAACTTCATTGGATGGTATATAAAAGTGTAACTATAGGTTTGGTCACCTCAATGAGAAAAATATCAAATTTCTAGAAGTTAATGGAATACTTAAACTCAATCACATGGACCATATAAGATGTGAGGTTTTTATGTTAAGAAAACCAAATTGAGTTTCCTTCAACATGGATTTAAGAAAACCAAGGAACCAGAAGTTAGAACTCATTAATTTGGATGTTTAGGTCCCAAAACTTATTAAATAGTATAAAGGATCACTATATTTTGAGACTTTGATAGATTATTCCCCTTTAAAGGTATATATTTACTTCCCAAAGAAGAAATATGATGCGTTTCATGCATTTATTTAGTAGAAAGTTTCAGCCAAGATAGTGTGAATGACTGTTGAAATGTATCTGGAAAGAAAATGGTGTGAAATACATTGGAAATAAATTCCATAAATTCTGTAATAATAAGTGAGTCATGCATGATAATATTGTTCTAGGAACTCCACTAAAAAATGGAATTGCTGAGTGAATGAATCAAACACTAATAGATAAAACTCGAAGTATGAGGCAACATTTGGGAATGCCTAAGGGAATTTGGATAGATTCCTTGAATATAGTATCTTAACTAGTGAAAATAACTATGGATTCAGATGTGGGATAGGAAATTTCTAAGTAATTTTGGTCCATTAAAATACCATAGATCAAAAATCTCAAAAATATTTGGGAGTTCCGCATATGTTCATATCGATGCTAAAGATAAAGATAAGTTGGAGGTGAAATCCAAAGTGTGTTTTATTATCATATATGGTGATGAGAAATTTGGTTATTTACTATGGGATAATTAAAATAATTAATTAATATGAAGTTGAGATATTATTTTCAATGAATAGATTATATGGAAATATTAAAACCTATCTAAGAAGGAAGTTGAGGAAAGTTCAACTACTAGCGTTTAAAGTGATCATACAGAAGTTACTGAAAAACATTCATCCTAGAAAGTTTATAAGAAACATTAGAGGTTAGAAATTCATTTTTTAGGGTACTTGATAGAGTTATATCATATATACCCTTGATATATAGTGAAAGTATAGATAGAAATTTACCAAATAGGTAACAATCAGACAAACCTCCACCAAACAGAAGACTACTAGATAGAGAGGTTCGAACGGATGAACCTAAGGTTATGTTGATAAGATCTACTTGAATTATAAAATCTATTTAGAGGTTTTAGGATTATATTAACTTATTAATTCTAACAGATTCATTGTAACATTAAATTATATAAGAAGAAGATATTCTTTGAAACTCTAAATAGTTGGAGACAACCATGAAAGAGGAAACAAAATCCTTAAATCTCAACAAAACTTGGGAGTTGGATGAGTTTCTAGACAAAAATAGGGCTCAAGAAAATAAATGTGTTTTTTTTTCTGAAAGAGGAAACTTTTGTAAGTATGATATATAAAGAAATGTTTGTGGTGAAGGGTTTTAAATAAAAGGAAGGAAACAGAAAACTATTCATACATTTCTTAGTATTATTTCATTTGATGATCTACACTTAGAGTAAATGGACGTAAAAATGGGGTTTCTTCATGGATATTTGGTGGATTTTTTTTCATGGTTTATACTAATGGTTTTGAGGTTTATTGGAAGGAGTATTTGTTTTACAGGATATAATGAAATATTTATGGCTTTACGAAATCACTTAGATAGTGTAATATAAAGTTCAACACTTTAATATTTGAATAAAGTTTTAATCGAGCATAGTTTGATTGCTGTTTTTATAAAAAGTAATGTGAAGACAAAATATATCTCATAATTTTCTTGTATGTAGATGATATATTAATTTTTAGTCTAGAGTTCCAATAGATTGAGGACCTTAAGAGGAAGCTATAAAGAATATTTGATACTAAGGATCTTATACAAGCTAAGAAAATCACGGGGATGAGAATTGAGAGGGATAAAATATTAGGTTAATTAGTTTTATCCTAGAAGGAATACATAAGGAAAGTCATAAAAATATTCATAATGAATCTTTATACACCTATCTCAACCCCCTTTATAAACACTTCAAACTTAACAAAATCCAGGCACCATCAGTGGATGGATAAGTTCATGACATAGAGAAGGTTCCTTATGATTCAGCTATAAGAAGTTTGATGTACACAATGGTTTTCACTCAACCAAATATTGTTTTTTCATGGGATTTGTTAGCCATTTCATGTAAAATCTAGCAAAGAAACATTGGGAAGTAATTAAATGGATCTTATGATACTTTAATGGGTTATATGATATAGTTTTATGTTTTGGTGATGATGATCAGATGAAATTATATGTATATATAGATTTTTATAGAGACATAGATTCATAGAATAATATTATAGGTATTGTATTTAATTTTGGTGGAACATTGGTAAGTTGGATGTATCATTTTAAATTAGTGGTCACTTTATCTATAATAAGTAAAATAAAATTCTACCATTGAAGAAGAGAAAGAGATAATATGGTTGATGCACTTTCTAAATAATCTTGGAAAGGGATCTGATAGAGGAATGTTATTATGTGATAGTCAAACTATCATACATCTTACCTAAAATTGAGTGTTTCATGTGAGGAAGTAGCACATTGATCTAAAATATAATTTCATATGAAGTTTACTGGAGGATAAAGTGTTGTATCTTCATAATATATCTGGGAAGAAAAATCCTATATATCTGTTTACAAAGGTCATAGTTTAAGAAATCCCAATGTAGCATTGTGCCTTAGTGGGACTCAGTTGATTAGATGGAATGATAGACATTTCATACAGTAGACAGAGGAAGGGTTTTAGTTGAATGAAAAATATTTTTACTGGAAATCTCGAAGAAATTTTAAATTGGGATATTGTTGGGTTTGTGGAACTTCCTTTAGGATTAATCATATTGAGTTGTTTGGGCACAAATTTATGGAGAGAGATAATAATACATAGACTATTGTATAGACTGAATAAATGTTTCCTTCTTTGTTTTGTGAGTTTTTAGCTACAAAGTTTGTTATCAAACAAAACTACCATCTAATAGAGTTAAACAAATGCATTTTTATCATATTGATGATGATCAGAAAAGGATCAATGCATGGAGAAAGTTTACCCTTACATGGGTAGAAGAAACTAACTTCTACCCTCATAAATGTGTTTTTTATTTCTTAATGACTAGATATTGATGGTTATAATGAAATATAAAACTGGGTATCAATAGTTTCTCATGTCAATGTAAGTTTAACTATAAATATTAGAGGTATGTGAAAACTTGTTGACTAGATGAAAACATCTATAAATAGGTGGTGGACTAGCTCTCATAATATAACTAACAACTATATAAACAATGAATGTTTCTGGCATAATTTTTTTGAGACTTAAAAATGGAGAGTAAGTGAGTGAGATACTGTAATCGCTTATATCTCCTAAAATAAACATGTTTCCAGTGTTCCCTCATGGATGTAGGACTTTTTTCTAAACACATTAATTTTTTTTGTCAATTTTTCCTTTTATTTTGTGTGTGTGTGTGAAGTTCAACCATTGAGTTTATGTGTGGTGATTAGGTTGTGGTCACTCTTCCTAGTTCTTGTGCACACAACTCGAGAGGTGGACATTCCTAGAAGAACTCTCTTTCTGATACAAATTTTGAAACTGTTCCACTACATAGGATGAAGTTTCTAGATTAACATCTTCATCCAGTGAACATTGGATCACAAGGTTTATTTTTTTGATCCAACAAATAAGGATTTTTTGGTTGCTACAAAGTGGGTTCTCCATTATTAACATTGTTTTAGTGGTCCAAGATGAGTATGTGTGTAGGATGAGTATTCTAATGAATTTATAGTGATATAGACCACCCATTTTCCAAGGTTCTCATGATCATTAAAATTTTGAATACTCAATTGATATGGTGGTTTGAGTATTCCTCCTTATTCAAAAACTTTTTTTGGTCATATGGTAGTGCTGGAATCCAACCTTCTATACAATATAATGGATCTCTATTGGAATTTTAACATCTGGAGGCATGATTAGGTGATTCTTCCCTAGATATAGTTCAAGTATCTTTTCCAAAAAGAGTAATACATAAAAATTTTATGGTTTTTACATATCTAGGAGCTATTGGTGTTGTATTAGGGTGTCATGTTTATTACTAAGTATGTATTAAGATTCAATGATATCACATGGTACTCCCTTAATATGATTAATAATTGATTTTTCCAAGCATCAAGGTTTGATAATTTACTCCATAGAGACTTTTGAGTAGACATTGTTTCCCTATATATTCCCACCTATACCAAGACCCTGAATTGATCCTTAATGGTGTAATTTTTCTTAGAATAGAGACAAAATGTAATAACTATAAGTGGCGATCATCTAGGAGTGGTGACATCAGATGTGACTGGCTAGTGGTAATCTTCAGGGTATTGACATAGGAAATATTCATATGCACAATCTTAGACCAAAGGATCAATAAATCAAGATTCAATAGAGGATTCAGTCAACCAGTGTATAAGAATTTCTATGTCAGTAAAGGATTGGGTCATTTGGTGCATGAATGCCTAGCCCTTATTACATAAGAGGGAAGATAAGAAATTGATGGATGTCTATGCTAGTGATAGTGGCACAATCAGAGACCTCCTATAGTTAGTAAAGGTGGTACTCAGTGAGGTGATTTTGGTAGATGATCTAGTGGCACATCAGGAGGTGGAGTTAGGATAGAAAGATTCTTTAATCCACTTCCACCAGCACCACCCCTTATTAGGTCCACATTAGGCTCATATGGATGATGATAAAGGATGTGACGTGATGTATAAAATTATGGGTTGTGACCAGAGATCACTCAACTAGATGCTAGGTATGATCTATTTATAATCTTCCTTGTAACCCATGATCATAGACACCAACATGATACATTCCTTTATTTTTTCATCCCTAGTTAGAGAGATAGAGATTTTGGTGGATCCCCTACCCGAACCATGTAGATAGAAACTCCCACTAGGAGAGACCACATACTAACCCACATCATCCAATAATGTGATATTTATCTTAGTGGATCAAAGTTTATATATAACCTCATAAGGGATATGATGAAACTCTATTAATTTATCCTTGGCATAGATTGGATATCCTCAATTAATTCCCAGATAAACTACTACCATCAAAGAGTGGTGTTCTTCCAAGTTGATGGATCAAGATTATCCTTAATGTGTGAGTAATATCTTTAGTTGAAATGATAAGGTATTATGAGGGGGAATTTATAATTTAACACCAATAAGTTAGAGAGTTTTACTCTATGTGAGGATGACACCTCAAATGATAAACTTTATATAGTTGTGAAAGAGTATATGGATGTTTTTCTTCAGGATATACCAGGGTTTCATCCTCACTGAGAGGTGAACTTATTCATTGATAAGTATCCCTAGACTAATTACACAGCTTTAATGTCTTATCAGATATCCCAAACCAAGCTCATAGAGTTGAAGGTGTAGTTTTTAGACCTTATGAAAAAAGGTTCCATCAGACCAAGTGTGTCCCTTTGGGAAACCACAATATTGTTTTCCAAGAATTTGGATAGGATCTTGAGGATTTGAATTGACTATTACCACCTGAATCAAGTGAGGATCAAGAAACATTACACTTTGATGAGGATAAATAGCCACTTCAACTAGTTTAAGGGAGAAAAGTGGTTCTCAAATATTGATATTAGGTACAACTATCACTAGATCTGTGTTCATAAGTAGGATATACTAAATAAAACATCATTGTAAACATTATATGTTTTTGGTGATTCCATTTGGCATGAAAAATTCCCCAACATTATTCATAAGCCTTATGAACTAGATCTTCCAACCCTTCTTGGATCATTTTGTGGTTGTCTTCATCAAATACATACTCTTCTATTTAATATCAAATACTAAGTTTGTTTAGTATGTAAATATTGTATTAGAGTTACTTTATGAGTACTAGTTATATGGAAATATATCAAATTATCAGTTTTGGATTTGAGAGGTCCACTTCCCAGGGCATGTCTTCTTAGAGGGTGAAGTATCTATGGACCTAGAAAAGATCAAGGTTGTGGTATCTTGGGAGAAATATAAGAGTTTATTTGAGGTGAAAATTTTTCTTGGGTTAGTGGGGTATTAACAAATATTAATGACATATTTCTCTAGTATTTTTGTCCCCATGTCCTCTCTTACCTAAAAGAGGAAAACATTCATTTGGTCTATGCGATACTAAAGATCATTCTAGGATTTCAAGTAAAGGTTGAAGAGTACTCTTATTATAAGGTTTTTAGAAGAGGTATTTGAATAAATGGAATTTTTAGATGAATATAGAGTTAGAAGTGGTTGTGTTCTATTTTTGAGGTATACAATGATTATATATAGGTCCAGGCAGTTGAGATCCCATGTGTATAACTACATGGACCATGATTTGGATTTGGAAGTGGTAGTGTTTTCCCTAAAGATTAAAATTCACTACTTTATTGGTGAGTATTTCATAGTTTATGTAGACCATAAGAATCAAAAGTACATATTTAATTAAAGAGATCATAATATAATCCATAGGTGTTAGTTGGAGTTATCACAGTTTCATGATTTTGATATTTTCTATAATCCAGTTAAAGGAAACATTGTGGTTGATTCCCTTAGTAAGAAGTCCCACTCTCAGTTTTTTGGTGAGGTTTCTAGGCAGTTAGCCTTATTTTAGTTATCTATAATGGTGAAGAGAGAAGTGTATTATCTTTAATTGATGGTGGTGAGTACTATTATTTTTTTAGTAAGTTGTGATTTTTAGGGTGAAAATCCTTGAAGGTGGTGATGATTTAGTGATTTTTTTTTGTTGTTTGAAACTTTATAATATTTTAAATAATTAGGTGGGTAATTGAGTATTTTCTTCAGTTTTGGTGTTATGGGGATTCTCGAATAATATATATTAAAAATAATATTTTTTCCATGCATGAGTATTCATGAAAATAATGATTTTAATTCCAATAAAATACTTATATGGAAAATCTAAGACCATACTTTCACCCGGAATGATGGTTTTACCTTAGGGGTGGTATAACCTTTATTGTCTTCAGGATCCTTGAGATTGGACCATCACTGGTGAAATTGATTAAATAAATTAATTAATTAAATTATTGACTAATTTCTATAATACTTAGCCTATAAACTCCTATTTAATCATCATTAACCTCTCTCTCTTAGCTTAGTCACCATAAAACCTAACTTGAGATAGGGAGTGGGGGGAGAATATAGTTTGGAGAAATGGGAGTTCCAAAAAATATACCCATCAAGGAATAACCAATGACACCTAGCATGGATGCATGCATCATTAGAAACCGATCTATTGTAAAGGTAGGGATTTTCTATTTTTTATACCCTTTATTTATGATTTTAAGAATGGATTTATCTTTCTTTATTTTTTTCTCTATTTCTTGTACTAGTGAATTATTTTCTTTTATTTTTGGCTTGATATTTGTGATTCTATACTATTTCCCCTTTGTTATTCATTGTTATTAGATACACACCCGATGAATGGTTCCATAAATTTTGAAAAAAATAATATCTAATTCAACCTAGATTATTTCTTCATTGTTTCTCCTCTATTCTATATGTTTTCTACCCTAGATATTTTTATGTTATATGGTTTAACCAATCAGAACTAGATCGCTGAGCGATTTAGGTTCAAATATTTATATTGATGGATATTTAAATTATAGAAAGGTTTTGGGAGTGAAAATCAAGAAAAAGCATTGGAGTATCATGGGAAGGCATAAAAGCATGGGAACT
Source organism: Viscum album (assembly GCA_963277665.1). Classification (NCBI taxonomy): domain Eukaryota; kingdom Viridiplantae; phylum Streptophyta; class Magnoliopsida; order Santalales; family Viscaceae; genus Viscum; species Viscum album. Next base: position 600,150,033 of record OY728127.1, read on the forward strand.
TTGGGGTAGTTATGTGATGAGTTGGTTAGGTAGTGTGAAAACACCTTCCAAATTAGTTTCCATCATGGTCCACTCTGAAATTAACCAATAGAGGCATGCAATACATGGGAAAGGAAATTAGAGAAGTTTTAGGATTGATTGAAGATGAAAATTGTGATGGTGAGGCATTCACAGAGTTCTTTAGAATTCATGGTCTGAAGATGCAGTCACGATGGGAAGGGTTATCAAAACATGGATATATAGTCATAAAACAAGCATGTAGTGAAATATTTGTCATGGAGTGGTATTCTTGTCATGTTGTAAGGAATATTATATGGGATTTAGGTTCTGTTCTTCCTTGGGGAGAAATTTATAGGTCATGATATAGTGCGTTATATAACCATGTGATGAGGTGACTAATCAAGGAGGATCACACTGTGGCCTAGGGACACCACAAAATGACATTTTAGAGTGAAAAGATGAACACATACCATATTCAAGGGCCACCCATGTGATAAATTACACTTATGTATGATCACAAAATGTAGAAGGATGGGTGAAGGAAGTGTTTCTATGACATGGAAAAGTAGCAGCATAGTGTGATGGATTGGGAACAAGGTGGATCACAGGGGGCAAGGTAAGAGGTTGTTACACAAGAACCTTATCAAAATGGACCATTATAGCTTGAGAAACATGGTCATTCTATGATGGTGTACATCCAGGGAATGGTTATTACTTTCTATTGTGTGACATTGTTTCTTTTTGTATTGGACACTATGAAGAACTTCTCTTCATCATGATAGGTGAGATGCAAAGTAATACATGTTTTTTTTCTTATTTAGATTCATAGGGATGGTGAAAGATATCTAGAATGATGATTAGAATATTCATGGGGTAGAAATATCTTGGCGATATGTTTATATTAGGGAATGAGTCCCCCACATCTCATATTGTGTTAGGTACTCCCCCACATACTCATGGTGCGAGTCCTATATCTATAAAGTTAATACCCCCTTATCTACATGCTTAGGTGGGGTGAAACTCCTTTATTAGGTTCAATAATACCTTAACATATTATTTTCCATAGTGAGGTGTGGGTCCCCAACTTCCATTCTAGAGAGGTGATGTGGGTTGGTTGGTTTGGGTAGATCAGACTCTTGGTGACACTTCTCTGGTTCTTCTATAGTTAGGCTATTATAGAGAGGTAATTTCTCTTATATTCTACATTATTTTCTTTACATCACATTTGGGTTGTTTTGTACGAGTTATCCTTTCCTTCTTGTATTGTGGTTTTAAGATGAATGGTTTTAATTATTATTCCTTTGTGGTTTTAGGTATTCCTACTAGGCATGTATATACTCACCTCTGCATGGTCATCTTCACCCACACATGTCATTTCTTATGAAAATTATGAGTAGTTTGATAGATACCTATGTATAGATGATCTTAGTTGAGCTTTCAGATATTAGGAGGTGATAGTAATGAACATCATTCATGTATGGAGTTAGCTTATTGGATGTACCTATTCATTTAGATGTTTAGGTTTTTTCCCTTTTTGGTTGTTGGGTGTGTATCTTACCCCATTTTCATTATGTATTATATACCGGTTTACCATTTTATATCCTATTGTCGTTGCACATATTATATATTATAGTTTTTTTATTTGTCTATTCTGCAATATTATGTCCTTTGTGGAGTTGTGTACATTTCCATCAGAAGAAATCCTCCCATTATGTGTGATATGTATACTTGGTTCTAGTCACTAGACCCTGACCTATGAGAGGTAGGCTTGGGGTGGGGGTGGGGTGGGGTGGGGGGAACACTCAGTTGAACACTGTATAGAAGGGGTCTCAGTGGGTCGGATCATGTCATCGTTAGCTTGCGACTTGATAATCGTCGACCATGAAGCAACATCACATGGGATCCTTTTTAGTGGAAAAGATAAGTACTCTTATATATATTTGTACTGCCTGATACTTTTAAAAAATTTCAATTTAAAACTTATAAGTACTCTTACATATAAAAGTTTTTGGTTGATTCAACCTTTATGTATATATGTTCTTTATGAGTATAATCTTACTTATCACTTGTGATTTTCATTTCTATGGAAAACTAAAGAACAATTATGTATTAATTTTTCCATTACAATCCTTAAACATCAACTATTAAAGCCTAAAAACCCTTACACATTACCTTTTTGCCCTAATTACTCTTACATATTACACCGTGCGATGAGATGACTTAATTCAACCCTATAACATTGTTAATATACCTATCATAGTGTGACACATATTTATATATGATAATAAAAATCTTACACATCTCAAGGAAGATAAACACTTCACTTCAATTAGAAAATGAAAATTCTTTAAAACTCATATATAAAATCTTACATATATCCTAAATCAACCTTATAACACTTTGGATATACCCATCATGTAATGATAGATTTTCATTTATGAAATTCCTTACAAAGTATACAATTTCACTTCCCGTGACCAATCCTTAAAAAATAATGAAAATTACACAATATTATGCAGAATTAAATCAATTAATCACTAAAATACATAATGAAAATACATTAAAATTTAATAGGTATCAATTTCCCCCACACTTGATCAATTTATCATCCTTATTGAAAAAACATCTCAACAAAAATTCCAAAGGATAAAAAACCATTGATGAGTGAAAAAACACCAATAATTTTAATAAAACACAATATTAACTAAAAATAATTATACTTTAACAACTCAGTCCTCTTAGGTATCTAATTTTACTTAATTATTAAATTCATACTCTAATTACTATTAACTCTCATCATTATTTCTCATCTTTTCCTCATAAATCAATTCTTATGTTGTAATATACCTTTTTAGAATATTTTCACTCAACACTCAAGAAAAATAAAAATATGAGTTATTAAAAATACCATGAAAATACATTTTATACTTAATCTCACAAAAAATCTCAATAAATACCTTAGATAAATCAAACCAAACTAATCAAGAGGGCTTTTCAATAAGTTTCTAATGATTTTGAGGTCTAAGGTGGGTGGTTCATGATGTAATCATAAAAATTTCAAACTGAAAAATAAGGATCCATATTTTCAGCATAATTTATGATATTCTATTTAATATCAAAGGATAAAATTCATACTTCCCTCCAAAAAATAAACCAACTATAATCCATCTTCTATTTTCTCATTAATTCTTAGCTTCAACATGAAATACAAATAAAACAATTTTACTTCATATTTTTATTTATTTTACCTTTTTCTTTTTTTTATTTTCAATTGAAATTTATCATGGATAAAACATTACACCCATTACAATAACCTTATTTGATCTCCTCACAAAACTAATTATAATATTTTTAATAAGTTCATAAGTTGAGTAAGAGTGGTCATCGATCTGTCTATGATACAATCCATTATTGAAATTATTCCTCAAAAAATACTAGAGGAATCACATAAGAATAATGTAAATTAGGTTTGAATAAAATCCCCACTTTCTAATGGAAAATTCACATATTACCTTATATGTAATTATTACCCAAAATTTCCATGTATCACTAATCTTCCTTAGGAATATCAATAGAAAAAATCTTGCAATCATAAAAACAATTGGGTAGGAAGGAAAAACTAGATTGTAATGTGGCCTCCTATAAAGGTAGTTCATGGATTATATGGTATTCAAAGAGGTTCATATGTAAGGTAGGTATATATATAAAGGGTTTAAAATCAATTTGACTTAATGATATCAACTTATTTTGAAAAATATTTATTCTTTGATGTGATTAGAGTGCGAGTTCTAGTAGTGATGCATGTTCCAAGTTCTCTCAAGAAAGATTGTATATGAAAGAATATGAAAAAATGGATCTGAATACCTATCAGTAATGAGTTTTTAAAATATTGTAAAATCACTCAAGTAATTAATTATAAGTAACCATTCAATCAATAAAAGTTTTATAAAATTAAAATCAAAGGCAAGATCAATTCAATAATCATTTTAGATTTCCATATAATAGAGAATAAAAAGTTTATTTTCAATAAATCCCACCCAAATTGTTTTCACTTATTTCCATGTTTGTTTTTAATTTCTCAATTAAAAAGAAGTTATCTAGTAAAAAATGTCTCATTGAAAGTTTATTTCAAGATAAAAGTCAATTTTTTGATAGTTTATCCCCTACTCTTAATATTAAACAGTATCCCCATTGTTTAAAATCAAGTTGAGAAAAAATTAATAGAAAATACAATGAATATATAAAATAATATGTTCAAACAAGTAATAGAGAAACTAATAACTCCTTGGATGAAAACATGTTATCTTTTCTAATTTTTCATGTGGTGCGAATGATTAGGAGAATATGTTCAGTTTGAAAGCTTCAAGATGTTCTTAAATGTATAAATATGTACTTGAAAATGAGTTTTAGGAAAATAATTTAAGTAAATAAACTCATGAAGAAGTGATATAAAAAATAATCCTCCATATACCCTATCATAATATTATAGTAAAACATATACATATGGAACAGAATAAAAAATAATACAATTCAGTCATAAATAATATTGTGAAAGATAGATCCATGAAACAAAATGAATAGGGGAAAGGGGTAACACTAATTCTCTGGATAAATATAACCTTTATCCCCACTCACCTTATCCTCTAATGAAGTATTTTGGATATGAATAGTTGTATTAACATCCACTATAGTTCCCTAAAAAGTTTTTTTGGTAGTTTAGGTGATAGCCAACTACTGATCAAGATATTGCTGTCTTAGGGAATCATCAATGGGAATTGAGGTTGGTGGTGAGATCATGATACAATGTTTGGTCTTATTACATGATCAATTAATGTAAAATCCTATGATATTGTAGTTCTAAGATTTATAATTGGTAGTTCTGTGGGAAGATTTGTCATAGTGTGGTGATCTGGTCTCTTTATCAGATAAATTTTCATGGGTTACCCTATGACACATTAGGGAACTCTATAAAATATAATAGTAAGACCAAATTTTTTTAAAAATTGAACTCTAAAATAATCACAAAATGAAGGACTTAATCCTTTCTACAACCAATTATTTCACATGTGTTTAATTTTTCATGGGGATTAGATTAAAAAGCGATGCATACCCCATAAAAGTTAGGATTCTTCATATTCTATCTTATTTTACCCAATACAACATGATTATTGTCCTCGCACCTTGAATCAAATTGCCAAGGTAAATTATTATAGAAGCCATGTGATCACACCATGATATTATTTATATAATAATAATTACTCCTTGTATTTGATGTGGTTCCCTTAAAGATCTAGTATGGGAGTATAAAAATCACCTAGAGTCTCTAATTTATTTAAATTCCTGACCTAATTTAAATAAATTAAAAATTATAAATAGAAAATTTACTAGGGTTTCAACCTAGCCAACACTTCATTTAAAGTCTAGATATACACATAATTTTTAGTTCTTAATAAAACTTTATAGAGAGAATTAATCCCTCTAGGAAAGTATCCATACAAACCTTTAACCATTTCCCATTGACTTTTAATGAGGGATATATTGCTATATATGGATAAAATTTGATTTTTGTGGAAGGTATTGACCACTGCAACTTTAATTTCACTAGAAATGGTTTCAATCATTAGTTAAATAGAAATAACTTGTATTTGGATGAAAACATTTATTGATTGATTTATCTATTACACCACTCCTTGGTCCTCTAATTGTAAATATTTCCACTCTTATACACATCCCACTTTAGTTCTTCCAATTCATTGAACTATAATAATATATTCTTTCCATATTTTTTTGAATCTATATTCATCTTCTTCATAACCCAATATGATTAATTTTTGAGCTCCACTAGTAAATGGAATAGATTCCCATATATAAAAATTAATTGGATCATACTGATAGGTGTTTTAAAGTTTTTTTGTATTCCCCCAATGCATTATCAATCTTCTTATACCAATCCTTCCATCTTATACTAATTATATTTTTCAGAATCTTTTTGATCTCCCAATTATATAGTTCCACTTTCGCACTTGTTTGTGGATGATAAAGGGAACTAGTGTTATATAAAACTCTACAATTCTATAAAAATATCCTTATTAAGTGATTATTTAAATATATACCCTGATCACAAATGATTAAATAAGGAATTACAAATCAAGAAAAGATATCCTTTTTCAGAAACTTGATCACCACATTGGTTATGGTTTTCAAAGTGGATTCAGCTTCCACTCAGTTTGAAATATAATCCATACTTACCAATAGGTATATGTTACAAAAATAATTCCCAAAGGGGCCCACAAAGTCAATTCCCCCCACATTGAATATATTGAATTCCAGAATTGGGTGTTGTATAATTTCATCACTCCTAATATTTACTATTCTTTGACATTGATAAAAAATTCACATGAATTCTCTTGATTCCTTGTGAATAGTGGGGAAAAAGAATATGTTTTGTTATATATTAGTCACTATTATATTAGGACTATAATGTTATTTAGTGGTTAAGGAATGATAGAATTCTAGCATTATTTTCAACTCTGATCTAGTAACATATCACTGAATTAGGATATCTCCACACTATTTTAATAAAAGAGGATCATCCCATAAATAACATGCAATATTTGAAAGAAAAATATTCCATTATTAATATAAAAAATATAGATAAATTTTCCTATTAACTAAAAAATTTACTATATTAGAAAACCCGAGTAGAGCTTTCAGATCAACATAGAAAATACTTTCATCAAGGAACTCATTAGTAATTCCCTTCTCATACTCTTCTTCCACATACAATAAATGTATGATTGAAAAATGATATATCACCACATTATCCAAACCATTCTTCTACTTTATCATAATATTGATTTCTTTTAGTAACAATATCCATCAAATCATCTTTTTTATTTTCACCTTTTTTGTTTAATAGATAACTTAGAGTGACATGATTGATGTAGAAAATCACCTTATAGAGTACTAGATAAAACCTAATCTTATCAAAAGAAAAAAATAGTATAAGAAGTTCCTTATCAATAGTAGTATAGTTTGTTTCGGAATTTTTGAGGGTGTAGATCACATAATAGATGGGTCAAAATATATGATCAATACACTATCCCAGTGCAACACCTATAGAGAAATTGATTGCATTACACATTAACTTGAAATTATTCTCTCAATTTGGAGAAATCATAATCAAGGTTTCCACTAATTTCCTTTATAAATATATGAATACTAACATATAGGATTTCTAAAATTTGAATTAAACTTCCTTAAACAAGAGATGAGTGAGTGGATAGGCTATCTTGGATAAGTCCTTGATAAACCAGTGATAGTATACTACTTGTTCAAGAAATAATTGAATATTATTTTCTATTTTTTTCTCAATAAAATCTTATATTACCCTTTACTTCATGGGATTAGTTTTAAATATCTGTTTGGATATTATATGTTTGAGTAAAATTACCTCTTGCACCAAAAAGTGTAATTTTTCCCAGTTGAGAACTAGGAATTTTTCTTTGCATCTCTTGAGAACCAAGTATATGTAATTGAATAATACCTTTAAGGATCTCCAAAAAACTAAAAAATAATCCATTAAGTTCTATAAAAATTATTTTACCATGTCATGAAACTTATGTTTCATACACTTTTAAAATTTCACCACTGCATTAAACATGCCAAATGACATGTTATGAGAGGTGAAAATACTATATAGGAATGTTAAAGTGGAATTTTATTAATCAATTGGGTCTACGGTATTTTATTATAATTGGAGTATCTATCTAGAAAGTAATAAAACTCATGTATGTATATCCTTTATAGAATTTAATCTGTGAATACCAATGAAAAGTGATATTTTTTATAGTTTAATTTAACTTCCTATAATCCAAAAAAACCTCCATCCCATAATAGTTATTTTTGGGATAATATCACTCTATTAATTATTTATCATGTTTATGACCCACTTCTTGGAAAAAAATATAATGGGATGAAAATATTAGTGCTTATAGACCTATTTTTTTTAGATAACACTATTTATAAAATCACGAGTAAGATTCTTGCTAATAGAATCTCCAATATTTTTAGCAAGGTGATATCTCCCAATCAATATTGTTTTTTCCTTGGTAGAAAACTTTAGGACTGTATTTTTAGTTACTTATTAATGTATTAATCTGATGAGGCAGACTAAGAGGAATGGGAGGATTTCTATTAGGGTTTATGTTAGAATAGCCAGAAAAAGAATTAATTGGGATTTTATGATTGTAATTTTTCACAAGTGTGGTTTCAATGAAATTTTTACTAATATGATCCTCAATTTATTTAAATCCATTAGAATCTCTATTCTAATGAATGGAAATCCTAAAGGTTATTTTTCTTGATCATGTGGTGTAAGGTTAGGTTATCCCTTTTCCATTATCCTCTTTATCATTATAGAAGATTAATTAAGTAGATGCATTATCAATATGGAAGATAATGGCTCTATCAGGACCATTCAAGCTGGAAGGGGTGTAAGGGATCTATCTCACCCATTTTATGCTGATGATATAATTATAATTATTAATGGGGGTATTTAGAATATTAACTCTATTAAATAAGTTCTTGAGCACTATGGAACTGTTTCTAATTAACACAACCTTTGGAATAAATCACAAGTTTTATTCACTTATAAATTCAATCATCACAAGAAGATAAGAATAAATAGGATTCTATATGTAGTGTGTGAAATTATTTAGGAGATGATTTCCCAAGGTAAATCCTACCAAATATTGACTATAGAGAAGTAAGTTTCCCCTATAGAAAAAAGTAACCATTTCGAAAGATTCTCCCTAGAGAATGAAAATGTTACATTCCTTAAATTAGGGAGGTAGAAGAGGGAATCAAAAACATCAACATAACCACCCTATACCTTCATAGAGGAGATCCTATTAACTATGGTCACTATCACCAATGTGTGACCATAATTCTATAAGAAGTTATAGAGGAATCTATGCTTGCCCCAGTCATCCAGATTAATGTTCCTAGGAAGAGTTCCCACTAGGGGGCATCCAACCACTACAACTCGAAAGCAAGTCCATGTCCCATCTATTACCAAATTTTTTGAGGCCCATTGATACATCTCAACAATGGATTAGGGGAAACACAATAGCATCATAATTCGCAAGCCTTATACTTTGTTAAAGATTTCCTCAATGATGGATTCAATAGAACCCTCATTAATGTTAAAGAGAATTAATCCATTTATAGTTCTTTTAAATATTATCTCACCACATTTGGAACTTGGAAAGTAATGGGCCCAAGAAGTGAATGGGGTTATAGTTGTAACTATATTTATAACATCCCAGGGGAAACCCCAAACCATAGGGTTAGGGAAACCCCCCACAATTATCTATTATATTTTTTATTATAAAGAAGTGTACCTAGATTATGGAAATACCTTCTCTAAGGAAATAATTATTTCCTAACATAAGTATATAATTATTAAATATAATCACTTTTAATATAACTAATAATTTAGAACATGATACTATTAAAGAACATAACATAGAGGAGGTATATGTTAAAATTCCCACTCACACAGAGGTATGTGAGCAAGGATTATGTACCTAGTATCAATGAAATTACCATTCAGGGTTCGCCCCAAATATTCTACTATTGAAAACTTAGTGAAATTTTGTCAAAGGAAAAGATGTGGTCACATTCACAACCCAACCACAACCCAATAACGGTGAATCCACCTCAGTATAGGAGAATATTTCTCAGTTCAAGGACAGAATAGAGGATCATGATAAAATTAGTGCTAAATTACTTAGGGAAAAAATTTTAACTAGATTTGTTTTTAGGCCAAAGCCATGTATACTACAGATGGAATTATTAAACATGGTATATTTCTTGACTTAAAAAGGTATCATAAATCCAACCATCAACTTAAAATCACACTGATCGCGTTATCGAGTGCGCCAAATTAGTTGTTAGTTTTTATTAGAATTTCTGCAGTATAGCAACAACCCTAGGTCATCTCTCGATGGAGTCTTATATCATTAATTTAAAAAGAAGGTTCTGATTATGAAAATAAAATATTAATTTATATTTATAAAACTTTGGTTTTTTTGATTTTAAAACATAAATTGAAACTATACTACTAAGTGAGAGAACAATATGGATAAATCATGATCAACCCGGGTAAGTGTCCCTTGATGCTCAATCTGTCATCACTCTCAAGGGAATGTGAAGGATCATTGATTCCTTGATTTATAAAAACTGAAACTAGTGTGTTATGTGAGTTATTACTATGTTACCACCTAGTATTTGATGAACCAACAATATTTATTATCGATGACTTACCAAAATCAACAAATTTGAATCGATGTAAAAATGGAACTCAATCAAGGCATCACATCAAAAATGTGATGAGATGACCAGGTTTGTTTCGATGATGAAATATTCCACAAGAAAAGGACATGAATATTCATGAGTTCAAGCTCCTATAATTTATCAACCAACATAATCTGTTTACAAACTCATGAAAGGGAAGGGGTGAGAAAAGAGGTAACCACACTCAAATCATCACAAGATCTGAGTTATGAATGAAAGCATGGGGATTATTGTTAATTTGATTTTTATTTGATCATACCAGAATAAACAAAAATTTTGAAGGTATAAATGAATAAAAATTGACAAAAAACTTGGAAATCAATTACCTTACAAATATTACAAGCGTGAAGCTTGAGATTACAACAAGGAACACCCCCCCAAATTGATCACTAAGAGGCTTAGAAGTATATGAGGGAGAATAGAACTAAAATGGATGAATATAGCTCTAAAATTTGACTAAACCTTACCCCCTGTCATTCCACCTGATATAATGATGGAGAGGAGTGATTTTATGGACAATTACATCAAAATTTCCACAAAAATATGTCAAGTATCTAAAGGGTTTGGTGACTATTCAAGGCATATTTTTTAATCCTTTTTATCTGGATGTTTTACTAACAAAAACACATTTAATTGTTATGAAATTAGGTAGAGAGGTGCTTCTTTGAGTTATCTTTCCAAGGGAGGTGTAATCAGCCCAATTGGATTTCATATACCCGAGTTATGACCCCAATATAGAAGGGTGTTTCAATTTAGACCATCCAAAATTTATTCACGTTGTGGGCCTATTTTGGGCCTCCAAATGGATGGATTGGAATCTATGATCTTATAGATAAATGTAGCCCATATTTTTCATTCATAAATCAATTTTTATCCCAATTTTATGCACTTATTATCTATAATACATATTAATGTCCACATGCATGCTTGGACTCTCGCGCAGTTTGGTCCATTTTGCTTGAATTCCATCACGAGCTCTCCAAATCACCTCCTCCTACAATGTAAAAACCGAAACAAGTAAAATTTTCATATTAAACAGTGATAAAAATTAATTTATTGAATAAAACATTAAGTACAATTTATTATTATATTTGTAATATTCATTAAAAAACCAGTTTAAAACAACGGTGTAAGGGTGAAATTAAATAGTGAATCGCTATGCGATCACACCCCCACACCTAAACAATTGAATTTCTGGGAAGAGTCACATATAAAAAAAATGATGCATGTATATATTCCCAATATCATTAAGATTTAACATTTTAGGAAATTTTAATTCATCAAAGTAATGTGATCAATGCCTAAACCACACCAAGGAGTTCTTCCTAGTGAAAATGGAAAAAGATGTCTCATAAATCATATCACAATGAAATTAAAAGAGATTCATGATACCAAATTGAGAAAGGAATTAAAAATTAAACCATGACACTAAATCTCTATGTTTTTGTGTGTGTACACCATTCCATGCTATTATTTCCACTTTCGATCCAATAAATATAGGTTATTTTAAAATTTTTCAGCTTAAATGATTTTGTCCACTGAACCTACCCTACATACTTTGCAATAATATTTCAAGACCCACTCACTTAAGAATTCATGGAAGTAAAAACATAACCTACCGACCTAGATATCCCCATAAGCTACACATTTCATCACTCCGTTCATTTATTATTTTTGTTTTTTTTCAGAAGTTGCATTTGGAACAAATCTCACACTCATATCTTAACCCTTGTTTGATATCCTCAAGACACTAATTATAATAGTTATAACAAGATAAAAGGTTTAGGAGGAGTGGTTTTTGACCTTCCCAAGATACAACCCATTTTTTTAATTTTTTCTTGAGGTTTTACAATAGTCGGACATTAGGTACACACGCATAGGTCAATCCAGTACAGTAATGAAACAGATCGGATAAGGAAAGAACGTACGGAAATATCATTTTAAGCTAAAAAATATTAACCTAACATATATTTACCTTATATTAAGTAAGAAATATTCACACTTAGTGGTTTGTTGCAAAAATGTGGGGAGATATTAGTGACACGGTTTTCCCAAAAACTGCTCACACAAGGGACATCAATCATCTTAAAGGTTTCACAAAGATACAACCGTTATCATTGACAGAAAACCAATTCACTAAAAATCACTCCCTGATGTTAAATTCATACAAATATTCATCCCATAACAGAGACAAGTTTTCATCAAATGTTAAAACAACATGGAATAAAAAATTTCAACATGTATTTTCAGTAAGTTCCATGATTTTGTGACCATAAGGGGGGGGGGAGTAAAAGTACCATAAAGAAGGAGAAAAATAGAAGAAATAAGAAAGAAAATGAAAATCCTAATAAACTCAACAAGATGGGGAAAATTGAAAATACCATAAAGAAGGAAAAAAAAGAAGAAATAAGAAAGATGATGAAAATCCTAATGAACTCAACAAGATGGGGAAAAGTGAAAATACCATAAAGAAGGTGAAAAAGAGAAGAAAGAAGAAAAATTATGAAAATCTTAATGAACCCAGGAATGTATCCACCCCCATACCTAGAATATGCAGTTTCCTCACTATAATAACTGAGAATGTGAGAAGGAAGGATAAAACCTGGTATGTTTCATTTGTATATTACTTCTATAAGGTGTATTTTTTCCACTAGATTCTTTGAAAAATATTCATAGAAGTGTTTAAGTCATTGTCCATTTATGGTAAGACTTAATCCACTTTACTCATGAAAAATATTTATTGCACCAAAATGGTAAACATTAGTAACAATATAAGGACCAAGCCATCGAGAACAAAGCTTACCTAAGTAGAGCTTTAGCCTTGAATTGTACATGAGGACCTTATCATCAATATGGAACTTCCGCTGATGAATCATGATATCATGGATATCCTTTGTCTTCTCTTTATAGTTACAAGAGTTCTCATATGTATCACGTCTAATTTCTTCCAACTCTTGAATCTGAAGCTTCCTATGCTCACCTGCATCTGAAAGGTTCATATTATTTTATTTAACAGCCTAATATACATGGTGTTCTACCTCCACTAGGAGGTGATAAGCCTTTACAAACACAATTATGTATGGTGACATTCCAATTGGGGTTTTAAAAGCTATACGGTACGCCCAAAGTGCGTCATCTAAGTAGAAACTCCAATATTTCCTATTGGATTGTACCATGTTTTCCAATATTCTCTTAACTTCCTGATTTTAGATTTATGCTTGTTCATTAGTTTGGGGGTGATATGCAGTGGATACTTTATGATCAACCCCATAATTACGAAGCAAAATTGTCTTGTTGCGATTGAAAAAATGTGAAGCCTGATCACTAATGACGAATCTTAGCAAACCAAACTTACTGAAAATATGGGACATTACAAAATCAACAACTCAAGAGTCATCAGTACTAGTATCCTTTTATTCCACCCATTTAGACACATAGTCCATAGCTAACAATATGTACATAAATCCAAATGATTTGGAAAAGGCCCCATTAATTCAATTCCCCATGCATCAAATATTTCACAGAATAACACGGGCTATTGGGTAATTTCATTCCTCTTGGAGATATTCCCTATGAATTGACAATGAATACATGACTTGAAAAATCGATGGGCATCCCTATACAATGTTTTCTAATAAATTTTTAAGTCAAGGACCTTTCAAGATATTATTTGAGATCCAAAGTGGCCCCATAAGCCAAAGTGTGGCAGAAGGTCAAAACAGAGGTGAAATCATGGTCAGGGACACACTGAAAAACTACTTGTTCACCATAAATTATCCAAAAATATGGGTCATCCCAAATTTACCACCAATAATCATGTTTAAGTCTCTGGTATTGGGAAGTTCTGAAATCAGTGGAGACCCTAGATGCTGCTAGAAAATTCACAATGTCCGCATACCATGGGATAAGGTCCACAACATCACAAAGGTTCTCATGAGGGAAGAATTATCTAATGGGGAGGGATGAGTCAACATGGTAGTCCAGTGGTGGATAAATCCTACTAATGTGGTAAGCTACAACATTTTACACTCCCCTCTCATCTCTAATATCAAGGTTAAACTCTTAGAGGAGGAGCATCCACCATATGAGGTGGGGCTTATCTTTAGGTTTCTTTAGGATAAAATGAAGGGTAACATGGTTAGAAAACACGATGAATTTTGAACTAAGAAGATATGAAATATTTTTTTCCAAGGAAAACACAATATAAAGGAGTTATTTTTTAGTGGTTGCATATTTTACCTAGGCAGGGTCAAGTGTATGTGAGGCATATGCAATGACATGAGGAGGCTTCTCAACCCTTTATGATAAAACTACCCAACTACAAAGTTAGAGGAATCACACATAAGTTTGAAGGGGAGATCCCACCTTAGTGGTTGGATGATGGGAGGTGATGTGAGACTAATTTTTAGTGAATTTAATTCATCCTCACAATTTTTATCAAACACAAACTCAAAATCTTTTTGTAATAACTGGGATAATAGAAGTGTGATCTTACTAAAGTCTTTAATGAATCAGTGGTAAAAACCAGCATGACCCAAGAAAGATCACACATCAAGAACACATTTTGGATATGTAAGGGATGAAATTAATTCAATTTTAGATTTATAAAATTGAATTCCCTTATTTGAAATGACATGCCCAAGAACTATCCACCGCTCAACCATGAAATGACATTTCTCATAATTTAAAACAATATATTTTTCAATTCAGAAGTGGTGGGAAAAACCTAGGTGTTCCAAAAAATCGTTAAAATAAGAACCATATACCATGAAATCATCCATAAATACTTCCATACAAATCTCAAGGTACTTAGAAAAATACTCAACATACATCACTGAAAAGTACCAGGAGCATTACATAGACCAAAAGGCATTCTTTTGTATGAAAATGTGCCGAATAGACAGGTAAATGTAGTATTTTCTTGATCCTTAGGGGATATATGGATTTGAAAATAACCTAAATAACCATCAAGGAAACATTAATAGGACTTACCAACCAATCATTATAACATTTTTTCAATGAAAGGTAGGGGAAAGTGGTCCTTCCGTGTGTCTTGATTCAGTCGACGGTAGCCAATACAGACTTGACCACTATTTTGCACACGTGTTGGAACCAATTCATTCCTTTCATTTGACACAACTTTTATTCTAGTTTTTAGGAACAATTTGTACTGGACTGGCCCATTTACAATCAGATATAGGATTAATGATCCCAGTAGCAAGTAATTTACTGACTTCTAATTTTACGACTTCAAGGAGAGTGGGATTCAAATGATGTTGAGATTGTATTATGGGATTATCCTCACATCCAAAAGTATATGGTACATACAAATAGATGGGATAATCTCGAGAATATCATCCAAAGTCCATACTATCACCTTTTTACACTCTCTAAAAAGGTTTAGTAGTTTTGATTCCTACTGTAGAGAGAGGTTATTGGAAATAATTACGGGCAATTGGTCAATACCCTCAATATATGCACATTTTAAATTATAAAGAAGTTGTTTAAGTTCCAACACAAGTGGTTTTTGGATTGAGGGAGGGGGTTTAGGGGGAGTGAGGTCCATGAAACTGTCTATATTCTCTTTTTTATTCTCCAAGGAAAGAGAATCTATGGATATGAGATTTTCAGAATCATCGACAGTCATGGGTACATCAGAATGAACACACTCATCAATCAAAGCACAAAATTTACATTTTTCAGAACCCACACAACAATCAAAACATGAGTCAAAAATCAAATCATCCAAGGGATAAGAAGAGGAAAATGAGTCAGAATATGGGTTGAGAAGAGAATTGTGTGTGTGTATCATTTGAGATCACTTCCATCGAACAGTTAGGAAGAGTGGAGGGATCTTCAATGGGGTGTTTCATAGCCTCAAGGATGTTAAAACTTACCTTTTATCCACTGAACTCCATGGAAAACATACCATTGTGAACATTGATGATCATCTTTACTGTTTTGAGGAATGGAATCCCAAGTATTAGAGAAGCATGTCCTTTGGTTCGGGTATCTTCCATCTCAAGAATGTAGAAATCAACAGGGAAGATTAGATTCTTCACTCTTATAAGGATATACTCAATAATTCCTATTGGATGCATAGTACTTCAGTTGGCAAGTTGCATGACAATGACTGTCAGTTGAAGCTCTCCAACCTGTAGGGAAGTATACACAGAGCGATGAATTACATTAATGGAAGCACCTAAATCTAATAAATCATATGGAAAGAATGTCTCCCCTATGGTACAAGGTATCGTGAAAGTGCTCATATCCTTGCATTTGGTTATAATTTCTAGTTGAATCAAGGGCAATACATTCCTTCCCAGGTTGAATCTCTCATTCCCCTTCATTCTTTTTATATGGGTGTAAATCTCTTTAATAAATTTGGCATATTGAGGGATTTTTTAAACTGCATCCAATAAAGGAATGTTAACTTGAACCTTTTTAAATATATCCATTATTTATTTATCAATATCATTATCAAAATTCTTCTTATATTTAGAGAGTATTTGGGGGAAAGTAAGAGGAATGGATTGTTTATTTGAATCGTCAATGATAATTTGATTACCCTTTTTTTTCTTCATTAGAATCTTTTATGGGTGGACAAAGAGTGTTTTAAAGAGAGGGACATACCTGTTGGGTAGAATCATTGGACGTTGAAACTTCCTTACCAATAGGAAGTGTTATTGAAAAAATATTACCTTTTTATTTTGGATTGGAAACAGGTTGGGAATGTAACTTTCCAGAACCTTGCATCTTTATCTCACTGATGGTGTTCACCAATTGTCCCACTCGAGTTCATGGTCTGTTGGAACTAGAGGTTATGGGTTTTCATTTTGTTCACTATATCCTTGAGGCATTGTTCAGATTTAGGAGGAAGAGGTGGAAGATTTTTTTGAGAAGTTGAAGGATAAGAATTTTGCATACCTTGGCCTTGTTGATACCAATTCTTCTTAGGGTAGCTTGAGATTCCTCCTTGTCAGTACTGGGGTTGTTCTTGCCACCCAGGGTTTAGATTTGTCCTGAATGGTTCTTGCTTGAATGGAGGTGCTTGTTGGAATGGATGACCTGGGACCATGGATGCACAAGACTCAGGTGAATCTTGAAGTTGTGGACACTGGTCAGAAAAATGATTATTGTGAGAAAAAATACCACAATGTAATGGAACTGAAGAAGCGTGTGAGTTACCTTATTCTTGAGCTAATTGCCTTAGAAGGGTATTCATCTCATCAAGTTTATTATCTACCTTTTTTTCTAGGTATGAATGACTTATATCATGAACTCCTTAGGTTTGTGAAATATCTCGTGTACCAAATTGTTGCACATTTTAAGCCATGTTGTCTATTAAGTCAGAAGCGACAAAAAGAATTTTATCAACAAGGGAGCCACTAGATGCATCATAAATCATTCCATGATCCATGGGGATAATTTCCTCATAGAAGTATTGGATTAATAGTTTTTCACTAATATGATGGTGGGGGTATCTTGATTAAAGTCTTTTGAATCTCTCCCAATATTCATGAAGGGTCTCACCTTGTGATTTCCTAATACCAAAAATTTCTTTACTAATTGATGTAGTTCGAGAGGTAGGAAAGAAATTCTATAAAAAGATTTTTTCAGGTCATTCCTACCCCCAATTGTGGTAGGAAGATAATATAGACAATCTTTAGCTACACCATCAAAGGAGAAAGGGAAATCCATAAACTTAATTAGGTCCTCATACATGTTTTGGGATTTCATTGTTGAGAACACCATGTGAAACTATTTTAGATGTTTGTGAGGGTCCTCAATAGGAAAGAAATGGAATTTAGGAAGGAGGTGGATGAGGCCCGATCTCAACTCAAAGTTGGCTGATTCCTTAGGATATTGGATGTACGTAGGTTGGTACTCTACATTCAGGGTAGTCAGTTATTTTAAAGTTTGAATATTTCCAGCCATGATTTACGGGGTTTGATTTGGTTTAATTTTTGATTGGTTTTAAACCAATTAAGGTTAAGTAAAAATTTCCTCTATGTTAATTGATTTTTATACTTTGGATTACCTAATTTTTTAGTGAAGTGTCTTTTCAATTTCGGGGTCTATTTCAAATAGTTTTTCTTTTCCTGATCAGGTAATGCATATAAGTTGTGAATTTTGTTTATTTTTTTTTGTGTTTTTTCTTTTTATGATTGGAGATATAAAAAAAAGATATTAATAAGGGTAAAATAATAAAATAATTTTATAATACATAATTAGAGAGAGATATATAGAAGAATAAGAAGAAGAGAAGAAGAGAGGAAGAAAAAAAAACAAAAACAAAAACAATTAAAGAAGAAATGGGGGGAATATTTAAAGATGTAAGAAATAAAAATAAGAGTAAAATAAAAAAAATGATCTTGGATCCCTGGAAACGGCGCCAAAATTTGACCGCGTTGTTGAGTGCGTCAAATTACTTGTTAGTTTTTACTAGAATTTCTGCAGTATAGCAATAACCCTTGGTTATCTCTCAATGGAGCCTTAGATCATTAATTTAAAAATAATGTTCTGATTATAAAAATAAAATATGAAATGGTATTTATAAAACTTGAGGTTTTTTTTTATTTTAAAACATAAATTGAAACTATACTACTAAGTGAGAGAACAAGATGGAGAAATCGTGATCAACCCGAGTAAGTGTCCCTTGATGCTCAATCCGTCATTGCTCTTAAGGGAATGGAAAGGATCATTGATTAATTTATTTATAAACAATGAAACTTGTGTGGTATGTGAGTTCTTACTAGGTTACCATCTATGATTTTATCAACCAACGACATTGATTATCGACGACCGCCCAAAATCAACAAACTTGAATCGATGTAAAAATGAAACTCAATAAAGGAATCACATCAACAACATGATGAGATGACCAGATTTGTGTCAATGATGAAATATTTCACAAGACAAGAACATTCATATTCATGAGTTAAATCTCCTGGAATTTATCAACTAACATAATCCATTCACAAGCTCAAGAAATGAAAGGGGTGAGAAAAGAGGCAACCACACTCAAATCAGAACAAGATCTGAGTTATGCATGAAATCATGAAGATTATTTTCCTTTGATTTGTAGTTTATCATACTAGAATAAACAAAAATTTATAAGGTATAAATAAATAACAATTGAGAACAAACCTGGAAATCAATTACCTTACAACGATTATAAGCATGGAGCTCAGGATTACAACAAGGAACACCCCCCAAATTGATCACAAAGAGGCTTAGAAGTACATGAGGGAGAAGATAACTAAAATGGATGAAGAGATCTATATAATTAGACTAAACCTTACCCATGGTAGTTACACATGATATAATGAGTGGTAGGGGTGATTTTATAGACAATTACATCAAAATTTCCACAAAAAGTGGTCAAGTATCTAAAGGGCAAGGTGATTATTCAAGGAATATTTTCTAATCCTTATTTATCCGGATAGTTGACTAACCAAAAAGAATTAAATTGGAATGAAATTCTGTGAAGATGTGGGTATAAGAGTTATCTATACAAAGGATGTGTAATGAGTCCAATTGGATTTCAGAGACCTGAGTTATGGCCCAAATCCAAAAGGGTGGTTCAATCTGGCCTGCCTAGTTCTTCACATTGTGGGCCTATTTTGGTCCTCCAAATTGACAAATTGGGCTCCATGATCTTATAGATAAATTTATACCACATTGTTTTGCATTCATAAATCCATTTTTAGCCTAATTGGATGCATGGATTATCCACATTACATATTATTGTCCACATGAATGCTTGGAATCTTGCATAGTTTGGCCCATTTTGCTTGAATTCCATCACGATCTCTCCAAATCACCTTCTCCTACAATGTAAAAACTGAAACAAGTAAAAAGTCCCTATTAAATAGTGATAAAAATTAATTCATTGAATCAAAAATGAAGTGAAATTTATTATTATATTTATAATATTCATTGCAAAACTAGTTTAAAACAACAGTGTAAGGGTGAAATTGAATAGTGAATCACTATGAGATCACACACCAATTGACCAATTTTACTATAGTTCTAATTGATTATCATGATTTTCCACCACTTGGGTGATATAAACTACTAGTATTAAAATTAATGGACTATTTTACTACTCATATAGATATTATGTAAGTCCTATGCATGTTGGTCCAACCATACAAGAATATTGAGTGAGTGTATTTTAATCCTCCTCTATACAACTTCAGGAGTCCCAACATATCAACATTCAATGTAATGGGAGATCCAGAGAAATATCTCACCAATTTTTTCTTTCCAGTGTAACCAAATTTTTGGAACCCTATAAAAACAAAATACTTCCAAACTTAGATTCTTTATAAAGATCTTAGAAGGTCATATATTTTTTAGTAAAATATCCTTTGAACTCATTCTATTACAAGCTAGAAATATCTCCATAATCAATCACTTTAAATATTATATTATACATTGAGGAAAAAATCTATCCTTAACCTTTATAATTGAAAGAAATAAGATAATTAGAGTATAATATATTTCATTTCTAGATAGTGAGGTTTAACATACTCCTTATAAATATAGATTCCATAGGAAATGTTTTTGGAGATCCATGTGGGGAACCTATAGGATGAGTTTTCAACCATGCTTATCCCCCAAAAGTACCCTGGTGGGTTCTAAGAGTTTTTATCCATAGAAAAAAATAAATAGAATGTTGTTCGATGAAACAATGAAAAATACCTTCAAGAACCACCATTATAGATAATGAAGTTAGGGAAAGTATAAACAACTACCATAATCCTAAATAATAAATGGATAAGGTGATGTGACTTTAAAGGTGGTAAGAATAAAATTTATTCCTTCCTTCTATGGTACTTCACCTTTTCTATATAGAACAACCCGATCATGTTTCCATAAATTAAGAATCAAAATGAATTAGGGTATAATGATCAACCAAATCACTACCCTTACAATCGTATATTGGGATAGATAATCCAAGAATGCTTAATATTGAAGAATATATGGAAAAAGTAAGTTGATGATGGTAAGTTATGTTGGAAAATACCAAGGAACCTTTTATATATGTATTATCCATTCTTCTTGAAGAAGTAGAAGAAGAAAGAAAAATTACTTTTATAGGAATTCATAAGATTTTAGTGGATGGATGATCTAGAAATTAGTGGATCATGTGCATACCAACATCAAGGAATGATTGAGTCAACCAGTCATGACCCCAATTCCCTCTATATCCCTAACTAAAATACCTTCTACATCTCTGCCTCAAATGATTTGATGTGATTATAATAGGTGATACCAAGATAAATAAGGGTCTTTGAAGATTCCAAATCCTTTCTAGAATCATATGGACTTCATGTCCCCAATACTATGATAGAGGGAAATAACCTAAAAAATGAGCCAATGGGTTCTAACCCACTAAATGAGCCAATAGGAACCGACCCACTAAATGACCCAATGGGAATCGACCCACCAAATAATACAATGGGAATGACCCCACTAATCAAGATACTCATCTGATGAGGAGTAGAAGTTCACCTCAATAAATGTTATTAAAGTAATGGAAAATATTTCTAAGAAATAACATTTTTATGAAATTGGACCCTCTATTTCTACCAATATGGTATCAGGTAAATCAAAAATTATTTTCACCCATTTATAATTAGTGCAATATTGATAGATATATTTTCACATTTATACAATCATCTTAGGATTAAAAGAGTTTTATATCCTCTACTCTTGAGATTAGTGAATAATAGATTGGTGGTACCGTGCCTATCTCTAAAAAAGGAATCTTAAACACTATTGATAACTTAAAATATGGCGTTGATAGTGAATGTGACCTGTATTAGTGATAGATATAGTCACTAGGATCCATGAATGGGAAACCATCACCAGACACAAAATTTTCCATTTAGAGAGAAAAATGTGTCATCATGTATTTTTCCAATTATCCCATTGATTCTAAAAAGAAAATTTCTACTAAAGAATATATTTATTAGTTACAATGATAAAATAAAGATCTATAGAAAATAATAATAGAGTTTTGTGATAGATATTTTACCTATGGTGATTTTATTTCATCCATATTCTATGGTTCTCTTTGTATTAAAGTACCCTATCCCATAGAGATGGGGGGATTTTCATATTGTTCACCCCCTCATTAAGTGAATTATGAAAATTATTTTACCTCATTAATCATTATGTGGTCCCCATGAGAGTCATATTTCTTTAGTTTATGGGTGAAACTATTTATGTCCCAATCATAAATTAATTTTACATTTTCCCCTGAATTAATTCATGTAAGGACCCATGTTTTTATAAAATGTAAATTTGAGTATAAATTTTAATTTTTGATTTCAGAAGCTTGTGAGAGGTAAAAATTATCATTTTACCCTAGAATATAATCTCAGATTATTTTTTTGACCACTCTGTTGGTCTCATAATAGGATGTTTACTATTGGACAAGAGTTTAATGGGATTTTTAGATGTTCAAATTTTCATAGAATAATTAATAATTAATTAATTTAATATTAATTTATTAAAAAAAATTCATCCAAATACATATTTTGAATGAATAATTAGTTTGATATTTCATATGTATTGTTGAGTCTGGAATAGGGAGTTTTTTAAGGAGAGGCCTAAAATTATGTTGGGCACTGGGGCCGGGCCCATGACCCATTTTCTTTTTCTTTTATTTTGTTAATTTTTATTATTTACTTTTATCCTAATGATTTTAAAATATTCCCCTTGAACATAATGTGTCTCATGAATAATAGAGGAAAGGTATAGGGAGAGAGATATATATAGAGAGAGATAATAAGGGAGGCGCCGTCGTGGGGCTCGGGAGGAGCCGAATCGTCATGCAGTAATGGTGGAATGCGAACCAGCGTGAAGCTTCGGCAGATTCCACCCAAAGGTATTCCATTTCTAAGTTTTATACATGAATCCAAATATATTTATTTATTTCTAGTTTTAATTCCCATTTATCACTTCTTAGGATCTCTTTATGGATGATCTATATCCTTTGGGGAGAAAAACCGTGTTTTGGGCTGATTAGAGGGGTTTCCTATTTATAATCCCAATAACATGATGTGTAGTTTAGGAACACTTGTTGTGTGTTATTACTATTTGAGGAATATGATCTTTTGATTAGTATACACTGAGTATAGGGTATATATTCCATGTACTGTTTCTCATCCATGTAGATGAGTAACTTGTCAGACAACCCATATAGCGGTACTTGGTCATCTAAAGTACACAACTTGACCCTGGGTGGGTTTCTCACCATGTAGAGTACATGGCTAGGAAGAATACATGTCCAAGACATGTGAGGTACATTGGAAGGTACCCCATAATGGATAAATAATGTGTATATGGTATACACACCATGTATATTGGATTTACATTCCATATCTGGTTGAAGTACATGCCCAAGTGAGACATTGAGGGCACATTTTGTGTACTTAGGTATACATGTCGCGTACTCCTCCTTTGCTTCAATTTTTAGGTTTTTTTTGTTTTATTACCTAGAGTTGGAATGTACACATGATTAGTCCATTTTGAGTATTTTTTCACATATATAATGATGGTGAAACTATTGAGGTCATTTGAGGACTTCTAGGAGGTGTTTTGGGCATTTTACTAAACAGAGAGGTTCTTCCTCCGGTAATTGAATCCAAATATCTCATGAGAGTGATAAATTTGATATGAGATGGTCCGTGATACATCTCTCTAGATTGGTATTCAAATAATTTTCCTTTTCTTCCAAGAGTTTGTCTTATCTTTTGACCTAGAGGATCACGTTTGGGATTCCTCTATATTATTGATATTTCTGAGGCCCCCCTATGGGATTCTTTTATTTACATGATGACATATTATATCCCTATACCTATTTACTCTTCCAAATAGTCTCATTTTGGATACCTCTTCTTACATATATAGTTATTGGGATTCTACATAGGATGACTCCACTTATGTTTGATATAGAGGATCCCATTTTGTATGCCTATGTTTTCCTACTTCTTCCAAGGATCCCATATACGATGATTCCATTAAATCATAATCTTTTTGAGAATCCCATGAAGGATAAATCTACTCACCTTTACTCCTCCAGAGGATATTGATTAGGATTCCTCTATAGTGTTATGATGTGGGGGACCCAATAGGTGCCCTGATGATTGAACAACCCTGAGCTAGTATGTCAGTTTTGGGTAGAGATGGTAGAGGGCGTCACTTTAAAACCCATAAAGAACTTGTAATACTTTGAGGATGTGGAAGTAGTGGTGGTTTTAGTCTATAAACCACCCCAAATCCTTTATTTATGCTTTCTCATGTTTACTACTGATGCAATGATGATTCCTAGAGGTTGTTCTTAGTTTTTGGCCGATGTTCCCGACACAATGTGATATATGGTTGGGATTCCCAGAGGTACTTCTTAGGATCTGGGTTCTGATGCTTTTATTTATTTTTATATAATTAGGATTCCCAGATATTCTTCTTGGGATTCGGCTATTGAGCCTAATTCTTTATTGGGATGCTTAGATGTACTTCTTGAGATCTGGATTCTAAGTTTTTTATTTGAAGTTATTTATTGACGATTTCTAGATGTACTTCCTGGGATCCTTCTTATGAGATGAACTTGAGGATGATTATTATCTCTTGAGCATAAAGGATGATCATGCTCCCCCCAATTGATTACTTGACCACGGTGTTATACCTGATGCTCCATATCGTTAATAAACTTGAGGAGGATTACACTCTCTAGAGTGACACCTAGAACGATCCCTAGGGTCGAGTGGATGCACCATTACTAGACTCACCAAACTTGTCTAGAAGTGGGCCACTAATTTATTTATTTTAATGTATTTTGAGCATGTACTTAGATTCAAAGATCATTCCTTTTATAGATCGCCTAAGGTTATCCCCTTAGGGATTATCCAAGTCACAATTTCATGATTTCCTATGGACCATGACATAGGATTCAGACATCAAACTAGATTTACATAGCTTTATTAGTATAGAAATTTTCAAAGAGACCATTTATAGAGTGTCCATATATTAACTGGAATCCTTCATTATAGTGATTGGAAGAGAGTACGGGTGATCCCAGTGCTAAGACATGTATCCCCTTGTGGTGATGTAGATTGATTAGAGGCATTTTTGGTGATGGTCAAAGAATGTATTGTTGACCAAAATTATAGATCAATGGATCGACTTAATTATAAACAATGTGAGTGGTACGATATCTAGCTTAATTCCCTTTTCACAAGATGTCATATGATCAAGATTACAAACCCAAGGTCTAACTTCTATTGATTTATGTTATTTTTTCACCTTACTCATAAATATATATTTATGTATATATATACATGTATAAATATATATATATACATGTATAAATATATATATATACATGTATAAATATATATATATATACATGTATAAATATATATATATATATATACATGTATAAATATATATATATATACATGTATAAATATATATATACATGTATAAATATATATATACATTATGGAAATTTTTATAGTTAATTGGAATTACATACCTAAGAATTTTCTGTGGTTTCACTTTATTTTTTTTTCATTTATAATTGTGTCTTGGATAGTCATAGTATATTTCATGAGCATGAAGTTATGAACCAAATTATAGGTTCACCATTGGGGGTGGACTACTGAGATTATTTCTAACCCCCTGTACATGCACCTTAGTGTGCATGGATAACTTATGTTTTATTTTAAGTTATCACAGACACATGATGATTGGGGATGAGGCCCAGGGTTTCATGATTGAGCATAGATAGTCATGTGTATTCTATGACTGGGTTGAAGCAGTTTAACAATGTCTAAACATCGGGTATGTTTTCTGGCTCAGAGTTAGTAGTAGAGCCCTGTAATTTTATTTTAGTTTCTTTTATATACACCTGTATATGGGATCATCCTTGTGGGAGATGAATGTTGTATGTATGACATGGTCATTTGGGCCTTTACTAAATTTCTTTTATTATCACATGATGATTCTATTTCATTTTATTTATTACTTCTTCACTCTGAATATTTATTGTTATGGTTGATATTTGGAAACTTTCACTGTTGTTTGCTCTGATATGAGGGCATAGTCTCTCCATGTAAAACCATTAGGCCTTCACTGATAGTTTTCAGCCTCTAGAATATGGGGATGAGTTCTTGAGGCCTTGTGGTAAACCATCTCAGAGCATCGATTTAGTGGCATTCGGGTCGAAACATTACAAATTGGTATCAGAGGTGGCCCTTTCTTACTGTTTTACTTTTTTGGGTATTAGTATAAAGTATTATTAAGATTTTTTGGAACTTATGATAGATATCAAACTGGTTCATTGAGAACACTTGTTCTGGTAAGAAAATATGGTTTCTAGGGAGATGGGATTGATATTCTTGATATGAAATGTTACAGTTTTATATGATTTTATCTTTGAGAGACACACAAATTATGATGAGTTTATGATTTATTATAGGCTTATGGATCTCATTACATTAGTGAGAGTCTAATGATTGATTTTTTACTCTTGGTTAAAAAAGGTAAAAGGAATATCATGCATCATATTAGGTAAGTATGATTCACATTTTATAGGCCTTATAGTGTGTTATTTTACTAAAGAATGAGGATCAATGTTTAAAGTTTAAAAAAAATCCTAAATTTTATTTTACCATATAGGTTATTGGTGGAATTATACTCAATTGGTCTGAATTTATATTTATATTTCCTTCTGATGGTAGGCTATGTGGATCTATAGTGATTCGTTTTATGGTGAGGTTGATGACTCATTCCTCATGCATAGGGGGTAAAGTTACCCTAGTAGGTAGATTGCGTATATGGTGCCCAATGATGAACCCTTATTATGTTGTTGTTAATTATGTTCAGTTATTCAAAGTGTCAATAAAAACCTATATAGTTTTTTCCTATATATATTAGAATGACATTCTACTTAACCTAACCACGTTCTTATGACCTGACAAAAATCGTTGAGATGATGTTGTATGAGTATTGTTGATCCTTATAGGCCAAACTTGATAATTGATAATTTAGTTTTTGGTGATATATTTGGGTCACTTTGTATGATTCCAATAGACACCTAAATGTTTAAAGTGAACTAGACCTCAAGTGGTATTACTGTATGAGGATACCTGGTGAGTTTCAATTCATTATTTTTTCTATGTCCATATGATAACCCTTATGGGAGTTTTCTATTATAAGGATTATTAGAGAGGATTAGTGCCCTTGTAGACTAATGTTGATAGTTTTTGTCCTTATAGGTTGATGGTTTATTTACCTATTTTAGAGAGAGAGAGTTGACAAACACATTAAATTCCTTTTTCCAAGATGGGTACATGGACAACACCCCATGATATGTGACATTGGAGAGGTTTGTGATGTCTATATTTTATGCATACATTTTATGGTATTGTAATACATTGATTTTGGTAAATAATTAATAAACCATTTTAATTTGTGAACAATTTGATTTATCTTATGTTTTATGGAAGGAATAATAGATTTATGAAAAATGAATGAAAAGGGGTGAATATTATAGCTAAAATACACTTCATGTGATAAGGAAAGAAAAGCAACATGACACCATATTTTTGAGGATACAACAGTGTTGGGAAAATATGGAAGCAAATTTACACATAATGTATTTCATTTACATGCTATGAATTCATTGATTCATACTTATACTAAAATTCATGGCATCTTTTAACACTAAAAATTAAAGATACTACACGATGTGTAAAATTTACACACTGTGACACTATTGGGAATATGAAAAATAAATGATATGAGGTCGAGGGTTTTGACTATATATCTTATTAAATAACTTATCGATCTCACCTTCAGATGTATATACAATAGCGGGAAGCTGATAGATGACTTCCATACGATGGATTGATGATCTGGATCCATACTTCACCGCCGTTCTTGACCTCTATTCTTCTTCAGGTATCCATGCTGTTCATTCTCATCATGCCTAGAATCAGTGAGTAGTTTTCTTTACGTCGTGTTCTATGATTGTAGGGGGGAGTGTTGTTAGGTATTATTTCCATTTATTATTCTTGTTTTGGATTTCTAAAACTCCGTTTCTTTTTTCCAATTCATCTTCTCTTTGTATTGAATGACCATTATGTGTGATTTGAGGTGTTTCATTTTATTGAATCAGTTAATTTTCCTATTTTGGGTATGAAAATTATGCAATCTAGGTTAGTTATGTTTAAATAGGGTTTTGGGTTGCCTAGTTTTGCGATTTCACCTAATAGATAACCATTCTAATGGTGAAATCACGGGATTAGGGTAGGGTACCTAGACCAAGGATCCATACTGATCTAAATCCAAAACCATTCTTGAATAAACCCATAACCAATTGAATCCCTAGCACATAAACCTGAACATCATTGAACCTGGCATGTCTTTTCTCTTGACATGAAACCCAATATTTTCTTCTTTCTTTATCTTTCTCTAATCAGTCAATCAATTTACAATTTCAATTTTTTTAATTAATTTAGAACATACAGATCATACCTATGAGTTCAATACTTGGGATTTCTAAATACTAAGTTTTTAGTTAGGTTTTATGTGTTTTATAAATTATTAAATTTTTATATCCCTGTAGGATTTAACGACACCCTGAGGGATGTTAGTTTGACTTATGGGATAGGTGGTCACACCTAGTGATCTAATTATGAGAATCGATATATAGGGATATGTGGAAGACATAGAGGCCCTTAGTTACGAATCAAAACCTTGTAGGTAGATGTTATGTTTGATTGAGGCCAACTTGCGAGAGGGGTTGTCCTAGGTTTATGGATGCCTTCTTGGTAATGTGCTTGGCTGTACACTTGTTTGAGACTAATGCATAGTAGGTGTTCATATTTTACTATATACATAGGTTGATGAATTCATTTCCTAATGATGTACCTAGGGTGATTGTGTCAAGACTGGATTTTATGGACAAGAATATTTAGGTTCTTGGCCCTATTGATCAGTAGTTGCACATTTGACACTTTATTTTTTGGAAAATGATGTCATGTGATGAGCGGTCATGAAGATAATAATGGAATAGGCTAGATTATTGATTTTTAAGAGGAGTTACAAGGGATATTCTACTATGATGAGAATGATTTTTCATATAGCATGGTCAGCTTAGCCTTATAATGGACGACTTGAGGGTGCATGAGTTAGATGATAAAGGTAAAAATCAGTTGTCCATGGAACCGTTTAAATATTAAATAGGTGGGTGATCCTGTACGAGCTGAGGAATGATAATTTAAATAAATACTATGGTCATGGTTTCCAGGGTTTTGCGATAAATAGATAATTTTTCCACCATGGTAGAGGAGACATCAAGGATAGATCAGGTTCCATGAAGCGGTTGATTCTTGGTTGGACATAGACACTCATTGTTGGGAGATATGTTATTAGGATATGGTTAAAGTCAAGTGTATCCTATATTGATGTGATTGTGTCTCAAATAGGGATATAAATTCCAATCAATGAAATAATAGCATGCTCTTAGTTTATAGGTGATCATGTCCTATCTTGACATCACCCTGAGTATATTGAGAGAGCATTGGCTATACATTGAGCTCTTTTAAATATATTTTCATGTTTGATGAATAAACCTATTGATATGGCACTTGAGGAGTGGTATAAGGTAAGCCATATGGGTGGGAGTGAACAATTGGATGTTTAAGGGTGATGGCCCTCATTTTTAGTTTAAATCCATCATTTTCATGGAAACCGTTCTTAAGAAGCAGGAACAGGAGGTGTTATGAGATGATAATAAAGATACTTCTATGGTGGGGAGTATCATATCAGTCAGGGTTAAAACATATTACTTGATTAAAGAGTTGTTAACATTGTGAGAGTAGTCATTGGACGATCAAGGTAATGTAGTTGTGTAGATTTTTTAGATAAGAGCATGGATACATTATACCACCAAGGCTTCTTAGGGATGAGAAGGGTTATGGTGGGGAGATTTTAAGGACCCATGTATTTCTAGACTGGAAAATTTTAAAGATTTTTTTCTTTTAGATTCTCATGAGGGGTAAATGTATCCTTTTTCATTTTCCTATTATCTTAGATAATTTTTTGACCCCTCTATTAGTCTTAGAATATGGTGTTTTCCCTAGGAAAGTAGTTTTGTGGAATTCTGAGATTTTTTTTGTGTTCATGGAATAATTAATAATTAATAATTAATTAATTAAATATAAATTTATTTTCACACATTAATTTGGATATATCTTTCGAATGGAGTTTCATATTTAGTTTTTTTCTCTTTCATTGAGTCCTTAACTGGGGGTGGGGGGGGTGGGGGGTGGGGGTTCCTAGGTGAGGCATAAACTCATGTTGGGCACCATGAACTTTTTATTTTTCATTATTTTCATTATTTTTCCTATTTCCTTATTATTTTATAAATTTATCCTATGGATTATCACATAAAACACTTTGGACTCTTGTTTCATTCAACAAATAGAGAAAATGGATAGTGAGAGAGAGAGAGAGAGTGATGGAAGAAGGGAGGTTTCACTATAGAGATTGGGAGGAGATGGATCATCATGCAGTAGTGGTGGAACATGAATCAATGAGAAGCTCTGGAATATTCTACCCAATGGTAACATGTTTTTAAGTTTTTTTTCTCTCAATAAATCCAAGTATATTTTCTGATTTATAGTTTTAAATCCTATTTATCACTACTTAGGACCCCTTTTAGGGTTAATCTATTAACTTTGGGGGAGAAAAAAGTGTTTCAAGACAATTGGAGGGGTTTCCCATTCATAAATCATGATCACATGGTGTATAGTTTAGGAACACATGACATGTGTTATTTTCATTCGTGGAAGATGATATTTTTAAAAGTACATAGAATGTATAGGGTATACATTCTGTTTAATAGTACTCATCCATTTAGTCGAGTACCTATTCTGATAGCCTGTTTAGGGGTACTTAGCCATGTAAAGTACACAACCAGATCCTGGGTGGGAAACATTTCATGTAGAAGTACATGACCATGTAGAATATATAGTCTGACCATGTGAGGTACATAGGAAGGTACCCCATTTAGGGTACACACCATTCACATGGTATACATTCCATGTATATGGTATTTACATTCCATGCCCAACTAATGTACACACCCATGTGAGGCTTTGAGGGTATGTGCTATGTACACAGGTATACACATTGTGCACTCCTCCTTTTCTACCCTTTTAAGGGTTTTCTATTTTACACTCTAGAGTCATAATTGGACACATAATTAGTCCATTTTTAGTTTTTTTGTGGAGATCATGATGGTGAAACCCTTGAGGTGATTTGAGGAATCCTTGGAGGTATTTTATGTGTTTTACTAAATGGAGAGATTCTTTCTTCAGAAATCAAATCCAACTACCTTAAAAGAGTGAGACCCTTGATCTAAGATGGGCCATGATCCATCTCTCTAGAATTATTTTCAAATACTTTTCCTTTTGTGCCTAGAGTCCATCTTATCTTTTGATCTATAGGATCCCATCTAAGATGCCTCTACCTCACTACTATTTCTGATGGTCCCATGTGGGATTCCTACATTTAAATACAGACCTTGGGGATCCTTTGTAGGATACCTCTACTAGTTTAATATTCCTGAGTATCCCATGTAAGATGCCTCTTCCTATATATACCATTCTAAGGATTTCATGTAGGATGCCTCTAATTATGTTTGACCTAGAGGATCCCGTGTTGGATGCCTATATTTACTTAATTCTTCTAAGTATACCATGTAGGACACCTCTATTAAGTATTAATATTTTTTGAGGATCCCAATAAGGATGTGTTTTCTTACCTTTACTCCTCCATAGGATCTTGAGTAGGATGAATCTGTAGTGTTATGGAATGAGGGAATCAGTGGGTGTCCCGGTGTTTGATCGACCTTGAGCTAGTATATCAGGTTTGGGTAGAGATGGTAGTGGGTGTCACCTTAAAACCCATACAAAATTTTTAATTTTGTGAGGATGTGGTAGTAATGACGGGTTTAAGAATTCATCCACCCCCACTCTTTTATTTATTATTTATTTTACTACTAATTTAGTGATGATTCCTAGAGGTACTTCTTAGGTTGTGGATGATGTTCCTGATGTGATTTGTTATATGGCAGGGATTCCCAGAGGCACTTACTAGGATCAAACTTCTAAGCCTTTTATTGATTCTTATATTATTGGGATGACCATATGTGCTTCTTGGGATCTAGATATTAAGCATTCTTGTTTATTGGTATACCCAGATGTACTTCTTAAGATCTGGATTCTAAGACTTTTTATTTCATGTTATTTATTAAGGATTACCAGATATACTTCCTAGGATCCAGCTTATGAGATTCACTTGAGGATTATTATTCTCTCCCGACTGCTAGGTATTATTACACTCACCCTAATCAATTACTTGACTTTAGTGTTGGATATGGTTATCCACATAATTGATACACTCAAGGATGATTACACTCTCTTAAACTATGCCTAGGAGTATCTAGAGTATGGGTAGGTTCAGTTAAGGCCTTGTAGTGAACCATCTTGGAGCACTGATTTAGTGGCATCTAGGTTGGGAAGTTACAATTCCGATCAAGGAACCACTTCCCCAATCTCAAATTTAGACATGTTACCATACTAATCAAGGCATCTATGGAACACATGGGGAACAACGCTGTTAGTAGAGGAGGATATGATAAGGTATATTTATTTTAATAGAAGCAAGTTTTTAGGTATTTTTTCTATACTATTGAGAATAATT
Source organism: Viscum album (assembly GCA_963277665.1). Lineage (NCBI taxonomy): Eukaryota > Viridiplantae > Streptophyta > Magnoliopsida > Santalales > Viscaceae > Viscum > Viscum album. The sequence goes on from OY728127.1 coordinate 600,183,186, forward strand.
TGATCAGGCTCACTAGGATCAAGAGACTCAATGAGGTAGTTTTGAGGGACCATGTTAATTATTTCCATACCATAAATTTTTGGGACATATGATTATGAAGTGATTCATATTTAAGGATTTTATTCAAAACCAAATAGATGAGGGGATAATGGATCCATTTAAATCCAAATATTTTCTTTATCCATGTGAGAACTCTAATAAGAATTTAAAATGTAAAGAAAATATTTAAGGTCACCCATATCTAGGAGATAAATGAAATAGGTTGTATTCCTTTAGGCCTGAGAATATGGATGAATATTTCACATGTTCATTCGAGAATAACCTTATTAAGATTCCAAAGATCAAGATACCAAAAGAGGAATTTATGAAAGATCATCCCAATTATTCTTCTTACCATCAAATTTTAGGATATATAATTTGAGGATGATTTGTCTTTAAATATTAGTTTTATAATCATATATTTGAAAGTATTATTGAGTTAGATAATCCCAAGATGCATGAAACATGTACATGAGTCATTCTAAATCCAATATAAGGGCATTATTCCTGATGTACTATATTAGATGAATGAATTCTTCACTACATAAATATAGACTGCACAACACATAGTACTTATTTCATGAAATTAAACTACATGACATATAGTATATCCCATATGACATTAAACCATTCTGTATACTCCATCCCGTATGGCCTTAAACTTCTTAGAGGGGTCTATCAAATTCAACCTCAAATAATAAATGAACCCATATATAAGATCTCAATATACATGAGGGTTTTATTTCCTCATGGATTTAATGGTTATAGATACACTGACTGACCATAATTTCATAGTTCACTTTACCTATGATTACTTGATTCATGCTACCTTAGGATACATAGTAAAGTCCAGATCTATTATCTTAGGTTTAAACACAATAAAAACTTCCTTACCTAATTTTTCTCTGGCGATGAGGCCTTTACCAAATCATGTATGCTTTCACCCTTCACTTACACTAGAGCATCCATACATTTCCCCTTTATCTCCTATGAATGATCTATACATGTAAAAGGATATCCTATATCAACAACTATACATAGTTTTATTCCCATTACTATGGTATACATAGTTATGTCATGATATCTTATCCCACACCAAGTCATAATTTCTATTTATATTCCAGACCTCACTCAGGAGATAAGAGTTCACTATTGGAAACATATCCTATACCCATAGTTTAAAATCTTGGGTATAGCCCATAAAACTGTGGGTATAGCCTATACCCACGATTTTATGAATCATGGCTGATGGATCTGTCGCTATAGAGCTATACCCACAGTTTCTATAGAAACTATGGGTATAACCTAGGATATTTTATCATACCGATTGTTTTGGTTAAACCATGGGTATATATCTATACCCATGGTTAATAGAATCATGGGTATATATTTTCCCAGCAGAAACCATATACCCCCAATTCATTGAACCATGGTTATAGCTAACGGTCCCCATTTGGCAGTAGCCACCCTTCCATCCCATCCTAAACCTGTAAATAAAATACAAACCACAGTACATATAATGACCCATACTTTACATACATTGTTAATACTTCAAAATTGAAGCATACTTATTACAACATATAACAAAACCACGAAAGGACTGTATAGGTATAGTGTCTTTAGAAACTGGGAAACATAAACAACTGGTTCATAAAGCGTCTACACTGTATCCCATTTATTTCATCATATCTATAGTCCCTTTTGGCATATCTTACTTAATAACCTTCTTCCTGACCTGGGGAAAGAAAACATACAAAAGGGTGAGCTCAAATGCTCAGTAAGGGTAAACAAAAGAAATATCAATCACATCGTATACATAAGCACATAACTTTTGGAAATCTTAACCTGCAAAAGAGATCATAATTTCATAACATGGGATAAATCATGGCAGTGAAATGTAATCACAATAATAATAAATTAAAACATTAAACTTTGTGACATACACACATAATCATAGAGAATCATTTCTTGTTAGTCAAGACTCATTGCCAAGACTATCTTAGTGGACAAAGTCCCTTTCTGAACCGAGTCACCCTCGTTTCAGTCCTGTTTCACTGAACCGGTATAACCTACCATTCCAGCCATGTCTATCTCATGTGATATAAAATATTCACCCAATGCATTGGAGGGAGATATAGGTCCCACCCATCTCATAATGATACCATTCTTATGTGTGCCACAAAATCATAAATCATACATCATTGCATAACCCATGTAATAAAAATGGGAATTTTAAACATCGTGACATCATAAAACAATTCATATAAGATAAAGGAATTCATAAAAATAATTCCATCACAACATAATCAAATCAATGTAATAATAGGGATAAAAAATAACCCTATATTATCTTAGATGGAAAATAATTTTGATAAAACACTTGAACTCCATTCTTGAGGAAAATATCGTTTCTACTTCAATTTTTTTTCCTTTTTTAACATGTCATACAATTTTAAACTAAAAGAAGTTGTTTAAAAATAAACTTGAAAACTTGTAAAGGAAGATTCTTGGAAATAATGTTTTAAAAATACATTCATGCCGTATAAGTTAAAAAAAACATTCTTCTCGTACTTTTGTCGGAAAAGTCAAAAAGTACCTCGTACGAAAAATGACAAAAGATTCCTTTCATATCTTTTACTAAAAACTCACCGAAGGGTAAAATAGGATTTAAACAATTGTAGGTGGATGGAAATAATATTACATATTGAGGAAACATGGATGTGGATGATAAAATACACCCCATTAAATACTAAAGTATAAACAATCTCGGATAAAAATGAGATTGTGATATTTCCCTTACCTTAGGTACGATTTGCTTTGTAAGTGTCCGAACCTCCTGTATAATGATTTAAATAATGTTATTGACTTATTCTAGAATCATACTTATTTTTATGATATCATATATGGTCATTTTCATAGCTTCTTAGTAGTAATATTTCATTGCTACTTGTTATTCGGGTGTTTATAACTTTTTGTTCTTATGCGTGTTTTGTCGAATAAATTCTTATTATTATATTTAGGTTATAGATACCTCATTTCTAGAATGGTATTAGTGTAATATATATCATATTCATTCATTCAATTCATTTATATAATCATTATGAAATGAATATCATGTAGAACGAGTCGCATCACATCGTGGAGACGATATTCCGTACGTACGCACGAGTGATGATATCGTTCCTATGATCGTGGAATTGTATTGGAGTGTATGTATACTATTTAAGAATCAGTATCACTTTATAATATTCATATATAGTTATTATTTACACCATTATACCCATCCAAGTAAGGTGGTGGTGGAAACTAGATTACACCACGGCGTGGAGACGGTATTCCGTACGTACGCACGCGCGGTGATTTCTTTTTCCGTAGGATGGATAGATGGTGAAATAGGGTTGTTTCATACTTATAATAAAATATCAATATATTAGTGATACTGATGTTATTACTTCATAATTAAACAACTAAATAAGAATAAGTGGAAGAAGAAATAAAGATGAAAGAATCGGTAACAAACATTACCTCTTCTTTGAAGTGCTTCTTTGAGACCTCCTTTTAGGGCACTAAAATGGGTCATTGAAGAAGAAAAGAACCTCTAGGATGTTTCTAGGGAAGTGGAGAGGAGGAATTGGCAGGGGTTGGCCGATATAGAAGGCTCAAATTGGTGTGAGGAAGAGGGGGAGGAGGTGCCCTTTTATAAGGGAGGAGAGGGGCACCTTTGGGAAAACTAAAAATATTATTTTATTATAAAGTCAAGTTCGGTTTTAAATAGCTCAAAATTGATATATTTAGAAGATAAGGTGGGGATGGGTCGAAATCCTCTCATAAAATAGAATTTAGACAAGTTTAGGTTCCTATTTTAACCTTATCATTTATATTTAACATTAAGTTAAATAAGTTTACTTTTACCGTGTCTTCTTGTGTTCTTATACTATAAGGTTAATAAACTTACTATAAGAAGCCAAACGAACCCCAAGTTGTTTATTATTAATATATATAACCTTATCTAATTCATTTGACTGAACCTTAGATTTTTAGGAGTAAAATAACAATTAATAATATAATATTTGTTTTAATAACTATTTTATGTCAATTTTGACACTATTTAGTAATTGATTTTTGTGAAAATCATAACAGAATGATTAGTTCGAACCAAGTTACTTAAATCAATACTAACATGTCATATTAACCTAGAAAATTAGTTTAATTCATAAAAAGTCTCAAATTATATTTATTTGGTTATTTATAATATCAATTATGTCAATATTTCATTAATAAGATAATTACTGCATCATCGTTGTGTCATAAATAAATTAAACATTTAATGTCTAAAAATTACAAATAAAATACCATTATGTAGGAAATCGTTTTAGATTTCTAATTAATATTTATAGTCGAATTTATCTTATGTATAACCCCATATTAAAAATTATTTACTTATTAAACATTGATTTTAACTATTTTAACCCTTCTTTAAATAAATTAATAATAAATGTCCTAATCTAAGCCAAGTGGGCTTAAATGGTAATATTTTATTCCTAAGTTTGTTTTTGGTCGAATTAAACTTATCCAATAGAATTAGGACATGTGTTAGGGTAATAATAATATCATCTTTACCCTTAATTACCCTATTTACTTTTAATAGTGGTAAAAAAAGTAAAAAGTTACTATTCACCAAAAAATTATTTTCATCTCATTGAACCACATTTTACTTACTGACATCAACCATGTCTCTCAGATTTTTGAAATTCCACTCATAGAAGCGGTAAAATTAAGTTTTATGAAAAATTCAGTTTTTTAACTACCACTTAGTGGTTTCACTATTCATCAAAAATTGAAAGTTTTCAGAAAAATACCAAAATTTCACCCTAGGCTAATTTCGATATTCCGAATCCAAAAATGAAGTCCATTTTGAAAAATAAAATTTATAAAATTTCAAAAATTGGTTATTACTATTCATAATGGCTAGTTTTAATAATATTTTAATAGCATATCGTTGTTTAGTGAAACTCGGTATTGCGTACGACGCAAGCTATCGAGGAAGGTCGCGATTTCGTGTAAAGCAAGACAAGCAAGTGTTGTATAGAAAAAGATTCCTTTGATGATTTATATAACATAAAATTCTTGGGTGTTACATTCTACCCCCCTTAAAATGAATTTCGCCCTCGAAATTCGTCACTTTGTAACAAACAGATGAGGATACCTCTCCCTCATCATATCCTCAAGCTCCCATGTAGCTTCTTCTAATTGGTGGTTCCTCCATAAAACTTTCACCAATAGAGTGGTCTTGTTTCGTAGGACTTTTTCGCTACGATCCAGAATCTCTATCGGTTGTTCTTCATAAGAAAGATCTTGCTCCAACGGTACAACTTCTGAGCTGAGTACATGTGAATGATTAGGTATGTACTTTCTCAGGAGAGATACATGGAACACATCGTGAACTTGAGAGAGATTCGGTGGAAGTGCCAATCGGTAAGCTACCTTCCCAACACGATCCAGTATTTCGAAAGGACCGATATATCTAGGGCTCAACTTCCCCTTCTTTCCAAATCTCATAACCCTCTTCCAGGGAGATATTCGTAAGAACACTTTATCACCCACTTCAAACTCTAGGTCTTTTCTTCGATTGTCGGCATAACTTTTCTGTCGACTCTGAGCTGCTCTTATGTGTTGTTGAATAGATCTGATCTTTTCTTCCATTTCATCAACGAGATCAGGTCCTAATAGCTTTCTTTCCCCAACTTCATCCCAGCAAGTTGGAGTCCTGCATTTCTTTCCATAGAGAGCTTCATAAGGATCCATCTGAATACTGGAGTGAAAGATATTATTATAAGAAAATTCCACCAAAGGTAGGTGTTTATCCCAACCACCTTTGAAATCCATAGAGAAAGCTCTCAACATATCTTCTAGAGTTTGAATTGTTCTCTCAGACTGACCGTCTGTATGAGGATGATAAGCAGTGCTGAAACTCAACTCTGTATCCAGAGTATGCTGAAGACTTCACCAGAACTTCGAGGTAAATCTCGGATCCCGATAAGATATAATAGAAAGTGGTACTCCATGAAATCTTACCACTTCCTTTACATATATCCTAGCAAGCTGATCCAGAGAGAAATCCTCTCTAATAGCAATGAAGTGTGCAGACTTTGTAAGACGATCAACTATGACCCAGATAGCATTATTGTCTTTGGATGTTTTAGGAAGTCCTATGACAAAGTCCATAGTGATGTTTTCCCATTTCCATTCAGGTATGGGTAATGGTTGTAACATCCCCTTAGACTTCTGTCTCTCAGCTTTAACTTGTTGACAAACCAAGCAACATCTCTTTTCATGCCATCCCACCAGAAGTACTCTTTCAGGTCCCTATACATCTTCGTGCTTCCCGGATGAATAGATAATGAAGAACTATGAGCCTCTTCCAGCAGCTCCTTCTTTAATTCCGGGATGGGAGGAACACAAACCCGATTCCTGAACTTTATTATCCCATCACAATCACGGTTGAATTCAGGAACATTTCTCACCTTCTTTTGTAACTCGATATCTTCTTTCTGTGCCTCTTTAATCTTCACATGTATAGATGGTTGAACACTCATTTGAGAAAGATAAGATTTTTCCCCTTCCATTATAATTCCAAGATCCATCCTTTGTAAATCCATAAATATTGGATCTTTTGTGATCCTCATAATGGATAAACTGGCATGGTCTTGTCAACTTAATGCATCTGCCACCTTGTTTTCTTTCCCAGGGTGGTAATGGATTGAGCAGTCGTAATCCTTAATCAGCTCCAACCATCTTCTTTGACGCATATTCAGCTCCTTTTGGGTGAAAATATACTTTAAACTTTTATGATCAGTATAAATATTACACCTTTCACCATAAAGATAATGCCTCCAAATATTTAATGCAAATATTACCACAGCTAACTCCAAATCAGGTGTTGGGTAATTTTGCTCATGGATTTTCAACTGTCGTGAGGCATAAGCTATCACCATATCATTTTTCATAAGAACACACCCCAATCCCTTCTTGGATGCATCACTATAGATCACAAACCTTTCTCCACTACAAGGCAGTGTGAGCATAGGTGCACTGGATAACCTTCTTTTCAACTCCTTGAAATTATCTTCACATTCCTTCGTCCAGACAAACTTAACTCCTTTCCGAGTCAACTTGGTGAGTGGATTAGATAATCGTGAAAAATCTTTCACAAAACATCGATAATATCCAGCCAAACCAAGAAAATTCGGATCTCAGTTACTGTTGTTGGTCTCGACCATCTTTCGATAACCTCTGTTTTTGCTGGATCCACAGATATCCCCTCTTTTGAGATTATGTGACCCAAAAATGCAACTTTTTGAAGCCAAAATTCACACTTGGTAAATTTGGAATAAAGATTCTCCTTTCTCAGGGTCTTCAATATAATTCTCAAGTGATCTTCATGTTCTTCCTTGCTCTTTGAATAGACAAGAATATCGTCTATAAATACTACCACAAATTGATCAAGATAGTCTCTAAAGACTCTATTAATCAGATCCATGAAGATAGCAGGGGAATTAGTAAGACCAAATGGCATCACTATAAATTCATAGTGTCCATACCTTGTACGGAAAGCCGTCTTTGGTATATCCTCCCTTTTGACCCTTAATTGATGATACCTTGAACGAAGATCAATCTTGGAAAAGTATTGAGCTCCTCGTAGTTGGTCAAATAAGTCATCAATGCGTGGGAGAGGATATTTTTTTTTGATAGTGATCTTGTTAAGTTCTCAATAATCAATGCAGAGTCTCATTGATCCATATTTCTTCTTAAAAAATAGAACAGGTGCTCCCCAAGGTGATGCACTAGGGCGTATGAATCCCTTATCAAGATTCTCTTGGAGTTGCTTCTTCAATTCCTGCAACTCAATTGGGGCCATTCTATAAGGTGTCTTTGAAATAGGCAAAGCACCCGGTACAAGTTCTATTGAAAACTCAACTTCACGATTCGGTGGAAGACCCGGTAATTCCTCCGGAAAGACATCATCAAACTCCCGTACAATGGGAATATTCTTAATTGTGAGTTTCTCACCAACCATTTGAGATAAATAACCTTCATTAAGTGGAATCAAGACCCATAAGATGGAAGAAATTTCCACTGGAAGGTTATGTTCATCCTTGCATCGATAGACGATCATAGATTGATCTGGAATATGAAATGTGACTTCCCTTCTTTGGAAATTGATATTAGCTACATATAAATAAAGCCAATCCATGCCAATAATCACATCAAATTCCACTATAGGACGGATCACAAGATTTGCAGGAAGCACTTTCCCACAAACTTCGATCGGAGAAGAATTATAAACTTTTGATGCGACTGTTGTTCAATTAGGTGTTGTCACAGCTAACTCAACATCTATTTTTTGAGGTAATACGGTGATACCCTTAGAAAATTCTTCAGAAATAAAAGAGTGGGTGGATCCAGAATCAAATAAAACATTTGCTACTTTAGAGTGGATGGTAAGTGTACCTTTCACCACATCGTTATCGTACTCCACATCACTGATAGAAATTTCATGTGACTTTCCTTTGTCTTTAGCCTTAAGAGTTTGTTGACGTCGACCATCATCATCAACTCTTGGATTAGGGAATTTATTGGCATAATGCCCCATCTCCTTGCACTTGAAACATTGAAGTGTAGTAGGTTCATTCTGTGTATCCCTTCCTTTGTTTGCATCGTTAGACATCTTCTTCCCATCATCGCGGCATTCAAATGCCCAATGACCTTCCTTTCCACATTTGAAACATTTACTTGTCCCTTTAAGACAACTCCCTCCATGTTTCTTTCCACACTTTGAGCATAAGGGAAAGCTCATCTTCTTTTCAGTGTGCTCTTTAGATTTTCCTTTGAATTCCATTTTCCTCTTCTTATCAAACCCATATGACTAATGGGTTACTCCAATCTCCATCTCAACTTTGAGAGCACATCAAACGATTTCCTCCTAGCTATTGAAGTACCTTATGGATAACACCCTTCGAAGACTTGGTTTTAAGCCACTAAAGAATCGATCGATCTTACTCTCAGGTTGGATAATAATACCAGAAGCGTACCTTGCAAGTCTTGTAAAATTTTCTTCATAGGTACCAACAGATTCATCATCCTTTTGCTTCAGTTCAAGAAACTCTTTCTCCATCTTTGTTCGGAGAATATGAGGGAAGTACTTATTCAAAAATAAGTTCTTGAACTCGTCCCATTCCATGGACTCAATTTAATCCCTTTGCCTCGTATTCTTAATAAGATTCCACCATTGATCAGCATCTCCTTCCAAACGATACACTGCTAGGATGACTTTATCATGTTCAGAACATTGAAGAACTGAAAATATCTTTTCAGTATTACTAATCCATTGTTCAGAAACTAATGGATCAGTAGACCCACTAAAAGAAGGTGGACGCTGCCTCATGAAGGATTCAACAGAATGTTGCTCCTTCCTTTGCTCGTTTGGAAGTCCTGCATGATTCATAGCTTGAGAAAGTTGTGTGAGAATGGATACAAGATTTTGAATTCCAGCTCCCATAACATTTGGTTGTTCAGGGGGACAATCATTGCATTGCCCGTCGCATTCCGCATTAACACGATTCCTTCGGGTTCCAGCCATTGACTAAAACCAAGAAGAATAGTGTGAGAAACACTAATTATAATAGGAAAACCACATAATCAAGAATAAAATTTCACACTTAAGGTCTTATCCTAGGTTATTCATGGCCATTTCTAAAACAATAATATTGTGTTCTATGCTTAGACTTATCCTTAGGGTTCTTACTAAGGCTTTCACATCCTAGTTTCCAAAGGTTGACTATACCTTTCCTCTGATACCAACTGTAGCAGTCTGGAATTACTTCTAGTGGACTATAATTGATACCTATCAAGGCACTCCATGGGAGGCTACACCCCCTGGGCGGGACACACCACCATCCCCAGTGGCATCCATTTCCTCATGAAGCCCTTGGGCGGAGAGCCATGCTTCGTCCAACGCTCACATGTGAGAGTTCCCAAGGATCGGATACATTCCTACCTCCTTTGCCTCTGATACAACTATAATGACCCATACTTTACATACATTGTTAATACTTCAAAATTGAAGCATACTTATTACAACATATAACAAAACCACGAAAGGACCGTATAGGTATAGTGTCTTTAGAAACTGGGAAACATAAACAACTGGTTCATAAAGCGTCTACACTGTCTCCCATTTATTTCATCATATCTATAGTCCCTTTTGGAATATCTTACTTAATAACCTTCTTCCTGACCCGGGGAAAGAAAACATACAAAAGGGTGAGCTCAAATGCTCAGTAAGGGTAAACAAAAGAAATATCAATCACATCGTATACATAAGCACATAACTTTTGGAAATCTTAACCTGCAAAAGAGATCATAATTTCATAACATGGGATAAATCATGGCAGTGAAATGTAATCACAATAATCATAACTTAAAACATGAAACTTTGTGGCATACACACATAATCATAGAGAATCATTTCTTGTTAGTCAAGACTCATTGCCAAGACTATCTTAGTGGACAAAGTCCCTTTCTGAACCGAGTCACCCTCGTTTCAGTCCTGTTTCACTGAACCAGTATAACCTACCGTTCCAGCCATGTCTATCTCATGAGATATAAAATCTTTACCCAATGCATTGGAGGGAGATATAGGTCCCACCCATCTCATAATTATACCATTATTATGTGTGCCACAAAATCATAAATCATACATCATTGCATAACCCATGTAATAAAAATGGGAATCTTAAACATTGTGACATCATAAAACAATTCATATAAGATAAAGGAATTCATAAAAATAATTCCATCACAACATAATCAAATCAATGTAATAATAGGGATAAAAACAGAACCCTATATTATCTTAGATGTAAAATAATTTTGATAAAACACTTGAACTCCATTCTTGAGGAAAATATCGTTTCTACTTCAAATTTTTTTTTCCTTTTTTAACATGTCATACAATTTTAAACTAAAAGAAGTTGTTTAAAAATAAACTTGAAAACTTGTAAAGGAAGCTTCTTAGAAATAATGTTTTAAAAATCCATTCATGCCGTATAAGTTAAAAAAAACATTCTTCTCGTAATTTTGTCGGAAAAGTCAAAAAGTACCTCGTACGAAAAATGACACAAGATTCCTTTCATATCTTTTACTAAAAACTCACCGAAGGGTAAAATAGGATTTAAACAATTGTAGGTGGATGGAAATAATATTACATATTGAGGAAACATGGATGTGGATGATAAAATACACCCCAGTAAATACTAAAGTATAAACAATCTCAGATAAAAATGAGATTGTGATATTTCCCTCACCTTAGGTCCGATTTGCTTTTTAAGTGTCCGAACCTCCTGTATAATGATTTAAATAATGTTATTGACTTATTATAGAATCATACTTATTTTTATGATATCATATATGGTCATTTTCTTAGCTTCTTAGTAGTAATATTTCATTGCTACTTGTTATTCAGGTGTTTATAACTTTTTGTTCTTATGCGTGTTTTGTTGAATAAATTCTTATTCTTATATTTAGGTTATAGATACCTCATTTCCAGAATGATATTAGTGTAATATATATCATATTCATTCATTCAATTCATTTATATAATCATTATGAAATGAAGATCATGTAGAACGAGTCGCATCACATCGTGGAGACGGTATTCCGTACGTACGCACGAGTGATGATATTGTTCCTATGATCGTGGAATTGTATTGGAGTGTATGTATACTATTTCAGAATCAGTATCACTTTATAATAGTCATATATAGTCATTATTTACACCATTATACCCATCCAAGTAAGGTGGTGGTGGAAACTAGATTACACCACGACGTGGAGACGGTATTCCGTACGTACGCACGCGCGGTGATTTCTTTTTCCGTAGGATGGATAGATGGTGAAATAGGGTTGTTTCATAATTATAATAACATATCAGTATATTAGTGATACTGATTTTATTACTTCATAATGAAACAAATAAATAAGAAGAAGTGGAAGAAGAAATAAAGATGGAAGAATCGGTAACGGACATTACCTCTTCTTTGAAGTGCTTCTTTGAGACCTCCTTTTAGGGCACTAAAATGGGTCTTTGAAGAAGACCAGAACCTCTAGGATGTTTCTAGGGAAGTGTAGAGGAGGAATTGTCAGGGTTTGGCCGAGCTAGAAGGCTCAAAGTGGTGTGAGGAAGAGGGGGAGGAGGTGACCTTTTATAAGGGAGGAGAGGGGCACCTTTGGGAAAACTAAAAATATTATTTTATTATAAAGTCAAGTTCGGTTTTAAATAGCTCAAAATTGATATATTTCTAAGATAAGGTGGGGATGGGTCGAAATAATCTCATCCAATAGAATTTATACAAGTTTAGGTTCCTATTTTAACCTTATCAATTATATTTAACATTAAGTTAAATAAGTTTACTTTTACCGTGTCTTCTTGTGTTCTTATACTATAAGGTTAATAAACTTACTATAAGAAGCCAAACGAACCCCAAGTTGTTTATTATTAATATATATAACCTTATCTAAGTCATTTTTCCGAACCTTAGATTTTTAGAAATAAAATAACATTTAATAATATAATATTTGTTTTAATAACTATTTTATGTCAATTTTGACACTATTTAGTAATTGATTTTTGTGAAAATCATAACAGAATGATTAGTTCAAACCAAGTTACTTAAATCAATACTAACATGTCATATTAACCTAGAAAATTAGTGTAATTCATAAAAAGTCTCAAATTATATTTATTTGGGTATTTATAATATCAATTATGTCAATATTTCATTAATAAGATAATTACTGTATCATTGTTGTGTCATAAATAAATTAAATTATTTAATGTCTAAAAATTAAAAATAAAATACCAATATGTAGGAAATACTTTTATCTTTCTAATGAATATTTATAGTCGAATTTATCTTATGTATAACCCCATATTAAAAATTATTTAGTTATTAAACTTTGATTTTAACTATTTTAACCCTTCTTTAAATAAATTAATAATAAATGTCCTAATATAATCCAAGTGGGCCTAAATGGTCATATTTTATTCCTAAGTTTGTTTTTGGTCGAATTACACTTATCCAATAGAATTAGGACATGTTTTAGGGTAATAATAATTTCATCTTTACCCTTAATTACCCTATTTACTTTTAATAGTGGTAAAAAAAAGTAAAAAGTTACTATTCACCAAAAAATTATTTTCATCTCATTGAACCACATTTTACTTACTGAAATCAACCGTGTCTCTCAGATTTTTGAAATTCCACTCACATAAGCAGTAAAATTAAGTTTTATGAAAAATTTAGTTTTTTAACTACCACTTAGTGGTTTCACTATTCATCAAAAATTGAAAGTTTTCAGAAAAATACCAAAATTTCACCCTAGGATAATTTCGATATTCCGAATCCAAAAATGAAGTCCATTTTGAAAAATAAAATTTATAAAATTTCAAAAAGTGGTTATTACTATTCATAATGGCTAGTTTTAATAATATTTTAATAGAATATCGTTGTTTAGTGAAACTCGGTATTGCGTACGACGCAAGCTATCGAGGAAGGTCGCGATTTCGTGTAAAGCAAGCCAAGCAAGTGTTGTGTAGAAAAATATTCCTTTGATGATTTATATAACATAAAAGTCTCAGGTGTTACAATACAAATTTAATTAAATACATATTTTTTATATTTATCATTCAATCAACTACTTGTAATAATTTTCAAACCATACTATAACATACATATAAATCCATAAAACCAATAAATTCAAGTAATTAAACAAAATCCTCATGTCTCTTTACTGCTAAGTCAAAAATAGAGTGGATAAATATCTTTCCATCACCAACATCATCATCCTAATTATCATAAACAACATACTCATCACTAACAACATCATTTGGAGCACCACCACAATCACCACTACCACCACCAACACCACCACCACCACCACCACCATCACCACCACCACCACCACCTCCACCACCACCATCAACTCAAATTCCACTAGGAAACTCATTTAAATCACTTGGGTAATTATATAAAGAGAAAATTTATTCCATAAATGAATCAAAAGTAGTAGTATCATCTAATGAAAGTGGTGGAATTATAACTGACAGAGATTTTAGGATGTGTTCGGTGATCAGTTTACTTCTTTCATTATCCTTTAAAAATATTTGTTTGGCCTCATCTGACTATACATGAGAATTTTTCATCTCGATGGTATTAGAGGTTTTAGAGGTACCCAATGAGGGAAAATACCTAGTGGGGATGATGTTTTTCCCAGTTCAACATCAGAATCTCCCCTGTTGCTCCTCACATAATACCCGACTCAAATGATTATTTAGATTTAAGTTGTCTACTCATTTTCATAGAGGTCCACCAAGAAAACTGTTGAAAATATAAACAAGATATTTAATTAATAATTATGTATAAATATTTGAAATATCAATAAAAAACTTATAATATTTTCTTGTGTTTTTTCATTTACTACACTTCTATCATTTTTCTTCTTACTCAAGAATTTTTTCTCTCTCGAGGAACACAACCTTCAATGGCCAATTCTTCTCGCTAAAAATGAAATAAATTAGTATAATAATACATTATTTAATACTATTAAATTAATAAACCTATAATTAACTAAAATTTTATCTATTGATGAAATCCATAAAATGAAGAAGCATTCAAATATACATTTAATTAAAAATTTAATACTAGTATCATAACATAAATAATGAACACTAATTGGAATTTTAAACATCAGTGTGATATGGATTTATATTTTATGTTCATGCTAGCCCAATTCTATTTTGCTATATTATTTGGTTTTTCAGTCACTTGGTAATTTTGAGAATTTGGTCATTAGGTTCATTGTTAGGTTAGGTTGTTAAGTAAATTAGCTAATTGTCCATTTGGCCAATTAGGCTATTTAGGCTAATTATTCCAATTAGTCTGATTAGGCCTATTAGGCCATTTAGGACAATTAGTCCATTTAGGAAAATTATTCCATATAGTACATTTAGGCCATATAGGCCAATTAGTCCATTTAACCCAATTAGGCCAATTAGTCCAATTAGGCCATTTAGGCCATATAGGCTAATTAGTCCATTTAGGGAAATTAGGCCAATTATGCCATTTAGGCCAATTTAGTCAAATGAGGCCATTTATTTGGCCAATTTAGTCTAATTAGTCCATTTAGACCAATTTATGCCAATTAGGCCATTCATTCCATATAGGCCAATTAGGCCATTTAGGCTATTTAGGCTAATTAGGCCATTTCATCCATTTCAGCCAATTTAGGATAATTATGCCATTTATATGAACCATTTAGGCCAATTAGGACATTTATGCCAAGTTATGCTAATTTATCCATTTATTTGTCTAATTTAGGCCAATTAGGAAATTTAGGCAAATTTAGGCCAATTCAAACCAATTCAGGCCAATTCAGGCCAATTCAAGCCAATTTAGGTCAATTCAGGCCAATTAGGCTATTTAGGAAAATTAGGAGAATTAGTTCATTTAGGTCAATTATTCAATTTTGGATAATTAGGACAACTAGTCCATTTAGGCCAATTATTCCAATTAGGTCATTTAGGCCAATTAGGACATTTAGGTCATTTAGGATATTTATTCCATTTATAAAATTTATTCCATTAGTCCATTAGTCCATTAGTCTATTAGGATATTAGGAAACTAGGCCATTAGGCCAATTGTACCTTAAGCCATCAGAATAATTGGCGATTAGACCAATTGGCCAATTTGGCCATTAGACCATTAGGCCACTTGTCCATTAGGCCATTATACCAATTAGTCAAATTATCCATTAGGCTAATTAGACCAACTTTCCAATTTGACATTAGGCCATTAGGCTATTAATCCATTTGAAAGGGGTATTTCCAACCTTATAATAAAGTGATTATTGAAAATAATACAAAAATTTCATCATTCAAATCTAACTAAGTAATAATATAAATCTAGATATTATTTATATGCATATTAAAGTACATGGTACTTCTCATGCTTGAGCATTTTAGTATGTCCCAAAGTGTAAAAATACATCATTGAATCTTTGTTTTTTTTTATTTTTTCCTGAAGCATCCTAAAAACAAAAATTCAATACAAATAATAAGAATTAAACTTTCTATAAAAACCATTAAAGATTAGGAATACCATAAATACATCACTCTTATAATTTGAAATAATTTTTTGATATTGGGTTGTTGGGAAGTTGAGGAATATTGGTACACCCTTTAAATCAGAACTAACTCTACTATTCTAACCAATATATAACTCGTGATTATATGATTTCCAAAACTACCCAAGATCCATAAACCTTACAACCTCAGTAGCTTCACCATCAGGAAAGTTAAAACAATACTATAATGAACATGTTAATTCATATAAATACAAAAATAATATAGATATAAATTTAAAAAATTTTCATACCCATATATCTGCCAATGCTTTCTCCATGATGTTATTACCGATATGTCTCCATGTGACTGGTTGCACCAGAATGATATCATTGTACTTGGATAAAGTTACCATGAAACATCTAAACTACATGGCATTTTTACATATCATCTATTTATATTAATTTTAATCCAGCGTTATTTGTGTTTGGTGATTTCAGGCTTCACGCATATGGATACACCCATGCCACATACAAGAATATCCCACTGAATATGATCAAAGTAAAAAAAGAAGAATTAAGTCACATTACAAAAGGACAAAAATTATGTGATATAATTTGACACATTTATAATAAAAAGACCACATGCAGGATTCTCATTAGGATATGATGGATCCATGGGCTATCGTGAATTAGTAGCCTCTGAAGGATGTTCATGTTCCAATGCATTCTTTGTGTGATCTGCATGCACTATAGTGGATGATAAAGGAATATAATCACCATATACTAGATAGATATTAGGAAATGAAGGTGGAATATGAATGGTATGATATGGGTAGTGTCTAACAACCCTATCTTGAAGTAAATGGACATTAAATTTCTTTTGTGGAAAACTTAATACACGACACAAACAGATTCCCAAGGACTGTATTAGTTTAGTGTCTTTGGAAACTTGGAATATCATCTTCTAACATGGTGAAATATCTTCTACATCTCCCATAAATATCTTCCGCTTTTGTTTTCCTACCTAGAACCTTTATTTATATATTCGGGAAAAGGAAACATAAAAAGGGTGAGCTCAAATGATCAGTAAAGAACTACTACAAATAAGGATTTTAAAAGTGCTAGCAAACAATTTTAACAGTGCTAGAAAAGCACTGTTAATCACGTTGAAGATAGGGGGGGGGGGTCCCCTTTAATAGTGCTAAAAAAGAACCGATAAAGGGCCACCTTAATCAGTGATATTTTGAGTGCTGATAAAGGCCTAGTTGCCTATGATGTGATGTTTATTTAACACCACACCCAGCACCTGCACACCTACACAAAACAACACCTACGCATGAAAAAATAACAGAAGAACAAAACATCACACACAAGAGTTTCACAAACAATTCTATATTGATCGCATTATCGAGCGCGTCAAATTAGTTGTTTAATTTTGACTAGAATTTCTGCAGTATAGCAACAACCCTAGGCCATCTCTCGACGGAGCCTTAGATCATTAATTTAAAAAGAGGGGTTTTATTATGAAAGTAAAAGGTGAATTAGGTTTTGTAAAACTTGGGGGTTTTATGATTAATGATGAAAATAGGAAATGAAAGTGATAAAACAAAGTAGAAATGAACAAGATTGATTAAACGTGATCAACCCAGGGAAGTCTCGTGATGCTCATACTTCATCGCTTCAAGGGATGGGGTTATGATATTTTAATACCTGGTTTGTAACACCTAGAACAATAATGTTACTAAGTTTATACTAGGATACCTCCTAGGGTTGAGTCTAAAACACATAACGATTCACCGGACACCATCGATGATTGGGTGATTTGTGTTCGACATCATAACCGAAACTCACCAAGGAAACACATGAAGAATTCGATGTACTGTCCAGGTTTGCATGTTATTTCATTGTGATACCATGAAATAAATGTGCATGATCTTTACAGTGATTATGTGAGTTCAATTGAAAAATATGAACCACACAAATACTGCAATTGAATGAGGGAAGAAAAGGGGATGACCGGTTAGTGAAACATCACATGAAAGGGTACCCCCAAACATGATCATTTGAGTTGAGTATAACATACTAGTATATAACTCAATTAAATAAAAATATAGGATGAGGAAAAACAATATACAACCTGGAATTAAAAATATCATTCAAAATAATACAACTTTGAAGCTCGGGATTACATCACATTCCTCCCCGGGTGATCACAAGGGGTTTAGAAACCCATGGGAGAGGAAGAAGAAGAAGATGTTGAAGTAGAACTTCCCATAGCCTCCAAACTTCTAGAGATTTTGAGAAGACTCCTTGGGGACTCCAAAATGGTAGCACCTTTCCTCCTGGCCGAACTTGCAAATGAGGTTCCCTTGGTGCCCTTTTATAGGAAAATTGGAAGGTGGTTTTAGGCACACAGATTTCATCAATTCAATTGTAACATGAATTTAGGTCTTTAGAGAGACTTATATCAGTTTGGAAAAAATAGAAAATTTGTATCCCTACCTCTTTAATGTATCCACTTAAAGTTTGACACCATTTAGAGAACTACAGCTCAAGATATTGATAAAATACAGAACACCGCATTTGACTTGGTCCAAATTCGGTGGCTTGGACAGATCGGTTTAGATGGGCCCTATAGAAGCTGAATCAGGATTGAGTTCATTAATATGAAATGTATCCTATTAAATTTTGGACAGTACCACAAAATATAAGCCCATTTGGATTCACTTATTTCGTGTACTATTCAAAACAGTGGATAGATGTCCATGGATCCATGCAATTTTGGCCCATTTTTCTTCCACTTCATCAAGGGCCCTCCAAATCACCTCCACCTACCTTGAAATAATAAAAACAAGTAACATTTCCCATTATAATGTTGATTAACATTAGTTAAATTATTCAAACATAAAGTGAAATTTATTATTATATTTGGAATATTCATTACAAAACTAGTTTAAAACAGGAGTGTAAGAGTGGAATAAAACAGTGAATCGTGGTACGATCACACCCCCACACCTAAACATTTGCACTCCTAGGAAAAGTAACATATGAAAATAAAATGATGCATATATATATATATATATATATATATATATATTTCCAACATCCTGAAGATTTATCATTTTAGGAAATTTTATTTAAAGTAAATTGATCAATGCACGAACCACACCAAGGAGTTCTTCCTAGTGAAAATAGAAAAAGATGTCTCATAAATCATATCATAGCGAAATTCAAAAATATTCACAATAAACAATTGAGAAAGGAATTAATAAGTAAACCATGACAACTAACTCTCCATGTGTGTGTGTGAAAACCATTTCATGCTATTCTTTCCTCTTGCTATCCAATAAATATATGTTATTTTAACATTTTTCAGCTTAAATGATTTTGTCACCGAACCTGTCCTACATCCTTTGCAATCATATTTCAAGTCCCACTCATTTAAGCATTCCAAGAAGTCAAACCATAAGCTCCTGACCTAGATATACCCATAGGTTTCACATTTCATCACTCCCCTTATTTATTATTTTTTTTGAAGTTGCAATTGGAACAAATCTCACACTCATCTCTCAACCCTTGTTTGATCTCCTCACGACACTAATTGCAATAGTTATAACAAGATCAAAGTTTGAGGATGAGTGGTTTTTGAACTACCCAAGACACAACAAACAATTTTTTTGAGGGCGTACAACAGTCGGACATTAGGTACACACACATAGGTCAATCTGGTACAGTAATGAAATAGATCGGATAAGGAACGAACATATGGAAATATAATTTAAAGATGAAAAATATTAAAACAACATATATTTACCTTATATTAAGTAAGAAATGATCACACTTTGTGGCCCAATGCAAATTTGTGGAGATATTAGTGACACAGTTTTTCAAAAACACTACTCACACAAAGGGAATCAATCATCTCAAAGGTTTCACATAGATACAACCATTTATATCATTGACGTAAAACCAATTCACTACAAAAATCATTCCTTGATGGTAAATTCATACACATATTCTTTTTAGCCTTCGTTATGGTATTTTTACTTTCCCTACTTTATGGTCGCCAAATCATGGAACTTCGAAATTGTTGATGGGGAAAATGAAAATACCATAAAGAAGGCCAAAAAGAGAAAACAAAAGGAGAAAACAATGAAAATTCCTAACTAACCCAGGAATGTATCCACCCCCCCACACCTAGAGTATGTAGTGTCCTCACTAAAATAATTGAGAATGTGAGAAGGAAGGATAAAACCTGGTGAGTTTTATTGGTATGATGCATCGAGAAGGTGGATTTCCTCCACCAGATTCTTCAGAAAATCCTCATAGAAGTGTTTAAGTCGCTGCCCATTGACGGTAAGACTTCGTCCACTCTGCTCATGAAAAACCTGTATTACACCAAAAGGGTAAAAATTAGTAACAGTATAAGGACCGAGCCATCGGGAACAAAGCTTACCTGGGTGGAGCTTAAGCCTGGAATTGTACATGAGGACCTTCTCACCAATATGGAACTTATGCTGGTGAATCATGCTATCATGAATAGCCTTTGTCTTCTCTTTATAGATTCAGGAGTTTTCATATGCATCACGTCGAATTTCTTCCAACTCTTGAATCTGTAGCTTTCTTTGCTCACCTGCATCTGAAAGGTTCATATTACATTGTTTAACAGCCCAATATGCACGGTGTTCTACCTCCACTGTGAGGTGAAAAGCCTTTCCAAACAGAATTCTGTATGGTGACATTCCGATTGGGGTTTTAAAAGCTGTACGACATGCCAAAAGTGCATCATCCAAGCGCAAAATCCAATCTTTCCTATTGGGTTGTACCATTTTTTCCAAGATTCGTTTAACTTATCGATTTGATATTTCTGCTTGTCCATTAGTTTGGGGGTGATATTAAGTGGAGACTTTATGATCAACCCCATACTTATGAAGCAAATTTTTCATGTTGCAATTGCAAAAATGTGAACCCTGATCACTAATGATGAATCTTGGTAAACCAAAACTACTAAAAATTTGGGACCTCATAAAATCAACAACCACTTGAGAGTCATCGGTCTTGGTGGACTTTGATTCTACCCATTTAGATACATATTCAACAGTCAATAAGATGTATACAAAGCCAAATGAATTTGGAAATGGCCCCATGAATTCAATGCACCATGCATCGAAGATCTCACAAAATAACATGGGCTATTGGGGCATTTCATTCCTCTTGGAGATATTCCCTGTGAATTGACAACGCCTACATGACTTTCAAAATCTTTGGGCATCAATATACAATGTTGTCCAATAAAGTCCTGAGTCAAGGACCTTTAGAGCTGTACGTTGAGAGCCAAAGTGACCCCCACATGCCAAATTGTGGCAGAAGGTCAAAACAGAGGTGAACTCATGGTCAGGGACACACCTACGAACAACCTGGTCACTACAGATCCTCCACAACTATGGGTCATCCCAAATGTACCATCGATAATCATGTTTAATTCTCTGGGATTGTGAAGTGCTAAAATCAATGGGGACCCTAGATGTTTCTAGAAAATTCACAATGTCCGCATACCAGGGGGTAAGGTCCACAACATCATAAAGGTTCTCATGAGGGAAGAATTCTACAATGGGTAGGGGTGAGTCAACATAATGATCCAATGGTGGGGAAATCCTACTAATGTGGTCAACTAACATTCTCCACTCCTCTCTTATCTCTAATATCAAGGTCAAACTCCTGGAGGAGGAGCATCCATCGAATGAGGCGGGGTTTGGCTTCAGGTTTCTTTAGGAGGAAACGAAGGGCAACATGATCAGAGAAGATGATGATTTTTGACCCGAGAAGATATGAACGAAATTTTTCCAAGGAAAACACAATAGAAAGGAGTTATTTCTTAGTGGTTGTGTAGTTTACCTGGCCAGGGTCAAGGGTACGTGAGGCATACACAATTACATGAGGGGACTTCTCATCCCTTTGTGATAAAACTGCCCCAACTACAAAGTTAGAGGCATCACACATAAGTTCGAAGGGCAGATCCCACCTTCGTGGTTGGATTATGGGAGGTGATGTGAGACTCATTTTTAGTGAATTGATAGTATCCTCACAATTTTTATCAAAAAAAAATTTAGAATCCTTTTGTAATAACCGAGATAAGGGAAGTGTGATCTTACTAAAGTCTTTAATGAATCAGCGGTAAAAACCAGCATGACCCAAGACAGATCGGACCTCACGAACAGATTTTGGAAATGGAAGGGTTGAAATTAATTCAATTTTAGATTTATCAACTTGAATTCCCTTATTTGATATGACATGCCCAAGAACTATCCCCCGCTCAACCATAAAATGACATTTCTCATAATTTAAAACATGATCTTTTTCAATGCAATGGCGGAGGACAGAACCTAGGTGTTCCAAACAATCATCATAAGAAGATCCATATATTGTGAAATCATCCATAAATACTTCCATACAACTCTTAAGTTACTCAGAAAAGAACTCAACATACATCGCTGAAAAGTACCAGGAGTATTACAAAGATTGAATGGCATCCTTCTGTATGAAAATGTGCCAAATGGATAGGTAAATGTGGTCTTTTATTGATCTTTAGGGGCTATATAGATTTGTAAATAACCTGAATATCCATCAAGGAAACAATAATGGGACTTACCAGCCAAATGTTCTAACATTTGGTCAATGAAAGGTAATGGAAAGTGGTCCTTCCGCGTGGCTTGATTCAATTGACGGTAGTCAATACAGACTCGCCAACTATTTTTCACACGTGTTGGAACCAACTCATTCCTTTTATTTGAAACAACTGTTATTCTTGTTTTTTAGGCACAATTTGCACTAGGCTAACCCATTTACTATCAGATATAGGATAAATGATCCCACAACAAGTAATTTACTGACTTCCAATTTTACCACTTCAAGGAGAGTGGGATTCAACCGGCGTTAAGATTGTCTTACGAGTTTAGACTCATCATGCAAAAGTATATGGTGCATACAAATAGATGGGCTAATCCCGGGAATATCATACAATGTCCATTCTATTGACTTTTTACGCTCTCTCAAAAGTTTGAGCAGTTTCAATTCCTGTTTTGGAGAGAGGTTATTGGCAATAATGACGGGCAATTGGTCAATACCGTCAAGATATGCATATTTTAAATTTTATGGAAGTGGTTTTAATTCCAACACCGGGGGTTTTTTGATTGAGGGAGTGGATTTAGGGGGAGTGAGGTTTATTAAACTGTTTATCTGCTCATGTTTATTCTCTAAAGATAAAGAATCTATAGAAATGATATTTGTAGAATCATCGACGGTCATGGGTACCTCAGAATGAACACAATCATCAATTAAATCACAAAATTTACACTTTTCAGAACCCACAAAACACTCAAAACATGAATCAAAACTCAAATCATTCAAGGGTGAAGAAAACAAAAATGAATCATAGTTTGGGTTGAGGATATAATTGTGTGTGTGTGCATTGTTTGAGAGCACTTCCATAGAATAGACAGGAAGAGTGGAGTGCTCTTCAACGGGGTGTTTCATAGCCTCAAGTATGTTAAAACTTACCGTTTCTCCACCAAATTCCATGGAAAATGTACCATTGTGAACATTGATGATCATATTTGCTGTTTTGAGGAATGGCCTCCCAAGTATGAGAGGAGCGTGTCCTTGGGTTCAGGTATCTTCCATCTCAAGAATGTAGAAATCAGCAGGGAAGATGAGATTCTTCACTCTGATAAGGATATACTCAATCACTCCTTTTGGATGCGTTGTACTCCGATTGGAAATTTGCACGACAATGACTATTGGTTGAATCTCTCCAACTTTTAGAGAAGTATACACAGAGTGAGGCATTACATTAATGGAAGCACCTAAATCTAGCATAGCATCAGAAAAGAAGGTCTCCCCTATGGTACACGGTATCGTGAATGTGACCAGATCTTTGCATTTGGTTGGCATTGCTGGTTGAATCAAGGCCGAGACATTCCTACCCAAGTTGACTCTCTCATTCCCCTTCAGTATCCTTCTATGGGTGTAATGCTCTTTAGGAAATTTGGAATATCGAGGGATTTTCTTAACTGCATCCAATAGAGGAATGTTAACTTGAACTTTTTTAAATGTATCCATTATTTATTTATCAATCTCATTATCAAAATTCTTCTTAGATTTAGAGAGTATTTGAGGGAAAGGAAGATTAATGTATTGTTCATTTGAATCATCAATGACTATTTGATTACCATTTTTGTCTTGTTTTTCTTTACATGAAGTTTTTGAGGGTTGGGAAAGAGAGTTTTCATGAGGGGGACATACCTGCTGTGCAGAATCAGTAGAAGGAGAAACTTCTTTACCACTACGAAGTGTAACTGCACATACATTACCTTTGTCCTTTGGATTGGAAATGAGTTGGGATGGTAGTTTTCCAGAACCTTTCATCTTAATCTCACCGATGGTGTTTTCCAATTGTCCCACTTGAGTTTGCAAATCTCGAATTGCTGATTGTGTGGTCTGTTGGAACTGGAGGTTCTGGGTTTCCATTTGTTTCACCATGTCCTCGAGGCTTGGTTCAGATTTGGGAGGAGGAGGATGATTGTTTTTGAGAAGTTTAAGGATAAGAAGGTTGCATACCTTGGCCTTGTTGATACCAATTCTTCTTGGGGTAGCTTGAGTTTCCTCCTTGTCGGTATTGGGGTTGTTCTTGCCACCCTGGATTTGGATTTGGCATGAATTGTTCTTGCTTGAAGGGAGGTGCTTGTTGGAATGGACGCCCTGGGAACACAGCTGCACAGGACTTAGATGAATCTTGAAGTTGTGGGCACTTGTCAGAAAAATGAGTGTTATCAGAACAAATCCCACAATGTAATGGAATAGAAGTAGAGTGTGAGTTACCTTGTGCTTGAGCTAATTGCCTTAGAAGGGTATGAATCTCATCAAGTTTAGTATCTACCTTTTGTTCCAGGGCTGAATTACTTACCTCATGAACTCCTCGGGTTGGTGCCATAGCTCGTGTACCAAATTGTTGTGCATTTTGATCCATGTTGGCTATTAAGTCACGAGCAGCAAAAGGAGTTTTGTCAACTAGAGCACCACCAGCTACAACATAAATCATTCCACGATCCATGGGGATAAGTACCTCATATAAGTATTGAATTAAAAGTTTTTCACTAATCTGGTGGTGGGGGCAGCTTGAGAAAAGTCTTTTGAATCTCTCTCAATATTCATGAAGGGTCTCTCCTTGGGATTGCCTAATTCCACAGATTTCTTTCCTAATTGACGCAGTTCGGGAGGCAGGGAAGAACTTCTCTAGAAAGTGTCTTTTAAGGTCATTCCAACCCCCAATTGTGGTAGACAAATAGTATATCCAATCTTTGGCTACACCATCAAGGGAGAAAGGGAAGTTCCTAAACTTAATGAGGTCCTCAGACACATTTTGGGGTTTCATGGTAGAGCACAGTATGTGAAACTCCTTTAGATGTTTGTGAGGGTCCTCTCCGGGAAGAACATGGAATTTTGGAAGGAGGTGGATGAGACCTAATCTCATCTCAAAGTTGGCTGCTTCCTCTAGATATTGGATGTACACAGGTTGGTACTCCACATCAGGGGTGGTCATTTCTTTTAATGTTCTGTTATTTGTAGCCATGATCTCTGGGGTTTGATTTGGTTCAATTTTTGATTGGTTTCGGAACACTTGAGGTTTCACAAGGAGTTCATCAATGTTACTTGATTGACCTTCTCTAAATTCCTTGATTTTTGTGTGAATTGACTTTTCAATTTTAGGATCAAATTGAAGTAGTGTTTCTTTACCAGATCTTGTCATGCAACAATGATGTCCAGTTTGATTGATTGATTTTTTTGTGTGTTTTTTTTTGATTTGAGATGGATAAAAAACTTAATAATGGTTAAAGAAGAATATAATGTTATTCTATAGAATTAAAGATGGATATGGAGAATAATAGAGAGAGAGAGAGAGAAAGAACACACCAAAAACAATAAAAAATAAAGACACAACCCAAAAAAAAAAACAATCAAATGGGGGTGGGGTATTTAAAGGAGTACAAATTAAGAAGTAAAATAACTAAATAAAAGTAAATAAAGAAAAAAAATGATCTTGGATTCCCGGAAACGGTGCCAAAATTTGATCGCGTTGTCGAGCGCGTCAAATTAGTTGTTTAATTTTGACTAGAATTTCTGCAGTATAGCAGCAACCCTAGGTCGTCTCTCGACGGAGCCTTAGATCATTAATTTAAAAAGAGGGTTTTGATTATGAAAGTAGAAGGTAAATTAGGTTTTGTAAAACTTGGGGGTTTTATGATTAATGATGAAAATAGGAAATGAAAGCGATAAAACAAAGTAGAAATGAACAAGATTGATTAAATGTGATCAACACAGGGAAGTCTCGTGATGCTCATCCTTCATCGCTTCAAGGGATGGGGTTATGATCTTTTAATAAATGGTTTGTAACACCTAGAACCATAATGTTACTGAGTTTATACTATGATACCTCCTAGGGTTCAGTCTAAAACACACAACGATTCACCGGACACCGTCAATGATTGGGTGATTTGTGTTCGACATCATAACCGAAACTCACCAAGGCAACACATGAAGAATTCGATGTGCTGTCCAGGTTTGCTTGTTATTTAATTGTGATAGCATGACATAAATGTGCATGATATTGAAAGTGCTTATGTTAGTTCAATTGACCAATATGAACCACACAAATACCGCAATTGAATGAGGGAAGAAAAGGGGATGAACGGTTTGTGAAACATCACATGAAAGGGTACCCCCAAACATGATTATTTGAGTTGAGTATAACATACCAGTATATAAATCAATTAAATAAAAATAGAGTATGAGGAAAAACAAAATACAACCTAGAATTAAAAAGATCATTCAAAATAATACAACTTTGAAGCTCGGGATTACATCACATTCCTCCTCGGGTGATCATAAGGGGTTTAGAAACCCATGGGAGAGGAAGAAGAAGAAGATGTTGAAGTAGCACTTCCAATAGCCTCCATAACTTCTAGAGATGTTGAGAAGACTCATTGGGGACTCCAAAATGGCAGCACCTTGCCTCCTGGACTAACTTGCAAATGAGGTTCCCTTGGTGCCCTTTTATAGGAAAATTGGAAGGTGGTTTTAGGCACACAGATTTCATAAATCCACTTGTACCATGAGTTTCGGTCTTTTGAAAGCCTTATCTCACTTTGGAGAAAATAGAAAAGTTGTATCCCTACCTCTTGAATGTCTCCACCAAAAGTTTTACACCATTTGGACAAATATAGCTCAAGATATTGATAAAATAAAGAACGCCACATTTGACTTGGTCCAAATTCGGTGGCTTGGACAGATCAGTTCGGATGAGACCCATAGAAGCCGAAGAAGGATTGAGTTCCTTAATATGAAATGTATCCTATTAAAATTTTGACATTCCAAAAAAATATCAGCCCATTTAGATTCATGTATTTTGTGTACTATGCAAAACAGTGGACAAATGTCCATGGATCCATGCAATTTTGGCCCATTTTTCTTCCACTTCATCAAGGGCCCTCCAAATCACCTCCACCTACATTGAAATAATAAAAAAAAGAAACATTTACCATTATAATGTTGATTAACTTTAATTAAATGATTCAAACATAAAGTGAAATTTATTATTATATTTGGAATATTCATTACAAAACTAGTTTAAAACAAAGGTATAAGGGTGGAATAAAACAACGAATCATGGTACGATCATATATACATTTACTTGAAATCATGAATACAAAAAAAACACACTACTATATACATTTAAAACAATGTTTTATATGTTTACAATTAAAATTATCCAATAACTAGTTAAAAACATTAATGTTTCATCCTTTGGCATCCGTGATCCCCTCTCAAAAATTTTTGTCCATGGTATTAGTTGCCGAACAAAGCATCTGAACTCAAGAAAAAAATTCCACCTATATAAGAAAACAAATATTATATTATTAATAAAATAATGAAATAAATTAAATATTAATATGAATAAATACATTAATAAAATGTAAATTTTTAATAAAAAAGACACATTTAGAGTTATACCGATTACACCGTGAATCATATTGAGGTGGGGTTGATTCTTACATGTCACAAATGAGTCATAGATCATTGTTTTAAAATATTAAAACAATATGAATGGATTTTATTGGTTTTGAGTATGTCACTTTTTCTTTTACTGAAATTAATATCATATTTAAATGACACATTTGGATTTATATCGATCACATCGTTTGTTAGATTGAGGTGCAATTGATTCCTACACGTTACAAATGACTGATGGATCATTTTCCTAAAGTATCAAAATAATCCGAATGTGTTTTCTCATTTTGTAGTATGTCACTTGTGTTTTTTTCTAAAATTAATTTCAATTTTAAATAAAAAGAGACACTTTGAGTCATACCAGTTGTATTGTGCATTGAATTGAGGTGAGTTCAATTAATACATGTCACAAATGACTTATGGATCATTTTCAAAACATATCAAAACGATATAAATGTGTTTTCTCAGTTTGTAGTTTGTCAGTTGTGTTTTTTTACTAAAATGTCATTTCAAATTGGAAACACACATTTTGAGTCATACCGGTCTCATCATGAATTGGTTTGATATGAGACTAATTTATACATTTCAAAAAGATCTTATGAATTGTTAACGTAAATTATGACGACAATTTGAGTGGCTTTGTTTGGTTTTCAATGAGTGACATGTTTTGAGCTAAAATGTCAATTTAAAATTGATAATAGACACTTTTAGCAATACTGGTCACACCATGAATTAGATTGAGGTGAAATTATTTATTACACATCAAAAATGACTCAAGGATCATTTTCTTAAAGTATCAAAACAATCCTAATGCATTTTATCAGTTTTTAGTATGTCACTTTTGTTTTTTTCTAAAATTAATGCCAATTTTAAATAAAAAGTGACACTTTGAGTCATACTAGTTGTACTGTGCATTGAATTGAGGTGAGTTCGATTCCTACATGTCACAAATTACTTATGGATCTTTTTCCTAAAGTATTAAAACAATTAAAATGTGTTTGATTAGTTTTGAGTATGATAGTTGTGTTTTTTTTACTAAAATGTCATTTCAAACTCAAAAAACGCATTTTGAGTCATACTGGTCGCATCATGCAATGGATTGATATGAGACTACTTCATACATGTCACAAAAAACTTATGAATCGTTATCCTAAATTATGAAGACAATTGGAGTAGGGTTTCTTGGTTTTCAGTGAGTGACATTGTTTGAGCTAAAATGTTAATTTTAAACTGATAACATACACTTTTAGCCATACCGGTCACACCATGTGTTGGATTGAGGTGAAGTTGATTATTACACGTCAAAAATGAATCATGGATCATTTTACTAAAGTATCAAAACAATTATAATGTGTTTTCTCTATTTTCAATATGTCACTTGACTTTTTCTAAAATTAATGTCAATTTTAAATAAAAAGACACTCTGATTCATACCAGTTTCATTGTGTATTTAATTGAGGTACGGTCGATTCCAACACGTCATAAATGACTTATGAATCGTTTTTATAAAGTATCAAAACAATATGAATGTGTTTGCTCAGTTTTTAGTATGTCAGTTTTGTTTTTTACTAATATGTCGTTTCAAACTGGAAACACGCATTTTGAGTCATACCAGTCGCATTGTGAATTGGTTTGATATGATACTGATTCATACATGTCAAAAATAACTTATTAATCATTATCCTAAATTATGAAAACAATTGGAGTGGGTTTTCTTGGTTTTTCAGTGAGTGACACGTTTTGATCTAAAATGTCAATTTTAAACTGATAACATACACTTTTAGCCATACCGGTCACACCGTGCATCATATTAAGGTGTGATTGATTCTTAAATGTCAAAAATGAATCATGGATCATTTTCCTAAAGTATCAAAACAATCTGAATGCATTTTATCAGTTTTTAGGATGTCACTTGTGTTTTTTTCTAAAATTAATGTCAATTTTAAATAAAAAGAGACACCTTGAGTCATAACAGTCACATTGTGTGTTGAATTGAAGTGAGATCAATTCATACAGGTCACAAATGAATTATGAATCATTTACCTAAAGTATCAAAACAATCAGAATGCATTTTCTTATTTTTCAATATATAACTTGTTCTTTTCACTAAAAATAATGTCAATTTTAAATAAAAAGAGAAACATTAGTCATACTGGTTTCATAATGTGTCTTATTGAGGTGGGGTTGATTCCTACACATTTAGAATGACATATGGATCATCTCTCTAAAGTATCAAAAAAACTGAATACATTTTCTTGATTTTTAATAGGTCAATTACTCTGATACCAACTATAATGACCTAAACATTTCATACATTGATATCACATATGAGCAGATTAATATTCCTTAAATTAAAGAAATAAATTAAACATAAATATGAAACAATGAATTAATTATATGAACAATGATTTTACTATGAAAATATCAATATTACCTCTGTGATTGAGTAGACACAACATTGTTTCTCTTCCTGCAAAGGCATGTCACATGGAAAGAAATATTCTAAAATAAACAAACCCTGCAAGTAATAATGAAAATAAAATAAAAGTTTCATTATATATTTTTTCATTAAAATAGAGATAT
Source organism: Viscum album (assembly GCA_963277665.1). NCBI lineage: Eukaryota > Viridiplantae > Streptophyta > Magnoliopsida > Santalales > Viscaceae > Viscum > Viscum album. The sequence continues at coordinate 600,214,053 of OY728127.1, forward strand.
TATATCGTAACTATACCTTTACATCTTTCCAAAGGGTTTCTTTGGTCCAGATATAGTCTAATAACAAAACTAATGATTCTTTGTGCACTTCACTACTGTTGGATAACTACCACTTAACATAGAATCTAATCTGAACTTCCAATCCGGAATCCCCATGATGCTCTCATTCGACACCATCTCTATGATATCATCATTCAGCGTTCACTTTTCCTTCTCTTAATTCACCCATTTACTATGTAAATGGGTGCAGGAAGAGAATGAAAAGTGAAATCTGAATGATGTTATCATAGATATGGTGTGGGATGAGAGCATCACAGGGACGTGGGGTCAGAAGTTCAGATGATATTCTATGATAAGAAGTAGCTAACCAATATTATTGAAGAATCCTTAGTTTTGTTATTAAATTTGTGAGTGATGCACAACCAATACTCTTACAACACACTACATCAGTAGAAAAAACTACATAAATGAACAAAATACAGAATATAAATGGTCCATTCCATAATAGTTTAGATATAGTTCTTTTGGAAACATGGAAATAGAAAGAAACAGTTCATAAGAGTCTCTCATTAAGTTATTATTTACTAGAAAGAAAAATATTTTCTAAAACCATTCTTCATAACGTAAGGATATGAAACATAAGAAAGGGTGATCATAGATGCTCAATAAGTGTAAACAAGGGAGATATAAATGATCATATAAGGATAAAATAAGTAGTAGGAATTCACCTTCATACTATTTGTGTACAATATTCAATCAGGTATGATTCCCATTCATTTCTAAACACATCTATATCATCTTGTGAGTATGAGTTTTTGTGACAGTCATGGTAGTACTGAAAAAATATAAACACACAAAGTATTAATAAATATTTTAAATGAACTAGTAATTATTTTCAAAAATACCTCTTCAGGGATGCTAATTGTTTGATGAAATATGATCTCTTTCATATATTTACAAACATAATAAACATAGTCCTTTCCATTTTTTTGTTTTGGACACTTCATACACATTAAAAAAAATAAGTAATTTTTTTTGATATGTGTTTAGATAGTGAAATATTATTATATATACCCTAATACTTGTCTAGTTGTATATCTTATCGATATTATTTTCCTTAGTCCCTAGATTCATTCCATGAAGTAGATGATATTGATGCACCACCCTATCATAACAGAATCCTCATTAAAAGATAATATAAATTATATAACTAGACGTTTAGTTCTAAAATGTTGGATCTAGTGTATTAAAAATTGAAAAATACCAACATGTATGGTTGGTTTGTTGGATATCCATGCATTGAATCCAGAAAATAAATCTTTGGAGTATCTAAATTGACCTCAATGAGCATCCAATGCTTCCTAAAAACACAAAAAGGAATAAGTAATGAATGAAATGAAAATATAGTTGATATGATTAAATTGTATATTTTTACTCCTGCATCGTTGGTACTAAAAAGATTCTATCATCTATAATTTTGTTTTCAAAATATTTGAGTAGGGATGACATTATTTCACCCTTTTTATTGGAATTTATTTCTTCTTTTGAAGAGGTTATGTGAGGACTAATGAATCCAAAATTTTGTTCTTGGAGAAATCCCTTCAATTGTTTTTCATATATACACCTATGAAAAATATGAAATGTATTTAGTCATAATTATCGTAGTATATCGGCTTTTGTAAAATCGAATAATTATCATAACTCATGTATACATATACAACTGAGGCGCCTAGCCATTCATACTTGAGGATTTCATTTACATTATAAGCACTAATGTAATCTGATTCTTCCCCTTCGTACATATATTTTTCAAAATCAATTGTGTGATTATTTCAGTCTATCAACTTTGTATCCATATGAGCCTATAATGATATTAAATGTATATATAGAATGTAAAGGGTGAAGGTGATCTTAGTAGATGGTTTCGATCGGTTGGTTGATCCTAGAGATAGTTTTGAGCGAATATTTTATTTCACCCCTTCCTTTTTTCATTCTATAATAAAATTCATATGTTCAAACCTTTTTTCATTAAATGTTAAAGGTTAATCTTGAAAAATAAATTGGAAATGAATACCTTCTTGTCGATATGTTTTTTACAAGAATTGATGGCCATACGATGAATGTTTCAACAACTTGTTCGACCGTATGAATGTCATCATCATCATTTGGAACAGGTAGATCGGCACTCGGCTCATGAGCTACGTTAATCGACACTCTGACATGACCTATTATAAGTGGTCTGTTGTGCATCATGTCGTTCTACATATTGAACACCATAGCCCTTGATACAAGGTGATGGATGGGAGTTGTTAGATATAAATCATAGTCATTTTCACCCTGTATAATATCAGTACATGAAAGTTATTAGTGTCTATGTTATTCAAATTTCATAGAAAAAATTATTAGAACATTGATTACCTTAGCTAAGTCAGGTTTTAGGGGAATGGATCACCTCAAAACTGGTGGGGGGTGGGGTGGGATCTTCACGCACGAGTTGTTCTTGAGTTGTTTCTTCACTTTGACCCCATGAAACTTGATATCATCTCTCTCTAGTATTTTAATTCTTCTTGAAACACATCTAATGTTTCTCTAATATTTTTTATTTCCATATTTTGATCCTCTACTTGTTCTTCTTTCTGAAAATATGTTTGGGGTGTCACCCCAAAACCCGCACCTCTGACACGACCATACTATTCTAGCTACTTAAAGGCCATTGAAAGTATGTCTACATCTAGTGCAAGTGTTATTGATTCTTATAACTATGTCAGATAGAAAATATATCAAAATATTTAATCATTATTATGTAATAGCGATTTAATGATAAAAAAATTTATATTATGTCATACTTACACATATTTCTCACACTTTTTGTGTGTTTTCATCTATCAGTATCCCCTATTTGTTTACAAAATCCTTCTTCCATAGCACATGGCATGGTATGGAAGTGGCTTTAGATTTTGATTAATCAATCTAAATATAAATGGAGGAACATGGTTATAGTGTTGTTTTAAGTCACATAAAAGTATTACGGTAGATTTAAAATACGTACCAATTTTTTCTCAAGTGAGGCATACCCCATCCTTGCTTTATGGTAAGGGTACATTGGTTTTGCTGCCTATTCCTTATTTTTAGCACTCAGTTATTGTTTCATAAATAAAAAATTTTCAATCAAAGTGATGAATACAAGAAATGTCAAACAACTCATTACTAGACACAATGTACCTGAAAAGTTTGCTCCACATGAAAACTGCTAAATGCATCCCACGCTCCTTGGGATATCAAGTTTTTATAAAGAGGAGGTGGGTGCAGATTGATTTTCCCTTCAGTATCTTTAAGATGATATTTCATTAAAATTGTGTAGAAGTCTCTATGAATTTTTCCTAAAACTCTTAATACATATTCCTTATGTGTGAAATCTACTATAAATGCACTCTGAAAGGGATGATGAGGAGTAAGTCAATGTTTTAATATTTTATTTTATTTTAATAAATTAAATAAATGATATCATAATGTTACTGTAATCTCTTCCCATATTAGTGTCTTAAGCCTGGTGACAACATGGTGCCACAACTGTAAATCAATCGGTATGCATTGCTGAGTGATGATTCCAATGTAGCCACTAAACATGGATTTGTTGGGGTTAACATGTTGGCCTTGCTTATTCCGTCCCACCTCAAATTTTATGCCTTTTTATTTTACCTTAAGGATTTTGGATAACACTATCAAAATACAGTGCTATTGATTTTTTGTGCCACCAGGGTTTCATTGACTACCATTTCCTTAGTTTCAACATCATCATTATGATCCTTCAGAGAACTAGCATCGACACTGGGACCAACAACAATAGGTTGAGAAACTTGTTGTACCTCAACACTGGGACCAACAAAAATAGGTTGAGAAACCTGTTGTTCCTCAACACTGGGACTAGCAACAACAGGTTGAGTGACCTGTTGTGCCTCGAGATTGGGCACATCAGTAGGTGAAGAAGTCATTATCTACATAAGTGGTATAACATTTTAATTTAGATTACATAAAAGCAGCAGTGAATAGATAATAACATAAACTTACATAATGTATATTAAAATAAAAAAACCCTGATTATTGAACTCTATTTTTTTAATGGCTAAAGAGACTTGAACCCTCTATTTACTAGGAAAATCCCTTAATTGTGGTCTCCCTTGATATAGAAAACACCATCTACATTGGGACCTATGAAAAATGATTGCAAAGTACCAATGAAAGGGTCATCCTCTGTTGAATTTTCATCTGACCCTTCAGTTGGTTTGGTCGATAACAAAACAATTGACCAGTTTCGATTTACGGGATCTGGAACATAAAATACTTGTAATACCTGTGATTCCATTATAAACGGTTCGTCTTTCTCCCCTTCCTTACTGAAATCAACTGTCACAAATCCTAATTCATCTATTTTAACAACACTCCTATTATCAACCCACTTTCATTGAAAAATAGGCACTTGGAATTTTGTATAATCCAACTCCCATATTTGTTTGATGATGAAAAAGTATAGAATATTCGCATAAATTGGATTTATGTCTTTAGCACTGGAAACATACATCACTTCATCCATAAGTGTAACCCCACTATTCTACATGATAATGTATTCATCATGTTCATTAGTATAGAATGTATTACCATTAACTACATAAGCATTGTAAGACAATACATACACACTTGGTCCTCCGACTAGCCATCGAAGTCGTTCTGAAATTGAGTCTATATTTTCATCTGAATTCTTAAAAATATGGTCCCAAAACCATCCTATAAACTATCAATTATGTGTATCTGATATCCATTTTTAGCCCTATATGGATTTAAATTCCTAATAATTTCTTTGTGGGTTTGAACATATGAGTCAACATAAAAACTATTAGGAAAAAAATTAAAGGTGGGCCTACTCTCGATCTTCAATATTGATTGTGACAACCTCTCTTCTAGATATTCCTTCACCCTCAATCCACCCAGTGTGACGAGATTTCGGTAGGCTAATGATTTCTACAACATGACATGATGTATTTTCATTTCATGAATAAACATAGTGAAATCATCATTTTTTAAGCATCATAGAACATAACACCTTGATCCCACAATAATTTCAAATCCTCAATCAATGGAGCCAAATAAACATCAATATCATTACCTGATTGCTTTGGTCCTGATATAAGCATATATAACATGATGTATTTTCATTTCATGAATAAACATAGTGGTAAGTTATAATTTTCCAACATAACTGGCCATATACTATGAATGCTTCTTTGAAAACAAAAAGGACTCACTCCATATGTAGATAATGAAAGATGAAGGTTTCTCAGCTCATTTCCAAATTCAAGATACTCATGACCAATTCTATTCCACCGAGGAGAGTCTATCGGGTGACATAGTTTCCCATATTTAATTCTTGTATCTGCATTCCATGTCAATTGTTCTGCAGTTTCATCACTTCTATATAGGTGCCTAAACCTTGTAATGATTGGAAAGTACCATAAAACTTTCATAGGACTAGATTCAACTTTATTGTATCAAGAAGCACCAAACTTTGGGCATTCTTTAAGTGATTTTTGGTCCTTGAGAAATAGTATACAGTCATTTGAGCAGGCGTGTATTCTTTCAGAGATCATACCCATTGATCGTAGCATTCGTTTGGCATCGTATGTTTGGCTAGAGAGCTCATTATCTTCTGGGAGAATTTCATTCAGGAGATAAAGTAGTTCCATAAAACTACAGTCACTCCACCCATTGCCTTCTTTCAAATTATACAGCTTCAATATGGCTAACAATGCTATATATTTAGTGCAACCAACATATAATGGAATCTTTTCACAACTCTTTAACTTCTCAAAAAATTTTGGGCAATCACAAAGTTTATCTTCAACTACCCTTGTCATTTCCTCTGTACGATATTCATCATCATTCACATATTTAATCACATCCTCCATATGGTTATCTTTATTTTTCACGCTTGTAATCATATTAGATGATCCATAAAACACAGTGCTATCCCAGACACTACCTACATTCGCTTTCCCACGTGTTTATTCCAACATATATAACTTCGATCTCTTCCATGACAGATCAAGTGATCATCCAACTCCTCTAGACTAATTTGTCTTGAATAAAAACAACATAAACACATACAAAGGATTTTAGAAGGGTCATATGCATGGTATTTTTCAAACTTGATAAACTCTTTCACGCCATCTTCATACTCTTTTGTTAAACGATTGTCATTCATTCATTCTTTATTCATATTAATCCTATTTGATTCAATAATATTAATATTTAACAAAATAATTATACAAAATATGTTCAAATAGGGTCATCATCCAAATATAATAAATGGACCTAGCTATGGTAATCAATACCCTTACCTCGCTATGAATTAATCAGGACCAAAGTAGATCACACCCATCTTCCTAACCACATAATAAATGGAACTAGCTATGAGAATACCCTGCACTAGAATGTCTTAGTATCCCACATGTGATCTATATGCATTTTTTAAACTGGTTTTTTAGTGTTTCTATAGAAACACAATGTCTCTAGTCAAGAACTATGGTACTAAACTAATAGATAGTATTATTTTCCATAGAGTTATTATGAGGGGAAGGATTCATTACATGTGTTATTATGGTTATTTGACTAGGGTGTCCATAAAGTGTCCCATAGAGTCTTCTAGTGAAGTGGTTTTCTAAGATTAAATGGAATTGAACTAGTAACAAAGTGGTGGTTCCATTGAAATGGGTAAGGTTTGGATTGATATTAAATGGCAGAGTAACTACAACATGGAAAACAAATGGCATACACAACATGCCAACAACCGCAACACCATACAAACACACAATCGTGCCCACGATCGCAACATCATACAAACCAAACAAACAAAATTTAAGATTTTACAAAGCATCCCCTATTCAATTATGCTTATTAATTCCTGTGTTATCATAGAAGTTTTATCGTCCTGTGGAATTAATTCATTAGACAATTATACGTAAATTAAAAATTTCTATTTTCAAATTTTCAACAGGAACTAACCAACATGCAATTTATTTAGTGTGAAAACAAGGACCACCAACAAGCACAATTTTTAGTAGAGTGTTTAGCCTATACAACTCACAACATAACCATCAATATCAAATAGTAATAACATAAAAACAAGAGGAAACCAATGAGTAAGAGGAGAAAACTCACCACGAAGGTGTCGTTCAGCTTATAGAGGAGGTGTGTTCATGGAAGAGGTGTGTTCGCGGTGGAGGAGAGGCTCATGACAAAGGAGATTTCCAACTGAAAAGAAAAAAATAAAATGAGAACTCATATCTTATACCTATCCAAAATAGGTCCAATGAGATTTAGGAATGGGACATGTATGGTTAAATATTTTTATTGGTCAATAGTGGGATTTTATTTTCCATCTATGATATCTGCTTCTATTTTATTTATTTTTTTGTGTATCTATTATTTTCCAATATGTTTAACTTATGAATGGGACATGTCTGCTTTTCAGGGAAAAGACAATTTTTAGTTTACTATAATTTAGGGGTAAAATATTCCACATTAATTGTATCTTTTTTCATAGGGGATCATTGCTATACCATAGGGATCACAAACTTTTCTTAGGTTAGTGTAAAGTCTGGTCTGTTTTTGGTTATGATACCAGCCTGGGATGTATAATTACATTTCCAATTATAACTAATCCATGTACATTTAAATATATGATGAGGGGGGGGGGGGGGTCAAAGACTAATATATTCCCAACTCCAATGGAGTTCCTATCGGGGTGGATCCTGATAGTATCATATCTAATAAATCTTTTATAGATTGGAAATTAGAGTAGTCACTACTAAGGATTTCCTCATTTATATGGTAGTAATGTTTGTTGAACCTAGTGTGTGAAGTAGACATCAGAAACTAATAGGTGATTAAAACTTATGTGATGACTTCATAACCTATGGAAAAATATATAGGAAATATCTTACAAACATTATTGAATCTTAATAGGTTTGGTTTCATTCATCATATAATACAAGTGGCATGGAATGTGTAAATGATAAGCATGGAAGGGGGGGGGGGGTTGTGAATGATGTGGAGATGTTTATGGAAATTATGATGTGGTAGTGTGTTTAAATATCCATTGTATGTTTTTCATTAGAACAAGGTTGGTTTAAGTAATTATATTTAGGTTGGTTGTGTTATTCCATCATGGGGTTCAATAAGAATAGGAGCATCAAACATCCAAGGATGTGCATAATAGACTAAAAATAGAGGCTGAGAATGTAACAAAGCTATCCTCAAGGGGGTCCTAAATATAGAATTTATTAAATTATGGTGTTTTTTTTAAGTAATGTGACTTAGTGATGGTTATATAAATTTGAAATTGTATTTCATCGAGTAGGTAGCCGCATCCTCTCTTTGATCCGACCGGGCATTCCACTTGTACCAAGGAATGAAGGAAGGGGGGATCAGGATCTGCCATTGCTATTTGATTTCAGAAGAGGAATCCCTTGGATATGAGACAACCGAGTGGTGACTTATGCAAAAAAAAGTGAAGGAGGCAGCTTCAGGTCAACAAAATCAAAAGGAGGAAGGCAGTAACTCCAGGACTTCACTCGACAAAAGAAAATTCCGAGATGGCTATAACTTTCGGACTAGGCAAGGAGAAGAGAATGGAAGAGCTTTCTGATGAGGAAAGATACTAGAGGAGAAATATTGGTTGCTTCCTCAAGCGGGGTCTTAATGGAAGAGCTTTACTTACTGACTAGGAAAGGATAATGGTCCCTTCAGTCTCATTCCCATCCTTTCGTATGCCCGGACCAAGACCATGTTTGATCGAACTGGAGTCACGGTTTCCATCCTTCAGCTACCTAAATGCTGACGAGAAAAGAGTATATGAATGGTTAGAGGCCCACAAACATATAGCTTTCTATTATAAACTTGAGATCTACTTCATGTTCCTTTTGGGTTGAGTTTTTTTTGAGGCTCAACATGATAGATGTTGATTAGCCACTAAATGAGGCTAATATTAATTGTTAATATATATAATATTCATGTGATTTATTATTCATAAACACCATTTTAGTTCATTTTACACTTTTAACATCATTCCACATTATGATTGTAATACCTTCTTAAAATGCACTATTATGTGGTACATTTTTTAACATCATTTAAAGTACCCAATGATTCATCTGATTTTAAGGAATTTAATTATCCAAATTTTAATCTTATATTTTGGGAAATTTATCTACACTTAAATATGAACATGTTTGATTCATGGATAAATGGATAATTAATGGAATAATATGGGGATATTTTGTGATGAAAGGAAACAATTCTGGAGAAGTCAGATTGGACACCAGCCCACTCATGAGACTGTGGGGCCCAAAATACAGGCCCAATGAATCCCAAATTTCGTGGGATTCTATAAGACATGTATAGGAACAAGTAAATATACATAATACAATGATAATTCGGCCTCCATGGTTTTCATTTAGGCGTCCCAAGTTAGAGATAAAATTCTGGACCAGATTCTGCGGCCCAGAAAAACAGTCCACTAATCTAATCATATCTCCTAATAAAAAACTCCAAATGGGCCCAAATTTTATATGCGAGTAGGAGACATCCGGGGATACATTTTATTCTTCTATGGACCAATATTATTTGTCCATATAGGACTTAAAAGTGCATCTGTTTGGTGGAAGAAAGCTGGATGCCACCTCGGGTCAAAGGGTGGAAAAGTCTCCTCTCCCTTACTTTCCACCACCCTAGGCATACCATACTCAAGTGGGATCTTTTGTACTATTGTAGGATCGACCAAAGTCTCCCAAAATTCCTATTTATGGCAGTGGTGGTTAAGGAGTTTATAATATTTGGTGCTTGGTTTCATTGTAGTGTTTTGCTGCCGCTTTGTGTTTGTAATCACATTTCTTTTTCATGTAAGTTGTTTAATTCACCTTAGTTTCTTAATAAAAGTTCTTCCTTTACTATTATTATGTTATTATACTTATCAAATTGATACCTTTGGTTCAAGGTGTGAATTTATTAACATCATACTTTGTGATATTTATCACACAACGGAGGAGTGATCGATTTTTGTTGTTGTTTTTACTTCTTCAATTCCACCCTCATAAGTCTACTTCCCACTTCCGTTGAAGACATGTCATCAATGGAGGGATAAATATTTTATGGTTTGATCCAAGGGAGTATCAAGGGGATGTATTGGATGTTATTTATCACTCCATTAATGGCTAATCACTTTTTTTAAATGAGATTTTTATTTGATGATTTTAAAAACCTCTTCATCCTTATTGAATTTAAGGTCACACATTTCAAGTGCTAATACGAAACCTCTACCTTGGAGTGCTCAAAACTTTGATCCTTCAAGTGTATAGGTGATTAGTATTAGGGTGTGTAGGCATTAAATCAGTAAGTGATTATTTCATTTGATCTTCTTAAATGAATCCATCTCAATTATAAGAAATTGAAATCATTAAAAAAGGAATTCATCCAATCCACCCCGAGCGATAACCTAGGATCAACTCATTACCTTAATTTGAATTAACTTAAATATGTTAGTGATCCTTTAAAAACATCTTAAATCAAACTAAGTTGGCCACTTCATAGCCAAAAAAAATCCATAGAATACACATGTCTATAGGTACTTCTTAGGTCTCTAAGGATTCGACAACCCAAACTAGACTACAAGGATCATCCTACCTTCTTCTTTTGGGTAAATTTGAGCGTGAATCAAATTTTGGTTCCATTTCCGGGGACCTAATTATGTTATCTTAGACACTATAATCATTTTTAATCCATCTTCTCTATTCTCACCCCCTCACTCCTATAGAAATCAATTTTGAACAAGCCCAAACATGGGAAACCCATCCCGACTTTGATCACCCAACCCCATGTGTGATGTACAATGACCATCCTAATTTATACAAGTGGGATCATCAATAACATAACGAACCACATTGTTTTTACCTTTATGATCCACAAAATATCCCAACATATAATGAGTTTCAATCCCCACAAAGCCAATCTGAGCACCCTCCTGTGCAATTCCAACAACTTAATTATCCACCTAGAATAGACCATTCAGATCAACCCCTTATCCATACTAATCCACATCCATTACTTGAAAAACTATGTCAACAAATGGAGATAATGAATTTTGAGGTTTTATCATTGAGTTTAGAACTAAAAAGCATTAAAACTTGTGAGGAAACCATCCCTACACAAACTATCCCTTCCATAACCTTATGTGAAGTGTCTAGTTTCCCACAAACCCAACATGGATTTATTGAAGAACCAAACTTTGGATTTGGGATAGATAAAGAGGATCAAGGAATTGCTGAAGGGTCTTTAAATCAGGAGGAAATTGACTTTTTGGATTCAAAAGAGGATAATTTGACATCGTGAATTGAGTCTCCTAAGTATAACTCCATTGATGAATTTTTAAAAACACCAACCACTAAACCATTGAGATAAATCACAAACATTGAGTTCATACCCATTCCTAAAATTGATCTTTCCAATTTTTTGGTTGAATATTCTATTCAAAAGGAACCAATTCTGTTGAGAAATTTTGAAAATGAAATTGAGTTTGATTCAAAGTTCCAACCTATGTATGAAAGTGTTATCCTACCCAAAATTGAATGAAAGGACTTTCCATCCACCCTCAAGTTTCCATTCATTTGGGATAGCCAAAAAGGTCCAATTTTCACAATTTCTTATCTTGAAACCAAAAAAGTTGGAATGATCATTGATGTCTTAAGAATGACTATAGAGGAAACTAGATCAACCATTTCTGATATTCCTTGGATTTTACCACTCTTTTTAGAACATAGGTTTGTGCATGAAACAAATTATAAAAATATAATCAATCTTAACCTAGTAGAATTTGTGAAACAAGTGGTCCTTAAAATATTGAAATTTGGTATTGGGTAAGTTGTGGAGTTCAAGTCGAGCTAACGATGTTAAACAAAGCTCTGCATGGGAGGCAACCCATGGTTTTTAAGTTTCCAATCATTTTTTTATTTTAATCAACTTTATATTTTAAATACGATTAATTAATCATTTTGATATTTAATAAAAAATTAGACTATTGACTTGTTCTTCTTTTATGAGTATGGATGGGTATGAAAGGGGAGCATCTTATTCATCCGTGTCACGCGGTGTGATCCCTGAGTAACACCTTACCTAGAAATTTAAAAGAAGACAATATATCAATAGTTTGATTTAAAAAAAAACAAAAAAACAAAAAACAAAAAAAAGGAAAACCATAAAAATGATGATACTTGGAATTAAATAAGTCATTATGTTGTTTGTTTTGTTTGTTTTGTTCTTCTTTGTATGGTTCAGGGACTATTTTGGGTGATACATGTTCAATCAAGGAGGTACCTACATCCCCTAAGAGATCAAAGGACTAATTTGGAGCAACAAGAATTTCAACTACAACTACCAGGTGACTTCATTCCATGATCCTCATTTTCAATTTCATTTTTGAACTTTCATTCTCTACCTCTACCCCCTTCTAAATTTCCATTTTTTAAACACTGGGGATAGTGTTATTTTAAGTTGGGGGGGAGATAAAATAAAAAATGCTTTTGTGTCCAAAAAAATGAATGATTTGAAAAAAAAGTGTAAATGGAAGGGAAAATTCCTTTAACTTTGAACATGGTAATACAAATTGCACACTTTGAAACTGAATATCAAATAATTTAGAATTACCTGATTCTAATTTTAATCCTTGTATAATTTCATGAGCATAAATTTTGGAAAGTGTGGCTGTCCAATGTGATATTTCATCATTTATATTTTCATCCAAATAAAAAATGACCACAATGCATTTCCTTTGGATAGTGGGGTATTAGTTTGAGTTCATGGGGTCCCCTAAATAATTAGCATAGGTTTGGTGATCATTTTAGTTTAATATGAGTATTCAAAAAAAAATTTAAAAAAAATTGTGCATAGAGCAATGAAATGACCTAATGCGTGGCTTTCGTCACTTGGAGATCGTGACTCCATAGTTGTCTGGCCCAGAGTTAGTAATTTTATCTCTATTTTTGGTAATTTGAATTTGTTTTTGACTGAGTTAACTCGAGATGATGCCCAAGTATGTGGGATTCACTTGTTTCCCTAAGGTCCTTGAGCCTGAGAGTCATCGGCAAAGTCTCGCTACAGGGGTTGACTCTTTTGAGTGCAATTTCAATTACCATGGAAAAATTTCAAAAACAAAATAAAAAAAATGATACAAAAAAATTGAATACTCATCTTAATATTTAAATGTGATTCCACCTAGTGCTTCCGTCATTTCCCCCATGAATAAAGATGAACCCCCATGTCTATTGTGATGCACAACACATCCTCATACTTAATTGATATTAGATGAAATATGGCAATGAATTTGAACAAAGGAATGGTCTTGGGATTGGGATATACTTATGAAAATATCTTGTATTAAAATATTTTTATGGGTTTCATGATTGTTTGGTTTACAGGTTTTTGGTGATCATTGTGTATTAAAATGGTTTTGGAAAAGGGAATTCAAATTTCCTATTGTTGAAATATATTTTGCTCGAGACTAGAAAAACTCAAGTTGGGGGTGCGATTATCCACTAAATGAGGCTAATATTCATTGTTAATATATATAATATTCATGTTCTTGATTATTCATAAACACCATTTTAGTTCATTTTACACTTTGAACATCATTCCACATTACGATTGTAATACCTTCTTAAAATGCACTATTATGTGGTACATTTTTGAACATCATTTAAAGTACCCAATGATTCATCTGATTTTAAGGAATTTAATTATCCATATTTTAATTTTATATTTTGGGAAATTTATCTACACTTAAATATGAACATGTTTGATTCAGGGATCAATGGATAATTCAGGGAAGAAGATGGGGATATTTTGTGATAAAAGGAAACAATTCTGGAGAAGTCAGATTGGACACTATCCCACTGATGAGACTGTGGGGCCCAACATACAGGCCCAATGAATCCCAAATTTCGTGGTATGATAGAATAAATGTATAATAACAAGTAAATATACAGGATCCAGTGCTAATTCTACCTCCATGGTGTCCATTTAGGTGGCCCAAGTTAGAGATAAAATTCTGGGCCAGATTCTACGGCCGAGAAAAACATTTCACTAATATAATTATATCTCCTAATAAACAACTCCAAATTAGACCAAATTTTATAGTCGGGTAGGAGACATCCAGTGATAAATTTTATTCTTCTATGTACCACTCTGATTCGGCCATCTAGAAAGACTTAAAAGCGCGTCTGTTCTGTGGAAGCAAGTTGGCTGCCACCTCGGGTCAAAGGGTGGAAAAGTATCCTCTCCCTTACTTTCCACCACCCTAGGCCTACCATACTCAAGTGGGATCTTTTGTACTGTTGGAGGCTCAACCCAGGGCTCCCAAAATGCCTATTTAAGGCAGTGGTGGTGAAGGAGTTTATAATATTTGGTTCTTGGTTTCATTGTAGTGTTATGCTACCGCTTTGTGTTTGTAATCAAATTTCTTTCTCATGTAAGTTGTTTAATTAACCTTAGTTTCTTAATAAAAGTTCTTCCTTTACTCTTATTCTGTTATTATAATTATCACTTTGATACCATTGGTTCAAGGTGTGAATTTATTCACACCATACTTTGTGATATTTATCACACAACGTAGGAGTGATCAATTTTTGTTGTTGTTTTTACTTCTTCAATTCCACCCTTGTAAGTCTACTTCCCGCTTCCGTTGAAGACATGTCATCAATGGAGGGATAAATATTTTATGGGTTGATCCAAGGGAGTAGCAAGGGGATGTATTGGATGTTATTTATCACTCCATTAATGTCTAATCACTTCTTTTAAAAGAGATTTTTATTTGATGATTTTAAAAACCTCTTCATCCTTATTGAATTTAAGGTCACACATTTCAAGTGCTAATACGAACCTCTACCTTAGAGTGCTCAAAACATTGATCCTTAAAGTTTATAGGTGATTAGTATTAGGGTGTCTAGGAATTAAATCAGAAAGTGATGATTTCATTTGATCTTTTTAAATGAATACATCTCAATTATAAGAAATTGAAATCATTAAAAAAGGAATTCATCCAATCCACCCCAAGCGATAACCTAGGATCAACTCATTACCTTAATTTGAATTAACTTAAATATGTTAGTGATCCTTTAAAACCATCTTAAATAAACCTAAGTTGGCCAATTCATAGCAAAAAACAATCCATAGAATACATGTGTCTGTAGGTACTTCTTAGGTCTCTGAGGATTCGACAACCCAAACTAGACTACAAGGATCGTCCTACCTTCTTCTTTTGGGTAAATTTGAGCGTGAATGAGATGTAGATTCATTTATGGGGTCTTTGTGAAGGACCTTAGAGTTTATAGAGATATTGAATATATATTGACGATTACTGGGTTGTTTATGTTTGTATAAATATCTCATTATATGACTTGACAAAGGAGATTTTGAAGTTGATCTTAGTAGAGATAAGATTAATATGAAATTGTTTTTACATCGATAATTAGTGTTCTCTAAAAATGAAATTTTATCCTATTGTGTGGTATATAGATTATATTCATAATTGATACATCATATGACTAGTTTCTTAACAAAATTCAATCATGGGCATTGGTATTGTTTTTTAGGTATTATTTATATTTAAATACTCATGGATGAGTTGGATTCTCTATGGGGTTGAGGGATGTTTCAAAGTAAATGTATTCTATCTAGTTAAAGTGAATCATGGTATGAAGAATATAATTTTTTCATGATGGTAATGAAAAAGTGGATGATTTTAGTCATACATATAGAATTCATGTATGTTCAGACCATGTTAAAAATGATCACCCTGAGATGAGAGGTGAATCTAGGTGTTGAATATTTAGAACCAATATCTTGATGATGTTAACCCCTTTTATAGGATATTTTTACCTCATTTAAAGTAACTCATTAAATCCATCACTATTAATGGATCACTCACCAAAAAAACACATATGAATAAATATAATGAAAACAATTATTTTACATTGTTTACTATAAAGGGATACATCTAAGAAGAACACATCATTGATGAGTCAATGTGAAAAAATATAGTATACTCATCTTCAGTGGATTAAAATTTTAGTGAGTCATTTCATAATATGGTTATTGTGAGGTGCAATGAATATCCACAATGAGATGGATGCTTTGAGACACAATGTAAAAAAACACACAACCATGAGTCATAAAAAACCAAGAAAAAAAATTTAAACCTGGACGGTCATCAGATGAGGAACGTGTGCCGGAGGAGGGCTCGACAAAGCAGGTCAATTGGACAAGGGGGCCACACAGGGGGGGAGAAAGATTCAGAGGAGGAGGAGGAGGTGTCAGTGGCGGCAACAGAGGAGGATGAGTCAATGACCACAAAGGAGGAGGGGGCAACGATGATAGAGGAGGAGGAGGAGCGGCGCGACAGAGGAGGGCTCAACGGTGTAGGCGTCAGCTTCCGCAAAGGCTTGAAAGGGTGTGAGGGAGGAGGAGCTTGTTACGGTTCTTTTATAAAACACACCGGAACCTTTATCGACACTAGTTAATAGTGCTGAAAAAGGTATGTTTTATCAGTTCTAAAATAAAAAGCGCTGATAAAACATACCTTTATCAGCGTTTTGTTAGTGATGAAAAAGATAGGCCTTTATCAGCGCTAAAAAAGCGCTGATAAAAGACCTATTTATCAGCACTAAAATTATAGTGCAGATAAAGACATAATTTTAATAATTTATTTATATTATTATATATTTATTTAAAATGATATATAGGATTAATATATATTTATTTATTAATAGTTATAACTATAAATAAATATATATTTATTCATACTTATAAAATTATAATTTAAGTAATTATAAAATTATAAGAAATATATTTATTATATTTATAATCGTATAAATATATAAAATAAATATATTAATTATATATATTTAAAAGATTATAGATATATATAACTATATTTATTCTAATTTTATAAATATTTATATGAAATAAATAAATATTAATAAATATAATTATATATATAATTAAATAATTATAAAATTATAACGAATTTATATATAAAATATTTATAATTTTTTTAATATATATAATTAATATATTTATTATAATTTTAAAATTATTTAAATATATCTGTATTTATTTATAACTATAAATAACATTTGTATTTATTTATCAATATTTGTATAAATATTTATAAATATATTTATAAATATATATTTATTTAATTATATATAACATATTATATATGAAATAAAAAATATATTCTTTATAAATTAATAATTATTTAAATAAATATAAATTTATTTGTATTTACTTATAAATACTTTTATATATTTATAAATATATCTATTTAATTATATATTTATAACTTTAAAATTAGTATAATAAATATATTTATTATAATTTTATAATGATTTACATATATAAATATATATATATATATATATATATATATTTATAGTTATAATTATAACTATAAATAGTATATATTTATAAATATTTGTATATAATTGTTAATATATATATATATATTAATAAAATTATAATATTATATGTATAATTTTATAATTATGTATATATATATAGTTATAATTATAATTACAAATTTATTTGAAAAGTATTTATATATATCATTAAAAATATAATAAAATATATTTATTATTTAAATATTTTTAATGTAATTTTATAAGTACATTTCTTAGAACATATAGAGTTCTTTCTGTTAAAAAAACAAAAAAACATATATAGTTCATATGGGTAACATTATGAATTAATCAATATACTAAATCAATGGAAATCGTGATGTAATGTATAAATGAACATTCATGCATTATACGTAACATATAAGCATGATCAATATATTCATCGAACAAATTCATTGAAAACACACATATATATTCAATAATTTTAATTATAATTATATATATTAAAAATTATTATACATTTATAAATAAAAAATAATAATATAAATATATTAAATATAACAAATAAAAAATATATATTTAATTAATCCAATAAATCTAATAAATATAATAAAGTAATCTAATAAATCTAATAAATTTAAATCTAATAAATCTCTAATAAATCTAATAAATCTAATAAATATAATCAATATAATGAATATAATAAATATAATAAATATAATAAATATAATAAATATAATAAATATAGTAAATATAGTAAATATAGTAAATATAATAAATATAATAAATATAATAAATATAATAAATATAATAAATATATTTATTATTTAATGTAATTTATTATAATCTTATAATTATTTAATTATATATATATATATATAATTATAATCTTAGAAATGGATTTTTCAATTAAAAAATTATATATATTCTTGAATTATTTAAAAAAATATATTAATTATAAACATGCATTTTTTATTTAATTTATACAAATAAAAATTATTTTTGAATATAAATATAATAATTTTATATAAATTAATAATATTTTTTATTAAAAACTTTTATCAGTTCTTTTAGCTAGTGCTGATAAATGCCCACCCATTTATCAGGGCTTTCTGCTTAGCGCTAATAAAAGACAGCACATCCCTTTCCCTGTTCTGTGGTAGTGAGGGTAAACATGGAGAACATAAAACAAACCATAAACATTTGATCATAAAAACATGAACATAAAGTCTAAACATCAAAAGAGTCATGAAATAAATCTTGCAGTATGTAAGACATAGATCATAAAGGAACATTAACCATGATAGAATAACATTAGAAAAAAAATGTAATCGTGGAAAACTAATAAGCACATAATATGATTTCTATAGTATCCAAATCATTGCTTCCAAGACCATCATAGTGAACAAATTCTATTACTGAACCAGGTTTACTTGTCATTCCAACCATGTATTACTTAACCAGATTTACTTTTCATTCCAGTCATGTCTATCTCATGAGATATAAATCTTTACCCAATTCATTGAAGGGAGATATAAGTCCCACCCATCTCATAATGAAATCATTCTTACATATTCCAAAAATATAAAAAAACATTCACCATAGCATAACCCATGAAATAAAATGGGATTCTAAACATCATTTCATCATAACATAATCCATATAAGATAAATGGACATCATAAAAATAATTCCATCATAAAAACAATCAAATCAAAGTAATAATAAGGATACACTACGACAAAAGGCATTTAGCGGTGGTTTGGTTTTACGTTTCGCGGCGATTTAAACCACCGCTAAATAGATTGGCGGCGGTTTTGAAAAACTGCCGCGAAATCGTGCGTCGGGAAACTATTCGCGATAGTTTTCAAAATCGTATTTATTTATTTTATTTTATTTATTTATTTTATTTTATTTTATTTATTTATTTATTTTATTTTATTTATTTATTTTCTTTTATCTATTTATTTTCTTTTATCTATTTATTTTATTTATTTAGTATTTTATTTATTTATTTATTTATTTATTTTATTTATTTCATATTTATATTATTTATTTAATTCGTATTACTTTATTTATCTATGCATGCACATCCACATGCCCATGCACATGCCCATGCAATATAAAGAAATACTGCGTTTGGTGAGATTTGAACCCCTAACCTCTTGCATATTTTTCAAAGACTTTACCACTCCAGTAAGCTCGTCATGTGTTTAATAAACAGAATTTAATATATTTATATATATTAATTGAGAAAACAAATAATACATAAATAATAGATATAAACTCAATAATATATAATATATAATAATAATAATAATAAATAACACATAATTAATAATTATAAATAAATAATAAATAATTATAAATAAATAATACATAATAATAAATAAATAATAAATAATAAATAAATATAAATAATAAATAATAAATAAGAAATAAGAAATAATAAATAATAAATAATAAATAAATATAAACAATAAATAATAAATAATAAATAATAAATAATAAATAATAAATAATAAATAATAAATAATAAACAATAAACAATAAATAATAAACAATAAAATAATAATAATAAATAATA
This sequence comes from Viscum album, assembly GCA_963277665.1. NCBI lineage: Eukaryota > Viridiplantae > Streptophyta > Magnoliopsida > Santalales > Viscaceae > Viscum > Viscum album. The sequence goes on from OY728127.1 coordinate 600,234,137, forward strand.
AATAATAAACAATAAATAATAAATAATAAACAATAGATAATAAATAATTCATAATAATAAATAAATAATAATAAATAAATAATAATAAATAAATAATAATAAATAAATAAAAATAAATAAATAATAATAAACAAAAAAGAATAAAGAATAAAGAATAAAGAATAAAGAATAAAGAATAAAGAATAAAGAATAAAGAATAAAGAATAAATAAATAACAATAAAAAGTAAACAATAAATAATAAAATAAATAATAAATAATAATAAAAAATAATAAATAATAATAAACAAATAATAAATAATAAATAATAAATAATAAATAATAAATAATAAATAATAAATAATAAATAATAAATAATAAATAATAAATAATAAATAATAAATAATAAATAATAATAAATAATAAATAATAAATAATAAATAATAATAAACAATAAATAATAAATAATAATAAAGAACAAATAATAAAAATAAATAAAAATAAAAAATAAAAAATAAATAATAATAAATAATAAATAATAATAAACAATAAATAATAATAAACAATAAACAATAAATAATAAATAATAAATAATAAATAATAAATAATAAATAATAAATAATAAATAATAAATAGTAAATAATAAATAATAAGTAATAAATAATAAATAATAAACAATAAGTAATAAATAATAAATAATAAATAATAAATAATAAATAATAAATAATAAATAATAAATGATAAATAATAAATAATAAATAATAAATAATAAATAATAAATAATAATAAATAATAATAAATAATAAATACGAAATAAAAAAATATTTCATAATAAATAAAAAATAATAAATAAAATATTATTATTAATAAATAATAAATAATAAATAATAAATAATAAACAATAAATAATAAACAATAAATAATAAACAATAAATAATAAATAATAAATAAATATAATAATAAATAATAAATAATAAATATTAAATAATAAATAAATATAAAAAATAAAAAATAAAAAATAAATAAAAAATAAATATAAAAAATAAAAAATAAAAAATAAAAAATAAAAAATAAAAAATAAAAAATAAAAAATAAAAAATAAAAAATAAAAAATAAAAAATAAAAAATAAAAAATAAATAATAAAAAATAAAAAATAAATAAATATAAATAATAAATAATAAACAATAAATAATAAATAATAAAAAATAAATAAAAAATATAAATAATAAATAATAAATAATAAATAATAAATAATAAATAATAAATAATAAATAATAAATAATAAATAAATATAAATAATAAATAGTAAATAATAAATAAATATAAATAATAAATAAATAATAAATAATAAAGAATAAAGAATAAAGAATAAAGAATAAAGAATAAAGAATAAAGAATAAATAAATATAAATAATAAATAATAAATAATAAATAACCAGTAACAAATAATAGATAATAAATAAATTAAAGTATATTATAAATAATAAATAATAAATAATAAATGAGACACATGAAAAAGTATGAAAAGACGTGATAAGGGATGAAAAATCATGAAAACACATGAACACGGATGGAGAAGCATGAAGAATGAGGCGTTAGAAAGAATAAGAACGCATGAAAACTCATGTAAACTCTGGAAAACCCCTTAAGAATTCAACATAATCATCATAATAACCCACAAAAACCATTGATAAAGATAACAAGTCATGAAAACCCAAATAAACAGTAATAAATGGAGCAACTGTTAAAACCCGTCAAAACGGTCATAAAGTGAAAAAAACATTGGACTCACATTAATAGAGATAACTTATGATCTGAGAGTCCATTTCAGATCCGCGACCTGTCAAATCAAAGATCCTGGAATGATATTCGACCTGATAGGTGAAAGAGTCCAAATGGACAGGCGGATCATAAGTTACGACCATTTAAAAAAAAGCTGACGGGGAACAGGTGCTAGAAATGAGGCATCAAAAAACATAACAAACCCGATACCCACTAAAAAGGACATAACATATGATCCAGGAGTGCATGTGGGAGCCGCGACTAGTCAAACTAAATCTCATGGAATGAGCTACAATCTGGAAGGTGGAGGAGTCCGAACTGACACGCGGATCGAATTTAGGTCCATTTAAAGAAAAGTTCGACGGGACACCGGTGAAGAAAATGGGGTTTTAGAGGACTTCAGAGGGGTTTTTAGGGTTGAAAAACATGACAAAAGCTTGATTTTATCGAACTAATATGTAGCTATCTTCTCTGGCTTCGATTTGATATGTGGTAAAGCCCAAACGGATACCCGGAGTGAAAGTTATGGTGGTTTGAAGTTGGAGAACTTTTTTCAACTTTCTTATAACTCTCATATCTTCCGCACCTTAGACTGTCTCAGGGTTTTGATTACACATACCTCTAGATCTCTTCATGAGCTTCGATTTGATTGGTCGTGGCGCTCCAACGAATGCCCGAATCAAAAGGTATGGTCTATTTAGTGATTTCGGGGGTTCTCGTGTTTTTTTTATTTTTTTTCTTTCATTTCGTGGCGATTTTTTTAAAAAACCACCGCTAATCATCAAAAAATTTCAAAAAAAAAAAAATTTTAAGGCATTTCGCGGCGGTTTAAAAACTGCCACGAAATGGCGGCCCGAAACACGTTTAGCGGTGGTTTTTAAAACTGCCATGAAAAAACCACCGCTAAATGACCGTTTTTCTGTAGTGATAAATACCTAACCCTATGCCATCTTAGAAGGAAAATAATTTTCATAAAACACTTGAACATAATTCCTGAGGAAAATATCTTTTCTTCTTAAAAAATGCTTTCTTTTCTCAAAATGTCATACAATTTTAAAAGAAAATAATTTAATTGAAAATAAACTTTAAATCTTGTAAAGGAAGATTCATGGAAATAATGGGTTATGAAAGTTTAAAAACCAGTTCATGATGTTTAAGTTAAAAAAAACATTATCCTCATACTTTTGTCGGAAATGTCAAAAAGTATGTGTTATGGTAATAAAATGAAATATTCCTTCCATCCCATGTAGTAAAATTAAAAAATGGGTAAAAATGACTTTAAACATACATTTAATAATTGTAAACATTTTATGAAAACGTTTTTAGAAAACATGGACATCAATGATAAATACATCCCCAGTAAATACTTACATATAAACAATCTCAGATAAAAAAATGAGATTTCAAAATTATCCCTTACCTTGTAATTTTCATTATTCAAGGATTTGGTCCTCCTATATAATGATTAAATCATGTTATTAAATTATACCAATACCATATCTATATTTATGATATCATATATGACCATATTATATCATTTTGCTAATAGTATTTCAATATTACTATTATTTTGAGTGCTAACTGTTTCATTTTCCCATTCCTGTTTTTCCATATAAGTCATTTTTGTTATGAATAGGATGTATTTTTTTTCATGAAATTAAGTTCATATTTATTATTTTCACTTATCATATAAATTTTATAATCATTCTTGAATTATTAATGTGGAGAAAAAATCTCACCGCATCGTGGAGACGGTAGGCCGTACGTATGCACGAGTGAAAGTATCATTCTCTCTATGGTTAAATGGTATGTAATTGGATGGTATATTAATTATAAAGAATCATTATAATGTTATATTAATTATTTAAATCCATTATACTCATCATTATACCCATCCTAATAAAGTGTTTTTGAATAACAAATTACACCACGCCGTAGAGATGGTAAACCATACGTATGCACACATGGTGATATTATTATTCATAGGATGAATAAAAGGATGTATAAGGTTTTACCATAATTATAATAACATCTCATCATGTATAATATATGGGATTTATTACTTTAGTATGGAATCAACATAGAAATAGAAAGTATAATAAGAAAAGAAATTGAATTGATTTGGTAAAGCAATTACCTCTTCTTCGTTGGACTTCCTTTGGATCTCTACTTAGCGACAATAAGGATGGAACTTTTGGAAAACCATGACCTCCAGAAGTTAACTAAAAATTTTTATAGTAGAATTGGGTAGGGTTTGGTCGAGCTAGAAGGTTCAAGGTGGTGTGGGGAAATGTGGGAGGAGATTATTTTTTATAAGGGAGGAGGATGGGTGCTTTAGGAAGGTATTGAAATATTATTTTATTATAAAATTATTTTAGTATTAAAAAGGTCCAAAAATCGTTTAATAAGATTAGTATTGTTATAAATACTCTCAACCAATAAGTTTTAGACAAGTTTAGGTATCAAATTTAACCTTATCTTTTAGCTTTAACCCTCATTTAACTAATTTAACTCTCACCATGTCTTCTTGTATATTCGTACTATATGGTTAATATAGTTACTATAAAATGCCAATAGAACCTCAAGTGCTTCATCAATGACATTTTAAACATTATCTAATTTATTTGGCCAAATATTTTATTTTTAGGACTATTATGTCATTTAATAAAATAGTATTTGTTTTAAAAACTCATTTATGTCAATTTTTATACTATTCATATCATGGCTTTTTAAAAATTCATAACAACTTTATTATTTCAAAAAAAATTCATTAATTCAAAGATAAAAAGTCATAATCATCCATAAAATTAGTTTATGACCTAAAAAGTTTCAAAAAAAATTTATTTTAATATTTATAATCTCATTTATCTAAATCATTCATTAATAAGGTAATCACTACATCATCATTGTGTCATAAATAAATTTATTTATTTGGTGTCAAAAAATTATAAATAAAATACAATGATGTAGGAAATATTTTTATATTTACAAGTAATATTTATAGTCTAATTTATCTTATGTATAACCCAATATTAAAATTGTTTTATTAAGAAGATACAAGTTTATGTCATATTTCTCTTTACTTTTAAATCAATTCTTATAAAATGTCATTTTCACATCCAAGTGGTTTCATGGGGTCCCAAAATCGACTCAAAGATTCCAATGGTCATAAATATCTCATAAATTAGTATTAGGACATGTTTTAGGGTAGTTTAATATTATTATAATATTATTTTTTACCCTTATTTACTAGATTTAGCCTTTAACCATGGTAAATAAAATAATTACTGAAGTTACTATTCATAATGTCCAAAAATAAAAGGTAACTTTTTACACAATTTTTACCTTCTAATTGAATATATGGAATCCATTTTTTTCAAATTAAAAACACAGTATTTGTAGTAATTAATTTAAAATTAATTCCCATTGTCAAAACCAAAAAGAAGGTTTTTAAGAAATAATAACTATCAAAAGATTGACATGTGTTTATATCCAATTTAAAATTTAAATTACTTCTAATGAACAAAATTGTATTAAATGATAAAAAAATAATCCAATTATACTTTAAAACCAATTAAAATTACAATCTAACAATATAAATATGTTAGATGAAAAGGAAGTTTTTAATTAAAATGCAGTATTTTTAACTATTCATTAAAATATGAATTTTATCAGAAAAATACCAAAAATTCAAAAAAAGTAAATTTTTTATGTTCCTCTTCCAAATAAGAAGTTTATTTTTTAAAATATAATATATAAAAGTGTTAAAAACTAAATTTAAAATGGGTGAGCCATCAAAAAGGTGGAAAAACTGCATTTTTTTGAAAAATACTTCTTTTATCCGAAAAAATGAAATTATACTTATATAATGTATATAAAATACATAATATGAATTTTAATGTTATATAAAATTAAAAATCTATTTAATACTATTCATAACGTCTATTTTATATACCATAATAATTATTTTTACAATTTATTGTTGTTTAGTGAAACTTGGTATGGCGTACAATGCAAGCTATCGAGGAAGGTCTCTCTTGCATGTAATGCAAGCTAAGAATAGTGTTTCATATACTACAAGCTAATAATGTGTTGCATATAGCACAAACTAATATTGGTGTAGCATAAAACACAAGACATCAAATAAAGTAAAAAGAATATATCTCATAAAATATCGGGGTGTTACATTCTACCCCCCTTAAAATGAATTTCTCCCTCAAAATTTGTTAGGGCGATAAAAGGATTACCATTTGAAAGTTTCTTTCATGGAAACCCACATCGTAAAAATGATACTAAAACTTCATTTTAAAAATGAATGTTAGAAGCATAATGGTTACCAGATGTAACTCATCACTGGGTTTCCACATAGGAGAACATAAGTGGGAAGTGAAAACACAGATATAAAAGAGAAATATAACCATAAAGTTCTGATGGATAGTGATAGAGAACAATGTTTTGGAGAAATTTAAGTACCATAAATACATAAATATGTGATGATTTAAGGGACCATCTGATTCATTGGATAATAAGGTACTAGGATAACATTTTTGGTTTTCAAGATCTTTTTCCTAATGTTCAAGAATTTTTTCATGAGAAGAAATACTAACTTAATTTCAGTACCATTGATTGTTCCCTAAACAATTTCCACTTAATCTATTATTTAAATAAATGAAGTCTAATTTTTCATTCTTTAATTGTTAGTAGATAATGCGTTAAAATGATAGGTCATTCCATCTGTCTCAAAAAAAAGGTTAGAATAGATTATCAAATATACATAAATCCATCATTGGTGAGATTAATCATATGTGGTTCCAAAAATGGACTTATACATCATCTTTCATACCACTTAAACAAAATATAACTAATTTATACTAACCAAGGAATTCCCATAGGCCAGTGGTAGGTGATAGAGGCCTGTCGCACTTCATTTGTGGGTTCGATTCCCACAGCCATGTTTGACGCGACATGTTGTCATTCATCCTGCGGGTTGTCCTTTTTCTAAAACTATACTATTATAATATTCCAGAAATAATATTTTTAAAAAAATTTAGCCTTAAACAATGCTATATGATGTAAAACTTAATCCATTCCAACCATTAGGCTTATCCAAAATACTTCTTTCCAATCTCACAGTACAAAAATAAAACAATTACAAGAAAGGTCATATAACAAGCATGTGAATACCATAATTCATCCCCTATAAGATACATATTTTTGGTCACATTACAAAAATTTGAATGAATTCATCATTAATTCTATTGAGTCATGGTAATAACCTAAATTACCATATATCCTTATTGAAAACATGCATGTTTCCTTATTCCAAAACTTATTGGATATATTCCTTAACTCCAAAAAATTTGTACACTTCATCCATGATATCAAAACCCTCTTGTCAATAACTCCATAATTAGTTCCTAAGAAACTAGCACTATCCAATTTTCTTATTCAAATCCAACATATATTTATCCAAACATAATTACCTTAACATATGAGATATACTAAGGGTTATCTTTCCATTAATCATATGTTCTCCAAGTATATCTCCTTACCCTTAAATCACTTTTTGTATCCTTAGAACTATTCAATATATCCTTTCTAATCCTTAATGAAAAACTTATACTAAAAACACTTATATATTTCAGGATTCATATAACATAATTTTTAAATTTTGAAACATATACACCTCAATCATCCAAATTTATTCTTAAACCATTACTTAGGATCCATCATATTCATATTTACTAAAATATAAATCATGTATTAAGGTTTATCAACCTCAAGATTTTTAGGTTTAATGTAAACAATACTAGAACATCACGTACCTTTCACATGTCTTTTACAATCTCTTTATCCTCAGCCGTATGAACAATACTCGTCCCATCTTCCTGATTCTATTTTTTATATTTCCACTTAGGAGATCAATATTCATAATTCCCATAATTTCCATATCTGAAACATTCACTGGTTAACTATGTTCTATGTAGTTCTGGATATTTACTATGATCAGATAGAAAAGTGTGAGAAATACATATCAGAGATTAGAAACACATAAGTAAGGTAAATTACTTAGAATATTTCAATCTATGATATATTCGGTTTAACCCTAGGTTAGTCATGATTATCACAAAAAACCTAGGTTTGTAACCTATAATTTACTTATCCTTAGGACATCCCTAGACATATCCATAGAAATATCTCTAGAGACCCCACTAAAGTTTCTGCATCCTAGTTTCCAATGTTTGACTAAACCTTCGCTCTGATACTAACTCTAACAACCTAGCTTGACATACATGGACATTATATTTCTTTTTTGGAATACTTAATACATGACACAAACAGACGCACAAAGACCATATTAGTTTAGTGTCTTTGGAAACTCAGAACATCATCTTCTAACATGGTGAAAGATCTTCAACATCTCCCATAAAGATCTTCCACTTTTGTTGTCCTACCTATAACCTTAGTTTATATCATGGGGAAAAGTAAACATAAAAAGGGTGATCTAAATTTCTCAGTAAGGGTAAACATTGAGAAGATAAAACAAACCATAAACATTTGAACGTGAAAACATGAACATAAAGTTTAAACAAAAAAAACTTGAGTCATGAAATAAATATTGACAGTATGTAAGGAATAGATAATAACGAAACATTAACCATGATAGAATAGAATTATAATAAAACATGTAATTGTGGAAAACTAATAAGAACACAATATTATTTCCATAGTATCCAAGGCATTACTTCCAAGACCATTATATTGGACAAAGTTCATTACTAAACCGAGTTTACTTGACGTTCCATCCACATATTACTAAACCATATTTAGTTGTCGTTCCAGTCATTTCTATATCATGAGATATAAATATTTACCCATTTAATTTTAAGGGGATATATGTCCCACCTATCTCATAATTAAATCATTCTTACATGTTCTATAAAACATAAAAAACATTCACCATAGCATAGCCCATGAAATAAAATGGGATTCTTAAACATCATTTAGTCATAACATAATCCATATAAGATAAATGGACATCATAAAAATAATTGCATCATAAACACAATCCAATCAATGTAATAATAAGGATAGAGATATAACCCTATATCATCTTAGATGGAAAATAATTTTGATAAAACACTTAAACTTAATTCCTGAAGAAAATATCCATTCATCTTCAAAAACGTTTTATTTTATTAAAATTTCATTCAATTTTAAAAGAAAATAATTTAGTTGAAAATAAACTTGAAATCTTGTAAAGGAAGCTTCATGGAAATAATGCATTATTAAAGTTTAAAAATCAGTTCATGCTATATAAGTTAAAAAACATTCTCCTCATACTTTTTCCAGAAAAGTCAAAAAGTACCTTGTATGGTAAACAAATGAAAGATTCCGTCCATCCCTTGTGGTAAAATTAAAAAATGGGTAAAAATGACTTTAAACATACATTTAATAATAGTAAAAAAATTATGAAAAAATTTCTAGAAAACATGGACATGGATGATAAATACATCTCCAGTAAATACTTATGTATAAACAATCTTAGATAAAAAAAATGTGACTGAAAAATTATCTCTTACCTTGTAATTTTTTTTATTAGAGGATGTGGTCCTCCTGTATAATGTTTAAATCATGTATTTAAATTATACCATGTCCATATACATATTTATGATATCATATATGATCCTATTATATCATTTTGTTAACTGTACTTCAATATTATTATTATTTTGGATGTTAACTGTTTCATTTTCCCATTCCTATTTTTCCATGTAAGTCATGTTTGTTATGCATATGATTTATTTTATTCAGGAAATTAAGTTCATATTTATTATTTTCACTCATCATATAAATTTTATAATCATTCTTGAATTGTTAATGCGGAGAACGGATCTCATCGCTCCGTGGAGACGGTAGGCCGTACGTACGCATGTGCGACAATATCATTCTATTGATGGTTAAATGATATGTAATTGGATAGTATATTAATTATAAAAAATCATTATCATGTTATATTAATTATTTAAATCCATTATACTCATAATTATAACCATCCTAATAAAGTATTTTTGAATAACAAATTACACCATGACGTGGATACGGTAATCTATACGCACACACATGGTGATATTATTATTCATAGGATGGATAAAAGGAGGTATAAGGTTGTAAAATAATTTTAATAATATCTCATAATGTATAATATACTATATTTATTACTTTATTATGGAATTAATATAGAAAGTGTAAGTATAATGGGAAAATAAATTGAGTTGAATTGGTAAAGCAATTACCTCTTCTTCGTTGGACTTCCCTTGGATATCTTCTTAGGGACACTAGGGATGGAATTTTTGGAAAACCAGGACCTCTATAAGTTACCTAAAAATTTTTATAGGATAATTTTTCATGGTTTGGTCGAGCTATAAGGATCAAGGTGGTGTGAGGAAATGTGGGAGGAGATTCCTTTTTATAAGGGAGGAGGAGGGGTACTTTAGGAAGGTATTGAAACATTATTTTATTATAAAAATTATTTTCAGTTTAAAAAGGTCAAAAAATCATTTAATTAGAATAAAAGATGATTATTTTTCTAAATCATCTCAACCAATAAGTTTTAGACAAATTATGTCTCAAATTTAACCTTATCGTTTAGCTTTAACCCTTAGTTAACTAATTTAACTCTTACCATGTCTTCTTGTATATTCATACTATATGGTTAATATAGTTACTATAAATTGTCAAATAAACCACAAGTGGTTCATTAATGAAATTTTAAACATTATATAAGTCATTTGGATGAATATTATATTTTTAGGACTATTATATCATTTAATAAAATTGTATTATTTTTAAAAACTCATTTTTTCAATTTTTATACTATTCATATAATGAATTTTTAAAAATCCATAAAAACTTGATTATTTTAAAAAAACTTCATTAATTAAAATATAAAAAGTCATAATCATCCATAAAATTCGTGTATGGCAAAAAAAGTTTCAAAATAAATTTATTTTAAAAATTATAATCTCATTTATTTAAATCATTCATTAATAAGGTAATCACTACATCATCGTGTCATAAATAAATATATTTATTTGGTGTCTAAAAATTATAAATAAAATACCATGATATATGAAATATTTTTATATTTCCATATACTATTTATAGTCTAATTTATCTTATGTATTATCCCATATTAAAATTGTTTTATTTAGAAGATACAAGTTTATGTCATATTTCTCTTTACATTAAATTAATTCTTATAAAATGTTATTTTCACATCAAGTTGTTACATGGGGTCCCAAAATATAGAAAATGATGACAATGGTCATAAATATATCATAAAATAGGATTATGACATGTGTTATGGTTGTTTAATATTATCATAATATTATTTTTACATTTATTTACCAGATTTACCCTTTAACCATGGTAAATAAAACAATTACTGAAGTTACTATTAATAATGTGAAAAAATAAAGGGTAACTATTTAAATTTTTTTAAACCTTATGATTCCAATTATTAAATCCATTTTTCCAAATTCAAGACACAGAAGTTGAGGTAGTTAATTTAAAACTAATTCCCGTTGTCAAAACCAAAAACGGGTTGTTAAGATGTAATAACTATCAAAAGATTGACATGCGTTCATGTCCAATTTAAAAGTGAAATTACTTAAAATGAAAAAAATTATATTCAATGATAAAAATATAATCCAATTATACTTTAAAACCAATTAAAATTACAATCTAACAATATAAATAAATTAGATGAAAAATCAGATTTGAATTAAAATGCAGTATTTTTCTCTATTCATTAACATATGAATTTTATCAAAAAATACCAAATATTTAAAAAAAGTAAAATTTTATGGTCATATTACAAATAAAAAGTTTATTTTGTCAAAAATAATATATAAAAGTGTTACAAACTAAATTTAAAATGGGTGCGCCATCAAAAGGAGGCAACACTGCAATTTTTTTTGAAAAATACTTCTTTTATCAGAAAAAATGAACCTGTTCTTATATCATGTATAGAAAATAAATAATATGAATGTTAATTTTATATAAAATTCAAAATGTGGTTAATAATAATCATAATGACTAGTTTATATCCCATAATAATTATTTTTACATTATATTATTGTTTAGTGAATCTCGGTATGACGTACAACACAAGCTATCGAGGAAGGTTGCTCTTGCGTATAACCCAAACTAAGAATAGTGTTGCGTATACTTCAATCTAACACAGTGTTTTGTATATTGAAAGATAATATTGGTGTAACATACAACACAAGACATCAAAAAAAGTAAAAATAATATATCTCATAAAATATTGGGGTGTTACATAGTGGGGTTGGGGATACATTAAAGTATATTGATATATTAAATATGGGAAAATCCCTGGAGTCAGTGTAGGTTTGGTATGGGAAGAAGAGGCTAAATGATATGATTATGGAGGAATGGGTGGGAAAATCCGTATAGGACGAAGTTAAGGATGAAAAGGTGTGGTAGATGGCATGTTCACTGGTGGGTCAGGGTGGGAATAGGTATAATAGGTGCTCTGTTTAACTCTAAGAGAACTCCCACTCATACCCATGCTAGCATGCTAAGTAGGAGTCGACTGTGGTTCAATTGAATGTACATAATTTTTTTTGATAAATAACAAGAACATGACATTATATGTAACATGGAAGAAAAATATCATAATTATTATACTCACTAAGGGAACTAGAGATGAAAACCTGTTATAATGAAATTATTTTTCTTACATTACTATTACATAATTTTAAAGAAAAATATATAATTTATACACAATGAGGATCAAAAGTTTTAGTTTCTTAGGAAAATTAGGTCCATACATAACATTTTTAAAATAAAAGATAAACACTTATTTAATTCCTTCTTCTCTAGCTTCTTATTAGCCCTTAAATTCTCCTTAGTACATGTAATCACCTGAGGGTATACATTAAAGAAAGGAGTGATCTAAAATCCTAGTAAGAGGATAGATAATAACATAAAATAATATAACACAGGGTTAGTATAATAATTATCATAATAACATAGTCATAAGATCATAATTATTAGAGGAAGCATTATGAAAAGGCATGGAATGTGGTAATGCATAAAAATGAAACATCATGTCTTAGTGGTAACCTACCACACATAGTTGTGAAAAAATATAGAATAAGGTTAAATAATATTTCAAATTTATCATGAGATGAATCGCATTAACCAATGAATTGGAGATCTATATAATTTCAGGTTCACCCATCACATCATAACATTTACAATGTGCTATATAATTCTTGGCGCACCTGTCACATTATAACATTTACATTATCATGCATTCCATATAGAAAATATATCAATATTGAAAATAAAATAACACCTATAAAGGAATGGGTTTAATTTCAAAATCATAAATTCATAAAATTTAGGTTCCCAAATGAATTATGTAATAAAATACTTGAATCATCAACCTTGAGTTTAGAAGAAACAATCTCGAGAAGTAAAAAGTGTGTTTTTTTGAGAGAAGAGTTCTTTTGGAAAAAATTTTGTTTTTATAAACTCAATTAGAAAAAAATTATATCCCGAAAATGGATATATAATTATGAAAAAACTAAATTTATGGAATATCCATATTGAAAATGGGGTGAAATAGGGAAAACCCAAAGAAAGAGAGTTGGGTTTGAGAATTCCCCTTACCTTGTGTTCAAAAGATTCCTTTATGTTAATATCCTATATAATCAAATTAGATTATTAATTAAAAATAAATAACCCTTAACACATGTATTTTATTAATTATTGTTTTATTATGTTCATTTATGGATTTTTTTATGAGTTATAGGGTTTAATTTCATCGTTTGGGAGAATTCGTTTTCATGGTTTTCATGACCGGTTCACTTATATTCATGAATGGAAGTTCATGTAAAATGAGGATAAATATAAATAAATATTATTATATGTTATTAATTATATTAAAAAAATTTAAATGATATTATAATGAATTTGTTTACATACCATGAGTATGAATCATTTGATAAAAGTTAATGATGATCGTTTTAGATTAATTTTGGCGGCTTTTCAATCACAACAAACTTATTTTCTTTTATCATTTAGTATTATTTATAAATGTTATTTATAGAACATAAATAGGGTTTTTTCATACACATTAAAATATTTTTTAATCCATTTAATGTTTTTATTAATATACTTTAAGGTGATTAATGAAAATGAAAGTGCATCACCCATGATGTCAGTAAATTGACACATCACGGGCGATAATTTCATTTTTATGATAAAAGAGAGAGAGGGATGATTTTAATGATGTATCTTCCATTAACATGATATAATTATAGTATATGTAAGGTAATGGAGTTATCATGTAATTTTTCTTAAGGTAGGTGAGGAGAGAATAATAAATAAATGAAATTGAAAGGAAATTAAAAGAAAAAGGGAGAGGATTTACCTCTTGAATTCTCCTCTTGAGATCCTCCTCAAGGCACATAGTATTTTTATAATGATGATAAAAAGAGATAATGGAAGTGGGGGAGGAGATATAGAATATTATTAGATATAATTTGGTCAAGGTTAAAATCTTGAGAGGTGTTAAGAGAAGAGGGTGTGAGGGGTGTTATTTATAATGGAGGAGAGGGGTGTTTTCTCATTATTTAATTCATTAGTATATTAGTTTGATCAAGAAAATGTATAGTGTTGATTATTGAGACTAAATAAAGTAATTAGATCATTTTATTTCTAACTAATGATGCTTACATCATAGATGATTCAATTAATAATGTATTTATCATATAATGTATATATACCGTAAATTACCATATTTCACGATTGACAAAAAATTCATGCAATTTAGAAAAATCCAAAAAATTCACCCTAAACTCTTTTCAATGTGTATAATTTAAAAAGTAACTCAATTTTATGAAAATAATTTTCTAAATATGAGTAATTTAATTTTTAATTAAAATTAGCATTTTTTGGAAATACATATTTTAAAATTATAACTAATTTTGTAACACTTTGAAAAATTAATTAAGGTCTGATAAAAATATATTAAAATAATAAGTCATAAAATTATTAATTTATGGATAAATTTTGTGAAGACATATTTTATTTTAAATTATTAAATTAATTAAAAAATTGTAATTAAATATTTTTCACTTACAAAAATTCCAACACTAAATTAATAATTTTAAAACATTTAATTACTTATTCTATGATATAATTATACTATAATTTCATTTATAATATTCTTAAATTTTATTTATATTTTCATGGGTGGGGTTACTATTCATTTTTCCAGTTTACTATTCCTAAGGTCAAGTTACTATTTCATCAGTGTAGGTTCCTTAACTTTTAGAAATACTTTTCACTTTACTAATTCTTCATTTATAAAGTTTTTATTATGGACTCTAAGTGATTTTATGTGATTTATATTATATTAAATTACTATAAGAAGGGATAAATTACATTGATAAAAGTTTGGTTCGTTACACCCATGCTCGTGTATCTGTCGATCAATATCAAATAATTGCTTCCTTCATACTTCTTCAACATTTTTCATAATCTTCATAAGAATGAAATGCAGATTTTTTAGAAATAGTTTTAAAAAATCATACATACAACTTATAAGTTAAATAATTCATAAAAATTTCATAATATGTTTTAGAAACAATAATTTAATACCAATTTATACATTTTTTAAAAACCCGTTTTAAACCCTGTTTTCTGAATTGAAATAAATCTAATTAAATACAATGAAACCAAACAATACTAAAACAAACATATCATTCCAAATTGTAACTAAATTAAATCAATTATAGTAATATCAACATGATAAACCCACGTCAAGGTAAACTTAATGAACTATGAACATATATGGTTGCTTCTATATATTACCCACCACTACTTCTAGTTCAAAATAAACTCTCCCAATGGGAAAATTTGAGTCATCAAATGAAATATTTTGGTCAAAAGCAATGGGGGAATCAATGGTTTCAATATCATACCCAACATCATGAAAAACATTTCTTGGGATTACTTCATTAATGACACTATAATCAAGTCTCAGATGATCTTTCACATAAAAAACTTGTTTTTCCATTGATGAAAAAATTCATGGTTCATCGGTAGACAATAATTGAATCATGTCAATAACTTTGAATCTAGAATAATTAATAAATATACCATGTCACTTCATTGAATCAAACCATTTATATTTCATTATAGTGACTCAACTATGATAGTAGTAACCAAATAACAATATTCTATCAACACTTATATAATAATAAACATTTTAATATTGTGGCCTACTATATGATATAATGGAATAACATAAAATTATAGTAGTTAATATAATTACATCATGACGTGTTCTCATTTTCACCACTTGATTAGTTGTAACAAACTTATACCCATTGATTACTAAATATTTGAATTTATGATCCAAATAATTAGGACCAAAAGACAACTATCTTAATTCTTGGGAAATAGAGTAAATAGGTAAACTCAAAACATGAAATATATATGAATAATAAAATTAAGTGAATATCTATATTTTAATTAAATTAAATTGATTGTCATACCTTTGATTTCAACCAAATATGAAACTCTTTTCTATGAAAAGCATCTCTTCTTATAAAAGGAAAAGATCGATGAACTCTACTTATAATTTGTTTATGTTCTCTAAATAAAATGATAATAAAATTTTAAGGTATTTGTGGAATAAAAAAGTATTATATAACATATAAATATTCAAATTACTTACTTGATATAGCCATCAATCAACTATAGTTAAAAAAAACTGCACGATGTGTCATATCCCGCTCTTCAAGGCTCAATATAACCAATGTATATAACCCAGTAATTCCTCCTATTTTGGGAAGATATGGAAATGAGGGCCCAATTTCCCCATACTTATCATATTTATTTATCATTGGGCAGTTAGGTCTTGTTCTCATAGCAGACAAATACATTGGACAAAAATCTATACATTCTTGAGCTAGACAACCTCTCACAATGGAACTTTCAGGATGATACTTATTTTGGATGTTAGGTTTTATTGTGCATATATATATTTCAGTAGGATACATCCAATAAAAATAAATAGGTGCCATAAAAAGTGTTTCAGTTAGAATATGAACTGTTAAATTTATCATGCAAGTGAAAAATTAAGGAAGAAATGTTTTTCCAGCTCACAAAAAATTAATAGAACCTCTTGCTGAATTTTTATCAAGAAATACTTGGACAACATTTTAGCATAAAGGTATCTAAAAAAATGGCACAAGAGAATCACTATCACCCTTAAATTATTAGATAGAAAAGTACATATTTCTATTATAATCAATTCATGATGAATTATGTGATAATCATGAGTTTTTAGGGATTTTAGTTTCTACTACCCTATATTGACTTGTTTAAATATGTTGTTAGAATATACATAAGGAACATTGATGTTCTCTAATACTTCTATAAATTTATTTTTCACTAAAGGTTTCATCACATAATAAGAACAAGGAACTTTCCATTTTTTCATTGATACACATATGATGCATTTTTGGTCGAATAACCCTATACAACAAGTCTCGGTGAGATAAGAAGTCATCCTTGCTCATCCCCTTGATATTTAAAAAAAATTGAAAGAAAAATTTCACATATATTTTTCTCAATGTACATTAAATCTAGACAATGACGTAAAAAATTGGTAGACCATTATGGAAACTAAAAAAAGATACTTATTTTTTTCTAATTGTAATTGGCTTTAGTGTCAACACTCTTACTCTTTATAATTAATCCAAATTTTCCCTAATAAAAAAATAAAATCTTTCAATTCATTAAGCACATCAGTTCCTGGAATATGTTGAGGTGGATATTTAGTGTCAATAATTTTATCAAACCTCCAAAAATTCTTCCTATATTGATGATCCATTGGAAAGAATCATCGATGCCCCATAAAACTAAAAATATGATGATATTTAGGCATTATAAATTGTGTATTCTTCATAAAAATAGGATATGATAGTTTTCCCTTAATTATCCAACCAAGAATCATTTCATAAGAAAGGAAACCATTTATAGTCCATATAAGGGAATCACACATATGAAATATATTTTTGGAAGAAGCATTGAATGTGCACACACCCATATCCCAAAGCTTCTTTAACTCTATTATTAAAGGTTGAAAGTAGATGTCTATATAATTTTTAGGATTAGAAGGTCCAGGTATTAGTATACACTTGAAAGTGAAAGGTTTTTCCATACACATCCATAAAGGAATATTATAAATGTGAATAAAAATTTTCCATGAGTTGTGAGCAGTAATAATCTAACCAAATGGATTAAAACCACCACATGATAGGCCCAACCTGACATTACACACCTTATCTAAAAAATCAGGATGTTGTGAATTATATTCTCACCATGATAATCCATCTATAGGATGAACCAACTCAGCATTAACTTTAATTATTTTAACATCATTCCATTATATATTAGTTGATATTTATATAGACATGAATAGATTTTGAAGCCTCAGAATCAATGAAAAGTTCCACATAACTTTATTTGGAACATGATATGGTGTTCCATATACATTTTCCTTAATGTATATGTACCAAATTTTTTATAGTAATTAAGGTCAATTATTTGGTACCAAAATAAACTGAAATATTTTGGACAAGCAGGAATATTATTAATAGAAAATACGAGCTACTTAATTAACTTTCATGCCTTATAATTATTTGAGGCAATATCTTCTCCATTAGGAAGAAATTCCTTAAAAAAGTTAATAATATAATAAATGGTAGTATAATAAATTCCATACATGGTTTTCCATCATACAACCACATTAAAAATTACAAATTCTCTATTTTAGTATATTCTTGATATACTGGAGTTTTGGCATCATCCATTAATTTTTTCACTCTCTCAACATCATTATCTTCATTCTTTTACACATGTGTGTTGATATAATTTCCTTATATAAATGGAATATGAACTCTCTCGTGATGATGAAAAATTGGAAACCGATTGAATATAAAATTATCCATACTACTTTTTTTCTATTCATTAACAGTGTAATATTGTCTCATATCTCCATTATGATTCCAAAAATAATAGTTTTTTTTAATATGGAATTTATTTTATGGTAGATAACTTATTCTCGGCTTAACCATACTCTTACAACACAATTATAACATGGACACTATATACGATATCCATCTAAATAATTTTTAAATGAAAAATATAAAAAAATGAAAAAATTATTTTGAAACTCAATTGAAATCCAATCAGTATGATACATCTAGATTCTATACATTCTATTATAGGGAAAAAGTTATGTTCTAATCAATAATGTAAACCATAATTACAATGATATACAAATTCAAAGAAAAATTAAAAGTATAGTGTAGAGGAAATTAAATCACACTAATAGGAAACCAAATTGAATACAATCCATGATGAATGTGACCATTATACAATACTATGATTCATCCAAAAAAAGAACAAGGCATGTTATAAGAATAAACCAAGGCATACTCATAGAAATCCAAACAATGTGTATGTATTGAAATAAATAACAATTAAGGAATAATAGCATAAAAATGTGCATTTCTTATCCATAGATGTCTTCTCATTTGAAAACATAATTGAGGATAACATTTATTCATGAAAAGATTTTATTTAAGGTTAAAATTACTTACATTATTCAAACACATGGAAAATAGATTTTACATGACTTTATATTTCAATTTTAAAAGTATTTAATTTGGGGAAGCTCCATCAAGACTAAATAATTAATCCATTCCATCCCACTTCATGAAACCCATCCATTACTTCACCACTGATGAAACCTCTTAATTGAGGTAAGGAGTGGTCAGATGGTTTTTAATTCATTTAACATGTAGTGAAAATAAATGGATTACTAATCAATAAATGATAAATGAACTAAGGAATAATTATTAATAAAGAACCAAGTTATACTCAATAGTTAATCAAAACTGGTGAAACTAAGGTTCATACCATTAAAGTTTTTCTTAAATAACTAAATTCTTATGTAAAACTTTATCAATTGAAACCATGCTTCATAAAATGAATATGATCCATCAATATTTACATTCAAACTTATATAATTATTTCATGAAATCTACCAAAGGATTCTATAAATATTTGTACATACTAAAGGTTTTAAAATTCTTAAACATTTGAAATATAAATATTTAATTATTTGAAATAATATTTTATCATTCATTCATGTCTAAATCATAATAATGAATTCTAAGAAATATACTTGACATGTACTATAAATACAACTTTGAATTTCTAAATAACCAATCTTCATAGAAAAATCAATATTCTAGATTTAATTATAATAGTATAATCATGTACATAATTGTACAATTATTTCTTTTTGGGTTAAATAAAATCCAAAAAATATCTTAACAACGGTTCATGATATAAAAAATTAAATTTCAATAATTAAATCCCATAACTATAGCATAACAAAAAACAACATTAACACCTGTAGTTAACTTAAATACAGTTCCCAATAATATAAATATCTAAATCCTAAAAATATTCCACTAAAAGAATATCAAATTTAAGTTAAATTCCTAATAATCCCTTTTATAGTTTTCAAAATAAATAAATTACAATTAAAACATTACTTTTTAGAATTTAATAGACTATAATTGATATCTATTATAATATAAATTTAAAAACATGATGATAGAAGTGATGCCAACATGCTCTAGTAAAATCACATGCATAGATAACAATGAAAATAATATCCAACAGAAGAGAAGACATATTCAAAACTCACCAATCTGATTCCAAATAAGATCAAAATAAGAAAAATCCTTGAATTAGGGGAGAATTATAGAGAATAAAATTGTCCATCTCTCGGGTGAGGGGAATAGAAATAAGTGGAGGGGAAGAAATCTTACGTCTAAAAGATTACAACCAAAAATGACAAAAATGGAGGAAAAATACTTGGCTGATGGGGTCACCACCACATAAGGAGGGGAGTAGGGAGGCCGAGACTCATAGGAGTGGATATGAGATTAGTTCTTTGAATGATTATGGGAGGGGAAGCCTGATTTTTTAAGGAGATATACCCATGATTTTTGAAAAACCATTGTTATATGTCAACCTATACCAACAATTCTTTCAAACCATGGGTATATATGAGTGGGAATATACCTAGTTTCTAGTAGTTCTTGAACTATACCATGTTAGGTATTCCCATGATCCTCCATTTGGTTATATTACTGAAAAGACTCTATTCACATCAAGTTTTATTCCTTCTTATATCAGGATATCCATCCATTTTATTAACATATCCTTATACATGTGATTCAGATTAGTGTAGTGACCTTTCAAGAACTATGTGAGGATTTATTCATATTACCATAGGATATGTAGTGATGTTTATATCTCATATAATAGGACTAACAAAAAATTACCATCCCATCCATTATTCCAAGAATCACGAACTTAAAATATGTTCACCTATCAATGAGAATACCTATATTTTCACCAGGACCTCAGTTCACATTGGTTTTTCCATACCCTTTTTCATATATATAGTCCAACTCAACTTTTAGTCAATGATATATGATATTAAAATTCATCCAATATTGGTAAAAGCTACTCGACTGTAAAAAAAATTTCACTAGTATAACTTGAAAGAACATAAAATTACCAAGGAAAGAGGCATAGTACTTTCTATGTTGAAATCCCATAAAGGGAATCCTAGGAAAAAGGTGGGTTTCTGCTAAATTGGACTACACCTCACATATCCTTGAAAAAATTAGATTATTTAAAGAAATTAAAAGACATAAAGGCTTGTGTGGTAAACAACCTATAATTTAAAACATGAGAAAAATCAAAGACTCTGATTGCTAAGCCATTCCCTTTCACAGCTTAGGGAAAATTTAGGGCACAAAATAAAAAAACAGATAATGATTTTAAGGGTAGAAACATGGACCTAGAAAAATTAAAGCTCTAATTTTTGGACCATCTAGTCATGAAAATGTTAGAAGATCCTATTTTCCTCTTGCATGTAGGTTTGATCCATGCCATAGGTACATTTTAATTTTATGTAAGGACATATATTCACATTTATAAGGCCCTATAATTCATATGATCATGTACATGAGAAATTTCATATTATATCACTTTTACCTGATAATGTGTTTAATACATAGTGGCGTAACCTTTAGGGTGCCTAGACACTTATTACATATCATTTTCTTTAGGAACCAAATCCGTACCATTTATTTATGAATTATCACTAACCTAAAGTCTTGATTAGAGATCCTCCTCATGCTAACTAAAAAACCATAAGAATCTCTACCTAGTTCCCCCTTCTAAAAAAATTGGAAACATGTTTATTGACCGATTAGAATGAAACCCTTTGGATTATGAATAACAAAGTTTCCTTTGAGATTATAATTTACCCATAGAGTATTCCCTTGGTCCTAATGGAAATTTCTTCCTTAAACCCATATACTATTTCTTAATGATGGTATGATAATATCTCCATTACTAATGATTAACTTATTCTCCCCTATCACCATTTCCCATTGACTCATATATTCTTATGTTATGATTTACCCTTTTCATAATATAACTATTCAAGTGTATTCAATTAACCTTTATGTTATACATTTCTGTATCGTACCCACTTTTAAAGTAAGGATATGGCATCCTATTCTTGCTCCCTTTCATGCTAGTGTGTAAATGTTATATGAGAAACAAATTATATGAGTCAAGAAACTGCTCTTTGTTTCTCCAAATCCCAGAGTTGAAATTATTTTCTTAGAAAATTCCCATTGTCTTTCATGTGTAACACTGATTACATCATTCACATAAGGTAAAATTCTCCTCTATCAGTGGATATATCACCTCTCTTTTAGTAAAATTTATATGAATTTAAACTTCAACCACTATTGGTCGAAGCTATATGTCCTAAAACTTAATCCCTATATGGAACTCATTGTGTAACCTTAAACTATATGACTTAATGATCCATACTAAAATAAATTAAACTTCATAGAGTCTTTAATTATTTTAAACTTTATTCCCTTACACATGTGTCAATTCTATCCCAGAGTTCCTAGTGTTTGGGTTTACCAATTCACATTGGGTATTCTCAAACATCTATACACTAGGATAAAACCATTATATTAGATGTAATGCCCTAATATTGAAGATTATAAATTTTATTTCCTTTATAAAATAATGTTTTTGATAGCTTGTAAGGTACACAACATCAAACAAACTCAAACCACTGAACAATATATCACTTTTACAGCATAGTCGTAGAATTGACGGAAAAAATAGATGTAACCAAATTATAAAATATATGTATAAATAAAAATAAATTTTATTATCAATAATAATACATTGATAAACTAAATTATTATAGCTAAATAACTAAAAAGTATGATTTATTATTTAAAATGTTACCTTTCTAATAATTTACTTTTTATGTGTTTTTATATAAAACTAAATACTCTATGGATAAAATATATTATTGATATGAATAATATATAAAGACCAATTTTATTATTAATTGATATGAAATCATAATAAGAATAGTTAATATTTATTTTAAAAATGTTATTTTATTATGGAAATAGTTTTCATTATATTTTTATGTTACTATTAAAAATTAAAATTCTCAAATTTTAGAATTTTAATTTTTATAAACTAAAATTTATTTTTATATTCATCATGTAAAAATTATCTTAGGGTAAATTTTTTGTGTTTTATAAATAATTTATTTTTATATGAATATTAAGAAAATATAGTTTTGGTATAATGATGAATTTTATTACTTTATCAATATATAAGAAAGACCTATATTTTTAATTAATTAAATATTTATTTAAGGAATTTTTTTTCATTTTAAATATATTTTGTTTAAAATTTCAAAACCTATATTCAAACTTATAAAACAAAAGTGATACTTTTAATTCTAATTTTTTTTGATATTTTCTTTTAATTTAGTATTTTAATGCTAAAATTCATTTTTTTATTTATTTGGAAGATAAATATATTTTTTGGTTTTATAATAAAACAATTTTATTCATAAAAAATGACATTGTTGATAAAAATGGATTACACATAATTTTTATGCTTGGAAACACACTTTTTCCAAAAAACCTTTTTTACGTGATATGTGTGTTTATTTTCAAATTAACATTTCAGGCTATTGTAAATTTTATTTATTAAAATTATTATGAAATTTGGAAAAAAAGTTTTAAATTGGATTAAAATATAAATATAAATTTTGGTTATTTAAAATAATTACTAAGGTTAAGAAATTAATTACTCCAGTAAAAGTAAAAAATCTAAAAAACGATTTACTAAGAGGAAATAACCCAAAACATGTTAAAAAATAATTTTTAAGATGGATGTTTTAGGTTTGGTTCAATAAATAATCACCACCCCTAATTATTGTTTCCCATTTTTTATCCTTTTAACTTTGAATAATAACTTTATATTATTGAAAATGAAAAGGGTGCTTCCAAATTTGCACCCCCTTCACTTATAAGGGAGGATCCTTCCACCACTTCAAGTTACACATTTCCATTAAAATTTAATTCTAAAACTCTTCTATTTTTTCCCTACTAGAACCCTATCTAACTTCCTTAAGCCTATTTCCACCATTATCCATGTTAAGGACTCTATTTCCAAGGATATTTCTAAAATAAAACTCAAGCTCTCGATGTATGTATTACCTCCTTCTTAATCATTTCTTCTTAATGTTCCTATTCCAAACCATTTATAGCCTTGATAATAAAATTTCATTAGTATAATTAATATACCTATATATTATTATATTAAAGGAACAACCCTTAATTATTCATTTTCACCCACTAATAAATACAAAGGAATATCGATAATGTGTATGTGTGGACTATCACCTCCACGAATCAACATATTCCAGTTTTTATAACCACCTATTATGGATGGTTATAATGATGTAATTGATGAATAAATATGTTTTATATAGTATATTTAATATTATAAAATGATAAATTTACATTTACTTCAATCCCTCTAATTCTTTGAAAAATAAAAACACTACCAACCATCTGTATGGACTACCGCCTCTATGAACGACACTTCTTATTTTTTAACCAAATAACATGACTAGTACTAAAAGTGTAATTAATAAAATTACTTGATATTTATAAAATTATTAATATTATAAAATTATGAACCATTCCATACCTTCATCCCTTCTAATTTTCTAAGAAATGATAATGTTAATTGTGCGTTTTATAGACTACTACCTCCACAAAGTAAAATATCTCGTTTTTCATTAGTTTTACTATTATTTTTTAAAATAATGTAAAATATATTTCAAAACCTTAAAATTATCTAAATAATATCATTATTCTTCTATAATAATGATATTATTCAAAAAATAAACTACTTTTATAATTATAATCATCTATTAATTACGGTATATTCATGTTTGGGTTGGTTTAACCACCTACTTGAACAATTCAATAAATTCATAACATGGATGATTGGTAATTGAGTTTCTATTAATATATTATATAAATAATTAAATAATGAGTTGTTTTTTTATAATGTTAATATAAAAATTTAAATTATTATTTAAGAAAACACCATTTATACACTAAGAATCATTGAAACATGTTCATTGATGAATTCATATTTAAGGATATTTGTTTCCAACACTTTCAACGAGGCCCCCAAGCGTGCATCTGATGAAATTCACATGTGAACACTAGCTAGACTATGTATCCTTTCATTCCCACTTTCCAAATACATGCAAATTTCATCACTTTCAAAAATGATGTGATCTCCTTGATTGAAATAGGATGATGGTATGTTTGTTCCTCTATCAATTGATTCATCCTTGGATATTATTTACTAGTCCAGGTATTGATTATAGAGTTAATTCATGTTTTGGGAAATCATTCCTGGTGACATATCTTTGTTGATTCTGGTTAATTACACTGCTTCTTTCTAGACATTCTGATTCTATCTTGACAGGGAAGCAACCTTCGGTCAGGAGAGTAGTCACGCTAGACATCGTTGGACATGTATAGACATTGGGAGAATTGGTCACCTATATTCTTCCCCTTGGGAGGGAATCTCATGTGAGGCATATTAGGGTATGGAACCTAAGGCGTCCCATGTCAATCATGAGGTAACAACACCAGGGGCATAATTATTCCAAGGCTTTTCACCTCAAGCATCCCATGTTTTTCATGGAGTATGGGTTTTGGGTTATGTCACAAGTTCTATGTTCTATGGAGACGGATCAAAATGACTTGTTAAGATGGATTGAGGCATGATTTTAACATCTTATGGAGACAAGATGAATGGATCAGAACATCCTAGGGAGGTGGACCCAGGGTTGCTGATCAGTACACCCCTTAAATAAGATCATGGATGTGTATCCATGGGAGGGATAATGTCACACCTGAATGTTTTACCGAAGTATGGGAACACTCCATAGAGGAATACCTAGGACATATGTATCAGAAAATCCCTTGATATAGAGTCATGATGGTTGATCAGAACACCCTATTAGGTGGATCAAGGATTATTAGACCAGAACACCCCATGAGGTGGATATGGGAGGTTGATCAAAACAACCCTTAAGGCGGATCGAGGTGGTACAACCCTAGGAGGGCGCACATAGGATTACCATTGGTTGGGACACCCCTTGAGGCGAACCCAAGAGGTTGATTAGAACACCTCTTGAGGAAAATTTGGGAGGTATGTCCCTAGGAGAGGAGGGAGAACCTACGTTTATAATTGGTTGGGACACCCCTAGAGGTGAAACCTAGAGGTTTATCATAACACCCCTTTAGGCAGATCATGGAGTTATGTCACTATGAGGGATCACATAAGTTTAACATTAGTTGGGAGACCCCTTGAGGAAAACCTGAGAGGTTGATCAGAACACCCCTTGAGGTGGATTAAGGAGGCACGTCCCTATGAGAGGAGGGATCACCTAGGTTTACCCTTGGTCAGGAGACCCCTTGAGGCAAACCTAGGAGATTGATCAGAACATCCCTTAAGGTGGATTATGGAGGTACATCCCTAAGAGGGAGCACATAGGTTTACCATTGGTTGGGATTGAACCTCATATAATCATCCAATGTTCCATTTTTAGAGGAAAGTTATCAAAAGCCACATAGTTTGATACTGTAGTTTAAGGTCATGTGATAGGACCGATCCAGATAGTTTAATTTCATGTGGTAAGGATACTAAGGAAGAAGATACCTAGTTAAGGTTTGGTATGAGACTCTTGTCAATGTGGCCTGAGGGACTTGAATGAGATGTGGTATCTAGGTGGGGGAATGATCTTACCAGGTATTAGGCCCAAATAACATTAGGGAGAATTTGGATGTTGGGTTTGGACCTCCGAGAGGCTTCCTACATATCCTAGTTAGTTGGGAATCAAATTACACGTATTTCTGAATGGGTTGGGGATTACACTAAAAAAGATGATCATTTGAGTGGAGGTTTGGGATTATATTGAATATAAGGACAATTAGAGGTTTGGGATCATGAGATTTTCATGATTTCCACTAACCTCTAAGCCCACATGAGTAATGATCAGTGTGAGAAATAAGAGGAAGCAGTAGATATGAAGATCACATGATCCACTTTATCTACAGGTGGATGGATTCTGGGGCCCAAAGGGAAAGAGAGAGGGAGAGATCTAGCACCCATCTTATCTTTTATTTTTTTCAACCATGATAGTCAAATCGACTCATGACTATAACTAGGGTAGGAAAAGAGGAGAATGAGTGTCGTCTCTCACAAGATTGACTATGGGTCTTACTCTAGGATGGATGCCTAGAGGATCTCATTCTATGATAGCAGTACATATAAAATCCTATTGGAGGTCATCCCATGCCACTCATACATGGAGAATACTATGCTTATCACAGAGGTTAAGACTACAATTTAATATCATATGCTGAGGTCATTGTTAGGAAGTTTAACATCATACGACTAGGACATGGAATTAGGAATTTTTACATCTTGTAGCTTGGATGTGGGTGGATTCACTGCTCACCCCTTGGGCTTCAATACTATTACTCCTACACCTTTGGGCGTGGCGTGGATTTAAAACTTCCCGAGAACAATGATGGGAGGATTGTCTAGTCAGAGGTCAACATTTGAGTCCCCATGTTCAGAAGAAACTGGGGTTAGAGTAGGCATGCTCAGAAGTAGTAGGAAAAGCAATAGGTTCAACATAGGCATAGGGGATGTCAAGTGGGATAACCAAAAGTTATTGTGGGAAAGTTTTTTTGGTTTCATATAAGAGTTTCATGAGAATGATGCTCTATCATAAGGTCAAGGCATGAATCAAGGGGTAATTATTGTGTGTAAGTCTAGGAGTTGCATACAAGACTAAGGTTGTGTGTAGGAAGGTTATTTTCATGCACCCAACTACGCTATGAGGGTT
This sequence comes from Viscum album, assembly GCA_963277665.1. Taxonomy (NCBI): domain Eukaryota; kingdom Viridiplantae; phylum Streptophyta; class Magnoliopsida; order Santalales; family Viscaceae; genus Viscum; species Viscum album. The sequence continues at coordinate 600,262,388 of OY728127.1, forward strand.
TTTCATGAGGATCACTCAACCATGGTCCAAGTCAATTTTAGACCCACATGAGGTTTGTCACATAAGATTATCTACCTTGGGTGATCCATCTTGCACACTGACACAGAAGAGAAGTAATTTCTTTCCATGGAGAGGTGTTTTCTCTTCTGGAGAGACTCCATAAGGGAGGGGGTTACCTTTTATTTATAGATTAAATTTTTAGAATTTGTTGTAAAAGGATTTGGGTATGGAAGGGGCTTTCTGTGTGGGCCTTAATTGGTTGTAGGATCTTGGCTATGCAAAATGACCGGTTTGACATCAACTTTGGGGAAAAAAGTGGGATGTTTCACACACCATTCATTTCCTTCAAGCATACCTTATTTATTATATATATATGCCTTGAAAATCCTATCAACTTTAGTAAAGGATATAAAAAACCCTTTCACCTTTAGTGCATAATATCCTTGCTAGAATAATGAGTTTATTGCGCGCAGAAGTGGAAACTTGTGAACATCCCACTCATCAATCCCGAAATATTCCTTTAGAGTGGGGTGCATAATCAGTTAATCCAAAAATATCCATTTGGGTATTTAGATGAAATTTCAGCAACAAAAGACTCCCACTCATAATTTGAGCTAACAGGGGACCATTAGGTCAAGTTCTAAGGGAAACCCCCAAAAGATTGGTCCATTCCCATGGGTGCATACAAAACTTTCGACTGGGAATGAAATGAGATTTAACGCATACATAATCCACCATTAGATTCCTATAAATAGGTGAGGTGGGGGGGGGGGGCTCTGTATGGTACCTGGTCTTTATGGTGATATGCTACTTTCTCTCATGTGTGTTAGTCTGCCTTTTTCATGAAACATCTGAGCTTCAGAGGAATATTTCGTATAAAACACCTCCTTTCACACACCTAATTCTATGGACAAGTCCTGATTTTGTGTTCATTTCACCAAAATTGCATGCTAGTTCTTCCATTTTCACATAGAAACCTTCTTTTTGGGTGTACCATCCTTAAACTTTCCCAAACCATCTGAAATAACCTATCAACAGAGACAGAATGAGATCGACACTACAAATACTTCTAGGAGAGATGAAATAGATGGAAATCCTTATCTCCCTTGATCTAGGTGGGTCGTTTTAGACAATCAGGTTCTTATAGACATTTTGATGGAGGAACAAAAGAACTATTCATTGAGAAACTACCTTCCACAGTGGAATTTTGGTCTATAAGATGAGGTCAATATCCCCGACATGGAATTCAACACGCTGCAATTGTGGTTGACATGTGAGGATGAACTCAATCATTGGAATATCTCTATTCATGAATATCCTACTAGGGATCATGGGGATATGTCTATCTATGTGCTGAATGGTTAGACCAAGATGTTTATGGGGGAGGATCTAGATGTAGAATAAATCCCCATCCACTACACCAACATTCTTTAGAGAATCCTGCAAGACAACAATAAGGGTTAACACAAGGACTGAGATTTGTGGTCTGGAAGTAATTTCACCAGTGAATGGGATTGGGAATACTGGATAAGCTACACTCTCTTAGAGTATGGGGTGGAACTGTGCCATATCAGAATGTACCAAGCAGTGTGGAAATCCTAGTTCCACTTATATAATCAACAGGAGTTGGTGAAAGAGATCCTCAGTCGAATGTTCCCAAATACGAATAGATTTCATCTTCATCACGGGGAGGTAAACATTAGTTTTTGGGATTTCCACTCCATTGGAAGTATCCCACTAGAAGGGTTCCAATATGATGAGTTCCTTTCATCAGAGAACATCCTGAATGAAAGGAAGTATACTCATCAACCACAACAACAATTTTTGGAGGAGTTAAAGAAAAATATGAAACATTCTCTTGTATTCCATAGGGACATCCAATTAAAGACATGGTTTGAAATGTTTTTGAAGAATCATTTATCCATGAGGATTTTGGGGTAGGGAAAGTAGTGCCCAAAGAAACCGCAATGGAGGAGGCTAAGATCATACTAGTTGATCCTAGAGGAGGGGCAGTTTGAGAAGTGGGGATATAGTATGGTGGAAGAATGGGATCCATTATTCCACTACACCGTGTTTCTCACCACATTCCTATTAAGCTAGCTAATTTCAGTTAGCGACGCATGGATGGACCTTTACCCGATGAATCTGGTGATGGAGGAAATTTTGGGGGTCGAAAAGAGAGTCAACTGAGGGGTACCTGTGTTGTCCTGGATCTATATTCTACTAGGACATATGGAGAGGGGAGACACACCAAGGAGGATCTATGTCCCATTTTATTTCTTACATGGCTATATCATGGTGAAATTTAGGGGTAATGAGTTCTCAAATTCCTTCATCCCTCCAAATTCCTGTCTGAGGCCATATCTGGTCAATAATGCCGAGGTCTGACTAATAAAGCTCAAAGAGGATGAGATCACAGTTCAGATTGGAATCCATTAAAACTTAAACTTCAATCCCTTCTCAACCTCAGTTAGTCTGATGGTGGATGAACTACAGGAATCATCAGAATATAAGAAGTATTTGGAAATCTTTTGGGGAGGCGTAATAGTAGCTATGATCGACTACCATGTATACCTTGATTATTACACACCATACCATTTTTCTAGGAAGTTTGGGTGCCTCTAGTAGGTTATAAAGAGAGTCTACATGGGGATCCATGAGGTGAAACATCCCACTATCCTTCATCATCTTTAGTGGATGATGATGTGTATAGGATTAGGGGAAACCATTACTCTACTATAAACCAACGTCAATGCTATACTGTTGATGGATTTTTCTAGCAACTAGGTGATAGTGTATACAAATGAAATCTCATTGAAGAAAATTCAAGTGATCGAGTCAGCAAGCATGGTTCCAGAGTAGCATGGTGGTTGGAGGGATACTCTATAGGGAGTGAGCTCGGTAGATGGGGTAGCTCAAGCTGGAGCTACAATGGGGATGACATAAGGCACTGTTTCACCCCCACCTCCTAGAGGATAAGGGTATCAAAAGAGATATTCAGAGAGATAAGGGGGATCCCTATATGAATTGAGAAGGCCCAGATAGGCTCCTAGGAAGAATATGAGGTACTTGATATAACCTACTACTGATGCTATCTATCTCTAACTTTTTATGTCTTGGATAACATTGCGAGTATCCATGTAAATGAAGGACATGTCATTGAAGTTCATTCCAGATGGAGTCGAGCTGATGGAATTCGAACTTTTTCAGATCATAATGAAGGTTATTTTCCACGAAAGGCATAAATATTTGACAACCATGGATGACTTTTCATGATGATGAGGGGGAATTGATCTTCCTTCCAACCCAATGTGGGTTCTGTTTAGTAGTGATCCAAGGTGGGAAAATACACCATCTACTGAAGACTCATCTGAGGATGAATTGGAAAATGAGGACACAGAGGGATCCAATGATGGAGAATCCTAGGTCTCAGCCACTAATCAGGGGATTCATTGAGAGATTTGTGAAATCATGGCCTCTGAGGAGGAATTGGTCACACTTCTTGAGGTAATAATATCAAATGAACTGCCACTTCCTTCCCTCCCCTTTACTTCCCATTTGTTATCTAGAAGCTCTAACTAAAGTTTATTTTTGTATAGGAGAGACTAAAAAATGGGAAAGGGGCCCCTGCTATAGGGGGTGAAGGTGAAATTTAGGGTGCAAGAGAGCACGCTCTAGGTTCTGTTAATAAGGCTAAAGTAGATGGTGGTCTAGTTGAGGATGTCAAGGTGATAACCTTAGAGCCTCAGGTTCTCCCTGTCATCAATGTGGAACCATACTATGCTATTATAATGGTGGTGCTTATTGGTGAAGTGGTGTGCCCGAGGTGGATAATAATAAAAATACCTCTTCCTTAAATTAAGTGTACATATCAATTCACCTGGACCTTTTAAAATTTCCAGGGATATTTTTCATCAATGTGTTTTTTTTCTCATGTAGGTACTACTCAATCAAATAAAGAGGAGCCAATGCTGATCATTGAAGTACCGACCAATTTCAAAGGGTTTACTATAGTGGAAATCTCTACCGAGTCTTAAGGACTAATCCTACTGATGCTCAACTCCTATAAGTCTCTTTATCTCATTTAGGATCAACTGGTTATTTTATAATCAAATAACTAAACACACTATTGTATTAATAATTACTTAAAATGATTGCAATCTTGATAAGTGGATGTGGCTGGAGCATTTGGGAACCTTCCCTAACAACTGCACCTACACATGAAGATATGTTCATTCAACTTGACCTGACCTCTGTCTAGGTAGAAAAATCTACTATGGTCACGAGTGATGCCATTAGTGGGGCATAACTTGAGGATAGAAGAAACAATTCTACTGGGGAAGGGTCAGGTGAAGAAAACCTTTCTCTTGACCTAGATAATGACCTAACCAATAGGATCCCAGAAGAGGAAATTACTAATACCATCCTTGTAGTTTTCCTTGAATATGAGCCTTCACCCCCTGAAGAGAAAGATGATTTGGGTCTGATTCCATTGAAGAAAATCACATATCCTAGTGCATAGAATGGTGGAATATGTAGTGTTTCATCACCTAGATATGGGAAATAGACCTAGTGAGTTTGATGGGGTCCCTCCACCACTGGATGTATAATATGAGCACTAGAGGGGTAGATTCTTATAGTCTCCATGAACAAGTTTGTGACTTCCTTACTGATCAGGTGTGAAAAGGAAGTCAACATTTAGATGTTACATGGTACTATAAGAAGTATGACAACATTCAGAAGCTTCAAGAATTCAACCAGGAGATTAAATATCTAGAGGAGAAAAAAATGAGTGTGCTACCTTTCTCAAAACTAAAACAGAGGTCATTAGCTGACTAAGTGTTTAGATGGAGGAGGATTAGAACAAAATGAAGCAAGAATTTTCTTAAATATCCAATCTCCAAGATAAGAGAGACTGGGAACAAATAATATTTGATGAGATTCATCCTATAACTGATTAGGAGGAAGTAGATCTTGAGAGGCAGTAGTAGGTTCTCAATGCCTCATGCTAGAGGTTGGCAGAGTTGAATCTCGCAATTACTAGAGCAGATCCATAAAGAAAATTCTACTAGGACTCAAGAGAGGATCTAATATGTGGATAGGCCTTTCCAAATTCCATATTTTTCTTGTTGAAACTTCCCTTCATGCACGAACACATTTCATTTTATGTTCTTAATCATTAAAATTTGATCATATTTTTGAAACAACCAATTAACAATACCAAATCTCATGTGAGTCATTATCGGTGTGAGAAATAAGGTATGAACATATGATTTATAATTTGTATGAGCGTATCAGTTAATCATCGACCACTCATTTCATACTATTTTTAACTGATCACTAAGAGTGTTAGGGATGATAGAGGGTGAAACTAGAGAATGAGGCTCTTGAAACATCTAACTTTCTATTTCAATGTGTTCTAGTTCACGAGTGCAGTAACGCCATGGGAATTTAATTATACATGAATAAAGGAGAATGAAGAGAATGAATCAAAATGACTGAAATTTAGAACATAAGGGGGGTGGAATTATGATAAAGGATAACTGCTGACCATTTTTTAAACACATCATCCATACCATTAGCCTGATATGGGGACAAAAAATGAGGGTCAACCCCTAAACATGTTTGAAAATAGTCACTATCTCATAATTCCATCCAAAATATTATGAGGAATGTACCCAGTATGATAGGTGAGCCCTTGTCCAAACACCATTCCATTAGGGTGTGTGTGTGTGTTGGGGGGGGGGAGGTCACTTAAGACATGTAAGAGGATGAGGATTCAAATAGGGGAAACATAAATAATGGAGTAGAAGTGATGGAATATTCAATTAGATTAAAACAATCCTGGAATTATGAAACCATGGATTAGAGAAAATTAGTATGGTCATATCGGTTTAAACCAAATTCAAAATTTTCTTCTAGGGGAGAATTGTCTTAGATTCCAAGCGATGAACAAATAACATGAATGATGTAGTAGATGACTAACAACAGAGAAAAGTGCCTCTTGGGAAAGAGCCTGAGATACCTTGTTGTTTTACATCATGAAATGAGGATGATGGAATCACATTTTAAATTCATATGGTGATGATGTTGTACATACAATTTAATGTAATACAATGAAGATGGTGCGTGACATAGTTTAATGTCATGTGATTAGGATGCATCTCACAGTTTAACATCATGTGATAGAGATGTGGTGTATGGGGATTATGAACTAGGATTCCCATCATTACTTCCTCATGTCACATCAGGATGGAATCATATGTCCATTATATTAGGTAGGATTATAATTTAATGTCATGTGAAAGAACATGTGAATCGGCATGAATGGGAATCCCAAGAGGACTTGCCACATGGGATATCCCATAATCACTTTGTATGTACATAATTTAAGGTTGTGATTCTTAGACCATGACAAAAAGTTTAAATTCATGTTGCAGGGACCATGGGAGGGGTATATTGAGGGAATATATGTGGTATAAAAGGTAGGTTACTTGATGTTAAAGGATGGACCTAATAGGCCACTTTATGTCATAAAGAAACCTTTGAGACAAATCACACATAGTTAAAAGTCTTGATGTTTGGACTTCGACTCAGCTCTTAGTTTAAGGTCATAGAGTTTGGACCTAAAGTGTTCGGAATGGAATGAGAGGCTATCAACCTATCGTGAATAGATCCAAAGGGGGAATTTACTATGAAAAACTTAAAGGGTAGGTTTCAAATAGTTAAAGGTCATACTTCTTGGACCAAAGGGGGGTATAGGTATACTCAGAAAAAGTCTTGTGTGGAAGAAAGAGTGAAAAACAAATGTGAATAAGGGTCTGAGGATCCCTGTTCCATAAAAATATTGTAAAAACATACCCTACATTGATAAATGATATTTATGAGGACCGAAACTTATGGGGGGATACCCTCTTGAATGAGGGTATTGTATCTTCTCATATTTGAATATGAGGAATCCCGAATTCATATAGGGTAAGGTCATAGTTCAACATCATGTTATAAGGACTTTAATGGTTATTAATACTATATTTTTCATACTTGGAATCTTGGTTTGATATAGGGTAGAATTATACCTTATCTTGGGGAATCCTAAAATTGTACAGGGTAAGACTATAGTTTAACATCATGCGTTGTGGATGTTGCCGAGCTTGCAGTTGAACTGCTTATTATTACCTTCCTCATATTAGGCTATTAGGGAATCCCAAAACACTGATGGTTAAAGGTAATTTAATGGGTATTATACCTAAAAGTAGTCCCATAGGACATACTTGGGTGATTTCACCATAGAGGATAGATGGGTTTGCAATGAATCTATGACTGGGCCCAAAGATGAAAAGTCTAGACATCACTATATATCTCATGAAGGTTGAAATCAAGCCACAAGTAGTTATGGAAGTGAATTCACATAGTTTAAAGTCATACAGTATATAACAAGAACAAAATTAAAATACAATTATGTTCATGCAATGAAAGAATTAAAACTTTAGGTGAATGATCCAAAGAGGCATTGCACTATGTGAAACAACCATGAGTCCAATCACACATAGTTTAAGGTCATATTGTATGGACCATGGTAAATCTATTTAATGTAATGATTCTTGGACAGTGGAGGGTATTTTTTTCCTAAGGGTATATTTGCGGTAAAGAAAGAAAAAAACCGATGTGAATAGAGCTAAATGAGAGTCACATAAGATACAAATATCAGAAGAAAAACAACACATAGTTTAAGATCATATTGCTTGGACCATGGCTAGAGGGACAAAGGGTTAATGAATTTGTGGCTAGTCTCAGAGATGATAAGTATAGTCATCACTACATATCCCATAAGGATGGAAATCAATCCACATGTAGTTCTAGAAACATGGCATGGTAGAAGACTAATAATGGCAGGAAAAATCCTCTTTGGAGAGGGAATTTGATGCATCCCACAATTATCATCAGGAATCCCATCTTTAGGGAATTGTGAAATGCTTTTTGACGATCCCATACTTATCATACAAGGAATCCTAGTTTTAGATGGGGATAAAGACAATCTCTTATTAAGACGAATCCTGATTTTGTACTTGTAGAGTCGTGGTTTAACATCATGTGTTGAAGATGTCAGGATTTGCAGTTTAAAGTCATATAAATCAGACAATAGGGGATAAAAATAGGTAAAGGTAATAATGATTGGACCTGCTACAAATAGTTTAAGGTTTTATTTCCTGGACCATAGGAAGGATATTAATTTAAGGTCTTAAATATCAGACCAAGGGCTCCTACATTAAGGTTGTAGAATTTAGACCATAGGTGAGCATATCCAACATACATGTGTTATACAGAAGAGTGAAAAAACCAACATGATTGAGGATCATGGAGGCCCAGTGCCACACCACATATTCATGAGAGGACCTACATACATTTTAAATTCATGATGATTGGACTTGAACTCATAGTTTAAGGTCATAGAGTTTTTACCTGACAGACAGTTTAACATCATGTATATGGGATGTGCACTCTTTATTTAAGGTCATAGAGTTTGAAACATTGAGAGGAGCATCTCAAATGGATATGTGTAGTGTGGAGGAGTGAAAAAACCAATATTAATAGAGGGATAAGGAGTCCTTGAACCACACAACACATTCCTAAGGAGACTCAGACACAGTTTAAAGTCATGAGGCTCAGACTTTCACTACTAGTTTATGGTCAGAGAGTTTGGACCATGGAGATGGGATCTTAAAATTAATATATAGAGTGTGATAGAGTGACACACTCGATGTTAATTAGGACCAAGGAATCCCTTAACCACAAAAAAAACTCATGATATAACCCACATATAGTTTAATTTCATGGTTCTTGGATTTAGACTCTTAATTTATAGTCATAGAGTTCAGACCTGGAACACAGTTTCACATCGTCTGTTTAGGATGTAGCGAGATTCTTATGAAAAGTACTACTTGAGAAACTTAGAATTATGGGGTGGAGTGATCTGTTATCCATACAGAATGATAAAATAGTATACTCTATTAGGATATACCTTATGAATTATGTAATGTCCCTCCCACATGGGATCCAAATTTTGTGAATTATTTCATGATATCATTGGTGTTCTGAGAGCCAGTACCATGCCACATTGTGGGAAAGAGTGAAGGTGAAAAGTTTTGTTGAAAAATCATTCTATCAAGTTCTGGTGCCTCTCTAGACTATTTAAGACCTGAAACATATTCTCTTTGAGGGGTTATAGCTTAGAAATATGGAATTATTCTATTTTTTATGGTGTCTATTGATCATAGACATATGTTTAGAGTAATGGAAACATAACCTCAATGGGGATGACTTATTACATACACTAGGGAATATAGGGTCACTTGGGTATAATTGTTAGTTGTCTTCCTATAGGCCCAGAGGGTGTTGGGGATCTTATCTAAAAAACTTTTCATATTTTTTCCCACCATCATTTGTAGAATGCTAAAGAGGGTTTTGTTGAATAGCTCAATCTATCCATTTTTTACACACAGTAGTGGGGAGTATGGTTGGACCAAATGTTTTAATTTTCATACAACCATTTATGATTGGAATCATGAAAGTTGGTGCTGTTGTTAGTGAGAATTGCATGAGGGACTCCAAATCATTAAATGATTTATAAGCTTATGAATTTGATCAATGATTGGGCCTTGAATTCCCTTAGAGTAATCAATTATTCTCAATTGGAGAAGAAATACATCGTGATTAGAATAAAACTACATTGGTGAGCTGTCACTAGCAAAAAAGATCCCACAACATCGAGTCACCATACTACAAAGGGACAAGAATACTTTGTAGTGTGGAGAGGATTTGGTAGTCGATGCATAATGTTTTCATGAATCTAACATGCATGAAACCTCTTGGGATAGTTGATGAAGTCATAGACCATGGTGGGTCAGAAGTATCCCAATATTTGAATTTTGTGGGAGAGATTCAACCCTTCCTAATGGGAACCACATGACCCAACATGAACTTCCCATATAACCTATGGAATCTCACCTCATTGGATGTAATGGTAGATAATTCCATCAAACCCGTATATGTAGAGGATTTATTCAAGGTTAGTCCTGCTTTGGAGGGTGAACTGCACTACACGCCGATGGATTCGCTCAAGCTCAGCTCGATCTGGAAGGAAAGTTCCAGGCCAGTGATACTCGATGAAAGAAGTTGTCCAGTCAGAGGTTTCTTCCATTGTGGGGTGAACCAGGGGTCCTGACATGGAAGAACTGGTAGTTATCTGGTTTACCTACTACCTGTCATCATCATCTAGAATGATGATAGCAATGACTCTATGATGTGACACATGAATGAATAGGTCATCTCAATCAATCTCTTTAAGAGACATAGATAAACTTTACAAAGAGTCATCTCAACTATTCTTGGAGTGAGTGACATGAGTCACCCTTTAATGAGAAGGTAATTGGGACATTAATTAGTGAGTGTGCTCTAGAAGGTTAACAATATCTATCTTTGTGACGACTATGTCACCATTAATTTGTTTTATGAATAGTTCAGAGTATCCCTTCACATCAAAGTGGGGGACATCAATCTTGGGATAGCTTGAGACCATTAATGGGGGACTAATACTCAACATCATTGTTGGTTCAGCCTTCTAACAGCAAGAATAATTATGGTAGGAAAACCTATGTTAGGGTGATAAAGATGATCCCTAGGCCTACTTAGTTGATCTTGGGATTGTCGAGCCTTCTTCCGGTTGGGATTTGAGAGGTAATATAAAAATGAATCTTTTAGAGCAACATGGTATGCTCCATTGAGAGGATGGCCTCATCTAGAAAATCTACATCCATGGGTAGTTCTCTTGGGGTGATATGGGTGGTCAGGAAGTATTCCAGTTCCTGAGCCTTGAAGGATTTTTATGGAAGAAACCTAATGTTGAACTACTCAAGGACCAACGCCTAGTGTTCTAGCCATCCTATCAAGATGGTGAAACTCAGGATATAATTTAGTAGATCCAAATGGGACAATGACTATATCTCAATATTCTGAAGATAGTGTCGTAACTTATACCTTACAAAAAATAAAAAAAGGAAGGTCTTCTTGATACGATAATATCTGGACTCCGTATCAAGGAGAATGAAAAAGAGATAGTATAAACTATTCTTTCTACCCTAATTGTTATTCTAGGTGAGAAGGGAACTGAGGGACTATTCTAGGGTGGTCACATAAAGGTCCGGAGACTTTCCCTAGACTAATGGCATAAAAACAAAAGGTTGGAGAAAATACAACTTGATTTCCATAAAGGTGGTATGAAAATACTCATCCTATTGGTAGGAAGTGCCTTTATTCATGATCCTTGAAAAGGTATTAAACCTTTCAACCATATTGATGATGAATCAGATCATGTATGCTAATTTTCCTTGAAGGCCTCATAGCTCCGAAAGGTTTCTCAGGAGAGGCATCTGGTTGATGGATTTGATCTTATCTGGGTCGATTTTTATGCCTATATATCTGATGATAAATCTAAGAAAGTTCCCATAGGTAACCCCAAATTCAACTTTCATGGGGTTTACCTTCAAATACTAGGAGTGTATGAAGCCATACACTTTCTCAAGATATTTAATATGGTCTTGATGCTGGTAGTAGTTTACCACCAAGTCTTCCATGTAGAATTCCACTAGCATCTTGAGGATTGGTTTAAAGATGTGGTGCATATCCCACTAATAAGTGGATCCTAAATTCTTCAAGTCAAAGGGAATTAACTGGTATAAAAGGTCCCTTACAGTTACCTAAAGGTGGTACACTCCTCATATTTGGGGTCCATCCAGATCTAATTATACCTAGAATATCCATCCATGAAGGATCGATCCTAGAACCTATATGTAGCATCGATCACAACTCTATCACTATAAGGGGAAAATTTTCATTCATATAATGGTGTTTGAGATATCAGAAGTTATTATTACTATGATCTGCCCATTCATCTTCCTGACTGGGATGATGTTGTCTAGCCACTTGGGGTACTATAATTCCTTGACAAATTTGTCTTTGATAAACCTATCAACCTCAAACTCAACCATAGAACCATGTGAAGGGTGAAATTTCTTGGTAGTATTCTTGAACCCATGATGGCTCACTAGGATACTAATAAGGTGGATGAATACTTGAGGGTCTAGACCTAGTATCTCATAGTAACATTAGAAAAATACATCACAATACTAGTTTTGGGAAGCCACATACCACTACTACTCCTCTAGAGGCATGACTTCATTGATCAATGTCGACCTTGGATCTGCCATAGTATCGAGGTTCACCTTTACCTTCTCATTGATGATGGTAGATACACCTTCTTCAAATGTGGGAGGAGAATCCTCTAAATCATCTTTGTTATCTGAGGTAAGATAATTAGTGGGAGGAGGTTCATCTAGGCTAGATGATTATGGGGAGCTTTGGTGCCTAATTGGGAAGATATATAATCTCTAATAAGGGGTTCATACTCTACTGAAACAATGAAGATAGAGGTTTTTGAGCCAATTCTATTAGGACTTTGACCACAAGTTACATGATTGATGTCAAAATAATGGCGGTGATTTGGATTTTGGCGACTCAAACATGATCTATAGAACATGTGAGAGTGCTATGAAATAGTGTCCATAGGGTGAACCTATTATATCTTCATAGGGGTAGAGGATTCTAGTGTCACATAGGTGTATCCTATGCAGGTGTATGAGGTAACATTCTGACATTCATTCCATTTAGGTATGCCACAACCCTTTTTATTGAAAATGGAAAAGTAACTTCCCGATTCCAGTGTCATGTTTTATAACCATTGAATTGGGAGAATGAAGGCATATTCTAAGTCTACAAATGGACTGGCCCTGATGGTTGTGTGCTCAATCTCATTGGTTTGAAATTTCTTTCCCTCTCTCTTGAAATATCCTATGTCTAGATAGTGGGATTCACATGATTTGAAGGGAGATCCATCACCTTGAAGTACCCTTACTCAACCATTGAGAGAATATTTGAGGCACTGGTGATATGAGGAGGTGACTACTACATGAAGATGAATCCAAGGCCTACCCAACATCACATTTTAGATAGTATCCTATGATACTACCATGAAATTGGTGATTTCTATCAAGTCATTGAATTTGGTATTCAACCAAATTCTTCCACACAGACTCTGCTCATTCCTTCAATAACCCTGAATCATAAAAACAGAGGGTGTTAGGTATGATTTAGTTAGTCCCAACTTATAGAGCATTCGAGTCGGGATAAAATTAACCCCAAAACTTATTTTGACAAGGAAGTAGTAGATTTCCAAGCCTTTGAAATTTCCTATGATGTAGAATGGGATAATGTTCCCTTGCATGAGGGTACCCTCATCCTCTCCAAATAATGAAAAATGAATCGAAATTCCTTTCACTAAGCTTCCCATGCATAGTAGGTCTCCATAAAATCTACTTATACTTTGAACTAGAGGTAAATATTCAAGGATTATACAAGGTAATCATTAATTTCATTAGACAAGAAGAGGGATTCAATGATCAAGATCCTTATAGGTATATTTTAAAGGTTCTTTAACAAATCATACTTCCGCGCTAAAGGCATGTTCCATCTCATAGGGGTTCGCTCCTTGGTTGGTGGCATGATAGTTTCTACTAGCTGTAATGATGACCTATGAATGGTACTATAAATATACTTTTTTGTACCAGCTAACTCACCCAGAAGCATTGTCGGCTAGTTGAGAATTAGTTCTATTATGGAATATTCAAGATTCCATTTTAGAGAGCACATATGAAATAGCTTGGGACCTATGAATCCTTGAAAGAATAGGTCTAATTCAATTTATCCAAGAAGGGTTCTATGTGAGACTAGACCTAATGAGGTGATGGAGCCTAATTGGGGGCTAGATCCATATTCTCTCATCTAGGGGGTTGTTCTTTGCAAGGAGGTGCCTGAAGATTCTACTATCGGTGATGTTGTGCTTGATAAGGATGCACCCAAAGAGGTTCCTTTGGAAATGGTTCCAAAAATTCCATTGTCTTAGGGGCCTCTACTTGTATCGTGGTGGAAGTATATACTTTTTAATCAATTCTCATAGGAATTGGAAGAGGCGGTGGAGTCACTTTCTTAGCCTGTTGAAAGGCTTCCTCCAACCAATGTGCCTTATCAGAAAAATCCTAGAACCCACCTAGTAAATTATGAGTGATGAGGGTGGGGACCAATTTAGTCTTGAAATTCCCCACACACATCATCAGTAGCTACTCTTGAGTCAGCAGAATGTCAAGGGAGTATGTGAGGCCTTTCCATGAGGCGAAAAAATATTTGAATTGACCATCAGGAAGTTTATTGCACTTGAAGAGGTAATCAATGCTTGTCTTGAACATGGGGGAGATAAACTAGCAAAGGAACTACCTGAAAAGATCATTCCAACCAGTGATAGACCCTATAAGTATCTAGATGTACCAGAAAAATGTATAAATTTCTAATTTTTGAAAAAAAACTAGAGGTTGGAAGCCTCTTAATACTCCGAGGTTCCCAACATGGGCCCACACCCTGATATGAAGTGATAAAAATTATGAAGCATCCCACCCATCCCATTGAAAGAGTAGAATCTAGGTTTTTCAAAATTTGGGGGGTTCTTACATGTCATCCACCCATATTGGGTATTTCTTTCCCTCAGGTGGTATCACCACCAGTCACATCTCTTATGCCTTAAGGTGAGTGGTTAGAGAAGAAATCAAATCTTCATAGAGGGGATCCCTTTATTAATTAATATTCCTGATCACTAATGCATTGAATGAATCATAAACATGGTAGGTGGTCTCAAAAACTTGTGGAGTGACATGGCCTAGATACCAAGGGGGATAATCACACTACTTAGGTAGGTTTGACGACACATACCTCAGAAACTTATCGTATTCCACCGCCTGTACTCTATATTGATGTATAAGATCACTAAGATCAACTGGAGTCAACTATCCAAGAAGGACTTGCATCCCTACCAGAGGGGAAATGGGATCCCACCGAGCTGTACTATAATCCAGACACTGATCAGTGATGAGCTCATTGATGATTATCTTCTACACTATGACATACTATAGCAAGGTGTAAAATCTAGGATATTCCTCTATTTTTTTGTGCAATATTGTAAGTATCAGAGGGAACAACATGATTATTACCCTTTCTGATGTTTTTATGGGTACGAAATGTCTCAAAAATATCCATGATGTAGAGTAACTACCTTTGATTGCAGGTACAAACACCTATATGAGGGTCTGTATGGTACTGTGGTACCTAATTGGGTAGATTTTTGACTTGAAACCCTATATCAGAGTCCCTATTCTCATTCTACTTGGGACTAACCATGTTCACCAGAACTATACTCTAAGTATAATTTTCATCGTCGATGAGTAAGTCAGGGTACCGCAAGATAAGGATGAAGTGGAGAACAACATAATGTCCCCAACCCCTAATTTTCACATGTGTAGATGCCTCTTACATGATTTAAAATATCATTTTTAAGCTCTTGACGAATCTATGTTGGAGGTTATGGAGGTATCTGAGAGATCCAGGGTGATGAGCCACTAGAAGTGTTGTCAAATCAACCTTCTGGCACTACTTATCAATGTACTCAAGGTTCCTTAGGCTTTCTGGACATATAAAATGATGATCATGTAGGTGGTGAAGCATTTCCTAGATGGTGTGGTGGAAACATGCATCTTTTCCCTCAATGAGGTACTTTGGGATATCAAAGTTTGGGTTTACTAATATCTAGAATACCACTACAAACTAATCAGCTGCGAAAGCCTCCCACATGCCCTCTTTCTCGGAGAAAGGTCCCTATTATTAGTCAGCATAAGATTCCATTGGCACTAGCTGAGATATGGGTGGTGAAACTAATGTAGATCATTTTGGTGGTGTATTTTACTACAGAGGATCCATTTCACAAGCTAGTTGTTTCTTGTATGCTCGGTCATATCTTGGGGGAGGAACCAAAAAAATTATCACATCCTTATAGGACTGGGTGTTCACCACTTCCTCATGTGAAAGGTTGGTGGAACTCATCGGTGGATAATTAGGTATCTCACCATTTTAATAATTCATACCATGACATAATATCTCTCCATTATCTTGGGTAGTGGTAGAGAGGGAGACTGATGATAATGGGGATGGCTGCAACGTGATCCCCTGGAAGGGATCCATAACTTTATCCACCTAAATGTACCAATGGAGGGATCTTGGGTCCCTATGGATTTCAAATTCTGGGATGGAAAACATCACATATTTGGATCCTTCCCCATAGTCTGGAAGATGGGGGTGGAAACACCATCTCAGAGTCATACTAATCCTCGAAGTTGGATAGTTCAACAAGGTTGATGATGACTTGGAATTTCCCAGGATTTCATCTTCGATGGAAGTTTTTCACCCTAATTACCTAGGATTTTTCTTAAGGGAAGGATACTTATTCAACATGGGGAGGAACTCTGAACTAGTGATTTAGAGCATGAGAAGGATCCTCATGATGTCTGAAGTTGATAGGGGGAGGACATCTATTTTTAAAATCAGGAGTACGTATGAGACCTATATATTAGTTGTTGGAAGAGTGAGTAAGACATCATATATTCTTCATGATGGTGAGGGTGAGATCTATGTACTACATATCATCATTATGGGTTTGTCTATAATATATATCTGTGGTGCAGATGAATGATAGGGACAAAATAGAATTCCTATGAGGTGGATGGGGTCTCTCTCCCAATCAGGTGAAGATAGATCCCTATTCTCCTACTTTAGGGACTAAAAGGACTTAGAAGAATGAAACAACAGTTGAAGGGGTCACCCAATCCATGGACGATGATGACTCATATTAGGAATTATCCTGATCCTACACCCAACGTTGGAATTCGGTGGTTCATACTAGGGCCGACAGAGTAGGGTTAAATGCCACCTGTTCCTCGGTTTGAGGGATCGATCTTTTCTAGTGCTGATAGAGCTTGGTGGGAGCCCTCCTTGGTGGATCCCAAGTAGTAGTCATGTGTGGGGTGACTCAAGAATTCTCCACCAACTTGGTGTAGGGTAAGGATTTATAGGATCAATTTAGAGAGAGGCTACAAAAATTATTTACTGTTGGAACGAAGAGTGGTTTCTCCCAATGTGACCATTTAGGGTGGTAATATTAGTGAGGTGCAGATGCCTCTAGGTCGTAGCATGACATTTACCTTAGGGTAATTCCTCCCTACTACTCATACTGATGTACAAGGGTGTAGATCACCCTCCGCTGGATGATCTATGAGGGTGAGACCGGGTGTGGGTGACTGGTCATCTATGGCGTAGCGGAAGTCATGGTGGAGGAGGTGTCGTGTGAGATTGCTATATTAACATGTCTCATACTATAGATCCTATGAGTGTTGGGTGGCTGATTTCCTATTGTCGGGGTACTATAAGGCAGGTGGATTTATCCATCAGTACATGTACAAAAAATCAATTTCCAATGCCCCAACATCATCCAATATTAAAAATACAGAGAGGGATCTGTGCTAAAAATTTCATAGAATGAGGATTCCAAATTTCTAGCTTCCCCAATTTTTGATGAGTTCTATGATGGGTCCACTATTTTCTTCATGGGAATTGGTTCTTGATTTAAATATCTGGTGAAATTATAATCTAAGAATATATTGAACACTACTAGTCCCCATGTTGAGGATAAGAGATTCACATAGGGTTCACTATTTATGTTTTTGACACTTTCCCTGGGGCCCCTGCCTGTACATATGACGTGACGCAAGTGTGCACTGGTTGGACTATATAGCCCCACATCCCCACTTAGAAAATGTGGGTGAATCTCATCACTTTCAATGGTGATATATGATCCTTGATTTAAATTGGATGATGTGAAGTTAGTCCCTCCTTCAATGGATTCCTCCTTAGAGATTCATATCTTGTTAGGGTCTCCCTCATAGAGTTTAGTCGTGTTAGTGCAAATCATTACTAGTGCCATCTCTTTTTGGAAACCAATTAATTACACTTCTTATATCTGTATATTATAATTCTATTTTGATAGGTCAACAAACCTAGATGAGGAGAGTAGTCACATTGGGAATCACTAGGCATGTTTTGGATCCTGGGAGTATTGGTCACCTGTATTCTTCCTCTTGGGAGGGAATATCATGTGAGGAATCTTAGGGTGTAGAATCCAAGTAATCCCATGTCAATCATGAAGAAAAAATTCCAAGGGCACAATTATTCCAAGGATTTTCACCTCAGGCATGCCATGTTTTTCCTGGAGTATGTTTTTTCAGTTATGTCACAAGTTCTATGTCCTGTGGAGATGGATCAAAACATATAGTTGAGATAGATTGGAGCACAAGATTAACATCTTGTGGAGATGAGATGGATGGATTAGAATGACCCATTGAGGAAAACCAAAGGTTTTTGATCAGGATTCCCCTTGAGGTAGATCATGGAGGTGTATCCCTCAGAGGGATGATGTAACACCTAAAATGTTTACTGATGTATGATAACTCTTTGTGGAGGTAGAACCCGGGTGGATGGATGAGGATATACCCTGAGATGGACTCATTATGGTTGATCAAAACACCCCTTGAGGAAGATAAGATGTGATTGGATAAAAAACCCCTTTAGGTGAATATGAGAGGTTGATCAGAACACTCCTTGAGGCAGATCAGGGAGATACATCCCTAGGAGGGAGAACATAGGTTTACCATTGGTCGGGTCACCCATTAAAGTGAACCAAGGAGGTTGATCAAAACATTCTTGAGGTAGATTATGGAGGTACATCTCTAGGATATGAGGGATCACCTAGGTTTAACATTAAAAATAAAAACTCTTGAGGAAAACCCGTGAGGTTGATCAGAACAACCATTGAGGTGGATTATGGATGTACATACCTAGGATGGAGCATCGAGGTTTACCATTGGCCAAGACACCCCTTGAGGGGAACCCGAGAGGTTGATCATAACACCACTTAAGGTGGACGAGGGAGGTATATCCCTATGAGAGGAGGGATCACCTAGGTTTACCATTGGTCAGGATTGAACCTCAGAGAGGCATCCTACATAAACCATTTAGAGGGCATGGATCAAAACTCACATAGTTAGATGCCATAGTTAGAGGTAATGTAATAGGAGTAATCCATGCTATTTAACATCATGCGATAAGGATACTCAAACATAAAAGGACTAGTCAAGGTTTGATATTGGACTTAAACTAAGAAATCCAGAGGGAACCAAAGGGGATGTAGTCTTTGGGTGGGAGAATGATCTTTCTATGTATGTGTCCCAAAGAACATTAAGGTGAATTTGGATGTTGTGTTTTGAATATAGGGAGGCTACCTATATATCCCAATTTGTTGGGAATCAAAGCTCACAATTTTGGAATGAGTTGGGGTTTAAAATACAGAATATAGCCATTTGAGTGGAGTTTGGGGATTATACCGAATAGGAGGACCATTGAAGGTTTGGAATCATTGTTGTTTTCATGATATATACTAACCTCTAATCCCATGTGAGTCAGTGTGAGAAAAAAGAGGAAGCAGTAGATCTGATTATCATAGAATCCACACTGTCCACTGGGGGACAGATGATGGGGCCCAAATGGAAAGGTAGAGTGAGAGCTCTAACGACCATATCCTATTTTATTTTGGAATACAGGATAGCTAAATATACTCATGGATACAACCTATGTAGGCTAAGAGGAAGAAGATTACCAACTCTCATAATAATTATGGGGGGCTTACTCCAGGAGGGATTCCCAAAGTGTCTCATTCTATGTGAGTGGTACAAAGGACATCCTATTGAAGGTCATCCCATTCCACTCATACACAGAGCATCCTATTATTATTGCATAGGGTAAAACTATAGTTTAACATCATGTGTTGAGGAAGTTTTCATGCAGTTTAACATCATACCACTAGGATGTGGAACTGGGCGATTTTACATCATGAAAATTAGACATGGGTGGATTCACTCCTCACCCCTTGGACTTACATGACCATCAATCTTGAACCTTTGGGATGGGCATGACTTTGGAATTTATGGGGTACAAAGATGGGAGGAGAGGCTAGTCACAAGGACCACATTAGAGTCCCTATGATTAGAAGCAACCAAGGTTAAAGTAACTAAGCTCAAAAGTATTAGGAAAAGTAACAGGTGCACTAGATTCATAGGGGACATCAATTAGGGGACCCATAAGTTCTTTTGCACAAGTTTGGAGGGTTTATATAAGAGTTTCATGAGCATGATGCTCTAGAACAAGGTAATGGCATGGAGAAAGTCAGAATTATTGTGCACAATTATGGGAGTTTCATGCAAGACCATGGTTGCATGTAGTAAGGTTCTATATGCATACCCGGACAACCTATAAGTGTTTTGAGTGAGGATCACTCAACCATGGTACGAGTTACATTTGGTCCCACAGGAGTTCTTTCTCATCAGATATTATACCTTAGGTGATCCATCTTGCATGCTTCCGTGGAAGATAAGTAATTATATCCACAAGAGAAACACTTCAACCTCAAGATTACCTCCCTAAAAGAGGGGGTGAACTTATCTTTATAGATGAAATGTTCAATGGTGGGAAAAAATTCACTAGGCATTGAGGGGGCTTTGCACATAGGGAATTTTTAGCCACAGGCTCTCAGATGTTCAAAACAACCGATTTGACAACACCTTTGGCATGTAAAGGGGGATATTGAACATAGTGTTAATATTATATATTTTTAGATGAATATACAGTTCATAACATTTTGATCCATGCCAGACCATAAAGGTTTAGAGTGTTTGGAGACTAAATATACAATCTTATTATTTTATGAAATATCTTCAACATCTCCCATAAATATTTTACCACTAGTACTCTTCATAGGCATACCCTATATACAAATTCCTTCATAACTTGAGGAAATGAAACATAAGAAAGGGTGAGATCAGATGCTAAGTAAGGGTAAGAATGGGTGATATAAATCGATGATCACATGAAAGTATAATATAATAATAAGGGTATATGATCATTACCATAACATAAAAAGTTAATACCCAGTCAAATGAAGATCATAAACATGTGTTATGGAATAAAACTAAAGAATTTCAAAATACATGAATCATAAGAATGAGAAATCATCATAACTCAATCATTAACCATATGTTCATTTCATAAATGTGTATGAAACCATCATAAGTATATAACCCATTTTATTTGTCAAGGTTAACTACCAAGACCATCAGATCAGGAATCAAAAATAGTTTCCCATAGTGGATCATGCACATCGACTTGTTTACCATAACAGATCAAGCACTTTGACTCGTTTCCCTTAACAGATCAAGAACTTTAACTTGTTTCTCATAACTATCTAATGAGATATAATACATTACCCAATGAATTAGATAGATATATAATTCTGAGACCACCCATTATATAATGAAAACCATATATATGTTTTACACAAGATCAACAAACATTCACTATATCATGACATCATAACCCATGAAATAGAAACAAGTTTCATAAAAATTTCATCAATTAAACAAAGAATAACCCTTGAAAATAAATGGGTTTCATAAAAATATCATCATAATAATCATAAAACATACAGAGAAAGATTAAGAAAGGTATAATTGGATCATATCCCCAATAAATCATAATTAACATCAAAGGATTTTATCCTAGATGAAAATTCCTTTAAAATAATCACACCAATATTTCCTAAGGAAAATACCATTTTTATTTTGAAATCACTTATACAAAATATTTAAATTTCCCAAATATTTAGGAAAAAAGTTTCTTTTAAGATAACCTTGGAAAATTTTAAATTAAGGTTTAAATAATTGAGTGCCCATGATAGTGGGAAATTCCATTCATGTCGTATAAGTTAAAAGAAAACATTCCTTTCACACTTTTGTAGAAAAGTAAAAAAGTACCTCTTTTAGAAAATGAAAGGAAGATTCTTTTTAAAAAAAATTTAAAAAATAAATAATTGTTAAAAATAAACATAAAAAATCATAAGTAAATATTAAAACCATTATTGATTTTTTTGAAAACATGGATATTGAAGAAAAAACTTTTATTTTCAACTAAAGAGATAAATAAAGTCAATTTTCCATAATAAC
Organism: Viscum album; assembly: GCA_963277665.1. Classification (NCBI taxonomy): domain Eukaryota; kingdom Viridiplantae; phylum Streptophyta; class Magnoliopsida; order Santalales; family Viscaceae; genus Viscum; species Viscum album. Next base: position 600,284,482 of record OY728127.1, read on the forward strand.
ATTATTTCAATCTCTTGAGTACTAAAAGTGAATAAAATTAAAGGAAAAAATTCACTATTTAGAAATAAACCTAGGAGAAAAAAATTAATGGGATTTATCAAATAATAACCATATAATTTCTTTAATCTAAATTCAAGAACAAACAATCCCGATTAAAGTTGGATTAAAACATAAATCCCTTACCTCAAGTGTCACATTTCCTATTTCATATTAAAACATCTATATAATAAATATGGATTTATTATAAATGTATTTAATTAACATATTCATATCTATCATACTATGTATGATTTATTTATGAAATATTATCACCTATGTATGATTTATTTATGAAATCTTTTCAGTGTCATCATCCAAAAAACCACACAATAGAACCCGATTACATCAAAATAAGTCATAGCTGTGGTACAACACTATCGTGAACAAACCAATGACCACCACCAAGGAAAAATAAGAACCAAAATAAACCTGAAATAAAAAATAAAACCATAAATAAACAACTCATAGAAGAACCCAACACAAATTCACCAAAAAGGGGAATAAAGTAAAAAATTACAAATGAAACCAAAGAGGAAGTTGTTACCACCTCGAAGGAAGAGAACCATAACGCCATCAAAGAAGGACGCTTGCTCAGGATGCTTGAGAAGCTCCATAAACCACCAAACCCCACATCCCAAAAATTCAAGAAATCACTACTCAAGATCTAAACAAGAGAGGAGTAGAGGGACTTGAGGTCAGGTCAGAGTTATGAACGACTGAGGGCTTCAAACGATGACATCACTATGGGGTGAAACTAGAAACTCGAGACAAGAGAGAACTGAATTCAGAGTACGTGGAAATCCACCGACCACTGAACAAAAAAAATCCTAAAACCACTATGAAACCATTGCTCCATGTCGAACATGGAGAGGAATAATGGAACACGAGGTTAGAGAAAGGATAGAGAGGCCATAGACTTCAATATCGGACCACCTTATTAATATCTATTTTGATACTATTCATTTAATTAGTCTAAAAACATAAAGAAAAAGTTTTAACTAAAATATAATACTCAAAAACATTAATAATATGTCATATCAATCTATAAAATTAATGTAACAAATTTAACCACTCAAATTATATCACTTTTAATATTTTTAATATTAATTTTTTTCATTAGTTGAATAAATACTGTTTCACTTTTGTGTAAGAATTTAAGGTAATTATTTAATACATAAATATTAGAAATAAATTACCATAATTTAAATAAGATTTTTATTATCAAAATTGAAATTTTTATTCATTCATAACATACTTTTATATTTATATAGACACATAGTAGTTATTTAAAACTCAAAGAGTGACATTTTGAAAATTTATTTTATTTAAATAATATATTACTCATTTTCATGGAAAAGTGTCCATTAAAAAAATAAAAAAAGTGCCTAAGGTAATAATAGTATAATTAAATTTATCCAATAAGAATTAGGATGAATAATTATATCCTTATCACTTAGTTATAACCTAGATTAACCTGATTTACCTTTTACTGAGGTAATAAATTTTACCATGGTTACTATTTATATTGACAAAAAATTAAGGGGGTCTATTTATCAATTTCGAACCTCCTGGTTATAAATATGGAATCCATTTAATCAAATTCCATACCTATAGGAAACATAATTTTTTTAATATAAGTGATCAAAATGTGATGAAAATTTCTTTTTAGAAAAAATCTTTTTAAGCATAAAACTTGGTTTATTATTATCCCATGCCTAGAAAAATATTTATTTAATGTTAAAAAAATTCCTTGAATATATAATATTTAAATTTCAATAAAATAATTCACCAAAAGTCATTAATTTAATTTATTAATATAAAAATACATTACAAGCATTAAAATTATTTCTTAGAAAAAATCACTTTTATTTTCAAATAATTTTTATTTTTTAGTTATAATAATTTTATAAAGAATTTATTGATTTTTTAAATGCAGAGAACACATATTTTTCATAATTTATTTATTACAATTCATACCTTCCAATCCAATATCTAGGTGATAACCATCACATAATAATATTTTAAAAGTATATAATGGTTTGTTAAAACCCAATATTGCATGTAACACAAGCTATCAAGGAAATAAAATTATTTAAAAGGAAATATTTTTATAAAATCTCACAGCGTTATATATTTTATCAAATATAATTACTTAATACATATTTCTTATTGTGCATCATGACATATTTAATATGACTTGATTACTATATAATGAATTTATTTTACTATATTCATATAATTTTTGGGGTTTAAATAGAGATATCATATTCTTAATTTAAATTGAATTTGATTCAATGGAAACCAATGTTGTAAGGGTTTTGGTAACTAAATTTCCTTCCATTGATTTATAAGATTTATTATTGAACTATATTGTTCCATGTTTGATTTATTTTACCTAATGAATAATTTATATTTTATTTCCACTTTATTTTCTAGGGTTTTACAATTCTTCTTTATGACCTCATTATCAAATGACTCTTACCTAAAAGATTATTCTTCTTATAAGGGTTTCTTGGTATTAACTCCTATTTCTTAATATATACTTCTTGTTATGAACTAATTTAATTTTATATGGTGTATATACTTCTTATTTGTTTTATTATACCATGAATTATCTTTAATGGTATTAGAAGTTCAATTTCAATATCTTTATCCTTAAAGGGATTCAATTTAGTTGATACACAAGATTTAAGAGTTTCTTTTTTTCATTTTCAATTCTATGAGACAAGTTCTATATTGGGCACTATATTTTATTTTTTAGGGTGTATTCATTTCCATATTTCCTCAAGTATAATTAATATCTTTCATTATATTTGAATTTCATAGTATCCCTCACATGTTCTTTTTATTATTATATTACCATTATAGTAATGTTTTTTATCAGAATTTTTCTTTATTGAGATATGATTCTTATATTAGGATGGTATGTCTGAGTATGATATACTCTATAATACCAAATGTAGGATCGAAATAAGAATGATATTATCAGATACAAGGGGGGGGGGGGGGTGAATTGTACCTTTTAAAAATTCCTTTGGAACATTTAAAGATGGTTACATTTAACTAGGTTAAACAAGATAATTTACAAGACCCCTATAATTTCTAATCACTTGATAAATTCTAGAAAAGTGATTTCAGAAATGGAACTTAAGTAAATTTTACAAAGATGAATATTCTACCTTAAAGCGTATAGAATCTAACTATATCAGAGTACATGAGTAAGGAAGTACAAGATAGTTAAAGTTTCCTTAACAATACAAATGCAGTGGAAAAACTTGTAACAAAACAAGTAACAAGTAATAAGTCTTTTAACTCAAAGAGAAGGGTATCCAACAACCTTGGATAAAGGTCCCTTGATTTATACTTTCAAGAAAGTCTGTCTTACCCACACCAGGGTAAGCCCTCGATATGAAGATCAGATTCTGTCTTGATATCCCCGCAAGCCCTCAACTATCAGGTAGTCGGCACCTCTGTCTTCCTCAGCAAGGAATCCCTCAACTTCAAGGTGTTGGAACCTCTGTCTTCCTATCCCCGGAATCCCTCGATTGTACACAACAACAATCGGAGTTGCATGAAGCAAGTCTGCACAAGGCAAAGTTTGAACAATCCGTTCAAACTTTCTGCACAAATCTTGAGAGTTGATAAGAGTCTATCTCTCTATAAATCACTTCAATAGCATGTAGGCACAACTGTTAAAGTTTTGTGTGTTGCTATTTTTAAATGAGCTCCTATTTATAGGCATATCTCCAACGGTCAGCTCCCTCCTCCAACAATCATATTTTAATTGAATTTCAGAGGGACCTGTACACTTTTCACTCAAACAACAGTTAGTTAATAACTAAAAGAACGACATCATTTTGTAATAGAACAAGTGTAATCATAACCAAAAAATGATATTCGGAATGGAGAAAATGAAAGTTTGGAATGTAAGTAAATGAATTCGGAGTTTATAATACAGGGATATTTAGATTCTGTTTTTCTAAGGAATTTGTAATGAGAATTCGTAATTAGAATTCTTCATCAGAATTCATAATGAGAATTCGTAATCAGAATTCATCATCAGAATTCGTAATGAGAATTCGTAATCAGCATTCATCATCAGAATTTGTAATGAGAATTCGTAATCAGAATTCATCATCAAAATTCATAATGAGAATTTGTAATCAGAATTCATCATCAGAATTCGTAGTTAGAACTTTATACAAGTTAGTAATCAGAATTCAGAGTTGAACTCCATAAAAGTTCGTAACAGGGAATTTGGAGTAGAACTTCATAAAAGTTCGTAACAGGAATTCAGATCCTACAACAGAATGCTTCATGTCTAAGTATTATACATTTCTGAGTTTTTATATATGAAACCGATTTTTATACTTAAGAAAAATTATGATTTGAGCAATGATGTCTAGGTAAGGGTATTTTCCTTGGGTAAGGAAATTTTCCTTATAGAAGTAAAATATATGGTAAAATCAGATTTTCTTTAAGATAATTTGTTTGTTATTTTCAAAACAAGAAGGAATGGAAAAGTCATAAGGAAAACCTTATTGACTCAACATCTTATTCACCACTTATTTCCATTTTATGGTTAAATATTGACAATGTATTACCTTCTAATTCCTATATTAATTTTTTTATGGGATTAAACTATTGGATATCCATCACTGACTTTTTCTTGCTAAATAATTCTCTATTATTGGTAAATTTTTTATTCCAATACCTTTAATCTATGAACAATATATATTTAGTTCCTTTGATTGAAGGGTGTTCACTTATATCCCATATGTCGATTGATTACGGAAATTATTTTCTTAAAATTTTAAGTTTTACTATATAAGGTGTTTGTTTTAGGGATGATTACCTATAAAGTTATTATTTTTATTGATTGGGGAAATATTGAAAATCAATATAGTTGTTATTTCAATATGGATGTTTTTATTATTATTAAGGAATGTTTATTATGTATTATATATGATATTCATTACTTCATATGATTAATGAATTGGAATTAATTGTAAATAGGTGAGGTATGGTATAGATATCACCTTGATGAATCAATAGGTCTAATGAGAAAAAATGTCTTTGGTATTTTGGTTTATGCCTACCCAGAACAAATATTAACCAAACACTGGGATTGATGGTAAGATCATGATGTTTAAGATCACGTAGTCTTGTCTTAGGGCATATAATTATCTAGACGAGATTATGAATTTGATCACTAAAGAGCCATTTATTATCATATATGTTATATTTTTCATTTATATTATTATCCATAGATATATTATTCTTAAGATTAATTCTAGTATGAAATTATTTTTTGTTATATATTCCTGTAATATTATTTATTCTCATATTATTCTTAGTTATAATCTTTAATTTCTATTACTTATGTTTACCATAACCGAGAACATGAGCTTACCCTTATTATGTTTCCAATTCACCAATTTATGATGAAAATTATTAAATGGGATATTAATAGAAGAAAATATAATGTGTGGAGATTTTTTGATAGATATTGAAGAATTATTATGTATTAATTAGTTTCTTTTATAGTGTAAAAAATTCCTATTTGATGGGAAAGACATGGATTTTTTTCTATTAAAAGTTTTGCTTAACTCTCAAAAACTATAAACATAAAAGGAAATTTTAATTTATGTGACTAAATATTTATTGGTGATATTGTAATTATTGATGGTTAAAATTGGGTTTCTTTGGTTCATTTCAAAGACGATATGTAAAGAAGGTGTTTATTCACACCAGATTTCAAAATTATTATTTTGGAGTAGAATAATTAGTATCAGAGGACGGTTTAGAAAACTTTAGAGGTTATGATTTTTATTGAAGATAATTTAAGGATTGATATTTTATGGTTTATCATAATTTCAAAGGTATTGGTAACCTTTTAAGTCAGTTTAATTAATATTGAATATTTTAGGGATTGAGATAAGAGATCTCTAGTAAAAACCCTACAGATAACCTTAAGGGATAAGTCTAAGTATAAAATAATATCCAAAAGTTTTGGTAAAGTAGATATTGTGAAGTTATCCTAGAAATTACATCCCTACATAGATATTAGAAATTGTATATGGTTATGGAATATATTACCTAAGGGGTAATCAACCTAAGAAATACTAGTTGAGCACTAATTCAATATTCTTTATGATTCATAATGAGTGGGCCTAAGAATATAAAATTTTCTAAAAACTCCCATAGGATATGGTTTAGTTAATAAAATTATATTTTTTCCCTATTATAAAGGGTTTACTATGTTATAGAATTAGGTAAAGGAATATGAGATAACCTAACCTAAGGAAACCAATATTGAACTCAGAGCGATTCATGTGGAACTAAAAGATAATGTAATAATTTATAAGAGTAGGAATTTTTGAGGCTTAATTTAATTATCCTACAATAATTATCTTATTGTATTTGTCACTCATGTTAAATAATTTTTGTTTTAGTAATGTTTGGATCCCAAAGGAAAAAAGTTAATAATGGATTCCATGGAAAATGTAGAGATTATCCCAACTAGAAACCTAACGAGATAAGATTTTCTGTGATAAATCTTGTTATTACAGAAAACTAGATATCAAGAATTATTATTAAGAAAATGAAAGTAATTGAATCCCAAAATATACTAAATAAGATAAAGGTGAAGTCTCATATATGTTTTATAGAAAGATATTATTAAATAAAGAAGACACAATAATGTACATGTTGAGAATGAGGGAAGAAAATCCTTAGGTATTTCTTGAACAGAATGAGAATTCACTATAAGTGTGAAAATAAAGGTCATCAGGATCATAGGTGCAAGGTAAATAGAGAAGATATAAAAATTAATTACTTAAATTGAAAGAAAATTAGAAACTATGAAAATCAATGCACTAATCCAATGGAAACTAGAAAAAATAGTCACCGAGGACTGCCTAGACCATGGGAAAAAGGAAAATATTATGCAAAAAATACTATTAAAGTGGATAGTGATTATTCACTATAGATTTTGTAATGACTTATGATATATAATTTTTCACCAACTATTGTATATTGAGTTATAAATAAGGACACATGGTGGTATGATTACTATTAAATATTCTTCAAGGTTTTTGGAAAGTTACTTCTTATAAATCTAGTTTTTTCTTATAATTTGATGTGGTAATAATAAGGGATTATCACTCTTTTTAAAGCGACCTTATCATTTTTTATAATGGTAATTTTCAGTATATTTCCTAAATCAAATCATGATAATATATCGATGTTGATTATTAAATTCATATAGAAATTAATTTTATCATATACGGTTTGATACAAAATCATGAGTTTTTTAGTATCTAAAATAGTATGTTTGATATCTCATTATAAATTAAATCCTATATGTTTTATATCTTTTGGATATATTAAATTATTTTCCTTAAATAAAAATAACTAAAAATTGTGATGATTCAATTTATTTAGGGAGGATTTAATACCCGAATATTAAATATTATATATTTTATTTACTTTATAACCTAATGTGTTCGATGACTTGTGATATAGGAAATGCCAAACCAAAAATGAATTATGAAACAATAAACCACCATTAAAATATTATCATATAATTTTTGGGTAAAAATAAATGCAACAAAATTATTAAATATATGTATAAATAAAAATAAAAATCATTTTCAATGCTTAGGAATTGATAAATTAAATTAGTGTAGCTAAATAAATAATAATATAAATTTATGATTTAAAATGAAACCTTTCTAAAAATTTAACTTTTTTAAGAAAATAAATAATTTATGGGTAAAATATATTTTTTATAAGAATAATATTTTTACACAAATTTTTTTAGTAATTGATAGAAAATAATAATAATAATAATAGTCAATATTTTTTTAAATGTTATTTTTATGTGAAAATAGTTTCTATTATATTTTTATGGTATCTTTTAAAAGTTAAATTCTAAAATTTTAGAATTTTAATTTGATAAAATAACCATTATTTTTAGAGTCATCATATCAATATTATCTTAAGTTGATTTTTTTGGTTTCTTTTAAAATAATAGATTTTTAGATGAATAGTAAAGAATATAGTTTTTCCAAAATGATGAATTTTATTAATTTGTTAGTATATAATAGACCTCGTTTTTTAATTAATAAAATATTTATTTTAATGAATTTATTTATTCATTTTAAATGTATAGTTTTAAATTTATAAAACCTATATTTAATGATATAAACCAAAAGTTATTTTTTAATTATATTAATTTTTTTGATCTTTTATTTTAATTTAGTATTTTAATGATAAAATTAAGTTTTGTATTTATTTAAAATATAAATAATTGTTTTTTTATAATAAAAAAAATTATTCCATAAATGTTCATAATTTTGATAACTATGTCTTACACATAAGTTTTATGTTAAGAAACACACTTTTTCCTAAAAATAGTTTTTACGTAATATGTGCGTTTATTTAAAAATTAATAGTTCACACTATTATAAATTTTATTTCATGAAATTATTTTAAAAATTTTAATCATAAGGTTCAAATAATTTTAAAATATCAATTTCAATTTTGGTTATGAAAATTAATTACTAAGGTTTGAAAATTAATTACCCCGGTAAAAGTAAATAAAGAAAAAATTTATTTACTAAGAATAAATAACACAAAATATGTTTACAAATGGATGGTTAATGTGTGGATCGAAAACAAATAACCTAAAATTCATCTTTTTTACCTTTTTTTATCCTTATACCCTTGAATAGTGACTTTACATTATTAAAAATATAACGTGTGCTTCTAAAATTTCCCTCCCATTTACTTATTAAAGGAGATCATTCCACCAATCCATGTTACACCTTTAAATTATAATTTATTTCTAAAAATATAGTATATTGTTCTGAATATAACCTTAGCCAACTTATTTAAGCCACTAGTCTCCATTAGTTAGCTTAAGACCTCTACTTCCAAGGAGATTTATAAGAGAAAACTCAAGCTCTCAATGCTAGTATTACCTCCTTCTTTAACATTTATTCTTAATATTCCTCTTCAAAAACTTTTATAATCACCTTAATGTAATGAAATAAGTGTAATAAATATAACAACATGTTATTATATTAAATTTAAAAACCTTATTTATTCATTTCCATCTACTAAAAAAACAAAGAAACGTCTATAGAGTATACATGCAGACTACCACCTCCATAAGCTGACATCTTCTATTTTTTTGTAACCTCCTATAATGGATGGTTATAATAATGAAATTTATGAATAAATATAGTATATAAAATATATTTATTTTTTCAAAAAGAAAAATTAATATTTACTTTAATTCACTCTAATTCATTGAAAAATAAAAACATCATTAATCGTACATACGGACTACTGCCAATGTAAATGATGTGTATTATTTTTATTAAACACAAAAAATGGATGATAATAAAATAATTATTAATGAAATAATTTTATATTTATAAAATTCTTAAGGTTTTTAAACTATAAAAATTCTCCTCCTTTCACCCCTCTCATTTTTTTAGAAATTATAAAATTACTTTTGTGTTGTGTGGACCACCATCTCCATGAAGTAATATATCTTGTTTTCATCTAATTTCATTATTATTTATTAAAATCACTTAAAATATGATTCAAAAACTTAAAGGTATCTAAAAAATATCATTATTATTCTCTAATAATGATATTATTCCAAAATAAACCCCTTTCACAATCTTAATCATCCATTAAATATGATATGTTCATGTTTGGGTTGGCTTAACCACAAACTTGAAAAGTGATGTAAATTTATTTCATGGATAAATATAGAAATTTAATTATTGATAATATAATATATAAATAATAAAATACTGAGTTGTTTTTCGTTCTGTAATGGTAATATAAAAATTTAAATCATTATTTATGAAAACACCCTTGATTTACTAAGAACCATCGAAACAAGATCATCACCAAATTCTTCTTTAAGTATTATAAAAAATACCATATAATTAAATAATAAAATTATAAATAATCGATTATAGTACCTTAAATTATCTAGGAATGATGATATTTGGTATAATAATAAATAACAACACCACTATTATAAAACTAGTTCAAAATGATCAAGATAAATCACACTCAATATTAAAGATAGAAAATAAATTAATAATATATATGTAGAGAATAATTATAAATGAAGTTCATAAAAGGTTATAGATATAAATAAGGTTATTAAATTGGTGATTAATATTATTATTTTTTTATACATGATATTCAAGTACTTTATTGGAAGTTAGGAATTTAGTTAAGGGGTTCATGTCTCAAATTTATTTTCTTAAGATATATTTATTATTATGAACCATGATATATTTAATAGTGTGTGAATAATACCCAATGAATTAATTTTTCCTTATTAATATAATTATTTTGGTTTTAAGAGTCATATTCTGTTATTTATTTAAAAGGTCTTCGATTCAAAGGATACCATGGTTGTAAGGTAATTTGCTAACTTAATTTCCATCCATTAAGTTACGAGATTTATTATTGAAGTTTATTATTCATATTCCAATTTATTCTAACTAATGAAAACTTTATATTTTATTTCCTCCTTATTTTATGAGTTTTTAAAATTCTTCCTTATGACCACATTATCATATAACTCTTACCTCAAATATTATGCTTCATGTAAGGGTTTATTGGTCTTAATTTTTATTTATTTAGACATGCTTATTATTATTCTCTAAATTACATTTATATGGTGTATATAATACTTATTTGTTATATTATATTATGAATTGTCTTTCAAGGTATCATATGTTTAGTTTCAACCACTTTCTACTTCATGGGTTTTTATTTAGATGATACTCAATCCATAAGGGTTTCTTTGTCTCATTTTCAATTCTATGAGGCATGTTTGATATTACACCCCATATTTTCTTTTATATGGTGTATTCAATGCACTGTTTACTTTAAGTATAATTATTATATTTAATTTAATTATATTTTAATTTCATAGCATCCCTCACATGTTCTTTTGATTATTACATTACCATTACGTAAGGGGTTTCACATCTCATTTTTTCTTCATTAAGACATGATTCATATCAACCACTTGTTTAAATTTTATGGTGTATATATTGATCTTAGATTAACTTTTAAATCCTATTATAATATTTTATTTTGGGGTATTAAACTTTAGGAAATTATCATCCACCTTTTCTTTCCAAATTATTCTATCTTATAGGAATATTTTTTATTCGAATGCCTTTACACTGTGAACACTCTATACTTCCTTCCATTTATTATAGTGTATTATCCTAGATTCCATAAGTTTATTTATTGAAGAAATTATTAACAGAACCATATACTCCTTACTCTATACAGTGTTATTTTGAGGGATTATTACATAGAAATCTATTCCTTTTATCGATTGGGGAAATATTGGAAAATTTTATACTTGTTATTTCAATACAGATGATTATTGATTACTAAGGTATGCTATTTATGTATTGTATATTATATTCATTACTTCATATGATGAATTCATTAGACTTAATCAGTAATTATTGGGGCCCGATATAGATAACCCCATGTTGCATTGATATGCCTCATTAGAAAAAATAGCTTTGGTCTTTTGGTGTATGATAGTCCAGATAAATTATTTCCTAAATAAAGGACATTTACAGCAATATAATGATGTCCAAGGTCATGAAGTCTTGGATTAGGGAATAAAATTATCTATCTAACATTATGAATTTCAACTTTAAGGAACCAATTATTTTTCACAATGATATATTTTAATTTCCATTTTTATCCATAAGTATACTATACTTTCAGTTTAATTATATTATGGGTTTTTTATTTTTATATTATTTACATATTATTTATATTATTCTTTTTCTCATTTATAATCATTGATTTTTATCACTTATGTTTACCCTTATCGAGATTTTAATCTCACGCTTTACATGCTTCTAATTTCTTGGGTTATGAATAAAATGTTTACACATGATATGTCTAAAAGAGAATAAAATGTGTGGAGATTTTGTGGGAGATGTTGAAGAATTATTATGGATTATGTAGTTTCTTATATAGTATAAAACATATAAATTTAATGAGAGAGATATGGGATATATCATTTAAATTTTTTTCTTACCTCTCTAAAACTATAAAACTAAATGGCCATTCAATTTTATGTGACTCAAAATTTATTGGTGATATTGTAATGATTGATGATTAAAATTGGGGAGATTTAGTTAAATTCAAACCCAGTATGTAAAGATGGTGTTTATTCACACTATATTCTAGGAGTGTAGATCTGGGGTTCCATAGTTGGTATTAAAGTGTGGTTTGGAAAATTTTAGAGGTTATGATTTTAGTTGAGGATAATTTAAGGATTTATAAGTTAATTCCATTGATAATTTCAATGGTATATATAACCCTTTAAGTACCTTGAAGTAATATTGAATATTTTAGGGATTAAGATAAGGTATATCTAGTGAAAACCATACTAATAAGTCTAAGGGACAAGTCTATTTATAGTATAATATCCTAATGTTTTGGTAAAATTGAGATTATGGGGTTATCTTAGAAATTACATCACTTTTTAGATACTAGAAAATGTATATGGATGTGGAATAGATGCACCTAGGGGTAATCACCCTAAACAAGTCCTGTTGAGTATTGAATCAATGTTCACTCTAGTACACGATGAGTGAGACTATGACTTCACACTCTCTAGAAAATATTGAGGGATATGATTTTGTTAATCACATTCTCTTTACATTACATTATAAAGGGTTTATTATGTTATTGGATTAGGTTAAGGAACATGAGGGAACACAACTTAAAGAACCTAGATTTAAATGAGAGTGTTTTAGGTTGAATTGAAATCTAATATAATAGTTTTAAAGAACATAACATTTTGAGGTTGAATATAATTATCTTAAATAATTGTCTTATGGTATTTATCATTTATGTTAACTAATTTTATTTTTGGTAATGTATGGAGCCAAAAGGAACCAAGTTAATAATGGATTCCATGGTAAATGAGGAGATTGTACCAATGAACAACCTAAAGAGTTAAGAGAAGGAGTGATAAATCTTGTGATTATGAAAAACTGACTATAAAAAAATATTATTAACAATGTGAATATAGTTAAACTAAGAAATAAAATAAATAATAGAAATGTGGAGTCTCATGGAATTTTGAGTTACAAAAGTGATGAAGACAATTGGAGTCAATATCCTATGTGTCAAGAACATAGGAAGAAACACATCAGGTACTGATTTAAGGGAATATGAATTATCTATAAGTGTGAAAAAGTAGGTCATCAAGCTTACTGGTGCGAGGGAACTAGTGAAGCTACAAAAATTCATTACTTTAATTTCAAGTAAATTGGTAGCTATGAATATTAATGCAATAATCTAATGAACAACGAAGAAAATAGCCACCAAGAATTTCCTAGACCATGGGAATAAGGAAAAGCCTATACAATGACTGTTATTGAAGAGGATAATGATTCATCACTTTAAATTTTCCAATGTCTTATGATATTTAATTTTTCACAAAATACTAGATATTGAGTTATAAATAGAAATACCTGGTGGTATGATTATTATTAAATCTTCTTCCATATTTTTGGGAATTTATTTCTTATAGATATAGTTTTCCTCATTAATTTGATGTGTTTTTAGGACTGGATTATCTCTATTTACAAAGGGATCATATCAATTTTTATATTGGATAATCCCACTAAATTTACTAAATCAACCCTTTACCATCTATCGATGTTGAATAAGAACTTACTATGGGAATTACTTTTATTATATAGGTCCAAATACAAAATCATGAGTTTCTTAGTATAAAAAATAGTAAATTTTGATATATTATTATAAATCAAACATTAGATTTTATTTATCTTGGGGGTACAATAGACTATTTTTATTAGAGATAAATAATTAAAAATTATTAGGATGAAATTTATTTAAGGGGGGAAAATGTAACACCCCATGATTGAAGATTATATATTTTATTTCCTTTAGAACCAACTATGTTTGATAACTTTTGATGTATGCAAGACAGAACCAAAAATGAATCGCAGAACAATATATCACTATTAAAATGTATTCATTGAATTGAAATGTAAAAATAGATGTAAGAAAATTTATAAATATATTTATAAATGAATATAAAGTTCATTATCAATGTTAAGGAATTAATAAATTAAATTAATATAGCTAAATAACTAATAAGACTAATTTATGATTTAAAATTTAAATTTTTTTAAAATTGAATTTTTATGTGTTTTTTGTGAAACTAAATAATTTATATATAAAATATATTATTTAAATGAATAATATATTAACAAAAAATTTATTAATAATTGATAGTAAATAATAATAATAATAGTTAATATTTTTTGAAATTGTTATTTTTCTATTAAAAAAATTTTCATTATATTTTTATGTTTTCATTTCAAAGTTAAATTCTAATTTTTTTTGAAATTTAATTTAATAAAATAAAATTTATTTTTAGATTAATTATTTTAATATTATCATAGGGTGAATTTTTGGGGTTTTTCTAAAATTATTTATTTTTAAATGAAGAGTACAAAATATAGTTTTTCCAAAACAATGAATTTTACTAATTAATAAGTATACAAAGAATTAAAATATTTTTAATTGAGAAAATATGTATATAAGGAATAAATTTATTCATTTTAAAGATATTTTTTTTAAATTTATAAAACATATATTAAACCTTATAAAACAAAATCAATATATTAATTCCAATAAAAATTGTTTTTGATCTTTTATTTTTATTATGTATTTTGATGATAAAATTTGGTTTTGTAATGATATGAAAGCTATATACATTTTTTATAATAAACAAATTTATTTTATAAAAAATTATAATTTTTATAATAATGGATTACACATAAGTTTTAATCCTGGAAACACACTTTTTCCTAAATTTTTTTTACAAAATATGTGTGTTTATTTTAAAATTAATGATTTTCACCATTAGAAATTTTATTTAATATAATAATTTTAAAATTTGAATTAATATTTTTCATATTATATTAAAATAACTATTGTAATTTTTTTCATTAAAATTAATTACTAAGGTTAAATAATTAATTACCCCAATAAAAGTAGAAATGGTAAAATTTGATTTACTAAGAGAAAATGACCCAAACCATTTTAAAAACATGATTTTAAATGGTTGTTTTGAGGTTTTTTCTCAAAAAAAACTCACCTAAACTTTTTATTTCCCCCCCTTTTATCCTTTTACCCTTGGATAATAACTTTCCATTGTTGAAAATGTATAGGGTGCTTCTAAAATTTTTCTCCTCTTCACTTATAAAAGGTGATCCTACCACCACTTCATGTTACACCTTTCCTTTTGAATTTTTTTCCTAAAAATATGAAATTTGTTTCCTCCAATATCTATTTCTCAATTACTTAAGACTAGATTCACCATTATTTCTCATAATGAATCCCTGTCTGAGGATATTTCTACGAGAAAACTCATGCTCTTGATGTAAGTATTACCTACTTAATAATTTATTCTTAATATAACTCTTAAAAACAATTTTTTACCACCTTAATATAATGATATCAGTATATTTAATATACTAATATTTTATTATATTCAAGTAAAAACCATTTTTTATTCATTTCCATCCACTAAGAAAAATAAAGGAATGTTGATAGTACGTACATGCAGACTACCTCCTCCATGAATCGACATCTTCTGTTTTTTTATAAAAACCTATTATGGATTGTTATAATGATGGAATTTATGAATAAATATGGCATATAAAATATATTTATGATTCTAAAATTATAAATTAATATTTAATTTCTATCACTTTAATTATTTGAAAAATTAAAACATCATCAAGCATATGTGCGGACTACCATCTCCTTGAATGATGTGTCTTATTTTTTCTAACCACATAATATGGATATTCATAAAAGTGTAATTATGAAATAATATGGTATTTATAACATTATTAATTTTATTAAATTATAAATCATTCACTTCTTAATCCCATCCCATTTTTTAAGAAATGATAACGTTAAATATGTATTATGTAGACTACCACATCTATGAAGTAACATATCTCATTTTTCATCTAGTTTCTTTCTAATTTATTAAAGTCACATAAAATATTATTATACACCATAAAATTTTATAAATAATATCATTATTCTTATGTAATAATGATATTGTGCCAAAATAAACCACTTTCACAATCCTAATCATCCATTAATTATGATATGTTCATCTTTAGGTTGGTTTAACCACCTAAATGAAAAATGTTATAAATTTATATCATGGATGACTATGAGAATTTAATTTTTCATAATATATGTTATAAATAATTAAGTAATGAGTTTATTTTTTTTAATGTTAATAAAAAAACGTTAAACTCATATTTTATAAAACACCCCTTTCTCTCTAAGAATCATTAAAACTTTCTCATCGATGGATTAATCTTTAACGTTTATAACCAAAAATCCCATAGAATTAAATTATAAAATTATAAATCATTATAAATAATAAATTATATTACCTTAAATTATCAAGTAATTACGAACTTTGTGATAATAATAAATAACTAAACCAATATTAATTTTTTTTTTAAAAATGATCAAGATAACTCACACCCAACGTTATTACTAACTAATATAAATATTTATAATAATTAAAATTTACATTTGCAAAACGTTATATATATTAATAATTTTATTAAATAGTGGACTAATATTTTAATTTTTTATATAGGACATTCAATAACTTTATTGAACGGAAATAATTAAAGTATTGGGTTATTGTCTCAAATTTAATTTCTTGAGACATATTTCTTATTGCGCACCATGAAATATTTAATATGTTATGATTATTACAAAATTAATTTATTTTACCATATTATTTTGGGGCATTAAAGTCATGGAATTCCATCCCCAACATTTTTTCAGAATCGTCCTATATTATATGCATAATTTTCTATCCAATTCCTTTCCTTAGTGAACACTCTATATTTAATTTCCTTGATTGAAGGGTGTTCACCTATATTCCATATGTCATTTGATTTAATAAAAAATTAACAAAACTGTATACCCTTTACTCTATATGGTGTTATTTTCATGAATGATTATATATAAAGTTATTCCCATTATTGATTGGGGATGTATTGAAAATAAATATACTTATTATTTCAATATGGATGTTTATTAATTACTAAGGAATATTGGTTATGTATTATATATTATATTCAGTCTTTCATATTATTAATGCATTAGAATTAATTATCTATATGCAAGGAATAGTATAGAGAGCCCCTTGATGCATTGATAGGTCTCATGAAACAAACTAGATTGGTTATTTGAGAGCATGCCTACCCAAAACAAATATTTCCAAAATATAGGGGTTTGAAGTTAATATCATGATGTATAAGATCATGATGTCCTAGATTGGGTCATATAATTAGATATCCAACATTATGAATTTGATCTATAAGGAATTAGTTATTGTTATCCATATGATATTTTCATTTCCATTATTATCTAGGGATATATTATTATTTTTGTATCATTATATTATAGAATTGTGTTGGTTATCTATTCATGAGATATTATTTATTCTCATATTATGCTCAGTTATAATATTTGATTTCTATTACTTATTTTTACTCTTATTAAGTGTTTTATCACACTCTTCGTATATATGTAATTCCATATGTTATAAAGAAAAGTATTAAAAATTATATGTCTTGAATAAATAATTACTAATAGAGATTTTGTGGGAGATTTTTAAGAATTATTATAGAGTAAGCAATTTCTTATATAGTGGAAAAAATTTACATTTTATAAGAAAGAGATAGGATTTATTAGTTAATTTTTTTTCATAACTCTTTAAACATCTAAACAAAAAAGCTACTTTGAATGTATGTGACTATATATGTTTTAATGATATTTTAATTATTGATGGTTAGAAACTTTAGTTCATTTCATATCTAGTAAATAAATAAGGTGTTTATTCACATTGGATTCTAAGAGTTCGAGTCTAAGACACAACATTATCTCATATGCATGAGCCTGATCAACATAGATACTATCTTACAAGAACTACATATATCTTTATTTCTATTCTTATATGATATATAATGATATATGGATTAGTTATATTAGACCTAGCCATAAATTTCACTATCTTTAGGAGTCTCCCAGTGTATATTTTCTTTAGTCATGTGATGTTTTATACATTATCCATATACAAGGAAATTATATATAGAAACCTATAAATCCTATCATTGGTATAACCATAGATATTATTCTGGTTCTAATCCCATAATAGAATAAAAATACCTCTATTAAGAACAACTTGTAGATTAATTCCTATTCTCATAGGATACATAGTGACATCTAGATCTCTTATATCAAATCTTCCTATAAACTCAAATTTCATTCTATTCTCAATACTATCTTAGTATTTGGGCCTACCACCTTAGTTTAGGTTTTCCTTCATTAATCATATGCTAGGATGTTAAAAACAATGAGTCTATTATTCCTCTTGGGGACCCAAATTCATTGTTTCATGATTATCCTTTGTTGAGTCAAAAATCATCTTTTGAGTTTTATGTCTTTTTTTGGAAATCAAAAATCTATTCATATATGTTTATCATAATATCTACGTTTATCGTACTAACTATGTTTATCGTACTGACTATGTTTATCGTACTGACTATGTTTATTGTACTAACTATGTTTATCATACTGACTATGTTTATCGTACTGACTAAATCGTACTAACCCTATCAATTGTACTGACCCTGTCAATTATACTGATGATGTCAATCGTACTGACCCTGTCAATCATACTGACCCTATCAATCGTACTTACTCGGTCAATCGTACTGACTCTATCAATCGTACTGACTTATGTGCATCATACTCACTTTGCATCTTATCAATACATTACACTAAGTAATACTAATAGTACTCATATTTTACTTTTATCACATTCTTGTTTTTATCCTTTATCAAAAGACATGTTTTATATCAATCGTACTCATGATTATCATTTTCATATATCTTTTTTTAACCAAAATTATGTCGTGGAGTTAGTTATAAACTAATCAAAATGATGTCGTGTTTTATATTTCAATATGACCATTATATTTCCAGGTGTCAATGTACTTCCGAGTTTTCCGAAGAAATATGACCGTTGGATGAAATATGACCATTGGAACCCGAGGCATATAAATAGGAGGTCATTTGAAGCTAAGAACAACAACTGAGTGGCTTTGATCATTATTTACTTCTATCAAGTTATAGAGAGAGATGTTGTGACTTCTCTCTTGCTTCGTGCGAAAGCCTTGAATTAAAAAAATGTGAATGACTTGTTCTTATTTTTTGTATTTCAATAAGTGCTTTGTTTTTCTTTGTGCGACAAATCTGGTGATAATGATCGAGGGCTGCCGAGGATAGGCAGACGGTGCTACCAATCTTTGTATCGAGGGATTTCAAGTATTTGAAAGCCAGAGGTGATGATTACCTGTAAAATCAAGGGCGTGTGGGGATACCAAGACAAACGTACCGATCATCGTATCGAGGGCTTACCAAGGTGGTGATAAGACAAGACCTCTTATCCTAGATGAAAGGACACCCTTCTCTTTGGGATAAAAGAATTTTAATAATTTTACATTTCCACTAAAATTTGTTTCATAAAGGGAATTATATTGTTTCCTTTCTTCATTTAATATTCATTTTTAATTGTTTTAATTACAATTATACTGTTACATATTGTATTGATAGATTCTATACACTTTATGGTAGAATCCTTCACAATTTTATTACTCTGATTATTGTATTCATTTGAATACAATTGATTTAGTTTTCTTATAGTATTACATCGTATCATACCTTTATATCCAAGAAAATTGTATTTGTTGTGAATTGTATTAGTTTAAGATAATTTAAACTAATTTCTTAAGTGTTTAAACACAATTTTTTTAAACCAAAAATTCACACCCTCGTGTCTTGTTCTATCTAATCTATATTTTGATCCAACAACCTCTTGGTACCAAAAATCTTTATTTGAGATCCTTCTCTTGGTAAACATCCTCTCATTGCTGAGATATCTCTAAAATCCTACTATATGTTCATGTAATACTACAAATTTACCTACAATACCTTAGAATTGGATTCTTTTAATTCTGAATAAATAAAATTATTAAATTTTTTTAACATAAAATAAAATTTTCCATGTATTTTTCCACATAATCCATGATATGGTCTTCATTCAGATAGCACAAGTCAATTGTAGGCAAGAAAGTTTCTCTATGCATGAACTAGATGAAAATGAGATATCCGTATTCTGTATGATTACTCACATTATGAGGAATAGCGTTCCTTTAAAAACATTTCCCAATATAGTGATGTGGTAGTGGGAACCTTCCATTGGGAGTAGGCTATGTATTTTATCCATTTCAGATGAAACAGACTATTAAAACTACAAAACCCATTTTTTATGGTCTTATGGACACTTTTTTGTCTCATAAAACACCTACTATAGTGGAACCATATATATAGAGGTTTAATTCATTTCATAGTCTACAATTTGACTTCTAATGGATCCAAAATGTACATATTGATCAAAGGTTATAGCAGTTTGAATTTGGAATGATTTTTTCCAAATGTAGGTCAGTTTTTCCTAGGTAAACTCCAAAAATATCTCTAAGTATCTCATTCCCTAGTCTTATACATCCTATCCCCATGTTACCCTTCCACATGTGCATGTGATCAAGTATCATATGCTTTAGTCTTGTTTATATCCCTCTCACTTTACCATCTTCCACACATCAATATCACTTTTCATGGATCCCTCTGACACTCTTATCTTCTAAACACCCAAGATACCTTTTGTGAAGCCCTATCACATGACCATACTCCATATTATTGTATTTCTTTTCATTCCATCCTCATGTTTACCCTTTTACACATGTCCTTATATACACACATTTATATGAAATCCATTATGTAATACCTAGCCTCCTTGGTTGTCCCCCACTCATTGATGGGCGATTAAGATAGGGGTTATCAATAAAATGACCCCATACCTCCCATTTTGAGGGAAAAGTTATATTAATAAAACATAAGATTACAAATCTCATCTACTTGCAATGAATTTCCATTACCAATATAGATGTTTCTTTCATCATCATTTGGATTTCAACAACTTAGGTAACTATACATGGAAAAAATGATGTGAGTTATTTTCAATAGAATCTATTTACCATGTTTGTAAAAGTACTAAACTTAAATTAGCCTTATAATAAATAAAATTAAGAAAAATAAATTTTTTACTATGATAATCATGACAGTTACTAAATTGATTTTTTATATGACCTAGATCACCATATAATTAACAACTATCCTCATTAGTTTTTCTTATTTTTTACATTATACGATTCCATGTTAACATTTACCACATCCTTCTTCTTTTTTTTACATTTCCTTTCAACCTCAAATAAACTTTTCCAAATGATAACTCTCTATATTATATTTATTTAATCTTTATTTTTCATCAAAAATATATTAGAGACCTCATTTAGGGACCATAGAGTATTAAAAAGTCTTTATATAAATTCATCTTGACCACTTTGAACATGGAAAGAAGATAATACATTTTATTGATTTACTTCCTTATGTCCCCATTACTCTTATAGCTGATAGAGATAATATTTTCAAAGAGTTTACTTGTTTCATTTTTTTCATTTTTATATAACCTTTTATTGAGGTCTTTCATGAACTATTTAGATGCATTAAACTTTTTATACATAGATCCCTTGAAATCTTTATGGATGAAATACTTTATAACCATTACATTAATACCATTTGACTTCTCCCACTTCTCATTCTCTCTATTATCAACAAAATACTTCTCATTTGTGAGATTATATGTTTTTGGAAACCTTAATTCTATGAACAAGTCCAAAAATTTAAGAGAAATTAATAAACTCTATTTATATCCCTTAATGTTTGTGTTATTAAACATTAGTGAAAAGTTGAGGTTAGAAGTTATATCAGTATTATGACTTGAAATTGAAAAAGGAGAATAATAAATATACCAAATGAATTTATATAAATATCATAGTATAATCCTTATAAAAATAAAAAATAAAGGACTTCCCTGCCAGAAGGAACTATGAACAAAATTAAAATTTAGCTTTGGGATAAGAATATTAACTTTTAAGTGGTATACTTGGCGTAGTGACCAAATATTGATGATTAAAGAACATTTCAAATAATAATCCTTCCATTGGGATGATTAATTATTCCTATATAAACAAAAAAAGTAACACATATTTATCACATGTAACTATGTAAACACTCCCTTTAATCAGACACAAAAAACTTTTTTAGTACTTAAAATTGTATTAATTATTATAAGAGATTCACACAAGAGCCTCGACCTAGTTGGTGAGGACTCGCTAGGTGTATCCAAGAGACCCGAGATCAAATCTGGGTGGAATCATATTTTTGGGTTTCTGTAGCAGTACTGTAGCAGGCACTGTTTGGTACTATAACTGCCAAAACTATTCATCCACTTGGGCCTTCGGGCCACCAGTTTGGTCCTCAGGTCTTGAAAGGCTTTCGGGCCACCCAAGGCCTTCGAGCTAGTTGATTCTCAAGGCCTTAGGGAAACCTTAATGACTTAGGGCCACCCCAAGGCCTTCGGGCCACATGAATGCAGGCCCCAGACACACTACAAAAAAGGAGAATCCCCAGAAGAGGATTCAGAGCTGGTGCACTCACCAGAGCAGAGCAAATGGATTGTCAGAATGAGAGGGTATGACTATGAAATCAGTACCAGCCTGTTCTTGCATGAGAATCCTAGCCAGACGATCATGTAAATGTGGAGAGGTACTATCAAGATGCAGATGCTAGGGAGGGGCAGTTCCTTGTAGATAGTCTGGTTGAATTCCCTAAGACCTTCGGGTCATGTAATCTCCTAAGCCTACAGGCCTTGTGATATCGGATCCTACGAGCCTTGTAAGGGTTCCCCCTCATCCCTTGAAAGGGGGTTTATCAAAAAATCAATAAAAATGAAGGCCTTCAGGCCATTCAGGCCTATAAGTGATTCCAATTTATAAATAACTCATTTTAATTAATCAATTTCAAATATTATATCTAAATCCTATATTTAATTATGAAGTTGTACCAAAATATAATTCAAAATCATTAAAATATGAATAAATTGAAAAAATATATAGAATAATATTATCCATACATCTTAGTTATTATTAAAATAATAATAATAATAATAATAATAATAATAATAGTAATAATAGTAATAATAATGATAAATTCTCCAAGGAATTTGAAAATTTTAGGAAGAAAAAATGCCATATTAAATTTAAAAATTTATTGAATATAATACCAGTAGGCTTAGAATAATTAAATTCATGAACTTAATATTATGAATAATTGAAAATAAATATGAATTCTCGATGATTAGACATTAAAATTTAAAATACTAACTATGGGAACTTAGAATTCATTGGTGTGATAATCAATGAATCCTAGGATCATACTTGTTCAATCATAAAGAAAGCGAAAAGAGAAGGAAGAAAAAAACATAAATTAGTCATGTTAAGATGAATATTGAGTCTATGTGGTTGTTCTTACAAATTTATGCACAATACCTTGAGTTTTTACAAGAGTATTTTTTATATATAATTATGGGTGTTATAATAAAAGGAACAATAAGAACAATTTAGAATCCCCAACCATTTATAAGATCACCCAATGGTCAAATTTCATTATTTATATTCTTTCATATCATAAGTACTAGAAATAATATCAATTTACATGTATAAAAATACTATAAATTCCTTTATTACATTAAATTACAATATAAATATATGTATTAGTTGATCACATAATTAAGCTCAATTAATGATGACATTTAATACTAATTACTTTACATGTAGACCATATATTGAAATAAAAGTTCATCAATTAATTTTAATTAATTGAATTAAAATTTAACATAATTAATGAGGACTTTTATTTCATTATAATTATCTTATAGACCATAAATTTGATTAATATACAAAATCATCCATACAATAAATTAATATATAATATAAAGTTCTGTTTTAGACAATAGTGGCCAATATGGTTGTGATGTTGATTTGTTATGAACAGTAAAACTACTAGTTTAGAAGGTAATAAACAATTATATGTGGGTTCATTGAAGTGTATAATAAGAGAACATGGTTTATAATGGTGGTAATATGGGTAGATTATAATATCACTGGTGTGGCATTTAGTTGTTTCTCAAAACATTATATAAACCAAAATCCATTGTGTGTATTGATAAATAGGAAGATGGATATATTCAATTTAATTTATTAAAATTATAATAAGTAAATAAAGAGAGGAGGTAGTTCATGAGTATCTGAAAAGAGATATGAGTGTGCATCTCTCAGGGAGTTGTTGATAGTAGCCTTTTGACCATGTTTTTTAAAATAATATATATATGTATATGTTGTAAAATTATTAAATTATGTAAATACTTTTTATATACATATATAAAAACCCCATAGTGGAACATTAATAGAAGGGAGAAAACTAGAGATATGAAATTGTTTGGGAAGACCTGGGAACATGATTAACACACTCTATGCATGATACATTGTTTGCATATAATTTTTAGACCCATTATTAAAAAAAATAAAACCTTATCACACTATTTCAAATTTTAACAAATAACTAGTTTATTTTACTTATTTTACATGTAAATTATGATCCTAAGGTTTTTATAGACTTTTTAAATTGTTACAAGGGAGCTATTTTCCTTTCTAGACATATAAGTAGATAATGAATTGGCCCAATAAAATTTTTAGGGTAATTTTTTTTTTGTTTTCTTAAGTTATACACTATGATGCCTTAATTTTATTTATTTTTATAATCTAATATAGTTTATCCTAAAATAATATTTTGGATGTAAATGTGTACATGGGATGTATAACAATCATTGTGATTACTAAGATACATGGGGATTTTCTAGTGGGGCTCACAATCATGGCTATAATTATAGAAATTAATATGGATCAAAATTTTCATTTTTTAAAAAGTTTTAATGATATTATAAATAATGATGAATTGTGATGAATCTTAAATGGATTCACCAAGGTAAGACACTATAGGTAGTGTTATGATACATGTACATTACAAAATTTTGAGCAAAACAACATGATTAGATGTGATTGCTGACATGTTAGTGCATGATCCAATGTGACATCAAATGTTATGATACTCATTTTCCATAACCATTTGATATAAGTGACCAGTGTGATACAAAGTGTGATTTATATAAGGTGGGAGTTATTCACCAAACCTCTATAAACTATGATGGGATGGATAACTTATGAATGACCTTGATTGACATGACATTTATTTGATCTGCCTGATTACAACTAGGTTATGACCAAGTGAGTATAACCTTTTTATATATTGATTTTGATGATGGGTTGACCTATTTATTAATTAAATGATAAATTTTGTGATACCCATGATATTTTTCTTAGAGATATTTATGTATATAACATGATGAATTGATATCATGAATGAAGTAACCGAGACCTAATTTCACGATCTTGTTCCCCTTGGAAACATTTTTTTTAAATGGGTTGATGTGTGA
Organism: Viscum album; assembly: GCA_963277665.1. Lineage (NCBI taxonomy): Eukaryota > Viridiplantae > Streptophyta > Magnoliopsida > Santalales > Viscaceae > Viscum > Viscum album. Next base: position 600,310,208 of record OY728127.1, read on the forward strand.
TTTCACGTGTTTTGTATTATTTTAGGGATAATTTTACAATATAAAAACTATTAGATATTTTTTGTCGATGCGAATATAACACCAATATGGGGGTGTTTGTATCCATAAATTGGGACTTGATTAGAAATATTTGGCACGGTATTTCTTTGAACAATTATTTCCTCAATTAGACATGGGTTATCTATATCAGGAATGGGGTTTTGGAATTCCCTTGATCAAACCTATTTCAAGGGACGAGTGGATCCACTATATGATAGATGAGATTATAATTCACCTTAATTAACATCATTATTGATGAGGCATGGTTTTCTATAAAAGATATGGTGTTAATAATATATTCGACAAATTATTTTCTTTAGGAAAGAATAAAAACCCTGAATATGGGGTTATGTATCTACTTGACTAAAAAATATATCCTTGAAGTGGCATGGGCACTCCAACTTAGTTTAGTGATAAATAGTGAGATATTTTAAATTCATGATGATTGATTATTCCTAATGGATTGGGGTTTAATCAATTTTGGGGATTTGATTTTAAGTTTCATCTTTATTATCACTATTATTTAAGGAGTGCTATTTTCAGTGGGATTGATAATGAGATATTCTGAAAATATATAATTATGATTGATGTCTTATTGTCTTATAAAATGGGAAAAAACTCTATGTAATATCTATAGAAATTTAAGGATGGTATTTCCCCCCAAATGATATTTAACTTGGATTACCCTTTTGTAGTATCGAGTTGTGAGGCCAAAACTATGTATTATTATTTTATAGTACTTGATTATTATTCATGGGTAAGATTGACTATGGTCATGATTGAAACTTGAGTTGTTTTATAAGGATTTAAAAGGTAATTGACACTTGACTATGATGATTATTAGTTTATATTATAATCATTGAAGCATTAAGTTTGCTTCGGTGAATCAATCTGGTTCAATGAATAACGACATGTCTGACTTCCCTCTTTTGAGATATCTTGGTGTAAGTGGCAGGGAGAGGAGGCCCAAAATGGTGAAATATATCTGGTGGATTCCACCAATAACCGATTGGCTAAAGGTGAATGTGGACGAGGAAGCCGCTGGTGCGCCTGGACCTGCTGGATGTGGTGTCATTTTCAGGACTTATCATGGCTTTGTCAAAGTATGCTTCTTTCATTATATAGGAAATGGTAATGCAATCGAGGCTGAATTATGGGAAATGATACAGGTGATAAAGTACGTAGATCATTATGGTTGGCAGAAGCTTTGGCTCAAATTAGACTCTTCTGTTGCAGTGCAGATTCTGAAGGACCAGTCTAGGAATGTCCCATGGAAGATGCTTTCTTCCGGGGTAAATTATTTGAAGCTTGCTGAGTTGATCTCTTTGGATGTGTCTCATGTGTAGATAGAGGCAAATCAGGTGGCGGATGCTCTCTCAAAGAGAGAAATTATGGAGGCTAGTTCAAGTTGGTCCTTTTTACTACCAGATTATTGCAGTGGTCTAGTCCACAATAATATAATTGGCCCTGTGTACACAAGGTTGTCTAAGGCTCCCCTTTTCTGAGTTGTTTTGTATTGTTTAAACTTTTTATATATAATTTTTTGGGAGCAGGTCCCCACCTGTCTCTCAGAAATTTTGGCTATAATCACCCATGCATGAGTAATTGTATAATGATGTACTTTTGGATGTATATGTGATTTATTATGTGTAGGAATACATATTTATGCGAATCTAGTGACTTCATTTTGCAAAGGTGTACCATATAGTGATTTTTGGAGGTTCCTTTCTGGAGTAGTCTACATTTTTTATCAAGTCACTTCTTTGGGTTTTCATTTATTGGTATTTATTCTATGTTAAAGGAATTATATTGTTTACATTATTATTAGAAGTTTATTATTTATTATTATATGATTTATTATCGACATGTCATGTATAGTCTCATGCATTTTAGATTACATATATATATTAGTTATATATAATTATTTTATTTATATGTTTTTCATGGGAAAATGCCTCATAATTTGTGTGTATACCCTCTAGGTTTTGTTAATTAACCCTAGATTATTATAAGTGGGTATGGGGTGGCAGAATAAAACACATTACAAACTTAGGTGAGGTCCTAATGGGTCCTGGTCATGTTAGGAAAAATAAATAATAGGAAATATCAAATTAATAGTTCTATTAGGTTCTTGTATTTCTTATATCACCTAAGGATAGATTATTTAGGTTTAAATAGAGATAAACTAGTTAGATTTTTCCCGGAATGTGTATCAATCCAAGTTTTGATCACTTTGGCATGAGTGAAACCTATCATGAAAGAAAATTATGTTAATTAATATCATTGGGTGATTAATAATTAACAATATAGATAAGGATAATACCACCCATTTATATCATATTTTTAGGTATTATGGTAAATATACTCAAATATATTTAACAATAATATAACTTTTAATTTATATTTAAGTCATATTTTAATTTATAAGAAACTTATAAGGGTGATTTTATCAATTTGAAATTCATCATGTTTTTTAGTAAGTATCATGGAAATTTTTTAATTATAAATGGTATGATAATTTTTTAAATTAACATTCACCAAAATAGGGAATTTTTGGTCATAAAGTTACCACATTAAAAGGTGAAAACTATATGGTAATAAAGTAAAAATACATAGTAAAATGTAAAAATATATGGTAAAAATTTAAAAAATAAGTGTTAAAATGATAAACTATAAATGATAAAATATTAAATGAAAATAATGAATTTACCATGGAAAAATATAATTAATTTACTTTAATTGTAGATAAAAATGATGAATCAAAAAATGTATACAAATATTTGGTGTTGAATTCAAAAATCATCCTGAAATGTTTAGTTAGTTTGAAAAACTAACATTGAAAAATTCTATAAATAGGAGACTTCCAATCCTCTATGATCACAATTTTAAGTAAAAATACCCATTAATCTCCTTCATTTATTACTTAAATAGTTTATACCTCAAATTTTTTATAACTTTTCTAAAAAAAATCATACCCACATCGACTTGTTTGTTTTGAGTTGGAATTATTGATGACCTTCCCAAAGCACATTCAACTTATGGTTGAATGGGTTGATGGATTAAGTAAATCCATTAAATATTAATCTATGGTGTTTTTCTATTTTATACTTTTTCCAAAGTGTAATGGCCTTATTCTTTTTGTCATCGATGTAAAGTTACCCAAGATCACATGTTGGTGGTCTTTCTAGTTGATATGGTTCCCGCATGTGACATTAAAGTGATGAATTAGAATTATTCAGTGTCAAATGTTGTGGTTTACTAGGATATTAACTTTCCCTGACTTCTTCTATATGGATTCATTTCACAAATTTAGTCTATTTTGATGCCATTTTGTATTCAAAAAGCATGAAGAACAAGTCTCCCCCTTTGGATATGGTTCCAAAAAGGGATAATTATATGATAACTATTGATTATGACATGACTAAGGGTAAGTAAAAGTATACCGGGTTCATGGTTTCCATACTTACTTTCAAGGAACATACTATTACAATGGTAATCTACGGTGATTATCAAGAAAAAGGGTGGTTTGAAGGTCCTCAAGATGAATGGAAGGAACTAAGTGTCCATATGTGTTTCTTATTTTAACTTTAAACCTTTACCTAATTAACATGAAATATAAAAATAGTCATGTAAAAATAAACAAACACAACCATTGATATGGAACTTAGAACACTATAGATTTCACTTCAAACAATATTATTGTGACACTTTAGACCCATTGATATAAAAATCAACAATTAGTGATAATAAAACTTTAATAACATGAAATCCCATAACTACAATAACATCAAATCCTATGGAAATGGAATCTTTAATTACTGTGAAAATATAAATTCTATAACATCAAATTTCAAAGACATGAAACTTCAAAAAATTATAAAAACAAGATCAAATATAATATCATGGGTATTAAAATGATTATATGGACTAAACACTCAATATAATAAAATATTCACTATATATGATTTTATGGAACAAATTAATAAAAGGATATTTGTATGATGGTGAAGGTAACTTGATGATTGTGGTGACTATTGAGTTTTAGAGATTGAAGAAACCTCATGAAGTTAATTTTAAAAGGGGGAGTTGTGAGTTAATATAAATTTATATATGGTCAATATATTATTAATATTTACACTTATAATAAAATAAATCTGAAAAAAATCATTATATACTATGGTCTAGTGTTTATATAACATTGAAAATAGAAGATTACTATGATATGTTTCTTGAAATAATTCACTCATGAATATTGAATGTGGTTTCATATTGTATTTATTAAAAACATACTCATTGATGAGTTAAAATATTATAGGATACGAGTTAGTAGAAAATTAATTATAAAAGGAATAATTTTTTATTAATATGATGGAAACCATAGAGTAAAGAAGTTATCACAACATTAATATTTTTTGAAGTAAAGGGATTTTTTACTCATACACATGAATCATGCCATAGACTATAGGTTTTGAAACATAAAGGATTATATAAAGAATCACAAGGTCTTCCTACATGTGATTTTTTTATGATTTTGGGGTTTTGATTTTTATATATAGGATAACTAAGAGTTATAAATAATAACAAACCATAATATAGGAACCTGACCACAATAAAGAATCTCGCATCACAAGTTCTCAGGACATGGATTCTTTATGTGTTGATGGAGTGTAGGATATATAAGGATCTTCCTGTAATTATTCAGTTCACACAATAAAAGTGATATTAATTTTTTTAAAACTCTTCAAATATTTAGAAAAAGATATAATATAAATATTTTAGATATGAATATCATGATATAATATAGGTTATCAAGCCCTGATGCTTGAGTAATCATTAAAAATAAGTTACTTTACTAGAATTAATGGATAAAAAAACATTATATATTTGACTAAAAATTATATATAGGATTCCAAAGAGGATATGGAAGGATTTAAGAAGAATAATTAAGGAATTCACATTTTCCAAAATTTGAGACACTAGACGTGGGAAATATAATATTGAATTTTTTTTGACACTCATCTCAATATTTATTTTTCTTTGAGTTTATAACCACCATCCCAATTTATTCCCTATGCTTATATATAATTAAATTATATTTTTGATAGAGGTAATATAATCACTGGACACTAAATATTAGCTACTGGATAAAAATAGTGTGTGAAACTTGTAAAAACTCTTTTTCCATGATTGATTTATCTCTATCCATTTCACATAATCACTTTTCTTTTTCATTCATGATCCTATAAAAAAAATTGATGATGGGAAGATTATTTAAGAGTTTGTGTTTTTATAACCACATATTCACCCCTGTCAATGGTGGTTCACTCTCTCCTAAAATTATCATTTTTTTAGTATAAGGTGTTTCAAGGATTAAATTCACTACTTGTTTGATTTCCTATCATTTGATATCATTATAAGGTTGTTTTTATTTCAATTTTTTATTAAATAAAGTTGTTATTATGTTTTTTATATAATTAGTTCCATTTATTCCTAAGGATCTAAGTTTTTTATTTATTTTTGATATTTTTTAAATTATATAGATCTATAGAAATAATGAATACCATTAAAAACAAAGAAGGTCCCATGTTTAATGGGATTAAATTCTATATATGGATGGAGAGGATGGTTACATATAATCTACCTCTTGTATTGGACATTCTTGATATAATTGAGAATGGTGTACACAATCCTAATGTTTAGAGAACCTATATAATAAATGAAAATAAGAATATTGAAGTTAATGAGAGATCAAAAAATGTGTTAATGAAACCGACTCAGAGAATTAATTAACATGATTAGTAGTATTGAGTACAATGAATGTAATTTGGAAGAAACTCTATGATATATATTAAGGAGAAAAAAATTTCAAGGTTTTGTGATTAAAATTTTTCATACTCAATTTTAGGATATTCTAATGAGAGTAGACAACTCAATGGATTAATTCTTCATTTAGGTAAATAGAATTGTTAATTCAATACTGATTTATAGATAAGATCTTGTGAAATGTATCATGGTGAAAAGGTTGATGAGTATTATACAATATAATTTTAATTAAAATATTTTTATCGTTGAGGATCAAGAATTGAATGGGTGGAACATTGAAAATCAAAACAGTTTCTTAAAAACCATTAGACGAGGAGGGGTCTGATATTTGGAAGAAATTTAAATATAAAAGGGATAATACATTAAATGATTCTAATGTTTTTAAATATATTGTATCTAAGGAGTATCAATTGGAAGAAACCAATGCTAAATATGTTTCCATAAATTTCAAGGAATTCTTATCATTGTTGTCAAAAGTAATGCAGCAAGGAAACAAAAAATTCAAGGGAAAAATTTATTTTCAGTGCTTTAATTTTGGAAATATATAACATTTTTATCTATTTACCCCATGAAAGATAAAAAATATTAAGGGAATGATCAAACTAAAATATCATATCCTTGAAACAAGATGATAACTTTTATTATCAATGAAAATTACTTTAAATAAAAAATATAGGTTAAATTATCAAGTAAGAATAAATTTCTCTCAAAACATAATGCTATATCTTTTTATTGGGGAGGATAAATAGAGGATGAGTAATTGATAAATGGAGGAGCCATATATTTTATATATAAATCAACAAAATTCAATGAACCATATAGCTAAGAAGAAATTAATAGTAAACAATAGATTAGTAATGTGGATAAATTATTTTAAATGTGTCACAACACCCATGAATTTTGAGTTTTTGTAGAACTTATTTCAAAATTTAGGTGGACATTATGATATAACAATTATGCTTTGGGTTTCACATTGGCCGAGAGTATGAGAGGATAGATCACCCCTCAAGGGGATTTTATGCTTATTTTTGGAGTCTCTTGAAGATTTAATACATGTTTTTGAATAATTTATAGTAATAATACTAGTTACCCTTAAAAAATTAATTAATTTACAACATGAATTTAAGTGGAATCTATAGTTTTGAATTATTTTATCTCTCATTAGAACCAATTATATGGTCTATCTATAGCATAAATCCTTACAGGTAGACAATATGGAATTTGTCTACATCTAGGGAGGCAATATAGTCATGTGAAAATAGTAAAGAGGTGTTTTGGAGTTGGGACTATGCCCATGAAAGGGGATTTATATGTATACCTTTTAAGGGAATAAAAACTCAAGTAGTTTGATTCCACTTAATGGTACGCATTTTAGTTTTTATTATTATTCATAAAAGACCATAATGGTTCTTTTTAAGTTCGTTCTTCTATGAACACTTCTAATGAGTTTATTGTCTTGTGGAATAAACTACTAGGTGAAAGATACTTAGAATTTTTTTTCATGGGACTTATGTATAAGAAACCATTTTCGGTTTATCCTATCCAATGATAACTAAATAATAGAGAGTATAGTTGGGGCCTACACAAGGTAGTATGTCATTTAATCTTATTCTTATTAGTCCATGATATTATCTTATGTTTTTTTGAATATGTAAATGAGAGATGGGTCATCATATACTGATCATATAATAAATGACAGTTCTTACTATTCTTGTTATATAAGGCATATTTTTCTCATCCCATATGGTTATTTTCTTCTTATGCTCATCACATAAGATGGATGGTCATGTTTTGGGGATACCAACTCCCAAGGGGGAGATGGGATGACGCTAGTGTTGGGATTAATCCTCAGAGAGGCATCCTACATATCCTACTAGTACATTAATGGATACCCACATAGTTTGAGTTGCATAATTTTAGGTCACATGACAGGAATAACCCATGCGGTATAACATCATGCTGTAATGAATATATATTGTGTAGTTTAAATTCTTAAAACTAGGATTGATAGGTTAAATTTACATAAAAATGTATTAGTGTGGAACTTATACTAAGGTTCCAATTTAGGGTTTAACATAACATTAAAATTATATGAGGTTGTTTCTAGTCACTAAGAGGATAATATAGACTCAAGGAGTTTAAATAAACCAATATATATATCTTGAATTACAACACTTATTTGGGGATTATGTGTGAGATTCCCTTTTTTCTTAATCCAGTTCGTTGGTAACTAGACAAGAGAGGGTGGTTGGGGCTTCTACCTGGTAGAAGGACTATGTAGAGGTGTGTAGATCCTTGAATGGATTTGGGATGATACCAAAACAAATTATATGATTAGGTATTATTCCTACTAGGAGAAAAATATGGGGTAAATGGATCATTGTGTGGAATAGAAAGGCTAACTAGATGCTTGGGTAGCTAGGATAAGAAATATGATCTAGAGGAGATTTCATAAATTTCCTAATGATAGGGACCCTAATTATTAAGGTAATACATAATTTTTCCACCCCAAGGTTCCTATTGGTTAGGGAGAAAATACTAGGAAATATTTATCATGGGTGTATAGATCCCAATTATGAAAATATACATGGTCTAATGGGGGGGGGGCACTTCGGAATTTACAACCCAATCATATATCTCAAGAGGCCATGGAGGTGGCCTTGATGGAATGGGATATTCAGGGATCCAGCCTTAGATAATGGATTCTAGTAAGGTTATTTAGATCAATTCATCCCAAGTGGATGAACAATATGAAAAAAGGGGTGTAAAATAGGCCTAAATAATAATAATAGTGTTCATTCATGAAATGACCATCCATGGGTCTAATATTTTATCCCTAGGGACTATTGTAAGAAGGGAAACAAACAATTTAAGATACCCTAATTTCATATATGATATGGGTATCATGTGATTGGTTAATATTTATAGAATCCATGTTATTTAAGGATGCTATCCATGAAATACATTATGTGAATGTACTTCTATAAAGGAATATCATAAGAGTACATTGTAAAGGATTTTGTGTGATTGGATTTATGACTATCTTATATAGGAGAAGCATTATCATGAAAGTTTTATGTGATTACCATCCTCTTATTCAATCTAGTTCAAACATAAACAGTATATAAGAGTTTTCTTTGAAGGTTTTCCTAAATGTAAAACTCAAAAAATGATGCAATTTATCTCTCAATGCTTATGTTGTAGAAGAAATGATATCCTTACAGTTTGTTCTTCCCTTTCACTTTAAGTCCATGCTTGGTATTTATAATAATTACTTTGTAACCACCTTATAAAGTATATGTGTTGATATAAGATTTCTATGGTCTCATAGGGTCACAATGATGATGATGAAAAGTGATGACCAACCATGATAAATTTACACTATTTTGAAGGATCTTTACTATAGTTTCTCAAGATATGTACAAAATGTGAGAATGTTATGTGACTATAAGAAATTAATTTCATAACACTATAAATGAATTCTTAGGCCACAATAATATTACACAAATATGAATGATTTCTTTGATATCTACACAAACTATTTTAATATCATTGGACTGTTACGTGACCGAGAGGTAATCATGCCATGGAATAATAAATGATATACCAACCTCTATAATATTACAAAACAACATAAAATTTATGTTATAAAGCTAAAAACGATGGTATATTCATGACTAAGTGGGTTATCTTCACAAAATATGATATTTATTTAGGGAAAATTTCCCCTTTTCATTTTCCTTTATACTAAAAATAAGTCCTATCATAAAAAGACCACAAAATTTTATCTTTATGTCCATTATTTCTCTACAAGTAATAAAATTGAGGGATGAAAAATGAAATACACCCTTTGATATAGGGTTACTCTATATAATTTGTGTTTTGAAGGTAAAAAGTATCTATTTGATCAAAAAAATGTGTTTTATGGTTTTTATAACCTTTTCATTAGCAATGGGTGAAATACATGGCCTACTGTCAGTGGGAGAATCTCATCACATCACCATATTGGGTAACGTTTTTTAGGAATCTATATAACTGAGTAAATGAATAATCACATGGAACATGGATCTCCCATTTTTCATTTCTTCATGTCTTATGATATTTTTTAGCACTTTAATTGTTTTATCTGAGTGAGAACCATGTCATTTATTTCATGAAAAATTCTGTTAAAAACATTTTTTGATTCCAATAAAACCCCCTATCCTCAGAATTCCATTTTTTTGGAACTAAAAGAATATGAATCCTAGGTAATATTTGGAACTTTTATAAAATAACTATAAATATGGTGGGATTATAGAGTTGTCTAAACATTTATATGATTATCACAAAGTTTATGATCCAAACTCAAGGATTTTCTTCACCAAGAAGATAATCTCAACATAGGGTTTTGTATTACTAAGAGGAGGATCTCAAAACAAGGATTTTGTATTTATATGATGAGCATACTGATTGATGGATTTTGTATTTACCTGATAAGGATGTTGAATAAAGAATTTTATATTTCCATGAGGATGATCTTGACTCATGCCTTTTGAATTTCTATGAGGAGGATATTGAATCAAGGATTTAGGATTTCTATGAAGAGGATCTAGAATTAAGTCTTTTGTATTTTCATTAGAAGGATATCAACTCATGGTTTTTTATTTCTATGAGGTGGATCTTAAATCATGGATTTTTATATCCTATCTTAGGTTTAATAGAGGAAAAGCCTATGTGAATGGGTGGGCCCAAATTATAGAATGATAAGGGGAAATGAATGAAAGTGGAATTTGTCGATATATCTAAGATAGAATATCTGAATATCACTATGTATCCTATGAGAATAAAAATCAAGATACATATTGTTTTTAAATAGGGTGTTGTTATTCTCATTTAGTATCAGAACTTGAATAATACTCATTATTATACCTGGGATAGGAGGTCTTGGATCCTCTATATAGCATCATAATGTATTTAGAAAATCTAACATGAATAAGGATACAATACACTTAGAGAATTTGAATAAAAGAAAAATTTATTATTAGATATGGGATTAGTGATCTATATTATAAAAAATATTCTCTTTATTACACATAAATTCATGAATTATCACATAAAACTACATATAATACAACTCATAAGATTGAAAAGTATAGTGTATCTAATAATTAGGTACATTAAACAACGAATTAAAATAGGAAATACATCATCTTTATTGAAAACTTCCATTACATGATCATAATATTCCATCAAACATAAAATTTCATGGGATAATCTCAGGACATACATAAGAAAGGGGTTATATATAAATCCCAGTAAGGGAATAAACATGGCATAAAATGAATAAGATAATACATGTTAGACAATAGGAATATCAATGGAAAATAAAAGGGGTGAGAATCATAAACATAAAAAATGAGGCATGATAAATCATGATAATCATAAATGAAACATGGAAAATTTGGAAAAAAATAAAAACATGTAGTATTAATATAGGTCAAGGAAAAATTCCAAGACATCATGACATAAAATGTACCATAATGGAATTTGGTTCACTCTATTTCCTAACATGACGTCTCATGAGACTAAACATTTCCCAATGCATTAGAGCTCTATATAATTATAGGTGTATTTGTCACATTCATTTTATTCTCATGATTAAGTGTTCCTTATAGATCATACAACATGGATTAATTTTTCATTACTTTTTATTGCATGATCAAGGATTGTGGAATATATAAATTCATGTCCCATATCAAATAAGTATATGTGTATAAATGTGAACACCCTTGATAGGAAATGGGTATGATATTCACTACACAGTTGTTTTGGTATGGAAAGTCATGGTGAAATTTTGTTAGCATAACATTGTCCCTTAAAGTTTAATTAAATGGGTTGATGAGAGAGAAGTGGGTTTCTCATCATTTTAATATAAAATTGATTGTAATAAGAACATGTAAAGACATATCCCAAAATTGGGAATTGAAATATATAAGGCATATGATAATAAATAAACCTTAATAAATAGAAGAATGAGGGGATCCCTTAATTGAGTATATGATTCCAAATTCTTGGGAGAGGATTCTTGAGAGCTTGGGGGTGCCATATGATGACTCTATAAATGGGAGGGCAGAGTAAGGATTTGATCTAATGATTTTTAGTGAAGAGAAATGGGATCTTGGGTGGGTTTATATAGTAAATGAGCAGGGATTTATTTATTATTTCTTAAACATAGTTTTTGAACTATATATAATAAAATAAATAACCAAAAAACTTACTACGGTTTTTTCACATGGTTTCTTAAAAATGGTAGTGGTTTTAATTATTTTACAAGTCCAAGGGCCGAACCTAATAAAATAACAAACTTTCTTATATGGAATTGAGTTATAATATTATTAAATCTCATTATTTTAAAGGGAAAACATATATTTGGTCATGGATACCATTTATAGTATTTATTACAACACTTTTGGGTCATTATGATGTCATAATACACACCATATATTTATATGGTATGTAATTATTTACTTGAAAATTCGACTATCTAAAAAATTTATTAAAAATTAAACGTTGGATAATTTCGATATTATAATTCCAAAAATAATATTTATTTTTACATAATAATTTTATAAATATGTGAATTTTCATTTTTAAAATAAAAATCTACATTTATTGAGTAATGCATAATTTTTTGAGAATAATGGTTTCAAACACTTATAAAAATTATATTTGGACTTATAAAAATATATGATCATCTATATATAATAAAAATTATTTAATAATAAAAATTTATTAAAATATTATTTATTTAAAAAACACATTAATTCATCAAAATAAATTCCTAAATTGAATTTGAATATTACCCAAAATTATAATTTTTGTTTTATTATATCAAAATCAAAACTATATATAAAGTAACAATAATTGGATTAAAATATAGTCATTATTCAATAAAAAATAATGTATATACTCATATTACTAGGGTCTTGATATATATATCTTTAATACACCAGAAAACACCCTAAGGGTAAGGTACACGATGATGATACTTTCATGGGGCGGTTCAACGAATATGGTTTGGGTCGTGATCTCGATGGTATTGAAATTATCCTATAAACAGTTTCAATCATGCTTAAGTTGTTGGATATTTGCTTTGGATTTGTCAAGGTAAAATCCCAATGATTCTATCTCCCTCGTAAGATCTAATAAATGGGATTCATAGGGTACAATCCTACTGGTTAAGGCCATCACTTCCTTTATCTATGTCAACTAGATTTGTTAAAACCCTCTATTTATATTAATCATGTGATCACTATTCAATGACTATATTATCAATGGTTAAGATTCTTAACATTATTTTAAATCCAATAGGGTAAAATAAAACCAAATAAGTTCAAGTCTTTTCTATAACCATATTATATAATAATACATTTAATTAAATCATTTGGGTAATTTTATTTATAACAATTTGGGTCATTACAATATTCCCCATTCAGAAATTTCTCCCTCAAAATTTTCATTTAACACACTAAAACAGATGAGCGTAACTCTGTTTTATTACCTCCTCCTATTACCACATCCCTTATTAAAACTTTTTGTTTATCTACAACACTTTGATAAGGTTCATTGTCTTATTTCATAGAACTTTGTCTCTACAAACTAAGATTTTCACCGACTGTTCCTCAAAGAAAATGTCATTATCCAATGGTTCCACCTATGGATTGAGTACATGTTAGGGGTTTGATATGTACTTACTTAATAAGGATACATGGAATACATCATGTACTTGAGATAGTTTAGATGGGAGAGCTATTCAATATGCCACCACTCTGATGTGATCAAGGATCTCAAAGTGGATGATGTATATTGGACAAAGCTTTCCCCATCTTCCTAAATCTCATAACTTTATACCATTTATATATGTATAGGAATAATATTTCTCCATCATCAAACTATAGGTATCATCGATTATTGTCATCATAGATATTATGTCTGCTCCAATCAGTATTGATCTACTACTGAATGGTCATACACTTTCCACCATTTCAGGACCTGGAAGTTTGTGTTCCCTAACATTATCTCAGCATGCATGTTTTCTTCACCTCTTCCCATAAATGGCTTCATAGGTAACCATTCATATGATTGAGTGGAAACTATTATTTTATGATAACTCGAGCTGTGGAAGATGTTGGTCCCATCCTCCTTTGAAGTCAATTGAGAATGCTCTCACCATGTCCTCAAGTGTCTGGTTAGTCCACTAAGTTTGTCCATTAGTTTATGGGTGATAACATGTGATGGATTTAAGCTCAGTATTTATAGTATTTTGGATAATATTATAGAAAATAGAGGTGAATCTTAGGTCTCTATTGGATACAATCGATAACAGTGTTCCATGAATCCTTACCACTTCTCTAATTTATATCCTTGCAAGTTGATCGAGTGAGAAATCCCATCGAATCACAATTAAGTGTGAAGTCCTTGTATTGAGATCCACCATAAGCCATATAGTATTATTACCCCTTGATGTCTTCAAAATACCTGTGACAAAGTCCATAGTGATTTTTTCCATTTCCATGTTGGTATGGGTAATGGTTACACCATCCCCTTGGATTTTTCCTTACGCTTTCACTTGTTGACATACAAGAAAACACGATGTATATTCAATGATCCCCTTATTCATATTTTCACATCAATAATTCTCTTATAGATATTGATACATCTATGTGATTCTTGGGTGGATGAAGAATGTTTAGATATGTGCATCATCCAATAGATCCTTCATTAACTCAAGATTTTATGGTACATATAGTCTTGACCCAAATATCACAACTCTTTATTCATTAACATTAAACTCCTAGGATCTACCTTTTCTTATAATTTCCACTTTATTATGAATTAAAACATCATTCTATTAAGAATACATTATTCTCTCTAGAAGGGATAGTTGGGAAATCACTTGTGAAATGATTGATGATGTTCCTTCCTCTATGATTACCATGTCCATTCTTTTCAAATATAAGAAGTTTGGATCACTCTCAATTCTCATTAATGATAAGATTACGGGATAATTTCTACATAGAGAATTTTCTACTTTATTTAATTTACCCAAATGGTAGTGTATTAAGAAGTTATAGTTATTGATTAGCTCTAACCATATTCATTGGCACATATTAAACTATTTTTGTGTGAATATATACTTGAGGATTTTGTGATCCATATATTTCACACTTCTACCCAAAGAGATAATGATGCCATATTTTTAAAGTGAACATCATTAAAAAAAATCTATATCATTTTTTGCTTAGTTATATTTGTGAAAATTATACTACCTTGAAGCATAGGCAATGAATTTTTCATTCTGCATTAGCACACGACCCAATCCCTTCTTTGAAGCATAACTGAATACCATAAAAAGTTCATCCCTTGTGGTTAGTGTGAGAATAAAGGTAGTGATAATCCTAATTTTAATATCCTAGAATATATCTTCACATTAATCATTCCAAGAAAAATTTAATACCTTCCATGTTATCTTGGTTAGAGGGTTTGATAATCACTATAATTGTTTCATAAATTAGTGATAGTACCTAGCTAATCCAAGGAAACTATGAATATATTTAATAGAAAATGGCCTCAAACAACCTTATATTGCTTATATTTTTGAAGGATTCATAGATTTACCATTTCTTGTGATGATATTCACCAGGAATGAGACTTCCATCAACAAGAACTCACATTTGATGTACCTGGCATAAAGATTCTCCTTTATTAAGATCATTAGCACAGTGCTCAGATGATCCCAATGATCCTCCTTTAATTTGAAGTATATTATAATATCATCTATAAATATTAATATAAAATGTTCATGGTAATATATAATGATTAATCATGTCCCTAAATATTATTGGAGAATTAGTGAGTCTGAAATCCATTATTATGAACTTATAGTGCCCGCACCTTGTAAGAAAAACTAGTCTTGGGGATATCATCTATCATAACCCTGCTCTTTATTTCATATTTAGATGATTTATTACATAAAATTGCACTTAATACAACCCATAATATCGATATTTATATTTTCTTTGGGTATTAGGAACATTATAAGACAATTTAAGACATAAAATACAATATATTTATTGAAAACTTCTTTTACATGACCACAACATTCCTTTGTACTTAGAATTTCATGGGATAACCTGAGTACATATATAAGAAATGAGTGAGCTATAAATCCAATTAAGGGAGTAAATAAGGCATAACATGAAGAATAAAATACATGTTAGGAAATAGACATATCAATGGAGCATAATCGAAACATGAACATAAAGTCATGATATAGCATGATCATCATAACATGGAAATGTGGCAAAAAATTAAAACACTGCATCATTAACAAAAAGGAATTAGGTAAATCCCCATCCCAAAATAATGGAAAAAATTCCTATAATGAATATGGTAAAACCCTATACCAACATGACGTATCATGATACAAAAAATTACCCAATTCATTGGAGCACTATTAGGGCGCAACCTTTATGAACATTTTAATCTCATGCTTAAGAGCGCCACACAGATCATATAACATGGATTAATTCAACATATTAATTTATTCAATTATAAAGTAATTTGGAATAAATAAATTGAATTCTATAATCAATAAGTATATGTGCATAAATTTGAATACCCTTGATAGAGAAATGGGAATGGTATTCACTACATGATGATTTTGGCATGGAAAATCGCGGTGCAATTTCGACAGCATAACAACATCACATGGGGATTCATAAAATGGGTTAATGAGAGATAAAGTGGAATATCATAATTTATACATGAAATGGATAGTAAGGGTATAATATAAATACATTTTACAACATGAGTAATTTATAAATATAAGGCACAACATAATAAAGAAACTTGAAGAAAGAGGAGGAATGAAATAACTCTTACGAAATTTCAGAATTGTAAAAGGTGTTCATGGTAGGGGGGATTAATGAGAGAGAAAGGGGTCTATAATAACTAAAACATAATAATGGAAGTATGTGGGAGGTTTGAAAACATACCCCATAATTTGTAATTGAAAATAAAATGGTGTTACAATATAAGGAAACATGGATACAAATGAGAAAGGAAGGAAACCCTTACTCAAGTGTGTGACTTAAAAAGATTGAATATGGGATTCTTGAGAGATTGGGGTGCATTGGGGAGATTATATAGAGGTTAGGAAAGAGTAGGGACGTTATAAAAGGATTTTGAGTGATGATAAGTGGGATATTGGGTTGGTTTATATAGGAAATGAGAGGGAAATTCTTTAATATTTCACAAACTTAGGTTTTGGAATCTATATAATTAAATATTCAAAACCACAAATCTTCCCATAGTTTTCCATTGGTTTTTGAAAAATAGGAGTGGAGAAAATTATATTATAAGTCCATTGGATGATGATATTAAAATATTATCCTTTCTTATATTGAGGTTAGTCACATTATTAAAGAAATGAACTTAAAATCATAAAATATGATATACATTTGGGAGGATTCACTAAGGCATTAAAAAATAAATAAAATAAATCTAAAATAAAATTATTTTAAAGTTAAACCATATATTTGGTAGAGGGTAAATTTTATGGAATTTATTACATCACTATTGGGTCATTATGATGTCATAAAACACACTGTATTTATATAATATTTAATTTTTTCCCAAAAATTCGACTGCCTCAGAAAATTATGGAAAATTCACAAATGGATAATTTAAATATCCTGATTCAAAAAATAATATTCATTTTATCTAAATAAGTTTCTAAATATGTGAATTTTCACTTTTAAAATGAGAACCGATATTTATTGAAAATTTTATGGGTTTGAAAAAACATGTTTTTAAACCTTAATAAAAAAGTAGATTTGAATTCATAAAAATTATATACTAATTTATTATTAATAAAATTAATCTGAATATAATATTTTATTAAAATATTAATTACTTCAAAAATTCATTAATTTTTTAAAATAAATTCTTTAAAAATACACCTTATGTTTTATCGTATAAAAATATAACTCTTATCAAATTGATTACTTATGAATTTAAAGATAAAGAAATGATATAATCATCATTTATAAGAATTGTTTTTAAAATATTGTTAATAAAAACATAATAATACATATATTTTTCAAAAGTAACATTTTCACCTGAAAAAATCAATTTATCAAATTCATAAATTTTTTTAAGAAAGACTATTCCTATAAATGAATTGATGGAATAAGACTTTTATTTATCAAAAGGGATCAAAAAATAAGTAACTAGTACCTTGTTACATAAACCCTTATAACACCCATATAATACCTAAGGGTAAGGTGTGCGATAGTGAAAGACTCTTGGGGAAACTCAGATAACATCACCCGGGTGGTAATCTCTATTAACTTGAACTTCTCCCATAGGCGATTCTATTCAAGATTAACGTGTTAAAAATAGGATTGGGATTAGTTAATATTGAATCTGAGTGTTGCTATATCCTTTACGAGCTCTAAAAAATGATATTCATATGGCCCGAGTCTACTAGATGAGGCCATCATCTCCATTGTCTACGTCGAAAGGATTTGTTAAAACCTTATATTTATATTAGTTGTATGATCACTGTTCAATGACTATATTATCAATAGTAATGATACTTAATGGTCATTTAAATCCAATAATAAAAAAATTATAATGACCCATACTTTACATACATTTTTAATACTTCAAAATTGAAGCACACTTATTACAACATATGACAAAACCACAAAGGACCGTATAGGTATAGTGTCTTTAGAAACTGGGAAACATAAACAACTGGTTCATAAATCTTCTACAGTGTCTCCCATTTATTTCATCATATCTAGGGTCCCTTTTAGCATATTCTACTTAATATCCATCTTCCTGACCTGGGGAAAAGAAAACATAAAAGGGTGAGCTCAAATGCTCAGCAAGGGCAAATAAAGGAAATAAAAATCATATCATATCTTTTTGAAAATCATAACCTGCAAAAGAGATCATAATATCTTAACATGGAATAAATCATAGAAGTGGAAATGAGATCCCCATAATCATAACATGAAACTTTAAACTTTTTGGCATGCACACATAATCATGGAAAATCATTTCTTGTTAGTCATGACTCATTGCAAAGACTATCTTAGTGGAAAAAGACCCTTTCTGAACCGAGTTCACTCCTCGTTTCAGTCCTGTATCACTGAACTGAAATAACCTTCCGTTCTAGCCATGTCTATCTCATGAGATATAAAATCTTTACCCAATGCATTGGAGGGAGATATAGGTCCCACCCATCTTATAATGAATCCTTTCTTATGTGTGCCACATAATCATAAACCATACATCATAGCGTAACCCATGTAATAAAAATGGGATTCTTAAACAACATGACATCATAAAACAATTCATATAAGATAAAGGAATTCATAAAAATATTTCCATCACAACATAATCAAATCCATGTAATAATAGGGATAAAAACAGAACCCTTTTATTATCTTAGATGGAAAATAATTTTGATAAAATACTTGAACTCCATTCTTGAGGAAAATATCCTTTCTACTTCAAAAACACTTTTCCTTTCTTAACATGTCATACAATTTTAAACTAAAAGAAGTTGATTAAAAATAAACTTGAATACTTGTTAAGGAAACTTCTTGGAAATAATGTTTTAGAAATCCATTCATGCCGTATAAGTTGAAAAAAACATTCTTCGTACTTTTGTCGGAAAAGTCAAAAAGTACCTCGTACGAAAAACGACAAAAGATTCCTTTAATTTCTTTCACTAAAAACTCACCGAAGGGTAAAAATGGTTTTAAACAATTGTAGGTGTATGGAAATAATATTACATATTTATGAAACATGGATGTGGATGATAAAATACACCCTAGTAAATACTTACGAATAAACAATCTCGGATAAAAATGAGATTGTGATATTTCCCTTACCTTAGGTCCGATTTGCTTTGTACGTGTCCGAAGCTCCTGTATAATGGTTTAAATAATGTTATTGACTTATTCCAGAATCATACATATTGATATGATATCATATATGGTCATATTCTTAGCTTCTTGTTAGTAATATTTCATTGTTACTTGTTACTCGGGTCTTTATTGCCTTTTGTTCTTATGCGTGTTTTGCCGAATAAATTCTTATTCTTCTTTTAAGGTTATAGATAACTTATATCCAGAATGGTATTAGTGTAACATATATCATATTTATTCATTCAATTCATTTATATAATTATTATTTAATGATGATCAAGTAGAACGAGTCACTTCACATCGTGGAGACGGTATTCCGTACGTACGCACGAGTGATGATATCGTTCCTATGATCATGGAATTGTATTGGAGTATATATATATATTATTTCAGTATCAATATTACTTTATAATAATCATAAATAGTTACTCATTACACCATTATACCCATCCTTGTAAAGTGATGGTGGAAAATAGATTACACCACGGCGTGGAGACGGTATTCCGTACGTACGCACGCGCGGTGATTTCATTTTTCCGTAGGATGGATAGAAGGTGAATTAGGTTTGTTTCATATTTATAATAACATATCAGTATGTAATTAATACTTATGTTATTACTTTATCATGAAACAACTAAAGGAGAAGAAGTTGAAGAAGAAAGAAATTGAAAAGATCGGTAACAGATATTACCTCTTCTTTGGAACGCCTCTTTGAATCCTCCACTTAGGGAACTAAGATTGATCTTTGAATAAGGCCAAGACCTCTAGGATTATTCTAGGGAAGTGGAGAGGAGAAAATGGCTGGGGTTGGCCGAGCTTGAGTGCTCCATTTGGTGTGAGGAGGAGGGGGAGGAGGAGCCCTTTTATAAGGGAGGAGAGGGGCACCTTAGGAATATCTCAAAATATTATTTTATATTAAAGTCAAAATCGGTTTATAATGGTTCCAAAGGGTCTTATTTCGAAGCTAAAGTGGGTAAGGGTCGAAATTCTATCAACCAATAGGATTTAGACAAGTTTAGGGTATTATTTTAACCTTATCAATTAGATTTAACTCTAAGTTAAATAATTTAACTTTTACCATGTCTTTTTGTTTTCTTTCACTATATGGTTAATACACTTACTATAACATGCCAAACGAACCCCAAATTGTTTATTATTAATATATATATCCTTATCTAAGTCAGTTGTCCGATCCTTATATTTTTAGGAATAAAATAACAATTAATAATATAATATTTGATTTAAAAACTATTTTGTGTCAATTTTGACACTATTTGATATATGATTTTTGTGAAAGTCATAAAAGAATTATATGTTCGAACCAAGTTGATTAAATCAACACTAATATATCATAGTAACCTAGAAAATTTGTGTAATTCATAAAAAGTCTCAAATTAAATTTATTTTTGTGTTTATAACATCAATTATGTCAATATTTCATAAATAAGATAATTACTGCATCATAATTTTGTCATAAATAAATTAAATTATTTAATGTCTAAAAATTATAAATAAAATACCATTATGTAGGAAATCTTTTTAGATTTCTAATGAATATTTATAGTCGAATTTATCTTATGTATAACCCTATATTAAAAATGATTTACTTATTAAACTTTGATTTTAACTATTTTAACCCTTCTTTAAATAAATTAATAATAAATGTCCTAATCTAACCCAAGTGGGCCTAAATGGTCGTATTTTATTCATAAGGTTGTTTTTGGTCGAATTAAACTTATCCAATAGAATTAGGACATGTGTTAGGGTAATAGTAATATCATATTTACCCTTAGTTACCCTATTTACTATTAACCGCGGTAAAAAAAGTAAAAAGTTACTATTTATCAAAAAATTATTTTTATCTCATTGAACCACATTTTACTTACTGATATCAACCATGTCTGTCGGATTTTCGAAATTCCATTCACAGAAGTGGTAAGATTAAGTTTTATGCAAAATTCAGTTTTTAACCTACCACTTAGTCGTTTCACTATTCATCAAAAATTGAAAGTTTTCAGAAAAATACCAAAATTTCACCCTAGGCTAATTTCGGTATTCCGAATCCAAAAATGAAGTCCATTTTAAAAAATAAAATTTATAAAATTTCAAAAAGTGGTTATTACTATTCATAACGGCTAGTTTTAATAATATTTTAATAGCATATCGTTGTTTAGTGAAACTCGGTATTACGTACGACGCAAGCTATCGAGGAAGGTCGCGATTGCGTGTAAAGTAAGCCAAGCTAGTATGTAGTGAAATATTCCTTTGATGATATATAAAAAACAAAATATTACTCATAAAAATCTCGGGTGTTACATTCTACCCCCCTTAAAAAGAATTTCGCCCTCGAAATTCGTCACTTTGTAACAAACAGATGAGGATACTTCTCCCTCATCATATCCTCAAGCTCCCATGTAGCTTCTTCAAGTTGGTGGTTCCTCCATAAAACTTTCACCAAGCGAGTGGTCTTGTTTCGTAGGACTTTTTCCCTACGATCCAGAATCTCTATCGGCTGTTCTTTATAAGAAAGATCTTGCTCCAGCGGTACAACTTCTGAGCTGAGTACATGTGAAGGATCAGGTATGTACTTTCTCAGGAGATATACATGGAACACATTGTGAACTTGAGAGAGATTCGGTGGAAGCGCCAATCGGTAAGCTACCTTCCCAACACGATCCAGTATTTCGAAAGGACTGATATATCTAGGGCTCAACTTCCCCTTCTTTCCAAATCTCATAACCCTCTTCCAGGGAGATATTCCTAAGAACACTTTATCACCCACTTCAAACTCTACGTCTTTTCTTCGGTTGTCGGCATAACTTTTTTGTCGACTCTGAGCTGCTCTTATGTGTTGTTGAATAGATCTGACCTTTTCTGCCATTTCATCAATGAGATCAGGTCCTAATAGCTTTCCTTCCCCAACTTCATCCCAGCAAGTTGGAGTCCTGCATTTCTTTCCATAGAGAGCTTCATAAGGAGACATCTGAATACTGGAGTGAAAGCTATTATTATAAGAAAATTCCACCAAAGGTAGGTGTTGATCCCAACCTCATTTGAAATCCATAGAGCAAGCTCTCAACATATCTTCTAGGGTTTCAATTGTTCTCTCAGACTGACCGTCTATCTAGGGATGATAAGCAGTGCTGAAACTCAACTCTGTATCCAGAGTATGCTGAAGACTTCGCCAGAACTTCGAGGTAAATCTCGGATCCCGATCAGATATAATAGAAAGTGGTACTCCATGCAATCTTACCACTTCCTTTACATATATCCTGTCAAGCTGATCTAGAGAGAAATCCTCTCTAATAGCAATGAAGTGTGCAGACTTTGTAAGACGATCAACTATGACCCAAATAGCATTATTGCCTTTGGATGTTTTAGGAAGTCCTGTGACAAAGTCCATAGTGATGTTTTCCCATTTCCATTCGGGTATGGGTAATGGTTGTAACATCCCCTTAGACTTCTATCTCTCAGCTTTAACTTGTTGACAAACCAAGCATCGAGAGACATATTCAGCAACATCTCTTTTCATGCCATCCCACCAGAAGTACTCTTTCAGGTCTCTATACATCTTCGTGCTTCCAGGATGAATAGAGAATGAATAACTATGAGCCTCATCCAGCAACTCCTTCTTTAATTCGGGGATGGGAGGAACACAAACCAGATTCCTAAACTTTATTATCCCATCACAATCAAGGTTGAATTCAGGAACATTTCTCACCTTCTTTTGTAACTCGACATCTTCTTTCTGTGCCTCCTTAATCTTCGCATGTATAGATGGTTGAACATTCATTTGAGAAAGATAAGATTTTTCCCCTTCCATTATAATTCCAAGATCCATCCTTTGTAAATCCATAAATATTGGATCCTTTGTGATCCTCATCATGGATAAACTAGCATGGTCTTGTCGACTTAATGCATCTGCCACCTTGTTTGCTTTCCCAGGGTGGTAATGGATTGAGCAGTCGTAACCCTTAATCAGCTCCAACCATCTTCTTTGACGCATATTCAACTCCTTTTGTGTGAAAATATACTTTAAACTTTTATGATCAGTATAAATATCACACCTTTCACCATAAAGGTAATGCCTCCAAATATTTAATGCAAAGATTACTGCAGCCAACTCCAAATCATGAGTTGGGTAATTTTTCTCATGGATTTTCAACTGTCGTGAGGCATAAGCTATCACCATATCATTTTGCATAAGAACACACCCCAATCCCTTCTTGGATGCATCACTGTAGATCACAAACCTTTCTCCACTACAAGGTAGTGTGAGCACAGGTGCACTGGATAACCTTCTTTTCAACTCCTTGAAATTCTCTTCATATTCCTCTGTCCAAACAAACTTAACTCCTTTCCGAGTCAACTTGGTGAGTGGATTAGATAATCATGAAAAATAATTTACAAAACGTCGATAATATCCATCCAAACCAAGAAAACTTCGGATCTCAGTTACTGTTTTTGGTCTTGACCATCTTTCGATAACCTCTGTTTTTGCTGGATCCACAGATATCCCCTCTTTTGAGATTATGTGACCCAAAAATGCAACATTTTGAAGCCAAAATTCACACTTGGTAAATATGGTATAAAGCTTCTCCTTTCTCAGGGTCTTCAATATAATTCTCAAGTGATCTTCATGCTCTTCCTTGCTCTTTGAATAGACAAGAATATCGTCTATAAAAACTACCACAAATTGATCAAGATAGTCTCTAAAGACTCTATTCATTAGATTCATGAAGATAGCAGGGGCATTAGTAAGACCAAATGGCATCACTATAAATTCATAGTGTCCATACCTTGTACGGAAAGCCGTCTTTGGTATATCCTCCCTTGTGACCCTTAATTGATGATACCCTGAACGAAGATCAATCTTGGAAAAGTATTGAGCTCCGCGTAGTTGGTCAAATAAGTCATCAATGTGTGGGAGAGGATATTTGTTCTTGATAGTGATCTTGTTAAGTTATCGATAATCAATGCAGAGTCTCATTGATCCATCTTTCTTCTTAACAAATAGAACAGGTGCTCCCTAAGGTGACGCACTAGGGCGTATGAATCCCTTATCAGGATTCTCTTGGAGTTTCTTCTTCAATTCTTGCAACTCAATTGGGGCCATTCTATAAGGTGTCTTTGAAATTGGCAAAGCGCCCGGTACGAGTTCTATTGAAAACTCAACTTCACGATTTGGTGGAAGACCCGGTAATTCCTCCGGAAATACATCATCAAACTCCCGTACAATGGGCATATTCTTAATCGTGAGTTTCTCACCAACCATTTGAGATAAATAACCTTCATTTAGTGGAATCAATACCCATAAGATGGAAGAAATTTCCACTGGAAGGTTATGTTCATCCTTGCATTGATAGACGATCGTAGATTGATCTGGAATATGAAATGTGACTTCCCTTCTTTGGCAATTGATATGAGATCCATGTAGAGAAAGCCAATCCATTCCAAGAATCACATCAAATTCCTCTAAAGGAAGGATCACAAGATTTGCAGGAAGCACTTTCCCACAAACTTCGATCGGAGAAGAATTATAAACTTTTGATGCGACTGTTGTGCCATTAGGTGTTGTCACAGCTAACTCAACATCTAATTGTTGAGGTAGTACGGTGATACCCTTAGAAAATTTTTCAGAAATAAAAGAGTGGGTGGATCCAGAATCAAATAAAACATTTTCTACTTTAGAGTGGATGGTAAGTGTACCTTTCACCACTTCGTTATCGTACTCCACATCGCTGATAGAAATTGCATGTGACTTTCCTTTGTCTTTAGCCTTAAGATTTTGTTGACGTCGACCATCATCATCAACCCTTGGATTTGGGCATTGATTGGCATAATGCCCCATCTCCTTGCACTTGAAACATTGAAGTGTAGTAGGTTCATTCTGTGTATCCCTTCCTTTGTTTTCATCATTAGACATCTTCTTCCCATTATCGCGGCATTAAAATGCCCGATGACCTTCCTTTCCACATTTAAAACATTTAATTGTCCCTTTAAGACAACTCCCTCCATGTTTCTTTCCACACTTTGAGCATAAGGGAAAGATCATCTTCTTTTCAGTGTGCTCTTTAGATTTTCCTTTGAATTCCATCTTCCTCTTCTTATCAAACCCATGTGACTGATGGGTTACTCCAATCACCATCTCGACTTTGAGAGCACATCGAACGATTTCCTCGTAGCTATTGAAGTCCCTTATGGATAACGCCCTTCGAAGACTTGGTTTTAAGCCACTAAAGAATCGATCGATCTTACTCTCAGGTTGGATAATAATACCAGAAGCGTACCTTGCAAGTCTTGTAAAATTTGCTTCATAGGTACCAACAGATTCATCATCCCTTTGCTTCAGTTCAAGAAACTCTTTCTCCATCTTTGTTCGGAGAATACGAGGGAAGTACTTATTGAAAAATAAGTTCTTGAACTCGTCCCATTCCATAGACTCAATTTAATCCCTTTGCCTCGTATTCTTAATAAGATTCCACCATTGATCAGCATCTCCTTCCAAACGATACACTGCTAGGATGACTTTATCATGTTCAGAACATTGAAGAACTGAAAATATCTTCTCAGTAGTACTAATCCATTGTTCAGCAACTAATGGATCAGTAGACCCACTGAAAGAAGGTGGACGCTGCCTCATGAAGGATTCAACAGAATGTTGCTCCTTCCTTTACTCGTTTGGAAGTCCTGCATGATTCATAGCTTGAGAAAGTTGTGTGAGAATGGCTACAAGATTTTTCATTCCAACTCCCATATCGTTTGGTTGCTCAGGGGGACAATCATTGCATTTCCCATCGCATTCCGCATTAACACGGTTCCTTCGGGTTCCAGCCATTGACTAAAACCAAGAAGAATAGTGTGAGCAACACTAATTATAATAGGAAAACCACATAATTCAAGAATAAAATTTTCATGCTTAAGGTCTTATCCTAGGTTATTCATGGACATTTCTAAAACACTAATATTGTGTTCTATGCTTAGACTTATCCTTAGGGTTCTTACTAAGGCTTTCACATCCTAGTTTCCAAAGGTTGACTATACCTTTCCTCTGATACCAACTATAACGACCCATACTTTACATAAATTGTTAATACTTCAAAATTGAAGCACACTTATTACAACATATGACAAAACCACAAAGGACCGTATAGGTATAGTGTCTTTAGAAACTGGGAAACATAAACAACTGGTTCATAAATCTTCTACAGTGTCTCCCATTTATTTCATCATATCTAGGGTCCCTTTTAGCATATTCTACTTAATATCCATCTTCCTGACCTGGGGAAAAGAAAACATAAAAGGGTGAGCTCAAATGCTCAGCAAGGGCAAATAAAGGAAATAAAAATCATATCATATCTTTTTGAAAATCATAACCTGCAAAAGAGATCATAATATCTTAACATGGAATAAATCATAGAAGTGAAAATGAGATCCCCATAATCATAACATGAAACTTTAAACTTTGTGGCATGCACACATAATCATGGAAAATCATTTCTTGTTAGTCATGACTCATTGCAAAGACTATCTTAGTGGACAAAGTCCCTTTCTGAACCGAGTTCACTCCTCGTTTCAGTCCTGTATCACTGAACCGAAATAACCTTCCGTTCTAGCCATGTCTATCTCATGAGATATAAAATCTTTACCCAATGCATTGGAGGGAGATATAGGTCCCACCCATCTTATAATGAATCCTTTCTTATGTGTGCCACATAATCATAAACCATACATCATAGCGTAACCCATGTAATAAAAATGGGATTCTTAAACAACATGACATCATAAAACAATTCATATAAGATAAAGGAATTCATAAAAATATTTCCATCACAACATAATCAAATCCATGTAATAATAGGGATAAAAACAGAACCCTTTTATTATCTTAGATGGAAAATAATTTTGATAAAATACTTGAACTCCATTCTTGAGGAAAATATCCTTTCTACTTCAAAAACACTTTTCCTTTCTTAACATGTCATAAAATTTTAAACTAAAAGAAGTTGATTAAAAATAAACTTGAATACTTGTTAAGGAAACTTCTTGGAAATAATGTTTTAGAAATCCATTCATGCCGTATAAGTTGAAAAAAATATTCTTCGTACTTTTGTCGGAAAAGTCAAAAAGTACCTCGTACGAAAAACGATAAAAGATTCCTTTAATTTCTTTCACTAAAAACTCACCGAAGGGTAAAAATGTTTTTAAACAATTGTAGGTGTATGGAAATAATATTACATATTTATGAAACATGGATGTGGATGATAAAATACACCCTAGTAAATACTTACGAATAAACAATCTCAGATAAAAATGAGATTGTGATATTTCCCTTACCTTAGGTCCAATTTGCTTTGTACGTGTCCAAAGCTCCTGTATAATGGTTTAAATAATGTTATTTACTTATTCCAGAATCATACATATTGATATGATATCATATATGGTCATATTCTTAGCTTCTTGTTAGTAATATTTCATTGTTACTTGTTACTCGGGTCTTTATTGCCTTTTGTTCTTATGCGTGTTTTGCCGAATAAATTCTTATTCTTCTTTTAAGGTTATAGATACCTTATATCCAGAATGGTATTAGTGTAACATATATCATATTTATTCATTCAATTCATTTATATAATTATTATGTAATGATGATCACGTAGAACGAGTCGCTTCACATCGTGGAGACGGTATTCCGTACGTACGCACGAGTGATGATATCGTTCCTATGATCATGGAATTGTATTGGAGTATATATATATATATATTATTTCAGTATCAATATTACTTTATAATAATCATAAATAGTTACTCATTACACCATTATACCCATCCTTGTAAAGTGATGGTGGAAAATAGATTACACCACGGCGTGGAGACGGTATTCCGTACGTACGCACGCGCGGTGATTTCATTTTTCCGTAGGATGGATAGAAGGTGAATTAGGGTTGTTTCATATTTATAATAACATATCAGTATGTAAGTAATACTGATTTTATTACTTTATCATGAAACAACTAAAGGAGAAGAAGTTGAAGAAGAAATAAATTGAAAAGATCGATAACAGATATTACCTCTTCTTTGGAACGCCTCTTTGAATCCTCCACTTAGGGAACTAAGATTGGTCTTTGAAGAAGGCCAGGACCTCTAGGATTATTCTAGGTAAGTGGAGAGTAGAAAATGGAAGGGGTTGGCCGAGCTTGAGTGCTCAATTTGGTGTGAGGAGGAGGGGGAGGAGGTGCCCTTTTATAAGGGAGGAGAGGGGCACCTTAGGAATATCTCAAAATATTATTTTATATTAAAGACAAAATCGGTTTATAATGGTTCCAAAGGGTCTTATTTCGAAACTAAAGTAGGGAAGGGTCGAAATAATATCAACCAATAGGATTTAGACAAGTTTAGGGTATTATTTTAACCTTATCAATTAGATTTAACTCTAAGTTAAATAATTTAACTTTTACCATGTCTTTTTGTTTTCTTTCACTATATGGTTAATACACTTACTATAACATGCCAAAAGAACCCCAAATTGTTTATTATTAATATATATATACTTATCTAAGTCATTTTGCCGAACCTTAGATTTTTAGGAATAAAATAACAATTAATAATATAATATTTGATTTAAAAACTATTTTGTGTCAATTTTGACACTATTTGATATATGATTTTTGTGAAAGTCATAATAGAATTATATGTTCGAACCAAGTTGATTAAATCAACACTAATATATCATAGTAACCTAGAAAATTTGTGTAATTCATAAAAAGTCTCAAATTACATTTATTTTGGTGTTTATAACATCAATTATGTCAATATTTCATAAATAAGATAATTACTGCATCATAATTGTGTCATAAATAAATTAAATTATTTAATGTCTAAAAATTATAAATAAAATACCATTATGTAGGAAATCTTTTTATATTTATAATGAATATTTATAGTCGAATTTATCTTATGTATAACCCCATATTAAAAATGATTTACTTATTAAACTTTGATTTTAACTATTTTAACCCTTCTTTAAATAAATTAATAATAAATGTCCTAATCTAACCCAAGTGGGCCTAAATGGTCATATTTTATTCATAAGGTTGTTTTTGGTCGAATTACACTTATCCAATAGAATTAGGACATGTGTTAGGGTAATAGTAATATCATATTTACCCTTAGTTACCCTATTTACTATTAACCGCGGTAAAAAAAGTAAAAAGTTACTATTCACCAAAAAATTATTTTTATCTCATTGAACCACATTTTACTTACTGATATCAACCGTGTCTGTCGGATTTTCGAAATTCCATTCACAGAAGCGGTAAAATTAAGTTTTATGCAAAATTCAGTTTTTAACCTACCACTTAGTGGTTTCACTATTCATCAAAAATTGAAAGTTTTCAGAAAAATACCAAAATTTCACTCTAGGATAATTTCGGTATTCCAAATCCAAAAATGAAGTCCATTTTAAAAAATAAAATTTATAAAATTTCAAAAAGTGGTTATTACTATTCATAACGGCTAGTTTTAATAATATTTTAATAGCATATCGTTGTTTAGTGAAACTCGGTATTGCGTACGACGCAAGCTATCGAGGAAGGTCGCGATTGCGTGTAAAGTAAGCCAAACTAGTATGTATTGAAAGACTCCTTTGATGATATATAAAAAACAAAATATTACTCATAAAAATCTCGGGTGTTACAAAAATAGTGCATGTGTTTTCTATATCCATAATATATTAATAGATAGAGAATTTTATTCATAAATGATCTGGTCGTTACAACCTCCCCCCTTCCAGAACTTTTAGGTGAAACATGGATCTCGATCAGATATAATCGATAGTGGTAATCCATGAATCCTTACCACTTATCAGATGTATATCCATGCCATTTGATCCAATGAGAAATCCTCTAGAATTACAATGAAGTGTGAAGTCTTTGTAAGATAATCCATAACAACCCAGATATCATTGTTTCCTTTAGATGTATTTGGAAGTCCAGTTACAAAGTCCATGATGATGTTTTACCATTTCCATGTTAGTGTGGGTAATGGTTTCATAAACCCCTTAAAATTTTTCCTTTCATCCTTCACTTTATGACATACCAAAAACTTTGATGTATATTTAGAGATATCCTTCTTCATGTTATCCCACAAATAATTATCTTAGAGATCCCAATACATCTTTGTGTTTCTGGGGTGAATGGAGAAATTCAAACTTTGTGCATCATCCAAAAGTTCTTTCTTTAACCCCATATTTGATGGAGCACATAGTCTCGACCCAAATATCACAATTCCTTCTTCATTAACATTAAAATCCAAGGATTTACCTTTTTTGATAGTTTTCAATTTATTCTTAATTCTAACATCATATTTTTTAGCATCCTTTAACCTTTCCAAAAGAGATGGTTGAGAAATCATTTGTGAAAGGATTTATAATCTTCCCTTATTTATGACTCCCATTTCCATATTCACAAAATCTAAGAATATTGGACCCTTTTCAATTATCATCAATAATATAATTGATGGGTCCTTTATACTTAGAGAATACGCCACCTTGTTAACTTTTCCAAGGTGGTAATTGATTGATCAGTCATAATCCTTGATGATATATAACCATCTTCATTGGTGTATGTTCAGTTCTTTTTCTGTAAATATATATTTGATACATTTGTGATCCATATATATTTCAAAATTTTCCCCAAAGAGATAATTCTAATATATTTTCAACACAAAGATCATAGCTTCCAACTCCAAATGATGTTTGGGATAGTTTTTCTCATGAATTTTCAACTTCCTTGAGGCATAGGTGATGACTTTGTTATTCTGCATCAACACACAACGCATGCCCTTCTTTGAAGCATCATGAAAGATTATAAAAATATCCCCACTTGTGGGCAGTGTGAGCACAGTGTAAATGATAATACTCTTCTTCAACTCCATGAATATTTCTTCACATTCATCATTCCAAAAAAAATTGACTCCCTTCCAAGTTATCTTAGTAAGAGGGTTTGAAAATCATGAGAAATTTCTCTCAAATCAGAGATAATATTCAGCTAACCCCAAGAAGATACAAATATCCATCATAGCTATCTGCCTTGGCTATCACTAAATTTCTTTTGTTTTTTATATATCCATAGATATCATATTTCTTGTGATGATATACACCCATAATGAGACTTCTTTCAACCAAAACTCACACTTTCTATACTTTTCATAGAGATTCTCCTTTTGCAAGGTTTCTAGTACATTGATTAGATGCTTCTCTTGATCCTCATTGGTTTTGGAGTATATTATAATATCATCTAAAAATACTACCACAAATTTGTTGAGGTAATCTCTTCAGAATCTATTCATCAAGTACATGAAGATTTTTGGATCATTAGTGAGTCCAAAAGGCATTACTATGAATTCATAGTTCCCATACCTTATACAGAAAGTAGTCTTGGGGATATCCTCATTCTTCACCCTTACTTGGTAATATCTTGAATGAATATCTACCTTGGAGAAATATTGTGATCCACGTAGCTGATCGAACAAGTCATCAATTCATGGCAAAGGATACAAGTCCTTTATCATGATTTCTTTGAGCTCAAGATAATCAATAAAAAGGCGCATTGAACCATCCTTCTTCTTGACAAAGAGGACTAGTGCACCCCATGGTGAAGCACTTGGACATATAAAACCTTTATCCAAATTATCCTATAGTTGTTTTTTTAGCTCCTCAAGCTCTAAAAAAACCATTCTATACAGATTCTTGGATATTAGTAATGCCCCAGGTATAACATCAATAAAGAATTCAACATATCTTCTAGGAGGATGACCAAGAAATTCCTTGGGAAACACATCAACAAATTCCCTAACAATAGTCATGTCTCCAAGAACGGTTCCTTCCTTAAACTCAATCATCTGAGAAAGATACAAGTTCGCATAGGGAAGTAATATCTATTCTTAAGATGATAGTACTAAAGAAAATTCATCCTACTCCTTGAATTTTTATAGAACTGGGGGTCGATTCACTATATGGAGAGTGATTTACCTATCAGGAAAATTTATGTTGGCTCTATATAGGAAATTCAAATCCATGTTAATAATTTCATCAAATTCCAACAAGGAAATTATGATGAGGTTATTTGGGAAGTTCAGTCCAAAAATTGTGATAGGAGATGAGTTATATTCACGGGATTCAATAATTTCCATGTTTATCATTTTCACAGACATCTCTACATCCATTATTTGTGGTTATGTTTGGATTATTCTACTAAACTTCCAAGATATAAAATAATGAATAGAACCAAAATAAAAAATTATGTTCACTATTCTTGAATGAATATCTAGAATACCTATCACCACTTAATTGTAGGGATTCACTTCAGTGGTAGTGATGACAAAATCTCTCCCTTTATCCCTTAGAGGTTATTGGTTTCCTTTGAAAAACCTTGTATTAGGGAACTGGTTCACAAAGATCCTTGGTTATTTAAAGTTATAGAAATGAAAAATGCATTGAGGAAAGAATAGATAATTCATTTCCTTTATCATAGTAGTGAGTTTTTCTTTCCGGCGATCATTGGATAGGTGTCCTTCCTTCCCTCACATAAATAATTTCCTTGTCCCCTTTAGGAAATTTCTAGGGTTCTTTTTCCGCACCATTGGAAAGTGGGATACTGGAATTTCTTAGCACTATAGGATTTATCCATTGGGATTCTAGAATTAAAGTCCACTTTCCACTTCTTATCCCCGTGATACCCTTAAGATTCACTAATCTCCATCTCAACTTGGAGAGTACATCAGACAATATTCTCATAGCTGTCAAAGTCTTGGATCATTAGGGATTTCCATAGGCTAGGTTTTGGACCACCAAAGAAGAAGTTAACCTTACATTTGAGGGTAGAGACAAAACCAGAGGCATATTGTGAAAGTCTGGTGATGTTTTCCTCATATAGAATAATATATTCATCATCCTATTTCTTGAGTGCAAGTAAATATCTTTCCATCTTAAGACGGAGGCTGTAGGGAAAATATTTATTGATTTTCGTTCCTGGAAATCCTTCCATCCCATCAACTCGATCTCTTCCTCAGGGTTCATATTTTTGATCATTGTCCACCATTGATCAGATTCAAACTCCATATGATAAGCATCTAGAATAACCATCTCTTGTTCATAACATTTAAGGATGGAGAAGATATTCTCAATGGAGTTGATCCATTTTTCGAGGATTGAGGTATCAAATGATCTATTGGAAGTAGGAGGCCTTTATCTCATGAAGATCATGATTGTGACTTGTTCTTTCTTAAGGGGGTTGGATGTTCCTCTTAACCCATGTTTCTATTCAAAACTTGAGTTAAATGTGAGGGTATCATAAATTTTTTTCAATTCCCATTCCCATCTGATTGAGAATCTCATTAAAATAGTCATCACACTGGTCTTCACATCGATTGTTAGCCCGAGTCCTCTTATTACCAGCCATGATCTAGAATAAAATAAAAATTTGGGGTAATTATTTTAAACTATTAAACATGTAAAGGAGAATCCAATGAAAAAATGGATAATTTATAAATTACATTTATCTCCTTAACTTATGAATTTCTAAGCTTCGATCTAAGTTATCCACGATCTACTTCCTAACATATATTCTTAGGGGTTTTTTATTCCCTTAATAATGGTTAGTAATAAGCTTATGAATTTACCAAATCATATCCCCTAGGAGTGTCGAACCAAGATTGAAACAAGTCCCATTGTCATGCACCGGTTTCCATTTGAGTTTAGATAAAAGTGGTGTTTTTGGATTTTACCCCTAGATACATCTATACCAGAGCCACCTATACTTGTTTATATCCATACAGAGATGTGTTTTCTTGATAAACCACTTAATATATAATCACCAAAATTTAGGGATTATTTTCTTATACTCATTCTTATCCCTAAGTATTTCAATAGGGTTTTCAAATCCTAATCCCAAAAATAACTAAACCTATCCTTTGATACCAACTATAACAACCCTTATCTTTATTTCATATTTAGACATGATTTATTACATTAAATTTAACTTCATACAACCCAGAATATTGGGAGGTCTAGTCTATTTGGGTCTTAGGAATATAACATGATTGCTTCAGACATAAAATACAACATCTTTATTGAACACTTCTTTTACATGACCACAACATTCCTTCGTACTTAGCATTTCATGGGATAACCCGAGGACATACATAAGAAAAAGGTAAGCTATAAATCCAAGTAAGGGAGTAAATAAGAAATAAAATGAATAATAAAATACATGTTAGGAAATATATATATCAATGTAGCATAAGAGAAACATTAACATAAATTCATGATATAACATGATCATCATAACATGGAAATGTGGAAGCAACCTAAAACACTACATTATTAACATAAAGGAATCAGGTAAACTCCTATCACAACATGATAGAGAAAAGTAATATAAAGGAATCAGGTAAAACCCCATCCCAACATGATTTATCATGATACTAAACATTACCCAATTCATTGGATCTCTATCAGGGCGTACCCTTCGTGAACATTTTAATCTCATGCTTAAGTGTGCCACATAGATCATATAACATGGATTCATTCAACATCATAATTTATTGAATGATTAAGGAATGTAAAATAAATATATGAAATTCTATAATCAATAAGTATAAATTCATAAAGGTTAATACCCTTGATAGATAAGTGGGCATGGTATTCACTACATGATGATTTTGGCATGGAAAATCACGGTGCAATTTTAGCAGCATAAAATCATCACATGGGGATTCATAAAATGGGTTTATGAGAGAGAAAGGAATTTCTCATCATTTATAAATGAAATGGTCAGTAGGTGGATCATATAAATAAATTTTAAAACATGATTAATTTGTAAATAGAATGTGTAACATAATAAAGAAACTTGAATAAAGAGGAGGAATGAAACAACTCTTATGAAATTTCGGCATGGTAACAAGTGTACATGGGAGGGATTAATGAGAGAGAAATGTGTCACTAATAATTAAAACATAATAAGGGTAGTATGGGGGGAGATTAAAAAACATACCCCATCATTTTTAATTGAAAATAAAAGGGTGTAACAATATAAGGAAACTTAGATAAAAATTAGAAAGGAAGGAAACCCTTACTTGAGTGTGTAACTTCAAAATCATTAAGAGGGGATTATTTAGATCTTAGGTAGAATTTAGGGGATTATAGAAAGGTTATTACATTTTTGGGACGTGATATAATAATTTTTAGTGATTAGAAGTGGGATATTGGGTGTGTTTATATAGAAAATGTGAGGGGAAATCTTTAATATTTCACAAACATAGGTTTTGGAATCTATACAATTAAATATTCAAAACCACAAACCTTCCCATGGTTTATACCCATGGTTTTTTCCAAATAGGAGTGTAAAAAATTATTTTATAATGAAATGGGAAGAATATATTAAAATAATAGACTTTCTTATGTGGAGGTGAGTCAGATTATTCAAGAAATGAACTTAAAATCATAAAGTATGTTATACATTTTGGAGGATTCACTAAGGCATTATAAAATAAATAAAATAATTATAAAATAAAATTTTATTAATGTTAAATCATATGTTTGGTCAAATATACCTTTTATTTTATTTATTACATCACTATTTGGTCATTATAATTTCATAAAACACACAATATATTTATATATTATTTAATTTTTACCCAAAAATTCAACTGTCTCAAAAAATTATGACAAATTCACCATTGGATAATTTAGACATCTTGATTCCAAAAATAATATTCATTTTCTATAAATTTTTTTTCTAAATATATAAATATCCACTTTTAACATGGGAACCAATATTTATTGAAAATTTGATGGGTTTTGACAAAAACAGTTTTCAGAACTGAATAAAAAACTACATTTGACATCATAAAAAATTATATAATAATTTATTATTAAAAAAAGTAATTTTATAATAATATTTAATTATAATATTATTTATTTAAAAAAAATTAATTCATTAAATTAAATTCTTCAAAAATACACTTTTGGTTTTATAATATAGAATTATGACTCTTATCAAACTGCTTACCTAATCATTTATAGATAAGGAAATGATATAATCATGATTGATAAGAATTGTTTTTATTATATTATTAATAAAAAAAGTAATGCATATATATCTCAAAATGTAATTCCCCGACCCCAGTTACCCAGAGTCGGTACATTGTTACATAACATTGGCATGATACAAGGAATCATGTCCTGAAAGATTGATTAGTTTAGTAGCCTTGGAAATACTAGATACATTCATAATTTTTAAATTACATTATAAAATGAAGAACTAAAACAAAATAGTCTCTATAGGCCACACTAATATCCATTAGACTATCCCTACAAATTAGTCATAATATACTTCTTCACATCCTGGGAAAAATAAAACATAGAAAGGGGTGAGCTCAGATGCTCGGTAAGGATAACAATATAGCAAAAAATTTCATAAATAAGCATAAAAATTTAAGGAAATGTATAATAATAAAACAAAATACTTTTAAACATCAAATTCAACATAATATTTCAAAGATAAAATAAAATAATTACATTTACTTATTCAAACAGATATTCTACTAGTCTAATAATCACATGCAATATCAATAGCCACTTTCATAATGATGGAATGCATAATGCCAGAATTTATAACCACATAGTCAAGGCCTTGTGCCAAGAATACAGATAATATTTTGTCAATTCCTTGTGCCAAGATACTAGTTTGTCTCATGAGACCTACCGATGCATCAAGGAGTAATAGCAGGCTCCACCCGTTACTTACTAAGTCCAATGCATTCTTCATATGAAAAGGTTTAAACATAACATAAACATTCGTATTAAAACTATCATACTATATATTAATACATTATCCATAAACCATGAATGGTATAAGAATAGAAATACACATTCAAACATATCACAAAACCTTCAATACAATATGGAAGATTTGTATCATAATAAATCAACTTCAAACAAGCTTAAAATCCATCAAAAGGAGGTTGATGTAGATGAAATCAAAACCTTTTTTTAGAGAAATATTTATTTATATTTTGAAATAAGTTAAAAGTATTATAATTATAAAAGAAAACATTTATTTTGAAAATATTATTATAAGCTTGTATGGGAAGCTTCAATGATGTTATAACGGCAGAAAATAGCCGCACTCTCCATATAAGCTAAAAAAACATTCTTACCTTAATTTTGTCGAAAAGGTCATAAAGTACCTTGTTTGGAAAACGCCAGAAAGATTCATTTAAAAACATATAAGTTCAAATAAGGGTATAAATTACTTTAAAACATTTTATAGTAAAGATTAAAAATGTTTTGAAATAAATTTTTAAGAAAACACGGATGTGGATGATAAAGAGGTCCCAATAGATACTTACGTAAAAACAACCTCGGATAATAAAGAGATTGTGGAATTAACCCATAACTTGTAATTTTCCTTGGTCGAGGGTAGGTTAAACTCTTTTATAATGGTGAAATAATTGTTATTAAATTATACAAGAACCATATGCATTAATATGACATCATATATGATATTCTAATATTTCTTTGTTAATGATATTTCAGTTGTATCATCGTTTTGGGTGTTAACTGATTCGTTTTCCTTTATATACTTTGTTACATAAGTAATGTTTGTTATGGATAGGACGTATCTTATTCATATTCATAATTATATTAAGTCTTTAAAAATTATTTTTAATCATCAAATTAAAATTATTCTTGAATGGATACGATGGGGAATGAATCTCATTACGTTCATGGAGACAGTAATCCGTACGTATGCATGAGCGGCAATATCATTATTTTGATATTAAAATTGTATATAATTGGATCTTATATCATATATACAGAATAATTATTATTTTATATTTATTATTTACATCATTTATACTCATTATTATATCCATCCAAATGATGAAGTGTTTGAATAAGAAACTACACCATGACGTGGAGATGGTAATATGTACATACGCATATATGGTGACTTTGTCATTTATAGGATGGTTAGAATAATGAATAGGGTTGTACCATTTTTATAATAACATCATATTATATATAAGATACTGGATTTAATATTTTATAATGGAAAAAAAATAAAGAGGAAGTGGAAGAAGAAAAGAACTTGAAAGAGGTGATGAAATATTTACCTCTTCTTCGGGTTCTTCCTTTTGATTTGATCAAAAGGGATCCTTAGGCTGGATTTATGACTAAAGGAAGGACTATAGGATGAAGATAGGACAGTTGGGAGGATATTTGGGCCAGGTTTGGCTGAGCCAAATGGCTCTGATTGAGTGAATTTGACATAAGGAGAAGTGCCCTTTTATAAGAGAGGTGAGGGTCACTTTTGGAAAAGCTTGAAATATTATTTTATAATAAAATCATTTTCTATTTATAATGGATCCAAAATGGTTTAATTCTAGGATAAGGTGGGTATGGGTCTAAAAACACTCAACCAATAGGTTTTAGATAGGTTTGGATCACTATATTAACCTTATCTTTTAGATTTAACTCTTAGTTAAATAATTTGACATTTACCATGTCTCTTTGTATTTTTATATCATATGGTTAATAAAATTACTATAAGCTTCTAAGAGAACCACAAGTGGTTCATCAATGAAATATATATTATTATTTAATCCCTTTGGATAGACCTTACATTTTTAGGAATAGAATATCAATTAATAATATAATATTTTTTTTAAAAACTCTTTCATGCCAATTTTGACACTATTTGGTATTTTGTTTTTGTTAAATTCATAACAGCATTATTACTTTGAAAAAAATTAGTTTAATCAACCATAAAATGTAATATTAACCTATAAAATTATTGTAATTCATTAAAAGTCTCAAATTATATTTTTTTGAATATTTATAATATCAATTATTTTAATCTTTCATTAATAAGGTAATTACTGCATCATCATTGTGTCAAAAATAAATTTAATTATTTAATGTATAAAAATTATAAATAAAATACCATTATGTAGGAAATATATTTTTTATCTTTCTAATGAATATTTATAGTCTAATTTATCTCATGTATAACCCTATATTAAAAATGGATTAGTTTTTAAACTTTGATTTTAACTCTTTTAACTCTTCTTACATAAAATTATAATAAATGTCCTAATCTAATCCAAGTGGACCAAAGAGGATCATATTTTATTCGTAAGGTTGTTTTTGGTCTAATTATACTTCTACAATAGAATTAGTACATGTGTTAGGGTAATTATGATATCATTTTTACACTTAATTACCCTATTTACTTTTAACTGTGGTAAATAAAAGTCAAAAGTTACTATTCACCAAAAATTATTTTCATCTTATTGAATCACATTTTACTTCATTTTATTAACCATGTATTTTAGATTTTTTAAATTCAACTCACATAAGTGGTAAAATTATGTTTTATACAAATTTGGAAATGCTCCTTAGAGGTGGGTAAAAGACGGTAAAAAGTTCGATAAGATTTTATATATCTAAACATATTATAAAGTGACTCCAATGAATTACATTGAACATATATAGGTATTATGTATCCATTTTGACCTAAAATAAAATAAAATAAAATAAATTATTATTTAAATAAAAATTCGGCTTTTACCAATAACGTAGTGTTTTTTCACTATTCATCAAAAATTGAAAGTTTTTAGAAAAATACCAAAAATTCACCCTAAGCTAATTTCGATATTCGGAATCTAAAAATGAAGTCCATTTTGAAAGATGAATTTTATAAAATTTCAAAAAGTGGGTCTTACTATTCATAATGACTAGTTTGATTGGTTGTGGTGTGTTTGAACTCAAAGTTGCGTACAACACAAGCTATTATATTATTTAAAGGGAGACCTACAGTGAAATATTGGGGTTTTACATTCCCCCTCATTAAAATAATTTCATCGATGAAATTTAAAGAATATTACTGCAGAAAAATATTAGGGTGGTTCTTAATCATAAGTTCCTCAAGTTCCCACGTTGCCTCTTCCATCTTATGGTTTCTCCATAGAACTTTTACCAGACGAGTCATCTGGTTTCTCAACACCTATTATCTTATATCAAGAATATTGACAGGATCTTCACAATAAGACAGATTAGGTTCCTGTTCTAATTCCTCATAGGTGAGTATATGTGTTGGGTCATGCATGTATTTTCTCGACAGTAATACGTGGAATACATCATGAACTTTGGAAAGAGTTGGTGCCATTGCCAAAAGGTAAGCTACAACCCCAATTCATTCTAGAATTTCGAAAGGTCTAATGTACCTGAGACTCAATTTACCCTTCTTACCGAATTGTATATTTCCCTTCCATGGAGATACCTTTAAGAAAACATGACATCCTACATGAAATTCCAAATCATTCCTTCGGTTATCTGCATGGCTCTTCTGCGTACTTTTAGCAACTTTGATGTGGGTTTGGATTACCTTCACCTTTCCATCATTTCCTCAATAAGTTCTTGGCCTATGAGTTTTCTTTCACCAACAACATCCCAACAGGTTGGTGTGCGACATCTCTTTCCATATAACGCTTTATATGGTGCCATCTGAATACTTGAATGGAAGCTATTGTTATAGAAGAATTATACCAGAGGTAAATATTGATCCCACATACCTTGAAAGTCAAGTGATAAAGATCTAAACATGTATTATAAGGTTTGAATAGTCCATTCTGATTGTCCATCAGTTTGAGGGTGGTAGGTAGTGCTCAATAGAAGTTCATTATCCAGGGATTTCTGAAGACTTTTCCATAATCTTGATGTAAAATGGGGATCACGGTCAGAAACAATCAATAGGGGTACTCCATGAAGTCTTACAACTACATTAATATACAGTCTTTCTAAACGTTCAAGTGGTAAATCTTCTCTTATAGTAAAAAAATGTGCTGACTTGGTAATACAATCAACAATGAACCATATTGCATCATTCCTTCTACGAGTCTTTGGTAGTCTCATGAAAAAGTCCATCATAATATTATGTAACGCCCAGACCCTCATTACCCAGAGTCAGTGCATTATTACATAACATTGGCATGATCACAAGGAAATCATGTCTTGAAAGACAGATCAGTTTAGTATTATTGGAAACAAGATTCATACATAAGTTCAACTTTACAGCTTGAAGAGAAATACAACACAAATATATTTCATTAGAAATATCCAAGACTCCTAGATTATGCCTTCAGGTCACTCATAACTAACTTCTTCATATCCTGGGAAAATGAAACATAAGAAAATGGGTGAGCTCAAACGCTCAATAAGGGTAAGTAATACATCGGAAAATGACATAAATATTAATAATGGTAAATAATTGAAACCACATGCCTTTAAAAATAATAAACATGAATACTTTTATGGAAAGAATATGAGATGAGTAAATAATGAAATAATAAAACATAATCATGGGTATTCTACTAGTCGAATGACCACATGAACCATCAATATTATTTCCATAATGATGGAATGTATAATGTTGGACATTCTAAAACATTTTGTCAAGGCCTCAACCAATACGTCTAAAAATTATTAAGGCCTCGGCCAAAACCATAAATCAAATTGGGAAAGGGACTCAGCCAATTCCACATCTAGTTGTCTCATGAGACCTACCGATGCATCGAGGAGCTATAGCGGGCTCCACCTGTCACTTACTAAGTCCAATACATTCCTCATATTAAAAGGATTAAACATATCATAAAAATTCTTATTAAAAATACCATATGAAATGTCAATACTTTAACCATAAACCATGAATGGTATAAAAATATCACATTCACAGTCAAACATATCACAAAACCTTCAATACAATATGTAATTTTTGTATCATAATAAATCAACTTCATATAATCTTAAAATCCATCAAAGGATGTTGACATAGATGAAATCAAAACCTTTTTTAGAGAAATATCTATTTCTATTTTGAAATCATTTAAGAGTCACATAATTATAAAATAAAACATTTACTTTGAAAATATTCTTATAATATTTTAAGGGAATATTTGACAAGTTTATAATGGTAGAAAATAGCCGCACCCGCCGTATAAGTTAAAAAAAATTCTTACCTTAATTTTGTCGAAAAAGTTAAAAAGGACCTTGTTTGGAAAATGACGAAAAAATTCCATTATAAACATCTTATAAAAAATCAAACAAGGGTATAAATGAATTTATCCCATATTCTGTAAAATAGTAAGAATGTTTTGAAATACATTTTTAAGAAACATGGATGTGTATGATAAAGAGGTCCCATTAGATAATTATGTATAAACAACCTCGGATAATGAAGAGATTATGAAA
Source organism: Viscum album (assembly GCA_963277665.1). Classification (NCBI taxonomy): domain Eukaryota; kingdom Viridiplantae; phylum Streptophyta; class Magnoliopsida; order Santalales; family Viscaceae; genus Viscum; species Viscum album. Next base: position 600,353,366 of record OY728127.1, read on the forward strand.
TAAACCCTTAAGTTGTACTTTTACTTGGTTAAGAGTAGGTTAACCTCCTATATAATGGTTAAATAATTGTTATTAAATTATACAAGAATCATATACATTAATATGATATCATATATGATCATTTAACATTGCTTTGTTAATAATATCTTAGTATTATCGTCGTTTCGGGTGTTAAGTTATTCGTTTTCTTTTATATGTTTTCTTACATAAGACATGTTTTTTATGGATAGGTTGTATATTATTCATATCCAGAATGATATCAAGTACTTAAACATTATTTTTAATCATCAAATGAAAATTATACTTGAATGGATATGATGGGGAATGAATCTCATCGCGTTCATGGAGACGGTAGTCCGTGCGTACGCACGACCGACAATATCATTCTTTGGATATTAAAATAATATATAATTGGATGTAATATCATATATACAAAATCATTATCATGTTATATTTATTATTTACATGAATTACTCATCATTATTATACCCATCCAAATAATAATGTATTGAATAACAATTACACCACGACGTGAAGACGGCAGGCCGTACGTACGCATGTATGGTGACATGTCATTAAAAGGATGGATAGAATACTGAATATGGTTGTACCATATTTATAATAACATCAAATCATAAATAAGGTACTGGAGTTATTATTTTATAATGGAAATAACAAACAATGAAGAAGTTGAAGAAGAAAGGAACTTGAAAAAGGGTGATGAAAACATTACCTCTTCTTCGAGTTCTTCCTTTTGATTTGATCAAAAGGGCTCCTTAGGTTGGCTTTATGACTAAGGGAAGGCATCTATAATGAAGGGAGGACAGTTGAGAGGGTATTTTGGTAGAGTTTGGCCGAAAAAAAGGCTTTAAAGGTGTGAATAATTGGTTATAAGTGGTGTCCTTTTTATAAGGGGGAGGAGGGGCTCTTTAGGAAAAACTTAAATTATTAATTTATAAAAAATTCATATTCGGTTTATAATGGTTCAAAGGTGGATTATTCAAAGTATAAGGTGGGTATGGGTCTAAAACATTTCAACCAATAGATTTTAGACATGTTTGGGTCATTATATTAACCTAATATTTTAGTTTTAACTCTTAGTTATTTAGTTTGACACTTACCGTGTCACTTTGTATTTTTATATTATATAGTTAATAACCTTACTATATACATCCAAGATACCCCCCAAGTGGTCCATTAATAATACAAATATCATTATATAAGTACTTTTTCCAAACCTTATAATTTTAGGAATATAATATCAATTAATAATATAACATTTGTTTTAAAAACTCATTTATGTCAATTTTGACACTATTCAATAATTGATTTTTGTTAAAGTTTTAAAAAATTTATTAATTAAAATAAAATTCATTTAAGAAATTATAACATGTAATATTAACCAATAAAATTATATTATGTCATCAAAACCTTCATATTATATTTATTTTAAAATTTATAATACTAATTATTTGATTCTTTCATTAATAAGGAAAATACTGCATCATTATTGTGTCATAAATAAATTTTATAATTCAATGTATAAAAATTATAAATAAAATTCCATTATGTAGGAAATATTTTTATCTTTCTAATTAATATTTATAGTTGAATATATAACATATATAACCCTATATAAAAATTGTTTTTCTAAAAGTTATATGCTTATGTAATTTTTGTATTTACTTTAACTTAATTAATATAAAGTGTCCCTATCACTTACAAGTGGATCCATGAGGTCCCAAAATCAACCCAAAGATTACCATGGTCGGACATGTATCAACCAATAGGTTTAGGATACGTTTTAGGGTAAATTAATATTATTATAATATATTTTTTACCCTTATTTACCGGATTTACCCTTTAACCATGGTAAATAAAATATTTACGGAAGTAATTATTCAAAATGTCTAAAAATAAGAGTTACCTATTTACAAAATTTGTACATAATGATTCCAAATATGGAATACATTTTTCCAAATTCAAAACACAGAAGTGGCAGAAATTAATTTAAAATTAATTCCCACTGTCAAAACAAAAATCGTGTTTTTACGAAACAATAACTATCAAAAGATTGACACTTGTTTATGTCTGGTTTAAATGTGAATTTATGTACAATGACCAACATTGGATTAAATGGTAAAAATATATTATAAATATGATTTAAAACCACTCAAATTCATAATTTATCACTATTAATTATTTCGATTAAAAAATTTGTTTTTAATTAAAATTTAGTAATTTTCACTATTTATCAAAATATGAAAGTTAACAAACAAATACCAAAAATTAACCCTAAGATAATTTTGATATTCCAAATCCAAAAATGAAGTCCATTTTGAAATATAAAATGTAAAAAATTTCAAAAAGTGGTTATTACTATTCATAACGGCTAGTTTGATTGGTTGTGGTGTGTGTTAGAACTCGAAGTTGCGTACAACACACGCTACTGTATTATTCAAAGAGAAGCGTACCGTGGAAGATTGGGGTGTTATATTCTCCCCTCCTTTAAATAATTTTGAGCTTGAAATTTCTAGAATAATACCCAATGAAAGGACTCGGGTGGTTCTTCATCATAATTTCCTCAAGTTCCCACATTGCCTCTTCCATCTTATGGTTTCTCCATAGAACTTTTACCAGACGAGTCGTCCGGTTTCTCAACACTTGTTCTATCATATAAAGAATCATAACAGTCTCTTCACAATAAGATATATTGGGTTCCAGTTCTAATTCTTCATAGGTGATTACATGAGTGGGGTGAGGCATGCATTTTCTCAACAGTGATACGGGGAACACATCATGAACTTTGGAGAGACTTGGTGGCATTGCCAAATGATAAGCTATAAACCCAATTAGTTCTAGAATTTCAAAAGGTCCGATGTACCAGGGACTCAATTTACCTTTCTTACCGAAACATATAACTCCCTTCCATAGATATAACTTCATGAAAACATGATCTCCTACCTGAAATTACAAATCCTTCATTCGGTTATCGACATAGATCTTCTGCCTACTTTGAGCTACTTTGATGTGGTTTTGGATTACCTCCACCCTTTCCATCATTTCCTCCACCAGTTCTGAGCCTACGAGTTTTCTCTCACCAACGTCATCCCAAAAGGATGGTGTGCAACATCTCTTTCCATATAATGCTTCATATGGTGCCATCTGAATACTTGAATGGAATCTATTGTTATAGGAAAATTACACCAGAGGTAAATATTGATCCCACATACCCTGAATGTCAAGTGAGCAAGATCTCAACATGGCTTCTAAGGTTTGAATAGTCTGTTCTGATTGTCCATCAGTTTGGGGGTGGTAGCCAGTGCTCGAACAAAGATCAGTATCTTGGGATTTCTGAAGACTTTTCCAGAATCTTGATGGAAAACGAGGATCAAGATCCAAAACAATTGATAGGGGTACTCCATGAATCCTCACAACTTCATTAATATATAGTCTTTCTAAACGTTCAAGTGGTAAATCTTTCCTTATAGCAATAAAATGCGCTGACTTGGTAAGGCGATCAACAATGAACCATATTGCATCATTTCTTCTAGGAGTCTTTGGTGGTCCCATGACAAAGTCCATCGTGATATTATCCCATTTCCAATCAGGTATGGGAAGAGGTTGCAATACACCACCAGGTTGTTGCCTTCCAGCTTTCACTTGTTGATAAACCATACATCTTGACACAAAATCAGCAATCTCCCTCTTCATGTTGTCCCACCAAAAATGTTCTTTCAAATATATATACATTTTGGTGCTCCTAGGGTGTATAGAGAAATTAGAACTATGAGTATCATCCAAAAACTCTCTTTTTAGATCAGGTATATCGGGAACACAAAGTCTCTTCCAAAATTTCAAAATTCCATCTTCATACACAAAGTCACTCAATCTTCCATCATTCACAGCTTTAATCATCTTTTGAAACTCTTCATCATCGGTCCGAGAACTCTTTATCTTTTCTAGTAAAGTTGGTTTGGAAACCATTTGAAAAAGTATTGATGTTTCACCTTCCAAGGTTATTCCCATATCCATCTTTACTAGATCCATGTATATAGGATCCTTTTCAACTCTCAACTTATTCAAAACTACATGATCCTTTCTACTCAAAGCATCTTCCACCTTATTTTCCTTCCCCTAGTGGTAGTGTATCGTCCAATCATAATTCTTGAGTAGTTCAAGCCATCTCCTTTTCCTCATGTTGAGTTCTTTCTGTGAGAAAATATAATTCAAACTCTTGTGATCTGTATAAATCTCACATTTTTCACCATAGAGATAATGTCTCCATATCTTCAAAGAAATGATTACAGCAGCTAACTCAAGATAATGAGTAGGATAGTTTTTCTCATGAATTTTCAGCTGTCGTGGTGCATAGGCAATAACTCTATCATTCTGCATAATGACACAACCAAGTCCTTTCTTTGATGCATCACTATAAATAACGAACCCATCATTACCCGATGGTAGAGTCAATATAGGACCATTGACTAATCTTCTCTTCAGTTCTTCAAAACATTCTTTAAACTCTTTTCCCAATCAAATTTAACTCCTTTACGTGTGAACTTTGTTAATGGGTTAGCCAATCAGGAAAAAATCTGGACAAAACATCGATAATAACCTGCTAAACCAATAAAACTACGTACCTCAGTTATACTCGTTGGTTCTGGACATTCTTATATTGCTATTATCTTAGAAGGATCAACAGATATTCCATCCTTAGAGAAACTATGACCAAGAAAATAAATCTCCTGAATCCAGAATTCTCACTTTCTAAACTTCCCATATAATTCATGTCTTCTCAAAGTCTTAAGAATAATGCGCAAGTGATTTTCATGATCTTCGTAGATTTTGGAGTATACCAAGATATCATCAATAAATACCACTACAAAATCATAAAGGTACTCCTTGAAAACTCTGTTCATTAGATCCATGAATACAGAGGGTGCATTAGTCAATCCAAAAGGCATTACTGTAAACTCGTAATGCCTGTACCAGGTTCTAAATGCTGTCTTCAGAATGTCTTCCTTGTTCATACACAACTGACGGTATCCAGATCGAAGGTCAATATTTCAAAAGTATTGGGATCCATGTAGTTAGTCAAATAAATCATCAAATGCGAGGTAGGGGATACTTTTTCTTTATTGTTATAGCAATGACCTCCCTGTAGTCGATACATAACCTCATAGATCCATCTTTATGTTTAACAAAAAGGACAGGGGCTCCCCATGGAGAAACACTAGGGCGAATAAATCCCTTATTACTCAATTCCTCTAGTTGTTTCTTTAGTTCAACTAATTCTGCAGTGGCCATTCTATAAGGGTTCTTCGATATACGACTTGAACCAGGAATTAAATCAATGGAAAACTCAATTTCTCATTATAGAGGATGTCCAGGTAAATATTCTGGAAACAGATCAAAATATTCTATCAAAATAGGTACATCCTCTATTTGAATATTTATTTCCTTACCCATAGTTATTTCATTCTCTTCCTCCCCGATAATTGAATTTAGTTGAACTATTGGGGGTGGATCTAGATAAGAATCAGTTGGTGAAGATTCTGCTCTAAAGATAAGGTGTTCTTTATCATTATCATAAAAAATTGTAACCTCCTTTTTCTTAAAATAAATCTTTGCATCATGGTCTGAAAGCCAATCCATACCAAGGATTATATCAAATTCAATCATGGGTATGATGATGAGATCAGTATATAAAGAACATTTATATGCCCTAATGGGGACGAATCCACATAACTTTGTAGCAATGATACTTCACTTAGGAGTTTTAACTAACAACTCCCTTGTTAAATCAAATTGGAAATATCTAATTTTCTTAGAAAACTACGAAGATATGAAACAATGCGATGATCCAGAATCAAATAATGCATTTGCTAAACTTGAGAAAACCATTAAATTACCTGCCACCACATCTTTCAGAGCTTCTACCTCAACATTAGTGATAACATAAGCTTGTCCTTGATCCCTTGGCCTTTTCTGAGGTAAGTTTCCCTGACGCTTAGGAAATTTATTTTCATAATTTCCCATCTCTATACAATTTTAGCATTAAACATTGGTAGCGTCTTTATTTCCTTTACAATCACCAGCTAGATGACTTTTCTGTCTACATTTGTAGCATACTCCTTTTCCTTTTAGACAGGCACCATGGTGCTTCCTTCCGCAATTATCACAGGGTGGAAATTAAATTCTTCCCTTCTTCCCTGTTTCCTTATTTCCTTTCCCAGAGTGTTTAGCAGATCTCTTCTTCTCTTGATTTAATTTAAAGTCATAAGACTTAGAGAATTCTTTTTCTATCTTGATAGCACACGAGACAATATCTTCATATGACGAGAAGGATTGTGAGACCAATGCTCGACGGAGAAACAGTTTTAACCCATGAAAGAAATGATCAATCTTACTTCTTGGGTTACATATATAATCTGCAGCATACCTTGCTAACCTTGTAATGTTAGCCTCATACTTTGCGACATTCTCATCCTCCTTTTGTCTCAGACTCAGAAATTGCCTTTCCATATATGCTCGATGGTCACGAGGATTTTTTTTTCTAAAAACAGATCTTTGAACTCCCTCCATTCAATATTTTATACTTCATCATCTTCCTTCATGTTTTGAATCAATGACCACCATTGATCAGCATCTCCAGTGAGGCAGTAAACTACCATGATAACGTTTTCCCTTTCACTACTCCCCAAGGAATGGAATATTTTCTCTAAAGAATTTATCCATTTCTCAGCTACTAAGGTATTTTTACTCCCATTGAATGTTGGTGGTTGTTGCCTCATGAAGCGATCTAGCATCGATCCTCCACGCTGTGGATCTGGGTTCTCCTTACGGGTAAGGTTATTATTCATAACCTGAGTGAGTTGTCCCAGTATGGTGATTAGGTGATCAACACCAATTGCATCACCAGCTCCACTATAATTATCTTGAGAAGGAGGGAAATACCTATATGGAGTGCGTGAATTGACATCGTTTCCCTTTCTTCCACTAGGCGCCATTTCTAAACAATGACATAAACTAGATCAATTTATGAATCAAAATACATAATTCCATACTTGTAAAATACTTAACATAAATTTAACTATTTATGGATATAATCCATAATCATAAAAATGTTTTCTTTGAGGAAGTATATACTCATAAACCCTTCATAATGGTTTGTAAAGAAAATGAGAAATATCCTAAGCATATCCCCTGGGAGTGTCGTAACCAAGAGTCCAACAAGGCCCATTGTCATGCACCAGTTCCCATTTGAGTCTAGCTCAAAGTGGTGTTTTTGGGTTTTACCCCAAGGTACATCTGTGCCAGAGCTACCTCTACCTAATCGTATCCAGACAGGGATATATTACTTGTAAAACTCACAAAATCTCTACAATAACAAAATTCTAGGAAGTTCTTCTATATTAATCCTCAAATTCTATCTTAGGGCTATGTGCTCTAATCAGAGTTTATCTAAATCTAGTTTCCATGGTTTGTACTAAACTTCCTCTGATACCAATAGTAACACCTCAACCCTAGTTACCCTGATTCAGTGCATTCTTACATAACATTGGTATGATCACAAGGAAATCATGTCTCGAAAGACGGACCAGTTTAGTATTATTGGAAACAAGATTCATACATAAGTTCAACTTTACAGCTTGAAGAGAAATACAACACAAATATATTTCATTAGAAACATCCAAGACTCCTAGATTATGCCTAAAGGTCACTCATAACTAACTTCTTCAAATCCTGGGAAAATGAAACATAAGAAAATCGGTGAGCTCAAATGCTCAGTAAGGGTAAGTAATAAAGAGGAAAATGACATAAATATTAAGCATGGTAAATAATTTAAATCACATTCCTTTAACAATAATAAACATGAATACTTTTATGGAATGAATATGAGCTGGGTAAATAATGCCATAATAAAACATAATCATGGGTATTCTACTAGTCGAATGACCACATGAACCATCAATATTATTTCCATAATGAGGGAATGTATAATTCTGGACATTCTGAAACATTTTTTCAAGGCCTCAGCCAAGAAATCTAAAAATTATTAAGGCCTCGGCCAAAACCATAAATCAAATTGGGAAAGGTCCTTGGCCAATTCCACATCTAGTTGTCTCTTGAGACCTACTGATGCATTGAGGATCTATAGTGGGCTCCGACCATCACTTACTAAGTCCAATACATTCCTCATATGAAAAGGTTTAAAAATATCATAAACATTCATATTAAAACTAGCATATGAAATGTCAATACTTTAACCATAAATCATGAATGGTATAAAAATAACACATCCACAGTCAAACATATCACAAAACCTTCAATACAATATGGAAGTTTTGTATCATAATAATTCAACTTCAAATAAACATAAAATCCATCAATGGATGTTGACATAGATGAAATCAAAACCCTTTTTAGAGAAATATCTATTTCTATTTTGAAATCATTTAAGAGTCACATAATTATAAAATAAAACATTTACTTTGAAAATATTCTTATAAGCTTGTAAGGGAATCTTTGATGAGTTTATAATGGTAGAAAATAGCCACACCCGCCGTATAAGTTTAAAAAACATTCTTACCTTAATTTTGTTGAAAAGGTTAAAAAGGACCTTGTTTGGAAAATGATGTAAAAATTCCATTATAAACATCTTATAAAAATTCAAACAAGGGTATAAATGACTTTAACCCATATTCTGTAAAATAGTAATAATTTTTTGATATAAATTTTAAAGAAACATGGATGTGGATGATAAAGAGGTCCCAGTTGATAATTATGTATAAACAACCTCGGATAATGAAGAGATTGTGAAATAAACCTTTACCTTGTACTTTTTCTTGGTTGAGAGTAGGTTAACCTCCTATATAATGGTGAAATAATTGTTATTAAATTATATAATAATCATATACGTTAATATGATATCATATATGATCTTTTAACATTTCTTTGTTAATAATATCTTAGTATTATCGTCATTTCAGGTGTTAACTTACTCGTTTTCTTTTATATGTTTTGTTACGTAAGCCATGATTGTTATGTATAGGTTGTATATTATGCATATCCATAATGATATCAAGTCCTTAAAAATTATTTTTAATCATCAAATGAGAATTATACTTGAATGGATATGATGGGAATGAATCTCATCGCGTTCGTGGAGAGGGTAGTCCGTACGTACGTACGCGCGGCAATATCATTATTTTGATATTAAAATAATATATAATTGGATGGAATATAATATAAACAGAATCATTATCATGTTATATTTATTATTTACATGAATTAATCATCATTATTATACTCATCCAAATAATAATGTATTGAATAACCATTACACCACGATGTGGAGACGGCAGGCCGTACGTAAGCACGTATGGTGACATGTCATTCAAAGTATGGATAGAATACGGAATATGGTTGTACCATATTTATAATAAAATCACAGTATATAGAAGGTACTGGAGTTATTATTTTAGAATGGAAACAACAAACAAAGAAAAAGTTGAAGAAGAAAGGAACTTGAAAAAGGGTAGTGAAAACATTACCTCTTATTTGGGTTCTTCCTTTTGGTTTGATCAAAAGGGATCCTTAGGTTGGATTTATGACTAAGGAAATGCCTATATGATTAAGGGAGGATAATTTAGAGGGTATTTTGGTAGATTTTGGCCGAACAAAAAGGCTTTTAAGGTGTGAAGAATTGGTTAGAAGTGATTTCCTTTTTATAAGGGGGAGGAGGGGCTCATTAAGAAAAACTTAATGTATTAATTTATAATAAATTCATATTCAGTTTATAATGGCTCCAAGGTGGATTATTAAAAGTATAAAATGGGGATGGATCGCAACCCTTTCAACCAATAGATTTTATATAGGTTTTGGTCATTATATTAACCTTATCTTTTAGTTTTAACTCTTAGTTATTTAGTTTGACACTTACCATGTCACTTTGTATTTTTATATTATATAGTTAATAAATATACTATATACATCCAAGATACCCCAAGTGGTCCATTAATAATAAACCTACCATTATTTAAGTCATTTTTATGAACCTTAGAATTTTAGGAATAGAATATCAATTAATAATATAATATTTGTTTTAAAAACACATTTATGTCAATTTTGACACTATTCAATAATTGATTTTTGTTAAAGTCTTAAAAACTTTTGAAATTGGAATAAAATTCATTTAATAAATCCTAATATGTAATATTAACCAATAAAATTCGTGTATTTCATCAAAACATTCAAATTATATTTATTTTAAAATTTATAATACTAATTATTTGATTCTTTCATTAATAAGGAAAATACTGCATCATTATTGTTTCATAAATAAATTTACTAATTCAATGTCTAAAAATTATAAATAAAATTACATTATGTAGGAAATATTTTTATCTTTATAATGAATATTTATATTCGAAAATGTAACATATATAACCCTATATAATTTTTTTTTCTAAAAGATATATGCTTATGTAATTTTTGTATCTACATTAACTTAATTAATATAAAGTGTCCCTATCACTTAAAAGTGGATCCATGGGGTCCCAAAATTGACCCAAAGATGCCCATGGTTGGAAATGTATCAACCGATAGGGTTAGGAGACATTTTAGGGTAAATTAATATCATTATAATATATTTTTTTACCATTATTTACCGGATTTACCCTTTAACCATGGTAAATAAAATATTTATCAAAGTAATTATTCAAAATGTCTAAAAATAAGAGTTACCTATTTAAACAATTTGGACATCCTGATTCCAAATATGGATTCGATTTTTCCAAATTCAAAACACAGAAGTGGAAGAAATTAATTTAAAATTAATTCCCGCTGTTAAAACAAAAAGCGTGTTTTTAAGAAACAATAACTATCAAAAGATTGACACTTGTTTATGTCCAGTTTAAATGTGAACTTATGTCCAATGACCAAAATTGGATTAAATGGTAAAAATAAATTGTAAATATACTTTAAAACCACTCAAATTCATAATTTATCACTAGTAATTATTTCTATTAAAAAATTTGTTTTTAATTAAAATTTAGTAATTTTCACTATTCATCAAAATATGAAAGTTATCAAAAAAATACCAAAATTTCACCCTAAGATAATTTTGATATTAAAAATCCAAAAAATGAAGTCCATTTTGAAAGATAAAATGTATAAAATTTCAAAAATTGGGTATTACTATTCGTAACGGCTAGTTTGATTGGTTGTGGTGTGTGTTAGAACTCGAAGTTGCATACAACACACACTACTTTATTATTAAAAGAGAAGCGTACTGTGGAATCTTGGGGTGTTATATATTATCCCATTTCCACTTAGGTATGGGAAGAGGTTGCATGACTCCTCTAGACTATTACCTTCCAGCTTTCACTTGTTGACAAACCATACATTTTGACACAAAATCAGCAATCTCCCTCTTCATATTGTCCCACAAAAAATGTTCCTTCAAATATATATACATATTGGTGCTCCTAGAGTGTATAGAGAAATTGGAGCTATGATCATCATAAAACAATTCCCTTTTTAGATCTGGTATGTTAGGAACACAATGTCTCTTCCCAAATTTCAAAATTCAATCTTCATATACGAAGTCGATCAATCTCCAATCATTAATAGATTTAATCTTATTTTGAAATTACTCATCATTAGTCTAAGAACTTTTTATCCTTTCTAGTAAAGTTGTTTTGACAACCATTTGAAAAAGTATTGATGTTTCACCTTCCATGATTATTCCCATATCCATTTTCACTAGATCCATGAAAATAGGATCCCTTTCAACTCTCATCTTATTCAAAACACCATGATGATTTCTTCTTAAAGTATATGCAACCTTATTTTCCTTCCTCGGTTGGTAGTTTATTTTGAAATCATAATTCTTGAGTAGTTCAATCCATCTCCTTTTCCTTATTTTGAGTTCTTTTTGTGAGAAAATATACTTCAAAATCTCATGATCAGTATATATCTCACATTTTTCACCATAGAGATAGTGTCTCCATATCTTCAAAGAAAAGATTATAGTTTCTAACTCAAGATCAAGAGTAGGATAGTTTTTATCATGAATTTTTAGTTGTCGTGATGCATGGGAAATAACCCTATCATTCTACATAAGGACACAACCATGTACTTTCTTTGGTGCAACACTATAAATAAAAAACCCATTATTCTCTGATGGTAGAGTCAAGATATGATCATTTACCAATATTCTCTTAAATTATTTAAAAAATTCTTCACACACTTTTGTCCAAACAAATTTAACCCCTTTACGTGTGATCTTGTTTAATGGGTTATCCAATCGGGCAAAATTCTGGAAAAAACACCGATAATAACCTGCTAAACAAATAAAACTGCATACCTTAGTTATACTCGTTGGTGCTGACTGTTCTCGGATTGACTTTTCCTTAGAAGGATCATCAGAGATTCCATCCTTATAGACAATATGGCCAAGAAAATAAATCTCCGGAAGCCAGAATTTACACTTCCTAAACTTCCCGTATAATTCATTTCTTCTTAGGGTTTTCTGAATGGTGCGCAAGTGATTTTCATGATCTTCATAGCTTATGGAGTATACCAGGATATCATCAATAAATACCACTAAAAATTCATCAAGATGTTCCTTGAAAACTCTGTTAATTAGATCTATAAAAACAGAGGGTGCATTAGTCAGCCCAAAAGAAATTACTGTAAACTCCTAATGCCCGTACCTGGTTCGAAAAGCTGTTTTCAGAATGTCATCCTTCTTCACACACAACTGATGATATCCAGATCGAAGTTCAATCTTTGAAAAATATTGAGCTCCATGAAGTTGGTCGAATAAATTATCAATGCGAGGTTGGGGATACGTTTTCTTTATTTTTATAGCATTTATCTCCCTATAGTCAATGCACAACCATTTACATCCATCTTTATTTTTAACAAAATGGACAAGGGCTCCCAATGGAGAAACACTAGGGTGAATAAATCCCTTGTTACCCAATTCCTCTAATTGTTTCTTTATTTCCACTAATTCCAAAATGGCCATTCTATAAGGGGTCTTCGATATGGGCCTTGAACCAGGAATTAAATCAATGGAAAACTGAATTTCTTGTTCTGGAGGATGTCCAGGTAAATCTTCTGGAAACACATCAACATATTCTTGCATAATAGGTACATCCTCTATTTGAACACTCGTTTCCTCAACCACAGTTATTTCATTCTCTTCCTCCCCAATAATTGAATTTAGTTGAGCTATTGGGGGTAGATCTAGATAAGAATCAGATGGTGACATTTTTACCCTAAAGATAAGGTACTCCCTATCATCATCGAAAGTTATAGCCTCTTTCTTCTTAAAATAAATTTTCGCATCGTGGTCTGAAATCAAATCCATACAAAGGATTATATCAAATTAAATCATGGGTATGACGATGAGATTAACAGATAAATGACGTTTATATGCCTTAATAGGAACTGATTCACAAAACTTTGTTGCAATGATACTTACCTTAAGAGTTTTGATTGACAAATCCATTGTTAATTTAAATTGGAAATATCTAATTTTCCTAGAAAACTAGGATGATATGAAACAATGCGATGATCCAGAATCAAATAAAGCATTTTCTAAACATGAGGAAACCATTAAATTACCTACCACCACATCTTTTGGAGCTTCAACCTCAAAAATAGTTATAGCATAAGATTAGCCTTGATCCCTTGGCCTTTTCTGAGGTAATTTTCCATGGTGCTTAGGAAATTAATTTTTATAATTCCATCTTTATCTACAATTGTAGCATTCAACATTGGAAATATATTTCTTCCCCTTCCAATCATGATCTTGGTGGATTTTTTCACCACACTCATAATAGACTCCTATTCCCTTTAGGAAAGTAATGGGATGTTTCTTCCCACATTTATTTTAGGATGGATATTAAACTTTTCCCTTATTCCCCTTATTTCCATTTCCATAGTGTTCAACAGATCTCTTCTTCTCTTTCATTGCTTTAAATTCGCAAGACTTAGAGAATTCCTTTTATGTCTTGATAGAACATGAGACAATATCTTCGTACAATGAGAAGGATTTTGAGACTAATGATCGACAGAGAAATGGTTTTAACCCATCAAATAAACGATCAATCTTACTTCTTGGGTTAGGTATATAATCTGAAAAATTATTTTCTAACCTTGTAAAGTTATCCTTATACTTTGCGACATTCTCATCCTCCTTTTACTTCAGACTCAGAAATTGTATTTCCATATCTGCTCGATGATCATGAGGAAAGTATTTTTCTAAGAAAATATCTTTAAACTCCCTTTATTCCATATTTGATACTTCATCAACTTCCTTTGTGTTTTGAATCAATGACCACCATTGATCAGCATCTCCTGTGAGGTGATATACAACCATGAAAACTTTTTCCCTTTCACTACTCCCCAATGTGTGAATTATTTTCTCTAAGGAATTTATCCATTGATCAGCTACTAATGGATTTGTACTACCACTTAATGTTGGTGGTTGTTGCCTCATAAAGTGGTCTAACATTGATCCTTCACGTTGTGGACCAGGGTGCTCCATACGGGTAAGGTTATTATTCATAACCTGAGTGAGTTGTCCCAGTATGGTGATAAGATGATCAGCACCAGTTGCTTCACTAACTCCATTATAATTATCTTGAGTAAGAGGTAAATCCCTACATGGATTACATGCATTGATATAGTTTTCATTCCTTCCACTAGGTGCCATTTCTAAATAATGGAATAAACTAGATTAGTTAATGAATCGTAATACATAATTACAAACCTGTAAAAGAGTTAACATAAATTGAACAATTTATGGATATAAACCATAATCATAAAAATGTTTTCTTTGAGGAAGTATATAATCATAAACCCTTAATAATGGTTTATAAAGAAAATGAGAATTATCCTAAGCATATCCCCCGGGAGTGTCATAACCAAGAGTGCCGCGAGGCCCATTGTCATGCACCAGTTCCTGTTCAAGTCTAGATCAAAGTGGTGTTTTCAGGATTTACCCCTAGGTAAATCTGTTTCAGAGCCGCCTCTAACTACTCGTATCTAGATAGGGATTTATTTCATGGAAAACTCCCAAAATCTATATAGTACCAAAATTCATGGAAGTTCTTCTATACTAATCATCAAAGTCTATCTTAGGGAAATGTTATCTAATCAGAGTTTTTCAAAATCTAGAATCCAAGGTTTGTACTAAACTTCCTCTGATACCAACCGTAACACCCTGAGCCTAGTTACCTAGAGTCGGTGCATTATTACATAACATTTTAATGATATAAGGAATCATGTCCTGAAAGACCGATAAATTTAGTTTCCTTGGAAATACTAGATACATTAATAAGTTTTACATTACATTATAAAATGAAAAACTACAACAATATAGTCTCCATAGTCCACACTCATATCCCTTAGACTATCCCAGCATGTCATTCATAATATAATTCTTCTCATCCTGGGAAAAATAAAACATAGAAAGGGGTGAGCTAAGATGCTTAGTAAGGATAACAATATAGAAGAAACTTTCATAAATAAGAATAAACATTTAAGACAGTTTATAAGACTAAAAAAAATCCTTTTAAACTTTAACTTGATCATAATATGGAAAAGATAAAATCAAATAATTCCATTTACTTATTGAAATGGATATTATAATAGTTGAATAATCACATGCAAAATCAATAGCCACTTTTATAATGATGGAATGCATAATTCCAGACTTAATAACCACATAGTAAAGGCCTTGTGCCAAGACTACAAATAATATTTTTTAAAGGCCTTGTGCTAAGACACTAGTTTGTCTCATGATACCTAATGATGCATTAAGGAGCTATATCAGGCTCCATCCATAACTTACTAAGTCCAATTCATTCCTCCTATGAAAATATTTAAACAAAACATAAAAAATTGTATTAAAACTAGCATATAAAATGTCAATACTTTATCCATAAACCATGAGTAGTATAATAATAAGACATACACAATAAAACATATCAAAAAACCTTCAATACAATATGGAATATTTGTATCATAACAAATCAACTTCAAACAAGCTTAAAATCCATCAAAAGTATGTTGAAATAGATGAAATCAAAACTTTTTTTAGAGAAATATCTCTTTTAATTTTGAAATCATTTAAAAGTAATATAATTATAAAATAAAAAATTTATTTTTAAAATATTCTTATAATCTTGTAAGGGAAGTTTCGACGATGTTATAACAGTAGAAAATAGCCGCACTCACCATATAAGTTAAAAAAACATTCTTACCTTAATTTTTTCGAAAAGGTCATAAAGTATCTTGTTTGGGAAATGACAGAAAGATTCTTTTCAAAACGTATAAGGTAAAAGAAGGGTATAAATGAATTTAAACCATTTTATAGTAAATATTAAAAATGTTTTGAAATAAAATTTTAAGAAAACACGGATGTGGAAGATAAAGAGGCCCCAATTGATACTTATGTAAAAACAACCTCGGATAATAAAGAGATTGTGGAATTAACCCTTAATATATACTTTTACTTGGTCAAGGGTAGGTTAACCTCCTTTATAATGGTTAAATAATTGTTATTAAATTATAAAAGAAACATATACATTAATATGATATCATTTGTGATATTATAATATTGATTTGTTAATGATATTTAAGTTATATCATCGTTTCAGGAGTTAACTGATTCATTTTCCTTTATATGATTTTTATGTAAGACATGTTTTTTATTGATAGGATGTATCTTATTCATATTAAGAATTATATTAAGTCTTTAAAAATTATTTTTAATCATAAAATTAGAATTAGTCTTGAATGGATACGACGAGGAATGAATCTCATCGCGTTCGTGGATACGGTAATCCGTACGTACGCACGAGCGACAATATCATTCTTTTGATATTAAAATCATATATAGTTGGATGTTATATCATATATAAAGAATAATTATCATGTTATATTTATTATTTACATAATTTATAATCATTATTATTCCCATCCAAATGATGAAGTGTTTCAATAACAAACTACACCACGACTCGGAGACGATTGTCCGTATATACGCACATATGGTGACTTTGTCATTTATAGGATGGATAGAATAATGAATAGGGTTGTACCATTTTTATAATAACATCACAGTATATATAATATACTCAATTTATTATTTTATAATGGAATCAATAAATAAATAGTAAGTGGAAGAAGAAAAGAACTTGAACGAGGTGATGAAATATTTACCTCTTCTTCAGGTTCTTTCTTTTGATTTGATAAAAAGGGCTCCTTATGTTGGATTTATGACTAAAGTAAGGCCTCTAGGGTGAAGGGAGGGAATTTTAGAGGATATTTGGGTAGGTTTTGCTCGATCCAAATGGCTTTGAAGGTGTGAATTTGAGAGAAGGGGAAGTTCCCTTTTTTAAGATAGGTGAGGGTCACTTTAGGAAAAACTTGAAATATTATTTTATAATAAAATCATTTTCGGTTTCTAATGGCACTAAAATAATGTATTTAGAGGATAAGATAGTTATGGTTATAAAAAAACTCAACTAATAGGTTTTAGACAGGTTTGGGTCACTATATTAACCTTATATTTGAGATTTAACTCTTAGTTAAATAGTTTGACATTTACCATGTCTCTTTGTATTTTTATATCATATGGTTAATAAACTTAATATAAGCTTCCAAGAGAACCTCAAGTGGTTCATTAATGAAATATATAATATTATTTATTCCCTTTTTCTGAACCTTATATTTTTAGGAATAGAATATCAATTAATAATATAATATTTGTTTTAAACACTCTTTTATGTCAATTTTGACACTATTTGGTATTTTGTTTTTGTTAAATTCATAACAGAATTATTACTTCTAAAAACAATTCATTTAATCAACCCTAACATGTCATATTAACCTTGAAAATTAGTGTAATTCATTAAAAGTCTCAAATTATATTTATTTGAATATTTATAATATCAATTATTTTAATCTTTCATTAGTAAGGTAATTACTGCATCATCATTGTGTCAGAAATAAATTTAATTATTTAATGTATAAAAATTATAAATAAAAGACCATTATTTAGGAAATCGTTTTATATTTATAATTAATATTTATAGTCTAATTTATCATATGTATAACCCAATATTAAAAATGGTTTAGTTATTGAACTATGATTTTAACTCTTTTAACTTTTCTTTAAATAAAATAATAATAAATGTCCTAATATAATCCAAGTGGACCAAAGAGGATCATATTTTATTAATAAGGTTGTTTTTGGTCGAATTATACTTATATAATAGTATTAGGACATGTGTGAGGGTAATTATGATATCATTTTTACCCTTAATTACACTATTTACTTTTAACCGTGGTAAATAAAAGTCAAAAGATACTATTCACCAAAAATTATTTTAATCTCATTGAACTATATTTTACTTACTGATATTAACATTGTCTCTCAGATTTTTGAAATTAATCTCACAGAAGCGGTAAAATTATGTTTTATATAAATTTGGAAATGCTCCTAGGAGGTGGGTAAAAGATGGTAAAAAGTTTGATAAAATTTTATATATCTAAACATATTATAAAATAAATCCAATTAATTATGTTGAAAATATATAGGTATTATATATCCATTTTGACCTAAAGTAAATTAAAATAAAATAAGTATCTATTTAAATAAAAATTCAGTTTTAACCAATAACGTAGTGTTTTTTCACTATTCATCAAAAATTGAATGTTTTCAGAAAAATACCAAAAATTCACCCTAAGGTAATTTCGATATTCCGAATCAAAAAATGAAGTCCATTTGGAAAGATAAAATTTATAAAATTTCGAAAAGTGGGTATTACTATTCATAATTCTAGTTTGATTGGTTGTGGTGTGTTTGAACTTGAAGTTGTGTACAACACAAGCTATTGTATTATTTAAAGGGAAACATACCATGAAAGCTTGGGGTGTTACACAAAAGATCCATTTTTACTCGAAAAATCAATTTATCAAATTTATCATTCTTTTAAGAAATATTATTCCCATAAAGTAATTTATGGAATAATAATTTTATTTATCGAAAGGTATTACATAATAAGTAAGTAATACCTTGTTACATAATCCCTTATAACACCCGCATAAGACCTAAAAGTAAGGTGTATGTTAGTGATAGACTCTTGAGGCGGCTCAGATAACATCACCCGGGTGGTAATCTCTATTAACTTGAACTTATATCATATGCGATTCCATTCAAGCTTAATGTGTTGAAGCTCATCTTGGGCATGGTCAAGAATGAAGCCCAATGATTCTACCTCCTTTAAAATATCCTAAAAATGATCTTCTTACGGCCTAAGTCTACAGGATGAGGCCATCATCTCCTTTTTCTATGTCGAAATTATTTGTTACAACCTTATATTTATATTAGGCGTGTGATCACTATTTAACTGCTATATTATCAACGACAATGATACTTAATGGTCATTTAAACCTAATAATAATAAAATAAAGAGTGCATGTGTTTCCTATATCCACAAGACATTAAATGAAAGATAATTTTATTCATAAATGGTCGGGTCGTTACACCATCCTTCATCACCCTAACTTGGTAATATCCTAACCATATATCCACCTTGGAGAATTATTATTCTTCATGTAGATGGTTGAAAAATTCCTTAATCTATGGAAGATAATAATTTTTCTTAATCATGATCTTTTTGAGCTCATAATAATAAATGAAAAGGTGCATTAACCCATCCTTCTTCTTGATAAAAAGGATTGGTGAACCCCATGGAGAAGAACTTGGGTGTGTGAACCCTTTATCAAAATTATTTTGTTGTTGTTTCTTCATCGCTTCAATTTATACAAAAACCATTCTATATAGAGTCTTGGATAATAGAAACACCCCAGTTATAAGCTCGATTGAAAATTAAACCTCTATGTTAGGAGGAAGACAAAGAAATTCTTCTGGAAACACATTAGCATACTCCATCACAATGGGAATGTCTCCAAGGATGATTATTTCCTTAGATTCAGTCATTTGAGCTAGATATGCTTTATAATAGGTAAATAATATTCATGCTTGAGATGTTGGTTCTAATGAAGATTCATCCTCTTCCTTGCACTTATACTGAATCAGGTGTCGATTCACGATACTGAGAGTGATTTCCTTCTTGTGGAAATTTATGTTGTCTATATATATGGAAATCCAATCCATACCCAGAATTGAAAAAAATTCCAAAAAAGGGAGTATGAAAAAGTTTGATGGGAAGTTCAACCCAAAAATTTTGATAGGGGAGGAGTTATATACTTGGGATGCAATAATTTCCCCATTTTCCATTTTCACTGATAATTTTAATTAAATTATTTATGGTGGACTTTGAATATATATAAAAAATATTATGATATAAAGGAATTAATAGAACCAAAATAAAAAAAGTAAATTCTATATTCTTGAATGAATAACTAGTTTAACTATCACCGCATTGTTATCAGGATCCACCTTATCAGTTATGATGGAAAATTCTTGACCTTGCTGTCTTGGATGTTGTTTGTTGTCTATAAAAACCCTTGGATTCATGAATTTGTTTTAAAATTACCACGGTTACTTGAAGTTATAACAATTAAAAATGTGTTGAGGATTGACCCGATTACTCCTCTCTTCCAACGCATTAGTGGGTTTTTCCTATCATCAATCGCTAGCTAGGTGTCCTTCCTTCCTGCAAGTAAAGCATTTCCTCATTCCACTTAGGGAATTTACAAGGTTATTGTTTCCATATATTTGAAAAGTGGGATGTTGAAATTTATTAGCACCATTATATTTATCCATCAGACCACTAGAATTAAATTCCACTTTTGGCTTTTTATCCCCATGATACCCTTGAGATTCTACGGCCTCCATCTCAACTTGTAAGGCACATCACATGATTTCCTCATAGCTATCAAAGACCTAGATCTCTAGGTATTTTCATATTCTAGGTTTTAGTCAACAAAATACAATGTCAACCTTTCATTCAGGGGTAACGACAAAGCCGAAGAAATATAAGAAATTATTTTTTTCTTACCTCATATTCCCCAATAGATTCACCGTCTTTTTTTTCTTAAGGTAAAGGAAATACCATTACATTTTAATTGGATATTTAGAGGAAAATATTTATTTAAAAACATTTTATGAAATTCCTTCCACCCCATCTCTTCGATCTCTTCCTTAGGATTCATATTTTTGATCAATTTCCACCACTGATCAACTTCACCCTCCATAAAATACACATCTAATAGAACCTTCTCTTGTTCGTAGAATTGAAGTATGAATAAGACCTTCTCAATGGAGTTGATCTATTGTTCCATGATTAGGGGATCGAGTGATCCATTTAAAGTTGTAGGCCTTTTCCATATAAAGGTATCAATCGCGTCTTGTTTTCCCTTAGGGGGAATTGGATATTCCAAATAATCTAGGTTTCTATTTAGAATATGATTAAACTGAGAGTGTATCATAATAAAGTTCATTATTCCCACTCCCATCAGGTTGGGAATCCCGTTGGGGAAATCATCACATTTCCCTTCACATTGGTTGTTTACTCGATTCCTCCTATTTTCTTCCATTGGCTAGATTAAATGAAAATTAGGGATGAGTATTTTGAAAATATTAAACAGATAAAGGGTTAATCTAATGAAATTAACAGTTTGACTAAAAAATTACATGTATTTCTTAACTGCAGAATTTTTAGGCTTCAATCTATGCTATTCATGATCAATTTTCTAACCTAGATTCTTATGGGAATTTTTTTGTTACCTTAAAAATGGTTTGTAATGAGCTTATGAATTTACAAAATATTATTTCCTAGGATTATCAATCTTGGTGTTCATAAAGTCTTGTTATCATTCACTAGTTCCTGGTTGAGTCTATCTCAATGTAGTGTTTTTGGGTTTTACCCATATGTACATCTATGCCAGAGCCACATCCATTTGTAGTATCCAAAAAATGATTTATTTTATTGATAAAAAAACTTACTATATACTTACCAAAATGAAGGGATTTTTTCTTATAATTACTATTATCCCTGTAAGAACCCAGTTTTTGCTGCAAAAGAATTTTGAATATTCTTTATGTTATTCCAGAGCAGCACCTTCAAATAGCGTGCGATTCTGAGCCCCGGTGTGGATAGAATTAAATTTTCAGTGCATTCACACTGGGAATGCAAGATAAATGGGATAACTCCTAAATGGTTATCCATATCAGAAATATGAGTGTACTTATGGGTCCAGAATGGTATTTTTACCCTAGGAACGACATAAAACATGTCGACACAAGACGTTTGGACCCCTCGATCGCTATCAGAGCATGGAATAGATAAATTAAATTATTAATTTATTCATTTAACGGCTTAACTCAAGTATCTCTTAAATAGTGGCTCAGATTGGAAAACTGAGGGCACCGTTGATTTCAGATCGTGCCTTTTACCCTAGGAGGGGTATAAGTTTTGCGGGCGCGGGCCGTCAGTGAAAAATGGCCCCGGGGGCGTTTTCGTAATTTGGCGACCTCGGGCGTTGAGTTTAATAACTTTTGAACGGGGCATCAGATTAAAATTCCAAGACCGCCGTTGTGCTCAAGAGGTGGTGTTTACCCTAGGGGATGCTTAACGTCGACCCTGTCGAGAGTTTCAGATGCAGGTTAAATTAAGGATGAAATTAATTAAATTTGAATTAATTAATTTTTTTCCTACTTAAGCAAACCCATCCCCCACCCTCTCTTTTATTTACCTAGCGGAAGGAGCTAAACCAAGGATCTCCTCATCATCCTCCCCCTCCCCCTTCGATTAAGGTGGAAGCGGTTACGGTGAAGGCGGTTCGACGACGAAGCGTCGGGCGAAGCCCTGCGAGGTAGGCGTCAATTTGTTTTGTTTTTAGTTTCCACACCTCCTTTGAATCCATGATTTTGCATCGAATTGCTGTTAAATCCTCAAAAAAATCCCATGATCATGTAGTATAAATTCTTATCTTTCCAATTAACTTTTCGGATTTGAAATCCGAGTTCGGAGGAGGACGTGGTCGTTCATCGAAGTTTGCGGGAATTTCCGGTGTTTTGGGTGTTTTTCGGTGATTTCAGCTGGATCCAAGGGCGCTCCGGCCATCCAAGGCGGCGGCCCACAATGGCTTGGAGCGGAAGGCGGTGGTGGAGCGCACTATGACGGAGGTGGTGTGAGGCCGAGCGGAGGAGGCTGGGGGCGTCGGCAGCCGGGCGGAGGTCGAGTGGCCGGGCGAGCGGGCCTCGCCGAGGGCGACAGTGGACAGCAGGGGGGGCGCCGGGTGCCTTCCTGTCGGGGTGCTCCGCGGCACGGAGCGGAGACCAGGGTTGCGCCGTGTGACCCCGCGGCCGGACAGAGGCCCTCCATACGCGGGTCTCCGCGTGGAAGGACCAAACAACCTCGAGGCCGGTCGGTGAAACCGTGGACCACAGGTCCACAACCGGCCCGCGCGGCCGAACCGCGGGCCAACCTAGGTCAGGCGGACCGGCCGGCCGAGGCTGGTCCAGCCCAAGGGGCTTTGCCCCCTCGACTTGGATGCCTGTAATTTCCGCTACGGGCCTCCATTTTGAGTGCCGTCTTCAGCTGTGGAACCATATCGACGATGGGAACTTTTTGAGATGGTCTCGAGAATTTTTAATTCCCGAGACGAGGGGCTCGGGGGCGCGACACGATCATTAAGTGGACGGGCGTTCTTCCGTGAGTTTTTGTTTTGGACGGCGCGGGCACATACGAGGTCCGTTTTGAGTGCCGTCAGTGGTGTTGAGACCCTGGTGTTGAGCCGGAGTTTTATAGTGTGGTTTCAGGCATTGATGCTGGAGTTGAGGCGTGTGTCCCACGACCCGTCTTTTGAGATATATGCAGCTTTTTGCAACTTTTTCATCCGACATCCATTCAGGGCGTGTGAGCAGTCAATCCTAGGTGTTTTTCCAAGGGCATTGCAATGGAGAAATCTGCCCATTTTAATTATGCACGATGGTTTGGGCCCCATGAGGGCTGTTTTGGGAGTTGACAGTGAATTCCATCTTTATCACCTGGTGTCTGTTCTAGACAAGTGAATAGTCCAACTTGTGTACATTTTCAAGAGGATTGCAACGGTGTGATCCGTTCGTTGTGTTTCAAGACCGGGATGTGGGTCCCATGTAGCACCACTCGTGTGCGGTGTACCGTAATGCATATTTTTCTCCGGATATCCATTACACTCAAGTGAGTAGTCCTTTTGACGTATTTTCCTGAGGGGATCGCAATGGTGTGATGCACCCGACTGTTTTCAGGGCCGAGGCTTGGGATCACGGGACGCCGTTCCGGAGTAAAGCAGTGTTGGTGACTTTTCTGTCGGATATCCGTTGGAGGTAAGTAAGTAGTATATCTCGCACGTTTTTCCGCGAGGATTCAAATGGTGTAATCTGTTCAGGCATGCAGAGCCTCTTGCGTGATATTTTTAATGTGGAAATATGAAAGGTGTACCAGTGGTGGTTCTTCCTGCGGTGTTTGTAGAGAACCATTGGCATGTGATCGCATTCACTCTTGGGAGAGTGAAGTGAATTCTTGAAGAGATGTAGTTGGTCATGCCTGGGCCGATGGGGTGGCAATTTGGAGTTGTTATGTTTACACCTTCGTGTTGACGTTGGGTGTCGTGTGCACGGTATCCTTTTGGTTGGAGATGTGGTATACTCTAGGAGTATACGGGAATGATGGGAGGTACATGTGGATGTTGGTACCTGAGAATGTTTGTGCACTTGGTTGGGGTTAACTTGGGGTCACACGATGTGTGGGCCCCATGTGCGTGCCGTGTTTTGCTTTACGTACCTTTGACCTGTTGCGATGTAGAGGGTACCTTTGTTCTCGTTTATTGACAAGTAGGGTTGAGTTTTCCCTTGGTTATGTTCACATTTTTTGACCAGAAGGGTTGAGTTTTCCCCTGGTTTTGTTCTCATTTGTTGACTGGAAGGGTTGAGTTTCCCCCTGGTCTTGTTCACGATGGTTTCGACCAGCAAGGTTGAGTGGTTTTCCCCCAGTTTTGTTCTTTATGATTTGGCCGGTAGAGGTGCTTCGTGTTCCCTGGTAGAGTTCTTGTGGATTCGGTGTGACCAACACATTACGCGGGCACTGATCCTCAACCCAGGATGTTGTTTCCAACAGGGATGGCCAGTGGGGTACCGTCCAGTAGGAATGGCCAGAGTAGTACCATCCAGCAGGGATGGCCAGTTGGTTACCATCCAGCGGGGATGGCCAGTACAGCGGTGTTCACCGAGTCGTACCATCTAGCTGGGATGGCCAGAGTGGTTCTGGATTTACCTCCAGTGGGGCTGGAAAGTGGTCCCTGATGCCGGGTTTGCCTCCAGCTGGGCTGGGAAGTGGCCCCCGATGCCAGGTTTACCTCTAGCTGGGCTGGGAAGTGGTCCCCGATGATGGTTCCGAGCCTCCCTCCAATGGAGTACCCTTTAGGGGACTGGGCATTGGGACTCATAAATGACTTTATCTGGGTCTCCCTATAGTGGTTAAACTTTAACGGGACTGGGCAGTGTGGCACCCGTCGACTCTTGTTGGGTCTCCCTCCAGTGGGAACCCGTCGACTTCCAGGGATTACCCTCCAGCGGGGCTGGGTAGGGGGTCGCCTGTCGACTTTGAAGAGACCTCTCGACTGCGGGGCAGTGACGAGGTGTGGCTTGACATTCCCCCAGAACTCTCAAGTACGAGGGGGTACTTTCCCCCCCGAGATGCATCCTTACGACGTGACCTAAAACCGTGTGGGCGAGTTAGTGCCTCCCAAAGCGGATAGTTTTGAGGTACGGTGATATGAGCCCATTGACTTGCAGTTTGGGGCAGACTTGCGGGATGTTGGGCATCAGGGGTGTTTACTTCTGGGACTATTGGTTACTCACTTTCTTGAGCTGAGCTACGGGATGTAGATCCCCTTACGACCTTGTTCGGGATTCTTGTTGAGCATATGTATATGTATATACCTTGTTCTAGTACCCACTTCTTGGGTTTGGTTACTCTCCTTCCAGAAGAGGCGAAGACACGTGGGGGTATTCCACGTTCTTTCCATGTCTAGATTCTTGTGGTTGGATGAGTCTAGTCTCCTACTATAGGTAGTGAAGACTCGATGGGAAGTTCATATTCTCACCATTTCGAGCTCCTTGTGTCTGGACGAGTCTACCTTCGTTCCTCTTGTTGGGTTGAGCTGGACTCTCTCTACTATTACTATACTGCACTCCTTGTTTTATTCCTTCACGATTCCCTATTCGATATACTTCTCACCCTTCGGTACATTCCTTTGTTGCTCCATCGAGCCTTCAGGGTATCCTTCTGAGATTTTTTATACTCACCCCTGCTTGGGCTTTTCCCGCACTTGGTGTTCCCTTGCAGGCGACAGACATGTTGGTCGTGACTTCAGTGGAGTTTAGGAGTTCGGGAGCTTGGACTACGTGCGGTGGTCATATTCGGGTTCCAGGTGTGGGACTCTCCAAGGTGTTTGCTTTTTTTTACCCATTGCCAGGTTGTGACACTTTTCTGGTTGGGTGTGTGTTTTCCCCTTTTCTTTTTAGTTTACCTTCAGCTCTTACTTTGTACTGCGTAGAGGTCGATGCACATTTGTGGTTTATTTATAGCAGTTGGTACATTTCTTTTCTTTTTTATTCTGCACTTTTTCTTTGAGTACTTTGCATGTGTGTTTACAGGTACTTAGGCAAAGTCCTCCCCAAGTTTTTGTGCTTTTGGCACTGGTCGCCAGCCCTTAGCCTATGGAGGCGGGCTTGGGGTAGTTACAGTTCGAGCTCGGGTAGGGTCGGGTCATGAAAAAGTGGTATTAGAGGTGGTTCATTCCTTGGGACATTGTTCGGACATCCCTAAAATAAAAGGAATTGGTTGGGATTTAGGGAAACAGTGTTAACATGTCTTGAGAGCGGCTCTCATGCCAGGGAGTCCAGTGATGGTGTAGTGGCTGACGTATCCATGCACTAGGACCCTGATAACCTGCTTGTCGACTCGGCATGCTGAGACACTTGTTTCAGGGAAAATTGGTTTGTGCATCACATAGGATTGAGTCTTGACTGTCATTCTTGAGTCAGATCCTGATCATTGTTGTTGTTGTGATATACATATATGCTCATCTGACCGCGACACTCCTTGATAATATTCAGGATGTCTCTGCGAAGAAATCCAGCTAGGATACCAACTTGGGTTCGTGACGACGACCCTGTGAGCTACAAGGCCTCATTATAGGACCCACCATGTGATTCCCTTTCTCATAGTGGTCTGGAAGCAGCACCCCCACCTATTGAGAAACATACATCTTCAACAGAGCAGGCTGAGCTTGAGCGTAGGTTGAGCACGCTCCGTGAGTTCCAGCGATAGAGACCGCTGAGGTTTGGTGGTGATACAGACGCACATGCATCAAAGGTTTGTCTACAGACAGTGGTTTGCCTTTTTAGGCTTGTGTAGATGCCAACAGATCTTATGGTGGATTTGGCCACCAACTTTTTCCACGGAGCAGCTTGGCGTTGGTGGAGTCAGGTGACTCAGTTTCTTGACGGGTCATCGCTTTCTTGGGGCGAGTTTTAGTTGTTGTTTCGTGAGGAGTTTTACCCTCTTGCTTATGCTTCGTTCGGATTTAGAAGCTCCTGCAGTTTCAGTAAGGAGGGATGATGGTGGCCAAGTACGCAACTAGTTTCGCAGACCATGCACACTTTTACCCAGACTTGGTCCATGAAGACAACATCCGAGCGTATAAGTTTGAGCAGGGTCTCCGCTGAGAGATTCGTGCTGTCATAGTACCCTTAGAAATTTCCACATATGCCAGGGTGCTAGAGAAGGCGCTGGTGAAAGAGAGATTCCTGTCAAGTTCTAGAGTTGGTGGTGGCAGCAGAAACGTTGGATCCAAGACGTCTCCCGCAGCTAGCAGGCGTCGGCAATCAGGACCTCGACGTAGGTGGATTTCCAATAACTGGATTCAGGGGAGTGGTCGTACACCACAGTGGCACCGGAGGGCACCAGTGCATCCTGGAGAGAGTCGGTGCTATGATTGCGATGGGGGAGGTCACCTGGCACGAGACTGCCCGACCTGGCATGCAGAGAGCTTCGGGCAGGCAGCAGGTGCACCACCACGACCGAGGCAGCTCCATGATCGAAGTAGTACCCAGAGAGGTGGTGCTAGAAGAGGAGCTGGAGGAGCTGGAATTGGAGGAAGAACTTACGAGGTCTTCCCATCACCACTAGGAGGTCCACGTCAGGCTCTGAGAGATGACAGTTGGGACTGCGGATAGCCGCGAGCTTTGGATGTCTACGATCCTGCAGAGCATGAGGTGATAAGAGGTACGCTCTATAACACTTCTACTTTTTGCAGTAGAATTTTTATTCTCTGTGTGTGAAATGATTTTCTCTCTGCTCCTTATTTGAGTTGTCACCAAGGTGGTGCGGGGCATCGGTGTATCCCTGTGTTGGTAAGGTAAAAGGAATAAGACTTTTCTCTTTAGTCGATGGTGTTGACTCCGTCGCTTCCGAGTGTGTAAGAGGGTCTTGGTTGTGGGGCATCGACTGTGAAACCTTTGGTGACCAGATATCCTTGGGTGTTTCACTATATGGATATTCTGAAGGAGGCAATCACCAGGCCTTATTCCTGGTGTGGGCGGTGATTCCAGTCGCGACGTGCAACGTAAGGGTTCGGTCAGGGAGGTGAGTTACCCTCAAGGTCTTTCAGGCCGATTGAGACCATGCTAAGGGATGGTGAGGTTCCCTACCGCCTTGCCCTAACCCCAAAGTCTAGAGTGGGTGCACAATGTCTCCTGCGTGGCTTACCCGAGAAGAAGTGTGCATTCTCCTATGAATGAAATTCGCAAGGGAAGACCTCGTGTGAAACAAATCAATCCTTTGGTCTGTGTGTGGTGGGGTAGAGCTGTGTGTGAGTTCTTCTGGGTACGGGAGAGCCAGGTGTGGGCTTAGTACCCTGAGTTGTTCCCTGGTTTTTCTTTTCAGGGATGAAAATCTTGAAGAGGGAATGATGTAAGCACCCAATTTTTTCTGCGAAAGACTTTGGAATATTCTTGATGTTATTACAGAGCAGCGCCTTTAGACGGTGTGCGATTCTGAGCCCCGGTGTGTCTGGAATTAATTTTTTAGTGCGTTCACACTAGGAATGCCAGATAAATAGGATAACTCCTAAACGGTGATCCGGATCAGAAATCTGAGTATACGGATGGGTCCATAATGGGTGTTTTACCCTAGGAACGACATAAAACATGTCTGCGCGGGACGTTTGGACCCCTCGCTCGCTATCGGAGTGTGGAACAGATAAATTAAATAATTAATTTATTCACTAACAGATTAACTCAAGTATCTTTTAAACAGTGGCTTAGATTGGAAAACTGAGGGCACCGTTGAGTTCAGAGCATGCCGTTTACCCTAGGAGGGGTATAAGTTTTGCGGGCGCGGGCCGTCAGTGAAAAATGGCCCCAGGGGCGTTTTCGAAATTTGGCGGCCTCGGGCGTTGAGTTTAATAACTTTTGAACGGGGCCTCAGATTAAAATTCCGAGACCTTCATTGTTCTCTAGAGGTGGAGTTTACCCTAGGGGAGGCTTAGCCTCGACCCCGTCGAGAGTTTCAGATGCAGGTTAAATTAAGGATGAAATTAATTAAATATTAATTAATTATTTTTTTCCTACTTAAGCAAACCCATCCCCCTCCCTCTCTTTTGTTTCCCTGGAAGAAGGAGCTCAACCAATGAGCTCCTCCTCATCCTCCCCATCCTATTACAATCAAGGTGGAAGTGGATACGGCGAAGGCGGTTCGACGGTGAAGCGTCGGGCAAAACCCTGCGAGGTAGGCATCATTTTGTTTCATTTTTAGTTTCCGCACCTCCTTTGAATCCATGATTTTGCATCTAATTTCTATTAAATATTTGAACAAATCTCATGATCGTCTAGTATAAATTCTTATCTTTCCAATTCACTTTTCAGATTTGAAATCCGAGTTCGGAGGAGGACGCGGTCGTTCGTCAAAGTTTGCGGGAATTTCCGGTGTTTTGGGTATTTTTCGGCGATTTCAGCCGGATCCAAGGGCACTCCAGCCATCCCAGGTGGTGGACCACGGTGGCTCGGAGTGGTAGGCGGCGGCAGCGTGAGGCCAAGCGGAAGAGGCCGGGGGCATCGGCAGCCAAGTGGAGGTCGAGCGGCCGGGTGAGCGGGCCTCACCGAGGGAGACGACGGGCAGCAGGGGGGCGCCGGGCGCCGGCCTGCGGGGGTGCTCCGCGGCGCGGAGCGGAGACCGGGGTCACTCCGTGCAACCCCGCGGCCGGACAGAGACCTACAATACACGGGTCTCCACATGGAAGGACCGACCATCCTCAAGGCCAGTTGGTGGAACCGTGGACTGTGGGACCACGGCCGGCCCGCGTGGCCGAACTGCGGGCCGACCTAGGTCGGGCGGACCGGCCGGCCCAGGCCGGTCCAACCCAAGGGGCTTTGCCCCCTCGACTCGGACGCCCGTAATTTCCGCTACATGCGTCTGTTTTGAGTTCCGTCTGTGGCTATAGAACCATATCGATGATGGTAACTTTTTGAGATGGTCTCGGGAATTTTTAATTCCCGAGACGAGGTGCTCGGGGGTGCAACACAACCGTTAAGTGGATGGGCGTTCTTCCGGGAGTTATTGTTTTGGACAGCGCAGGCACATCCGATGTCCGTTTTGAGTGCTGTCAGTGGTGTTGAAACCCTGGCGTTGAGCCATAGTTTTCTAGTGTGGTTTCAGGTGTTGAAGTTGTAGTTGAGGCGTGGGCCCCACGACCCGTCTTTTGAGCTGTATGCAGCTTTTTGTAGCTTTTTCATCAGACGTCCATTCAGGGCGTGCGAGCAGTCAATCCTAGGTGTTTTTCCGAGGGCATTGCAATAGCGCAATCTTCCCATTTTAATTATGCACGATGGTGCGGGCCCCACGAGGGCCGTTTTGGGAGTTGACGGTGATTTCCAGCTTTATCAACAGGTTTCCGTTTTGGACAAGTGAATAGTCCATCTTGTGTACTTTTTTGAGAGGATCGCAACGGTGCGATCTGTTCGTTGTGTTTTGGGACTGGGATGTGGGTCCCACGTAGCACCACTCGTGTGCGGTGCGCCGGAATGCATCTTTTTCTTTGGATATCCGTTCCACTCAAGTGAGTAGTCCTTTTGACGTGTTTTCCCGAGGGGATCGCAATGGTGCGATGCGCCTGACTATTTTCGGGGCCGAGGCTTGGGATCATGGGATGCCATTCGGGCGTAAAGTGGTGTTGGCGACTTTTCCGTCGAATATCCGTTGGAGGTGAGTAAGTAGTCGATCTCACATGTTTTTCCGCGAGGATTACAACGATGTAATCTGTTCAGGCGTGTGGAGCCTCTTGCACGGTCTTTTTAATGTGGAAATATGAAAGGTGTACCGGTGGTAGTTCTTCCTGTGGTGTTTGTAGAGAACCCTTGGCGTGTGATCGCGTTCACACTTGGGAGAGTGAGGTGAATGATTAAAGAGATGTAGTTGGCCATGCCCGGGCCGTTGGGGTGGAAATTTAGAGTTGTTACATTTACACCTTCACGTTGACGTTTGGTGCCGTGTGCACGTTAGCCTTTTCGATGGAGACGTGGTAAACTCTGGGAGTATACGGGAACACTGAGAGGTACATGTGGATGTTGGTACTTGAGAATGTTTTTGCGCTTGGTTGGGGTTGACTTGGGGTCACACAAAGTTTCAGCCCCATGTGCGTGTCGTGTTCTGATTTACGTACCTTTGACCTCTCGCGATGTAGAGGGTCCCTTTGTTCTCATTTTTTGACCAGCAGGGTTGAGTTTTCCCATGGTTTTGTCCTCATTTGTTGAACAGAAGGGTTGAGTTTTCCCCTGGTTTTTTTCTCGTTTGTTGAACGACAAGGTTGAGTTTACCCCTGGTCTTTTTCACGATGGTTTCGACCAGCAGGGTTGAGTGGTTTTCCCCCAGTCCTGTTCTTCATGATTTTTCTGGCAGAGGTGCTTCATGTTCCCTGGTAGAGTGCTTGTGGATTTGGTGTGACCAACACATTACGTGGGAACCGATCCTCTCACCAAGAGGTTGTATCCAGCAGGGCTGGATAGGAGGTTGTTTCCAGTAGGGCTAGCCAGTGGGGTACCATCCAACAGGGATGGCCAGAGCAGTACCATCTAGTAGGGATGGATAGTGGGTTACCATCCAGTATGGATGGACAGTATAACGGTATTCACCGAGTAGTACCATCCAGCCCGGATTGCCAGAGTGGTTTTGGGTTTACCTCCAACAGGGCTGGGAAGTGGTCCCCGATGCTGGGTTTACCTCCAGCTGGGCTGGGAAGTGGTCCTCGATGATGGTTTCGAGCCTCCCTCTAGTGGAGTACCCTTTACAGGACTGGGCATTGGGACTCGTCGACGACTTTATCCGAGTCTCCCTCTAGTGGTTACACTTTTATGGGATTGGGCAGTGTGGCACCCATCAACTCTTTCTGGGTCTCCCTCCAGTGGTAACCCATCGACTTCCAAGGATTACCCTCCAGCGGGGCTGGGCAGGGGGTCGCCTGTCGACTTTGAAGAGAACTCTCAACTGTGGGGCAGTGACGAGGTGTGGCTTGACGTTCCGCCAGAACTCTCAAGTACGAGGGCCACTTTCCCCACCGAGAAGATTCCTTGAGAAGAGACCTAAAACTATGTGAGTGAGTCAGTGCCGCCCAAAGCGGATAGTTTCGAGGTGCAGTGATTTGAGCTCCTTGACTTGCAGTTCGGGGCAGACATTCGGGATGCTGGGCATCAGTGGTGTTTACTTCTGGGACTGTTGGATACTCACTTTCTTGGGCTTAACTACGGGATGTAGATCCCCTTAAAACCTTGTTTGGGCTTCTTGTTGAGCATATGTATATGTATATACCTTGTTCTAGTACCCACTAGTTACTCTCCTTACAGGAGAGCCGATGACGCACGGGGTATGCCACCTGCTTTTCGTGTCTAGATTCTCGTGGTTGGATGAGTCTACTCTCCTGCTATTGGTAGTGAAGAATTGACGGGAAGTTCATCTTCTCACCGTTTCCAGCTCCTTGTGTCTGGACGAGTCTACCTTCTTTCCTCTTGTTGGGTTGAGTTGGACTCTCTCTAATGTTACTCTACTTCACTCCTTGTTGTATTCCTTCACTATTCCCTGTTCGATCTACTGCTCACCCTTCAGTACCTCCTTTTTTGCTCCCTTGAGCCTTCGAGGTATCCTACTATGTATTTTTATACTCACCCCTACTTGGGCTTTTCCCGAACATGGTGTGCCCTTGAAGACGATGGATAGGTTGGTTGTGACTTCAGTGGAGCTTAAGAGTTCAGGATATTGGATCATGTGTGGTGGTCATAGTCGGGTTCCAGGTGTGGGACTCTCCCAGGTGTTTGCTTTTGTTTACCTGTTGCCAGGTTGTGGCACTTTTCTAGTTGGGCGCATGTTTTCCCATTTCTTTTTTAGTTTACCTTCAGCTCTTCCTTTGTACTGCATAGAGGTCGATGCACATTTGTGTTTTATTTATAGCAGTTGGTACTTTGCTTTTCTTTTTTACACTGTACTTTTTCATTGAGTGCGCTGCGTGTGTGTGTACAAGTACTTAGGCAAAGGCCTCCCCGAGTTGTTGTGCATTCTGCACTGGTCGCCAGGCCCTGGCCTATGGAGGCGGGCTTGGGGTAGATGCGGCCCGAGCCCGGGTAGGGTCGGGTCATGACAATCCCATAATCTTTCTCTAGAGTTTTCTAATATTAATCCAAAAAATAACTAAACTTTTCCGGTGATACCAACTATAACAACCCTTCTCTTTATTAAAAATTAATTTTTAATTTATTATATAAAAGTACACTTAATAAAAACTTTAATAATAATAATTATATTGTATTTGGGAATTAGGTAAATTAAATAACAATATAAAATATTAAATACCTCATCTTTAATGAATACTTTCTTAACATGATCATAAAATTCCGTTGAACGTCAAACTGCATGGGATAACCTAGGGACATACATAAGAAAGGGGTGATCTATAAAGCCCAGTAAGGGAATAAAAGTGTTATAACATGAAAAATATAATACATGTTATAAAATATGAATATAAATGAGGTATAAAAGGGATTAGAATCATAAACATGAACAATGAGGCATGATAAATCATGATAATCAACAACGAAACATGGGAAATATGGAAACAACCTAAAACACTGCATCATAAAAATAGGTCAAGGATAAATTCCAAGATATAATGATTAAAGAAGACCCATAAAGGTATCAGGTTCCCTCCCTATCCCAAAATGACATCTCATGAGACTAAACATTTCGAAATTGATTGGAGTGCTATATAATTCTGAGCACACCCATCACATTCATTTTATTCTCATGCTTAAGTGTACCACATAGATCATACAACATGGATTAATTTTTCATCACTTATGATTCACAGATCAAGGAGTGTGTAATAAATAAATGTAATTCTCAAATAAAATAAGTATAATTTTATAATGGTGAATACCCTTGATAGAAAATTGGTATGGTATTCTCTATATAATATTTTTTGCATGGGAAATTTTGGTGAAATTTCGTCAGCATAGCAACATCACTTAAAATTTCATAAAATGGGTTGATGAGAGAAAAATGGGTAGCTAAAAATTTGGACATTAAATTTTATGTAATAGGGACATAGAAATACATACCCTAACATTAGGAATATTAATATAGAATGCATAAGATAATAAAGAAACTTTAATAATGAGGAGAATGGGAAGATCCCTTACTTGAGCCTGTGACTCAAAATTATTGGGATGAGATTCTTGAGTGATTGTGGGTACCTTGGGAGGACAATATATAGTGTACGGAAGAGTAAGGATGTTCTAAAAGGAATTTATGTTAAGGTAAATTGGATATTGTGTGGTTTAATTTAGGAAATGAGTGTGGATTTCTTTATTATTTCTCAAACTTAGGTTTTGAACTTTATATAATTAAATAACCAAAAAAAAAACCTTACTATTGTTTTCTACAATGGGTTCTAACCTAATGGGAGTGTTTTTCATTTTTTTTATAATTCCAAGGTCATAAAATAATAAAATAATACCCTTGATTAAGTGGAAGTGAGTCATACTCTTAAATAAATTAATTTAAAACTATAAAATATATTAATGGTTTTGGAAGATTAATAAGGGATTTATAAAATTAATAAAATTAATATAAAATTATATTATTTTAAAGGTAAAAAATATATGTGTTCATTTATACCATTTATAGTATTTATTACACCACTTTTGGTTCATTATGATGTAATAATACACAACATATATTTATATGACAAATAATTTTTTACCTAAAAATTTGATTGTCTCTGAAAATTTTGAAAAATTCAACATTGGATAATTCTCTTATTCTAATTCTAAAAAATAATATTCATTTTATCAAAATAATTTTCTAAATATGTGAATTTTTACTTTTAAAATAAGAGTTGATATTTATTGAGAAATGATGGATTTTTTGACAATAATAGTTTTCAAAGACTTATAAAAATTATCTTTGGATTCAAAAAATATATGATAATCAATTTTTAAAAAAAATTATTTAAAAATAATATTCTATTTAAAATTTAATTATTTTAAAAATCCATTAATTCATAAAAAGAATTCTTAAATTGAATTTTAATGTTACCCAAAATTACAATTTCTGTTTTTTTGTATCAAAATAAATAAAATTGATAAAGTAAAAATAATAGGATGAAAATATATTCATTATTATATAAAAAATAATGTACATAATAATATTTCTACGGTATTGATTCATACCCCTTTAATAAATCAACGAACACCCTGAGGGTAAGGTGCGCGATAGTGAGACTTTCATGAGGTGGTTTGGAAAAAATGGTTTGGGTCATGATCTTGATGAGATTGAAATTATCTTTCAAATAGTTTCTCTTATTCTTAAGTTGTTGGATATAATCTTGGGATTGGTCAAGGGAAAATTCTAATGATTATATCTCCGTTATATGGTTTGATAAATGGGCTTTATAGGGTATGATCCTACTGGTTGAGGCCATCACTTCATTTGTATGTGTCGATTGGATTTTTCAAAACCCTATATTTATACTAATCATGTGATCAATATTTGATGAATATATTATAAATGTTAAATATTCATAACATTATTTTAAATATGAAAGGATATAACAAAACAAAAAAGTGAATGTGTTTTTTATAACATATTACATAATAAAACATTTAATTAAATCATAAGGGGAATTTTATTTATAATAGTTCGGGTCATTACATATACGTCACTACATATACTATACTAGTAGGAATAAAGACACACATAGTTATTGTAAGTGATTCCTTACACCAATTAGGCTCATACATGAGAGATAATAAAATGGTTTTTTCATTATGTTAAGAAATTATTGAAAACCCAACATGAATTGGTAAACCCATACAATATGAACTCTTACAAAGATTCAGATAATATATAAGTGAATCAAGTTATATATAATTAAACACGATATATAGTTTAAGGTATTATAGGATGAGATATTAATTCATACAGTTTAATCTCATGTGATGAGGACCACAAACCGAATAAAAAGTTTCAAAGAGAAAAAATCAACTTGACAATTAGGGGTTTCCAAGAAGAGTATCTCGACTCATGGAATTTGGTCTCTGAAGAGGATTTTATTGACTCATGGGATTTTTTTCTTTATTTAAGATATATATTTAGATATTAAAGGGAATAAGGATGGGATGTCATAATATTTATTTGAAATCGGGTATGATACAAAAATATGTAACATTGAGGGTATTTTATTCTACTAAAATATTTGGGTTATAGAATATGTAAATCATAACATAATTATATTTGAGTCAATATGAGATGATGAAAGTTAGGAATTGGTCATCCTATGGTATTGGTGGGACCACCCTTACACTATTTGAAAAACAATTAATGGGGTTAAGGGGGAACTTTACTACATGATGAAAAAATCCCCAGGGTTTCTAAGAAGTTCAAAGGAATCTATTCCATTCACTATATATTCCTAGGAAACCAAGAGGAGAATCTCTACTCAAGGTTTGGGTCTATTAATATTAATAAACATACCTATTACTAATTATTATGATAGGGGGAACCAAGAGGTTATGCTCAAGGTTTTTTGGATTATAAGAGGAAAATATAGAATCAGGGCTTTGAGTTGGGGATGATTTAGTTATAAAAGGTATACAGTCAGTTTATATAGAAAATGATATTAAAGAATGCATTAAGTAATATAAAGGTCATTCCACTATGTATTGAACACATTCTACAAGTGAAGGGATATAACATGAAATTTATTGAGCACATGATTATTTTAAAGGGAGGGCCTACTCAAAGTGAGCATGTGGCCCTATCATGAGTGATAATGTACCCATTTCATAGCTCATTTGAATTTATGGGGGGGGGGGTAATTATTTAACTTTTTCCCAAAGAAGTGGGTCTAGATATAAGTGCATGAATTTTTAACAGGACAGGTTTTGGTCCCCAAAAATTTAATTCATTTTATATTTTTACTCTATATTTTCCTAATCCATGAAAGGGGAAGGCTTAGTGAGTAGAGACTTAACTTTTTCTAAGGTTTCCCTTTATATGTTTTTAACTTGTCAATTCCTTTTTTCTCTTTATTTTTTAGTTTAATTCCATGTAATTTAGGCCATATAGGAATAAATTTTAAGGCCATATAACTTTTAAATATGGTGTTATAAGATTAAGGTTATATAAAATTTACCAATTTTGTGGTGACATATCAAGTGATAGGAGAAAAATTAACCTGGCATAAATTCTGAACCTAATTATAGACATGAAACTTGGATAATGTTTAAATTATAACATTATATGACTGATATAATCCATTTCATTATAGTATACTTCAATGTGAGATAACATGATCACAGTTTAGGGTCATGAAACTAAGACTATATACTAAATAGGGTATTTACAAGAGGAAAATATCAAATCAAGTATTTAGGGCTACAAAGAGGAGTATCTTGACCCATGTAATTTGAATCTTCATAGATAATCCATACCTAGATATTAAAGGTCACAAGATTAGTATAATATAATCCCACTTTGAAAATGATTATTATGCATAAATGTGTAACAATGAGGGTATTTGAACTCAATTGAATAGTTGAGTTATGGAATTTTTAAATAACATCATAAGAATCGACCAGTTAATGGGAAATGGATACAGGTGGTAAAAATTAAACCATTTTTAATGGAGTAACTATCACCACACCATCATAAAATAAAAAATGGGGTTAAGGGGGACCTTTAATTTAGTTGAAAACATTCTTGTAGTTTGTATGGAAGATACAAGACATAGATTTTATTGCATAGTAAAGGATTCCCTTTAGATAACCCAATCACACAATTACCATTCATTATTAAAGGGATAACTAATAGGTGAAACTCAATGTTTTTGGGTTTTCATGAGGACAACCTTGACTCAATATTTTGGGGTAATGATGAATAATTCATCAAATTTATGGAATGGATTTATAGAGAAAAGTATGTTCAAAAAAGGTTTGATCAACCTATAGGTTATTATATCATGTATTGAACACATTCTTAGGGAAAAGAGATATGAAATGAAGTTTATTTGGAACTTAATTACTTTAATCGGTGTTCTGATTAATGGGAATAGGTGGTCTTGTCATGAAAAATGATGTACCCATGGTACAATTTAAGGTCACTTATAGAGGAAAAGAAGTTTTTATCTAAATTTTTCCTTGACTAATGGGCCTAATGAGAATAGATTTGATTTTTATAGGGATGGATCGTGGACCCTACAATATTTTAATCTTTTTATAGTTTTTCTCTAACTTTTTCCTAATCTATGAAAGGGATTTTCCTTAGTGGGAAAGAAATAAATCTTTTCTATGGCCCCCCTTAATAACTTTTCAACCATATAATATTTTTTTCCTTTTATATTCATTTGAATGCTTTAATTTTTCATAGTCTATGAAATGTGAAGTTATAGTCATAAAAGAGTGGAATTTTTCCTAGGATTTCCTTTGTGGATTTTCATCATGGCGAGTGATATATATATTTTCTTTGGTAGTCATTATTCTTTCAAACCAAACTAGTGGAACTGAAGGTTATGGTTAAAAATATTTGACCATGTTTAATGAGGTTCAAGGTTTTAAAAATTTGGAAAAAATATAAGGTATATTATATAGAGAAAAGGGTAAATAAATCATGATGTGAGTGGTGATACAATTGTTAATATAGAAATCATTAAGAGTGGGTGAACACATTTTAAGGTCATGATACTTTGAACGAGTTTGTAGATGGGCCTAGGATATCAGATCAAGGAATCACTACGAATCAAATGAAAATATTAATAAATAAATTTGTAGTTATATGATAAAATATTCCATACCATACTAGAGTCTAATATATAAATAATGGACTTGAATGAGGACACCTATGCTGGTAGGGGGGTTGATTATTGTGAAATTTATAACTGATCCTGACATAGGTAATCATGGAAACATTATATATCCTATGGTAATATGAATATATATATATTTATATATTATTTTGGATATATAATGGTTTTATTCTAATATAGGGTTATTATAGGGATCTTAACATGAATTTGGAAGACCAATACACTAGGATAGAGTGGAGGATTAGATGGGAATGATATTTACTATCTAGGACCAAGATAAAAGATCTTAGTGTCACTAAATATACTATGATTATATGAATCAATATGTCGATAGCCTTGATTAATCTATACATAAATCTAGATTATATGTTAGAGAAATAGAGGTGGCTTCATTCTGGTGTTAGGATGTGGTGGTAGACCCAATATGAACGAGTAAGATCCTAGGAACTATAATTAATGCTAGTGAGATTTATATTAGGAATTAAAACAAGAAGTATGAGCATCAATATATATCCATACATAATAAAAACCAATACACATGTGAATATTGAAAGATATTATCCATGAATATCAGGATTATGCACAAGAAATATGGCAGTGAAATAGATGATTATCCTCCCGTGATAAGGGAGGAAACTTGACATGAATGAGGTATCAAGACCAAGATAAACTAAAAGTATTTTATATTAGAGTGATAAAGACTTTTATTAATGTTTCATGAATCTCAAGATCCTATAACTACATCCAAACAATTTATATCTTATTCTAGAGTCAATATTTATAGACAAATCATCCATATATCATATTTCCCAAAAGTTAGTTGTATGGAAAATAGTTGATATGTTTTCTCATAACCACCTCTTACGTTCTCTTGATATTTGGATACTTAATAAGGTTATGATCTAATGGGTAAATTAAAAATACATCCATATAATCAAGATTATATGATTATACCTTGTTTTTTCTATTATCAAAATGTGGATGATCTTGGTATTTTTATATGCTTTGCATGTTCTACATAGGGTGCTCACCTGGATTAAGTGAATATACGGACATCACTATATCCATTATCCCACCATCTATATACCTTTTAATCCAATACTTAAAAGATGAATCAATTATATATTGTATTCTCTAACAACCAATGGTATGGTAAATAATTATGATAGTCTCTCAAATCTTTACCATTTGGTATAATTATCCTTGAAAGATTAATCAAATTTATCTCCGAGGTAGAGGAAAAATACCTGAAAGCATTCTGTTTTTTAAATGAATGTACCTTGTTTTGTCTACCTCTAATACGTTGATGACATTATTTCCCACGAATTCTACATATGGTTTTATCAATATGGTAATA
Organism: Viscum album; assembly: GCA_963277665.1. Taxonomy (NCBI): domain Eukaryota; kingdom Viridiplantae; phylum Streptophyta; class Magnoliopsida; order Santalales; family Viscaceae; genus Viscum; species Viscum album. The sequence goes on from OY728127.1 coordinate 600,394,176, forward strand.
TGACTAAAATTTATAAGTGGGTAGTGATTCCTTCATCTCAATCAATTTGAGGGTAGATGGTGAAGCTATTAATGAATAGAAAATCAATGGTTCCTCCCCTCGAATAGATAAATTTGATTGTTTTAGGGGATATGTAGTGATTACCGAAGTCTGGAATAAACTCAATGAAGGAGTGAATAGTATGAAAAATTCCTCCATCCTTGTGGGATGGGGAACTTCACTATAAAGAAATCCATTGCACCAACACATTGGAATTTATCTATAGAAAAAATATCCTTATAAAAACTCTTTAATAATTTTTCATAGATTTTAATTTTTTTCTGTAATTTAGAGATATGTTCTTAAGTGTATATGTCCTTATTAGATTTATGGGATGATATGTATAAGATATGCTCAAACCCTTTCCTTTCTCAATGAAAAGATGGGTGGCTGATGATGGGAGTCTAGGTGTAGACCGTAGTGGATTTATTTTATACTAATATCAGGAACATGATCTATAAAAATTTCATTTTGAGGCATAAATAGGTTTGAATATTACTTATATAACAACCCAAGATATTCATTTATAAATATTACATATTTTTAGATGAATATTAATTCCATAACATAATAAAACCATTCCAGAACCGTATGGGTTTAGTGTCTTTTGAAACTTAGAAACATAAAAAAATGGTTCATAAAACATCTAAATTGTCACCCTCTTATTCCTTAATAATTATAACCCATTTGAAATATCACACTTAATTCATTTATTCATATATTATAGAAATAAAATATAATAAAAAGGATATCCTAGTTGCCTAGTAATGGTAAAAAAGTGAGATATAAATCATAATATGAGAATGAGGTCATAAGAACATTATCATAACATTTTAAAATTATACCATTTATATCAAAGATCATAATCTTGAATCATGGAATAAATATTTGTAGTCCATAATACAACAATAATAAAATAACATGAACCATGATGGAATAACATAAGACATGGAATTATGGCATAAAAATAAGTATAGAAAATCATTTCCTCAGAAGTTGAGGCTCTTTCCCAAGACTCTAATTATGGAATGATTTCACTTCACAAACCATCATAGTATTAAATTTACACTCCTAAGACTATCATAGTGGAAAAAGTCTCAACTGAACAGGTTTCACATCCCATTCTAGTCATGTCTATCTCATTAGATATAAATCATTACCCAATTCAATAGAGGGAGATATAGGTAGCACCAATCAAATAATAAAAACCATACATATGTGTAACAAAAGAATATAAATTATTCAACATACCTGAACTCATGGAAAATAAATGGGTTTCATAAAAATTTCATCATAACATAACCCATGGAAAAGAAATGGGTTTCATAAATATTTCATGATTTTATCATAAAAACAAACTATACAAAGAAATAATAAATATGGTATTCTAGAAACATATCTATATTAAATAGTAAGTAACATTAAGGAATTTCATCTTAGATTAAAAATGTATTTTAAATTTCACTTGGAATAATTCTTGATTAAAATTAATATTCAATTTTAAAATCAATTACCTTTTTAAAAAAGCTACTCAATTATAAATAAAAACATTATCTATGAAAATAAACTTGTAAAATTGTAAACTTGTTAATTAATTTTCAAATATTTGAGGTTTCATGATGGTGGGAAAATTTTCTCATGTCATATAAGTTTAAAAAACATTCCTTCCATATTTTTGTCAAAAAAGTCATAATGAACCTTATTTAAAAGATGAAAAAAAGATTCCTTAAAAAGATAAAACATGGGTAAAAATGATTTTAAATAATTGTAGAATAATTGTAAAACACTTTTTTATTTTTTTATATAAAAAATTTACAAGGAATAAAAATATTCCTCAATGGAGACTTAAACATAAACAGTCTCGAATAATAATAAGGTTCTGAAATAAACCACTACCTCAAGTTTCACCTTTCAACATTCATGTTTAAACCTATGGTATAATAAATATATATTTATTATAAATTTATTGCATAATAATATCTCTATAATACCATTTATTATTTATTTATATAATTATATCATCATTTTATTAATATTTTATTTATTAAAACCACTATTTTGGGTGATCACTGATTTGTTTTCTAATCATGTTTCGGTTTGGAAGTCCTGGTCCTTATATTTTGATCATGGTCCCATAATTTCCAGAATATTAATCATGGTATAAAAATTATAAAAATTAATTATAAAAATATTTTTAATCACTTATAAAAATTAGAGATATAAAAATGAGTTACATAGCAATGGATACAGTAGACCGTATGTACGCATGAACTATGTTTTCTTTTTTTGAATGATGGACTGAAAGAAAGGTAAATAATAATTTAACTTTAAAAAATTATTATTATTTCATATATATGATATATATTCATAAAATCAAACCTTATTACCATCCATGTTAAATATAAATGAAAAATAAATCACATCGCATCGTGGATATGGTAGTCTATACATATGCATGAGCGATGTTATCGTTTCTCAAAATATTAGATGGTAAGAAGGTATACATGGTATTATCATTATATAAGAATAATTGTTTCATAAATATAATTTATAAACATTAAACCCTTCATAACAATAATTAATAAAATATAGTGTTTAAAAATGAATAGTATCACAATGTGGACACGGTAAGCCGCATGTACGCATGAGTGATACTTTCACTTATTATTTTATGGGAAAGAGGGTATATAATGGTTTTTCATAATAATAATAATATTTAAGAATATTTAGGACACTAAAGTTATTATTTTAAGAAATATTTCATAGATTTAGAGTTGTTAAAGAAGAATAGAAAAATAAAGTGATTGGTTAGAGCAATTACCTCTTCTTCAAAATGAATTCAATAGATATTATGGGTAGCAGGATTCCCCTCATGCTTGGGGATAACCCTTACACTGCCCATGGTGGCTCCGTTCCCTCATCCGGTGGTCAGGAATGTGGGGATGATGGTTCCCCATTATCCAATATTTTGGGGTTTCTAGGGGCCTATGATCCCCCTTCCTTCCCTTTCTTACTTCTCTCGGAGGTACCATCTATCAAGATCTCACTAAAGGATTAGGATTCACTCAATGGGTCTCATGTGTTCTCCATTATTCCTTCAAAATTCCATGAAGCTGAGACATTTCATCCACGTAATTTGGTAGAAAATTTTATTTTAGATTGGCCCCCGTTGAGTGTCTTTTAAAGGTATGTAAATTCCACTTAGGGTTTGAAGAAAGTGGCTTTTATTGGGGTTCTTTATTGCTACTATTTTTTCATTCATCTCTACTCTTTTGAAGATTTTTACTGGGCTTGGTCTTGTGAGTCAATAAGGTGCGACAACTGCCCCTTCCTTCTGTTTTGGGGGACTATTGATTTCCATAGGAGACGTAATTTCTAGAGCTCAACCTTGTGGATCCATTTTCTTTACCTGAATCTTCCATTTTAGAACCCCGATCTCTTAAAAGGGATTGGAGACCATCTTGGTTGTTTCTTGCACGCTGATGATTCTACCACTTGAGTGTTTCATCTAGGGTGTGCACATATTTTCATTGAAATGGATTTTTCAAGGGTTCTTCCTCAGAACATTTGGATGTTTGGGGGTGGTGAGGATGAAAACTGGAAATAGATAATCTATGAGGAGGTTGTGAGTTATTGTTTGTAATGCATCTATTATGGGAATTTGAGATCTAGATCTCATTGGCATGGATGTCGTCGTTGAAGAGCCCCTAAGTCTATGATGATAGGGTGTATGAATCCCCCACTAAGAATGATGATCCTATTCAGCCTCCATACTTTATGTAGGTACTAAATCCATCCAATTTTCATGCCCTAGTCTCGGTGAACCCTGACTCCCAAAGCTCCCTACTAAAATCTGCTCTGTTGGAGGTTGTTTCGGAAAAAGGGGATCAGAGGGTGAAAATTGACCCACACACTCTCTTTTCTCCCAAGGATGGGCAGGTTCCATGTGGGGGTATTAGATGGGTGTGCCCCTCTCTAGTTACTTCTATAGCTATTCTGGATGCGAAGGATCCCTAAAGGTCTCCAGTGAATAAGGATAAACAATTGGTGGTTGATGACAATGGATCAAATCTCTACTAAGGAAGGATGTAAAAAATATGCCAGGAATATTCCTCATCCATGTATGGAATGGTTAGGTCTGAACTAGGGATACTATCTTTTCCTCATCAATCCAGGGGAGATAATGCAGGAATTAAAACTCCCACAGCTCCAATCTTCTTGGTTGGCAGTTCTACCACTCATCGATCAAGCTTTGGAAATGAGGTGCATCCTCTATTATGCGGCCTTAGCCAGAATATATATAATTCTACTCCCCTATCCCAAAAGGGATAGGCTAGAAAGATAGAGCTAGTGGACTTTGGTAATTTCTTTAGCATGAGAAGTCGAGTCAAATATTGATTTAAGTGAAAGTTTTTATGCTTCGTTTGACTAATTTTGAGACAATTTATTGGAATCTATTTTTATTTTATTTTTTGAATGTGAAAGACACCAGTCATACTACTAGGATCTGCCTCAGAAGTAGTTTCAAAGTAGGAAGAATTCACAAGTGCATATCCATTTGGATTTGGAAGAACAAGAGGGTATGTCAATTGCTATTGGTACTAGGCCCGTGCAACCCTGCACAGGACAACTAACCGAGTGGCCATGCAAAGGCGGAGGCTTGACTTAAAGATGTAAGTGCTGGGGAGAGGCAGATACAAATAGTATTGATTTGGGTGAATTTTAATTTTAATAGTTTTTGGAGGAATTTGTTAGGGGTCACACTTACCTTTAAAAGTGTCAGTTGAAAATACCCAAAATAATGGATTACCGGACTCCTTTATATCTCCTGTAAAGGGATCTAGGGGTTGTCTTTTGAGAAGAAAAGAAAATATAAAATGCAGATAGAGAAGTATTAAAGATAACTTGGCATAGTATGGTCGAGATAGAGGGATCCATGTGGTGAAGCAAAGTGAAGGAGGATATGTCCTTTTATAATACAGGTGAGGGGAACTTTAGGAATTTATCAAATGATTAAAATATATTAACACTATTCTTAAGAAAAATGCTTCCAAATAGACTTTAAATGAACAAGGGATGACATTTTAGACCATATATTACCCACTTTTTTCATATTTATCATTTTTATGGTTTTCAAATAATTTTATAAAATATTAATCCCATAAAATATCATTATAGTCAATTTTGATACTATTCATTACTTTGACTTTCAAAACATCAGGAAAATTAGTATAATTATAATAAAATATTTTATCATATGATAAAAATGTCATGGTTATATATAGAAATTTTTTATAACCTCAAATATCTCAAATTATGTATATTTTTTTTATATTATTAATTTAATTTTCCATTTATTTAATAATTACTATATCATTATTGTGTAATCACTTAGGTTAATTATTTATTCCCTAAAAGTTTTAAAAAAATTTAATATGATTAATATAAATCTTTTATCTTTCAAAATAATATTTATTAATGAACTTTTCTTTCAGATAAACACATATTGAAAATGTTATACTTAATAAAAAAATAATGTGAAAACTTTAACTTTTCAATAAATAAAATACAATAAGGGTATTAATGTCAATAATATTTCTAAAAAAGGTCATCAATTATACCTATGGATGATTATGTTCTAAAATTACCCATAAAATATAATTGGTCCAAGTTTTACAGACATTTTCTAATCATTATCATATTATTTTTACCCTTAATTACCCAATTTACTGTTAACCGTGGTAACAAAAATTACTTAGCTTACTATTCATATTGAAAAAATAAAAGTGGTATATTTAATAAATTTGGACCTCTGAGTTTGAAATAAATAATCAATTTTTCAAAATTCAAAACACATATGTGAAAGAATTTAATTTAATATTAAATTGAAAATATATGATGTAAAAAACAATTTTTCTGAAAAATCCCATTTTTAAGTATAAAATGTTTTTATACTGAATTCAAGTATAAAATTAATTTCAAATACCAAAAATATATTAAAAGTAACTAATTAAATTTTAAAACTAATTAAAAATTGAATTTTAATTTGTAAATTCTTTAAAATAAAATAATGTTTTCCATGTATATTTTTATTTTTAACTATTCATTAAAAATCCAAACTTTTATAAAATTGTCAAAAATTCATCCTAATATAATATTGAAAAGATGAATTCAAAAAATGAAGTTTTTTTTGTAAAATATATTTTCTAAAAGTTTCAAAATTAATTAAAATTTATTTTCCCACATTAAGCAATAAAAATATTTTTTTTGAAAAAAACATATTCTTAAAGAATAAATTGAATCTTCTAAAAAATATGTGTTTATTAAATAAATGTCTATTGAATATAAATTTCACATATATTTCATAATATAGTTATTCCTCTTAATACCCTCAAATTTAATGACTTTTTTATATCGACCGTGTTAATATAATAATATTTTAATAGTATATCATGATTCATTTAAACTTGGTGTGGTGTGCAATAAAAGCTATCAAAGAAATAAAATTATTTAAAGAGAAACATTTCATAAATTTTTCATGGAATTAAATTTTTTATCCCCATTAAAATGAATTTTTATCTCTAAATTTATCACATAGATATAAATAGATAAGGATACCTTTTCCTCATTACACCCCCAAGTTCCAACATAGCTTTTTAAAATTTGTTTTTCCGCCACAAAACATTAACCAGGTGAGTGGTATTGTTTTGTAGAATTTTAACTCTATGATCTAGAATCTATACTCTTTTTTCTTCATAAAACATTTATTTCTATAGTGGTATGACCTATAAGTTTAGTACACATTAAGTACTAGATACATAAATCCTTAGGAGAGATACATGGAACAAATCATGAACTTGAGATAGACTCAGTGGAAGAACCAATCGATTAGATACCATCTTGATATGATCATGAATTTAAAAAGGACCTATATACCTAGGTCTTAGCTTTTTTATTATTTCAAAATCTCATTACTCTCTTATAGGGAGATATTCGTAGAAATACCTTGCTTCCCACTTCAAAATCCAGATCATTTCGATGATTTATAGCATAACTTTTTTGTCGTGTTTGATTTGCTGTTATGTGTTATTAAATGCTTCTAACCTTCTATACCATATTTTCAGATTGATCAGGTACTAGTATCTTTCTTTCCCTAACCACATTCTATCATGATTGTGTTCTTCACTTATTACCATATTGGGATTCATAAGGATCCATCTAAGTGATTAATGAAAACTATAATTGTAAGAAAATTCTATAAATAGAAGGTGTTAATCACAACCACCTTTGAAATCAATATAACATGATATAAATATGTCTTCTAGAGTTTTAATGTTACTCTCATATTGACCATATTTCTGAGGATGGTAAGTAGGATTAAAATATAACTCTTTATCCAGAGCTTGCTAAATACTTTACCAGAACTTTGAGGTAAACCTCAGATCCTGATTAAATACAATGGAAAGTGGTACTATATCCAATATTACCACTTCCTGAATATATATTCTAGAAAAATTATCAAGAGATAAATATTCTATGATATTAATTAGGTGTGATGAATTCATAAGGCGATCAATTATAACCTATATAACATTATATCATTTATAATTTTTGAGGATTTTGATGAAAAAATCCATGGTGTTGTTTTCCCATTTCTATTCAGGTAAAGTTAATTGTGGTAACATCCCCTTAAAAATATTTCTCTCAGTCTTAACTTGATGAAAAACCATGAACCGAGAAGCATAATATGAAATATCACTATTCATGACATCCCACTATAAATACTGTTTCAAATCTATATACATATTTTTACTTCTACGATGAATAGAGAATGATGAACTATGAGATTCATCCAATAGATACTTCTTCAAATATGGTATGGGTAAGATAGATACAAAGTTGTTGAACATTATTACTCCATCACACTCATGGTTTAACTCAGGAACATTTCTCACCTTTTTTTGTAGCTCCACATCTTCCTTATTCACATATTTAATCTTCACTTGGATAGATTGTTGAACATTAATTTGAGATAGATATGAGTTTTCCCCTTCCATTAAGATTTATATGACCATAATTTTCAATCCATAAATATTAATTCTCTTGTGATCCTCATCATGGATAAGCTAGTATGACCCTTTCACCTCAATGAATTTTCCACCTTGTTCATTTTCCCATGGTGGTAATGTATAGAGTGGTCATAATATTTAATCAGATCCAACCATCTTATTTAGTGCATGTTCATATCTTTTTGAGTGAAAACATACTTAATTTTTTTTGATAAATACATTTGTCTCACCTTTCTCTATAGAGATAATTCTTCCATATATTTAATAAAAAAATTATGTCAACTAACTCCAAATCATGAGTTGGGTAATTGTTCTCATTGAAATTCCATTAGCATGAAACTTAACCTATAACCACAACATTTTTCATGATAACACATCCCATTCCCTTCTTTGATGCATCATTATAGATCACAAACCTTTATACACTATAGGGTAGTTTGAGCATAGTTGTACCAACCATCCTTCTTTTTATCTCCTTGAAATTTTGTTCACATTACTCAATCCATATGAACTTAAATCCTATCGAATTAAACTGGGTGATTGGATTATATAATCATGAGAAATCTTTCACAAAACATTGATAATATCCATACAACCCAATAAAACTATATATTTACATTACCATGGTTAATCTAGGATATTTCCCAGTATCTTATATCTTTGAAGGATATACAGATATACCCTAACTAGATATTATATGATAAAAAATGAAATTTTATGAGGCTAAAATCTAAACATGGTAATTTTTTCATAAATCTTATCCTTCCTTATGGTCTTTAGCATAATCCTCAAGTGATATTCATGATCTTACATACTCTTTGAATGTATAAGAATATCATCTATAAATAATACCACAAAATCTCATTATATTCCCTAAAGAATCTATTTTTTAAATACATGAATATAGAATTGTAATTAGTAAGACCAAAAGGAAAAACTATAAATTTATAGTGTTCATACCTTGCACAGAATATTGTCTTCAGTATATCCTCCTTGAATCTCAATTGATGATATACAGAAAAAGGCCATTCTTAGAAAAGTATTGAGCTTCATATATTTGATCAAATAAGTCATCAACATGGGGAAGAAAGTACTTGTTCTTGATAGTGATCTTGTTAAGTTCTCAATATTCAATGTATAGTCTCATTGTTCTATATTTATTCTTAATAAATAGAATATTTTCACCCCAAGGTGATACACTAGGGAATATGAATCCCTTATCAATATTATCCTAGAGTTTGTTCTTCAATTCTTACAACTGTATTGGGTCTACTGAATAAGTATTCATTGAAATAGGCATAACACGTGGAATTAGTTCTATTAAAAACTCAACTTCACGATTTAGTGGAATACCTAGAAATTATTCATAAATACATAATAAAACTCATATATAATTGGTGTATCCATAATGTTGAGTTCCTCCCCTACCATATGAGATAGATGACCTTCATTTATTGGAATTAAGACCCACAATATGGAAGAAATTTCCATTATAAGTTCATATTAATCTCTGCATTGATAAATGATTACGGGTTCATTCAGAATATGAAATGTGACTACCCTTGATTAAAAATTAATATAATCCCAATATAGAGAAATAAAATCCATTCCAATAATCAAATAAAATTCCAGTTAAGGGAGAATCAAAATATTTATAGGAAGAAATTTCCCAAAAACTTTAATTAGAGAAGAACATAAACATAATATGTGAAGGTTGTTCCATTGAGAGTTTTAATAGCTAACTCAATATATAATTGTTGAGTTGATATGGAGATACCCTTATAAAATTATTTAGAAATAAAATACTGGATGGATACATAATCAATTAAGACATTATCTATTCTAGAGTGGATGATAATTGTACCTTTAACCATATCATTCTCGTAACCTAATTCGTTAGTCATGATCACATGAGATTTCCCTTTGCCTTTAGGCTTAAGTGGTTATTGACACTGATCTTCAAAAACCTTCCTATTTTTGAAATGATTGGAATAATTCCCATACTCCATGCATTTATATCATTGGATCTTGGGTGGTGTATTATGTAGATATTTTCCTCTATTTTCATAATTAACTAACTTCTTCCTATAAATTAGGAACTCATTTTCCCAATAACCTTCCTTTTTATAGTTGAAAAATTTAATAGTCCCTTCAAGAAAATGACCCCCATGTTTCCTTAAACACATTAAGCAAAAGGAAAATATCATATTATTTTCCCCATATTTTTTAGATTTTTTAATTTAATTTTTATTTTATCGTCAAAACCATAAGATTGATGTGTAAATCCAATATCCAAATCAATATGGAGATCACATTGAACTATTTATTCATATATATAGAATACCATTATGGTTAATTCCTTTCAGAGACTTGGGTTTATTCTAATTAAGAATAAATCAACCTTAATTTTAGGTTGGATGGTAATGTTAGAAGTATACCTTGTAAGTCTTGTAAAATTTGCCTCACAGGCTCCAACAGATTCATTGTCCTTTTAATTTAACTCAAGTAATTCATTCTCCATTTTTATATAATTAAAAGAAGGAAATTACTTACTAGAAAATAAGTTATTGACCTAATCCCAATCCATGGAGTCAATTTCATCATATTACCTTGTATTATTGACAATATTACAACATTTTTCCTCTTCATCTTCCAAATGATTGACAAATAAAATGAATTTATCAGGTTCTAATAATTGGATAATAAAAAATTTATATTTAGTGGTGTTGATCCATTACATAACTACTAGTGGATTAAAATACCCACTAAAGGAAGGTGGATATTGCCTCATGAAGGAATCAACATATTTTTCCCTCTTTTTATCATTTGGAAGTCGTGTATGATTCATAGCATGATAAATTTACGTGAGCATAAAAATAAGTTCTATATTCCAGATCCCATAACATTTGGTTCCTTAGGAGGAAAATAATTTCATTTCCGATCACATTCAGCATTAACATGGTTCCTTCAGGTTCCAACCATTGACTAAACCAAAAAGCATAGTGTGAGAAACAATAATAATAGGGTAAAAACACATAATAATGTGAAATTACTTATAAAATTTAAATTTATAACACCTTAGGATTAAACTTGGTTATTAATAATCATTAAAAAAATTCTAGGATTATAACCTAAACTTAGAATTACCTGTAAGGTTATTACTATGGTTTTCTTATCCTAGTTTCCAAAGGTTAACTAAACCGCTCCCTAATACCCCATATAATGACCGAATCCTTTCATTTATAAATATTGCATATTTTTAGATGTATATTCATTACATGACATAATAAAACCACACTAGAACTATTTGAATTTAGTGCATTTGGAAACATCAAACCATAAACAACTGGTATTTAAAATATCTAAATCATCTCCCACTTATTTCTTCACAACTAGAACCTTTTTTACATATCACGCTTAATACAATTCTTCATATTATTGGTAAAAGAAACATAAGAAAAAGGTGATATTAGATTCTCAGTAAGGGTAAACAAGTGAGATATCAATCATAATATGAGAATGAGGGAATAAAATCATGATCATAACATTTGAAAATTATACCCTGCAAATCAAAGATCATAATATTGAGTCATGGAATAAATCTTGGAATTTCATAAGACATGAATCATAATATAACATGAACTGTGAGAGAATAAAATAATACATGAAATTATGGAATACACATAATCATATAAAATCATTTCATTAGTAGTCAAGAATATTTTCTAAGACTCTCATAGTGGAATGGTTTCACTTCCCAAACCATCATAGTAGTCACAATTCACTACCAATACTATCAATGTGGAAAAAGTTCCATAATAAACCAATTTCACTTATCATTCGAGTCCTCTATATTACAGGAGATATAAATCATTACCCAATGCATTATATTGAGATATAGGTCCCACCCATCACATAATGAAAACCATAAATATGTGTTTTATAAGAAAATAAATCATTCAACATAATAGAACCCATGAAAATAAATGGGTTTCATTAAAATTTCATCATAATAATAACCCATGGAAAAGAAATAGGTTTCATAAATATTTCATCACTTTATCATAAATATAAACCATCCAGATAAATAAAAAGGTGGTATTCATGGAACTTATCACCTATAAAGAGTAAGTAACATCAAGGAATTTAATTTTTGATGAAAAATGAATTTTAAATATCACTTTGAATAATTATTTAGGAAAATAAACATTCCAATTTAAAATCAATTCAATTTTAAAACCAATTTACGCACTTATAAATAAATAAATTTTCTTTGAAAATAAACTTTAAAACATGTAATAGAAGCTTCAAATAATTGAGGCATCATACCGGTGGGAAAATCCACTCATTTTGTTTAAGTTAAAAAAACTCCGCTCCTATTTTTGTTAGAAAATTTGCAAAGAACCTCATTTAGAAGATGAAAAAAAGATTAATTTCAAAAAATAAAAAATAAAACATAGGATAAAATTATTTTAAATAATTGGATTATAATAATAATAATTTTTTTTCGATTTTTTTATAAAACATAGAAATGTAAGAGAAATATTCCCCAATGTAGAATTAAACACAAACATTCCTGTCTAATAATGAGATTGTGAAATAAACCCTTAACCCAAGTCTCTCCTTTCCTTATTCATGTTAAAATCTACTCTATAATAAATATGAATTTATTATACATGTATTACATAACCATATATCTACCAAACCATATATGATTTATTTATATCATCTTATCTCATATTTATTAAATATTTGTTGTTAAAATCATTTTTTAGGTGGCAACTGCTTCGTTTTCCAAGCATATTTCATTTGGGAAGTCCCTATCTTTATAATTTGATATTAATACCATAATTTATTGAATTTTAATCATGGTATAAAAATAATATATATTCATTATATAAATATTTATAATCATTAATAAAAAGTAGTGTTATAAAAATGAGTTACACTGTTCATAGAGACGGTAGGCCGTACATTTGCATGATTGCTTTTTCTATTTTTCGACCGATGAAGTGAAAGAAAGGTAAATAATAATTTATATTTTTATAAATTTATTATTATTTCATATATATCATATATATTCATAAAATTCATCCTTCTTACTATCTATATGAAATATAAATTAAAACATAATCATATCTCATTGTGGAGATGGTAGTCCATATGTACACATTTTGTGATATTATAATTTCTCTAAAGATTAGATAGAAAGAAGTTAGACATGATATTATTATTCCAAAAGTATAATTATTTCAAAAGTATCATACATTAATGAAACCTATAAATACCCTACCCTAATAGCTGAAAGATTGTGGTTACTTTATTACATTGGTACTAAGTACAATTGATCGTATCCCAAAGGATTGAATATTTTTTTTAGTTTTGGAAAACTAGATACATACATGAATCTTAAATTAAAACAAAATAAGAAACCTAATAATATATTTGAGAACACTATTATTCTCCAAGATCATCCTCGATTAGTCAAATATAACACTTCATGAATTCCAAAGGGAAAAAAACATAAGAAAGGGGTGAGAGAGATGCTCAATAAGGGTATTCATAAAATGGAATATATCATAAATAAAAAATATGGTAAGGCAAGTAGATGAAACACATGAAATTTAATCAATATCATGAGAATAATATGGTCAGAATAAATAAGGATTGAATAATTCCACATAAAAAACCCTTGATATAGAAAACGTATCCATGGAAATTATACTAACAAAATAATCACATGAAAATAAATAAATAATCTCATAATGATGGAATAAATTATGTTTTACATATGAAATATATCTTCAACGCCTTGTCCATGTCATATGAAAATAAATGGGTAAGGCATCAGCCAAATCCTAATATGGTATGTCTCATGAGACCTATCGATGCATCGAGGGGGTATAGAGGGCTCAAACCATCACATAATAAGTCTAATTAATTCTTCATATGAATGGGCTAAATCATTAACCACATATACATACAAAATGTAAATAACATTCCTCAATCAATAAACATAATCACAAACCATTTGGAGTAATTTGGTGAATAGTATCAAAAATATCACATCCACAGTCAAACTGATCATAAAATATTTAATAAAACATGGTAGATGATATTATAATATATCAATATCAATGAATAATAATATTCAACAATGGGTATTTCCTCTCATTCAGAATAATTTAAAAAAATAATTCCTTCCATATTTTTTTTCGTTGAAAGGGTAAAAAATTACCTAATTTTGAAAATGAAAAAATGATTCCTTTAAAACCATTTTATAAAAATTAGAACATGAGAAAAAATATTTAAACATTTGTAGGATAATTGTAAAAATAATTTTGAATTTTATTTAGAAAACATGGATTTTGAAGGAAAATATTCTTCAGTGGAGACTTAAACATAAAAAATTCCAAATAATAATGAGACTGTGAAATAACCCTTTCCATAGGTCTGATTTCATTCGACGTGATAAGGGTTGAATCATATTCATCCAATAATTCTTATAAAATTTTAGTTCACATTCTTACCCTTATCTTTTGGTTTTAACCCTTATTTAATCCCTTTAACTCTTACCATGACAACATTGATTTTTACTCTTCGAGGGTCAATATTGTTACTATAAAATGACAAAAGAAATTTAAATGAATCATGTATGATAGTTTAAAATTTATCTAAATAAGTTGGTTGAATTTTATTTTTTTAAAATTTTATATCATTTAATATAATATTGTTTATTTTAATATAACATTAATGTCAATTTTGACACTATTCATTACTCTCACTTGTACAGAAATAAATAAAAAAAGATATATTAAAAAAAACTCTTTTAACACATCAATAACATGTCAAATTCATCTAAAAACTTCTCAAATGATATTATTTATCTCAAATTATAATTATTTAATGTTTTTAATGTCATTTATTTGATATTACAATTAATTAAACAATTACCATATTATCATTATGTAAAACTTTAAGGAAATTATTTATTTCATAAAATTTTAAAATTAATTATTCTAATGAAGATAAATGTTTTAAATTTAAAATGACTATTTATATTTGAATATATATTCTAAATAACCCTCTATTAAAAATGTTTTTGTTATTAAAACATAAGTATGACATATTTGACATTTTTTAAAATAAAATACTATAAATGGATTAAAGTCATACAAGTGGATCCAAGAGGTCATAAAATGGGAAAAAAAATAATTTTTGTCGTTAATCACTCTTCCAATAAAATTAGGTCACATTTTATGGTAGTTTTATAATATTTATAATATTATTTTTACCCTTAATTACCCTATTTACCTTTAACTGCGGTAATAAAAAATATTAAAGTTACTATTCATATTTTCAAAAAATGAAAAGGGAATATTTACTAAATTTGGACTTTATGATTCCAAATATTGAATCCAATTTTCAAAATTCAAATCACATATTAGGATAAAATTAATTTAAAATTAATCCCACTAATGGAATTAGAAAATGAGTTTTTTGAAATGAAAAAGTTGAAAATATTGAAATGTTTTTATATCCAAATTCAATGTGAAATTTAGTTAAATGACCTAAATTGGATTAAATAATATAAATATTATCTAATTATACTTTAAATCCAATAAAAAATATAATTTATCCTTATAAATTACTTAGATGAAAAATTTGTTTTCGATTGAAATCAAATATTATTCACTATTCATAAAAATATGAAACTTATCAAAAAATACAAAAAATTTAACCAAAGAAAATTTTTAGATTAATATTTAATATAAGAATTTTATTTTATCAAATATAATTAATAAAAATATAAAAATTTAGTTTAAATACATGTCTTCCTTTAAAAGGTGGTAAAAATGACTTTTTAAAAATACACAACTTTTACTCATAAAATTGGATTTATTCATATCTTAATCCTATAAAATTTATTATATTAATTTAAAAAAAATTTATTAAATTCATAACCTATAAATTTCATTTATATACTTCAATAATATTGATGAATTATGATAAAACACCATTCTGATCATAAAAATATATTTTTCATTAAATAACATCCTTTATATTCAATGGGGTTTTTTATTTTCATTTCTAATTAATTGGTAATCAATGAATTAATTATATAAACACATGAAAAACATATTTTTATAATTCAGTTAATCCTATTCATAACCTCCATCCAAACAGATAGGTTATAATGATGAAATTTAAATAATAATATTCAATTGATCATTTAAGCTTGATGTGTCATGTCATGTACACTATCGAATATAGTGTTTCCTTTTACAAACCTGAGATGTAACATTATCACCAATTTAATAAATATAATCCTATAAATTTGAACTCAATCATGGTAACTAGGGTTTGAGTTTTCAAATTACCTTAATTGAAATCCCACATCATAAAAAAATATTAATAAAACTTCCACTTTAAAAGAAAGACTGGGAAGTACAAATCTATAATGAGATAACAAATATTAGGGATCCATATAAGAAAACATTTACACAAAATAGAAAACAATCTATTATGTTTTTATGGAGAGTTATAGAGAACACGGTTATTATAAAGTTAACTATAAAAAAATTGAAAATCTGTGATGAGTTTCATTTATTTCATAGAAGGAAAAGTAAATGGATAACATTTTTGTTTTAAGATACTTTTCATAAAGTTGAGGAATTAAATTACTACATAGAATAAGAACATAATAAAATATAGTTACTTGAAATGTATAATTTCATCCTCTATTTAATTTCCACAAAAAATCATCTTTTTCTCCAAATGATGCGTATTTAAGATGAATTTTTCTATCCTAAAGTATTCAAATCAACTTATACACATCAAAAAATCCACAAAAGTACACCTATATATTCCTCACATATTTATATATTTTCAAAAACCAAA
Organism: Viscum album; assembly: GCA_963277665.1. Classification (NCBI taxonomy): domain Eukaryota; kingdom Viridiplantae; phylum Streptophyta; class Magnoliopsida; order Santalales; family Viscaceae; genus Viscum; species Viscum album. The sequence goes on from OY728127.1 coordinate 600,411,185, forward strand.
ATGGTTAGGATAATAAAATATAATTCAATAAAAATAATAATCTGTTATATGAGGAAAAAAACTTCAGTCTCCAAAATTCAATAGTAATACCAAAATTTGAATATAAATCATTCAAAAAATAACCATCCTTACTCAAAAATATTCTATACTAAAATGAAAAATATAAATAAGAAGGATTTGACCACATAGTCTTCTATTAACATAAATCACTCTTAATTTATCATAAAAATTGTAATTACCAAAATAAAATAATCTCCAAGACATGATAAAATTTTCCTAAATAACATGAATCACCATGAGTCCATAATAAAATCATATTTGAATCCAAAAGAAAATTCATCCTTCATACCTAATAATATTATGTTTACTTGAATATTATAGGGTTACCAAAACTATAGATTTATTCCAAAATAACATTAATCACTTAATATCTATATCATTTTTCGAATGAAATGGTTATCTATTTGATAAAACAAATGTCCCTAAAATAAAAATAACCTTTATCCATTAGATATTTTAATTAAAAAAATGTCATGCTAACCAGGAATTCACATAGGATAGTGGTAGGATCTACACCCGTATTTCCCTTTAGTTATGTGTTCAAACCGCACTACCTTGCTAGATGCAACGGGTTGTCACCCAGTCCATGAGTTATACTTCTCTAAAACTATATTAATATTATCCAAAAATGTGATAAGAATCTTAAAAAATAACCAAAATATATTCAAAATTAAGGATTTTTTAACCACAAATATTATCTCATATGTTTCATTTTGTATTCCTAATAATATAAATACCCATAATTACCTAAAATTCAATGATCTTATAAAACATAATTGTTGTCCTTAAATTTTAAAAAATGTCCATAAAATGAGAAGGAATTATTCCTTAAAAAAATTTCATACATACTAAACCAATGGGTTGTATTCCTTAATCTATCTTTTCCTTAATCTAGTTCCCTATGTTTCTACTAAGCTTTATACGATAATGACTTTAAATATCCCAACCCTAGTAACCCAGATTTGGTGGTTACTTTATTACATTGGTACTAATTATAAGAAATCATATCCCAGGGGACCAAATAGTTTTGTAGTTTTGGAAAAATAAATACATACTTGAATATTATATTACAACTAAAGCAACAACAACATAGTAACCCCTATGAGAACACCATTATTATCCTAGATAATCCCCACATATTCAACCATAAAACACTACATGGATTACTGAGGAAAAATAAAACATAAGAAAGGGGTGGTTTCAGATTTTGAGTAAGGGTATGTATATAGAATAAGATATCATAAATAAAAATTATGGATAGGTTAGTACATGAAAAACATGCAATTTAATCAATAAATTGATATTAATATGGACAAAACAAAAGATGATAGAATAATTCCATATAAATAATACCATGAGTTAGAAAACTTATCCATGAAAATTAAACAAACCAAATAATCACATTGAAATAAATAACTATTCTCATAATGATGGAATGCATAATTATAGACATCTGAAACACATCATTGATGCCTCAAAGAAGACATTTGAAAATAATTGGGTAAGGCCTTGGCCAAATCCCAATCTTGTTTGTCTCATTATATTTACCGATGTATTGAAAGGCTATAGAGGGCCCCAAAAGTAACTTACTATGTCTAATCCATTCCTCATATGAATGGGGTGAAACACAAACAACATATAAATATGAAATATAAATAATTTTACCTAATTAGTAAACATAATCACAAACCATTTTGAATAATATAGTGAATGATATCTAAATAGCACATCCACAGTCAAAATGATCCTAAAACATTTAATAAAATATTATAGATAATATAATAATATATCAATATCAATGAATAATAATATTAAACAAATAGTGTTGACATTGATGAAAATAATATAATATAGTCATTGAAAATTCTTAAGATAAATTCCACTTTTTTACTTTTAAATCACACATTTTAAAATCTGTGCATTTATAAAATAAAAGATTTTCTTTGAAAATAACCTCTTAATATTGTAAATAATATTAAAAACATTAATTTTTTATGATGGAAAAAATTCCAATCATGCCTCATAATTTTAAAAAAACATTCCTTATGTATTTTTTTTGTTGAAAAAGTCTTAAAGTACCTCATTTGGAAAATTACAAGAATATTATTTTAAAACCATTTTATAAAAATTAAAACATTGGTAAAAAGACTTACAAAATTAATAGGATAATAATAGAAGTATTTTTAAAAACATTTCTATAAAACATGGATGTGGAAGAAAAATATTATCTAGAGGATACTTAAACATAAACAATCCTGAATAACAATTAGACTGTGAAATAACCCTTACCTTAGGAAAGATTTCCTTTATTTGTATCTGAACCACTTTAATAATGGTTTATCTTTTTTATTAATTTATACTATAACCATATTAACTTTTATGATAATATATATGATCCTCTTATATTATTTTATCACCATTTTCTTAATAATATTTCATTATTACCCTTATTTCAAGTGTTAACTGTTTCATTTTCCTATGAACGTTTCATCATGTATATCATGATTATTTTTCATAGGATATAATTCAATCATCTCTAGAATGATAATAAGGTCACACACACACACACAAAGATATATATATATATATATACATATATATCATATTTATTCATTATATAATGTTTTATAATCATTCTAAAACGCTGAATGTGGAAAATGAATCACATCACGTTGTGGAGATTGTAGGCCATACGTACACACAAGGGATGATATGATTCCCTTACTGGTGAAGGGGTAAGAAATTATATGGTATGTTAACTTTTTTAGAATCAATATAATTTCATATTTATTATATTTATGCATTATTTACATCATTATAAACATCCAAGTACAGTAGTGATGAAAAAAAATTACACATGTTGTGGAGACGGTAAGTCCTACACACACATGTAGTGATTTTTTTTCATAGGATCGATAAAAGGTAGAATATGGTTGTATAAAAACCATAATAAAATCTAAACTTATATATGATACTATATTTATCACTTCATCATGGAAAAAACACATATAAAGGAAGTTGAAGGAGAAATAAACTTGAGAGAGTCGATAAAGTTGAATAAATCTTCTTTGACAGACATCATTTAATCTCATCTTAAGTGACATAGGGTAGGTATTTTTGAAGGACCAGAACATATATAGCTTAAAATATCATGTTTATAAGATAAACTTTAGAGTTTTTTTGATCTAGACGGCTCAAATTCTCATGAGGAGATGAGGGAGTAGATTCCCTTTTATAATTGAGGTGAGTGGCATATTTAGAAATCCACCAAATATTAAAATATAATAAGGATAATATAGAGATAAAGACATAAAAATGGAATATAAATAAATAAGGTAAGAAATGTTAGACCATATATTGTCCCCTTTATTATTATTTAACATATTTCTGATTTTTTAAATACTTTAATAGAATATTAATTCAATAAAATACCACTATTGTCAAATTTGATATTATTCATTTAATTTGACTTTAAATACATCATGGAAATGTGATATTTAGAATATAATTCTTTAAAAGATCTCTAAAATATCTTATAGATCTATAAAATTCATTATACACCTTAAATAATTCCAAAAAATATCAAAATTATTACATTCAAAATCAACTATTGTATTTTTTGTTAATCAAATAAATATTTTTTGAGAATCAAAAATACATTTAGGGTAATTATATAATTTATAAAAATTAAATTATAAATTTATATAATTAAAATAATTTTATTAATATATAAATACACATTTATTTTCATTCATATCTTGATTTTTTCCTATATAGACACGTAAAATATATTAAATACAAAGAGGGTGACATTTTGTAACTATCATTGATTTAAATAATATATAGATTATTTTCATGGAAAATTTTCCATTAATAAACAAAAATTATATATTAAGGTTAAAAGGGTTGAATCCTCTTAATACAATAATTTTTAGACAAGTATAGGTCACATTCTTACTCTTTTATTTTGGTTTTAACCCTTATTCAGTCCCTTTAACTCTTACCGTGGCAACATATATTTTTACTCTTTGAGGGTCAATATTGTTACTTTAAAATAAAAACGAACCATAAATGAAGCATGTATTATATTTTAAACCTTATCTAAATAATATTTCCTAATTTGATATTTTTATAAATTTTATATCATTTAATAAAATACTATTTATTTTAATATAACATTAATGTTAATTTTGACACTATTCAATACTTTGACTTTTATAAAAATCAATAAAACAAGATATCTTAAAATAAAATTTTAACACAACACTATCATATCAAATGTATATATAAATTTTGGGGATGACATTAATTATCTCATATTATATTTATTTTACTATTTTTAAAATCATTTATTTGACATTTCTATTAATTAAACAATTAATGTATCATCATTATGTAAGCCTTTAAGGTAATTATTTATTTACAAAAAATAAAAAATAAATTAACAAGATGAATATAAAATTTCTAGATTTCATATTAATATTTATAGTCTAATATATATATTCTAAATAACTCTTCATTAAAATAACATAGTTATTAAAACATAAGTATGACATCTTTGAATTTTATTTTCAATAAAATAATATAAAGGGATTAAAGTCATCCAAGTAGATCCAATAGGTCATAAAATCATAGAAGGATGATTTATGTATTAAATAACTTATAAAAAAATTATAACTAGTGTTGGTGTAATTTTATAATATTTTTAATATTATTTTCCCTTAATTACCCGATTTCCCATTAACCGTGATAATAAGAATTAAAAAAGTAACTATTCATATTTAAAAAAAATAAAAGGGACCTATTTAATAAATTTGGAACTTTAGATTCCAAAATATGGAATACATTTTTTAAAATTCAAAACACAAAATTGGATAAAATTAGTTTAAAATTAATCCCATTGATGGAACGAGAAAACCAGTTTTTAAAGGGAAAACATTCAAAAGATTGAAATGTTTATATATCCAAATTCAATTTGAAATAGATTATAATGACCCAAAATGGATTAAATGATATAAAATAAATCTAATTAAACTTTAAAACCTATAAAAAATATAATTTTACACTATAAATTATTTAGATAAAAAAGCTGTTTTCAATTAAATTCTAGAATTTTTCTTTATTTATGAAAACATGAAACTTATTAGAAAATAAAAAAAATCAACCAAAGTAAATTTTGATATTATTATTTCAAAAAATATTTTTTAAATATAATTAATAAAAGTGTCAAAATTTAGTCTTAAAACACGTTTTCCATTAAAAAGTGGTAAATCCTCCTTTTAAAAAAATATAAAAAATTTTGTGCTTAAAAATGGATTTATTCTTATGTTAATCATACCAAATTTATTGGATAAATTTTAAAACATTTTATTACATTATCAAAAATTAAATTCCATTAATACCTGTCAATAATAGTGATTAATTATGGTAAAACACCATTATAGTTAAAAATAATAATTTTTTTCATTAAAAACACAAACTTTATATTCAATTTGTTTTTTATTTACATTTAAAATTTATTTGTAATAAATTAATTCATTATATAAACATGTTAAAACAATATTTTCACAATTCATTTAATCCTTTTCATAACTGCCATTCAAACAAATAGGTTGTAATAGTAACATTTAAATAATAATATTCAGTTGTTCATTTAAGCTTGATGGGGAGTATCATGTACACTATCGAACATATTGATTAATTTTAAAAAATAATTATGTTAAAAAACCAATCATAATACACATACATAAATTATGGTGTTGAAAAATGAATTGTATTTCTACATGGAGACTGTAAGTCGTACGTGCGCATAAACGACACTTCACTTCTTTTTTGATGAGAAAGAGGGTGTATACATGTGTTTTAATAATCATAATAAAATTTAATAATATTTATGATAATAAATATATTATTATATTATATATATCATAGATTTAGATGAGTTAAATAAGAATAAAAAAATAAACTGACACTTTAGAGTGATTACCTCTTCTTCAAAATGACTCATTTAGATATCCTCTAAAGAGATCTAGGGTTGGTCTTCTGAGAAGGCCAACACCTCTATAATGTGTATAGGGTGGTGTAGAAGTTAATTTTTATGATTATTGTTGATATATAAGGCTAAAAGTGGTGAAATTATATGAGGTAAGAGATGTCCTTTTATAACGGAGGTGAGGGGCAGTCTAGGAATTTCTCAAAAGAATAAAATATATTAAGAACATTCTAGTGAGAAATGCTTCCAAAGAGAAAATAAATGAACATGGTATGAAATTATAGACCATATATTATACCATTTGTTCTTATTAATTATTTTTATGATTTTTAAACAATTTTATAAATTATTAATCCCATAAAATATCATTATAGATAATTTTGATACAATTCATTACTTTGACCATAAAACATTAAGAAAAAAAATTACAATTCAAATAAAATATTTCATTATATCCTAAATAAGTTAATATAATATATATAATTATTTTTTCAACTTAAATATTTAAAATTATATTTATTTTAATATTTTTAATATTTTTAATATTCTATATTTGTATTTTCCCATTTATTTAATAATTACTACATAATTATTATGTAATCACTTAAGGTAATTATTTCATACCAAAAAATTAAGAATAAATTACCATGATTTATATAAATCTTCTATATTTAAAAATAAAATTTATTGCTGAACAAATATTTGGTTAACAACATATTAAAAACATTATACTTATCAAAATAATAGTGTGACATCTTTGACTTTTCATTAAATAAAATACTATAAGGGTCTTAATGTAAACCATGTGGTACCAAAAGGTTATAAATTAGACCTATGGATCATTATGGTATAAAATTATTCATAAAATATAATTGGGTCTAGTTTTCGGGTCATTTTATAATCATTATCATATTATTTTTACCCTTAATTACCCGATTTACCATTAACTGTGGTAAAAAAAATTACTAAGGTTATTATTAACATTAAAAAAATAAAAGGGAAATATTTAATAAATTTATACCTCCAGGTTCCAAATATGGAATAATTTTTTTATAATTTAAATCACATAAGTGGAAGAATATAATTTAATATTAAATCGGCAAAACAGAATGAAAAAACATTTTTTTCGAAAAAAATATTGTTTTAAGAATAAAATATTTTTATAATAAATTAATGCATAAAATTCATTTCAATGACCAAAATTATATTAAAATTATATAAATAAATTTTAAAACTAATTCAAAATAAAATTTTACTTTTTAAATCATTAAAATAAAATACAGTTTTCAAAGGAAATCAGTATTTTTACTATTCATTTAAACTTCAAACTTTTCAAAATATTCTAAAAAATTAATCCTAAGATAATTTTGAAATTATGAATTCAGAAATAAATTTTATTTTTTAAAATATATTTTCTAAGAGGTCCAAAATTATTTATAAATATTATCTTATAGGAGGTAATAAAAATATTAAAAAAAATAAAAATTTGAATAATAAAATTTCTTTACTAAAAAGTGTGTTTTTAAATAAATGTGTATTGAATATAAAATTAAAATATTTTTCATAACATTATTATTATTACTAATACCCACCAATTCAATTACAAGGTTATAATGATCATGTTAATATAATAACATTTGAATAGTATATCATGATTCGTTTAAACTTAGTGTTACACCTTCTTTATAGGTACACATGGTATCACCAATATCTTCTTCATTAATTCTTGGAGTAGAAGATGGTAAAACCTATTGAGACTCAAATGATTGTATAAGTCTGTGATTTTCTTTTTCAAGTGTGTAGTTATTAGGAGTAAGTGAAAATTATCTAGACCCAATTGATACCATATTTGTGGAAATATATTATCCCATTTCATAAAACTCGTATTTCTTAGAATGCATGTACAACACTCGAATAACATTAAATTAGGCAATCCAGTTCTCCTTGTTAGAAGAGTATTGCCTTTTGTGGGACAATTTCCACAGTCTTTTTTGTTGGGATGACATCAAGGTATCATTTTATAGGATCATTCCCACAATATCATTTGGTGGGTTGGTACCCATTCTTTTAATAATGGGTGTATATAGTCCATGGTCATTTGTAATATAATTTGAATCCTTAAGAACTCCTCTCTCTATTGGTCTCACCTAATCCAACTTTATTTTATCTTAAGGGGTTGAGAATTATATGGTGCTATAGTCATAGTTGTAGAGGTAATTAGGGTAAAAAATGTTTTATTTAGTCATTCATTGATGGTGGAATGTGCATGATTCACTATATTATACATAATTTAATCATTAATTTTTTTTGAATTAAATTATGGTGTATTTTTCCATTCTTCTTCTTATTCATGGAAAATAGATGGCACACATATCACAATAACTTTGGAACTATACAATAGTACTTAACTACCTTTGGATATCTTTTGTAGTAGATCGTTGAATATTATGCATTCCTGGATCGTATACCCACCATATAATGGAAATGGAAGTAATTTGGGTTGTCTTCATGAACTACATTTCTATCTTCTTGATTTTTGGAAACATGATCAGGTTATTCTCTAAGTGAGAGATGAATTACAATTGAAATTTATCATTATGGAAATAATTAATTTTATTCTTCTAGCTTTTTGAATTAGATCACCTCAACCGTATCAACATGAGGGTGAAATTAGTGGTTTCTAATTTCCATGGCTCCCTTACCTGTGATGGTGGTTCTTGATGATATCATGTTTGGTTTTATGAATATCATCCTCTGAATATTATTTTGTATATGTAAACTCTCAAAACCCACAAGTGTATCTCAAGGTGATGAGCATGGGTTTTAACTCAACATATTGATTCTTTATACACGTCTCTAATAATTGTACACAGGGAAGATATATTTTGATGGATAATTTCAGGACCTTAAAATTCATAATTAAATCCATGAATTTATCATACTATCACTTCTTATATTTTTAAATGTAATGGATATTAATTTTACTCAATATAGAGTTAAATTGGTAGAGTAATCACTAAAAATTATTTTACCTGCATAAAATAGACCTAATTGTTTGGTAATTGAACACAAACAATATAAGAATTTATAGGGTTTTCATGAATCATATAATCCCGATAACCTCTTATTATTTTGTGTTTACTTGTATTATGCTAAACTTATACGAAAAATGGATGACATGTTTCTCCATATATCCTCTTCTCTCAAATGATGGAAATTTAAGATTTCCATAGTTAGGTAGAAGATGATTCAAATCCAACCATTAAGGATAAAAATTACTCTATATTTATTTTTTTGCATGTAATCCTTCTATAACAACCATTTAAGAATTAATAGAATCAATTAATCCTTATGAAACCACCATGTAATTCAACCTTATATGAAATTCTTGAACTAGCAATTGAAGTCACTCGTTGGTGGTAATACTTGATAATTAACTAGTTCTTCAGTCAAATGGGCTGATTAAAATGATCTAAAATTAAGGGTGTGGCTTGATTATGTCATTGTGTGATGATAAATATCTTCCAATTGAAGTAGTCCAGCTAAATGAGGTATGGTGGTTTTAGCCTAAAGGTCATACTCATTGGGTATGTTTCCCAAGATTAATTTAGAATTGATTATCTCAAGATTCTATATTATATACTTAAGATGAATAATATACTCTTCTATGATAATGGTCAAACCATCTTCAGGTAGTGGGTATGCTATGGATGTAGCCACACAGTTTTATTTTTTCTTTGGTAGAATCTCACTAAGAGGACGGTAGTAAAATATTAAAAGGGTATCCCAAATTTCTTTTTATTAATGTTGGGCATGCTATTCTTCCTCACATATCTCTATATAAGTGGAATTCTATACATATGACTCTTCTATTCCATTTTCCTTGACAGTATCATGTTATACAACATTAGAAGAGTGAACAATAATGTTATTTTCTAATTTAAAGCCTATGTTAGGAAAAAAATATACTTAGATATGGTTTATTGGTAATTTGAGTATGATCTTGTCCAATGGATGGTACTGGAGATGATTTTGTGGGTAAAAATTCCCCCAGCCTTGTGGCTAGGGTTTCACCTACAATACTATAGATGTAACTAAAACTCTCCTTAAATCCCATGAAATCATTCTTTTGGGTGAAAGATATAGCGGGGTTCCATTATGAGAGCCTCCATGTTGGTTAATTCTCTCCCTCATACGTGTAAGGTAAGTTAAAGTATTCACTAAGGAAATCTTTGATGATGTCTGGAGATTCTAGCTAACAGTGAAATTAAATTTTCATTGGGACATTGTCATGATATGTCAATGGGCCTTAATGGTGTTGGAAATAGCTGGGGCATGGATTTTTTTTCGAGTTTTAGTGGTTGGATTTCCCCAATGGTATCTCCTTCTAGGTTACCAATTCTAGATTATTGTATCAGGAAAATATTCCTCTATATATTCTTATAAAATTGGGGTCTCCCATCAGTGATGATGAACATGGTGAATAAGATCCCTCCTAAATAGATCACATTTGGTCTCTTTAATATTGTGGATTCCTTCTTTCACATCCCTAATATAATAAATTTAGGAATTTATTTTCTATGAGGAGTGACTCTAGAAATGGTTTGATACTAAGGTGTGGTCTGTTTCCCCCCTATGGCATGTCTACATGGTGTTGTTCTTCATTGATTTTGTTTATCTATATTAGAATAAGATATTTAAAATCTTGAAATTATCCCTTCATGTAGGTAATATTATTCTAATGAATTCACTATATGGAACTATATGTGTTGGGTGGGTGATAGTGTATATTGTTCCCTAGATTTGAGGTAGTTATAACAATGATAGTGGTATAGGATCTATGTGGAATTAGATAGAGGTTCCTAGAAACCCCAACCACTATTTAGTTTTCCTCATACTAAACAGGAATCCTGACTCCTTAAAGTACTTTCATCGTGGATTCCATTTTTTATTTTGAGAGCTTAAGAAGATATCCATCAGTGAAGTTCCACCAATAGAACTATAATGTTCATTAACATCTTTATTATATTAATATTCACATTAGGTTCAATATTATTCTTCCAAAAAACCTTGGAATATTTGTATTGTAAGTTAGTGTAGGCCACCTTTCCAAAGGTAGAAGGTCATTGGGATATACTAGTGATGATTTGGGTTATGCATTTTTCAAGTGCATGAGAGGTTGGATCATCCTTCAAGTGGTTTTGATTCCCATTACATCACTTTATTAAAAATTTAATACATTTTTATGAAAACTTACATGATTGAATACGAATTACCTTTAAGAAATTGATTGAATATAAACTCACATTTAATAGGTTACTCTACATGGTATATATTTTGTCTTATTTGACCGAAGTATATGGTGTCTATATTTCTTAATTAAATCTATGTAAGAACTCATAAATTTATTTCCATCAAGGGAGGTGTTAGAATCTGGTGAAAATAGGAAAGAGGTGTTGTGGAGTTTGTATTATTCCTATGGAAGGGGATTCCTACACATTTCTATGAAGGGAATAAGGACCCATATAGTTTAGTTCCACTTAATGGGACATGTTATACATTTTACAATGGTTCAGTTAATAATATAGTGGTTACTTTTAAGGTTATGCATCCATGAAATCTTCCAAGTAGTTAAGGTTATGTATAGTAGACCTCTGAGTGAATAATACATAACAATTGTTTGTGTGGAACTTACACATAAGTGTACCTTTCTTTTTTAGCCTATATATTAGTAACTAAATAACTAAGGGGTGTAACATCCCGGTTCCAGGTGCCACCCAAGGGTGCCCCGTACCCAGTTGGTCACATGAACTCAAGTGAATTTCCTCAAATTCCAGAGAATACCGATTAGTAGTGATGGTCTTCGGTGTGATAGTGGGGAAACTATTCCATAATTGTAAGAGTAACACAGCGGAAAAATAGTAAACTGTAGAGGAAGTAGTAATAACATGCAAAAAAAGTAAACAAGAGAAGAGTGATAGTAAATAAAAACTGGAGCGCATATATAAATGATGCATGTCACATATGTCTACGAAATCAGTGAAACAAGTCACAATGCTGTAAATACAATACTAAAACAAATAAAAAAGAAAAAAAGTAAACTCCAACAACGTCAAAAGATTTATCTTGGTCTCATTCTCTCTAAATCTGACTACAATCGAGTATATAAAAAATAACTGTTCTTTCCCTTATCTATTCCTACAACTACATAATATGTTTGGGCCCAAAAGCATAACCCAAAAAGAGTGTGATACGAATCCCAGTAGACAACAGCCAAAATATATTTTCCTAACTATAAGTGAATATATATAGAAAGTAATAAGCAAGAATGAAGCAATAAACTAGGAAGTAATCATAAGTAAACAATCCTACAATTTCTAATTACATTCATTTACATTTATTAATTATTAAATCCATTGAATAATTTAACCTCAAGATCTATCCTAAGCTCTGTACCCCCTTGTACAATAATAAGAAATAGATATCCTAGAAGACCATCTAAAAAAACAAGAATGATCAAGTATAATCTTGTGCTTTGGCTCGACAGACTCGTCATAATCATTCAAACATTCAAATGCAACCCTATGTGAAAGTTCTCACAGTCTAACCCCTCTTGTTTAACATATCATCAATTCAATAAACAATGATCCTCTGGTAAATCTCACATAGTCTACCCCTTTGGTCCCACACAACACTTATCATTTATAAATGACCTCCTAGGTAGCTCTCACAGTCAATACCCCTTGGTCTTCATAACATCAAAATAAAATATAATGACCCTCTAGCAGCTGTCCCAGTCAATTCCATATGGTCCAACGCTCATTTAATAATGCCCCTCTGATCAACAACCACCCTACATCTATCACAATCAATACCTTTGGGTCAATATAACAACCATTATACATAAATAACCATACTTTTTAAATATCCCATGGTCAATTCCCCATGGCCCACTTTCACAATGTGAAATGCATGCATCTCAAATAAATAGAAACTCCATCCTAACAACACTAGGCATAGAAACAAAGCAATCCTAATAGGCTTTTCTAGACCAAATGGCCATAATAAATCAAGCATGGTAAACAAATCCATAATCAAGGTATTAAACCTTACACTTAAGAAATAAACCTTTATTAAAGAAACAAACCATAAAACATATTAAACAGGGTTAAATTCCAAACCACAAAATACTCAAAACATGGGTATTCAACAATTTTAGCATATATAATACAAATATAATCAAATAAAGGAACAAACCACCTTACTTGATATTGTACGATGAACACTCTTGAACGTCGTCCCTTGAATCAGCCTAGAATGACTTAGATCTATGAAAAGGGTAAAAAAGATCAACCCTCGATAACTCATAAGAGAGGATAAATAAGGAAGAGAGGCTATAGGAGAAGGAAGAACTCACTGGTGGGATTACAACACACCCTCCAGATTTTAGATCAATCCTCAGACAGAGAAATGGTGTCTCAGACATTGATCATTACTTCCAATTGCTCCCGTATGAACTGAGGTTAGAGGAAGTGATTTATGGAGATGATATGTGACCCCTCTCTAACTCATCATTTAAAACGAAAAGTACACATTTTGTTCATTTAATGTACACACCATAATCTAGCCTCAGTCAACTCCCGATTTATGCACTCTTCTAGGTCACCTACATAGCCATGTACCTAGCTGTTAGATGTCAAGTATAAAGTTATGTGTAGAAACCTAGTACATGACGTGTACTCCAGAGTACACGACATGTACTTAAGAAATTTAAAAAACATCCTTTTTCTTAAAAAACAACTTGAATTCAATATCCATACTTTAAATGAAGATTCAGGTTCTTACTAGGATATGGTTAGGGGATACACTTGGTAAGAGGCTATTTCATATTCCTTATATCAGTCCATAATGAAATCTTATGATTATCACATATGGAAAGGAAAAATGAGTAATATATTGATCATTATATAACGAGTGACGGGTTATCATATGCTCTTCACATAAGAAATATTATGCTTTTCACACATGGTATTATTATTCCTAGGCTCATCATATAAGATAGTTGGTTATGTTTGTGATATAATACCTCCAGCATGAGAGATGGGACAATAATGATTGAGGGATTAAACCTCAAGGAGGATTCCTACATATTCTATTGAAAGTGGAATAAAAAATTATGTAGTTTGAGCTATATATTTTATGATTATGTGAAAGGAATTACCATATATTTTAATTTCACATAGTAATGAATATATTCTATGAAGTTTTAATTCATATACCCATGACTACTAGGTGAAATATACCTAATAATGGGTTGGTGTGGGAGTTGCGTTGAGGTTTCCCCTTTTGGTTTAACTTGATGTATAAATTAGGATATGATGTTTATAGTATTGAAGAGGATAATATAGACTCAAGGAATTTGAAGAAATAAAGATAAATATATTGATTTAAGGAACTCATGTGGGGAATACTCATGTGTTTACATTTTTGAGGTTTCATTTTTATTAGTAACTAATTAGGATAGGGTGGTTGGGTCTTACACCCCGTAGGTATCCCTTGCAGAGTTATGTGAATCATTGAGTGGACCAATGATGAGGTCAGCAACATAGATATACTAGGGGATTACACCTAGTAGGAATCCCATATGGGTATTAATGTATTATTTAGTACAATTAAGAGGCTAAGTGGATGTTTCAACAACCAAGGATGAGCATCGGGAGATAGGGGAGGTTTCATCAATTTCCTATCAATAGGGACTATTTTCATCAAGGGAATATATGACTTTTCTGCACCAATGTTTTTATAGGTTAGGGAGAAAAACTAGTGAAAGGTCTCTCATGGGAGGATAAATCCCTACTATCAAAAGAATATATGATAAGGGGAACTATGTCATGAATAACCTAGTTATATATCTCAGATTGTAATGGAGGATACTTTATTGAAATGGTTTTTTAGGGATTTGGACTTAGAAAAAAGAATCTAGTAAGGTTATTTGGATCAATTCAACCTAGATAGATGAAATTAGTGAAATAATGGGTGTAAAATAGGTCTAAATACTAATAAAATGGTTACTTAATGAAGTGGCAAGCTAGGGGTCTAATATTTATTAACTAGATACTATTGAGGGGAGGACCAAATGAACTTTAGGAATCCCTAATTTCACATATTATTAGAGTGTTATGATAGTGGTATTTTTTTTGAAATACATGGAATTTAATCCCACTGTTCATGAAGAACTTTACATGAATATCCCTCCATGAAGGAATCTCATAGGAGTTCTTTAGAAATTAATTTTTATGGGTGGCCAGGAAATGATCTTATATGGGAGGTTCATTTTCATGAAATTCTCACACCGTTCCTCTCCCCTTATTTAGTATAGTTCAAAACCATAAATCACATGTCAGTTTTCTTTGAAGTATTTTATAAATAAAACACTCCACAAATGGCGTGTTCTCACTCTTGGAGACCATTCTATAGAAGAAATAATCTCCTCTAAGTCTATACTTAATTATCCCTTGATATATATTCTAGGTGTTAATAGAAAATTCTTAGTATCTTTATTCCATTGGATATGCAGTTATATAGGTTGTACGCAGATATGTTGAGTCCCCATGACAATGATATAAATACACACATGAAAATGAGAAAGTTGTGTGGATAAAAAAGGATATTTTATGTAAATTTATAAAATATATCATTTCTGAGAGACTATTACATGACTTCAAGGAATTCATTCCTTGATTCCAAACACAATTTATTAGGCCATGATAATATTACTCACCTGTGAAGGATTTATGTGATATCTATTTGAATGATTTCAACATCATCTGAATGTTATGAAACCATATGGTATTTACATCATGGTGTTTCAAATGATTTAATGGATGTGAAAATCTTACACATCTATGAAATATTTCCTCTATAAATCTACAAATTATGATACTTTTATGAATGAATGGGTTCTCTTCCAAAAATGTGATATTTATTTAGGAAAAATTTTCATTTTCATTTCTCATTAGGGTGAAAATGAGGCTAATTTAAACATTCAGAACCTTTGATCTAAAATTCCATTCTGGGTCAATAAGTAGTCAAATATAATCTTGAAAAATTAACTAAACCATTAAATATATTTTTCAACTATAAAATGTGTTTTTTGAGTCCAAAAAGTATCCAAAATACCCTCATAAATGGGTTTTTATAGTTTTGACAACCTTTTCACCTACAACATGTGAAATACATATTGTAATCACAATGTTACATTATCACCACCATGTCATGATACTAGTAAATGTTTTTGAGTAATATATATACCATAGTGAGTAAGAAATCTTACAGAACATGGATATCCCAAATGTATCTTCTTTGTGCATAAAGATAGTTTTCTACCCACACTTAAATTCTGTTATCTGAGTGGGGACTATATCATTTAAATCATGGAGAAGTGTTTGAAATATATTTTCTAGTGCCAAAAAACACTAACAAATTTTAAATTAAGGACTAATATATTTGCGTACTAAAATAAAACTAAAATTTTGTGAGATAAAAAAGTTTGTTCTGATTAAAATTTCAATTAAACCATTAGAATTTATGCCTTAAAAAAATATAAGGAAAAATAAATAACCAGATATATCCTATATATAAGACACAATATAACTTAGAAGACACACTGTACCTAAGTCACCACACCAAAACACACACTTTCCAAAGGAACCAAACTAGAACTTGAAAAAGACAATGTTTGGAAGAAATAAAGGTAAAATAATAACACAAGTTTTTGTGATCAGACATGGTCATACTATATGTGGGGAATGCTAAAATATTTTTTCATAAGAATCAAGAGATAATTAAAATATATAAATCCATATAAAAAAATGAATCCACACTAATAAACATTGTAGTTCACAGCTGGTGTAACTGGTAACCACAAACTTATTATCTTCATGAGGAGAAGTCCACATATATTTAATCTACATGGTTATAGATTAATTTATTCAAAGGAATACATTAACTTAACTACTCCTTATAATTAATAGTGTGTTATTTAGAAACTCTCATGAGTTTAATATTATGTTTATAAAAGTTACTCTTACATAACTCTTTATGAAAAATACCTAGATGCATCTTTCAAAAAGACTCTTAGTTAATCAAAAAGTTACTTTTTGGAAATTCCTTAGTGTATTTTCACTCCACCTTTATACTATTAAGGGGTAGGATCTAATTATTTTATTTTGAATGATTTCTTATAGTATTACTAATGTTATACTTCCATAGATTATAATTATTACTACATCATCTCCACTGATAAGTAAAAAACTAGTATTCTAGAATCCCTCACTCTCTTAGACATAATAATTTAGTCATATAATAGATTTCACATATCCTAAACATGAAAACATACAACTTGAGAATCATTTCCTAGGATTCACATCAAGTCCTCCACCATCATTTAAAAAACTCATTCTATTACTTAAATTTTCATTGTATCTTCATTGTCCCCCACCATGCTTCAATTTATACCATCCCAACTAAGGTATAACACTTCCTCAACCTATATTATAATACAACCTTTATAAGTTTATTTGTAAAATTATGAACTCAATATATCTTCCCTAGATCCAACACCTTATCATCCAAAAATTTATAGATAAAGTGACACTTAAAATGAATATTTATTATCCTATAATGAAACATTATGTTTCTATCCAAGTGGATCACAATTTTTTAATCACAAAGAAAGTTAAAACTTATTTCCTTCTTCGAAGTTCATCCAACCACACCTTTATCTAGATCACCCATTTACAATATTTTGTTAAAGAAATGCACTCCAAATTCATTCTTGAAAGTGGAAATATTCTTTTTTGTTTAAAATATAACTCATATTCATTCCTAATAAAGTGAACACCTATCCCATGTCACTATTATGAATATTTTTATCTCCCTGAAAGGACAAGTTAGCACACCCCTATATTGAATAATTAATTCTAATGTAATGAGAAAAGTTTTTAGATCCCTTTATGTACTACATAATCCAATTTATCATATCCTAGTGTTCTATTTACATATTCTCCATGAACCCACACATTACACAAACTTCTTGCACAATTTTTGTTCAAGGTAAAAGCATGGAACACATAAAAATTAAAACTACCAATGCATATGAATCATTTTATATATACTATACCTCCAATTATACTTATTTTGAATTCTCCCTGATCAATTTGAAATGTCCATATAGGGGTGTAATAACCATATTCTCCTCAACCATTCCAAATAATTCCACAACCTTCCTAATGTATTCAGGTTTACTGAGGAAAAATGATATAGAAATTATATCCTTTACAATCCACACCACAAGGATTAATTTATTTAGATCAATATCCTTCATCTCAAAAAGTATGAACAATTTATATTTTGTCTCATCAATTATTTCTTTTACTGAACTGATGATAATAATTTTATCAATATATAGAAGTTGGATAAATAACATCCTATCATCAAGATCTTTTGGTAATAATAATGATCCAAATTTATCTAGATGAACTTCTATTCTTCCATAAATGAATCAAACTTATAGATTCACTTCCTTGATTTTTAGTTTAATCCATAAAGTCTTCTATCTATCTTTTACACAATAACATTGTTCCAATTTATTAATCAAACTTTTTCTTTAGGTTGTATTTATTGTCAATAAGTGAAGAGTTGTCTTATCTCTGCATGTGATAAACAAGTTCTTGGAAGGAAGTTTGAGTTCTAAGAATATTTATAAGAATAGAGTTACTAAGAAAATGTGATAGTATGTAAATATTATATGAGGATTAAAGTAATTCCTTAAATTTTGGAAGTGTTTATATAAAATTTCAACCATTAGTAATTCTGTTATAGATATATTCATGTGTAGAATCTATTTAGAGACAAGTTCCATGAAGTATTGATATTGATGATTTATTTTTCTCTATGATGAAAATATTTAAGGAGTTCCATCCACATGTTATCAATATTGAATAATATAATAATTTATTTTAAAATTTCTAGATTAGGTTTAAAGATTAATTTAATTTGGTAAAAATGATTGAAGATGGTTTGTGCAACATTTTCTTGGTTTTGGAGAATAAATCTACAAATTCTGAATTAAAATGGTTAATTTTGTAAAGATAACCTCAATATTAAATGGACCACATAAGAGTCATAAACTACATGTATAAGGATTATTTTTAAATTTAACTTCTTGTGTAAATGTCATATCAAATCCATGTACAGGTCAGTGATTGAGTAAAAGAGATGAATATGAGTTATCAAAAGAGAGCTATGTAAAGTTCATTTCTAACCCATGTAAGGGTAAATTAAAATTCGAGTGACTTATATAAGGTTTATATGATCTATTCAATACTATGTAATGATAATTAAGAAGCAATATAAAGGTACCCTTGAGCTACATAAGGTCTATTTACATTGGTTAATGAGTTTTTTTGAAGAAAAACATGATCTATTCAAGCTTAAAATAAGTTTCGTAAGGGTAATTTTAAATGGAATCTATGTATGGGTGAATCCATTTACAATCCATTTGAGGATTAACATATTAGTCATCCTTTGTGAGTTCCTATAATTTATATATTTTGATGAAATGAGATACAATTTAGATGATGCATGACCTATTATTAAGGGGTTTAAGAATCATAAGGGTGGATGTGATTATATCTGAGATTAAAGGAAGTTAACACTATAGCATTGTAAATACTAGAATATATTGGAACTGGAAGATAAATATTCCTACTCCACAGTAAAATATATTTCAACAAGTATGGTGAGAATCAAATGTTAATAAATGGAAGTCTAGGATAACCATGTTGTAGTAATGAGTGCTTCATGTAAAGTTACCAATTTTGTGACACAAAGTCTCTTTTATTACATGGTGCATGTCATAGTCAGATTTATCATGTATAAAATGAGAGTTGAAGGCTAGAGACTGAAATAGTGAAGACCACACTGTGTTCCTTTCTCAATGACCATTTTTAGAGACCTTTAACTCAAGAATACCAACACAGGAAGATGCACTCCATTGGAAAACTTATGTTGCTTCATGAGAAATAAATTTGCATAATATTGGAGTAACTTAGAATGAAATCATGAATTCATATTAAAATCATATGAATTTGTTTGTGAATCAAAATTTTGGTGATCTTCACACTTTATTATTTCATCAGAGTTGTGTGTATAACTTTATTTCATATGGATTTGGTGTAAGAAATTAATACTATAAGGATTTTTTGATTTATAATAACACACTGAAGAAAATAAATTGATGATATAAAATGAGATTTTCTTTATAGATGTAAACATCATGAAGTGTTTATCATGAAACATGAAGCTGAATGATTATAATAAATGGGAATAGTTCTATTCTTTATTATGTGATTTATGGATAAATTTACATACAAGTTGCTGGCCACAAATTAAGGAGTCTCACTACATATGGTTTTCTATATTATCACCTCCAGTTATGAAAGTTTAATTATATATGCATTTTTTTGAGAAAAATTAGAAAATAGGACATGATAAATTTGTTTTTCATGGGTAAACTAATACATAGTATTAATGTGAAATTAAATAAGATATAATGGGTAAAAAAGTTAGAGACCAAAAATACAATAATTTTAAATATGTTGTCTTTCAAGAAGATACATATCATATTGAGGAAGAATATTCAAGTGAAGTAGTGAATATAAAAGTGAAAAAAGGATAAAGAGTATAATGAAATGATGTTATGATTATTCTAATTATTCTATGTTACAAATGAAAAAGTGTGAGAACACTTCCATGAAATAATATCTTTCACTTTAATGAAAAATACGATGAGATGAGTTCTTAGACTTTTTACATTATAGAATATATTCATGATGATATATTAATAGATCGATAAAATAAATTTTTTCTATTGAAGTTTGATGAAATTGAGTTATCTCATTTAATTTATATATTGTGGAGACAACCTAATGATTTTTTTGTGAGTAATAAGTGTCTATATTTATTATTTTAGTTGGGGATAGAGATTATTCACATTGTCTAGGAGTGAAACTAGATCTCTAATACCGATCTTCTTCATAGGAAATAGGCCCAATCCTATAATCTATTGAATGAATAGAACTTCACTCTATTTATTTCATTATACATATTTAATTACAGGAAAAACATGTTCAAATCCATACCCATTATTAGTAGTATTTTGGTAATAATAATTAATCTCTGTGTGTGGGATAACAACCACAAAACATCAAGGATGTAGTTATCCACATTCAAGGAAAACCTTGTAAATAAATCTTGGTGTTCCTTTTTACTTATTTCATATTCCATATATGCATTCATTCTATCTAGAAGAAAGATAAATGGAAAGAGATATTTTATAATTAAACAAGTGAAGATTCGAAAAAGGGTAGAAAGTAAAATTGATTGAAAAGTATACAACCATAGATTCCCCCTATCTCAGTGTTGGAAATATCTCATTACGATCCTAAAAATTGGTATCATAATAGGTTAGACCTCTTTTGGATTCTCATTTTAGATGTTTTTTTTGAATAATTTATTTTCTCTTTTCAAAGGCTACATGAAGTGAATATTTAAATATGTATGTGAATTTATTGTTAAGGTAATCATATAAGTCACATCTTCTAAGATAATGAGGAATGATAAGAAAAGGGATACCAATAAGTTGATAAGAGAATCATCAAATAAAGGGGCCTATCCATTATATATAGGTAATAAAATTGGAATTATTTCTATTATTAAGGTTGAAATTATTCCTTTGAATTATGTGTGTGAAAAAAAATTAACCCTCATATTAAAATAGTGTAAAAATATTATTTCACCGTGATGTAATTAAAAAAATGATAAGTTTGGCATGGAAAGTGAATATCTTGTGGTTGAATCCACACCTAATGAATTTGGAAATAGTTCTACCCCATGTATTTCACTATAACTATAATAATAATAGATGAAAAAAATCCCTTAATTATTCCCCTAAATGATCCAAGTACAAGTGGAAGATATCATGTATTTGAAGAATCATGTATTAGAATATATAATGATTACTATGCTTATTTTACAAATAACTTTAAAGAATTTACCAAATATGTAGTCACTTTATTTATAGATCTATCAGAGGCATGCAGGATGAGATCACCCAACCTAAGGAAAATTCAGAAAACATATAGAAATATTTGGAAGAAAGGGTGTTTATATTTATAAAGATCTCTAAATAGACATGAGAATTTAATAACATAAATTAGGATCTTAAAGAAATATTGATCTTGTTTTTATAATTAATGGATCATTATAATACATGAGAGATAACAATTCAATAAAAAAATTGAAAAAATAAACCATGCATTAAAATATGTAACACCTATCAATGACGCTCAACTTGAGATTAAATCTAATCAAATTATTAAGCATAACCATCTACTATAATAAATAAATAAAATAATAATTTTGATGTTTATAAAATCAATAGATATTATGATGAGAGAATAAAAATAATAGATAATGATAAACAAACTCCCAATATGAAATTATTGGATGTTGGATTCAAATTAAGAAATATAAAAATAGTAAAATATTTTTCTTCAAATAAAGATAGATAAAGTGATTCCACCACATGAAATTATAAGGTTGTTTCTTAGGAAAACAAACCTCTATCATGAGTGAAAGACACCCTTATAACACTTAATTATCAATACATAGAATCTAAAAAATTAAAGGTACCATCCATATCTATAAATAATCATTTTGATAAATATAAACTATACAAAGTGAAGCATTAAAATCCAAACATAAATGGATGAAAAAATATAGAGTAGTCTACCACTAAAATAAAAGTGAATAAATTCCATTTTATAAGGATTTGGTCCCAAAATAAAATCTACAACATGGAAGTATAGTTATAAAAAATACTTAGAGATAAATCTTGAAACCCTTCTTCTCATAGAAGAATATGGTTTGTGGGTAACTTTTTTATGCTATAAAAAGTTTTAGATTAAAGAATTGTAATGTTGGAATTAAATTTCAACCTATTAAATAATATATAATTCTACTTAAATGGGGATATATCCTTGGTTTCTTAATTATTAATAGAATAAGAATATAATTCTATGTGTTCAAATAGATTTGAAGGACTGGAATATCTCTATGGAAATTTCAAATTATGTGGTCACAATTAGGATTAATCCCTCTTAAAATCAACTAAAAACTCGTAAAAAACAAATAATAAAGGGATGGGGGAGGTAAAGAAGGATGATAGTCCAGCCTTGGTAAGTGATCTAGATAAATACACTAAAAAATAATAATCCCAATTAGATTATGAAGAATAAGGGTGATTCATCCTTAGGCAATAAAAATGAATTTTTTTCTCAAACCAATCCCAAGAATTCAATGAATAATGATACATAAAAGAGATTTATATTCTTCTTTTATGGAAAAAGTTTAAATACCATAGTCACATGAAAAAAATACATTGATGTATGTACTAAAGTAAGAAATATTAAGAAGAATTTAAAATTAGTCAAAACCCAAAAAATAAGTTGGATTTGGTAAAAAAATAACCTATGAAACCATGTGGAAGAAACAAGAAGGATAATAACACTACTTAAGAATGTTTGGTAAATTTTACTCCATAATTGGATGAATCAATAATAATAGAAGAAGATCCAAATAAGGAGATATCTAAAGGAAATATGAAAGATTACTCATGAATAAAAAACAATTTCATGAGAGGTAAAAAAATGAGGACTAAATGAATTAAAAAGTTCTTTTTGGGATGTGTAAGTTGTTAGGAAACAAATAAAAATATTGTTTGACAATCAAACAATAGACCGAATTAATCTTTTAGAATTTTAATTCTGAACCATGTAATGCAAGTAACTCTATTGAGAATGTTAAAAGTAATATCCCACACAATGACAAAGCTGCGAAAGAAAAAATATCAATGCATCCCAAGATTTCTTGGAAATCCATAAAATCATTAATGAATAATTCATCTATACATGGTGAAAAATTGGAAAAATAAAACTAGTTGAGAAGTGATTCTCAACCCGGCTTCTCACAATGATGAATAATAAGCTCTATCATATTACTTTATCATTTTTATTATATTTGTGTTCTATAATTACATGGAACTGAGGGTAAATATGGTTCTTAAGATAGATATAAAAGGATTATTATAGACTAAATTTTCAAGATCTAAATAACTTACCATATTGGTTTGACATACATTTATAATTTTAAAGAAAATATAAAAATAAAATCAAACTTGATGAATTAAATATGAAGATTATCCCTTCAATGGGAGTCAACATTAAGAAGATTTTGAAACTATTAAATTCAATTGAATCTAGTATTTTTTGAATGTTCTTGAAAATATCATTGATGAGGTATGTATATATATATATATATTAAATCCTCCCAATTTATTAAATAATAAGGTTTTACAATAAGGGTTATAATTTAAATTTATCAAGGAAAAGAAAATAAATAAATTTCAAGGAAACTAAAGGATGATTTCAAATATTAAATCATACTATTTGAAATTAAATTATTTTAACATATGTATGTATGTGAGTGTAATAATTTAGGATAGAATTATAATGAAAAAAATAGAATTCATAGTTTTTTCCATTTGTTTTTCCTTAAAATTTTTGAACAACTATTTAGTTATAAGTGGTAATGATTTTAATGAGTTAGTTAAATTTTTTATCATTTTTTGTTTAATGGAAACAATTATTAACTAAATAAAACCCTCTCATTTTGTACACTGAGTGTGGATTATATAGATTTTGAGTGGAATTGTTAATGGAACACTACATAAGAATTAATTGATTCCATCCTCTCTCTATAATTCTATTCATTTTTTATTTATAAGGGGAAGACAAGAAAATGGAAGGAGTAAATGGAAAAAAGGGATAAAATAACTAGTACTCATAGTGACATGTCATTTTCTAGAAGATATTTACAATTAATTAAACGAGGTAGATTATTGACTCCACTTTGTGTTTGTTTTATATTTCTTGTTAACAATTAAATATTTTTCAAATCACAATACATGATTAAGAAGTTCTTGGAAAAATGTTAGATTTCCCATGCAAGTTGAGAAGAACAGATTTCTGAAGAAATGGTGTTAATATATGAATATTATATAAGGATTAAAGTAATTACTTGACTATTGGAAGTGTAAAAACCCAAGTAATTTTAAGATTAAATGTATTATTAATATTTATGATTATATTTAATGGATTCAAATTCAATATAAATATTTTAATTTTTTTTCAAATCAAATAAATTAGTAGGTTTATCCTAACTAAAGTGTTATTACATATTCTATTGTTTTATTTAAAAGTTAAATTTATAAATTTTAGAAATTTAATCTAATAAAACCAAATTTCTTTTTTATATCATCATATCAAATATATCTTATGGTTAATTTTTGGGATTTTTCTTTAAAAATTTTGATTTTTGGATGTATAGTGAAAAATATTGTTTTTATAAAATCTGTCATTTACTTTTATGCTTTAAAAAAATAAAATCTATTTTATATTGGTTTTAAGGTAATATTAGTGTAAACTTACAAACAATAAGTAAATTAATTCCATATATAAAAAATATTATATAGGATTTTGTATTTAACAATTTTCATTCTTAAAACTTGTTTTTTTCCATAAATGGGGTTTTTATTACATTTTGTGAGATTATAATGAAAGTAATCTCTATAAATTCTATAAAATGAATATTGAAGAATTTATTTCAATTTTGGAATTATGATGATTAATTTTAGTAATTATATCAATTTCATTTTTATTTATAATGAATAGTTACCATAGAAAAATTAGTTACTATGGAAAAAGGAAAAACATATTAGTTAATGTAAAAACTAGGGGATAAGGTCATAAAAATGTATCTATTGGAAAATAGAATTTTGAACCTTATCACCTTAGATTCTAATTTGGATTTTTTTTCCAATTTAACATTATGAATTATTTTTTAATATTTAATGTTTAATGATGTTTTCATGAGTTCCACTACCCTCACTTATAACAGGGCACCTCCTCTCCTAACTTCTCTACATCACTTAATCACTTTAGATCAACCATATTCTACCCAAATCCCTTCTGAAAAATCATCCCAACATTTTAGAGACTTTGGTATCACCAAAAGAACCACCAAGATATCTTAAAGTGTTATCCAAAGGCGGGATTCCAAATAAGATGAGTTAAATTACGTATATGGGGAGTGAGACCCGAGGCAAGAGATTTTTCATTAAAACATTATTTTAAAATTTTTAATGTTTTTCTTACCATTTTACAATATATACATGCATCTTAAAATGTCTTAGGAATGTTAATAATATATGGAAATTTATGTTAAAATTAAACTTAAACCATGTTTTATTTTCTTTGTGAAGGTTTTAAATGAAATGGTTTTAACATTTTATAAATAGTTTATTTTTGAACTTTTTTCAAAAGTGTGAAAATAATATTTTATCAACATTAATTTCATAAATGGATTATTTAACCACCATGAATATTATTATTTAATAATATTTATCTAAATTTTTACAAGGTATTTAAAAGTATAACTAATTTCTTATACATTTGGGATTTTTTTCATTTTATGATTTTGAAATAAAAAATAAATTTTATCCATATTTTCATATGAAAAACGAAAGTGTATATGAATATTTGTTAAACCAAACAATTTATAAAATTTTCTGATAAAAATTAAAGATTATATCATTTTTATGTATGTTATAGTCATTATACATTGTTCATAGTGATATGTGATCTCGATATAGCACTCCAAAGAAATGGGTTAATGATTTTGTTCTCTAGGAAATATATGTGGGAATTAACCAAATAGGTTATTACATTTGCAAGAGTTATTGTAAGAGTGATTTTAAGAGTGATATGTCAATGATGTCCCAAGATACCCATATGATTTTTTATGCTTCCAAATTATTTTTCATTTTATTATATTTATTTCATAAGGTAAGCTAATGAGATTATATTTAAAGGAATGTTTTTTAATTCTTTTAAGGGAAAGTATATTTTCTAAAATTTTTTTTCACGAGTACTAATTTTTGAAAAGAAACCCTCATGATTATGATTTTTCGATTAAGATTGGTTATGAGATGTTTTATGAAAATATATGGGAAGTGAATTCTATAATTGATTAAGTAAATAATTATTTTAAGCATATGGTTAATTATATAAAAGATCATTTTTTGATGTGA
Source organism: Viscum album (assembly GCA_963277665.1). Classification (NCBI taxonomy): domain Eukaryota; kingdom Viridiplantae; phylum Streptophyta; class Magnoliopsida; order Santalales; family Viscaceae; genus Viscum; species Viscum album. Next base: position 600,438,508 of record OY728127.1, read on the forward strand.
TTCATTATTTTTAATATTAAATAATGAGTTTATTTATTTTTGTTTCCCTTAATTAGATTTTTATTCTCATCCCAAGTTTTCAAAGGGGTTTCACATGATTTAGGATAAGTATAAAACAATATAAAGGTATATATTTCCACAATTAGGATTTATCATAGAATAATTGAATGAGATTTGAATAAAATATGAGTTTAAACCTGAGAATCCTATTTTTTTTTTGGAAAAATAGACACTGAGTGGAAGTGCCAAATTTATAATGTAATGGTTTTAAATGTAATAATTTTTTTTCCAATTCTATAAAATAAAAAATAAAATAAAAAATCATTGGAATGTAAGAACATTAAATCCATTCTATTAAAATAATAATACTTGGTTAATTAAGGTATGAGTTGTTATATTTTTTATGAGATAAAGTTTTATATAAATTTATAGGTTATGGTTTTATTATTAAAAGATATTTATGGTATCTTAGTCTATGGATTATATTATTATGTGATTTTTTTGGATTTCCAAGATTTTTCACCTAAGGTATTTCTATTTCAGAATGGATTTATGTAGTGGAAATAGGTAAATGAAGTGTTAATTTATCAGTAGGAAAATATCCTTATAAATGAGCAACCTAGAATGGTCAGAATTAAAACATATAATTTTGTAGCTATTTTATCTTAGTTGACAAAAGCTATTAATTATGGTAACCATAAGGGAGATAAAATTAAATTTCAATATAAAAACTTATTTAAAGTGGTTAATTTCCTGAAACAACACCCTCTAACATTTAGTGGAACCATAGTCCTAGTGGTTTCCAAAGGATGGATCAATGTTTTGGAAAATATATTTGATGTTTTAGATTGTTCTAAAAATAAAAAGAAAATTCTTACTATTTATAATTTTGAAGATGAATTTAACCAATGATGTTAATTTGTTAAGAAAATGAAGGGAAAAGACGAGATTGATGACTTAAAATGAAAGCCATTTAAGGATTCTATCAATGAGATGTATTTTTCAATGGTTTTCTTAACTTAGTATAGAAAGACCTTTTTTTTTGAACTGAAGCAAAAGGAGTAGGACTCTATTTCCACCACATAATGCTAACTTTACTATATTGTCTATGTATGCACCAAATTTTATGTCAGACCAAGATAGTAAAATTGACTAGTTTAACTTATAGTTGAAACCAATTTTTTGAAGAGAATTAGCCTGTTATAAATTTAAAACTTATGAGAAAGATATAAAGAGTGTTGAAATGGTTGAGATGGAGTTTTGAATTTTAAGATAACAAAGATAATAAGTGGTACATATGGAAAAAATGGGAAATCATCCATTGAATAAATCGAAAGGCAATAGATTTAAATTTCTATGTTGTGATAAGTGTGATAAGAAGTATATGGGGGAGTTTATTATGAAATCAAGAAGGTGTTATCAATGTGGCATGCCAGGACATTTGGATAAATATTTAAAAGAAAATAATCATGGTAATGGTCAAAAAAATTAAGTTAAGAAGGTATTATATGTTTTTAATATAATGATATGGACTATTATACCAATTCATATCTAAATAAAGGGTTGAACTGTGGAAATAATCAAGGCCATAATTAAAAGGGTGGGGGAAATTAATTCAAAACAACCTAGGGAAATATAGGTCTATGTAATAAAGTGGTGAAAAATACATTACTTTTTTTTCTTAGATTATATAAAATTCATATTTGATTATAGGTCTACACATTCTTTAATTTCTAGAAAATTTTCCAAAAAAATAGAAATATTACCTCAATAAATAAAGAATGAACTTTAAGTAAAAAATCATTGTGGAAGTATTAAGGAAACAAATATTTATGGTAATGTTAATATGATTATGTTTAGAATTGGTTTTCATGAAAATATTATTTTCCTTCCCATAGTTTAGTTTCATGTTATTTTGGTTTTGGATTGACTATTAGTTTATCATTCTAAGATAGATTACAGAGCTAAAGAAGTTATATTCAATTTTCAAAGTGTGTTTGAATTTGTATATAAGGATTATTACATAACTATTATAATATATCAAGATGTTACAAAATTTATTAAATATGGTAGTGAATGTTATCTTAATCATATTTTTTAAAAGAGAGAAGTTTTTCAAATTTGTGATGTACATATAGTAAATGAATATATTGATGTATTTAATGATGATTTTCCTAGTGGTATTCTTGATCTGGAGATTCAATTCACTATTTAATTAGTTCCAAAATCATGTATAATTGAAAATTACTATTATTGAATGGATCAATTAGAGTTATTATAATTGAAAAAGTAGTTTTAAGAGTTACTTGAAAAGAGTTTTATTTATCTTATCAGTTAACCTTAAGGTGATATTGTTTTGTTTGTTAAAAATAACTATGGTTATATGAGGTTTTTAATTGTTAATAATGGAATCAAAAATAGCATTTTTAAGAAAAAGTATCCTTTAACTCATATAGATGACTTGTTTGATCATCTTTATAATGTATAGTGTTTTTCAAAGTTTGATCTTTAGTATGAATATTATTAGTTGAAATTGGAGGATGAAGACATTTTAAAAGAGACATTTCATATTAGGTATGGGAATTGTGAGTTTTTGGTTAGGCCTTTCGAGTTGACTAATTCACCCGATGTATTCATGGATCTTATTAATATAGTTTTCCATGAATTTCTGGATAATTTTATGTTTGTTTTTATGATAACATTTTTTTTTACTATAAAAGTTATGAGGAATATGAGAAACAACTAAGGATTTTTCTATAGACTCTAAAAGAAAATAATTTGAATGGAAAATTTATCAAATGTGAATTTTGATTACATCATATTTCTTTATTTGGTCATATTATTTCTAAATATGTCCTAATTATTGATACTACTAAAACTAAGGTGATGAAAGAGTGGAAAATACATATATATGTCACCAAGATTCAAAATTTTCTTTGATTTATTAGTTACCATCGATGGTATATTTAAATATTTGATTTTATTTTTATCTCACTCACTAATTTACAATAAAAGGAGTTAAACTTTTTTAAACAAAGGAATGTGATGTTTTTTTTTCAAGAATTTAAATGATTATTAGTTAATTTGATAATGTTATCCTTTCATCAATAAATGGTGTGTTTTTTATTTTTATTGATTCTTCCTTAAAGGGACTTGGGTTTTTCTTGATGCAACATGATTGGGTAATTACTTATGCATCATGCTAATAAAAAATCATTGATCATAATTATCCCATGCAAGATATTGAACTAGATATAGTAATTTTTTCTTTCAAAATTTGGTTACATATTTTATATGGGGTAAAATGTGAAATAAATATGGACAATAATTATTTTACAAATATATTCACTCAAAAATATTTTAACATAAGTAAAATAAGATTATTGGAATTGATAAAGGATTATAATCGTATGATTTAATATTATCTAGGTAAATTGAAAAGGTATCTGATTCCTAGTCCTAAAAAGATAATGAATAAATAGATATTCTATATTTGTAACATTATCCTTGCATTAATGATTTTATGAATGATAAAATAGAAATTGGGTATATAATAACTTCCACTATTTTAGTTCAGGTGTCAGTGAAGTTATCATTGTCACACAGAATTAATCATGCTCAGAAAGAGTTTTGATGTTTTCGAGAAAGAGAAAAGTTAGTTGAAAAGGGTAAGTTTCATGAATTTAATATTGATATAGAAGGTGTTATAATAATTGTAAAGAGTATGTGAGTGTTAAGTTATTCCTATTAGAAGGAATAATTGTTGAGTGAAGCTTATAACTCCCAATTTTCTATTCATTCATGCAACACCAAGATGTATAGATACCTTACAAAATATTATCAGGGGGAAGGAATAAAGAATGATATTATGGAATTTACTATAATTTTTTTAACATTTCAATAGGTTTTACCTAATTTAAAAAAAGGGCATGCTTCATCATTTTATAGTTCCTAGATAGAAATGGGAGAATATAACCATGGATTTTTTTCTAGTATTAATAAAGAAATATCAAGGTAATAAAGTGAATTGCGTTTCTGTTGATAGATTACCGAAATTTATGCACTTTATTCCTATTAAATATAATATATATTTGGATCACATTTCTAAACTCTACCTTAAAGAGATATTATTATTAAATGGTGTATAATTATCTACTATATATAATCATGATTCTATGTCTACCTCTAATTTTTGAAAGGAATTTAAATGTCATTGGGTACAAAATTTAATTTTAGTGTATCTTTTCATCATCAATTCTCTGGGAATTTAGAGTAAAAAATATAGACTTTGGAGGATATGATTTGGTCTTTATAATTGAATTATCAAGGGTTTTGAGATTATTATATTTCATTATTATAATTTTCTTAAAATTGCAGTTTTCATTCTAGTATATAGATGATACATTTTGAGGAATTATATTTACAACAGTATCAAAATATAGCATGTTGGGAAAAAGCTAGTGAGGAGAAGTTTTTGGGACCAAAACTTTTAAATGAAATGTTTGATGAGGTAAATATGATTCAACACTATATGAGGGAAGATTATAGCAAGAAAAAGAGTTACACATATAACCATAGTAATGATATTTTAAATTATTCAAGCGATAATGTATTTCTTAAAATATCTCATTGGAGGTGTCATGTATTTATGAAATAAAGGAAAGATAATCCCATGATTTATTAGACCATTTGAAATTATTGAAAAATTTGGATTCTTTTCATATCAAGTATCCATACCTTTGATTTTTTCTTAAGTACTTGGTGTTTTTCATGGTTCACTATAAAGGAAATATATACATGATGTATGTCATGTTTTATGCCGTGAGAAGGTATAATTGTAAGATAATATTTCCTATTATTAAATTTTAGTAATGATTCTATATCACAAAGTAAGTGTTATATAATAATTTAACAATACTATTTAATGTTTTGTGGAAGAAACAAATTATTGAGAAAGAAACATGGGAACCTGAAAATGCTACAAGGGAAAAATATCCCCACTAATTAAAGTGATGAATAAAATTATGAGGATGTAATTTATTTAAGGGGGGAAGAATGTGAAAACCCAAGTAAAATTAATAATAAAAAATTTAATTTCTTATTAATATTCATCATTATATTTTATGGATTCCCATTTATTATAATAATTTCATATGATATTTCAAATTCAAGAATGAAATATTTGTTTTCAAACTAAAGTTATTTCTATGTATTATATAGTTTTATTTAAATATTAATTATATAAATTTTAGAAACTAAATTTCTCAAAATGCAATTTATTTTTTTATAATCATATCAAATATATCGTATGGTGAATCTTTGAGAATTTTATGAAAATATTGATTTTTGGGTGATTAGTGAAATGTCGATTTTTATAAAAACTATCATTTATTTTAAAATATTTTAAAGTACAATTTTATTTTAGATTGTATTTAAAGTAAAATTAGTCCTCTTATAGTAAAATTTTTTCCTTTAATTCCATATTAATCAAAATTATACATGTGTTTTGTATAAAATCTTCTTTTATTATTAAAAGAAGAATTTTTCTAAAAAACAGGTTTTAATTGTGTTTTGAAAATTTATATTGAAAGCAATTTTTAACAATTATAGATATTGAATATTGAAAAATCGATTTCATATTTGGAATTAGGAAGTTAATATTTAATTATGATGTTAATTTAATTCTTGGTTATAATGAATAATTACCATGGTAAAAATTAGTTACCATGGTAAGGGTAAAACTAGTTAATTTTGGTAATAACTAGGTGATAATGTCACATAATCTGACCTTAATTATTATTGGGTGATAGTATTTTTTAACTTATAAAAACATATCTAAACTTTTATATATTTAGTTCCATTTAACCATGAGTAATATATTTATAATATTTAAAATTTAAGGATATTTACATGAGTGAAACTCCACTCACTTATACAAGGGAATATCCTCCCCCCACTTATCCATAGTACTTGGGAACTTTTTCTCAAACAATAACTACCAAAATACCTTCCCAAACATCCTTATAACATCTTATAGGTTCTTTTTTAAACAAAAGTTTAACTTATAATGATTAAGGTTTATTCAAAAGGAATTTTTCCAAAGAGGAGGAGTTAAAGTGTGTACATGGTGACTTAGACTCTAGGTAAGAGATTTTTATTTAAAACATTATTTTAAAATATTTAAATTTTTTATTCTCATTTTACTCTATATTCAAGTTCATTAAAATGTTTCAGGAATTCCATTTATATACTAAAATGTATGTTCAAAGTAATTTTATACCATGATTGAATTTTTTGATAGTTTTAAAAGAAATTTTTTTATTGTTTTCCAAATGGGTCATTTTTTACCTTTTTCTAAAAGTGTGAAATGAATCATTTGTTGAATTTATGACATGAATAGATTTCCCCAACATCAAGACCATTATCATTTTCAGAAGTTTCCTCTAAAAATTTACATGGTTTTTCAATTATTATCCTATTTCCTATATTTCTAGGTTTTTTTGTTATAAGTGCTTTCATAGGAAAAATAACTTTAATCCTTATTTTTATGTGAAGACAAAAATATATTCTATATATGTGTTAAATGGAACAATTTATGATATTTTAGGATGGAAATGAATGCTTATATGTGTTTTATGTATGTTATGGTCATTATACATTATTAATGATGACTAGTGAGCTTAATATAGATCTTGAATGTATTAGTAAATGTGATTTCATTATCTGGGGAATATATGTTGAAATTAACCATTTAGGTTATTCTATTTATAAGAGTGATATAAAGGTGTCACCCCAAGGTATTAATATTAATCTTATATTCTTATAAATAATTTTCAAGGATGCTTTTTTTATTTTCGTAAGGTAAGATAATTATCTTATGTTTAAAATAAAGTTTATGACCCCTTTATGGAAAAAGGTATGATTTCCAAAGAAAAATGTTTCCATGTGTACTCATGTTTTACAACAATCCATCAAGATTATGATTTTTCTTTTAGGATTTCTTATGAGATGTTTTATGAATTTTTTTGGGAAGTGAATATGATTTCTTGAGTAAGTAAATTAATATTTTTAGCTCAATGTTAATTATATAAAAGGAAATGTTTCTATGAGATTCATGATTTTCAAAATTGAAAAATGTTTTTTTATCTTTTTATATCCCTTAAATAGGGTTTTTTACTCATATCATATTTTAAAATGTTTTTCATATGGATTAAAGATGAGTAGGAAACTATAATAAGGCCAATCTTTCATTTATGGGGATTCATCTTAAAATAAGAATTTTTTTTGAATGAAATGAGATTTTAACTTTATGAATATTATTTTTGTGGAAAAAATTGAAATCATGTAGAATTTTTCACTTTTTATTATTATGGATTGATATATAAGAGTTTTTACTAATTTTATAAAAATCTAAACTTAAAATATCTAAATAATATATGGAAAATAAATCCTTACTACTAAACTCAAAATTTCAGGTTTATTAGGGTAAATTTTTTTACAGGAAGTGTTTATATGGAAGTTTTATCCTTAGTAATTCTATTATAGATCCATTGATGTAAAAAATATTTGTGTATACAAGTTCCCAATAGTTTTTATATATTGGAATTTTTTATATCTTGGATGAATATGTTTAAAGAGTTCAATCCATATGTTTTCATGTTTGAAGAATATAATAATTTAGATAAAAATGTCTATATGAGGTTTAAAGACTGATTTTTTTTAGTGAAGATGACTAAATATGGTTTGTACATGCTATAATTTGATTTGGAGAAGAATTATGGTAATTCTCAGTTAAAATGGTTAGTTTCATAAAGGTATCCTCAATTTCATATAAATTTCTTTAGAGTCATCAACTATATGCGTAAGGGTCATTTGTAAATTTCACTTACTTCATAAAGGTCACACTAGAGTTTTGTACATCCCATCACCCGAGTAAAGGATTTGAGTACGTGTTAACAAAATAGACTTGTTTAAAGACAATTTATAGGCTATGTAAAGGTCATCTAAAACTCACATAAAGGTAAATTAGAAATCTAGTCACTTGCATGAGGGTCATATGATCCATTCTCTACAATGTAAAGGCAATTATGAAGTTGTGTTAAAGTACGCTTGAGTTATTTAAGGGTCATCTTTGATTGTCAAGGAGAAACTTCATGGTAAACTCGATCTACATTAGTATAAAATAAGATACAAAAGGGTAATATTAAAGGGGATATACATATGGGTGAATCCATGTATGAGTATTTTGATGAATCATGTATGATTTGTCATATGTGAGTTTCCAAAATTCAAATATTCTAAGGAAATGAGAAACAATTTAGATGTTTATTGGCCCATTCTTAAAAGATTCAAACATTATAATAAAGGATGTGATTCTAGATGAGATCAAAGGAATTATACATCACAACTCCATAAATACTTGGAGATAGTGAAAATAGAATATAATGATGGCCATTCCATAGTGAAATCCCTTTCACTTATCATGGTGAGAATCAGGATTAGAAAATGACTTATATATGATCACTATGTTATAATAGTGAGTTTTTTAGGTGAAGTTACCATGTTTGAGATAGGGTGACTCAATTATTCCAGGGTTTATATTTTTATTGGAATCATAATGTCTCATATGAGAGTTTAATTCTTGATAATTAAATAGATAGTCCCACATCATGGTCCTTTACTGGTGACTGTTTTGAGTAACCATTATCTATCGAAGACCAAAATAGAGAGATCCATGCCATGTGAAATGTCATGTAACTTTATAAGATACAAAGTTAAAGAATATTAAAATAATTAGGAATGAAAGAATGAAGTCATATGACCATAATATGACTTTTTTATGTGCATATGAGATTATATGGATGTCAAAATTTATTTTTACATTAGAGTCGTACATAGTAATTTGTGTTGTATTACATTAGAATAACCCATTATTCCATAATACAATGAATTCGAGTTCTATATATCACAAACACATGATGATGAAAAAAATATGAATAAGTGAAACGATATGTTCTTTAAATATGTAAATTTTATGAATTGGTTACCATGATTATATTAATTAATGATGAGAATAAATGATAACAGTTCCATACTTTATTGTGTGACGTATAGAGAGGAATTTGGGTAGGTTTCTTATTGAAAATGAAGGAGATTCCCTACCTTTTTTACTACATTTGCACATGTAGTTATAAATATTAAATTATATGTGTATTTTTTTAGAGAAAATTTAGTTAAGAAGACTACAATTTTGAATATGTTTAGTTTTATGGAGATATATTTCATCTAGATAAATAATATTCATGTGAAACAATGAATATAAAATAGAACAAAAAGGAAGATGAGTGAAATGACCAGATGTTGTAGTTGTTATTATCATTACATGTGTCGATGAATAAAGAGTTACAACAATGCTATGAAATAATATCTTTCACATTGAAAAATTTTAATGAGAGAAGAGTTTCCATCCTTTATTTAATACAAAATATATTCTGGCCAAGATATTGAGTGTGCTGACCTATAAAGTTCTGCTGTAGAAGTTTGAATAATTTGAGGTAGCTCATATGATTACAACATTATTGAGGCAGTCATACACTTTATGTGAAGAAGATGAAAACCAATTGATTACTTCCATTGAGGAAGGTGATCATTCACATTTACCAAGAGGGAAACAAGATCTCTACCTCAGATCCACTTATAAAAGAGGATACCAAATATTACATTCCATTGAGATAAAAAAATTGATATGAATTTCTTTCATTATACCTAGTTAGTGGTAGGATAAATTGTTTTAAACCCATACCATTTCATGTGATTCTTTTGATAATAAAAATGAATTTGTGTATGTGGGATAATAACCATGACACATTGGCAGCATAATTACTTCATTAGGGGAGAACTCCATCAACAAATATCAGTGTTCCTTTTTGATTATTTAATTTTAAATATTTTTATTCATACCAAAAAATGATAGAAAAAGGGAAATATTGATCAAATCACTGAATAAGTGAAGAGGTGAAAAATCTATAAAAGTAAAATTTATATAAATGTATATTGATGTTGTTTCACCCCCTCTCAGTATTGAACATTTTCTATTATGATCGTAACAAAATTATCCTTGAAACCATTGGGATGATATATAATGCTTTAATAATCTATGTCCTTATGAAGAAATGTGTTCATCATTTCTAACTTATCTAGATGAAATCCTTCCATTGAAACCATTTTAAACCCTGTTAAATTAGTTATGTGTTTAACAACTATAGAAAATTTCTTGAAAAAATATACACTTTCTATTTTTTTGAAACCCCTCTATGGGTATCCTTTCCTAGTACCTTTTTAAACACTATGGTTCCTCCTTTAGCTAATAAAACCACTTATTCTAAATCAATTTCTTCCTATTAAGCCTTTCCATTAGATCCCATGTTCTTGAAACATGTAAGGAATCAATGTCATCCCCCATGACTAACTTCCACTAATTCAAGTCTTTCAATCTCAAAACCTCTTATGATATCTCAGGTTCAACATTATCCATGAGTATAAAATAGTAAAATCGACTTGAGTCCATTCTCACTTGGCACAAAATATTGATATATTATAACACCTCGGATTCAATTATTGTAAGTAAACCCTTCTTTTTAAAGAAACTATTTCATATTGCATGTAGAGTAATTCAAGAATTTGATTTAAAAAAATACAAAATTATATATATTAAAATTTATGAAATTAGTTACATTGTTTAATTTATAATGTAAAAATTTTCATATGGGGAGTTTTTTGAAATTTTTCATAAATAGTAGATTTTTGAGGCAAATAGTAAAAAATTCTAATTTTATAAATACTTCAACTTATATAAAATTATAATGATATAATAATAACATGAATTTTTATGAAACATTTCTTCTAAACCAAATATATATTTAATAAGTAATATATTTCATATAAAAATATAACTTTTAACTTAGAAAACTATTCTTAACATTTGGAAATCTAATTGATGTTTTTATTCAAATAAAAATGCTTTTTGGTTCACCTCTCTTAAAAAACTATTCAAAAAGTTCTTTTCTATTTTAATTGGGCTTGAATGAAAAATATTTCTAATTTTATTTAATCTAATAAAATTAATTACATTGGAAATAAAAATTATACTTTATTTTGATTAAAAAGAATTTTTATTCTTAAAACAAGAATTCTTTTAAAAACATGTTTCATTGCATTTTCCAAACATATATTAAAAGTAATTTTTTTTGAAATTTGAAATTTTGACATTCTAAAATGGATTCGTTATTTTGAATCAAAAAAATAATTTTAGGTAATATGTTCAATTTAATTTTTAGTTATAATGAATAATATTTTTGGTCAATATTTATCAATTTAGTTAAGGTTAAACTAAGTTAAAAGAGTTAAAAATAAAGGGATTCAAATTCAAGAAAACATAGAAAAATTTCATAAATCTAATTGGTTGGGTTTTTTACTCAATCTTATCAACTTTTATTCTATGATAATATGGAGTTAATTGACTTGAGTAATACAGATTTTATATAATAAATTTTCTTGTATTTACAAGTTTTCCACCCACCCTGCTCATAAAAGGGACCCCGTATACTATCTTATTAACACTACATGTGAAACCTAGTTTTACCAAGATATAAAAAAATACCTTCTAAACATACCTCCCCATTTACAAGATATCTTGGTCTCACCAAGATACTAATTCTATAAGGCTTAAAGTGTAACCCAAATGAAGTTTTCTAAAGATGAGGTATAACTCTTAATCGAGTATTTTCATGTTTATTTATTCTTAAAATTCATTAGAATATTATGTAAACATATTTATATGATATAAAAATATCTTAAATATACTAAAATTTCATTAGGTTGATGGATCAAACATTTTTAATCTTCTTTTTCCATCCTATGTATATGAAAAACATTGCTCGTTGTACGTACGACCAATCATTTCCACAAAGAAATGTTTTTTTTAATTTTTCATCCCCACTTTAAATGATTTGTTATAAAGATATAATTATGGAATATACAATATTATAATGAAATTATTATTATTTTTGAAATATAATATATTATTTAAATTCTTACCCTTCTATCTTTTGAAAAATGATAATATCGTTCATACGTACGTGTGGACTACCATCTCCAGGAAGCGATATGATTTTTTTAATTACAAAAATGACTGGATGATTCCAAAATTGTATATAATTAAAGAAAATTATATTCAAAAAAATATTTAAAATATGATTATTATCAAACCATTTCATAACACCTTTAACCATGGTTAATATACTGATGATATTTTGGAGAAATTGACTGAAAACCTTAAGTAGTCAACTAAACCAGAAATATTTTATAGATAAATTCCAAATTATTATAAAAGAACCATAAAAAAGATATATAGAAGAAAAATGTTCTTAATAAAGAATTTAATAAATTTAAATTGATTATTTAGGAGGATATAACATGTCTGACTAAGAATAAGTATGAGGTAAGGGTTTATTCTATAATCTCATTTTTATTTTGGATTATTTATGTCTAAATTTACATTGAAGGAAATTATAATATATTTATCATTTAAAATCCATTTATTTTCGTATAATATGGTTATATATGAATTTTACTAGTTTTTCTACAATTTTTTCTCTTTCATAATTAATACAACCAATAAAATATTTTTTTATGAAAATAATCCTTATTTCCTTTTTAGTCAATGAACTTTTTATTTCATATCCACGTTTCTTATTTTTTTTCAAGAAAGTAATTTTCTATGATTAATAATTATTTAAATTTATTTTATACTACATTTGAATTTATTTTCATATTTTTAAGTGGAATATACTTTTTAGTTTTCCTAACAAGGAATTTTTGACTTTTTATCAAAAATGAGAATGGAAACATTATTTTAACATTTACCAAATGAATGATTTTTTACACCATTATAACTATTATTTTCTTTGTATTTTCATTTAAAAGTTTCCATATTTAATTTCAAATAAATTATTTTTCTTAATATTATGGAAATTTTTACTTAAAATTTTATCAAAAGAAAATGATATTTTTTCTTATTTTCGAAGAAAGGATCAAATTCTCATTTAAAGGTATTTTCGTCAATATCATCATATTTTTAGGATTCTTATGAATTACCTAATATATAATACATTTATATCATCCTCATTATTTATCTAGATGTATTATAATAATGTTATTCTATTTAACGAATAGGGAAATATCAACATTCTTTATGTCAGTTTTTCAATTGGAATGTTTAAATTCATTATGTAATAAATTTATATTAATTTAGTTCATATGATGAATCCATTTAGATGTAGTAATATATGGTCATATCCCTTTATATCCCCTATATGATTAGTATATTTCATGAGAGAAACTACTTTGGGTATTTGGATTATAACCTACTGATTTACATATTATGTCTTAGATTGAGTCCTTGATGGAAAGATTATGATGTCTAACATTATGAATTTTATCATTATAAAACTTTTTATTATAACAATGTGATTATTTTTTTTGTTATTTAAAACATGGATATACTCACCTTTTATGATATTAGTCATATGGAACATTTGATTATTGTTATATCTAAAAATTATTCATGATTTATTTATTCCATGCTAGCTTTTATTGGATGCTTTCCCTTATCAAGAATTTGATCTGTCATGACCCACCCAAGTTACTATGAATAGTAATTGGGTTGGATCAACATATAGCTTCAAGAGTTCCTCCCTATATGCTAGAGGCAATCGACTAGTAGTGGGGGACTATGGTAAAACCATTGGGAGACTATGCCTTCATATCTAAGTATTCAAAAACAGTGAAATATAATTAATTCTCATCAACAATAGTAAATCTTTAGAGTGTGAAAGAAATAAATATAATAAAAAATAAATTTATAATGGAATACATAAAATGTAAAAAGAGCCTTTCCAAACATACACTATCCACACACAAGGAAAATTACATATACAATACATAATACAGAAAAGAAAATACCGACTCCATAATATACTGAGCTATACCATAACCCATTCTCCATGTAAACATATGATCCATCCTAGTCGATCAATCCTGGGATTCATCCAACCTATACCTGAAACCATGTGAATTTATTCTTGAGTACCCTAGTGTAATACTATCTCAAGAAGGGTGTGTTTAAAAAACTCATTAGGGAACCACTAAAATGGTCCCATACTTATCCAATAAAATAAGGGTACATGTATGTGAGCTTTTCAGATGAAAAATAATCAAAACATATATTGGTAAAATTATATTAAATAACTAATGTCGAACAATATGCCTAATGGATAGATGTTTCCAGTTATACCTGCTTCGACCAGTTCCATAAATGTATCTGATTAAGCTAGTTCACCATAGGGGGATACAAGTCATTTCCCTGGGATCACCTGCACTTTCCTCCACTAAATATAAAGTAGAATTATAGGTGTTAGCTGGAAATTATACAAATAAGGAATTTATTTTTATCCTTGGAATCCTGGGTATACCACTCAATATTTTAGTATCTAATGGAATCTAGATAACATCTTGACATTCCCTGTTCTATTTTTATGTCGGTTTCATCGGTACCAATCCATAATAAATCAAGACATTAGACACTAGAATGAATTATTAAGGGGATGAAACTTATGAATTATGTAAGGAATACTCTCCCAATCCAAGATGATAGCTTATCATACATCATTAATTATATCAAAAAACAAATTTCTAGAATGATCTAAGAAATTAAATAATAGTGAATCCACTTGATCCTATGGAGTATCCCATGCATCAATTGAGGAGGTCATCATTATCCTTAGGGATGTCAAAAGCATCTATTCCTCGGGGGAAATGTGGCCACCAGATAACCTTTCACATAACATCGATCCTAGTGGGATATGAATCTTGGTTGATATGCTACTAATAGGGGGTTTCTAAGGTTTACTTAGAAACATTATCTATTTACCAAAATAGTGATTAATCTTAGATACCATTTTCAACATCAATTATTGTATCCTAAACTCACCAAGAATCCAAGGCTCTACAAGAGTTAGTTACTTTTAAATAAAAAAATTAAAGGAAGGATCATAATCTTTTAGTCCTCTAAAATGATTTCAATTTATGATATATATCGAAAAACCCAAAAATATTATATATATGATTATAATTACATACATAATATTGATTTTTTATATTTATTTTTTAAGTAGAATCAACATTTCATGTAGTAGAAAGATAGGTATGGGTCCTAGGAATCCTTGGATCCTAGATGTTTTAGTAGTTTAGGGTGTCCCACCCTTCAAACACTACTAGTTCATTTATAATTACCTAGTTTAATGAATTTACAATTTTAATATTATATGAATTTATATTTAATTAATGCTAGGAGGTTTTTTGAACACCCTAATCCAACTTATTGTGTCTTCTGACTTAGTAGCAATTTTTCATAACTCATGCTTTAGGGGAATACCCTATATTAACACTAACCATTACTAATGGTCCCTTACTTGGTTCTTTACACATGTGAGGCACCCAATTAGGGATCCTATACAAGTCCAGACTCAAGGAAGAAGCCCATCAATCAATGGGAGAACTCCCCTGAGATGTATCCTCTAATATATCAAAACCATTAAGGCTTTATTGAAATATGTTGGTTGGTCATCAGGTCATTCAAAACCACATTGACCAACCAAACTAACTCAAAATCACAAACTTATTAAATAATCTCATGAGGTCACCTAGGTCTTGAAGAAACAAGTCTTTCTCACCCATACCCAAATTAAGTATCCACTTTTGGGTTCTTTTTAATTTATGGAAATGATCCATGGTAAGGTCACAACCTACAGTGACCAAGAATTACTGAAAGTACCCAAGGTATTGAAGTGGACCTTGAAAAATTTATCCAAATATATGTTAAGGAAATATATTTATTTTAAACAATTAAATCTAGTTACTCAGAAGTTTAATCAATTCACTTGGTCAATACACTTAATTAAGGGTCTCTTTCCATTAGTGGAGTGTCTCAAGAACATCACATGCACATACACATTAACAAATATACTTTAGTGGAAGTATGAAAAACTTTATACCTCATACACAGATTTCTATTTATTCCAAAAGGGATAATAGTAGCTTTCATATCCCATCCAAGCCTATTCAATGTCACCCATGATCATCCGAGATCATCTCTATGAACCGATCCCCTAAATCTAGAAAAATAGTTGGCATTAATTAAATAGAACATATTATAATTAATAAAACTATTTACTCTAAATAGTTATAAATTCCTAATACATACTGGTTAACCACATCACATTGAAACCACAAGAAACTAGATACAATCCTATCCTAACACGCCCCCAGAAATATGCTACACAAAAGCCCCAAATTAATTCTCATAATTCAAGAGTATAATAAATTAATTTAATGAAAATAACCTTAAAAAATTAAAAATGGGAACATACCTTGATGAAACAACATGTGAAAGTAAGAGGAATTTTCCTTAGATTCTTGTCTTCATAGGATGAGTGAAAACTCAAAATAAATTAGGTTATTTTACCATTCATAAGTGAAATTTATTTTTTCCACTTAACCCCCCCCAAATAAATTAAAACTAGAGGTAGATGAATATTAAGAGGATAAGAGGAGGAACCGACTCACAAATTATATCTTATTTCAACCAATAATTCCCAAAATGGTGGAGAATATCGGGGGATGGACGTTCCAGTTGAGCTCTCCTTTTCATGTCCCACTTTCCCAAAGAAACAAGGGGACACACAAACATTTACACTTAAAAATAAACTATAAAAAATGTGTCACAATGTGAAATATGGTTTCATGCCATGAATTTTTAGGGAAATCCTCTAGGATCCTATTTTCATGTTCTATAACCTTTTGTTTATACAATTAAAATCCTATTAAAATGATGAATCACTATTCCCATCATGAATGGCCTACTCAGATTTTTTTAGTAGCCAAAGTTTCCCATTCCTCCTTTGGTTCTTAGTCGATCCTCTAATCCTTCCACAAAAACATAAACCTTGTCTAAAAAAATAATTTATGGAATTCCAAACCCATGAAACATTACTCCATTTCCTAGTTCTCAAAATGAACCATCCAACAAATGAAAAAAAATCAAATTTATATTGAAGGTATTTACTAATACAAATGTGGGTTCTTAAAATCTCCCCCCATAAAAATTATCATCCCCAATAAGACTCATAGAGAATTCACAAGATGAACTCAAATTACCCATGTTGCTAAACCACACGCAAAACACTCAATCCACCACTCATAGTCATCACCAAAAAATCTAGATGGTTCTTTAAAATGTCTATATATCATGGGAAAAAACTGTTTCATCAGCCAAGTCTTCAACAGTTTCATGGTTCTCCCCACCATAGAACTCAACTTGTCTCGAATGCTTCCAAATCACAACATTACCTAACATATATAACATTTATCAAAACACACTACTAATAGTCTAGTGATATTCTTACTACATCCCACATGATGCTCCCAATAGGAAATACCCTTACCATGTCCAACCTCACGTGAAGAAATTGTCATACCACCTTTGAACTATTTTATCTAAAACCGCTTAGTTGTACCTACCAAAATCTCCTTACTAGAAAAGAACTGCCTATAGTCCAACATCACCACTAATGAAATCACATGATGGGACCCAATTGTATGCTAATCCAAAAAACCATCTCCTCATGATTCCCAATAATTTTCACCCAATAATTATTTCAACTAAATTCCCCAAATGTTTGACCCACTAAAAACATGTCAAAAAATATTTTGTCACACGATTCACCCCTAAACCATCTGATGAAACATGTTAACCCCCTTAACCATGTCACAAAACATAGATCACTACAAAAATCACATATAGGTCAAACTGAGATCATCCTGAGCCTTATTTCAACACACCAACTCTACCTAATACCGTATCCAAATTCATACTTATCATTAAGTAAGGAATCCAGTAGCACCCAGTTCTATTTATCCACTAGAATCAGAATTAAAAAAAAATGAAAAATCCAATGACAAGTTCCATACTCCCATTACCCCAAAATATCGGGTTCATTCCATTCAAGATTATACAAAATCCATCATTAGACATTACTGATGGTGTGACCAAAACCACTCATTCCCAAGTATCAATATTAAATTAACTTAACACCCATTCATGTACTATAGGAACAACCTCCATGATATTCATCAAAATTCAATTCATAATGAGGTTCATTACCTCAAATGGACAATGGTAAAATACCTACTATATGGTTTATCTTATACAGCTCCATGAGTGAAAATTTATTAGGTTCCATCACTATGTGTATGTCCCTACCCACGAGAAATACTCATTGTCTTTCCAATACCAGACCAAGACTTAGCTACATCAGTCATCCCACTACACCTAATCAATTCTCATTATCTCCTCTAACATAGAGGTAAATTACTCATTTTATCTCAAATTTCCGAAAAACATGAATGTAGTCTTTATTTGGATCCATCATTCCTCAACCTGCACACATCTGATCACTAGTTTTCATTTTAAATGTTACCACATGAAACTAGAATGCATTTTTCCTATCTCACCCTGTACAGTGGGTGTACAGTCCCATAATACCTGAATGAAGACCCGAATCAGGGTCCCATGAGTCATGTATCATCAAGGACAAGAATACCATGATATGTGACACATCTACATCTATATTCCTAGGTCTCCCTGAGAACTATTAAAAAACTGACACCTAACTTGTGCCATGTTTCATCAAGAAACTGCAAACCAAAAGAATCATTTCATAAATTAAAGTATCAAACACACTTTGAAAAAACTACTAATAGAAAATCCATTAGTAAATAGGTCCATGAAATAGATTGGACCTTCCCATTGAAGCTAGTCTTGATACCCAATCACCCTAGGTGCTTCCTTAGGGACTAAAGGCATTATCCTACCTTTACCTCAAAACATGAGAACTTTCCATGCATCAATATCACATGATGAACCACATACCTGTGCTGCAACTTAAATGAAATTCTAACCCAGGATAACCCCTCTCATGGGTTTCCTCCAACCAAACTAAATTTTGTCCCCCTAGGGTCTATGTTGAACCATGGGTCTCTAGGTCTTCCACCAATCACTACTAGTAAATTATTGTATTAGGAACACGTGGTCCCTCCACCTCACCCCTAGATCTAACCACTCACCAAGGTCACATATCACTAGATGTAATCCATACCACCATCTTAATAAATGACATTAATTTTCCCAAACACCTAACCACATGGTCTTAAATACGATGATATCACACATTGACCACCACTCACAATTATAGAACTTGAAAAAGGTTATATCCTATTTTAATTATAAAAAACGTACAACATTATTTTTACCACCTAAACCAAGACATAAAATGCACTTAAAAAATAACTTTAAGTATGTAAAAAAGGTAGGTAAGGATAAAATCAAACAATAAGGGCCAAAATAGTTTACATGATTTCAGTTATATGGGATTTCAATTCCATGTTATAGAGGAAAATACCCAATAAGTTGTAATTGTATTCAAATATATGTTCAACCCATTAATAATCTATTAATTTAATAGATGATTTAAATTCCTTAATCATTTAAGGAATATCCTACCAAGAATAGGCTTTCCAGGACATGTTCCTATCCAAGAACCCTCATACAGGGTTACTTACTAGAGGATCATGATGTTGATTAAGAAAGGATGATAAAAGAACCACATTGAGTATCCATATATGATAATACCCTATCATGTACCTAGTCCACCAAAGAGTGTTCAGGTTCCTATTTGAATCATTTTGAATGATCTAAATAGATAAAAAAACAAGACTATTAGTTAATTAAAATATTATATCAAGTTATACGGTAAAAATCCATGTATGTGTTTATAACTTTAAAATTTACCAAAATTGAAAATGACAGACCCCATGGGGTTTAATAGTAATTCAACAAATGTGGATATCAAAATAGTTATTCTAAAGTTATTTATCTAAATAATAACATGTCCCTAGTGAATTATTATAGTTATTAAAGAGACACTGAGTATGTGTTCCAAGCTACCAAGTGTCTCTACACATCATGTGAAAAAGAACTAAATCAGTGTCACCATTGCCAAGTCAAATCATAGCGTAATCCACATGAAATGTAATAAAATAATGTTAAATTAGTAGTATAGAATCACAAACATTTATGAGAAAACACCATTTAGGTTGTTTTTGGGACTTTAAATAGATATCTTCATCATCGATAATGTAAATCACATACTAGTAGGGCTATAACATGTGTACCCTACATGATAAATATGATGAATGAGAAAATGCCTCTTGTATATATAGGACAAGAGTCAAAATAAAATCACCAGAATATTTCCAATAGTTTAAGAGCTATAAATCAATAATAAATCATAAAATACACACAACATGTGCATCACTTGAAGAGAAAATCATACTCAACTATAACAACGCAAACCTAGAACATTAATACCAAGATCGGGTAACCTAGATATCTTACTAGAATATGTGTTCTTGATGCACTAGTTTGATATCAATCAAAGGATCAAACACATTTCTAATACACCTATCTATTATGTAACAAATATTAAGACAATAGGAAAGGAACCACTCTGATTCCACCTTTTCACACCACGCTAAGGTTACTATGAATAATAACTGAGTCAGGTCACCACATAGCCTCATGCGTGCCTCCCTACACACTAGAGGTTTTCGACTAGCAGTGAGGGCCTAAGTTGAAACCTTGGGGATATTATTCCCTTGTATTAGAGTATACTATATTATGGAAAATAATTAATTATCATCCAAAGAAGTAAATAATCGTAGTGTGGAAGAAATAAATATAATCAAAATTAACTAAATAATGGATCGAAAAAAATTCACGAACATCTATACCAAATATACACTAACCACCCATTAGGAAGATTTCATATATATACCAGAATAAAGAAAATGAAATACTGGCTCTATAACATACCAATATATACCACAAACCATACTAAATATAATCATCTGATCTATCATACTCGATCATTCATGGAACTTATCCCAACCTATGTATGTAACAATGTGAATGTATTCTTGGGTACCCTAGTGTAATGGTTCCCTAAGAAGGGTGTGAGTGTAAAAATTTGCAGGCAACCACAAACATAGTCCTACACTTATCTAGTAAAATAAGGGTATGTTTATGTGAACTATTTAGGTAAATAATAATCATAACTTATAATACTAAGAATAAATTAAATAACTAATGTCCAACCACATGAATGATAGAGTCTTGGGTCTGAAAATGCTTTCCCTATCCAGTATCAGAAATGTCTTTGAGAAATCTATGTCACTATATATGAATTTGAGTCTTGTCCATGGGATCACCCATAATCAACTCCACTAAATATAAAGTATAATTCCATGTATCGGTTGGTCATTTTGTAGATAAGGTATACTATAAGATTCTCAACATCCTAGGCATACAACTCAATCTATGAGTAACCAATGGAACCCAGATGAAATCTCAAAATTCCCCATTCTAGCATGATATCTGATTCATAGGTATGGGCCCATAGGTAATCAATTAGTTGGACACACCCTATTCAAAAATAGCTCTGGAAAATGAAATCATGGTTAATCCACCTGATTATATGGAGTATCCTAGAAATCCATTTAGGTGATCATATTAATCCTTAGGCATGTCACATGATATAGTTCTTGGGGTAAACAAATCCACTTGACAACATTTGATATCACCTGTATCATAATGGGCTAGGCATCCCAGGAAATACACTACTAAGAGGGGGTTTTCAATATTTTCTCATAAACCTTCCATGTTTCTCAATACGGGGGGGAATCCTAGATACACTAGTTATTAAAATAATGGAAAATAAATTATTTAATCCTAAACTCAATAGAAAATCAAGGCTCTATAAGAACTAATTACTTTTAATTCAAAACATTAAAGGTCAGATCCTAATCTACTGGGACACCAATTGGATTCTACTTTATGACATACATCCAAAAAACTCATAAAATTATTTATATGATTATAAACACATACATTATATTTGTTAGTCATATTCATTATTCAGGTGGAACTGAAATTTGATGTATTAGAAAGATAGGGCTGAGTCCTAGGTTTCCTTGGTTTCTAGATGTATGAGTAGTAGAGGGTATAACTCCCCAAAAACACTACAAGTTCATTTATAATTAATTAATTATATTAATTGACAATTTAAATTTAAATGAATTGATATTTAATTAAATTTATAGGGTTGGTTGAATTTCTGAACACATGTTATTGTGTTCCTGGACTTAGTGGCCATAGTGGTTAACTCATGCTTTAGTAGAATACCCTAGGATATCACTACTCATTCCCAATGCCCCCAAAACATGGTCTTTACAAAATTAGGGTACCCTAATAGGCTTCCAATCCAATTTCATACTCAAGGATAATTCCCATAACTAAGAGGGAGAATTCCCCTAAGACATACCCTTTAATACTTCAAGACTTTAAGGCTGTATTGAAATATGGTGGTCAGTTTTATGTTATGCATGGCCCCAAAAACCAACCATACAAACTCAAAAGAACCACATTCTTAAATAAGGTAAAAATTCACCTATTTATAGGTATAATAGGCCTTTTTCACCCATCCCTAAATCAGGGATCCCCATAAGGGTGCTTTTCAATATAAGACAATGTTCTATGGTAAGGCCATGAGATACGATGAATGAGAAATGGTGCCGATACCCTAGGGACCAAAGTGGCCCTTGGAACATTTATCTAAATATAGGCAAATGCACTAGATTAATTTTATTTAATTAAATCTAGTTATTTAGAATTTTAATTAATTCACTTGGGAAATATACTTAATTAAGGGTCCCTCACCATCAGTGGTGGGTGTTGATCATGTCACATATCACATATGCATTAGCAAATTACTTAAGGGGAAAGTATAATAAAATACCTACCTCATGTGATTCTTTTCATTGGTTCTAAAAGTACCAAAAGTAGATTCCAAGGCCCATAGATTGTACAACATCACCCATGATCAACTGAGCTCATCTTTAGAACGCGATCTCCCAACTCAAGACAAATATATCACATTAACTAAATATAACATCATATTGCATCATAATTATGAGCGATTGGGTGTACTAATCTCCAGATGTGCCCCCAAATATTGGTTGCAAAAAATCCACAAATTAATTCTTCTGATTTAGCAGTCTAATAAATTAATTAATGGAAAAAACCCTCAAAACATTAAAAATAGTGGCATACCTCAGTGGAACGACATTAAAAATAAAGAGGAATTCATATCATGTTCAAATATTCATAAGATGTGTGAAATATATTTAGAAATTAGGATATTTCACCATTCTTTGGAGAAATTGCAATATTTGACCTAAAAAACATCCCCCAAATTACCGATAGTAGGTTGTATATGAATTAGAGGAGGAGAAGAGAAGGAACCTACTCATTGATACAATCCAATCACACCCAATAATTCCAGGAATGGAGGATAATGGGGGGATGGACTTTCCATCCAAGCTCTTATATGTGCATCCCACACACCTGATGAAATTGGGCGGGGGGGGGGGGGGTAGAAATCATTTGATAATTAAAAAAAATCATATTATGTCATGGAGTGACCTATGGTATCACACCATGAAATTTTAGGTCAATCACCTAGGCTACTCTTTTCACATCTTGAAACCTCCTAGCCTCACCCCTTAAACCCCAATAAAATTTTGAATCACTATTCATGATGTGATTGGCTTGCTAAAACTATTTTCGGAAGCCTGAGTGACCCATTCCTTATTTAGTGCTCTCTCAAACCCCCATACCATTCACCAAAACCTATACTATATAAAAACATCATTTTTATGTCTAAACCCTCATAACCTCACTCCAATTCCTATTTCTAAAAACAAACTATCTACCTAAAATAAAACCCAATTTCCTACAGAAATTCTCTAACCGTATGGATGCATGTTCTTAGATGAGCTCATACTTTATTATGTTTTCATTTATACATGATACTAATAAGGGATATATTAATTATTTTAGGGATATATTAGAATAAATAATAACATTATATATATAATTTTATGTTTTATGTCATGTTTTCAAATATAATATAAGAATGATGCAGGCATCTAGTGTCCCATTAATACTAAACTATTCAATATTTTGTTATGTGATATCTTATATCTTTTGAAAATGTTGCTAGAAAACCATTGGATAATGGATAATGGAGTTGGGTTACTATATTTGGGTTTATAATAAATTTCAATTAAAACATGGAAACTCGATTTAGGAAAACAACTATTAGAGAACATAACCATATGATAGACTCTAGGGATAAGTCTAAGCATAAGATAATATCATGATGTTTTGGTAAGGTAAATAATGTGTGGTTTTCTTGGAATTACATCCCTATATGGATACTGGAAAGTGGATGTGGTTGTAACATAGATGCACCTAGGGGTAAAAACACGGAAAATGACTGGGTGTGTATCAACCTGATATTTGTACGGTTCACGATGAGTGGGCTTAAGACTACACAACTATCAATAAACTCAAAATGGATATGATTTGGATGATTCAAATGATCTTTATGTACTATTATGATATATTTTAAATTATTATTATGATTTTAAAATATTCCCAATGATACTAAAATTATAATTCTGATAATAGAAATTTATATATTTTCTATTTAGGTTAAGTGCTACACCATATTTGGAATTATAAAATATGATTTAAAATTCATAATTTTATAAGATAATTAAGTTTATTCCATTATTTATTAGTGGAACCTAGATGGAGGAATTGAAAAAAAATAAATTCACTTAATCGATGTAGGGATTTACCTCATAGAAAAGATAATGAAGCTCGAGTTGGATATGAAGAAATTGTAACTATATTGGGTATTTTGACTCATGTTTTGAATAACAATATTGACTATATGGAGTATCGTATTGACCCCCCAATATTTTGTAACAATGTTTTAATGGTTCATGTTACAATGTCCTCCTCCTGCAATGTCCTGAAGGCCTTCATTTTCTTATTGATTTTGATAATCCACCATTCGAGGGGGGAGGTGGAACCCTTACAAGTCCTGTAGGAAAATGTGGGTTGCTAACACAGGCTCCCAACGAGGGGCCCCGACCAATACCAGGTGCACTCCACAATCCCTAACTATTCAATGGATTTTACTATCCCGGTGTATAATAAACACAGTGTCCGTGTCTGGCGGGACTCGAGCCTATGCCAGTTACCACAGTGAGTGAGGGGTACATCCAGCGGGTACCACTCGGCTAATCAATTAGCAGCTTATTAATGGGTCAGGTTCCTAAATAAGATATTTTTCTTTTTGAGAAGTATTGAAATAGATAAAGTTACCATGAAAGTCTATCATCTTAAGGGAGATACTGGTCAATGTTAGTCATTGATCCATAAAACTAAGGATTCATAGGAATTAGATAGTATGGAGTGAAATACTATCAAAGAGATATTATTTGAAAATACCAACCACATGATAAATGAGTTTATATAGAGAGGAAATTCCTCAATCTTTTGTAAAAGGATGATGAAAATATTACATAATTTTAATCTAACATTACAAGGTTAGAAAATCATGTTGTTGATTATGTATATAATCTAATAAGTAAGATTGACCACTTCTTTGATGTGCTAAATCCTATCTTTAAAAGGAATTTTATGTCATAAAATTTTCAGTATTTAAGGATATTAAATTACATGATATCAAGGTAGATAAAGAATTCCTCAAGCCTTATGCTTTATAGGGAAATATAGAAGATAAGTGAGTTGTTGTTAACAATGAAAAAATAAATATTGAAAAAGGGATGAGGGTAAGGGTGGAATTTTTAACTTATAATAGTTTATGAAAGGAATACCATGGTACACGCTTGATAGTAATGAGAGTTTTCTTCATGTGTAGAGATAAATGACATCATGCTAGTGATTTCTAGGGAAAGAAAGAAATTTCCAATGTCTAATTCTTAAAATGTATGGATATGGAGCACCATTTTAATGAATTCCCCAAGTGTTAAGTGAATTTTCCATAGAAAGGAAAAACGAGTAAGGGAAACCTTATACTATCACTAGAAAAGAGGTTTAAGTTACTAAAGATGTGGTAGGTGGTACTTTTATTGTAACCTCAAATTTAGGTAATGATTTATTTGATTCAACATTTTCTCAGTTTTTTATATCTTCCATGTTTTCCAAGAAAATTAAAAATTTCTATAGCACCTTAAGAATGGACTTTATGATCAAGACTCCTAATGGGAATATTATTTCTATAAGGATATTCTAGTTAGAAATCATTATAATGCATAAACATACCATATTTTCTAACTTTCTTATCATACCTATGATTGATTTTGAAATAACACTTTGTATTAATTGAATTTAAAATTATTAAGAAAACATTTATTTCTATGTGAAGGAGATTATAATTTGGGAAGGAGATGTGGTTTACCCTATATTTATAGGGAATACTTCATCATTTGAGTTTTTTATGGATCCAACTCAAGTATCTCTATTTAAGAAAATTATTAGATAGGAATATAAGACCCAACCAATAAATGGGAAATGTATCCTTATAATAGAGGGTGTTCTTAGTTTATATAAATACATTGATGTGTTTCTTGAAGAACTACCTAAACACCCACCTAGGTATGATGTTTATATTTCCATTGATATCATTCGTGATAAAAGCCTATATCTTAATCTCCCTATAGGATATCCATAGTGGAATTAGTGAAAATGAATAAACTGTTATACCTATCTTTTTCCTAGTGTTTTAATGATCACAAACACTCACATATGATTTAAACATTATAATTTAAGTAAAGTTTCAAGGAAATTTTTAATTATCAAGTAATGGAATTCAAATAAATATTAAAAATGTTTTGAAGTATTTTTAAAGTTTTGGTATTATCTTAATTTGTGTTTAAAAAATATGGAATAATGTATTGAGATATAAATAATATATTAAAAGGGGGTGGAGGATTCCATGATTAGAGATGGTAAAGTACAAATATCAAGAGTCATCCAGTGTAGGGAAACAACCAATCAGTTCCATTATGGTAGTATCCTAGATGTAAAAAACACCCACCAACCCATCAGCGGGGATAGAATGGATGATATCTTCCTCCAAGAGTCCACTAAACTGGGGGTGGAGGTGTATCAACTTTTCGTTGGAGGAATTCTAGTAGCACCTAGTTTCAGGATTCCCATCGGCTACATGGTGGAGGCTACAAGGTATTTGGTGGCATTAGGATATTCTTTCCAAGGATGCATTACGTGTAGTCAAAATGGATATTATTATGGTCTTAGTCAACTTAATTACACTTCAAAAATTCCATAAGGTTCCCACACCACTTAGATCATATAAAAGGATCCCCTTATCCTCATGGATAATATAAATTTCTCCAAATAATTCTCTTTTATATAATCAATGTAGAAGTCACATATTTCTAAAAAATCTCCCTTTGATAACAATTGATGTCCATAGAAATATGGGAAGAGGGGGGGGGGGATTTACCTTTTAATAAAAAAAATTAAAGTGAAACCAAATATTAATTTAAAATGAAATATATTTGAAATAATAATGTGATAAATTGATTGAGTGATAATTAATAAATTATTTTGAAGTTATAAATTATAAAATGAAAATACTATACTATAGTAATTGTTTACAAATTTACAATATTCAATTGTGATTATTTTTTAACTCATAAAAATGAATTTTTTAAAGCATTAATGATGTTTTTTAAAAAGGTTGAAAATGATATTTTTTTTAAAAATTATTCTAATTTGTAAAGATCATGGGGGAGAATTTGATAATGATGAATTTAATGGTTTATGAACTATCTAAGAAATTGAACATTTTTTTCTTCCCAAACACATTAACAAAACAAGTTAGTAGATAGGTGAAATTGATGTATTCAATAAATTTCTTGGAATATTATAAATGAATTTAATATTCCAAAACATTTTTAGGCTAAGTACTATGAATACTGTAAAATTTATCATTAATCATGGTCTTGTAAGACCTGTTCTCAAAATGAAACCTTATTAAATTTAAAAAAATTTAAAACCCAAATTTAAAATTTTCAATGTTTTTTGTTCCAATTGTTTAATTTTTAACACTAAAGGAAATATTATAAAATTTTATTCTAAATATGGTGAATGTATCTTTATTCGGTACTATAACTCAATAAAGATATACTGAATCTTTAATAAAATGACTAAAATGGTATAAGAATCAATCCATGTTTTTTTTGATGAAAATTTCCAAAATAGATTTCAAAAAATGTTTTGTCAAATATTTTTTTGTATAAAACATTTGAAAATAAATAAGTTATAGAATTACAAGAACTCCTTTAAATTATTTACCTATAGATTTTTCTAAAGATCATATCCTTTAAAATTTCATTGGATATCTACAAGATGGAACTTATACTAGAATACCAGTCTTAAATGATTCTAAATAACTAGAATTTTTCTTTCACATAGAGCCCAAATACATAAAAATTTATTTGACGATGAGAACTTGGTTCTTGACATGTAGGAAGAAATAAATCAATTAACTATAAATGATGTATAGACTATTATTTAAGACCTGTTGATTATCTTATTATATGTTTTAAATGGGGTTTTAGGAATAATTTAGATGGTCATTGTAAGATTATAAGAAATAATTCTTATTTAGTAGCTAAATGCTATAACTCAGAAGAAAGAAACAACTATGGTGAATCCTTTACACCTATTACTATGGTATAATCAAATAGAATATTTTTGTAATTCTCCGATCATATTCATTTAAAAATATTTCATATAGATATAAAAATAACATTTGTATATGGTTTTATAAATAATTTTTTTTTGTTGAACAACCACACGGTCCTGAAAATTCTATTTTTATAAAGTCTGTTTTCAAATTATCTAAATCTATTTATGGTTTAATACATTCCACTTAGGCATAGTGTGATCATATTTAGAATTATATTTTATAAAATGTTTTTAAAATGAAAAAATTAAATTCAACTCTCTTTCTAAAAAAAATTTTAGATTATTTATTGCTCATTCAAATTTACATTGATGGAAAACCAATGTATCTATTTGTTTATAATTTACTGATTTAATTTTAGAGGAATTTGAGATGAAATTTATAAGAGAACTTAAATTATTTTTCAATTTTAAAATTTTTCAAAGAAATAAGTATATTTTTCTTAACTAAGGAAAATAAAATAATTAACTCTTAAAATTATTTGGCATGGATAATTATAAGGAAATGTTCACTCCCATGAGTACAATATGAAAGATTGTATTGGATAAAACTAGTAATCCAATAAATGAAAATATTTATATATTAATGATTAATAGTCTACTTTACTTTAATGTGACCTGATCATATATCATGTTCAGTGTTTGTCTCTGTGATATTTTTTAGTAAAATCCAAAATAATATCATTTTAAATATACCAAAAGGATTTTTCATTATTTAAAAAGTGTCTAAAAATCGTGATTTTCTTATCTAAAAGGGTATTGTTTTAAATTATCTAGTTTTTATAATACTGATTTTAGATAATTCCAATTGGATATGAAAAGTAAATGTGGGACTTTCCAGTTACATGGGAAATCCATTATCACATGGAGTAGTAAGAAGAATAACCCAGTTTCTCTTTCTACCATTAAAGAAGAATATATATCCGATGGGAGTTGATGTGCCTAAATTTTATAGATTCAACTCACTCTCTTAGACATCAGGAATACATTTCACCTTATTACAATTAAGTGTGGAAATATTAGATCCATAAACATTTCAAAAAAAAACTATACAACTCTATCATAATAAACACATTGAACTTAGGTAATATTTCTTCAGATATTACTTAAAAAAAGGTGGTACCTTATTGGAATTTGTTAGGATTTTTTTTAAAATTACTTATATCTTCACTAAACCTCTAGAACATGATCATTTAAATTATATAAAAGGTGAATTAGGAATTATTTTCTTGTTATCCTCTCTATTATATTAGGGGATATATTGAGTTGTCATTTCAAAATCTTGATCTTGTTTGAAAATATATTAAAATCTAATTTTTTTTCTTTTTTATCTAGGATATGAACCGTTTGTCTCAATTGTGATATAATTTTTGGGGGATACTTATCTCTTTTATATGCCTGAAATTTTACTTAAGGGTGATCTTATATTTTAAATTTAATTTTTCTCAAAAATTTGAACTCTAATTTTCAAATTTTTCAAAATATATTTTATAAAATAATTTATTTTTTTTAAAAAATTATATCATATATTTACATAATATTTTTTTTAAGAAAATGTTTTTATCACTTGTAACACCCCAAGATTTCATAGTGTGTTATTTCTTCAAAATAATTCAATAACTTGCACTACACGCAACACTTAGTTCAATTGCACCATGACTTACCAAAAAAAAAATCCATTAAAAGAGTTCATGAATAATATTAACTAAATTTTAAACTTTATATTATCCTTATAATTTTAGAATCCATATTATGAGTTTCTTAGTCATAATGCAAGAACAGATTCATTTTCAGTATTGCACTTTTATCAACTTTTGATAGTGAAACCTTTTTAAATAAAATATTTTAAACTTTTTGACTAAATGGAGACATCAAAAAATTTAAAATGAAACATCCCAAGCTTCCACGGTACGTTTCCCTTCGAATAATGCGATAGCGTGTGTTGTACGCAACCTCGAGTTCTAACACACGCCACAACTAATTAAACTAGCCGTTGTGAATAGTAATACCTAATTTTTGAAATCATATATATTTTATATTTTAAAATGGACTTCATTTTTGGATTCGGAATATCGAAATTAGCCTAGGGTGAAATTTTGGTACATTTCGGATAACTTTCATATTTTGATGAATAGTGAAAATTTCTAAATTTTAATTAAAAACAACTTTTTTAATCAAAATAATTAATAGTGATAAATTATGAATTTGAGTGCTTTTAAAGTATATTTAGAATATATTTTTACCATTTAATATAATGTTGGTCATTGGACATAATTTTACAATTAAACCGAACATAAACAAGTGTCAATCTTTTGATAGTTATTATCTCTTAAAAACACGCTTTTTGTTTTGACAGCGGGAATTAATTTTAAATTAATTTCTGCCACTTCTGTGTTTTGAATTTAGGAAAATGGATTCCATATTTGGAATCAGGATGTTCAAATTGTGTAAATAGGTAACTTTTATTTTTACACATTTTGAATAATTACTGCGGTAAATATTTTATTTACCATGGTTAAAGGGTAAATCCGGTAAATAAGGGTTAAAAAATAATATTATAATAATACTAAATTACCCTAAAACGTGTCTTAACCCTATTTGTTGATACATGGTCGACCATGGGCATCTTTGTGTCAATTTTGGGACCCCATGGATCCACTTGTAAGTGATAATGACACTTTATTTTAATTAAGTTAAAATGAATACAAAAATGACACAAGCATATATCTTTTAGAAGAACAATTTTTACATAGAGTTATACATGTTGGATTTTCGATTATAAATATTCATTAGAAAGCTAAAAAGATTTACTACATAATGATAGTTTATTTATAATTTTTAGACATTAAATAATTTACTTTATTTATGACACAATGATGATGCAGTAATTACTATAATAGTGAAAAATTAAACTAATTGATATTATAAATACCCAAATAAATATAATATGAAACTTTTAATGAATTAAACTAATTTCTAGGATAATATGACATATTAGGATTGATTTAATTGACTTTTTTCGAAGTAATCAATCTGTTATGAGTTTCACAAAAATCAACTAATGAATAGTGTCAAAATTGACATAAAAGAGTTCTTAAAACAAATATTATATTATTAATTGATATTAAATTCCTAAAAATCTAAGGTTCGGCCAAGAGACTTATATTATGATAGGTTAATCATTAATGGACCACTTGGGGGTCTCTTGGATGTATATAGTAAGTTTATTAACCATATTATATAAAAATACAAAGAGACATTGTAAAAGTGAAACTAATTAACTTAGAGTTAATACTTAAAGATAAGGTTAATATAAGTACCCAAACCTGTCTAAATTCTATTGGTTGAGTGTTTTTCGACCTATCCCCACCTTAACCTTTGAATAGTCAACTTTTGAGCCATTAGAAACCGAATATAAATTTATTATAAATTAATATTTCTAGCTTTTCCAAAGGTGCCCCTCACCCCTCTTATAAAAGGGCACTCCTCCTTCTCATTTATTCACACCTCTAAAGCCTTTTGGTTCGGCCAAAATCTGCCCAAATACTCTCCCAACATCCCTCACTACATCCTAGAGGCCTTAGTTTGATCAGAAAGCCAACCTAAGGATCCCTTTTGATCAAATCAAAAGGAAGAACCCGAAGAAGAGGTAATGATTTCACCACCCTTCTCCAAGTTCATTTCTTCTTCCACTTCTTCTTCCTTTGTTCTTACCATTCTAAAATAATAACTCTAGTATCTCACATATACTGTGATGTTATTATAAATATGGTACAATAATATTCAGTATTCTATCCACCCTTTTAATAACATGTCACCATACGTACGTACGTACGGCTTACCGTCTCCACGTCGTGGTGTAATTGTTATTCAATATAATATTATTTGGATGGGTATAATAATGATGTGTAACTCATGTAAATAATAAATATAACATGTTAATGATTCTGTATATATGATATACCATCCATTTATATATTATTTTAATATCAAAATAATGATATTGTCGCTCGTGCGTACGTACGGACTACCGTCTCCACGAACGCGATGAGATTCATTCTCCATCGTATCCATTCAAGTATAATTATCATTTGATGATTTAAAAATGATGTTTAAGGACTGGATATCATTCTGGATGTGAATAAGATACAACAACCATGGCTTATGTAACAAAACATATAAAAGAAAATGAGTAAGTTAACTCCCGAAACGACGATAATTCTAAGATATTATTAACAAATCAATGTTAAAAGATCATATATGATATCATATTAATATATATGATTCTTGTATAATTTAATAACAACTATTTCACCATTATACAGGAGGTTAACCTACCCCAACCAAGGAAAAGTACAAGGTAAGGGTTATTTCACAATCTCTTCTTTATCCGAGGTTGTTTATACGTAATAATCTACTGGGATCTCGTTATCATCCACATCCATGTTTCTTCGAAATGTATTTCAAAACATTTTTACTATTTACAAGAATATGGGTTAAAGTCATTTATACCCTTGTTTGACTTTTTATAAGAGGTTTATAAAGGAATCTTTCCGTCGTTTTCAAAACAATGTTCTTTTTAACCTTTTCGACAGAATTGAGGTAAGAATGTTTTTTTTAACTTATGCGGCGGGTGCGGTTATTTTCCGCCGTTATAAAATCGTCTAAGCTTTACATACAAGCTTATAAGAATATTTTCAAAGAAAATGTTTTATTTTATATGGATCTTAAATGATTTCAAAATAAAAGGAGATACTTCTTTAAAAAGAATTTTGATTTCATCTATGTCAACATCCTTTGATGGATTTTAAGATTATTTGAAGTTGATTTATTATGATACAAAAATTCTATATTGAATTGAAGGTTTTGTGATATGTTTGACTGTGGATGTGCTATTTTTATACCATTCATAGTTTATGGTGAAATTATTGACATTTCGTATGCTAGTTTTAATCCGAATGTTTATGTTATATTTCAAACTTTTCTTCAGATGAATGTGCTAAACAAGTATGTTCCGGGTTGGGGACCGGTAAAAGTAAGCCCTCCAGGTTGGGGACTGGTAAAAGTAAGCCCTCCAGGTTGGGGACTGGTTAAAGTAAGCTCTCCAGGTTAGGGACTGGTAAAAGTATGCCCTCCGGGTTGGTGTCCGGTTATTAGAGGCACTCCGGGTTGGTGTCCGGTTATTAGAGGCACTCCGGGTTGGTGTCCGGTTATTAGAGGCACTCCGGGTTGGGTTCTGGTTAGAAGTAACCCCTAGGTCTTGGGATGAGGCATAGACAAAGAAATTAACGTTTAGCATTATGCATTCCAACATTATGAAAGTGGTTATTGATTTTTTTGCATGTGATTATTCGATTAGTAGAATATCCATGTGAATAAGTAAATGGCATTATTTCATTTTACTTTTGCCATACCATGTTGAAGTTAAAGTTTAAAAGGCTTTTGTTTTAGTAATGCATTGCCTTAAATGTTTATTCTTATTTATGAAAGTTTCCACTATATTGTTATCCTTACTGGGCATTTGAGCTCACCCCTTTTCTATGTTTTATTTTTCCCAGGATGTGAAGAAGTAAGTTATGAATGACCTGCAAGGATTTTATGAGGGGTTAATAGTGTGGATTGTGGAAAAATTATGTTGTTGTATTAGTTTTTCACTTTGAAATGTAATGTAAAACTTTATGATTATATCTAGTGTTTCCAAGGCTACTAAACCAATCGGTCTTTCGAGATTTGATCTTTCTTGTGATCATGCCAATGTTACGAAGTAATGCACCGACTCTGGGTAGCTGGGGTCGGGGCGTTACAGTTGGTATCAGAGGAAGTTTAGTACAAACCTTGGAAGCTAGATTTAGATAAACTCTGATTAGAGCACGTAGACCTAAGATGAACTTTGAAGATTAGTATAGAAGAACTTCCTAGAATTTTGGTATTGTAGAGATTTTGTGAGTTTTCCGAGAAATACATCCCTGTCTGGATACGAGCAGGTAGAGGCGGCTCTGGCACAGATGTACCTAGGGGTAAAACCCGAAAACACCGCTTTGAGCTAGACTCGAACGGGAACTGGTGCACGACAACGGGCCTTGCTGCACTCTTGGTTACGACACTCCCGGGGGATATGCTTAGGATAACTCTCATTTTCTTTACAAATCATTATGAAGGGTTTATGAGTATATACTTCCTCAAAGAAAACATTTTTATGATTATGGATTATATCCATAAATAGTTCAATTTATGTTAAGTGTTTTATAAGTATGGGATTATGTATTTTGATTCATAAACTGATCTAGTTTATTCCATTGTTTAGAAATGGCGCCCAGTAGAAGGAATGAGAACTCCAGAAATGCACATGATCCAAAGAGAAGGAAGGATCATATCTTTCATGGTCTTAAGCTAGAATTTATAAGAGAAATAGTCTCCCATGTATTATCATCATATGAAGAAATAATATCATGTGTTGATAAGATAAGTAAAGAGTTTACTGAGTCCTATGGCTTTGAAGGGAAGCAAGAGAAGAAAAGGATGGAAGAGAGAAAGATGGATAAAAGTAAGAGGGAAAAGAAGAATTTTCCCATATATGGTAACTGTGGAAAGAAACACCCTGGAACTTGCCTGAAAGGAATGGGAGTTTGTTATAAGTGTGGAGGAAAAGGGCACAAAGTACGTGACTGCAAGGGTAAGAAAATGGTTTCAAATGTACAATGCTTCATTTGCAAGGAGTTTGGACACTACGCGAACCTATGTCCCAGTCATCAGACTATGCCGCAAATGATGCTATTGGATAATAATCAAGTTATGATACTACCACATATGAAGAGGAATGATTAGAGTTCTTAAGTTGATTATGTCAATTGAGTGTTGTATCAACAATGTACTTGTTATAATAATTATGGAGTATATAAGGATTGTACTGCAGTACTATTTCATTAAGGACTTGAGATTGTGTGGAACAAAGAAAAGTGACTCAATAGCAGGATAAATTTTTGGAAAATATATGGTTGAGAGAATGATAAATCATAATATAGTTCTGATACTGAGGTAGTGATTTTGGAATAAGAAGTGATTGTTTTGGATAAATTGTATTGGATATTCTTGACTACCTTGGAACTGATTAATGATTTGTATATTCCATCATTGTTGGGTTTTAAAACATTTTTGGATTAATGAAGTATATCCAGCATTCTATATGGAATAAGGGAGCATGAATGTAATCAATAAGGAATATGGTAATACATGATGAAGGTATTCATATGCTATTACGGGGTAAAAAGGATCTATATTATGTTTACCTTCCTTATAAATGTTAGACTGTGAGTTTGGACAGAAGTATTTTGGATAGTTCTAGTTTGGATTATTTTGGATTGCCATAAAAGGACAACCCGGAGGTCGGGCGACAACCCGTCGCGTCCGGCAAGGCTGCGAGACTTGAACCCGCAACCAAAGGGCGACAAGGGTGTATCACCTACCACTATCCCACGAGATGTCCTGGATTAAATAAAGTAGTTTTTTAAAAGATCTGGTAGATGAATTATAAATTCTTTTTTTTTGGAACCCTCTATGAATAGTATAAATAGAATTTTTTTTACGAGTGAATGATGAGTTTTGGTAGAAATTTATTAATGGATAAAACTCTAATTATAAAGTAAGTATATCTCCTTATGATCTTAGCCAATCTCATAAATATATTCCTCAACATTAATAAAAGGAACTTAGAACAAAAATTTTGTCCTAGATGGTACCTTAAATCATCACTAATTCATGGCTTTGGGATTTTTGGCCTTTTCATAGCCATGTTCTCTACCACTCTCCATCAGATAATTGATGGTTAGATTTCTCTTCCATATCCATATTTTCCTACATGGAACCCTAGTATGTGTTATTTTCGGTAATCTTCATACTTTCCACTCTTTATTTTAAATAGAGGACTCATTAATTCATTTTTCGATGTGGGATTTCAACTAAGATATTTTGAAACGTCAAAAATGTGTTATCCTAATACCCTATGTTTTGTTGAACCGATGGTATTTCAAATCATCATAGATTGATGAATTTAAGGACCTCAATTATACACTTGTTTGTGATTGATGACCTCAATCACTACCTATAAATATTCACGTTTTTCCTCCGATTATATGTCTCTAATTTCCACCAATGTTCTCCTAATCGAGATCATAATTTGGTGGTGACCCTTTGATTTCTCTTTTCCTCATATTAAGACTAAATTTTAGTAACCCAATTTCCGATGTGGGTTTTCCCACAAATATATTTTCTACTTTCAACCTTTTATTTTTTAAGAACAATTTCAAATTGCGAGGACGCAATTTATTGAAGGAGGGGAGAATGTAACACCCCAAGATTTCATAGTGTGTTATTTCTTCAAAATAATTCAATAACTTGCACTACACGCAACACTTAGTTCAATTGCACCATGACTTACCAAAAAAAAAGCCATTAAAAGAGTTCATGAATAATATTAACTAAATTTTAAACTTTATATTATCCTTATAATTTTAGAATCCATATTATGAGTTTCTTAGTCATAAT
The DNA here is from genome assembly GCA_963277665.1 of Viscum album. Lineage (NCBI taxonomy): Eukaryota > Viridiplantae > Streptophyta > Magnoliopsida > Santalales > Viscaceae > Viscum > Viscum album. The sequence goes on from OY728127.1 coordinate 600,475,934, forward strand.
GCAAGAACAAATTCATTTTCAGTATTGCACTTTTATCAACTTTTGATAGTGAAACCTTTTTAAATACAATATTTTAAACTTTTTGACTAAATGGAGACATCAAAAAATTTAAAATGAAACATCCCAAGCTTCCACGGTACGTTTCCCTTCGAATAATGCGATAGCGTGTGTTGTACGCAACCTCGAGTTCTAACACACGCCACAACTAATTAAACTAGCCGTTGTGAATAGTAATACCTAATTTTTGAAATCATATATATTTTATATTTTAAAATGGAATTCATTTTTGGATTCGGAATATCGAAATTAGCCTAGGGTGAAATTTTGGTACATTTCGGATAACTTTCATATTTTGATGAATAGTGAAAATTTCTAAATTTTAATTAAAAACAACTTTTTTAATCAAAATAATTAATAGTGATAAATTATGAATTTGAGTGGTTTTAAAGTATATTTAGAATATATTTTTACCGTTTAATATAATGTTGGTCATTGGACATAATTTTACAATTAAACCGAACATAAACAAGTGTCAATCTTTTGATAGTTATTATCTCTTAAAAACACGCTTTTTGTTTTGACAGCGGGAATTAATTTTAAATTAATTTCTGCCACTTCTGTGTTTTGAATTTAGGAAAATGGATTCCATATTTGGAATCAGGATGTTCAAATTGTGTAAATAGGTAACTTTTATTTTTACACATTTTGAATAATTACTGCGGTAAATATTTTATTTACCATGGTTAAAGGGTAAATCCGGTAAATAAGGGTTAAAAAATAATATTATAATAATACTAAATTACCCTAAAACGTGTCTTAACCCTATTGGTTGATACAGGGTCGACCATGGGCATCTTTGTGTCAATTTTGGGACCCCATGGATCCACTTGTAAGTGATAATGACACTTTATTTTAATTAAGTTAAAATGAATACAAAAATGACACAAGCATATATCTTTTAGAAGAACAATTTTTACATAGAGTTATACAAGTTGGATTTTCGATTATAAATATTCATTAGAAAGATAAAAAGATTTCCTACATAATGATATTTTATTTATAATTTTTAGACATTAAATAATTTACTTTATTTATGACACAATGATGATGCAGTAATTACTATAATAGTGAAAAATTAAACTAATTGATATTATAAATACCCAAATAAATATAATATGAAACTTTTAATGAATTAAACTAATTTCTAGGATAATATGATATATTAGGATTGATTTAATTGACTTTGTTAGAAGTAATCAATCTGTTATGAGTTTCACAAAAATCAACTAATGAATAGTGTCAAAATTGACATAAAAGAGTTCTTAAAACAAATATTATATTATTAATTGATATTAAATTCCTAAAAATCTAAGGTTCGGCCAAGAGACTTATATTATGATAGGTTAATCATTAATGGACCACTTGGGGGTCGCTTGGATGTATATAGTAAGTTTATTAACCATATTATATAAAAATACAAAGAGACATTGTAAAAGTGAAACTAATTAACTTAGAGTTAATACTTAAAGATAAGGTTAATATAAGTACCCAAACCTGTCTAAATTCTATTGGTTGAGTGGTTTTCGACCTATCCCCACCTTAAACTTTGAATAGTGAACTTTGGAGCCATTAGAAACCGAATATGAATTTATTATAAATTAATATTTCTAGCTTTTCCAAAGGTGCCCCTCACCCCTCTTATAAAAGGGCACTCCTCCTTCTCATTTCTTCACACCTCTAAAGCCTTTTGGTTCGGCCAAACTCTGCCCAAATACTCTCCCAACATCCCTCACTACATCCTAGAGGCCTTAGTTTGATCAGAAAGCCAACCTAAGGATCCCTTTTGATCAAATCAAAAGGAAGAACCCGAAGAAGAGGTAATGATTTCACCACCCTTCTCCAAGTTCATTTCTTCTTCCACTTCTTCTTCCTTTGTTCTTACCATTCTAAAATAATAACTCCAGTATCTCACATATACTGTGATGTTATTATAAATATGGTACAATAATATTCAGTATTCTATCCACCCTTTTAATAACATGTCACCATACGTACGTACGTACGGCTTACCGTCTCCACGTCGTGGTGTAATTGTTATTCAATATAATATTATTTGGATGGGTATAATAATGATGTGTAACTCATGTAAATAATAAATATAACATGTTAATGATTCTGTATATATGATATACCATCCATTTATATATTATTTTAATATCAAAATAATGATATTGTCGCTCGTGCGTACGTACGGACTACCGTCTCCACGAACGCGATGAGATTCATTCTCCATCGTATCCATTCAAGTATAATTATCATTTGATGATTTAAAAATGATGTTTAAGGACTGGATATCATTCTGGATATGAATAAGATACAACAACCATGGCTTATGTAACAAAACATATAAAAGAAAATGAGTAAGTTAACTCCCGAAACGACGATAATTCTAAGATATTATTAACAAATCAATGTTAAAAGATCATATATGATATCATATTAATATATATGATTCTTGTATAATTTAATAACAACTATTTCACCATTATACAGGAGGTTAACCTACCCCAACCAAGGAAAAGTACAAGGTAAGGGTTATTTCACAATCTCTTCTTTATCCGAGGTTGTTTATACGTAATAATCTACTGGGATCTCGTTATCATCCACATCCATGTTTCTTCGAAATGTATTTCAAAACATTTTTATTATTTACAAGAATATGGGTTAAAGTCATTTATACCCTTGTTTGACTTTTTATAAGAGGTTTATAAAGGAATCTTTCCGTCGTTTTCAAAACAATGTTCTTTTTAACCTTTTCGACAGAATTGAGGTAAGAATGTTTTTTTTTAACTTATGCGGCGGGTGCGGTTATTTTCCGCCGTTATAAAATCGTCGAAGCTTTACATACAAGCTTATAAGAATATTTTCAAAGAAAATGTTTTATTTTATATGGATCTTAAATGATTTCAAAATAAAAGGAGATACTTCTTTAAAAAGAATTTTGATTTCATCTATGTCAACATCCTTTGATGGATTTTAAGATTATTTGAAGTTGATTTATTATGATACAAAAATTCTATATTGAATTGAAGGTTTTGTGATATGTTTGACTGTGGATGTGCTATTTTTATACCATTCATAGTTTATGGTGAAATTATTGACATTTCGTATGCTAGTTTTAATCCGAATGTTTATGTTATATTTCAAACTTTTCTTCAGATGAATGTGCTAAACAAGTATGTTCCGGGTTGGGGACCGGTAAAAGTAAGCCCTCCAGGTTGGGGACTGGTAAAAGTAAGCCCTCCAGGTTGGGGACTGGTTAAAGTAAGCCCTCCAGGTTAGGGACTGGTAAAAGTATGCCCTCCGGGTTGGTGTCCGGTTATTAGAGGCACTCCGGGTTGGTGTCCGGTTATTAGAGGCACTCCGGGTTGGTGTCCGGTTATTAGAGGCACTCCGGGTTGGGTTCCGGTTAGAAGTAACCCCTAGGTCTTGGGATGAGGCCTAGACAAAGAAATTAACGTTTAGCATTATGCATTCCAACATTATGAAAGTGGTTATTGATTTTTTTGCATGTGATTATTCGATTAGTAGAATATCCATGTGAATAAGTAAATGACATTATTTCATTTTACTTTTGCCATACCATGTTGAAGTTAAAGTTTAAAAGGCTTTTGTTTTAGTAATGCATTGCCTTAAATGTTTATTCTTATTTATGAAAGTTTCCGCTATATTGTTATCCTTACTGGGCATTTGAGCTCACCCCTTTTCTATGTTTTATTTTTCCCAGGATGTGAAGAAGTAAGTTATGAATGACCTGCAAGGATTTTATGAGGGGTTAATAGTGTGGATTGTGGAAAAATTATGTTGTTGTATTAGTTTTTCAATTTGAAATGTAATGTAAAACTTTATGATTATATCTAGTGTTTCCAAGGCTACTAAACCAATCGGTCTTTCGAGATTTGATCTTTCTTGTGATCATGACAATGTTACGAAGTAATGCACCGACTCTGGGTAGCTGGGGTCGGGGCGTTACATAACTCCTAAAGGAAGATTAATTATGAGTAAAATTCTTTTATATTAATTTCTCTCTCTAAATATTATCTTGAGATATCTTTTATGAAAAATAAATAAAAGGATATTTCCTATATTATGTTTCTTCTCAAAGGACTATTTTCATAAAATTTAAGATTAATTAGTCAATAAATATAGGTAAAACCATTTCTCAAGGAATGTTATACCATGGAAAAGGTTTGTATCTTGTTTATTATCTTTATAATTTTTCTTTATTCCTTTTCTCTTTCCTAATTTATCTTTATATTTTATTTTATTTTTACAAATATATTTTATTTTTCCCTCTTATTTTAACTTTTTTATCTCTATATATCATATATTCCTATAGTGTATTTGAATGTTAAAAGATGTTTTCAAAAAAAAAATTGTTTTTCTTTTTCAAAATATATTTCTATAATGAACTATTTATTGGGGTTTTATGGGGGAGTTTTAATGTTTAAATAAATGTTTTAAAAATATTATTCTAAATATCATTTAATATATTAATGTTTATTTTTGAAATATTATCTTTTAACTTTTCATATTATAATCATTGTTTTTATTTTTTATGATCACAAAGGTGGAGGAATTTTTGAAAAATCTTATCACAAAGGGAGAAGTTTAAATTTAGAGGGAGAAGATTAGCTTTATCTCAAAAGTGGATAGATTTTTATAATGGGGATAGTTTTATGAAAAATATATTGTATAATACATTTTTATATTATTTTATAAAGGGGAAGAAATGCGTGGCCATTTTATCTCTAATGGAAAAGTTTATCTTATTTCTTAGGGGAGAAGTATTATCCCTTAAGTTGTGATTTTTTTTATATTTACACCATTACTTATTTTTTTATAGAGGGGGAGTTTTTGTAGTTGTTGTTAATGTTTTTATTATTTAATAATTTTTTTGATGTATTTACTATTGGATATCATTGAATATATTTATAGAATATTAAGTATCTTGCTAAATGTTTAAATCTTGGTTTATACTTAATTTATTCTTTTATTTTAATTGATTTTTATTATAAATGAGGGGATATTTTTTACCCCTATGTCATGTTTTTTTCATGACAAAAATCACTCACCTATATTTATAAAATTCTCAATTAAGTGATGTTTCAGTGATTATTTTAATTATCAAGTGATAGAATTCAATGTAATCTTAGTGATCTTTTAAAGTCCTATTGAAGGATTTTTCTTGTCTTAATTCATGTTTCAAACACATGGAATCATGTTTTGAGATCTAAATAAGGAATTTCATGGGAGTAGAGGAGGTTATTCTTGAATATGATGGATTTTACATAGCACCTTATATATGATAAAATTATAGAAGCAACCTAGATGCGTAAAATAACCACAAACCATTCAGTGGTATTCCACAAGTCTATTGGTGGGGATAGAAGGACTAATATCTTCCTCCACGAGTAAACCAACCGACCAGTGGATGTGTACTAGCTTACCAATGGAGTACTTACAGTATCAACCAAATCTATGTATTAAATGAGCCTCCCAGTAGAGGCTACTAGATGGGGGTTATGACAATCATATGATTAATTAAATGTGATCAAAATGTATATTTTGCTAGTCGTCTTCATCTTCATTACACCTAAAAAATTCCTAAAGGTTTCTATAATTATGGAACCCTATAAAAGGAGTCCCTTACCCTCTTGGAAGATATTTCATTCTTCAAAAAATTATCTCAAATTTAATCAACACTAATGTGAGAAATTTGTCAAAAACCTATTAATGTGCCACTCTTAATTTTACATTATCTTAAAGGATCTCAATCTTTATATAAAATATGTCATCCCAAATTTTTATTCTCCTTTCAATATATTTGAGAGAGGCTTTGTGTAACATCCCAGGTAAATGAAGAATAAGATATTTTCATATTTATTAATATCTGTTAATTAATTATTAATTTTAGCTTAAAGGGGTTGCTATGTTCGATAGCATACCCGATACGCAACAACGAGTTTCTTTGGAATCTTACGTTGCACACTAATAATATAATATTATTATTTTAAATGGTAGTTAACTCCTAGCCGTTTTATTGGTGGGAATGAACAAAACTAACTATATTATGATTATACATGTATTTATATTTATCCAATAAAAGTTAAAGGCTTAATATATGAATGAATCTAATTTTAAGCATATTTTACATTAAAAGGCCGATTTACCGCCTTTTAATGGAGAACCATTTTTAAATCTACTTTTGGTCACATTAATACATTATATATGACCAAATAAAATCCTTCTTTAGAATTAGGACATCAGAATTTACTTTGGGTAATTTTTTGGTATTTTTCTGATAAAGTTCATTTTTTTAATGAATAGTGAAAAATATTGTATTTTAATTCAAAAGTGCCTTTTAATCTAATTTATTTATATGGATAGATTATATTTTTAATTGGTTTTAAAGTTTGATTAGAATAAATTTTTACCATTTAATCCAATGTTGGTTATTGGAAGTAATTTCACTTTCAAATTGGACATAAACAAGTATCAATCTCTTGATAGTTATTAATTCTTAAAAACACGCTATTTGTTTTGACAGCGAGAATTAATTTTAAATTAATTCCTAATACTTCTGTGTTTTGATTTTGGAAAAATGGATTCCATATTTGGAATCAGGAGGCCCAAATTGTGTAAATAGGTAACTTTTATTTTTATACATTTTAAATATTTACTTCAGTAAATATTTTATTTATCGTGGTTAAAGGGTAAATTAGGTAAATAAGGGTAAAACTAATAATATTATAATAATATGAAATTACCCTTAAAAGTGTCCTAATACTATTGGATGAGTCATGTCCGACCATGGTCATATTTGGGTCGATTTTGGGACCCCATTGAGCCACTTGGTAGTGATAATGACAATTTAGATTAATTAATTTAATGTGAAGACAAAAGCGACATTAACAAAAATCGTTTAGTAATTAAATTTTTATGATGATATATAAGTACTATTTTAGAATATAAATATTAATTGGAAATATAAAATGATTTCCTACATCATGGTATTTTTTTTATAATTTTGAGACATCAAATAAATTAAATTATTTATGACACAATAATGATGCAATTTTTACCTCATTAATAAATGATTTAAATAAATAAGATTATAATGATTAAAATATTATACAAAACATGTAAAATTCGTGTTGGATGATTTTATTTCGAATATTAGTCATATTATCTTCGACCTCAATGATTTTTGGACCATTATAATCCGAAAATAAGTTTATAATAAAATAGTATTTTAAAACTTTCATAAAGAGGCACTCCTCTCCCTTATAAAAAGAGATCACTTCTAACCAATTCCTCATACCTCTCAAGCCATTTGGCTAGTAAAAACACTACCCAATTAAGCTCTAAAAATCCCTATCCTCCTCTTAGAAGCCTTACCTTAGGTAAAAGGCATTTCAAGAAGTCCTTTTGGTTTAAACCAAAGGAAGTTACCCAAATTAAAGGTAACAATTTCTCTTAAATTGTTTTCTTTTATTTTACTTCTCCAACCCCTAAACTCTTTTTATTACTTTTATTTTTTAACAACACCAATATCCTCAATATAATAGGATGTTTTTATGATAATTATTAGAACTAAACTTACACACACTTCCATATAATGGATGAAGAACAAAATGTTTCTGTGGATGACAAACTAACACCTCACAGAACGATGATTGTTCAATTACATCTTACCGCCTCTCATGGTGGCCATTATGATGGAACTGTATTTATATATGATATATATTATGTTTATGATTTCCTTATACTTCTGTACTTCCCATTTATATCATGCATTTATGGTTTCCAAAGTGGGTAAATATGATAATCTCATTTGAGGAAGTGCGGACTACCGCCCCCTCAAAGTGATGTGACTCGTTAATGCCCTATGTGGGATGTATAAAGGATAGAGTTAATTATATTATATATGATATTATAATGTAATTATAATATTCTTATGTATCATTATGTTTTAATTCCATTAAAATAATAAATATAAATGAAAGTAGCGTTCATGCGTACGTACGGCTTACCGTCTCCATGAACGGTGCATTTCATTTCTTACCTTCAAATGTTATGTAATATTATAAATACATGTATATACTGAATATATATGATATATATGATATCTAAATCATTATTATCATTCTATAGATAATGGATACTTGACTAAATTTACAACATGTAATTATAAGAAGTCCATTTTTTTGACTCAAGTACCAAATATCGAAAAAACGAACGTTAATGATTACATAATGATTATAACATGGTAATAAGTGATATAAAAGGATTAATAAACTTGAAAAAGGTTCTTAAGAAATTAGAAATTAACTTTAGTTTATTATTCAGGATATTAAAGAATGAATGGGTCATGTCGGACATGAGGTAAGGGACTTTGTCTCAATTTTCTTTCATTGAGGCATTTTTAGTTTTATACATGACTTTATTTTATACGGTGTATAAACCCATTTGAATTTTCATTTTATTCAAAGGTAATATTTTTATATGAATCATTTTACTAAGCAAAAAGAAGGAATGTTTTTTAACGTAAGCGGTGGCAACGACCTTTCCTCCGCAGCGAGTATTATTTGATCTTTGGCTTCCTTAACAAGCTGAAATGTTTTTTTAGGAAAAACAAATACCATATACTATTTTTACGTATTTTGGTATTGAAAATGATGTTTAGAATGGATTTATTATTTTAATATCTTGAAATTATATTTTATTATTGCAATGTGGAAATGTTATCTTTCCTTTATGATTATGTTATGTGTAATGATCATGTTATGGTTCTTTGGAATTATTTACGTATACGGGTGGTTCCATGGTAAACCTAGGGCAGGTGAGCCCGAGATAGCTCTCCAATGCATTGGGTAACGTGATGGAGGTAAACATGAATGTTTCTCCTAAGAGATTTTAGGGAATATACTGTGATGGGTATTCCAAAGTAACTCCCTATGTAACTGTGATAGCTACAATGTAAGTATGATATGGATTCCACAAGTTACCTTTATGATTAATGATTTCAATGTGTCTTTCATAAATCTTATGATTTCATGAGGTAAGTAAAAGAGTTCATGTTTTGTATATATTTATGAACAAATGTTTATATTCTTTGTTTTATAACCTTTTTTGATCTTTTTATGCTCATCCCCAGTTTTGAAATGTTTTCATAGCACTTAAAGACGAATATGGTAAAGGATGGGATCAAGGAAAGGTCATGATGTCTAAAACATGGAACTAGACATGACTCTTTTTTTCAAGAGTTTTTATTCTATGAAAAATAATGGAAACTATGTAGATATGTCTACCTTGTAATCTTTTGAGATGTAATAGTTATGTCTTAATTCTCTAAAACTCTAAACCTGAAAATATCCTCAACATGAATTATTCATTTAATTCAATATTATGTAAGGTTTAAGGCCGGGTACTTATCGTTGGTATTAGAGGTCAGTTTAGATAAATTTAGGAGTTACGATATTGTTAAATTAATATCCATAATGTAATTTATGTTAATATTTATATCACATATTATTTACAGATTACCATGTTGCTTCTCCTATGATATTTTGTTTGTTTAGAATGGTTTTCCGTAGAGGAAATAGGGCAACTATGTTGGGACGACATCAGGAGGAAGACAACCTTCCAAATCAGAAACCTGAGATGGTCGGAATCGCAACTAAACAGTTTTTTACAGTGATGGAATAATTGAATTAGGCGATAAATGGTGGTGGTATCCATGTATGAGATCAGCCAGATCAACCACAGAGGAACATGTTAGTAGTGGAGCATTTCATGAGGCAACATCCCCCATCATTCAGAGGATCGTCTGATCCGGTGCTAGCTGAAGGGTGGATTAAAGCACTGGAAAATATTTTCGATGTCATAGGTTGTTTAGAACATCAAAAGGTTAGTCTCACTGTTTACCCTTTTGAAGGTGAAGCTGATCAGCGGTGGTCTATGGTGAAAAATATCAGGGATAGTGAGGAGATTGATGCTGTTGATTGGGATGAATTCAAAGGTATGTTTCTGGAGAAATATTTTCCTAAGGTGGTTCGTCTTATGATGGAAAATAAATTCCTGGAATTGAGGTAGTGTGATGACTCAGTGGCTGCTTATGAAGAAAAATTCACTCGACTAGCAAGGTATGATCCAAATTTCATACGAGATCCTGATAGTAAAATCAAACATTTTTACTCAGGATTAAAGCCAAAGTATCGAAGGGATTTAGGTTCTTGTGAGTTCAAAATTTATAAAAAACTAGTTCGTTGTGTGGAAAAGGTGGAAATGGAGTTTTCTGATGATCATTTATTCTTTTACAAACAACAAAATAAGAGGTCGAGGTGGCATGTGAAAGGGAAGAACTCTTCAAAAAAGTTCGATGGTAAGAAACTTGAGTTTATAGTTTGTGAAAATTGTGGTAAAAAGTATGATGGGGAATGTCTTTTGAATTATAGTAAGTGCTACCGATGTGGTAAAATGGGACATAAGGCTCGTAATTGCACTTAAAAAGATCAGGGTAATGGTAAGAAAAAATATGATTTACAATCAGTAAAATGTTTTAAGTGCAATGAAATGGGTCATTATGCAAATAAGTGTCCAAAAAAGAGCTCGAGTGATGGGGAGCAGTCAGACTACAAGAAGAAAGGGGTGGCTAAATCCTTTGAAACTACTTCAGCAGATGTTGGGCCATCAAATGAAGTAGTATCAGGTACATTGTTTGTTTGTTCAGATTATGCCAATGTGTTGTTTGATTCAGGGTCTACAGATTTATTCATTTCTGAAAAGTTTTCTAGTAAATTGGGAATTCCATCTCATGATATGAATACTAAACTTACATTAAAAACCCATGGTGGAAATGTTGAGACAAAAAGAAAACATAAGAACATTCTTATCATTGTGTGCAGAAAGAATCTACCTACAAACCTTATTGTTTTGACTCTAGTAGAGTTTGATGTTATATTGGTCATGGATTGGCTTTCTGTTTATCATGCTAAGATTGACTTCAGAGCTAAAGATGCTTATTTTCAGAATGATTTTTAGTTTGTGTAAAATAATGAACCCTTGCTTTTGTTAACATATCAAGAAGTAGAAAAAATGGTAAAAGATGGAAATGAATGTTACCTTGCACATATTGTTGAAAACAAAGGAACTGTTCAAATTAATGACGTGCCAGTGGTAAATGAGTACCCTGATGTTTTTCATGATGAGTTTCCTAGTATTATACCTGGTCGGGAAGTTGAATTTACTGTTTACTTAGTTCCTGATGCTAAGACAATTTCAAAAACCCCTTATCTAATGGCTCAAATTGAACTTTTAGAGTTAAAGAAGAAATTGCAGGAGTTATTAGATAAAGGTTTCATTCAACCTAGCACATCACCATGGGGTGCTCTTGTCTTGTTTGTTAAAAACAAAGATGGTTCAATGAGACATTGCATTGATTATAGAGCATTGAATAACATCACTGTTGAGAATAAGTATCCTTTTCCTCATATCGATGATTTGTTTGATCAGCTCCAGGGATCTCAGTATTTTTCGAAGATTGACTTGAGGATGGGGTACCATCAGTTGAAAGTAAAGGAAGAAGACGTTATGAAGACCGCGTTTCATACTAGATATGGCCATTAAGAATTTGTAGTTATGCCTTTTGGGTTAACCAATGCACCTGTTGTATTCATTGATCTTATGAATAGAATTTTCCGAGAGTTCTTGGATAAGTTTGTGGTTGTGTTCATTGATGATATTTTGGTTTATTCAAAAAGTAAATAGGATGATGAAATTCATTTAAGGGTTTTCTTGAAAATCTTAACAGAAAATAAATTGTTTGGGAAATTCAGTAAGTGTGAGTTTTGGTTACAACAAATTTCTTTCCTTGGTCACATTATTTCAAAAAATGGCATAACCGTTGATCCTGAAAAAAAAAAGTAGTTGATGAATTTTCAAGAACCACAAATATAACCGAGATATGTAGTGTTCTTGGTTTGGAAGGTCATTACCAGATGATTATTGAAAATTTTGCACGGTTATCTAGTACAATGACTAAGTTAACTCGAAAAAGTGTTAAGTTCATCTGGACTAAAGAATGTGATGATTGTTTTCAGGAATTGAAAAGAAGATTGTTGAATGCTCCAGTTTTGGCACTGACTTCTAGAAATGGTGAGTTTGTTATCTACAGTGATGCTTCGTTGAAAGGACTGGGTTGCGTCCTAATCCAAAATGATCAGGTAATTGCTTATGCTTCACGTCAGTTTAAACCACATGAGTTAATTACCCTACACATGATTTGGAATTATCTTCTGTTGTTTTTGCATTAAAAATTTGGAGGCATCATTTGTATGGAGTGAAGTGTGAAATATATACTGATCACAAAAGTTTAAAGTATATATTCACTCATAAAGAATTGAACATGAGACAGAGGAGATAGCTAGAATTAATCAAGGATTATGATTTCACGGTCCATTACCATCCGGGAAAAGAAAATAAAGTGGACGATTCTTTGAGTCAAAAAAGTAATGTCTCATTAGCCATGCTAAGTTTGGAATAAGATCCTTTGGTTTTTGATTTGATGAAATTTGGCATAGAAGTTGTCGGTGCATAAAATTATTCTTTTTTGTTTCAGGTGTTAGTGAGATCATCTCTATCAGATAGAATAAAGAAAGCACAGAAGGAAGACAGTGAGTTGCAGAAAAAGGTAGAGTTGGTTCAGAAGGGTAACTTTCCTGAATTTAACATTGATAATGATTGTGTTTTGAGATTTGGGAAGAGATTATGTGTACCTTGTGATTCACAGTTGAAGAATGAGTTGTTATGTGAAGCTCATAGTTCTCCGTTTTCAGTTCATAATGGTATTACTAAGATGTACATAGATCTTCAAGAGTATTACTGGTGGGAATGAATGAAAAGAGATATTGCTGATATTACTGTGAAGTGTTTGACTTGTCAGTAGGTTAAAGTAGAGTGACAGTTACCGAAAGGAATACTTCAGACTCTTCCAGTGCCATAGTGGAAATAGGAAAATATATCCATGGACTTTGTTGTGGGATTACCAAAGACATCTCGAGGTAATAATGCAATCTAGATTATAGTTGACCGATTGAATAAATCTGCTCATTTCCTTCCTATTAGAGATACTTTGTCTCTAGATCAACTTGCTCGGTTGTATGTTAAAGAGATAGTCAGGTTGAATGGAGTTCCCCTCTTCATTTTATCTGATCGTGATCCCAGGTTCACTTCTAACTTTTGGAAAGGCCTTCAGAAGTCATTGGGTACTGAATTAAATTTTAGTACAACTTTTCATCCTCAATCAGATGGGCAGTCAGAATGAATAATTCAGACCATGGAGGATATGTTACGTGCTTTCTCGATGGACTACCAGGGATGTTGGGACCAACATCTTTCTTTGGTTGAATTTTTTTATAATAACAATTTTCATTCCAGTATACAGATGGCTCCATTTGAGGAATTATATGGAAAGCATTGTCGAACTCCAGATTTTTGGGATGAAGTAGGTGAAAGGAAGCTGATGGGACCAGAATTGGTAGAAGAGATGGCAGATAAAGTTCACTTGATTCAGAAGCATATGAGAACAGCTCAGAGCAGACAGAAAAGTTATGCAGATAACCGGAGGAAGGATCTTTCTTTTGAGGTAGGTGATCATGTCTTTCTCAAAGTTTCTCCATGGAAAATTGTGATGCGTTTTGGTAAGAAGGGAAAGTTGAGTCCGAGGTTCATTTAAACTTATGAAATTTTGGAGAATGTTGAATCAGTTGCGTATAGAGTGGCTTTACCTCCAAGTTTAAGCTAGGTACACAATTTTTCTCATGTTTTGATGTTGAGAAAGTATCTGCCAGATCCCTCTCATGTATTGAGCCCAGAGGTAGTTTAGTTGGAAGAGAATCTCCTTTATGAAGAAAAACCAGTCCAGATTCTTGACCGTAGAGAGAAAGTGTTGCGAAATAAGGTAATTCACCAGGTAAAGGTTTTGTGGAAAAACCATATGGTTTAAGAGGCAACATGGGAATCTGAAAATGCTATGAGGGATAAATACCCCCACTTATTTTGATAAGTGGATAAAAATTGCGAGGACACAATTTCCAAAAGGGGGGAAGGATGTAACATCCCAGGTAAATGAAGAATAATAGATTTTCATATTTATTGATAATTTTTAATTAAATATTAATTTTATCTTAAAGGGGTTGCTATGTTCGATAGCGTACCCAATACGCAACAACGAGTTTCTTTAGAATCTCACGTCGCACACTAATAATATAATATTATTATTTTAAATGGTAGTTAACTCCTAGACATTGTATTGGAAGAAATGAACAAAACTAACTATATTATGATTATACATGTATTTATATTTATCCAATAAAAGTTAAAGGCTTAATATATGAATGAATCTAATTTTAAGCATAATTTACATTAAAAGGCCAATTTATTGCCTTTTAATAGAGAAACCTTTTTTAATATAGTTTTGGTCACTTTAATACATTCTATATGACCAAATAAAATCCTTCTATAGAATGAGGACATCAGAATTTACTTTGGGTAATTTTTTGGTATTTTTCTAATAAAGTTGATTTTTTAATGAATAGTAAAAAATATAGTATTTTAATTCAAAAGTGACTTTTAATATAATTTATTTATATAAATATATTATCTTATTAATTGGTTTTAAATTGTAATTATAATATATTTTTACCATTTAATCCAATGTTGTTCATTGGAAGTAATTTCACTTTGAAAATGGACATAAACAAGTATCAATCTTTTGATAGTTATTAATTCTTAAAAAGACGCTATTTGTTTTGACAGTGTGAATTAATTTTAAATTAATTTCTGCCACTTCTGTGTTTTGATTTTGGGAAAATGGATTCCATATTTGGAATCAGGAGGCCAAAATTGTGTAAATAGGTAACTTTTATTTTTAGACATTTTAAATATTTACTTTAGTAAGTATTTTATTTACCGTGGTTAAAGGGTAAATCAGGTAAATGCGGGTAAAAAAATAATATTATAATAATATGAAATTACCCTTAAACGTGTCTTAATACTATTAGATGAGTCATTTCCGACCATGGGCATATTTGGGTCGATTTTGAGACCCCATTGAGCCACATGGGAGTGATAATGATGATTTAGATTAATTAATTTAATGTGAAGACAAAAGTGACATTAACAAAAATCGTTTAGTAATTACTTTTTATATGGTGTTATATAAGTCAGATTTTCGACTATAAATATTCATTGGAAATATAACAAGATTTCCTACATAATGGTATTTTTCTTATAATTTTTAGACATCAAATAAATTAAATTATTTATGACACAATAATGATGCAGGTTTTAACTCATTAATAAATGATTTAAATAAATAAGATTATAATGATTACAATATTATCCAAAACATGTCCAATTCTGATTGGATGATTTTATTTAGAATATGAGTCATATTATATTCTACCTCAATGATTTTTGGACCATTATAAACTGAATATAAGTTTATAATAAAATAATATTTTCAAACTTTCCTAAAGATCCCCTTCTCTCCCTTATAAAAAGAGACCACTTCTAACAAATTACTCACACATCTCAAGCCATTTGGCTCACCCAACCTCTTCCCAATTAACCTCTCAACATCCCTATCCTCCTCTTAGAGGTATTACCTAAGGTAGAAGGCATTTCAAGAAGTCCTTTTGGTTTAAACCAAAGGAAGTTACCCAAATTAAAGGTAATAGTTTCTCTTAAATTGCTTTCTTTTATTTTACTTCTCCAACCCCTAAACTATTTTTATTAATTTTCTTTTGTAAAATCACCAGTATCCTCAATATACTAGGATGTTGTTATGATAAGTATTCAAACTGCACTTACACACACCTCCATCTAATGGATGAAGAACATAATGTTTCTGTGGATGGCAAACTAACGCCTCACGAAACGATGATTGTTCAATTACATCTTACCACCTCTCATGGTGGCCATTATGATGGAACTATATTTATATATGATATATATTATGTTTATGATTTCCTTATACTTCTGTACTTTCCATTTATATCAATCCTTTAGGGTTTCCATAGTGGGTAAATACGATAATCTCATTTGAAGAAGTGCGGACTACCGCCCCCTCAAAGTGATGTGACTCATTAATTCCCAATGTGGGATGTATAAAGGATAGAGTTAATGATATTATATATGATATTATACGGGAATTATAATATACCTATGTATCATTATGTTTTAATTCCATTAAAATAATAAATATAAATGAAAGTAGAGTTCATGCGTACGTACGGATTACCGTCTCCATGAACAGTGCATTTCATTTCTTACCTCCAAATGTTATGTACTATTATAAATACATGTATATACTGGATATATATGATATATATGATATCTAAATCATGATTATCATTCTGTAGATAATGTATTTTTGACTACATTTACAACATGTAATTATAAGAAGTCTATTTTTTTGACTCAAGTACCAAATATCGACAAAACGAACGTTAATGATTACATAATGCTTATAACATGGTAATAAGTGATATAAAAGGATTAATAAACTTGAAAAAGGTTCTTAAGCAAGTATAAATTAACTTTATGTTATTATTCAGGAGATTAAAGAACGAACGGGTCAAGTCGGACACGAGGTAAGGGACTTCGTCTCAATTTTCTTTCATTGAGGAATTTTTAGTTTTATACACGACTTTATTTTATACGGTGTATAAACCCCTTTGCCTTTTCATTTTATTCAATGGGAATATTTTTATACGAAGCGTTTTACTAAACGATAAGAAGGAATGTTTTTTTAACGTATGTGGTGACAACGACCTTTCCGCCGCCGTGAGTATTATTTGATCTTTGGATTCCTTAACAAGACAGAATGTTTTTTAGGAAAAATAAATACCATATACTCTTTTTACATATTTTGGTATTGAAAATGATTTTGAGAATGGATTTATTATTTCAATATATTGAAATGATATTTTATTATTTCAATGTGGAAATGTTATCTTTCCTTTATGATTATGTTATGTGTAATGATCATGTTATGGTTCTTTGGAATTATTTACGTATACGGGTGGTTCCATGATAAACCTAGGGCGGGTGAGCCCGAGATATCTCTCCAATGCATTGGGTAACACGACGGAGGTAAACGTGAATGTTTCTCCTAAGATATTTTAGGGAATATATTGTGATGGGTTTTCCAAAGTAACTCCTTATGTAGTTATGATAACTATAATGTAAGTATGATATGGATGCCACAAGTTACCTTTATGATTAATGATTTCTATATGTCTTTCATAAATCTTATAATTTCATGAGGTAAGTAAAAGAGTTCATGTTTTGTATGTATTTATTAACAAATGTTTTCATTATTTGTTTTATAATTATTACTGAGATTTTTATGATCATACCAAGTTTTGAAATGTTTTCACATGACTTAAAGATGAATAAGGTCAAGGATGGGATCAAGGAAAGGTCATGCTGTCTAAAACATGGAACTAGACATGACTCTTTTTATCAATAGTTTTTATTTTATGGAAAATAATGGAAACTATGTAGACATTTATACCTTGTAATCTTTTGAAATGTAATAGTTATGTCCTAATTATCTAAAAATCTAAACATTAAAAGCTCCTCAACATGAATTATTCATTTAATTCAATATTATGTAAGCTTTAAGTCTGGGTCTTTATACTATGTAATTGGGATTCATTAATAAAACATATATCCTCTCATTACATTTCCCCAATAGGTTATCACTATGAAAAAGTAATGGATGCATCCCATGACTATCAATGAAGCTCAAGAGGGTTCTCAAAAACCTCAATTATGATGTAAAATGTTCTTAATAACCACTAATATTTGGTGTTTAATATTATTTGATGTTCTAGTTGAGGGGTGTATACGTAGGGTCTCACATGGATCTATTTTCTAAGTCCTTATCAATTGTGGTTTCTCTCTCATTACATTACTCATTGCATCATTGTTTATCAATTTACATACTTTCATAAATTCTATTCATTTTTTATATTAATAATTCACTTTGATATTATCTTTATATATTGTAACAAATTTATCAATTACCTCTCAATTATTTTATCACATTATTATTTCAAAACATCTAATCTTGAATTAATCTTTAATTATAATTTAAATTTTGTAAAGTGGAAATTCACCTTCAATATTTTTAAGACCTTTAGAAACAAATACATGAGTGTTGTGATAATATATTTATATTCCCTATTGTTTCACCATAGGTATCCTGAATTATTTTTACGAAAAAATATTGTTCCATGAGTTTATGTATCGATTATAAGGAAATCAATGCTATTATGATAAATAAGCAGTAAATTCTTCCCCATATTAATGACTTGTTTGATTAACATCATAGACATAAATATTTTTCCAAGATTGGTATTTTTTTGGTATCATAAACTATGATTAATGAAGGAGGATATTCCAAATGTTTTTTTATGAATTATTGATATTAACAATTTATAGTAATGCACTTTTTATTGACTAATACAACCTCTGTTTTTATGGATCTAATGAAAAAATTATTAAAGTATTATCTTAATAATTTCATTCTATTATTTATCCATGATATATTTTTATATTCTAAAATATATGATGAGCATAATATTCACTTGAAAACCATTCTTGAGTCTCTTAGAGAAAACAACTTATAAGGAAAATTTTAAAAATGTGTTTTTTGGATTAATAAGGTTTCTTTTGATAGACATATTTTCTCTAAGGATTGAATATGTGTTTATCCTTCAAAGAAAAATGCAGTGAAGTAATGTAAAATTAAATGAAATATAGCCAAGGTACATAGTTTCCTTGGATTATTAGGTCACTATCAAAGATCTGTTCAAAATTTGGGTTGATTAAATAACTTTTTTAAAAATTTAACATATAAGAGGATATGATCATATTTTCAAAATATGGTGAAGAAACATTTAATGAATTAAATGGAAGATTTGTAAATGTTCCAATATTTAAATCAACATTATAAATGAATGGATTTGTGATATATAGTGATACATCAAAGAAAGGGCTTGGATGTGTCTTTATGCCAAATGGTAGGGTTCTTTCCTAGGCATCAATTTAGTTAAAGATCAATTAAAATAATTTACTAACCCATGATATTGAGTTGGAAGCCATAAAAATTTCTTTGAATATATAGATAAATTACCTTTATATTGAAATATTTGAATCATATATGGATCTAAAAAGTTTAAAATACAACTTCTCATTGAAAGATATCAATATGATGCGAGGGTGATGGTTATAAATACTCAAGGATTATTATTTCTCAATATACTAACACCCTTGGAAGAGAAATAATATAGAATATGCAATGAGTAGGAAATATCATTGAGTTTTAACTAAAATGAGGATTGAAAAAAAAATTATGGACTTAGTTAAATTGGATACGGGAATCATTAAATAAGGGGAAAAATCACATCTATTACAAATGATTTCTAAACCATCCTTATTAGAGAAAATAAAAAGTTCTTTTCTTGATTATAAGAATATTCAAAATAAAATAAAATTCATGAATTATGGGAAGTTAGTATAATTCATCTATAAATATGGTATATTAAAATTTTGAAATATGTTATGTGTTCCATCCATGCCCAAGATGAAAGGAGAATTATTATATGAATATCAAAGCTCAAATTTCACTATACAACCTGGTAACAAAAAATTGTATTAGTATCTAAAGGGAAAAAATAGTTGGTTAATATGAATTAGAAAATTTTAGACTATGTATGAAGAGTATTGATTTTCTATTAAGTAAATGATAAGAGAGAAAAAAATCAAAAATGAGTTATGAAATCTCTACATATTCCTATGTGGAAATGAGATTATATTACCTTATAATTTTTGACTGGTTTTCTAAGGACTCCAATAAATAATGATACCATATGGTTTATTATTGATAGACTTACCAAGATTTCATATTTCCCTTATATAATATAATATCTACCACTTAATCACCTCACAAAAATTTGTACTGATGAATTTGTGAAAATTTATGCTACACCTCTTTCAATTGTATTTGATCATGATCTGTAATTCAAATCAATATTCTAAAAGATGATTCAGAAGGCTATTTCCACTAAGATAAATTTAACCACAATCTATATTCATCAAACTGATAGGAATTATATGTGGACTATTAAGACATTAGAATAATTTTTGTGGTTGTGATCAATTAAATATCATGGTATGTGGGATCATTATTTACCTTTGGTGGAATTTTAATATAATAATAGTTTCCATTCAAGAATTCAAAGGGGACATATATGATGTTTTGTATGTAAACATTTTTCATACTCCAATATTTTTGGTGAAGTTAGTGAATGAGAAGCTTATAAGACTAGATCTCATTGATGAGTAAATAATGAAAGTGAATATTATTCAGAAACATATTATGGTTTATTAAATTATACAAAAACAATATACCAATAATTAATGTAGGGATTTATAATTTCAAGTGTGAGATCATGTTTTCTTGAAGGTATATACATGGAAGGTTGTTATAGGGTTAAACCATAAAGGGAAACCAAGCCTAGGTACATCTATCCTTTTGTAATTCTAGAAATAACTATAGTTGTGGCTTACCATTTGGAAACTACACATAGCCTCTCTAAAGTTCATTTTTTATTTCATATATCATTAGAGGGGAAGTAAATTCCAAACCTAATGCATGGGATTACCAATAAGGAAATATAATTGGAACCTATTTTATCTTATTGTAATGATCTTATCCAGATTATTACCACCAGAGAACAAGTGTTGAAAAATAAGATGTCTCAGCTAACAAAGGTACTTTGGAGAAATCATAATATAGAAGAGGATATGTAGGAACCTAAAGAATTTATGATGAAGTACTACTGACATATGATTCGTAGGTGACATTATGGAACTTTTGAGGATGAAATTTATGAAGGGGAGAAAATGTAACACACGCCACTAAATTATAGTAACTAAATGTTTCCTTTTAAATAAACTATAACATAATGCACATAGATTTATTCATGAATACTATTAAAACCTAAATTCCCATATTTTATAAATTTAATTTTATGAAATGGTTATAATTATTTAATTCAAAATGTCAAATTTATATTAGGGTGAATTTTTGAGATTTTTAAGAAATAGGTGATTTTGGGGGAGAATAGTGGGAAATACCGATTTTAAAAATAGTGTCACTTTTATGAAATTACATTAATATAAGAATAAATTGAATTTTTTCGAAACATTTTTTATAAACCAAATACTTATTTTATAAGTAATATATTTATATAAAAATATAATTTTGAACTTATAAATCTATTCTTGACATTTTAGAAATCTATGTAATGTTATTATTCAAATAAAAACTTTTTTTCGGTTATTCTCAATTAATTAGTTATTCCAAAGTTTCCTTTGTATATTAAATTTGTTTTTAAAGATAAATAAGTATCACTTAATTTAATATAATCCTATAATTACATTTTAAATCTTTATTATACTTTATTTTCTTATAAAATAATTTTTATGCGAAAAACAAGCATTTATATCAAAACAGTTTTCATTGAATTTTATTATCATATATTAAATTCAATTGTTTCCCATTATGAAAATGAGATATTTTTAAATGTATTTAATATTTTGAATCAGAATAACTAATATTATTTAATATGGGTAACTTAATTTTTTTCATAATGAATAGTAACCATGGTAAATATTTATCACTTCATTTAAGGGTAATATAAGTTAAAATGGTTAAAAATAATATGATTAGGCTTAAATATAAGATAAAAACTCGATTAAATATCATTGGTGCATTTTATTTTACCTTAAACGTATTATATTACTATATATGATAATTTTTCGGTACTTTAATTGAGTAATTAATATATTATATAATAATGTTTTAAGTATTTACAAGTTTTTAACCTAACTTAATTTTAAAATGGGATACCCTATCCTCTCTTATACACACTAATTAAGACACTTATTTAGTCATAGATCTACCAAAATAAATTCCCAACATCCCTCCCCACATCCTAGAGGTACTTTTTACAGAGGCATAAACATATCACACATCGACAATACATCATTTTAGCGGAATATTTATTACATTAAAAAAACACATGCCTGAGGACTGTAATAGTGTAGTGTATTTGTAAAATTGGAATAAAAAAACTATTACATTGGTAAACCACATCATCTCCCACTAGGATCTTCACAACTAGTATCTTACTTAGACGTATCATACATAATACATTTAATATTTACCAGGGGAATGGAAACATAAAAAGTGTGATATTAGATGCTTAGTAAGGGTAAAAAAGGGAGATACATAAGAATAAAATAAACATATGGGTATGAGAACATGAGAATAAAATTTGAAACAAATATAGTACATATCAAAGATCATGATCATGAATAATTAAATAAAAATTGGTTTTTTATAAGCCCTAAATCATATGAAAATCAAGGAATATGATCTATGAGAGCATAACACTGGTATAAGACATGGTTTTTTGGCATAAAAATAATAACAGAAAATAATTTCTATAATGGTCATTCCTAACTACCATGAAGATCACAATAGAAAAAGCCCTTTACTATACCGAGTTCACCCCTCATTCTAGACCTATCTTACTAAACCATGTTCACTCCCTTTTCTTGACCCATCTTAGTATACTGGTTTACTCCCCATTACATCCATGTATATCTCATGAGATTTATAAATATTTAATCAATGCATTGGAGGGAGATATAGGTTCCACACATCTCATTATGAAAACTATATTTATTTGTGACACAAGATCATAAAAATCCATCGTATCATAACCCATGAAATGAAATTGGTATCATAAATATTTCATCATATCTTATCAAATATAAAATATACAAGTTTTATAATAATTTCATTATTGAAAAACCCATGAAAATAAGTGGGTTTCATAATCATTTCCTCATGGAATAATAGGTGGAAGAGAAACGAGGTTCATTAAAATCAAGCAATAAAAATAGAAAATATTCAGAGAAATAATATGAATGGTATCCTTGGATCATATTTATAATAAGGAAAGGAAAAACTAATTGATTTAAAAATAAATGGAAACTAATTTTAAAAGATCAAATAAAACATTTCTTGAGGAAAATATTATTTAAAATTTTAAAAATGTTTTTTAAAACATAAAACATTTTTAAAAACTTTTTCATTGAAAAAAAATTTAAATAATTATAAAAAAAATACTTGAATAAATGGTTGGTTATGGTTTCAGAAATTTCTATCCATGACATAAAAATTAAAACTAATATTCCTTTCACATTTTCAATAAAAGCCAAATGGGCATTATTTTGAAAAAAAATAAATATTCATTTAATTTTTTTAAAAAGTAAAAAATGGGTAATAATTTATTTTAAAAATTATAATAAGCAAAAAAAAAATATTTTAATACATTTTTAGGAAACACAGTTTTGAATGAAAAAAAATTTCTGACTGAAGAGAGAAATAAAGTTAGATTTTCTAAAAACATTTTATTAATTATATTAAGTACCAAAGAGTGGAGAAATAGTTCCTTTAATTTAATATATCATTAATAATAAAAGGATATGAAAATTAATTATAATTATTTAGAGGAATATCATGATATTTCAACACTAAATACTTTATCATAAACAATCCTGATAAATGACGAGATTCTAACATAAAACAATTACCACTTTAGTAACCTGGAATCATAATACCCATGAAGTAAGAACAAAAAATGAAATTTAAATTATAATTTGGATGAATAAATTAATTATATTCCATTTAAATGGGGCTATATATACACCTCATGGGAGAATATAGGTGAATAACAAAAAGTACATTTCAAAGAATACAAATTGAGAGAAAAAATCCCATACTGCTAGAGTAAGTTTTGAATTATAATCCCTATGATAGAATAAAATTTATGGAAACATTAATTATCATGAACTATGGTAGATTAATAATATATAATACCATATGGAAGTATATACACCACAAAAAAGATACAGGTGGTGAATATGGAATAAGTCTCTGAGAAAGAAAAGTGAGACTTGAAATCCCCTTACCAGAAGTCATGACATCCATAATAATCCTTCAAAAATACCATATAATAAAAATATGTTTATGAAAAGTATATTCAATAAGAATATTCATTTATATCATACCATATTTTTTTTTATTATGACTTTATATTAGTTTTTTATTAAAAATTCCATGTTAAAGTTATGTTTCGCGTAATAACTGCTTTGTTTTTCATATATGGTTTGACTTGTTATTCTTGGTCATATTATATAAATAATGATATAATAATATCCATAATGTTAACGATTATATAAATATCACATATATCTAGTATATATTTATTTATTATGATCCATAAAATTCTGTGAAAAAAAATGAATTGCATTGTTCATGGAGATGGTAGGTTATACGTATGCATGAAGGGTGTTTTACATTTTCTTATCTGTTTGAATTAAAGTAAATTAAATGGGGGTATTATCATAATGTAATTATTTTTTATTTCATATATATCAAATATTTTTATTAAAACCATACTTAATACATTTCATGTAAAACGTGAACAAACCACATCGCTTTGTGAGGCAGTAGACCACCATACACACAAACAATGCTATAATATTCCCGAAAAATAGAAATCATGATGTTATATTTGATATTAAAATTTTGGAAGTATAATAATATCATTAATATCATTAATATAATATATAAATAGTATTTAATTCATTATCCATAACATTGAGAGGTGGTAATGGAAAAATGGATGACATTTGTTCATGAGGCGGTAGTCCGCCAAACACACGAATGATGATTTTTAACCCAATTGATGGAAGTTTGGGTGGTTTTATGTTGTAACCATATCATAACAAAATATAAGTATACTTAATATCCTAACGATATTATATAAGCAATATATAAATTACTTTTAGGTGCTTAGGAAGAAATAAAACAAAAATCTTCCTTGATGAGTGTTTCCTCTTCTTCAGGCATCCTCCTTAGGTTTTTACTAAAATCCTTCTTTGGATGGATTTTCATCCAAAATAAGGATTATAAGATTATGGGAGGGAAGTTGGTAAGTTATTTTTTCAAGTGATGGAAAAACTAAGGAGGTGTTATTATGTGAGGAAGAGTGGAGAGGGGGTGACCTTTTTTAAGTTGGGAGAGTGGAAAAGTTGTAAATTATTTGAAATAGGGAATTCCAACCACAATTTTTTATATTTAAGAAGGGAAAAAATTGACCATTACCATACCTAAGAGGTTTAATGGTCTAAATATTCCCATAAAATGTTTTTTATACAAGCGTATAGGTTAATTTTTTCCTTTATCTTTTTAGTTTAATGCCTCGGTATACCCATTTTTACCTTAACCATGATCAATAATTTTTACTGCATTCAATTTTCATTTTGGTTAAATTTTAAGATTAAATAATTAGAAATTAGAAATAATTATATTTAAAAATATGGAAGACATTTTTAAAAATTATAATCACAGAAGTGGAAAAAATTAATTTAAAATTAATCCCACATATGTGATGAGAAATTGTGTTTTTAAAGATCAAATGATCAAATGTTTACAAAGTTTCTATTATCAATTTCAATATGAAATTGATTCAAATAACATAAATTACATTAATATATGTATAGTTTAACTAAATAAACATAAAAATATTAATATACAATTTAAAATTATAAATATATTAAACGAAAATGAATTTTTTAATTAAAACATAATATATTTCACTATTCATAAAAAAGAAACTTTTTAGAAATATCTAGAAAATTCAACCAAAGATAATTTTGAAATTATGAATTAAAAACTAAATTTTATTTTATCAAATAAATTTTCTAAAAGTTTCAAAATTATTTTTATTATTTTTCACGAAAATAAATAAAAATAATTTCTTTGAGAAAATAATATTTCCAAACATATAAATACATTACTGAAAATTATGTATTTCATTATCAATAGTATTAATTTAAGTAAAACCATTAGAATTAATATTTTAAAAATTAGTTATTAGTATTAATTTTATAATTCTAATGGCAAGGTTATAATGGTCATGTATGAATAATATTAATAACATATCTGGGTTATGTTAAAACAATGTGTTATGTGTCACACAAGCTAACCTAGTGTTTTATCTAGAGTCAGATAACCATGAGTTTAATGTAAAAAAATATTGATTTGGTGTAGTGTGTAACTTAATCCACCAATTAAATATAATTTATTATAAAAAATTAACTCATAAAAACTTTAGGTGTTACATTCTACCCCCTTTAAAATGAATTTATACCTCAAAATTATTCCCCCTGATACAAAAAAATTAGGATACTCATACATGACCATATCCATAGTTTCCCACATTATTCCTCTAAATGGGGGTTTCACCAAAAACCCTTGACCAGGTGAATGAACTTATTTTTTAGAACTTTTTTCTGTATGATATAGAATATCAACCGATTGTTCCTAATAATAAAGATCATTATCCAACAATACGATCTTTGAGTTTAGTACATGTAAAGGATTAGGTATGTACTTCCTTAGGAGAGATACATTGAACATATTGTGTACTTGAGATAGGTTCTATGGAAGTTCCCAGATATAGGATACCATCCTAATATGATCAATAATTTCAAAGGGGCCTATCTACATTGATATTAGTTTACCTTTCTTCAATAATCTCTTAACTATATTCCATGGAGAAATTATTAGAATCACCTTTTCACCAACTTCAAATTCTAGATTAGATCAATGATTATCATCATAACATTTTTGTTGAATCTGAGATACCTGATGTGCTACTAAATGGATCTATCCCTATATTTCATTTATTTATTTATCTTAAGCCTCAATAGATTTATTTATCTAAATTAATTTCAATAATTTAGAGCTCCACATTTCTTTATATAAAGGGATTCATTAGGATTCATCTGCATTCTTGATTGAAATCTATTGTTGTAAGAAAACTCCACTAAAGGATTTTTTTTATCCCAAAAAACACTAAAATTCAAAAAATAAGATCTTAAAATATCCTATAGGGTTTGATTTTTTATTTCAAGTTGACCATATTTCTGAGGATGACACTTAGTTCTGGAACTCAAATTCATATTATGACCTTACTGAATACTTCATCAAAATATTGAGATAAACCTTGTATCCTAATCTAATACAATGGAATTTGGTAATCTATAGAACCTTAAAAATTCCTTAATTTATATCCATTCATGATGATCTAGAGTGAAGACTTCTCTAACATCCATGAAGTGTGATGACTTAGTAAGGAAATCAACTACATCCCATAGAACATTATACCATTTAACTTATTTGGCGAGTCTTATGAGATAGTCCATGATTTTGTATTCTAATTTCCATTTTGCTATGGTTAATGGATGAAACGTCCACTTACACTATTTTCTTTCATCATTAACTTATTGGTATACCAAGCATCAAGATACAAACTCTGTGATATCTATCTTCATTCCATCCCACCAGAAGTATTCTTTCAAATCTCTATACATATTCTTACTTCCAAGATTAATATAAAATGACGAACTTTGAGAATCCTCTAACAAATAATTCCTCAAATATATTATACAATAAATGGATACATAGTTTTTGAACCATATCATTCCATCATGTCCAAGGTTAATCTTATGAACTTTTCTAACATTCTTTTATAGCTATACATCTCCATTTTGTGCCTCTTTAATATTATATTGGATAGATGGTTGAATAGTTAATTTAGAAATATAATAATTTTCCCTTAATTCATGATTTAAAGATCCATCCTTTGAAAATTCTAAAATAATAGATTGTTTTTATTCCTTATCATAGATAAACTAGCATGATTCTTTTGACGCAAAGCATCAACCATATTGTTAACTTTCCCAAAGGGGTAATTCATTGAACCATCATAATGTTTAATTATCTCTATCGATTTTCTTTGGTACATTTTAAACTCATTATATGTGAATATATACTTTAAACATTTATGATTAGTATATATATCACACTTTTCACTATAAATATAATGCCTTGATATCTTTAATGCAAAAATTACCATAGCTAACTATATGTCATGAGTTGGGTAATTTTTATCATGAATATTTAGTTTTTATGATTAATAAGCTATAAAAATGTCGTTATATATAAGAACAAATCCCAATACCTTCTTGTATGCCTCCCAAAAGATTCCAAACCCTTATCCAATATAGGTTAATGTAAGAATATGTGCACTGACTAAACTTCTCTTTAGGTCCTTGAAATGTTCCTCACATTTATATACCGAGAGGAACATGGATACCTACTGAGTTAACTTTGTTAGAGGATTAGATATTCATTATAAATTCTACACAAACATTTGAAAATATCCCGATAATCCAATAAGACCACAGATTTGAGTCACTATGCTTGGTCTGACCCAACACTCAATATCCTTTATCTTTGATGGATCTACATATATACCCTCTTATGAGATTATATGACCCAAAATTCAAACATTTTACATCCAAAATTCAATTTTTTTTAAATTTTCATATATTTTTCCCTACTTAGGGATTTAGTACAATTGTCTTGTGATCTTCAAGAAATTTCTTGTATTTTGAATAAATCAGAATATCATCTATATAGACTACCATAAACTGATCAAGGTAATATCTGAAGAATATATTCATTAAATCCATGAAGATTGAAGGGGAATTAACAAGACCCAGAGGCATTATTATATATTAATAGTGTCTATGTAATATCTTATTACTCTTATAATAGGTATATTTTTAAAACTATCATGGTTTTCATTTTTCATTATCTAGGTAGGCTAAGAAAGAGATGAGACGATACCTATAATGGTGAAGTTGGATATTTGATGGAATTTTTCGCATGAAAACTATAGATTATTTATCCTACCGATTAAGTACACACTGTTTAATAGTTTTAAACAATTTTTAACTCATAAATTAAATTAAATCCTTTTTTAATAAAAAATATGGATTTCTTAGTGAATATGGGAGTTGAAAATAACACGACATGTAATTGGGTTACACATCATTTAAAGTCCCAATAATTGTTTTTAAACATGAATCATGGGTTATTTTTATCAATTTTATTCCCTTCAAGTTCTTAGATCTATACCTAGAGCCATCCCCAAGTGATTTTGGGAAACTTCATCCTTTCTAGATCTTTTCATTTGGCGATTGATCCTTATTTTAGTCATTCTGCGACATATCGGGTTTGAATTCTCTTTGTTTATTACTCTCTTCTCAATTGGATTTTGATAGATCATCTCTGGATGGATATATATAAACTCTATTTAGTAAAATCATGTTTCTAGGGTGATTTCATAGATCTTATATGCCTTCGTTATTATTGTTGGATCCATTTCTATGTGTATCTGACCCAAGTTTTGAGGTAGGTTGTTAAGTCTCTAGCATGTGTTTGATAAACCATATTGTTCCATTTTTATAAAATGATTTATAAATGAATTAATATGAAATTCACATGTTTTTGTGTGTGTTTTGAAAAAGTATTTTGAAGAAAATTGGTTTTTCCATGGTTGTTGAAAAATGGAAAGAAAATTAGTATTTTCAAAGAATTGAATGATTTTTGAAAATAAGCACATGGGTTACCTTGGGTACCCGGTGTAAGGTTTAGTTGGAGACCATCATCCATAATGGGGGTTCACTTTCTAGGTGTTCCTATTGTCCTAGAGTGTAGATTATTATATCTATGCATGTATACAGTTTTGGGGTTTCACACTTTGGGGTGTCTCCCTAGTCCCGTAGTGTAGATAATCGGTTTTAGGTACCGTAATGCACTTTTCAAAGAGTTTTGGGTAAGAGTATTCTGTTTCCTAACCTGATATATTCCTTTTTGTTGTGATACCTATGCTACTAATGTTGTTTTTTTACTTCTTGGGGGTTTTTAACTTTTTATCCTTTACATGCATATTGATTCACATGAAAGATGATATGGAAAAGGTGATTTGAGATTGATATACCTTATTTTGTTTTAGAGTTGTGGAAAAGGGAATTTTTTATCATGTTTTCTGTAAAATATATTTACTAATTATCATGCCATATTTTATTTGAAATGAGAATAATAGAATTTTTATATATAGAATTGTTATGGATCACCCGGGTGGATCCTATTGATCATATTTGGTCACACCTTGCGCACCCTTTTAGCGGTGCGTAGAACTGTGTATATCTTTTGGTGCAGGGAAAGGCAAGGTTTTGTAGTGAGGTGTTGGGTTCATGTATTAGCTGAGTTGAGTAGATGATGGTGAGATAGTGGGAGGTTTTCCATACTATCACTTGGAGTAGTTTTTTTTCATTTTCCTTTGCAGCTGGACTTGTATCTTTGATTTTGTAGATACTTTGGTGGTTTTTTGGTTTCTTCTATCTTCTTATAGTTATGGAACCTATATATATCATTATTACTATGTTTCCTTATAAGGTGAGTATGTATATATATTTCCAAGTTCCTCATTAAGGTTGGGAGAAATCATTCCCTTGGTGTGTTGTTCGAGGCCCAGGTTCTTTTCGCCAGCCCGTGGGGATCAGGAATACCCTTCTGTTCTGTAACGGATTGGGTCGGGTGACAGGTTATGAGGGTAAACCAAGTTGGATCAATAAAAATTGGTATCAGAGGATGTTTTTCTTTAATATTACTTGTATTGGGACATAATTTAGACTGGAGATATGATTTTTAGGACTTAGGAGGTATGTTACAATAAGTTCCTTTCCATATATTATTGCCATGAGGCTGAAGTTTCCTGGGGATGTTGAGAAATTTGTCTATAGAGTTGGGTTTTGTTTTAAATCCTAGTTTTTTCTTATGGGTTTTCTGGTTTGAACTGGGATTTAATTTACTGTCTGAATGTTACTTATATTTTGGTGTGTATTAGTATTCCTCTGAGACATCTTCCACAAGTTCCTTAGGAGGGTGAAACTAATTCACCTCAAGGGAATCCACCTATAGATCAGGAACTCATTGAGTCTATAGTTAGAGAAGTTCATGTTGTTGATCATAATGTACCCTGAGTTCCGAAAATATTTGTTGAGGTACAAAAAAGTGAGGGGGGAGGGATATATTGATTGTTGGAATTATTACGTGAGTATCCACTGTCCTTTAATGTAATGAATGATCCTCAAGATGTATAGGATTGGTTGGATATGACCAATCTAATTTAAATTTTTTGTAGAAACCTTAGAGTATCAAGGTAAAGTGTGTAGTATTTTGGCTTGAGGGTTCTAGTAAGTCATGGTGGGATTCCATAGTCCATAAAGATAGACATGTGGACTTGGATCGGAAGGGTTTCAGAACACTATTCTTCCAATAGTTTAATCCAGAGTTGCTGATGCTATAAAAATATCCGGAGTTTCTATCTTTTCACCAGGGAGAACATTTGGTGGCAGCATACACAAACCAATTTTTCAGGATTGTCCCTTTTTTCTCCCAACATAGTAATGATTGACAAGTTGAAGGCTTAGAATTACCTATAAGGTTTATTATAGGATATCATATCGTAGGAATTTTACTTAATGATTTGTACCTTTTCAGAGATAGTAGACAAATCCATGATGGTATAGATGAATATGGCAGAAAAGTTTGTATTTTTCACCTCTTCTCTTCCATCAATTGAAATATTTAGTGGCATGCATGGGAGGGAGAGGTAGTGGTAGGATATTTGTAGGAGTGGTAGAGGTGGTTCCCAATAGAGAGCCTCCTCTATACCATCTATTATAGAAAGTAGTATACCTATGACTTCCTATCAGTGTGGCAACATCAATCACAACAGATGTTTTTGTCTTATGATAAAAAAGACATATAATTGATGTAGACATGTCGGTCATTTACAAAAATTCCATTAGGATATTTATATGACTTATTATGGTTAGGGTTTATCAGATATAAAGGACAATATATGGAATTCATATGATTCAAAGACTACTAGGCACCAGACATAGGGCATAGGAGTGAAGCACTTTCACACAGTATATTAGTGTCCATTTGAAGTCTATGCAGGTCCAGCAATAGTGAGAGGTACTATCTTTATTTCATCTTCCATATTGATTAATTTATTTGATACTGGTTCATCCCACTTTTTTATATATTCATGTTTTCTTGATATGATAAAACTTCCAATGGAACTTATTTCCTTTTTTATGGAGCTAGCGACACCCATTAGAAAGAGGAAAAAGTAGGGTTTTTAATGTCCTTCTTGTTCATTAACAATAGTTGATATGGAGTTGGTATGAGGTTTTTTATTTCTTGATTTGGATTTTTTTGACATCCTCATTAGTATGGATTAGCTATTTTCTCATCAATCCATGGTTTATTTTTATCATCGGTGTCTTTCATTTCATAATTCCAATGGGGGATCTCATGTATTTAAATGGGAGTGGGACCCAAGTTCTGGTCATGCAGGTTCTTACTACCTAGAGATCAGAAGTTTGTTGTCTGTTGTTTCAATTGAGCCTGATGACGTTTCTTATGTTGTTGATATTCCCATTATTGTTCGGTAACTTTTTTATGTTCTCTTAGATTATTTCTCCAGTATTCCTAGAGAGAGAGGTTTATTTTATGGTTGACTTGGTTCCAAGGATGTAGTCGATATCGATACCCTCTTATATTATGGAACCAACGGAGATGAAAGAGCTTAGTATTTGTTTGGATGACCTATTTAGAAAATATTTTGTTCACCCTTGTGTTTTTCCCTTGGCAACCCCTATGAACTTTACCAAGAAGGGAGATAGTTCACTTCGATTCTGTGTGGAATATTAGAAGTTGAATTAGGTAATAGTTAAGAAGAATTATCCTATGCATCACGTGGATGATTTTTTTTGAATAGTTAAAGGGTGAAAATGGTTTTCAAAGATGATATTTGGTCATGTTGTCATCAGCTCATAGTTCAGAAGTCTGATATACTGAAGATAATTTTCAGGAGAAGGTATGGACATTATTAATATCTTGTGATTTCTTTTGGTATTACTGATTCTCAGGTAGTTTTTATGTAAATGTTGAATCAGATATTCCATAAATATCTTGACACATTTGTGGTAGTTTTAATGGATGATATTTTGTTTTATTCAAAATACAAGCATGAGCACGATCACCATCTAAGTTTGGTTTGGGAAATTTTGAGAAGTCACTATTTGTATGGAAAAATTTCAAAATGTTGTTTCTTGGTTAAATATGTCAAGTTCTTAGGGAATTTTATTTTTGAACATGGCTAATCCGTTGATCCTAAAAATGTGAAGGTTGCCTTGTCATGGAAAGAACCACAAAATGTATTTGAGATTCTAAGTTTCCTTCATATTGCTGGATATTTCAAATGACTTTTTTAATATTTCTCTAAAATAGAATCACATATGACTACCCTTACAAGTAATGTAGTGAAATTCACCTGGGATGTAAAGTTTCATTCTTCTTTTAATGAAATTAAATGACTTATGACGTTGGATCCTATCCTAATCTTACCTGAACTAGTAAGGGATATGTGGTGTTTTAGGATGCTTATGGTACTATTCTGGGTTACATTGTTATCCAAGATGATAATGTGGTGGATTATGGATCTTGTTATCTCATACCACATGATAATAATTACCTCACTAATGACATATGGATTTCTATGGCTATGCATGAGATTAAGTGTTGGTGACACAATATTTTTGGGGATATGTTCACAATATTTTTGGATCATAAGATTCCTATCTATATATTTTCTTAGATATAATTTAATCTTAGACATAGATGATGGGTTGAATACCTTCATATAATTCAATATTACATACACCCTGGGGAAGGGGAATGTTGTTTCAGATGTTTTGAGCAAGAAATTTTTGAACTAGGTAGTGAAAGAATTATCAGAAGAGGGGAGCTTGATGGGTCTTTTTGCATAGTTTCACATTGGAGTACATGAATTAGGGGAAGATATCTCTTTTAATAGTGTTTAGTTGACATTTTCTCTTCTCATGTTTATTATTCAGGAACAAAAGATTTAAGATGAGTTCTATGTAATTAGTGAATCTCTTAAATGTGGGGGAGACCATTGTTGAGTGGTCATTCTCCAAAGAGGATGTTCGTTGATTCTGAAATAGTTTTGTGGTAACACAGTCTATAAGGATAGATATTATGGTTGTATTTACGTAGTTCCCAGTGGGAAGTGAATCCATGATCCACAAAATGTTATAAGACATGAAACAGAAATTCTGGTGGCCTCTTATTAGATATGACATTGTTGAGTTTGTCTCTCATTACTATACATGGCAACAAGTGAATGTTAAGAATAAAAAACCTTCAGGTTTACTTCAGCCACTTACAGTTCCTAATTTTAAGTGGGATTAGATCTCTATGGAATTTGTTGCTAAGTTTCTGTATACCTAGAAAAATAAGAACACAATATGGGTTTTGAACAATAAACTAACGAAATTGATTCAATTTATACCCATTTAGGATATAACCAAAGTTGAAGAGTTGGTAAATCATTCTATGAAAGAGGTTGTTCAGTTGAATAGAGTTACATATTATATAGTTTCTAAAATATATCCCTGATTCCCTTCTCACTTTTGGAAAGGCTTTTAGGTGGCATTGGAATCTCATGTTTGTTTGAGTATGTCATACCATCCATAGTTGGATGGAGAAGAATAAAGACCCATACAAATTCTTGTGGATATTATCCGTGATTGTGTTCTCAAATTTAGTGGGGCTTGGGATGATCACTTGGCACTGGTTGAGTTTTCTTATAAAAAAAGATACCAGTATATGATAAAAATGTATCCTTTTGTGGATTTCTATGAATAACCTTATAAATATCTATTGTGTTGGTCTGATATTGGTTAATGGTCCTTGTTTGGACCGATCTTGGTTTAAGAGATGACAAAAAATATTCATAAGATTAATAAAATGATTTTTATGGTAAAAATAAGGTATAAATCTAATGTTGATCATCATTGTAGGAATTTGGAGTTTTCATTTGGTGACAATGTGTTCTGGAATGTTTCACCCTATTTGGTTCATTGACGACTTGGATGTTAAGGGAAGATTCCTCCCTATTCCATGGGACCTTTCAAGGTTATGGATCAAGTGGGGATGGTTTCTTACCATTTGGAACTTCCACTACATCTAACATCAATATATAGCGTTTATCATATATCTTAGCTCTAAAAGTACCTATCTGATCCATCTCATGTTTTGAGTTGGTGTTATATCAATGTTGAGCCTATCATATCCATGATTTAGTAGACTATCATAATTGTTGGTTTTAAAACCAAGGTAAGTCATAAGAGGAAGATACATTTGGTTAGAGTTCTATGGAAGAATGATTCTGATTCTCCTGAGATGTGGGAGCGAGAAGTAATGATGAGAGGAAAGTGGCCTTATTTTTTATCATGGAGGCTACTTCATAGGATTTATGGGGACAAAACATTTTCATGGTTGAGGGGATATAAAATCCCATTAATCTTTTGAAATATTAGTTTTTAAACTTTTCATCGTTTTCCTTTTTCATTGTATGGGTAGGGATGAGAAGTTAATTTTGAGGATACCTGTAATGTTGAAGTTAGAGATTTGTTGGAACTTCTAGAATGAAACCTACTGATTCTAGAGCTTGCAGGAGTATTACATGTCGTATAATAGGGTTACATAACATGTAACTCATAACTAAAATTAAATTATTTTTAATCAAAATATGATGGATTTATTACCGATTATGGGAGTCGACCATAACATGATGTGTAATTGTGTTACACATCATGTAAAGTCCTGATAATTTTTTTTAAATAGGCAGTACAGATGAGTTTTTCAGTTTTTCCCTCTTTAGGTTTTTTTAATCTTGACATATTTTCATACCCAGGTTATTTTAGTATCCTCCAACCCCTCCATGTATTTTTTAAATGATTGATCCTCATTATGGTCTTTGTGTGACATACTGGGTAAGCATTATATCTTTTTCTTACTCTCTTCTTCCTTGGAGTTTGATAGATCATCTAGAGATGGATGGATATAAACTCTATGTTGTCAAATATTGAGTCAAGTGTGAGTTATTGGATCTTCCATCCTTTTTTTTCTTGTTGGTGGATTTTGTTTTGGGCATCTGCGACCTTAGTTTTGAGGTAGGTGTTTCTATCTCTAGCATATGTTTGATAGATTATACTATTTCGTTTTTATAAAATTACTTATAAAAAAATGGGATAAAGTTGGAAATATGTTTTTGTGTGTTGAAAAGTGATTTTGAAGCGATGTGTTTTTTCCCTTGTTTTTGATAAATGGAAAAATGGGTATTTTAAAAGTAATGAATGATTTGTGAAAATTAGCACATTGGTTACCTTGGGTACTTGGTGGAAGTTTTATTGTGAGGGAATCCTCCATTGTAGGGGTCCACTCTTAGGTATTCCTATTATACTAGAGTGTATGTTATTATCAATAGGGACATATATGATGTTGGGGACTTAGACTATAGGGTGTCTCTCGGGTCACTGAGTGTAGATAATTAGGATCAAGTACCACATTGAACTGTTCATAGATTTTTGGGTATGAGTAGTATGCTTCCTGACCTGGTGTATTTCTTAGTGTTGCGATACCTATGCTAATACTATTGTTTTGTACTACTTGTATTGGAATCATTTTAGCCTTTATATGTATATTGATTCATGTAAAAGATGATAAGGAAAATGTGATTTAAATTGATATATATATTCTTTTGTTTTAGATCTACAAAAAAGGGGAAATGTTTACCATGTTTTTTTATAAAAATATTTTACTACTTATCATGGAATGTTTTATTTGAAATTATCATATGGGAATTATTATATAGAGAATTGTTATAGAGAACCTAGGTGGTATCTAATTGAGCATGTTAGATCACACCCTATTCACCTGTTTAGTGGTGAATAGAGATTTTTTATGTATTTTGATGAAGGGAAAGGCAAGGCGCTGTAGTGAGGTGGTGGGTTCTCATGTCAGTTATGTTGGGTAGCTGGTGGTGAGATGGTGGGATGTCCTGACCTATCCCAGAAAAACCCATGCTGTGACTACCCCAAGATCACCTCCAATAGGCCAGGGGCTGGTGACTTGCACTGAGTAGGAATATCGCAAGGATGGGAGGAATTAAACTAAAGTACCTGTACACACATGTCTCTAATCCATAAAATGCTAAAATGTAAAAAAAAATCGTAGAATGCATGCATAAAACAATGATCCCACAACCAGAGTACAATAGGAAGTAAAGGGAAGGTAAAAAGAGCTAAATACAAGCCCACCACAATGAGTCTGCACACAAGTCCAATTGAAACTATAAAGAGTCCAACCTGATCCATGGGTGAGGGATACATCAAAGGCAATCTCCTTAAACAACACCCCAGTCTTCTTGTCTCTAGATATGATCCACCTTCTTCCAATCATCTTGGGAGAACATCAAAAGGGCCGCTGTCTTCACAAGACACAAAATGTGTGGGAAAATCCCATGTAGGTGTGAGGATAACAATACTCAATTGGACACCTCAAAAATAATAAACTTGAAGCGCCATGTAGTCATATCAATACAATATGTGAAAACATATGTATAATAGATTCCAAGAGAGAAAGAGAACCTAGATATACTCAAGAGAGGCTCCACGCCATCAGGCACTCATAACCGACTACCAGTCACATGATTTTGTTTGAAGAAATGCCTATTTAAGAGAGTCCACTCCACAAGCCATTATATAATCGAAGACAGTCAAGAAAGAGGTATAACTCATTTGGGCCCCAAAAAAAGAGAATTATTTAGTCTAAGAAGTTTATGATACACAGAAAGGGATTCACACCCAGGACTGCTGGGGGACACCATAGACCCGATCTGAATCAACCTTGATACACAGATATGGATTCTTTCCCATAACCATTGGGGGACACCACAAACACAATTTGGATAAACCCGCTATATAGGGGATCACATGTCAATGATTCCGTAAACCCTACTGATGTGACCTACTAGATGGAGGATCAATTCCCAACTCAATGAGGTTACATTAATTCCATAAACTCCACTATGGTTGATAGATGATCACACACAAGTCTCATAGAGGGACACCACAACTCTATCTGAGACTCAACCTCTAAGGGGGATTACAATCTAGTGATGTGGATGTAATTACACATAGTATCCATGAGTAAAAGACTAAGGGAACACACATAAACGATACTATTCCAAAATAGTAATAGAAGAGCCTCAAGCACCCTTGATTTGTACTTGTCGCTCAAAAAGATACCTGCAGATTTTCCTGGCCCCACAGACCGCTCGTCGCGGACTACCCGCACATGGAAAAACTATCCTGGTTGATTCGATAACTGTTCTGAACAACTTCAATGGTCAACCACCATTGGATTGGCTATGTGGTTGCTGCACCCCACAACTAATCAAGCTATCATGACACCATGGTCAAACACTATGGTCGACCACCACAGTCGATTGTCGTAGTTGACCAAAACCAAGCTTCACCCAGGTTTCCCCAAATATGACCTGGGTCAACCATGTCTAACCCCATCCACCAGCCTAACTCATGCCACTGATCTGACCTGGCCCACCATCCTGGCCCAAACCACTGGCCTACTCACTATCCACCGCAATGCCCCACTTCATCTTCCACTTCCCACGTTAGCCACCACCATCCCGTATATGCAGCTATGTCCATCATTGTCATGGCCACATGTGGCTCCACCACCCGCACATGGGCCACCAATCTACACCGCCACTGGTATGCGATGACACTATTGTGTACATGTGGTTATTTCTATGAGATAGCACCCTCCTATGATTCCATGATCATAGATATGAGCTCCTTAGGTCCTGACCTACAATGATATTACCTCATATGTCAATTTTCCTCAAATTCAGTGGTCCAATTGGGCTCAGAACCACCAGGAAATGTTGAGCCAGGACCACAGGGATCCATCCTGTGAAGAAAACAAGAAAGGAGGGATAAAATAGAAATGAAAAAGGTTTATCATCACTATTTAAGTGTTTTTGGAAAATGATCAAGAATGGGGGATTTGGGTAAGAAAACCAGATCAAATAAATCCCGTTAAATTAGAAAAATAATCATATCCTATAAATATGATCAATAAACAGTCTAATAAGTTTTTGTATTATTCCACATTCTTCATAGGAATCAATATTATGGAAGAAAAAATTAAATAAAATTACCTACCTTGATTTGGAATGATTGTTGATGGAAAATGAAATTGTGTTATTGTCATCATTGGTGAGATCCATCAAGATCAGCATTCATCAATTGTCAATTCGAAGTTCCATCATCATCAGCTCAAGGTAATTCTATAGATCTATCCCTTATGGGTTTCAAGAGGATTCCAAAGATATGAGATTAATATTAGATCTTTGAATAATGGTTTATGTAAAAAATAAACCACTCACTTCTTTACTACATCAACAAAATAAAACAAAATAAATTTTCCTTAATTTATTTTATTATTTTATAACACCTAAGTAGAATTTCAAAAAATGAACCATGCCGACCAATGTTAGGTCACTCATAGTGTAAATAAATATTCTTAAACTTAGTGGTTCCCTCAAATTTTTGATTCCTGCACACATTTAGATGTTATTATACTTTATTAGGAAAACTGCATGCACATGCTATTTAATATTTTTAATATTTTTTGAACATTGTTTCTAGGAACAGTGAGCCTAGAAATCTCACATCATCTCAGTTCCTGGTATTTAATATAATCTATATAATATCTAAAAATAATACATAGAAAATTCAAGATGTTACATTCTCCCAACCTTAGGGATTTACATCCCCAAAAAGCTAAAATATGGGCTAATAAAAAAGATGAGGGTATCGAGCATGAATCTAAGCCTCCTACTCCCATGTGATATCCTAGAGATTCCCATGCTGCCACTAGACACACACCAAAGGATTCGATCTCCAAAGAAGGATCCACTCCTACTAATGCTCAATCTTCAGCAGGTACTTAGAAAACGTTTCTCTATTGTAGAGACCCAAATCCTGACGTACATTGAAGTTACATTACTTTTGCGGAATACTTAGTACATAACAAAAACACACACACAAGGACCGTAATAGTTTAGTGTATTTGGAAAGTTGGAATATAATCTTCTAATCGTGGTGAAATATCTTCAACATCTCCCATAAAGATCTTCCTTTTTTTACCTAAAACCGTTCTTTATATCCTGGGGAAAATAAAAAATAAAAGGGTGAGCTCAAATGCTCAGTAAGGGTAAACAAAAGAAATATCAATCACATCATATTCCTAAGAACATTACATTTTGGAAATCTTAACCTGCAAAAGAGATCATAATATCATAACATGGGATAAATCATAGTAGTGAAATGTAATCCCAATAATCACAACTTAAAACATGAAACTTTGTGGTGTACACACATAATAATAGAGAATCATTTCTTGTTAGTCAAGACTCATTTCCAAGACTATCTTAGTGGACAAAGTCCATTTCTGAACCGAGTTGATTCCTTGTTTCAGTCCTGCTTCACTGAACCGGTTTAACCTTCCGTTCCAGCCATGTCTATCTCATGAGATATAAAATCTTTACCCAATGCATTGGAGGGAGATATAGGTCCCACGCATCTCATAATGATATCATTCTTATGTGTGCCACAAAATCATAAACCATACATCATAGCATAACCCATGTAATAAAAATGGGAATCTTAAACATCGTGATATCATAAAACAATTCATATAAGATAAAGGAATTCATAAATATAATTCCATCACAACATAGTCAAATCAATGAAAAATAGGGATAGAAACAGAACCCTTTATTATCTTAGATGGAAAATAATTTTGATAAAACACTTGAACTCCATTCTTGAGGAAAATATCCTTTCTACTTCGAAAACATTTTCCTTTATTAACATGTCATACCATTTTATACTAAAAGAAGTTGATTAAAAATAAACTTGAAAACTTGTAAAGTAAGCTTCTTGGAAATAATGTTTTAAAAATCCATTCATGCTGTATAAGTTAAAAAAAAATTCTTCGTACTTTTGTCGGAAAAGTAAAAAAGCACCTCGTACGAAAAACGACAAAAGATTCTTTTCTTATATTTTAATAAAAACTCACCGAAGGGTAAAATTGGATTTAAAAAATTGTAGGTGGATGGAAATAATATTACATATTGAGGAAACATGGATGTGGATGATAAAATACACCCCAGTAAATACCAATGTATAAACAATCTCGGATAAAAATGAGATTGTGATATTTCCCTTACCTTAGGTCTGATTTTCTTTGTAAGTGTCCGAAACTCCTGTATAATGATTTAAATAATGTCATTGACTTATTCCAGAATCATACTAATTGTTATGATATCATATATGGTTCACTTATGACTTTATATTACCCGTTCTTTTGTAAATTCCATGTTAAAGAGTTTTTTGGGTAAAATCGTTTCATTTTTCATCCGTGTTTTGACTTGTAATTATTCATATTATTACTTAGATCATGATTACTTAATTCCAGAATATAAAACATTATTTATATATAATATATATTCATAATATACATATATATAATAGATCAGTAAATGGAAAGAAATACACCGTTCATGGAGACGGTAGGCCGTACGTACGGATGAACGCTATTTTCGTTTCCTTATTGAGTTGAATGGAATTAAGTAGATGACATACATATATATACACATAAATCCAGTATCATTATTATGTCATATATTTCATGATTACTTATTATATATACTTTATAATCATTCATGAATGGTTAATGTGGAGAATGAATCTCATCGCGTCGTGGAGACGGTATTCCGTACGTACGCACGAGCGA
Source organism: Viscum album (assembly GCA_963277665.1). Classification (NCBI taxonomy): domain Eukaryota; kingdom Viridiplantae; phylum Streptophyta; class Magnoliopsida; order Santalales; family Viscaceae; genus Viscum; species Viscum album. Next base: position 600,517,896 of record OY728127.1, read on the forward strand.
TGAAATCGTTCCCATGATCATGGAATTGTATTGGAGTGTATGTATTATATTTCAGAATCAATACCACTTTAAAATAATAATATATAGTTATTATGTACACCATTATACCCATCCAATTAAGGTGGTGGTGGAAAATAGATTACACCACGGTGTGGAGACGATATTCCGTACGTACGCACGCGCGATGATTTATTTTTCCGTAGGATGGATAGATGGTGAAATAGGGTTGTTTCATACTTATAATAAAATATCAGTATGTGAGTGACACTGATGTTATTACTTCATAATTAAACAACTAAAGAAGAAGAATTGGAAGAAGAAATAAAGATGAAAGAATCGGTAACATACATTACCTCTTCTTTGAAGTGCTTCTTTGAGACCTCCTTTTGGGGCACTAAAATAGGTCTTTGAAGAAGACCAGAACCTCTAGGATGTTTCTAGGGAAGTGGATATGAGAAATTGGAAGGGGTTGGCCGAGCTTGAAGGCTCAAAGTGGTGTGAGGAAGAGGGGGAGGAGGTTCCCTTTTATAAGGGAGGAGAGTGGCACCTTTGGAATAACTAAAAATATTATTTTATTATAAAGTCAAATTCGGTTTTTAATAGCTCCAAATTGATATATTTATAAGATAAGGTGGGTAGGGGTCTAAATTATCTCATCCAATAGAATTTAGACAAGTTTAGGTATCAATTTTAACCTTATCATTTAGATTTAACTTTAAGTTAGATAATTTAACTTTTACCGTGTCTTCTTGTTTTCTTACACTATAAGGTTAATAAACATACCATATCAAGCCAAACGAACCCCAAGTTGTTTATTATTAATATATATAACCTTATATAAGTCATTTGGCCGATCCTTATATTTTTAGGAATAAAATTACAATTATTAATATAATATTTGTTTTAAAAACTATTTTATGTCAATTTTGACACTATCTAGTAATTGATTTTTGTGAAAACCATAACATAATGATTAGTTCGAAACAAGTTACTTAACTCAATAATAACAAGTCCTATTAACCTAAAAAATTAGTTTAATTCATAAAAAGTCTCAAATTACATTTATTTGGGTATTTATAACATCAATTATGTCAATATTTCATTAATAAGATAATTACTGCATCATCATTGTGTCATAAATAAAATAAATTATTTAATGTCTAAAAATTACAAATAAAATACCATTATGTAGGAAATATATTTACCTTTCTAATGAATATTTATAGTTGAATTTATCTTATATATAACCCCATATTAAAAATGCTTTACTTATTAAACTTTTATTTTAACTATTTTAACCCTTCTTTAAATAAATTAATAATAAATGTCCTAATCTAATCCAAGTGGGCCTAAATGGTCATATTTTATTCCTAAGGTTGTTTTTGGTCGAATTACACTTTTCCAATAGAATTAGGACATGTGTTAGGGTAATAATAATTTCATTTTTACCCTTAATTACCCTATTTACTTTTAACTATGGTAAAAAAAATAAAAAGTTACTATTCACCAAAAAAATTATTTTCATCTCATTGAACCACATTTTACTTACTGACATCAACCGTGTATCTCGGATTTTTGAAATTCTACTCACAGAAGAGGTAAAATTATGTTTTATGAAAAAATTCAGTTTTTTAACTACCACTTAGTGATTTCACTATTCATCAAAAAATGAAAGTTTCTAGAAAAATACCAAAAATTAGGCCTAAGCTATATTTGATATTATGAACTCAAAAATGATGTCTATTTTACCAAATTAAAAACATCTCAGTTTCATTAATTAATTTAATGATTAATTCCCGTTGTCAAAACAAATAGCGCGTTCTTAAGAGATAATAACTATCAAAATATTAACACTTGTTTATGTCTGGTTTAAATGTGAAATTACATGCAATGACCAACATTGTGTTAAATTGTAAAAATATATTCTAAATATACTTTAAAACCACTCAAATTAATAATTTATCACTATTAATTATATCGATTTAAAAAGTTTTTTTTAATTAAAATATAGTAATTTTCACTACTCATCAAAATATGAAAGTTATCCAAAAATTACCAAAATTTCACCCTAAGCTAATTTCGATATTCTGAATCCAAAAATGAAGTCCATTTTGAAAAAATAAAATTTAAAAAATTTCAAAAAGTGGTTATTTCTATTCATAACGACTAGTTTTAATAATATTTTAATATTATATCATTGTTTAGTGAAACTCGGTATTGCGTACTACACACGCTATCGAGGAAGGTCGCGATTGTGTGTAATGAAAGGCAAGTAAAGGATGCGTGTTGTGCAAGCTCCTTTTGGTGTAGCGTACAACACAATACATTAATGAAATTAAAAAGAATATTTTTCATAAAATCTCGGGGCGTTACATCTATCCTCAATTTCCATCTCTCCCCAAATGATAATGTGTGACGGGTCATGCACATATGTCCTTAGATACGACACGTGGATGAAATCATGTACTTGGTCTAACTGTGGAGGTAAAGCTATGAAGTAAACCAACTCACCAACATTACAAAATATCTATAATGGGCTGATGAACCTTTGAGATAGCTCACCGCCCAACTAAATATCAGTAATCCCCATCGAGGTGAAACTCGAAGGAACATATGGTCTCCTTGATCGAACTCCAAAAGACCCCATCACCTATCATCATAAGACTTATGACAGTTCGGCATAGTCTTTATCTTCTCCTGGATGATCTACACCTTCTCTGTAGTTTCTTACACGAAATCTGAGCCCATGAGTACTCACTCACCAAGGTCAGTTGTACAAAGTGGTGACTTGTAGGGTCACCCATATAAATCCTAGAATAATTCAATTATAAAGGTGTAATGGTAGCTATTTTTTATGAAAACTCCACCAATGGCAGGTGATCCTCCCAACTACAACCAAAGTCTAACATGCATGCATGCAACATTTTCTCTAGATCCTGAATGGTTCACTCAGTCTGGCCATCCGTCTGTGGGTGAAAAATTGTGGTCAATCATAGATGGATTCCAAATGCCTCTTGTTATCCCTTTTAAAAATGGTATATAAATAAAGAATCAAGATAAAAAATAATCATTGAAGGAAATACATGGAGTCAAATTATTTTTTCAACATAGAGGCATCCCATGATCTCTACCGAACTCTTCTCTTATATAGATAGGAAGTGGGATGACTTGGTGAGTCTTCCAAAGATCACCCAGATAGTATCATTCCCCCTAGAAGTAAAAGGTAATACCATAATTAAGTCCATGGATATCCCATCAAACTTCCATTCAGTCACCCCAAGGGGTTGAGTTAAACTCACTGGAACCTGGTTCTTAACCATCAATTAGTGATATGTAATGAATTGATAGAGAAACTCTTCAACTCATTTCTTCATTTCTGGACACCAAAAATGAGGTCGCAGGTCCTAGTACATCTATACCACAACTGGATGTACTGTTAAAGGGTATGTATGAGATTCCCTAAAAACCTATTCCCACAAAATCACCGGTAGCATCATGGATCCTTTGAAAATAATGACAGGATCCCCACCTTTGGAATATCCATCAGAAGCGTTCCCTGTGGACAACTGAGTATGTAGGGTATCATAGTCAGTATCCCAAAGATGTGCCTCCCTAACATTCTATAAGAGTGGAGGGGTGAAAACCATTTAATGGAGGTAAACTGATCCATCTCCTCCCACTAAGGATAATTACTATGGGGTGAAGAACTCCGACATGTTGTTTAGAAACTGCGAACTGGATCTCCTACTAAGTTCATCTACCACTGTGTTTCCCTTATCAGGAGTATAGAAAATCTTTATGTCATAGTCATGGAGGAACTCTAGCCATCATCTCTATATCATGTTCATATCCTTTTGAGAGAAGATATACTTGTGACTCTTGTGGTCAAAGTAGATGAAAAACCACTTTCCTATCGGGTAGTGTCACCACATCTTCAAAGCAAAGAATAACACTACTAACTCAAGATCAAGGGTTACATATTTCTTCTTATGTGGACTCAACGGGTGTGAACCATAAGAAATAACCACTTTCTTCTATAAAATGTCACAATGAAGGCCGGTTCCTGATGTATCGTAGAATACTACCTACTTTATGCCTTCCTTCGATAACCTCAATATGGGAGTTCTCGACTACCACTTCCCCATCTCCTAAAAGGACTCCTTGAATTTTTCATCCACATGAAAGGTTTCCCCTTTAATTTCAAATATGTCTAGGGTGACGCCACTCTATACAAAACTCCAATAGTACCCTACCAATCCAAGGAAACTCCACAGCTCAGTAACACTCTAGTGTGGCATCTAAGCAAGCATTGCCTCAAACTTCACTAGACCCACTGCAGCTCCAGCCACTGAGATGACGTGTCCTAAAAAATGTACCTCTCGAATCCAGAACTAGAACTTCAAGAGATTACTTTAAATTTATTGCTCTCAGTGTGTGTCCAGGACCTTCATCAAGTTTCTTATGTGCTTCTCCTTGGACACCGAATAAACTAGGATGTCATCAATGAAGACCACCACAAACCGGTCTATGTAATAATGAAAGATCTGGTTCATGAGTCCAATGAAAAATATTGGGGGAATTATTCACACCAAACAGAATCACCAATTACTCATAGTGACTATAATGACATATGAATGACATGTTAGGTAAATCCTTATCTCTTAAATGTAACTATTGATAGCCAGATCTGAGTTCAATCTATGAGAACCATAACAACCTTTTCAACTGATCAAATAGGTCATCGCTCCAAGGTAATGGATAATTGGTCTTCATGATCACCTAGTTTATGTACTTGTAATACACACATAACCTTACACTCATGTCTTCACTCTTGGAAAACAAAACTAGTGTTTCCCAGGGTGAAACATTGGGTCTCAAAAGCCCCTCCTTTGCAATTACTCCAACTGTTCCATTAGCTCATGAAGCTCCATTGGAGCCATATGATATGAATGTCTAGATATCAGTTCCATAACTAGGTGTCAATAAATGCATAATTCAATCTCCCGATGGGGAGTTAAACTTTAATAATCTTTGATAAAGACGTCATTATACTCTGCCACCTCTATAGGAAACCAATGACTCATATCATCCACTACAGTAAGGGTAAGGCTAGCCAAATAATGAGTAATCAGCTACACCCTCTTATGTGTGAGTCCATCATACATTGTGTGGATTTCCCTTTCTCTAAAAATGTAAAACATGGTTCCATCATTATAGACACACCACACTCTTCGCATAAAAAAATCAATACGAGAATGAGCTGTGGATAACCAGTCCATACCAATAATGTTGTCATAATGACTCAACACAACTACCAAGATATCCCAGTCAGAAATCTCACCTCCAAGAGTCAGGTCACACTATCAAAACTAGTGTGTGACCATTGATTGTCCTCCAATAAGAGTCTCCAATCATAGGGGTCGAGTCAACAGTTCAACCAGAATCTTCAAGTCTCGAACAATATTCATGTTAAGAAAATAATGATTGGAACCTATTTCTATAAAAACTGTAGATAATGAGTAAAATTAATAGATCATACATCATATCATCACTAGATCCCTGAGGTTATAGGCCTAAATAGCCTTCAGCAGGTCTTGTCCCTACCTACAAGCTCTCTGAGCCTAACATCAACCATCTAGGGGTGGTGGTGGTAATAGGTCAAACCTTTGACCACCACCACATACCTTTCTGACCCCTATGACACATCTTATACCCTATAGACCACCCTTATATAGTATATATCCCTATCTAGCTGGTCCCTCAACCATCTCTCGATCTGCTGTATGATGGGTCAGTCAATCTCACACCATATGTCATCGACCATTGTATGAGAAATACTGCCTGTCCCTTGGCTGATTTGAATGACCCTAGGAGCCCTACACTACTCAACCTAAGTCCTGGGATTGTCTCCTAAAGCAACTAATTTTCTTGGATCCCTATTAATGATTTTGGATACATGCTTTCGAGGTCTCAACTACTGGGTTCCCACTACCAGCTCCCACTACTGGGGCCTGTTCCACGAAAAGAATTTCTACTAATAGGGGTTTCTCAGGTACCCCATCATAAGAATAATTTCTAAGGGATACCACTGATTCATTGATGTATCTATAGAATCCCTACTCGAAGGTATTATCCCTAAATAAATATTCTAGTAACAAATCTAAGTAGTTGTGAAAAAGATTGTTAAATTTATATGAATAATCCACCATGGTCATGTTGCCTTGCTGTAGATGAAGAAGCTCCTATATGTGTACTAATCGCAATAGGGATAGATAGGAGTCCTATATGAAGAGATACTTGAAGGATATCTTAGAGAGATCTATCTCATCACGTGACTAAGTCACTAAGCTCCACCATCACCCCATAGAGCCCTCAAGAAGACTCGTGGTAATGAAATCCATCTGATTGATAGGTGTTCTCACAAGGAGAAAAACAAGGGTGAATACTTATAGCCAATCCTCATCCATCTAGGGGTCTGTATGACCCTAAAAACTGGGATGAAACTACTTATGAAACTCGTGAAATGTACATAGCCTCCATGCATACACATCTAGTAGTGATGGTAGTAGCTGCTACTCGATAGGTGGTGATATATCTAGTAAACCACCTGTAGGTTCTACCTACGATTCATGCCCCTGTACTTATGCCTAATCACTTAGAGAATCATCCTCATGATCATGTGGTGGAATCCTGGCTAGCTATATAAGTGGAGGAAACCAGAAATAATACAATATGTACCATGGTCAAAAGAGTATATATAGGTAGATGACTCAAGAAGGACATGGAAAACACAACCATTATTATATGATTCATGAACCATTGTTTTTTCCTAAAACCAGTGTTTTCATATACCAAGTCAAAAAGACAGTGGTCAGAGTCCTATTGTATAGATATGTCGACCACCACAAAAACACCGGAGTCCCTTTCCAAAAACTTAAACTCAAAACACTAAAAATTATTTCCCCAAAAGACTCCAAGTCCTAAAGTAGAACCGAACCATTTGATATCACTATGTCAGAAGTTATCCCAGAGGGGCCCATGCCGTGACTAAGGCATGAATGCCTCTAACATGTCTGGGGCTGGTGATTATAACTAAGTAGGAATATCCCATAAATGGGAGGCATTATCCTAAAGTAACTATACACATGCACACATATCCCAACCACACCATGCTAAAATGTAAAACAACAGATAGAATGCACGAATACAACTAAGATCCCACAACCAAAGTACAAAGAAAATTAAAGGGAAAGTAAACATGAAAAAATACATGCACACGACAAAGAGTCTATACACAAGTCCAACTGAAACTGTAAGGAGTCCAACCTGCTCCAAGGTCAAGGACTACGTCAAAGGTAAGCTCCTAGAAAAACACCTAAGTCTGCCCAGCTCCAACTATGATCCACCTGCTCACAATCCTCCCATGAAACTTTAAAAATGGTCACCATCTTCACAAGACATGACACGTGTAGGAAAATCCTCTATTGGGGTGAGTATAACAATACTCCGTAGGACACTCTAAAAACACTAAACACGATGAAAAAAATAGTTAGCTCAATTCAAGATGTAATAATATATGAATAACTGATGTAATGAGAGAAAGAGAACCCAAATATACTCAAGAGAGACTCCACACCATCAGGAGGTCATAAAATTTTTTTCAGCCACAAGATATTGTTTGAAGCAACGCTCATTATGAGAGATCCCACTCCAAAATACATGCTATCATAGGAAACACTCAGCAAAGAGGTATAAATCATTTGGGACCTTCCGCAAGGGAATGTGTTGGTCTAAGAAGAATATGACACACATATATAGGGTCACATCCAGGACTACTGGGAGACACCAAGAACTTGATCTAGATAAACCATGATGCACTGATAGGGGGTCATGCCTAGAACTAATGGGGGACACCACAATCCCAATCCGGATCAAACTGACATGTTGGAGATCACATGTCAACGATTATGAAAACCCTACAGACGCAACCTAATAGATGTAGGACAACACACTACATAGGGAGGTTACACCAAGTATAAAAACTCAGCTAGGGTTGATATAGGATCACACTTGAGTCTCATGAAGGGATAAGACAACTCTATCTGAGACTCGACCTATAGAGGGGATTACAACCCAGTGATGTGGATTTTATACCACACTATACCCTCAAATAAAGGACCAAGGGAACACACTCTACCTATACTATTCCAAACTAAGAAAATAAGAGCATCAAGAACTCTTGATTTTAATCTGCCATTTGAGAAGCTACCCAAATATTTTTTGAAGCCCACAGAATGATCATCATGGAACAACCACTCATGGATCAACCATCGTAGTTGATTCGCTTTCCACATCGACCAACCACCACGGTCGAAAACCCACAGATCGACCGCATAGTCACTATGCCCCATGGTAGATTGAGATATCACTAAACCTCGATCAATTGTTGTGGTCGATCTCTATAGTCGACTTCTATAGTTGACCGCAACCAAACTCTACCTCGGTTGCTCTGAATCCTACTTGGGTCTGACCCGAGTCTATCTCGTTCGACCCAACCCAATAAAATGACCTAGACCTACCCACCGGCCCACTCCATGTTATCTTAAATGCCCCATGTATGCCTCCACATCCTTCTTCCACCACCATCATCCTGCATTAGTAATTGCATCCGCCTCACGGTCTCACCTCCATTGTGGCCGCACGAAGCTCCATCACCCGCACGTGGGCCACCATCATGTGACACCGTATGTCACCACCCACCTCAGGTGACACTTCCATGCAACAATGTTCCTTTTCATAGACCGCCACTCCTCTTAGGATGCCTGAAACTGAATTGATCATATATCTATTTTCTTTAGGTACCGATCTATACCAATCCATCCTTGGTTATCGATTTGATTCAAATCCAAGGGTTTGATCAAGTTCGTAACTAGTCGACAATGTCGATCCTAGACCACAAGTATCCAACTAGTGATGAATGTGAGAAAGAAGGGAGAAAAGAACAAGAATTAAGGTTTATCACTGTTGGAAAAGAGTTCATTTCCAATGATCCAAAACAAAGGATTTGGTCTAGAAAACTAGATCAAATAAATCCCATTAAACCTACAAAATAATCGCATCTCGAAAATATATATGATCTGCGGGGTAATATATTCATGGATTATTACAAAATCATCAAAGGAATCAATAATGGGGAATAATAGATTATATTAAAATCCCTAACTCAACTTGGATCGATCGCTGATGAAGAACACAACTACGTCATCATCTTTGGCGAGATCTGTCAATATCGGTGTTCGTTAATCACTGATTGGAAGTTTTGTCATAAACAAATCGAGATAATTATTTAGATCTCTCACTTCAGGGTTTACATAGGATTCTAGGGTTATGATATAAATACTAGATCTCTAAAAATGGTTTATTTAAAAAATAAAACTGTCTCTATGTTACTGTTTCGACGAAATAAAATAATTTTTTCATTAATTTATTTTATTCTTTTAAAATGCCCAAGACAACTTTCCACAGATGACCCACACTGAACAATGTTAGTTCACACCAAGGGTAAAGCCTCTGTTCTAAAATCAATGGTACTGTCATATTTTTGATCCAGAAATCCTTTGTAAGAACCTAGTTCATCCCTTGAGGTACAAATATTTCCTTTTTAGTTTTTAATTATGAAAATGGCAGGAAAATAGATCAAAGTTTGGATAAAGGACTACTAAATGATGTTACTTGGTGTTAAAATTCATGTATTTCTAGGTAAATTCTTTGTAATTAGGGTTACATGCCGTATAATCCCAATAAACGACCATGTAGTGACCCGACCAGAATTTTTACATAGACGACATGTAGTTTCTAGTACACACTATGTAATTTTCTTTCCTATTTGATTAAATTAGGTAATAGAATCATTTTTTTCAGACATACAGAAACAAGCCCCATCAATGAGTACCATGCCCATGAAAATCCAATTGAGTATTTGCCTCTCGTTTTGTTGTTAGATGCCCGATTTGAACATCGTCAGATCTGTTAAAATCCCTTTGGCGGGTGATCGATTCCTATTGAGAATTTCATTGTGATTTTTCCTCTCAACCTAGTTATAGAGGGTTGATATTTTGTTCTCATTTTTTAGATTTACTCCATTTTATGTATAATTGAAGCTCAAAACTAGAATAAAAGAGTTTTACAAGTATGAGGTAGGTGGTATCATGTCTTTCTCTTAATGTCAAGTTGATTATATGTTCTAGATTGCAGCACACCCAATTTTAGGGAATCAAATTGTTGATAATTGGGAAATGTTGTAGAATAATGCCGAATAGGTAATTGATTAACTATTTTAATGTATGTTTAAGATTATTATCCTTGATTAAGGGCCACCCCATGGGTGCATTTCCCTTGGAATGAACTTTTATGGAAATTTAGAATAGGATGCCTATTTACCTGCCTTTGATTCCATTTAGTGGGTTGTTTAAAAGGTAATTGGTAAATTTAATGATTGCCCATGTGATATTGTTAATATCTAAGTCTTGTGATAGTTTAATTCAAATGTTAGGCTTGTTATATAAATTTACCATGTGAGTATATTTTTTAACCCTTGTAACTATATGGATTACTTGATGGGATTATGACATAAATTGTTCCCATGTGAGTATTTGAGAGGGCATTCCTTATGAGGTAGGTCCTTGATTTTTTATATTGTATCCCTATAGATGAGGTTTTTCTATGCCTGTGGTTTTTTTTCTATTCCTACAGGTGAGGTTTTGTTATGCCTAAGGGTGGTGTTTTATATGACCAAGGGTGAGGGTTTTCTATGTTTGTGACACATCTTCCAAGGAAAAGCACAATCTTGGAATCATTCTTATGTTATACTTGCTTGACTGTTCTCTTGAGATATATGTTGTGCTTATTTATATGACTATTTAATTTTGATTACTTTTTTATTTACTACTTTCACTTTTTTACACTATCTATTAAATATATTCACTGATAGATCACCACAGATCTTGGGTGGTTGCATACTAGGATTTAGTCTCACACTCTATTTGGGTCATGTTTTTTGGCCCAAACAGATTATGTTGATACAGGTGTCGATAAGGGTAAGAACCCTTCTACAGGTACTTGATTGCTATTTAGGAGCAAGAGAGCATGGGACCGAGACGATGCTTGTGATGCTTCTTAGTTCCCTTTGTTCTTTCTGATTTTGGAACATATATTGTGGATTACAATAGTGTACCTATTTTTCATGATTTCCTAGAACAAAACATGATGCATCATCTTTTATATGGAATGATTCTTGGTTATTTATCTTATACGTCTTCTGCTGTTTATTTCCGTTGAATTGTATTATTGCTTATGCTATTGTTCTACTATTGTATTCTTCTATGTTTTACTCTTCCAATGAGGTAATAGTTTCTCCACTATCAATCCTAGGCCCTCATTTCTAGTCAAAAGCCTCTGAAATTTGGGGAAATGCACTTGAGGCCATTTGGCCAACCTGGTACGATGCAACTTTTGGAGGAATCCAGACTTGGGACATTGAAAAGTGGTATCAGAGGACTTATTTTCTGGTTTCATTTATTTTTTAGTGATAATAGAAAGAGATATAAATTCAATGGGATTTGGTATTAATCTGTTCTTAAGAGTAGTTACCCTGCATACAGGGAATGGCCAAATTACCTCAAATAAAATTTTTATTTTTTTGAATTTTGAGCTATTATAGTTAAGTCGATTTTACCATTGGGTGACAAACATGTATTGTACTATTATTATTGATATCATATTATTTTTTTAACAACCCTATGAGATAAGGGTATGACATCTCATGCATCATATAGGAACTTATTATAAATCACATGTTTTGCATTCTTTCCATGCCATTTAGATAGAATTACAGATTGCCTATTGTTGTGATATATGTTGTGCTAGATATGCATGATGTTGTGATAAGTACAATGATAGATATGCCTGCTGTTATGATCAGTGTATTGTTATGTGCTAGGGATGAATTTGATGGACACCATACTTTGATCCCTAAGGAGTATTGGCCCTCTTGGATCAGAATTTGGTGGATCATGTTTTTTCCATGATCTGAATTTTTTTTATTATGTGGCACATCGTTGCTTTACTTTTCAAAAATAGTGGTTTTAGGGAAGTTTCAGAGGCTTACTATCTGGAAACCCATACAACACGACATGTGGGTCAATGAACACACGCCATGTGTTCTTCTTTTCAGGAAGAAGATAACTTCTTTAAGTACATGTTGTGTACTATGAGTACACACCGTTTAGTAGATGACTGTGTGTCCAACGATGTGATAGTGAACACGGTATGTTGGGTTTCGAGTAGAACATGACATGAAATTTTTGTACACACCGTGTAGTCTTACCCAGAGAGACCCCACGTGAATCTGGTTGGGTAAAAAGAAAATGGCCAAGATTGGAGACTTGGGAACACTCTATTTACCATTCCTACATGTCGTGTACCTGGGGTGTTTACATTCCCTGGTCAGTGGGAGTACACGACCATTTGATAACTTGAGGGTACACGTCGTGTTTGGTTTCTATATGCTGCGTACTACTCTTTTCATATCCTTTGGGGGTCTTTTCATGTATTATCAAACTTTTTCACTTTTGGATCTATGAGTAGTCCTTTATGAGTGTTTTTCCACATAGATCACAATGGTGAAACCCGAGGAGCATTCTCCGGACTCTTAATGCCTGATTTGGGGTTTTTATCTAATTAGAGAGGTTCTTACTCCATTTACCATTTCCATTTGTCACCTAAGAGTGAGACATAACATGGATGATCGGTTGGGTGTTTGAACAAACCTAGTTGAGAATTTTGATTTAAGATGAGCTGTGAGCTATCTCCCATGTCCTATGCTTTTGAGGACATTTTCTATGTGATTCATGCCCCTCCATCCTATGAGGTTGTGATATGAGTTGCTTTTAAGGATCCCACGAGGGATTCCTTTTATTACATGCTGATATAGGGAGTCCCTTGTAAGATCCTAATTTTTTATCATTTATAGAATCCTTGTTGGAGGATGCCTTTTCTGTTTATAGTTCAAGGATACCTTGTTGGATTCTTCTCCTTACATGATTTGAAAGGGATTTTATGAAATGGTTTGTTTATGTGTTTTTGATTCTTGTGGTTAGAAAAATGATTTTGGGTTTCCATTTCAAGGACCTAGGTTGGTTTAACTATACCCTCATATATTTCCTTAGTAGTTAAAAAGGACCTTATATTCTAACTTTCTGTTGGGAAGAAATTTAAAATTTGTTAAATGTTTTAAAAGGAAGTTGATGAGATATTCCTGTTTTACATTGACTTGTTGAGGTAAAGTTGTTTCTAGGGCCTTTTAACCTAGTGAATATGTTTTTTGTGTCTAAGTTATGGGAGTTGATTCTTATTCGTCATAAGGGGATAACTTATGGTAGGTATCCCCCCCTTAGATATTGTGGTCTTGCTTTCCATTGCGATATTTCAGACGATGGTACAATTCAGGTGACATTGTCCATAGTAAGAGGTTAGGTTTTTAAGAAGGAAACCCTTACTCGGATGCATGATCATTGTATGTTGACCCTTAATATGGGAACAATCATTGAGGAATGATCGTTTCAGTATGTTAGACATGCCTCAGGCATGGTCAGGTACTTAGGAGGTCATGTGAACCTCTCTTCATTATGTGATGGATGACTTGGTAAGTTGTCATATCTGTAAATGGTTGATGTTATTTTGTGCCTGTTTGTACGTGAGCCATATGGAACTAGGAAGTAGAGGATGGAAATCCTATGAATAGTACCCAAAATGTGCTATTTTCTCTTGTAAAGTCAGGGTAGTATATGTTGACATATGCGGTAGGCATTGAGTGTTAGACATTGAAACGAGCTATTTTTTATGTTCCTGGGTTATCTCCTGAGTATAGTGACCTGAGAATTATGGAACCAAGTTCTTCCCACTACTCAAGATGAATTTTTGGGACATGGGTGTTTTGACACACCACTCGGTGTAATCTCGTATTTTATGCCAAGTGATTTGACGTGGTGATTGTGGTTCATGGAATGACACACATGAATTTATGTTGGTTCTGAACTAGCATGTTGAGAGTAGATAGTACTTTTTCTCAACATCTAAGACACTCCTAGGTGGAGAGAGTCACATTCATTCAGTTTAAATGTGTCCTTCTAGGGAAAAGGACCACAATCAAGGACTATTCAGAAATGGCTGATACTACTTGAATTCCTTTGAGACTTGATAGTCTTGTTTCATGTTGATGTTTTCTTGACAATAAGATGTTGTTGCATTTTGGCTGTGTGTGCAGTCCTTGTGAGGCAACGATGATCATGAATGGACCTTGGATGTTATGTGTGAACTATCATGGAAATTCCTTGGGATAAAGTCATTGCGGTTAGTTAAATGGTGATGCATCGGTAAGTGAAGCCAAGTTTCTTTCAGGAGGTCGAACAATAGTAGTTCAGCTCTCACTTTTTGGTGATCCTTGAAATCATCTTAGTTATTTCCTTCATAATAGATGATCATGTCCCCTATATTGACATCATCTTTGAATCAATAAGAGAGCATTAGTTATACATCGTGATGCAGTTAAAATCCATTAGGATAGTTTGAAATATTTTTCAGTGTTGTGTGATGGATGAGTGATTTTAAATGAGGCTCAGTTAATCCTAAGTGATACCTGGGTTCTCGTGTAGGAATGAATTGGAAAGAATCCAGATTCCTTCCACTTTACTTGATGCGACCACTAGGCGGATACTGCTCAAGATTTAGTTTGTGTTCTTATGTGGACTTCTGATATTATCCCAAATTCTCGCTTGTAACGGGGAGTATGGATCACCTTGGTGAGTTCCTTGGACTACGAGTTGATGAATTTGAAGGTTACCTTGGACTTATAGTCAGGCTAAGATTTGATTCTATGAAAATGGGTAATGATTTCTATTGGATGGATATGATTTTCTCCATTACTCATTCTATGAAATGGCCCTTTTAAATGATAAGTGGATGATTTGATAAGGGAGCATCACTGAGAGATATGTATGGGCTTCATTAAACGGGTTCAATGTGGACACATGGTGCCTTGAGAGATGTTGTTTTTTCCTGTTGCAACACACTAGTTTCCTAAGCCGGGCGTCACAGAGATAAGTTATCCAGTGATAGTTTAACTCATTATCATTATTGTTCCTCGTGTATATTTTGAGTGGAACATTTTGAAAACATTTCTTGTTTAATGTGTGTGTGATGCGAAAGTACTCAATGTATTTTGATGAAATATTGTGTCATCAGTTTTGATGAGGTTGATCATGGTTCGACCATTCTTTTCTATGAGGCCATTTTAATGACCATAGTTTTGTTTGGGTTTGACAAGTTAAAGGGAAATAACACTAGTATCATCTCTGGAATTCTCAGGGGTATAATTTGTGGAGTTTTCCAATGGTGGATGTGTCATCATAACAATTACATGTGATTTATTCATGAGAGACTCATGAAGGTTTCACTCTTACAACCAATCAAGGAAACCTTCACCATTGTTGAGATTAAAAGGTTGTACATAAGTGAGATTATATGACTGAATGAGGTTCTGTATTCTATAATTTATGATAGGGATGATCGGTTTAATTCTTGTTTCTAGAAATTTCTATAAAGGGTGCGGGGGTAAATAGATTTTTTTGAGCACAACTTACCACCCCTAGACATATGTCCAGTCATAGCACATGATTCAGGTGCAGGAGGACATGCTTCGGGCATGATTTCTAGATTTTAGGGGTTCCTTGGAGAACCACATACCCCTGGTTGATTTTTCCTATAATAATATCTTCTAGGATACTTATTATATGACTCTATATGAGGATTTATATGGAAGGATATGCCGATCACCCCTATGTTGGCTGGGGGTAGGAGAGGCAGCGATGTTGGGACCTTGTCCTATCCAGAAGACCTCTGAGTAGGTTTAGTTGTTTCGGAAGCGGATGGATACTATTTATTCTTGTTATAAATTATATGGAGATCGCCATAGAAGACCTTTAGAGTTCGATGTCTGGGACCATGTTTTTCTATGTGTTGCACTGATGTTGGGACACTAGAAGATAAAAAGACATGGTAAGATTTCACTAAGATATGTCAGACTGTTTGATCTTTAGGGGTGGGTTAGGATGGTTGCCTATCGATTTTAGTTACCTCATAAGTACCTAGATATGAATGACATCTTACATAATTCTCAGCTACGACGTTACTTTTCAAACCTGTCTCATACTTTTCAGCCTATGGAGGGTGAGTTTCAAGAAGTTTCATCCTTTGAGGAGCATCCTATTTGTATTGTGGATCACAACATGAAGGTTCTCTATGGATGATCTATTCCTTTATTAAGGGTTATATTTTAGCACAACCGATTACGGAACAATACTTGGGAGAGGGGGGCAGATGTACGATCACAGTTTCCAGAGTTGTTCTCAGATATTTCTTCATCACCCTTGGAAGGGAAATTGAAGGATGAATTTATTTAGGTGGGGGGGGGGGGAAGTTTGTAAGAACCCAATTCTTCCATTGGGGTATGGATCTTTATTTTTTAGTTTTTACATAAGAAAATTGAGGGAAAAGAGATCAAAGGCTGGCTGCTGGCCTGTTACACGACATGACTCAGAGTTACACGCCCTGTATTTATAGGTACACGCTGTGTAATTTGGGTTACATTCTATATAATCACTGTATAAAGCCATGTAATGATCTGTATGGAATTTTTATAGACATGGAGTGTAGTTTTTAGTATATTTTGTGTTATTTTTTTTGATTAAATTGGGAAGTACCATCATTTTTTGTCAGACGGACAAAAATGAGTCCTATCAACGAGCAACACACCTAGGAAAATACGAATGGGAATTTGCCTTCCATTTCATCGCCCAGTTCCTAATTCAAACACCACTAGATCCATTGAAATACCCTCGATGAGTAATCGATTCCTATTAATCCTTTGTTCATGATTTATCCTATTGACATAGTTATCGAGGGCTGAAAATTTATTCTCGTCATGCAGATATGCATTATTATAGGTTAAATTAAAGCCAAAAAATGGATGAGGAGAGTTGTATGAGTATGATGTAGGTGGTCTCACGCCTTTTTATTAATGTGAAGTTGATTATATGTGTTGGAGTTCCACATGACCACTTTTAGGGCATCTTTTAGTTGATAATTGGCCTATTTTGTTGCCTAATTTTGATTAGTTAATAGATTAAATGTATTAATGCATTTTTTATATTGTTAGCCTTTATTAAGGGCTACCCCATGGGTGAATTTTCCATGGAATGTCCTTGTATGGATGTTTGGAATAGAATGCTTCTGGGTGTGTCAGTAATTCTCTTTAATGGGTTTTTTTAAAATGGAATTTGTTAATTGAATGATTTCCCAAAAGATATAGTTAATATCTAATCCTTGTGATAGTTTAATTCACATGTTAGGATTATTTTATAAATTTCCCATGTGAGTATATTTGTTTAAGCCTTGTAACTATTTGGATTAATTGATGGGCTTGTGACATAAAATGTCCCCATGTTATTATTTAAGAGGCCAAGACTTATGTGGTCAGTCATTTCTTGTTTACATTTGATGCATGAGGGTGAGGTTTTTCTATTCATGTGGGTAGGGTTTTTCTATGCCTACGGGTGGGGTTTTTCTATGCCGGAGGGTGGGGTTTTTCTATTCTTGAGGGTGTGGTTTTTCTATGTCTGTGACATGTCTACCGAGACAAAGCACAAGCTTGGATTCAGTCTTCTCTTATACTTGCTTAGCTGTTCTCCTGAGATATCTACTATGATTATTTATAGAACTATTTACTTTTGGGTAATTATTTTTTTACAACTTTCACCTTTTTACTTTGACTGTTATATATATTCACTGACAGATTGGCACAGATCTCGGCTGGTTTCCTTCGGGGATTTAGTCTGACAACCTTTTTGGGTCATGTTGCTGGGCCCAAACAGAACATGTTGTTATAGGTGTTGATTAGGGTAAAAACCCTTCTATAGCTACTTGATTTCTATATATGAATTGGAGATAATGGGACTGAACTGAGGCTTTAAATTCTTCTTAGTTTCCTTTTTTCTTTTTTACATTTGGAACATATATTGTGGAATACTGTAGTATACCTATTTTTGATGCTTTCTCAGAACATAAATTGTAGCATTATCTTTTGTATGGAATGATTCTTAGTTATTTATATTATCAGTCTTTTATTGTTTATTTTTCATGAATGGTATTATTGCTTCCACTATTGTTCTAATATTGTATTCCACTACGATATACTCTACCAATGACGGCATAGTTTCCTTACTATCACTACTAGGACCTCACTGCTAGTCAGTAGCCTCTAGAATTTTGGGAATTGTTCTTGAGTCCTTGTGGCTGACTAGGTATGAGGCACCTTTGGGTGGCATCCAAAGCCGGGATGTTACACCCTTTAGGAGTTATTCATGTATTTAAGGAAAACTGTGCAAGTGTGCTATTTTATATTTATTATTTTTCAAGAATTTGTTCCAGGAACACCAAGCCTTAGAATCACACACCATCTCACTGCATGGTCTTGAATGTAATCTATATAATATCTATAAATAATACATAGAAAATCCACAAAATTACATCCGAGTTTTACCACACTATCACATGGATTAGTTTCTTGTTTTCATTATCCTTTGTAATTGGAATGGTCTCTTTGAGTTTGTATCAACTTTTATGATTGTTTTGTTTCCACTGTCTTCTTATAGTTATGGAAACTATATATTCCTATATATCAGTATTCAATAGTTTCCTTCTACTTTGAGTATGTATATATATTGAATTTTTCATCATTTAGGTTGAGATAAATCATTACCTTGGTGTGTTGTTCGATTCCAAGGTGCTTTTCATCTTCATGTGGGGACCAAGAATGCCCTTCAAATATATAATGGATTAGGTCAGGTGACAAGTTTTAAGGGTAACCCAAGTTGGTTCATTATAGTCCAGACCTTGTACAAAATGTTGTATTGGGTTCATCCTCTTTTTAACCCTCAAATGATAATATTGATAATGAAGGTCAATCTTAGAAAAGTATTTATATTCATGAAGTTGATCAACGAAATCATCAATACAGGGAAGAAGATACTTTTTCTTAATTATAATCTTGTTTAAGTCTAGATAATCAATGTATATTCATATCAATCAATCATTATTTTTAACAAATAGAAAAGTTGGACCCTAAGGTGACACACTTAGCGGAATGAATCCCATGTTAAATTTTTAAAGGGTTTCTTCTTCAATTATTGGAACTAAATCAGGGATATTCTATAGGGAGTATTTGAAATTAGTGTGGAATTGGGTATGAATTCCATTGAGAACTCAAACTCACTTTTTTGGTGGAAGTCTAGGAAACTCTTCTAGGAAGACATAAAAAATTCACAAATAATAGGCATATCATTGATGTCAAGTTCCTCCCAAACTATCTAAGATAACCAAACCTTCTAAATCATAATTAAGACCCCAACAATGGATGTAATCTCCATAGAAAGTTTACATTTGTCATCACATTTATAGAAAACCATAGGTTGGTTTGGGATATCAGTACATTCTTCCCTTACTCAACAATTAATTTGGGATTTTCATAGGGAAATAAAATCCATTACTATGTTGACATATGATTCCACCTGAGGAAGAATGACAAGATTTATAGAAAGCACATTCCCACCAACATCAATTTGAGAGTAATCATAGACTTGAGATGGGATCATCATGCCGTTAGAATTTCTCACAGAAAATTATACATATAATCACATGGGTGTAATCATGATACCATTATAAAATTTTTATATATAAATTAATGGGTGGATCCAGAGTCAAATAAGACATTAGCAGTTGTAGAGTAGATTGAATGACTACATTTCACTGCATCATTATAAAACCCATCTTTAGAAATAATGATCAGATGGTATTTCCCCTTATCCTTCAGCTTCATAGGTTTTTGATGTTGATCATCATCATTAACCCTATGGTTTTGGAATTGGTTAACATAATGAACACTCTCCTTACACATGAAGCACTAAAGTGAGGGTGGTTCATTATATGAATCCTTCTCTCTATTCGCATTGGTAGCTAAGTTCTTACAATCACTTTGGTAATCCATTTCTTGATGAACTTCCCTTAAACACATAAAAAATTTAGTATTCAACTTATGATAATTCCTCCATGATTCTACCCAGACATTTAACATAAAGGGAAGCTCTTCTTCCTCTCTCCATGATATTTAAATTTTCCTTTGAACTCAATATTCCATTTCTAGTCAAAACCATGAGATTGATATGTGACTCCAACCTACATTTCCACATTAACACCACATTGAACAATCTCTTCATAGATAGTGAAGTCTCTTATGGATAATGCCCTTAAGATACTTGGTTTTAAGACAATTAATAATTGATCAACCATACATTAAGGTTGGATGATAATACTAGAAGAATACATCATATGTCTTGTAAAATTATCCATGAAGGTACCAAAATATTTATCATCCTTTTACTTTAACTCAAGTAACTCCTTAAAAATATCTGTATGAAGAACACAAGGAATGTTCTTATTAAAAAAATATGGTCTTGAACTTGTCTCAATACATGTATTCCATTTAATTATGTTTCATAAAATTAATGATAAGATTCCACCATTGATCTTCTTAACCTTCCAAATGGTAGACATCCAAAATGAATTTTTCATGTTTTGAACACTTGATAGTGGAAAATATAGTTTTATTTGTATTAATGCATTTCTTAGAAATTATTTGATCATCAGAGCCATTGAATGAAGTTGGAAATTTTCTTCATGAAGGACCTAATAGAACATTATTATCTCCTTCACTTATTTGTATGTCAACATGATTCATATCTTGTGAAAGTTGTGTGAACATAAAAAGGATATTTTTTATTCCAGATTCCATAAAATTTTGAATCTTTGGAGGACAATCTTTTCTTACCCCTCACATTCAACATTAACATGGTTCCTTTAGGTTCCATAAATTTCCTAAAACCAAAATCAGAGTGTAGAAAATAATAATCCTAGTGGGGAACCTCATAATATAGAAAAATAACTTATAGAATTTCTAAATCTAGTTTTTTTATATATGATACCTTAGGTTTCTCTTATGCTATTCATATTCATATTGTATTTTAATCACTATTGATTGTTCATAAGGGGTGATTGAATTTAGAAAGCATACCACTCAAGGGTGTCAAACTAGGTTCGAAGAAAGTCTTATTTTCATGGACTGGTTCCCAATTAGGTCTAGCTCAATACAGGGATTTCGTGGTTGTTACCACAATGTAAATCTGTGCTAGAGCCACATCCACTTGTAGTATCTGAATATGGATGTAATTTCTTAGAAAATAATCACTCTATCCTTTACCAAAATTTGAATCCATTTTCTTAGAAATTAACTCATTCTTAGACTTATCCTTAGACATTTAATTTGGGATATAACTAAGTATTTATCAACCATGTTTCCAAGGTTAACTAAACCAATACTTTTATTCCAACTACAGTAACCTAGGATTATCACCCATACACATTACAAAATTTTTGAAGAATATTTATTATATTAGAAAAACACATACCTGAGGACCATAACAGTTTAGTTTCTTTAAAAAAATGGATATAGAAAAACTAGTCCATAGGTAAACTACACCATCTTCCACCGAGATCATTACAACTAGAACCTTTTTTAGAAATATAATACATAATACACATATTTAGAACATGGAGAAAGGAAACATAAGAATGGGTGAACTCATATGCTTAGTAAGGGTAAACGAGGGATATACGCAAGCATAACATGAACATAACAGTATAAGAACATGAGAATAACATTTGAAAATAATACCTAACATATAAATGATCATAATCTTGAATTATGGTATAAATATTGGTAGTTCATAAGACAAGAATAATAAGGAAATAAAAGAACATGAGACATGATATCATTACATTGGTATAAGACATGGAATTTGTGGTATACAAGGATGCATAGAAAACCATTTACATTTTATTCAAGGATCACTGCCAAGTCTATCATAATGGAAAATGTTATTTATTGTACTAAGTTCAATCCTCATTCCAGCACTTTCATACTGATTCAAGTTTACTTTTCATTCCAGCCGTATCTTATTGTACTAGTTTCACTATCCATTCTATCTATATCTATCTCATGTGATATATAAATATTTACCCGATGCATTAGAGGGAGATATAGGTCCCCCTCATCTCATAATGAAAACCATATTTATGTATGCCAAAAGATCAAAAAAATTAATCATATCATAAACCCTGAAATTAAATGGTATCATAAAAATTTAATTATATCATAACTTATGGAAAATAGGAAAGTTTTAAAATCATTTCATCATAGAATAACTCAGGAATAAAATCACGTTTTATAATAATTTCCTCATGGTATAAACCATGGAAGTGAAATAGGTTTAATAAACAACATGAAATCAAAACATAAACCATTGAAATAAAGAATATGAATGGTATCGGTGGATTATATCCCTAATAATGAATAAGTAACACCAATAGATGTGATCTGAGATTGAAAATAATTTTGAAAGATCACATAAAAAAATTATAATGGAAAATATACTTTCCCCCTTGAAAAATAATTTTTAAAAAATAAAATATTTGAAAACATTCTTAATTGAAAATAAATTTTAAAACTTGTAAAGAAATAATCAATGTAATGATTTTTCATGGAATTGGAAAATTGCGTTCATGCCATAAAAGTTAAAATAGAGATTTATTTCACATTTTTGGTAAAAGATGAATGTGAATTGTTGAGGAAAATGGAATAAAAATTCCTTTAAAGAAATTTTTGTAAAAAATAAATCATGGGTAGAAATCTATCTTAAAATAATATGGGTTAAATAAAAATAATTTATTTATATTTATGAAACATGGTTCTGAAAAAAATTGATTTCTCACTGAAGAGAGAAATAAAGTCGGATTTTATTAAAAATATTTTATTTTTTATATTAATTACTAAAGAGTGAAAGATGGTACCATTAATTTAATATATAATGAATAAATATAGGAGAATAAAATTAAATAGAATCCTTGAGAGGTAGATCATTATATTTCAATACTGGAGACTTGATCATAAACAATCTTAACAAATGATGAGATTGTAACATAAAATCATTACCACTTTGTAACCCCGAATAGTAAACCCAGTGAAGGAATAAAATAAAATTAAAATTAAAGTATCATGAGAATTAAAAAATTCATGATATTCTATTTCATTGGGGCTATATTTACTCCTCGTGAAACAATATAGGTTCATAACATAATGTACATCTCAAAGAAGAAAAATTAAGATAAAAAAAATCCCTTAGTGCTTGAGTAACATTTGAATCGTAATACCCATGAAATAATAACATAAATGAAAATATTAATCATCAATAAATGAGTTATATTAATGATATATCATTTCATAATAAATTATACACACCAAAGAAAATAAACAAGTAGTGAAAATGGAATAATTTTCTCTGAAATAAAAGTTAAACACGAAATCCACTTTCCTTAACTATTGACTTCCGTTGTACTCATTAAAAACTCCTATATAATAAATATGAGTTTATTTTAAATATATTATCGAAAAATATTTATATATATAATACTATATATTCTTTTATTATGACTTTATATTTCCCATTTATTAAAAATTATAAGTTAAAGATTTGTTTTGGGTAATAGATGCTTTATTTTTTGTTTATGTTTTTTCTTATTTATTATGGGTCCTCTTAATTAAATCATTACTTAATGATTTCAGAATGTAAAACCATATATAAATATAATATATATTTAGTATATATTTATTTATAGTAATCCATTAAATTTAGTGATAGGAAATGAAATGCACTGTTTATAGAGATGGTAGACCATATGTACGTGTGAACACTGATTTTTCATTTTAATATTTGTTTGAAAGAAAGAAAATTAAATGAAATATTATTATTCAATAATATTTTTTTATTTCATTTATATCAAATATTTTTATTGAAACACTCTTTAATACATTCTATGTAAAGCGTTAATGAATCACATCGCTTCGTGAGGTTGTAGTCCTCCATCCAAATGAACGTCATTATCATATTTCCACAAAATAGAAATAAGGAAGGTAAGTGCGATATAAAAATTTAAGAAGTATAATAATTTCATTAATATAATAAAAATCACATATAAATAGCATTTACATCATTATTAACATTATTTAGAGGTGGTAATGGAAAAATTAATGACATCGGTTCACGAGGCAATAGTCCATTGTACACATGAATGATGATTTCGTGAGCCATTTGACGGAAGTGTGCGTGGTTTTAGGTTGTAAAAATAACATAAAAAAATTATATGAAAGTTAAAAATTATGTTATATAGTAATTATATAAAAATAATTTAATGTTTTTTAGGAATAAATATAATAATTTTTTTTGACGAGTGTTACCTCTTCTTTGGGTATTTTTCTTTTATTTACACTAAAAGCCTTCCTTGGTTGGATTTATATAAAAAATAAGGATTCTAGGATGAGGGGTGGGAATTTTTTAAGTTATTTGGGCTTGTATTGGCCTAAAAAATATTTGTAAAGGTGTGATAAAGAGAGTATAGGGTTTATCCATTTATAAGTTGAGTGAGTGGAAAACATGTAATTTCTTTGAAAGAGAGAATTATGCCCACATTTTTCATATTTCACAATTGGGAAGATTGGACCATTATAGAACCAAATAGGTGAAATATTATAAATATTTCCATAAAATAGTATTTAGGAATGTTTATAGGTTAATTGTACCCTTATCTTTTTATTTTATCAATCAGTAAACCGATTTTTACATTAACTACAGTAAATAATTTTTTACTGCATTTACTATTCATTTTGGTAAAAAATTATGTTGTAATTTTTTGAAATTATAAATTATGATGATTAAAAATTTGGAATAAATTTTTCGAAAATATAATCACAAATGTGTAAAATATTAATTTAAAATTAATTTAATGGATGTGATAAGAAATCATGTTTTTAAAGAGAAAACGATCAAAAATTTACAATGTTTTTATACTAAATATCAACATGAAATTGATTCCAATGACCTAAATTGGATAAATAGATGAATAATTGAACTAATAAAAATTTAAAAATAAGTTAAAATATTATTTTACATTATAAATAAATTATACATAATTGATGTTTTTAATTAAAACTCGTTATTTTTCACTATTCATTGAAAAATTAAACTTTTAAGAAGAATCCCTAAAATTAATCCAAAGATAATTTTGAAATATCAAATTAGAAAACTAATTTTATTCTATAAAAGTTATTTTATAAAAGTTTAAAAAATTAAATTTATTATTGTTCTCAAAATAAATAAAAAATATTTCTTTGAGAAAATAGTATATTCAAACATATAAAGACTTTACCAAAAATTATGTATTTTGTTACCAATATGTTTTCTTTATGTAAAAACATTATAATTAGTATTTAAAAATTAGTTATTAATATTTTTTTTTCAAATTATAATTGCTATATCATAATGGACATGTTTGAATAATATTAATAATATATCATGGTTTGTTAAAACTTAGTGTCATGTGTCACACAAGCTATCTGAGTGTTGCATGTAGTGAAAGATAACCCAGGTTTTGTGGAATGAAATATTAACATAGTTTTGTTTGTAATGTAGGCCATCAAATAAATGTAATTTATTTTAAAAAAAATAATTCATAAAAACATAGGGTGGTACACTTTTCTCACTAAAAGACCAATCCTATAAGGCTTAAGGTGTAAGATAAAGGAATTTTTACAAAGAATAGGAATAAATCATAACTAAGGTATTTATTAATTATATCATCTTCCATATCCTTAAAATATTATATAACCATGTGGGTATGAAAACATAAATATATTCCATAATATAAAATGTTATTATGTTGATGATAGAACCCTTTTTCATATCCTTTTTGGTCATATGGAAAAATAAAACAACACTCATGCTTACATATGACCTAAAATCTCCACACAATGATGTAATTAATTTTTAATTATGATATCATATGGTAGGTTAAAAATATTTAATTAAGGAATATATATTATGTTTAATAAATTATTATGATTTATTATAAATAATATAAAATTTATCTTCTTACCCTTTCATCCGTTAGAAAATTTCAATGTCGTTCATAAGTACGTGTGGACAACCACCCCCAGGAAGTGATGTGATTTGTTTTTCTATTACCACCATGCATGAATGATTCTAAAATTACAAGAAATGAAAAAATTATCTTAATGAAAATTTTAAAATTATGTAAATGATATAACTATTTCACAACACTTTTAACTATGGTCAATATACTGAAGTAATTTTGGGGAAATTTACCGAAAAACCTCAAGTAGTCAAAAGAATGAAAAAATATTCAATGAATGGATGAATAATTTTTATAAATGGAACTTAAAAAGTAAAATATAGATGAAAAAAGTTCTTAATAATTTATTTAATAAATATAAATTTACTATATTTCAGGATATAATGTACCCAATGAAGCATAAGTTTAAGGTAAGATTTTATCCTACAATATCATTTTTATTCAGGGTTATTTATGATTAAATTTACATTGAAAGAAATTATAATATATTTATATTTTAAGATAAATATAATTTATTATTCTTTAGTTATATATTTATTTTACATTTTTTCCTTTCCTTTTATTCTCTTTGGTACTTAATACGATCCAAGAAATATTTTTAAGAAAAAATTTACCGTATTTTCTATTTGGTTGAAATTTTTTTCTTCCATTTCTATGTTTCTTTAAATTATTTTAACAATATTATTTTATATGATAAAGTTATTATTTAAATTCATTTGAAACAATATTTTAATTTCTATTAAAGGTTTTAAAAGGAACATTCTTTTCATTTTCCAAATGAGGCACTTTTGAATTTTTACCAAAAGCGAGACATGAATATTTGTTTTAACATTTAATACATGAATGTATTTTTCCTATATCATAACTATTATATGATTTAAATATTTATTTACAATATTATATGATTATTTTCAAATAAATTTATTTTCTTAATATTCTAGAAATTTATATTTAAAATGTTATTAAAATAAAAGGTTATTTTTTCATTCTTTCACAGAAAGGATAAAATGTACGTTTAATGGTATTTTTATCTTTGTGAAAATACTTTGATGATTATTAGGATTTATTGGGGATATAATATGACGAAACCATCCAAAATATTTATTTAAATGGGTTATAATCATGTTAATCTATTTATTTTCTAGTGAAAATATTAACATTTCGTATGCTGGTATTTTCAATATGAACACTTTTATCAATTTTTAATGAATTTTTATTCATTTACTTCATAAGAGGAATGAATTTAGGCTTTTAAAATGTTGGGTGGGTCCCATTATAGCCCCTTGATAAATCATTAGGTTTTATGAGATAAACTAGTTTTGGTATTTAGTATTTGAATTACATATTTATGTATGATGAATTAACAGGAGTCATTGATGGTAAGATTATGATGTTTGATATTTTTCATTCTGTCATTATGAAAGTATGTATTGTTAACCATGTGATTATTTATATTGTTATATCATCCCTGGATATATTTTTATTTGATAATACTATTTATATAATATATTTGATTATTTTATTTTTCTTTAATTACTAAGAAGATACAAGATCTAGGCCAAGAAGATACCAAAATTTATTAAATTAAATAATTAAGAAATATGAATAATTAGAAGTAGTTTAAAAAGATGATATCGAATAACTCACTACATATCCGCATCCACTATTTGTATACAGTAATATAGGGTTATAAAAGAACACATCATGCTCATTTCCATAATTTATCTCTTAGAAAATGCACTCACCACTTGATTGGATTCCTTATATGCATGTGAGAGAATCAAATTATGGTTCTTGACATGATTAATGAATTTAATCTAATAAGGTATGATATTCCAGGGAATATCCCAAATTCTTTCTTTCAATGACCAAACCAAAATTTTAGAATCACATTAAATCCATAAAGATTTCTCATTATGTTGGAAAAGAAGATTTATAACATATATAATAGCATATAATTCCGAATTATAAGAAACTAAAATACCAATATAATGATGAAAGAAAACTCTAAAAAATTCGTGGCGCATTTAGAAAACACCTCCACAACCAAAGGGACCAATCATACCAAATGATGCACAATAAATTCTGTATTTTATCCATGATATAATTAGATGAATCCATCAAAAAAATTTATGAACATGAATTTTCTCAGTTTTCCAGAGACACCCCACATTCTCAGAATGTTCTTGTCATCTATGATATTATTCATTTCCATAATTTTCACCTTTTAAGCAGCATATATTTCCTTATGTATTGAATGTATAGAATCATGCATGGTGACTAGATTATTGTTAAACAACCCAGAATTTTGTAAATTCCAAACAAATTCAATGACTCATGCTGTGAATTCTAATAAAAGGTTTCAAATCTAATCACTCTGTCTAGTTGAACCAAGCCCCACACTAAGACAATCCACCTAAAATTTAGTACATAGATGGATTCCAAAATGGTTACCTATATAATTCTATAGATCATGGGAAAATACACATACCATGAAAAAATGATTTATATTCTCCTCAACCTTCAATCACAGGTGGGACATTGTAACCAGATATTGTCCATATCTATTTAATTGATCATGTTTGGGAAATATATTTTTCCAGATCCTAAAAAAATTGAAATCCTTTAGGGTCTTATAAAATGTACCTAGAACTTTATAAAACATGTTAGTGGCATAATTTAGCCTTCACATTCTATTTTATAGTACTATTTATCATTAAAACGTCAATTTATATTATGTCTCTATATTAGAGTATCCGTATCCATTAAATAAAATTTATGAATTTACAATCTGTTTTATAGAGGGACAAGACCATCAAGGTAGATGGTATGCATCAAGAGATCAGCTATAGACATTTGTTCCCAATCAGAGGGAATATTATTGGTGACTTTTAGGGGGCTATCCAACCATAATGTACTCTAGCCCGAATGGCCTGAAGGACTTCTTTTTATTTATTTTTATAAACCCCCTTTAAAGGGATGAGGGGAACCCTTAAAAGGCCCGTAGGCTTAGATATTACATGTCATGTAGGTCTTAAGAAATATACTGACTATAATTAGAACTGCTTCTCCCTAACTTCTTTATTATGATATCTGATCTACACCTTCGCATGGCTTGTTAGACTAGGCTTCCCCTGAAAGCACAGGCCGGTCCCGATGGCAATGCCATACCCTCTCTTTCTGAAAAATCCCCTTAGCTCCTGCTCTAGTGAATGCGCCTGCTCTGAATCCCCATATGGAGTCTGCTCCATGTAGAGTCTGTCTGATCATTTAACTACAATTTCATGTGGCCCGAAGGCCTTGAGGTGGCCCAAAGGCCTTACTATCCCGAAGGCCTTGGGTGGCCCGAAGGCCTTAAATGACCCAAGGCCCAAACTGGTGGACTGAAATCTCAAATGGATGAATAGATTCTGCTTCTACAGAACTGAATAGTGTCTACTATAGTGTTGTACCCCTCTCTCTTGGATTTTAATGATCACAATCACTCTCATCGTGTTCTAACTTGTTTTCAAGTGTTTTGATGCTAGGAAAAAGGTTGCCCAGGAGTTGGCCCAAGAAGGCTGATAGTGGACTCTCTGAGTCCACCGGCCAACCGGTGGATTCCCACCGGCCTGCCGGTGGTCTCTGGCAGAAGCATTGCTTTCTGCCAGAGCCACCGGTCAGCCGGTGTTAGCGCACCATCTAGCCGGTATGGGAACCGGCCAACCAGTTCTTGCCCACCGGCCAGCCGGAGGACCCAGGCAGTAGGCTTGCCCACTGCCTGGTGACACCGACCAACTGGTGGAACCCAGACAGAAAGCCTGCTCTGTTTGGACCACCGGCCAGCCGGGAGCTCAGCACCGGCCAGCCGGTGGACCACCAGCCAGCTAGTGAGGCACCACCGGCCAGCCGGTGTGCCCAGTCAAACTAGCCGTTGGGCTTTGACCAGACTTGTACTTTTGACCCCCAACGTCTCTGGAAGCCCTCCAACGGCCATATTGAAGTGTTTATGGGTATTTCTCCTATAAATAAGAAACCATGGATGTCGGGAACACAACCGAATCATATTTTGATGTCTTGACGCTCTAACGACAAATCTCCAAGGCCTCTTGTGATCCATTGCCATCCTTGAAGCTTGAGCTCCCTCTCCATCAGCTGCTCTCGCACTTTTGGCGCTCAAGGCTTCCGTGTGTTTGTATTATTTTATTTGTTTAGTTCTTCATTGGGTTTGGATTAAAACAAACCTCTCATTTCCATTCTTTCTTTCAATTGAGTTTCTTGCTACAACCATAATAAAAAAGAAAGCTGTACGAAGGTGTTCTAGCCTACCTTAAAACGGCTAGTGGGTTTCTTGCTACAACCATTAAAAAGCAAGGTGACGTATTAATCTCTCAACGGTTCTTGTTGGGAGCAGAGACGTAGGCTTGGGAATTAAGTCGAACTTCGTTATCAAATTGTGTCTTGCCTTTTTTTATTTCCGCTGCATTGATAATTGTTTTGAATTGTTAATTATTTTTGAAAAGGCAATTCACCCCCCCCCCCTCTTTCCATCCTCTATGACCCAACATTTGGTATCAAAGGGAGCGTTTGTGTAATACCTTAACCGGTTACAAACTTAAGATCCTTAGTGATGGCTAATTTCTCGCATGCTCGCGAAGGGTATTCTATGACTCGGGCTCCATTCTTTGATGGAACCGATTACACTTATTGGAAAACTCGCATGATTACTTTTCTTAGAAGCATTTTTTATCCTATCTATAGGATTATAATGCAAGGCTATACTTTATCTAACAAGGATGAGTCCAAATGGACCCCCGAAGACATTTCCAATTTTGAGCTTGATGGCAAAGCCATGAATGCTCTTCATTGTGGGCTAGA
Organism: Viscum album; assembly: GCA_963277665.1. Lineage (NCBI taxonomy): Eukaryota > Viridiplantae > Streptophyta > Magnoliopsida > Santalales > Viscaceae > Viscum > Viscum album. The sequence goes on from OY728127.1 coordinate 600,548,964, forward strand.
CCGTAATGAATTCAACCGTGTTTCTACTTGCTCCTCTTCTTATGAAATTTGGAAACTTTTAGAAGTAACCCATGAGGGCACTAACAAATTCAAAGACACTATATTGGACATGTATTGCCAAGATTTTGAAAGTTTCACCATGCACCCACACGAATCAATTACTGAAATGTTTACTCGTTTTACTGACGTTTGCAATGGAAGAAAATCTCTTGGTGAGGATGTTTCTGCAGAAATGATGGTCAAGAAGATTCTTTGGGTCCTACCAAGCTCATGGTCACCAAAGGTGACCGCAATTCAAGAAGCAAAAGATGTCAAGAAAATGCCGGTTGAAGAGCTCATTGGATCACTCATGACCTACGAGATCACCATGAAGAGGCAAGCCGATAAAGAAGGTAAAACCTTCAAGGAGAAAAAGAAAATTTCTTTCAAAGCAAAGGAAGAAAGATCCTCCGCTGATAGCGAATCCGAGATTGCTCAACTAGCAAGAAAAATGAGCAAATTCATGAAGAAAAAGAAGAACTTTCTAAGGGCACGAAAGGAAGAGCCCAAAGCGGAGAATGAAGTTACATGCTTTGAATGTGGAAAGAAAGGCCACATCAAACCGGAGTGCTCCATTTTTAAGAAAAGGGTAAAAGAAAAGAAAAACAAGAAGGCTTTCAAAGAATCCACATGGAGTGCAAGTGATGACTCCATGTGTTCAAGCGACTCAAGCGATGAAGGTGAACAATGCCTAATGGCATTTGATGAGGTATCTTCTTCCGACTCCTCTTCCTCATATTCCTCTTTCAATAATGACATGTCCTATGAAGATCTTCAAAATGCGAGAGATCAATTACAGGAAGGTTTTCACGAACTTACCTCTAAATTTGTGGCTTTGAAAAAGAAAAATAAAATTCTCATTTCTGAAAAAGAACATCTTCTCAAAAAGAATGAGGAACTTACCCTTAAGATCCAAGATCTTCCAAATGTTGATTCTTTGAATTCAACCATTAAAGATCTAAGGGAGTCTCTTTCCAAGTTCACCCAAGGTGAACAAAATTTGACCAAATTACTAGGTTCTCAGCGTTCGGCTAGAACAACACATGGACTTGGCTTTAACAAACAAGCAACTTCTTCTAGATCACCTACTACTTTTGTAAGGGGGAGCTCTCAATATAAATTTTGTAATTATTGTAAAAAGACCGGGCACATGATTTATGAATGTGATTGTAAAAATTCAAGTTATGGAAGCCCCAAAACCATTACATACTCGTATGAGTATTTTAGATGGCAACCCTCTAGAAAAATATGGGTTCAAAAGTCTCTTTTAGCTAATCTTTCCGGACCCAAACTTATATGGGTACCAAAATCTATTCTCTATTGATTTTGTAGGATAAAAGCCAAAGAAGTAGGACTTCGAAAGGCTCGTGGTATCTTGACAGCGGATGCTCGAGGCATATGTGTGGCGATCCCTTCGAGTTCAACTCCCTTGAAGAATTCGATGGAGGATACGTCACCTTCGGTGACAATTCAAAAAGCAAGATTTTCGGAATAGGTACCATTGGATTTGGTAGCACCTTTTTAATTAAAGATGTTTTATTTGTTAAAGGTTTAAAACATAATCTAATTAGCATTAGTCAACTTTGTGATAGTGGTTTTTCGGTGAATTTTCAAAATGATTTATGCAATGTGTTTGATTTTCAAAACAAATTGATATTTTCTGCTTCCTGTTTTCAAAATGTTTACATTATTGATTTAAAGTCTTTAGCTAGCCAAAATGTTAAATGTTTAAGTGCTCATGACAATGAGTCTTGGCTTTGGCATAGAAGGTTGGGGCATTGTAGCTCTCATTCACTTCTAAAGCTTAATAAGAACAAGCTCATCCGTGACCTTCCTAAACATATGTTTAAGAAAGATTTGATTTGTGAGCCATGCCAACTTGGCAAGAAACACAAGTCTTCTTTCAAATCTAAGAAGGAAGTGTCCACTTCAAAATCTCTTGAGCTCCTACATCTTGATCTTTTTGGTCCTACCCCTGTAGCAAGTCTAGGTGGAAAATCCTATACCTTTGTCCTAGTAGATGAATTTTCTCGTTTCACTTGGGTTTTCTTTTTAGCTCATAAAAATGATGCTTGTAGAACCTTTTTGAAATTCTCTAGGAAAGTAGAAAACGAAAAAGGATATAAAATTATATCGCTCCGCAGTGACCATGGAGGTGAATTCGAGAACAAAGAATTCGATGAATTGTGTTCCTCTCAAGGATACAATCACACCTTCTCTGCCCCTAGGACTCCACAACAAAATGGAGTGGTTGAAAGGAGAAACCGAACTCTCCAAGAAATTGCTCGGACCCTCCTTAGTAAATTCAACCTCCCTCAATTTTTTTGGGCCGAGGCAGTTAACACTGCTTGTTATACTATCAATAGAGTCCTTGTAAGACCCCTTCTTAAGAAAACCCCCTATAAACATTGGAAAGGCAAATTGCCCAAATTTGGTTATTTTAAAGTGTTTGGTTGTAAATGCTTTATCCTTAACACAAAAGATAACCTAGGGAAATTTGATGTCAAATCCGATGACGGTATTTTTCTTTGGTACTCCAACTCAAGAAAAGCCTATCGCGTCTTCAACAAACGTTCAAAAACCATCAAAGAATCATCTCATGTCAAGTTTGATGAAAATCTTCCAAAACCCCATCCGGTCATTGAAGATGTTGAAGATAAGCTTGATAAACTTGAATTAAATGATTACTCTTCTCCTCTGAAGGAGGATGATGATCATGAACCTTCTTCACCTTCTTTGCCTTCCACCTTGCCTAAGGTTTGGAAACCTTCTAGAGACCATCCATTAGAAAATGTTATAGGTGATCTTCAAGCCGGTACTCAAACTAGAAGATCAATCCTCAACGAGGTTGAACATCAAGCCTTAATTTCTCACCTAGAGCCTCAAACCATTAATGATGCCATTAATGATGAGAATTGGGTTCTTGAAATGCAAGATGAACTAAATAAATTCTCTAGAAATGATGTTTGGACTCTTGTTGAAATACCCAATGATCATCCAATTATTGGCACTAAATGGGTTTTTAGGAACAAACTTGATGATCAAGGAAATATAACCCGGAACAAGGCTCGCCTAGTAGCTAAGGGCTATAATCAAGAATAATGAATTGATTATTGTGAAACCTTTGCGCCCGTTGCTAGATTGGAATCCATTAGAATCTTGTTGGCTTTCACCACCCACTTAAATTTCAAACTTTTTCAAATGGATGTTAAAAGCGCCTTTTTAAATGATTTTATTTCAAAAAAAATCTTTGTTGAACAACCTCCCGGTTTTGAAGATCCAAAATTTCCAAATCATGTTTTTAAATTAACCAAGGCTCTATATGGCTTAAATCACGCCCCTTGGGCTTGGTATGAGCGGTTAACAAAATTCCTTTTAGAAAATGATTTTAAAATGGGTCAAGATGATTGCACCCTCTTTTTAAAACACACTTCAAAAGATCTCTTAATCGTCCAAATCTACGTCGATGATGTTATCTTTGGTTCTACCAAAGAATCACTTTGTACTGATTTTTCAGATTTAATGAGAAAAGAATTTGAAATGAGCTTTATGGGGGAATTGATATTTTTTCTCGGTTTTCAAATCTTTCAAAATTCAAAAGGTATTTTTCTAAGCCAAGGCAAATACACAAACGAGCTCTTAAGTCGTTTTGGTATGGATCAAGTAAAGGAAATTAGTACCCCCATGAGTACTTCCTGTAAGCTTACGTTAGATGAAGTCGGGAAACCGGTTGATAACAAGATTTATAGGAGTATGATCGGGAGTCTACTTTACCTAACTGCGACCCGTCCTGACATCATGTTCAGTGTTTGCCTTTGTGCTCGTTTTCAAGCCAATCCCAAAGAATCTCATTTTAAATCGGTCAAAAGGATTTTTAGGTATTTAAGAGGAACCAAAAACATTGGTTTATTTTATCCTTCTAATACTTCTTTCGAACTTTCTTCATATTCAGATGCTGATTTTGGCGGATGTCAATTAGATCGAAAGAGTACTAGTGGAACCTGTCATCTGCTAGGAAAGTCCCTTGTATCGTGGAGTAGCAAGAAGCAAAACTGTGTTGCTCTTTCTACTGCCGAGGCCGAGTACGTAGCCGCTGGGAATTGTTGTGCCCAAATTATTTGGATGCAGCACACTCTCTTGGATTATGGTCTTTCCTACGATCATGTCCCTATTCGGTGTGACAACACTAGTGCCATTAGTATTTCTAAGAATCCAATTCAACACTCTAGAACAAAGCATATAGACTTAAGGCATCATTTCCTTCGTGACCATTTTCAAAAAGGGGATATCACTTTGGACTTCATTTCTACTGATTTTCAATTAGCTGATATTTTTACCAAACTGTTCCCGGTTGAACGTTTTGATTTTATTAAGGGGGAGTTAGGAATGATTCGTCAATGAGCACTATTAAATATTTAACTCTTTTTTATTTTAATTCAATTTCTTTTGTTTATCTAATTTCTTCTCATTCTTTTTCTTTTTCCCTCCTATTTTGATAATCCCAAAGGGGGAGAAATTTCTCTGTTTACTAGTTTCATATTTCAATTGATTAAAGTGCTCTTATTAAAAGTTCAAATTTTTTTAAAACCGGTAAGTTATTGATTTTGTTCCTTTAAAAAAAATGACCTATGGTTACAATTTCAAAATGACTCATTCTCTTTAGATTAATATCATTTTAAATACATGGTACATATCTTCAATTTTTTTTAAAATGATCTCTAATATATTTTCATGTCCAAAATTGTTTATTTAAGTTTTCAATTGGCATATCCTTTTTAAAGCTTTCTCTTTTGTGATTGTGATCATCAAAATAGGGGGAGATTGTTGTACCCCTCTCTCTAGGATTTTAATGATCACAATCACTCTCATCGTGTTCTAACTTGTTTTCAAGTGTTTTGATGCTAGGAAAAAGGTTGCCCAGGAGTTGGCCCAAGAAGGCTGATAGTGGACTCTCTGAGTCCACCGGCCAACCGATGGATTCCCACCGGCCCGCCGGTGGTCTCTGGCAGAAGCATTGCTTTCTGCCAGAGCCACCGGTCAGCCGGTGTTAGCGCACCGGCCAGCCGGTATGGGCACCGGCCAGCCGGTATGGGCACCGGCCAACCAGTTCTTGCCCACCGGCCAGTTGGAGGACCCAGGCAGTAGGCTTGCCCACTGCCTGGTGACACCGGCCAACCGGTGGATGACCACCGGCTAGCCGGTGGAACCCAGACAGAAAGCCTGCTCTGTCTGGACCACCAGCCAGCCGGGAGCTCAGCACCGGCCAGCCGGTGGACCACCAGCCAGCTGGTGAGACACCACCGGCCAGCCGGTGTGCCCAGTCAAACTAGCCGTTGGGCTTTGACCAGACTTGTACTTTTGACCCCCAACGGCCATATTGAAGTGTTTATGGGTATTTCTCCTATAAATAGCAAACCATAGATGTCGGGAACACAACCGAATCATATTTTGATGTCTTGACACTCTAACGACAAATCTCCAAGGCCTCTTGTGATCCATTTCCATCCTTGAAGCTTGAGCTCCCTCTCCATCAGCTGCTCTCACACTTTTGGCGCTCAAGGCTTCCGTGTGTTTGTATTATTTTACTTGTTTAGTTCTTCATTGGGTTTGGATGAAAACAAACCTCTCATTTCCATTCTTTCTTTCAATTGGGTTTCTTGCTACAACCATAATAAAAAAGCAAGCTGTACGAAGGTGTTCTAGCCTACCTTAAAACGGCTAGTGGGTTTCTTGCTAAAACCATTAAAAAGAAAGCTGACGTATTAATCTCTCAACGGTTCTTGTTGGGAGCGGAGACGTAGGCTTGGGAATTAAGCTGAACTTCGTTATCAAATTGTGTCTTTCCTTTTTTTATTTCCGCTGCATTGATAATTGTTTTAAATTGTTAATTATTTTTGAAAAGGCAATTCACCCCCCCCCCCTCGTGCCATCCTCTACGACCCAACACTATAGTACCTACTACAGTGCCACTACAGTCCCCCCAGAAATTATGTCTCAACCTAGTTTTGAACTTGGGTCTCTTGGATGCACTTTCTGAGTCCTCACCATCTAGTCTGAGGTTGTTGTGACATAATGTACTCTAATAGTTGAGGTTCTACTACATACTCACCAACCATTTTTTCTTCCACATGATTCATTAAAAGATTTCCTGATTAAAGTCCAAATAGATGATGCAATGTAATATGGGTATCAATCCAGTAGCCTCTTTTCAAACCTATTAGATAATGAGACACAATGAGAGTATTTAGAGTTTTATAAGGTTCAATTTAAAAATCACTATAATATCATCAATTAAAAACCTTATATATTTGAATCCAATTCCCCCGTCTCAATAGTCTTGATGAATTATTTCCACGTAATAGTTATGAATTTACTATCATAAACCAACATAGTCTATATGAAGTTTCTTATCTTACCTTGAAGCTCATTAATGAAACTTCTTGTCCAAAAATAAAGAGATAAGGAATAAAAATACTTATATGTGAAAATTGAGTTGACAAGGAAAAACTTTCATGCTTGGGACATGGATTTCCCTTTCCACATAGAAAGTTGTATGATAAATATACAAAAAATATTCCCAAGATATGGAATCCTCAACTTGGGCAAAACATATGGGGAAACTAATATAGTTAAAAGGTAGGAAAAAATTCCTCACCCCAAGACTTCTAGTGATCCTTTTTTTATTGAAAACAGTTATTCTATCACAAAACACAATAAATGATTTGTTCTAACTGATGGCCTATCCTGCCACCTTCTCATAATGCAAGAAAAGGTATTTGATCATTTATGTGGTTTTCCTTAATTACTGAACAAGTATATTAATATCATCATCATACAAGAGGTGGGATGGAGTGAAGTCACCTCTTTCAAATTTTATTCTCTTGTAGATGCCAATATGTGCATGGTGTTCTATATTATTCATTTTTTATTTATTATATGATAGATTATGTTGTATGATTTAACCATCAGAGAATCTAGTCAAACCCTTTATTATGTTTATTTTCCTTATGATACCAACAAGGGATTTTAAAATATTTTAGGGATATACTATAATAAATACTACTGTTCTCACTATAATTTTAAGTTGTGTATCATTTTTTTCAAATGTAATGTGAGAATCATGTATGTATCTAGTCTCCAAATATTATTTAACTATATGATTCGTAGAGATGATATATCTGGTAACTAATTCGAATTTAGTAAGATAACCACCATATCTAAGTTACTATAATTAGATCATTACTTATATCTTTATATAATACCATGTATCTCTACTCCTCCCGAAACTACCGCTTATAGAAAATCACCTTTTAAAGATATTACCTAATTTTATTGAAATAACAGATCTCTCTAGAACTTCCATTCATGGAAACACCATCAAAACATAACCTTGTTCAATAACTTATTTCTAGCATTCAGGTGTTTATAGAACTGATGTACTCCATGAATCATCTAGAAAATCCATAACTTTTGAATACATATCCAGTTGAAAACCAACTTATGATGACACATTGATATCATAAAAATATCCACTTAGTTTTGATCATCCCACAAGATATATTTATTAAAGATAACATTTCATATTCTAAAAATATTCCCTAAAATTTTATCCCAAATTCAAGAACCAAATTCTTTATCTCTACCCCTATAAAGTAACACACTCAAGACTCAGCCCCATGCTTATACCTCTCATTGGAATCAACATGGATATAGTCATGTGAAATAATGTATATGAGATGGATATAGTAAATATCACTTCTATACCATAAAAATTAGTAAAATACCTACCCTAATGGAGATGAATGACTCCAATTAAGTTACTAGGACACAAAATTTACCACTTCTTCCCAAAGCATCTTGGGGGAACCCTATATAAATCCACATACTTTTCACCTTCCTGACTAATGTACGATTCATCCTCTCTATAACACTATTATGTTCACAAGTATCTAGTATTGTTTTATCTAATAGTATGCCCTAATACCAACATAAGATTTAGAACTCCAAACTTCTATACTCCCTACCTTTATTAGACCTCAAACACTTTAGTTTTTATACAATCTATTTTACCCTACATCTCTCCATCAGATTCAGGTTTTGAATACATTAGAATTATAATTAAAAAAATATCCACACCTTCCATGCCACATAATCGATGAATTTTACATAGAACAATAACCTTCTATGAGAAAAAAACATAACTATCAACCATATATATTTACAAACCAACACTAACATCTGGTTCTTTAGTGTCTTTCCATCCTTTTAGAATGACACCATCCACTGATTTATAAAGAAAAAATCATAGCATGATCCATACCCCATGTTTTGGATATTTAGTATTCTTATAGAATCATGGACTTTAATATCCTTCTTGTAACACCTTTTAGATTAAAAAAAGACTATGTTCCATAGCGTACAAGACACACACAACTAAGCTTAAACAAAAAATATTGTTATTTAATTATGGCCATTATAACCTAGCCATTAAATTGGAAGGTATAAATATGATAAAATTTATAATGATATAAATATAGTGAATTATGAATAAAAATTTATTGATTAATGCTTAAGAAATACGAACTCACTTTATAATAAAGTTTTATTATGCTTCATAAAATATATTTTTGTCAAAAATGATTTTTGAGGAAATATTATAATTAATATACAGAAAATATATAAATATTATTTCATATAAGGGTATTATTTTTGAATTAAACATATGAAAATTATCCTAAGATGAAAATTTTAAATTTTTCCGAAATGTTTGATTATTTAATGAATAATAGAAATATTGATTTTTATTGAAATATATATTTTTTCTTATAGAATTTAAAAAGTTACATTTTATTTTAAAATGGTTTAAAAGTAAAATTAATTCTTTTATTTCATTAATAATTAAAATATGTTTGGTGGAATCTATTTTATTTTGGAATTTGGTATAAAAATAATTTTATACTTAAAAACCCAATTTTTATGAAAAAATGAGTATTTCTATTTGCATAATGTTTTTCATATTAATAGATTAAATTAATCTCTATTGGTGAATGATTTAAATGAAATTTTAATATTATCTATTAAATCAAAAAAATTTACACCCATCAATTTTTTTCTAGGCATAAGATATGAATGATTCCAGATTTTTTCTTAAAATTATATTTTTCAAAAAAGAAGTTTTCATCATGTTTTGTGCACATATATTAAAATTAATTTCTGTAACTTATAGAACTTTTGTATAGTAATATTTATTAAATATTTATATTTAGTAGTGTAGAATTTTTTTAAATAGTTATCTTTTCTTTTTGGTCAACATAAATAATATATTTAATAGAAATTTTCACCTTATTAAATGGTAAATGAGGATAATCTTGGTTAAAAATATGTGATAAAGCCATAATTTTTCATCCTAATTCTTATTGGATGATATTAATACGACCCATATCACATTATTCATGAAATTTATTTTTTAATAGACAATTAAACATGAAAATAACCTATATAATATTTAAGGTAAGGAATGTTACAAAGTGTCACTCTCTTAATTTTAAATTTGAATTATTTATCCATATAAGGAAAAAATAAATTTATGAATGAATATAAACGTGTTCATAAAGAATAATGAAATTATTTTTATGATGAAGCTTTATTTATAATTTTTATTAATTGTATTATTATGATAAATTCTTATGAATCACTAGTTTTGTATTTCTTCACTTTATAAAGAAAATAAAACATATTATTTTAGAAATATTAAAAGTAAAAAAATTTGAGCGAGTTATAATGTTACATGAATTTTATAGATTTTTATGATATAATAATTTTTATTTAAAGTGTTATATTCAAATTAGAACTTTGTAATTATGTCTTCTAATTCAAATTAAATTAATTGTTTCAAAATTGAAATTAATGATATTTTATCAAAATAATATTATATTAAATTATTTAAAAATCATTAGAATATTGAAATAGGACCAGGGGGATAATATGTGGTCTGAATTTAATGCATGTAATACTTACACCTATGATCCTTGTAAGGATTCCACCTCACCCCTTGAAAGGTGGATTATCAAAATCAATACAAAATGAAGGACTTCAAGCCATTGGAGGAGGAGGGGTTAAACCAAAAGATAATGTTTAAAACACCACTTACACCAATATAAATTTTATTGGATGATGGGATTTCAAAAACATCAAAGGGAACCATTATTATTCTTTCTATGTATGGTTTTTGTTATTGAAGAAAAATGGTTATGAAACCTGTTACTTTTTCATTGGTTATGCTATAATGAAATGATGAAATGTGTATGGAACCATTTTGTTTTCATGGGTTTTGATATAATTAATGTTATATAATCATGTGGAATACATATGTATGATTTTGATTATGTGATACGTGGGATTAGAATTATATATCCCTCTAATTCATTGGGTAAATACTAATAGCTCATGAGAAAAAAAGTACTGTAGTGGGGAGTAAACTGAGTTCAGTAAGGGAGTCTATCCACTATGATAGTATTGGGAGTGAACCTTGAGTACTACAATGGGTTTCATAGTAAACCTAATCCACTGTGATAGTCTTGGGAGTAAAAATTTTCAATTATTATGGTTTAGGGAGTCAACCCAATATACTATGACAGTCCTAGAAGTGAATCCTCGACTACTAGTGAAATGTTTTTCAATGCTTATGTGTATGCCACAAATCCTTGTATTATTATAATTTTATGATATCATGGATAATTTTATTTTATTTCTTTACGATTCATGTCTTATAAACTACCAAGGTTTATTCCATGACTCAGGATTATGATCTTTGATATGCAATATATGGATTTAAAATGTTAATATCATGTTCTCATACCCTTATGATCATGTTATGATTATGTAATCATTAATATATCCATTGTTTACCCTTAATGAGCATATGAGATAAAAATTTCTTATGTTTCCTTTTCCCAGTTTAATAATAAATGTTTTAGGAATGATATGTCTAAGTAGGGTCCATGTTATGAAGAACATAATGGGGGACTCTTATGGGATAGTTGTTTATGTACCCAATTTTCCAAATATACTAAACCTATTTAATTATTAAATGGATTATTATGATATTTAATGAATATTATTCTAATAATATGTAATATCCATGCATGAAAAGTTTCTATCTCTATAGTTAGTATCAGAGAATGGTTTATTTATTCATTGGAAACTAGGATGAGAAACCATGTTCATAAGTCTAAATATATAATTTTGTCAAAATGTTTTAATAATGATAATGGATGAACTAGTTTAAACTTAAGGATTCAAAGATTGAAAATATTATTTCTTGATTTAGAAATCCTATAAATGAGTTTTCAAAATTATATAATATTTCAGTACGATTACTATTGCCTATAATATGATTTTTGGTTTTACTCAAAGGATGGAACCATAAGGAATTGTTTCCATGTTGAATATGATAGATAATGTAATTATTTTCCTCCAAAGAAACCAAATTTTATAGGAGATAGAAGGGAAAATATCATTTTTATACTCAAAAAACTTTTTAAAGCTCTTAATTATGATGAACTTACAAATGTGAAATAGAGGCAACAACATTCTATTGATTCCATCATGTAGAAACAACCACCCACTTTTAGTGGGTCCAATGATCCACTATTTTATAATCATTAGATCTATACCACTAAAAATATATTTTCCATTCTTTATTTTTTTGGAACATGTAGAGGACATTTTGGATGTCTATTGTTTAGTAGGTTAAGAAAATCAATAGTGGAATCTTATCATGAATATGAGGCAATATGAAGAAATAGACTCAATGGAGTGGGATTAGTTTAAGATATTATTTTTCAATTAGAAAATTCCTCATATTATTAATATGAAAATTTAGAAGGAATTATTTGAGATGAAGCATAAGGTTGATGAATCAATTGGTTCTTATGAGGAAAATTTTATAAGACATGTGCTGTATTCTTATAGTATTACCATCCAACCAAAAAGTAAGTTTGATTGATTCTTCAGTTTCATAAAACTAAGTCTCAAAAGAGAGTTATCCATAAGTGATTTTAGATTATATAGAGAAATAATTATATGTGTTATCAAGGTGGAAATAGATATTAGATTTACCCATTAATCTCATGGATTTGATAAGGAATGAAATATGGTATTTAAAATAAATTCTAAAAAACATGTAAAGAAGAAAATAATCCTTCCTCTATGATTGAAGTATGGAAGGAAATATAGAGTAAATTATCTTAATGGTATTATTAAATGTTTTATGTGAATAATGTAAGGTCATTAGGAAATTGGATTCAAATGTGATGGGAATAAGTAAGATAATGATATGAATATAAAGAATAATTCAAAGGATTTACCACCCACAATCTATTGTTTCTAATGGAAGGTGTGAGGGAATTATGACAACCTAAGCTCAAATCTAATGGTTAATACCTTGATCAACATAAAAAACATATTAAGATGATATATAAAGAAAAATATTATGTGATCAAATTTCATATTATTGATATTATAATGAAATGCTGAAAGGTAAACATACAATCCACTCACGAATTACTAATTTCTTATTTGAATCTGGATCTACACACTCTTTAATATCAGAACAATTTTATAATGGTATAAAAATGGAATCCCAATTATTAGATGTTGAATTATTTGTGAAAACCCATAATGGTATGATAATCACACCACAATTCTATGATTATTCCCTAATTTAAATTTTTGGGAATGTACTTCCAGTAAATCTTTTTATTCCTTATCTAGTTGAATTTAATATTATCTTATGCATGAATAGGATTTCTCTATATAAATCTCACATCAATTACCAAGTATGTGAAGTCACTTATGATTTGAAAAACCAATATATGACCATCTATCACTGCAATAATAAATATGAACTTCCAATGGAAATCACATCCATTATATGGGTTTGTATTCCTATTCAAAAGGGACATTTATCTCAAATGGTTCTGGAGAAACTCCAAATTAAAGATATTCCTATTATACAAGAGTTTTTTTGTTGTATTTTAGAAATAATTTCTTTTTCATCCACTGAATCATGAAGTTGATCTATCAATATAACTCAAACCTGGTTCTTCACCTATTTTAAAGATGGAATATAGAATGGACCTGCTTGAGTTACAGAAATTGAAGAAGAGACTCCAAGAGAGTCTCAATAAGGGATTCATTTTTCCAAGTGCATCACCTTGGGCTGAAAAATTTATTTTTATTAAAAAAAAATATATTAATCCTAATATATATTTATTATAGAGAAATTAACAAGATAATTATAAAGAACATCTATCCTCTACCCCACATCGATGAATTATTTGATAAAATGAATGGAGCTCAATACTTATCCAATATTGATCTTCATTTTGGATATCGTCAATTGAGGGTAAATAAGGAGTATATAACCAATATAACATTCCATAAAAGGTTTGAACACTATTAGTTTATAATGATTACATTTAATATTACCAATCCCCCTTCTATATTAATTTATATAATGAATCCTGTCTTAATAGATTACATTTATTATGTTTGTGGTTGTCTTTATAGATTATATTACTATCTATAAAATAGAATGGAAGAAAATATAGAGCATTTTAAAATTATGTTGAAGAACCTGATAAAGGAGTACATTTATAAAAAATTTAACAATTGTAAATTTTGACTTCCTAAAATTTCATTCTTCAGAAATATAATCTCATGTGAGTGTATATCATTGGATACATCAAAGAAATATGGTATTGAACATTTTCCAAAACCAACCTATATGAATGATATCCATAGTTTTCTTTGTATGGATTCATATTATCTATTTTATTTGGATAATTCATCACAACAATTAAATGCACTCACCAGTGAACTCGAAAGGGAGTATGCTCCTTTGGATAGATGAATGTGAAGAAAATTTCAAGTTACTAAATAAAAGGTTAATCAGTACAGCTGTGATTAATTTAACCTATAGTGGAGAAGAGTTCATAATATATTGTGACGAATCAATGAAATGTTTTAGTTTTGTTCTAATATAGAATGATATAGTGATATATTACGCCTCATGCCAATTGAATGTTTATGAGAAAAATTACCCAAATCATGATTTTGAGTTTTCTGTAGTAATTTTTGTATTAAATACATGGAATAATTATATTTATAGAAAAATGTGATATATATAATAAAAATAAAAGTTTAAATTATATTTTCACACACAAAGTGATTAATATTCACCTAAGAATATGGTTAGAGTTTATTTAAGATTATGAATTCTCAGTACATTACAACTATGGGAAAACAAACAAGGTGGATGATTCTCTGAGTTGAAAGGATAATGATAGTTTATTTATGATGTGGATCACAAAATATCCAATATTTTTTTATTTGAAAAGGTTGGATCTAGAAATCTTTATGGATGAGGAGAAATATTGTCTTTCTCGAATGAATTTTCAACCATCTATCCAAGTGAAGATTAAAGAGGCACAATAGGAAGATGTAGAACAAAAAGATGGAATGATAAGGTTCAAAAACCATGTATTTGTTCTTTCCAAACCATATTTTAAGGAGGATCTATTAGAGGAAGCTCATATTTTTTATCATATATTCATCATAGAATTTTGAAGATATATATAGATAAGAAAGTGTATTTTTGGTGGGATTGAATGAATATAGATATTGTAGTGTTTGTATCTCAGTGTATGGTATATCAGTAATTTAAGGTTAATAAATAGAAGTCTAGGAAGATTTTATAACCATTACAATTACTAGAATGTAAATGGGAAAACCTCACCATGGATTTTTTCATCAGGATCCCCAAATGTTTAGAGGGATTAATTCTTTATAGGCTGTACTCAATCACCTAATAAAGTAATTACAATTCATCACTATTATCAAAGATATATCACGAAATAAGTTTAGCAAGATATACATTGAGGATGTGGTAATGTTTCATGGAGTACCAAATTCTATATAGTTGAATCGGGATCTGAGGCTTACCTCAATGTTCTGGGAAAGTCTTTAGTAGGATTCGAATACAAAGGTAGGTTCAGACAATGCTTATCAGCCTCAGTTAGATAGTCAGTCTAAGAGAACCATTAAAAACTTATAGGATATATTTAAATCATATTATACTCATTTAAAAGGTTTTTGGGATCAAAACCTTCCTCTAGATGAGTTTTATTACAAAAATAACTTTCACTTGAGCATTCATATGGATCCTTATGACACCCTATATGTAAAGAAGTGTAGAAGTACAACAATTTGGGATGAAGTTAGCAAATGAATGATACTGGAACTTGATCTAGCTGAGTAAATAGTAGATAAATGTATGGCCATTAATTAGTATATTAAGTCATTTTAGTGTCGACAGAAAAGTTATAGTGACCATCCCTAGCATGATCTAAAATTTAATGTTGGAGATAATGTTTTTCTAAAAATTTATCCATAGAAGTTTTTTATGAGATTAAAGAATAAAGGAAATATGATCCCTAGGTAGATTGTCCCCTTATATATTCTTGATGAAGTAGGAATGGTAGCTTATCACATGGTGCTTCCACAGAACCTATATTAGGTTCATGATGTGTTCCATGTATCTCTTATAAGGATGTACAAACCTGATCCATAACATGTACTATATTTATTGGTCATTCCGGTGGAGCATGAAATTATTATGAAGAAAAACTAGTATAAATCTTTTAATGTGGAGACAACATGCTATAGAACAAGACTAATCACGTGGTAATTGTTTTATGGAGAAATTAAAAATTTGAAGAAGCTACTTGGGAACCAAATAAAATAGTGAAACAAAGATATACTCATTTATTTATGTAAGAGTGATGAATTTTGTTGGTGAAATTTATTTGGGGGGGGGGTAAAAATATAATATTTTAGAATATATTTCTCTTTAAATAATTTTATTTCTTTGATAATTTTCATCAAACGCAACATCAAGTTTAAACACACATTGATATATTATTAAAATATTATTATATGATAGTTACCACCAAACCATTGGATATGTGGGTATATGTAAGACTAAATAAATTACTAAAAATTTCTGTTTTACATATTTATAACATTAATTCAATAGGTATCAATTAATTGAAAATGAAAATGAAAATTATTTTAATGTAAAAGAGTTATTTTTCTAGAAAACTATTTTTATGCATGCTATGCATTTTTTTCTTAATAAATTAAATAAATAACTAATTGAGAATTATTTTAGTGAAATATGTATTATATATTCAATAATTTGTTTCAAACATTCATCTAATATTTTTCCTTTCAATGGGATAAAAATAAATCAAGTTTTATGCTTATAAATGTATTTTATTCTAAAAAGTGGGTTTTATCAAGTGTTTTATTCTAATTTTTAATTTTTTTTCCAATTATAGAAATTTAATTTGATAAAATGGATTCCATATTTGGAATAAGAAGTTTGAAATTTAGTAAATTCGTCCCTTTTATTTTTGGTCAATATGAATAATAGCCTTGGTAAAATCTATAACATCGATAATTGGTAAATCGAGTTAATCTAGTTCAAAACAAGTGATTTGCCGATAATTTTTCATCCTAATTATAATTTCATAAATTTAATTTTACCTTTATCACCAAAGGCTAAAAAATTATTTTTTAATGGAATTTTTTTTGGAAAATTACCTATATAATATATAAAGCAAACAAACTTACAAAATATAACTCCCTTTATTTTAAATATCTCTTATGTGTTGAAATTAAAAAAACTAGTTATTTATGATTTTAAATATCTATTTTGTAAATAATTAAATTATATTCATTATGGAAAATCATTTATTAATTTTTTTTAAATAATTATCTTGAATTTTTGCGCATCGTTAATACTGTATTTAATCAATTAATAGAAAAATAAAATAAATAATTTTAAAAATAATAAAAATAATATAATTTGAGTGATTTATACAGTTAAAATAAATTAATAAATTAATATTACATATTAAAATGGCGTTAAAGTAATATATTCTAATTCCAACATTGCCTTTATGTATTTTACGTCAAATTAAATGAAAAGTGTTAAAAATGAAAATAATGATATTTTATCAAAATATATATTATTATAATATTTAAAAAATAATAATAATTAATGGGGACAATTTGGATAATATGTATTCTATATTATCTTCTATTTTCCATTTATGATAATATTTTTACATTATATGTAAAATTATAACCCTTTAAGAGTGAAAAAACGTTACCATAGTTAGTGTTAAAATATGCTAACTAAAGGGTTAAATCCAAAGATAAGGTTTAAAAAACCACATACACCTATAAAAAATTTATTTTATTGATTTAATTTCTACACCAAGCTATATTTTTTTAAATCATTGTCCTTTTTTATGGATTTGGTCTTTATAATGACTTTATTATGTTTTTATATTTTAAGATATCCCAAGAGTACTCCTCCCAAAAATTATAAAATAGAACACCACATTTCTATTGTTCACACAAATTTGAGACTTATAGATTAATAAAACCAAAAAATAAAAACTTATAAACTTACTTATAAAATTTTAGAGTTCATGGTCTTCCCAAAGGACCAATATTGGATCTTTAAGAGGATATGTAAAGGAGTTCTTTCAAAGAAGAGGTAATCACCCTATCTGATCACTTTCATTTTAATTATTCTTTACCTCCACTAAATATGTCGTATTTTTCATAAAATAATAAAATAATTATATTATATATAATTAACTTTTATTATAACTACTAAATCACCATTATAAAACCTCTTTCCTAACTAATGTTAAGTGAAATTGTCACTCATTCGTACGTATGACTTGCTGTCTCCACGTAGTGATACAATTAATTTTCCAATACCATATTTTATGGATGGTTATTATGATGTGTTTAATTTTTATATATAATAATTATGAAATAATTAGACTTCTGGAATAATAATATCACATTTACCTTCTTACCTTACAATCCATTGGAAAATGACAATGTTACTCGTGCGTATGTGTGGATTACCACCTCCTTGAAGAAATGTGATTTGTTTTTAATTTCCATTTTAAATGGACAAAAAAAAACAGTATATTAAATGATTATATATATATATATGATATAATAATGATTATATAAAGATGAATTATTATTTACCTTTCTTTAATTCCATCCACCAGAATGTTAAAACAATGTCCACGCATACGTATAACCCACCATGTCTTTAAATAGTGTAATTAATTTTTCAATGTCTATAATTTTTGAATTTTTATAAATATGTATAGAATATATATATGATATTAAAATTATATAAATTATTCTAATATATAATTATAATAAATTTCAATTTATTAAATAGGTGGTTATAGAACCATCAAAGCAAGCATAACTCAAGGTAAGGGGTTTTCGTATCAGTTTTATTTCTATAAGACATATTCCATATTCAAAAATTATTTATTTTATATAGTGTATATAATACCCATGAATTAACTCTATTATTATTATTATTAAATTTATGGTGAGAAAAAAATCTATCTAATTTTCTTTCTTTCATGGAGCTTATGATTCAAATGTTACCAATGACATAAGGGTTTTATGTCACAATATATTTATTTATCAGGATTATTTCTGATTACGTTCCTAATGATGATATTTTATGATTTATCCCTAAATAAAATCACAATTTTTTATACTCTATATATTTATTGAATATACATGTTTTCATTTTTTCACTATAATTACTCAAGAGATTGAAAATATATTTTTTAGGAAAATAGAATTTATTTCTCAACTCGATTGAAAAAGCATTTTATTCAATATCAATTTTTTTTCTAAAAATATTTTAATAAAGGATTTTAATATTATCATATTATTTTCTAATGTTATTTTTACCCACATTTTAAATTTTATGAAATGGTTTAAAAGGAATCTTCTTGTTATTTTCTGAAAAAGGTACTTTTTGACATTTTACAAAAGTATGAAAGGTATATATTTTTTAATTACATGGAATGAACATAATTTAACTCCTTTATGACCAATAAATGATTTTAATTACCCTTTAAATGTTTTAAGGATATTTTCAAAGAAATTGTTTTCCTTAATACATGGGAATTTTTTAAATATGTGATTTTAAAGGTAAAAGGGTTTTTTTTAAAGAAATGTTATAATTGATATTTTAACAACATTTTTCATATAAGATGAAATCCTTTGATGTTACATAGGTTTTATTGGGAATATTATCCAAGGATACCATCCTTATTCTTTATCTAGATGATTTAAGTTTATAATGGAAAGATATTTATGAAATACATTTCTTTTCCATGGATTATACTGTGATAAAATGATGAAATGTTTATAAAACCCATTTATTTTCATGGGTTCTTATATAATTAATGTTTTATTATGGTATGACACACATATATATGATTTTCATTATGTGATGGGTGGGAATTAAATTATATATTCCTCTAATGCATTTGTTAATGATTGATATCTTATGTGATAAATTGGATTGGAATGGAGTGTGAACGCATTTTAGTAAGGGAATATATCCACTATCAAAGTCTTGTGAGTGGAACTTGAATACTAAAATTATTTGGCGATTAAACCCAATACATAATGATAGTATTGGGAGTGAACCTTTACTTTCATGATGGTTTGGATAGTGAACCCAATCTATTATGATAATCTAAAAAGTTAATCTTTCCCACTAAGGAAATTATTTTCTATTATTATGTGTATTTTATTATTCCATGTCGCATGATAATGGTATGATCTACAAGATCATGCAATGTCCCATCCGAGATTCCTCTAAATCGATGTCCCAAGCTAGTATAATATTTAAACTTAGGCGCGCCTCCCCATATGCCAGAGGCTTCTGACTTGCAGCAAGGGTATAATGAAGTAAGTGGTAGACTATACTTTCTTTACTAGAATAAAAAACAATGTAAATAAATATAAGAAACAAACTATATAATAAAATCAATGACCATGCATCACATAATCAATTCAAAAAACTGTGAAATTGTATATAATAAAATAAAATAAACCTTTCAAGTCCTTCTAGTGTCTAATGTCAAAAGAGAACCCAAAATAAGACAATAAAGAAGATCCCAAAAAATGGTCCCCACATTAATCTATTTCCCCATCCATTCTCTATACCAAAATCTTGACTAGTCCATCCATCATAGGTTATTTTCCCTATCCTAACTTGTAACCATGAAATCTACCTGGGAACCAATGGCAGTTCAATCACGGTGTGAGTACAACTCAAGAGTCCACCACTAATAGTGTATAACGAAATATCTAATCTATAAAAGTTTAGATAGATTCATAAATTAGTTATAGAAATCATTTAATAAAACAAGTTTCATAATTTAATAGTTATCAATTAAGAACAATTTCCCAAGGGTTCCAAATGGAACCCAAACACATTAAAACTACTTCATCCCATACCAGTCCACTGATCTATATATCAAAAGGGGTCACAAAGTCTATACAAGGAGTACATATACATGTATGCAAACCATGGTGTAGAACATCATGACCAACACCTATTCCTTAATTCAAACCATCTTAGCCAACACCATTACCATGGTGTGGACCGCTATAAAAAACACGCATTCCTTGATGTGGACTGACATGAAAAACATCCTTAATATGGTGTGGACCTCCATGAACAGTACCCATAACCATTTCATCAATGATACACCTTAAAGATTCAATATGGTTAACCTTTTATAAAAACAATAATAGAAACAAGGGACCCCTTCCATTTCTCAACATATCTATGGTTTATTACTCCAAAAACATTTACTCAACTCCAAATCTATCCCACATAACCATTTATTTACAACCAAAACTGTTAAATGTACTTTTAAACCAATCATAAAACAAGGACACAATGCCAGTATCCATTGTTCAATTTATACCTTGATTATCACATGAGCCATTATCTTTCCATATAAACCCAAACACCCCTTTATATCACTTTTAATTACTGAAAAAATCTACAATTGGTTTAATCTCATAAACTATTTAATTTCGCCATTTAAAAACATAATTTCAATGCTCATGGGAGTGAAACACCCCATGGGTGACCCGTGGTTTAGTCTACTCATCATCAATGTTTCCAAAAAGATCAATGAAAGGTTTAAAAAATCATTTCAAACACCAATTTATCATTCCATTTTGAATAATTAATTACAAATCACCAAAATACAAATTAAAAAACAACATTCACCTATATAAACATGAAGTCTACGGAAAAAATCATATATATCACCAACATCAAGCTCAGAGAAAAATTATCTCTCCACCTTGGTCCTTAATTGGGGATAAAAAATGATAACGCCAAATAAATGGATTTTCAAGTTCATCGATTAGCAACCAACGACACTTAAAACAACCCATGAGTGGGGGATAATCACTATTTAAGGATGTGAAAGATCCAAGTTTCTAACCCTTTCCTCTAGAGGGGTAAAGGGGAAGAAAATATGGTAAGAACCCCTAAATATAGAGAGGAAAAAATGGTCATTTAATCCACTTTTAAGAGGTTCATGGTTTGGCCACATGGTTTTCCAAACCATGCCCCAACCATGCGATACCCTCAATGTAGAGGGGATGGGGAGGTCATATTTTTTTCTAGAAGGTGCACATAGTGTTTCAAAAGTTTTAGAGGTTGTAAGGTTTTTGTTCAAAGGATTAATAGCCTTCACCCCCTTTCATGGTTTACAAATTGTGCACCTCCCTTCTCCAGGGATCATGGTTATGTAACACAGTTAGTACTAACCATGTGGAAACCATGACCCATGCACTAGATGGCCACATTTTCCCCTTATTCATTTCTTGATCCCTGAGACACCCTTGAGACCTTTCCCACTCTCACAAGGCATTCTATTAACTAATTTAATGGGATTAAATCTAATATTTAAATAAAAACATACATTATTTAATGTTAGGGATCTTACAACCTCCCTACCATATAACATGTCATCCTTGAACTTCTCTCTCAAGAAATTCTATACCTCCAAGGTAAAGAGGTTCGTATAATGGTCCTATATATTAGATCCCATATCCAAAGTTTATTCTTAAAATTGGACATGCTTCCACAATACTCGAATTGAAGGAATTGTCTTACCCTGAAGAGTATTCTCACTAGGATCCACAATATGAATTTTATGAACATGAAATGAATCATCATCCTAAAGTTACACATGATCAACTTCAATCACATAAGAAAATATGGAGTGATAATACCAAAGTTGTGACACATGAAAAATATCATGCATACCACTATATCATTGTGAAATTTCCAATTGGTATTCCACAGGTTTGATCCTCTCCACAATCTAAAACAACCCCACATACATGGGTTCCAAATTTCCCTACTTCTAAATAATACGGTGGAATAATCTTGAGGACACCCAATAGAACAACTAATCACCCACTACAAACTAAATAGGTTGATGATTTCAGTCATCATTTTACTTCTATGAACTCTATTCCAAAGGAATACTCTTCTAGATCAACTAAACAGGCTCTGATTTCTATTGCATGAGTTTTGGTCCCAAAAACACTGATTCTCGCACCTCCATCTAACAGAAATATGATGTAAATAGACTACCATAGAGTGCCTCAAATGGTTACATTTATATAGTCTATTAGTAAATTTTATTATAGGTTAACATGATAATATCTAAGTGCTTATCCCATATCCCACTAAAATATTTGATTTATGATCTTAAAATTTACTCTAATACCTAGTCAGTGCATTCCTACTTCCCATCTATGTGTGGGAGGAAATCTATACTCAAAAATACCAAGGGTACCAAGTTCCTTATAAAAGACATACTAAATAAATTAAGTAAAACATGGGAATCTATCTAAAAAATACTCCAAGGAACCCCAAGAAAACATAAAATCTTTCCAATACACTAGTAAATCAATTGATCCATAGAAAAATTTACCTAAATAGAAAACAAGAGTGCTTCCTTTTTCAACTGATCCATAACCACCCAAATCATGTCAGTCTTCTAAGGAGTCCTTACAAGATTAACCATAAAATACATAGTAACATCATAACAATTCCATTATGAAATGGGAAATGACTATAATAAACTAGTTGGTCACTCATTTTTATACTTAACCTTTTGAAATGTATATAATCCAAAAAATAAAATCTTATATATCCTTTTTTATACCCAACTACAGGTACTATTTACAAATTCCATGATACATTTTTTTAATCCATGGTGTACTTTCACCTTCAATGAATGAAACTCCTTCCTTGACTCTTCTCACATACAAGTAGGCTCAATAACATGGACATGAACATGGATAATCTCATCATCATCAATGGTCCTGTTGGGTGGTATCTCCCCACCATCAAATCTATCCCTCAAACGAAACATTCAAGGTCCTTATAATACCTCCTATAGACCTATATGATAAGAGGGAGATTAATGGATAAAGATATGAGAGTATTCGATTCATTATACTCCTAGATCTCGATTCACATCTCAACAAACAATGCCATCATATTCTACTATGAACTAGACTTATAAATTTCCCGATCATGCATCTTCCAACTCAAAGAATCCAGAACACAATTCCCAATTCCTAGAATGTATTCCAGATCAAAATAAATTGAATTAATGTACTCAACCCATCTACACTATCTAATATTTTTTCAATTCTAGGAAATGATATACTTGAGGATCTTATTTTCAGTATAAACTATAATAAACCAACTCATCGAGGCCCGATTATCTAGAGGAAGTCCAATATGTTACAACCCCAAGCCCTCCCCCAATAGACCAGGTGCTAGTGATAAATATTGAGAAGGAATAACTACAATGGGAGGCATTTTACTAATGTACCTATATACACACACACACACACCAAACCATCTCTATGTATAAGTGAAGATGAATATAAATTATAGACTATAAAATATGGAGATAAACCATACATGCAATAACCTCTATGGAATATATTAGAGTTCAACTGAATACAACCAACATGTGAGGGAAAAATTACACGCCCAACTAGGAATAAAGTCCCAATCTAAATATAAATAGAAGAAAAGATATTTTAGATATCTTAGATACTGATATGAAGTCCTGACCACTATATGTGGTCTATGAACCTCATTATCCCTATTCTTCATTGAAAGAACAATGTATCTATTTTTCGTCTTCATAAGACAAGACACATGAAAAAAAGTTTCGGGCATGGGTGGTAGGGCATGTCCAAAACATAAGAGTGGACAGTAGAAGACACGATAAATTTTTTCATCTAAATAAAAAAATAGGGAAAAAAATAAAACAACATATTTATATGGTCATAAAATAATCCTAGATGATAGAGAAAGGGGATAACCATCTAATAGCCCATCATAGGACAATGAGTCTTCTTACAGCTCCAAAGGTCCATCAATGATGCCTAGAATATCACATGTCTACTTGATAAGGTCATGAGGAGGACCTACACCACACTACTACTTTGTAACTTAAGTGGGAACAATCTCTAATAGAAATAGGACCCTTGACCCAGTACGATAGGGGGATTATACTCCGTTGATGGATATAGGACATGCATCATAGGAATTAGGGGGATTCCAATCAATGCACAGAGGGCCAAGACCATTGTATTATGGGTGGGGGGGGGGCCCATTTTGTGTGTAAAGTTGAGGACCCACAACCTAGTATGTCAGGTGGTTTCACTAAAAGTATGAAGGACCACCTCCCTTGTGCCTCATGGAGGTTCCACTCTATGGGCGGAAGACCCACCCCATAGTAGGGTGGATGGGTTCCAATAAATGTACAGGGGACCCACACTATATTTTATGAGGGGTACCACTCTTTGGTTAGTGGAATCACATCCTAGTATGGTAGGGGGTTCCACTTAATGTATGGAGGACCTAAACCATAGTGCGTTAGTGGGTTCCACTCTATGGGAGGAGGACAAACATCCTAGCATAGTAGGGGGTTCCATTCAACGTATAGGGGAACCATACACTAGTGCATGGGGGTTGCACTCTATGGGTAGAAACATCATTCCTTAGTATGGTAGGGGGTTCCACTCAAAGATTGTAAGACCCATTACCTATTCTATCAGGGGTGCCACTCTAGGGGTAGAGATCATGCACCTTAGTATGGTTGGGGGTGAAAATCCAAGTATAGAGGAACCAAAACCTAGTCTATTTGGGTGAGACACTCTATAGGTTTATGAGTATGGGGGAATGAATCCTTGTTACAATTGGAAGGTTGTAAACCTCAGCCTCTATCATTGATGATCTTTCTTGATACTACCGTAGTCAAGTTCCGCCTAAAGAAGAGTCACACTTGTAAGATTCCATATCATTTCCCAGAATACATTTCAAAGGATACCATCATGAACTATGTGAAAAAATAAGCAATATAGGTTAATCATGGTCCAAAATACAAGTCCATATGAAGGATATATTCAAGGGGGGTGTTTCTCATAGGAGCTATAAAATGAGTACGAGGTCCACACATCTTGTGGTACAACTTGTCTTCCTTGCCTTGTTCTCCTATGGATATAGATTAGAGGTCCTGAAACCATACACTACATGAAAGGGGTCACATGGAATTTATGGGGCCCACATGTCATGTATCATCTACCCAAGGCCTTCCCATGTGCTCCGGGTTCTTCCTGTTCCTATTGGTCTATGCCCATGTACCTGATCATGTATATAGTGATACATGATTTTTGAAATGTGGAATTTACTCACAGAGTTCACAACATTTACTACTTCATGGGGTATGGGTCACGTGTAGTTGGAATATGGTCTAACTACCCAAGGAGGGTCACAAAACATGTTGGTACAATATACAAGATGTGATCTTTATCTTCCTCAAAACCCTTTTCACCATAACTGAGTGGGGATACATGATGTGTGTTCATCATTGAACACACCATGTAGTCAATATTTTCATAGAAATTATGGTTCTTAGTGTGGATATACATACCCGCTACCTCATCTATGAATAGTACTATTTGAACACACAAAACTGGTAGGTTTTTTCTCTGACCATCAATTCCAGCACTCCAGTGGTCGGAAATTAGAAACCGGTCATTCAAAAAAATCCTGCACGCTTCACAAAAACATCTACCACTCAATACCATTATGGATTCAGATCCTAGATCGATGAAGCATCATCCAAAACATCTGATCCATACAGATCCATCCTCAATTTTCCAATCCATTCATTACACATACAACTATTGTGAATCAAAGGGTTCAATCACACTCGAACATACCCTGGAAAAGAAGAACCATGACCCCATTGGAAAATAGGGAAGATCGTAATGAACATAGGGAGATGAATCATACAAAAAATTTTCATATACCATTAGCCATTTTTTTTTCAAATGATCATAAATCAGGTATACTAGGGGTGATAACATGTTCAATAAGAGCAGATTTATAATGGATCAATATAGTCAATAAATTTCTAGGCTAATGTGAAGAATAATTATTTACGATCAAAAGTAGATAAAATAAATGCTCCATTTTTTAATAAATTGGGAAGAAACCAAAATTTATGATAAATACCTAGATTATGGATAAATTATGGTTTAAGAACACATTCTCTAGCGATGATGTTGATTCGATACATTTTTAACTAATGATTGAACTCAATACAATTGCTGTTCATGATAAAAACCCAATATTCCAATGAAGAACACACTAATAATCCACTCAAATACTCCCAATATTATTTGGATAACCCTATAAATTTTTCATAAGTGGGTATTTATAGTGGATTTAGATAAGGTCAATTGAAATAAATAAATAAATTTAATTATATTTTTTAATTAAAAATGATGCTAATGGATACCTCAACCAGATGTCTGGCATTGGAAACATTAGGTCACAACTAGGGTAAACCCCATTTTATAGAATAAAATGCGGTGAATTAATTATAATCCAATGGATTTCTCAATTGTTACCCTATTATTTCTATGAAATTACTTTGTAAGGATATTAATATAATTCAGATCTTTTAATATAAATTATGGGATCACTGAGCCATAGAATCTCACACTATCTCTATGCGTATGTCCAAAAATATTTCATAACATATTTCAAAATTATTACAAGGAAAAAATAGGGTCACCACATTATTCCCCCTTAAATACTTTACATCCCAAAAAATCAAAATCTATATAAAATGGTAGTGATGTTGGGCCTGAATCTAGCTCTCCCACTCCTAGGATCTCTACTACATACTCCCTTTCAGTCACAACATGAAATTACAGGGGATGATCCATCTTCATAGTATCATATCTATGAATATGGTTCCACACTCGATGTCCATATAAACCCATTTAATGTCATGTTTAGGATCATGCACATATATCCTCAGTTATGATACATGGAATACATCATGAAACTACTCCAAATATGGGGATATGGCTAGGTTATAAGAAAATTTACCAACCTTCTAGAGGATATCAAATATCCCAATGAACATAGTGGATATCTTGTATCCTTAGAAAAACCTCTATAATCCTTATCATGGGGATACACTAGGGCGAACATGGTATCCATGATCTAACTACAAACACCTATGACGTCGATCTATATAATATTTCTGCTAGGTATGGGTTGTCCTCATATATACATGGATCACCTGAACTTTCTCCATCATCACTTGCACCATCCTTGGCCTAACTAGAGATTCCTTTTCAATCTTAGTCCAAGACAAGGGTGACCTACACGGTCTCCTATATAAGAACAAGAAAGGTTTCATGATGATAATAGAGTGATATATGTAATTATAAGAAAAATTTAGTAGTGGAAAGTGATACTCTAATAATTGAAAAAAGTACAAAGCACAATCCATCATCATATCCTCCAACAACTGGATAGGTTGTTCAGTCTTCCCATATGTCTGGGGGTGAAATATCATACTAATCAACAATTAGGTCTTGAATTACTCTTTAATTAATCTCCAAAATCATGAATTAAACCATGTATCATGGGAAGGAAAAATCATTTGTGGTACACCATGGAGAATAATTATCTACCGCACATATAACTATCCTAGAATCTACACCAAACTCTTATTCCTAATCGAATGGAATGGTAAGGACTTCATAAGTTTGTAAGTAATCACCCAGATGGAATCGTGGCCTCTCACTATCCCTGGAAGCCCTATCCCAAATTATATGGATATACCATCCCATTTACATTATGGGATCCCAATATGTTGTGTCAAGTATGTTAAGAATCTTTTTCTAAACCTTTACCTACTAGAACACGAGACACCGAGAGATGAACCGAGAAACACTCTGCCTCATGCCATCCCACAAAAACATTCATTGAATATCCATATATTTCTACCCTAAATTGAGATGTAAATACAAAGGAGAAGTGTGAAACTACTTCACCACCTCCTCCTACATCACAATCAAAACTACCTTCCATTTATGTAAAATGATAATGTGTTAGTGTCCTTTAGAAAATCCATTTGATGAATCTACTAAAGATATATGATCAATAATAACCTCATATTCAATATATCCCAATTGGGTCTCCCTTAGACATTGGACAATTTGGGGAGTCAACACCATCACCAAAAATAATTTGAACCCCTCTCCACGACCATGGTCAACTACAAAGAAGCTAACTACTCAAACACCTCCTCTACTAAATTTGAACGAGACTTCCTAACAAGTTCTTATTCAACCATTTTTACCTTCCCAAGAGTTTAGAAAATCTCAAAGTCATAGTCTAATAATAACTCAAAATATCACCTTTATCTCACATTTATATCCATCTACATGAATACATTACCGAGAATCTGAGGGTTTGAGTAAATAAAAATTCAATATCCCAGAAAATTGTACCTCAACATCTTCAAAATAAAGACTCTCACTTCAAACTCCTGTTCATGAGTCACATATTTCTTCTCATAGGGTATCAACTTCCTTAACCCATATGAAATCAATTACTTCCTCTACATAAATATAAATCTGAGCCCATCCCTATAGGATTAAAAATACACTATGTACTCCACACCATCCTCTAATAGTCCCAATGTAGGAGAACAAGTCATAATTACCCTCAACGCCTAAAAGGATCACATATACTAATCGGTCCAGTAAAGCAACTTACTTTTCCACATAAAGTTAGTAAAATGGGCTACAATCCAATATAATTTTCCATTAACCTTTTTTGGTACCTTACCATGAAAAAAATATCTTCACCTTTTACATATTTTGTGGTTCCCAATCAAGAACAAAATCAATCTTTGCTGGGTCCACAACTAATTCATGATTAAAAATGACATTCCCCATAAAGTGAACCTCAAATATCTAGAACTGGAACCGCTAGATCTTAATATAATATTAGTTCTCCTATAGTAATTATAGAACCATCCTCAAGTGCACTAAAGTCTCCTCCATTGATGTAGAGTAGATTAATATGTCATCTTGGAAGACAACAAAAAATCGATCCAATTATTAATGGAATATCCTATTAATCAAATACAAAAACATAGAGGGTGAATTTTTCACACAAAAAGACATCACTAAGAACTCATAGTTTCTATAGAGACATCAGAATACAAGCCTCAGAATATTAGCCTTGAGAACCATCAATTGGTGGTATCTGAGCCTGAGTTTGATCTTCGAGAACCATCTCACACCTCAAAAATAATCAAAGTGATATTAAATAATTATGATGTTATAATTTTTCATTATCAATTCGTAGCATAGGTGATGATAATAAACAAAAATACACAAGCTTCAATCTACCTCTTTCATAAATAAAACTAGAGTTTCCATGGGGACACTCAGGGTCTGATAAAACAATTCTCTCAAAGTTCCTCTAAATTTACCCTCATTTCATAGAGCATCTTAGGGGCCATAAAATATTCCATAGAGGATATAATTATGGCCCAAGGTGAATTTTAATGCATAAGTCCATATAATACATCCCAGGTAGTCTAAGAACATCCTCGAGTAAGACTTTCATAATGTCATCCATGACTAATGTAATCTAGATTCATGAATATCCTACTGTTACATGGGATAAACTCACTAATCAATGGGTTATGGGATATAGCCTCTTTCATTCAAGACCCACTCACTCTTCCATGTGATATCTCTAACCTATAAATTAGAATATCATCCCATGTTTTGAAGGAATATGACCCACATGTGATAATAGTTGACTGAGGTTTGAACCATGAACAAAAATTCTATAAAAAAGATGATTTAATAGGGTTTCATCATGATAACCAAGAGGAACCATGTGAAAATATCTAAACCTAACTATATATCACATTTTTTTGCAGATAAGGGATATAAAATAATCACACCCATTTGGATCCTCTAAGAAAATCATCTAGGATAAGGTCTCAATGGGGATCTCTAGATCTCACACTTTAGATATGGAGAAAAATAAGCGAATTGAACCTATATCTACAAGTAAAATATAAAGTTTAGAATAAACACAGATCATACCTCATAACATATCATGTTCTGTCGATATATAATCCCCCACAGCATGTAACTTTCCATGACCTTAACTGCCAACTGCCCGAGCATGGCATGGGAAACCTGGTGATGGTGGAAGAAGTAGATCATAATGTCTCCATCCACCAATGTTTTATACTTCTATATCTACAAATGATCCTATACCAGTACCTCTCCCTAGGGTATTCTTAGGCCTCATTTGGGAGAAACATGAGCATGGTGCTACCTCTGCCGTGGTAGTCCATCCACAACCATCCTTCCCTCCCCAGCTTTTATAGTTAGGAAATCACATGCCATGTGTCCTCACCCATAACATGAATACCATCTCCCCACATAATGATGGAATAGTCCTATGCATCGACCATGTTTCATATGAGAAAATGTTTGAATTCATCCATGAGTATGTGTCCTATGTCAATACACTTTTGAACCAAACCAGCTAGATGCTATAGTTTACTCATCCCCATGAAGCCCACTACTAACTCCTGCTCATGAAGAACATCATGTAAGGTGATCTCCCTCACCAATTATCTTTCTATAACTTCATCATAAGTGGGAATTCCTAGGGGAACGACTCTAATATAAATGTCTCTTTGGAGACCCTACTTAAAATTACACACCCAGAAGTAACCATCCTAACCCAGGTTAATGGAGTAAAACATAAGGTCAATGAACCTCACCAAATTCTCAAAAACCATCATACTACCCATAAAAATCTCCAAAATATTCTAAAATAGAACTGTGATAAAACTTTATGGGTAATACTATTCATGAAATAGATTATGAAAGTCGAATCATAAGAGTTTTGACTCATCATGTGTCTATGTGACTAGAATCCATCATCACAAAACTTCTCAATGGAAAATAATAGCTACCAGTTCAACTATCTAATTGGTTGGAGTCTACATGAGCTTGAAGACTTGGATCATCGAATCAATCCAATAATCCACCTCATAGGGATCTAGATCACTGCATAAACTTAACAGCCTCTCGTAATGGAAACCATGTATTGCACTAAGACTTCCCACATCCTTATCCAACCCAACTGGTATAGTCTATTACTCAATAGGTGGGGGGTGATTCTAAATGAACACATGGAGGAATCTCCTTGTGAGATGTCCCATGAAATAAGTCCAAGTCACTCATTAGATCATCGTCACACTCTTGAATTGGTAACAAGGATGGATATCTTCATGGAGTTATCCTGATAGTGGTCAAGATGTACCACTGTAGTATGAGTATATACATATATGGGGAGATGACTCAAGAATTTAATTTAATTTAATAAATTCAATATGATGCATGTACCACTATTCCCTACAACCAATGCATCATAATACTATGTCAGTTAGAAGGTAATCATATTCCTAATGTGTTGATACATTGGACTCTGCACCAACATCTGGTTCCCTAACATGAGATCCGTACTCAAGACACTGTTGACCAATTTCTCTAAGTTCCCAACCAATCCTCACCATGTTCCTGTATCTACAACAACCTAATAAAGAACCACCTTTTATACCACTCTATAATGACCCAACCCACTAGGGCCTGCATAGATGGTAGAATTTTGAAGATTCATAGCCCCAACTATTCCTCCAATATTCCAAGGGAAGGTAACAACCACTAATAATGAATAACTAAAATGGGTTTCATTTTTCTAATTTAAATTTAAGCATGCACCAACCATATCAATGTAGTGGTGTAGATGAATATAAATTAAAGATCATAACATATAGAGATAAACCATGCATGTAATAAACTCTATAGAATTAATCTGTGTATAACTGAATACAACCAAATTATAAAGGAAAAAACAAACACCCAACTAGGAATGATGTACCCACCTAACTAAAATGGGAAGAAAATGTAATTTAGAGATCCCATTACCTAATCTACAAGCCGGACCACCATAGTAAAAATACACACCTGAGTATTCCTTTGCACCCCGAAAATCACTATTGATCTATCCATCATCTTTATAAGACATGAGACATTAGGGAAAATCCCATATAGGGTGATTATATACATACACATTTGGTTTACCTGAAAAATTAAGAGAGTGAAATAGAAGACACAATAGATTTATTCATCTCAATCCAAAGAAAGAGGTAAACAAAATCCAATAACATATATGTATACTCATAAAATAAACATAGAAAAGAGAGAAATGGGAACTCCATATCATAGCCAAGATTGGGATGATGAGTATTCATATAGCCATAAATGTCTATTAATTATTCCTAGAATCTTGTGGGTCTGCCTTAGAATGTCATGAGGAGGACCTACACTTCACCACTAATTCACTATTTGAGGGTTCAAAATCACAAATATAAAGTGAACCCATGACCTAGTATGTTATGAGGATTCCACTCAATAGATGGATAGAGGACCTGACACCTAGTGCATTAGGGAGATAATAATCAATTAATAGAGGGCCCACACACTAGTAAGTTAGGGGTTCCACTCCAAGAGTATTAATAGAGGGCCTGTAGTCTAGTGCATCAGGGGGTTCCAGTCAAATTATATTGGACACATTCCCTAGTATTCTAGTGGTTACACTCCATTAGTAGAGGATGAGATCCCTAGTATAATAGGGGTTCCACTAAATGCATGTAGGAACCGTGTCTTAGTAAATTGGGGGGGGGGTGCCACTCAGTGGGTGGAGGATCAATTCCCTAGTACTATAGGGGGTTACAATAAATGTTTGTAGGATTCATTCTCTAGTGTGTTAGGGGGTGACAATAAATAGGTAGAGGAGCCATGCCCTTGTATAGTAGTGGGTTCCACTCAAAGAATAGACGACCCATTACCTAGTGTTTTAGAGGGTTCCACTCAATGGGAAAAGGACCTGTACCCTATTTTTGTAGGAGATTCCAATAAAATCATGAAGTATCCACAACCTAGTGAGTACGGGTGGTTCTAATCCATGGTTAGAGGTCCCACACCCTAGTATAGTTGGGGTTCCACTCAGAGTATTGAGGATAAATTCCCTAGTGTGTCTGGGGTTCCACTTTATAGGTAGTGGAGTATGGGAAACCCACACTCTGATAAGGTGGGGGGGGGGGGGGGTTCCAACCACAAACTATCTTGATAATGATATTTCCAAATCACTTCAGTTGTTCAGTTACACCTAAAAAAGCTTCATTCATGGAAAATTCCACATCATTTCTCAAAATCCACTATGAAGTATAACATCATTTCCTACATGGAAAAATTATTAGGATGAGATACTCATGGGAAAAAATATATTTCTAGATGAATAAGATACAAAAGGTGTAATTTTATCATAGGTGTACATGTCATGGATTGGTTCCGCACATATTTTTCTTCAACTCTGCTACATATCCATGTTCCTCTCTAGATATGACCTAGAGTCCATGTAACTAGACATAACATGTAAGGGGCCCACATAATGATTCTTATCCACTCGGGGAATTCCTCTCTGCTCTTAGATATTTTTGTGTCCATAGGTCCATGTCTTTGTACCTGACCATATACCTGGCCATGCTCGAGTAACATAACATGCCCATATACTCTTAGAGTACTTGATTTATCCTCCCACATGTGGTCCTAGTCATTTTTGGCTAGCACATGTCTTGGATTCTTGGGGACAATTACACGACATGCAGATCTACTATTTGGCATGTGATACTTAAATTCCCTATAACCCTAGCCTTCATAGCTTGGTGGGGTTACAAGATGTGTGTTTATCCTTTAAAACACCATGTATTCAAGGTTTTCATAGAAATTATAGTTCTTTTCATATTTTTCTAGCTTCATTCCTCCCACCACCAATCCAACTATTTAACCCCTATAACAATAGGGGTTTGACTCTAGTAATTAATTACATCCCAGCAGTGGATGAAAATTTTAAACAGGTCATTTACATGAAGCACACATGCCACCTGATGCCATATAATAATTGATCTCATTTCATATCTTTATCCTTGATCTATAGAGAATCACCCAAAACCTTTGATCCTTCCTGATTTATCCTCTGTTTTCCAATTTTTTTATCACACTCACAATTTCTAAAATTACAGGGGTTCGATCATGATCTAACCCAACCTAACAAAGTTGAACTGTGACCATATAGTCCAATAGCGAATATCATGAAGAACATAGAGGGATAAATAATATAAGAAATGTGAATCTATAATTATCCAAGTGTTCACAAATAATGATTGTATATTACGGATTACTAGGGTCGATAACATGTGAAACATGGGAAAAATTATACCAGATCAATATAATCAAAAAATTATGGGACTAATCCGAAGAACACTTTTAATTGACCAAAAGTAGATAAAATTCATGCTCAATAATTTAATCAAAAGGGTAAGAAACCACAATTTATGATACCTAACTTAATTATGGATTGATCATTGGTGAATAATTGGTTCACTAGTGAGGATGATGATCTACTACATTCACTTCCTGATGATCCTTGTCGATCCAATCATTGTTCTTTTTCTGATACCAGTTTTCCAATGAAAAATGATATAAGAATCCTCTAAAATCCTCCACGGGTTATGCGGATAACCCTGGAAGTTTTTCATAAGAGGGTATTTATATAGGATTTAGATAAAATCATTTAAAATAAAATTAATAAATTTAATTATACATTTTAATTAAACACACCACCAACGAATGCCTCTACTAGATGTCTGGCACCGACGAAACTTTTCTCTCACATTGGGTAATTTCTAGGTTATAGAATCAATTTTGGTCTCATATTTCGGATCCAAGGATCCACTCAATTGATACACCAATATTTTTTAAAAACTATCAACATGTGAGATTAATATAATTAATATTTTTATAATATAAATTCTGGGCTCACTTGGCCTAGGAATCTGTTATCGTCTCAATGCCTAACTCCAAAAAAATTAATTAATATATTTCAAAGATATAAAATAAAAAAATGTCACCACATAAAAGATAATCCTCTCACCTAGAAGATAATTTCCATAAAACAATAAAGCATATGCCACTATAACCATCTAAATATCATGCGTAGGATAGTTTTATTTATGTGGCCTTAATTGCTATGATATGTACACCATGACTTGAACCCCAATATCTGAACAACCCAAAGTAATATATCAAATGAATCACAAAATAAAGTATAATATTTACCAGGTTTGGTTATGATCAGAATTTGTGGAGTAGTTAAATTCCATTTTAGCTCCTGGAAAGCATCCTCACATTCCCCTGACCAATCAAACAATACAAAAATCTTTGAGAGTCCTGGTATGAGTATTTAAAAGTTATAAGAGTCATAAAAAACATTCTATAATGACCCTATAAACCAAGAATGTTTCATATATCAAAAATATTATTGGGATGATCCCAAGAAACCACTACTTGAACCTTCTATAGGTCCACTCACACACCTTCCTTTAAGATGATGTATCCCCAAAAATATACCTTGTCAATATAGAAAGGTCACTTTGATAGATTTGAATATATACAATGATCTCTCAGTGTACTGAAGATAACATCAATATGATTGGAATAATCCCCATGAGTCTGAAATTATAATAATATGTCATCAATGAAGAAAACTATGAAATTGTTTAATTATGGGTGAAAATTTGGTTCATCAAATTTATAAACATAGAAGATGAATTCATCATCCAAAGAAACATCACAAAGAACTCATAAAAACCATACCTCCTCCTAATATACATCCATGATATATCAGAATGTCTCACTCTTAGAAGATGATAACCTAACCTCAGTTAAATCGTGGAGAACACACAATCACCCCCAACTAATAAAAAATACAATCAATATGTTGATGTGGATATCAATTCTTAATGACAATTTTGTTCAACTTTTGAAATTAAAAACATAATCATAATGTTACAGAATAATTATTAATAGATAACACTAGATATCCCCAAGGTGATGTGCTTAGATAGACTAATCTATTATCATATAAATCCTTTATCCAAGTCTTAGTCTTTTGAAGTTATACTAGTGTCATTATGTAATACAGAAAATAAAGTAGATCATCCCCAAACATAAAATAAATTATGAACTCAACCTCCCTATCAGGTGGTAACCCTGAGAAATCATTAGGAAACACATCCTCAAAATGATCCAATACTAAATGGAAGAAATCATTATCCACTCCCTCGTCATAAAGCACAATAATTTCTACTTGGGCCATGATCTGAAACTTATTTAGTTGAATTGGACCTACAAATTCTTCTAGGATATTCTATATCCAATGATGGACATAAGTGTCACCTTATAGAGATATGAAAATCACACTTTTATTGTAACAGTCAATAAGGAAGGTATGCAACCAACTAGTCTATTCCCAGTATCAGGTCAAAACCTAAAAACTCAATTTTAATCAATTCCCCAAGAATAATTTACCCTCTAACCATGATGGCACACTCCATGAATCATTATATACCCTATGAACACACCCCTAATTGTGTTTTGATCTACATTACCCAAAACTTGTTCTCCACCTCCATACCCAAAACATATACAAACTTGGTAGATATAAAATAGTGAGAATTAACCTTATCAAATAAAGCACAAAAAATCATAAAATCTACAATAATAATACCTCAATTAGTTAATGGTCCGACTAAACCACCAACTGGAGTAGGATAAAGGGCATATTTCTATCATCTTACCCTACCTTGGTCTTCTATATGAGTCCCCGACACTACACTACTCTAATGATACATACATTCTTTTCCTAATGTTCTATGTCCTCCACCCCTAACGATACAACTATAGGAACCCCTTATTCTAGAAGAATATGTGGTAGATGACCCCTTTAGATGCTTTATGTTGTCTTAGGTCCTCCATCACTACCCATCTAATGAGGGTTCCTGAAAAACCTATATACATTCCCTGTCCTTTTAAAATCTCGACACTACACTAGTATTCAAAGAAACTTACTACACATTTTATTGATTCTACCACACTAATAATAAATAAATAAAATACCACCCTAAGTGGCCAGTCCTCTCCCTTAGCTATTATTTCCACCACGTCTCTTGTGAAAATCCTCATAAAAGTTCTACCTAATAGTAGAATATGTTCAACCAATTCTCCCAACCAATAAAATATATCCACCACTATAATCCTAATTCATTTTTCTATTTGAAATGAGAGGATGATCCAATACCTCCAAAAACCTCTTCAAATTAATGATACTTACTTGAGACTTAATCTCACACTTAACCCTAATCTGAAAATGACTTGCCATAGAAAACTCCTCCTATTCCAATGCTGGAACAAAGCACTATAAGTCAATAAAGAGGCCAACATAATCCATCACTATCATGTTTCCCTAGGTTAACCACATAAAATCACCATCTTTCTCCAATATTATGGTCTATGGATATAAATTCTTAAATAAATTCCTTTGTAAGTCCTTCCATGAAATGAAATATATTTTATTATTCAAGAATTGAATATCCCAATTGAGCTTCAGTGGTTCCAACAACCTATACACTTCCAACTTGAACCTTTTTTCTATAGGGGTCACTAATTAGTCCATAATTGTTTGGATCAACTAAAACCAAAAATATGATGCTTCATGCCCACCTTCCCTAGAAAAAGTTGTAGGGTTCTATAAATGAAACTATCTCATCAAATAAAACATACTCAGTGTATCCCTCCCTGGGACTCTCCCCATAAATTACATAAATGAGAAAAGTTTTCTTGGAGCTTCTCTTCCCCCAATCACAGAAAACTAATATGGGTTCTTGTCCCACTACAAGCGATGTATTTATTGTAATCTCCTCCTATAACCCTTTTGGTAAATGTTATTGTGGAAACATATCTCTACAATTCCAAACAGAAATCTCAAAGCACATAATTTATATCTTCCAAATTCCAAACATGGGAAGGATCATAACTATTCATAAATAAAAAAATATTCATACACTATCCATTTGAATATAACAACAACACTATCACTACCCTGAAACATCCCTATCATAGCCCATGGTTAAATCATGGTAAAGGAAACCTTCAAAATTTAATCCTCCCATTTAGTACAATTTACACAACTTTAACATTTTATAAAAATAATAAGAAACCTATTAGGAACCATTTTAATCATCCGGTTTAAAATCTTTCAATTTTAAAAAAAATTACACTATATTTATTAGGAATCAAATCTTTTAAACCAAAAGATAAAAAAAGGAATTTTATTTTCCTAAAATCGATTTTCTCTTTTGAGTGTCCCTAATATGATGAAGATCACATTAATGAGTTCCCAAAAAGAGACATGCATGTAAAATATCATTCCATACCCATCCATGATTAAAATACTATAAAAATAATAACATCACACCACATGTGTTTTAACCAAGGTTAAATAAAATCCAACTATAACAAGTGAACATTAAGAACAACAGTCCCACATTATGTATTTGGGTTTCCCCCCACCCATGGGTAAAATAATCCCATGAAAAAGATCATTTCCAAGGCCAAACACATTGTAGTCCCATTTCTTCCTTTCCCAAATACCAATACAATAAAAAAGAAAACACATTTGATACAAAATTTTAATGTCCCAAATCAAATGCCACTAAATTTGAGTCTCAATCCAGTTTGGTATGTGACCTCATGTGCATCTCCCCATATGACAGAAGATTATGACTTGTAGTTAGGGTCTAATGAGGTATGTGGGGAGACTATACCCTCTTAACCAGAGTAAAAAATAGTGTAAATAAATATAATAAATAACCCATACATTAAAATCAATAACCATGTATAACATAATCAATTCCAAAAGATATAAAAATTAATATGACTAAATATAATAAACATGTCATGTACTACTAGTGTAAAGTGTAAAAATAGAACCCAAAATATGACACTAAATACGATCCCCAAAAAAGGTCTCAACAATAGTCTGGTTCCCTCATCCATGTTCCATACTAAAATCTTATCTTATCGATCTATCATAGGGTATTTTCTATCTTCCTGTCCTGAAACCATGAAATCTACTTGGGTACTAATGGAGAACCAAGTAGGGTGTGAGTACAACTCAATAGGCCACCACCAATAGTGTATAAAGTGATATATAGTCTACAACACTGTATTCATAATAATACACGAATAATAGAGCAATAGTAAATATTTTTTTTTATAATTTAATAGTTATCAATTAACCACAGTTTCCCTCAGGTTCCAAATGGTTTCTGAATGCATCAAACATAATTTTATCCTTGACATTAAACTGATCCATATATCTAAGGGGTTAAAAATAAAATACAAATAGAATAAGTGAAATGATCCAAACCATGGGGTAGAACATCCCGACCAACACACATTCATTGATGTGTACCATCATGACCAATATCTTTAATGTGGCATGGACTTCGATGAATAAACCCATTATTCGATGTAGACCACCATGACCAACATTATCACCATTATGTAGAACACTATTACCAATAAACATAACCATTTCACCAACAATTCACATTTCATGATTCAATATGCTTATCCATTTATCACAGTATAACAACAAAAACAATAACAAAAACAACAAGGGAACCCCATTCATTCAGAAACTTCCCAATGGTCTATTACTCCAAACATATTTAATCAATTCCTTATCTATCCCACTTTACTCTTTATTCATAACCATAACCATTAAATATAATTTCATACTAATATTAAAACAAGTAAGTAGTCCTTTTAGCCATTTGTCACTATTCCAATTGATTATCTCATCACCCACTTAAGTTTTCATGTTAATACAAACACCCCTTTGTATCATATAAACATTATAAACACAATTAAAATTGGTTTAATGTCATTATAAAAGTTATTTATCCATTCAAAAACTCAATTTAACTACTTAAGTAATGTTTCTCACCCCATTGGAGGCCCCTAGTCCAATATACTCATTAGTAAAATATCCAATGGGATGTTTGAGAGGTTCATTACATCATTTAGACACCAAATTTATCATTATATATCTAGGAATCAAATACATAGTGAAAAAAAACAAATAGATAAACTACATACATTTGAATAAACATCCCAAATTTGGTAAATAAATTGTATACCACCTACCTCAAGTTCATAGGAAAACACTCTCACAATATTGGCCCTTAATTCAAGCTAAAAAATTGCTAATGTTAATGCTAAGGATTTCCTAGAGATTCTATTCACAACCAACATAATTTCAAAGAACAATATATCAATGTAGAAAAAACCTTGAAGGAGGAGGTAGATCCACATTTTTAATCCTTATAACAAGAGGGTGAAAGGGAATGAAATTCAGGTAAGAAACCTTTAATTTTTGGAGGGATAAATGGTCATTTACCACACTTTTAAGTGGAACATAGTTTGAAAAACCATGAATCAACCATATGATAACCTTTGTACAGGTGGTGTAGGTCGTATGGTTTTCTAGGGAGACTGTAAAAGTTTCCAAACCATGCGTAGGCTATATTTTTGGATCTATCCAAGGATGTTTGGGTTTTACCCTCTCCTTTAATAGTTTAAAAAATGTGCACTACCCTTCACCATAGAACATGATTCTGACACTCGGTAAGTAATAATCATATTAAAACCATTTAACATACACTAGATGGCCATATTTTATTTATTTTTTCACATCCGAAGACCCCGAGACACTCTTAATCCCTTTACCACTCTTAGTAAGCATTCCATTAACCAATAAAAGGGATTAAAACAAAGATTTAAACAATAACATAACTTGTTTGAAGTTCGGGATATTGTAGATCATGTTTTTCAATTTATTTATAAATTATTTCTTATAAACTACAAATAATTATAACTTGACTCTAGATTTTGATCTATGATACAATGGGTATGATTTTTAAATGTTAAAACTATGTTCTCATACATTTATTCCTATGCTTTTCTTATATGATCATTGATATCTCCCTTGTCTACCCTTAATGAGCATATAAGATTAACCTTTATTATGTTTCATTTTCCTAGCTTATTAAGAAATGTTTTAGGAATAATATGTCTTTAATGGGTTCTAGTTATGAATATATTAAAGGGAAATTCTTATAAACTATTTATTTATGTGTCTATGTTTCTAAATATACTATATTTATTCGATTTTGTATAGGATTGTTATGAAATATAATTAATATTCATATAATAAGATATAATATCTATGTATGAAAAGTATGGGTCACTACATAATAATTAGGGCATGTCTATGAATAATGGTATGGGGGAATATCAATATGGGAGACATTAAAGATCTTTTAGAAAATAAGAATATTGTTTATCTAGTCTCTAAAGGCACTAAACCATTACGGTCCTCGACCATGTATTTATGAATTGCATTGAAAATTAATTTAAGAAGATTTGAATTCCATTTATGAAGATCCTGAATTAATATATTTGGTATCAAAGGAAAGGTTAGGTAATATTTAGATATTATGATTAGAAAACATTGGTGAAAATCCTAGGTATATGTCTATCTATAGGATACCATCTTAATGTTTTAATATGGAATAGATTTTGTGATTTTAATATAAATACATCTATATATAGACATTAAAAGTTTATGTGGTTTTGGAATAGATTCATCCATGGGTAATAATTGTGAAAAGAGTTGGTGAAGTACATATCGATAATTATTATAGTGCATGATGAGTGTTCCCCTACTATGCACCTGTGTTGATACTCTCAATAAATATTCCTATGTTACATAATGTGAAGGATTTGAATAGATGAAGAATATTGATGACCAATATTAAACTTAAGGATTCATATATTGAAAATAATGTTTTATGATTTAGAAATTTTTTTAATATTTTTTCAGGATTATGTGGTTTTCCACTATGATTATTATTTCTCACACTATGATTTAGTTTTAAGTAAATTTCAAGAACCTAAAGGAACTAGGTTAATTTTTAATGTGATGTCTAATGTGTATATAAAATAGAGAATGGGATGATGACTAGAGTGTAGTATAATGTGAATATTCATAATAATTTATCATGATAAATTATTAACAACTTTCTTGTTAACCAACTATTGTACTCACCAAAGATGATAGGGATGGAGTTCTCTGATAGATTATATATTGGAGGCCATGGAAAAAAGAATATCTAGTTTCCCATATTTCTATATTGTGGGAAGAAGAAATGAACAGAATGTCTCAAAGGAAGGAGAGAATATTCTATGCATTGAGAAAAAGAGATAGAGAATGTAAATTTTAAGAAAAAAATGAAGTGTTCAATGAGGGGATATAAAGATCATTCTAAGGTTCCATTTATAGGTCAATGTATTATGTGTGGGGAACATGTGAAATATTATAGTCAATTCCCTATTACAAGAGGAAAATATTAGATCAAGTAAGGTCTTATGTTATACTAATAATTGAATTTGAATGACTTAAGTATTTATGTATTGGAATTAAGGATTATCTTGATGAATTATTTTTATAATGATATTATGATATTAAGTTCCATGAAACATCTGAAGAATTTTTTAATAGGATTTTCATAAATTATTCTCAAGAATATGATTGATAATGATGATTTATAAAATTGATTTAGTGGTAATGATATATTTTTATAAAATAAATAATTAAGGAAAAATAACCCTTAATATGTCCATGATTTTGAGATAAAAATAAGATAATTAGATGTTTGATTGTGATAATATAAATTGGATAGTATTGTTTTCCTTTGAAGTGATTTGAGATTTTGTGGAAAACTTGTTCTTGTTAGCTTTGATGAAGTTCAAGACATTTTTGGATTTATGGAAAATATTCAATAAAATGTGATTTTATTTAAAGAATGGGGAGAGAGTAAATTTTTGAAAGCATTCATGTTACCATTATGGTTTTATAGTAATTCAGGTTATTACCAAATTTAATTAAAATACAAGATCAAGGTATTCAAATATTGGGTATGTGATGATAACATATATTTTATGTTGTTTGGCGGATTAATATTTAGTTGATTTTTTGGAAATTCAGTATCCATATTTACAAATTTTGGTTTTTTATTATTTTCAGTCTTATTTTGGAAGAGTTTTAAGGTTAAAATTATATGGAATATTTTATGTTGAACTTTGAATGAGGTTTTTGATATTAACACTTTTTTTTTCATTTTGGGTAACTTGTGTTAATCATTTTGGTTTTGGTAAAATTATATCAAAAATATATATGAATGTTCATTCTACTATGGATCATATGAACTGTTAAAAAGTTAATTTTTGTGATTCAGGCACGAAAAATATTCTTCTTGATTATTCATTTTGTGGAGTTAGAGATGAAGTGGATGATGATCAAAGCACAACCAAAGGATGAAATTATTATTTTTTTTAAAAGGTTGGGGTTGAAGCCTCATTTTATTATAAAATCAAACCAAAGAACTCTTTAAACTGGGTAAAGGGAGACCCATTACATATACTGAAGGCCCAGTGGGCATATAGCCTATTACATGGCCTGCTGGACCAAAATTTTTACCCCAAGGCCCATTTTTTGAATAGTACCAATACAATACCCACATGCTATAGTACCCACTACTGTTAAAGTGTCCTACCACCGCTACATTTCCCGTCGCTACTACAACACCACCACTG
Source organism: Viscum album (assembly GCA_963277665.1). Taxonomy (NCBI): domain Eukaryota; kingdom Viridiplantae; phylum Streptophyta; class Magnoliopsida; order Santalales; family Viscaceae; genus Viscum; species Viscum album. The sequence continues at coordinate 600,593,088 of OY728127.1, forward strand.
CTACAGTACGCTATAGTGGTGCTACAATACTGCTATATTACCTGAACCCAATGGGTTTTTAAATAAAGAGGAATTTATATTCCTTTATAACAAAAATTTATACTTTTACCTTCTTTTCTAATAAATCGTTGGTATTTTCACTTATCATAGTTTTATGGTTTTGTGGTCATTAAATTTATCTTGAACATATTATCAATCAACCTATATTAGTCCTTTGGAGATTTTTTCTCTTAAATTTATATATTTTAACTTCCCACTAATTTTATGATTATAAGAGAACATTATTCTATGTTATTTTAGGTAACCATTATGTTTCCCACTTTCCATTTTTAGTAGATGTTTTATTATTCTTTTGTATAATGTATGTTTTGATAATGGAATTTTGAAATATTAAAACTTTGATTCCTCTAAAAAATTATGAGAGTAAAATTTATTTAAGGGGGTGAGAGAATATGAGACCCTAATATTTTGAAATAAGACTATGTTTGATATTGTACAAGACACAGAAGACTAATCTTAAAATAATAACATAATATTATTATTTAAATATGAAAATTATAACCCACATGTCAAATTTATGGGGATGAAGTTGATAAACCATAACATTAAATATATATATATTTTATACTCAATATAAATGTATTGATTATGTATTGGGAAACAATCTCTCAACATTTAATAAATTCATTTAATGCTTTAAAAAATATATTTCCTTCAAAAATGATTTTTATTGCATTTTGGTAGGAAATATTGTTATTAATTTATAGAACATATAAAAATTTTGTTTTATTAAAAGGGTATCTTTTTTGAATTCAACATGTAAAAATTATCTTGAGAAGAAATTTAATGTTTTTTTGGAAAAGATTGATTTTTCAACGAGTAATAAAAATAATGATTTTTATTGAAAACTATATTTTTGTTTCAAAAATTTGAAAAGTTACATTAACTTTTAAAATGAATTTAAAGTGAAATTAGTAATATTATATTATGAATAATCCAATTTTTTTTTATCGGAATCAATTTTAGGGAAGAATTTGGTATAAAATATATTTTTATAATTAAAAGGTATTTTTCTAAAAAAATAACAATTTTTATAAATAGTTTTTTATATTTTAATAAATTAAACTAATCACTATTAGTGAATTATTTATATGGAAATTTTATATTAAATATAAAATAAAATTTTCTAACATTCATCTAATATTTTTTTTCTTGGAAATATATACGAATAAATCAACATTTTTTCTTAAAAATGCATTTTTGTAAAATTTATTTTTGTTTTATTTTCCACGATTATTTTAAAATTAATTTCTAACACATATAGAAATTGAGTTTTATATGATGTATTCAATATTTATAATTATAAGGTTTACATTTTGTGGACATGTTGCTTTTATTTTTGGTTAATATGAATAGAAACCCTGGTAAAATTATCAACTTGGTAATGGGTAAATCCGATTAATCTAGGTTAAAACTAAATCATATGGCCATAAAATGTCATCCTAATTCTTATTGGATGTAGTTAATTCTACCATTATAACCTTATTATATAAATGCATCAGTTAAATGGACACTTGTGCATGAAAACTTTCTATATGATATTTAAAAAAGATAGTTTCAAAGTGCCTCTCTCTTAGTTTTAAATATCCCTTATATAAAAACATAGGGAAAATAGAATAATGAAATTATTTTCATGATTTAATTTAATTTTTAATTATTATTAATTATATAATTACCTTAAGTACTTATGTAACAACGACATAATATTTGGTCAATTAATACAAAAATAAAATAAATTATATTTAAAAATTAAAGAGTAATATAATCTCACCAAGTTAATGTTTTTCCTGAATATTATAGATAATTATAACATATTATTTTTTATTTAAAAGATTATATTCTAATTCCAACTTTGTATTTATGTATTCTATGTCAAATTAAATGAATAGTGTCAAAATTGACATTAATAATATTTTATCAAAATAATATTTTATTAAGTTATATAAAAATAATTAAATTATATAAACATGAATAGGGGACAATATATGGTATAAAAGTTCAGCCCCTGTCTATTTATGAACTATGTTTTCACCTTATATGAAGTTTTATAACCCCTTAAGAGTGAAAAAGACGTCACTGCGAGTAATGTTAACACATGTAAAGGGGTTAAACCAAAGCAAAAGGTTTAACATATCAATTAAATATGTAAAAATATTATTTTTTTATGATATATCAACCAAATAATACCATAAATTTTAATTTAGAAATTTTGAATTACTTTTTATGAGGATAATATTGTTTATTTTAATCTTTTTAATAATTCGAAGTGTCTCTTTTGGATACCTTAAAAAAGGAAACTCATTAATTCATAACATTGCACCACTTTGAGATAAATATGTTTTCCAATAACATACAATTTCTATTCTAAACATACTAAAACAATTTATGAAGATGATTTCCCCCCCAAATGACCAACCATATTGTCCATAAGGGGAGATCCAAAGGAGTTATTTTAAAGAAGAGGTAGTCGCCTTAACCGATCACATTTTAATTCATCTTTATTCACTCTAAATATATTGTATATGTCATAAAATAATACTTTATGTATAATAAATTTACATAAATGTTATTATTATCATTAAACCACCACTATAAACCCCTTTCTCATGAAACGGAAAGTAAAAGTACAACTCGTGCTTACATACATCTTACCATCTTCACAAAGAAATACAATTCATTTTTCATCACCATGTTTTATGGATGGTTATTATGATGTTTATAATATTTATACAAGATATTTATGAAATTATTATTATTATTTTATGATAATATCATATCAACAGTCATACATTCCAATTTTTTAGAAAATTATAACATCACTCGTGCGTACATGTTGACTACCACCTCAACAAAGCTTTAGGATTATTTTAATTTATATTTTACATGTATGGTAATAAGGATGTATTTGATGAAAATATATCATTTATATTAAATAATAATAAATTTTTATAGATTAATTATCATTTAAATTCCTTTAATTTAATCTTTCAAAAATTGGAAACAACATTCATGTGTATGTATGACCTTGCATCTATATGAAAAGAGTAATTATTTTTGGTATCTATACCTTTATAGTTTAATATATATCTCAATATATATAATTAATATATATGATATTACAAACATGTACATTATTATGTTATATAATTATAATAAATTTAAATTTATTATATAGGTGGTCAAATATCATTCAAAGCAAGTCGAACATGAGGTAAGAGATTTCCATCTTACTTTTATTTCTATGGGACACATACTTAATTGTACAATTTTTTATTTCATGTGGTGTATATAAAGCCCAGGTAATTATTTTATTTTTATTATTTGGAATTAAATATCCATATAAGGTTATTTTTTTCATTGGTATTATGATTCAAAAATTACCAAAGTTGTTAGGGTTTTATGTTATAATCTCATTGTTTATCGATATTGTTTATGATTATGTTTCAGATGATGAAATTTTATGATACACAATTCATGAAAATTTTAAATTTTATTTTACTCTATTTAATTATTGAGAATTAATTTTTTCATTTTTTTCACCTAATGTACACAAGATACGAAAAGAAATGTTTTACGGGAAAATGACTATTTCTCTCTTCAGTCAAAAATCCTTTTTCTTCCATGACCATGTTATCTAAAAATATTTTCAAGAATGTTTTTAATATTATACTATGATTTTATAAATACATTTTACCCATGATTTAGATTTTATAAATTTTTTTAAAGGAATTATCTTGTCATTTTTGAACAAGTCACCTTTTTAATTTTTATAAAAGTATGAAAGGAATATTTTTCTTTAAACTTATACAACATAAATAGAATTATACACCATCATGAAAAATAAATTATTTGAATCTTCCTTTAAAATTTTACATGTTTATTTTAAAATAAATTTTTATTCATTATATATTATATATTTTAAAGAATTTATTTGAAAATGAAATGGTTTTTTTCCTTAAGAAGTATTGTAGTAATATTTTTGTTTTTTTCATCCATGATAACATCCTATGATTTTAATTATTATTTAACAGTGATATAATACAATTATACCATATTTATTCTTTATTTTGGTGGTTTATGTTTATTTTTACAATATATTTAGGAAAAACATTCATTTTCCATGAGTTATGCTATGATTGAGTGATGAAATGTTTATAAAAAGCATTTCTTTTTCATGAGTTACACTGTAATGAAATTTTTATGAAGCCCATTAAATTTCACGAGTCATGATATGATCAATGTTTTATTCCCTTTTGGAACAAATTTTTTTTATTTTAATTAGGTGATGGGTGATCCAAAAACTATATAACCATACAATGAATTGGGTAAATATTGATTAATCATGAGTTAAATATGTTATGTGTAAAGTTAGTTTCATGTTCACAATTTTATGTGGGGTCCTATTTTTCATGTCTATAATTTTATGTGTTAATATGGATTTCATTTCTATAATATTATACATTTAATTATCTTCTATGTAAATAAGATTATAAATGGAATTGGTTTTGATGTCCATAAGTTTATTCAAGGGAATAATTTGACTTCCTTACCTTAATGAGTGAGCATGTTTATATTTATACATGTTGACAATATTATAAGTTATTTTTTTTTCTAGTTTCCTATGTTTATGTTATGATATATTGGATAATTTCCATATATCTACTTTAGGATTCATGTATTATGAAAATAAAATATTTATCCCAGGACATAGGATTATGATCTATGTTATGAAGGGTTTGGTTTTCAAATGTTAATCTCATAGTCAATTACCCTTATGCTTGTATAATATCTATGTGATCATTTATATCACCCTTGTATACCCCTACTGAGTATCTAAGATCAATATTTCCTATGTTTCCTTTAATTAGGTTACAAATAAGGTTTTATGTAGGGTATTTATAAGAAGAGTACTACCTGAAATGATTTTTATGGGAGATGTTGAAGATATTTCAAGAAATAAAAAGATTGTGAATCTATTCTCCAAATAGACTAAACCATTATAGTACTTGGGTGTCTATTATTGAATTTTATTGAATATTCATATAAGAATATGTGATATCCATTTATGAAGATCCTAGGTTTCTATACTTCACACTCAAGAGACCTTGATATTCATGAAATAAATTTATGGAAGTTATTTTCCTTGAATACATTGCACCTGAAAAAACTCCTTTGAGGCCCAATATTTCATCATTCACTCCTTTATCAACCACCAAGAAACCTTGTTTATTTCTCCATTCACTATCTGAAATAATTTTATAGAATCCCTCATTTTCAATATATCCAAAAAAAATTAAGTAATTCTTTAACCCTAATATATGATGTATGCTATAAAAATCCATCGTACTTCCATTCCTTTTCCTGAAAAAATACCACCCTTTCCCAAAATAATTAGAGATTCATCATCTAAAAGATACACCTTTAAGATCTTCTATAAATATAATTATTAATACTTCATATCTCATATGTTGAGTGAAATGAAGATCTAGAGTCTATAACATACGTCTCAAGTATTTTGGAAGCACTCAATATCAAAAAAAAAACTTTGATATAGGATTTTTTGTTAAACATAAAAAATAATAACTTTAATAATTTAACCTTTACTCACTAAAATTTTCTTCATATGAAATTTCTACCCACAATTCCGACACATGGGACTACCTTCCTTTGAGATGCTCTTTCCTAGGATTTTTATTCATTTTCAATTCCCATAACTCTTCCAGGATATGAGATATCCAATTTTTTGTATACTATATACATTTCCATAAAATTACTATATATCATTATGATGAAGTTACTCATTTATAATACGATCTCTAACATCTATAAAAACCAAACTTTTCTTTAGTCATGTGTTACTCACCACAGTCATCATCATTATAACCCCTGATTTTGGGATTGATGTGTGCAACAAAAATTCCAACGTTAAATTCTGAAAGTTATCCTTAACTATCTCCAACTAACTATGAATCATGTTAAAGTATTGGGTTTTATTAGCCAAAATATTTCCCTCCAACATCCTCATATCGAATAACTTTTGAAAAAGGAACAAATTAATCATTATTGATAGTTTCTCATACATTTCAAAGAGCGTATTCAAAAGTTACAAATTCATATTCTCGAGATAGATATTATATTCCTTTTTATAGGATAATTAAATATAGTTCAAACCTATTTATTTATCATATAGCCTCTCACATTATTCCTTATTCAGTGTTTTTTTCTTGGTACCTATCAATAAAAGATCAAGATCCTTCTGTAGTAGAAAATACACACTCTACATTCTATATAATTAAAAATATATTCCACTAAACTTCTATTCCCAAAATTTAGCCTTTCCATTACTTCTAGAAATTAATAAACTCCCATGAAATTCTTAAACACATAAGAGGAATTAGAAATTTCATAGTAGAATTATTTTATATGGAAAAGGGAAGAATGATGCTTCTAAACTGAGCTTTAAATCACCTGTACTGGGGTATTTCCATTTGAAACTATATAAACAATTATTTTACACCACTTGTAGGGCCTGAAGAAGCTTATGATTAAAAAAATTGGATGTCACACCGTAGAACATAAATTTCCAAAAAAAATAACCCATATATACGATGCCCTGAAACATAAAATACATTCCACATCTAAGTCACTACACTGGAATATAGAAAATCCAAATAATAAAAAAATAACTTCCACAATATAATGATCTATAAAAAATGTAAAAATAAATAAAAAAGTTTATATAGTTTACATAGGTCCTACTCAATTGGGTAACACTTATTTTCATTTATTTGAGGAATCAGAAGATGATTAAAATATGAAATGTTACATCCAAAAAATTAATACACACTACTAAATATCATATTTTCCAACAAGTGTAACCATTCAAAAAACACCTTTAAATATTTATAGGGAGAAGCCCACCCAAATTCTATCTTTATTGTCATCCCTCTATTTTGTCAAAGAGATCAACCACCATAAATCCACCTTTCAATGAAAAATGTTTACTTCTAAAACCCTCAGGAGTTTAAAAATTCATTTATATAAGTAACTATTCTACATCTCTTTACCATAAAACCTATATGGGAGTCCTTCTGATACACTATAATATATTCCCAATGAGACATTTGTGATATTCTAGTGTGAATCCGCCCTCAACCTCTAAATTATGGGCTGGTAAGATTCGATTACCTACTCTTGAATGATATCTTCTAGTCTACCTAATTTTGGGCATCTAGATATAGTATATTACACTCCGATATATCCATCCATCAATTATAAATATGTCTTACAAAATATATCCTTCCATTAAACTTAATAACTTTACTAAAAAACTATTTTCACAAAGAAAAAACCTTAAACAAATCATTGAAGAGTGAGATTGTTTCATTATAAAAATACCTTGATGAATAAATATATGAGGATATTACTAAGATCATAATAATGTTCACATATAATATGGGTGATATCAATGAAAAAAATTGAAGAAATAGATATAATGTCCCAAAATACCCCCTTCCAAATAGACTTCAAACAAAACCATGGAAAGACCCGAAGGGAATTCTGGATCCCCACAGGTCAGAGGGAAGCACTCAATTATCCAATAACATCTATAAAGAAAAAGTTTCCAAACATGAAACAAGATACATGGAATATATATAGAGATATAACAAGAATGAAATATTAAATAAATAATTTTTTTTACCAATGTTAGTGATAAAACCAAAGGTATAAAGATAAAACCAAGGTAAATTTCCATAAAACATCTAAATGAATGGAAATACCAAGATAAAAAATTCTACTTTATGTGATATGTGGGATATATCCCACTATATCAACACAAAATACCCATTCCTACCTAACATAAACACTAATATATCATTGTGGTGGCCTTCCATTTCATGTAACATTAAAATAGGTTCTACAAACACTAAGGGAGTGTGTAGGGTTTGAACTAAATAGGCTTAGTCAGATCCCACCCAAGTGCTCCAAATCAAGTCTTTATACAATAATTTAAAAATTATCAATTTAAATTAAAACATGACTTGATAAAAGGTTAAATGATTTTATATCAAAATCATGGTAAATAATTCCCATTTTTTACAGTTCTTAAAAAAATAGGTAATATAATTTTAATGAATAATTTTAATAAACCAATTATATTTACAAAACCATAAATATTATATCCTTATTAAATACAAAGTAGTAAAAAGACAATGAATAATGGTAATAACATCTAAGATACCAATGGTTGGGATGGCTAGGTCACTCTCACCACAATTACAAAAAAATACTAGTGCACACTCAATTCCCTAGAGGAAATGTATCAATAACCTAACGATGAAAGAACAACCTAGAAAGTGAACAAATTACAAATTCAAGATAACTTTCTTATAGAAAATGTATCTACAATATTGGAACAAAAGTACACCCAAGAAATTGAACATCCGTAAAAATTTCAATGAGAAAGGACCAATAATAATCCATCCACATAGGTAACTAAGGATCCCATGTGTATTATATATCAAATAAATTTAAAAGTTATTATCATATTTTAAAATCTAATCCAAAAACCATTTATTCTAAACATTATTTGAAAAAAAATTTCACAATCCATTTCATAATTCTTTGAAAGAAACATTCTTTTACAAAAATATCGGGGAACCATCTTTTATCATAACCAATTTTTTGCACATCAATATAAATTATTTCAAGGATCATGTGATTTAATTTAGACAACCATTTAAAAAATAACGACCATTCACGTTTTATAGAACATAAGTTAAATATGGATCCACCTACATAAAACATGAGTCACACACCAATCGTGATGAGATCCACACACCCCAAAAAGAAAGGTAATGTATGATAAATGTGTGGAGGCCCTGAAATAAATTATAACATCTTATAATAGAATTAAATATTAAAGAGAGTTGGAGAAGATTAAAAAATCAATACATTCCTTAATAATCTCACATGCCTCACTACAAATAATAAGAGATCCATCTTTTAGAAGTTAAGAGCACAATAGATCTAGAAGATACTTAAGTGGTATCATGAAATTATCATTATATCATAGAAATATAGCATAGAATCATTTTTGTTTCCAAGATAAAAGGAATAAATAAAAATAGATCGATCATACTAACAAAATAAGTGAAAATAAATTAATCCAGGTTTGAAACATGAATAAGAGTAGAGGAAATGAGAATAAATCTCCATAGGAGAGCCTCTCCTTGAGAAATGGATGTATTGGGTTCGATAAAGTCAGTTTAGGGCATTGATTATGGTTTATGGGGAATAAGTTATTTTTAGAGTCTTAATTTCCCAGCATTGCCTGATGCCACCAGTTACACGATGTTGTCCTCTAACTAGCTAGTAGTCACTACTATCATGAAAGGGATACCTACATGCCTATCAGATGGGTGGTGGAGGCCCACTGACTGAATGATGTCATCATGCACTATATATGGTTCTAATCCAATCCATCAACTATTCGGTGGACCTATGTAACCACCGTTCATCCCCTATAATTTTGAGAATGTGAGAAAACACCTATAGCTCCTACCAAACCCATGAAACAACTTTGAAACATAAAAAATTGATTTACCTAAACCTATATATGAAAATTCTCTACACCATATAAATTTTGGTCTCTAAAATTTGATGAACAATAAGGGTGCTTAGGTAAGAGGTGAGACCACTGCTCCCTCATGAACAATTCATGGTCCTAAGTCTCATGAAATTATGGTCTCTTATGTTGTAACACTCTGAAAATCCGAATAGACACCACAAAAAAATTTCATAAGAGAAACAATGATCTCCATTGATTACTTTAAAATATAAAAATATATCTCCTAATCTATCTCTGCCCAACATAAAACATTGGAAGGATTATGATAGTACGTGTTGAGATGATATTTGGGGAAATCATCATGAATACCTTTTAGATAAGCTAGTAATGTTTTAATATAAATAACCTAACCAAGTATCATAGTGATTATAAATGGTACAACATATCTCATATCCATCTTACCCTATTTACTAAGCTAATGATGACCTAAAAAATGGTTGACATTCAAGAAAACAAAATCACCAATAGAAAACTCCAATAGGTCACATCATCGATCGACATATAATTTATACTGACTATTAGATTTGAACAAGCGTAGAAATATTTTTTAGATCCTCACTAAAGTCCCCTGAAAGACACTCAGTCCTAAAAGAGAGGCCTCACCCACCTCAAACCAATAAGGAAGAGTCCTACATGAAAAGGCATAAAATCCTCAATGAGAGACATTTTTTTGATGACCAGAGGATTTTAATTTATAATAACATGACCAGTCCTAGGTGAATATCACATAATCGATAAAAATAAAATACACAAGAATAGATCATTTCCTAATGAATTTTTATAGAACATTCCACTTGACCATCTGTATGTGGATGGTAAATTGTACTCAATTTAATCTGATTCCCAATTACCACTTAGAGAATCATCCATAACTAGGAGGTGAACCTAAGATCTCTATAAGAGATAGTGGAAGAGGGAATCATATATATACTCATAATCTCTTGTACATACAGTTTACTAAGATCTTCAATCCTACCATTTTCCTTGATTAAAATGAAATTATTTGATTTCATCAACCAGTTTATCCCCACCGAGTTAACATTATTTCATCATGGATTCCATGGGAATCCAATGATGAAGTCCATAGAAACCGCACCTTATTGAAAAATTTAATCCAAAAGATATTGGATTAGTCTTGAATCCTTTGTGCACTATACCTTAATATGTTTGAAAGTGTATAAACAAGACCCATGATCAGTGATTTCTTGCTTTATACCTGAACACCATAAATTTTGTCTCATGTCATAATACAAAATCATAGTTCCAAGGTGAAAAACCCTAAAGAACTATGAAAATCATGAAACATCAAGTTATTGATAGATAATGGGATGATAAATCGATTTACTACGTAAAGAATACCATAAGTAGGGAGTGGCCAACCAAGAATGGTCTTTCCACCACACAAGGTTTCCTTGATTCCTATAAACTCATCATCCTACTAATAGTCCTATAGAATAGACTAAATAAGAAATAATCACAACTAAAAACTAGCTAGAACCATACCTGAATCATCCTCATGTATCTCAATATTGAACTGATTGAAAATAATTATAATGTTTCAATCCACTTTCGATTCCAAGATATTATAAGATGGGGATTTATTACTAAGTGCATCGATAATGACATTTAACTTCCTTGGGTGTAGGAGATGTTGATGTAAAAAATCTTGAGGTACATAACCCCCCATCTCCACCTAAGGCTAAAGTCCTTGCAAGAGAAGTTATGACTTAGGCTCTTATGATTAGATAAGATCATAAAGATATCCCCAAAGAGATATTCCCCCTATAATTTAGTGCATGCATAATAATGGAGAGCTCCAAGTCCTGAGTGGGGTAGTTTTTATCATACAATCGAATATTAAAAGAGTTGTAAGCTATAATGTGATATTCCTACATATGCATGACCAAACAAGAACTAAAAAAATTATAATATAAAACATAGGCCTAATCATATTCCAGTAATATTGTAATATGAGTTGAATTAAAAATCAATTTCAATTATATAAAATAAGATTGAAATTTAGTGTCCCAAGTGAATTTTACCCCTTTATTGGTAATAGAATTCAAATATGATTATAACTTTTAGAAATAATTAATGAAACATTGACAATATACAATAAGACATAAGATTCTTTGAATCTTGAAGATGTTCCATGATTCTTCCCAGGACAAGACAACCTTCACCTTTTTAGGAATGACTTAGAGACCACGATCCAAAATAATATTTCATATGAAATTCACTTCTTGGATCCATAAATTACATTTCTATAGATTCCCATAAAGGTGGATACTCTTTAAGATTTCCAATACCAATTCCAAATAGTGATTATTCTCATGCTTAGATCTCAAATAAATTAGGAAATCATCCATAAATACCCTAATAATGGTGCTGAGATATAGATGTAATATTTGGTTCATCAATTAAATAAACAATGAAGGAATTTTTGTTAGGAAAAAATGAATTATAAAAAATTTATAATATCTATACCTACACCTAAAAGTGGTCTTTAGTACATCATACTCCCAAACCCCTAGATGCAGATAACACAACCAAGGATTGATTTTTGAAAAACCACTTTTCCCCCTTTGACAAAAAGGAAGTCATATATATAGGTCATATGGTGTTCAATCTTAGAAGTTACTTAGTTAATCTTATGATAGCCCACACAAAGACACAAAGAACTAAAATCCTTTTGGGAAAAGTTCACGAGGGATGCCCAAGGCGAAACAATAGCGTGAAAAAACCCTTTCTCCACAATATTTTACAATTTTATCTTGATATACTTTAACTTAGTAGGTTATATACAATAATAATGTATAGAAATCATCTTCATACACTACAACAAATCAATCTTGAATTACACCTCCCTATCTGGGGGAATATTAGAAAAGACATTTGGGAAAACCTTGAGGAAGACCTGAAAAACTAAGGGATGTTCTTCAATAGAGGGAATATCATCGATATCAAATTTAATGGAAGAAAAAAAATACTCTTGAGATTTGGAAGGGAATACCCTACATGAGTAGACCTCAGATCCCACTCACCCGTGAACACCCAAGACCTACCATAAACAAAAAAGAATGAAACATCCTGATGATAACAATCCATATCAAAAAGATTCAAAGCTAGCCAATCAATACTGATGATAATTTTGAATAGATTCTAAAATAGAACCAACAAATTCAAGACTAAATCCACATTACTAGTCGATAGTGAGTATGAAAGATGATGAAATCACCATTCCTTACTCTTTTCAAGGGGAATCTCTCGTTCCATAAAAAAGGACATGAGATCTACTAGAAGTCTAAAAAAATCCAAAAAATTGGTAGATATAAAAGTGTGTAAGATATATATATATAAAATATTAGTTGTTATTGAGGATGAAAAAAATATGGTACCTCTCCTTATAACCATTCATATTTCAACTTCTACCAGAAACTCATCCACACAATGTAAATGCTTCACTTCTGAGGCCTATTTCTAGATCCCTATTAACATTGAATATGATGATTGTGCTATATTGGTATACATAGATAAATATCATTTACCATAATGGGGTATAGAAAAACCCTAACCGGACCTTTGCAGATAACCTCATTGACCAAAAGCATTGAAATTATTCACTATTGAGGGACAAGACCCATGGGTGTTACCTACCTTGTTACATTGATAGCATGCTAGGGGAACACTATAGAATGCTACTAATGATTCAATGGAATATTTATACTGAGAACCACCTCCACCACCCTTGTGATTATTGTGTCAATTTTTATTATATCCCTACATTCTATAAAAAATTCCATTAGGTGGAAGAGAATATCATAATATGTCAATATTTCCCACTATAATAATTTCGTCCATCGTCAACTTGTTATTGTCATAGAATAGGTGGTAAGATTCATCATATATACCTAAAATTGGATTTTAGGTCAAAAAAACTTCTTTTATTGAAGTTCTTTTAGTTGATTATTCATCACCATATCCAGAGTGAAATAAAATAGATCTTCAAAATGGTTGTTATCCTGTAACATTGAATTCTCTCCTTACAGTAAAGAGATGAACTATAAGGAATTTTCAACATAAGTGATTTTGGGAAGAAATGTTTTATAAAAGGGACCCCTTCCACTCCAATCCCAAATTCCATTTATCTTTAACCAATAAAACACACCATTTCTTGCGTAGTCCCTCAACCTGGAATATTTCACACATCACCTTGATAGACTCAAGTGTCTCTAGGAAGTTGAATAACTGGTCAATATTACCCAACTAGTCCTCCACTCCTTGGGGTCCATTCATACCCTTAGAGGATGTAATATTATCATGTAGGATCTCTCACACTCGATCCCCATATCATACATCAACTGGATATGCCTCGCCATCCCTTTTTTGAACAAATAGTACTTTAAGGTCCCTGAAATTAACTACTAATACGATAGATTCTAAGAGATTATGATTGAGTGGAAGATTCCCTTGATTAATATCTCCCACTGCACCCTCTTATGTAACCTTGGTAAAATATTTATAGGCATGTTCCTCAAATAAAAAAATAGAATTAAATGATCAAAACTTGAATCAATTATAATTTTAAATAGAATAAAAAATAAAAAACTGAGATCAGGGTCATAACTCAACACAATGGAATCATAACCCAATATCCCATGGAGACTTAAGTCTAATGACAACAAGATCTGGATAGACACTCACCATAATCTACCCCACAAGTTATGAATATCCTATATCATATCTATCAACTTCCTAATAATTAGAATAACATGGCTCTAATACCATAATTTCATGTCCCAACCTTGAAAACCCATGCATCAAGGATTTGAACTAGAACACGAAAACACTCTAAGGGTGTTCCTGATCCCAATGTACTGGAGAATATCACCCGTAATCCAATAATAACAAGAGGGTATGATTTTTCAAACATGAAAAAAGTTACATAGAATTTATATAGAATGAAATCTTGAAATAAATATTCCATAAACTAAAAATGTTCCAATGGTAGTGATACAACCAATGGTATAAATATAAAATAAACATAAATTTCTAGAAAACAACCAATAAAATGAACATACCACAATATTAACTACTACTAAATTTCATACGTGTCCAAAATCCCACTATCTTACCATTATCTACCCATGCCTAGCTGGAATAAACGTCATTGCCTCACTGTGATGCCTTTACTTTTCTTACAATAGTCAAACAAGGTCTACAATGCCCCATGGGAGAGTGTAGGGTTTGAGCTAGAAATTATTAGTAGGATCATACCTAGGTGTTTAATACTAAGTCTCTATACAATTATCTGAATATGTTTAATTTATAGTAAAAAATAACATGATATACTATTACATGGTTTTATATCAAAATCACTGTTAACAATTACCCTTTTCAAAAGCTCTAGAAAAATCTGAGTATAATAATTTAAATTATAAATCTCAATAAACCATTCAAATTTACCAAAGTATACATCACATATCCATATCAAAGGAAAAATAGTAAAAATCCAAAGCATAATGATAATCACCCCTTGGATAACAATGTTTCGACTACCTAGGCCACTCGTACCTCAATAACAAATAATGAATTATGAACACGCAAGTCCCTAGAGTCAATGATTCTATAATACAGGGTTGAAGGAACACCCCATAATGTGAACCCCCTATAATGTCAAGATCATGTTACTTGATACAACACATATATAATATAGTGATGGAAGAAGACCCTAGAATGTGAACCCCCTTACAATTTCAATGGAGAAGGACCAATACTAATCCTTCCACCTAGGTACCCAATGGTCCCATTTATGGAATATATTAAATATGATTCAATGGGATTATCATATTTCATAATCCATTCCAAAACTACACTTTATTAAATACATGCATTGAAAACCAATTTTTTAATTCTCTTCACAATGCTGTGAAAATTCCATTATTTTAAAAAAATAATTGTACACAATATTTTTTTTAAAAACCAATTTATATATGAATATTAAATAGTTCCTAGATTAAAACATTTCATTTAGAAAACCATTTATAAAATTAAAATAATTCACAGTCTATTGAACATAGGCTAGTAAAAGAACAACCAACCTCAAAACTCAGGTCACAGAACAACTACGATGGGGTCCACACACATCATAAAAAATGGAATTTAATTGCATTTAGAATAGGTACTAAAATAAATTAACACATATTTGAATCAAATTACAATAAAATAATGTCAAAATAGATGTTAGATAAACACTTAACTCAATAATATCACTTGAAACTCCACAACTAACATGAGATCAAACCCCCAGAAAAAATGTGCACAAATGATCTAGAATAGATTTAATAGGGATCATAAAATAATTAATAGATCCTAGAAAAAAGTCCTAGAATCAATTCCAATTTCTCTTTAAATTGAAGAAATGAAAAGATATTGATCAAACATAACAAATCCTTTAAAACTGGTCGAACTGAGATCAAAACTCCAAGAAGAGAAGAGAAAAGGAACCTAGATCACAAAGGGATAGCCTCTCCTATAGAAATAGACATATTAGGCTTTAAAAATAGGATTTATAACATTCAATAAGTTTTTAGGGGTTACAAATTATATTTATACCCATAACTACCCAGATTAGACCGACACCACTTGCTACCTAGTGGTTACTACATCCATGAAATGGACAAAATCTAGCCCACTAATAGGCCGGTGGAGGCCCACTACCTTGAAATTAGTAGAAGGAACCATATATAGTTCTTCCCAAATACACCAACTATCTGGTGTCTCCCTTTATCCATAGTTCTACCCAAATTTGTTTGAGCACCTTCTAAGACACCTATGACACCTCCCAAACCTATGAAAAAAACTCTTAAACATAAAATGTTGGTATACCGGAGCCAGCATGTTACAATATAACAGATGATTTATATTACCATAGATATTATAATTATTGATAATTATAAATTAAATTCATATAATTTTAATTTATGTGATATTAAAAATTCCTTGAAATGGTTCTTGAAAGTGGAGTTTAACAACATTAACAAATAACTTATTAAAAGTTAAAAAAACTATTAATGTTAATAAGTCTACCAAGAAGCTTATTTATTATCGAGTAGTTTCTAGAAAAATTATTTTTAACACTCAATAATTTTTATAAAATGGTGGAATTTTTTTAATAAAGGTAAGAAGGTGACTAATTCACCCAAAACGGAGTGTGCACCCATTGTAAATCCTTGTGGTGGTGTAGAAAATTAAAAAATAAATGAGACAAGGAAGAAAAAATAATTTTAGGATAGGTATAAAGGAGAATACAAGGAAAATATGGATACTTATTTTCGTGAGGATTTTTATATACAACATTATATTGAAATTTGTAAGAAAAATCCATAATGTTTTTTGATAAATAATTTTTCTAACTAACAATATTCCATTTAAGAGAATATTTTTGTACATTAGAGACTAAAAAAATCTAATATATGATCATAAAATATGTCACTCATTAGATCCAAGTGGGACCATTAATCAAAGAAAATTTAAGTTGAAATTAAGAGAGTAATTCTAAGATAATATTTATTAATGTTTCTAAAATTTAAAAATAATTTCTATTATTTCAATAAAATATATGGGTGGTGTAATCAACCTAGACACAAAACCCAAATATTTCTCATAATACTATCAAAGTAGTAAAATAGGAATGGAAATTCAAAATTTTTTAAAAGGAGGAGCAATTAGGAAAAATAATTAGAGGTTGTGATGGATTATATATTAGTGAAAGGTCAAAAGGCTTGTATACATGACAATGGTTATTCATTACACATGACATAAAATTAACTACTCTTGAAATATATCAAGAGGTATGGTATGAAATATATTATTTTCCAAAATTGTGGAAGGTATTATAATAATAGTAATTGATGATAAGAAACTAGAATGTATAAGAATTCTCTTTATTCATGTATTGTGACATAGTCTCATGAGTTGATATCAATTTTTTGATAATGGGAATGCGGTGATATTTCATAGAAATTGTTGTATCATAATAGTTTTTAAGCTTGAAACATTCACCATGAAGGTATAGTGAAAAAGAAATTATTTATTTCAAAAAAATTATTATTAAAATATTTATTTCGTATGTTTAAATGATTTTAATTGGAAATTTTATAAAGAAATTTTCCATTTATTTTAAAATTATATTACCAAAATTATAAAATACAAATATTTTACTAATCTATAAAATCTAAATCATTAAAACACTCAAGACTTATGAATCATTTCACAAGGAAAAGATAGTGAACAACATTTATAATAAGGTTCAGATAAAAAAATACATTCTTGAGTAATATAAATAGATTTTTATAGTCTGATGATGTCAAAATAAACATTAAAATATAAGTTTTTAATTATTTTTATTGATGATTTTCTTCATTTGAGTCATGTTTATTTTATATCGAGTAAATAAATATATCTTGAGATGTTTTATAACCCTTATAGGTATACTGATAATAAAAAAGCATTATATATCAAAATTTATTAGTCTAAAAATGGGTGAAGATTTAAGAATGAAGAGTTTGTGTCATATATTTAGAATTTGAGAAAAAACCATTAATATAATACTCGATATACAAAAAAATTAATTCGTTTAGAGAAATAATCACAGTTTGGTGTACATGTTAAGGAAAATTCGCTCAAAACATGAATCCTCAAAATTATTTTTGAAAATATGACACCAAAATGGATTTCTAAATTTTTAATTGACTCTTACATTGACAAATTACGTGAATATTACTTATAAGATGAGTTTTTAGAAGAAAAAAACCTGAAAAAAGTAAATTTATTAAAAAAACATGTTATATGAAGATTAAAGGATGAAATTTAGTAATGTTTTAGGATATAATTTTTGAGATATTTTTCTTTGGATATTTACTTGGTGGGAGGAGTTACCAGTGTTTCCATAAATATTTAATGAAAATTATTGATATTTATGATGATATAGTTTAATATATTAAAAATTAATTACAAAAATCATTATTTATTAATGATATGATTTGTTAATATTTAGTCTAAAGTGTTCAAAAATTTCGGTCATAGATGAATGATTCAGTATATTTTTAAATTTCTTATCATAATTATGAAATTTCTAGTGATGAGGAAGTAAAATATCTATGTGTATCTCTGTATTGAAGACTTATAAAACATGTTGTGACCAAAAAAATTATTTTAGAAATCATTAATTTTGTAGAAACCATTATTATAATATGGATTTCCAATCACATTGTATTACTTTTTCAAGTTGAACTGAATAATATAATAGAGGCATTGTAACATGAGGATTGGATAACAGTAATGGAGGAATAGTTTAACCAATTTAATTAAACTAACAATTGGGTATTTGTGTGATACATATGAACATTATTTTTTGAAATAATTTCAATGATAAAGGAAAAACAATTCACAATAAGTATCATCTTTTATACAATTGATACTCTCAAATTGAGAGTGTATATTTGGAAGATACTTTTAAAAATCTCATGGTAATTGAAATGATTAAATTATTTCCTATGATATATTCTAAAAGGAATTATAATGTGTTATGAATTTATTTTAAATACATTTTATTTAATGGTGAACTTGGGGATGAGGATTATATTAAACATCGGGAAGGTTTTATCCATAATGGTGACAGTTATTTGGTGGAGAAGTTGAAGAAATAACATTAGGAGATAAAAAAGTTTCCAAATAATGGTATTGAAAGATAAAAATCATATTAAAGATAATTCATTTATAAAAAGTAAAATCTTCTAGTAATCTTTATAACTAGGGAGATGGAAAAAAATAATTCATTGTGGTTTCATATATTAATGAAATTATTTTGATAAGAAAAAAGTAGAAAACATGTGGGGATTTAACTTCCCAAATTAAAAAACACCCTAAGATGTCAATGATCTGTGAGATGAAATTATTTTTAGTATTTCAAGAAATGAAAACAAAATATTTTATCTTTATAAAAAAATAATATTATTCCCATGATTTTTTAAAGATGTTTAGAATGGATGAATTGAGAGAAGTCACTATTCCTATAATAATTTTGAAAAGGTTAAAATTAAATTAATAATGGGGGAGTATTTACCAAAATTAGTTTTAGAGGCTCATTAGAATCCTTCTACACTTGAAAACACCAATAATAAATATCATTTTTTCAATAATTTTTTTATAAAATTACAATGAAATATTAAGTAGTCACACTTTATGGGAAAAAACCGATCTTACTCTATATCAAAGGATCACTTGATAATATATTTAGGTATGGAGGAAAACTCTATTTATAAATATTTTGATATGGATTGGGTAGGTGATATTTGTGATAAAAATTTACCCTATATAGGTGTATTATTTATTAGGGGTTTTTCATTTTCTTATAACATTAAGAAGAAAAATCCAATCACCCTAATAAAAGTGGAAGATGAGAAGATTTTTACATCATGAGGAATAATAAAAATTATGTGGATAAAGTATCAACTTGAGGATACGAGGGTGTCAATTACATACCAATTGATAGTGCGCCATGACAATCAATATCAAACTAACTTATCAAAGAATATGGTAAAATATTCGAGGTCTAATCATATTAATTTCAATTATAACTCCATTAATTAAAATGTGTAATTTGGAAATATTTTTTTTGGAGTATAATTCAATAAAGTACCAAGTGAAGGATATCTTCATAAATCCCATAATGAAGGATGAATTCTATAAATTGAGAGTGTAGTTGGGGGTGAATTATTTTACCAAATCCTTCAGTATTTTCTAATTATTTTCCACAATTCATTCAATTGTATTTGTTGAATTTTTTTTAAATAGAAGACATAAGGTGTTAGTAAATGACGTTTAGAGAAGTGATCATATGTATCTTGTATGTTTCAAATAAATAAAAAGGAGGATATTGAGGATCCATTTATGATTAGGTATATTGATAGGTTTTTTAGATTGAATATATATTATAAAATTAAAAAACTATCAGTTGAGATATTGTTAATATAGTATTGATATTTACACCAAGGGTAATAGAACTATAAAAAACATAATTCTATCATGTAGTTTGATATTTATATAACTTCTACAATTGGATTTTACCAAGAACTATTTCTATAGGAAATTCATTCATCAGTTTTTAAGGTGGTTTTATGATTTATTTTTTGAATACATGCTCATATATGTGTTATAATATGATTAAATTTTATTTAGTAGCGAAGGAATGATTAAAGGAATTATGTTTTCTTAATGTTGAGTAAAATAATAGAAAAAGAGGATCTCATTGAATTTTTATTTTTTAAAAGTAAATATATTTTCTTATTATTACACATGAATCATGCCACAACCTATAGGTTTTATACCATAGTGTCTTATATAAGAAATAATAGGTTCTTGTCACATGAAATTGTCTCACAATGATTGTGATATGATTTTTATTAACATATGAAGGAGTAAAAAATAATACCACCCTATATGATAAAAAGAACACTACAACAAAAGTTATCATTCTACAAGTTCCTATGATATGAAATATTTATATATGGATGGAGTTGAGGAGATTTAGATATCACACTTAAATTCTATGAGGTATTCCATAAAGGTGATATAACTATTTCTAATCTCAACTAGGATTTATAAAGAGATATATTCTTAGTCCTTAATATCCAAATATCACATCACAATGAATGTTTTCACTCTATAATACCAGATTAATATTTAAAATAGGTTACTTGATTGAAATAAAAGTACGAGGAAACATTGAGATATCCAACCTAACATTTATGAGAGGATTCTAAATATGATTAAACAATATTTGAGTAGAATAATGAAGGTTTATTCATGATCCAAAATTAAAGGTACATAAGGAGGGATGTGTAAGATTGATTGATTCATAAATTCTCTTATAGATATGGAGTTTAAGCCTATATTACTACTTTATTGCTTACTATTATTGATAATAAGATAAAGAAGAAGAGAGTTAGAACACAATAATAGGACACCATGGACTAGAAACAGGATTAAAAGAGTTTTTTATCCCGATAAAAATTATTGTTTCATGATAATTATATTTATATCTATCCAAAATAGTTTCATCATTTAATACATAATCATTTGAACTAACAATTGATGATAAATTTTTTTGAAATATTGTCTTTTGGTAACGAGAGATTTACCCTCCGATCAATAGTGTTCCACTCTCTTCTTGTCACATTATATGGTTAGTGGAATCCATATCATATTATTCTAGTATTTGAACTCTATAAATAAAACTCTAATAGGCTAGGCCTCATGATTAGTACTTAGGAATCCTCTAAAATGGGAGTAATTACCTCTAAATGTGATCTGCTATTTTCTATAATATAAAATCATGAAACATACTATAAATAAAAAACCATGAAATATAACATATTAATATATAAAAAATAATTTTATAATATATATTATGATTATAATACCCTAAAAACCACACTCCCGGATCATATGATGAAATCCATAACTTCATATTACCGGCTTTGATGTCGATATTTGTAACCCAAGTTTTTCATCTAAACTTTACAACATCAAATGGAAAACTTGGATCACTTATATATTTGAGGAACATTTCAGTTTAGAGTTGTATAGAATTAGGAAAAGCACATACATAAACAATTCACAATGCTTTAAATGATCATTTTCCCACTTCACCCAGATTTTCTTTTCAACATTACAACATCATCATCATCCATTTGAAATCCCTTATAGAAATAACTTGTTCAAACATATTCTTAAAACCCTTGGAAGAGAAAACATAATAATGGTGAACTTAGATTATTAGTAAAGGTATAAATAATCATTAATAATTAAATGTGATTAAAGAGAATAAGAGTTTATAAGGGTATAATGACATAATCAAAGTGTATGAGAGAGTCATAAAAGAATTCATTCCCATTAATACACAGATCATCAAGAAAAATGTAAAAGGTAACATTCATTAGAATCAATAATAAAAAGCCATGGGATATCAATCTTGATTATTCGAATCATTATAAACCCATAAAAATCATATGGGAAAAATGTACCTACTTGGGACATCATTTTCACCTCACTCATACATTCACTCTTACAAAAGGAATAACCATATTATCAACTTCCATAATCAATTAATTGGAGGACTATCATGGACCCAACCATCGTTGGTTTATCAGATAATCACCCATTATTGGTCTATGATATATGAACCCATCATTGGTTTATCATGTGACCTCTTATGAAATGTCTCAGTACAATTACATTAACATATAATATTGAATTTCATCATAAACACATAGGTAAAACCATTATCCTTTTTATAAAATGATAAACCCATGGAAAATAAAAGGGTTTCTTATTAATCTCTTTTAAACAAGATTAACCCATGGAAAATAAATGTGTTAAATAAAAATCTATTTAAAAATTGATTTGTCCACGAAAAATAAACATGTTTAATAAAAATACTTTCAAAAAATATTATCCCATGGAAAATAAATGGTTTCAAAAAAAATATCATTGAAAAATGATTAACCAATAGAAAATAAATGGGTTCAATAAAAAACAATTTGAAACATCATTAACCCATGAAAATTCAATGTTCCCCATAACAATCTATTTAGAACATGATTAACCCATGGAAAAGAAATCGGTTTAGTAACAGACCCTTTGAAACAAGATTAACCCTTGGAACATAAATGGGTTCCATGAAAATATATTTAGAACATGATTAATACATGTAAAATAAATTGGTTCCAAAATAATATTATTGAAATGTGATTAAACAATGGGAAAGAAATGGGTTTCAAAACAATCTCTTCAAAATATGGTTTTCCTATGGAAAAGAAATGACTTTCATAACAATAACATTAAAACAATATTAATCGATTAATAAAAGAAAGAGTATGGTATCTATTAAAAATATCCCCATTATAGGATAAATAACCTCAAGGGTTTTTTACATCGATGAATGGAAATACCCTTAAAATATCATTAAAAACATTTATGAGGAAAATAAATTTCTAACATTCCAAAGTGCCCCATACCACCTTGAAACATTTGAATCATATAGACCATGAATTAATTATGTTAAATGAAACATATAATATAATGGGAATATGGAGATAAATGTTATATCAGGTTAAAGGATAAGTATACTATTCTCAGAAAATAAGATAGGTGTATAACATAACAAATGTCTCAAAGAATGAAATTTGAGAAAACAAATCCATTACCACTTTGGTAACTTGAAATCATAAGCCCCATGAATGATAGGTCATAAAAATGATATATGAAACCCTATAAATTTATGTATAAAAATAATAAAATAATTTAATGGGTAGTATATACACCATAAAAAAATATGTTTTTAATATGAAATATATATACCAAAAATAAAAGCGAGTCTAGAAAAACCCTTAAAGAGAACGTATAATTGGAGTGATAATAAATCAATAAAATAGTTACATATGAAAAATTTAAATCCATGAAATATAATTTTAAATTAATAATAATATAATAATATATCATTTCACACATATTCGTGGCATAACATAACCAATGACATAAAATTTTGACCAAATAAATGAGAATTGAGTTAACAAATCCCTTACCATAAGTATGATTTGTCATGGTTGTCCTCTATCATCCTGAATAATAAACAAATTTTATTTATTTATTTTATTCATAACATTTTACAATTTTATTATTACTTTAATTTCACTTATAAACAAGTTATATAGAATTACATAGTCAATAATATTAAATCTGATGTTTGGACCATATTCAAATATAACTTTGATAGGTTGACTATGGTCAATGAGGCCATTATTTGAACATCTAAAAAATAATAACAATTAAATATTTATCAAATTTTTAAATAAATATACTTTTAGAATCATATTTTAATGATGTTTATGAATAATGAACATATTTTACGATCATGGAGACCATTGGTCGTACGTACACTTCAGAAACACTCCAATTATTCAATAATCATTACGAAAAGAAGGTATGTTACATTTACCTTTATAGAAAGATAATTATATCATAAATGAAATTTCATTTCATTATATATAACTATATATGTCATTGTTTTTCTGTGGTGATGAAAAAGGAATAATCACATCGCTTTCAGGAGGTGGTAGTCCACACGTCCACGAACGACGTTATCATTTTTTTATTGTGTGAAATGGAAAGAAAGAAAAATAATATGTTATATTTATAGATATATAATTATTTCATGAATATATTAATTATTTAATTTATATCATATATTTTTATCAAACCAAAATTAATGCATTCTATGTAGAGAATGAACAAATCACACCGCTTTGAGGAGGCAGTAGTCAACACGTCCAAAAATGGAGTTATCATATTCCAAAAAATGGAGATAATGAATGTATATGTTATATAAAACATTTAAAAATAATAATAAAAATTTAAATATCATATTTATAATATAAAAATATTATTAAAATCATTATTAACAAACTTGATATGTGGTAATTGAAGAATGAACGACATTAGCTAACGAGGTGATAGTCTGCCGTACACACGAACAATGATTTCCTAACCTATTTGATGGAAGTGTGTGAAGGTGTAGGTGAAAAACCTAACATAAAACAATATAAGTATATTTAGGATACAAATGTTATTATATAATCATTTAATAAGAATAATTTATGTGGTTTGAGAAAGAAATAAAATAAAAGGGATCGTTGAAGAAAACTATCTCTTTCTTGGGTAACTCCTTTTGGCCTGCACCAAAAGAATTATGTGGTTTTCCTTATTCACAAAGTGATGATTATAAGATGGGAGGATTGATTTTGGGAGATTATTTGGGTGGGGTTTTTTTATCTAAAGGGCTTGAGAGGAATGAATAATTTGGGAGGGTGAGTGCCTTTTTATAGTGAAGAGGGAGTGACATTCTTGTAAATATAAAAAGGTAAACACTACAAGGAGGTCTCACTTACAGAATATACTCCCAATAATGAACAAAATATGATCCAATAGGGGATATGGTCGAATATGTCTCTAGAAAAGTGGTTTTGGACATGTTTATAGGTTATTTTTTAACTTAAGATTAATGTTTAGCCACTATGTACACACTTTTTTAACCTAATCATTTTAATTTATTTTAATTTATTTCACTAATATTTTTGGTGAAAAACTAATTTTAAATTATGTAAAATTATAAATTATGATGATTAAATATATGGAATTTATTTTAAAAATTAAAATCACAAAATTGGTAGAAATTAATTCAAAATTATTCCTGTAGATGGGATGAGGCAACATGTTTTTTAAGGAGAAATCATACAAAGTTTGAAATGTTTTAATACAAGATTTCAATCTAAAATTGATTCCAATGACCTAAATTGTATAAATTAATATTATATTTATCTTATTATGATTTATAACAAAATAAGAATATAATTTAACATGATAAATTATTTAGATGGAAAATGAATTTTCAATTAAAATTTAGTGGTATTCACTATTCATCAAAATATGAAACTTCTTAGAAAAATAAAAAAATTAACCGAAACTAAATATTTATATTATTCTTTAATTTTTTTTAAAATAACAGTTATAATCATGTGATTTTTTTTAAAATCAATTTTCAATTAAAAGGTTTTAAAACTACCTTTTAAAAATAGACCACTTTCTATGCTTAAAATTAGAATTATTATTATCTTAACAAAATAAAAAATATTGGATGAATTGAATTTTTTGATTGAAAATATAAAATAGGAATTTGATTAATATTTATAAAAAAATAAGGATTAATTAAATTTATTAATATAAAATTCCATTATGGTCCTAAAAATAGTTTCTCATAAAACACATGCTTTATATGAACTTGATTTTGATTTTTAATTATAATTAATTATTCACCAAAAAATTCATTATATAAACATATGTAAACCACATATTCAAAATTGATTTAATAATATTCAATAACTCTATTCAAATTGATAACTGATAACTATCATATTAACTATTAATATAATATTATTATTCCATAAAACTCCGTCTTGTGTGTAACACACATTATTAAAGAGAATCAATTATATGTGTAACACATGATAAACATTGTGTTTCATAAAATGTAAGATAAACTATACATTGTGTGTAAAACATAGTATCAATGAATTTAAATTAATTATAATGAAGATATTTCTTAAAATTTCATTTTGTTACATCCCACCACATTAAAAATGAATTTTAAAATCAAAATCAAATCTTGGTTATCAAAGAATTAAAATTTCTAGAATTCGTTTATTCAAAAACCACAAAATAAAAAGGGTTAGTAAAACATACTATTAAAAAGGAAAAGTGGGAAACATAAATGTCACCAGAATTTATGCAAAACATTGATTCCACATATGGGGAACGTAGGTGAGAATGGCGGTAAAGTAAAAACAATTATAGAGAGGTATTGAGTTCAATGATAATAAATAAGTTAATGATCAATGTAAAGTAAAGGTCCTCAAAAACAAAAATCTATGTTCATAAAAAAGACCATTAGTTCATCAAAATTATAGGTATTGGGATACCAATTATGTTATAATATCCTTTACCAAGTGCTAAATAATTTTATTACCATCTAGTTCAAGATAAAAATAAAAAAGAAAATATTGGTACATTATAAGTGTAATTTCATCATTTAATCAACTTCCATAAAAATATCACTTTTTATTCAAAAGATGAGTATTCAAGACCAGTTTCTAATTCCTTAGGCACTAATATCAACTTTTAAAGACCTCATAACCATAAAATGGATAGTCATTCTATTCCACTTATCTTTATAAATTAACCAAAACAAAAATAGTTAGAAAATAGAAAAATATTTCCCAAAATGAGTAAACCATCAAATGATACACTAATCATAAAAATTAAATAGTAATATATAAAGTTGAAAATAAATTATTCATATATAATTATCTCCAAAATTATTCAAACATTTACAGAATAAGTTTTAAATAATGATATAGGAAGGATTTTACACCATATTCTTTATACATAAATATATCATTATTCCTAAAATAAAAACATGTTTTTATAACATAATATTTACCTATAAAAATGTCATGAAAACTAGGGCATCATTTAGGCAAGTGGTAGTGTGTGAAACCCTTACCATCCATTGATCATGTGTTCATGCCCCACCACCTATTCAGATGCAATGGGTTTCCACCAAGGATACATGTTGTCCTTTTTTATTAAATTTAGAATCTATTTCCTAAACAAGAAAACATAATTTGGATATTAAGAGTTAAAAATACATAATCCTAAAAAGACATGTCCAAAAATCACTTTAAGATCTCATCACTTATAACCTCAATGGGGCATCTAATAATTTTTACTTATGATCATACTTAATATTATAGAACTATTAATTTAACCATAAATCTTAATACAACATCATATGAAAACATCATAAATTCCAAATTTATCTAAACCAACCTTTGATACCTAATTTACTGCCCAAAACCCTCACTCCCAAATGTCATGATGAAATCCATAACATTAAATTCTCGGATTTGATGCTGATAATTTTCACCCAAATATTTCATATAAAATTTAAAACATTAAAATTAATCATTTATCACTTACAAATTGGAGTAACTTTTAGGTTTAGAGTTTTAGAGAATTAGGAAAAACGCTTACATAAAAAATTCTCATGGATTTAAATGAGAATTTCTCTGACTTAATACAACTATTCTTTTTCACATTACTATATAATCATCATACATATTAAATACATTAAATACATAGTTTTTTCAACATCAATAATTAAAAAACAGAGAAAATGAAACATAAGAAGGGTAACATCAGATGTCTATTAAGGATAAACCTAATAATTACCAATTTTAGGTCATCAATGAGAATATGAGTGTATAAGGGTATGATCACATAATAAAATTCCATGATAAATTCATAAAATAACTTATGTCCACAAATAATTAGATCATAAAACATTAATACGTAGAAAAGGAAAGATTCATTAGATTCAATAATCAAAATCCATATGATATCAATCTCGATCATTAGAAATAATATAAAATAATTAAAATCAAATGAAAAACATGTACGTACTTGTGAAATAATTTTAACTTCACTCTTATATTCTCTCCTACAAATGTAATAACCATATAGTGAACTTCCTTACCCAATATTTAACACTCCAAGCATCGACATTACGCCTCTCTTTGAATAATAAAATAGCTTGCGCTGTACGCAACATCAAGTTCTAACACACCATGACCAATCAAACTAGCAGTTATGAATAATAATACACACTTCTTGAAATTTTATAAATTTTATTTTTCAAAATCAACTTCATTTTTGGATTCGTAATTTCAAGATTATCTTAGGGTGAATTTTCGGAATTTTTTCTGAAAACTTTTAATTTTTGATGAATAATTAAAAACACTGCATTATTGTTTAAAACTAACTTTTTATTTAAATAATTATTTATTTTATTTAAATTTATTTTAAATAAAAATAAAAAAATAATACCTATATTAGTTTAATGTAATTAATTGGAGTCATTTTATAATAATATTAGATGTATAAAATTTTATTGAACCTTTTAACGTCTTTTACCCACCTTTTAGGCACATTAGCAAATTTGCATAAAACGTAATTTAACCGCTTCTAGGAATTAAATTTCAAAAATATAAGAGACATGGTTGACATCAGTAAGTAAAATGTTGTTCAATAGGAAGGAAATAATTTTTGGTGAATAGTATATTTTGGATTTTATTTACCACTCTTAAATGTAAATAGGGTAATTAAAGGTAAAAATGATATTATAATTACCCTAACACATGTCCTAATTCTATTTTATAAGTGTATTTTGAAAAAAATAAACCTTAGGAATAAAACATGATCCTCTTTGATCTACTTGGATAAGATTAGGACATTTATTATTATTTTATTTAAAGAAGAGTTAGAAGAGTTAAATTCAAATTTACATAATTGAAAAACATTAATATAAGGTTCAACATAAGATAAATTAGAAAAAAAATATTCATTAGAAATATAAATATATTTCCTACATAATGGTATTTTATTTATAATTTTTAGACATTAAATAATAAAATTTATTTATTACAAAATGATGATGCAATAATTACATTATTAATGAAAGATTAAAATAATTCATATTATAAATATCCAAATAAATGTAAATTGAAACTTTTAAGGAACTATACTATTTTTTCATGGTAAATATGTCATTTTAGTATTGATTAAATAATTTCATTTAGAAGTGATAGTGTTTTTATCACTTTCACAAAAACAAAATACCAAATAGTGTCAAAATCGACATAAATGAATTTTTAAAAAAAATACTATATTATTAAATGATATAATATTCCTAAAAATCTAAGGTTCAACAAAAGGACTTAGATAAGGTTATATATGTCAATAATTAACTAATTGGGGTTCTCTTGTCTTTTTATATTATGTTTATTAACTATTTATTATAATAATAAAAGATTACATGGTAAAAGTTAGAATATTTAACTAAGTGTTAAATCTAAAAGATAAGTTTAATATGGTGGCATAAACCAGTAAAAAACCTATTTTTTTGAGAGGTTATCGACCCAGAACCACCATATCCTTGAAATAAATCCTTTTGGAGCCATTATAAACCGAATGTGATTGTATAATAAATTAATATTTCATGCTTTTCCGAAAGTGACCCTCACCTCTCTTATAAAAGGATACTTCTCTTTCTCTCAAAATCACACCTCCAATTCCATTTGGATCGGCCTAAACCTGATAAAAAATCCTCCCAAATACCATAAATTCATCCTAGATTCCTTACTTGGATCATAAATCCAACATAAGTTTCCCTTTTCATCAAATCAAAAGAAAGCACCCAAACAAGCGGTAATAATTTCATCACAAATTTCAAAGTTATTTTCTTCTTAGACTTCCACTTTTTTTGTTGTTTCTAAACCAAAATAATAACTATATTACCTTATACATACTGTGATGTTATTATAAATATTTTATAAACATATTAATTATTCTATCCATCCTATGAATGGAAAATTAACCATACCTGTGTACGTATGACTTACCGTCTCCATGTCGTGGTGTAGTTTTTTAATTCAACACTTAATTATTTGGATGGGTATAATAATGAGTATAATTGATTTTAATAATAAATAATACATGTTAATGATTCTGTATATATGATATAAAATCAAATTACATATGGTTTTACCATCAAAATAATGACATTATCGCGCGTGCATACTTACGGGTTACCGTCTCCATGAACGCGATAAGATTCATTTCCCCAACGTAACCATTCAAGAAAAATATTCATTTTATAATTAAAAATAATGATTAAGAACTTAATATCATTCTGGATATGTATAAAACACATCCTATCCATAACAAACATGACTTATGTAACAAAACATATAATGGAAAATGAATCAGTTAACACCCGAAACAATGATAATACTGAAATTTTTTTAACAAAGAAATATTAGAAGATAATATATGATATCTTATTTATGTATGTGGTTATTTTATAATTTAATAAAAATTATTTAAGTGTTATACATGAGGTTAACATAACCTCGGTCAAGGAAAAATACAATGTAAGTGTTAATTTTACAATCTCTTTATTATCTGAGTTTTTTATACGTGAGTATCTACTGTGACATCTTTATCATCCACATCCGTGTTTCATAGAAATGTATTTCAAAGTATTTTTTACTATTTACTAGACCATGTGTTAAATTCATTTATAACATTGTTTGAATTATTATAATATGGTTTGAAATAAATCATTCCATCACATTCCAAATAAGTTACTTTATGACCTTTTCGACAAATTAAGGAAAGAATGTTTTTTTAACTTATAAGGAGGGTGTGGTTATTTTCCACTGTTATAACACCTTTTAAGATTCTATTACAATATTATAACAATATTTTAAAAAATAAATGTTTTTTATAATTATGTGACTTTTAAATTATTTAAAAATAGAGAGAGATATTTCTCTCAAATAGTTTTGATTTAATATTTACCAACATGCTTTGATGGATTTTACACTTGTTTGAAGTTTATTAATTATGATAAAATCTTCCATATTGTATTGAAGGTTTTGTGATATTTTTGACTATAAATGTGTTATTTTTATACGATTCATGGTTTATAGTTAAAGTATTAACATTTCATATGCTAGTTTTAATACAAATGTTTATGTTATGTTTACACATTTTCATATGAGGATGCATTGGACTTAGTAAGTGACAGGTGGAGCCCACTATAGCTCCTTGATGCATTGGTAGGTCTCATGAGACAAAATATTTTATTGGCACAAGGCCTTGAAAAAATATTATTTTTATTCTTGGAACGAGGCCTTGACTATATGGTTATGATGTCTGATATTATGCATTCCATCATTATGAAATTATCTATTGATATTAAATGTGATTATTCGACAAGTAGAATATCCACTTTAATAAGTAAATGAAATTATGTGATTTATCATTTCCATATTATGCTAAATTTTATGTTTAAATGGATTGTGTTTTAGTGTTATACATTGCCTTAAATTTTTATGCTTATTTTTAAATGTTTCTACTAAATTGTTATCCTTAATGAATATATGAGATCACCCCTATCTTTTGTTTTTTTCCTAGGATGTAATGATGTCTATTATGACTGTCCTGTAGGGATAGGCTGAGGGATATGAGTTTATTTTATACAGACACAATGTTTCTAATTCATTTCATCTTGTAATGTGAAACTTACATATGTATTTAGTACATCCAAGGATACTAAATTGATCTGTCTTTTAGAACATGATTCCTTCTATCATGCTAATATTATGTAATAGTGCACTAACTCTAGGTAACTAGGGTCAGGGCATTAACCTCTTTATGAGTGAAATTTCAGTACAAACCTTGGAAGATAGATTTAGAAAAACTCAAATTAGTGAACATTACCCTAATATAGACTTTGTGGATTAGTATAGAACAACTTCCTAGAATTTTGGTTATGTAGATATTTTGTGTATTTTACAAGTAATAAATCCCCGTTTGGATACGATCAGGTAGAGGCGGCTCTCGCACAGTTGTACCTAAGAGTTAAAACACCCACACAGAGTTTTGGGATTGACCAGGGGTGTCCTGGAACATGACAACGAGCCTTGTTGCACTCTTGGTTATGAAACTCCTATGGGATATGCTTAGGATAATCCAAATTTCCATTACAGACCATTATAAATGATTTATGAGTAAATACCTCCTTGAAGATTTTTTTTTTCAATTATGGATTATATGTATAAAATGTTTAATTTATGTTAGGTATTTTACATGTTTGAAATTATATATTACAATTCAAAAACTAATCTAGTGTATTCTATTATTTAGAAATGGAACCTAGTAGAAGGAATGGAAACCGTATCAACAAACGTAATCCATGTAGGGATTTACCTCCTACTCAAGATAATTATATTGGAGCTAATGATGCAACTAGTGCTGAAAAAATTATAACCATACTGGAAAAAATCACTCAGGTTATGAATCATAACCTTACACAAATGGAGCACCCTAATCCACAACGCAGAGGATCAATGTTAGAAGAATTAATGAGGAAAAAACACCAACATTAAATGGGACTAAACATCCATTTGTAGGTGAGGACTGAATAAGTTCCTTAGAGAAAATATTTCATTCTTTGGGGATTAGCGAGAGGGAAAATGTTTTCATGAATGTTTATCGCCTCACAGGAGATGCAGATCAATGGTGTTCATTAATTTAAAACACAGAGGAGGATGAAGAAGTATAAAATATGGAGTGAAGTGAGTTTAATGATATTTTATTAGAAAAATACTTTCATCATGACCATCGAGCCGATATGGAAAGTCATTTTATGAGTCTGGGGAAAAAGAGGGTTGTGAATGTCACAAAGTACGAGGCTAACTTTACAAGGATAACAAGGCATGCAACATATTATATAAGTAACCCAAGGAGTAATATTGATATATTCATTGATGGGTTAAAACCATTTCTCCACCGAGCATTAGTCTCATAGTCCTTCTCATAATATGAAGATATTGTCTCATGTGCTATCATAATAGAAATAAATTCTCTATGTTTTACTACTTTAAAGAAAATAAAGAGACGAATAGATCTATTGAACACTCTGGAAATAGAAATAATGGGATGAATGGAAAAGTTGAATTTTAGTCTAGCAGTAAATGTTGGAAGAAACACCTGAGTTCTTTCCTGAAGGGAATGGGAGTCTATTACAAGTGTGGTGAAAAATTCCACCAAGCTCGTGATTTTTAAGGGAAAGAAATAGGATTTCAATGTTGAATGATACAATTGTAGAGAAATGAGGCATTATGCAAAATGAATGTCCTAATCACCTAGGAAACTTACCTCAGAAAAGGCCAAGGGAGAAAGGCCAAGCTTATGCGATCACTAATACTAAGGTTGAAGCTCTGAATGACATGGTGGCCGGTAATTTAATGGTTTTTTGAAATTTATCCAATGCTTTATTTGATTCCAGATCATAACATTTTTTAATATCTTCCCAGTTTTCTAAGAAAATTTGATATTTGCAATTTTATTTAATAACGGAGTTGTCAGTCAAAACTTCTAAGGGAGGTATCATTGCAATAATGTTTTGTGAATCAGTTCCAATTAGGTCATATAAATGTGCTTTATTTACTGATCTCATCATCGTTCCCATGATTTAATTTGATATAATCCTCAGAATGGATTGGTTTTCTAACCATAATGAAAAATATTTATTGTTAGAAGAAGGAGGTTACAATTTTCAATGATGATAAGGAATACCTTATATTTAGAGTATAAACGTCGCCATCTGATTCTCATCTAGATCAAACCCTATTATCTCTACTAAATTTAATTATTGAGGATGAAGAAAGTGAAATGACTATGAATGGGGAATCAAATGTTCAAATAGAGGAAATGCCTATTGTGTAAGAATATGTTGATTTGTTTCTAGAGGATTTACCAGGACATCCTCCAGAATGTGAAATTTATTTTCCATTGATTTAATTCCAAGTTCAAGGCCCATATCGAAGACCCATTATAGAATGACCATTGTCGAATAAGTGCAACTAAAGAAAAAACTAGAGGAGTTGAGTAATTAAAGATTTATTATTCCAAGTGTTTCTCCATGGGGAGACCATGTTCTTTTTTTTAATAAGAAAGATGGATCTATGGGGTTGTGCATTGACTATAGGGAGATCAATGATATAATAATAAAGAAAAAGTATATCCTACCTCACATTGTTGATTTATTTGATCAAATTCATGGAGCTCAATATTTTTCAAAGATTGACATTCGATCTGGATATCATCAGTTGTGTGTGAAGAAGGAAGACATTCCAAAGACAAAATTTTGTACCTGGTATGGGCATTATGAGTTTATAGTAATGCCTTTTGGACAGACTAATGCACCCTCTGACTTCATGGATATAATGAATAGTGTTTCAATTAATATCTTGATGAATTTTTACTGGTATTTATTTATGATATCTTGGTTTAATCCAAAATCTAGTAAGATCATGAAAATCACTTATGCACTATTCTAAATACTCTTAGAAGAATTGAATTATATGGGAAGTTTATCAAGTGTGAAATATGGCTTC
Organism: Viscum album; assembly: GCA_963277665.1. Taxonomy (NCBI): domain Eukaryota; kingdom Viridiplantae; phylum Streptophyta; class Magnoliopsida; order Santalales; family Viscaceae; genus Viscum; species Viscum album. Next base: position 600,628,482 of record OY728127.1, read on the forward strand.
AGAAGATCTCTTTTCTTGACCATATTAGCTCTAAGAATGGAATATATATTTTTCCTTCCATGAAAAGAGAAATACAAGAATTGAAAACACCGAAAAGTATAAATGAGGTATGTAGTTTTATTGGTTTAGATGGTTATTATATGCATTTAGTCTAGAATTTTTTCTAATTGGCTAACCCATTAACCAAGATCACACATAAAGGGGTTAAATTTGTTTGGACAAAAGAGCGTGAAGAATATTTTGAAGAACTGAATATAAGATTAGTCAATGCTCATATCTTGACTCTACCATCGGGGAATGGTGAGTTTGTTATTTATAGTGATTCTTTAAAGAAAGGAATTGGTCGTGTCCTTATGCAGAATGATTGAGTTATTTCTTATACATCACGACGGATAAAAATTGATGAAAAAAACTATCCCACTGATGATCTTGAGTTATCATCTATAATATTTTCTTTGTAGATATGTAGACTCTATCTCTATGGTGAAAAATGTGAGATATATACCGATCACAAGTGTTTGAAGTATATTTTATCACAAAAATAACTCAACATGGGGCATACATGATGGCTTGAACTACATAAAGACTATAATTTTACTATACACTACCACCTAGGGAAGGAAAATAAGGTGGTGGATGCTTTGAGTAGAAATGATCATGGAGTTTTGAACAAGATGAGAGTTGAAAGAGATCCTATGTTCATCGATCTAGTATAGATGGAAATGGGAATAATAATTGAAGGTGAAAAATCAATAATTTTTCAAATGGTTTCTAAACTATCTTCACTAGAAATGATAAAAAGTTCACAAACTGATAATGAGGATTTTCAAAAGAAAATTAAATCCGTGAATGATGGGAGATTGATCGACTTCATATATGAAGATGGAATTTTGAAATTTGAGAGGAGTCTTTGCATTCATGACATACCTGATCTAAAAATGGAACTATCTGATGATGCTCAAAGCTCCAATTTCTCTATACACCCAAGTTTCACTATGTTGTATTGATATATGATGGAAAATTTTCGGTGGGAAAACATAAAGATGGATATTGCTGATTATGTGTGAAGATGTATGGTTTGTCAACATGTGAAGGCTAGAAGACAACATCGTAGTGGATTTTTGCAACCTCTTCCCATACCTGAGCGGAAATGGGATGATATTATGATGGACTTTGTTATGGGGCTACCAAATACTCCTAGAAGGAATGATGCAATATGGGTCATTTTTGACCATCTTACCAAGTCAGCACATTTTATTGGTATAAGAGAAGATTTACCACTTGAACGTTTAGCAAGACTACATATTAATGAATTTTTAAGACTTCATGGAGTACCCCTATCAATTGTTTTTGATCATGATCCCCACTTTACATTACAATTCTATAAATGTATTTAGAAGGCCCTAGAAACTGAACATCGTTTGAGCATTGCCTACCACCCTCAAACTAATGGACAATAAAAAGGACTATTAAAACCTTAGAAGACATTTTGAGATCTTACTCGCTTGACTTTCAAGGTATGTGTGATCAATATATACCTATGGTATAATTTCTATATAACAACAACTTCCACTCAAGTATTCAGATTGCACCATATGAAGCCTTATATGGAAAGAGATGTTTGACACCAACTTTTTTGGTTGATATTTGTGAACGAAAACATATAGGCCAGGAACTTGTTGAAGAAACAATGGAAAAGGTGAATATTATCCAAACCCACATCAAAGCAGCTCAAAGTAGGAAAAAGTGATACGCTAATAACCGAAGTAATGATTTGGAATTTCAAGTAAGAGATCATGTTTTCTTAAAGGTATCTCCCTGGAAGGTTGTTATACGATTCAGTAAGAAGGGTAAATTAAGTCCCACATACATCAGACCTTTTGAAATTCATGAACGAATTGGAGTTGTATCTTACTATGTGGCAATGCCTCCATGTATCTCCAAAGATCATGATGTATTCCATGTATCACTATTGAGAAAATACATGCCTGAACCAACGCATGTACTCACCTATGAATAAATAGAACTGGAACCCGATCTGTCTTATTGTGAAGAGCCTGTCAAGATTCTTGATAGCAGAGAACAAGTGCTGAGAAACTGGGCGACTCTTCTAGTAAAAGTTCTATGGAGAAACCAGAAAATGGAAGAGGAAACAGGGGAACCCAAGGAACTTATGATGAAGAACCACCTGAATCTTTTAATGTAGTAATATTATATAAATTTCAAGGAAGAAATTATATGAATGAGGGAAAAATGTAACACCCCAACCTTCTATGGTTCTCTTCTCTTTGAATAATACTATAGCTTACGCTGTACGCAACATCGAGTTCTAGCACACCATGACTGATCAAACCAGCTGTTATGAATAATAATACCCACTTTCTGAAATTTTATAAATTTTATTTATCAAAATGGACTTCATTTTTGGATTTGGAATATCAAAATTAACTTATGGTGAATTTTTGGTATTTTTCTGTAAACATTCAAATTTTGATGAATAGTGAAAAACACAGTTATTATTTAAAACCGACATTTTATTAAAATAATTATTTATTTTATTTAAATTTATTTTTAGTCAAAATAGATACATAATACCTATATTAGTTCAATGCAATTCATTGGAGTCATTTTATAATAATATTAGATATATAAAATTTTATTGAACTTTTTAACATCTTTTACCCACCTTCTAGGAACGTTAGAAAATTTTCAAAAAAATGTAGTTTTAAAACTTCTGTGAATTGAATTTCAAAAATCCGAGAGACAAGGTTGATATTATTAAGTAAAATTTGGTTCAGTAGGATGAAAATAAGTTTTGGTAAACAGTAACTTTTGGATTTTATTTACCATAGTTAAAAGTAAATAGGGTAATTAAAGGTAAAAATGATATTATAACTACCCTAACACATGTCCTAATTCTGTTGGATAAGTTTATTTCGACCAAAACCAACCTTAAAAAGAAAATATTACCCTCTTTGATCCACTTGGATTAGACTGGGACATTTATTATTATTTTATTTAAAGAAGAGTTAAAAGTGTTAAATTCAAAATTTAATTAATAAAACATTTTCAATATAGGGTTATACATAAGATAAATTCAACTGTAAATATTAATTATAAATATAAAATGATTTAATACATAATTATATTTTATTTATAAATTTTAGGCATTAAATAATTAAATTTATTTACGACAGAATAATGATGCAATAATTTCTCTATTAAAGAATGATTAAAATAATTAATATTATAAATATCTAAATAAATGTAAATTGATACTTTTGATGCATTAAAATAATTAATATGTTAATATGACATATTATGGTTGATAAAATAAATTTTTTTCTAAGTGATAATCTTTTTATTACTTTCACAGAAACAAAATACAAAATAGTGTCAAAATCGACATAAATGAGTTTTTAAATGAAATACTATATTATTAAATGATATAATATTCCTAAAAATTTAAGGTTTTCCCAAAGGACATAGATAAGGTTAGATATTTCAATAATTAACCACTTGGGGTTCTCTTGGATTTTTATAGTATGTTTATTAATAATTTATTATAATAATACAAGAATACATGGTAAAAGTTAACCTATTTAACAGAGTTAAATATAAAGGATAAAGTTAATATGGTGAACTAAACCTATATAAAACCAATTTGTTTGGAGAATTTTGAGCCAGACCCACCTTATCTTCTAAATAATTTTTTTGGAGCCATTATAAACTGAATATTATTTTATAATAAATTAATATTTCAAGCTTTTCCTAAAGTGACTGTAACCTCTCTTATAAAAGGGTACTTCCCCTTTTCTCAAACTCACACCTACAAATCCATTTTTATAGGACAAAACCAGCTAAAATGTCCTCCCAACAACCCTAAAATCAAACAAGAAGCCTTATTTTGATCATAAATCCAACGCAAGGATCCATTTTGATCCAATCAAAAGAAAGAACCCGAAGAAGAGGTAATAATTTCATCACCCCTTTCAAAGTTATTTTCTTCTTCCACTTCCTATTTATTTGTTTCTTCCATAAAAAAAATAATAAATCCAGTACCTTATACATAATGTGATGTTATTATAAATATGGTACAACCATATTCATTATTCTATCTATCATGTGAATGAAAAAGTCAGCATACGTGCGTACGTACGGATTACCATCTCCACGTCGCGGTGTAGTCTATTAATTAAACACTTCATTATTTGGATGGGTATAATAATGAGTATAATTGATGTTAATAATAAATATAAAATTTTAATTATTATATATATATGATTTACTATCCAATTACATACGATTTTACCATCAAAAGAATAATATTATCACTCCTGCAAACGTATGGATTGTCGTCTCCACGAACGTGATAAGAATCATTTCCCCATCATAAACATTCAATAAAAATTTTCATTTTATTAATAAAAATAATTTTTAAGAACATAAAATAATTTTGGTTATTAATAAAATACATCCAATCCATAACAAACATTACTTGCGTAACAAAACATACAAAGGAAAATGAATCAGTTAACACCTGAAACGGCAATACTACTAAAATATCATTAACCAAACAATATTAAAATATGATATATGATATCATATTTATGTATGTGGTTCTTTTATAATTTAATACCAATTATTTAACTATTATATAGGAGTTTAACGTACCCTCTATCAAAGAGAAGGACAAGGTAAGGGTTAATTTTACAATATCTTTATTATCCGAGGTTGTTTATACGTGAGTATCTACTGGGACCTCTTTATCATCCACATCCATGTTTCATAAAAATGTATTTCAATTTTCTTACTATTTACAATACTATGTGTTAAATTCATTTATACCATTGTTTGAAATTTTATATAATGGTTTGAAAGGAATCCTTTTGTTACTTTCCAAACAAGGTACCCTATGACATATTTGACATATTAAGGAAAGACTGTTTTTTAACTTATACAGTGGGTGCATCTATTTTCTGCTATTATAACACCTTCTAAGATTCCCTTCCAATCATATAAGAATATTTTCAAAATAAATGTTTTATTTTATAATTATGTGACTTTTAAATGATTTCAAAATATAAAGAGATATTTCTCTCAAATTGTATTGATTTTATCTATGTCAACATCCTTTGATAGATTTTACACTCGTTTTAAGTTGATTTATTGTGATAAAATATTCCATTATATATTGAAGATTTTTTGATATGTTTGACTATAGATGTGTTATTTTTATACCATTCTTGTTTTATGGTTATAATATTAACATTTCATATGCTAGTTTTAATATGAATGTTTATGTTACGTTTCAAACTTTTTATATGAGGAATTCGTTGGACTTGTTAAGTGACAGGTGGAGCCTGCCATAGCTCCTCGATGCATCGGTAGGTCTCATGAGACAAACTAGTGTCTTGTCATGAAGCCTTGAAAAAATATTATTTGTAGTCTTGGCACGAGGCCTTGACTTTTTGGTTATGATGTCCAACATTATGCATTCCATAATTATGAAAATAGCTATTGATATTACTTTTGATTATTAGACTAGTAGAATATCCATGCGAATAAGTAAATTGAAGGATGTGATTTCTTATTTCCATATTTTTTGGATGTTTATTTTAAAAATTATTGTGTTTTAGTCTTATACATTTCCTTAAATGTTTATGTTTATTTATGAACGTTTCCACTATATTGTTATCCTCAATGAGAAATATGAGCTCACCCCTTTATTATGTTTTATTTTTCCTAGGATGTGAAGAAGTATATTATGACTGACCTGTATAGATAAGGTAAGGGATATGAGTGTATTATATGGAGACACATTGTTTCTTTTTCATTTCATCATGTACCGTAAAACTTATGTTTTTATCTAGTACTTCCAAGGCAACTAAATAGATCGGTCTTTCGGAACATGATTCCATGTATCATGCCAATGTTATGTAATAATGCACTGACTCTGGGTAACTAGGGTCAGGGCATTAGACATGGTGTCAGAGGAAGTTTTTTACAATCCTTTGAAGTTAGATTTAGACAAACTATAATTAGAGAACATTACCCTAAGATAGATTTTTAGGATTATTATAGAATAACTTCCATGAAATTTGGTAATGTAGAGATTTTTTGTATTTACCAAGAAATACATCGATGTTTGGATACAAGCAGGTAGAGGCGGCTCCAGCACAGATGTTCCTCGGAGTAAAAACTCCGACATAGGATATGCTTATGATGATCCAAATTTCCTTTAAAAACTATTATGAAGGATTTATAAGTAAATACCTCCTCAAAGAAAATATTTTTATGATTATCGATTATATGAATAAACTATTTAATTTATGTTAGTTATTTTACTAGTTTGGAATTATGTATTTTGATTCATAAACTAATCTAGTATATTCCATTGTTTAGAAATCGTGCTTACTAGAATGAATGGAAACCATATCAATTCACATAATCCATGTAGGTATTTCCCTCCTGCTCAAGATAATTATAGTGGAGCAGGTGATGGAACCGGTGCTGAACAACTGATACCCATACTAGGACAACTCACTCAGGTTACGAATAATAAGCTTACCTGTATGGAGCACCATGATCCACAACGTAGAGGATCAATGTTCGAATTCTTCATGAAGAAACAAACACCAAAATTCAATGGGACTACGAATCCACTAGTAGCTGAGAAATTGATAAGTTCCTTTGAGAAAATATTTAATGCTTTGTGGAGTATCGAAAGGGAAAAAGTTGTCATGTCAGTTTATAACCTCATAGGAGATGCATATCAATGGTGGTCATTAATTCAAAACACAAGGGAGGGTAAATAAGTATCCAGTATTGAATGGAGTGAGTTTAAAGATCTTTTATTAGAAAAATACTTTCCTCATGACCATCGAGTGGATATGGTAGGAAATTTTTTGAGTCTGATGAAAAAAGAGGATGATAACGTAGAAAAGTATGAGGCTAAATTTACAAGGTTATAAAGGCATGTAGTAGATTATATATGCAACCCGAAGAGTAATATTAATTGATTATTTTATGGGTTAAAACCATTTCTATTTCAATAATTTATCTCAAAATCCTTCTCATCATACGAAGATATTGTCTCATGTGCTATCAAGACAGAAAAGGAATTCTATAAGTATTATGACTTTAAATAAAAGCAAGAGAAGAAGTGATCTACTAAACACTATGGAAATGGAAATAAGATGAATAAGGGAAAATCTGAATTTCTATCCTGGAGTAAATGTGGGAAGAAACACCCTGGTACTTTCCTGAAGGGAATGGGAGTATGTCACAAGTGTGGTGAAAAAGGCAACCAAGATCATGATTTCAAGGGAAATAAAGAGGATGTCAATGTTCAATGCTAAAAAATTAGATAATTAGGCCATTATGAAAATGAATTCCCTAAGCACCAAGGAAACATACCTTAGAAAAGGCCATGGGAGCAAGGCCAAGCTTATGCGATCACTACTACAGAGGTTGAATCTTCGAATGATGTGGTGGTAGGTAATTTAATAGCTTTCTCAAATTTAATCAATGATTTATTTGATTTTGGATCATCGTATTTTTTCATATCATCCCAGTTTTCTATGAAAATTAGATATTTCCAATTTGATTTAACAATGGAGTTGTCAGTCAAAACTTTTTAGGGAAGTATCATTGCAAAAACGTTTTGTGAATCAGTTCTTATTTGGGAAAATAAACATTCTTTATATGCGGATCTCATCATCCAACACATGATTGAATTCGATATAATCCTTCGAATTTATTGTCTTTTAGACCATGATACAAATACATTTTGTAAGATGAATGAGGTTACAATTTTTAATGATTATAAGGAATACGTTATCAAAAGAGAAGAAACACCACCATCTAATTCTCATCTTGATCCACCCCCAGTAACTATACTAAATTTATTTAGTAGGGAGTAAGAGAGTGAAATAACTATGGGTGAGGAAAGGAATGTTCAAATAGAAGATGAGTCTATTGTGAAAGAATATGTTTATGTGTTTCAAGAGGATTTACCTGGACATCCTCCAGAATGAGAAATTGAGTTATCCATTGATTTAATTCCTGGTTCAAGGCCCATATCGATGACCCCTTATAGAATGGAAAATGTTGAATTAGTGGAACTAGAGAAACAATTATATTAGTTTATTAATAAATGATTTACTTTCCCTAGTGTTTCTCCATGGGGAGCCCTTGTTATTTTTGTTATGAAAGATATATCTATGAGGTTGTGCATTGACTATAGAGAGTTCAATGCTATAACAATAAAGAACATATATCCCCTACCTCAGATTGATGTTTTATTCGATTAACTTCATGGAACTCAACATTTTCCAAGATTGACCTTCGATCTGGATATCATTCGTTGTGTGTGAAGAAGGAAGAAATTCTGAAGATAACATTTCGTACTAGGTATGCGCATTAAGAGTTTACTGTAATGCCTTTTGGACTGACTAATTCACCCTCTATCTTCATGGATCTATTTAATAGAGTTCTAAAGGATTTTCTTGATGTCTTTGTAGTGGGATTTATTGATGATATCTTGGATTAGTCTAAAATAAATGAATATCATGAAAATCACTTGCGCACTATTCTAAAAACTCTTAGAAGAAATTAATTATATGTGAAGTTTAGAAAGTGTGAATTATGGCTTCAGGAGATTTATTTTATTGTCCATATTGACTCTAAGGATGGAATATCTATTGATCCTTCTAAGACATGTTTAATACAAGAATGTCAAGCACCGATGAGTATAACTTAGGTACACAGTTTTATTGGTTTAGTGGTTAATTATCAGCATTTCGTCCAGAATTTTGCCTAATTGGGTAACCCATTAACCAAGATCACACATAAAAGGGTTTAATTTGTTTTGAAAAAAGAGTGTGAAGAATGTTTTGAAGAACTGAATAAAAAATTAGGCAATGCTCCAATCTTGACACTAAAATCAAGGAATAATGGGTTTGCTATTTATAGTGATGTTTCAAAGAATGGTCATGGTTTTTTCCTTATACAGAATGATAGATTTATTGACTATGTATTATGACAATAAAAAATTCATGAAAAAAACTATCCCACTCATGATATTGAGTTAGAAACTATAATATTTGTTTTTAATATTTGGAGACACTATCTATATGGTGAAAAATGTGAGATTGATACCGATCACAAGAGTTTGAAGTATATTTTCTCAAAAAAAGAACTCAACATGAGGCAAAGACAATGGATTTAACTACTCAATGATTATGATTGAACTATACACTACCACCTGGGGATGGAAAATAAGGCGGAATATTCTTTGAGTAGAACGGAAAATGGAGTTTTGAACAAGATGAGAGTGGAAAGGGATCCTATGTTCATGGATCTAATAAAGATGGATATGGGAATAATCATGGAAGGTGAAACATCAGTACTTTTTCAAATGGTTTCCAAACCACAATTACTAGAAAGGATAAAAAGTTCTCAGACTGATGATGAGGAGTTTCAAAATAAAATAAATGTTGTGAATGATGGGAGATTGATCGAATTTGTAAATGAAGATGGAATTTTGAAATTCTGGAAGAGACGTTGTGTTCCCGACATACCTGATCTAAAAATGGAATTGTTGGACGATGCTCATAGCTCCAATTTCTCTGAACAACCTGGTAGAACTTAGATGTATATAGATTTAAAGGAATATTTTTGGTGGGTCAACACGAAGAGGGTGATTTTTGATTATATGTCAATATGTATGGTTTGTCAATAGTTGAAGGCTGGAAGACAACATCCTAGAGAAGTCATGCATTCTCTTCCCATACCTGAGTGAAAATGGCATGATATTATGATGGACTTTGTTATGGGGAAACTAAATACTCCAAGAAGTAATGATGCAACATGGGTCATTGATGATTGTCTTACCAATTCAGCACATTCTCTTTCTATAAGAGAAGATTTACCACATGAACGTTTAACAAGACTATATATTAATGAATTTGTAAGATATCATGGAGCACCCCTATCAATTTTTTATGATCGTGATCCTTGTTTTACATGAAGATTCTAGAAATATATTCAGACGTCCCTAGATACTGAACTTCATTTGAGCATGGCCTACCACCCTTAAACTGATGGACAATCAGAAATGACTATTCAAACCTTATAACACATGTTGAGATCTTTCTCACTTGACATTCAAGGTATGTGGGATCAATATTTACCTTTGGAAGAATTTTCATATTACAATATCTGCCATTCCAGTATTAAGATGGCACAATATGAAGTGTTATATGGAACGATATGTCTCACACAAACTTTTCGGGACAAAGTTTGTGAAAGAAAACCCGTAGGCCCAGACCTTGTGGAGGAAACTATGGAGAAGGTGAATATTATCCAAACCCATGTCAAAGCAGCTCAAAGTAGGTAAAAGAGATATGTCGATAACCGAAAGAAGGATTTGGAATTTCAAGTCATAGATCATGTTTTCTTGCAGGTATCTCAATGGAAGGGTGTCATACGATTCAGTAAGAAGGGTAATTTATGTCCCAGGTATATCTGACCTTTCAAAATTCTAGAACTAATTGGAGTTGTAGAATACCATTTACCAATACCTTCAAGTCTCTCCAAAGTTCATGATGTGATCCACATATCATTTTTTAGAAAATACATTCCTGACCCAATGCATGTATACACCTATGAATAAATATATCTTGAAACCAATATGTCTTATTATGAAGATCTTTTCACGATTCTTGTTACAATATAACAAGTGTAGAGAAACCAGACGACTCATTTGGAAAATGTTGTGTGGAGAAACCATAAGATGGAAGAGGCAACTAGGGAACCTAAGGAACATATGATGAAGAACCACCCAAATATTTTTATGCAATAATATTATAGAATTTGCAAGGAAGAAATTATTTGATGTAGGGAAGAATATAGCTCCCCAAGATTCCATAGTACACTTCTCTTTGAAAAATATAATATATTTCATTGTACGCAAATTCGAGTTCTAGCACACCACCACCAATCAAATTAGTCATTATTAAAAGTAATACCCAATTTTTGAAAAATTTTAAATTTTATTTTTCAAAATGGACTTCATTTTTGGATTTTGAATATCAAAATTATCTGAGGGTTAATTTTTTGTATTTTTTTGAAAACATTCAATTTTTGATGAATAGTGAAAACACTACGATATTGTTTAAAACCAAATTTTTATTTTAATAATTATTTATTTTATTTAAATTTATTTTATGTTAAAATAGATACATAATACCTATATTAGCACAATGTAATTCATTAGAGTCATTTTATAATAAGATTATATGTATAACATTTTATTGAAGTTTTTAACATTATTGACCCACCTTCTAGGGACGTTATAAAATTCGCATAAAACATAATTTTATTGCTTATATGAATTTAATTTCAAAAATACGAGAGACATGGTTGACATCAGTTTGTAAAATGTGGTTCAATAGAATGCAAAATGTTTTTTGTAAATAACAACTTTTGGATTTTATTTACCACGGTTAAAAGTAAATAGGGTAATTAAAGGTAAAAATGATATTATAATTACCCTAACACATGTAATAATTCTATTGGATAAGTCTATTTCGACCAAAATAAACCTTAGTAATAGAATATTATCCTCTTTGATCCACTTATATTGTATTAGGATATTTATTATTATTTTATTTAAAGAGGAGTTAAAAGTGTTAAATTCAAATTTTCATGACTAAAACATTTTTAATATAGGGTTATACATAATATATATTAGACTATAAATATTAATTATAAATTTAAAACTATTTCCTACATAATGGTATTTTATGTATAATTTTTAGAAAATAAATAATTTAATCTATTTAGGACACAATGATGATATAATAATTACCTTATAAATGAAAGATTAAAATAATTGATATTATAAATATCCAAATAAATGTAAATTGATACTTTTAATGCATTAAAATAATTTTATAGGTTAATATAGAATATTAGGGTTGATTAAATAATTTTTTTGAAGTTATAAAATTTTTATGACTTTCACAAAACCAAAATACAAAATAGTGTCAAAATTGACATAAATGAGTTTTTAAAACAATTACTATATTATTAAATGATATAATATTACTTAAAATCTATTGTTTGGACAAAGGAAATAGATAAGTTTATATATGTCAATAATTAACCACTTGGGATTCTATTTTCCTTTTATTGTATAATTATTAGACATTTAAAATAATAATACAAGAATACATGGTAAAAGTTAAACTATTTTACTAAGAGTTACATGTAAAATATAAGGTTAATATGGTGACCATAACCTGTCTAAAACCAATTGGTTGAGATTATTTAGACCCATACCCACCTTATCCTTTAAATAAATCCTTTATTTCCATTATAAACCGAATATTATTGCATAATATATTAATATTTCATGCATTTCCTAAAGTGACCCTCACCTCTCTTATAAAAGGGTACTTACACTTATCTCAAAATAAGACCTCCAAATCCATTTGGCTCAGCCAAAAACTGCTCAAATATCTTCCAAAATACCCTCAATTCATCCTAGAGTTCTTATTTTGATAATAATTCCATCATATGGAGCCCTTTTGATCAAATCGAAAGGAAGAACCTGAAGAAGAGGTAATAATTTCATCACCCCTTTCAAAGTTCATATCTTCATCCACTTCCACTATCTTTGTTGTTTCCATACCAAAATAATAACACCAGTAACTGATAAATAATGTGATTTTATTATAAATATGTTACAACCATATTCATTATTCTATCCATCCAGGAATGACAAAGTCACCATACGTGCGTACGCATGGCTTACCGTCTCCACATCGTGGTGTAGTTTATTAATTCAACACCTCATTATTTCGATGGGCATAATAATGATTATAATTGATGTTAATAATAAATATAACATGTTGATTATTTTTTAAAAATGATATAATATCCAACTATATATAATTTTACCATCAAAATAATGATATTGTCGCTCGTGCGTACATACGGATTACCATCTCCATGAACGCGATAAGATTCACTTCCCCATCGTAACCATTCCAGAACAGTTTTCATTTTATGGTTAAAAATAATTTGTATGAACTTAATATCATTTTTATATGAATAAAATACGTCCTATAATTAAAAAACAAGACTTCTTTACAAAAAATATAAAGGAAAACGAATCAGTTCACAACCCAAACGACGATACTACAAAAATATCATTAACAAAGAAAAATTAGAAGATCATATATGTTATTATAATTATGTATGTGGTTCATGTATAATTTAATTAAAATTATTTAACTATTATAAATGAGTATAAGAATACATCTACCAAGAAAAATTACAAGTTAAGGGTTAATTTTACAATCTTTTTATTATCCGAGGTTGTTTATATGTGAGTATCTATTGGGACCTCTTTATAATACACATCCATGTTTCTTAATAATTTATTTCAATTCATTTTTTTACTATTTACTAGAATATGTGTGAAAGTTATTTATACAGTTGTATTAATTTTTATAAATTGGTTTGAATGAAATCTTTCGACCACTTTCCAAATAGGGTACTTTATGACCTTTTCAACAAATTAAGGAAAGAATGTTTTTTAACTTATACGGTGGGTGCATCTATTTTCCACTATTATAACACCTTCTAATATTCCCTTACAATATTATAAGAATATTTTCAAAATAAATGTTTTCTTTTATAACTATGAAACTTTTTAATTATTTCAAAATAGAAAGAGTTATTTCTCTAAAATAGTATTTATTTCATCTAACTAAATATCCCTTGATGGATTTTACACTTGTTCGAAGTTGATTTATTATGATAAATATTCTATATTATATTGAAGGTTTTGTGATTTTTTTGACTACATATGTGTTATTTTTATACCATTCATGGTTTATATTTAAATTATTAACATTTTGTATGCCAGTTTTAATACAAATGTTTATGATATGTTTCAAAATTTTCATATGAGGAATGAATTGGACATAGTATGTGACGGGAAGAGCCTGTTATAGCTCCTTGATGCATCAGTAGGTCTCATGAGACAAAATAGTGTCTTGGTATAAGGACTTAAAAAAATATTTTTTGTATTCTTGGAATGAGGCCTTGACTACATTGTTATGATGTCTGACATTATGCATTCTTTCATTTTGAAATTATCTATTGATATTACATGTGATTATAAGACTAGTAAAATATCAATGTGATTATGTAAATGGAATTATGTGATATATCTTTACCATATTATGAATAAGTTGAAGTTTATAAGGCTCACGTTTTATTCTTATACATTTCTTTAAATGTTTTTGTTTATTTATTATAGTTTCAGCAATATTGTTATCCTTAATGAGCATCTGAGATCACCCCTTTCTTATGTTTTATTTTTCCCAATATGTGAATATGTATATTATGACTGAGTTGCAGGGATATGCTATGGGATATGAGTGTATTATATGGAGAAAAAATGTTTTTTTTCATCTCATCATGCAATGTAAATCTTATGTTTGTATCTAGTACTTCCAATGCTACTAAACTGATCTTTTTTTGGGATATGATTCCTTATATCATGCGAATGTTATGTAATAATATACCGAATCTGGGTAACTAGTGTCAGGTCATTTCACAATGAATTGGATTGAATTTTGGAACCCACCCATCATTGTTATATCACATAACCATCCATACTTGGTATATCATGGAATCACCTATCATTGGTTTATCATTGAACCACCAATAATCAGTTAATCAAAAAACCACTCATCATTGGATGATCACATAACCACCAATAAAATTTCTATCCACAATTACATAACACATAAAAGAATTCATTTAATCATAAAACCATATGATCAACCATTTCCCATTTTATAACAAGATCAAACCACATAATTAAATGGTTTTCTTTTTAATATCTTTGAAATATGGTTAACCCATGGAAACTAAATGCTTTTAATAACAATATATTAGAAAAATGATTAACCTGTGTAAAAGAAAAGGATTTAATAATATTATCTTTAAATCTAGATTAAACAATGGAAAATAAATGGGTTCAATAATAATATATTTGAAATATGATTAAACCATAGAAAAAAATAGGTTCAATAACTATCTAATAGAAAAATGATTCACCCATGTAAAAGAAATGGGTTCAATAACAATCTCTTTAGGGAATGATTAACCCATAGAAAGTAAATGGGTTCAATAACAATACATTGGAAAAAATATTAACCCATATAAAATAAATTAGTTCGATAACAATCTCTTTTGAATATGATTAAACTATGTAAAATAATCTTCTTCCCAAAAATATCATTGAAACTTGATTAACTCATAGAAAAAAATGAGTTCAATAATAATATCTTCGAAACATGGTTAACCCATTGAAAAGAAACACCTACGATAATAATGTCTTTGAATAAATCTTAATCCATCCATAAAATAATGAGGATTTTATCAATAAAAAATTTCCCCAGTGGAGGATAATTATATACAAAGGGTTTTTATGTTGATGAATGAAAATACCATAAAAATATTATTAAAAACATTCATGAGGAGAATAGCCTCTAAGCATTTTAATGTGTCCCATACAATCTTGAATCGTTTGAATCAAAATCACCATGAAGGAATAACATTAAATGAAAATAATAATATAATTATAATAATTTGATTCATGATATATCATGTAAAATGGTAATTATACACACCTCATAAAGAAGATAGGTGTATAACATACCAAATGACTCAAAGAAGGAAAATTTTGACAAAAATCCATTACTGCTTTGGAAACAGTGAAACTGTAAATCCCATGAAAGAGAGATCGTAAAATGATATATAGAACACCATAAATTTAAGGATAAGAATCATTAAATACATTCATGGGAAATATATAAACCATAAAAAATATTTGCGGAATATGGAAAATATCTCACAGAAATAAAAGTGAGACGGGAAAAAACATTACAAAGATCATATCATTAGAGAGAGAATAAATCATTTAAATAATTATGTTCCACAAATTTAAATCCATACTATATAATTTGAAATACATAATAATATAATCATAGGTAATTTTACCCATAATATTGTAATTACATAACCAATAACATCGAATTTAAACCCAATGAATTGAAGTTGAGTTAAATAAATCCCTTACCTTGAGTCTGATTTGTGATGATTATCCTCTATATACCTGAATAATAAAATAATATTAATTATTTAATTTCTTCCTAACATTTACCATTTTTATTATTACTATTATTTCAATTATAAAAAAGTTATATATAATTAATTAATCAATAATATTTAAGTTGGATGTATTGACCATATTAGGATTATATGTCAAAACTGACCTTAATAGGTAAACTATGGTCAATGAGGTAATTAGATAACCATATAAATAATAATAAACATGATATAATTATCACATTTATACATAAATTATACTTTCAAAATAATATAGGAATGATGGTTATTGAAAATAACCAATGTTATGATTATGGAGACGTTCGAATGCACATACGCATGAGTAACGTTCCCATTTTTCGACGAATATTAAATAAAGAAGGTAAGTAAGAATTGTTTTCAAGAATTAACATTATATCATAAATACCATTTTATTTAATTTTATATACTTATATATATAATTCTGGATATTTGGTGATGAAAAATGAATAATCACACCACTTTGAGGACGCGGTAATCTACCCGTCCATGAATGACATTATCACTTTTTAAGTGTGTGAAATGGAAAGAATAAAATGATATGTTATATGTATGAGTAAATAATTAAGTCATTAATATCATAAATATTTCATTTATATTATATATATTTATCAAAATAATAATTAATACATTCCATGTAGTGAGTGAATGAACCACATCGCTTTGAGGAGGTAATAGTCCGCACATCCACAAACAATGTTATCGTATTCTTAAACATGGAAACCATGAAGTTATGTTTTATATAAAAAATAAATAAGAATAATTAAATTAAAAATATCATATATATCAAATAAAAATATCATTTCCATCGTTATTCCCAAACTTGATAGGTGGTAATAGAAGAACAAAAAACATCGGTTCGTGAGGTGGTAGTCCGTCGAATAGACGAACGATGAGCATGTGTCCCATTTGATGGAAGTGTGTGAATGTGTTTATAAAATAAATAACATATAAAAATATCATTATATTTTGTATACTTTTGTTATTATATAAATATTCAATATATAAAATTAAAGTGATTTGAGAAATAAATAAAAAAAGTGATCGTTGAAGAATATTACATCTTTTTTAGGTAACACCTTTTGGTTTTCCCCAAAGGAAATCCTTGGTTTGATTTATATAAACATTGAGGCATCTAGGGTGAAATAATGGATTTTGTGAGATTATTTTCATAGGTTTGTTATTATACAATGGGTTTGAGAGGTGTGAATAAGTAGTGGGGGTGAGTGGCTTTTTATAGTGTATTGTGAGTGGTATTGTTGTAAATATAAAAAGGTAAACACACTTTTGTGTTCTACCATATGTAATTTCCCACAAATAATGACAACAGGTATATAAAAGTTGGTCTATGGTATAATAATGGCCATAAAATGGGTTTTGGACATTTTTATAGGTCATTTTTCTCTTAGTATCAATGTTTGACAACTAGGTAGACTCATTTTATACATTAATCACTGTATTTAATTGTAATTGATTTCACTAATCCATTTTTTAAAAAACTAATTTGGATTTACTATAAATTATAAATTATTATGATTCTGAATATGGAATTAATTTTCCCATATTCAAATCACATAAGTGACAGAAATTAATTAAAAATTAACCCTATAGATTGGGTGAGACATAAGGTTTTTTAAAAGAGAAATGTTTACAAGATTGAATTTTTTTAATGCAGTTTCAATGTAAAATTGAGTATAATTACCTAAATTGGATTAAATGATATAAAATTGATATAATTATAATTTAAAACTAATGAAAAAATATAATTTAGCACTGTAAATTATTTTGGAGAAAAAGTAGTTGTCAATTAAAATTCAGTGTAACATCCCGTTACCTTGATCAGGTAAATTTCCACATTTTCTATGTCCCATTTTCGTTAAAAATACTTTTATGTGATTTTTCTAGGTTTATTGTAGACTGTATAATAGGTACACACCATGTACCTAAAGTACAAGTTATGTACAAGGTGCTAGTTTCATTTCGGGGATTGGGAGATCACGCCGTTAATGGGGAGATCATGCCGTGAGCTAGTAAAAACCGTGTACCTAAGGTACATAGCGTGAAAAAAATTAAATATTAGTTTTTAAACTTGCATTGATAGTATATTCAGTGTACTTATCTAGCATAGCCTATACGTCATGACCCCAAGGAACACGTCGTGACTTAGACCACATCTAGTTTTAAAACACATGATCAACTATTTTTGTTCATTCCTTTAACCAGATATTCATTTATCTCGACCCTCGACTACTCCTTGGTGTTTTTTAGAGGTTCCCCACTTTCCGGTTCAATCTGATCAACTTCAGATCATAATTGTATTTGTGGTGTGATTCCCGGGTTAGAGTTCTCCCTCATTATTCAAGTTTCTCTCCTTCTCTCCTCTTGGAATTTCAATGGATCATCTTGGGATTTACAGATACATGTATTTTGGTTTTGGATTTGGATACAAGGTAGAGTTTTAAGATCTTCTACACCTTCTTCCTCATTGGCAGGTGCCATTTCGAGTTTATTTCTCCAGGAAAGAGGTATGTGGTTCTGTCTTGACTTGAAAAATTGATTACCGTCATATAGATTGATTTATTTCAATTTCTAATTTAAATTAAATTGATTAATCTTGATTTCAAATTCATTGATGAAAACCCAATTATAAGGAATTGGATGATTTGAAATGGTTTTGGCATGAAAATTGGAAAACCCCCAATACCATTGAATTGAGGTGGGTTTAAGTAATTTGGATGATTTAAATTGTTAAATTTAAATTATGGATTTGATGGAAATGTTTCCTATTAAATTTTGAAATTAAACTACGGAAATTAATTTCAGAAATGATGGGACTAGTTTTCAATGGATTTCAATCCCATGAAATTGGATTAAAATGATTAGATAGATACCCAATGGTTTTATATTGTGAAATGTCATGTTTCTGAATATAACCTATTTTGGTTCTAAATCAAAAAAAATTGGATGTTTTTAAATTTATGAAAGGGATTGATAATATTTTTAAGCTGTCTTAAAATAGTTCTACCATCATGTAAGAGAACACGAAAGACATAGGTAGTTAGTGAGTTATTTGGATACACTCTACTCTACGACAACATTCTAAAACATACTTGTTGCGGGTCACATCTTAGAAAGGTTGGTTATGAGTCTTTGTTGACCAGTGTCATAGGGATGCATATATACACATTTTTCTAAGTTCACATAGGGAGTGTGGAATCTTATAGATGGTTAATACTATCATATCTTTTGGTAGATGACCATGTTGTGCGCTTATTTATTTATATTTGATATATAAATGTATGACAATGTTTGATGGAACTGCTTTATATTCTTTCTGAATTTATATATACTATTTTATATAAATGTTTTACTTAATCCACTGTTTTATAAATATTCCATCTCTTGTAAAGTAAATCGTTTTATTTGAATGCATTTTCTACCATTTTTGAAATGTATAACATGTTTTTTTTAAATATTCTTTTTAACTACCAAACCTATTTATTTTTAAAATTGAAATATTTTCATTGGAAAATAAATATTTGGAATATATTATAGAATATTTATTTGTATCCTATATGGATTAGGCTCACACCCTACTTTTTTCCTTTGGGTGTTTGTAGAAATTTCCTTCCATGTTCAAGCAAATGGTAGGGATCTCTTAGAGGTGGATCCAACTGTTGAGATTTTGACATGATTAGTTGAGTCCTTAGGGACTTTGGGGATGTTTTTTCCCTATTTTAGTACTTGGGTTTTAGTACTTTGGCTTTATGTTTTTTATTCTAGTACCTTACTCCCAGTGGAGTGTTCATTTGATATGATTACTGTTGTGTTTTTTTTGCTTCCTCATTCATGTGGCATAAATCATTCCCACATGCATGTTGTATGATTCCAAGTGCATGTCGCTGACCTATGGGGATTGGGAATTCCCTTCGGGTTTTTTCAATACTGGATCAGTTATATGGTTACCAGGGTACTTTCCTGGTTCGTGGAAAAATGGTATCGAAGGAGGATATTGATCATCATTTTTATTGATGTTATTATGAATTTTTGAAATCTTGTCGAGATTTAGGAAGTAGTTGCGATTGAGTGTCTATCCATCTATCACCACAATGAACCGTAAGTCTCTAAGGGTGGTTAGATAAAGATGTCTTGTGGATTAGTTCTAGTCTTTTACCTATAAAGGGTTGGATAGGTTGAAATCAAAATCTTGTTTTTCCCTTATATTGAGAATATTTTTTTCTCTTATTACTCAGTTTGGGTGTTAATCTAATGTATTACTTTTGTATTTTAATGTTTTATAGCATCATGACTCCGAGGATACATCTAAATTAGATACAAGAAAAGGCTACTGCTGAACCTCAGAAATAAAATCATGTGGTTGATCTAAATATGGTTGAGGTGAGTGTGTGCATTGTCCAATCTCTGGGACATGCACCTCCTCTAATTCTTGTTTAGTCTATAGAAGTGGATCCTTAGGGGGATATTCTTCAAAATCATTCTCTAGAGTTCCTTTTCCAGAAGCCAACAGTATTCAAAGGCTCCACTATTCCCCAATATTCTGAGGAATGGTTGGGAAATATAGAATATCTGTATGAGTTCTTGGAGATTCCAGAAGTGATCAGGGTGAAGTGTGCCCCATTCACACTGGAGGGACCAACCAGGAGATGGTGGGACATAATGGTGATGATATGGAAACATGAGGCCTTAAAAAAGAAATAATTAAAGTTTTATTTCCCTAATCAATTCTATCTATATTCAGTGGTGTTTTCCAAGGATGTAGAGTTTTTCATGTTTGATAAGGCCGACAAAACCGTGACTGATTATTCAATTCACTTTAATGAGCTGGTGTAGTTTTCAACAAGGATTGTATGTAATGGTAGAATGAAGGATCAATAGTTTCATTTGGGATTTCAATCAGATATCCATTCTTAGGTTTTCTTACTGAAGGCCTCCACTTATACTGATGTGCAGGATAGAGAGATAATGGTGGAGATGGACTTCATTGGCAAGCCAGTATTGACAGCAGTTCTTTTTCCCCCAGTGGAAACATTGATTCCTTTAAATGAAAATGAAAGCATGATGATCATTGTGAAATTTCTCAATGAAAAAGTCATTCCAGACCTTCTATAGATCCAGGAGGATGTTATTTGACTTTAAATAAGTGTGGAAAGATAAGAAATTCTAGGAGTGGTTGCACTGAGGCTCCCAAGAACTATAGCTCCTATAGACATTTAGGACACTTTTATAGGGTCTTCCATAACTTATCTACTCCATTAAGTGGGACAATATCATTAACTCCTCTTTACGCTATTGGAAAATCAAATTCATCAAGTTCAAAAGGGTTTTAGATAGAGGCATCTGGAACTTAGCTTCTTCACCTAGTGGAAGAGTCTCTAGAGGTAGCTGACACAAGTCAAATGATTAGGAGAGGTACCATTACCATTGGTTCATCATTAGTGTCTGATATTTTTTTATACTACCACTTCTCAATATTTTATTTAAACCAATTTTTTTAACCTTATTAATCATCATATGGAGTAATTATCTTTTTCAATAGATATTACTACACCACTTGGTACAAAGAGAGACCCATGCCTCTATAGTAATACATGTGTGTTCTACTTATCTAATGTTGAGAAATCTTGGTAATTTCCATTTATTGATATGAAAACTCTTGGCATCATATTTGGGATGGATTGGCTCATTACCAACATAGCCCTAATTGATTATTATCTTCGAGGGATCAACTTTACTACACCCAGTGGTGTGCCTCTTGTTTTTCAAGGACAATATATTCTATGTTAAAGAAGAGGCGAAACCTCTTATCCAGAGTTGGGGAAAGTGATATTAGTGTTTTATTTTTACCTAGAGTGAGATTCAATGTTTGGTGATCTTCTTCTAGTCATCATCGAGTTTTCCGACATGTTTTCATTAGATTTCTCTAGTCTTCCACCCGTGAGAGTGGTTGAGTTATCCATTGACTTAATGTCACATACTCAACCAGTATCTATCCCCTCTTACCCCATGACACCAATTGAGATGAAAGCGCTAAAGTCTCAGTTGGATGATCTTCTTGAAAACGACTTTATTCACCCAAGTGTTTCACCTTGGGTAGTGCTGGTTCTCTTTGCTAAGAAGGCTGATGGTTCTTTTTGCCTATGTGTTGATTATCGAAGGCTCAATCCTGTTATGATAATGAACAAATATCTGATACCAAGATTGATGATTTGTTTTATCATGTAAAATATGTAATGTGGTTTTCAGAGATTGAATTTCAATCTGGTTACCACCAGTGAGGATAAAAGAATCTAACATTTAGAAAACTGCCTTTTGGAGTAGGTGCAGGCACTTTGAGAACCTTGTTATGCCCTTTGGCCGGACAAATGCTCCTGCAGTTTTCATGGATTTAATGATCAAGATTTCCCACAATTATCTGGATACCTTTGTGGTAGTCTTTGTGGATTACAATCTTGTTTACTACATGTATGAGGAGGATCATGTGCAACATCTAATAATTGTTCTGAATCTACTATTAAATCAACGCCTTAATTCCATGCTTTCAAAGTGTGATTTTTGAATTTGGGAAGTGAAACTATTTGGACACGTGGGGTCTAAAGAGGGTGTATTAGTTGATCATGATAAGTTGAAGGCTGTTATGATGTGGGAGAAATCACAAAATGTCTTCAAGATCCTGATCTTCTTGGTATTAGATGGATAATACCATAGGTTCTTGAAGGAAATATCAATGTTGGATTCCCCAATGACTACTATGACTTGGAAGGGGGTAATGATCACATTGGATGATAAAAGACATAGATATTTTGTTGAGATGAAACATCTGTTGACTACTATGCTGGTGTTAACTCTTCCAGAAGCCAGTCAGGGCTATGTTGTCTTATATGATGCATCAAGTTCTATCTTGGTTTGCCTTCTTATGTAGGGTGATCATGTTGTAGCATATGGATATCATCAGCTTAGGACACACGAGAAGAATTATCCTACCCATGATCTGGAACATGAAACTGTGATGCACACACCTACAATTTAGTGGCACTACCATTTTGGTGACAGGTTTATAGTGTATATAGACCACAAAAATACTAAGTTATATCTTCTCTAAAAAATATTTGAATCTTCGACATAGGAGTTGGGTGGAATACCTACATTTTTTTTACTTTGACAATGCATATACCACAGGGAAAGGAAATTTCATTGCTGAAACTTTGAGCAGGAAACTTCCAACCCAAGAAGGGAAATATTCTTCAGAATATTGGAATTGTATGGATCTTTTTACATTGTTTCATATTGGAGTTCATGATCAAGGGGCTGAGGTTTCTTCATCCAACATTCAGCTGAAATCTTCATTTCTCAAGATGATTCTTCAAGATCAATAGCTTGATAATGAGTTTCGTAGCACTAGATAATCCCTTTATGATGGGGAGATAGTTTCTCTTTAGTTGTTCTCCAAAGAGGGTGTTCTATGCTATTGGATCCTCTTTGTTGTGGTGTTAGTAGTGAGAAAGGTAGCGATGGGGGATTTCCATAATTCTTAGTGGGTTGTGATCCTATGAACCAGTAAGATGTTCTATGACATGAGGTGATAGTTTGGGTGGCCAGGCATGAGAAAAGACATTACTGAGTTTGTCTCTCATTTATATACATGAAAATAGGTGGAAACTGAACACTAGAAACCTTCAGGTTTTCATGAAACACTTCCAGTACCTACTTGGTAGTGGGACGAGATATCTATTGATATTGTGGTTGGGTTTCATCATACCGAGATAAAGAATAATTTGATATAGTTTGTGATCAATAGGTTAACCAAGCCAGCTAACATTATACCCCTTCATGATAGTGCCAAAGTTGAGGAGTTGGGTGATCCCTTTGTGAATGAAATTTTTCACTTTCATGGAGTTCCATATTCTACGGTCTCTGATGGTGATTCTCTATTCACTTCTCGCTTTTAGAAAGGTCTACTTGAGGCACTAAGATCTCAGGTTCATTTAAGAATGGCCTACCATCTATAGTCAGATGGCCTTATAGAATTATCTATACATATTCTTGAGGATATGCTTTGTGCCAATGTACCTAAATTCAGTGGGGCTTGGGATGATCACTCAGGGCTGGTTGAGTTTTCTTATAACAACAATTAATAGTATGTGATTAAAATGGTACCATTTGGGGCCTTTTATGGTTGGCCTTATAAATCTCTATTGTGTTAGTCGGAGGTTGGTGAAAGTTCTTTCGTTGGAATAAGCTTGGGGAAAGAGATTAAAACATAGATTTAGCTGATACATAAGAGGATGATGAAGTTACAAAGATGATATAAGTCTTATTCTGATCGATTCCATAGACCTTTTGATATTTTAGTTGGTGACTAGGTGTTCTTGAATTTTTCCCCTCGATTGGGTCATTGACGGCTTGAGAAGTAAGGGAAACATTCTCCTCACTTTGTGGGACCTTTTGAGGTAATTGAGCAGGTCAGGAAAATTTCGTACTATTTGTAGTTTCCTCCGTAGCTATCATTGATGCATAACATGTTCCATGTATCACAGCTGAGAAAGTATCCATCTAATCAATCTCACATTTTGAGATGGAGTGATCTTGATATTGAACCAGATTTTCCTTTAATTTAGAAACCAGTCAAAATTGTTGATTTTAAGATCAATGTACTTCGTGGGTGGATGATACCTTTTGTTCATGTGCTATGGAAGCATGGTGTTGAGAGTCACAAGACGTGGGAATGTGAGGAATTGATGAGATAGTAGTGGCCTCATCTATTTGGCATGAAAGCTTCTTCATAGGTTTTCTAGGGACTAAAGTTTTTATGGTGGGGAGGATGTAACATCCCATTACCTTGATCAATTAATTTTCCACTTTTACTAAGTCCCCCATATTGTTAAAAATCCTTTTATGTGATTTTTATGGGTTTTCTGAAGACTATAGAATAGGTACATCTCGTGTACCTAAAGTACATGTTGTGTATCTAGTGCTAGTTTCTTTTCAGGGATTTAGAGATCACACCGTGAATGGAGAGATCAGGTTGTGAGTTGGTACATGACATGAACCTGAGGTACACATTGTTAATAGATTAAATATCTTTTTTTCATCCGGAAACAATTGACTTTTAGGCATAATTATCCTGTGTAGGGTACACATCGTAACCCCAAGGTACACATCATAACTCGGACCGTTCTAGTTTTAAAACAAATGATCAGCTATTTTGATTCATTATTTTCCCCATATTATCATTTCTATTTAACCTAGAATCCCCTAAAGCATATTTTCGAGGCACCCCACTTTTCAATTTGATTTGATTGGCTTCGGATCTTTCTTGCATCCTTGGTGTGATTCCTAGGTAAGAGTTCTCACTCATTCTCCAAGTTTCTCTCCATCTCTCCTCTTGGTATTTTAATTTTATCATATTTAGATTGATGGATCCATATTTTTTGGTTTTGATATTTCTACTAGGTATATTATTGTTGTCTTATACACCTTTTTTTACATTGATGGGTGTCTTTGTGAGTGTTGTTCTTCGAGAAGGAGTTAGGCGGTTCCGTCCCGACATGAAAAATTGATTACCATTGTATTTCATGATTTATTTAAATTGATAATATAAATAAAAATTATTAATATTTATTTCAATTTATTTGATATAAACACAATGCCAATGAATGGGAAGATTTGAAAAGGTTTTGGTGTGTAAATTGGAAAACCGCCAATAATATTAAATTGGGGTGAGTTTATGGAAATTGGCTTATTTAAATTATTGAGTTTAAATTATGGATTTGATGAAAAAAATTTCAATTAAATTGTTGAATTTAACTATGGAAATTAATTATGGATGTCATGACCCGTCCTCGGGGCCAGTTCCATGACTACCCCAAGTCCGCCTTCTATAGGCCAGGGGCTGGAGACTAGCACCAAAGGCGTAAATCCCGTTAAAAGGGAAGTCATTACCTTTATATAAGTAAACAAACACAACAGAGTATGCAAGCTGAAGTAAACACTAAGTAAACTGAGTCCAAAAGTAAGTGTTGGAAAGTAAATGGGCTAGAATACAAACCCAACTGAAACTACAGTACAACAGTAAAGAAAGTACAGCTGTAGTAAAGTAATCCAGCAACCACAGAGTCGTCCTCCAGATATCCCACCTGAAGGGGGTACAAATGGTCTCCTCACCTCCTCGGGTATGGCCGTCCACTCCGTGTACATCTTGCCAAGTGGTCCACCTCCAAGTACCATCCCGCTCCACAAGACTCCAACTCGATCAGTGCTGTCTGTCGTATGCATCGAACACAACATAGTGCGGGCATAGCCCCGTGCAGGGGTGAGTATAAGATACTCAGTAGGGACCCCGAGACACCCTACGGTCTCCTAGAATCCACAAAGGATAAACCAAAAAGGAAAGTTAAAACACAATGTAACATTCAACTCTACTTACATATGTTCCCATACATATATCTAAGTCATTAATTCCAGTTCGGATCCAACTCACGAGCCCAAGTAAAACCTAGTCCACACAGGAAAGAACAACCCAGTCCACATAGGATAGTAAGTCAATCATATCAATGATAATGACTAAAATTAAGACTCAGATCACACATGTATACTACTCACGAAGTGGGGTGGGGATGATAGATGAAGCCTCTAAGACATTTCCCCTACCGAACCCATGTAGAATCCAAGTACAGAAGTCATCGCTGCCGAACCCACATAGGATCCTAGTACAGTAACCATCGCTACCGAACCCATGTAGGATCCAAGTACAGTCTTCATCGCTACCGAACCCACGGAGGATCCAAGTACATTCGTTCTCACTGCCGAACCCACGTAGGATCCAAATACAATAACCATTGTCATCGCAGTCACAACCAGCTCTAGGGTTCTCGTACACAGCATGCTCGATTCCAGGAGGGTATGCTCCATGAGCCAAGGGGGGTCGATACATCAACTGTCACCAAGTCTAGAGTTGATGTATCCCGAAGTTCAGTCTCATCAATAGTAACTCAACGCAACAGACGGTGCGTCAATCGGACGCCCGGTCTAGGAGATATTGGCTTTTCCGTTCCAGGGGCCCAGTTAGAAATACACTCGTTTCTAACCCATTCGATATCCTTATTCATCCAAAACTCACATAGAGTATCGCAAAAGAACCGTCTCGTCGAAATGGTCCTAGTTCCGTAGAGGGTGTGTCGATCAGACGCGCAGTCTTTATGTTATTCCCGTTTAAGTGATTAACAGGCCTGAACCATTTAGCCCAGTGGGCTGACAGGTCGGGTTGACCCAGTTTGACGGGTCCTACTCAGCAGGGGTGTCAGACCGGTCCGAATAAAATACTCAACTCGGCCCGAAGGGACATGGGCCGGCACGACCCGACTCAGCCCGACATTTTGCGGCCCTACTGGGCGCGCGACCCGGCTAGCTCGGCCGGATGGCCGAGCGGCTCGACTGAAGCCGAGTGGGTTCCAAGGTGCTGGGGGGGGGGGTTTCCTCACCGGAAGTTCCAGGCAGTGCCACCCTTCACCAAACCGGCCGGCTAGACCGGCCGGTCTTCTTCGCACGCGGACCACATGGGTGGGCCGCTGGTCTTCCAGCACGATGCCCTCTTAGTGACGCGGTCTAGCTCCGCACGGCCGGCCGATGGGCCGGCCGTTCATCTAGCATGGCGCCCTCCTAGCGCCGCGGATCCTCTTCGCCCGACTGGCCGATGGGCCGACCGGTTCTTCCACCGAAGCGGCCCGTGTTGTGGGCCGTGGTTCTTCCCGCACAACCGGCGCGATAGCGTCAAACTCCTTTGTCGCGTTCCCGGCACGGTGCGAGGGAATCATGCCTCCTTTTTTTCCTTCCCGGCACAGCGCGACGACGTCGTGCCTCCTCCACTGTAGATTTCCAATTCTAGAATAATTAAACGGGGACAACAGAGAGTTGTCGGGCCGTGTTTGTTTGGCCTGCATGCTCTGCGTAAAATTAAAACAATCGGCCATAGTTGAACAATGATTTCCAATGAGTACGGGGTATGTAAACATCCAATTTCAAGAGTAAACCCCTACCTCAATAATCGATGTCGAACGTCGGCATCGTGGTTGATGGAGTCACGAGATAAGGATTCGTAGAAGACAACAGAGAGCGTCTGAGGAGGAAGCAGCGTCTCCCCCTTTTATCATGGAGAGAAGAAAACAAGGCATGATGTCGTTGCTGAGTTCCCGCATCGGTGTCTCCTCCCATGTCGTGGAGGAAGAAGAGGATGGAGAATTCGGGGTCGCCGAGTCGATGTTATTCGTCAGAGAGTTGGCATTCTTCAACAAAGGAGATTAAGTGTTCTTCAAAACTCAAGAGCTCTCCCCCCAAAATCTCAACACAACAAGACAACCAAAAATAAAATAAGGCTTCTCCTTATTTTATTAAGTCATGTCATGCATTCAAATTTACAAATTCAAATTCCTATTCACTTAATTAATTAAACCATGAGTTGTCTAATTAATTAAGTGATAGTTTGGAAAGTTTTAATGGAGTTAGAAAGGGAGAGGAAGAGTTCACATTAAAGAGGAGTTAAAAAGTTTAAAGGGGGGGGGGGGGGGGTTTAAGGAGTTTTAGGGAATGTGAAGGGTTGGGGATCTTGTGGGCCCCACCTCACAAATATCCTCACATGGGTAGTTAGGGGCCTACCCCAACTCCCCCATGTACGATATAACCACTTAGATATAGAATAAAAATTATTCCACATTTTTATTCACTTCTTATTTAATAGATAATTTTTAACTTCTCCTCCCGCACAAACACAACTATGGTAAAGGTCCCTTATGCAATTACCGGCATTGTGAATTCATCGGTGCCCTATGATTTCAATTCCAATCACTAATTCAAAATATAGAAAAACCCTCTCGTTCTTTTACTGAACGTACCCAAGCTAAACTTAAAAAATTGATTCCGAGCACACCGGGCCTCGGAATCAAGTGCCGTCAGAATCCACAGACTAGTAAAATTCCAAAGTATTTGTGAAAAAATTTTACTGAAAATTTCAGGTCTTTACATTACTCCCACCTCAGGGATTTACATCCCCGTAATTCTACATCATAAACTAGGGAAACAAATGAGGGTACTATGCGCACATCTGAGCCTCCTGCTCCCATGTGCTCTCATGGAGGTTCCCGTGCTGCCAACGAATGCACACCAGAGAAATCGACCGTCTACGTAGGACCCGCTCCTATTGATCCTTCATCTCCACCAGGTCCTCCACAAAAGTTTCCCCATCATCGATGTATAGCTCCCCTGTGATCAATGATATGCGTCGGGTCGTGCATGTATCTCCTCAGCTGAGATACGTGGAAGACATCGTGCACCCAGTGCAACTGAGGTGGAAGAGCTAGGCAATAAGCCACCTCACCTACCCTGCTGAGAAACTAGAATGGTCTGATGAAGAGCAGAGATAACTTTCCTCCCCTTCCAAATCTCCATAATCCACATCAAGGTGAGACCCGTAAGAAAATGTGGTCACCATCCCCAAACTCTAGTGGTCTCTGTCTCCTATCAGCATTCTGTCTGCTTTGTGCAGTCCTCATCCACTCCTGGATGATCTGCACCTTCTCTGTCATAGCCTGGAGCATCTCTGTTCCTACAAGTGCTGACTCCCTAGGGCCAGTCCAGCACATAGGTGAACTGCATGGTCGACCATACAGTTCTTCGTATGGTACCATCCCGATGGTGGAGTGGTAGCTATTGTTGTATGAAAACTCCACCAAAGGTAGGTGATCCTCATAGATGCGACCAAATTTGAGAACACATGCACTGAGCATGTACTCGAGAGTCTGAATGGTCCTCTCCGTCTGGACATCCTTCTGAGGATGAAAGGCAGTGCTCAGGCGTAGCTATGTCCTAAAAGCCTCCTGAAACCCCTTCCAAAGCCAGGAAGTAAAGTGAGCGTCACTATTGGAGACGATAGATGAAGGAACACCATGAAGCCGTACCATCTCTTGAACGTAGAGGAATCCCAAGATATCCACTAAGCCCTGCTCTCTAATAGGTAGGAAGTGGCATGACTTGGTGAGTCGGTCGACAATCACCCAGATGGAGTCATGTCTTCTGGAAGTATGAGGGAGAACTGTCACGAAATCCATAGATATATCGTCCCACTTCCACTCCAGGACCTCTATGGGCTTCAAAAAGCTTGCTAGAACCTGGTTCTCCACCTTCACCTACTGGTAGGTGAGGCATCGTGAAATGAACTCTACCACAACCTTCTTCATACTCGACCACCAGTGCTGTCTTCAGAGATCCTGGTACATCTTCGCTACTCCTGGATACACCGCCAAAGGGGAAGTGTGAAACTCCCTCATCACCTCCTCCTGTAATGCAACTGGAACCATGGTAAGTCCCCTGAAGAGGATAGGGTGCTCTCCTCCTATAGAAAATCCATCAGGTGTCTATCTTGTGGATATCTATGAACGTCACATCTCACAGTCAACGTCCCCACACTGAGCCTCTCTGAACCGCTGAAGTAGTGGAGGAGTAAATATGAGTGATTGTAGAAAGGCTGCTCCATCTCTATCCATGACGGATATCTGCAATGCAACTAGTTGCTCTGTAACCTCTCTATGTAGTTGAATGTATGATCTCTTGTTAAGACCATCATCTACCATGTTCCCCTTCCTAGGATTATAGACTATCTCAAAGTCATAGTCCTAGAGGAACTTAAGACATCGCTGCTGTCTCAGGTTCATGTCCTTCTTCGGGAATATGTACTTGAGACTCTGGTTGTCAGAGTAGACTGTAAAGCGCTTTCCCATCAGATAGTGCTTCCACATATTCAAGGAGAAGACCATTACTGCTAAATCCAGGTCTTGGGTAGTGTAGTTTTGATCGTGTTGCCTCAACTGTCGTAAATCATAAGCGATAACTGCCCTCTCCTACATCAGGACACACTCGAGTCCGATCCCTGATGCATCGAAGTAAACTACGTACCCTACGCCCTCCTCTGGTAGCCTCAAGATGGGTGCACTGGTCAATCTCTGCCTCAGCTCCTAGAAACACTACTGAAATCTATCTGACCATACGAATGGTTTCCCCTTATTTATAAAAGCTGAAAGCAGTGCTGAAACTCTAGAGAAGCCTGGCACAAATCTCCGATAGTACCTAGCCAGACCTAGGAAACTCCGCACCTCCATCATTCTCCTGGGTGGCTCTAAAGCATGTACTACCTCGATCTTCATAGGATCCATAGAAAATCCTGCCTTAGAGATGACCTTCCCTAAGAAGTGGACCTCTAGAATCTATAACTCACACTTGGAGAGCTTACCATAAAGTTGGTGCTCTTGGAGTGTGTCCAGTACAACCCGTAAGTGGTAGGCATGCTCCTCATCATTAGTTGAGTAAATCAGTATGTCTTTGATGAAGACTGCAACAAATCGATCGAGGTAAGGCTGGAAGATCCTGTTCATGAGACTCATGAACACTACTGGAGCGTTGGTTATGACGAAAGGAACAACCGAGACCTCATAGTGGCCATACCGACACCAGAAGGCTGTCTTCTACACATCCACATCTCGAACTCTGAGCTGATGATAGCCTGACCTAGGGTCTATCTTCGAGAACCATCGTGCTCCCTTGAGCTGATCAAAGATGTCATCAATCCTCGGGAGTGGATACCTGTTCTTTACGGTCACCAGATTCAGGTGATGGTAGTCGAAACATTTTCGTAAGCTCCCATATGCCTTCTTGGCGAATAAAATCAGAGAAGCCCAGGGTGAAACACTGGTTCGGATGAATCCCTTACCATGCAAGTCCTCCAGCTGTACCCACAACTCTTGAATCTATGCGGGAGCCATACGATATTCTGGAGTAGATATCAGGGTTTTCCTGGGGTCCAGGTCAATGTAGAAGTCTACCTCTCTACGAGGAGGTAGTTCGGGAACATCATCAGGAAAAACGTCCACATACTAATCCACTACAACAAGAAAACTCGGACTCCACACATCAACTACTCCTAGAATGAGACTAGCGAACTGATGTGTGATCGGCTGCCCTTTCCTCTGCATAAGTCCATCCTGCACTACAAAGGCTCCCTTCTCGTAGGTGAAGGTGAACCTGCTCCCATCTGTGCAGACACACCGCACTTTTCACCTAATACAGTCAATCTGAGCATGGACTGTAGATAACCAGTCCAGACCCAAGATGATGTTGTAAGGCCTCGATGCCGCTACAAGAAGATCCTAGCCGAAGCTCTCGCCTCCTAGAGTAAGCTCATACTATCAGCACCATTGTGTAATCATTGTGTCTGCTCCCGTAGGAGTCTCTAGCCGTAAGGATCGATCCAAAGACTCTGTCGAAATCTCCGAGCTCTGAACAAGGGCAGAGGAAACAAAATAATGACTCGCTCATTTTTCTATAAGAACTGCAAAAAGGGTAGATTAGACATAGATAATACCTCGAATCATCTCAGGTGTGCTGTGGTCATAAGCGTACACTACCTGAAGCTGAGCTTGCCTCTGTCGGCCAACTCCCTAAGGTCGGGGTGGACCTCCTGGTGGTGGTGGTGGTGCAGCCTCAAAGCGTCGGCCACCACCCGCTGCTCGGCCAACTCCTCTGCCTCGTCCGCCTGCTCCCTGTAGACCGCCATGGTCAAACCTCTGCCTCTGCCTGGGTGGTCCCTCAACCGCCTGCTGCTCCTATGCATGGCGGGTCAGGCAGTCACGAGCCATGTGGCCCTGCCTGCCACATGCATAGAACCGCCTGCCTCTCGTATGACTGGCTCTGCTGCGTGTGCCCCGCACCTCCAAACCAGTATCATGAGGTCACCCACCAGATGGCCTAGTCCACTTGGAACTCTGCGACATCTGTCTACATCCGGCTGCAGAAGAGTTCACTACGTGTCGCCCTGCGGTAGGCCTCGCTGCTGGCATAGGCTCAGCAAGGATGCTCTCCACAAGTAGGGATTGCTCCAATACTCTTGCCTACGTCGGAATACTGATGGAGATCATCGAAGACCTGATCTCATGCCTCAATCCCTGCTCGAAGGTCCGGGCCCGGAAGAATGGGTCCCATACCATGTCCGTGGAGTAGCGCGAGAGGTCGGTAAATCTCACCGAGGACTGGGCTACTATCATGCTACCCTGTGACAACTGTAGTAACTCCTGGATACGCACCGCATGGAGGGTGGCTGGAACGAACTACAAGCAGAAGAGGCTCTCGATGTCCATCCAAAGTAGAGATGCCTTATCGTGCACCTGGAGAATCAGGCTCCACCATCTACCTACTACTGCGTGCATGAGACTCGCAACAAGGATCACCATAAGATTTGTGGGTGTCCCTACCAATATGAAGACACAGATAATAGCCTCTAGCCAATCCTCGGCTTCCTGAGTGTCTGTCTCTCCATGGAACCTGGGTGGTCTCTATCGCTGAAATTCATGCAGCGTTCTCAGGTGACGTGCACTCTCTACTGCTGGGGCTGGTGGTATCGGTGGCCCAGCGGTTAGAGGTACCACTAGTGCCACCGCTGTAATGGGGCCCTGCACCGAGGCCTCGTCGCTCGGTGGCCTGCCATCTCGCATGTAACTGGGAACCCTAGAGGGCTACCGTCATGGGGCCATCCTGAAAAGAAACAGGTGTTCCATGGTTAAAATAGTATACCTGGTGAGCTGACACAAAGTAATCACTAAAAAAACTTTTGAAACACACATGCAATCAATGTTTTCGTGCAATTAGTTGGAAATCAGAAGTCAAGGTCCTAGTGTATCGATACGTCGACCACCACACCAACACTGTACTCCGTGGACTGATAACCACAGTCAATACCCTTAACATTATTTCTTCAAAGGAAGAAATTATCAGAGTCCTAAGTTCTGCAGTAGAACCGACTCCTCTGATACCAATTTGTCACGACCCGTCCTCGGGGCCCATGCTGTGACAACCCCAAGACCGCCTTCCATAGGCCAAGGGCCAAAGAATAGCACCAAAGGCATAAATCTCGTTAAACGGGAAGTAATTTTTATTATATAAGTAAACAAACACAACAGAGAATGCAAGCTGAAGTAAACACTAAGTAAACTGAGTACAAAAGTAAGTGCTGGAATGTAAATGGGCCAGAATACAAACCCAACTGAAAGTACAATACAACAGTAAAGAAAGTACAACTGCAGTAAAGTTATCTAGCAACCACTGAGTCGTCCTATGGATATCCCACTTGACTGGTGGGTACAAATGGTCTCCTCAGCTCCTCGGGTCCGGCCGTCTGCTTCATGTATGTCCCGCCAAGTGGTCCACCTTCAGGTACCATCCCACTCCACAAGACATCACCTTGATCAGTGCTATCTGTCGTCTGTATCCAACACAACGTAGTGCGGGCATTGCCCATGCAGGGGTGAGTATAAGATACTCAGTAGGGACCCCGAGACCCCCGAATGTCTCCTAGAATCCACAAAGGATAAACCGCAAAGGAAAGATAAAAACACAAAGTAACAACCAACTCTACATAGGTATTTCCCATACATATATCTAAGTCATCAATTCCAGTTCGGCTCCAACTCACAAGCCCAAGTACAACCCAGTCCACACAGGAAAGCACAACCCAGTCCACACAGGATAGCAAGTCAATCACATAAATGATAATGACTGAAAGTCAAAACTCCACTCACACAGGTATACTACTCATAAAGAGGGGTGGAGATGATAGATGAAGCCTCTGAATCATCTCCCCTGGAAAACCCATGTAGGATCTAAGTACAAAAGTCGTCGCTGCAGAACCCACGTAGGATCCTAGTACAGTAACCATCACTGCTGAACCCATGTAGGATCCAAGTATAGTTTTGATCGATGCCGAAACCATGGAGGATCCAAGTATAGCCTTCCTCATTGTCGTACCCACATAGGATCCAATAACAGTTACCATCATCGTCGCAGTCGCAGCCAGCTCTAGGGTTCTCGCACACAACATGCTCGATTCTGGGAGGGTCCGCTCCACCAGCCAAGGGGGGTTGATACATCAGTTGTCCCGAAGTCTAGAGTTGATGTATCCCGAAGTTCCGTCTCATCAATAGGAACTCAACGCAATAGACGGTGCATCAAACGGACACCCGACCTGGGAGATATTGGCTTTTCCGTTCAAGGGGCCCGGTTAGAAATACACTAATTTATAACCCGATCAATATCCTTAGTCATCCAAAAATCACTTAAAGTATCCCAAAAGAACCATCTCAACGAAAGGGGCATGGTGGCCAGACAGCGCCTCGATCGGACGCGCAGTCTTTATGTTATTCCTATTTAAGTGATTAACAGGCCTGACCCGTTTAGCCCAGTGGGCCGACGGTTTGGGTTGACCCAGTTTGACGGGTCCAAACCAGTAGGGGTGTCGGACCGGTCCGAAGAAAATACTCAACTCAGCTCGAAGGGATGCAGCCCGGCTCGGCCCGGCTCGGCGTGGCAAGGCTGGGCGCGCGGCCCGGTGAGCTCGGCCGAACGGCCGAGCGGCTCGCCGAAGCCGAGCGGGTTCCAAGGTGGTGGTGGGGGGGGGGGGGGGGGGGGTTTCCCTACCCGCGACGCCAGGTGGCGCCACCCTTCCCCAAACAAGTCACCTAGACCGGCCAATATTCTGTGCACGCGGCCCATATGGGCGGGCCTCCGGTCTTCCAGCGCGGCACACTCTTGGCACCATGGTCCATCTCCGCCCGGCTGGCCGACGGGCCAACCGGTCCTCTAGCGCGGTGCCCTCCTGGTGTCGTGGCTCCTCTTTGCCCGACCAGCCGATGGGCCGGACGGTTCTTCCACCGAAGAGGCCTGTGTAGCGGGCTGCGGTTCTCCCCGCACAACCGGCACGCCGGTGTCAGCCTCCTTTGTCGCGTTCCCGGCACAGCGTGACAGCATCGTGCATCCTCCACCTTAGATTTCCGATTCTAGAATAATTAAATGAAAACAACAGAGAGTTTTCGGGCCGTGTTCGTTCGGACCTCACCCTCCGCGTAAAATGATAACAATCAGCCATATTTAAACAACTATTTCCAATTATTACAGGGTATGTAAACATACGATTTCAAGAGTAAACCCCTACCTCAATAATCGATGTCGAACGTCGGCATCACAGTTGACGGCGTCACGAGATAAGGATTCATAGACGTCAATAGAGAGTGTCTAAAGAGGAAGCGACATCTCCCCTTTTTATCATGGAGAGAAGTAAACAAGGAGTGATGTCGTTGGCGAGTTCCCACGTCGGTGTCTCCTCCCTTGTCGTGGAGGAAGAAGAGGATGGATAATTTAGGGTCGCCGAGTTGAAGTTCTTCGTCAGAGAGTTGGCGTTCTTCAACAAAGGAGATGAAGCGTTCTTCAAAACTCAAGATCTCTCTCCCCAAAATCTCAACACAACAAGCCAACCAAATATAAAATAAGGCTTCTCCTTATTTTATTAAATCATGTCATGAATTCAAATTTACAAAATTCAAATTCCAATTCACTTAATTAATTAAACCATGAGTTTTCTAATTAATTAAGTTATAGGTTGGCAAGTTTTAATGGATTCAGAGAGGGATAGGAAGAGTTCTCATTAAAGAGGAGTTAACAAGTTTAAAGGGGGAGGTTTAAGGAGTTTTAGGGAATGTGAAGGGTTGGGGAGCCTGTGGGCCCCACCTCACAAATATCCTCACATGGGTAGTTAGGGGCCTACCCCAACTCCCCCATACAGGATATAACCACTTTGATATCGAATAAAAATTGTTCCACATTTTTATTCACTTCTTATTTAATCCACAATTTTTAACTTCTCCTCCCGCACAAACACAACTATGGTAAAGGTCCCCTTAAGCAATTACCAGCATTGTGAATTCATCGGTGCCCTCAGATTTCAATTCCGAGCACCGATTCAAAAGATAGAAAAACCCGCCCTTTCATTTACTAAAAGTACCTGAGCTAAACTTCAAAAATTGATTCTGAGCACACCAGACCATAGAATCAAGTACTGTCAGAAGCCACCGACTCGTAAAATTCCAAAGTATTTAAGAAAAAAATTTCCTTGAAATTTCCGGGTTTTTAAAATGGAATGGATTGAATAATTTTTAGTGGATTTCGAACTCATGAAAATGGTTTAAAGTGAATTGATAGAAACCCAGTGGTTTTAACTTATGAAAATGACATGTTTTTGAATAAAACCTATTTTGGAATTAAATGGAATGGAATTAGAATTTTTAAAATGAAAGAATGAGATTGATCATATTTTCAAGTAGTCTTAAAATAGTTTTCCCATAATCAAAGATAGAATGCCTGCCTTAGGTAGTTAGTGAGTTATTTGGATGCACTCGATGCTACGAAAACGTTATAAAACATACTTGTGATTGGTCACATCCATGATGGGTTGGTGATGAGTCTCCTTTGTCCAGTGTCATAGGGACATGTGTATACACATTTTTTTGAGTTCAAATAGATAGTACATAATGAAATATTTGGTTATTACTATCGTACCTTTTGGTGGATGACCATGTTTCTTGTTTATTTATTTATATTTGAGATATAAGTGTATGCCAATTTTTATTGGAACTGATTTACATTTCAGTTGAGTTTATATAAACTGTTTTATAGAAATTTTTTACTTCTGTCATTGTTTTATAAATATTCCATCTCTTGTAATGTAAATCCAGGGCTTTGAATGTATTTTACATCATTTTGATAATGTATAGCATGTTTTTTTGAAATATGTGTTTTAATTTCCAAACCTATTTATTTTGAAAATTGAAAGTTTATCTTTGGACAATATATATTTGGAATCTATTATAGATTATTTGGTGGTACCCTAATAGGATTTGGCTCACACTCTACTTTTTCCTTCGGGTGTTTATAAACGTTCTTCTTCTAGTCTCGAGAAAAGGGATGGGATCCCTTAGAGGTGGATCCAACTGTTGAGCTTTGGACTTGGTGAGTTGTGTCCAGAGGGACATTGGAGATGTTTTTTCCTATTTTAATACTTGGGTGTTAATAATTTGGCAATATGGTTTTTTTATTCTGGTACCTTACTCCCGTTGGATTTTTCTTTTGATATGCATCTATTGTGTTTTTATTTTTTCCTTTGCCTTTTTGTTGCAGAAATCATTCCCACATGAATGTTGTACGATGCCAAGT
The DNA here is from genome assembly GCA_963277665.1 of Viscum album. Lineage (NCBI taxonomy): Eukaryota > Viridiplantae > Streptophyta > Magnoliopsida > Santalales > Viscaceae > Viscum > Viscum album. The sequence continues at coordinate 600,666,813 of OY728127.1, forward strand.
GCTAGTCTCTGATCAGTAGGGATCAGGAACACCCTTCTGGTTATGTTAGGACTGACTCAATTTTTAGGTTACCAGGGTGCCTGGGATGGTTTGTAAAAAATTGGTATCAAAGTAGGATGTTGATCTTCCATTTTCTTGAACTCAGTATGAATTTTTGAAATATTTTCGGGACATAGGAGGTAGTTGCGATTGAGTGCCTAGCCTGCTCTCATTGCAACGAACCTTAAGTCTCTAGGGGTTTTTATGGATAGAAGTCTTGTAGATAAATTCTACTCTTTAACCTATAGGAATTTGAATGGGTTCAAATACAAATCTTGTTTGTCACATCTATTGATAGTATTTTTTCACTTGTTACTCCGTTTGGGTGTTAATCTAATGTCTTCATTTTTTATACTAATGTCTTGTAGCATCATACCTCTAATGAGAAGTGTGAATCAGATACAGGAAAAGGATACTGCTAAACCTCAGTAAGAAAATCATGTTGTTGATCTGAATCTAGATGAGGTGATTGTGAACACTTTTCAAGATCTAGGTTATACACCACCTCTAATTCCCACTCAGGCTCCAAATTTGGATCCTTAGGGGGACGTTCTTCGGAAGCATTCTCAAGAGTTCTTTTTCCATAATCCAACCATATTTAAAGGATCCATTGATCCCCAACATGTTGTGGAATGGTATGTAATGATTGAATGTTAGTTAGAGTTATTGGAGATGTCATAAGTGATTAGGGTGAAGTGTTCCACCTTTGTGATGGAGGGACTGAACATGATATGGTGGGAGGGAATGTTGATGGTAGGGAAACATGAGGACTTATAGTGGAAATAATTAATGGTTCTTTTCACCAATCAAATCAATCCAGATTCAATGGTGTCGTACAAGGATGTGGAGTTTTCCAAGATTGAGCAGGTTGACAAAACTATGTCTGAGTATTCAAATATCTTTTCTAAGCTGGTTTCATTTACTCTTGAGATTGTATCTAATGAGAGGATGAAGGATTTATGTTTCGAGTTGGAACTTCAATCAGAAATCCATTCTCAGGTTTTATTGCTGAATCTTCCCACTTATGATGATGTTTCAAAAAGGGTGATGATGGTTGAGATGGACTTCTTTAGCAAGTCAGGGTTGACATGAGTTCCTTTTTCTCCCATTGGCAGCATTGGTTCCTTCAAAAGAAAATGGAAGCGTGATGATCCTCATGACCTTTATCGATGAAAAACACATTCCAGACCTCCTACATCTCCTTGAAGAAGATCTTTGACTTTATATCAGTGTTCCAAGATAGGATATTCTAGGAGGGTTTTCATGGAGACACTCAAGAATTTTAGCTCCAGCAGACGTTCATGAGAGTTATAGAGGTTCATCCCCCACTTCTCTACTCCACGTAGTGAGATAGGATCATCATATCCTCTTAAAACTGTAGGGAAATCAAATGATTCACATTCAAAAGGGTTCAATCCCCATGAATTTGGAATGAATTTTCTTTACACAATAGAAGAGTCTCCAGAGGAAGCAGACATGGGTCTAATGACTATGAGAGGTACTATTAACAATGATTCCCATTAGTGACTAATTTTTTTGATACTGGTGAATCTCACTATTTTATTTCAACATGTATAGTTAACCTTATTAATCATCTTATGGAGAAACTATCCTATGAAATGGATATTACTACACCCCTTGGTATGAAGAGAGAGTAGGGCCTCCATAGTTCTTCATGTGTCTTCACTCTATTTGATGTCAAGATATCTTTGAGTTTTTTGGTTCTTGATATGAAAACTCTTGAGTACATTTTTGAGAAAGGATTGGATCATTACCAATAAAGCTCGAATTTTTTGTCATCTTCAACGAGACTACTTTACTACACCCAGTAGTGTGCCTTTTTTTATTCATGGATAATGGAACCAAAGGTCTAGTAGAGAAGGAACCTCTTATTGAGAGTTACGTAAAGTGATATCAGTGTTTTCTTTTGATCTGGAGTGAGATACAATGGGTGGTGATCTTCCTTCATTCATCATCGAGTTTTCCTACATGTTTCCTTTAGATTTTTCTGTTCTACCACCAGTGATAAAGGTTGAGTTTTCTATTGACATAATACTTGGTACTCAAAGAGTATCTATGCCCACTTACATCTTGGCACTAGATGAGCGAAAATGGCTAATGTATCAGTTGGATGATCTTCTTGAGAAATGCTTTATTCATAAAAGTGTGTCACCTTTGGCAGTTCTAGTTCTATTTGCTATGAAGGCTGATAGTTCTCTTCACCTATGTGTTGATTATTGAATGTGCAATCATGTTATGATAAAGGGAAAATATATGTTTCCATGAATTGATGATCTGTTTGATTGACTAAAATGGGTGAAGTGGTTTACAAATATTTACCATCAATTTGGATTCCACCAGTTGAGGATAATGGAATATTACATTTAGAATACCTCTTTTAGAGTAGGTACGATCACTTTGAGTACATTGGTATGACCTTTGTCCTGAAAAATTCTCATGAAGTATTCATGGATTTAATGAACGAGATTTTCCATGAGTGTATGGATACCTTTCTGGTAGTCTTTGTTAATGAAATTCTTGTTTACTCTAACTCCATAGAGGATTATGTGCAACATCTGAGAATAGTTCAGAATCTTCTAGGAAATCACCACCTTTTTTCCATGATTTCAAAGTGTAATTTCTAGAATTGAGATCTTAAATTATTGGGAAAGGAGGTTTATAAATAGGGTGTATCAGTTGATCCTGAGAAGTTGAAGGCTATTATGAAATGGGAGCAACCACGAAATGTCTTTGAGATCCGAAGCTTCTTGTGATTAGCTAGATATTACTATAGGTTCAGGAATGACTTCTTGATTATGGATTCTCCAATGACTACTCTTACTTGGAAGGGGGTGAAGTTAACATGGAATGATATATTCCAGAGTTCTTTTGTTGAGCTAAAATGTCTGTTGACTACTGCACTGATGTTAACTCTTCCAGAAGTTGAGCATAGATCTGTGTTCTTTTTTAATACATCAGGTTTTGGATTGGGATGAATTCTTATGAAGGGTGATCATGTTGTATCATATGAATCTTATCAGCTTAGTCCATAGTATAAGAATTATCCTACCCTTGATCTGGAACTTGCAGTTGTTATGCACATGCATAAAAGTCAGTGGCACTACCTTTCTGGCTATTGTTTTACAGTGTATTCAGACCACAAAATCCTAAGTTATATCTTCTCAAAAAAATATTTTAATCTTCCCAAGAGTCATTGGGTGGAGTACCTACAATCTTTTGACATTCACATCGCCTATACCACAAAGAAAGGTAATGTTGTTTCTAATGCTTTGAGTCGGAAACTTCCAACCCAATAAATGAAAGAATCTTCAGGCAAGTGGAATTTGATGGATATTTTTGCATAATTTCATATTGGAGTTTATGAGGAAGGGGACGAGGTTTCTTTAGCCAAAATTAAGTTTATATCATCTCTTCTCAAGATGATTATACAATATCCAGAGCTTTATAATGAGATTCATATCCATATATGGGGGGGATATAGTTTCCCTTTGGTTGTTCTGCAAAAAGGGTGTTCTATGCTATCGGAACAGCTTCGTTGTGACATTAGTAGAGAGAAAGGTAGTAATGGGGGATTTCCATAATTCTAAATGGGATGTGCACATGAGAACCACTAAGATGTTTTATGACATGAGGTGACACTACTAGTGTCTATGTATGAGATGAGACATTGTTGAGTTTCTCTCTCGTTGCTATAAGTGCCAAAAGGTGAAAGATGAACACCATAAACCTTTAGGTTTGCTTCAACCACTTCCAGTCCCTACATGGAAGTGGGACAAGATCTATGTAGACTCTATGGTTGGGTTTCCTCATACCCAGATAAAGAAGAATGCGATATGGGTTTCGATCAATAGGCTGAACAAGTTAGCTCAATTTATACCCATTCATGATATAACCAAAGTTGAGGAGTTGGGAAATCTCTATGTGAAAGAGATTGTTCATTTTCCTGGAGTTCGATCTAATATAATATCATATAGGGATCCCTGGTTCATGTCTCTTTTTTGGAGAGGACTTTAGGAGGAACTAGGATCTCATGTTCATTTGAGCACAACCTACCATCCACAGTCGGATGGCCATATAGAAAGAGCTATACATATTGTTGAGGATATGCTTCACATCTATGTCCTCGACTTTGGTGGGGCTTCCAATGATCACTTGGGGATGTTTGAGTTCTTTTATAACAATAGTTACTGGTCCCTGATTATAATTGAACCTTTTGAAGCCTTCTATGGCTGGCCTTTTAAATCTCCATTGGGTTGGTTGGAGGTCTGTGAATGTTCTTTGGTTGAAGAAATCTTGGTGCAGGATACAAAAGAAAATATTCATATGATATGTTAGACTATTTTGATCACATAAATATGATACAAGTATTATTCTGTTTAACATCATAGAAGATTGGAGTTTTCAGTTGGTGACTAGGTGTTTTTGAAAGTTTCACCCCGATTGGGTCATTGATGGCTTGGGAAGAAAGGGAAGATTTCTATTCACTATGTGGGACCATTAGAGGTAGTTGAAAAGGTGGGGATAGTTGAATACCATTTGGATCTTCTACTTCAGTTGACGTCGATACATAACATGTTCCATGTATCACAAATGTGAAAGTATCTATATGATACCTCTAACTTTTTGAGATAGAGTGATTTTGAGATCGAGCCTGTTTTATCTTTGACTAATCAACCAATCACGATAGTTTATTTTGATAGAATGGTACTTCGTGGGAGGAAGACACATTTGGTTTGTGTATTGTGTCATCATGGTGGTGATATTAATGAGACATGGGAATGTGATGCAGTGATGAGAGAGTAGTGGAGTCAACTTTTTGGCATGGAAGCTTCTTCTCATAATTTTTGGGGTAAGATTTTTTTATGGTGGGGAGGTTGTAAAATACCATTACCTTGATCATGTAATTTTACACCTTTTATAAGTCCCATTTTTTAATAATACTTTTATGTGATTTTTCTAGGTTTACTGCATACTACAGAATAGGTACACATTGCGTACCTGATGTACACATCATGTACTTGGTGCTGGTTGCATGTCAGGGATTGGGAGATCACGCTGTGATTGGGTAGATCACGTCATCAGCTGGTACACATCATGTACCAAAGGTACACATTGTGAAGAGATTATATATTGGGGTTTCAACCTGAGGAAATGGGTTTTTTGGCGTATTTATCCAGTGTGGCCTACACGTCCCGACCCCATGGTTAACATCATGACTCGTCCCATTTCTAGTTTTAAAACACACAATTGGCTAGTTTTCTTCATTACTTTCACCAGATATTCATTTATCTCAACCCTAGACTCCCCCTAATCATTTATTAGAGTTTCCCCACTTTTATTTTCGATCCAATTGACTTCAGAGTTTTGTTTGCATCTGCAGTGTGATTCCTAGGTAAGAGTTCTCCCTCATTCTTCGAGTTTCTCTCCATCTCTCCGCTTGGGATTTCAATGGATCATCTTGGGATTTATGTAACCATGTCTTGTGGTGTTGGATAATGCTACCATGTACAGTTTTCATGTCTTTAACACCTTCTTTATCATTTAAGGGTGCCATTGTGAGTGTTGTTCTTCATGAAATATGTAGGTGGTTCTATCACGAATTTCCAAATTGATTACCATTGTATTGGTCGATTTATTTCAATTTATAATTTAAATTAAATTTCTCAATCCGGATTTCAATGTCATTGAAAAAAAACCATAATTATAATGAATTGGAGTATGTGAAATGGTTTGGGCATAGAAATTGGAAAAATCCCAATACCATTGAATTGGGGTGGGTTTATGGAAATTGGCTGATTTAAATTGTTGAGTTTAAATTATGGATTTGATAGAAATGTTTTCAATTAAAATATGGTATTTAATTTTGGAAATTAATTGAAGAAAGTATGGAATTAATTTTAACTAGATTTCAAACTCGTGAAAATATCTTAAAATGATTTGATAGAAACCCGATGGTTTTATCTTATAAAAGGCATGTTTTTTTTATTAAAACCCTTTTTGGTTTTAAATGGAAAAGAATTTCAATTTTTGAAATCTAATAATTGGATTGATCATATTTTTAAGAGGTCTTAATATAGTTCTCCCTTCATGTAAGAGAGCATTCATGCCTTAGGTAGTTAGTATGTTATTTCGATACACTATACACTATGAAAACATTATAAAACATACTTATGTAGGGTCACATCACCAATGGGTTGGTGAAGAGTCTCCTTTGGACTATGTCATAGGGACGCATGTATACACAATTTTATGAGTTCACATAGAGAGTGTGGAATCCTATAGCATGTTAATACAATCATACCTTTTGGTACATGACCATGTTGGTTTCTTGTTTATTTATATTTGAGATATAAAGGTATTCCAATGTTTGTTGGAACTAATTTAGATTCCTGCTAAATTTATATAAACTATTTAATATAAATTTATTACTTAAGCCACTATTTTAGAAATATTACCTCATTTGTAATATAAATCACGTGCTTTGAATTTATTTTCCATCATTTCGAAAATGTATATCATGTTTTGTTTAAATATTCTTTTGAACTACAAAACCTATTTATTTTGAAAATTGAAAGTTTTTCTTTCAAAAATATATATTTGGAATTTTTAATTGAATATTTCGTGTTATCATACTGGGCTTAGGCTCACACCCTACTTTTTCCTTTGGGTTTTTTTAGATTTTCTTCTTCTAGGCTCGAGGAAAGGGAATGAATCTCTTAGAGATGGATCTAGTTTTTGAGCTTTGGACTTTGTGAGTTTTGACCATAGGTACTTTGGGGATGTTTTTCCTATTTAATTACTTGGGTTTCAGTACTTTTTTATATTCTAGTACCTTACTCCTAGGAGAGTTTTCTTGTGGTATGCAAACAATTGTGTTTTTCTTTTTCTTATGCATTATTGTGGAAGAAATCATTTCCATTTTGATGTTTTATGAGCCAAATTCTAGTCACCAACCCATGGGGATCAGGAACTCCCTTCGGGTTATGTCTAGATCAGTTTAGTTATCAGGTTACCAGGGTACCTAGGCGAGTTTGGGACATTCATTATTATTCACTATTCATAAAAATATGAAAGATCTAGAAATAATAAAAAATTAACCAAATGTAAATTTTTTATTACAATTTAAAAAATGAAGTTTAATTTTTGAAATAAAAATTATTAAATTGTAAAATTTTTTATTGAAAAATTTTCTACTATTAAAAGGTGGTAAAGCTTCCTTTAAAATATATAAAGCTTTTTAAGCTACATGTTTATATTATCTAAATCCAATCATTCATTTTTTAGGAATTGGAAAATATTTTATTGAATATATAACATTAAAATATCATTAATATATTTAAATAATAATGATTAATTTAATATATTAATAAAAAATTCTATTTTGGTCATAAAAGTAGTTTTTCATAAAACAAATATTTTATATTCAATCATTTTTTATTTTCATTTCTAATTTATTTGAAACAAAAAAATTCATTATATGAATATGTGTAAACCATATATTAATAATTTAGTTAATTATGTTCAATCATGCCATTCCTGAGCCTAGGTGATAACTATCATATTAAATATTAATATTAAGTTATTTTTTCATAAAAAAAGTCTTTCCTGTAACACACGTTATCAAAGGGATACAATGTTACATGAAACAATATATAAAAATATTGTTTCATACAACAAAAGATAAAAATATTCATTGTATTTAAAACACAAAATCAAAGAATTTAAAATAATTTGAAAGAATTCATTTCTTAAAATCCCATGATGTTATAATGATAATAAAATGAATCACTATATAAAAGTAACACAACCCCAATAGATGTAATTATTAATATATGTAACAAAATTATAGTTTTTATATTTAAAATAGACATCTTAAACGACCATTGATAGTATCTACATTTTCCTCTATGATCATACTCTATCTACATTTATTTATCTAAATAGACACATTAGAGAACAAGCGATGAGCCCATATATTGGGGGTGAACTGTAATACCTTGAATGGTCACCCAAATAGCATGCTAACCCCGATGTAAAACTAGTGTCTATGTGAATCATGAATAAATAATTTGTTGTCAAAACAACATCACAACACATAATAATTAATCATAATAAATATATGATCAATTATTATCAAGATATCCTTAACTTATTTTCATCACACTCACAAAATAATAATGTTTTTATATTTTATATATAATACCCATACATATATATGTATAAAAAAATAATGTCCCATATAAACTACATCCTCATAGAAATATACCATGTACCCATGAAAATGTTGGATCCTTGAACCATATATTATAGCTCTGTTCATAATAGTATATTGATCTGGAATATCAGTGAATATGGGAACTCATCCACCCCACACAAGGATGTAAGCCATCTAATACAATAAAATACTAGAAAAAATATCATTTCAACTCCATTCAAAATACATCCCACCTAATGATAAAACCAAGATGCACCATCTTGAGATGCTAAATGAATTCTTATAAACACATATCATAAAAAAATCTGTTGATGATATCCATTCTACATCAAACCTAGAGCTATGGGTGAGAGACTATTACTGAATATATAATATGAATCAAACCTAGGGATATATGTTAGAAACCACATAATAATATACATCATAATACACCTTGACTATGTATCTATATGATAGAAATTCTTTAAACACTCAAGTCAACCATTTTCTATTACAATCCCATGTATCATCATTAACCCATAACCCAACACTATCAGTGAATGGGAAATAATTCATTTATAGATCATTGATAAAATTTAACCAATATAGTGAATGGGAGTTGTAACTGTCTTCATCCTACTTGAACCTGAGTTGGTGGGTTAGTGTATAGGAATATAATGTTATATTGTATCTCAAAAAAAATCAATTAGTGACTAGGATGTTTCATATTACAAGTAGTCGAGAATCAATCTAAGTAGTAACTCCACCCATATAATGACCACAATATTGATTATATGATACATCCCACATGATAATCCACAACATAATTATATATTCCTATAAAACATTAACATTATTAGATCATAAAAATCCAACAGACATTCAATACATGTTTTTCAATTATTTAGTTTGTCACTTCATTATGATACCATGATCAATATCCACAAAATAAATGTGATCCAATGTTTTGTTATAATAATTCCCATTGATACAATATTTTATCTAAATTTATATATGAATGATTTAGCTTATCCATTTAATTAAGTTCACGACACCATTTCTCTTTGCCAACTACCCATCGACTACTAACTGATCACAATCTCATTGTGGAGATAGTTCCTATTTTCAAGAATATTCCTTAATATTCTTAATTCATTTATTATTCATCATTTTTATTCATATTTTAAGTATCTTTTTCCCTCTTCCAATTTTTAACAACATTATTCACCTTAATTAATTTTATTGTTTGATTTATTTATATTTAGTTTAATTAAGATAAGTATATTTAATTTCACATTAAACAATATGTTTTAAATCAGCAATCATTTCAAAATAATTATCATTTCTTACACAATTAAATCATTTTTATTGTTACACCAATAAGGATAATAAAAAAATTTAATTTTTTTTAAAATTAATTGAGTCATTTAACATCTCCACTTTAATATTAAAAACCCTATTTGTGACCCTAAAATTGATTAAACAACACAATATAAAATTAATTTCATCATAATGAATTATTAATAATTTTTAATTTTAAAAATATTATAAGCTAAGTTATTAATAATTCAAATGATTTCCTACCTTTTTATTCTCAATATTAATTAATACCATCATTATAATCTTTCGAACCATAAATATAATTTAATTCAAATTGTATCTTGATTAAAAAATCCTCATATCATAATTAAGAATTTAAGAATTTCATTTTTTGAAATTAAAATAACCATAATTAAATAATTAATATTTAAAAAAACCTATTAGAATTTATATTATTAATAGCTAATTTCCATCGTAAAATTTTATAAACATTAATATATTTACTTAACATCTTTCTTGATTGGTTTCCAATAATCTTAATCGGATTATTACCTCTATAATCACCCAAGATGCATCATTGAAGATTTTAATTCTAAAAATCCCAATTTATATCAACATATAAAATTACTATTAATTAATAATAATAGTTTACATAATTGTCAGAAAATTGAATTAATATCCCCTTTTAATAATCAACGACATCATATTAAGTCCACACACTTCATAAATAACCCACCATTTCATCCTGTCATTCATTCATCTCATAAACAATAATATATCAAATAATAAAATTATTATTAATTGAATTACTATAATTTATATATCTATGATCATTATTTTATAATAAATATTATTGATATAATGATAATAATTAAAATAAAAATAAAAATAATGCTAAAAATAAATTTTTTAAAAGGTAATGGTATACGCATTAAATTAAAATAAATGGGATTATGACTATAAAGAGTAGTGATGAAGGCATGGATATGTATTTCCTGTTACAGATAAAATCAAAAAAAACTACAACAAAAATAAGAAGAAGAAGAATAATAAGTATAATAATAAGAAGAATAACCGAAATAAGAATAAAAACAACATAAACAACAACATCAACAATAACAAAAACAAAAACAAAAACAAAAACAACAAAAAAACAACAAAAAACAACAAAAAAACAATAAAAATGATTAAAACAAAAGAACTAAAAATAATACAGGAAGGATTGAAAGATGGGTCAAAGGATTATACTTATCAAATTTATTTTAAAAAAGGAGAGGAAGTTACTGAATGGGGAAATTAAAGACAAACATACAGATCTACCTTAACATTGGAATTTTTTAGGGGAATACAAACTACATTAAACACACACACCCAGGATACAAAAATAGGTCAACATGTGACCCTCCCTATCAGCCCTAGGGTAAGCCTAAAAAGGACATGAGATAGGGAAACAAAAAATAAAGTGAAAAATTAGAAATTTCTATTGCATATGCATTGTAGTTTCTTGTAAAGGGAAAAAATAACTCTTTGTCTTGGGATACAATATTTAAAAGGATTTATTGGGCCTTCAATACCCCCACTACTAAAAAATATTCCCTTAATAGTGATAAAAAATTATGTTTATTTGTGCTAGAGAAGGGTTGACAACGAGAGAGAGATTACAACCCCTAGGATATTATTAGAACATTAATTTAGCACTGATAATGTAGACCTTTATTTATTCTTTTAAAAGAGATGATAAATGATACCTTTATTAGTGCTTGTAAAATTGTTGATATTTGGACATGATTCTGTGTCCTGTAATACTAAACATTAGAACATGTGTAGTATGCTGTAACATCACACTGCAACACCCAAAAACATAAAAAAATCAGAAAAATAAATTACCAATATAGAATTTAAATAAAATAAAAATTATAACACAAATATAAGAAAAAAACACAATATTATATACATTTAAAAAATTGTTTTATACAATTAAATCAGTGTAAATTATTACATACATTAAAAAACATAAATGATCTTTTGACATTAGATGCCAAACCCTAATAAAGAAAAATAACAGACCTTTATATGAGAACTATTTTTTATGTTACTAATAATATAAATAAATAATTTTTGAGAAAGTGTTAATTTTAAACTAAAATTTTAGTCATTCCAAGAACAATGTGTATTAGATTGAGTTGTGGTTGATTCTTTCATAACACACCATTTCTTATTCATCTTGATGAATTTTTATATGAATACTAACTAAATAAGTATATGATAAAAATGATAAGTAAAGTAATTAATTAATAACAGATAGAATAATGAGAAAATAATCTAGGATCGTTTTCTATATTTTGGCAATGTGATGCACATTTTAAAGTAAAATAATACTTATATATTGAAAAGAAACACATGGACCCAAACCGGTCACACTATGTTTTAGATTGAGGTGTGACTGATTCCTATATGTAACAACTAACATATGGATATTATTCCTAATGTATCAAAACAATATGAATCTCTTGTCTCAGTTTTCAATACGTCACATGTCTTTTTTTACTAAAATATCATTTTTGATTGAGAAAACATAAATTGAATCATATCGGTTACATAATTTGTTGGTATGATGTGATTCTAATTCCCATACATCAAAAATGACTTATGAATCTTCTTCCTATATTTTCAAGACAATTTGAGTGTGTTTTCATTGTTTTTAGTGAGTGACACTTTTTGAACTAAAATGTTGAATTTAAAATGATAACATAAAATTTATGTCACAACAACCACACCATGTATTCTATTTCTTGGTAAATAATTAATAAAAATAGAAAATTACAAATGGATCATTTTTCAAAAGTATAAAAACAATACGGATGTGTTTTCATTATTCTGAGTTGTTCAGTTTTCTTTTTTACTAAAATTGATGTCACCTTTAAATAAAAAGATGAACTTGGATTCATTTGTTTCACACCGTTCATCAGATTTTTGTGAAGAAGATTCATACACCTCTCAAATTACTTATGTATCATTTTACTAATGTATAAAAACAACTTGAATTTGTTTTCTTAGTTTTTAGCATGTTACATGTCTTTTTTACAAAAAATGTGAATTGAAATTAAAAACATATACCTTAAGTCATACCGATAACATCATATATCAGTTTGACATGAGAATTATTTTTACACTTCGATAATAATTTATGAATCATTTTAAAAAATTATCAAGACACTATGAGTCTGTTTGCTATGTTTTCAGTGAGTCCACTTTTTGAAAAAAAATGTCAATTTTAAATTGAGAATAGAAAATTTCTATCATACGTGCACATCATGTATAAGATTGAGGTGAGACTAATTAATACACCTCAAAAACAACTTATGGATAATTTTAAAAAAGTATAAAAACAATATTAATACATCTTTTCTGGTTTTGTGTATTCCATATGTCTTTTTTACTAAAATTAATATCAAATTTAACTAAAATGAATCAATTAGAGTAATATAGATAATAATGTGCATTAGATTGAGTTAAGGATAATTCCTACACATATCAAATAACTTATTTATCATTTTTTAATGTATCAATGAAATATAAATGTGTTTGATCTATTTGGACTACACCACTTTTCTTTTTTAAAAAATATCATTTTAAAATAAAACACGAACTTTGAGTCATTCCCATAAAATTGTGTTTCAACTTAATGTTAGAGAAATTCATACACATTAAAAATATATTATTAATCATTTTCTTAAATTATGAAGACATTCTGAGGATATTTTCTAGGTTTTCATTGGCTGACACTATTTGAATTAAACTGTTAATTTTAAATTGATAATAAACACTCTGAGTCATACCTAGAATATTGTGTTTCATATTATGGTCCATATAATTAAAACATGTAAAAAATTACTTATATATCATTTTACTAAATTATAAAAACATTATGAATTCTTTTTATTGGGTTCGGTTGGCCAGTTTTATTTTTTAATGAAATTGATGTTAATTTTAAATAAAAATAAGAACTTAGAGTCATACTGGTCCCATTGTGCATCAGATTGAGGAGTGGATGTTTCTTACACCTCCAAAAAGAATTATGGATCACATTACTAATGTATAAAAATAATACAAAAATATATTCTCAGTTATTAGAAGTCCACATGTCTATTTTACAAAAATCTAATTTTAGATTGGAAACATGCTCTTTGATTCATTCTTGTTACATCGTGTATCAGTTTGATGTGAGAATTATTCCTACAAATCATAAAATAATAATGAATCATTGTAAAAAAAATTTATAAAATATTGGGAATGTTTTATATATTTTTAGTGATTGAAATTTTTTGAAATAAAATATTGATTTTAATCTAAAAGAAGACACTTTTAGTAATACTTGGAACATTGTGTACCATATTTAGTTACTACTAATTCATACATGTCAAAAATGATTTATGGATCATTTTACCATAGTATAAAAAATTATAATATGTTTTCTATGTTTTTAGTTTTTCATATTTCTTTTGTTTCTAAAATTTTTGTCAATTTTAAATAAAAAGACACACTTGGAGTCATAATGGTCACACCGTGTGTTAAATTGAGGTGAGGATGAATCCTACACTTCAAAAAGTCTCAAGAAAATATAAAATGAAAATATTACCATGATTTATATTTTATTTAATTTTCAATCATCCATCACTAAAAATTTACTTGATGTTCTTAGCTGGAATACCTTTTCAGCTAAGAACATAGACTAAAAATACGATGTTGTAGTTTGACAGAGAAAGATAATGGAAATTATGGTAACATTGGTAGTTGGGATTGTTATATCTCTGTTGGATTATTGTATATAGTTGAATGAAAAAACATGTCTTCATAAAATATTTCTGAAAAAACTAAATAAGTATTATATATAAATGATAAGGAAATTAACTTATAAATAATAGATTAAAGGATGAAAAAAATAATTAAATATGAAGTTGGAATTCACCTTTTCAAGATGGTAGTATAAATTCTTAAATCATTTAATTATTTTCATTATTAATGTTATAAGCTCAAAGTCCAATATCTCATGATCATGAGAGGCTAAAAACAACCCACCCAAACACGGACAAAAGAATCACCCTGTATAAGAAAAAAATTATTATATATGTAATAATAAGATGAAATAAATTATAAATAAATACGAAATAATAAATTAATTTTATGGAAAATTATTTGATTATGAAAAAATCTAGATGAAATTTGTGATTAAGAATATGTAGTTTCATTTTTTTTCCGGTAAATACAGTAGAGAGAACTAAGTGTGTTATTTCTTTATAAACAAGACACCCCAATATTCCATTAATTATATATCTTGATAAATTTACATAATCAGGGAAGTCATTTATCATTCTATTTAACACATAAATCAATGTGAGTTATTCACCACTATAAGAATCATAATTTGTAACACTTATACCCCACATCAATTTTAGATCATCAATCAATAGATCCAAATAGAAATAAATATCTTTAACGAGTTACTTTGGTCTTAAAATAAGTAGAGATGACATTATGTATTTGTGCTTTGTGCATAAACATGGAATAATGTTATAATTTACCAACATCATGGGACATGTATTCTAAGTAATACACACTAAATCAAAAGGATTTATTCCATATATAGATTACCAAAGATGAAAGTTTCTTGGTTTATTTTCAAATTTAGGATACCCGTAATCAATTTTCTTCCAATGAGGAGAATCTTCTAGTTGATGTATATTCCAATCATTAATTATTGTATCTGCATGCCATTAAAATCATCTCAAAATTTCGAGACATCAATATATTCTACTAAACCATGGAATGATAGAAAGGTAACATAAAAATATCAAAGTACATGATTAATTTTTCTTGAATCGATCCACGCCACTCTTAGTGCATTTTATAAGTGACTTTTCATCCTTGAGAATTAATATGAAATCATTTGTAGAGGAATTAAATTTTTAGAGATCATTTCCATTTAATATAGAATTAAATTAGAATAATACGTTCGACATGGTAGTTGATGTTATTTTGGTAACATATCATTCATGAGAACAAGTAGTTATTAAATACCTGTGTCACTCCATCCGCTACTAGATTTCAAATTATATAAATTCAATACAACAGAAAATGTTCTATATTTAGTATAACTAGTATAATTTGGTCTCTTAATAGAACTATTTAAATTCTAAAAAAACTATTTATAACCACAAAGGTCAACTTCAATTTCCATTTTCATTTCTTCCATATGATTTCCATCATCATTTACACTGGTATTCATATCAAATGATCCATAAAATGTAGTATCATCTTAATTACTGTGAAAGTTTTGTTTTCCACATATTTAGCCCAAAATTTACATCTTTGATCTATTCTATTACAAATTATATATTCTTCCCACACTTTTGAATAACAACAACATAAACATGAAAAAAGGATTTGAGAAGGGTCGTATGCAATCTCCATTGCAAATATGATGAACTATTTAACTCCATGTTCATACTACTTTGTCAAAAGATTAGTGTGCAAAAATATTCAATTCTTATCCATACTATTAGGTTCATAAAATATTAATTTTTAATAATAAATAATTAAATAAACATAAGATATTCATTATAAAATGTGAAAATTACAGATAATTCTAATTAGGGAAACAATTTTTTTTATTATTTCGATGAATTTCAGTATTCTTTGAAGAAAATGGATAATTAAATTTTAGAAAATAAATACTCCATTATGGCAGGAATTATCCCTTGAATCCATTAAAAGGTTAAGGTTATTGTTTAAATTATTCCTCATCAGCCCATCTCCCAAACATTTGTCATTGTATTTTTTTGTTTGACACACATCATCCATCTCTTGTGTATAGGACCCCATGTTCATTGAAAATATATAAGTAGTATTTATCAATGGGATGAAAACTACTCAGAGTAGTAAAAATACATTAAAGATATAGTGGAAGAGTCTCAAAATAAAATTTATTAATAACTGTTTGGGAGTTGTAGATGATGAGTGTCACAGTTGTAATTCATTATTTTTTCTTGAAGGGGTAATGCCTTCCATTTATGATAACTATACCACTGACACAAGTTATTAACTCCGGGCCCATTGAAGGTGAGATTTAAAGGCCATAAATATTTTTTATATGATTCAAGGGGTCTTAGTGGGGACATGTTATGATATATAAATCATTAGGTCCTTTATGAATTCTATATTTATAAGATAAGTCATACTTTTATTACTTTCAATCCACTAAATATGATCAGTCCTATCTATATTAAATTGATCCATCATGTCTTTATTAAATATCCTAAACAAATGAAAATATAATATAGGCAATTAATGAGAAAAAAGAAACCCAAATATGTTAGGACCATTTTAGATTTGTGATGAAGGAAATGAAGTGAATCATAAAACCATTATAGATGATGTTATTCATTTAATTAGATATTAAAAATCAAAATTATATTGTGACAATTCATGAATCAAGATAAGTTATTTTCTTTCTATGAATGATGATATTATTTTTTGAATATACTCATCACACCAAAATTATATTTTATACTAGTAATCATGAAATCATGAATATTTTCTAAGGATTTTTTGGATTTTGAAAAGAAATAAGAAACTAATTTTTTTCAATATTTTAAAAATGGATTCTATTGATTCATTTAGTTATTAATTAAATGGGGAATATCATTGGGATATTCATGAGGATATTTAAATTTGAGTTAACGAAATTAATTTAATAAAATAAAAAGGTAGGGTGATTTATGGGATTCTTCTTCAGTAGTTTTAAATTAACATCAAAATGATGAATTAAGGGGAATTTAAATATTCATGTTATGGAATATTATCCGTGTCATTAATTATTTGAATATGATGTGTATTTTGAAATATTTTAGTTTTGAGGAATATAAAATAAATAAGTGAAAAGAGATACTGGGAGAGGAAATACTATAATGATATTATAAAATATAAAGAAAATGAGGAAAACCCATATGATTTATGTATAAATTTGGGAGGGAAAATGATCATTTCGTTCTAGTATTTTGATGTCCTACACTTTTGATGGTGATTATTCAGAATGAATATTATGATATTTTGTATGTAAGAATGTGTACTTGTTAATAGTTTGTTTCTAGGAATCATAAATGGTATATGGCTATTCCCATTCTTGTTGATTATCTTAATAATCAAATAGAATATATGTGTTAGTGGAATAATAACCACACTCACCGACATATAACTATCCATATTAAAGGTGAAACTAATTAAAAAATATTCCATGTTTTTAATTTCATTTCTTCCCCATGATAATATTTAGAGAATTTTACTGCATAAGAAAGCGAGTGACTATTTTTGAAAAATAATAGTACCATCACTAATTTACCACCATCATTAATTTTCAAATAATTAGAAATATAGAGTTAATAATAATTATGAAGAATAAATTCAACAGAAGTTTTAGATTATAAAATTATGAAGCACTGAAAAAAAATTATTTTGATGAACAAATATTTTAAGGTTTGAGTAAGAGATTACTAGAGTGTTGTTTCTTGGTGGACTAAGACACATTCTTCTATGTATGAGTCAACATCAGGACTTAGTTTCTGGATTAGTGTATAATAAGAACATTTATTCAATAAAAAGGGATCGATATATATTTATACCTAGCATAAGAACTCATTGACATAATTATCATGTTGATAGTAAAGAAAAAATCTTTCTATTTACTATTTATGAGGAAAATATTTTTTTGAATTAGAGATTCTGCCATATATACAAGACTAATATGGATGAAAATTGATAATTTAATGTTATTTATAATATTTATTCCTTGAGTTTTCAAAATAGGAAACACTTATAATACTTATTTAAATATGAAGGTTATGAGAAATCCTGACTCTAGTGGTGAGGGATCAAATATACAAGTGTCCATTATTGAACACAAGGATATGCCGATGATAAAAAAATAACGATGATAAAAAAACAACTAGGTATCGCCTAAGAAGGAATCAATGAGTGAGGAGGAGGATAAAATACCTAAAATTGAAGCTTTGAATTGTCCAAAATAAAGTAAAGATTCCACAAAACCTAGAATCCATTTGATTGTACGATTTATTTGACCCTTGGATTCAAACATTAGAATTGTTCGAGCCTTGATTTATGCTTAGAATCAATGAGGTGGATCACCGATAGCTGGTTTCTTCCGTGAAAAACATCAGATATCACAATTGGTTCATGACTGATTACAGTTCTTCAAGTAGATCAGGACACATTTATCATAACTTACAAAAAATTAATGATAATGACTCCTTTTGTGAGTGCTAAAATAGAAAGCATTGAAAAAGACACATTTATGAGTACATTTGTATTGTTGACAAATATAGAGCTTTATCAGTGCTAAGAAAGCCTAGATAAAAGAAATATTTATCAGTGAGAAAGTTTTAGTGATGACAAAGACGCATATCAATGCTTTTTTAGGGATGCTAAATCTCTATATTTCTTAACCTTAAAAAGGTACTGATAAAGATGCCTCTTATCAGTGTTTTTTATTTAAGAACTAATAAAGGATTTATAAATATAATTATAAATAAATAATTATGTAAATAAATTTATATTATTATATATATATAATAAATATATATAAATATAAATATAGTAAATATATTAATTATTTGAATATATTAATTATAATGTTATTATTATAATATATAATTATTTGGTTATATTTATATAAATATATTTTTAAAAATAATATTTATATAATTATATAATTATATAGTTATATATATTTATATAATTATATATATATATATATAAATATTTAATAAATAAATATAAATATAAATATTTGAAATATATTAATCATTTAACAAAATTTATTATAATTTTTTAAATATATATAATTATTTATTTATAATTATACCAAAACTTTTTTTAAAAAATAATATTTATTTATTTATAATTATAAATATATAAATATACAAATATAGTAAATATAAATTTATATATAATTTTTTAAAAATATTTTTTAACACCATTGATGGATATTTAATCTTAAGTTCATGCGTGTTAAAAATGAGTGAAATTAAATAATTAAAAATGAGTACACTTTAAGAATGTTGAAAAAATGATAAGTTTTATTAATTAAAGATATCTTATTAGTTTTTTTGATATATATTAAAATAGAAATGAATATATATTGAAACCGTTAATAAATAATAAATAAATAAATATAAAATAAATAATATAAATTGATGAAATTCACAAAAAAATAAAAAATAAAAAATAAAACATATTATAAATGAATTAAAACCTAACAGTAGTAAAATTTAAATGAAATAAATAGAATTTATCGATTAAAGGCATGATATATTAAATGTATCATGTTATAATGAAACTCTAAAATGATGTTTAAAATTAGAATAAATTACATAAATATTAGTTGTATGTGTTTTTATGTAAGATTTCATTAATTTTGTAAAAATTTTCATGTGGGAATTGTATATAATAATGATATAATTATGTCTATGTTAAATCAATATAACACACATTTTATCTATGTTAAATTGAAAACCAACCGATATTCAATTATGTCCATTATTCATTGCAATTAGTCGGTATTTTAATTTATAATAATTTTTAATTATAAACCATTATTCAATAAATATATTACTATTTAATATAAAACATAAATATTTTTTATTATATAGATCATATTTATATACATTCATATATATCTATATATTTAATAAATACCATTTATTAATTTTATAAATAATTATTTAATTAATAAAATGATAATTTTTTTTTGAATTTACTTATTTTTAATTTTAATTTGATTAATTTTCAATTTACATACATCAATATATTTAATATATACTATTTAAGTGTTTTTATAATTTATATATAGTATAATAAATTTTTTCAATTTTATCAATAATTATTTAATTAATAAATTATCTATTATTTTTTAATAAAATTAATTTTATTTTCGATTTATTTAATTTTTTCAAGTTATTTGGACATTTATTATCACTTAAAAATGGAATATAAAATATTCATTTATTAACGCTAAAACTAATGAACTGAAAAAGGGTACACTATATCAGCACTAAAAATAAATTACTGATAAAGGGTTCCTTTTATCAGTGCTAAAGAAAAGTGCGGATGAAGGTTATAATTTATCAGAGCTGAAAAAAGCATTGATAAAGGGTACCTTTTTTTCAGTGTTAAAAAAAGAAGTGATTAAAGGTACCCTTCATTGTTCTTGTTTGAAAAATGATAAAGGGATCATTTATCAGTGTTTCTTGCTAGCGCTGATAAAGGCCAACACTGTTAAAGGACTGTTTTTTGTAGCATCACAACAAGGTTTTGAAATCACCCATGAGGACCCTTATTTCCAATTTTTAATGACCCATAAGACCAGAATCGTGAAACCCTAATAAATTTTATTAGGTTACCTCCCTAGACGAATAAACAAACTCTTCGTGCCCATTTTATTACAATGGACCTGTAAGTCCAATTTTTTTTATAAAAAATATTTATTAGAAATATCTGATGATAGGCCACATATTTTTCTATTTTTTAACCTTCTACATGTATACAACCAATCCTGGATCATGCATTAACATGTCACATGCCAAAAATATCCATGAACCAAAATCATGATGTGAGGAATTTAATGTATCGGGAAAACAATTCAATCCATTATAATCATGCATACATATAATCCACCCAATCTCATCACAGTAATATATAAAAACATGTAAAATTCCCCCCTTTCGTATAATGACCATCGCACATGGCCATACATGAAACCATCTCAGCACATGTGCCTCATGTTACCCACCAACCTCCCTATCATAGACTCATTGCACACAACTAATTATGGTTATTAATCCAATAAATAAGGACTTATTTCCAGAAAAGTTGCTAAACACAAGATAAATCAGTGTTAATATTAGGAGATTGTTATTTGAATCCCTAATCCCTTTGATGTGGTTGATCAGATCAAACCAAATGACCATGGGATCACATGTATAATAATGGAAATAATTTATTATGTTCCTAGAGTTTACAAATAAGGAAAAAAATCATAGACCCATGGGTTAATAAGGATATTCTACACCCCCTCCACGGGTTGACCCACTCCACAACCATCCCATTAAAATTTCATATCCCAAAGACAAACATTTGATCACTTGAATTCCCCTTTATCCTATCTCCAAGGCCCCTTGACTATGCCATCGGGATATTCCTACCTATGTTCACCTGGGTCTATACGCCTCCATATGTCCATAAACCATTAATGGAATAATAAATGCTCCCATGAGGCCACCTGCATTTAAAAAGAAGATAATTCAATATTATGAGGTTGATTTCACCACTAAACCATGAACACAATGGCCACAAAATAACACTTATAAAAAATAATATATTTATATAAAGCATCTTAATAATGATAACAATAATAATAAAAATAACAACAACAACAACAATAATAATACGTCTGCAACTATTACTATATATTTTATCACATTTAATATTACTTATTTACCCACATCATAAAACATATAATAAATACCATTTATTTATAAACAAACATTAATGGTAAAAAACTACAATAAACATATATAAGTATATGATTCTTTCTTAATTGCTGATGAAAATCCCTATGGATTGACTAAAAATATTTTACATGTTTCATGTCATTATATTTTTGTAGTCTATTTTTTGAAATTAATAAAAATCTAATTTTCAACTAATTCCGGAGAATTATGAAAATTTAGTTTTATATACTAAATGGTCTGATATAAATTTTTCCATTCTATAATAAATCCAATGTATAATTTTATTTTTATAGTTTAGTGATCAAAGTTAGTTTATGGTAACTTTGAACACAATCTCACAAAAAATCTATCCCACCAATAAATTAAAACTATAAGTAAATTTAATTTCCACATGATGAGGATTATGAAAATATAATTTTTGAAATGTAAATAAGAAGTTAAGGACAGAAAATGTTAGAGACTAGATTAAAATTCTCCATTCGACAATTAATAACCCATAAGTTATATTGTTACATTTATAGTCTCATTAGTAATGTCTAGAAATCTCTAAACTGAGTTATATTAATTGAAAAATTATTCTTAATATTTTAATTTATTATCATAATTATGAAAATAGAAGCTCATAGAAATAATTTAAATTATATATATATATATATATATATATATCTGCAACTAAAAAAATTATAGATAATCTGTTAATAAAAATATATTTGTTTCAAGATTACATAAATATGAGTCTGGCCATATGATGTTTTAGTTTAAGGGTTTTCAATCTTAGATAGAAGTACGGGATTATCGAATATCTCTAAGATTTACCTACATAAATAATTTGAAATGATTCCAATCTAATTTTATTATAATGATCATAGTTTAAAATTCACCATCTTTTATTTTAATAAAAAAATTAAAATTATTTAATACAATCAAAAGGTGGATGACAAGGTCATTGAAAACATATAATATATGGTTCAGGTGTAAAAACCATACCTCTATTTTCCATAAATTCCTCAATATCCCTTGAAATATAGCTATCACAGTGGTTATCTCCTCCTTATATAAAAATGAAAATGAGGCTAGGGGTCATGTTGGGGATCATTAATGTTATATTTATAGAGTAGATTTAGATCAAATAACATATTTAAATAAAGTAATAATATATTATTAAAAATTTCCCCATCACATAAAACCCCAAAAAATATCAAAAAATTATAATAATACTATCATAAGGGAAACACCTAATTCCAGTCTCAATAGTAATGTTTATTTCATGAATTTTTACTCTATTATTAAATTATAGTTTTATACTTTTTAATTAAAGTTTAATATTTAATGAAAAACCTTTTATAGTTCTTAGATAAACAACTAGAAAATAAAATTTAATTAAAATTATTGTCAGAAAATGTAATGAAATTGAAATAAATTCCATATTCTATAAACAAAAAAATCATTATTAGTCGAAAATACTTATAATTTCATTCCCCCACCATTAAAATTTTCATCCTTAAAATTAAAATTAAATATAGAAAAATTAATCAATATATTCATTCCTCCAAATATTTCATTTTAAAATGTAAAAAACTGTTATATATCTATAAATAAATAAAATGAAAATTAGTAACTCAACATAGTAATTTAATGAATTCCACTATAAAATATCTATAATGTCAAGAAAACACATTAAACATATTTTTTAAAAATTATACTAATATTCATAAATATTCCATGGAAATAAAATTCATATTTCTAATCTAAATTATATTTGAAATATCATATTACAAAAAATAATGTTTGAAATAGATTTCATGTACATCACAAAACATATCAGCGTTTATAATCCCATATAAATAACAAGAAAATAAACATGATCAATTCCAACAACATCCAACAGTTAACAAGATTAAAAAACATAGTAATTAATGGTCTCAATTTACATTATGATATTGAAAACACTCCCACCCAAAATATGTGATATTATAAACAATTTATTTTCAACATTGATATGTTCCTCCATTCAACACTAAAAAAGAGTGGTGAGATTTCCATATTTAAGGTGTAATTTTGAGGTTTTTATCCAAACACTTAAAATTTAAATGATTCCTCTCAAAAATAATTTACTAGTAGAACCCAACTCAATGATTAATAAAACTAAAAATATATATTCTTGAGGGAAACATACTAAATCATCCATTTGAGAACTCACCCAACTAAACTAATAAACCCCACAAAATAATTCATACATATTTATGAAAATAAATATCACAGATTGAAATTATTATATATCTTAAAATTAGTTTAAAATTATTTAATTTTTCTTATATATAATCACATATAAATATTTCCCCTATTATAGTTCCCACTTAAAATGTTAATTCCTTGATGAAAAAGGAGATATCATATAAATTTATAATGGAACCATTGGATAGTGATTGATTTGAATAATTATGTTGTGTTCTGTATTACCAATCATTTATACAAGGCAATGTTATAAAGTATCTAAATCCTACAAACAATGATTAATATAATAATAATAGATAACCACTTGGGTTATATTATCAGTATTTTATTAATTTTTATAAATAATTTATTTTTTTGGATAATCCCTCATTCCATTAATAACACCTATGTAAACTTCTATCATCTCCCGGGATTATCACCCCAAATATATGAGACAACCACTTAAAAGTGAGATTTTTATATATTTAGAAAACAATTCTGTCATATGATAATACAGATATGTCATTAAAAAAATTTCCATACTTATGAAAGACAATTTTCCACTACATTTCTTATAAACATCCATGAACCAGTAAAGAAAATCAAACCATCATCACCAAAATTACAATAACAAGAAACACCAACCACCCAATTTTCCCATTATCATCCCATAATAAAATAACTAAAACCTCACTAATGTTATATTTATTTTAAATCATTTCAAAAACATATTATTATCGAATTTTTCTATAACAAAACAGATTGTTATGCAACTTGAACCGACATTTGACCTGGTATACCTATACCCTGAGGGATATTTTTATCCCCATGGATCGAAGAAAAGTATATAGAAATCATAAGAAATGCATTTGGGGATGTTTTTCCCTCAAAATATAGTTAAGATATAATGGATATTTTATTGATAAATCAACATAAAACAACCATACCTGGGATATCCATGTGAGACATAGTACATAAAAATATACAAAAAAGGTTAAACAAGTCATAATCAATAAAATTTATTAATCTCGGTTATATAATATAACATAATAACATCAATAAATAGATACATTTAAAGAATAATAAAATAAAAATAAACATAGATCATGGAAGACTGAAAAAAACTATACAACGATAAACAAAATAAAAAATAACCCAAACCAAGATATATGAGTACCTCAATGAAACCCATGCTTTCCCTCTACTTCCCAACTCCCCATCATCAACTAGAATAATAATAATATATCTACAGAGATTTGAAACTTGTGATAAATATAAGGTTGTATACACCATGTGGTTTATGAAAGGTGCGATTGAATAGGTATAATAATTTCTCAGCAAAGATTCTATGAAATAACTTTCATTAATTTGTTCATAAACTATAGCTTGAAATAAATTAGAAATATAATGGTTTACATTAAAAAATACCGGAATGAAAACAAAATGAAATTCCATAATGTATAAAGAAAAAGAGTATTTCTCCATAAAAATATTTCTTTGAATAAAAGTAACCACTGATCAATATGTTTCAAAAAATAAATTACCAAAACAGTCATTGAAAACCATTTATGAGAAACAACCCAAAAGTAAATAAGGACATAAATATTCAAAAGGACACTCGAATTTAATTATAGAAATTAAACCAAAAAATAATGGAAGGGTTCCATTATAAATCCATATGCAAGGTAATACAAACAAGAATAAATGAAATTTATTATTATATAACAACTAATCAAGGGATGGGTGGAATGGGCTATACCCTAGGTTATATAGTTAGATGTATTAATATTTACTCTAATTCACAAGAACAATTTCTTTCAAAATTAAAGTCTGACTAGAAACACAAGACACTTGACTTACCCACACATTAGAAAATCAAGGAAATCCCATTTCCATAGTCATAGAATACAACTGGAGGACACTATAATAGATTATGGCCTAGGATTGTAAAATATAAATCATGGTCTCCCACTCAGTTCTTAGGATACTATTGTTTAGATTCTAACCTTATTTAGTTTTAATAATTATAATAAATATTTAATGTGATTAATGATTTCATTTATATTCTTGGAAATTAGAATCTTTATGACATCATTTCATAGTATTTGGAATAAATATAAAAATTCTTTATGGAATCTATGAAATATTAGATTGATGTTCTGAGAGCTTTCGATGGAAAGAAAAAAAGTAAAATGAAAAAAGGTGTTTAGACCTCATTAGGAAGAACTGACTAACTAGTTCATATCCACTAGTCATCCAATAGAGAATTCATTAGGTACCCATATAAATATTAGTCTATGAGAGAGTTGATAAATATTTACAAGTAAGATGGTGAAAACAAACAAAAGAAACCTTGAGATTTTTTCTCACTAGCCATCCGATGGGAGAACACTGACCATTCATTGAGTTCTATTAGTTCCTGGACTAAAAAATATTCAAACATAGATATCCAAATGGAGGCTTCCTGGTATCCACCAATGTTAAATTTTTTTTTCAAATTCCAACAATTAATCATGATCAAAATGTAGTAATTTTTCTCTTCTTGAGTTTCAATACCCATGGTGAATTCCATAATGTTTGATAATCAATTTGAGGTTGTAAATATAACTCTAAGTGTCCTTGGAAACATACCTTCTCAATAATTCTCTAATTCCACCATGATATAATCTCCAATTCCTCCCCCATGTTCTCTCATTTTCTATGTTCTCTCTCATCCCTTAAAGAGGTGATCTTATTTTAAAATAATATCACTCTAATATCTTTCTCAATATTTATTAGTGGTTATTATTATTCTTTTGAGTGAATCAAGACTGTTCTTAGACATGATTTCACCTATAAATCACTTGATTTCTATCATTATTGTATAATGGTGCTCACAAACATTAAAGTGAGGGACTTATGTTTTCATTTAGTTATTGCTAAAAGGAAAGGAACTATTTCTCATTGAGGTTTATAACTATACCAATTAAAAATATAGGGTCAATTGAATTCCGATTTCTTTATATAACCCAAAAATTAGGGTTTTTTTGGAATATTTTTCACCATTAAATCCAAGGGAATAATACATTAAATCCTTAAAATATTGAGGTGGTAGAAACATGGTCTCTTATTCACCTAATATCAAACATAATGAAAAAATTATCTTCCTTATTTAATTTTTATATTCTTATTTATTTATAAATTTAATTAAATTTATTAAAAATCAATTTAAACCATCAATACACTTAATATTTTAACTTATGAATTGATCTTTCTTTTAATTATCTGCTTATATAAACATTTATATTTTTAGTGTTTCAACTTTAAATTTCTTTTCTATATTTCAATTATTCTATTTAAAGGCAGCAAAAGGTTTTAATTATATTTAATTATTAAAAAAATCATCATTTAAAACATTAATTATATAATTTGGTTTTAAAGGTTAATTCACCCCCTCATTCTGTTTTACCCTAATCCAACCTACAATTGTTATCAAAGGGCAATTGAAATTTTATAAATATCATTCAAAACATGTTTTATTTTAAATATATTTGATTAGTTTTTTTAGACACATTATTTTTATAAATGGTATTTTCAAACACCCATGGTGCACATGAAGAGAACTCTATGGGTTGTTGTCCCGTTTTTGAATGTTTAAATTTTGGTTATTTAAAAAATAACATATCTAAATTTCATAAATCTATTTTTTATTGTATTTGAATGATATATTTTCATGGTAATACCCCAAATACTAAAAAATAAGTTAAATAGAATCTAGATGATATTTCCTATTTTGAATTATCTAAAAATGTAATGAATTGCATGCATTGTTTTTTAGACTAAAATTAATTTAATTGAATTTATAATTGAAAAATGAATAATGAAATATGTAAACTCTTATATGTAACTCACAAAATTAATTTTTTTTGAAGATACTAGATTATATATGTTTATAAAATACATTAAGAGTTTCTATATACATCCTATAGAATCTAATACTATTTTTTTCTTTATTCACTGAAACTTATAATGGATGAAAGGTTCTTAGTGATTATATATATAGAGACTCAATTCAAAAAATAATCTTTTTTTACTATGAAATTAGGCATATAAACTTACCACGATCCTAGAACCTACAGACATAAAGATCATGGTTATTGATTAGCTCATCAGATCTCTCCTCACATATCAGATCACTATGATAAAGATAATACAAAAAAGGAAAAAGTGGTCAATGAAACAAAAAAGGTAATTGAATTAAAAGAAATAAATGACATCACGTATAAAAGTTATATCAATATTGAAAATCTTTCTGAGAATTCAAAAAATTAAAATAAAAAGTAAATATGTACTCAACACTCAAAAAAAGAAAATTAATAAATCGAAGTTACTTATTTTCATTGGAAGAAGAAGGTCACATCAAGAAGAATTTCTCTGTGAACAAGATAATGTATAAATACCTGAATAAATGTAAGAAATCCCAAAAATATATACCTTTTAGTGATAACAAGTATTCAATTTTGATATAAAACTCAAGTGACACAAGTATTAAGTACCTTGTAGATGATATCAAGGTATGAAAAAATGTAAATTATGCATGTCCTATTTCTTAATATTATACTTATTTTACCTCTATTAAAATTCGATAATATATTATTTATACTATATATCAAATTTAAAATTATTTATATGATTTTTTGAAAAAAACTAATGATTTTAAAATGAATTTTAATCTTGATGTTTTTTAAAACATCAAATTTTAAATGAAAATGATGATTTTTTTTAAAAAAATTAATGAACAACCAAATTTTAATAGTTCGGAATATAAAATTAAATAACTAATAAATTCTCTTTCTCAATTAACCCATGGTGATAAATATTTAAATATTATTTTAGGATTTCAACTTCCTCTTTAATGTAATTTTAGGAGTTGGTTTTCTAAAAAATATAGATTTTCTAAAAAATTCCAAAAAGACTGTAATTATGATAAGAAAATCCCAAAATAAATATTTTAATTATTGTAATGAATTTTCTCCTCCTTTCTATCAATGAAATTTTAAAAATTCTAGATATGGTAGAAGAAAAATAATTAATCTTTAATATCATATTCATTATTGAAAAACTTGTATGAAAACTATTTGGTTTCCAAATCCTTTACTGTCTATCTTAAGTGGACCCAAGATATGGGTACCAAAAGAATTAGTTTATTAATAATTCATTGAACACGAGAAAAACTCAAGAATATAAGTTTATATAGATATAAGGTTTTCAAGGAACGCGTGTGGTGATCCTCCCAGATTCAATCTACTTCAAAAACATAACGGAGGACATGTTAAATTTTGAGAGGACTTAAATGGTAAAATCTTCTATAATGGCCTGATATGTTTCTATAACTCTAATTTTAGTAAATATTGTATATTAGTTAATTTAATGTATAATAATTTACTATGTATTAGTTAATTATCTGATTTTGGTTTTATAATTTCGTTCAGAAATGTTGGTTGTAATGTTTTTAATTATAGAGGAAAAGGATTATTTATCTCATATCATTTTCAATATGTTTATCTAAATGTTTATAATCTATTTCAAATAAAAATTTTAATTGTAAAAGTGTAAAAGATAATGAATCTTGGATTTTTCATCGACACCTAGCCTATTACAACATTAAATCTCTTGTCCAACTCAATAATACCTTTCTAGTATAAGATTTACCAAAATCGCATTTCAAAGATAATTTAGTTTATGGACCTTTACAACTTGGAAAGAAAAAAAATATTTCTTTTAAAGATAAATGGGGTAATTCCTCTTATAAATACATTGAACAAGTTCTCCTTTACCATTTTAGGCCAAATCAATAGCAATAATTAGATGAAAATATTATACATTTGTAATTATCATTGATTATATTATATTTACATGGGTTTTCTTCCAAGATCATAAAACTGAGGCTTGTAAATTAAATTACCACTTTTCATGGAAATTAAAATATAAGAAATTCTAAAAACTATTTTCCCTTAGAATTAACCATGGTGGTGAACTTTATAATAATTAATTTGAAAAGTGTTGTACTTCTCAAGGATATCATCACTCCTTCTCTACTACTAGAACATGTCAAAAAATGGGATTGTAAAAAGATGAAATAGAAACCTGCAAGAAATTTTCAAGCCTCTCTTGAATGAGTTTAATATTCCACAATAATTTTTGGCTGAGTTGATCAATACCTATTGATTTATACATAACTGTATTACCAAAAGACACACATTTATTAAAACACATTATTATACTAAAGATGGATTATTTAATGTTTTAATTTCAAAATTATTTTTCTAGAAGACCATAGATAATAATTTAAAGTTTTAACCCATAAATAATGAATGTATTATTATAAAGTATTCAAAATCATGTAAATCCTACCGAGTCTTCAATAAGAGGACAAATACCCTAGAAGAGTTAATTCACAAAATCTATTATGAGAATAATCCTAAAATGCATCCTTAAATTAATGATGATGCTAAACAACCTAGTATAACCTTTCTTAAACATCAATATTCTAAAAAATGATGATGTTCCCGAATAAAAATATACTAATTTATATAAATCCTAGGTTAAATATAGATACAATCTTTTTGATAATTTAATCAGTGAATTAAAATAAAGAACTCATACTAGAAGTTCAGACTTAAATGATGTTGAAAATAAATGTTTTCTCTATCATCTTAAAACTAATTCCCTTGATTATTCAATTAATGAGGAGAAATTGGATAATTTTCATACAAGATGAGTTAAACAAATTTCAAAGTAATAATGTTTTTACACTTATAGAATGACCAGTAATCATCTAATTATTTTCATTAAGTGTATTTTTCCAACAAAACATATCAAATATTGAAATATAATCCACAACATGAATGAAATTCTATCTAAATGATATAATAAATTAGAGTGTATTGATTATTATGAAACATTTTCACCAATTTCTCATCTAGAACCCGTTAGAATACTTTTATCATTCACGACTCTTTTTTAATTTAGTCTTTTCTAATTGAATATAAAAACTAATTTTATATATGGTATTAATTATCAAAATGTTTTAATATATCTGCCATATTATTTAAATCATCCCAAATCTGTGAATTATATTTTTATTCACACTAAATATTTTATAGTTTTAAACAATCCCCTCAATCCTAGTATGAAATTTTATCTAAATTTCTTTTTTCAGATGATTTCAAAATAGAAAAATAAGTTTCCACACTTTTTCTAAAAACCTTTTCAAATTATTTATTAATTTTTTAAATTTATGCTGATGACTTTTTTCAAATTCACTAAATAAACAATTAATAGTGAATTTTATGATATAATGAATTTTGATTTTTAGACGAGTTTTATGGGAAAACTGAAATACTTCATTGGTTTTAAAATTTCCCAAAATCCTAATAGAACTTTTTTAAAACAAAAAAATATAATAATGAACATAAAATTATTTTTTTTCATAGATCATGATAAGGAAATTAAAACACACATGTTTTTAATGTTGAGTCGAAATATGATTCAAATTTCTCATTGATCTTTTGATTTGGAAATCACAAATTACTTCTCACTTATCATGTATAATGTTTTAAAAGATAAACAGATATATTTTTTTACAATCGTAATCAATAATATCATAATACTGAATTTTGTTTATATTAAAATAATATATGTTTTTTTATTATCATATACTGATGTTTTATAATAGGAATCACATGTATCATAATCAAATATTTTTTTCCTTCATAACCACATATGCTGTTGTTCTACATCATAATCATATACTATTGTTTTACAATCACAACCAGAAGTGCATCATTACTAGGTTAATGATTTCATTGTAACCACATGCATCATAACCGGGTCATGTGTCGTAATCATGTATTGTATCGTAACGATTTGTATTGTAACCAGGTTAAGTATTGTATTGTAACCATGGGTATCATAACCAGGTTATGTATTGTATCATAATCATGATGCATAATGAGTTTATATATCTTGTATCGTGACAATACTATGAATTGTAACCATTCTAATAATCACAACCATTCTAAGAATTGTAACCATGATATGAATCGTAACCATGATATGATTCTAATCCATGTTAAGCATCGTAACCATGATATGCATTGTAATCACAATATAAATCGTAACAAAGTTGTGTATCATGCTCGTGTAATTCATTATACTCATGTCTTACTTCAATACCATATACATTTTTCTCATACACATTATTTCATACATTTTCACTTACTATTTTCTAACTAAAATTATTTGATTGGGTTTGTTATATACCACTCAAAATGATGTTGTGTATTCTATTCATTTTGACCGTTGTAATGGAAAGTGTCCAAGTTCATCCGAGAGAAATTTAACCATTGGAGGAAATATGATCATTGGAACCTGAGGCCTATAAATAGAAGTTCATTAAAACTAGAATACACATCTTTTGGATCATACAAGTTCTAGAGTGAGACACTATGACTTCTCCCTTGCTTCATGTAAAATCCTTGAATATACTAGACATGAACGGCTTGTTCTAAGTTCTTGTATTTCTATAAGTTCTTTGTTTTTCATTGTGTGGCCGACCATTGTGATAATGATCGAGGGATTACAGAGATACGAAGATGTGCTTTCGATCATCGTATCGAGGTATTTCAAGTGTTTCAATGAAAGATGTTTCGATTACCTTATTAATCGAGGGATTCCGAGGATAAGAATATAGTCGGGCCAATCATCATATTGAGGAATTACCAAGGGGGTGGTAAGACATACCTTTTATCACAGGTGAAAGAAAACCCTACTATTTTGTATAAAAGAATTGTAATTCTTTTACATTTATACAACATTTTTAATAGAAAGGGAATAATTTTTTTATTTTTTTTATTCATATTCTTTTACTGTTGGAATTGTTTCAATTATGATTCTTTCATTAAATATTGTAATAAGAGAATCTATACTTTGTATTTTAGAATCATTTACATTTTTATTACTCTGATCATTATAATAAATTCAAATACAATTGTTTTTTATTACTTGTGGTATTACATCATATCAAATCCATTGGATCCAAGACCCATATGGTTTTTTATATTTGCTTTGAATTGTTTTTGTTTAAGACCTATTAAACTAATTTCTTTATTAAGAGTTTAAATATAAAGTTTTAATCCTACAATTCACCCCACTTTTATTGTGCCATATAATATACATATAAATCTATATTACGACCAAACAATTGGTATAAAAGGACATTTCCACTAATTTATGTTACCTGATTTATTTATTTCTGTAAGAAACTTTTATTTCTTTTATAAATATTTGGTATATAATTACCTACTATACTAATGTGTGGAGTGGAAAAGTATTTTTTAGAAGATGGAAGGAATGAATATTGGATCAATTGATAATATGAACCCAACTAGACCACCTATTTTTGATGCAAATGATTTTGAGTACTTGAGAGATCGAATGATGACTTTTGTTATTAATACTGAAGTAGATAATTTTGTGATGCTCAGTAGAGATTACAAAATACCAGACAAGGAAGTTAGAACCTTTACCTACCAAGAGAAACTATAATATCAACTAAAAAAGAAGGTTTGAAATACTTTTTTATGTTCTATGAACATGAATATATATAGTTAGATATCATCCTACGACGCAGCCAATTGTACATGGATGAAATTTGAAGTCAGACATTTTGTTAAATCTAAAATTATAAAAATAAGAAGAAAAATCCCCTATGCAGAATATAATGGGTTTGTTTTTCTTTATGGAGAACTGGTATGCAAGGTGGAAAAAAGGTTTATGACAATCATCAATAGTATACATTCCATGGGTGAAAAGGGTCTTGTTGATGAAGTTCTTTTGGAAAAGATAATTGATATAATGCCAAATTAATGGGAATAAAAAAGGAAAACTATTGATGAAAACATGAAAGTTAATCAAATCACTCTTGATGAATTATTTGGTACTCTCTTATAGCATGAGACAAGAATTAAAATAGATGAATATTTTAATTATAATAGTAATGGTAATGGAATTTTAGCTTTTACTACTACATCTAAATCCAAGACACTAGAAAGGGTAATAAGATCCAAATATAAGAAAGTTGTTGTTATATTAGAATCCAGTGAAAGTGATCATCAAGATAATAAACTAGCCATTATTTCTCAAGGGATAAAAAAGACTATGAGAAAGAATGATTTTCAGTATATATTAAAAAAGAAATATAGAAAGGTTAAGAAGGAATCATATGTAACTTGTTATGAATGTGAAAGAGTTGGTCATATCAGACTATATTTTACTTTTCTTAAAAGAAAAGACATGAAGGATAAATATTCTAAAAGAAACAAGAAAAAGAATTATAAGTTAAAGAAAAAAAAGTAATGATAGAAAAAGATACTTGGAGTGAAATTTTTAGTGATTCTTCAGAATAATCATTAGAATATGAATATTCTCATTTGAATAATATTGGAATTTTAGCCCAACTACCTTTTTGAAATAATTGTCTCCTGGATAAGGTACACAATGCAGAATCAATTACAAATGTATCTTTAAATTCCAATTACCCTGATGATAAATATTCATACAATTTGGATTAATAATCTTCCTCAGTAAAGGAAAATTTACTTTCATTTGAAGATCTTTCTAGATTTTCCAAATTACTTGAAAATGAGACTTCCAAACTCAAGAAAAATCTTTATAAGGAAAACTATTGAAAATATATCCTTACAAAAGAAGTATTGGATCATTCAATTGATATTAACCATAAAACTCTCGATTTTCAAAATATTTTAAGAAACCTAATGTAATTAAATTCAAGGAAGGATAAAAATTATAAGGACTTTGAACAAATTTTTTTAACGAAAAATTCCTTTGAAATAAAAACAAATTCAAAAAACAATTCTTCTGAGAATGATAATTTAGTCATTAGACTAAAATATGAAATTTTTCTCTTAAGAATATTTTATCAAATTTCCTTACTGGAAGGAAGGAATTTGAAAAAATGTATTCTAAAATTTTTCCTCTATGTAATAATACTAGAATTTGTTATACTCATTCAAACCCATTTTTTTTCATAACAATTTGTTCTCCAAAGTGCTCTATTTTGTACCAAATGTCAATGTGGTGGACATTGGGAGAGAAAATTTTCTCTTAATAAAACTAAATCGTTTGTATTTCATAAAGCCCATTTTTCAAAAAAAAATGTGGATTCCTAACATTATTTTATTTAAAATTTACATATCCAAACAATTTTGTTCTTTGAAAAAACCAATTATTTCTTTTTAAAGAAATCAAAAAATGTACCAACAACAAGAATATCTCATACAAGGATAGTTGTTATTCTCTACATGTGAATGGAAACCAATATTTCTTTGAAAATATTATTGAAATGAAAGTTAGAAAAGTGATTTTCAGAGATAATGCCTAAGGGAATATAATTGTTATAGGTAATATATTTCTTTTAGGAAATGTTTTAATTTGAAATGTTTTTTTTGCTAAAGGTCTTAAGAAAAACCTTATTAGCATAAGTCAATTATGTAATGAAGGTTATCGTGTGAATTTTATGAATGATAAATGTTTACTTCACAATTCCAATGATGAATTCATTCTTTCTTCCTAAAGGCATGATAATGTATATACACATAACTTAGAAGAATTTAGTAGCCAAGACTTACATTGCTTAAGTGAAATGAATGTCCGATCATGGTTATGGAAGAGAAGGTATGGATACTGAAACCTTATGAACCATTTTAAACTCTCAAAGAAAAGAATTGTTAAATATCTATAGGATTTTAGGAATGGTTCTTCAAAAGTCTGTAACCCTTGTCAATATAGAAAGAAACATAAAACTATATTTAAATCAATTGATGAAGTTTCAAAATCTAATGCATCACAGTAAGTGAACATGGATCTTTTTGGTCCTATACAAACTGGAAGCATTGGAGGAAAATACTATGTATTTGTTTTAGTTTATGACTAAAATAGATTTACATGGGTCTATTTTCTATCAAAGAATTCTAAAGCCTTTTTCAATTTCAAAATATTTAGATCCCAAGTTAAAAATTTGAAAACCTGACCACTGATAACTATTCTTAGTGATCATGGTAGAGAATTTAAAAATTAGGATTTGGAAACTTTTTAAAGTAATAAAGGAATTACTCACATCTTTTTAGCTCCAAGAACCCCTCATATTAATGGTGTTATTGAATGAAGAAATCGTATTATTCAGTAAATGACAAGAAACATGTTGATTGAATACTCAATTGGTAAGTATTTTTGGGCTAAAGCTATTAGTACTGCATGTTATACTATAAGTCATGTTTTAACTGGACCTTTTCTTAATAAAACACCTTATAAATTATGGACCAGGAGAAAAACTGAAGTTTTTTACTTCAGAGTATTTGGATTCCAAGTATTCATATTGAATACTAAATAAAATTTAAATGAATTTTCACCCAAATCTGATGACGGAATCTTTCTAGGTTATTCCATTATTTCTATGGCTTATAGTGTCTTTATTAAAAACTCATGTATTGTTGAAGAAACAATGCATGTTAAATTTTATGAAACTAATCCCATTGTTTTTAATCAAACCCTTCCTATATCAACATATTAATTCTCACAAACACATTATCAACATTTGATTGAAAACTCTTCTGAAAGGGGAAATACTTTTGAAATATTTACCTTAAAAGGACTTCTACCATATGTTGATTAAAAGGTTTTACAAAAATCAAATAAATAGTTTCTTAGGAACTATCTTAGTGATTATATCACTGGTGATGTAAACCAACCCATAGGGACTATAAATTCCATGGGAAATGAAATAGAACATCTTGCATTTCTATCTCAATTTGAACCTAAAACTACAAATGATGCCTTAAGTGATGAAGATTGGATTAATGAAATTAAAGATGAACTAAATGAGTTTGAAAGTAATCAAGTCTGAACCTTGGTTGAAAGATCCAAATAAGAAACTATAATTGGAGTAAAATGGGTTTTAAGAATCAAATGTGATGAAAATGGAATCATTTTAAGAAATATATAAAAAATTATCGCTGAAGGATATAATTAACAAGAGGGGATAGACTATGAAGAAACCAATGCTCTAGTAGCTAGACTTGAATATATTCCTATTCAATTAGCCTTTACAGAATTATTTAACTTCAAATTTTTTCAAGTGGATGTAAAATGTGCTCCTCATAATGGTTTTGTACAAGAAGACGTTTTTGTACAACAACATCCTAGTTTTGTAGATTGAAAACATCCTGATCATGTTTTTCAACGTACCAAAGATTTTATGGCCTTAAACAAGCCCCATGATATTGGTATTATAGACTAATATGATTTACTTTAAAAACATTATGAAAAAGGTAATGTGGGTCCAAATATTTTTATAAAAATATTAAACAGAAATGTTTTTATTGTTCAAATCTATGTTGATGACATTATATTCAGATCATCTCAGTAATTCCTAACTGATTATTTTGTAAATCTAATGAAATATGATTTTGAGATGAGTAAGATGGGTGAGTTAATCTTCTTTTTAGGTTTTCAAATATCTCAAAAACTAGAAGGAACCTATATATCCCAACATATGTATATAAAATATTTACTTAACAAGTATGGATATGACAAACCTAAGAGTATAAGAACTCCAATCAGTGCCTCAAATACAATTGATCTTGATGAAGCTGTGAAACCAGTGGGTCAAACATATTGTAGAGGTATGATAAGAAGTTTATTATAATCAATATATAGTCATATAAACTTAATGTTTTTAGTATGCTTATGTCCAATATATCAATCTGATCCAAAAGAATCTCATTTAAAAGAAGTGGAAAAAAATCTCTACTTAAACAGAACTATGGATTTTTAACTATTTATTCTTCTGGAAATAATTTTCTTTAAATTTTTTTAGATGTTTACTTTGGTGGTTATATAATTGATAGATTAAGTACTTCTGGAACATGTCATTTCTTAGGAGATTCATTAATTTCATGGTCATTCAAGAAGAAAAACTCAGTAGCACTTTCCACAGCTGAAGCCAAATATGTAGAAGTTGAAAGTTGTTGTGATAAATTGTTGTGGATGCAACACACACTCACATATTATGGCATGTGTTCATCCAAAACTCAAATACCATGTCATAATACTAGTTCCATTTCTCTTATTAAAAACCCATCACATCATTCATGTGAAAAACATAGATATTAGGCATCACTTTCATAGAGATCACACACAAAAAGGAGATATTATTTTATAATTTATTAAAACCCAAGAACAACTTACAGATATTTTCACAAAACCATTATCTTTTGAGAGATTTGAATACATTAAACAGAAACTAGGAATTATCACTCTAAAGTCATCATTCACATCTATTTGTTGTTCAAACCATCGCCTTACATTAAGTTACTCCTTTAAGAGGGGGAGTATACATGATTTTATTGGTTTCACATATTAGTTTTACTTTTATTGGTTTTAAATTTTAATAGGCTTCAATTTTATAATTTTTACATATTAATAAATTTCACTTTTATTGTTTTTATCTTTTTAATCAATTTCACTTTTATCTGTTACACATTTTTTATCAGAATTGGTTTATTTTATCAGTACTAGATTATTGATATCAAATTACTTTATCGATTCTAGATTGTATGTATTATAATATTTTTAGTACTAGATTATTAGTATAGAATTACACTATCGATAATAGATTTTCGATACCAGATTGATTTTATTCTATTGGTTTTAGAATTCTAATTGGTCTCATTGATTTTTGGTATTTTTTATATTATTATTATAGGAACAATATACTAAAACCAATACATCTATCTTGATATTTTGAAAGGTAGAATTTCTAAAAACTTATTTTCTTTATTCAAATAGTTGTTTTTAAATTCATTCTTTTCACTTCTAATCAATTTCAGGCAGAATAAGATTTTATTTTAAGTAAAACCTCATGTGTTTGAAGTCATTATCAACCCCTAGATCTTTTAGATCTAATATCGGAAAACAATTTCCATTAAAAAAACTATCCCACATCGTAATCATTTATTTTTCTCTTACATCCTGATGCTCTATATGTACAATAAGGTTCAAAATCAGAATTTCCTTTAGTTTTCGTAATCAGAGATCTCATCAGCTTTTGAGTTTGAGATAGTCTTTCATGTCCGAGTCAACTACTTCATTTTTGATAGAAATTCCTCTAAAAAATTTCCCTTCCATGACGTTTCGAGGTGAAAGTTTAGTCTCTGGATACTTTTATGAGAATTTTGATTTATCTTTGAAAAGGATAATAAGCTTACAAGGGTGATAATATATTAGTGTTGAAATACCAAATTCAGATCAGGATTTGTATATTATGATGAGGTGTTACAATTTTACCAAACAATGGAGATAGACAACAGTCACAAGATTTACATTATGATGTATGATAAAAAGTATAAATCATTCATAAAACAAGTAGCTATGTTTCTAGGTGTACCATATAAGGTTAATTCCCTATGTCCTTCCAATAAATTATCAGAATTAGATGGAACTATAAATAAGAACAAAGCTAAAGAATCTATTTTTGATATTCGAGAGAACAAAAGAAAGTTAAGGCATTTATCAAGAGATAATCAACTCATATCCATCTGCATTCAATGGTTTTTAGTACTGAGAAAGGTTGAAAAGGAAACATTGAGTGTTTCAAATGTTTATTTTCGTGATAATTTGGTGGATGTGAGGATGTTTAATCTAATGGGATTGATTTTATTAAAAATTAAGAAGCTCAAATCTGGTAACATAAAGTCTCAGCTGGTCATGTTTCCCACCATTATTTGTATGTTTTTGAAAGAATGATTTTGTTTGTGTAATGTTGCAATCAAGTCAAATACAAAATCATCAGAGAGCCTCTCATTAGTATGGATATGATAAGGTGACTTAAATTATGATTAAATCCTGAATAAAAAAAGTTTGAAAAAAAATACAGAAACCAAGAAATAAAAGGAAGTAGATGAATGGGATGAAAAAACTTCTGAGCCCTCAAAATAATCCTCACGGAAAAGGAAGTTAGATAAGACTGCAAGCCCAGAAATGTTAAAGAAACAAAAGGATGTATCAAATGAGGTTGATGATGAGTAGAGAAAGAAGAAGAAGGAAAGGAAAGAAGGGGATCCTCAGTTTAGTTTGGATCCAGCTGAAGTGCTTACAATAAAAATAAGATCAGAAGAAACATTGAAAGAAGAAAAATTAATGAATAAAATGATGAAGAGAAAGGACCAAGCTATATACCATGATTGTCTTCTCAAAATAGATGAGAAATCACGAACTAGTATTGTAATAATATATCCACTTGTTAAGATTCAATCGGTTCTAGAAGATAAAGGAAATGAAAAACACGATTCTAATCAATTTTCCACACAGAGTCTAATTCAAGAATATGATGAAGGAGATGAACAAGAAGAATAAGGGGAAGAAGAACAAGGGGAAGAACAAAGAGGACAAGAAGATGAAATGGAAGAGAATGAAGATGCAAACAAGAGAAAACATTTAGCTGAATCCTTAGAATTTCCATCCATCATATATCTATCTGCTGATCCCCAACCTTCAATGGAATTTACTCAAAAGGTTTCTCCCAAGAAATTCATTCAGATTTCAAATAAAGTAGAAGAGAAAGAATCTTATAAGGATTAGAATCATCTAGATCAATTGATCGGTACTGAAACTCATTATGATGATCTTAAAGAATACACCAAGGATACAGATTCTGAAAGGGAAATCACTTTGATGGGAATTAAATACACCGAACAAGACTTTAATTGGTTGGAAAAGATGATACCGTTCACTCAGAAAATTGAATCCAAGATACAAATCCTTTCAAATAACCATAAAGAAAGAATAGACTCGGTTAATATTCTCAAAGTCCAGTTTCTAAATATTGAAGCTAATTACAAGATATTCAATGAATGTAAAACTGAGCACAACAAGGCTTGTAATAAGGTTTTCAAGTGGTCGTACAATGTTGATGATAATATCAAGAATCATCTAGACAAGAAGGATGAATTGGTGAAGCCGGTAAATGATCTCAATTCTCTATATCAAAAGTTGATTGCAGATTTGAATGGAAAACCTGAACTATTTCAAAGACCAGGTACCTCAAAATAAATATAATCTGAAGGGCTTGATCACCTAAAGGAAAAATTGGAGAATGAATGTATTGGGGTGGTTTTTCTCTTGAATAGACTTATAATCTTATATATGGCCTATAGACTCAGAATAGATGATTTCAATAACCAGGAAGTAAGGTTTAAAGCTCAGGAATCAATTAATCAGCTTTATAAAGATAGGATCCAGAAGAAGGAAATGATTATTTTGGAATTGGATGTGAAGCAGACGGCTCAGCAAGAAGCCCTTGAAAACTAATAGAGGATAAAAAGGAATTATTAAAGATGAAGCTTTAGATATTCAATATTTTCAAAAAAAGGGGAAATAATGATTTTCGGAACTCTTTTTGTAATAAAATTTTGTTTCATTCCAAGAAATATATATTGTTTTAACTCTATATCTTGAATCCTTTATAGGAAATGAATGTTTTACCTTATTCCTTTCAAAAATCACAAAGGGGGAGAATAGTTAGGAAAAAAAGAAATTCATGAATACCTTATTAAGGGGGAGAACTCACATGTAAATGTAAATATAATACAATCCCTAGTGATTTTTTTAAATCTGGGGTGAAATTTGTCATATTCACTATTAATTTTAACTCAGGGGAGATAAGTCTTTGTTGTTTATTTTGTTTTGTTCTTTCCAAAAAGGAGAAGATTGTTGCGTCAAAATATGTTTAAACATTCTCATTGATCTTTTTTTGGAAATCACAAATTACTTCTTTTTTATCATGTATATTTACAACATAACTAGATGTGTTGTTTTACAATTTTAATCACATATATGATAATCACAAATGTCATTTATATCGAAATTATATATTTTGTTTTCTTATCATATACTGATGTTTTTAAATTGGAATCACATGTATCGTAATCACATATTTTGTTTTCCATCATAACCACACATGTTGTTGTTCTATATTATAATCATATACTATTATTTTATAATCATAACCACATATATATCATAACCAAGTTAAGTATTGCATCGTGACCACATGAATCGTAACCAGACCATGAATCATAATCATGTATTGTATCATAACCACGTGAATCATAACCCGGTTAAGTATTGTATCATAACCATGTGTATCATAACCAGGATAAGAATTTTATCATAATCATGCATCGTAACTAGATTATATATTGTTCATCATAACCATGCTATGAATTGTAACTATGCTAAGAATTTTAACCATGATAAGAATCATAACAATGATATGAATTGTAACCATGATATGATTCTTATCCATGTTAAACATTGAAACCATATTATGTATCGTAACCATGATATGCATTATAATCACAATATACATCATAAACAAATTATGTAATGTACTCATGTAATGCATTGTACTCATGTCTTACTTAAAAACCATATACATGTTTCTCATACTTATTATTTCATACCTTTGAACTTGCTATTTTATATCTAAAATGATGCCATTGAGTTGGTTATATACCAATCAAGATGATGGCGTGTATTCTAATTGTTTTTATTTTTGTAATACTAGGTGTCCAAGTCCCTCCGATTTTTTTTGGAGAAATATGGAAGTTGGAGGAAATAAGATAGTTGGGACCTAAGGCAAATAAATAAGAGGTCATTCAAACTAGAATACACAAATTTTTGATTTTACAAGTTCTAGAGAGGGAAATTGTGACTTCTGTATTTCTTCGTGCAAAATACCTGAAGATACAAGACATGAACGGCTTGTTCCCACTTCTTGAATTTCTATAAATGATTTTTTATTTGTGTGACTAATAATTATGGTAACAATAAAGGGATTTTAGGGATAGGAAGATGTCATATAAATCATCGTATCTGGGGATTTTATGTGTTTGAAAGTCAGAGGTGCCTATTATATTCTTAATTTAGGGATTTTGGGGATAAGAATAAAGTCATGCCAATCATCATAATGAGAGATTACCAAGGTGGTGGTAAGACATACCTTTTATCCTATGTGAAAGGATACCCTACTATTTGGGATAAAATAATTATAATACCTTTACATTTCTGCTTAAAATTTAATAGAAAGGGAATCATTTTGTTTCTTCTCTCTATTAATATTATTTTTCTGTTATAATTGCTTCAATTACGATTATTTCATTAGATATTATATTAGGAGAATCTATATGTTGTATGTAAGAATCAACTATATTTGTATTACTCTGATCATTGTGGTCAATTCAAATACATTTTTTCATTACTTGTGGTATTACGTTATATCATATCAATCAGATCCAAGACCTGTATGATCATTTGTATTGGTTGTGAATTGTTTTATTTTATGACCACTTAAATTAAGTTATTTATTAAGAGTTTAAATACAAAGTGTTAAACCTACAATTCAACCCCTCTTTTATTGTTCCGTCTCATATACATATACATCTATATTATGATCCAACATTTGACTTGTAAGATAACGTTTATTGAAGATGGTAAATTGATTGACAAAAAGTTTTATAGAATTATGATTGGAATTATGATTTTCATTACTTTGACCTAAATAGATGTCATGTTTACTGTAAACATTTGTTCTTATTTTCAAAAAAATCCAATGTAATCACATTTAAAATCCCTCAAAATAATTTTTCAATATCTAAAAAGAACTTAAATCCACGGATGATTTTATCCAAAAGAATATTATATTGAATTTTATTTTTTTAGAGTGATGATTTTAGAGGATACCAACTAGATAAAAAATTTACTGGTGGTGGATTCCACATATAAGGAAAATCCCTTATCACATGGAGTAGTACGAATAAAATTTATGTTTCTATTTTTATAGATGAAGTAGAATTCATAGCCACCATAAGTTATTATACTCAAATAATATTGATGAAACACATTTTATTTGACTTTGGGATTACATATGATCGCGTCCTTAATAAGTGTTACAATAATAGTGGGATAATTATATTTAAAAATTCTATTTAACACTCTCTAACTAAGAACATGGATATGAGACACCACTTTACTCAATATCAATTTCCAAAAGGTGATATCATTCTTGAC
Source organism: Viscum album (assembly GCA_963277665.1). NCBI lineage: Eukaryota > Viridiplantae > Streptophyta > Magnoliopsida > Santalales > Viscaceae > Viscum > Viscum album. The sequence goes on from OY728127.1 coordinate 600,711,372, forward strand.
ATTCTTCTTCACCAACCTTCAATTTTATAATATCTTCACTAAACCCCATCCTATTGAAAACATAGACATTATTTTGGGTAAGTTGGGAATGATTACCTTGTGATACATATATCTTAACATTTTAACAAATTTCTATTTTTATGTTTGATATAAAAAATGTAAATCAACTTTTTTATTTGATTTAAAAAAATAAGTTTCAAAATTTAATTTTTTTGGTAAAGTCATGTGAGTGTGAAACTCCATGAAAAACATACATGTATGGGTAAAACCAAGTGGATTTAGTTTTACAAAGGATGCACCTAGAGGTTTTAACCTTGAAAAGGGATGGTTGGATTATTAATATAATTTTCACCGTAGACATTAGTAATGGGTCATTAATGCATACCTGGTTTGACACTCCTGAGGAATTCTCTATGATTTATTAGCATGATCTTTTCTAATCCTTAATATTGTTATATTTTTTTCAATGATAAAATGTTCTTTCATATTTTAAAATATTTTTCTAATGTATTTTCCCCATTTTTAGTTTTTTTATTAGAACCTCATATGTTTAATTAATTATTTAAGGGGGATTTAATATTATTAATATTCTAACGATCCTAAAAGTGACACCCTTTCTATTCCCAAAACGGTTTTTAAAATTTATTTAACTATATTAATTTTGTATTTCAATTTTGAAAAAAAATTAATGAAAAATGGTTTTTTTCTATATCTTGAGATTTTTTAAATATCTACCATTCAATTTTTTTATGTTTTTTAAAATCTCAAATTTTTTTTTTCCACTCTCAATAGATAATTAATTATGATAAATGTAGTTCTAAATTTTATTTATCTTATTTATTCTAATCCCATCTATGAATACTTTTTGATAATCTCAAAGGGGGAGAAATATTAGAAATATAAATATTTATAAGAATTTATGGTACATTTAATCTTTGAAATATTGGTACTGTGATCTTTGATAGCTGATTTTATATTGGTTTTTTAGGGGAGAAATAAATTTAATTTTGTGGGAGAAATATTATTTAATGGGGGAAAATATTTTTTAGTTATATGGGTGATATTTCATTTGAATTTTATCTTGTTATAATTTTATTATTTTTATTTTATTCAATTTTAATTAAATTGTTTTTTTTGATAAAAAAAGGAAGAGATTTTTATGCTTCTCACATTTTTTATTTTTAATGATCCCAGACACTCTTTTTTGTGGTTAATGATTTGATTAAAGGGGTTGGATGTTAGAGTCATGATGACAACCTATTATAATACTTTATAGATACATGAATAAGTATTAATTGTCTTAATGAAATCATGTAGTGATGTTACCAGATATTTTTAAGGAATGTAAATTCAAAAGGAGTTCATAGAAGTGTTTGGACACTAGAAGGTTTCACTTTCTACCTAGTGCATAGTCACCATCTAGTTGGTGGTGTAGGTAGTAGCATCACCTTGAAAAAATATTCTACCATCCTACTTGTGGTGGATAATTACCCAAATGATGTATATAGACTAATGGATCCATGATTTTTTTACTCAATGGCCATCAAGTGGGAGATATCCATCCATCCAACAAGTTATCTAGGTTACTGGAGAGTAGTAGTATCCACAACAGCTACCCAGTGGAGGATACTAGGTATTAAGGGGTATCCGGACAACAAATCCTAGCCAATATTTTATAATGGTAAAAAATTATTATATTTGGACTTCATTGTTTTCATTACCCATGATTAATTACAAAATGTTCCAAATGATTTTTTAGGATATAGATAAACCTCTTGGTGGACTCTAAAACACACCATTTCAAAAATTCTAAAATTCCAATGTGCCATGATCGCTAATTTTCTCCCAAAAGATCTCATTTTCTAAGATTTCTCTCAACCCTTCAAGAGTGAAATCTAGATTTAAAATCTTTACACTCCCCCATCTTTCTTATTCTCCCATTATTTGTCTTCTTAATATATTGATAGAATAGAGACTACTCGTAAACATGACTGATCTAAGAAACCATCTCTTTATTTTTAATCTTATTGTATATCATCCCTAACCACCTTTATAGAGAGGGACTCATTTTTTAATTCCATAAACCTTGAGTGGTAGTGGAATATTGATTTTTACGATTTCTAGATATACCCATTAAAAATCCAGGGTTAATTGTATTCAGATTTCTTACTATTCCTAAAATAAATGGTGTTTTGGTTTCTTGGATATTGTTTAAACGAAGGGAATAATATATTAAATACCCAAATGATTGAGGTTGTAGGGAAAGGGTGCCTTCTTAAGATATTTTTATACATCCTTAACTAATTGTGTTACTTTTAGAATTTTTTATTTTTCTTATTTACAAATTTCATTAATTTTTTTAATAATTTATTTAAACCACTAATATTCTTAATAATTTAATTTATTAAAAACTATTTCTTTTAATTTTATTATTATATGAACATTTTTAGTTTTATCATTTCACATTTAACATTGTCTTCCTTATTTTCTTTTTAATCTTTAACGTATTCATAATTTTTTAATTATCTATAATGCTTGAAAAAATTGTTTTTATTCATTAATAATTTACATAATTACATTGGGTTTTAAAGGGGAATTAACCTCCCCTCCTTCCATTTTACCCTACATCGATTTAAACTTATAAAAAATATAAAAGTGACGTTGAGAAAATAAAGAATCAAAGATCAATAAACCAATAAAAAACAATAAAACACCCTCAACTCCAACACAAAAGCATAGAACAACCCTAATGAAAATCATTAAATCATCGTAATATAATAAAAATCCATCCAAGGTCTAAAAAATATACTATGAAATAAGTGGGAATCACAAAAAATAAGAAACCCACTTAAAAGTTCCGACCAAGAATTTAGAATAAAAAGATATACCCATGTTTAAATCATGATATTCATCGCTTTAAAATTCAAACAAAATTATAACTTAACTCACACCTTTAAAACCATTTGAGGAGTCTCATAGATGTATTATAAATGATTGGAACATGAAAATGTTTTATTCTAAAATAAAAACTAGAAATCAATAAGAGAAACCCATTATATATTGATGAAATTTTATGAAATAAAATTTGTAAATATATCTTGTGATATATATATATATATAAATATAAAATCTTTAAAGATAAATTATAAATGATATCGATCATGTGAATTGAAAAATAATGTTAGAACATAGAAACATCTACCTCATTCAGATTTAAACCCATCAAAAACCAATCACCTTTCACGGTGAAGGCCAAACAAAGATATAAATACCCCTCTAGAATCCACAGAAACAAAAAAACCAAGTTAAAACCACCATAATACATATTCGTGAATTTGAAGAGGAGTTAGGGTTCCAGGAGGAGGGAAAATCATAGGGTAAAATGAAATTAAATTGGGATTAAATATAATGTAGAGGGATATCAAAGGGATTACCTTATAAGCCACTCAAAATACAAAAAATTGGAATAAAATGGGGGAAGGGAAGAACTAATTGATCTCTTTATGAGGGATAGATTCATGTAATTAGATAGGAGTAGGGTTTAAATTAGGATAAGGAACATGTGTAAAAGAATAAAATGACATTTTTAGTTGTTTTGTTTGGATGTAAATTTTCTTTGTAATATTTTCCAGACCATGCGCCCACCATGTGGGTATTTCCCAGGGGAAAAATGATTTTTATGGTTTCTTAGGTAGAACTTAATGATTGGAAAAACCACATTGATACTATGAAAAAAGAAACTGTCTCCCAAACCACACCCCTCAAATAGGTTTCTCATTATTACTCCTAAATATTTAATGCTCAGAAAAAAATACTAGAATTCTTGATCCCGAAATTATTAAAACATGAAGTAAACTAAAATAATATAAAAAAATTGTAAAAATCATCAGGAACTTATGTGCATTTAAATTCTCTCAACCATGAAACTATATACCCCATGAAGGTTCTTTCTTGAAAATATAAGTAAATGGAAATAATAATACCCCACCTTATTTAAGAGGTGGGTGGGTTAGGAAATGATTTATATATGACCGTACTAAGGAAGTCTATCTAAACAATCCAACCATAAAACCAACCCTACAAAATCTTCAAAATGTCTAAATAGATCCTTTAAAATTTCCCGATGTTTCTAAAAACAATCAAATCATGACTTTCTATCTAGAAATATTAAGAATAATAGAGACCTATAAAGGCCTCCATAGAAATTAAAATTATTTTCTCATGGTGGAACCATAAAAACCCATAAAGAAATACATCCTCAAGACATTTTAAAAACATTGAAATCAAACCCATCATTAATAAAATATCACCTCCATCCTAAAATAATGAGAAAAAACCCACATTCAATCTCATAGAATGGCATAAGTTCTAATCCAGATCGAAAAAACAGTAAGACAACATAGTATCACATACCAGATCATTATCCCATAGTGATTCACAATAAATAAAACTAAAACACAAGATAGAAAATGATCTCAATTGGTCGGTCACCCACCATAGTTATGTAAATAAAACCCAAGACCTTTCACTATTCCCTACTAAGAAGAACCTCAAAACTAAGAACTATCAACCCACCAATAATGATAACCCAAATACCTATAAAATATCAAATCAACATCATCACCATGTCACCCAAAAAACCACCACATCAGGATAAACAAGAAGAGCATCTACAATACAAATTAAAATGGAGTAGTGTGGTTAGAAACTACAGTCTCACAACTAGGGAAAATTATAATTTTTAGAATTCAAAACTAGGACACCATATCATAGTGATCCTGAAATGGCCATTCCAAATTCCAACCAATGTGTAAATTAAAGTAGTTTTATCTTAGTATTAACAACCTAAACAATAATATAATATTCTATCTATACCTTCTCATTGGTAATCAATCCCTATCCCAAGTCCATCATATATATAACCTCAAGAAATATAATTCCACCAAGAAGGTACAAGTCAAACAAAAATATAACGATTTAACCACAAAATATTTTATGGTAACATAAATAAAAATTCCTAAAATAACCTAAAAACATTAATCAATTTCATATCCACCAAATGGAAAACCATAAAAAAATATACATTTGAAGAAAAAAGTTCACCTGAAACTCCTTCCGATAAAACAACTTTCATAACTATGGAATATGACACAAATTGACACAATAGAGTCATGTTATTACATAATTATGACAACAAATATTAGAGTTCCTTGTATACCTTTAATGGAATCACATAATAGGTTTCTTCCTCCCATAACCATAGTATTTAGATGACAGTATGAAATCTAGATGTACCTCTAATGTGGCTCATTCAGTTTTTTTCTCCACACAAGATGTGGTAGCTTTATTCCCACGTGATGTAATGATGTAATCTCACATCACTATCTATAAATACTGACTATCTTATACTCTCATGAAATCCTTGGTCATGTTCTTAAAATATGTTAATCCAGTCCTGAACACTATTGACCTAATGGATAGATAGATACCACCTACAAAGAAACATTCTTTCTAAAGCTTATAAAATACTAGTTTTGGAGAAAGACCAATGACTTTAAATCATGTAAAGTGAAGAGTTCCAATGGAATTTTGGGTTATCTCAATATTTTCTAGCCACTCCATTGAATAAGCTGAACCTTACTTATAAAAAAATGAATGTGGGTACCGATTCTAAAATTTTAAAACTATGGCCTTAAGAATGGTGTGTTTTAAGGTAACCACTCTTATTCGGATTCTGGGTAGTATCAATAACAAAAATGACATTTCTTAAGTGAAAATAGGATCCACTATAAAGATAACCCTTGAAAATAATTCTTCTATTTTACTTCCTTGACCATCATTAGAAGCATACTCAAAATAACAAAAAACATGAACATTATCAATTCATGCCTCACAAAGAAAAATCAAATAATTCACAAAATCAACCATGAAACCCCAAAAACCACATATATTACTCAAAAATATAAAATCAACACACATAATTGATCACATTATTCAGAAAACATTACTTTTTATATTAAATTCGTTTCATTTAGGTAAAGCTTTAAAAATAATAAATGACACTCCTTCCAAAACATTTTCATAAAATTTTACCCCCATTTCTAAATAATTTTCATACATCATTATAACATCAACCAAATTTTAAAAAACCCTATCATGAATAAGGATATTAATTTTAAATAGTCCATTAAAATCATATTTAAAACAATTTTTTTATAAAACTCCCCCTTTGTATCCAAAATAACATTAAAATATCAAACTCAAAATAAACCTAACATAAAAAATAAATCAAACTCACTTTACCAACTTATTATTTTTAAAACTCTATTTAAATCCACCTCCAATAACTAGAAACCACTTTATGATTATTCCAAAATAAAGATAGATAAAAAAATCAAATTTAAAAGGTACATAGAGACGTTCATGGGTTGGAATCACATTTGTTCAAGCCATGCACCGACCATGAGACATGCTCTATGAAATTTTAGGAACCATATACACAGGCCCCATATGGGTTAGAAAACCATTAATGATAAACTTGTAGTCCCATTTCAATATTACTTTTCACCAAAAAGTGAAATAGAATTCCCAAATCACATTTTTAACTCCATGGGAATAAAAATATCCAATCACCACATCAAAACCTATCAAAACACATAAAAAATAATAATGCATTAAAAGGAAATCAAAATCGAAGAATAAATCCCATCTACCCCTAAACAATTGAGGATCTGAGCAGGAAAAAATTAGATAGAAAATTCCCATGCTCATAATCCTCAAGGTATGAAAATTATAATATCCATGATACCATGGGAAACTAAAAATTATGAGAGGTACAACTCAAAAACCAAGGAGCTCCCAAGGAAAAACTAGTCTCTGATACAATTTGTGAACAACTATTTGCAGATTTCCCTTGAATCAACACCCAACCTGGTCCAAAAATAACCTAGGGGGAGTTATCAATTCCAACAATATGGATAATAGATCTTGGGATTAATAGGAAACTCCTTTGGGGGTGATTTCATCTTTAAATCAGAGTTAGTGGCCAATAAACCCTTCTTGAAGAACCGAACATATACCATCCATAGCTTGAAAGTCCTTGTAAAATGTGAAAATAGAAACTAAATAAAGCAATGATAATGTGTCATAATAAACATAAATAGTTAAATAATCTTATATAATCTTGATGCATAAAATCCATAAATAGATACATGAGAATAATGATAAAAGATTTCTAAATAAAGACCATGAAAGGTTAACATAGACATTAAAACGGTAACATAATAAAAAAGAAGTTGAACCATGATTCTTGAGTATCTCCATGAAACATATGGTTTCCCTATATATCCCAACTCAACATAATCATCCCAAATAATAATAAAAATTATAATGAATCCTGTAACTTTTGATAAACAGATTGTTGTATAAAATAAGTGGTGTATGCATGGTGAGAGTGAATAGGCCTTTTGGGATCTGACTATAAAAATCTCTACAATATATATCATTAATTAGTTCATAACTGATAATTTTAAATACGTTATAAAATTTAGAGTTTATATGACATAATTATTAAATGAAAACAAAATCACATATTTTGAATTAAAAATAAAAACAACTTTTCTACATAAAAAATTATTTTGAATAAAATTATCCATTTCATAAAAAATTTCAAATAAAACGTTACAAAAACATCTTTGAAAATTATTTATATGAAACAACGAAAAATAAAGAATAGAATAAAAATTAAAAAGGGAACCATCATGTATCTTAGGAAACTAAAAAATGGAAGGGGATCAACAAGAATGACATATATAAGGGAAACAAGTATAAAGGAAATTACCTACAACATAAACAAAAAGCAATGGAAAATATTCATGGTAAATACCCTAGTTCTTATAGTGAGAAGATACTAGAATTTACACCAATATATATGACTAAATTTTGGTATATATAAAGATAAAAATACACAAGACACCTAACTTACTCAAATAATTACACATTGATGTTACTCCCATATCCAATGTCATTGTGTATAACTAGGGGATATTATAATAGTGTGTGTGGCCTATGATAGTTTGGAATAAAAAAAGATATACTTCTTCATTTTCATATTTAAATAATTAATATAAAAGTGTATGTGAGTAAATATAAAAGAAATAAACAATGAACTAAGCCCAAACAATAACTACCCCACCTCCAATGACCTAATGTAGAAAAAGTCCAATGCACATAATCCAATCATCATAATAATTTAATCATCCCTCAATGGGTGTGATAAATATAAAGTAAAATATGAGATCCACTTAAGAAACAAACATTACATTTAAAATTCCAAATATAGTATATAAAAAAAGTAAAAATAACCCTTTTAAAACATGATTTATACTCGATTAAAAATCGATATTAATTAAAAATAAACTCACACCATTAAAATGTTGTGAAGATTCTACTATAAATTGGAAAAATCCATGGCATATAAAAACATTTTATTCTAAATTGAAAAAGAAAAATTCACAAGTGAAACCCTTTATGTTTATATGAAATTTCATGAAATTAACTTTATAAATAAATCATGGGAAATTTGATTATAAATATATCCACATAAGATATAAATTATAAATTTCAATCATCACATGAATTCTGAAATAATTGTAGAACATAGAATCACCTAGCACCATTAGATGGAAACTAACTAGATTTAATGCAAAATGACAAACAAAGAAAGAATGATCCCAATAAGATCCCTAAATAGAAAAAAACCAAAGTTAGAACCACCATAATCCTTACATTGACTTGAATAAGGATTTATTTCTCAGGGATGAGAGGAAAATTATAGGGTTAAAGGGAAATAGAGGTTGGATAATAGAGAAGGGAGATTGAAAGGAAGTTGATTACCTTGGAAACTGCTTGAAATCCATAAGAACATAAATATGAATCAAAAGTGTGGAATATAATCTATCCTTGAGATACATGAAAGGGTATTACACACATTATTGGAGAGTAAGAGGTGAGAAATTAGGTTAAGACTGAAAGGGGAAAAGGGTAAAATTTCTTTTTAAGTGATTTGGGGTAGGGAAAGAAGTTTTTCCACATGAATTTCCAAACCATAAACCAACCCTAAGGGTCTTACCCTTGGGGAATATAAAGTTAATAAATTCCTATGAAACACCACACCTTTTGAATAATAGTGTGGAGACCATGAAAAAATAACACAATCTCGAAGATATAATCCTTCTGACGGTTTCTATACAGTTACTCCAATCCATACAAGATAAACTTGAAACGTCCATAATAACTCAAAAACTCCAATCATTCATCTTTAAAATTACCAAAACATAATGTAACCCAAAATAATATAAAATAACATTAGGTAACCATTTTCAATAACATGTGTGTGTTACATTGTTCAATCATAATTTATTTAGAAACCTGGAAATAATTTATTCTAATATCCAATGCTATACTATGGAATATATTGGGAAGGTGTTAATATATGTTGATCTTACCTACATCAACCATTATATAAAATGATTAACTATTTATTGGGAAAATACCACCACATATAGAGCGTATGGTCCGGTCTACAGAGAAATAGACATGATTGTTTTGGTTTTGACCCTGGAATAACAGATGAAAAATTCATAAATATATTAACAAGACTAAAATAATTAAATAATTCAACTAATTTCTACCTGAAATTGTTATAACCCATAGAGATAATCATTTACATCACAAATTTAATAATATCATAGTTTGAAATAATCATAGAATTCCATAATAATGAATTAATATCTCTAAAATTATCCATCAAAAGGATCCACACTAACATTGTTATAGAAATAAAACTAATTTTAATAGTACATCTAAAAATTATTGCATTATACCATGTTCGAAACAAGTTTATACCTGAATGAGAAGCATCACTTCACATCCCATGTAGTCTCCCCTAATTTATAATCTGAGAATAAATACACATATATCATTTCTTTCAGAAAATTTTCACATGTTCATTGACCATGAGTAGCTATATCATAAAATAAATTCTCCACATATTTATATATCAATGTGATCTAATAATATTTTTTAATCCTTATAAAATTTAAATTCACTAGAATATAATTGTATAAATTTCCACCATGATTTCACTATTTCACTCAGATCATAAAATATTCAACTTGTTATAATCAGCCACCAGTGGCTCTCAAATCATTAGAAAATCATCAATAACAACCTTCAACATAACTAAAATATTCATATAATTCAAATATCAAATAATAAATAATTCAAAATTATAATAAGATAATATAATAAAAAATGAAAGTACAACAACCCATTATTTTATAATAGATTTCTCTTTAATAAATTCATTTTGTCCAATAGTTTGTGATGCACACAACACCGAACTTATGTGAATGATTACTTATTAAAAATATAAATTAAAATAAATTAAAATATATTTAATTGGAATTTATAAAATTAAATTTATAAAATTATTTAAATACATTCATTGAATAGTTGGCTAATGATACAGAATGTTAGTCTAGTAATTCTTGGAAAAACCAAATTGTTTTTTAAAAAACTTTTTTATTTTATATATGTTTTATTTTAAAATAAATTTATTTTCTAGTATTAAAATTATATAATAATTTTTTTCACTTGTATAAAATTTAATAATAATTCTTAAATTTATTATAAAATGTTTGGAAATAAAGATAGAATCATTTGAAGGTAAAAATTTAATTTTTCAGATGATAATTTTTATTTTTGTGAAAAGTGTTATATATTAATAAATTAAGATAATAAGTATTGAGAAATTATTTTAATAAAATATTTACATAATATATTAAATTAAATAAATTAACATTCATCTAATGTTTTTTAATGATATGATAATGATAATAAATTCATTTTTATGCTTAAAATTGCAATTTTTATAAAAATGTGTTTAATGTGTTTTTTTGAAGATAGTAGAACTGATTTATTCCAAAAGAGGTATTTAATATTTTTATATGTTTTATATATTTTGATTCAGTATAATAAATATTATATAATATGGTCAACTTAATTTTTATACATAATGATTAGTAACCACAAAAAAGGATTGTTATCACGGTAAGGGTTACAAGGGTTAATGAGGTGGTTAAACAAGGAGATAAAGATTCAAATATCCATAAAACATATCTAAATTAAATTGGTTGAGAGTACATAGAAAATTAGTTTAAAAATATTTTAAATTGAAACAAATTATATCCACTTTAAATGACTATGAAAATTATTTTATTTTATTGTATTTAATATTTAGAAGGGTTCCACTCCCCTCAATTATAAAAGGAAACATACCCTTCTCCTTATTCTCCAACATTGAATACTATAGATCATAAATACCAGATAAAATATATTAAAAACATTAATTACTAATTCCTTACGGTCCTATTATCACAAAAATACCCTAATATGAAGGAATAAGTTGCAATCTAAAATAAGATACTCAAATAGTGTATAATTTTCTTAACCATGTTCTTTAAAGTTATATTTCTCCATCCACCTCATAAAAATATTATTTAACCATAATGTTACAATTTTATCATTATATTTACCAAAAATAAATTATTTTATGTTATTGTTACATCCATTTTCTATTTCCATTCCATCCAATGGAAAATGAGATCATCTCTAATGTGTATGTGTGAAGTACAGCCTCCGTGAAGCAACGTATTTCATTGTTCATTAACATATGTAATGGATTACTTAATTGATATATTTAATTATTAATTATTATATTTATTAAATATATATTATTATATATAGATGAACCATTATCAAATTTCATTTCCTTCTTTCATAGAAAAATGCAAGTGTTATTCATGCGAATGTACAGACTACAGTCATCATAAAACGACATACTTAATTTTTCATCACCATATCACATGGATGGTTATGATGATATATTTAATGAATATATTTGATATATATTATATAATTATATTTTTTAAAATAGAAATTATTTTTTACTATCCTTGCATTCAATTATATTCAAAACTTAAAGCATCACCCATGTGTACATGTGGACCACCAAATCCATAAAGTGATGTAATAAATTTTTCATCACCACATTCATGTATTATTATAAAAGTGAATATTATAAATATATATGATATTATAACATGATTAAAATTTTTATGATGATGAATCCATGCCCAAGGTGTAAGGAATATAATCTATAAACTGAAACACAGATGAAAAAGGAAACAGTTAACCCCCACAATACTGATTTTAGTGGATAATTATTAACAAATGGGTGATTGGAAATTATAAGTTAATAATATATAGTAATATATATAAATATATATTTGAATATGTTTTTAATATAGATGTATAATAAATATGAATTTATTATAAATGAGGGTATAGAGTGTATGAGGAAAGTTCGTTCTTTGGGAATGAGTTTACATAGCAATCTCATATTTAATTGTGAGTATTATTATTTAAATATACATTTGTAAAATTTTATTATATAACTCAATTAAACCAAATATAGTTTATTATAAAATTGACATTTCTACAATTTTAATGTATTATTTCTATTTTCTTGCTTTTTGGAAAACAAAAATGCGGGATTATAAGAGTTTCTTATGATGGCTATACTTACAAGTGGGTGGGGGAGGGGGGAGGGGGAGTGGGGTGAATTTTAGTTTAAAAAATTAGTATAAAATATTTAAGAAAAACAAAACAAAAATCCTCTTTAAGTAACTTTATCAGACTCAAACTAAGTTAAATTATTATAGATACAAAATCATATTTAGAATAAGCCCGATGAAATCAGAGTAAAATAAACATAATCAAAAGGAATATCATTTAAATTAAAGTATGAATTTTATCATATTAAAAATAAAAATGGTAGAACCAATTTTATGGAAATATAAGCACTATGAACATTTCTCTATTAATATGAAATAGAATAGAAGCTTGTGAAAATAATCAATAAAGTATATTTGTAATAGTAATATTGACTTAAAAGATATTATTAAAATGTTTACCTCTGTTAAAATTAATAGTAATGTATTAAATAACAATGACTAAAGGAATCCACTATATTATACTTATATTGAAGTCTGTCTTTCCTAACATGGAAATCCCTTGATATGATGATAAGAATTTCTCTATCTTTATATCTTTGGAAGACCTTGATACGATGATCAGATCTGTCTTACTCTCCCCAGAAGTCCTTGAAACGAATATCAGTGTCTATATTTTTATCCCCAAAGGACCTCGATATGATGGATCAGATTCACCATATTCCTATCCCTATAATCACTCGATCGAAATAATGATCATATGCAGATTATAGTTATAGAAGTTGTTATGGAAACATCATGAAAAGGATTCCAAAGGACAATGAATCTATAAATAAATATAGTCACTATGAATTAGTTTACCATGAAGAGAAATATTCAGTAGAACATGTAATTAACCAGCTCTAAACTTTTCAAATGACCCTTTATTTGTAGAAAATATCTCAACAAATATATTTCCTTGTTAATTGCAATGGCCCCGGATAGCTGGATCTTGACAAATCACTAGTAAGTTAATCTCCAAAGATGTATTGATTAAAAAAATTACTATAAAAAAATGAAATTTTTATGAGATATATATATTTTGTAAATAATTTTATTTTATTTTGATATCTCTCATTACATGAAGAACCATCTTCTCTTGCGTTATATGCAACAGTGAGTTTCTGTGAAAAATACTTTTTTATATTTATATTTATTTAAGAAAGAAAATTATATCCTATAAGATAAAATTTACTTTTTGAAACTATTAAATGAATTATGAAATTATACTTTACACATAATTAATTGACCAATTAATTATAAATGAATGTATTTTTTTAAAATAAAAAGAGATGTTTTTCTGAAAAACAATTAAATATGCCTAATTGTGCTTTATACCAATAAATAAAAAATCAATATTTTTGAATTATATTAAATATCTATATATAATATGTTAAATTTAATGTTCAGTATTCATCTTATGTGTTTTCTAGACACTATGTAGGAACAAATGTAATTTTAAATATAAAAGAATTATTTTTCTAAAAAGGTAGGTTTTCCGTCTTTTAATGAAAAAACCAATTTAAAAATAATTATTGATAATTTTAAAATTTCTATATTAAAAAATAAACATATTTTTTGAAATAGTGATATAAAAATTTACTTTGGTTTATTTTTTGGTATTCCTTTGATAAGTTTCATGTTTTGATGAATAATAAAAAATACTGAATTTTAATTGAAAATAGTTTTCTCATCGAAATAATTTATAGTGTTTAATTATTTAATTTATTATTTTAAAAGTATTATCAGATCAAATATTTTATTTTTAATCCAATTTATTCATTTAAATCAATTTCACATTAAATTTGGATATATAAACCAGTCAATCTTTTAAACTTTTTCACTTAAAAAACCCATTTTCTCATTCCTTCAAAGTGATTAATTTTAAATTTATGTTATAAAATTATGTGTTTTAAAATTTTGAAAATTTATTTAACATTTTTAATCTGATGATCCAAATTCCATAAAGTGGATAATTCTATTTTTTCGCAATATGAGTAGTAACATTGGTAATTTGCATTATAACAGTAAAGGGAAAATTTGGAAATTTTATTAAAAATAATGTGATAAAGACTCTCAAATGGCCATAAAACTTTTTAAAACATTATTTTAATAAAATAATTATACAATCAACACATAATTATTGAAATTTATTAATTTAAAGTATTTTTTATAACTGTTATGTTGATATTATTAAAATTAATGGGAGTGAAAAATTGTCACACTGTTACTTCTAATAAGTATAATAATTTTAGTATGGGGTTAAATAGAAGTTATTGTAACATCCCAGGTAAATAAATAATATTAAATTCTAATTTTTATCAATATTTTTGAATAAAATGTTAATATTACTTTAAATGGAACACTATGCTCGATGGCTTACCCGATACACAACAACGAGTTCCTTTGAAATCTTACGTTGCACTCTAATAATAAAATAATTTTATTTTAAATGGTGGTTAACTCCTAGTTGTTGTAATGAAGGGAATGAAAAAAATAACTACAAAATGATTATATATGTTTTTCAAATATTTTCACTTTTTAAAATAAATGTTAGAGATTAAAAATGAGAATGAATCCAATTTTAAGCGTAAACATTCTAATATTCTTTAAAAGGTTGATTAACCGCCTTTTGATGGAGAACCTATTTTAAATCATCTTTTTGACAATTTTATGAGTTATATTTGACAAAATAATATTATTAATTAGAATCGGGACATCAAAATTTACTTTGTGTAAATTTTTGGTATTTTTCCGATAAAGTTCATTTTTTAATTGTGAAAAATGTTGTATTTTAATTCAAAACCTATTTTTAATATAATTTATTTATATGATTAGATTATATTTTTAATTGATTTTAAAGTGAAATTAGATTATATTTTTACCATTTAATCCAATAGTGGTCATTGGAATTAATTTCACTTTGAAATTGGACTTAAAATGGTGTCAATCATTTGATATATATTGTTTCATAAAAACACGCTATTTGTTTTGACAGCGGGAATTAATTATTAAATTAATTAATGAAACTTATATGTTTTGAATTTTTTAAAATAGACATCATTTTTGAATTCGGAGTATCAAATATATCTTAGGGTGAATTTTTGGTATTTTTCTGAAAAACATCAATTTTTGATGAATAGTGAAACCACTAAGTGGTACTTAAAAAAACTGATTTTTTGTTTAAATGAAATTTTACCACCTCTGTGTTTTGAATTTCAAAAATCCTATATACATGGTTTTCATTAGGAAGTAAAATGTGGTTCAATGGGATTAAAATATTTTTTTAGTGAATAGTAACTTTTATGTTTTTAATCGCGATTAGAGGTAATTAGTGTAATTTAAGGTAAAAATAATATTTTAATAATATTAAATGATATTGACACATGGACTACCATTATTGGATGATTCATGACCAACCAAGAAAATCCATGGGTCTACTTGGGGACCCCCTGGAGCCACTTTGGTAGCAAAATGACATAAAAAACTTTTTATTTAATGTTAAAATAAAAATGACCCAAACATGTATTGTTTTACTAAAACAATTTTTACATGGGGTTATACAAGTCATATTTTTTTACTAAAAATAGTAATTGGAAAGATAAAAATATTTCCTACATCATATTAGTTTTTTTATAATTTTTAGACATTAAATAAATTAAATAATTTATGACATAATGATGATGCAACGATTACCTCATTATTTAACGATTTAAATAATATGAAAAGATAATGTAAAATATAAGACCTAAACATGTCAAAAACATATTTTATGGGTGGATTTAGAACCCTTATCACCTTATCCTCGAAATATATCAATGTGGGACCTTTAAAATCCAAAAATAATTTGAAAATAATGTAACCTTTTATGACTTTCCAAGAGTGCCCCTCCTCTCCTCTTATAAAAGGACCCCACCTCTACCTCCTTACCCACACCTCTCAAGCCTTTGGCTCGGACAAAACCTGACCATTTCATCTCTCCACATCCCTCTATTCATCATTGAAGCCTCAAATTTGGGCAGAATTATTTCCAAGGAAGCCTTTGAGCTCAAATCAAAAAGAGATACCCGATTTAAAGGTAATGTCTTCCCTTGTGTTCTATTGTTTTATTTTTCTTCTCTAACCTTCTAAAATCTTTTTATTACTTTATTTTGTGACAAAAAAATTATATTAAATATACTAGGTTGTTTTTATGTGAAGGATTCTAGCTACACTTACACACACCTTCTTCTAATGGTTAAAGAACATATTGTTTCTGTGGACGGTGAATTTCTGCCCCATGAAACGATTATTGTTCAATATTCTCTTAACACCTATCATGGTGGCCATTATGATGTCACTATATTTTATATATGATATATATGGTATTTATTTTTTCTATATTCTTCTTAATTTTATATTTAAAACATGCATTTATGCTTTTCATGTTGTGAAAATGCGATAATTTTATACGAGGATGTGTGGACTGCAGCCCCCTCAAGTGATGTGACTTGTTCATGCAATACATGAAATGTATAAAGAATTAAATTAATGAACATATCTGACCTATATAACATATATATTATACTGGAATTATAATATATATATCTCTCAATTATTTTTAATTCCATTAATATAAAAAAGAAATGAAAGTAGCGTTCATGCGTACGTACGACCTACCGTCTCCTTGAACAGTGCATTTCATTTCATTTTATCTCCAAATGTTATGGAATAGTATAAAATTAATATTTACTGGATTTATATGATATTTAAATCATTAATACTATTCTGGAGATGATTTACTTATAACTACATGGACAATAATTTTCAAACAAGTTCATTTTTGACTTATGTACCAAACATCGACAAAAACGTCTAATATGAGCTCACATTATTAACCAATTATTATAACATTATAATATGTGAAATTAACTGAATAATAATCTTTAAAAAATTACCGTATGCAATTATAAATTGACCAAAGTTTATTATTCAGGAATATAATGAAACGAACAAGACAAGTCGGACTTGAGGTAAGGGATCTGACCTCTCTCTTTCTTTTCAAGTACCCTCTTTTATGTAATTTCATTTATGCTACATGTTCTATGTTGGAGGATGTTATTTTATATTCAACATACTGTAATTTTTATTTTTATATGATGATATACCCCCTATTAATCTCATCAAATCATTTTTTAGAATTTTAAAGTGGCGCCGTTAGGCTACCGAATTTTCGTAAGGGATCCTACCTCCCTCTTTCTTTCCAAGTACTCTCTTTTAGGTAATTTCTTTTAAGCTCATCCTTTTTATGTTTTGGGATGATATTTTAAATTCCTCATACTTTAATGTTTATGTATATATTATGAGGGACCCTATTTTATCTCATAAATCCATTTTTGGAAGTTTTAAGTGGCACCGTTAGGCTGCTGAGTTTTCGTAAGGGATTTTTCATCTCACTTTTATTCCCGTGAGATTTATGCTAAATTTTCCACCATTTACTTTGAGTGGTGTATGTACTGCCCATTATTATACTATTTGTGTAATATAATTTAATTTATGGGTATTTACATATTCATTGTATGACCCTTCTTCCATGGGGTTTACATTTCAAAAGTTACCCAAATCGGTAAGGGGACCTTTCACCCTCCTCTTTTTAAAAGACTTCTTTTGTTATGTCTTTTAATTTACATATTATTCTGTATGGATATGTTCTTATATATCCTTATGGATGTAAAATTTATTTCCAAGTGATTAGATACCCTTTTTGTCTCATCAAATCATTTTATGAATTTTAATGTGACGTCGTTAGGCTGTAGAAATTTTACAAGGGAACTTCTTAACCCAATTTTGATTTCATTGGGTTCCACTTGTAGTTATTGAATATTTCATCCAATGAATATGTGTTAATGAACTATGATTGTTTTACACTTAATATCGACTTATATTTAGTGTATTTATATTTGTCACACATAATTATGAGATTGATTTATCCTTAATTTAAGGATACCTTCTTTATAAGGGATTTTATCTCATTTTGCATTTCTATTGAGACTTCATTATTGTTAAGCACCAATTCACTCCTATATGGTGTATATACTGTCCTTTGACATATTATATCATGAATCATTTTATTCTCATGATATTATAAAGTTCATAATAAATGTTATTCCTTAATTATTTTTTTTCAAGTGTCTCTCATTTTGTTAAAACCCCTTTAACTAAAATATCGTTTTAAATGTTTTAATGATTTATTATTATAAATATTTCTCATTAATATCCATGTCTTCAAAATGGTTTTAAGGATTTATTTATATGGATATTAATGGTTTAAAATGATACAATATTCAAAGTGGTATGGGACACTTTGATTAAAAAATATCTTTATTTAATGTTTTAAATGGTTTTGAAAATGGTTTTTAGAATGGATTCATTATTTCAATATCTTAAAATGTCGTATTGTTATTGCAATGTGGGAATGTTATCTTTCCTTGGTGCTTAAGTTATTTGCTCTGATTATGTTATGGTTCTTGGGCATTGTTATGAAGATGGGTTGTTCCGTGATAAACTAAGTGCGGGTGAGCCCGATATAGCTCTCCAATGCATTGGGTAACGTGAAGGAGTTAAACGTTAATGTTTCTCTGAAGTGATTTAGGGAATATACTATGATGGGAATTCCAAACGTAACCCAGAAGGTTACTCGCTACGTATGAATGTTATGAATGCCTCAAGTTACCTTTATGTCTTATGATTTCTATGATTTATTCATGATTTGATGAGGTACGTTAAAGTGATTATGTTTAATGAGTAAAGTATGATTTCATACATGGATGAATGTTTTCATTTCATACTTTTATATCCCTTACTGGGCTTTTTATGCTCATCCCATATTTTTGAAATGTTTTTCAGAGGTCAAGGGAAAGGTACATGATGTGATGATAGGGTCAAGGAAGTGTCATGAATGTATCCATGTTTTGTTTTAAATATGTTTCCGTTGATGGTAAAGAATGAATACTATCTTTTGTGTAACCACTTTGTTTAAATGTGGAATGTAATGCATGATTTATGACCTAATTATCTAAAACTCTAAACCTGAAAAGATCCTCTATGTGAATTATTCATATAATTAAAATAATAAGTAATGTTTATGGTTAGGTTCTTATAGTTGGTATCAAAGGTCGGTTTAGATAACATTAGAGGTTAGGGTATTCTCTAAGCATAAGTAACATTACCATAATGGTTAGGATTTCATAAAGAGTCCTAGTTTTAGATAAAGTGAATGATTAAGTATATCTTAGTGTTTAACTTCTTCATTAGTACATAATGGTTTTGTTGATATACTCACACTGAAATTTCTATTTTTAGTAAATTGGTGGATCTAGCAGGCACCAAGGTGACAATGGGTTTGAAGGAAACTGTGGTGGTTCTCTGATTAAGAGACTGGATGAAATGGGGGATTCAATGATGAATCTTGTGGTTGTTCTAAACCAACTATCAGGGAGTCATGATCAACTACTTGAACCTTGGTGAGTTCTCTAATGCATCATGTACGAGATGACCAACTCGATGTGGAAGTTCAGGTAATAATTATAAAGGTAACCATTAGGGTTTATATGATCCTTACTTTTGTGGTAATTATGGGTTACTATATGTTATGATGGAATATGAATGACATGAGATAAACTTGAGGTAAAATTATTTTATGGTTATTTTTGAAGATTTTATCATTTTTTGGGGAATGTTATAAGAATTATATAGTTTTGGAAAAAGGACAACACACAGACCGTGTGACAACCCGTCGCGTCGGACGAAGCTGTGGGAATCAAACCCACAACCAAAGTGTGACTGGTATTTATCACCTACCACTATACTACGTGAAGTCCCTAGTTAGTTTGACTAATTCGTTTTAGTTAGATGATTTTAGGAATCAAGAGTAAGTTTATTTTGGGTTATCTATGAAAATGATTAACCTATCATGGAGTAAATGTGATTAGGTTAATTACTTTTCAATATGAGACTTTAAGATAAACTAATATTATTTGGAGACAAATGTTAATTTTTACCTTGGAAGACTATGTGATTAAATCCGTCAAATATTTTGGTTTCAATCTTATTTTGGTTTACTTTGAATAATTTTATGGACAAATTGTTTATTGAATTGTCTTTGTTGAACTTTGCGTATTTTTTGACAAACTTTGGAGATTAAGAATAGATTTTTTTTATAAAGGATTATCCTTTTCAGGTATTATCTGATCTCATACTAAAATTTTTTGTTTTTGTTTTGGTTAATGTCTAAAGACATGGGATGTATATAGTTCTATTTTTTGGATTAGGTGATTCTATAGAAGATGATTATAGCTCTCTTAATGTAAACAAGTCATCCTAAATACTCATCTTTTGGAGAAAATATGAGTTCGTGTAAGAAATCTAGTAAAAGTTGAAAGTCAACATGACAAATAAGTATGTTTCATTATGTTTTAGTTAAGCTCAAAAAATAAATTCCTCAATGAAAAGTAACTTAAAAAAATGTTGTCCATTAACTTTTCTTACTGGGGAATCCAATACTATTTAACCCATCACAAGTTTGTGATTTTCTTATGGTTAACTTTCTCCTAGACATGTTTACTATCACTCTCCATCAGAACATGACCCTTTTTTTCCTCCTTATCCATATTTTCATACATGGAATCCTATTATGGGTTAACTCGGGTGACCCTTGTTCTTCTCTCCCATTCTTTTTATGTGATAGTTTTACTGACTCTTGTTCCGATGTGGGACATTCAATGGAGTTTCCAAGCCCAATTTTGAAATTGCGAGGACGCAATTACCGAAAGGGGGGAAGGATGTAATATCCCAGGTAAATAAATAATATTAAAATCTAATTTTTATCAATAATTGTGAATAAAATGTTAATATTACTTTAAATGGAACGCTATGCTCGATGGCTTACCCGATACACAACAACGAGTTCCTTTGAAATCTTACGTTGCAATCTAATAATAAAATAATTTAATTTTAAATGGTGGTTAATGCCTAGTCGTTATAATGACAGGAATGAAAAAAACTAACTACAAAATGATTATATATGTTTGTCAGATATTTTTACTTTTTACAATAAATGTTAGAGGATTAAAAATGTGAATGAATACAATTTTAAGCGTAAACATTCTAATATTCTTTAAAAGGTTGATTAACCGCTTTTTGATGGCGAAACACTTTTAAATCAACATTTTGAAAATTTTATGTGTTATATTTTACAAAATAATATTATTCATTAGAATCGGGACATCAAAATTTACTTTGTGTAAATTATTGGTATTTTTCCGACAAAGTTCATTTTTTAATTGTGAAAAATGTTGTATTTTAATTCAAAACCTCTTTTTAATATAATTTATTTATATGATTAGATTACCTTTTGAATTGGTTTTAAAGTGAAATTAGAATATATTTTTACCATTTAATCCAATAGTGGTCATTGGAATTAATTTCACTTTGAAATTGGACTTAAACTGGTGTCAATCTTTTGATATATATTGTTTCATAAAAACACGCTATTTGTTTTGACAGCAGGAATTAATTATTAAATTAACTAATGAAACTTATATGTTTTGAATTTTGTAAAATATTCATCATTTTTGAATTCGGAGTATCGAACATAGCTTAGGGTGATTTTTTGGTATTTTTCTGAAAAACTTCAAATTTTGATGAATAGTGAAACCACTAAGTGGTACTAAAAAAACTGATTTTTCGTTTAAATGAAAATTTACCACCTCTGTGTTTTGAATTTTAAAAATCCGACATACATGGTTTTCATTAGGAATTAAAATGTTGTTCAATGGGATTAAAATAATTTTTTGGTGAATACTAACATTTAGGTTTTTAATCGCGATTAGAGGTAATTAGTGTAATTTAAGGTAAAAATAATGTTTTAATAATATGAAATGACCTTTACACATGTCCTACCCTTATTAGATGTTTCATGGACTACCAATAAAATCCATGG
Organism: Viscum album; assembly: GCA_963277665.1. Taxonomy (NCBI): domain Eukaryota; kingdom Viridiplantae; phylum Streptophyta; class Magnoliopsida; order Santalales; family Viscaceae; genus Viscum; species Viscum album. The sequence goes on from OY728127.1 coordinate 600,733,965, forward strand.
GTCAACTTGGGGACCCCATTGAGCCACATTGGTAGGAAAATGACATTAAAAACTTTTTATTTAATGTTAAAATAAAAATGACACAAACATGTATTGTTTTTCTAAAACAATTTTTATATGGGGTTATACAAGTTTTATTTTTAACTAAAAATAATCATTGGAAATATAAAACGATTTCCTACATCATATTATTTTTTTATAATTTTTATACATTAAATAAATTTAATTATTTATGACATAATGATGATGCAGCGATTCCCTCATTATTTAACGATTTAAATAAAATGAAAAGATAATGTAAAATCTAAGACCTAAACATGTAAAAAACCTAATGTATGGGTTTATTTAGAACCCTTATCACCTTATACTTTAAATATATCAATGTGGGACCTTTAAAATACGAAACTAATTTGAAAATAATGTAACCTTTTTTGACTTTCCAAGAGTTCCCCTCCTCTCCTCTTATAAAAGGCCCCCACCTCTACCTCCTTACCCACACCTCTCAAGCCTTTGGCTCGGCCAACCCCTGCCCATTTCATCTCTCCACATCCCTATATTCATCATTGAATCCTCACCTTTTGGCATAATCCTTTCCAAGGAAGCCTTTGAGCTCAAATTAAAAAGAGTTACCTGATTTAAAGGTAATGTCTTCCCTTGTGTTCTTTTGTTTTATTTTTCTTATCCAACCCTCTAAAATATTTTTATTACTTTATTTTGAGACAAAAAAAGTATATTAAATATACTAGGATTTTGTTATGTGAAGTATTATAGCTAAACTTACACAAACCTTCGTCTAATGGTTAAAGAACATACTGTTTCTGTGGATGGTGAATTTCTACCTCACGAAACGATGATTGCTCAATCTTCTCTAATAACCTTTCATGGTGGCCATTATTATGTAAATATATTTTATATATGATATATATGGTATTTATGTTTTCTATATGATTCTGAATTTTATATTTAAAACATGCCTTTATGCTTTTCATGTTATGCAAATGCAATAATTTCATACAAGGAAGTGTGGACTACCGACCCCTCAAGTGATGTGACTCGTTCATGCAATACATGGAATGTATAAAAATGAAATTAATGAACATATGTGACCTATATAACATATATATTATAATGGAATTATAATATATATATCTCTGAATTATTTTTAATTCCATTAATATAAAAAAGAAATGAAAGTAGCGTTCATGCGTACGTACGACCTACCGTCTCCATGAACGGTGCATTTCATTTCTTTTCATCTCCAAATGTTATGGAATAGTATAAAATGAATATGTACTGGATATATATGATATTTAAATCATTAATAATATTTTTTATATGATTTAATTATAACTACATTGACAATCATTTTCAAACAAGTTCATTTTTGACTCATGTACCAAACATCGACACAAACGTCTGATATGGCCTCACATTATTAACCAATTATTATATCATTATAATATGTGATATGAACTTAATAATAATAATTAAAAAAGGAACTTAAGCAATTATAAATTTACCAAAATTTATTATTCAGGAATATAAAGAAACGAACAAGACAAGTCGGAATTGAGATAATGGATCTGACCTCTCTCTTTCTTTTCGAGTACCCTCTTTTATGTCATTTTATTTATGCTACACGTTCTATGTTGTAGGATGTTATTTTATATTCAACATACTGTAATTTGTATTTTAATATGATTATATACACCCTATTACTCTCATCAAATCATTTTTTATAATTTTTAAGTGGCGCCGTTAGGCTGCTGAATTTTCGTAAGGGATCCTACCTCCCTCTTTCTTTCCAAGTACTCTCTTTTATGTTATTTCTTTTAAACTCATACTTATTATGTTTGGGGATGATATTTGAAATTCTTCATACTTTACTTTTTATGTTTATATTATGATATACCCTATTTGATCTCATAAATCCATTTTTGGAAGTTTTAAGTGGCTCTGTTAGGCTGCCGAGTTTTCGTGAGAGATTTTTCATCTCACTTTTATTCCCGTGAGATTTATGCTAAATTTTACTCCATTTACTTTGAGTGGTGTATGTACTACCCATTATTATACTATTTGTGTAATAAAATTTCATTTATGGGTATTTACATCTTCATTGTATGACCCTTCTTCCATGGGGTTTACATTTCGAAAGTTACCCAAATCGGTAATGAGACCTTTCACCCACCTCTTTTTAAAAGACTTATTTTTTTATGTCTTTTAATTTACATCTTATTCTGTAGGGATATGTTATTATATATCCTTATGGATTTAAAATTTATTTCCAAGTGATGAGATACCCTTTTTGTCTCATCAAATCATTTCTTGAATTTTAAAGTGACGTCGTTAGGCTGTCGAAATTTTACAAGGGAACTTCTTAACCCAATTTCAATTTCATTGGGTTCAACTTGTAGTTATTGAATATTTCATCCTATGAATATGTGTGAATGACCTATGATTGTTTTACACTTAATATCCACTTATATTTGGTGTATTTATATTTTTCACACATAATTGTGAGATTTATTTATCCTTAATTTAAGGATACCTTCTTTATAAGGGATTGTATCTCATTTTTAATTTCTATTGAGACTTCATTATTGTTAAACACCAATTCACTTTTATATGGTGTATATACTATCATTTGACATATTATATCATGAATAATTTTATTCTCATGATATTATAAAGTTCTGAATAAATGTTATTCCTGAATTTTTTTTTTCAAGTGTCTCTCATTTTGTTAACAACCCTTTAACTAAAATATCGTTTTAAACGTTTTAATGATTTATTCTTATAAATATTTCTCATTAATATCAATGTTTTCAATATGGTTTTAAGGATTTATTTATATGTATATTAAAGGTTTAAAATTTTAAAATCTTAAAAGTGGTATGGGACAATTTGATTCAAAAATCTCTTTATTTAATGTTTTAAATGGTTTGGAAAATGGTTTTTAGAATGGATTCATTATTTCAATATCTTAAAATGTTGTATTGTTATTGCAATGTGGGAATGTTATCTTTCTATGGTGCTTAGGTTATGTGCTATGATTATGTTATGGTTCTTGGGCATTGTTATGAAGACGGGTGGTTTCCGGATAAACTAAGGGCGGGTGAGCCCGATATAGCTCTCCAATGTATTGGGTAATGCGAAGAAGTTAAAAGTTAAGGTTTCTCCGAAAAGATTTAGGGAATATACTATGATGGGTATTCAAAACGTAACCAATAGGGTTACTCCCTATGTAAGAATGTTATGAATGCCCCAAGTTACCTTTATGTCTTATGATTTCTATGATTTATTCATGATTTGATGAGGTATGTTAATGTGATTATGTTTAATGAGTAAAGGATGATTTCATACATGGACGAATGTTTTTATTTCATACTTTTATATCCCTTACTGAGCTTTTTATGCTCATCCCAAGTTTTTGAAATGTTTTTCACAGGTCAAGGGAAAGGTGCATGATGTGATGATAGGGTCAAGGAAGTGTAATTAAAGTATCCATGTTTTGTTTTAAATATATTTCTGTCGATGGGAAAAAATGAATACTATCTTTTATGTAACCAATTTTTTTAAATTTGGAATGTAATGCATGATTTATGACCTAATTCTCTAAAACACTAAACCCGAAAAGATCCTCTATGTGAATTATTCATTTAATTAAATAATAAGTAATGTTTATGGCCGGGTCCTTATAGTTATTATCTACTATATATATTATTATTAAATATAAAATATTTAACTAAATCATAAAAATTTATTTTTATTTCTTACATGAGAAGTATATTTTATAAATAATTACAAAACGATGATGTTGTAATTATTCAATTAATGAAACAATCAATTAAATGATAATATAAATATTAAATTATATACAATTTAAATTAATTATGTTAATACCGCAATTTTATGGGTGAATAAGTAATATTATTATAGTATTAAGGGATTTTATTTAAAATAAACTTTTTTATTGGTTTTCTAAAATTCAAAGTATCGAATAGTGTCCAAATTAACACAGATGATATTTTATAAAAATAATATTTAATTAAATTATTTAAAAATAATAAAAATATTAAATAAGGATTAAAGGGACTATATATGGTCTACAATATCATATAATGTCCATTTGTGGTCTAATTTTCACTTTATAATTAATAATTACACCGTATTAGTATATAAAAATTGGTTACGATAGTTAAAATTAAAATAGGTTAATATAGGTTTAATCAAAATGATAAGGACATAGAAAACACTATAAAATTCCTAAAAAATATTTTTTGATGATATTAAAACCTTATAATTTATTATTTTTGAATAAATGTCATTTTTAGTTATTTGGGTTGAGATTTAATTTATTATAAACTAATCTTTTGAGAAATTCCAAAAATTCCCTTCTCATCTCTTATAAAAGGACAACTCTTCTTCTCATTTAATAACATTTAGAACCTATTTAGTTCAGACAAAATCTGTCCAAATATATTCCAATATTCTCTTGGTTCATCCTATAATCCCTAATTTGGGTAGAAAGCTAACCAATGATGTCCTTCAGTGAAAATCAAAAGGAGAGACCTAAAAAAGAGGTAACATTCCTCAAAAAATGTTTTTGTTTTAGTTCTTCAATTAACCCCCTAAATTATTCTTTTTCCATTGTTATATAATAACCTAATTATCCTAAATATACTGATATTTTTTTATTATATGGGTTATATATACACTTACACACACTTCCATCTAATGGTTAAAAATACAGCCTTTCTATGTACGGAGAACTACCACCTCACGAAACGATGATGTTCATTTTTCCCCTACCACCTCTCAATTTGGGGAATTAATGTAGAAAATATTATTTCATATGATATATATGTTATTTATGATATCGTTATTCTTATTTAATTGTTATATAAAACATACCTTCATTCATTCCATTTTTTGGAAATATGATAACTTCATTTGTGGACGTGTGTACTACTGCCTCCTCAAAGAGATGTGATTTTCTGCACATTAAATGGAATATATTAAGGATGATATTAGTGAAAATATATGATATATATTAAATAATAATATTACAGAAATTATATTACTTGTAAACATATATGTCATTTACTTTCTTTCTTTCAATATGGAAGGAAAATGGAAACAACATTCCTGAATATATACAACCAACCGTCTCCATGAACGATGTCTTTCATTTTCTATTCATAGATTTTTTATATTTTTATAAATACATTTATAATTAATATATATGATATTTATGTCATTTTTATCATTCTTGAAATTATGAAATCATGAAATAATTATGAGTACAAAAAATATATCAAGTCAAAACACTTGTGAAAAAAGCGCTTATTACCCAAAACATAACTTTAACATGTAATTGTTAAGAAACAGGTAATAAAAGACCCTTATTAAATCATATATGATATCATATAATTTTATACAGTTTTTAATATATTTATAATAATTTTTTACTTATTATACAGAAATTTTTCATGAGTATGATGAGAGTCAAGACGCGAGGTAATAGATTTTTGTCCCATTTTTATTTCCATGAGACACATGCCTTATACACTATTTCTTTCTTATATGTGGTGAATATACTTGCCATTAATTCATTTTATAGGTATTATTGAGAATATTATTGTATTTTCATATCATTATATCTTTATTTATTTAATGATGAACACAATTCAACCAATTATTATCTAATGAGTATTTATTTCACAATCTCAATATTATTTGGGATTGTTTTGTTTCAAATATTTGTTGTGGAATATTTATCATTGGAGTCCATGTTTTCTAATAATATTTTCCAATATGTTTTAATTATTCCTATTTTTATGTCAAAATTCATTTTTACCCATTTTAACTATAAATGCATAATTTTAAGGCAATCATTTTGTCATTTTTTAAATGAGGAACTTTGTGACTTTTATAGAAATAATATAAAAGGAACTTTTATTTAACTTACATGGAATGAATTTAATTTCCACCAACAAGATACCTTATTGATTTTTTTCTTACCTTACAATCTTACATGTTTATTTTCGATTAAAATGTTTTCTTTTAAAATTTCGTGGAATTTTAATAAAAGAAAACGTTTTTGATGAAGAAATGATATTTTCCTCTAGAATTGACTTCATGTGATCTCTCAAAATTATTTTCCATCTAAGATAAAATTATTTTATGTTAATTATGCTTTAATTGGGATATGATTAAATTATTATATTCATATTCTTTCTAATAATGGTTTATATTTAGGATTGAAAGATGTTTATGAAACCAATTAAATTATATGGGTTTTGATATGATAAATGATTTATGTTATTATGGAACACATATGTATAGTTTTAATTATGTGATGGGTGGGACCTATATCATTGTCCAATTACCTGGATAAAAATTTATATCTCATGAGATAGACATGGATGGAACAGGGAGTGAACTCGGTTTAGTAAATGACACATTTTTCTTAGATGGTCTATGGAGGGAAACTTGACTTCTTAGATGGTCATGAGAGTGAACCATGACTACCAAGATGATATGGAGAGTGAACTCATACAACTAAGATAGACTTGACAGCGATACCTTGAATACTATGGAAATAATTTTATTTTCCTAAGTGTAAACCACAATTCCTTGTCATATGTTTTTCTCTCATTGAATATGTTATTTGACTCTTTATAGACCTCTATGATTTATTACAAGACACGATGTTAGGATCATTGATATAGAAGATAGGATTTTGAAATGTTTTGTTTATATATATATTCCATTTGATTATGTTATGACTGATATATCCCTTGTTTACACTAACTGAGAATCTAAGATCAACCATTATTATGTCTATTTTCCCCAGGATATGATGAAAGGTATTACGAATAATATTTAAAAATTTTTATAGTTATGAAGAAATATGTGAGGGAATAGGAAGATGTGTTATGAAATAGTTTTTATTATGTTTTTGTGTTTACAAAGGCACTAATCAAATACGGGTTTTTTGCATGTGTTTGTTTAATGTATGAAATGTTATTTAAAAATAATGTAATGTCTTTGTCTGATAAGATTGGGTAGTTATAGTTGGTATCAAAGAAAAGGCTTAGTCAACAGTTTGATTCTAGGGTGAGAAATCTTTAGTGAGATAACTAGAGATATTTCATAAGATATGTCTAGATATTTCTCTTAGAATATGTCTATGTATAGATTATAATCTTATAATTTTTGTAACCATCATGACAAATCTAGGATTAAACCTATGATCTTATATATTGAATGTACTTTCCAAGGTTTTTTATTTTTTCCACTATTAATAGTGTTAATCACATTATAATGTTGTTTTAGTTAGGGGATGGAAAATGAAGGAACTATGTTAATATAAGGCCCCAACCTTAAACCTTACTTAATCTTGAGTTATTACAAGATTACACATTGAGGATCTTTTCGGGTTTAGTGTTTTAGAGAATTAGATCATAAAACTTGCATTACATTCCACATATAAAAAAAGTGGTTACATAAAGATAGTATTATTCATTCCCATCAATGGAAACACATTTAAAATAAAACATGGATTATTTCTTGACACTTCCTTGACACTGTCAACATATCATGTACCTTTCCCTTGACCTGTGAAATACATTTCAAAAAACGTGGGATGAGCATAAAAAGCTTAGTAAAGGATATAAAAATATGGAAAGGAAACATGGGTACATATATACATAAGAATGAATTCATACTTTACCCATAAAACATATGCACTTTAACATACCTCATCAAATCATGAATAAATCATAGAAATCATAATACATAAAGGTAACTTGAGGCATTCATAACATCCTTACATAGGGAGTAACCCTCTTGGTTACATTTAGAATACCCATCACAGTATATTCCCTAAATCTCTTCGGAGAAAGCTTAACGTTTCACTCCTTCGTGTTACCCAATGCATTGGAGAGCTATATCGGGCTCACCTACCCTTAGTTTATTACGGAACCACCCATCTTCATAATAATGCCCAAGAACCTCAACATAATCGTATCACATAAAACATGCATAAAGGAATCATAACATTCCCACATTTCAATCACAAGATATCAATACAACACATTGATATAAAAACATTATGAAAACCATTTTCAATACCAAAATAAAAGAAAAGTAAAACATGGTATTTATTTTTCTTTTAAAAAGAAGGTATGGCTTGCAGAGGAAGCCGAAACCCAAATAATGGTCACGACGGTGGAGAAGTCATTGTCGCCGCATACGTACGACAAAAACATTCCCTTTTTTCATTTAGTAAACAATTCCTATAAAAAAAATTCCTCTTGAATAAACGTAAAAGACAAAGGGGTTTATACACCGTATAAAAGAAGGTTGTGTATAAAACAAAATATGCCTCAATGAAAGGAGATTGAGACGAAGTCCCATACCTCGGGTCTGACTTGACTCGATCGTTCTTTAATGTCCTGAATAATAAACTTGAGTTAATTTATACTTCTTTAAGAACCTTTTTCAAGTTCATTATTCCTTTTATATCACTTATTTCCATTTCATGAACACTATGTAATTATTTAAGTTAATAACGGTCGTTTTAACGATCATTGGTACTTGAGTCAAAAATAAACCCTTGATAGTTACATGTTTTTCATGTATACATTATATCCAGAATTATAATCATTATGTATATATCATATATATCTAGTATATAAATTCATTTATAATATTACATAATCATTTAGAGGTAAGAAATGAAATGCACCGTTCATGGAGACGGTAAGCCGTACGTACGCATGAACGCTACTTTCATTTCTATTTCAATTTTTATAGAATGGAATCATAATGATATAAATTTATATTATAATTATAGTATAATATCATATATAATATCATAGTTCCATCCTTTATACATCCCACATATGGTATTTAACGAATCAAATCACTTTGAGGGGGCGGTAGTCCGCACTTCCTTAAATGAAGATATCACGTTTACCCATAATGGAAACCATAAAGGTATGACCAAAAAGAAAAAAACAGAAGCTTAAGGAAAACATAAACATATTATATATCATATATAAATATAGTGAAATCTTAATGGCCACCTTTGAAGGTGTTAAAAGAATGTTGAACTATCATAGTTTCGGGAGGCATAAATTCACCATCCACGGAAACAGTATGTTCGTTAACCATTATATGTAGGTGTGTGTAAGTGTAGCTCTAATCCTTATTATAACAACATCCTAGTATATTCAGGATACTGGAGTTGTTACAAAAGAATAGAATAAAAAGAGTTTAGGGGGTTGGAGAAGCAATATAAAACAAAAGGACTCAAAAGAAGACATTACGTTAAAATCGAGTAACTCCCTTTGGTTTGAGCTCAAAGGCTTCCTTGGGAAGCCTTCTGCCCAAAGTGAGGCTTCAAGGAGTAAGAGAGGGAAGTGGAGAGACAAAATGGGCAGGGTTTGGCCGATCCAAAGGCTTGGGGAGTGTGGTTAAGGAGGTAGAGGTGGGGGCCTTTTATAAGAGGAGAAGAGGGGAACTCTTGGAAAGTCAAGATAAGTTACTATATTTTAAAATGAGTTTCGGATTCAAAAGGTCCCAAATTGATATAATTCTAGGATAAGGTGATAAGGGTTCTAAATCCACTCATCCAATTGGTTTTGGCCATGTGTAGGTTTTATATTTTACATTATCTTTCCATTTTATTTAAATCGTTAAATAATGAGTTCATCGCTGCATCATCATGATTTCATAAATAATTTAATTTATTTAATGTCTAAAAATTATAAAAAAATACTATGATGTATTAAATCTTTTTATATTTCTAATGAATATTTATAGTCAAAAATCTGACTTGTATAACCCCATATAAAAATTGTTTTAGTAACATAACTCATGTTTGTGTCATTTTTACATTAACATTAAATAAAAAGTTATTTATGTCATTTCCCAACCAAAGTGGATCCATGGGGTCTCCAAGTTGACCCATGGCTTGTATTGGTCGGCCATGACACATCCAATGAGGTTAGGACATGTGTCAAGCTCATCTCATACTATTAAAACATTATTTTTACCTTAAACTACACTAATTACCACTAATCGCGCTTAAGAACTTAATATGTTACTATTCACCAAAAAATTATTTTAATCCCATTGAACCAAATTTTACTTCTTAATGACAACCATGTATGTCAGATTTTTGAAATTCAAAACACAATGATGGTAAAATTTCATTTAAACGGAAAAATCAGTTTTTATAAGTACCACTTAGTGGTTTCACTATTCATCAAAATTGAAGTTTTTCAGAAAATTACCAAAAATTTACCCTAAGCTATATTTGATATTCTGAATTCAAAAATGAAGTCTATTTTACAAAATTAAAAACATATAAGTCACATTAATTAATTTAATTATTAATTCCCGCTGTCATGACAAATAGCGTGTTTTTATGAAACAATATGTATCAAAAGATTAACACCAGTTTAAGTCCAATTTCAAAGTGAAATTGATTCCAATGACCACCATTTGATTAAATGGTAAAAATATATTCTAATTTCACTTCAAAACAAATTCATACAATAATATAATCATATAAATAAATTAGATTAAAAAGCAGTTTTGATGTAAAATGCAGTATTTTTCACTATTCATTAAAAAATGAACATTGTCAGAAAAATACCAAAAATTTATCCAATGTAAAATTCAATGTCCCAATCATAATGAATATGTTTATATTGACAAATATAGATTATAAAATTGTCAAAATATTGATTTAAAAAGGGTTTTCCATCAAAAGGCAGTAAAACAATCTTTTAAGAATATTAGTGTATTCCATGCTTAAGATTGGATTTATTTTCATTTTAAGCCTCTAAAACACTATCTTAATCATTAATAGATATAGATAAAAATATCTATTATTAATTACTTACTTGGGATGTTACATCCTTCCCCCCTTTAGAAAATTGCATCCCCACAATTTATTTACTTATCAAATAAATGGGGGTACTTATCCCTCATTGCATTTTCAGATTCCCATGTTGCCTCTTCCATCATGTGGTTTTTCCACAAAACCTTTACCTTCTTAATCACCTTATTCCGTAACACTTGCTCCCTGTGGTCAAGAATCTGGACCGGTCGTTCCTCATAAGATAAGTTCTCTTCCAGCTGAACTACCTCTGGACTCAAAACATGAGATGGATCTGGCATATACTTTCTCAACATCGAAACGTGAAAAACATTGTGTACCTAAGATAAACTCGGAGGTAAAGCCACCCGGTATACAACTGATCCAACTCGCTCCAGAATTTCATATAGTCCAATAAACCTTGGACTCAGCTTTCCTTTCTTACCAAATCTCATCACACTTTTCTAAGGAGAAACCTTGAGAAAAACATGATCACCTACCTCGAAAGATAGATCCTTCCTCCGGTTATCCGCATAACTCTTCTTCCTACTCTGAGCTGTTCTCATGTGCTTCTGAATCAGCTGAACTTTTTCTGCCATCTCTTCTACCAATTCTGGTCCCATCAACTTCCTTTCACCCACTTCATCCCAGAAAGCTGGAGTTCGACACTACTTCCCATATAATGCCTGAAATGGTGCCATCTGTATACTGGAATTAAAACTGTTATTATATGAAAATTCAACCAAAGAAATATGTTGGTCCCAACTTCCCTGATAATCCATAGAGAAAGAATGTAGCATATCCTCTAATGTCTGAATTGTTCGTTCTGACTGCCCATCTGATTGAGGATGAAAAGTTGTACTAAAATTTAATTCAGTACCCAATGGCTTCTGAAGGCCTTTCCAAAAGCTATAAGTGAACCTGGGATCACGATCAGATACAACGGAGAGAGGAACTCCATGTAACCTAACTATATCTTTAAGATACAAACAGGAAAGTTGATCTAGGGAAAAAGTATCTCGTATAGAAAGGAAATGAGCAGATTTAGTCAAGCGATCAACAATAACCCAGATTGCATTATTACCTCGAGATGTCTTCGGTAATCCCACAACAAAGTCCATGGATATATTCTCCCATTTCCACTCTGGCACTGGTAAATGCTGAAGCATCCCTTTCGGTAACTGCCGCTCTGCTTTAACCTGCTGACAAGTCAAACACGTCACAGTAAAATTAGCAATATCTCTTTTCATTCCATCCCACCAGTAATACTCCTGCAGATCTCTATACATCTTAATACTGCCAGGATGAACTGAAAATGGAGAACTATGAGCTTCACATAACAACTCTCTCTTCAAATGTGAATCACAAGGCACACACAATCTCTTCCCAAATCTCAAAACGCAATAATTATCAATGTTGAATTCAGGCAACCTACCTTTCTGAACCAGCTCTACCTTTTTCTGCAACTCACTGTCTTGCTTCTGTGCTTGCTTGATTCTATCTGATAGAGATGATCTCACTGATACCTGAAACAAAATAGAAGATCTTCCTATACCACAAAATTCTATGTCAAAGTTCATCAAATCCTTAACCAAAGGATCACGTTCCAAACACAACATTGCTAATGAAGCATTAATTTTTCGACTCAAAGCATCAGCCACTTTATTTGCTTTTCCCGGATGGTAATGAATTGTACAATAATAATCCTTGATTAATTCTAGCCATCTCCTTTGTCCCATGTTCAATTCTTTCTGAGTGAATATATACTTTAAACTTTTGTGATCGGTATATATTTCACACTTTACTCTATACAAATGATGCTTCCAAATTTTTAAAGAAAAAACAACAGCAGCTAATTCCAAATCATGTGTAGGGTAATTTACCTCATGAGTTTTCAACTGTCGTGAAGCATAAGCAATTACCTGATCATTCTGCATTAGGACGCAACCAAGTCCTTTCAATGAAGCATCACTGTATATAACAAACCCACCATTCCTGGAAGGTAGTGCCAAAACTGGAGCATTCACCAATCTTCTTTTCAATTCCTGAAAACAATCATCACATTATTTTGTCCAGATAAACTTAACACCCTTCTGAGTTAGCTTAGTCATTGGACTAGATAACCGTGAAAAATTTCTAACAAACCTTCAGTAATAGCCTGCCAAACCAAGGAAGCTACGAATCTCAGTTACATTTGTGGGTCTTGGCCAGTCTTCCACAACTTTTGTTTTTGCAGGATCAACAGTTATCCCATCTTTATAAACAATATGAGTAAGGAACGAAATTTTTTGCAACCAAAACTCACACTTTCTGAATTTCCCATACAATTTACTTTCTTTTAAGGTTTTCAAGATAACCCTTAAATGTCTTTCATGCTCTTCTTTACTTTTAGAAAACACCAAAATATCATCAATAAAAACCACCACAAACTTATCCAAGAACTCATGGAAAATTCTATTCATTAAGTCCATGAATACATCAGGTGCATTGGTTAGCCCAAAAGGCATTAATAAAAATTCATAATGGCCATATCTTGCACGGAACGCGGTCTTCAGAACATCTGCTTCCTTTACCTTCAGCTGATGGTACCCCGATATCAGGTCAATCTTTGAAAAATACTGAGCTCCCTGGAGCTGATCAAACAAATCATCGATATGAGGCAAAGGATATTTGTTCTTAACAGTGATGTTATTCAAGGCTCTATAATCAATGCAAAGTCTCATTGAACCATCTTTCTTTTTAACAAACAAAAAAGTATCACCCCATGGTGATGTGCTAGGTCTAATGAAACCTTTCTCTAATAAATCATTCAATTGCTCTTTCAACTCTAAAAGTTCAATTTGATCCATTCAATAATGGGGTTTTGAAATTGGCTTAGCATCAGGAACTAAGTCAACAGTAAATTCAACTTCCCGATCTGGTATTATTCCAGGAAACTCATCAGGAAAAACATCAGGATACTCATTTACCACTGGCACATCATTAATCTGAACAGTTCCTTTATTTTCAACGATGTGTGCAAGGTAAAATTCATTTCCATCTTTTACAAGTTTCTTGGCCTCTTGATAAGTTATCAACAGTAAGGGTTCATTCTTGTACACAAACTGAAAGTCTTTCTGAAAAGAATCTTCTTTAGCTCTACAGTCAATCTTAGTATGGTAAATAGGGAGCCAATCCATACCCATGATAACATCAAACTCGACTAGATGTAGAACAATAAGGTTTGCAAGTAGGTTCTTTCCACATATAAGGATAGGAAGATTCTTATAAATTCTTTTTGCGTCAACATTCCCCCCAGGTGTTTTTACCAATATTCCAGGAATCATTTCTTGAGATGGTATTCATATTTTACGAGAAAAGGCTTCAGAGATGAAAGAATGTGTAGACCCCAAATCAAACCACACACTGGAATAATCTGAAAAAACAAACAAAGTACCTGATACAACTTCATTTGATGGCCCGTCATCTGTTGAAGTAGTTGCAAAGGATTTTACCACCCCTTTCTGCTTGTAGTCTAACTGCTTCCCATCACTCAAGCTCTTTTTCGGACACTCGTTTGCATAGTGACCCATGTCATTTCACTTATAACATTTCACTAACTGTAAATCAAATTTGGTCTTACCTTCACCTTGATCCTTTTCAGTGCAATCACAAGCCTTATGTCCCATCTTACCACATCGGTAGCACTTTCCAGAATTCAAAAGACATTCCCCAGCATGACTTTTTCCACATTTATCACAAATTGGAAACTTAGTTTTCTTACCATCATACTTTTTTGAAGAATTATTACCTTTCTCCTGCCACCTCGGTCTCTTCTTCTGTTGGTTGTTATAGAACACTTGATCATCGGCAAACTCCATTTCCACCTTTTCAGTACATCGAACAAGATTTTTATAACTTTTAAACTCACAAGAAGCTAATGCCCTTCGATATTTTGGCTTTAATCATGAGTAAAAACGATTGATTTTACTATCAAGGTCTCAAATAAAATTTGGAGCATACCTTGCCAATCGAGTGAACCTTTCTTCATAGGTAGCCACTGAGTCTTCCTCTTTCCTCAATTCCAAGAATTTCTTTTCCATCCTAAGTCGAACAGCCTTAGGAAAATACTTCTCAAGAAACATACCTTTGAATTAATCCCAGTCAAGAGCATCAATCTCATCGGCGTCCCTGATATTTTTAACCATAGACCACCATTGATCTGCCTCACCCTCCAAATGGAAAATAGCAAGACTAACCTTTTGATTGTCTGAACACCCCGTGACATAAAAAATCTTCTCCCGTGCTTTAATCCACCCTTCAGCTAGCACAGGGTCAGATGATCCTCTGAATGATGGGGGATGTTGCCTCATGAAATGTTCCACCACTGACATGTTCCTATGCGGTTGATCTGGCTGATCTCGTTCATGGATAACACCACCAATTATAGCCTGAGTCAACTGTGCCATCACTGCAAAAAACTATTCAGTTCCGATTCCGACCATCTCAGGATGCTGATTTGGAAGGTTATTTCCTTCTGTATGCCTTCCGATCACTGCTTCCCTGTTTCCTCTTCGGAAAACCATTATGAACAAACATGTCTTAGATGAAGCAACATGGTAATCTTCAAATGATATATCATTTCAAAAAAAAAAATTGGATAATCATTTAATAGAATTATAACAACTAAAGTTATCTAAACCGACCTCTGATACAAATTATTAGGCCTCAGCCTTAAACCTTACTTAATCTTGAGTTATTACAAGATTACACATTAAGGATATTTTCGAGTTTAGTGTTTTAGAGAATTAGATCATAAAACATGCATTACATTCCACATATAAACAAAGTGGTTATATAAAGATAGTATTTTTCATTAACATCAATGGAAACACATTTAAAATAAAACATGGATTATTTCTTGACACTTCCTTGACACTATCATCATATCATGTACCTTTCCATTGACCTGTGAAAAACATTTCAAAAAGCATGGGATGAGCATAAAAAGATCAGTAAGGGATATAAAAATATGGAAAGGAAACATGGGTACATATATACATAAGAATGAAATCATACTTTACCCATAAAACTTATGCACTTTAACATACCACATGAAATCTTGAATTAATCATAGAAATAATAAGACATAAAGGTAACTTGAGTCATTCATAACATCCTTACGTAGGGAGTAACCCTCTTGGTTACGTTTGGAATAACCATCACAGTATATTCCCTAAATCTCTTCGGAGAAACCTTAACGTTTCACTCCTTCACGTTACCCAATGCATTGGAGAGCTATATTGGGCTCACCCGCCCTTAGTTTATTACGGATCCACCCGTATTCATAATAATTCCCAAGAACCTCAACATAATCCTATCAAATAAAACATGCATAAAGGAATCATAACATTCCCACCTTTCAATCACAAGATATCAATACAACACATTGATATAAAAACATTATGAAAACCATTTTCAATACCAAAATAAAATAAAAGTAAAACATGGTATTTATTTTTCTTTTAAAAAGAAGGTATGGCTTGTAGAGGAAGCCGAAACCCAAATAATGGTCACGATGGCGGAGAATTTGTTGTCGCCGCATACGTACAACAAAAACATTCCCTTTTGTCGTTTAGTAAACAATTCGTATAAAAAAGATTCCTCTTGAATAAACGTAAAAGTCAAAGGGGTTTATACACCATATAAAAGAAGGTTGTGTATAAAATAAAATATGCCTCAATGAAAGGAGATTGAGACGAAGTCCCATACCTTGGTTCCGACTTGACTCGATCGTTCTTTAATGTCCTGAATAATAAACTTGAGTTAATTTATACTTCTTTAAGAACCTTTTTCAATTTCATTATTCCTTTTATATCACTTATTGCCATGTCATGAACACTATGTAATTATTTAAGTTAATAACAGTAGTTTTAACGATCATTGGTACTTGAGTCAAAAATAAACCCTTTATAATTACATGTTGTTCATGTATCCATTATATCCAGAATTATAATCATTATGTATATATCATATATATCCAGTATATACATGCATTTATAATATTACATAATCATTTAGAGGTAAGAAATGAAATGCACCGTTCATGGAGACGGTAAGCCGTATGTACGCATGAACGCTACTTTCATTTCTATTTCATATTTTATAGAATGGAATCATAATGATATAAAGGTATATTATAATTCCAGTATAATATCATATATAATATCATAGTTCCATCTTTTATACGTCCCACATATGGTATTTAACGAATCAAATCACTTTGAGGGGGCGGTAGTCCGCACTTCCTTAAATGAAGATATCGCGTTTACCCATAATGGAAACCTTAAAGGTATGACAAAAAAGAAAAAAACAGAAGCTCAAGGAAAACATAAACATATTATATATCATATATAAATATAGTGACATCTTAATGGCCACCTTTTAAGGTGTTAAAAGAATGATGAACAATCATCGTTTCGGGAGGCATAAATTCACCATCCACGAAAACAGTATGTTCGTTAACCATTAGATGTAGGAGTGTGTAAGTGTAGCTCGAATACTTATTATAAAAACATCCTAGTATATTTAGGATATTGGAGTTGTTACAAAAGAAAATAATAAAAAGAGTTTAGGGGGTTGGAGAAGAAAAATAAAACAAAAGGACTCAAAAGAAGACATTACCTTAAAATCGGGTAACTCACTTTGGTTTGAGCTCAAAGGCTTCTTTGGGAAGAATTCTGCCCAAAGAGAGGCTTCAAGGAGTAAGAGAGGGAAGTGGAGAGAAAAAATGGGCAGGGTTTGGCCGAGCCAAAGGCTTTGGGAGTGTGGGTAAGGAGGTAGAGTTGGGGGCCTTTTATAAGAGGAGAGGAGGGGCACTCTTGGAAAGTAAAGATAAGTTACTTTATTTTAAAATGAGTTTCAGATTCAAAACGTCCCACATTGATATATTTCGAGGATAAGGTGATAAGGGTTCGAAATCCACTCATCCAATTGGTTTTTTCCATGTGTAGGTTTTAGATTTTACATTATCTTTCCATTTTAATTAAATCGTTAAATAATGAGGTCATCGCTGCATCATCATGATGTCATAAATAATTTAATTTATTTAATGTCTAAAAATTATAAAAAAAAATAATATGATGTATGAAATCTTTTTTATCTTTCTAATTAATATTTATAGTCAAAAATCTGACTTGTATAACCCCATATAAAAATTGTTGTAGTAACATAACTCATGTTTGTGTCATTTTTACATTAACATTAAATAAAAAGTTATTTATGTCATTTCCCAACCAAAGTGGCTCCATGGGGACCCCAAGTTGACCCATGGCTTGTCTTAGTTGGCCATGACACATTCAATAAGGGTAGGACATGTGTCAAGCTCATCTCATACTATTAAAACATTATTTTTACCTTAAACTACACTAATTACCACTAATCACGATTTAGAACTTAATAAGTTACTTTTCACCAAGAAATTATTTTAATCCCATTGAACCACATTTTAATTATTAATGAAAACCATGTATGTCGGATTTTTGAAATTCAAAACACAATGATGGCAAAATTTCATTTAAATGGAAAAATCAGTTTTTATAAGTACCACTTAGTGGTTTCACTATTCATCAAAATTGATGTTTTTCAGAAAATTACCAAAAATTCACCCTATGATATATTTGATATTAAGAATTAAAAAATGAAGTCTATTTTACAAAATTCAAAACATATAAGTCACATTAATTAATTTAATTATTAATTCCCGTTATCATGACAAATAGTGTGTTTTTATGAAACAATAAGTATCAAAAGATTGACACCAGTTTAAGTCCAATTTCAAAGTGAAATTGATTCCAATGACCACCATTGGATTAAATGGAAAAAATATATTCTAAATAAACTTCAAAAAAAATTCAAAAGATAATCTAATCATATAATTAAATTAGATTAAAAAGTATTTTTGATGTAAAATGCAGAATTTTTCACTATTCATTAAAAAAATGAACATTGTCAGAAAAATACCAAAAATTTATCCAATGTAAAATTAAATGTACCAATCATAATGAATATGTTTATTTTGATAAATATATATTATAAAATTGTCAAAATATTGATTTAAAAAGGGTTTTCCATCAAAAGGCAGTAAAACAATCTTTTAAGAATATTAGTGTATTCCATGCTTAAGATTGGATTTATTTTTCATTTTCAGGCTATAAAACACTATCTTAATCATTAATAGACATAGATAAAAATATCTATTATTCATTACTTACTTGGGATGTTACATTTAATGATGAATATAATGGGGGAATGCAATGATTTTTCTCCAAAGAAACCAAATTTCATTGGACTTGGAATGAAAAATCTTTTTAGTATACTCAAAAAAGATAATAATCATTCAGGAATTCCAAATGAGAATAAAAGGGAAAAAATTTCTATTGAGTCATTAAAAAGGAAACTTCCACCTTCTTTTACTGGGTATTCCGATCAAATTTTTTATGAACAATGGACCAACACCACTGAAAATATATTTTCCATCCTTTACTATTTGTAAAATGAAAAATTCATTTTTTAGGTTTGTCATTTAGAAGGAGAAGCAGACCAGTGTTGGACTCTAATCAATAATATTAGTGAAAAATATGAAATTGAATCCATATATTTGGACGAGTTAAATAACTTATTCATAAATAAGTAATTTCCTCATCTTCATCACATAAATATGGAGACATAGTTAGTTGAGTTAAATAAAAATGATGTTGAGTCCATTAGTACCTAAAAGGATCATTTCAAAGGACTTGAATAGTATTCTTCTGGTATTATCATCTAAAATGAAATTATGGTTTATTGATTATTCAGTGTCTTAAAACCAAGTCTTATAAGGGTGTTAGCTATAAAACAAAATAGTAGCTGTGAAAATATTTTGTGTTGTGCTATGTATATGGAAAGTGAGGTTTTATTTACATATCAATCTCATGTAATTGACAAGAAATAGATGGTGGAGATCAATGAAAATTATAAAAACCATATAGAAAGTAATATTATGTATTCTTTATGCTCAAATTATCGAAGGAAACATTGAGGAAGTTGTCTTATTGCGACTGGTAGGTGTTTTAAGTGGGGGAAAGTAGGTCATTTAGAATTTGACTTCCAAAGTGATTGGGAAAAGTCATATAATGATGTGAATAGAGAGAAGTCTATACAGAATGCACCAACCACACTTAAATGATTCATGTGTAAGAAAATAGGATATTATTCTAATCACTTGCCAAATCTAAGGGTTAATGATGATGATTGACATTTGTAACCTTTAAAAGAAAGTGGTAATGGGAAATATCATGTGATCACTATTGTAAACGTGGATTGTGAAAATGATCGGGTGAAATGATTGAATGTTTATGTATTATAATTCAATAATATTTTTATAGAAATACATTTATGGTATTATGGAATAATGAAATATCTATGGATTTATCAACCATAGTTTTTCCATAAGGATTTGAATGAATATTTTGAATGATATTAGTAACTATGTAACGTAAATGAGGTGGTAAGGTGATATTTTTGGAGAAAACATTATTTAGGAAAGGATAACCCTGAATATGTTCATGATGTTGTGATAATAATAGGATAATGATGTGTTTGATTGTGTGATAAGGTAAATGGAATAATATTAATGACCTTATAACTATATAGTAATATGAGTAAAAGATTGTTTAAGAATTGAGTTTATATATTAATGGTATGAGTAAAGAGTTATTTTTTGAAATTAGGCATGTTTTCAATAATGTTTTGTGATAATTAAGTATATTACCATGTTTAAATAGAGTATAATATGACGGTCTTCACATGTTGGTTTGTGATAATTAAGAGGTACATAAAGTTATTTGGGGGATTAATGATGAGATTATTTTTTAAAGTTAGTAACCTTTTTTCAAAAGTTTTGGATTCTATTATTTTGTAAGGATCATAAAGGAAACCCTTTATGATATTTTTATATTGAAATTTGGATGTGGTTTTAGATATTGCAGTATTATCTCTCTATATGAGGATTTATGCAAATTGGATAACATTTTTAACCCTTTTGTGATAATAATAGTTATGGAATAATCTATTATTCTATGGATTTCATGATCTGATAATTCTTTAGGAATCAAAAATTCACCTTTATTTATTGGAATAAGAGATGCATTTGAAATTGATCAAGGCATAACAAAAGGATGGTTTTATGCTTATGAAATGTGATGATATTAAGTAAGTATTTATTATCATAAAAATTATTCTACTCTAGGGAAAAGATCTTGAAACCAAAATTTTTATCCTACTATTTTATTTTTGGATGAATCAAATGGTCCCACAGATCATGGCAGTTTTATGGCCTTCTAATTGTTAACTTTTTCATGAACATGTTCTCTATCACTCTCTATCAGAACTTGATAGTTAAATTCATCTTCCATGTCCATGTTCCCATTTCCCACCTATCATAACCTTATTGGAAACCAGTCTTTGAGTTACTTTTGGTAACTATTTTGTTTATAACATACAATTTTTAAAAGGATGCTTTGGTATTTATTTTAACGATGTGTGTTCCTATGAACACAATTTTCATATATTAAAAACATTGATAACCCAAAAGTATTTTGAGGGAGAAACTCATTTTAAGGGTTTTATATTTTAACAAAATGATATTTCTATGAGATATATATTTTTTAAATAAATTTATTTCATTTATTTCTTGTGTTACACATACCACCAGATTAGCCTATGTTATACGCAACACTATGTTTCTACAAAACATCATTTTATTACTATACTTATTTAAATATGACAATTATAACATAAAAATTATACTCTAAGGTATGAATTGGATTAAATAAATTATAAATCAATGTTTACAAAAAAATCATTGACCAATTAATTATAAATTAATGCAAACTTTTATTAAAATTAAAGGAGTTCTTTTTCTAAAAAATTATTTAAATATACAGAAGTGTGTTTAAAAAAAGTTAATAATAAAATACGTCTTATTGAATTATAATAATATAATATAAATATATATTATTCAATTTAATGATTACCAATCTTTCTACATTTTTATAGATATGATATCAGAACAAATCCACTTTTACGCCTAAAATAAGTATTTTTCTAAAGGGGTAGTTTTACCACCTCTTAATGGAGAACCAATTTTGATTATAATTTATAAAAATATAAAAATTTTTATATGAAGAAATGAAATTATTAATCGAAATTAGTATATAAAAAATTACTTTGTTTTAATTTTTTCATTTTTCTAACAAGTTTCATGTTTTGATGAATAGTGAAAATATTAAAATTTAATTGAAAACATCTTTTTAATCGAAATAATTTATAGTATTTAATTAAAAATATTATTGGTTACAGATTATAATTACATAAATTTTTATCCGATAATCCAATTTAGGTCATTGGGGTTATTTTCACATTGAATTTGAATATATAAACAAGTAATTGTTTTGGACGTTTCCCTTAAAAAACACGCTTTCTTGTTCTGTAAATCGGATTAAATTTATATTAATTTTAAAAAATTATGTGGTTTTAATTATGAAAATGGATTTAATATTTGGAATACTATGTTCCAAATTTATTAAATAGCGACCTTTTATTTTTGGCCAATAAGAATAGTTACTTTAGAAATTTTTATTATAATGGTAAAGAGAAAATACTGCAATCTTAGTTAAAAATTAGTTGATAAGGTCTATAAAATGACACTAAAACTCTCTAAATCATTATTAGATGAATATAATTATGAAATTAACACATAAGTATAGACGTTTAATAATTTAATAGAAAATATTCTGTAAAAATGACTTCGATATTTTTAAAATTAAAGAGAGTGACAAAATATCACACTCTTAATGTTAATTAGTAAAATATTTTTAATATGGGGTTAATTATATGAAATTATAGACTATATATATTATTATCAAAATATAAAATTTTTATAAACATTATAGAAATTTATATATTAACTTTAGTGATAAAATAATTATCATAAATAATTACAAAATGATAATGTAATAATTACTCAATTAATTAAGCAACAAATTAAATGATATTAGAAATATTAAAAGAGAAACAATTTCAATTAATTATGGCTAGACACGAATTTTCTAGGGGAATATGATATTCATTGGGTGTATTAAGTGAATTTTATTCAATTTATCCTGCTTAATTTATTTTATTAATGTCAATGTAATGAATAATGTAAAAATTGACACTTATGATATTTTATGAAAATAATATTTTATGAAATTATTTAGAAATAATAAATATATTAAATAGTGTCAAATGAGATTATATATGGTCTAAAGTTTCATAAATTTTCCATTTATGGTCTAATTTAATCTTTATAATTAAAAATTACATCCTCTTAGTATAGAAAAAATGGTTACTATAGTTAAAATTAAAATGGGTTAATTTTGGGTAAATCAAAATGATAATGATTAAAATGGCACCAAAATTTTCCTAAAATATTTTTTTATGATATTAAAAACTTGTAATGTCTTATCTTCAAACTAGAGAGTTTTTTATGTATTTTTATTGAAATGTAATTTATTATAAATTAATATTTAGAGAAATTCTAAAAAAGTGCCCCTATCCTATCTTATAAAAGGGAATCACTTCATCTCTTTTACTAAAAATTTATAAACTACTTGGTTAGACTAAATTCATTCCATATATTTACCAAAATTCCATAAATTAATAATAGAATCATTACTTTGGGCATAAATCCAACCAAATAAGTCCTTTTGTGCAAATTAAAAAGCGATACCCAAAGAAGAGGTAACGTTCGTCAATGAACATTTTCATTTATTTCTTTCTTAAAACCCCTCAATTGTTATTATTATAGGATTATTTAATATCCTAAGTATAATAAATATACATATATGTTTGTATTATAAGTTTTATAACTAAAATTTCAGACACTTCCATCAAATGGGTAACAAACTTACGATTCTTGTGTACAGGGAACTACCACTGCAGAAAACAAACTGGTTCATTTTTCCATTAGGACATCTCATGGTCAGGAATTATGATGAATTTTCTTTTATATAATATATATGATAATTATGATATCATTAGGTTTCTATAATTATTATATAAAACATACCATCATGATTTTCATTTTATATAAATATGATAAGTTTGTTTGTTGATGTGTGGACTACTAGCTCCTCAAAGAGATGTGATTCATTCACACATTAAACTGAATGTATTAAATATTGGTTTAGTGAAATTAAATGATATATATGAAATCATAATTATATGAAAATTTTATTCAATATATATATAAAAATATTTCATTTTCTTACTTTCCTTCAATACCATAAGGAAATGGAATCACCGTTCATATGTACGTAAGGACTACTGCATCCAATGAATGATGTATCTCATTTTATATTCCCATTTTATCGGAATATTTTAAATATATCTATACTGAATATATGTGATATCTTTCTTCCTGTTTTGTCATTAATTAAATTATTAAATCATTACATAAGTATGAGGGAACAAATTGAAAACCCCAACACTAGTGAAAAACAAAGCAGTCATTACCCGAAATGTAACATTAAAAGTAAATTGTTGATAAACAAGTAATATAAGGCCCTAAGAAAATAATAAATGATATTATATAATTGAATCAATTTTTGTAATAGATTTATAATAATTTTATACATATTATATGTGTATTTTTCATGAGTACAATAAGAGTCAAGACACATGGTGAGAGATTTTGGGCACATTTTTATTTCTAAGGGAGACATGCCTTAAACACAATTTGTTTCTTTGACATGGTATATATAATTCCCAGGAATTTATTTTATTCATATTATAAATAATATTATGGTATTTACTTATCTATATAATTTTATTTATTTCACGATTCATTCAATTCTATTGATTATAATGTGATGAGTATTTATTTCATAATCTCATCAATATTTGGGATTGTTTTGTTTTTACATATCTTTTGGGGAATATTTATCTTCTTTTTCCATGTTTTATAAAAATGTATTAAAAAATATTTTAAACATTATCCAATCGATTTTTAAATTCAATTTTACCCAATTTTTTACTTTTACGATACTGTTTGAAAGGAATCTTTTTTCTCGTATTCCAAATGAGGAACTTTGTTACTCTTCTAGTAAAATTATGAAAGGAATGATTTTTTAACTTATATGGTATGAACAAAATTATCTACCATCATGATTAATTAATTATATGAATCATCCCTTATCATATTACAATGTTATTTTCAATGAAAATATGTTCTTTTAATATTTAAAAACCTTATTTTAATCAAAATTTTTTTCAAAGAAGAAATCATATTTTTCTCAGGAATTATATTAATGTGATCTTTAAACTTGATCTTCCTTATATAATAACTTTATTTGATGTTATTTATGTTTTACTAGGGATATTCATCAATTATAACATTCATATTCATTCTATTAATGGTCATGTTTAAGATTTAATGATGTTTATGAAACCCATTTCATTACATGGATTCTAATATGATGAATGATTTATGTTCTTATTGAACACATATTCATGGTTTTTATGTGATGGGTAGGACCTATATATCCCTCCGAGGAGTTAGGTAATTATTTATATCTCATGATATACACATGGATTGAATGTTTAGTGAAATCAGTTCAGTGAATAACTTTGTTCTCTAAGATGGGCTTGGGAGTGAAGCTTGAATAAAAAGATGGCCATGGGAGTGAACGATAACTACTAAGATTGTATGGGAGAGAAATCATACTACTATGATATACCTAGTAGTGATACCTTCACTTTTATGGAAATAATTTTATATTCTGATGTGTATAAAACAATTCAATTTGTTATGTTATTCTCTCATAGAATAGGTTATTTGATTCTTTATAAAATTCGATAATTTATTAAATGACACTATATTAGGATCACTGATATATAAGATTTTATTTTATTTTTTTATGTAAACATTCATAATGATTATGTTATGTTTGATCTATCCCTTGTTTACCCTTACAAAGCATCTGAGATCACCCTTTATTATGTTTCCTTTTCCCAGGATACGAAGAAATATATTATGTATGTTATGTCAAAAAGGGTTATAGTTATAAATAAATAGTTGGAAGAATAATTAGATGTGTTATGAACAAGTTATTTATGTTTCAATGTTTCCAAATTCACTAAACTAATATGGCATATGGGCATGTGTTTTTGAAATTCATTAAATATTCTTCAACAATGATGTAATGTCAATGTATGTTAAGATTAGGTCATTATAATTACCATGTTAATGATATTAATTATTATGGAAACAAGTATTTGTATTCAAATTATAAACATATGATTGTATGATAGAATTCCTTAAAAATTTTCAATATGATAATACTTATGAGGTTCAATTTGATGAATCAGTTCCAAAATCATTCCGATAGTTATAAATTTTTCACTATAAAGACATGAAAAAAGTATAACTCATAGTCTAATTAAAGGTGTTTCGGATTATTAGATGAATCCCTAATATGATGATCTTAATAAAGAATGTGTTTTTTATATTCATAATACATTACAGATTATTCTATGTATGGTAAAATATATTGCTTTCTGAAAAAATATACTAAAACATATGGGACATAAAAATTTATTAACAATGTTTTAATAATTTGATTGTGATTTCCAAAACTAAAGAAATGGAAAAGCAAGATGTAATAATTCTGAATCAATAATATCCCCCATTATGTAAATCTCAAACCACAAAACATAAATGAAAAATAAAATGAAAAACATAGAGCCCATTATAATTATAAGAACTTCATATTCAGAGTTACTCTTTAAACTCAACACCCATTGAGTTTGCAAATATTCTTAATATGATGGAGAGTGTAATTATAATTATTCCTTAAGAAATGTTCTCCCCATTAAGATAAAATTTCCCATAAGGATAAATTTCACCCCTATGAATATTAAATTTTCCTTTTAAAGAAACTTACCCTCGAAGAATCATCTTCCCCTTTATATTGTAACTACACCATTAAAATATTCTTCCCATTTAAATTATCCCCCATTTAAAATATTCTACCCCCTTTTTTATTTTAAAAATGAAATGGGGAATTGTCTAAAGTTCATTGAAATTTTAGAAGTGTAACATAAAATACAAAAAATGAACTAACTAATCATCCATAAAAGTATGAAATAATTTATAACAAATCAGAATTGGTAAATATTAAAAAAAATTAGATTTGGATGAAAATTAATTCATTAAAAACATTCAAATGTTTTGAAGGAGTTTGATATAGAAATACATCAAGAGTTCAAAATATGTAAAAAATATTCATTATTTCCTTATCAAAGTATTCACAAAAGCTTTAATCTAGTTGAACTTGTGACTTTATTACTCTAAATTTTCAATCCATTCTTCTTGAGTCGGATCACGAGCTTTCAAAATTGTAACTTCCTTATAGAGTTCATTGCTATGTTACCTTAATAAAATTACTTAATATTCCTAATATATAATCCTAATTAAATTTAACTTCAATTCTTTGATTTTTTGTTTTAATGTATTTACATCTTCAGTATGTTCATCAGTTGCATCTATGAACTCTTCCACAAACATAACTAGATCTACCATTTCCAATGATAAATTGTTAAAATAATCAGATGAATCTAACATGGGATTATTTATTTAATCAAATCGAACATCATGAATCAGAATATCTGAATCAATATAGTCTGACCACTTTACTATTTGATTACACGATCTATTGTGAGTTTGATAATTTTCCACAAAAGTGTTAAATTATGATTCGATCCAAATCAATGATTTTATTAATACTTTTAATGAATCTAATTTATTATTAATAATATCTGGAATTAATTTTCTACATTCTTTATGCTTAGGAATGTAATGAATTATTTCTTTTTTCTTCTCAAAACATGAAAATTATAATGAAAACCTTTCTATTCTATCATTACCACAGTGTCCGATTGTCTAGGATCAGCCTAGAGAGGTTTTATTTTACATGCCAGGACTTCTAATTCTATCCCTTTCTTCTCAGCTTTCTTTGAATCATTCTTATCGACTGAATTTTTACCTAAAATCCACATCTTTATTGGAGTCAATTTTTTCATCAACTTTTGCCTATAAATATTTATCTCCTTCATATTTATTTGATAACGATTGGGATTCTTATTCTTTTGAATATTCTTCTTCAAGAGTATTAGAATTTTTTTAATTTTTATCATTCTTAGAGGGTATGTCTAATAATGATCATGATTCAGAAGATTTGTTTTCCAATTTCATTTCATCATCAGCATTCTCATCTTTATTTTAATATTCTTCTTCCTCTTCTTCTTATATATATACTTCTACATATTATTATAAATATTTCTATTCTAATACTACTTAATAATATTTATATACAAATTTATCATCAAATTTATCATTTATTTATTTATCTTATTCTTGTTGAAGCTTCGTACTGTTTCTCAGATCACATATTTCAGTTGGTTCTAGTACTAAATGTTTTTTTAATAACGACTAGGACCGATACATAAAAAAGAAAATTTCCCATTCCCTTACCTATTTTGAAGAGATATTAGCAATAAATATATATGTTTATTCAAAAACTAATCCTACTTTTGGTATCACTTGATATGTATGAGATGTTGTAAGAACAATAGGGATTAGACTGTGAGTGGTTCCTCGGAGAGTATTTGTTAAAGCTGAACTAGAGGGGTTAGACAGTGAGAACTTCCCAGAGGGTCACATGTGTTTGGTGTGCTGTTTATTTTGATAACTTTAAATGAATGTAATTGAAACTGTAGGATTTTTTACTTTGGAGTACTTGTTTTTTTATTGATTCATTTTACTTATTGACATATATATATATATATATAATGACGTTTAGGCACATATATTTGGGTGGTTGCCTACTGGTATTCGTCTCAAACCCTATTTGGGTCATTCTTTTGGGACCATACTAATTATATTGTTGTAGGTATAGATAAGGTAAAACACACTTATACTTCAGGTATATGACTATTGCAGAGTTGGAGTGTATGGGACCGAGATGAGGCTTGTGATGCTTAGGATTTATTTACTTGATTTTCCTTGTACTTTTATTTAGTCATGTATTCCAGCATTGTGACTTGTTTGGTTTCTTTCCTCAATACTGGTGACAAGAATTATTATTGATATATATATATATATTTATATATGCTGTAGTTGTCTATTTACCTTCATTATTCCACCTTTTACTGTTGTGTGGTACTATTACTGCTTCTTCTATTGTTATCTATTTTTTTCTACTTCATTACTCTTCCAATGTGGGCATAGTTTCCCCAATATCTCACTCAATTCCCTCACTTCTAGTTTATAGCCTCTGGAGTTTGGGGAAATGTGCTTGAGGCCATGTGACCAATCTGCTATAGGGAACCTCTGGGCGGCTCCCGGAACTGGGATGTTACAATATGGTATGAGATGAATTATTTTTTTCTTGACATACTGATTGGAGCCCACATACATGGATATGAAGGAATAGGTAGTTAGTAATAAGCTGTTCTCAGGAGTATCTAACCTTTGTACAAGGAAAACATAATTTACCACGATTATAGCAAATTTTCATGTTTTTCAATTATTACAGTTTATTTGATTTCACCATTGCGTGACTCACATGTTTTTTGATGATAACGTTGATAATATTGAGGTTCTATTTCTATTGAAACCTGATGAGATAAGGGTATGAAATATCATTCATCACATAAGCACTTACTAGAGATCACATGTCATACATTCTTGCAATTCCATTTAGGGTGCATTACAGATTGCATGTTTTTGTGATAGATGTTTTGCTAGATATGAATGTTTTTGTGATATATGCCTTTATAGTATACTTGATATTTAATAGGGTGTTGGATTTGTAAGGTTTTATTTGAATGAAAACCAAAATTTGGTTCTTGAGGTGTTATGGGACCTCATGGATCGGAATTTGGTGGATCATTGCACTGTTATGCTTGTATATGACATGTATAATATTCCAAAAATTGATTTTCGGGGAGTATAGGCCCTCAAAAATTTGAATTTGGAACATTAATGTCTATTTCAATGTGTTTATGGGTTATAAAGTAGTTTATGAGGATTACTGTTAGGAAAACCCCAGAATACACAGTGTGTATTGTTGAATACATGCCATGAATCCTTCTATTGTAGAAGGAACTGTTTTTCTTATGTACACTTTGTGTACTATATGTACCCGCCTTGTAGCCTCTAACCATGTCACTGGTTGCGTGGGTAGACACACGAGGTTGGAAAATCCTTAGAGGAACACGTTGTGTATCAGATGTACATGTCGTGTTGTAAAGAACATGTGTCCACCAGTGTGACAAACGAGAGGGATGGATGAAACATATGTTATACATGTCGTTTCCATCTTGAACTCACCGTGTAGTTTAACCCATGTATCCAGCCATGTGACTAACAACACAGGTCAGTAAAATCCTTCTAGTACATGACGTGTCTGGCACGAACATAGTGTGTAGTCTCATTCTTTGAAAATCGTGTGGTTTAGTCATGTAGAAGAACCCAGGCAAGGGAAAATAATTTAAGTACATGCCGTGCCTGGGGAGAACATGCCATGTGTATGGGGTGTTACATGACCAAGGTTGGCAGGAGTACATGCCCATGTAATGACTTAAGGGAACATGTCGTGTAAGGGATTATACATTCCGTGTATCCATGTTTTGACGAACATGAACTCATTATTTCTCCTGTTCTTTTATTACACTTCTATGTTTTAGTCCATGATAGTCTTGAGCTAACTTGTTCATTTGACCATGCAGAGTCATGCCACCAAGACGTCCTATGGTTGTACGCTAGATACTAGGATGTGATTAGACATCAGACATGACTAATCAGGGACTACCAGCAGATCCCCCAGTTGTGCCCGTATTGGCACCATCCATTGACCCAGATACAGGTGCTGATGCACAGTTCTGAGAGGGCTTCATGAGGGTTATGCAGAACTTCCGGGGAGTACCACATCCTGCCCCATTAATGGAAGAATTGACGTGGTTTTTTAGTAGAAAAATCCTCCCACTTTATCAGGGGAAAGAGGACATTAGGCTATAGAATCATGGTTAGAAGCCATGCTATCGAACTTTGAGTATCCAGAGATTCCTCTGGAGATGAGGGTGAATGTCACTATGTATATGATTCAAGATTCCACTAAGTGGTGGTGGGATGTGATCTCATAGGCAGGATGCCCCCAAGTTTTGGATTGGGATGAGTTCCAGCATGACTTCTATGATTACTTCTACCCAAATACTTTGAGGGCCAATCGAGCCTGAGAGTTCATGAGTCTAGAACATGGTACTCTTTCCATCATGGAGTACTCTTCTCACTTCATAGAGCTACAATGCTTCATGCCCATTCCAGGGGGTGATGAGTTATTTATGGTGAGGAAGTTTGAGGATGGACTTAGGGATGATATCCAATATCAGTTGAACATCTTCAGGTTGAATTCCATCACCTCTATATTCAACTTGGCATTGATCACAGAGTGCCATATGAGGGATTCTAAAGCTGTGAGCCAGGGTAGATCAACATCTGGAGCTGGTACCCTTCATCAGGACAGTAGGAAGAACCACATGGATTCTATGCATAGAGACCCATTGAAGTGGGATACTTCTTCTGGTAGCTAGGTGGTGTTCTACCAGTGTGTGAAGAATGGGCATACAAGGCCACTATGCTCAAGAGACCCGGTGGAGTTCTGATATTGTGATAATATGGGTTATCAATAGCATTTTTGTCAGTTTTTCTCACTTTAAATAGGTGATAGAGGTTCTTTCTCAACTTTTCATACCAGAGTAGGACCAATAGTCCCACTTTATTAAGGGAACTGGAGTTATTTTATCCGTTCTGGATGAGGTGGAGGTCTAAGTCGGGGTAGGAAATCGACAAGATTTTACTGACACCAAGGTGTATCTGCTTAGGGTGGTTAGGTAGGGTCATAGGGATGTGGTACTGGCCAAAATGTTGCAGTGTATTAGACCAAGAAAGAGTAGGATCCGAGACCACCTACAGTTCGAGGTATGATACTAGTTTCCTTAGTTTTATATTTTTCACTTTTTGGTACATGGTCTTCCCATTGTTTCATATCTGTTGCTATTGTGGAGAGCCTTGGGCTCTGTATCTTTACTTATGTTGATTTATTGATGCTGGAAACTTTGTTGGGGACAATAACGGCTTGTGTACGTCAGTTCAAAGAGTTCCCTATTGAAGTTGGTAGGTGTCACTTATCATGGGACCTCTATGTCTTGCAGATGACGGGCTATGATTTCATTCTCGAAATGGACTGATTAGTACCCTTCCAAGTTGTTGTTGAATTCTATTACCATAGGGTGAGTTTCATGCCACTAGGGGGAAGATCATTTCTTCATTAGGGTGAATGGGATGTCCAGGAGAGCAGAATGGGACTAGAGAATCATGGGTTGGTAGAAGTTACAACCCATATTTCTAGTATATATCTGGTTGACCAGGGGACTTCATAGTTAGACTTTTATCCAATGGTCAATCTTTTTAGGGATGTCTTTCTATAGGACTTTTCAGGTTTTCCTCCAGAGCGAGAGTTGTACATTTCAATTGAGCGTGTTCCTCGAGTGGTACTAGTGTCCATTACTCCTTATTTGATGGCTACACCAGAGTTACATGAGCTCAAGAAGTAGTTAGAGGAGTTGCAGACAAAGGGTTTCATCTGAACCAATACTTCTCCTTGGGCTTCACCATCCCTTTTTTCATAGAAGGCATATGATACCATTCGAATTTGTGTGGATTATCGTAAGTTGAACTAGTTGACGACCAAGAAATGATATCCCTTATGAAGGATTGATGATCTCTTTGATCATCTTTGAGGAGCCATGGTGTTCTAAAATATTGATTTGAGATATGGTTATCATCATATGAACATTTGACCATTAGATATACCTCTTACAGCATTTTAGAGCAGGTATGGTCTGTAAAAGTATGTGGTTATTCCTTTTGGTCTCACGAAAGTGCCTGTAGTTTTCATGGCACTCATGACCTGAGTGTTCCATCCATACTTGGATTCTTTCATGGTAGTCTTCATGGACAACATGTTGGTGTACTCTCACACTCTACATGACCATTCCACACATCTTGATATCATTTTGTGTACACCGTGATAACATCAGTTATATGCTAAGATCTCAAAATTCCACATTTGGGTGGATTAGATTCACATCTTAGATCAATTCATCCTAGTGATATGAGTATCAGTAGTCCCAGAGAAAGTGAGAGAAGTAGTTTCTTGGAAGCAGCCGAAGAATGCCTTTGAGGTATGATGTTTTCAAGGGCTGGCTGGATACTAAAGATGTTTCATACAGGTCATTTCACACATAGAAGTGACAATGAAAAGATTGACTAAAAAGGGTGGAAACTACTTTTGGTTAGATTCTTGTGAGTCTTACTTTCAGGAGCTGAAAGGGAGGTTGAATTTAGCACTGATACTAGTTTTTCTAGATTTGGGAATGAACTATACTATATACTGTGACACATCGGGTATTAGTCTAGGAGTAGTGCTTATGCAGGGGGAAGGAGTCATTATGTACAGGTCTTAGAAATTGAGGCCACATGAGAGGAATTTACCAACGCATGATATCGAGTGGAATACAGTTGTTCATGCCTTACAATTTTGGAGACATTATATTCTGGGAGGGAATTTTTCGGTTTTCACCAATCACAAAAATTCTCAAATATATCTTTATATAGCATGATCTTAATTTTAGACAGCGAAGGTGGGTAGAGTACCTTCAGTTCTTTGACTTTGAGCTTTCCTACAGGCCTAGTAAAGGCAACACAGTAGCTAATGCATTAAGCAAGAGGACTCAGATACATAAAATTTAAGAGGCCAACAGTGAGTGGAAAATTATGACTCTGTTTTCTGAGTTGCATTTAGAGGTGCACGATAGCGAGGGACATATGTTTTTTCTTCTATAGCTCTTACCTTTTCTCTTCATAAACGAGTGAGATTGAGGAAGATATCAGATTCAGAAGGCATAGTTCTACGGAAGAGTGTGTCTGGAGAGGACCCTATTCCTAGATGGACCGTAGGTGAGGATGAGATCCTTCACTTTCATGGGCCTGTATGGGTGTCAGCAGGCATAAGCTATGCAATGATGCATGAATTTCATTTAATAGTTTGGGCGGTTCATCCTGGTGTCTCCAAGATGTATCATGATCTTCATCGTTAGTATTAGTGGACATGTATGAAGATAGATGTTCTTGAGGATGCCATGAGGTGTTATACCTATCATCAGGTGATGTTGGAGCATCAGCGACCAACATAGATTTTGAATCAGCTACCCATTCCTATGTGAAAGTGGAATGATGTCGCGATGTATTTCCTAACAGGAATGTCGAGGTCACCTCAAGGGAATGATACATTATGGGTTGTTATTGACATGCCCATGAAGGTTTCTCACTTCTTGCTAATCGAGGAGACTTTCAGTGTTGATAAGTTGGGGAAGCACATACCTCTTGTGAAGTTTTCCTACAATAATAGTTTTCATGTAACAATTCAGATGTCACTTTATGAGGATTTTTACGGTAGGCCATTCCGATCACTTCTATGTTGGCTAGAAGTAGGAGAGACAACTATGTTGGGACCATGTCTTGTTTAGGAGACCACCAAGTAGGTGGTTTTGATTCAGAAGAGGTTGACTACTGCACTATCATGACATAATTCTTACACTGATCTATGGAGTTTTAGGTTTGATATTTGGTTTTTCTATGTGTTACACTGAGGTTAGGACACCTGCGGATTAGGAGATTGGGAAAGCATTACCAGAGATAAGTTCGACCATTTTAGGATCTGGAGAGAGTTGGGCTGATTTCCTATTGGTTGCAGTTATCTCATAGGTACCATGCTATGTATGAAATCTTCCACGTTTC
Organism: Viscum album; assembly: GCA_963277665.1. Classification (NCBI taxonomy): domain Eukaryota; kingdom Viridiplantae; phylum Streptophyta; class Magnoliopsida; order Santalales; family Viscaceae; genus Viscum; species Viscum album. The sequence continues at coordinate 600,768,842 of OY728127.1, forward strand.
CTAGCTACAATGTTACGTCTCAGACCCGTCTCATGTTTTTCAACCCGAGGAGGTTGAGCTAGAGGTGGACACATAATTTGAAGAGCATCCTATCTGGATTTTCGATCACAGTGAAAAGATTCATTGTGGCTAGTCTTTTCATCTGATACGACTGGTATGACATCACGAGCATGTACATGATGAGACTTGGGAGAGGGAGGCTGATGTATGATCGTAGTGGATGGAGATATTTGAGGATTCTTCTTCTACACCACCTTGTGATGGAAATTCAGTGAAATGTTTCATTAAGGGGGGAATTTTGTAAGAACATGGACAATTCTTTTCAGTTATGGGTTTTTCTTTTCTGGTGTTTTTGAGAAAAAGGGGATAATATTGAAATTTTAGGAGTACACACTGCATACCCAGTTGTCGTGGGTAGCCGTGCACTGTCCGAGTACAAGGCCATGTTGGGTGACCTAGAGATCACCTAAAGTGGGGCCTAGTAAAGGCATATAAATGCTATTTACTTTTAAAATACATGCCATGTACATTTATTTTGATTTGTTAAATCAGATCAGGACCACGTTTAATTGGATGAAATGCCTTCTTCTAGGTTCGTCTCATCCAGGAGTTACCGAAGCAGTAACGAACAAAACATTTAATAATGGAAATTCCTCTTGACCTAATTAAATTTATTATTATGTGAAATAGTTATGTTACATATTCAGTTCTTAGGTTTTGGGTTTTTAAAATACTATTATGATTTGTGAATGTTTTTTGTATAGCTATTTAATAGTGATAAAATTATTAGTATAAATATAGGCATTAACAAATCCAATTTACTCAGAAAAAGGAAGTGATGGCTTCATCTAGAAGACTTTCCCCTTACGAAGCCCATTTTTTAGAGCTCAGAAAAGAGGGGGCATAATTGGGCTTCACTCTTGACAAATCCTAAGTCGTGATTCAACATATTATGCTATAATGAAATCACCTATGGGATAAGTGGAAGTTGATAAATATTACCACACGAGCATTGTTATCCGAGCCAGCCCAAGAGTCTGTCACCACCACACACCTTACCCTTTTGTCTTATGTGGGTGTTATAAGGTGTTATTTAACAAGAACATAGAACTATGATTATGTTCATTATTTTTGTATATAATAAAGAATATACCTTCATTTTTTTATTGTTACTTTGTAAATTGTTTTTAAATAACAAATAAGATATTTAGTTAATATTCAACTAAAAATACATTTTGATAAATTAAAGGATTTTTGAATTAAATAATATTTTAATAAAATATTATTATTAATAAATTAATTTTTATCTAGTATAAATTATCGTGTAAGTTTTATGAAGACAATTTTAATTTTTATTAAGGTTTCAAAGCTGTTTTGGTCAAACCACATGATTTTTTGATAAATGTCGGTTTATTATTTCAAAAGTGAAAACTCACATATTTAGGAAATTATTTGGATAAAATTAATATAATTTTTTGAATTATGATTTCAAAATTATTCAACGACAAATGTTTCATAATAAACTGATACTGCCGAACTTTTGGGTAGAAATTAAATACCATTTAAATATAATGTTTTTAATGACATCATAATGACCCAATAGTGATCTAATAAAATACTATAAACATTATTTTATTCCAATAAATGTTTTACCATTAAAATAATGTGATTTTAGGTTTTTTTATTTTACAAATCCTTTGTGGTCCCTCCATGACTTATAAAACATTTTAGCTTTTTAAATTGACTTCCTTGAGAGTGTGACTCACCTCAACATAAGAACCCCTATTATTATAATAATTTTGGCCATTAGGCTTATAAAATATTGTTTTACACTCCCTTGTGGAGAAAATCATGGAAACAAACTATGGGTTTTTTTTGTTTTTTTGAATAGTTTAATGTGTGGTGTCCCAAACCTAAATAATAAAGAATTCTCTCACCTTTCCTATATAATCCCACCCATGATCCCAATTCCTCTTCACTAAAAGCCTTTGGAGATCGACCAACCCCATACCTACTCTCTTTATAATCCTCCCAAAGATCCCCAAGCTCCAAAGAAGCCTCTCAAGCCTCTCCCAAGCCATTGGAATCACAATTCCATTTAAAGGATTCATTATTTTCTCATTTTATCCAAGTTTATTAATATTGTTATACCATTTAATTTTAAATTATAAATGTTGGGATATGATTTATAACCTCTCCCATAAATCCCTATTTTTTTAAAGATGATAGACCCATTTTCTCTCTCATTAATGCCTCCCATGAACACCCATTACCATGCCGAAATTCTGTAAGGAATTTCTCCCTCCAAATTTAAATTCAGGTAATACTTTCGTATTAGGTATCCAAATTCCATTACTGATGATGAGAAATGTATCAATATAAACCCCTTACTTTCCATTTCTTTCACATATTATGAGACACCCTTTTATCTCTCATCAACCTTTTTATGAAGTCTTATGGCATGGCGTTATGCTTCCGAAAGTACACCACCGTTTTTCAATCCAAAATCATTATGTAGTAAATATCATGCCCATTTCTCTTTCAAGGGTATTCACCCTTATGCACATTTACTTATTTATAGAAGAGTTTCATGTATTAATTTTACATTCGTTTACTGTGGAATAAATTATGATTTTTAATGAATCTATGTTGCATGATCTTGTGGCACACTTATGCATGAAATGAATTGTTTAAGAAGGGTGCGCTCAGATAGCGTTCCAATGAATTGGGTAACGATTACTATCCTGATACATCAATTTCAATGATGATTTACTCTTTATAAATCAAGTGAAATGAGTATTTACTCATTATAATACAAGTTAAATGAGGGTTTACTCATGCTCTATGTGCAATGAGCCTTGTCTCATGCTAATTTCTTGTTAAGTATTATTGCCACATTACCATGTTATTATAATCATGCTATATCATGCATTTATGGTCATGCTCTTTTATTCTCCATTGATATTACTATTTACTAAAATGTATTGTATTCTTCATGTTATGCCTTGTTTATTCCCTTACTAGGCTTTATAGGTCACCCTTTTCACATGTATGTCCTCCGGTTATCCAATGAAATGATATGTACAAGGTAATGTTGGGTTTTTATAAAGTATATTTCAGTAAAGATGTTGTGTGTTTTATATTTTATGTTTTTATGTAATTTTTCTAAGCTCCATATATACTAGACATCTCGATCTTCCATGTTGTATGAGGTGATGAGTTTATGTAATAAATCATGTTTAAGTGTGTAATAAAAATAAGAATTGTTATAGTTCGTATCAGAGGACATGTTTACTTATTTATGGGATTGGGATTAGAAAACCCTAGTGAATACTTAAAGATAAGACTAATAAAAACATCCATAAATTTTGGTGATTATTTAGAAAGTGGGTTATCATGAAAATATATCCATGTCTGGATATGATCAGGTAGAGGTGACTCAGGGACAGATATACCAAGGAGTGAAACTATGACAAGGAGTTTTCGGCTTGACCTAAGGTACCCTAGTACATAACAACAGGCCTTGCTGCACTCTTTGTTATGACACTCCTGGGGGATATGATTTGGTAAATTCACAATATTAGTATGAAACATTATCAAGGGAATTAAAAAAATTTCCCCTAAGAATATATGTTAGAAAGTAGATCATGGATAACATAGATTGAAGCCTATAGATTAATATGTTACGGAAATAAAAGTTATTTATATTTCATCAGTTTTTTCTTTGGATTACCCTTTATGTGTTACCCCAAACATTCCTTTTATTCCATCCAATGTTATGTAATAGGATGACTCAAGGTAACAACCAATGTGAAGAACAATGTGATGATTGTTCTAATGAGATGCCCAATCCGATGGGAGTATGAATTGTAAACATAGTCATGATAATATCTTAGTTATCTCAAGATTTTAATAGGAACATGGGTCATGAGGAACATTAAAACCCCCCTAATAATGAACAAGTCTCTATCGAGAGCTTCATGAGACAAAGGCCTCCTACATTTAATGGATCACCTGATCCCTCATTCACTGAAAAATGGATCACTCAATTGAAAATATCTTCCCCATCCCTCAATGTTCTGAACAAGAGAAGGTTGTTATGGCTTCTTATCATATGGAGTGTGAAGCCGATCAATGGTGTAAATTGATAAAAAATACAAAGCCTAAGGTGGAGATCGAGACATTTGAATGGAAGGATTTCCAGAAAATGTCTTTCGATAAATATTTTCCTCGCACCTGCTGGCTTAATATGGAAAGGTAATTCCTTTCCCTCAAGAAAAAATATGAAGAATCCATTGGATTATATGAGGAAATATTCAGAAGACTTTCACAATATGCCTTTAGCTTTGTCATTACCCCTGAATTCATGGTTGATCTCTTCTTTGCTGGGATGAAACCTAACATGTGGAAATCCCTGGCAATCCGTGACTTCTACTTCTATAAGGAAATTGTTTGATGCTCCCTAATTGTTGAAATGAAGATTGAATAATCTCAGGTGTATCATGGAGATAAGAACTATAATGTGGACATCAATTCTGTAAGTCTGATGGATAAATCCAATAGTGCTAAGAAAATATAGCACCCCACTTGCCAAAGGTGTGGAACTAAGAACCCCTGAAATTTCCTAAAGGGGAGGAGGAGATGATTTAGGTGTGGAAGAGAAGGGAACCTAGCCGTTAATTGCCAACAAGAAAAACCTATAGCTGCAATAGAGGAGAGGAGCGCTCTATTCTAACCTCAACACTTTGTTCATTACTTTAACTACAATGAACCAGGGATTCATGATAATTATTTCCCTAGGCCGAGGGTTTTCGTAGGCAACCAGCAACAGCCAAGGAAAAAAGGGGGAAATATTTACATCACTACTTCTGAAGTGAACCATAAAAACAAAGTGGTGACAGGTACCATAGTTAATAATTCCAGAATAGAAAACATACCTTTTCATTATGGTTTTACGTATCATTTTGTATCCCAAATGTTTAGTAGAACAATACAAACACAACCACAAATCCTGGATGTAAAGATGTCAGTGAGTACAAAAAATTGTTAAATCATTGAATCCCATGAATATAACTCCTCCCCTATCATAATTGGTGGATTTAACTTCTCATAAAACCGCATCATACTCCCTCTACTGGAATTTGATCAATTATTTTCATGGGTTGTATTTCCTTATATAGATCCAACATAAATTTCTGTGAGATGGAAATCACTATCCATATGAAGAATTGACCCCCGATTCTATAAAAGTGAAAGGAGGAAGTTGAATCTTCTTTAGAACCATCATCACACGCGTGAATATTACTACCCTAGGAGCACATGTATCTAGGTCAGATGATTGAGTCTAAAGAGGAAACCATCCTTGGAGACATGCAGATTGTGAGGGAATTCACTAATGTGTTTCCCAAGGAATTGTGTGATCTTCCTCCCCGAATAGATGTTCAATTCTTAATTGACCTTATTCTTGGGGTGTTGCAGATATCCAAGACTCCGTATAGAATGAATATTATGGAGCTTGAGGAGGTGAAGAAACAACAACTAGAGAATCTGGATAAAGGGTTTATATTCCCCAGTTCTTCACCATGGGGGTGCACCAATCCTATTAATCATGAAGAAGGATGGGTCAATGTGCCTCTGCATCGATTATCAGGAGGTTAACAAAATCACTATAAAGAACATGTATCCTCTGCCATGAATTGATGACTTGTTTGATCAGCAGCATGGATCCCAATACTTCTCCAAGGTAGATTTGCGGTCATGATATTATCAAGTATGGGTGAAGAAGGAAGATATCCCAAACACTACTTTTTGTACAAGATACGATCATAATGAATTCATATTAATGCATTTAGAACTCACTAATCCTCCTGCAATCTTTATGGATCTGATGAATAGAGTCTTTAGAGATTACCTAAACAATGTTTTGGTAGTATTTATTGATGATATTGTAATATACTCCAAAACAAAGGAGGATCATGAGGAGCATTTAAGTACTATACTAGAGTCCTTGTGAAAGGATAATAACTATAAAAAGTAAAAAATAGTGTGAGTTTTGGTTGAAGGAGGTCTCATTCTTGGGTTATATCATCACAAGAAATGGGATATCTGTGGACCACTAAAAAACTGCAATTGAGGGATGGCCAAGGCCAACATTGGTAACATATATCTGTAGTTTCTTGGGGTCAGATGGATATTATCACCAATGTGTTAGAAATTTCTCACGATTTTACAACCCTCTTACAAAGATAACCCAGATGGGAGTAAAGTATGTTTGGAATGATGAATGCGAAGCAACCACCAAGGAGTTAAAAAGGAGGCTTATCACTATGCCCGTTCTCACATTAACCATGAGTGGATAACTTTTTATGGTATTTATTGATGATTCGAAGAAGGGGTTGGTTTTTGTGTTGATGCAAAATGATAATGTGATAGCCTATGAATCAAGGTAGCTGAAAATCCATAAGAAAAACTATCCCATGCATGATCAAGAGTTAGGGGTTGTGATCACTGCGTTGAAAATCTGGCACCATTATCTCTATGGGGAGAAGTGTTAGATAAATATTAATCACTAGAGCCTCAAATATATATTCACAAAAAAGAGATTAATATTCACCAACGAAGATGGATAAAACTCATTACGATTTATGAATTCTCAATCCACTACCATCTCAGTAAAAAAACAATGTAGTGGTTGCTCTAAGTAGAAAGAATCCTACATCATTATCAATGATGAGAATTGAAAAGGACAAAATCATCATAGATTTTCATAGGATGGACATGGGAATCATTGAGGGAGGAACACCATCAATCATTTCTCAAATGATAGCTCAACCATCCCTCAAGAAGAAAATAAAGGATGCTCAATGAAAGGATGTGGAAATTATGAAGAAGGGGGAAGCTATTAGAATTGGGAAGTCCTAAGAGTTTGTGGTTGAAAAGGATGTAATTTTGAGATTTGGTTCACGATTATGTGTACCATATGATCCATATATAAATAAGGAGCTTCTGGATGACATGAATAGATCAACCTTCTCTGTTCACCCAGGGAGCACAAAGATGTATCAATATCTCTGAGAAAACTTATTGTGGGACAATATAAAAAGGGATATTGATGAATATACATCAAAGTGCCCAGTATGTCAGCAAGTGAAGTCTTATAAGAAAAAGTCTAAGGGGATGATGAAACCACTACCCATACTAACATGGAAGCAGGAAAACATTACCTTGGACTTTGACACTGGACTTCCAAGGACATATAGAAGAAAAAATGTTATAAGTGTCATTGTGGATCGTATTATGAAGACATCTCACTTTATCACGATTCTAAAGGACATATCATTGGATCAAATTTCATGGATTTACATCAATGAAGTGGTAAGGATTCATGGAGTAACACTATATATTTTATCCGATCGTGATCCCAGATTCACCTCGAAGTTCTGGAAATGTCTCCAACATGCACTAAGAACAGAACTCATCTTCAGAATGGCCTATCATCCTCAAACTGATGACCAATCTGAGTGAACTATATAGACACCAGGTGATATGTTAATATCATGTTCTATATACTTAAAGAGAGGTTTGGAACAACATTTCCCACTGGTTGAATTCTCCTATAATAAGAGTTTCCACTAGAGAATTCAAATGGAAACCTATAAAGAAATTTATGGGAAGAGGTGAAGAACACTGGCGTGTTGGAATGAAGTCAGTGAGCGTAAGCTGTGAGGACATAAAATGGTTGAGAAAATGGTGGAGAAGGTGAAAACCATTCGTCTGTATATCACGACAGCACAAAGTCGACAGAAGATTTATGAAGATAACCATTGAAGATACCTTGAGTTAAATATTGGATGCATGGTATTTCTACGGTTATCTCAATGGAATAAGGTCACGAGGTTTAGAAAGAAAGGGATGTTAAGTCCAAGGTACATATTCCCCTTTGAGATTCGTGATTGTGTTGGGGTTGTGGCATATCGACTAGCACTTCCACCTAATATTTCCAAAGAACATTATGTCATCCATGTATACCTCTTAAGGAAGTAAATTCCAAACCCTACACATGTACTCTCTTCATAGGTAATACAGTTAGTGGATGATATTTTTTATGAGAAGCAACCAGTGGATATATCATATCATAGAGAAAAATATCTATGAAATAATAAAATCCCCCTCATCATGGTGTTGTGGTGAAACCAAAAATTTGAAGAAGTGATTTGGGAATTAGAGGAAGTGATGAAGAATAGTTACCCTAATCTTTTTAGTGTGGGAAAAGGAAATTTCAAGGGTGAAATTTCTTGAGCGAAGCTTGTAACAGAACAATATTTTAATAATGAAAATTCCTCTTGATCTAATTAAAGGTATTTTTATGTGAAATGGTTACATAACATATGAACTTCTTTGGTTTTGGATTTGCAAAATACCATTATGATTTTTGACCATTACTAATATAGTCATTGAACACTGATCAAATGATTAGTATATATACAGGGCTTTAACAAATCCAATTTACTCAGACAAATGAAGAGATGGACTCATCAAGTAGACTTTCCCCATACGAAGCCCATTTGTTGGAGCTTAGAAAGGAGGTGGCGTCATTGGGATTTGATCTTGACCAAGCCCAATCCAAGATTCAACATGTTAAGACCAAACGTAACTGCCTACGAGAGAAGTGGTAGTTGATAGGGATTACCACCCGAACGATGTTATCTGAGCCACCCCAAGAGTCTGTCACCATCGCACACCTTACTCTTCATTCTTATACGGGTGTTATAAGGGGTTATATAAGAAGACCATATCACTATTACTATGTGAATTATTTTTGTATATAATAAAGAATATATATTAATTTAATTATTGTTGCTTTGTAAATAGTTTTTAAAGCACAAATAATATTATTAGTTAATATTCAAATAAATAATATATTTCGATAAATTAATTGATTTCTAAATTAAAAAAATATTTGCAGAAAATATTAATATTAATAAATTAATTTTTATTAATTATAAATTATTTTATTGTTTTTATGAATACAAATCTAATTTTTATTAAGATTTAATGTTCCTTTTGTCAAACCCCATGAATTTTTGATAAATGTCGTTTTTTATTTTAAAATTGAAAATTAACATATTTAGAAATTTATTTGGGAAAAATTAATATTATTTTTGGAATGAGGATGTTGGAATTATCCAATGGTAAATTTTTCAAAATTTTCTGTGATAGTTGAAAGTTTGGGTAAAAATTAAATACCGTTTAATTATATAATGTGTTTTATGACATCATAATGACCCAATAGTGATGTAATAAAATTCTATAAACAATATTTTCGTCAAATATTTTCTTAAAAATTAAAATAATGTGATTTAAGGTATTTTTGATTTATTTTAGAAATCCTTAGTGGACCCTCCATGACTTGTAAAACATTTAAACTTTTTAAATTGATTTTGTTCAGAGTGTGACTCACCTCCATAGAAGCGACCCTATTATTTTCAGATGTTTAGACACTAGCCTTATAAAATATTTTTTTCCACTCCCCATTGGCAATAACCATGGGTAAAAACAATGGTCTGGTTTGTGGTATTGATTAGTTTAATGTGTGGTGTCCCGAACCTAAATAATAATGAATACCCTCACCTTTCATATAAAAACCCACCCAAGATCAAACTTACTCTTCACTAAAAGAATTTGGAGATTAACGAACCCCTTATATCCTCTTTCTATAATCCTCTTAAGGTGCCCAATCTCTAAATATTCCTCTCTCCATCCTCTCCCATTCCTTTGGGATCACACTTCCATGTTAGGGATTCCTTCTTTTCTCATTTTCTCCATGTTTCTTAATATTTCTATTCCCTTTTATTTTCAATTATAAATGTTGGGGGTATTATTTCACACATCCCCCATAATTCCCTCTTTATGTTTGAATTATTATATAACCCTTTTCCTCCCATTAATGCCTCCCATGTACTCCCATTACCATGCCGAAATTCAATAAGGAATTTCACCCTCCTCATTTACATTCAAGAAATTATTTTGTATTATGAATTCAAATTCCATTACCAATTTTGGGACATATAGCTATATGACCGACTTACTTTCAAATTCATGTAAATATGATGAGGCAACCATTTATCTCTCATCAAACTTTTTATAAAGACTTATGTCATGCCGTTATGCTGTTGAAATTGCATCGCCATTTTCTAAGACAAAATCATTGTGTAGTGAATACCATACCCATTTCTCTATCAAGGGTATCCACCATTATTAACATTTACCTATTTATGGAAGAGTTTAATATATGAATTCCACATTCTTTTACCACGAAATAAATTATGATGTTGAATGAATCTATGTTGTATGATCTTGTGGCACACTTATGCATGAAATGAAATGTTTAAGAAGGGTGCGCCCTGATCGCGCTCAAATGCATTGGGTAAAGATTAATATCATGATACATCAAGTTCAATGAGGATTTAATCATTGTAATTCCAGATAAATGACGATTTACTAATGATAATTCATGTTCATTAAGAGTTTACTCATGCTCCATGTGCAATGAGCCTTAGATCATGCTAATTCCATGTTAATTGTTGTTGCCACATTTCCATGGTATGATAATCATGCTATATCATGAATTTATGTTAATGTTATTATATTCTACATTGATATTCCTATTATCTAACATGTATTTTATTCTTCATATTATTCCTTTTTTACTCCCTTACTGATCTTTATATCTCACCCTTTTTACATGTATGTCCTCATGTTATCCCATGCGATGCTAAGTATGATGGAATGTTGTGGTTCTGTAAAGGAAGTTTTCAATAAATATATAGTGTTTTTTATGTTTTAAGTTGTCATGTAATGTTCCTAAGAAACAAATACACTATACCTCTTCATCTTCCATCTTGTATCAAGTGAATAGATTATGTATTAAATCCTCTTTATGTGTGTAAAAATGAATGGTTGTTATAGAAGTCGATGATTCTTCTCCAAGCCCCTGACCCACTGTCAATTCATTGAATTAACCTCCATCAGTTGTGTTAGAATCACCACAGTGATTTATTCCTTCTTCTAGATCCTCATTCCTTTATTTCTCCTCTTTGGTGAGATATCGTTGGTTGATCATTTTTATGTTTTTGTAGATATAAAATGTTCTAGGTCGATTCAAGGGCCAATGTCAGAGTATATCAATTGTATAATGCTGGGGTAGGTGTTTTGTGCCTTTCCATAGTATGTCTTTGATTATTATGTGGAAAAGTTCCCAATACCCTAGATTTTGGTATTGCATGTTTAGGGATATTAACCCTGTTGATGCCATCTATCCTTTTTTCTTGAGTTAGGGATATTGGTTGTAAATAGGGTTATTTTTCTATGAATGGAGGTGTTTTCCAATGTTTGTTTGGATATTTACCATTTAGCCTAGTTTTTCCTGTTATGCTACTTGATTTCTGTGGCCAGTGTTGTTGGGATGGAGTTATTTTATCTGATTCTGTGATATGATTTGTAGCTATTTAGACAAGTAGCTCTTGAGATTTCATTTGGATACTCGATTTCATTTGTGCATGATTTAAATACAAAGGACTGTGGGAACCTTTTGTTGTTAGACCATATGGGAAATGGTTGCTGGAGGATTTGCCAGAGTGTGTGTTTACTCTTACGTTATGAGACCATAGGGTGTGATAGATTTGTGTGATCCCCCAGAGTGTCTGTAGTTCCACGTTGAGAGACTACATGGGGAATTTGATGTTGAGTGATTCCTCAGAGTTTGTTTAGTTACCATTATGAGACCACATAAGAAATTAACTATGAGTGTTTCCTCAGAGAGTCTTTGATAAAGATGAACCATAGGGGTTAGACTATGAGAAATTTCCAGAGGGCATCTTGTGTTTGGTTGGATGTTTATTTCATAAATGTAAATCAATGCAATTGGAAATATAGGACTCTTTACTTTTGAGTACTTTTTTTTATTGCTTTATTTTGCTTATTTCCTACCTTATATATTCACAGATTATTAGTCATATATCTTTTGGTGGTTTCCTACTAGGATTCAACTCACACCCTATTTGGGTCATTCATTTGGGCCCAAATAGATTATATTGTTTCAAATATAGATAAGGGAAAGTGCCTATATACTTCAGTTACTTGACTGTTGTGAAGATGGAGAGCATGAGACCGAGGTGAGGCTTGTGATGCTAAGGAGTTGATTACTTGTATTCCCTTTTACTTTGGTTTATTACTGTAGTGAAGCATTGTGAATTGTTTGGATTCTTTCTTAGATACTTGTGACATTCATAATTATATATATATATATATATATATACATTCTATAGTTGTCTATTTACCTTCAATCATCCTCTATTTACAGTTGTTTGGTATTATTACAACTTCCGCTATTGTTATCTGCTTATTTCTGCTGCATTACTCTGCTAATGAGGGCATAGTTTTTCCACTATCTCACCAAATGCCCTCGCTCCTAGTAGGTAGCCAATAGCATTTGGGGAAATGATCTTGAGACAATGTGACAAACCGGGTATGGGGAACCTTTGAGCAGCACCCAGAACCGGGACGTTACACATAAGAAACCACATGGTCTCTTAACATGGTAACACATCCCAACCCAAATCCCGAAGCAACAACATACACCAGATACCTCTAACCTGATCCTAGAAAAATCCAGATATTTGATGATTTATGATGAACTTTTATCTCTTTTAAATACCTATATAAATCCTAAGTTCATCAGAATGAAACATTATTCTTTGTCAAAGATGTCATCAGTGAAGCCAGTCATGAGATGTAATGCACAAAGCATTTGTAATACCTTGCTAGACTATGAAAACATCTTATATCAGAGACATTCTTTTGGGGTTTCCAAGAGATAACAACTTCTATCTTCTCTGGATCCACAGAAACACCTTTTTTATAATTTTAATGGATGAGAATGAGTACCTATTGTATCCAAAAACAAATCTTTGAAAATTTATCATACAAACTATGGTTTGTCATGATTTATAACACTGTCTCTATGTGCTCCTCATGCTCATCATTTATCATTTAATACCCCAATATGTCATCCATAAACAAAAAAAAAGAATCCAGACATCACTAAAATATCTGATTCACCAATTTCATAAATACTTCTGGAGCATTCATTAGACCAAAATACATGACTATATATTCATAGTGGTCATATCTTATTATAATGTCTATTTTTAGAATATCCTCCTTCTGAACTTTCATATAATGATATCCTAATCACATGTCAATTTTTGAGAACCAATGGGCTCCCCTAAAATGAGAAAACAGATCATCAATACTTGGAATTGGATATCTTTTCCATATCATAACTTGGGTAAGCTTACAATAATCAACACACAATCAAAGAGTTACAAATTATTTCTTTACAAAAAAGAGTATTGCTACCCAGAGAGAGGTACTTGTGCAAATGATATCTTTTATTTACAGCTCTTCTAACTGCACTTTCAATTGCGTTAATTTTTTTGGTCCCATCCTATAAGACGAAAGTCATATATGGCTCCAACCTAGAAGGATATCAATTGAAAAATTAACTTCTCTTTTAAGTGGAAACATTGATAAGTTCATGGGAAATACATCTAGAAATTGATCCACAACTACAGAAAAACTCGTATCCTCAATCTCTTCTATCAGTTCCAATGTCAATGCTGCCAACTACGGAGAGATCGTTACCACTTCTAGTGCTAACAATCCTGTTGTACCTATCATCACAAGCCCATGTCCTATGAAGAGTTGTTCAATGCGCTCTATATTTGTGAAGCTATCCATTATTCTATAACAATCTATGTGATTATTCAACAATTTTAACCAACACATACCTAGGATTATGTCATAGACATCCATCTCCAACACCGAGAAGTCCCATTACAACTCATCTCCATCGACAATTATAAAACAAGAACTACATAGGAAGCCTCTACATTCTCTTTCCCTAATAGGAGTTTGATGTTTTGTTATAGAGAGAATCATATCATGTTTTAAACATATAAAATAAATATCACATGAATAAATTAAGGAATGATATTCTACAGTATCAAAAAACACTTTAATAAGGGTAGAATTCAAAATATTTGGACCTATCATCATATATGGCCCCTCTTGATCATCTACAATCTTCTACTCAGCTCTATACAACTATATAATCACAACAATCTACTCATTATTTCCTTAAGGATATTGACCTTGTTGAGGAATCATTGTGTTCCTAGAATCACCATGGCTAGCTTGGCTCTGTTGACATGATCAATTATGCTATCCTTGTATGTTTGAATCATATGATGCATGTGACACCTGAGAAGTGTCTCGAGGAACTGAACACGAAGGACTATGACAAAAGTGATTAATATTTCCAATCTTATTACAATTATGGAATTCTCTTAGTGGAGCTGTACACCCTCAATTCATGTGGTCCAAAGAACCACATTACAAACATCCTGATTGTCTCTATGGTCATGGAGGAAGGTTCACTGAGCCAACCGTCTAACTATGGATCCCAATAACACCTTAGAAATATGTTCCCCTCTTCCTCTTTCTTCCAGTAGTAGAGTTCCCACCATTTTCCAAAGGTATCATCATACTTGCTGCTTCCACAGATCCTGAGATATCACGTTCTTCCACTATCGCTCTGTTCACTATCTCTGTATCTTATGTAACACAGAGCACCACAATATTCAAGAGAATATCCATCCTTATCCCAGATTCAAAGATGTGTGTATTCAAGGATTCACTATCCAGAACCTCTATTGAAAATCCCACTAAATTCATGAATTTATCTTCATATTCTGTGACTGAGAGATTTTCAAAATTTAGACTTAGGAAGTCTGTCATTCTCTAGATCCTGAATGTGTCAGGATAGAATTTTTTAAACAATTCCTAAAAATCCTCCCAATTGAGACTATGAACAATTTTATCCTACACTTCCAAATCCCACCACTAGCATGAAATATCCTTGAGAATATAATTCTCTATATTTAATTTCAGCTTCGATGGGGTACTAATGAAAAAAATATATGATTCATCCTATTAAGACACACCTATACCTTTTCATGTTTAGAATTACCCCAGAAGATGGGAGGATTATTCTTCCTGAACTAAATTGAATGATCCATATGCCTTGTCTCATCCCTCTGGTTTCTAGTATCCACATCTTGGAATGCTTAGACGATACTTAGAACCATCCCTTGGTGCACCTGTGTTTCAAGTAAAACCATATTCTCCACATATTCTTCCATTTAGTTTCTGTGATGCCTATTGGGTGAAATTTTATAAATAGACAATAATAATTGGAAGTCTTTCTCTATCAACTGGTTGATTATAATTTCCAATTCTATCACACCAACTATCATACCATTTAATTCCAAAAAAACCACTCTTAGGTTTTAATTTTTTTTTAAAAAATTCAATTATTCCTTTTGAAAATTAAACTATTTTAAAAATGCATCAACCATGATCTTTTCATTATCATTCATTTGAAAATAATTGCAACATTTTTTAAAAATTTCCATCTTTTCACAAAATCATAAATAATTACTCAAGATGAAATATATAATCATAGTGGGAAGTCATTCATCTAAAATGAATTTCATGCTCATATCATTGACTAAACCCATGATAATGAGAGTATATGATCTTATAAGTGTCTCTAAAACACTTATGTACCCAACTCCAAGGTAACATGAGGTTCTGCATAAAAAGGTTAGCTACTTCTTTTTATTCTCTACATTTCATGTCCCATCAATCCTAATCCTTTCTAAGATTATAACCCAAAGAATAGAAAAGAATGAATTTCAACTCAAAGACCAATAAAACCGAGGAATACATGTTCTAAAAGGGAACAAATGAGTTGATACCATTTATTTCAAAGAAACTCTTGGATCAAACCAACCGATTCCATTTTTAATGACCCACTTATAATCATTGGCTTGAGAACACATTGAATCATTACTAGGCCTTAATCGACATCCCCAAGATGCCAAAGGGTGGAAATAAATGACGAAGTGTTTCAAATGAATGTGTGTGTGGGGGGGGGGGGTTACCCTTTAGGAAATTAACCATTGACCAAATGACAATAACAAAACACCCACTTTATGATGAATGATAAAAACAAGAAAACTCAACCATCATATTTATAAGAAAACCACACAAAATTACACTACCGTAGAAGACAAAGAAACTATCAAAGTAAATAGTGAAAATAAGAATAATAAACTTCAATATGACAATAAGGCTCCATACTTGACACGCAACATGATCCATCACAGTCAAACAGCCCAAGTATCACGAGGTGGTGCTAAAAATGTGTGATAATTTACATTTTACAAAGTCATGTAATATAGAATTTTCCAAAGAACTATATTTACATGGTTGGGGTGATTATAAAACTTATTATATTTTCCCCAATGACTGTCCTACTCATTCCACTAGGATATAAAGTTTAGAAATATTTATATAAAATAGTTTCAATAGAACAATTTCCCAAAATAATTTATAACTAAATTAAAAATAGTTCCAAAACCATTTATGGAAAAAAAGGAAATAAGTGTTATTGAAACCAATTTTTCCATCAAGTCATATTCTTAGAAGAAAAAACAAACAAGGCTTTAAAACCATTTATCTTTAATGTTTTGGAACAACCATTAAATTCCACTTATTCACACATTCAACCATGAAGGATTCATTATAAAAGTTTCAAAATATTGAGAGGTATCTTGCTGATCTAACATGTCCTAAAAAGATAATTATAAGCCATGTGACATTACACATTTGTCATCAAGAACAAGTTCATATTCCAAACAAGACTTATAAATGAAATATAAACACCCACTGTTATAATGCCAAAACGATTTAAGTCGATTTAAATAAAACCTATATTTTATTGAAAACCATTAAATAAACCAATTATAAAAACCCATTACATTTCAATAGAAACACCCCTTTTATTGAAGAAAATTAATCAGAGAAAAATAAATAATTCTAGAAAAAAATCCATTTAAAAATCCACATTTTAAAATCATGAATCAAACACTTTTATCAAAGCACCAATTCGCTCAATTTTCCACAACCATCAGTAAAGTGGGTTTCTAGAAATCATAAAGCAGCCAAATCACAATCAAATCCACAAAAATAAAATAATTTTGAAACCAATCCATTCATTACAAACAAGAGGAGTTGAGAGTGAAGAAACCAACCTCATGTGTTTTGATGAAAACTGAAAACCGACAAAGAACGCTCAAGAAAACAAGGTTTATTCTCCAAAAAACTCCATAGATCTCTTCTACTACGGAAAAAAGACCCAATATCACAATATTTGGCAACAAAAAACTTATATCTACCCATAACAAGAATATATATTAGAAACTAAATTGAAAGGATAAGTATATCTTTGAATACATGAAAATAATGGTGAAGAACGACACTTACCACAAGAATCGGGCTTGAAAACGCTAAGAGAGGGATCTGGATTGATTTGTAATTTCTTGGGATAGATTATACTACCTTCAATAGATAATAATCCAGATTTAAATCCACCATGGTGAAAATATATGGAGTTAGATGCAAAATGGCTGATATTCTATTTATTTAGGATCTAACCTTAACTCTACGTATAGTTAGTTCGCATGGTTAGACAAACCATGCACTAACCTTGCATTACATACAACCTTATAAAAACCCTCTAGTGGCCTCATAAAATGATCTTACAAACCATGCACACACTATATCGATTCTGTTTCCTCAAAACTTCAACTACGCATAGTTTATTCAAGGATTTCCTCATAGTTTAGACAAACCATGTGCAGCCCATGCACATCCGCTTTCCCCAAAAAAACATATCGAAAGTTCACCCAAACCTCTAATCCTTCACCCTTAAACTTCATAAAAATAATAAGAAAAAATTAAGGGTTGTATACCAGAAATTGGAGGTGCTAGAAAAAAAATTTACATTAAGTGAAAACAAGTTCAATTTTTGGAACGATGTAATTTTTTTGCAAACATTATTTACTTTTAAAACCCATTCTATAGTTGTTAACATGATTTCAAATTTGTTTAAAAATTTTATCAATGTTTTTTAGTTATAGTGAATAAATTTGATAAATGTTTCTTAAAACTATAAATTTCATAATTTATTTTTATTACTAAATTTTTATCCTCATTACTAATTGTTTTAGAACTACGTTTATCAGAAGTAGATTTTGGAACATTATTCTAAAAAAAAATTTCATCATATTTTGAAATTGTATATTTTAAAATATTTTTCCTATAAATATATTTTTAAAGATATGATATTTAATTTTTAATAATGTTTATTTCTGAATTTTACTTTGAATGTTTACTTCAAAATTATCATTTATTTTTAAAATATTACAATTTTTATTTATTATTTTTCTTAAAAATCTAGAAACATCATTATTACTTGGTAAGGAATTACATTCACTGGAAGGTGAAGATTATCCATCATAAGATGCTGAATTTTTAAATTCATCATAATTATCATTCCATGGAATATTATAATGTTTTTTCTGTTCGTACATTTTTAAATAAATAATGATATACTATGGGTACTTTAGAAAAATAACTTTATTCCTCTATCAATAACTCCCATTATCTCAATAAATTTCAGAATAATCACCACCAATGAAAATCCATGTGTCATAATAATTTATGAGTTTCTTATGTTTATATTTTTTTATACTTTTAGGCATTACTTTCTCAAATTTTTTCTTTTATTTCTTTTCTTTTAAACTTTGGAAAGTCAGGTTGAATACATCAACCCTTATTACAACCATAACCTGTGACATAAGAAACATTCTAGTATCTTTTATCCTTATTAACTTTCTTATATTTTTATTGAAAATATTTCTTCCCAAAAATCTTATTCAACCATCTAGCTAGATTATATAATTCATTCTCAGAATGTTCTGATCTTCCTGAATCTAATTAGACAAGAACATCCTTCTCTCTCAAATATTTGACTACATTCTCAAGTGCATAAAATATATTAGGAATAATAGTAGTATAAAAAGAAACACCTCGATTTTTTTCTTATATTTCTTAAAAAATCTTTTGATTATTCACTTTTATTTTAAGATAGTTCCAATAAGATCTTCCAATGTAAGATTATTAAGCTTTCTTATCACATCTAAATCTATTATTTTGGATTCCCACCCATTGGTAATGATATTAATAATATTTTTAACTAGGATTTCCTCATCATTACCATTTAATCCAATAGATTTTAAACTATTAATAATAGTCATGAAATTATTTTACATCTTTGCAACTGACTCCCTTGGTAGAAAATCAAAGGCATAATCATACACTCTTAGTATAACCGTTCTCATGTTAGAAACTTTTTATGTTCTAAAGTGCATGACATTCAGATTTTTCCATATACCATTTCCAGGCTGAACATGAAGATATATGACTCTAAATAATTCTTGTCACGGAGCGCAATAGAGTATTATTTATTTTCTAGTTTAGTTGATACTATAGTTTTTATAGATATGTAAAATAAATGATTTCTTTATCAAGATTTTTGTATTCTCCAATAAGTATAAAAAAATTACCAACTCGAGTATTGATAACATTTTTTTATCCTATCTCTCTAGAAATCATAGTCAACACTGTCAAATATATGCTATATGTTTGGATGTAGATTGTCTCTAGAGACAATATTATGACCTTCCATCTAAAAATAAATAGAAAATATTTTTTACTAACGTGTTAGTGTAAAAAATTATTTTCAATAAGTTTATATAAGAACATAATAAAATATATAGTTGATAGGAGAAGTAAACAGACAGAAAGTATAAGTATTAGCACATGCTATGATACCAAATGTATTATTGTAAGAGAATATTATCATGTCTATACTTATATGATAGTGGGGGGGGGGGGTAGTTCATTGTAGTTTAAAAACATAGTTTATAATATTTAAACAAAACAAAATACATGGCCACCATAAGGAACATTATCAGACTGAGGCTCATCCTGATTATTAGAGTCAGAAAATTAGATTCCAAACAAGTCTGATATAATTAGTGTAAAAATAATTGTAATAATAATGGATTTGATTTAAATAAAATTATTAATTTTTTCATATTAACAATCACTTAAATAAAACCAATTTTATTGATATATAAGTATGATGAATACCTTTATTTTAATATGCGGTAGAATAAAAACTTGTAAATATAAGAAATACAATAGCCTTCAAATTTTAAGAATGACTTACAAGATAATATTAAAATATTTACCACTTTTAATATTAAGAGTAAGGTTTTAAATATCCTTGAATGATGGTATACACTATTTTATACTTATAGTAATGTGGGTCTTTTCTTAGAAAGAAATCCCTCAATATGATATTCAGAATTACTCTTTGTTCATATCCCTAGAAGCCCTCGACTTGATGATTGGATCTATCTTCTTATCCCTAGAATCACTTGATATGAATATCCAAATATTTATTTCTAAACCTATATTCCCTTTATAAAATGGATCATATTTAAACTATTCCTATATCTAGAATCCCTATACCCTTACAATGATTTTACGTAGATTACAATTAAAAACATTTTAACAAAATTCTGGTGACAAGGATTCCTTAGAATAAAGACTCTATAAAGTATTTAACAGAGTAAGATTTAGTGTTTAAGGAATATATATCTATATAATACACTATAATCATCCATCTTTAAGCTCTTCAAATAACTAGGTACTTATAGGAAATCTCCCAATTGTTATATTTTCATATTTATTGTAACAACCTTGAACAACTAGTGACTAAAAACCCCCTCATAACTGTATTTATGAATTCCTATTGATTAGAACCATTATAGTGTTAAAGATACTCCTTATTATGGAAAAAATTATTTTTATTCTGATAATAAACATAGGATAACCCTATAGAATTCCGTAATAATTTTCAATATGATAATAATTCTGAGGTTCAATCCAATGAATCTGTACCAAAATCAATCCAATGTTTATGAATATTGTTTGTATGAAATATAGGAAAAAAATATAATTCTTGGTCTCATTAAATGTTCTTCTAATTAGAAGATGCATCGCTAATACAATCATTGTAAAGAATTATTTAATTTTTTATATTCATATACATTATAACTTATTCTATGTATGGTAAAATATAATGTTTTCTTAAAAATCTCACTAAAAACATCAATGCAAAAAATGTTAGTAAACATGTTTTAAAAAATTATGTTTTATTTTAAAAAATAATGGAATTGGAAAGTAAAACATAATACTTATGACTCTGAAAAAAGGCCAAAATAATGTTTTCAATAAAAAATGAAGATATTTATACATTTTGGTTAGGAATATTTTTATTCCATGTAAATGTTCTTTAAAATGTTTCAATATTGTTATTTAATATAATATATGGGCTTCAAAGTCATTTGCAACAATATTTTACATTATTGGAAAATGTTTAAAAATGAATCCGTACAATTTTCTTTGTGGGTTATATCAGTTTTATTACAAAAGTCTGAAAACATTTTTTTTAATGTTCACCACATGAACAATTTTTTCTACTATAAAATCCATTATTTATTAAAAATACCCATTAAAAAGATTACATGGAATTTCAATGAAAATACCATTATCCTATTTTATATTTTTTAGTTTTTTAAATTTTACATAAAAGATGATGTTTCCTTTAACTTTTTAAAAAATATTTCTAAATATTTTATAAAAGTATTTTTCATCTAGGTCACCATAATTTATGTAATATTATTCATCACCAGGGTTATTACCTAAGGATACAATCTATATTCTTTCTATGGATGTACTATGATAACATGATGAAGTGACCTTTATGAAACCAATTTATTTTTCAAAGATTATGCTATAATGAAAATTTAATTGTTTTTAAGATATTGTGGAAAATTTAATTATTATTATAATTATGTTAAAGGTGGGAACAAAATTATATATCAATCTAAGTCATTTTTTAAATCATGATATAATATAATATAACATAAAATGGATTGGGTAGTGAGCCCTATATTATATGGGAATCTTTCCACCTTGAATGAAAAGTGAATGGGGTGTGAACGTAATACACTATGGAACTTTTTTTCCACTATATTATTTTAGTACCCAAGGACTGGGTTAGGTAACAATGAGGTTTGGGGGGGGGGGTGAATCTATGGTATAATATTATTTACAAATTAGATCTCTTTTAACTAAAACTTTATGACTTTTCAAAATCATGATCCATCGTATGTAATTCAAATCCTCACATCATATGTATAATTAATAAATATAAAGAAGGTTTTATAAGGTTCATACATAAAATAAATAATCCTCATTATGACTAGTTATTCCCACTAGTTATATATTCTGTAATATATATATGGTTATTACTAGGGAATGTCCCATTCTTGTTAACATTGAGTCCTACATGGTTCCCTCTCCTGATTCCCAAAAAAATGTAGAAGTTTCAATAGTAATATTTATCTACATATAATCCCATGATGATCACACTCGATAATCCCACTGGAGTGTTTAACATACCATAAAAGTATCTTCCACAGTAAGAAAGATATTAATCATATTTTTGAGATTCTACAATACCTCAATATGTAATATTACTCCCTTAAAAGACTTTACCACCTAATATTCCAATGTATAATAATTCAATAAAATCATAAAGTAATTAACATGATCATGTTTTGTTTAGGTTTGTCAATATTATGTATTCATGTTATATGTATCTACTTATCCCACCAAACACTTGAGTATGCTAGTCTTATTCAGTGTTTGAAACGTATTGGTTTTTTTATCAACATTATGTAAATTCTTATTCACTGTCTTCATGTGCACACAACTCACTTAGTTATCCTTCATCACTTATATTTGTGAACTCTTATTGTCTTATTATATTTCCATACTGTATGAAAATATCATTTAATGTTCATCATGTGACTTTTTTAATGCTTCCCTCATGTAAGTACTATATTCATTACTTCAACTTCTTATCGTAAATCAATCATCATTATTCATGAATTTGATTTATCTCAGGAATGTATCTCAAATTATTAATGTAAAAATAAGTTTTCAATGTCTATATTCTTACCTCAAAATAATAATAATGTGGGAAATAATACTTTAAAAATACTATTACACATGCATCTCCTCTTATATTCTTTATGAAAAAATATGAAAACATTTTACCCTCAATAAAGTTCATGGAACTCATCTAATATACATATGCATGATGTGAAGGATTTTTCATGAACCATACAATCATCACATGAATACTTCATGAGAATACATTAGACTCCCAAGTATCTATTTTTGTCACTCATCTCTCTCAATTGGTACCCCAAATGTCATTCATCTCATATATGTAAATGAGTAGAGCTACGGTAATTTATAGATGACCTCCACTGACTTATTCTACTACCTCAATCAAAAAATGCATCACCATAATCCTCCTTCATTCTTTGAATCAACTCATACATGACAAGGAATAAATAAAATCATTAATTTTAAAAAATTAACTCCTCTTATAATATGAATTCTTCTATCTATTTCCACTAAATTGTCGTAGTCCATCAAAATCCATGCATGCAAACATTAATAGAGTCTTGTGATCGAATGATCATCTAACCATTACATTGTTTTAAACTAAACATTCATGTCAAAAAACATAATTGAATTTGTTTTATCATTATAAATATCCTTTAGAAATTATTTTACCATTAATACTCCATTCATGCTAATTGAAGATACCATATGAGGTCGGCAATGTGGGCATTGTTGATGTAGTATAAAAATTTCAATTAAAAACCCTTCGATAAGACTCAAAGTTGAAGATGATATATGCATAAGATAATATGATGTGAATTAATAATATTTAATGTTTAATGATATATGTATATGTTTTAAATATTGTAATGAAATATGTTATTCATATATCCTACATATAAAACATCCTCATCTTCACACTCATAAATAAGTTAAAGAAATAATGCCCATTTTATAGATGTAAGTAACTAGTACCACTCAAGGAACCTAACTACTTAAAAATCCCATTTCGAATACTCTCCACAAAACCTCCCTATAACATAGATTTTTTCTACTCCATATCCATCATACACGTACACTTATTACCACTACATCGCCAATGGAATGTTGTGGTTGATCCTAGTGCCCACCTAAGTAGTGGCTACACTTGGGTCCCATGTATATCCTTAATTGACTTACTTTTTTTATGAACTAATCAAATAGTAATATAAAATAAATTAATGTGCTTAAATTTTAATTCCATAAAATTATAAAAAAAAAATAACCACCAAATAATATTCTAAATATTGTTTTTTATCCTATGAAATTATAAACATATTTTATTTTTTTATCATTGAATTTAATCCTATAAATTTTAAAACACTTCATATCATCATTTCAATGTTATTCCAACTCACCAAAAGTGACTTCATATTTTCTATGTGGATGAAATATTTTCTATCTTGAAATTTTCATCAATGAATATCTTAGACATTAAGACTATATTTTCCATCATCACATGTTAATATAGGATGTTTCCATAACAATACTCAAAGTATCATTACTACATCACTGACATATTGAAATTTTATTTACATCAATTAAATTATAATATTGAGAAATGTTATCATTTACTCAAAGTGAAATTCAATCTCCCCCATTTGATTTGTTATTAAGAAAATGAAAAATATTATAAGTCAACATGACTTTATTTATTTATACCATCTATTGAAAATTAATACAATGAATGTGCAGAGGATATCAATTCTCACCTTTTTATAATAACTCATCTTATTATTTATTTATGATGATACAATATATTTTCATTCGAAAATATACTTTACCAAGAAATATTTATGATTATGTGGGAAAACCCGGTGAATAAAACAAGAGTATGTAACCAAGGTTATCAATGTTATGCATAGAAAAACATTCATGTGATACAAATAATAGATAATTCTCATATAATATTATAGAGCTACTGAAATAATAAAATCATGAAATATATTCATTTATCACTCATCCAAATATACACATTATAAATTTCAAGTGAAAATAGATAGTTCACCACTTTAAACGAATATAGAATCCTTATTTGCAACAATTTCTAAAAAACGTTCAGATTATGAATTTGATAGTGGTTATTATAATTTATCTTTTAAATATACAAATATGTTCAAGAATTTCATATTAAAAAAGTTGTGTATATTTTAAAACTACAAATCATTTATTCTCCCCCTTAAATTAAGTATCTAAATCCATTAATTCACTACATGTTAGTATAAAATCATATATATAAAGGAATAAGGAGGGATATATTTGTTCTTTAGAATTACCACTCTAGATGAGAGTTTTCTCTCCACATTTTTTTATCCTTCTTACTTTTGATATCATGTTGAGAAGCATTAATATTATCCGAAATTTTCATCCTAACATTATTCCCATTAATTATTACTTTATGTGAAGTATTATTATCCATCATTATTTTCATAGAAACCTTCTTTTTTTATTATTCTACCTATTTATTAAACAACTCTTCTTGTGTTGGTATTATTGTAACACACACTTTTCATCCATTTAAAATCCTTTCACTTTTCTCACACACATCTGTTTTAATTTTCATGTCACAAACTATAGATGAATTCCAATTATATTCAGTATTTTATTCTAAAATAAACACATTATCCAATGTTGTAATATACATTTGAAATTTCTCCATTTTTAACCATTTTAGTTGATCATAATAAACATTCAAACATTACTTATTTTTATGATATTCTTTATTGAGTGTCTCACACTGCACTTTATATGTACAACACTTCCTCTCTTTTTTTCTTATGAGTTATTTTAAATTTTAATTCATATATAACATATATTTGTAGTATGATCATGGATTTGAAATCACTATGAACTTATAATCCATATATTTCACCCACTTATTCAAATAATTCATACCTCTATTGAGTTGGAATCTTGGAAGAATATTTGGTCATTAATTTCTACTTTTGAATGTTTTTTCTCATATCATCATATGATCTACCACTTGGTTTATATATGTTTTAGAGATATGAAATGTTATACCAGTGATATTATGGTTTATATTTATATTATTCACAACTCTATCAAGATAATATGAACTAAGAAAATCTATTTTATTGTTCAACTTGTCTTTAAAATTCATGATGTTGTCGAGCTATAAACTACGATTTCATTATTTTCCATGGCGGAATGATCTTCTTAGAATATTTCTTTCATCATTTGATGTGGTAGAGTTCCTCCCACCTCAGTCATTAGTCTATAAATATTTATATATTTTATCACCTATACTGTTAGTGGGAATATATATATTTTTTGACTATTTAAGAGTTTATGTACCTTTCATACTGGGAGCTATAATCTCACCATCTTGAAGGACTAAAATTTTACCTCAAAATATTGTTGAATTATTATTTTATCATTTTAAATTCATTTTGGACTATTAGATCCATTGATCAAGATGTGGGAAAATATTGATATATATGACTTAGTTCCTCCACTAGATCACTTAACATCTTCTCAAACACAACCACTTTCAATATACACTTCTTAATATGATCAATAATACAACATAATTTTCTATCAAAATCCTCCTTTCCATTGAATAATTATTTATTTGCACAATTTTTCTTACTCTTCTCTTTCATGAGTTGTGTGTCTTACTAAAGTGTAAATTACAAATTTTATTTCAACTTCCACTCCAAATTTTCAACTTAGATTCCATTAAATTAAAATTTCATTTGTAATAATTTCTAAGTATTTACCTTACATCCTTAGTAGTTTGGAGACACATAACATTAGTGTAAATTATTTTGATAGTGAAATTATGATTAAATTATAAGCCGTGTCATTTAAATAATGATTCTTATTATCATCATGAGTTAATTTATAACTCTCAATAATTTTTATAAAGAAAAATATTGCTACATATCTAACTTCCACACCAAGATATTGGAGGTAGTGAGGCATAATATTCCTCTATATTTTTTATATCATTTCATTAAATGTTGGTAGTCCCTGACCATTCACATAATTAATGTTCACTATTTCGTATAAAGCTCTTAGATCTCTAGTGGGGTCCTAAGATATGATACCAATTGACAAACCTAAGTACCAGTTATGTGCAACAGATAGAGGGTTAGTCAATGGTATTCTATTTTTTAAATTAATTATATTCTAATTAATCCTTTATTATTGGTTAATGTTTAGATCCATAAAAATTAATTCTTAGCCACTCTTCATATACACATTTAATAGTTATATAAAAACTCAAAAGGATTTATAAGGTTCAATAATCCTCTCTACAATTAGTAGTAACCCCAAGTTATACATTCCTCACTCTATATAGGTGGTTATAACTAGGGAATGTACCATTCCCATAAACAATGAGTCCCATAATGTAACCACATTAAATCCCACTGAATTTTAAATGTTCTGACTATAAAAGTGATCCACATAAAATTCCACTAATTTCTTACATAAATTTTACATTGGAGTCTTAAAATTATTTTCAATGTATGATTCATGATAAGAAATGTCACCATTGGATTTTTTCTGCTTCTACCCCACACCAAGATGTAATATTCCTCTATAAAAAAACTCAATCATAAGATCTTCATGTGTACAATAATTCAAGAAAATTGATGATAAATGAATATGATCAACTGTTCAAAATCATTCACACTATCAAATATTCACATGACTTGACTCTCCTCGGCTCACCAAATACTCAATTATATTGGGATTACTTAGTTTTTGACAACATCCCATATTTTCTTCTCAACATTAAGTGAATATTTACTTACAACCCTCATGATAATGGGGATCACATAAATATTCTTATTCTATAATCTTTGTGAATTCGCACTATCCTTTTGTATTTCCAACATTCATGGATGTAAAATTTCAAGTACTTTTCAATGTATATTTTATGTTTCCCTCGTGCAAGTGTATCACACAACTATTATGATTATTCACATAATTAACTTAACTATATTCATGCATATAAATTATCTCATTCATGTATCTCCAATTAGTTTTGTAACAATAAGAATGAGACATCTATACTCTTTCCTCACACTAATCAAAAAATGACATACAACACTTTTTAAAGCTTAATTTCACTATATCTATTCACTGATTCTTCATATAACATAGTGAATGTGTTTTACATAAACACATATTCTTGAATCTCATCTAATTTTCATGTAGTTATCCTAATGTCTTTGGCATGCACATCAAAGTCATCACATGGATACTTTATGTTTACAGTGGACTCTCAAGTCTCTGTTTTGGTCTTTAAAATCTCTAAATACTTACCCTAATGCCCATTCAGGGCACACATGAAATGTGTGATAACTAGGGGTATTTATTTTTGCGTGCTACTGGCTTCCTCCACTACTTCAAACTATAAACGCATCTTTATACTACTCTTGTGTTAAAAAATGGATCTTTATATAAATTAAGGAAGAAATAATTTTCATAAATTAACAAAATTCAACTCCTCATTATCTTCATCATTGACCATCTATTTCCACTACACGGTCAAAATCCATCACAATCCATGCATGAAAACCTTTTAGAATATCATGTGATCAAATGATCATCTCACTATTACTTCATCATAAAATCACATTCCATATTAGAACACTTTAATGAATTTATTTTCTCATCATCAAGCTTCTTCAGATATCATTTAAATATTGATACACCAATAATATTCATTTTAAACAATAACACGAGGCCCGAGATATAGAATGTTATGATTAAACATAAAAACTCCCACGAAAAACCCCAAATGATACATGAAGTAGAAGATGATGTAGGATCATGAGACAATATTAATAATTCAGAATGAACTAACAATGGTATATGTGTTTATTTCAATGTGAGTATAAATATCCCATATTTTTAGATCCCACATAAAAACAGATTCGTCTTTTCTCCCATTAATAAACCAAAGCCACAGTAGTCATATTTCATATGCAAGTAACCATGTCTGCTCTAGAAACCTATAATTGTACCAACACTTTTAAGATCCTCCCTATGTTATAAAACTATTATAAAAATTGTTTTCTACCCCCAATAAACGATTTTTATGTCACTCTTTCCTCCATGATTCTTTGGGGTAGTTGTGGTTGATCCTAATGGCTACCTATTCCATGGATACACTTGGGGTCAAATGGCTGGCCTCATTTGGATTAATTTTTTTCACAAACTCATAAAATATACTTTCCAAAATCAGCCAAAGTGCTTAAATTTTAATTCCATATAATTATAATTCTCAAAAAATATATCTTTAAATATTCCTCAAAATAAATCATTGTTCTTTGAAAATTTTAAATTATTTATATTTTTAGACATGTAATTTAATCATATTAAGTCTAAAACTCCTCACAACATCATTTAAATGTTACTGCAACTCCCCAAAAAAAATATTTACATAATTAATTTTAAATAAAAATGTTTAACATTAAAAATTTAATTAGAACATGTCTTAGAACTTAATACCAACTTTACAATTTTGACATGTTAATTAATATGTCGCTGTAACAATCCTACAAGTATCATTAAATCATTAATAACCTATTGACATATTCTTCACATTATGTCAATTTTACTAATTGATGAAAAATTATAATTCACTTATTGGGAACATTAATTATAGCGATATTGGAAATGATTTGTTGTTATGATATGCTCTCATAGATCATGATTTATTATTGATTATTCTTCACTCTTATGACTCATGTCTTTTATCAGGAAAATGTTTCCTTACCTAAAATATTATATAATATATATGAATGATTGAGTAATAATTTTGTATGTTATGATCGTTCTATCATACCTTTAAGCTCATATTTTTCTGACTTGTTATATTCAATAGATATCTTCCATGATTAACCTTACCAGGTATCTGAGTTCATAATTTCTTACATTTAAATTTTCCCAATGATATGAACAAATGTATTATGTAGGATATGTCTAAGAAGGATATTTTATGATAAGAAATTTTTGGGATATATTGAGTATTTTTCATGAAAAAATATTATTATGAATTTAGTGTCTAATAAAACTACACCATTACAATTTTAGTGTATGAATTATTAGGTAATATATTAATTTTTTATCTAAAATGATGGAATTTGTATTTTTGTTTTGCATGGACTGCATAAAAAATGTAGAATACATTGATCAATTTATCTATCATTATTAAATAAATTAACTCTACCAAATATCAAGACTACTATCTGATTGTACTTAGGTATTATTGAATTCTATATCTTGAGCTTAGCCATAACATTTAATTTATTATACCCCTACCACCCATAATAAATACTAACATACAATGAAATTTCCTAATTTTATAAAAAAAAATCCACTATCTCTATGGAAACATCCTGATGATGAGATCATAACATATGATATAGATATTAATAAATTATATACTAGTATGGTTTCAATAGACTATATGAAAATTAAATCAAATTAAAGAAACATATAATCAAAAAATCATAACCTTAATCTACATGATGCATATTTCCCTCA
Source organism: Viscum album (assembly GCA_963277665.1). NCBI lineage: Eukaryota > Viridiplantae > Streptophyta > Magnoliopsida > Santalales > Viscaceae > Viscum > Viscum album. Next base: position 600,799,487 of record OY728127.1, read on the forward strand.
TTTACCCCAATAGTTCTGATAATAAGTTCTATGTCAAGACTGACTGATAAGTGTTATTCTCAAAAAAATTTTTTGTATCCATAACCTTCGATAAGTCCTATATAATGAAAAAAGACAATTCTTCATAGTAAAATTGATTATAACTATTTTAATCAATCCTCACATGTCCCTAGTTCCAAAATCCTAAATAATTATATGATATTATTTTTCTGATTACTAACATACTATTAAGTGAACTTCCTAGATATACCACCAATAGTTTAATGTACTGGGACCCATGGTGAGGTTTAGAGTCAAAATGGGAAGCATTACCTTTAAATATAGATTTCACTTTCCATCATGCATTATCATACACCCTAATATGAATAATAAACCATTAAATATAAAACGTATGTATATATTAAATATCATGATAATATAATATATATTAGTTAAATAAATAACCGTATAAAAGTAACACATCTCAAATATATTTTTGTATGAATATGAATGAAACAAATGTATATTTTCAAGGAAACTCCATGTCTTCAGCTACCACATCTACCATCCATATGTTCATCAATGATTATCCCCAATCATTGCCTACTAATTTTCATTAACTTAAGAGTGACTAAAAAAGTGTTCATAAAAATGGGAGATCAATAATACTCAGTATGGATATCCTAATTAGTGATATGATCCTAAGAATAATTAGTTCCCACTTACATCAGCAATAAAAATATTATATAGAGAAAGAATATAACTCATAATCATTAATCATAATAATTTTTGGTCCATTCTATTCAAGTTACTCATAACCCACTTTCACTATGACTTCCAAATCTTTACATTTATATATGTATGTATAGTATAATTGTGCTTCTATTTTTAAGAATAAATAAGGGACACCACAAATTACATTTATATTGGGAGACAGTAGGTGACCATAACTAAGATGGAACCCTAATCATCGAAGAGAAGATATAACTACAATACACTATCCATATGAAGTATCAAAATATATTAGAACTTATCCACTAACACATTTATGGTAGTTTCATCAAAAAGTAATATTTACTCACATAGATTAATAATATTTCCTAGAAAAAGATTCAACATACACAAAACATATTATATTTATAGTGGAATACCCCAATACGCATCTAATACCATAGCTATAACTGATATCCATTTTTCCTCAAACCTAGAGGCCTTGGTTTAAAAATTTCTATTGAATATATCTCTTACCTCAAACATAGGGCTGGGTATGTTAAATCATAGTAATACTATGAATCCACATTAACCACGATCCTAGAGATACCAGAGAGAACACATGTAAAATGAAACACCCTGATATTTTGTGATATATATATGTAAATATCATTAAATAATTTTATTTATTTGATAGGTTGCATTACAAACAAAACTGATTCTAAAAGAACCGTGATATTCTATTAAAATACTATTATGTGATGGTAATTACCTAGATTTTGGATTAGAAGATATAAATATAAATAACTAAATTTTGAAAAATTTATTGTTACAGATATATAAAAATAATTCATTAGTTGTAAACTAATTTTAAATAAAAAATAAAATCATTTGGAAATGAAATTATGTTTTTTGAATTATGTTTTTATGTGCATAATGAGTTTTTATCTGAATAAACTATTTTAATAACTATTTGTGAATTATTTTACCATAAAATATATATTACATATTCAATAAAATATTTTAAAATTTATTGAACATTTTTTCTAAGAATGAGATAAGTAATAACCATATTTTATGCTTAAAAATATTGTTTTTTTTTTCAGAAAAGTGCATTTCATTAATTTTTGCACTCTTATTTTTAAAATTAAATTCTTCAAATTATATAAATTGAATTATAAAAAATGGATTTCATATTTTGAATTAAGAGGTATAAAATTTTAAAATATAATCATTTTGTTTTTATGCTTTATGAATAGTATACACTGTAAAATTTATCACCTCACTAAAGGGTAAACTAGATGAATCTCATTTAAAAACTAAGTTTCATGGTCACCATTATCTCCCTAAATTACCACTTGATAAATTTAATTTCACAATTATCACCTTTGGTAACAAATTTTTTTTGTAGGAAATTTTTCCTATTAAAATGAAATATATAATATCAAATGCCATGAAAAAAGAAAATGTCACTCTCAGAATTTTAAATATTTTTTATGTGTCTATATAAAGACAAAATAATGTTATGAATAAATAAAAATTTCAATTTTCATTATAATGAAATTATTTTATTGATGGAAATATATTTATAATTATTAGAAATTATACAATTACTTTAAATTCATTTCAACACCGACATAATGTTTCTTCAATTAATTGGAAAATAAAATAAATGATTTAAAAAGTATTAAAAGATTTGTAATTTGAATGAATTATATAGTTCTATGAATGTTGCAGAAAAATAAAAAAGGTCTGTGATGTTTATAGGTTTTATATTAAAATTTATTTTTTATTAGTTCTTTTAAGGTCAATTGAAATGAATAGTTCTAAAACTAACATTATTGATATTTCATAATAAAAAATATTTCAGGAAATGATTAAAAATTAATAAAAATGGTATCTTCATCCATGTGATTTCAATATGGTTGAAAAAATAATTCATGACCAATTTATGAGTAACATTTCCATTTATAGTAACATTGATAAACCTTTAGGGCTAAAATACAGGTTATTATGGTTAAAGTACAAAATAATTAACAAATGGATTAATAAAAAAGATAAGGTTTAAAATCTCACCAAAACTACTCGTAATTTCATTATGGGATGTCATTTCAAACCTAAAAAAAATTTATTCTAATTAATGTCCATTTTTAATTATATACCTTGATAATTGCTTTAATGTTTTTTAATCTTTTATTAAATTCCATGTTTATCCCCTCCCTTTATTATAAAAGGACACTCATCCTTCCTCTCAATTACAACACATTGAACCATCTATCTCTAACATTCCCTACCTAATTACCATCTTAAATGTTTTATAAAAATTATATAGGTTCTTATATTTCCAAAATTCCAACCCTTGGATCCTTAAGAGGATATGCAAATGAGTTCTTTATAAGAAGAGGTAATCACCTCAATTGATCACTTTGTTTTTTTACTTCATCTAAAACTCCTCTATATATAAGGTATATATCATAAATTAATATATTTATCATAATAAATACACTTAAATTTTAGTTTGATTATTAAATCACCAATATCCACCCCATTTCCCATCAAATGGGAAATGAAAGTATCGCTTGTGCATACATACGACTTATTGTCTCCACATAACGATACACTTAATTTTCCACCAAAATATTTGATTTTTGGTATTTATGATAGGTTTAATGTTTATATAAGATATTAGTTAAATAATTATCCATTTTTAATCAAAATATATCATCGTCCTTCTGACATTACAATCCATTGGAAAATGATAAAGTCACTTTTGATGACGTGTGGACTACCACCTCCCCAAAGTGATGTGATTATTTTTTCATTTTTGTTTTACATGTATGGTAATAAGTAGAAATTTAATTAAAATTTAAGATATATAATATATAATAACTATTATTATAGATAAATTATTATTTTCCTTCATTTCATTCTATCCGTTGAAATGTGAAAATGACGTTCATGAATATGTATGACCTGATATCTCCATGAATGATGTTAATCATTTTTGTATCTCTAAACAAACTGTATGCATATATTTATATTTAATATATATTATATTTAAATAATTATTAACATTATGATGATTTTGAAACCATGATCAATGTACTATGGATGTAATTATAGAACTAAAATAGTCACGACAAATTAAATTGTTAACACTCAAAAACAATTATTTTGAAAGAATTACTAATGAAGGGGTGTTAAAATGTTATAAATTGATCATATATGATAAGATATGATATTTAATTAAATTAAATTATAAAAAATAAAAATAAATTCAAATTAATATACATGAGGTTAGAGTTATTTTAGAGAAAGTGGGATATAGGGTGAATGATTTTCATCTCACTTTTACTTTTATGAGACACTTGACATATTAACCATTTTTTATTTTATGTATATAATACCCATTAATGTCATTTATAATGATTTTAATGAAAGTTATTTTATATAAATTTTTCTATATGCTTCTTTTTTATGGGCTGTGCGATTCATAAGTTACCTAAGAGGTAATGTTTTTATGTTATAACCTAATTATTTAATTGAGATTGTTTATTATTAAGTTACATTAATGAAATATTATAGTTTAACTCTCAAAAATACTATTAATTATTTTATAATAAAGTTATTTTGTGAGAATAAATGTTTTTTTTTCATTTTAATCTCATTATGGACTTAAGAGACAAAAATAATATTTTTTAGAAAAATAGGCTTAATTTTTATCCTTAGTGAAAAATCCATTCTCTTCCAGGACCATATTTTATAAAACCAATTACTGAATATTTTTAATGTTACACAATAATTTTTTTGAGTAATTTTTACCCATGTTTTAATTTTATTGAAAATGGTTTAAAATGAATCTTTACATTGTTTTCCCAATGAGTTACATTTTTTAAAAAGTGTGAAAGGAATGTTTTATTTAAACTAATAAAGATTGAATAGAATTTCCTGCTATCATGAAAAATAAATATTGTGGATATTACTTTATAGGTTCCCATGTATATTTTCAATGAATGGTATTTTCACAATATTTCATGAATTTTAAAGCTTTTCAAAAATTATTTTTGAAGTGGAAATGATATTTTCTTCAAGAATTATTTAATGGTCTTGTGATGGTGTTTATATTCATCAAAGATAAGAAACCATGATTTTAATTATGATTTAAGAGGGATATAAAACAAGGGTACCACCCATATTATTTCTATATAAGGTATATGATTATGATGATATTTTATGAAACTCGCACCTTCCATAGGTTATGCTATGATGAATTTATAAAATCTTTATGAAACCTGTTTCTTTTTTATGGGTTATTACATAATGAAATTATTATGAATCTAATTTATTTTCATGTGGTTTGATGTGATTAACGTTTCATGATATTATGGAACTCATCTATATGATTTCAATTAGGTGATGTGTTGGTCTATAATTATATATCCCTCCAATTCAAGAGTAAAACATTCATATCAAATGAGACAAATATGACTGGAATGGGGAGTGAAATGAGTTCAATAAGGAAATTGTTCCACTATTATAGTCTTGGTAGTGAACCTAGACTTCTCATATTGTCTGGGGAGTGAACCATATCCACTTTTATAGTCATGGAAGTAATCCTTAATTACCAATGAAATTATTTTCTCTTCTTATGTGTGTGCCACAAATATATGTCTTATACCATTGTTATTCCCCCATGACTCATGTTCTTTGGATCCATTATGATTTATTTATTTGGAAATTCAGTATTTCTACCATGACTCAATATTAGTATCTATGTAATATAAGATATATTATACAATAAGTATTCTCATATTCTCATATCCTTATTCCCATGTTATATTTATGTGATCTTTGATATCCCCCTTGATTACCATTAATAATAATCTAAGATCAACCATTATTATTTTCCCTTTCCCACAGTTATGGAGAAAGGTATTATGTATTATATGTATTAAAAGGCCTCTATTTATGAAGAAGCTAGTGGGATTTGATGTAGTTCAGTTATGAACAAGTTTTTTATATATCAATCTTTCCAAAAACACTACACCTTTATTATCCTCTTGATTGTTTTTGTATAATTAAATGAATATTATTCTATTAGTATATAAAATCTTTCTAGACAAAGTATAGTTAACTATATAAACAATTTGATGAATCATTATCTATCTTAATCTCATGTATCAAAAATAACCATTAACTCAATATTATTGGTGAATGGTAAATAAATAAATGTATAGATTATCACCGACCTCTACCATGAATAGTAGTTGAGAACATTAAATGTTTTCAATCCACTCCATTACATATAATTTTTTGAGTCTAAAGGAAATAAATGTATTATAATATAACCAAAAGTATTCACTTGTAACTTTACTACAAGATAAGACAATTATATTAGAAGTATGAAAATAAATTGAACCACCAAAATGATAAGCCATTTCTTAATCATAAAACACTTCCCAAATGATAATGCAAAATATCATCACATCTTACTGTAATAATTTTCATATTATTAGATCTTTGTAATATTATAATGATTCAATAACAGTTATTGAATTATTTAGTTGAACACTTCATTATGATTCCAATATCAATATCCACCTCTAAAAAGAGATCTATAAAATTGTTATAATAAAACCCGCTGATTTGATATTTTATTTAAATTTATACAAAAAGGATTTCACAAATTTATTTAATTATATTCATAATAACATTCCTCATTGTCTACAAAATAATTTAAATTCAACTATTAAAGGATCAAAATCCAATTTAGGAGATAATTAGGACCATAATCTCATTAAAGATATAATTCATCTTTTTTAGAATATTCCCTAACAGTAGTGAATCTATTATTATTCATAATTTATAATACAATTATAAATATCCTTTATCAAAATCACTTAGTTTAAGATCATAATTCACTTCAATTTAGTTTATCTAATTGTGTGTTAATATTTATATCATTAAGCCAACTCTATTGATTTTCTACTCAATCACCTAATTTAATTGACCATGACTTTAAAATAAGTACTAAAAAATATATAATAAATTCAAATTATTTCTTACACAATTTTGCATTATCATAAAACTTATCCAAATTTATTTTTAATTACTCTATTTATTTAATATTCCTTTTTAATATAATGACCTTATTTTTTTCATTCACTTGGCTAAAACAGGATAATAATATATTCATTACATCTTAATGAATTAATAATTTTTTTTCTCAATTTATTAAATATCACACTATAAATCATTAATTATTTTAATAATTTATTTCCTTTTTTTTATAATAAAATTTAATCATATCCTGATAAACATTTGAATCCTTGAGATTTTGTTTTTCCAAATTCTACCCTGAGTAAAAAATCCACATTTTGTAATTAATAATTTAATAAATCCCTTCCAATACATCATAAATCCATAAATAAATAATTATTATTTTAATGATTCCCCTATTGTTTATATCATTAATATTGAATTTTCATGACTAAATTTTATAAATATTAACATATTTAAATATACTAATTGCATTATTTGATATTGTTAAACATTCTTATCGGTTTTTTAATAAACCAATCTTTCTCAGTTAAGTTATTAATAACAATAATTTCAATTTATGTCATCATATAAACTAATTTATAATTAGTAATAATATTTTACATAATTATAAACAAAATTAATTAACATCCCAATTTAATAATCAATAACATGATATTAAGTTCACCCCTTTCTTAAAAATATCACTATGTCATGGTGTCATTCATTAATCTCATAAACAATAATATTTCAAAGAATAAGATTATTATTAATTTATTATAAATATCAATGTAGTTGGGGTTTGGCTTAGTGGTAAGTACCCCATAATCCTACATGAAAAATGGGGGTTGAAAACCCATTGGGCGTAGGTACTGTAACAGTACTGTAGTAGTGGTGGTACTGTTGATCGGCGGGTACTGCAGCGGCAGCAGGGCACTGTAGCAGTGGCAGGTACTATAACTGCTAGGTTACTATTGACAGAATGGGCCTTGGGCCAAAAATTTGGGTCTGCAGGCTATATAATGGGCTACATACCCATTGGGTCTTCAGGCTATGTAATGGGCCTCCCACTACCAAGTTAAAAGAGGTCTTTACTTTTCGTTAATAATAAAATGAGGCTTCAGCCCCAACCATTAAAAAAATTGCAGCCAGTAAGTTATAGTATGACACCATATTTTCATTTAGAAATACTCTTACCATGATGAGAAACCATTAAATAACCCTAAATGGACCGAAAAGTATCATGGTTGGGATCAATGAAAAAAAGTGTTAAATTGAATTTTCATTTGTCTATAATGGGATCCTACCTAATTGTTTTTAAATTTTTTCCAAATTATAAATAAAAATATAACATTTATAATAAAAAATTAAAATTAAAAATGATATTATTATTAATACTGTTAATTTTATTATATATTTTATCATTTTTAACAGTATTTACTCACCAATATAAGAATAGATATAACCTAATATATATATATATATAATTAAACATTTTAAAAAAACTTGTATATTTTTTTTCATAATTCATGGAGGAAATATCGTGGTAGTCACTTTCCGTGCTCCACGTGTTTCATATCATCATCATTATTTTCATTTTTTTATTTTTTTAAAAAAAAAAATTTAATTAATTTATAAAAGAATGAAAATTTATGTTTGTAATCTAAATGACTTGATTTACAAGTTTTATATCTAAAAAATCATATTTTTTCAAGGTTTTTGAGATATTCATAGATAATGTTAGTGTATGTATAGCTTTAATATTAATTTCAATGAAATATATCTAATTGATCAATGAAAACTATTCATCATTCGATTATTCTTCTTACATTTAATGTCACAGAATTTCAGTATAATTTTTTTTTAAAATTGTATGGAATTATTTTGGGACCACATGCTTTGACGATGCGTGATTCCGAAGCCCGGTGAGCATAGAATGGAATTTTAAACATTTTTTAAGTTCATTTATGTAAATTTGAAAGAGGGTTCTTATATATTTTAAACTCATGCTCAGATGAAAAACCACAGGGCACTGGTGAACTCAGAATTCTGGGATTCTCCTAGAAAGGACCTAACATTGACCAGAAAGGGTCAGACAGAAGAGCTAATTTTTGGACTTTTAAGGAAAAATTAATAAAATAACTTAAAAAGTTATTTTATTTTTTCCCTCACCTTTGAGAGGCGGATGTCGGCGATGTAGTGTTGTGACGATGTGAATTAAAGGAAGCACTTTAATGGATCATTTTTGTGCTACATAACAGAGAAGATGCTTCATAAATTAAACAACGTAACGACACGACATTGCAGCGTAATAGAAACATTGTGACATGTTTTCTTTTAATAAGAAAATGCTTTGGAGAAACAATAATTAAACCATGTAAATACTATAAACAACCTAAGGTAAGGATTCCCTCCAATGAAGAATGATGAACGCTGGCAGGATCACTAGAAACATCATCACTTTATGAATAATTAGACTGGGAAGTGATGGACAACAATGGAGCATGAATCCTAGAGGACATAGTGCTTCAATGATGAACATTGATCAAGCTAGGGGTTTCTTTGATTTATGTTTTCCTAGTTATTATTCAAAAATAACAAATGCAGATCATCCCATGAACTGGTTGAAAAGAGGATTGTTTATTCATGGAGGAGGTTGTTCTTCCTAGGTTTTCTACAGTAGGAATAAATTATTGCTGATGAAACATCATCCCCAAACCTCCCAAAATTTTAAAAATCTAACGTGGAGGAAAAATATTGACAAAAATAAGGCTCGATCCCCTTATCTTGTGTATTCTACGTGGAAGAGCATTTTAAAGTGGAGAAAATGTGGATTTGAGGCCTTCATAGGGAAGCAAACACCCCACAGAGGCCAGAGGCATAGTTGATGTGAAGAACAGACCAGTAGTGACATCCTAATGGCCCGCAGTGCTATACAGAAGTTGGATGTTGTGGTCAGCTTGGTCCACTAGCTAGAGGTAGGAATGTGTCCCGCAACCACGAACCACGCTTCTTGGGAGCACTTGGTGGTGATGGTGGCCCTAGGGACGACCTGCAGGGTGAAGGGAGCCAGACGCGACATCCAGCCGGGCCCTGATCCGGTGAAACTGGTCCGCCTCTAGCTGACTGGGCTTGGCAGCTGGCCAGACCCAGGATGATCCAGGTTCGGCTCAGGTCATCCAACCCGGGTCGTGTCATTGGACCATGAGCTGGGTCATGTTAGGTCGGTCCAAGTAGGTCAGACCCGACCCTGACCGAAATAGCCCCTTTTGGGAAAAACACCAATGTCATTCAAATTGGGCATCTGATTGATGATACACTTTATCCATTTTAACCGTTGCAATGAGGAAAATATTTTAGAATACTCTATAGAGTATTTCATGGATGTTGAAATTCGAAAAATTTCTTGGGGAAAAATTCTCCTGAGATCAAGCGTGCTACGTATGGAAACCCTATGGTTGGATGAGACCTAAATAATGATGACAAGCGACCTTGTGGGGATTTAATACTATGGCCTAGTAGGGAGTGGCTTATATGTGACCCGACTTTACCCTAGTGGGGAGAGGTTTCTATGTGACCCGACAGACCCATGGTATCGGCAGGAGGAGTTCCTCAGTATAGCCAAGGTGGAAAGCAGGTTCTGTGTGACCTAGCATGCCCATGGTGGGGAGAGACTTCTGTGTGACCCAATATATGTATGGTGATCATCAGGAATGACTACCACAAATGTCTCACAGTGAGTGGGAAAAATATTCTTTGTGACCCAGAAGACCCACTGTACTCATTGGGGAGGAGTTCTCCAATAGTTCGTGGTGTTTGATGATGTGAATAATGGATTTACTTTACAACTCTAGAATATACCTAGTGTGAGCTATCTTGCTTCGTGATCATGCTTGGGGATGATCATTTTTAGTTTGTTTGTGGAATGAACTGTGGTATTTCCTTTGTGTTTTGGGGTCCCTACGTAGTATATTTTTACTCATCCCTTTTTGAGTGTCACTCAAAAATGTTGTTTTTGGTACAGATTGCTGCTTCCATGATGAATGACTTGGTGGCCCAGGACCTGGTATTGCTCAGTGAGACCAGGTAGGTGGGGGTACTTCTATGACTTCTAGCAGCTACTATTTATTTACCCATCATGCGGGGTTTCCATTGGATGGATTTCATTGTTTTCCTTGTACTTTCCAACTTTCTGTTTATATATTTGTTGGGTTTGTATTCTAGCCCATTTGATGTACAATTTTTTTCTATACATAGTGGTGGTTTAGTGGCATGCATGTTTAATTTTCTAGCTTTGATTTGTGGTTGTGTGTTCAAGTGTACATTTACTCAAGAAAATGCCTCCCACTTGCAGGTTGATGCCTTCAGTGCTAGTCACCTACCCCTGGAATTTGGGAGGTAAGCTTGGGGTATGTTATAGAAAAACCCTTGGGGGACGGGTTGTGACTCGGTTGTATCAGTGGTGGTTAGTTCTACCTCAGAGACCAAGAGTATTTTGTCTTAATTTTAGGGAGACCATGTTAAATGTTTCGAGTTAGACTTTTAGATTTGAGGTGTCCAGTATTGGTGCGGTGGCCAATTTATCTATACACCAGGACCTTGAATTCTGCTTTTCATCTCTATACATGAAACAAATAGTTGCAAAAGTGTCTCCTTTTGATCTTCTTGAATTAGTGTCCGATCACCAGGTGTAATCATTTTACTGTGGTACATCATGATCTATTTCAGGATGAATCCACTTAGATAGCTAGCTAGACATCCAAAAAATGATCATGTATGTAGACTTAGTTTTCTGCATGAGTTTCAGAGATAGTGACCTTCTAGGTTTAGTGGAGAGATAGATCCTTAGGTCTCTAAGGAATGTTTAGAGGCAATAATGCATGTATTCCACTTAGTGATCACACCACTTGACTGGATGTTGATCTTGGTCATGAGCCATCTGCAGGGCTCGACAGGGAGAGGGTGGAGCTTGACCATCCTGACCCATGATGAGGCAACCCTCAAATAGACAAATTTTTAGTGGCTTTTCCAGGAGGTGTTTTTTCGCCTCAACTCTGTGCTCTATGGTCATATAGGAGATTCTCCACCTGCATTTTGGTAGAATGTCAGTGGTTGAGAATTTGGTGAGGCATACAGACCTCTCTCACTACACTACAGACATGGTGCATTACCATTTCATTAGGGCTCAAACATTTGAGTAGGGACTCAGATGAGATATCTGGGCATCCATGGTGTATCTCTCTATCCCCACCCACACTAGTGTTTCATAGAGACCCCTTATTGTAGAGAGATTACTGGCGGAGAAGGAACCAACAACTGGAGCTAGTAGAAGACATTAGTCAATAGAGTATTTAGTGGTGAGCATCAGGCAGCACATAAGGGGGACAATGAGGGCCGGGTCTTTTAGGGGACAACCCTACTACTTGGGGTAAGTAGTGCGTGGCTCCGAGAGAAGAGGGATTCAACAAGGATCCATGTTGTGCTTCATGTGATGTTGATAGGAACACATGTCTCATGAATTACAGACCCTCCCCATAGACTATAAGGAGACGATGATGGGAAAACCAAGTTAGAGATAGAGGTCTGAGTGAAGTGGTCTGTAGGGTGACAGACTTGGTAGGGGAGATGACCAAGTGGTAGGTGGTGGACGACAGTTCAAGGTGCTATGACCACCACCCCCAGGGGGTCCAGCAGGGGCTCAGGGATCCGACTGATAGGGGTGAGGCTAACTTCAGAAGATGGAGGCCTATGACCACGATGCTATAGAGATGATTATAGGTATGATCTGTGTCTTTTCCAAGTTTTCTATTGTTCTTATAAAAATTGGTCAAGTCACTATTTCCTTTCTATAGACATCATTCAGATCATGAATATTTTGATGGATCTGTTAGCTCGATCCTAACAGTTAAATGATCCAACGAGAGGGGATTTGATGATTATCCACCGGGTCCAACAGTGTGAGCATACTCTAAGAGGTGAGAAAATCAGGTGGGATATCATGTTAGTGGAGTTCAGGCCTTATGAAATCATCTTGGGTATGCACTAGTTATCCATAGTCCATGATTAGATCAATTGTTTTAGAAAAAATTCACTGTGTGTCCATGAATATGGGACCATTTTTTACTTCACTGGTGAGAAAGGATCTTTTTCGCATAGGATGTAATTTCTCAGAGGAGGGTGCAACCAGTCAATCACCAGTTAGCTAGCCTCACTCTCAGTGAAGTGGATGAGAGGATTCCGAACATTTATGTAGTGGTGGATGAGTATGAGGATGTTTTTCTGGAAGATGTTTCAAGACTACCATCTCATATGGAGGTAGAATTCTATATCGATCCATACATGCTGATGAAACTGATATTGAAAATAGTATATCGGAAGGATCCCATGGATCTTTGTGAATTTATGGTACAGTTGGAGGAATTTTAGGAGAAGGGATTTGTGAGTCTTGATGTTTCTCCTGGGGCAACCCCAATGTTATTTTCCATGAAGGAAAACATGAGTTTATGGTTTTGAGTGGAATTCCAGTGCCTGAACCAAGTGATCGTGAAGAAAAAGTATCCACTGCCAAGGATTGATGTTCTCTTTGATTATTAGAAGGGAGAGAGTTGGTTCTCGAATATAGACCTCAGATCAGTCTATCATCAGCTATGGGTAAGGGATAAAGACATACCAAAGAAAAATTTCAGATGAAGGTATCAACACTATGAGTTTTTGGGGATTCCCTTCGGTATGACCACTTCCCTTGTAGTGTTCATGGGGGACATGAACAATGTCATCCAACCTTATGTTAATTGTTTCGTGGTAGTATTAATTTATGACATCTTGGTGTACCTCGCGTCAGAGGAGGAGCATGCTACACACCTGCAGATTGTCCTGTATACACTCTGAGAGCACCATCATTATGGTAATATATCAAAGTTCCAATTTTGAACACGGGAGGTCCACTTTTTGGGACACTTCATCTCAGATGCTGGAGTTGAAGTTGATCCAACAAAACAAAGACATTGCTTTCTGGGTAGCCACCCAAGAGTGTAACTACGGTTTCAGTGTTTCTTGAAGTTGGATAGGTACAACCAGAGGTTCAAGCCCAACTATTCTAGAGTAGAATCACTTTTATCAGCCTTGAAATGGAAGGGAAACCCATTCATGTGGATGGAAAATTTCTAGTAGAGTTCCCAGGAGTTGATGTAGGGACTGATGGGGGCCCCCATCTTTAGACTACAATAAGAGAACATTGGGTATGTAGTGTTTTGTGACACATCATGGAACATATTGGATTGTGTCCTAATGCAGGAGAGAGAATTTATCACCTAGGACTCATGTCCATTGAGGTAACATGGGAAGAAATACATGACCTATGACTTGGAGTTATCAGTGGTGGTCTCTACCTTGAAGATGTGAAACACTACTTGATGGGTGAAAAATTTACCTTCTACTCTGATCACAATAGTTTCAGGTTTATCTTGTCTTAGATGGACTTGAAATTGATAGAGAAGAGATGGAAAGAGTTCCTCTAGGATTATGACCTTGAGATATTATATACTCCTGGGAAGGGGAATGTGGAGGCACATGTGCTTAGTAGGAGGTATGGTTTTCAGCTGCTGAGTGAGGAGATAGAGAAGCTAGCCCAGATGTAAACATACATCATGGATGGTGATGGAGAAGATTACCTTTACTCAATGATTGTCACTCCCCCACACATACAATGAGTCAGGGGGGCTCAACTTGTAGTTGTTGACTGTGAGGCACGACGTGCTTAGATATCCTAAGAACAGGCTCCTGATGGAATTTTGATAGATGAGAAGCACATCATCCATTTCAGAGGACACACCATAGTACCAGAGACGTTATGAGTGGAGTGGTTGTGGTATTTTCATACATCCACTTTGGCGGTACATCTTGGTGTGGAGAAGAATTACTAGGTCCTCTGACATAGGTGCTGGTGGCCATGTACGAAGAAAGCAGTGGCATAGTTCGTTTTCCAATGCCCCATTTTTCAGAAAGTTAAGGTTGAGTATCAGGTCCCTATAGGATTTCACAACCACTTGAGGTACTAGAATGCAAGAGGTATAGTATCTCGTATGAATTCTTAATGGGGTTACCAGACATGTCCGGGGGCCAAGATTCTATCTGGGTGATCATTGATCGACTCACCACGTCAGATCACTTCTTACCCATCCAAGATCATGGATCAATAGAGGGAATAAAACGCCTCTACCTCCCAGAGATAGTGCGACTACCCGAGGTTCCTTATAAGATCATATTAGACCATGATACATGCTTTAAATCCGAATTGTTGAATGGATTTTAGGAGTTGTTTGGGACTCAGCTACGCTTGAGCACCACTTTTCACCCCCAGACATATGATCAGACGGAGTAGACAATACATACCTTCAAGGACTTTATATGTGCTATTTTCCTTGATTTTGGTCAAAGTTGGGGGGACCGGCTACCACTATTGGATTTTTCATACAACAAAAAATATCCCTCCACCATTGGTATGGCACTGTTTGATTCCTTGTACGGGCAGCCATGTAGATCACCTATAAACTGGATAGACCTAGAGGAGTCAGCACTCATAGGTCCAGTGTTGGAATAGGCTTACATTAAGAAGGTTCATATCATCAAGGATTGGATGAGGACTACACATAGTTGGAAGAAATCATACATTGATAGGAGACAGAGACCCTTGAAGATTGAGGAGGGAGACCACATGTTCCTTCAAGTCCCATCCCGACCAGTATTACGAAGATTTGGCCAAGGTGAAAAGTTATCTACGAGGTTCATCATACCTTTCCATATTCTTACCAGAGTTGGTGAGGTGGAGTACTGCCTAGCTCTTACCCAATAGATGGGTTAGATGAACAATGTTTTCCATTTTTCACCATTGAGGAGGTATGTTCATGGTCCATCACTCGTCATCGACTAGGGGGAGATAGACATTGAAGAAGGGGTGACATTTGCAGAGTTCCCATTGGAGATAGGGGACCGAAAGGAGATTTTTCTTCATGGATGATCGATTCCCCTGGAGAAAATTCAGTGGCAGCACACGAATCTATGGGAGATAACATGAGATATGGAGGCTTATATTCGTGCTCAGTACCACCATTTGTTTTATTATCATTTGTTTGGGATTTTGGGGACATAAATCTCTAAGGTGGGGAGAATGTAATGTCCCATAATTTCCATTTTTTTAAATTGTATGAAATTTTCTCAAGACCACATGCTTTAACGACATGTGATTCTAAGGCCTAGTGAGCTCGAAATAGAATTTTGAACTTTTTATAAGTTCTTTTAAGTAAACATGCAAGAGGGTCATTCTAACATTTAAACTTTTTCTTGGAACAAACATCTGGGGGCACAATTGATCTTAGAACACTGGTATTTTCCTAGAAAGGACCTAACTTCAATCGACATTGGTTGGATGGAAGTTTTTTTCTGGACTTCTCAGAAAAAAATAACTCAAAAAGTTATTTAATTTCTTTACCTCACTGTTGGGAGGTCGAAAGTGGAACTGTAGTGCAGTGATGATGAAAACTAAAGGAAGCCCCTTAATGGATCATTTTTGTGTAGCTTAATAGATATGCTATTTCATAAATGAAATAAAATAACGACGCAACATCACAACATAACATAAATGTTGTGATGAGTGTCATTTTAATAAGTTAACACATTGGAGAAACAAGAATTAAACCATGGATATTATTTAATGAACCGATTTAAAAGGTTCCCTCCAATGATGAATTATGAGCTCCATCAGGATCTCTTGCAATGTTGACGCTTTACGGAGAATGGGATCATGAAGTGATCAATGCCAATAGAGCTTCAATCATCAAGAGATGAGTGTTTTGACAACGAACATTGGTCAAGGTAGGGGTTTAATTATTTTAAATTTTCCCCATTGTAAATCTAAAATGACAAACGTGGATGAAGCCATGAATAGGTTGACACACAGATTTTAAATTCATGTTGGAGGGCATTCGTTTTGGTTTTTCTATAGCAAGATTAAATTATTGTTGACAAAACATCATCCTTGAACATCCCCTAATTTGAAAACACTAACACTGAGGGTGTGGGATGACACAAACAAGGCCCGAGCCCCTATTCTTGTGCGTTATTTGTTGACGATCATTTTAAAGTGGCCGTAAGGTGGATTTGAGGCCTTCACATGGAAGGTGACACCCCATAGAGGCTAGATGTGTAGTTTTTGCGATGAAAAGACCACCAATGCATACCCAGTGGCCCATGGAAAGACCCCCCCATGGTGACCCGCAATGGAGGCCACGGGTGGGTGGCAGCATGAAACAAAGGCACACCAGAGTTGGATGCCATGGAAGGATTGGACCACGACACTGTGGGAGAAGCCGCGGGCTGGGCCGATAATTTGTGACAGGGACGTGGCCACTCAGCCACGTCGGTGGAGTGGCATTCAACCATGGGATGTGCCTCCCAGGAGCACACGGTTCCTTGAACACTTTTGGGGAATCCGACTAGCCACGTAGTGGAAGGATATGGTGGACTGACCGTAGTAGTGACAAAGGCCCCGTAGACAACCCACGGGGCGAGGGGAGCCAGACATCGCTTCCATCTGTGCCCCATCCTGGAAGACCGGGTATGCCAGCGGGCCAGACCTGTGGCCTAATGGGCCAAACCTCGGACCGGTCGTGTCCAGGATTGGTCGACGGACCCGGGTTGGGTTGGTGGACCCAGGGTGGGTCATGTCCGGTCTGTCTGATTGTGTCAGACCAAACACAGACCCAACTAACCCATTTTTTAAAAATCACCAGTATCAGTCAAATCGTCCATCCATTTGACACGATTTTTGCGGCATTTGAACCCTCACGACGAGGAAGATATTTGTGAAAACCCTATAGAGGATTTCATAGAATCATAAATTTGATGAATGTATTGGGGATAATTTCTCTTTAGAACAAGTGTGCTACATGTAGAACCCTTGTGGTTGACTGAGACCAAAAGAAAACTAACAAGAGATCCCGTGTGGATCAGATACTATGGCCCAATGGGAATTGTCTTGTATGTGAGCTGCCTAACCCATGGTGGAGAGAGACATTTATGTGACCAGGTAGACCCACGATACTCGACCAGATGGGTAAGTTACTATGGCCTTGGTGGGAGGTGGCTTCTCTATGACCCAACATGTCCACTGTGGGGATATTCTTCCGTGTGACCCAACATACCCATGTTACTAATCAAGGATGAGTACCAAAATTGTCTCAAGGTTAGGGGAAATAAAGTTCTATGTGACATGGAAGGCCCATGTACTCATTGAGGAGGATTTCTCTAGAAGCTTGTGGTGTTCGATGATGTGAATAATGGTCTATCTTTCCAACTCTAAAATATACCGGGTGTGTGATGTATTGATTATTGATCAATCATGGTGATCATGATTTTTAGTTTGTTTTTGGATTTCATTTTGTTCTATCCTTTTTGTTTTGGGGGTATCTAGTGATTATATTTTTACTCACCCCAGCATAGGATTTTCCTATACACGTTGCGTCTTGTGTAGACGACTACCACCATGATGGAGGACATGGTAGACCAGGACCTGGTAGTGCCCAGTGAGACCAGGTTTGTAGGGAACACTTCTATGGCTTCTATCTGCTACTTTGTACTTACCCATCTAGTGGGGTTTTCAGCGGATGACTTTAAGAGTATTCCTTGTACGTTCCAGCTTTCAGTTTATCTTTTGGTTAGGTTTGTATTCTATCCCATTTTACTTACAGTTTGTACTTTTACTCAGTTTTTTAGTGGCCTGCATGTTTACTTTTTTAGCTTTGGGGTGTGGTTGTGTGTGCAAGCGTATAGATACTTAGGAAAATGCCTCACACTTATAGGGTGACGTCTTCGGTGCTTGTTTCCAACGCTGGTCGTCTGGTGGTGGCCTTGGGGTTTGTCATGAAATGGGCGTTGAGGGACGGTTCATGACATTACAAGTGTTAAAAAAATATAATTTTTGAAATGTAAATCAAAACATAATACCAACATAATTTAAATATAAAATAAATCGTATCTCTTTGATAATTCTCAGTTGATATATTACATTTTTTCATGGCCCCATTAGGTTTATTCAAAATTAGTAAACAACTATATATTAAATTCCAAACTATTCCCAATGATTTAATGGTATTCCCAAAATTATTGAAAAATAACCTCAAAGAATCTATTTAGATTATATCTCAAACTATAATTCATAATATTAAAAATAACATGTCAATAAAAATATTTGTTTGAAAAGGATTCTATAAATACAATTCATTCTATTTGAATTTTTATTTTATAGCCTTCAAATATTAGATAAAATCCAAGGATTATGGAACTTTTCTAAAAAATGACACAAATTTGTATCTTTGATTGATATAACTCAATTTAAAATTTAATAACAATTGTTTAAAATTAACCTTCCATGATTTTAATTTTAAAATTAAAATAATTGTAGAGAATCATGTCATAGATAATAAATCAAAATAAAATTAATAGAATGAGTGTCATATTAAAGACCATATCTTCATTTTCAATCAATTTATCAATCTTTGGAAAAGTTTGTTTATCCCAAAAATTGTATCCCATTTAGAGAGAATTAAAAATACGTATGGTGTTATTGTTAAGGATGAATAATGATGTATTTATAGAGTGAATATAGGTTATATGGTATATATAAATAAATTATTAATATATATTTTTAAATCAAAACATGACATAAATTCTCAACAGTGTCAGAAAAGTTTCAAAATACTATCCTAATGGAAACACCACATTCCAGAGTTCATGGTGATGTTTTCTTCTTATTTGGAAACTCTTATAAAGAGTAAATATATTTTTGTCTGGTTAACTAAAAATTAACATTTCATGTAAAACTGTCTATGGTGTTTATCTAAAAAACTATATGATCACATATTATTTAAATGACTACCAATAAATACAGTTAAGCTAAAATTGGTGAAAAATTACATGTACTAAAAAATTTTTACCAAGAAGAAAACCTATTATTTTATAATGGCTCTAGAAAATATCTTTATATATATATATATATTTATTTAAAACTCTTTTATAAGATCTCATTATTATTATTTGAATTCATTTTATATACACCATAATACTATCTTATAATTCCATTGAGTTGAAATATTTTAAACTATTACAGTCAAATTTCACCCCCTAGATTCATGTTCCATGTTATATCGTTGTTATTTTTTAGTATGACAGATTAAATAAATTTTATCATTTTCATAGTTTTTATTTTTCAACATTATCTATATTGATGTTTTTTTGAAAATTATATAGACTTAAAATGAATTTATATATCATATTTTCATTCAAAAATATTTTATGTTAGTAGATGATTAATATAACCCATTACAGAAATATGTCTTGGAAATAACTTTGATTATTTTGAGCTTGATATCCAATATTTTCCATTGTATATATATTTCAACCCATGATTAAATTTTTTATTATTAATGATATCTAATGAAATTATATATATAATTTATGAGTAATTAGTACATAATTTTACTCACATGATGTATTCAATTTAATTTAAATCCTTTTTAATCATTTATTCTTACTTATTTTTCCTTGATGATTTACCCATAATTCATAAAATAATAAAATCAATAATGGAATTAGAAAAAAACAAGGGTATTTGGGTTTATATGAATCATAATATATATATATTATAAAATATATTGAGATATTGATGTTATCTTTTATAGAATGGTACACTTTGGTATATAAATTAGGGCTTCCAATTCCATAAAAAACTAGACATTTTTTATTATTCCCAATCCTATGAAATTATTAACTATGATTATGGGTGTGAATGTGCTATAATTTTTTATATAAAAAATGTAATAATGTATTTATAATATCATGATTATTCCAGTTATCATAAACGAAATGTTAAAAAAATTATGGTATAAAATATTGGTTGATGAATACAATTAGAGTGATTAAGAAGTATTTTTATGATCAATTTACCATGGAATAAGATATAATAAAGTTAGTAATAGTTTAATTTTTTTATTAATATCATGTAATATATTAAAAATTTATTTTAATATACATTCACCATAGAATGTAATATAAGGA
The DNA here is from genome assembly GCA_963277665.1 of Viscum album. Taxonomy (NCBI): domain Eukaryota; kingdom Viridiplantae; phylum Streptophyta; class Magnoliopsida; order Santalales; family Viscaceae; genus Viscum; species Viscum album. The sequence goes on from OY728127.1 coordinate 600,820,325, forward strand.
GGCCAGTTGGGAGCATTGCAATGGGATGAATGAAATATTTCCCCATATGATTTTTCCCAAAACAATGTTGAGGATAAAATTTATTTGGTGGAGGTGGGGGATATAAAACCAAATTGTTTTATTTATATTATGTTAAAATCAATATACATTATTCTTTATAATAAATGATAATAAAAACTTAATTATTCCAACAAAGAGTTTTGGTAGGTACCCTAAAAGACACACCACCAAGACAAAAATATTTAACAGAGAAAAATATAATTATTTTTTACAATTTGAATCATTTAAATAAAACATGTAAATAAATTTTCAGAAATATAAATAAATGTGTAAAAATAATAATGAGAAGTATATTATTAGGATGTAAAAATTCTATTGCGAGTTGTGTACAAAAAATAAGAATACTTCAAAAAATATGACAAATAAATAACCATTTCAAATGAATAAATTTTTTATTAAGATAAGAATTAAAATTAAAAGAAAAAAAAGAAGTGATAGATTTTATTTTGTTTATTATATTAGATAGATTTTAGGAAAATGAAATCGAAAACATCCATTGGCAGTAGTTTGTTAATGTGTCAATAAGGTTTCTCAATTCATGAACTATCTAGAATGTATCTGTAGGTTCTAGGGGAGAAATGGTGGAGAAATCAAAATGGTGACCTATAATAACTGGAAGATCAATGAACAATAATTTTGGGGTGGTGGAAGAATTTTTTAACAAATGGGTGTAGTTGGGAAATGGATTTTTATTTTCGAATATAAATAATAGAGTGTTTGTGTAATTGGTTGAATAAAAAACTAGTGAAGAATTAATATTCGTTGAATATTTGATAATATTTTAAAAATATTTCATTAATATTTGATCTTTTTTTATGATGATGATTGGATAAGGGATTTGATGTTGTCGATTTAAATAGCTGATCCTCATAGGATTTTGGGATAATCTATTTTTTATCTTTCTTATGAGTAGTGTTTTATAAATTATAATATGGGGGATTATCTATCATATCTATTTTAGTAGATTAATGTGTTTCTCTATTGGTGTAGGGACTTTACAAAACTATGTTAATTTTTTATGTTCTAGTGCTAGGTGTATAGAATCTTTATTACTCTCTTATCATTTTCATTTGAATTTTGGAGTCTTATTATTTAATAAAGTGAATGGAATTTTTCTCAAATACAACATAGTAAAGAAAACATTGGGAATTTGGTATTTCTTTTTATTTTTATTCATAAGTGGTCCAATCTATGATACTATCATAATAAGTAGTTTTATTCCATTAAAATTATTCTTGGAGAAGATAAAAAATTCATGTAAGTGTTTTTATTTTTTCTTTTATGTCAAATATTTTTTGGGTGATCCTATAACTCCCAATCCCTACTCACTCTAAAGTAACTACACATGTTTTTTACATTAGCTCCACCAAACCTCCCAGTTTTTTCACTGGCTTCCAATTAGAAGTGAGGGTATATGGTGATACCATGGGGAGACTATACACATATATTTGAGTAGAGATAAGAAATAAGAATTATATAAAATAAATTTCCAAAATATCCAACTGAATAAAAATAATATTATTGAAAAATAATACCAATGATAAATAATATACTCCTTATATAAAAAAAAGAATATCAGCATGTCACATTTTTCAAGAATACACTATCACGATCTGCCTTTTTTATATCATATAAAATCAAAACCAAAATTGTAAAAACAAAAAATAACCACAATATATTCCTGAGTCATAGCCTAATCCCATATATTAACCTTATCCATTCAATATAGATGAAACATCCTATACAAAGCCTTTTCTCTACCTGTACTAGCAATCATGAGGTTTACTTGGGTACCCATGTTCATATACCACCTAGTGAAGGTGTGGGAATAGCTTAGTTTTCCACAACAAATGTTTTATCTCGAATAACTGGAAAATAGCATGCATTTGTAATATGATATTGACATTTTAATCAAGTAAAAAACAATAATTTAACAAATAAATCACCCCAGATGATCGAGTTCAAAGGTGATATCCGAGGATGACCATACATGTTTCAACCAAGAATAAATGTATCTAAGAATAATTCATCACACCTTGGTTCACCACATATTGCTACAGAACCTTTTCATAATATCACATAGGGGGAACCAAATCCTTCCCTAAAACCATTACATATCATGCACCATTGGGAATAATAACAATATCACAAAACCTCATATATCTTACACCCATGTATATCATCCCTCGTTGTAAAATCATATACCATACTCCCATGAAAATCACACCTACCTAGAATCTTATAATGCATAAAACTAATGCATATTTCACTCTTTATAACCTTATATAACATACAACTCCCTACCTGGAAACATATATATCATACGCTGAGAGGTATCATCCCTCATTAAAGCCTTATATAGCATACACCTAGGGGAATCAACCCTCTCCAAAACTTATTAAGTCATTATGTACCATATCATTATCTATAAATATATATCATATATAATTTCATAGGTTGTTCTTTTAAGAATAAAATTAAATCCATTCTTTACATTTATATCGATCTACAACAGTGTTAACATCCATGTTCAAACCATCCCTCAATAAAACAGAAGATCAGTCACCTTATTTTTTTTCCTTAGATCAAATAATATTATGCAAACCCCATATGAGTTTCTTTATCTTTTTCCTAGATTCTATGACAAAAGACTACCACTCATGGGAATAAATTTCTTCAAAATAACCATGCTCACACCATGGCCTAACTATTTACAATGTAATTCTATATAAATCAATGAAAAAGGTGTGAATTGACATTTTCCTCCTCTATAAAATAAATCTTGATCATTAACCTCACAAAAAACATGTATATACTTTTCTTCCATGGTATTCCCACTCATATACACATAGAGACATGTGGGAGAGGAACATTTACCCTAGATACAACCATCTATCCTAGAGGCTCTTAAGAAACCTATTGTTTCACATGTCTTATCCCTAGGATAACAATTTCCAATCTATGAAACATTCATACCTCAAGGAAAATATGGTATCATATCTCAATGTACACAAAATTAATTTTATTTAAATCATACCTTTATAGGATTAACATATCAAACAAACATATTTATAGTTAGTTCCACAACCATGAGTGACCGGGACATCAAGACGGTACTCAAGGCAGTATCATTCATTTCTAATCATAGAAATTTAAATGAAATCATTTTTTTTAGTTTAGGTTTGATTGCACACATGTGGATAGACTAAATACCACATGATATATATTAAAATTCATAAATCTTAGGGCGATAATTATATAATACCTATCTCAATGGTAAATACTCCTTATAATCAATCTCAACCACAACTTCCTATGACCTTACATGCATGACCAGATCTCACCAATAAATAAAAGTCCCTAAATCCAAAATTAACACTTCAATTAATCATAAAATAAATTTCATTAATTCTAATAATTTATCCCTTAACTAATTCTGAAATTAATACCTATGGTGTAGTTATTGTTTCACTCACCATGTGATCACATGTGAACTTATCCATGATAAATGGGGTTCACACCCCTTGATATCCCCCATACCTTTGGGATTCAAAATAACTAATATTTTACTAGAACATATACATTAATTCCACCAAAGTAATTGAAAATAAATGAATACCAAAATTAAAAACATACCTTAATGAGATCACATGAAGACTAGTGAGTTCGCCATTCTAGGGCCTCCCTTGGCAAAGATGAAGAAAGTACCTTACATATTTTCTATATTCTTCCATGATCATATGGATTTAATATTAAAAAGTAATCCAAAAAAAATAACAGTTAACTCAGGAGGAGTATGAATGAAAGTAGAAGAGGATGATCACCCCTTTTAACATTGTATAAATCCATCTCAAATGAAAATAGTTTATAGAGTTTTAAAGGATAAAGATAATGTTAATTAGGAAATCTAATATGGGTTTAAAATTGAAAAAAACCCGAAGAAACTAATCATAAAATGGTATAAAATTTAGCATGGTTTGGAAATTTATTAATCCTTACTGATGAACGAACCATTATACATCACCCCTTATTCTATACATTACATTTTTTCGACCAGATGTTTCCAAATTCTGATTTTTTAATTCTTATTATGAATTATCCATCTGGAATTTTTATTTTGAAACACCATTGTTATTATAATTTTCTTAATAAATCATCCAAAAATCCCCTTCACTTTGAAGTTACTTCTTCTAAACTCCTTGATAATATTTCATTTTAGAAATATTATTCTAAAAACAATATTCCAAATTCCAAAAAGTTCATAAAAAAAACTCTTATATAAGTTTTAGGTCATAAATTATATATGTTTAAATACTTACACCATGTGAAATATTTGATTATAAATTCCTAAATACCCAATACTTACACCAAGTTTAATTTCTAGATAATAAATTCTTGAAGTTCCAACAATCATGTATCACCCCCTTGGTGACATATTTTGGAAAAGTATAGAAAGAATATTACAGAATAGATTACATTTTTATGTAATATATTTCTTATGTAATATATATTACTTATGAATCATATGCATACCTTGCATAATGATTTCCTTCAGAAAACACTATAAGTATCATATTTCTCATACCTATGGTTTTTCACATAGGTAGGAGAAGATATGCATATGATATTCCTTATATGTATATTTATCCTTATGTAGAGGGAATAAATATATTATATCTTCACTACATAAATATTTTCCCTTATATAGAAAAAAAATTACATGAGATGTTACCCCATGAATAATACATGCCTTACATATAAGGTCTTTCCATTAAGTAGAAAAATATTATACACAAAATTTTAAATCTATACATAAGACATTTCCCATAATTTAGATATTATAAAACCCACAATGATACACAAGAAAATTCTTTCATGGGTAAGATTATTCCCTTAGGATCATCTGAACAAATACCTGTAAAACATCATTACCCCGCTTTAGATAACTTATATAATTCCAATATCATCCAAAGAGTAGTACGCATCATAGTGGCTTCCTATATATTACCATTTTAGACTAACACTGGTAACCGTTAATCATATTCACCATTATGCATAACATGGCGACCCTTAAACACCAAAACATAGTAAAATTTACAAAATAGGAAACTCCCACTTTACAGTCATAGCTTATGGAATGCAAGTCATATCCTATAACTCAAAACATATAGTTTTATAAAATTACACAAATACACTGTAGGACTTTGTGAAACCATCGAATGAACGTTATATGATTCAAAAGGCATCTATAAATACCTCATAGGGGTATTATAACTCTCATAATTCTATCCCATGTCCCAAATCTCAAACCCCCCCCCCCTCAGACAAAAAATTCAGACTTCCCATAGATCATTCCAACCCATAAACCATGATTTATTAAAACATCCCCACCATAAAGCTTATCATTATTGAGAGATCATCAAATGAATTGTCCACCAACCATCTCAGTCACTAAACAATGATGTAATACCCACATTATATTTCTTACCCTATTATTGTTGTGCTAAAACCAAACTGAAATTGTCTACACTACACAAAACCCAGCCAACCCATTCATCATTATGTCGATCATTCCCACAAATTATGAAAAATTTCTATATTATCAGAGGATTTAATGAATTATAAGTTTTATTAAAACCATTATCTATCAATTATAAATTATATTGAACTTCATAGATTATCATCAATTAAATCCCACACCTATGTATTTTCTATAAACTACACTCAACCAAGACACCTTCTTCTATGAATTATAAAAAAATAATAACCAATTATAGATGGATCCACAAGAATGTTTTACCAAATATTTACTAAAAACTATTGAAAATAAACATCACACATTTAGATAATCAATAGTGTAGTCCCCCACCATTTTACATTCCCAATTATTGGTCCATGAGTAGGATCCTGTATGATATCCACTATCAATCAAACATTGATATCATAGATCCATATTAATATTTATTGAATAAATAAATATCCATAATATCATTATAAACTCCATTGATACCATGTAACTCTGTGAGACCACAATCCAATTCCACCAGTAATCCACCGTTACACTCCATATCTTGGTATATTTTACTCAACGTCCACAACCTTTATATTTACCACTTGAAACTTTCATTCCATTCCACTATGGGACCTGTCTAGTACCTCTAAAATCCCACAATCACATTGGTTCCCAACTCATAATAGTCAAGGGACTCTCCTAATTCCTCATCATTTATTCTGATCCACTCATCCATTCCAAATTTCACAAGACACAGTGGTCATTCCATTTCCTTACACATTTCACAGGATCACAACTCATGCTTCACATGAGTTTATTATCATGACATATATGAAATATATTAACAATTAGTTATATCAATTATCATAATTTAAAGTTATTATTTATCTCTAGTCATATCAGGATACATCAATTCCAATAGTCAAATCCACACATGGTCATACCCCTTTAGAAATATTTTCTCTAATAAACACATGGAATAACATTAAGGGTAAACACCCCATTTTTATATTCCATGAAATCAATATGGTATATTAAAACTTCAAACTACCATCCCATATCTGATCACCATCCACTAATTACTATCCACTAATCCAATAAAAACACTAAGACATATCATCATATAGTTAGTGAACTTAAGGATTCTGAGACTCCATGTCAACACACTCAAAGGATCCATATGCAACCACTATATATTTCCATTTTTCATTTTTATCCTCACCCTAGGACTCACATGACATAACAAACTAAATATTTATAACATATATATTGTATATAAAGATTTAGTTTTCATATATTTTGTATCAGAATTCATGAAATTTTTGAGTGTGTCTCACTTAGTGACTCACCTACTCGAAATGGGTTTCTTTATCTGTTTTGAGCAGTCTGCTATTATATAATTTGTCCTTCATAGATATGGGTGATGTAAGGCTATCACGAGGTCCCAAAATTTAGTTTTTATTACATGTTTTATTTACTGCATTTGATGATTCTGAATCTGGAATGTCTATATCCTCATGTCATGGTTTTCTCCATCACCATGTTTTTCACAGCTGACTACATTCCCAGTTATGGTGTTGATGGAGTCGTGAGGAATATGGAATTATGTCAAGTGATTCTTATTGTTTTGGGAATATATGGCCATGTTATTGTTTCTCAGTTTCGGGTGGTATTCATGGTTTTCAGGTCATTTGTTGACATCATGTAACCTGCTCATTCTTTTTGTCTCCTTAAGTATGTAGATTCAGAGGACTAATTTTCCTGGAGTTGGGATTCTTCTATGCTAAGGAAATGTTAAATATTGGTTAGTTTTCTTAAAAATGATTTTTTGTCTCTCATGTTTTTATTTACTTCAATCCCATGTTGGTGTGAGCTTGTCACACCTCACATTTGTACTAGACTTGTTTATTTTTATTCAAATAATTTTTCAGACATAAATTAGGTAACCAATTAATTTCTTAGTTTTTACAAAAAAAACATAGTTGAATTAACCCCTGTAGGCTTCTAAAATACATACATCAATCAGGAATCTCATACTCAAGACACTGCCCACTTTATGGTATGAATCCTCATTGGGCATCCACCTACTAGACTACAACCTCGAGGATTCAAGGTCACATACACATATATAATGACAACATTATATAATGATTTGTATCATTAAAACCATAAATGTCTGGTTAAATTAGTTAGAATACCACCAATTTTTTAATTAGGTAAAGCCCAAAAAAGTTATTATTGACAATCTATGTATACAAAAACAATAATTTTTTTCTATATCTAGTATCAAAATCATTCACAAGCATGAAAATTTTAGGTGAAACTATCTACCTAATATGAGGACCGAATAAAAACATTATTTCCTGCAAATACCATGATGAAAACCTGAAATCACAAATCAGAAAAACATAACACAATATTTAATAAAATCATCTCAACTATAACATAAAATATAATAAAAATATTCTTAACTCCTTGGTAACCTGGACATTTCCCAAGAATTTTATATCCAAACACAAAACATAAAATTCCATTCCACATCTTGAATATTACTTTATCTAATCTACCATAACCCAAATAGTCATAAAAATAATAAAAAATGGTTTGAAACTAAATTTTAACGTCCCAAACTAGCTCATTTTATAGTAACAATATTTTTTCATTACATGGCCTTAGACACGAATCTACGTATAGAATAGGCTACCAAATAATAGTGGGGGTCCAAGACAACACAATTTGGGGAATATATCCTCATATCCAAATCCAACCAAGGATAAATAATATATACAATGTATAAAAAATGTACAATCCAACATGTCACATGAGTTAGGAATACACTACCATGATCTCCCATGGGTATAATAAATTCATCCCCAAAACAAAATTGATAAATATAAAATATACATATTATATCCTTGATTCTCAACCCAATCCAATATTTTGACTCGATCCAAGCTATATAGCTAATCCAACAAACATTAATACATATCCTTATGGGTACTTATAATCATTTTTTCCCATGTACCAATGTTCTATGGCTGCTAGAGTGTGGTGTGATTATAACTCATTATGCCCCCCAAAATGGTTTCCCTTACATAAAAAAAAGAAAAATTCATTTATAATTATATATACTCAGAATAATTATGAATATAATTGGAAAAAATTTATAAATCATCCTGAATGATTGGGTTCTATGGTGACACCTGAGTTTCATTGTACCTTCTTAAACCATTGTCAAATGTCTCAAAACATAATTTATTACTACTTGAGGGGAGCCATGTACTACCCCAAAACCTATTCAAAATATCTCAAAGTGGGAAAATTTTCATTCCCTGGAACCATCATATGTCATACACCCTATGTAATAGAGGATCTTCCTATGAAACACTTTTAACATACATGTAGGGGTATTTTCCCTCACTATAACATCATATATCATACAATAAGGGGTATTGTACAACCCCAAATATTCATATTCAATACAGCCTAGAAACTCATCCCTCCCGATAACCTCATATATCATACACACAAGGGAAACATCCCTCCATATAACCATAAATATAATATACCTAGGGGAATCTTCCTCTATGAAATTTCATATAGAATGCATCCAGGGGTATATTCCCTCTCTGAAACCTTCTATGTAATCATATATAATATTATTATATATCATCACATGTCATATATAACTTCCAAGGTTGGAATCTAAGACAAAAAAATCCATTCTTCAAAACACATTCATATCTGGATTCAACCATGATAGCTTAGATGTTCTAACCCTTTACTGGGAAAATGAAAGGCTAGGAACCATCTTTGTCTAATAGGTGAAATAAAAATCTGAAAACCCCACATATGATCCCTTATCTCAATATTAAACTCTATGATCAAAGACCATAACTTATGGAGATCACCATCATCAATATGACTACACTCAAACAAAAAACTATTTACCCACACTAGAAATTCCAAATAAATAATACACAAATGTGTGGCATGACATTCCCCTCACTTCCAAAATTAAAGACATTGAATTCTATCAGAACAGACGTATATATAAATCTTATACTTGTAATTCCCACTTACATAAACAATCATACAAGTAATAGGGGAAAAAAAACTCAACACATAATCATATATATAATAGGTTTAAAGGGACCTTATGATTTCACATGGACTATCCCTAGGAAAGAAATTTCCAATGCATAAAACTACTATCCATTATAGGGAATTAAGGGATGGTATCTCATTGTACACTATATTCATTTCATTTAATTACAACAATTATAGGGTTTAAATATCACTAAATTAATATTTATAGTTTGGTACATGACCATCAATGAGGGATACATAATTTTTGTACTCAAGGGTTTATCATGGAATACGATGATTCCTTCAAATTCATGTAAATTTAAAAGAATCACTTCATTTTTTTATTTTAATATTGATAAAAATTTGTTGGATCACATATCGCATGACATATAACATATTTCCTAAAATTTAGGGGGATATTTTAGGACCACCATCCATAATTGCTGTTATTCCCTTAAAGAAATGTTGACAACTAAAGTGAAAGATCACACAAGACTAACCAACTATCATCCATAATCACAAGTCCTAGACTCGGTCAATAAAACATTAATTATTCAAAATAAAAAATTACAATCAATCACAAAATGTATCCCCTAAATAACTCCATAATTAATTACTATATCATAATCAAATGATCACAAACCCTGTGATGTCCTATAGCTTAATCCTTGAGAAAAGGTGCGTGCACCACCTCAAACATCAACCTAGACCATTAGTATACAAGATTCCAAATATGATAGACCAATATATCTGTCCATTAAACCCAAATCATTTGAAAAATAATAATAGTGGAATAACATAATTAAATTACATGAAACCCAGTTTATTTAACCCTTATAGAGAATCCATTAGTAAATCTAAAAAAATCCCTATCATTTCACCCCTATTCCAACATTTTCTGATGGAATCAATATCAAACCATAAAATAGACCTTAAAAAGTTTATTGTAACTTAACATGAGGTTAAAATAAATTAAAAATTGGATACCAACACATTTAATTGGTGAAGAAACCCACCTAAAATCCCCATGGAATAAAGAGGTTGAAAGGATGAAGAATAAGGGGGGTTGATTTTGACCTCCTACTACCCACATGATTCAAATGAGAAAATCTTATATTGGACTCAAATTTTAAAAACCCAAAAAAATAACCTTACCCTATCTATTTTTTTTCAATTCTATAAATTTGTTAACAATTACTTATGAATTGAACATTAACATCACAAAGAATTCCATACTTTAACTTTATTTCAACATGTTTTTTAAAAAATGCTAGATTTTTATTTATTTATATAGATTAACCTTCATAAATTTTTCTTTTGAAACTCATTATAATATATACATCTATAAATATTTATCCAAAAAACCCATCTCCTTATAGAATTCCTTCTTATAAATTCTTTATTAATATTTCATCCAATTTGTTTTGAAATACTTCTTACTAATTTGGAGAAAGTATTTGAGAATAAATATTACATATTTTTCTGGTAATTAACTTTATATGATCACACACCAACAAAAAATTTAATTATAGACCATAAATTATTGATGTTCTAACCCTTACATCAAGTGAATTTTTAGTGTCATATCTTCTGGAAGTTCAAACACTCACACATCTTCCCCCTGTTTAATATTTGTGAAAAAAATTAAAAAAAATATTACCAATTATATAAAATTAGATATGTAATATATTAAATATTTAATATATATTCCATATGTAGAATATACTTTACATTTAAATTCCTTTTAACTTATGTAAAAAATTAATGTAACTTATTTATCATATGAATGTTTTCCCTTAAGTTGGAAAAACAATGATTGAGATATTCAATATAGATAATGGTCTCCTATTTGGTATAAAATCTATATATAATATATCGTCCTTATATAAGGGGTTTACCATAAATATAAATACCTTTATGTAAGATTTTTACCATATATAATATATTTTTCATATTTAATTTGTTCCCTTATGTAAAAATACCTATATAAAACATTTTCCTTTATATATAAAACACTTAGAATTTAAAAAATATAACACAAACCACTATGATATATAAGAAAATTCCATTAGAGATATGATTATTCCCTTGGTAACTTATAGACTACTACTTATAGAACATCTCTGGCCCCCTATCTAGATAACATTTAGAAATAGAATATAATCTAGGGAATACTATGCATCATAGTGTCTTCCCATACTCTTCCATTTTTAAGTGAAAAATTAGAAACCATTATGCGTAGACATCGAGATGCATCATAAGATGACAATTATTCACCAACTCTTTGTGGGTTTTCCAAAATATTCAACTCCTATAATCTATTGTTAACCTTTTTTACCAGTTTTATCCTCTAACGTAAATACTTTAGTTATAAAAAATTCCTAGAAATAACCTTCTAGATATCATTAAACAGACAAAATAGCTTCCTAGGATCGTACAAACATCTAAAAATTCTTCACAAGAATTTTCCAACCCTCGAAATTCCAATCGGAGTCCCAAATCACAAAACATCCCCCTCTCTGGGTCTAAAAAATTGAATTTACTAAGTTTTTACCAACCCATACAATGAAGTTTATTACTATCATATTTCAAGGATGTGACATTAGATGAAGTTAAAGTGAGGATTATTTGGTTATAATAGCCTAATTTTCTTTTTTAGAAGATAAAAATAAATGATTATTTATATCAGATTGGCCTAAATAAATTTTTAACTAGTACCAAGTAAGATATCATGGAGAATATTTAAATACAATATCTTTATTATAAGACACATGGAGTATATGATGATTTTAACATGAAAATTTTCATTCAATATCTAATATATGATTTCCACTATTAAACGTATATCAATACTTTCAAGAATATATGATAATCATACCAAAATGAATAATAATTATTAATATATAGACTCTTTATACTAAAAATAAATGTAGAAATATTGATTTCAGATCATGTGAATAAATTAAATGCTATAATAAGATAGGTAGAGTCATTTCATAAACTTTTTAGGAATATGGTGTGTGAATTGAACCTGTTATCATTATTTTTAGAATCAAAGGATGCAATGGTTTCCATTTTCTGAAGCTCAAGTGGTAAGACTGACTTAGTGTTTATCATACCAATAATAAATTTACTAAGATTATAAATTATTGCAATATAGTTTTCTATATAAATATTTTATGTTTAATGAAGTAGAAGGGCGTTACATATATTTGATGATTGAGAAAAAATATGATTTCAATAGGTCAAATAGGTAATGTATGTTTTTACCAAAATTTTTATAGGGTGTGGAAAATCACATGAATTTCTATTATGGTGTACGAGGTGGGGGATATAGAATATTTCATTTGATAAAAATTCAAGATATGATAATAGTTACAGGCACATAAATTGGAGATGCATAGTTATCTCATTACCATATTGTGCACATGATTAATAGATGAATGATAGTATTGTATCCTGAATGAATAATGAAACAAAATAATATAATTAAAAATTATGCGATGAATTAATACCTAAAAAAGAATAATTTTTTTTCATTTTATATACAAGAATAAAAACCAATGTGTTCAAAGAAGGTGTTTATACTTACTGATATATGTGTACTAACTATGATACTTTCTTATAGTGGTTTACTATACTATGTTACGTTCATCAATTATGTTACAATGAAATTATGAATATTATTTTTGATAAACAATTCATAAGTCATTAAAATATTCATTTGATGAAGATACATGGTAAAAAATAAGACTTATTTAATGATAAAATAAATGAGATATAAGAATAGTGTTGAGTACAACAATAATGAATTCAAGAAATGTTTTTGAGAAAAATAAATCATATTTGAGAATATAGTACATAGGATAACATAGTATAATTATTTATAGGGATTAATGAAGAATAAATTGAATGTGATATACTTGAGAATGCAGTAATATTCTATTTTTTTCAAATATATTTTTTAAAATTTTTCTAATGTTGTAGCTCATATAATCATCATGAGTTTATATGGTTTGATGAGGAATGCTATTCTTGATGTCATTTTGATCGAATAAGTACATTAGGTTTCATAAATTAAAGTAGTTTTTTATATATTCTATGTTTATATTGATTCTACTGAAAGTAAAAATCTATAAGATATGTCAAATAAATTTTTCCTTGTTTGGTATTATGATGAGGAAATTTAGATTCTGGATTGTGGAAAATGACTAGAAGAAGGTCATTAGAATTAAAAATTTACTGTTCAATGAATATACCTTTTTCATGGATCATCACTTCGATGAAGATTCTATTTAAAATAATGAAATAATTATGAATAGAATAGTTGAATTGAATAAAGTTATAGAATGAAACATTAGTTCAAGGAGTACTATTTTTCCTGGTATGGAATGTCTTAAAATATCTATATATGATCATGTTATAGAGTTATTGGGAGATTGAGGTATATTATAATATTAAATATATTTATGTTTATATATTACATTTCTAAAAAGAAAATTTTATTTTTTGTTTTATTATTGAACTTTTCTTGGGTCAGAATAAAAAAATAGATGTTTAAAACCAAGTTTCATTATTTTCTTCTAATTGAGGATGTAAAACCAGAAATTTTTGTAGAGGTGATAATTATGTTTTCCTTTTAGTAATGGGAAGTAGAAATTAATGATGATATGAATTCATTACCTGTGAATAAAACATGAGAGTTGAAATATATACCACCAAGGTTTCAATCACTTAAAAAATGGGTATACTAGTTGAAGGAAGAAAGATAATATAGAAAATTGTACATATTGAGGTTTATTGTAATGGGATTTTAAAAAATTAATGTATCTATTTTAGTTAAATCATCACTTAATTGGTAAATCTTACCACATTCTTGACGATGCTCAAAGTTATACATCATAAAGGACTCATCTTGAACAATTATATTCGAGGAATTCATAACTTCTTGGTCATTTAGAGGATGAAATTATCAGGGAGTGACCAATAATTTTAATAGAAATTCAAAATTTTTATCTACCATATAAACTCTACTAATGTTTTTATGAGTTAAAATATGCACCAAAATAGTGGATCAAAATATTTGATGCTTCCATGAAAAAAACCTTTCATATAGTGTAATATAAAATTTTTGTCACATTGTGTTGTTTGATGATGATAGATTTCTCATAATTATCTTTTATATAGATGATATACTCTTGATAGGTAAGATGATATAAATCATAATGGAGATAAATTAGGCAATAGACAAAATACTTGAGATGAAATAAATTTGAGTGGAAAATGTATTTTGGTTGTGATTACCTAATCTGAGAGCATATGATAGTGTCCATACAAGAGTTTAATAAGGCCTTATGTGCACCTCCTCATATACAAGTTGTTTTTGACTAGTGGTATGGGACTATTTGATACATTTGGAATACTATTACCTTGATAGCATAACCATAAAATACCATAAATATAATCAAACATCATCCATAATAATAATTAGAATACATAAAATCAAATAAGAAAATCAATGTTATAATAAATGAACTTGTATCACATAAACATACATCCCAGATAATTTACCACTCGTAAAATCACATGTATAAGATAAAAAATGGAAGAAATAGACTAGGGGATCCTTTACCATCCCCAGACCTCACCACAATCCCTATCTCCAATACCCATCAAGCTACTCTAGCTTGATCTACTACACAACCTGTTCTAAACCCAGAACATGACATAAGGTTTTTATATACAACAGAGTGGCCAATGAAGGTTTCAGAAATATGCCTCAGTAGGGTCTCACCAATTTCCCATAAAATATTCCATTATATAAATTTTTATTCATGTTTAAGATGATTAACTGAAAATAAACATTCTCATTGGTCATCCTGTACTAACTATGGAACAATGACACCTAAACATACCTTCTTCAAAATGTACTAAAATAGAAGTTACCTCATTCCATAATCTTGATCCATTACTGAAGAAAATGGTGGCCTAATGTTCCATGACATATACCTTCATAATTATTATAGGGTTCATATCTATTACCCAAACCAGCCCCTCTTAGGTGTCGTCACATGATAAATACCCAAACCAATCCCCCTCACAGAAGGTCGAATATCAAGAAACCCACATAGCCTTTATAAGGGTAGGGTGCACATATAGTATGTTATTCATATTTTCTTAATCAAAATATTCCTCAAATAAGGTAAATATCCACTACCAATCAATTCATGGGGGGTTCTCATCAAAGTATCCAACGTCTACCCATCAAGCCATGGTATGCCACACATTATAATACTGAATTAGTAGATTCTAATGTATTTTAAGGTACTCATTTGAGTACACAAGCAATACTAACTAATATAGGGTAGGGTGATCATTATAATACATAATCACCACTTGTCAATACAATTTAGTGATCACATTATATTGCACAACCACTCCCCCAGATTTTGAGTAGGGAACTAATAATAATACCTATCCTCTAAAAACTAATATAGGGAAGGATACTCATAACATCACTTAACCCAAATTATCTCTATAGGGGGATCAGAATAAGGCCTAGACTATCCCTATTTACATAATGGACTATATCCATCTGCATGATACCTATATATTTCTATACTTACACATAAAAAACTGTGAATGGAGAACATCCCATCGTCCAAGCTTATTAGCTCATCACTAGTGAACCATTCACACATGACTTATCCCTACATATTGAAAACACCTCAGAAACATTATATAATCATAAAATTATCCCTTATAAACCATCATTGTAACACAATTACAACATTCCATGCCTACCATCATTCACATCTCTATTATAAGGGGACCCAATCAATTCATCTTGACCCATAATGGCCTCTACCAATTACCACTAAGTCATATCAATCATCCCATGGTATTTTAATATTCTATAGACTCTAATCAACACTATCCTTAAGTGGTAGTTCAAAATAATCATCAAATCACACTCAAAAACATGGTCCTTCTAACTTGGAACTATCGCAAGATAACTCGTACCAAGGCCCTTGTAAATCTAAGATATTTTTTCTAGAAAATTATTATGAACCGCACTCAAGTAACTTCCCACATCTCTTATAGGATAAATTTAAAACCTTTTAACTAAATGAAAACAACCCCATCATAAAAAAAATCTATTTCTGAGGGACTTATCATTTTAAAATTTAACACTATGCCTCAAATCAACCCTCAAATGTGTGTTAGTCATCGTACATGAGATATAAAACTACCTCAATCATCATCAATAGGAATACGCTTATCTTTACCACACAACCATCTCTAGAAAATCCATTCTAGGAAAATTTAATCAAATCTCACATTTTGAGAACTACCCTGGGTCTCTCATAAACAAAAACCATCATTATTTCAACTTTGATAACTATTCATATTTTGACTCTATTTTCTTTAAACATCATTTCAGAACTAACTACAAAACTAATATTCCCATGGACACCATTCCTACCTTTCTAGTACTCTCTTAGTCCCAATAACTATGTCCAGACCCATGTATTCATACTAATATGCAAAATAATCCAAAACCATGCTTACAGTTTTGTATTATAGGGACCACATACATTAAATATAGAGTTACTATACTCAAAATATTGCAGAACTCCTTAAAAAAGCTCATCCATGACTATTAAATGATTGTAAAAACACATGTTCTCATATATAAATAGATAGTTAATTATAAAATGTCGTAATTAATTATGTAATTTAATTTAAAAAGTCACAATTTCCTAAAAATTTCCAGGAAAAATAACAGTATATACACTAAGTGGAATATGGTACAATCCTCTTATAACACATATATAGGCCTAAACCACAAAAATTTAAAAATTAATTAAAAAAATAAATGGATAATTAAATCCAAATTCAAAAAAAACTATAAATAAATAATGGAAGAAACAAAATTTCTATGAAACTAGGAGAAACATCATGCATTCATCCCCTCCCGACATCATTTATCCATCACACGAAAAATTATTTTCATTATTGACCAATTTAAATATGTTTTGTTATAATTAGAATTAAAATCCAAGATTTATGACACCAAAATTATTGGCAAACAATGGTTAAGAAAAAAATATTGTAATATTGGAATATTTGACCTTAAATCCACTGAAGAACCATCCAAAAATCATTCCTCACGAATGGGATATAAGATAGAAAAAGAAGAGAGACAATTGGTAAAAATAGAACCCCTAATTCCCCAAATTGAACTAAACCATGATTTATCCTAAATTAAATTAATTATTCTACAACTTTTTTAAAGACTTGTATATTTTACCATTATATAATGGTCTATATGGGTTAGTATGTGACATCTTACTAAGAAAACCAATCATGTCGTAGTCCCCAGATACTAGTGTAACACACCTAAAATGGATAGAACCTACATAAAATATAGAATTCTCCCATGGTGTGACTCCT
This sequence comes from Viscum album, assembly GCA_963277665.1. Taxonomy (NCBI): domain Eukaryota; kingdom Viridiplantae; phylum Streptophyta; class Magnoliopsida; order Santalales; family Viscaceae; genus Viscum; species Viscum album. The sequence continues at coordinate 600,838,443 of OY728127.1, forward strand.
CTATTCATGGAATAGTAGAACCCATTTAGGAATAACCAATACCCTTATTCCTTATACTCCATAGCATGTCATTCGCCATGTGAAAATATATCAGATCATGACTTATGGTTTGCAGAATAATTGGAATTTCATTATGAAAAATTCCATATAAAATAAATAAAATTACCCCAACACCATACAAAATAATCATCCTGAAATGGTTCCCTAGGTCACACAATGATCACCATATTATGTTTTTTTTCATTATGAAAATCCCACAGAAAATATACCAATCCGTGATACTTACTTTTCAGGGATTGAACCCAAATCTCTATATCATGGTTCCCTCCATGGAGACCATGTGATACATGATAAAATCATTATTACCATGAGACTTTCACCTATCTTGGTGTAACAAGAAATATATAGTATAAAGTTATCAAATGGTCACCCTAACCATTATTTAACTTTGACCAGAGAACCTAAAACACATATATGGGCTTTGATCATATCAAAAAATATCTCCTAAGGATGTTCCAAACCCTAGAATTCTGATTTGAATCAAAATACTCAAAACAAACCCTACCCAATGATGAAAAATTAAAATTACGTTAGATTTTTACCCCAAAATGATGCAAGTTATTAAAAAATCATTTTGATAAAGCTTCTAATCACAGAGACGGTGTGATGGTCCTTATATAGTTATTCTAGACCCACCCCATTCATTAATCCATAATTAACCCACTGTGTATTTTCCTTAAACATTGAATGTTATTCCATAGAAAAAATAAAAAAACTATGCAAAATATTCAAAAAAAATTCAAGATAACCTCCCTTCAACTACCCTAACACTAAGAAAACATTCTAAGAGGAAAATTAATCCCAATAGACTAATTCATCACCAACAAATCCATACCCTGTCTTAGAGTGACACCCACTAATAGAATTTTCTTATAATGTTCTATAATAGGCCACGACACTTTCCACCAACATAATCTCCAACAAAAAATTCACTTATAGAATTTTATTAACATACTCAATATGGTGCCCACATAAATACTCACTATTTCATGAAAATACATTGGTTGGTCTACCCATAACTGATATGTCCCAAAAACTATAGACCTCGCCTTCTGATGGATAATCACATCACTCGATCACTATTCCTTTATTTGAGAATGCATTATGAAATAATTAAAATTTCCATACACAAATGCAAACCAAAACACTCAGTGAAATTCCATGGATGGGTCCTCAACCACCCCCATGTGTCATAATTCTCCCTATAATAGCATTAGTGGGGCTCTAATACAACTTACTCTAAGAATATAATTACTCTATCATAATAATAATTCAAATACACAGACTCTGTATAACACTGTAACTAAATATAAAATATGGTGTTTTCCAAGGAACGAAATGGAATCAGGTTTACCTAGAAACTAAAATTTTGATGCCGTATAACCCATCCTCAAACTGGACTCATCACATTCATAACCCTACCTCCATGAGGAATTATACAACCATGATAGATAAGATGCTCCCCATAATAGAGTTATCCATATAACAACCCTATTAAACCCAAACACCTTATGTCCAAGTCCCATTATCCATTCATTTGACAATGTAACTATTGAAAAATACCACCCTATTAAAACTATATAACCAACACGAAACACTGATCACTCACTATTCTTGGATCTCAAGGAACTCTATACTCAGAATTATCCAAAATACATCCATAACTATGGTCACAACAATAAATATTCAATGGTAAACTACCAACCATATAGACTACCTTACAACACTCCTTGAGTGAAATTCCCAAATTATCCCATCATCTCATGTGTTTCCCTATTACCAAGATACTCTTATCCCATCATGATAACTGAATAAGGAACAATATCATATTGACTATATCAAAGTTCCCTGATCTATATCTAATGCCTCTTTATAGAATAAAGGGATTCATCTCATACTTTTCAAAACCATATCCCACCATGAAATAAACATATCACTAATTACATCGGTTATTTACCAACATATGATTGATCAATAATTAATAACACAAATGGGTATTGTTCACAACCTGTGAACAACCAACCTCATGCATATATCCTTTTCTTAAAAAATATATTCCAACCCTCTCTCTCCTAATCCCTTGGTAGAGTTAACCTCTAAGACCCTCTCGGGGTTCTTACACACTATCCAACATGATTTCATACAAAAAAATTATATATTCTCACTCTCTACCTCGTCAGATAACTAGAATAATACTTCCATGAGTCACACACCATCAGTACTAGGATAATATACCAAAACAAATCACGATGATCCTCTAACATGTCACTCTAATATAGAAAAAAACCCTATGAGTTCATACTTTTTAAGAATCCCAAGGAATCTCATCGAAGATAAGGCCTTCTATATGGTCAGCTACAAGTCAATAATTATTTCAAAACTATGAAAATTTATCCCGGATCTATCCATTTTATACAAATCCATATTGAATCACTACTCAACATCCAATCAAGAATCACTCTTTACATCGAAAAGTCTAGGAATATAACCAATCATACCCTCTAAACCTATCCTCAAAACAAAAAACAATTCAAGTTCACTACATTACAGGAACAAGGAATATTTTATTCCATTACTCCACAATTGCAAGGGTATATATATTCCCAAGGGAACTCTATCCCACCCTCATATCATACCTCATGTATACCATTCATGTATAAACTATCAACATGAATTAAATCACCAATTTATCCCACTAAGGGTCACTATAAATCCCATTCACAGAGGGACTATATATCCACTTCCAGTGAAAATACACATTGGGAACCACATGAAATTACATTAAAGAAACAATATCATGGTTTTGATGAGTATAATTCCAATAATAAAATTATATGGATAATGACGTATATGTTATTGTGGAAACATAAAAAAATTTAACCCCTTGTAATTAGTGAAATCAATTACATACATGGTCAAAACTTTAATGTGAATGAAATATTTAAAATATAATTCAGGTAAATATTTGTATTGTTACCATGGTACATGATCCTAAACTAAGATAAACAGCTCATATATACAAATTATTCTTGAATAAAAATATCAAATATAACAATGATAACTAAGAAAAATAATCCTGTAATCCTAGTAACTTGTACTTACCACAAAAAGGTTTTCATGAATCACTAGTCTAAGGAACATCACATTCTCTAAAATGGTTATATTCCCAATCTACTATATCTCAAATATCAAGATAAAATATAAATATACGTGGATTCAAATTTGTTACTCCGAGTTCTGAGACCACTCTATAGTGTCCCTACTAGAGTGCTCAAAATGCCTACCTATATGTCAGATGCTTTTAAATAGATGTAAGTGAATGAATAATACATTGGGGAGATTATTTACATGAAATCATAACCAATAATAATTATAAAAATAACCAAAATACATCTATAATATTAATCAAAGTAATAAAATTAAAATAATCAAATCCATGATATCAAAAATGAAATTCTATTATATAATTATACATTATAATTGATTGCCTACTAGGCTGATCACATGTACAAGATAAATAAAATAAGAAAATATATAATAATATATACAACTGTCCCAATTATTTACCTCAATCCCCAATTCCAATACCCATTGATCTATTTTAGCCTAATACACTACACATCGAATTCTTAACCTGAAACCAGACATAAGGTTTTCATGCACACTAATGTTCCAATGCAAGGTATGTGTAAAAAATCCTTAATGTCTCACTATGTGACCCCAATATAAACCATAATATACATGTTTATTCATAATTAAAATATCTAACTAAAAATCAAAATTCATTTTTGGTTATCGTGTTTTAATGAGGTTACAATGACACCACACTATATATAAATTGGTTTATGCTGAATGTGAAGTCACCACATGCCAAAATTTCAACCCAGGCCTATTGATGAAATGTAAGGTGTCATAATTTTACATGACCTCTACCCTCATCCTTTAGTTGGGTTCATATAAAGTAACCTAACTCCCCCTTATCATGGGAGATTTCCAAATAAGCACCAAAGAAAACCCCCCTTATGAAATTCCTTACATCAAGAACCCAACACAATACTTATCAGGGGAGGGTTTAATTAAAGTAACATTGTCATCCCTACACACAAAATATATTATGAACCTATGAATACCCAACCACTACCCATCAATATTGGTCAGAACATAGATAATAGTACCTAACCACTCGCGATACAAGAAAGGGTGATCATTATAGTACCCAATCACTACCCGTAAATGTAAGGTATGGAACTCATCATTGTAAAAAACTGCTACCCATTAATTCTTTGTTGTATTATCATAAAAATACCAAAACAAAACTATTTTTTTCATTCTAGGGTTCTCATCATTTTACCCAACCACCACCCACCAATGTAATGTGGGGTAGTCATCATAGTACCAAACCACTACTAACCTATGATAGGTTGGGAAATCCTAGTAGTAACCAGCCTAAGATCTCTAAAATAGGGAATATATAAGGATCTAATGAAACCAACTTCTATTGGGGAGTCTATCCATCAATATCTACTATATACACTGTGGGGAATCAAATATGACTTGGATTTGAAGGGTTGATAGTAAGACATGTTTGAAGTACCTGAGTGGGTTATTTATGGGTTAGTTGAGAACATTAATTGGCTAGGAATGTTTTGATTATGTGAAAAAATTGTCTTTATTGGATTATCTTGTTAGGTTAGATAGGAATCATGAAAATTTTTAGATGTTCGGGTAGGTCCAGAGTGATTAACACCCTAGTGATATGATAATGAGTTTGTGGTGTGGTTTGTGTTTCCAGATTGATTTTTCAAGATTCTTACCAATTAAATAGGTACTACTAATGAAATAATATTCTAATATAATACCCAAATAGATTCCCATAAATTGGGTACTCTCCTGAGATAACTCACTCTAGAACCCTTGGTAGTCAGTGCCATGCCCACCAAAAAATCCTCACATCTCACAATTGGGTCTCATACCACATATTTATTAGGAGAAATATCCATACAGTAAACTACTAGAAAACCTTACTATCAAATCATGTCTAGTAATAAATTACCTTTCCCACTAACAATACAAACTAATCATCAAATCCACCCTTAAGAAGGGGTCTGTCAATATAAGTGAGATGTATAACCCTGTCACATGCCATCACTAGGCCTTAAACTCTCATTCCTACACAACCAACTATATGTAAACCAATATAGGAACACCACATCTCATATCAAATTATGAAACCTACCTCATGTATCTTGTAAACTAAAAAAAAAACTTTTACCCCATGGTGATATATTCACTAGGAAACTATATTCTCCATAAAAATCATTATGGAACTAGCTCTAAGCATATGAGTCTCTTGGCCATCCTATCTCATTATCTTGGGTGATATCAGTCCATATAATTTCAAAAAGCCCCATGAATTCATGGATACATATTCTATGTTGAATAAATAACAATATGTGTTTTTTTAAAGGATCCACCTATTTAAAATAACGAGTCACAGTTCTCGTGATACTCAAAACATACTTGAATAAACCACTCTACACCTCATCCAAGCTCGTATGAACACACACGATTATATCTCAAGACATAATGTCAAAATAATTAAATATAAAAAGATATAACTAATTATCAAATTTAATACAATAAGTAATAATTACTTAAAAACAAAATTGGTAGTATAACGATGATAACACTATAATCACCAGGGGTTGGTCATCTTCTAACATCCATGTGGACCTAATCCACACAAAGGGTCAAATTTAATCACTTGATTCCGAATTAAAATCAATTCACTAAAACAAAAAAACTAATATGGGATGTATCATAACATCAATGAAATAGTGAGAAATGTCATGCATTCATCCTTTCAGGATATTCAATATCAATCACATGAAAAACCACAACCATCTTATCCTGATTCCACCATCATCTGATAAAATTAATACCAAAACCCTGGCCTAAAGACATAAAAATAAATTGATGAAATAGGTAAAAAAAAATTTATTTTAGGAGAAGCAGATCATACCTTAAATTCACGATTAAAAAAATCATCCATTTCCCTGGGGGATCAGAGGGGGAAGATAAAGGGGATCACAAAATAAAGAAGTGATCCCTTATTCTCATGATCAACAAAAGTGTTGAAGGGGATGAACATAAATGATGCATACACCCTTATATTATGTACTAGGACAAGGCCTAATCATGACCTATACAATATCAAGCATGGCTTGATACCCTTCCAAGGGAATGTATCATAGTGTGTCCCCTTGATCCTGGAATGACATGATTCCCTTAGACAAATCCCACAAACCCAATAACTGTCCCTATGAATGAGACAACTATGGTCATGGAATGGCACCAACCCCTTGGGTTGAACAAAATACAAAGTATTTAGCTTCCATGGTGTGGCCTCCTCCCCCCATAATGTGTCCTTTAATGTGAAAATCCATCAAAACATGACCTAAGGGTCACTACGTGATAGAAATTTCTCCAAAAACAATTCAATAGGCAACCCAAAATATATCCCAACGCTATACATAAGTAGATGTGTCATGATTTGGAATACAGGGACATGGTGTGACCTCCATACATATGGGTTATTCCTTATTAATATTGAAAAAACCCTCTACACAGTGACATTCACTTATCATGATGTGACCTGTTACCTCCATATAATGGATCCGTAAAAATCTATGATGTGATACTTGATCACCCCTGATGACAATGTGACATTCAGCATCATATCATGATATGACATATGAAATAAAAAAATCACCAAAGGGTTACCATAAACTTGTTAAAAATATCACCAAATAAACTAAAACACCTCCATTCCATTGAAATTATCCAATAATATGTCCCCTAGACGTTCCAACCATCAAAATTATGATTTTAATCATGATCCTTGAAATGATCATATATGAGAGACCAAAACATAAAATTATATCTATACTTTACATCCCATAATGTCACAATTTTTCACATTAGAGGTATGAATTGGTAGAGACAAGATGTATAAATTTTGATATTGTCTCAATTATACTATAACTAGATTATTATGGAAAGGTTGAGAATATTGAGAAAATAATAAATTTTCAACCCCATTAGACAATTACATTAAGATGCCTAAATAAAGGAACCTTGAATATATGATGAGATAAATTACCTATCAAGTGATCATCATACATAATTTTTTTGGAATCCTGATTTATAACATGGTTTAAGTATTCATAACTTTGAATTTATTTCAAGAGTTGTTAGTAGTTATATGTTACATCTATGCAAGGAAAATTAGGAGTCAATGAGTTAGAAACTACGATATGTCCAAGAAAGGAATTAATTATCTTTTTATTTTTATAATGGATGAACCATTTCATGGATATATTGATTTATAAATTTTAGGTGATTCAAATAGTCAAATAACTACGATAGAAAATATGTTCACGTAGAGGGGAATGATATATACCCAAAAATACTAAATAAATTTCTTTGTTTCACTATAAACCAATGAATAATATTTTGTGGTAGTAATTGAGGTTGGGACGGACTTTATATAGATGAAGAGTCTATTATATGAAATAAAAAATAAGCAAGGGAGTAAAATTTTATTCAATGATAGTCAGCTTGAATTACATCTTATTTGGATTCAATTTTTTCATTCAAGTATAAAATAGATTTAGTTGATATATGACATTAGAAATAATCCTTTTCAAGATGAAGTTTTGAAAAAAATGAATGGTTAATCGGAGTGAAATTTATTCATGCATGTTGATAAAGGTTATGTTTATGATATTTTGGGGTAGTTTAATAAGTACTTTAGTTGATGGTATATAAGGATATATACTCATAATGTGGTTGACCAGAAGCATTAAAATACTCCCTAATTATGCGTTTTTGATGTGTGAATCACATTTATTGTTATAATAATTATTGAATTTTATTTAGTAGGTTCAATAAGTTTTCTTCTAGAGAAATCAAGATGGTTTTAGAAATCGATAGAATAATGATGAAGCATTGTTGGGATGTGGGAGGAAAATTGTTCAACGGCTAGGTGTAGATGGATAATAGATTTTTGGTTTTTAAAGTATTTCATGGAACATTATTGTAATTGATTTAATACATTAGAAATGATTAAAAAAATATTCTTGTTAAATTATATAGCATTAAAAAAATATTCATTCTACACGTTGGATGGTTATTTCCTAGAGGATCTACAGTTTTCTTATAAATATGTCATCCCCATGGGATTATGTGTTAATCTAAATGATTATCATTCTTATGGGTTGTGTTTTATAACATTTATCTTTTGATATTCTTTCTTTTTTTTTCAGTGTATTATAATATTTCTACATATACACAGATGTTTTTCAAAAACGTGTAAAATTATTTTTTCATTAGTGTTATGTTTATGCTCATTCATTGTTGTTTTGCCATTTTTCATTTGTATTTTAGACACATATTGATAATATGTGTGGTGATTTTCTAAAATATTTCATCATTGTGATAATTTTTATATCCAATATCTATTCTATGTTTTGAGTTCTAGAGGGTGGATTTATTTTTTTGTATAATAATAGTGATGATGGTGGGGGGGGATTGGGTATCAATTCATTTACTATTAGATATTTTCATATAAAAATTTGGTAATTTAAATGCGATAATTTAAATCATTAATTATTTTTCAAGGGAAAAAATATACATTTGGAAAAGAATATATGTGATAAGTTCACTTATATCTGGGGGATTGGTTTAGTAAAAAAGAAAGATGGAAGATTTTGAATTCTTAAGGGGAAGGTGATATTGGAGATATTTTATTTTCAATGAAATAGTGACACGAATTTGTATATTCAAATTTCACTAAAAGTGTTGTTTTTTATAAATATTATTTGATAAAAGATAAATGTTAAATATTTAAAATATTAAACCATAAGAAAATAAATAAAAATATATGATAAAAAAATTAAATAGAATTTCTAAAAAGGGTAAAAATAAAAATAGTAAATCCTAATTGTGAAAACAAATTTAACCATGTAAAAGAAATGTAATTTTTTTGTTATAAAAAACATATGAGTCAATTTCATATATTAGTACTTGAGTTTAAAAATAAAAATTATCCAGATATTTTGAATGTCGATTAAAATCAATATTCATGAAAAATCCTATCAAAGGAACCTTAACATATCTATAACTCATGGACCTAAACCACTCTGTCTGAATTGGAGTTCCACATGATCTCACACATGCCTCCCTGTATACAGGAAGCTATTGACTGGGGGTGAGTGCCTAAGTATGTTAGTGGGGATATTTTCCCCACAACTCCAATTAGACATCTCACTACAATAAAATGAATTATAAAAATTATGTCACAAGATAATAAAATAACTATATAACCATCAGAGTAGCAGCATATGAAAATAAGGAACCATCCCTTGCAGTAAAAATATGGAATGCCTGATTTATATCAGCTAAAACTGAAAAATTATCTAGTGTATGTGTAAAATCTAGAAAATAAATGAAGTTGTAGATGTCCAGCTTAAACTCCATCTATAAACATAAAAAACAATGTCATCAACCTTATCAACCATCCACCACATGAAATTTTTCCTTAAATGAATCCATGTCCAGAAATTTACTAGCACACTAAAATGATAGAGTCGAGTGTGAGTACAAGAATTATTATGAAACCAAAAAACCCATAACATGAATGTGTAAAATATAAAAGTGAATTATATGAAAATAAAGACAGTACACATATAAAAAAATATGTCATATAAGTAAAAAGTAAAAGTTTGAGTATATGGGTACCAGATATACCTACATCGTTACCATGCTAGATGGAACATCAGTGTCCATCTATGAGACATCCCCTATATAATTAGGATAGTTTAGAAAAAATTTATGACACACCCCTCCAAGGAGGGATAGTCTATATACATGATGATCAATAACTTACACATCCCACTAATAATGGGATAGTCTATATGGATTCATATGAATAATCTATAAATACAACAATAATACATAAATCCTATATAATGTAAGAAAGATCAACATCACATCACGTCCAGAAATATCATAATAATGTGAATCCTTATCAAAGAAACACAGGTAAAGTCTAAGGATACACACACACACACATACCTCATCTGATCAAGCATCATTGATAGGATTCCTAGGGAGACACACACACACCAAAAAAAATTAAAATAACTCATATAAGATATGAATGAAATTTAAAGACTTCATATATCATGTTTTCTGATGAATAAATCAATGGATATTCAAATAAATTTCACTTGAATTATGTCCACCTTCTTATAAGCTCCAACCACTCTCCTAGGATACCTATAACGTATTCTATATATTTTATTCACTAAAAAAATAAAAACACCCCATGGAATAATATTTTATCTCTCCTAGATATTCTACAATAAAAATGATAGTTTCATATTATTCTTCTTTATTACTATAGATTATTTTCTATAATAGTTAAATGTTATAATAATTTCTATTTATTTGATAATTTATTAATTACCAATTTAGACCAAAAAATGTGATGAACATTTTATTCCTTAAAGAAAAATTATTTTTTCAAATTTAATGATATGATACCTCATTATAATAATACGAGTTTTGAATAATAATTATTATTTTTCATTTATTGATCATTTTTAGGTTGTTATCATTCAATAAATCTGAATTAAATTAACACTGAAATCATAGGGAATTTTATTTTAAAATTTAATGACGGTAAACAATATTTAGAATTTATCCCTTCAAAGCACTACACCTAGAATATAAGAGAGAGGATGAGGTTTTATTGACACCGGAAACCTCAAAGAAGAACATGGATCATTATAATTAGACATCTTAGATCCTAAATGTGATTTTATAAACTTCCTAGACTCAAGAGTAAATAAAAAAGAAGGTATAAGTATTTGGGTAATCTCCATGATGGAAACCATGTAGAAGGTCACAATATTAAACCCATTATATTATATTCACTAGTTGATTTTCCATTACCCCAATATTGAATTAAAAGTGTTATGAATCCATTATAAATGTGAAAAAACAATTAAAAAATTATGAAGAATCAATTCCCATGACTTATGGAATTTGAAATTGTAAAAACATGTTATTGGTGTGATTTGGGGAAGATAAAACGAATAATTTATTTTTTAAACTATTTATCCCAAAGTGGGAATTGCATTATTTTATGTTGAATTTACCATTATTCACCCTTTAAAAACTGTGGTTTAACCTTATTCACCTCATGTTACTCTTATCTAACCCATTAAAAACTCTATCGACCATTCCATGGAAAAGGGAATTCCCTACTAACACTTATGTGGAGCCATGTTTAACCTTATGAAGGAAAAATTAAACTTCGTTCACCCTCACATAGCAGCTATATACCTTTATATAGTACTTGAAACTCATGGTATACCGTTAGAAAACTCTATATTCACCTTTACGCAACACTATCTATTATTAAAAAACACTATATACCCATATGTAACCCTTGAAACATGGAATATACCCTTACATAGAGCATATGTACTCCAACCGACCTTTACCCAAGACATATACAGAAGGAATTTCCCTTATTTAAATCTAAAAAATACACCTTTACCCTTACATAACCCACATAAACTAGTGATTTCCCTTATGTAACTCATGGTATTAGATGGTTACCCTTATTTAACATCATGGCCAGTGACTGAACCTTATATAGACCATATAAAAAACCACTCTACCATTTTGTAATCCATGAAATATCCCTCTGACTATTACCTAACCATGAATAAAGGGTTTACCTTTACAATTCCCTATAAAAATACTCTTTACCCTTACACGAGGTCTTATAACTCATCTAACACTTACATAGACCCTATGAAATGCATAAGTGTAGTTATTTAAAAATAATCCTCTAAATTACTTATAAATTTAAACCAAAAAATGCTTTATTAAAATTATTATTCTATAATATCTTCTCACCACACTCATAATGAATTCATTACCCCTTTATATCTATTTATCACCTTTCTTCTCTCCCTCCCTTCCCCCATTTATTTATTACATCTTTATGTTGACTTTTGAAATTCTAAAAAATTAGAAAATAATTCCTCAACCTAATAAATGGATTGGAGTATGTTATTTTGGAAGCAATAAAGGTTTTAAAAAAATGAAAAATATCATAGATACCACACTTGTGGTAGAGTATTACACTATTATAAAATTGATAAATTAATGAAAAAAAGAATCTAATTATAAAACACTAAAATGATGAAAACAACACCCCTGTGATAGGCCAAAAATGAACCAACACCTCATCACATACCCATGCAACATGAAATATATTGAGAAAAAAGAGCTACCATAAAAATGAATTCGTTGAACACTTAAAAACTAAATAAATGAATAACATAATAAGTGAGTGAAATAATTAATAAAATAAAAATAAAAAAATGAAGAATATTCTAAAAATGAATAAAGTAAAATCCTATGATAGGAAAAACATGAACCAACACATCATCTCATCCCAATACTACATGAAATTACCCATAAAAAATAACATACATAATATTAAAAGTGATCATAAATAAAACCTTAAAAAAATTAATTGGAGTAGATGAATGTGAAAAGAAAATAATCTTATAATGAAACCCTCAATATTCATAATAAAATTACATTTTTACATACTTGGGACTGAAAATGACTACCCAATTCATCTCATCCGTATCTATATATTTCCCCACTATTTATGTGACTTTTAAAATATTTGATAATATTTCTTATCCCTATGAAAAATTCTTAGTTTTTTTGAAATTTGATAAGAAAAATTTATTGTGATTAGTTTTCAAAAACAAACCAAACCACATTACAGAAAGATAATCCATCTGGGTATTAGAATTATGCCATTTTGTTTCCTCATATTTATTAGCCTAAATGGTAATAAAATTATCTATTGGATCAATTGAACTTAATTAAACAAAAATATTTTATATGGTTACTGATTCCACTCCTAAATATCCATATATATAGAGTTCCTATCATGTTTTTCTTCAAAAGCATGATTACTTGAGAAAACAAACACCCAACATCTAAAACCCAATCTCTTTGTCATTGAGGATAAAATTATTCAAATAATTGGATGCATTTCTATTTAATCATGACGAATATTAATAGGAGTATTAGAATAGACCTCATGTAGTTGTGATCCCCCATTATTTTTGGTAATCCTTACCCATCAGACAAATAATGGTCCCTTTACATTATTTAACAAAACATGATTTAAAAGGAACTCCAATGCATTAGGATACTGGTTAGGTCATAATAACTACAACCTTTATAAAATTTCCCATCAAATAAACTTTATTTTTCTTTAAAAATCATAATTTCATATAGAGAATAAAACAAACCCTATTTTTAAAAAATAATTATGAGCAAAATCCTAGAATTGGGGGAAATAAAAAATAACCATGTGCTGGCCCACAAACTAACACGACACTGTTTTAGAGCCTCCAAATGGACAAACTGATTCCTTTAGCTATTGCTATTAAATATTGTTATGTGAATGAATCAAAAAATTTCTGTTATTCAGTTGATTTGGATCATCAATATAGAATGGGAACGATATTCTAGATTACACTTATTTTCTAAAGAACTGAAGTCACATCCATTACTAGATTAGAGAAAGTCTTATTTTTAAAACTTTTCTTCAATGCTTCTAAAAAGAGTACACACCCTAAAATATGGGTCTAACACAATCTTACCTTGATTTTTGGAATCAATAATCACACCATGAATTCACCTTAAACATCCACTAAGGCTGATGCATCATTGTAAGAATGAGAGATAGTAGGATTAAAGCCTTACTCTATCATAGGTCAATGTGAATCGCAAGCCTACCTTAATTAATTACCTAATCAAATAAATTTTATATTATTTTGAATCTCTATCATCTAATTTTCTGTCATGAATCATCTCTCACATTAGGGATTATACCTAACCTAGTTAAAATTCATCACATTAGTTTATGGTAAAAAAAACTATTTATGTAATATTTTTAATTCTTTATATTTACTTTCCTTTAATATATATGTTATATTCACTTAACAATATGTTTTATTTTTAAAATTTACACATTTAATATAAATCACTTCATATATACCTTCTTTTTACATATAATTTAATAGTTAACATGAGTTTAAATTATATATATAAATATTTTTTGTTTTTGTTTTATTAAGTTGATAATTAAGGATAAATAATTTATCTAATTTCACAAATGAATGAATTTATTAAATTTAATTTTTTTCCCCAAATTTAAAAATCAAATTGTAATATATTTTACCAGTAATATGTGAAGAAGAAATATAATAATTTCTCCTTTAATTTTAAATCTAAATTAATTAATATTCCCATTAAAAGGATATGATATTAATGGGTTAAAACCAATATAAATTTTAATATTTTTGGTTGTTTTTATTGGGTAAATAATGACGATGTCATGGAAAAATTTTATAAGAGATTATAGTAGTTTGGATATATAATAAATTCAATTAGATGATTAAAAAATAAGTGTTTGTCATTTCTGTATATGATTTGGTTTTTAAATGAAATTGACATATTGAGTTAAATAAAATTTGTTATGTTGGTTATAAAAAACATGTTTTTTTAAAATAATGATGAAACTTATTTTTTTGACTATATGACATGAGCTTTTTCCATTTTCTAATGATTTTGAGATGTTTTCCAAATATAAAATGGAGACGATATGTAAATCATACAATTTTTTTGGTTGTGGATGTTGATTTTAAAACTTTTATTCGAATAAAGAATATTTAATAGATGAAGGATTAATTTCTATGGTATATCATTATTCGGAATTTTTGTAGATATTTCTCTATTTAAAACACCAAATTTAAAGGGATAAAATAATGTTTATTTGGAAATTTCAGAGATTATAGAGGATATGTAAAATATAAAGGGGACTATCTATGGAAGTATTATTATAATGGTGATGGGAGAGGATGAATTATGACATTGTATTTGAATAAATCTATCACAATTTTATACCTTTTGGATCTTGTTATTATAATTTTTTAAAACATACATATCTCTCTCAACATATCCTTTTAAATTTAATGAAATAAATAGAATAAAGAATAAATAATTACATAGTTCAACTATAATGTTGATATTTCAAGAAAGGGAATAATAATGACTCATTATCATCTCAGATGAATCACTATAAATAATAATAGTTTAAAAAGGCTTCTGAATAGACTCATTGTAACTCAATAATCACTTCCTCACTATGAATTTGATTAAAATAATTAACATTTATCTTTAAAAAACAAATAAATATTATAAAATTTCTATGAAATTAATATAATGTAATGTATATATTTTTATCCTTTAGTATTGGATAATAATGTGTCATATCTATGTAAATAATTTCTCTCCTAAAATAATATTAATAATTTATTTAACCTCTTATAACTATCCCACACTTTCTAATTTTACTTTTCAAGACTCCCACTTTTGGTTTGTGTTTAATATATATAAAAAAGTAGATCAACATATACTGACATTTTTATACCATTATCATCATTTTATCACACTAAATGTACCAAATTATACTTTATTTTTTTACTAAAATCCTATTAGAGTTATCTTTAATATCTTAGAAATTCCCAAATTTGAATGATATATAAATATAGTTTTTTTACAGTCACTCAAACCATTGTTGGAACAAAGGATTTTGTTTTCTAGAAATGTTGTTTGGTTTGTATTTGTTTCAAATCCACACTGGGATGATCAATGACTTTTCAAGAAATGTGATCTTAATGTACATGATAACAATAGTGTTGAAGGTGGTGTCATTTCCCAGTGTTTGACAAATTTTGGGGGTCCAAAATTTAGAGGAAGGGCTAACATCACAAAGGGTAATTTTCTATAATCAAATCATCATAAATATGGTAAATGCATGAGTGTAGTGTAGACTAGGTTTATGATCACAAATATATAGATCATCATGAATGGTAACTGTGATCTTCACAATTAAGAGAAATGGGGCATAGTGACTATATGATGTGATGATGGTGATCTCTGGGACTTCATAAAATTTGAGTGGATAATAAAGAAGGAATGAGTTTAGTGAATATGTTTTTTAATGATATGAAAAAATAAACTGGAGGTGGTGATAAATAGATAACATTTGAGCCTATAAATAATAGTCTACCCCTCTTTAGTATGTCAAAAATTATTCAAGGAAAATCCAGAATCACTCAAATTTCATAATTCTATGGGATCTTCGTGAATCTGGATTTCTATGTAAGATTTAGCATAGAAAAAAGACAAGTTATGCCTTTATAGATTAAAATACTTATGATAAAAGTGTGATTCATGATTATGGGGGTTTCCACATTAACTAAATGATCTTCACGAAGGTAGTTTGTTCAACAAAAGGAAGGTACTTTACAATGGCAGTGAGCCTCATGATGGATCATCATGAAAGGATGTTCTAAATATCATTTTTTAAGGAATAGGGAATTCAATGTGCATAAAATCAGGTTTAAGAGATATGAAGTGTCTCATTCTAGCCATGGAAAATGACTTTAATAAAATTATATTGAAGTGGACTTCATGTTGATAAAATGATTTAGAATTCTCTAAAATTAGTGATCTAGGGGAGTCAAAAAATGTGGTCCATGGGACACAATGTGTTATCCCAAAAATCATCTAAAATCAGTGTTCTTGTAAAAAAGTAAATGTGTCTGAGCACATCAATTCTAAAACTAGTGAATAATACTATATTTTGGTATGACCAATGCACTTTCATCATATCCTCCTTGGACCATCACTTAGCAGTGAACCAAGTAAAACGGATATGTCATCCATCTACATGTGAATGTTTGATTTCTGAACAAATCCATCATACATTTTTATCGAGTTCTTACCAACTTTGGAACAAGATACATCACATTAAAAAATTTTACTCCCTGATTCACCACTCCCATCCTAGTGTGTTTTTGGGTCCAACAAACATGATATTTTAGTGTATATACATTTCATGATGTATTCTGTTTAACCCAGGAATATAATATGCATGACATAGAATGATCATTTAATTTATGATTAAATATTTCTTTATTTTGATGAATTTTTTATATCACATCATCAGGGTTATGGTTTGACTCAACATGATAGGATATTTTGACTCTAGATATTAAATCTAGTTGTTTTTGTTAAATTTTTAATTAAAATCCTCCAATTTTTTTTATTTAAAATGGAAAATGTTCTTGGAATAATTTTCTTGAACACCCCATGACTTCAAATAGCTCATCTTTTACTTTATCCATCTTGGAGAAAACCATGATATGATTTCACCCTACATGTTTTTGCATCCAAACCCCCATTTAAAATTCCATGTTTCCATGATATGACATCCTTTACTATGTCATGGTGACTTGGATTCTTTTAGACAGAATTCATTAAAAAATGTTCACTATGGAATGGTTCATTTCATCAAGTCATGGTGTCTATAGTATTTTGAAAATCCTTCCTCCAAATTCAATAGACCGTGACATGGTATTTTTATTTTGTGTAGAGAATAATTAACTTCCTCTGAGTGCTTCACCAAGAAATAGTTATTTTACCATACACTAAGGATTATAATATTGAATGACTCCATTAACTGTGATATATTTCTAGATTTAATAAAAAAATATTTATCGACATTCACAATCTATAAAACATCTCCAAATTAACATTAATCACAAATAGAGTTAATTATTTATCATTTTTTCAAAATAACCCAAACCAAAATCTACAAAACAATTTTTGGATAAATAATCACCCTCTATGATTTTTATCATTAATTATTATGAATATGAGACCACTCTACCTCATGAAAATGTTTTTTATTATGATTCATATGAAAAGGTTTTCTATGAACTCTATAATGACATCATTTACCCTCATTATGTGGTCTAGAGATGAAAAAATTCTTTTAATAGTAATATTGAAACCTCCCTCAATAGTGCTCCAAACCATCAACTAAGAATAATTGAAAATATTCAGTCAATGATATGATACTTAATTTTATTATCAACAGTAGTTAAAAAAGTAATTTACAATATTGATTATTCAACATAAAAATTAACCTTTGTAAAAAAACTGACCTTTTATTTAGGTCCTTGGACGAAAATTTGGATGTTTAGATTACTTTTATTTAAAGTGAACCATCGTTACAATACTACACAAAACAATCATATTTTATCATGTTTTTAGAAATATTTATTGTTTCTGATCACATGGGAAGAGAACACATTAACAATGATATATGTGTCATCATCATCATTTTTTTCGAGATAAAATTATACATTATCTTATTTTTGAATATTACCATTTTTAGGTATGTTATTTAATTTGTGACTCTACTAATGTTTTTTTAATCTTTCCCATCATAATAGAGGAGGCCTTCGTCCTAAAACATATTAAATTATTTCATCAATTAAAAATTATATAAAAGTTTTTTTAAATCCTATTAGAAGAATAATTTAACCTCATCATTAGTCCAATATATGTTTTTATTGATGATCAATTATAAAATTTATAACTATAAAATATCCATAAATAATAATATTAATAAAAAATAATGTTTTTTTGGGAATAAATATAATTAAAAATAATTTTATTTTCTTATTCTTCTTGATCAATCATTATTTCTTTTAAAATGGAACATAATTTGATTGAGTGTCAAATCATTCCACAATAAAAAAAGAACAATTGTACTTAAATATATTTTGTCTTATTTTGTGATACAAACTCTTTTTTTTACTTCCCAAAAATCAAATATTTAATTTTTATGAAAATTCAATTATTTAATTTTTGGAACCATATTTCTTTGAGTAACATATTGGTCAAAAAACCTGGGCCCAATAATTTAGAAATTACATTCAAGAACATGGATAAGGTGTGGGATAAAAATTAACATTTTTTCAATTTTAAATGTTCCTATAAAAATATATCCATAATTTTACCTTTATTATTATGGTATAACCCATATGGTTATGGGATAGTAAAAATGTTGTACGTCAACTCTTTTCTAAATTTCTATCTTGATTACTAGATTTATTTTAGTCTTGATGAGTAACCATTGGGTCTCCAACTCAGAGACATTTCAAGAATGCAACAAAAATATACTATTTTTTATTATTTTTTAAAAAATGATTTCAATATAAAAAAAGAAAAAATTAATGAATGTTTATTATGGATAGGGTTGTATCTGTGGTCGGAACATTCTTTATGAAATTATGTACTAAATTAGTTACAAATGATTTCTTTTTTATATATCAAATATAATTTATAATATTTAAAAGAGTATATATATATATATACTTGTACAATGTTCATACCATTGGGATTAATCATACCTTATGAAAATATTTTAGAATGTAAAATTTTTCCAATATAAAAAATTGAATAAATGGGTATATGGAAATCAAGCCAAGGCATGTGTGATCAAGAATCATTTATCCCTTTCATTCCATTTTTTCATACCTAGTTACATCATAACCTAAACTTTTTTTTTCCACTTTGATATTAGCATTATAGAATAATACCCTCCTACAGAATTTTTAATGATTATCTCGAAGGAGATATTCCATAAATCCTTCTATGTTGGAGATATATACTAGCATATATCATAGTGTATGATATGGGGATATCATACAAAATTCTATTCACATTTAATGGAAGTTTAATGTTTGTTGGAAAGGAATATTATTTTAAATTACATGTTGATATCATATGGAATAGTTTTTGGAAACTATTTGACCACCTCTTATATTGTATCATAAAACAAGAAGTTTTCAGAAGGCATTGACAGGGAACCAAATTTCCTTCCATTCCACTATTTATCCTTAGAAATCATATCATATGATTTATTCTAACTTATTTAGTATTTTTTTATGATATAAATCCATTGGTAATGAGGGATTTAGTGACTAAACACTGATACAATATATCATTCAACTATTAAAAAAGATGTAAAATAAAGGGAGTCATTAGTACATTCATGTGATGTAAATTAAACAATCCATTAACCCATGAATTATAAAACATTAGTTAATTCTCAAAAAGATCTAGTATAATACATATGGGTAATATATATATATATATATCATAATTCCATATTATGGTTGATGTGTGTGTGTGTAAGTGGAGACATGTACAAGAATCTCAGACACCTAGTACAATAATCATCTTCCATCATTACATCCAAAGAATTTTCATATTTTGAAGGAAGTGATAACACACTTCATGTGAGAGATTATTAATCTTGGCTTGGAGATACCTCTGGAGGTGGGAGTACTTTTTCTACCTCTTTGGTTATCATCATCAAACTCATTCAAAAGAAATATTGATGACGTGGTATCTTCTACAGTTATAGGTATACATGATTACAATTGTTCTTAAATTAAAGTATATATATATATATATATTAATATCTATATTTAGTTTCAAATTCATTATGTTAATGGGAATAAATATTTCTATGAGTTTCCACCATTATATTATGAAATAATCTATGCATTTATTCCCTTCTATGTTAACATATCTTTATTCATAATGTCTGATACATGTAAATATGAGTAAAATTGAAAAAAATGCAATCATATTGCATATTATATTAATTCTATTAAAAATTATTTTTTTGAAATGTTTGTAATACTATGTGCCACGACATATGATATATGATATTTGAAGTTATTAGAATTTTTGAAATAATTTATTTTTACTGGTCTTAGTATATAAAAGATTCCTAACATAAAGTTTGACATCATGGTGTTGAGTTTAAAAATTGAACATCATATAATTAATGTGATATGATGTAAACAATTAAAAACGATATAACAATATCATAGTTTTATATCACTATCAATATTTATTTATCACAAAATAAAATATTTAAATTAGCGTATCAAAAGGTATGACGTAGTATGAATCATAAAATACGACTATTTTTTTGATTTTCCACTATATTTCAGAAAAAATTTACTAATTGATTTATAAATAACATAAAGGGATATTTAGGGAATATTAAGTAATTTATAAAAGGATTATAAATTATTTAATTAATGATATGTTGATATTATTTATTTAATGTTTATAAAACATTTATGAAAAAAATACTTTCCAATATTAATAAATAATATTTGAAATACCTTTTATAAAAGTATATAAAATTAATTATTGATTATAAATTAATTAATTATTTAATAATAAAAATATTTAAATTTTAAATTGGTTATAAATAAAAAATAATTAAAAATAAAAAGAGTTAATATTTATGAAAATTATGAAATTTTTATAATGATTAGAATTTAAATGTTCGTATTAAATGAGCCATATATTCCAATTCCTTGAACATTATCAATAGTGTTTTCGTAAATGGATATGATAAATTTATTAAATAATATTTCTATGTGATATTTTTAATACTTAAAATTTTTACATAATAATAAATTAAAAATTTAAATTTTTATATTTAAGGAATTATAATATATTAAAGAAAAATTTTTTATAAAGATTAATATTAGAATTTTATATTATAATGTGAATTTAAGGAGTTCATATTCAATAATTATGGAAAATTCTATAATTAATAAATATTAATTATTATATTTTATTTATGAATTAATAACAAATGATTATCTCATGTTTAAATATTTGAAATGTTGATTTATTTAAGGTTATTCCATTTAATTATTATTCATGATTATAAATTTTATATATATTGTGAATATTTGTATTATTTAATTTAAATTTATTAAAATTATTCTTCTAAAAATTTCAAGCCCTGTATTATATGCTTGGTACATTAATATAACATTTAGTTTTTATTAAACATAACATCAGTTTGTAGTTATGGATATTAACTAAAATATTATTGTTGAATGTACTTTTTATATATTAGGTTTTATAGTTATCATTAATTTCATTATAGTGACCCTATACATTTTCACATAACATTACATGATTTTAAGCATAATTATACATCAGAGTACAAGCCAAGGATCGTTATGTCTATTGTGTTGGAAGACAAGGTAAAGAAACTGAAATCATAAGACCCAAAGAAACATCATTATTTAATATCCATAAAGAGATCCAAACTTACTTTGAGCCCTTAAATCTTTATAGGGTACCCATGGGAATATATGAACAAAGGGATGAGGTAGAAAGCCTCGTAAGGGAATGAATATAATAACAATGCTTAAGAACATGAGTTAGGAGGCATGACATAATGATATCAAAACCATGGAACATATAGAATCATAACTTATAAAAATGGGATCATATAAACATGGAATCATATAAACATGGTATCATATAAACATGGTATCATATAATCATGGGATCATTTAATTCGAAATCAACACAACACATGCCTTTATTATGAGTCAAAGCTAACTGCCAAAATCATTTCCCATAGTAGCACAAGCCAAGGCCTATCGCCAAGATCGTTGCACATAACATCCCATGAGACATAACATTACCCGATGAATTGGAGAACTATCTAGGAACGCCCATATTAACATTTTCATTAATCTTCTTTCCATATATACAATCATACAAAATCAACCATACATAAACATAAGGGTACCCAAGTAAAGAAATGGTTATCACAATAATGTAAAAAAGCAGAATAAATTGGCGTATTATAAAAGTGCCCAAAAAAGAAAGGAATTGAACTATAAATGGACATTAGTAAGCTGAAAATTCTTACATCATGTCAATTTATGTTAAATAGAAGCGAATAAATTGTAAAAAAAGTACTTAATAAACTTTGAATTAAAACATTTTAGTGCAGTTTTAAGGAAAACACTATATAGTATTTGAAATAGAAAATGGGAAAATGTTTAATATAATACCAAAAGAGAACCAAGTAGGGTTTAATAATAATAATACTGGTTTTATAAATTCAATTTTGGCTTAAAATAGAAGATAGAGTGCACTTTAAATTGGGTACGAATTTAGGAAGTTCCCTTAAAAGAGGTTTTCTTATCACAAAGTACAAAAGAGGGAATCTTTTAAAAAAGATGAATATCCCAAAATTAGGGAGATGAAAGGGTATTTATAAATGATTTATTACAAATACATTTAACTTATAAGATTCACATAAATAGATATGATTTCTTTATTTATATATAATTAAAATAAGGTAACCAGAAAGAACAAAGGAGGTTTGGGTAGAATTCGTTATGGATTATCAGCATGGTATCAGGTGTACCTAAGAGGTATTGATGATAGGGAAAAGGGGTTTATAATCACTTATATGTCATGAGGGAAGTATGGGTGAGGTGTGAACCAGACCCCATCATTTGATATTAAACATAAAAATTCATATCATAGAGGACAATATTGACTAAGAGTGAAATGGAGAGGATCCCCTACCTTAAGTAAGAAGGTGTTCTCCAATGGTTACTAATGAATTGAATAAAAAAATTAGGTTCCTCAAATAATAATTAAATAATCAATTATATATTTAAATAACTTATTAAATCCTTTTTATGTTTATTCATGACCCTTTTAATGGGTTATGTTGCTTAATTTCATTGTTCAGGACCGTTTGTTTTCTTGGTTTCCAAGATTGGTTTACGTATATTCATGTTTTGATAAACATGTATGATGAAAGTGGATGTCCATAATTGATGTTGTTTGTTATTTCTGAACATCCTTTAGATTAAATGGTTATAAAAATTTATTCAGTTATTAGAAGTGAAGATGAATTATTATGTAAAACCTTAGTGATAACCATATTGGTTACTCAGTGGATTTTGATTTCAACAAACATGGTTTTCTTTACAACTAAAAACCATTTGTAAAAAAGGATTACAAAACCTTAAATAGGATATATTAAAAATAATAATCTGGTTCAAACATAACAAAAATGGTTTCATGACCAGAGTTAAGGATCAAAATTGAAATTTATAAACTTCTTTCCTTGAATGTGCTAAATTAACACATCTCAAATGGTGTTTTAATTTTTTTGAAATACAAGGTGGGGGAAGGAGTGATCATAATGAAAAATACCATTACCATAAAAAAATTCTAGTACATATATGGTATTGGATTTTCAATCCACATGTATGAGTAGAGGTTAGGAAAGAAAATATAACAAACGAACTTAAAAATGGAAGAAAAGAAAAGAGGAATTTTACCTCTTGAATCAACCTTCCTTGAGAGCTTCTTAAGGGGAAAGGTTTTGGTCTTTTTAGGAGAAAAAAGGTTATTGGACGTGCGGAGGGATCTTGGGGATAGATATGGATAGAATATAGGGAAGTAAAAATCCTTGAGGGGATTGAAGAGAAGAATGAGTGTGGGGGGTTTTTATAGTGGAGGAGATGAGGGTTTTCATAATTTTTTAATCATTAGTTTATTAGTTTCCCTCAAGAGAATCAATTGTGATAATTCCAGGACCAAAAATACTAAATGGGTCATGTGAATTCGAACCAAGGGTGGTGACATAAACAATGATAATATTAATAGTCTATTTATCTTATAATATATATAGATACGATAAATTACCGCATTTTACTATTCATCAAAAAATTTTGTATTTCAAAAAAATATAAAAAATTCCCCATATCGATTTTTTTACATGTAGAATCAAAAAATGAAATTCATTTTTTAAAAAATAAATTTGATAAATTTAATTATTAAGTAAAATCATAATTTTCTCAAAAAATAACAATTTTATAACATTTATTTACTTATTCTAAAATAAAGTTACATCATACTTCCACTTAAATCATATAAATATATACTATCATGGGTAAGGTTACTATTCATAAGGGTATGTAACTATTCATATGTGTAACCTTACTATTAATAAGGGTATGTTACTATTCATCAAAAATTAAGTTGGTCTTATCAGATTTTGAATAACTTAATGATTGTAACTGTGTATGTCATATTTTTTAAATTCAAGATGCAGAAGTGGAAACAATATGTTTATTGGTCACATTTTATTTATTATCATGATATAAAATTTTGTTTTTATAATGTGATTATACTATAGAGAATAAATATAATAAGGTAATTCCATTGATGAACCATTGGGTCATTAAATTCTTCCCCCCATATGAAATTTTTCCAATGAAATTTTATTTTACATTCTGTGCGGTAAACAGCTACATGTACTTTTCCTTCATTTCCTCCTCCAGATCCCATGTTGTCTCTTCATATGTATGGTTTCTCTATAGTACCATTACAAGATGAGTAGTCTTGTTTCATAGAAAATTTTCTCTATGATACATGATCTTCTCTAGCTCTCCTCATAAGAATTATCATTCTATAAGTGTACCACTTTTGATGTGAGAAAATGTGAAGGATTTGGTATGTAATTCCTTAAGAGGGACACATGGAAGAAATTGTTTACATTCAACATGAAAGGTGTATGTGCCAGTCAATAGGACACAACTCTGATTGATAAAGGATCAGGAATGGGATGATATACCTGGGACATGACGTTCCTTTTTCCCATATCTCATTACCTTTTCCATAGAGATATACATATAAATACAATGTCTCCAACATTGATCTCAATGCCTCATCGATGATTTTCGGCATAATATTTTTGATGCCTTTGGGCTGCCTTGATGTGTTGCTGAATGGTTTTTACCTTCTCCACCATTTAATCGACCATTTCAAGTCCTAGTGGCTTAAGCTCACTGACTTCATCCCAGCATGCCTGTGTTTTTCATCATTTCCCATAAAGGGATTCAAATGATGCCATTCAGATACTCAAGAGGAATCTATTATTGTAATAGAATTCAACTAGTGGGAAATGTTGGTCCCATAATCCTTTGAAGTCCATAGAACACGATCTAAACATATATTCCAATATCTGAATCGTTTACTCAGACTGGCCATCTATTTGAGGATGATAGGCTGTACTGAATTTCAATTCAATGCTTAGAGCATGTTGGAGAGTTTTCTTGAACATCGAGGTGAATCTCAAATCACGTATAGATTCAATAGATAATGGTACTCCATGTATCCTTACCACCTATTTGATGAATATGCATGCAAGTTTATCCAATGAGAATTCCTATCGAATTACGATAAAGTGAGCTGTCATTGTAAGACAATCCACTATATCCCATTTAGCATTGTTTCCTCAAGATGTCCTAGGAAGTCTGATGACAATTTCCATGGTAAAGTTCTCCCACATCCATGTTGGTATGGGTAGTGGTTGCATCATCCCTTTATAATATTTCCTCTCATCATTCACTTGCTAACATACCAAGCACTTTGATGTATATTCAATTATCTACTCTATCATGTTGTCCCACAAAAAGTTCTCTCGATGATCCCAATACATCTTTGTGCTATCTGGGTGAATAGAGAAGGATGATCTATGTGCATTAATCAGATTCTCCTTCATTATCTCTGTATCATATGGTAGACATATTCATCACCCAAATATTTCAAATCCTTCTTAATCCACCATGAACTTTGAGGATTTCATATTTCGATCAACTTCAACCCTTTTTAGAATTTCTACATCCTTTCCTTGATCATCCTTTAATATTTCCATGAGGGATGGTTGAGAAACAATTTGAGAAAGGATTGATGAGGTTCCTCCCTTAATTATTCCCATTCTCATCCTATAGCAATCTAAGAAGATCAGATCCTTTTCAATTCTAATCATTGATAAATATGCATGATCCTTTATAATTAGTGAATATACGACCTTATTTTCCTCACTAAGATGGTTGTGGATTGATCAATCACAATCATTGATGAGATTTATCTATCTTATCCGGTCCATATTATTCTCCTTTTGGGTTAATATATATTTAAAACTCTTTTGGTTAGTATATATCTCACACTTCTCCCCATAGAGTTAATGCCACCAGACTTTTAAAGCAATGATCAATACCGCCAACTTCAGATCATGTGTAGATTAGTTTTTCTCATGAATTTTTAGCTACTTTGAGGCATAGGATATCACTTAATCATTTTTATCAATAAAAAACCTAAGACATTCTTTGAAGAATCACTATATACCACAAAGACTTATCTACTTGTTAGGAGTGTGAGTACTGGTAGTGTGATAAGACTCTTTTTGAGTTCCTAGAAATAGTCATAACATTCCTGAGTCCAGATAAAATTTACCCCATTTGGTGTCATCATGGTCATTGGGTTTGACAACCATTAAATGTTCTCCAAAAATCATCATTAATAACCTACTAGGCCAAGGAAGCTATAGATTTCCATTAAAACTGCTGGCCAGGGACACACTTAGATTGCCTTTGTGTTCGAACAGTCCATCGTGATATATTTCCTTGTAATAACATGCCCCAAGAATGATTCTTCTTCCATCCAGAACTCACATTCACTGTACTTTGAATACAAGTTATACCTTATCAAATGCTTCTAATGTTCCTCCTTTCTCTTGGAGTGTATTGGAATATCTTTAAAAATGAATACCACAAATTTTTCTTGGTAATCTCTAAAGACTCTTTTCATTAAATCCATGAACATTTCTTGGTAATTATTGAGTATGAAGGGCATCACTAGGAACTCATATCATCCATACCTTGTTCGAAGGGTAGTCTTGGGAATATCATACTTCCTCACCTTTAATTAGTGATATCCCGATCGATGGTCCACCTTAAAGAAATAACTGGTCCTTTATATTTTGAAATATCTACGAAGGATATTCTATAAGGTTTCTTTGATATAGGCTGAGATCCTAGAATAAGTTAAATTGAGAACTCAACCTCTCGATCCGGAGGAAGACCATACAACTCTTCAGGGAATACATTAGTGTGATCCCTCATGAGGGGCCTGTATTCAAGCATGATAATTTCCTTTGTCCCAATCATTTTGGAAAGATATTATTTCTCATAAAGATGAAATATCCACACCTGAGATGATGATTCTTAAGGAGATTCATCTTCCTCCTTACACTTGTAAAGAATTGGAGTATTCTTTGGGATGTATAGAGTGATCTCCATTTCTGGACATTTAATGTTGTATTTGTTTAAAGATATCTAATCCATGCCCGAAATAGTGTCACACACCACTAAAATAAGTATGAAAGGATTCAATAGGAGGTTCTTTCCACAAACATTACCTAGGGAGAATTTATAAACAGTGGACAGAATAATTTAATCATTTTATGTTATCACAGATAACTTGTCCTCCAAATTTTGATGTGGCATTTTAATAGTTCTACTAAGCATGCATGATATGAAATAATGCATATAACTAGAATCAAATAGTACATTCTCTCTTCTTTAATCAATAACTAGCGTACCTATCACCATATTGTTTTATTACACCACCACAACAGTATTGATGGCATAATCCCTTCCATGTTTCCATGGAATATGTTTTTGGTTTCCTCCAACAACCCTTGGCTTAATGAAATTGTTTTCATAATGCCCATATTCCTTGAAGTTTTAACATTGCACCACTGGATGAGCATTGATCTGAATCTTCAATTCTTCTTCCACATTAGAAGGTTTTTCATATCCCTTGGGTGGTTCTTGTCCATATGTCACAACTTTCCATATTTGAAGCAATTCTTGTTTCCTTTTAGATAGTTCCCATGATGCTTCTACCCACAACTTTTAAAAGTAAGATATTTCGGATTCTTTCTATCATGGGATTTGTTTCTTGAACCGCCCATGTTGTTCTCCATTTTTTCTTCTAGTCACTAGGCCCCTTAAACAACTTAGAGTATCCCATCACCATTTCAACCTTAAGAGGATAATGGACAATCTCATCGTCAATGTCGATGTATCGAATCACCAACACCTTCTGTAGACTCAGCTTTAACCTGAAAAAGAAGCGATCCACCTTGATTTCAGTGTTCATGAAAAATTCAGAGGCATACCTTTAATGCCCTGCAATGTTTGATTTATATACCATGATGGATTCATCTTCCTTCTTCTTGAGTCTGAGGAAATATCTTTCCATCTTGAGATGGAGTGTTCTGGGAAAATATTTATTCAATTTTTTTTCTTTAAATCCTAAAAATCTAGGAAATCAATTTCCTCTTGGGACATTGTATTCTTGATCAGTGCACACCACTGATCTGCTTCCCCATCAAATCAATAGACCACCAGTACCACTTTCTCTTCTTCAGAGCACTGGAGGACGTAGAATATCTTTTCAATCGTGTTAATCCACTATATCATGAGGTGGGGATTAGAATATCTACTAAACATTGGAGGCCCTTCCACATGAATGATTTAACGTCAACTTGATATTTCCAATGAGGAGTAGGGAGTTACACATGATTCAAGTTATTATTCATAACTTGAGCCAGATGAGAAAATATTTTCATGAATTTTTGAGCACCCATTCCCATTATATCGGGTATATCATTAGTGAAATAATCACATTTCATATCACATTGATTTTTGGTACATGTTATTTTATTTCCCACCCTTAACTAAGAAAAATAAATTACAATTTGAGGCCTTGAATACTTAGTTATTGATCATTAAAAGGAAACTTTTGAACATAAACGAATAAACTTGTAGAGGGGAAGTATTTCATATCATCTGCTTCCTAAGGTTTAAATATAGGTTATCCTCAATAAATTTCATAGCTTATATTCTTATGGGATATTTTTTAATCCCATAATAATGGTTTTTAATAATCTCATGAATTTACCAAAGCATATCCCCTAGGAGTGTCAAACCAAGAGTACAGCAAGGCCCGTTGCCGTGTACTAGGATACCCTAGGTCAAGCTCAAAACTCTTTTTCAGAGTTTTCACTATTAGATACAACTATGGAAGAGCCACCTATACGTATTTATATCCAGACATGGATATATTTTCAGGATAAACTAGTTACTCTACACTTACTGAAATTTTGGGTTGTTTTATTATACTTAGTCACATTCCGAAGGTTCTTACTAAATTTCTTTATTCCTAATCTCAAAATATAACTAGGCCATCCTATGATACCAACTATAGGGACCCTATCCTTTTTCACATTACATTATAAGATTTTAAGTATAATTTTACATTACAGTACATTCCATGTATCATTATGTATAATGTCTTGGAATACTACGTACATAAACTGGAATCATAGGAAAAAACAAACTTCTTTATATAATATCCAGAAAGAGATCCTAACTTCCTTGGATCCCTAACATATGAATAGTGTACCCTGGGGAACACATGAACAAAGTGTTGATCTAAAAATCCATGTAAGGCATTGAACATAAGAATAATTCTTAAGCACATGTGTTGGGAGGCATGGCATAATGATATCAAAAGCATGGAATATATGGAATCATAACATATAAACATGAGATCATATAAACATAGAATAATATAAACATGGAATCATATGAACATGGGATCATATATACATGGGATGATATAAATATGGTAGCAACATAACACATGCTTTTAGTATGAGTCAAGGAAAACTAGTAAGATTGTTTCCCATAATAGAACAAGCCAAGGACAACTGCCAAGACCATTGCACATAACATCTCATGTGACTAAACATTACCCAATTTTTTGGGGTGCTATCTTCATGGACCCATATCAAAATTTTCATGGATATTCTTTCCACATAAATAATTATACATAATCAACCGTACATAAACATAAGGGTACCCATGGAAAGAAATGGGTACCACAATCACGTCAAAAAGCATAATAAATGGACATATAATAAAAGTGTCCATGAAAGAAAGGAAATAAAATATAAATTGAAATTCATATGGTGAAAAGTAATTAATCCCGAGAAGTGATCTCAAACAGAAGTGAAAAACTTGGAAGAATAAGTATTTAAGATACATTATAATTAAAACATTTTAGTGCGATTTTAAGGAAAACACTATAGAGCCTTTAAAATTGAAAAGGAAAAAATATTTCATATAAAACACATGTGAAAAATGAGGTTTTAATAATAATAATAATAATGATAATGATTTTATAAAAAAACTGGTGGCTTAAAACAGAAGATATAGTGCACCTGAAATCGGATAAGAATTCAAGATGTTCCCTTAAAAAATGTTTGCTTATCAGAAAGTACTAAGGATGGAATCTTTTTAAAACATTTATATACTCAAAAAAGAGTGATGAAAGGGTCTTGATAAATTATTTTTTAAAAAATATTCAGAATTTATAATTTTCACATATATAGACAAAATAACTCAATTTAGATATAAAGACAGATATGGGAACCTGAAAGAACAAAGGAGGTTCCAGAAGAATTCATTAAAGATTGTCGACATGGTATTAGGTGTAACTAGGAGTGATTGATAAGAGAGAAAATGGGTTTATCATCACTTATAAATCCTGAGGGAATAATGGTGGAGGTGTAAAATCATAACCCATAATTTTGGATTACACAAAAATGGGTATATCATAGAGGGAAATCTTGGTTAAGAGTGAAAATGAGAGGATCCCATACCTTAAGTCCAATGGTGTTCCCCACTTGTTATTAATAACGTGAATAAACTAATTAGGTTCACTAATTAATAATTACCAAACATATTCTATATGTAAAGGGTTTTTTATAACCATTTCTAGTTCATTCATGAACTTTTTAATTTGTTATGTTAATTAATATCATTGTTTTGGACCGTTTGTTTTCTTGGTTTTTATTATTTGTTTGCTTATATTCATGTTTGAATAAACACGTATGACAAATGTGGTAGTGAAGAATTTATGTTGGATGTTATTAGTGGACATATCAGAGATTACATGGTTATATAAATTCATTCGTTTTTTGGTAGTGAAGATGAATTATTAGAAAAAACCATAGTGATAACCATTTTGGTTACTCGGTGGGTTTTGATTACAGCGGACACGTTTTACATTATAACAAAATACCATTTGTACAAAAGAATTATATAACTTTACCTAAGATATATTATATATAATTATATGGTTCAACCATAACAAAAATGGTTTCATGACCAGATTTAAATAAGATAATAGAAATTGATAAACCATTGTCCTTGAATGTGCAAAATTAACACAAATTAAACGATGTTTTCAAAATAAAAGGTTGGGAAATGGGATATGATAATGAAATATCAAATTAGAATAAAAAATATCCAATACATTTATATTTATGTATTAGTTATTCCGTATTTATGAGTAGAGGTTAGGAAATAAATTTAACAAAGGAACTTAAAAATGAATGAAAGGAAAAGAGGAATTTTTACTCTTGAATCAACCTTCCTTGAGAGATTCTTAAGGGGAGAGGTTTTGGTCTTTTTAGGAGACCAAAGGCTATTAGACGTGGGGAGGGATATTTGGGATAGAATTTGGATGAATATAGGGAAGGAACAAGGCTTGAGATGAGTGAAGAGAAGACGTAGTGAGGGTGATTTTTATAGTGGAGGAGATGAGGGTTTTCACAATTTTTTAATCATTACTTTAAAAATATCCCTCAAGTCCAATAATAATGATGGTTCCATGACCATAAATATTAAATGGGTCATGTGAATTAGAACCAAGGGTGGTGACAACAACCATTATTCTATGAATAGTTTATTTTTCTTATAATGTATATTTACAGAAAATTACCGTATTTTACTATTCATAAAAGTTAAAGTATTTACAAAAAAGCTAAAAAAATCACCATAACAATTTTCAACTTGTAGAATCCAAAAATTATGTTCAATTTTAAAAAATTATTTCTATAAATAGGATAAATTTAATTGTTAATTAAAATCATAATTTACTCAAAAAATATCAATTTTGAAACACTTATTTACTTATTCCAAAATATAGGTACATCATACTTCCACATAAATCATATGTATATACAATCATGGGTGATGTTACTATTCATAATGGTATGTAACTATTAATATGGGTAATATTAGTATTCATAAGGGTTTGTTACTATTAACCAAATATTAAGTTGGTCATATCAGACTCTAAAGAACATACTGATTGCAATCGCGTATGTAAGATTTTTTGAAATTCAAGACACAAAAGTGGAAAAATTAAGTTTAGTGGTAACATTTTATTTATTATAATGATATTACATTGTGTTTTTATAATGTGATTATACTATAAAGAATAAATATAATATGGGTACTCCATTGAGGTAACATTGGGTTGTTACATTCATTCCCTCTTTAGGAAAGACTCGCGGGGGAGATAGACTTGGGGATAGATTACACATAGACCTAAAAGATTATTCCTCATTCTAGAAAATGAGGGGTTCTATATCTACCACTATATGCTTAATTGAATGGATATTGTAAAAATCATATAACATTAAAGCTATATAAGATAATTTTATATTCAATTTCCATAAAATATATTTTGATTTTTGTAAATATGTTTTGCTTCATATTTTTCATCAGTAAGACAAATTTTTAGGAATATAAAGATTTACAGATCAATATGTTTTGAATATATAGATTTAGTGGATGAAATAGTATTCTTAAATTAAATCTTCATAATCACGCATACGTAACAGTGAAAAATTAGATACCTTGGTGAGATTAGATACCATTATAAATAATTTAGTGATTGATTATTTCTAAAGAATCACTTTTCAAGACCTTTATCAACAAATTAGGTAGTTTCTGGAAAAATATAAGTTCCCACATATTATCTTGAGAAGGTAATTAATGTAATATGTAACATTTTTTTAACCAATGTATTGGTTCATGTTGTTGTTGTGTTCCCCCAGATTATACTTTTGTAAGCATATTCATAGCTTTTTCTCTAGGCCACCCATAATTGGGAAACCTTAAAAGTCTGTATAATAAAGGAATAAAGTTGATTTTATATATATAATGGATTTGATAAAGCATTTTCCAGTAAAATATCCACGATTTATATAATATATTAATATAATGATGCCCCACATAAATAAATTAATGGTTAGAGAAAATAAAAAATGGACCCATTTCATAGTGTAATATGGATCCTATACCACTAATGGACATGATGTGTTTCAAAATGGGTCATTATATTAAATGGATCCCTTTTAATATAATTTCTTATTAATAATGATAAACCCTGAAACTCATTTGATAAAAAATTTTATTTTAGAGGCTATCATCATTATTAAACATAAATTTAAGATTAATCATTCAGATGGAGAAAATTAATATAATTAAATCCTAAGACTATTAACAAAATATGTCTTCTTAAGTATAATGAATTTTTCATGTGTTAACAAAACACTTTCTGAAGTGTCCATGTTTTTAAATTGATTAATAATTGATGTTAGATAAATATGATGAATTGAATTATTGACTTGGGATTTCAATGGAATTAGATGTGATATGACATATTTAATTTTCGTATTCGTTCATATATTAAATATGACTATATAGATCGATCATACATAATATTATTTGTGATACTAGAGATTTAATTAATGATTATTCTAGTTTATGAATTCATAATATTAGCATCTGTGGAAATGTTCTAAAAATATAAATGAGTTCAGGAAGAATTTATCTAATATTATAAAATCTATAGAATAGGTGAAAAAATCATGTGATTTCTATGACATGGTGTCATATAGACAATACATGTGGGTAAAATTTATAATTGAAATAATATTATTTAGGCAATCCAAAAACATTTCTTCAGTTATCCATTCAAGGTAATTAAAAACAAAATTTATTATTAGGAAGGAGTAGTAATACCATATGATATAGTTATTTGGGATATTTGAACGTGTTTATGAAACTCCATGGAATGTCTATGATAGGAATCGATGTTATTGAAATTATTGATCTGATTTTTTAGGTTATGTGATATTTAATGTATATGTTAAATGTGTTTTAAATATATAAATTTTTAAAATCAATGGTTTTTTTGATAGAGATTTCATTTTTCATTCAAATTATAAATTAAAGTATTACTACATAAAGGATTTGGATATAAATGAATTTATAAATCTCATTTTAATATAAGCATATGATGTGTAACTTTATCTCATTTATCTTGTATGGTAAGGTAAGTTTATCATGAATAAAGTGTTTTTGTAAACGAAATTATATAATAATTTGTATACACATGTTTTAAGATTTATTGGATTATATAACCTGATTTTGAAAAGAATAAAAGTATAAAAGTGTTTTATATAGGTTGCAGAGTTTATCATTTGTTAAAATATAAGTGAAGATGTTTCTTACATACATTAGTGTCATATTTTAGTAGTCTTATTTTTCGATTTGAATGCCTAAACACATGGAATATCCTATATAATAATGAAACAATAATTGGTTTATTAAATAATCATACTAAAAATAGACAAGTGTTATTTACACACAAAAAGTGTAACTGTATCTTATCATGATATTCATATTAAAATATAGTGTCTAACATGATAGTGGGAGTATATTTGTACATAGTATATAAAGCCCCGGCCTTAAACCTTACTTAATATTGAATTAAAAGAATAATTCACGTTGAGGATCTTTTCAGGTTTAGAGTTTTAGAGAATTAGAACATTACTATTACATCTCAAAAGATTACAAAGTAGTCACTTCTACTAAGTTTCCAATATAAAAAAAACTCTTAAAAAGAATCGTGTCTAGTTCCATGTTTTATATAGAATGACATTCCCTTGATCCCATCCTTGACATTATTCCACATTAAGTCCTGTGAAAAACATTTCAAAAAAACTTGGGGTGAGCATAAAAAGCTCAGTAAGGGATACACCAAGAATGAAAACTGTTAGTTTTTCAAAATCAAGTAAACCATGTATACTCTATCAAAGTAATACCTTCACCTTCATGAAGTAGTAAAAACTATTCACTGAATAAAGTATCATTACTTACCTTTTTGTAACCAATGTATTACCATAAAATCCATATAAATAACACATAACATATATAAAGGTAACTTGGGACATAAACATACTTAAGTGGAATAACCATACGGTCGACTTCCACACTTATCACTTAATGGAATAGCCATACGGCCAATTTCCATACATACTTAATGGAATAGCCATACGACCAACTTCCATACCCAATGCATTGGAGGTTATAACGTAACCACCCGTCCTGGTATTCACGGCACCACCCGTCATATGGTTTATAACGTAACCACCCGTTAAAATGTCCAAGTACCAATATAAAATCATAAAACATAAAACCAATATAATGGAATGATAACATTTCCACATTTCAATCACAATATATCATAAATATATTGACATAATACAATCCTTTATCAAAACCATTTTCAATACCAAAATACATAAAAGAGTATATGGTATTTATTTTATTCTAAAAACATTACGGCTTGTTGAGGATGCCAAATACCAAATAATACTCGCGGTGGCGGAAAAGGTCGTCGTCGCCGCGTACGTTTAAAGAAACATTCCTTTTTGTTGTTTTGTAAAACGCTTTGTAGAAAAGGATTCCTTTTGTATAAAAGTAAAATTCAAAGGGGTGTATACACTGTATAAAAGAAAGTTGTGTATAAAACGAAATATGCCTCAATGAAAGGAGATTGAGACGAAGTCTCTTACCTCGTATCCGACTTGACTCGATCGTCCTTTAATGTCCTGAATAATAAACTTGAGTTAATTTATACTTGATTAAGAACCTTATTAAAGTTCATTATTCCTTTTATATCACTTATTGCCATGTTATAAAAATTATGTAACCATTTAAGTTAATAATGTTTGTTTTCTCAATATTTGGTTCTTAAGTCGAAAGTGGACTTCTTACAATTACATGTTGTTCGTGTGGTCAAAGGTTCTTTATATCTAGAATGAAATTCTCAATTTGGATATAATATGTATCATATATATCCATCATATACATGTATTTATAATATTACATAATCATTTAGAGGTAAGAAATGAAATGCACCGTTCATGGAGACGGTAAGCCATACGTACGCATGAACGCTACTTTCATTTCTTTGTCATATTAATGGAATTAAAACTAAATGAGTGGTATGTATATTTTAATTCCAGAATTATATTCATCATTTAGATATATCATTCATTATATATATCCATTATACACATATACTTTTAATAGTACATTACATTTGGAGATAAGAAATGTAATGCACCGTTCATGGAGACGGTAAGCCGTACGTACGGATGAATGCTACTTTCATTTCTATCTCATACTTTAATGGAAAGAAATAATAATGATATAGAGGTATATTATAATTCCAGTATAACATCATATATAATAACTTTAAATCCATCCTTTACACGTCCCACATATGGCATTAACGAATCACATCACTTTGAGGGGGCGATAGTCCGCACTTCTTTAAATGAAGATATCGCGTTTACCCATAATGGAAACCATAAAGGTATGTAAAAAATGAAAAATACAGAAGCTTAAAGAAAACATAAACATATTATATATCATATATAAAAATAGTGACATCATAATGGCCACCATTGAAGGTGTTAAATGAGTATTGAACAATCATCGTTTCGGGAGGCAGAATTTCGCCATCCACGGAAACCGTATGATCATTAACCATTTGATGTAGTTGTGTGAGAGTGTAGCTCAAATAAATCTTATAACAACATCCTAGTATATTGAAGATACTGGTGTTGTTACAAAATAAGTAAATAAAAAGAGTTTAGGGGGTTGGAGAAGCAAAATAAAACAAATGAACATGAGAGAATGAATTACCTTTAAAAGTGTAACTTCTTTTCATTTGAGCCTAAAGGCTTCCTTCGAAAGGCTTCTTCCCAAAGGGAATCCTCTAGGATGAGGAGAGGGATGTGGAGAGAGTAAATGGGCAGGGGTTTTCTGAGCCAAAGACTTGAGGAGTGTGTGAAATGAGGTAGAGGTGGGGGCCTTTTATAAGAGGAGAGAAGGGGCACTTTTGGAAAGTAAAGAAACATTACTTTATTTGAAAATGTGTTTCCGTTTTAAAAGGCCCCACATTGATATAATTCGTGGATAAGGTGATAGGGTTCTAAATCCACTCATCCAATTGGTTTTGGACATGTGTAGTTCATATATTTTACATTATCTTTCCATTTTATTTAAATCGTCAAATAGTGATGTCATCGCTGCATCATTATTATGTCATAAATAATTTAATTTATTTAATTTCTAAAAATTATAAAAAAAATACTATGATGTATGAAATATTTTTAGCTTTCCAATGACTATTTATAGTAAAAAATCCGATCTTTATAACCCCATTTAAAAATTGTTTTAGTTAAACATATCATGTTTGTGTCATTTTTACTTTTACATTAAATAAAAAGTTATTTATGTCATTTCCCAACCAAAGTGTCTCCATGGGGGCCCCAAGTTGACCCATGGCTTGTCTTGGTCGGCCATGACACAACCAATAAGGTTTGGACATGTGTCTAGGTCATTTCATATTATTAAAGCATTATTTATACCTTAAACTACACTAATTACCACTAATCGCGATTTAAAAACTTAATAAGTTACTATTCACCAAAAAATTATTTTAATCTCATTGAACCACATTTTACTTCATAATGAAAACCATGTATGTACAATTTTTGAAAATCAAAACACAATGATGGCAAAATTTCATTTAAACGGAAAATCAGTTTTTATAAGTACCACTTAGTGGTTTCACTATTCATCAAAAATTGAAGTTTTTCATAAAATTACCAAAAATTCACCCTAAGATATATTTGATATTACGAATTCAAAAATGAAGTCTATTTTACAAAATTCAAAACATATAAGTCACATTAATTAATTTAATAATTAATTCCCGCTGTTAGAGCAAATAGCGTGTTTTTATAAAACAATAAGTATCAAAAGATTGACACTAGTTTAAGTCTGATTTCAAAGTGAAATTAATTCCAACGACCACTATTGGATTTAATGGAAAAAATATTTTCTAATTTCACTTTAAAACCAATTCAAAATATAATCTAATCATATAAATAAATTATATTAAAAATAGGTTTTGAATTAAAATACAACATTTTACACTATTCATTAAAAAAATGAACTTTATCAGAAAGGTACCAAAAATTTACACAAAGTAAATTTTGATGTCCCGATTATAAATAAGAGTTATATTTGGTCCAATAGAATTTATAAGATCGATCAAAACTATATTTAATGACGGTTCTCCGTCAAAAGGTGATAAGTGGACCTTTCGTGAAAATTAGGGTATAAATGCCTAAAATTGAACTCTTTCCGTATTTTAAGCCTTTATCTTTTATTGGGTAAAAGTAAAAACATTTAAAAACATATATAATCATATTTTAGTTATTTCTATCCATTCCCGCTAGTACAACAGCTACTCGTTAACTAACATTTAAAATAATATTATTTTATTACTTGTGTGCAAAGTAAGTTTTCAAAGAAACTCATCGTTGCGTACCGAGTACGCTATCGAACGTAGAAACCCCTTTTAATTAAAATTAATATTTAATTCATAAATATTAATAAATATGAAAATTATTTATTCTTTATTTACCTGGGATGTTACATCCTTCCCCCCTTTTGGGAATTGCGTCCTCGCAATTTTATTCACTTATCAAAATAAGTGGGGGTATTTATCCCTCATAGCATTTTCAGATTCCCATGTTGCCTCTTCAATCACATGGTTTTTTCTAAAAAACCTTTACCTGATGAATCACCTTATTCCGTAACACTTGCTCCATGTGGTCAAGAATCTAGACCGGTTGTTCCTCATAAGATAGGTTCTCTTCCAACTGAACTACCTCTGGACTCAAAACATGAGATGGATCTGGCATATACTTTCTCAACATTGAAACATGAAAAACATTGTGTACCTGAGATAAACTCGGAGGTAAAGCCACCCGGTATGCAACTGATCCAACTCTCTCCAGAATTTCATATGGTCCAATAAACCTTGGACTCAGCTTTCCTTTCTTACCAAATCTCATCACACTTTTCCAAGGAGAAAACTTGAGAAAAACATGATCACCTACCTCGAAAGATAGATCCTTCCTCCGGTTATCCGCTTAACCCTTCTGCCTGCTCTGAGCTGTTCTCATGTGCTTCTGAATCAACTAAACTTTTTCTGCCATCTCTTCTACCAATTCTAGTCCCATCAACTTCCTTTCACCCACTTCATTCCAAAATGCTGGAGTTCGACACCGCTTCCCATATAATGCCTCAAATCGTGCCATCTGTATACTAGAATGAAAACTGTTATTATAAGAAAAATCAACCAAAGAAAGTTGTTGGTCCCAACATCCCTGATAATCCACTGAACAAGCTTGTAGCATATCCTCTAATGTCTGTATTGTTCGTTCTGACTGCCCATCTGATTGAGGATGAAAAGCTTTACTAAAATTTAATTTAGTACCCAACGACTTCTGAAGGCCTTTCCAAAAGTTAGAAGTAAACCTGGGATCACGATCCGATACAATGGAGAGAGGAACTCCATGTAACCTGACTATTTCTTTAAGATACAAACGGGAATGTTGATCAAGAGAGAAAGTATCTCGTATAGCAAGGAAATGAGTAGATTTGGTCAAGCAATCAACAATAACCCAGATTGCATTATTACCTCGAGATGTCCTCGGTAATCCCACAACAAAGTCCATGGATATGTTTTCCCATTTCCACTCTGGCACTGGTAAAGGCTGAAGCATCCCTGCCGCTCTGCTTTAACCTGTTGACATGTCAAACACTTCACAGTAAAATCAGCAATGTCTCTTTTCATTCCATCCCACCAGTAATACTCCTGCAGATCTCTGTACATCTTAGTACTGCCAGGATGAACTGAAAATGGTGAACTATGAGCTTCACATAACAACTCCCTCTTCAACTGTGAATCACAAGGCACACACAATCTCTTCCCGAACCTCAAAACACAAACTCAAACTTATCCAAGAACTCATGGAAAATTTTATTCATAAGGTCCATGAATACAGCAGGTGCATTGGTTAACCCAAAAGGCATAACTACAAATTCATAATGGCCATATCTAGTACGGAATGCAGTCTTCAGAACGTCTGCTTCTTTTACTTTCAACTGATGGTACCCCGACCTCAATTCAATCTTCAAAAAAATACTGAGCTCCCTAGAGCTGATACCACTTCATTCGATGGCCCAACATCTGCTGAAGTTGTTGCAAAGGATTTCACCACCCCTTTCTGCTTGTAGTCTGGCTACATTTCCCCCAGTTGAGTTCTTATTTGGACACTCGTTTGCATAATGACCCATTTCATTACACTTAAAACATCTTACCGTTGGCTTTTCATTTCCTACTTGATCATCTTCCTTATAGTTACGAGCAATATGACCAGACTTACCACACCGAAAGCACTTACCATACTTGGGTAAACATTCTCCAGGATGCATTTTACCACACTTATCACAGGATGGATATTTGGTTTTCTTACCTCCTTGCTTCTTTGATGAATTATTCCCCTTTTCCTGCCAACTAGACCTCTTATTCTGTTGTTTGTCACAAAACACCGGATAATCGGCAAACTCCATTTCCACCTTCTCCGCACATCGAACAAGTTTTTCATAACTTTTGAACTCACGAGAAGCTAAATCCCTTCGATACTTTTGCATTAACCCTGAGTAAAAATGGTTTATTTTACTATCAAGATCTCATATGAAGTTTGGAGCATACCTTGCCAATCGAGTGAACTTTTCTTCATAAGCAGCCACTGAATCATCCTCCTGCCTCAATTCTAGGAACTGTATTTCCATCCTAAGATGAACCAACTTAGGAAAATATTTCTCAAGAAACATACCTTTGAATTTGTCCCAGTGAAGATCCTCAATCTCATCACTATCCCTTATATTTTTCACCATCGACCACCACTGATCAGCTTCACCTTCAAAATGGTAAACAACAAGACTAACCTTTTGATGTTCTGAACACCCCATGACATCAAAAATCTTCTCAAGTGCTTTAATCCACCCTTCAGCTTGCACAGGGTCAGATGATCCTCTGAATGATGGGGGATGTTGCCTCATGAAATGTTCCACCACTGACATGTTCCTCTGCGGTTGATCTGGCTGATCTCGTGCATGGATACCACTACCATTTATAGCCTGAGTCAACTGTGCCATCACTGCAACAAACTGTTCAGTTCCGATTCTGACCATCTCAGGTTGCTGCTTTGGAAGGTTATCTTTCTCCTGATGTCGTCCCAACATAGATGCTTTGTTTCCTCTGCAGAAAACCATTCTGAACACAGAAATATATTAGGCGAAGCAACATGGTAATCCGGAAATGCTATATCATTTCAATCATATTATAATTTAACACTTTTCTAACTCCTAAAGTTGTCTAAACCGACCTCTGATACCAACTATAAGGCCCCAGCCTTAAACCATACTTAATATTGAATTAAAAGAATAATTCACGTTGAGGATCTTTTCAGGTTTAGAGTTTTAGAGAATTAGAACATTACTATTACTTCTCAGAAGATTACAAAGTAGCCACTTCTACTAAGTTTCCAATATAAAAAAACTATTAAAAAGAAACGTGTCTAGTTCCATGTTTTATATGGCATGACATTCCCTTGATCCCATCCTTGACCTTATTCCACATTAAGTCCTGTGAAAAACATTTCAAAAAAACATGGGGTGAGCATAAAAAGCTCAGTAAGGGATACACAAAGAATGAAAACTGTTAGTTTTTCAAAATCAAGTAAACCATGTATACTCTATCAAAGTAATACCTTCACCTTCATAAAGTATTAAAAACTATTCACTGAATAAAGTATCATTACTTACCTTTTTGTAACCAAAGTATTACCATAAAACCCATATAAAGAACACATAACATATATAAAGGTAACTTGGGACATAAACATACTTAAGTGGAATAACCATACGGACGACTTCCACACTTATCACTTAATGGAATAGTCATACGGCCAATTTCCATACATACTTAATGGAATAGCCATACGGCCGACTTCCATACCCAATGTATTGGAGGTTATAACGTAACCACCCGTCCTGGTATTCACGGCACCACCCATCATATGGTTTATAACGTAACCACCCGTTAAAATGTCCAAGTACCAATATAAAATCATAAAACATAAAACCAATATAATTGAATGATAACATCTCCACATTTCAATCACAATATATCATAAATATATTGACATAATAGAATACTTTATCAAAACCATTTTCAATACCAAAATACATAAAAGATTATATGGTATTTATTTTATTCTAAAATCATTACGGCTTGTTGAGGAAGACAAAGACCAAATAATACTCACGGTGGCGGAAAAGGTCGTTGTCGCCGCGTACGTTTAAAGAAACATTACTTTTTGTTGTTTTGTAAAACGCTTTGTAGAAAAAGATTCCTTTTGTATAAAAGTAAAATTAAAAGGGGTTTATACACTGTATAAAATAAAGTTGTGTATAAAACGAAATATGCCTCAATGAAAGGAGATTGAGACGAAGTCCCTTACCTCGTATCCGACTTGACTCGATCGTTCTTTAATGTCCTGAATAATAAAATTGAGTTAATTTATACTTGATTAAGAACCTTATTAAAGTTCATTATTCCTTTTATATCACTTATTGCCATGTTATAAACATTATGTAACCATTTAAGTTAATAATGTTTGTTTTCTCAATATTTGGTTCTTAAGTCGAAAGTGGACTTCTTACAATTACATGTTGTTCGTGTGGTCAAAGGTTCTTTATATTCAGAATGAAATTCCCAATTTTGATATAACATGTATCATATATATCCAGAATATACATGTATTTATAATTTTACATAATCATTTAGAGGTAAGAAATTAAATGCACCGTTCATGGAGACG
Organism: Viscum album; assembly: GCA_963277665.1. Taxonomy (NCBI): domain Eukaryota; kingdom Viridiplantae; phylum Streptophyta; class Magnoliopsida; order Santalales; family Viscaceae; genus Viscum; species Viscum album. Next base: position 600,882,274 of record OY728127.1, read on the forward strand.
GTAAGCCGTACGTACGCATGAACGCTACTTTAATTTCTTTGTCATATTAATGGAATTAAAACTAAATGAGAGGTATGTATATTTTAATTCCAGAATTATATTCATAATTTAGATATATCATTCATTATATATATCCATTATAAACATATACTTTTAATAGTACATTACATTTGGAGATAAGAAATGAAATGCACCGTTCATGGAGACGGTAAGCCGTACATACGCATGAACGCTACTTTCATTTCTATCTCATACTTTAATGGAAAGAAATAATAATGATATAGAGGTATATTATAATTCCAGTATAACATCATATATAATAACTTTAAATCCATCCTTTACAAATCCCACATATGGCATTAATGAATCACATCACTTTGAGGGGGCGGTAGTCCGCACTTCCTTAAATGAAGATATCGCGTTTACCCATAATGGAAACCATAAAGGTATGTCAAAAATGAAAAATACAAAAGCTTAAAGAAAACATAAACATATTATATATCATATATAAAAATAGTGACATCATAATGGCCACCTTTGTAGGTGTTAAATGAGTATTGAACAATCATCGTTTCGGGAGGCAGAATTTCTCCATCCACGGAAACCGTATGTTCTTTAACCATTTGATGTAGTTGTGTGAGAGTGTAGCTCAAATAAACTTATAACAACATCCTAGTATATTGATGATACTGGTTTTGTTACAAAAGAAGTAAATAAAAATAGTTTAGGGGGTTGGAGAAGCAAAATAAAACAAATGAACATGAGAGAATGAATTACCTTTAAAAGTGTAACTCCTTTTGATTCGATCCTAAAGGCTTCCTTTGAAACGATTATTCACAAAGTTAATCCTCTAGGATGAATATAGGGATGTGGAGAGAGTAAATGGTCAGGGGTTGGCCGAGCCAACGGCTTGAGGAGTGTGTGAAATGAGGTAGAGGTGGGGGACTTTTATAAGAGGAGAGGAGGGGCACTTTTGGAAAGTAAAGAAACATTACTTTATTTGAAAATGTGTTTCGGTTTTAAAAGGTACCAAATTGATAGAATTCGTGGATAAGGTGATAAGGGTTCGAAATCCACTCATCCAATTGATTTTGGACATGTGTAGTTCATAGACTTTACATTATCTTTCCATTTTATTTAAATCGTCAAATAGGGATGTCATCGCTGCATCATTATTATGTCATAAATAATTTAATTTTTTTAATGTCTAAAAATTATAAAAAAAATACTATGATGTAGGAAAGATTTTTATCTTTCAATGACTATTTATAATCAAAAATATGATCTTTATAACCCCATTTAAATTTTTTTTAGTTAAACATATCATGTTTGTGTCATTTTTACTTTTACATTAAATAAAACGTTATTTATATCATTTCCCAACCAAAGTGTTTCCATGGGGTCCCCAAGTTTACCCATGGCTTGTCTTGGTCGGCCATGACACAATCAATAAGTTTGGGACATGTGTATAGGTCATTTCATATTATTAAAGCATTATTTATACATTAAACTACACTAATTACCACTAATCGCGATTTAAAAAACTTAATAAGTTACTATTCACCAAAAAATTATTTTAATCTCACTGAACCACATTTTACTTCTTAATGACAACCATGTATTTAGGATTTTTGAAAATCAAAACAAAATGATGGAAAAATTTCATTTAAACGGAAAATCAGTTTTTATAAGTACCACTTAGTGGTTTCACTATTCATCAAAAATTGAAGTTTTTCATAAAATTACCAAAAATTCACCCTAAGATATATTTGATATTAAGAATTCAAAAATGAAGTCTATTTTAAAAAATTCAAAACATAAAAGTCACATTAATTAATTTAATAATTAATTCCCGATGTCAGAGCAAATAGCGTGTTTTTATGAAACAATAAGTATCAAAATATTGACATTAGTTTAAGTCCGATTTCAAAGTGAAATTAATTCCAACGACCACTATTGGATTTAATGGTAAAAATATTTTATAATTTCACTTTAAAACCAATTCAAAATATAATCTAATCATATAAATAAATTAGATTAAAAAGAGGTTTTGAATTAAAATACAGCATTTTACACTATTCATTAAAAAAATGAACTTTATCAGAAAGGTACCAAAAATTTACACAAAGTAAATTTTCATCCCCCGATTATAAAGAAGAGTTATATTTGGTCCAATAGAATTTATAAGATCGATCAAAACTATATTTAATGACGGTTCTCCGTCAAAAGGTGATAAGTGGACCTTTCGTGAAAATTAGGGTATAAATGCCTAAAATTGAACTCTTTCCGTATTTTAAGCCTTTATCTTTTATTGGGTAAATTTAAAAACATTTAAAAACATATATAATCATATTTTAGTTATTTCTATCCATTCCCGCCAGTACAACGGCTACTCGTTAACTAACATTTAAAATAATATTATTTTATTACTTGTGTGCAACGTAAGTTTTCAAAGAAACTCATTGTTGCGTACCGAGTACGCTATCGAACGTAGAAACCCCGTTTAATTAAAATTAATATTTAATTAAAAAATATTAAAAAATATGAAAATTCTTTATTCTTTATTTACCTAGGATGTTACATAGTAAGTATAAATTTGAAATGTAAATAAACTTATACTAGACAAAAATAAGAGATTTTCATATAATATCCTAAAATAATTTAGGATATGTTAATATAAATGAAATATTTAAGAGTAACATTTAGTTATTTTTATTCAGTGAATATCATTATTTCTTAAAGGATTATTAAAGTGAAAAATAAAAGTGAATGTCACAGTATATTAAGGGAAATTATGATATTTTGGTAAAAAATAATACAAATAGTTACATTATTTCAAGGATTTTTTGGTTGGAATTAGTTCCATAGATGATGATTTTAGTCATAGAAAATTTTCCAAGCACACATAAGATGTGAAAAAATAATAATTTTATATTGTGATAGTTAAGATTATGAATATTCTCAAAGAGTTCAAAATTAGAAATTTGATTTATAAATATATTTTTTAAACATAATTAAGTATTGCAGTGTGAGGGAATTATTTTGTGGTCACATAGAGATAAAACAAGAACTACACATATATTTAATAAGTTAAAATTACTATAGAAATTGAAAAAAATATAAGAATGATCAATAATTTTATAATATATGATATGACAGAACAATGATTATGTTGGTTTTTATTAATTACTCAAAAAATAATTTTATAAATATATAATGTATTATATAAAATATTTATCTGTTTTATCATAATTTTACATTGGATTTTTATAAATATTCATACACATTTTATATAGTGTAATGATAATTTACCTCTTAAAGTATGACTTTACTATATCCGTAAACAATTCTTTAGGGAATATTATATTATATGAAAAAATGTTTAGGTTAGAATGAGTATGATTCCTATCTAGATTAGGCACACAAACAATTGATAATTTTCTTTGTCTCCACTGGATAAGTTGTATTGTATACCACATGATGCTTCAAACACCATGTCTTTATTATAATATGGGTTTGTGGGACATATTGGGTCCCCATTCCGTGAATTTAGAAAGACACCTGGCATGATACCTTCATTATTTGATTCCATTCTTTTCAAATCCTTTACTACTTATATAATTAGGGGTGTTTGGGTTTTTTTTTCTGATTATGTCATTTTTTAGAGCTTAACCAATTTGGGGTTTCTCTTGTCGTATGATTATATTGAAATCTAGGTCCTTGATTTAGTTAGACTAAAAGTGTCAGGCCACACCTTGAAAATACATATGATGTACTTATTTATTTATATGATGGTAATGTGATGTGATTGAACATAAACATGAATGACATGTGATGTATTCATCAACTTGGCTAGTCGATACATAAAGAGTCTATAATGTATGAGTTAACTATATGCGATTAATATACACAATTCCCCATAACCACTTGATATATTGGATAAAGTAAATATATGAGAATGAATAATAGAATGATAGATAACTAGTGGACACAAGTATAGATACTCATGTGATTAATTGAGATAAATCCAAATCTCTTTTCATAATGAGTTGAATTGAGTTTTTATTGTAATATTTTCATAAAATCTTTTTTCTAGTGATTCATATTATTTCATAACATTATTAAGTCCCATGGGGTCACACATTTTGGTTTTCTAAATAAGGATTGAGTATGAATTTTACAGATACTCTAAAAGGTATTTTAGAATTATTCTAAAATTATTTTCGATGGGGATTTACAAGGTATTTCAGATGATTTGACAAAAGATGAAATTTATGATTTATATGAAAAGGTGTTTTTGAAGATTTTCAAAATTGTTTTGGATATGATTTCACATGATATCATATATGATATAATTTAATATTGAAGGATAGAAATTATTTTCAACTTTAGTGCAATATGGATATCAAAGGATATATATCATTTTTCCCAATTTGTACGTGATATATAATATCCTATAATATAGTGTGTGATATTGGGATATCATAAAATTTGATATTCAAATTTCACAAAAAATCAAAATTCCATCAAAGGAATATTGTAGGAAATGATATATTGATATTGACGTGACTCGAGAATTATATATATACATAGTACACCATTTTAAATTCGTACTCAACACAAATCTCAATAATACATACCCATGAACCAAAATTGTTTAGTATCATTAGAGACAATATACATAATCACACTATTTCATGAAATATTTCTAATATTATCAATTAGTCTATTCTAAAAACATAACCCTCATAACATTTCCTACATAAAACCAGCAATCATAAACTAGTGATATGGAAACATAATAAAGTGGGATATTAGTTTCTTAGTAAGTATAACCATGGGAAAAATCAATTTAATATCATAAGTGAGCATATTATATGTATAAGGGCATGAGATCGTGATCATAAATTAAGAAATTTGTACCCAATATTTCATAGATAAAACCACGAGTCATGGAATAAAATATTTACATAAAATATTCATGATCCATAAGAGAGATAAATCATCAACAATAAATCATGACTTATGGGAGAAAATTACAAGTATATGATCTTTCCAAATGATATAATAACACAATTATAAGCACACACAAAAATATTTTTTTAGTCAAGGATCACTAAAAATATTTTCATAATAAAGTGGACTAATTCCAATAGTGGAATGGGTTCCCTTCCCAATTCCTTTTCATTTCTAGTGGATAGGGTCCCATATTACATTTGGATCCCTACACATTATCTTTTACTTTATAGTGGATAGAGTCAAATTTTGGATTTGGTTCACTCCAAAAAAAATTTCATAGTATTTCATGCGATATGAATATTTACCAAATGAATTATTGAGAAAGTTAATTCAAATGAAATCAGTCATATAATGAAAATAATACATATGTGTTCTATTTGATCATTAAAATAGACACCACTTCATTATAGATTTATTAACCTAAGGGAATGAAATTAATTTTATGAAAACATCCTTAAAATATGTCATTATAATCCATCAAGACAATTAAAGATGATGATATATTAGATTATATCCATAGTGAATCATATCATTTCTTAAATTAATATGATAATGAAGAAAAATAATTTTATAAAAAAATTTAAATACACTTTACAAAACAAAGGAAAATATCATTTTATTTTGAAAACATTTGAAAAATAAAAAAACCAGAAAAACGTGAATAATATTTTTGTTATAAAAACATTTAATTTCTTTAGGTAAAATTAATATAAATAAATGTAATTATAGTGAAAAAATAAATTCCTTTCATATAATTCAAAAAAGGAAGCATTGTTTTTACAAAATTGTTAAATATCAAATTTGAGTCATATAAAAAGAATTTGAAAATATTACTTTTTATCATTTGTTAAGGAATCCACATTTATTATTAAAATATTTTAAAAACATTATTGTGATGGTAAAAAAATTATATAAAGAAATTTTTATGAATAAGGATATAGAGGAGAAAGTTTCACTACTTTGTAGAAGAGATAATGTTGGCTTCAATGAAAAACATATTAGGAGGTTTTTTCAGTACCAAAGGGTGGAAAAATTGTACCAATACATGAAACCACAAAAATAGATATAGGATACTAAAATAATTTATTATCAAGATACAAGTAACATATAATTTACCAAAATATAAATTAAAGCTTAAACAATTCTGATAAAATAATGATAGTAACATAAACCCTAACATTTATTCTTAAGTTGCTTCATACGAACTATAAACTTCTGAATAATAAATTTATATATATTAAAAATATATATTAAAAATATATTCATTCTCATACTACTATATATTATTCATTCAAAATTATTAAGCACCAATTTAATAATAATTATCTACTAAAATCAATATTATGGCTGTTAACTATTTTGTTATACATGCTTGTTTATGTTTGATGACATAGTTCATCTCAACATAGTAATAGTTTAATGAATTATAGAATATATATTATTTACTACAAATCATATTTATTCATTATATATACATTCATAAATATCTATGTAACTTAGTGTGAAAAATTAATTACATCACTTCGTGGAAGTAGTCTGAATTTTCACAATGGCGATGTTTTTATTTTTAAAAGATTGTAAAGAAATGTAGTTAACAATTAATGTTTCTTAATAATATTATAAATATAATATATATTAAATAAATATAACAATATAACAATCCATGTGGGATGGTGATGAAAAATGAAACTTGTCTCTTCATAGATACGGTAGTCCATCCTCACACATGAGTGACACCTTCATTTAATATTTGATGTAATGGAGATAGAGAATGGAAATACCCTTAAAAAATATCAATATGTTAAATATAATTATTAAATTATATTAAGGTGGTTATAAAATATTTTTCAGAGTCTTAAGGAAGAAATAAACTTGAAAAAGGTTGGTATGAACATATACATATTCCTTAGATAATTTCCTTTTAAAAATAACTTAATGCTTATAGGATGGGTATTTTGGGAATAAAGAAAACTTTAGTAAAAGGGGAGGAGAGTTGGTAGGATATTTTGGTCAGTTTCTAATGATCTATATTGCTCAATTTTTTTTGAATAAGTGTATAGAAGAGGTTCCCTTTTATAAGTGATGGGAGTCGAAACCTCGTAAATATTCAATGTTTTAAAATAATATAATGTCATTTTCATATAAAATTGGAATAAAATGGATATTTTTAATATATATGTTCATTTACAGTTTATATCCACCCATAGAATCACATCTAGAGAATTTCTAGGGACAAATAAATCCTTATCACATAGTTTAATCCTATCTTTATCCTTTTTAGTCCTTACTATGATGATACAATTTTTACCAGGGTAACTGTACATTAGGTATAAAAATTAAGTTAAAAATATTACATAATATTTATTATAATTAATAAAAATATGTAATTCAATTCTCAGGATTTAATTCCATTTTTTTAAAATTAATCTAATATCCCCACACGAAATGCCTAAAAACTAATTTGAGGGAAAAATTTTTATGCATTAACATGACATTATTCTGATTAATTTGAATGTAATATCCATTTTATGACATTATATTTAATTTAGTTAAGATACCATCAAAATATTTCATTAAAATAATTCATAAATACTTAATATTTAATTAATTAACATAAATAAAAAAGTTTGTTCATAAAAAAGGTTTTATTAATAATATCTCATTCTTATATTTAATTGATTTTATATTCATTTCCATCCATTTTATAATCAATTTATAAAATGTCACCCCTTTTATAATATTTCCACCATGTAATATTATCAGATTGAAAGAGATTATATTTTCAATAAAACATATATAATAAAAACTACATTTCAAATAAAACATTTCCATATAGTCTATAATTTTTAGCATAACCTTGATTAACATTTTGAAAATTTAATTAATGTCATTAAATGATTTAATTACTTTAATTTGGAAAATATAATTTATATATCTATTAATTTATTTCATTTTATATTTTTAATCAATAATTATTTATTTATTTTCAGTTTTCTGTGCATCACAAGATATCGAACACATAGAATTTATTAAAGAGATATACATTCTAAAAATATCTTGGTGTTACATTGTACCACATTTATAATAATTTCACCCTAAAAAATAAATTACTCTAAATAAATACAATTTGAATACCTCTTTCTCATTACATCATTATGCTCCCACATATCATTTTCAAATTTATTTTTTTACCAAAAAACATGTACTAAGAATGTGGTCTTATTTTCAAAATATGTTTCTCTTCAATATAGAATATATACTGGTTATTATTTATATGAAATATTATGCTCTAAATATACAATATCTATGACTATTACATGTGAAGGATCAATTATTTTCATACTCAGAATAAATAAATAGAATATATCATGAACTTGGGAGAGGTTTGGTGGAAGCGAAAAGTGATAATCCAATGTCACTATATAAGAAAGAATCTCAATGTGATTGATATATCTAGAGTTTTCTTCTATTAATTTATAAATATCATAAAATTATTTGAATTATATATCACTATGACTTTTCCATATCCAACTTCAAACTCAAGATCCTGCCACTATTTTTTGATATGACTCTTCTCTTGAGTATTAATTTCCTTCATGTTCCTTTGAATGGCTCTAACTTTTTATGAAATTTCCATATCTATCTCGGGTCCCAATTACTTCCATTCTCCAACATCATCCTATTATTTTTTCTACATTTCATTTCATATAGGTATTTATAAATATCCATTTAAATGGTCATGTGAAATATATTTTGTAAAGGTTTTGATATAATCCTCCTTTTATGTATACTAAACATGATATTAGTATATACTCAATGGTTTTAATCTTTCTATTAGAATAATCATTTATACAATGACGATAAGAAGTGATAAAGATAAAATATGTAATCAATTATTACAGAAGAATTATACATAAAATATAGGTAAATATCTGATATCAATAACATATGTTTGTGATTTGTACTCTATGAAACCTTAGAACATAATTTATATCATGAAAATATGATCAAGAAAGAAATATTATTTGATAACAAAGAAATGTTCCATATTCATAAGTTAATAAACTACTACCTAAATGGTATTATGGCCTATTTATATATTGGGTATCCCTACAAAGAAATACATGGGGATGTTTTTCCATTTATATTTTTTCATTATTATTGGTTACATCATCTCTTTAGAGTCATGAAACACAAAATTAACTTACTAACCTACCAAGGATCAAGATACCCACTCTAAAATAATTCTCTATATGGTTTATCATTATAAATTCTCATTGATATTTATAAAATTATTTGTAATTCTATGATCGATAGTGGATTATGAGATATGTGATTCATCCAAAAACACAATCTTCAATTATGGTATTTATTTGACTCATACTATGTTCCAAAACCAGACAGTTCCATCATGGTCATGGTTGATCTCTAGAAAAATCCATATCTTCTTCTATAATTATAAATTCTCATTCTACGACTCTTTAATATTCACATGGATGGATGTTTGTAAAATATATTTTACAAAGATATGAAATTTCTTATTTGATTGTTATTTCAATTTATATATTATAAAACTCCATAAGTATTATATCTCTCTCAATCCTCATTATGGGAAAACTGGCATAGTCCTTCAAACTCATAACATTATATACCTTGTTCACCTTCATAGGGTGGTATTGTATTAAAAAAAATCATTAATCAAATTCAACCATCTCCATTGGAAAATATTCAAATCTTTTCATATGAATACATAGTTCAATATTTTATAATATATATATATATATATATCACACCTTTCACCACATAGATAATTATTTTATATCTTCAAATTAAATATTATTACCGATAAATTCAAATCAGGATTTGTGTAATTTTTATCATAAACCATAAATTTTCATAATAAATACACTACCAATATGTCATTTTTATTATATAAATCATCCCAGTCCCTTATTTTAATAATCTCTATAGATTTACGAAACATATGCACTATAGGGTAGCGTGAGAACACGTTCACTAACAATCTTATCCTTTAATTCCCTAAAATTATTTTCTAATTCATGAGTCTAAATAAACCTGAGACCCTTACATGACAACATGATTAATGGATTTGATATCCATGATAAATTTATCCCAAAACACTGATATTTGTAATCTAGTATAAGAAAATTGTAGATATTAGTCACTGTGGTTGGTCTAGTTCATAATTTAAAAACATTTCTCTTTTAAGGGTCCACTGATATTCCCTCTCCTATAATTAAATTAAATAAGAATAATACATTCTATAACCAAAATTCAAACTTCATAAATTTCTAATACAAATTATTCCTTCTCAATGAATTCAATATAAAACAAAAATGGTAGTTACAATCTTACTTACTCTTATAATAAATAATAATTTCATCCATAATGACTATATTTTTTTATAATGTTATTTCTAATTACTATTTGATTATATCCATGAAGAGAGAATGGGAATTCGTAAGTACAAATAGAATCACTATAAATTAATTATGTCTATAGCACATATGGAAGGATATATTGGGTATTTAGTACATTTTGGACATCAATTGATGTTATCCAGAACGAATATAAATCCTTGTAAAGTATTGAGATCTAGGAATTTGATCAAAAAAATCCACAATATATGGTGGATAATACTTATTCTTAAGCATACTCTTGTTATGTTATCGATAATAAATGGGGAGACAAGTTGAAACATATTTATTTCTAATAAAGAAACTGGTGTACCCAATGGTGTCGAACTAGGGAATATGAATTACTTATAAATCCTCTCCTAGAGTTTATTAATCAATTCTTGAAACTCAATTGGGAATATTATATAAGGAGTTTGGGAAATTGTAATAACACCAAGTATGAGTTCTATTGAAATCCAAATGTCAAGATTTGAGGGAGGGATCATAAACTCTTCCTGAAAAACATTTTTGTATTATAAAAAATAGGAATATATTCAATGTTGAGTTTCTCTCATACCATTAGAGATAAATATACACCTTATATAATAAGTAAGACCCACATAATGGAAGTAATATATGTTTTATGTTCATTTTCATCCTTGAATCAATTGATGATCATTGGTTGATTTAGAATATCATATGCGACTTTACTTGCTCAAAAAATCATATGGGATATATATATAGAGAGACAGGTAATACACATGGAAATTAACATGAAATTAATCTTAAAAGAGAATAAAAATATTTTCAAGAAGAAAATTTCCAAAAACATATATCAAATAAGAGCTATATACGTATGTGATAACTGTACCATCAAGATATTTAACTACTAAATAAACGTATTATCATTGAGTTTGTGGATTAATATTCTTATTGTACTTTCAAAATTATATGTAATTAAAATAATTAGTATCAAATAAGATATTTTCCGTACTGACCATACTTACCACCCCCAAATTCATCCTTCTATAATCCATACATTATTAAAGACAAAATGGTTAGTATGAAGATCAAGTAGTAATAATTAGAGTGATAAATCCAATCATTAATAAAATAAATACTATGATTTCAAAAATTATGAAACATTATTAAAAACCCATGGAAATTTTTGTTCATCCCCTATAATGTCCATCCTCATCATTAGTGTCTTGAGAAGGTGTTGAGATTCTACATGGCCTTAGGAAACATTCCCACAGTGCCAAAGGCTATAAATAAATTTCGAGGGATTCAAGATCAATTGGAGAAATATTTTCCCAAGAAAAAAAAAACCCAACCAAAACATTATGATGAATTTCAAAAAGGTAAACCATTATAACACTTTACCAAGAGACAACTAAACATCCAACTCTTTAATAAAAAATCAAAAAAAGAAATACATCTAAATCACAATGGTCTGAATATCAGAGTACCGAGAGGAAGAATTAACAAAAATACCCAATAGAAAACATGAAACCCTCCACTAAGTGTCACCAAGATCCATGATATAAGCACCACAATACCACCCAAGCATCATGATAAACCACTAAAAAAATGAGATGCTTTACATTTTCATGTGTCCTAGAAAAAATACATCTTCTAAAGCACTAACGTTTCAAATAAGAGGGTGAGGAAAATACTCAGTAGGTTTTCCCCAACTGAAATCCCTATACACGCCACTTGGATAAAACATTTAGCACATTTATATAAAATTGTTTCTGTGAAACATTAAATAGTGGAACAATTTCAATATGTCAAAAAAACCCCTACCAATACAATTTAACCCAAATCCCTATAACACAAGGGAAGCTAAAAAATATCCCACAATCCATTTACCATCACAAATGAGAAAAAAATTTCTATCTTGTATTATAATTCACAAAAAAATCATAACTATAGGATTTCACCTATCCAAACCATTAAAAAATAATGGTGTAACTTACTGCCCAATCCTGTTACTACATGATGAACATAGTGGTACTTCATCCCAACATATCCTTGATGGTGGATATTACATCCACCATACATCCCATATTTATAGTGTTACTCCTTGCCCAATTCTCATTGTCCCAAAACATCATCAAATGTTCAAGTCAATAGATAAGAATATAGCACACCAATCGCAAAAAAATATGAAAAAAACTATTTCATAACTAAAAAATCCATTTGAATATCATCCATTCCACAATAAATTTCAATAAAGAAACCACCATTTATTGAAACCATTTCCAATATCCATTTTTATAAATCATCCCATGAAACAAATTTTAAAATAAACATTTTGAAATCTAACAATAATGAACCTTTCACTACAATGGCTCTTTTTTCCCCAAAATCCACACATTATCAAAAAACATGTTTACAAAAAGAAATTCACAAAATAATCACAATTAATTACAAAAATAAAAATTAATGGAAGACAAGTATTCTAGTTCTATAAAAGTGGATTTGGGAGAGAAGCCACCTACCATAGTGTTTTAGTGAAATCAACAAACCACCCAACAGGATACCAAATCCATGTAAAATCCCCACAAATTCAATAACAATATCATTAACTAACATCCATATGACCAAAATTAATCATACTAGATAAAAAACCTATATCTACATGAGACAGATGTAGATATATAAAATCAAGAGAGATAGGCGAGTAGACTTAGAGAAAACCACAAAACACCAAGGAGGAGCCTTACCAGGGAAAAATCGCATTCACCTCACCTTTAAAACCATTTGAATCACTTATAGAATGAGTGATAGATCCCCTATAACCCATTAGAATTTGGAATCATAATTGAGGCAAGAGTGTGAGGAAGAATGGATGGTTTAGGGAAAATCATGAGTGGTCCTGATTTTAAAAAAATCACTTTTTATTACCGCACATGGTTAGGCAAACCGTTCACAAACTGTGTACATGATACTACATCAAAAGAGATATCACATGACCTCCTCTCATTATTAGAAAAATAATGTGTAAACTATATAAATCCCACTATCCCACGTCACATGGTTACTTGGGTTTGTTTCATGGTTTCCCCTAACCGCATTCTAAATCTGCAGAACCAGAAAAGATTCAAACATTCAAAATTCCATCCCAAACTCTTCCAAAAATTACACTAACCCATTAACCGCACAAAAATTATAAACAAGGGTTACATTCTTCAAACTGGTGGTACTACCTTCTCCCCAGCATTGGATATTACATCCTTAGAACGTAAATAACCATCTCTTTTCCGAAAGAGCTCTGGACATTGCTCAACTATCTCTTTATCCCTCTCCCAAGTCTTCTCCATAATCTGACCATGCTAGAAGAAAACATGAACTAAAACGATTATTTTACCACCGAAGACATTATCTAACCCATCAAAAATCCACACAGACACATGCACCAATGAATTATCTAGGTTTACCTCAACATGATCCAATCAAGACACATGGTCAGGATCTGGATGATACATATTCAACTGAGAAACATGAAACACACTATGCACTACACTAAACCATGGTGGAAAAGCCAACCTATATGACACCAATATAACAAAATAATGTATCTCAAAAGACCCAATATACCTTGGAGATAACTTTCCCAGATACACATTCCAATGATGTCCAAGCCTAGAAGAGATTCTAAAAAACACATGATCACCCACCTTGAACGGAAACGACCATCGATGAATCTCCACATATGATTTTTGATGACTTTGAGCCATATAAATTCTCTTCATAATCAATTTGATCATCACTATTGTCTCCAAGATAAGGATCATACCAACCAATAATGTTTGACCCGTTTCCACCCAACATAGTGGAGAAGGACACAGACACCCATAAAATTATTTAAACATGGCCATCTATATCGAGGTCTGATAAATATTATTATACGATAACTCCACCAATGGGAAGTTCTCCTACCATGATCCATAACAATCATTTACACAACCCCACTACATGTATTCCAATGTTTGTATCATCCTCTCAGATTTACCATCTGTCTTAGGATGATTTTTTCATGCTCATTTTCAACTATTTCCCAATGTATTTATATAAGGATTTTCAAAATCGAGACGAAAATCTCGAATCTCTATGTGATTCAACTGAAACTTTTATACCATTCCTATGTACCACCTTACGAATTAATATTTTGGATAGATCTTACACCATATGAGATTCACGAATAGGGAAAAAATGGGCTAACTTTGTGTGCCGATACACTATCACCCATATTGAATCATGCATTTTGACCATCTTGGGAGACCTGTAACAACATCCATCCCTATATAATTCAACTTTAATATAGAGATAAGCAATGATTTCAACATACCCACCAGTCTCTGATGCTCTACCTTGAGTTTCTTGCATGTCAAAATTCTCGATATAAAATCAGCCACTTTCCTTTTCATATTGGACCACCAAAACTGTGCTTTTAATGTTGTACACATTTCAATAATTCCATGGTTGAAAACCCACCTGGAATGATTATAAGCCCTAAGAATTTTTTTCTAGAGAATCCACTAGTAAAACAATATAGTTCCAAAAACAAAAAAATAAATTCCCATTAAGTTCCCAACCCTCAATGTCTCCCCACTATTGAGGTTCAACCACATAGCCAAACATTCATAATTTTATATCGATACCTCATTAACAACTCCAACCAAGTCAGGAATTAATAAAACTAGAAAGAAAACCCTTATATCACCCTGGTCCTCACATTCCAACCCAAAATAATCTTTAAACAACATCAACTGCCACTGTTCTGATGTATGTTTCACACCTTATAAAACAAATTCCTACTCAATGCATCGGTCACCAAATATCCTTTACCCGGTGTGTACATCAAGTAAATGTGAACCATCTAGAGCTACTATATCCATCTTATTTTCCCCATGTTAAAATATATTTTTGAGAAAAAGTATAATTTAAACACTTATGATCAGTAAACACCATGAATTTCTCAATGAAAAGATAATGAAGACACGTTTTCAAAGCATGAACCACCACCGCCAACTCCAAATCTTGTGATGGGTAGTTATTCTCATGAAACCTCAAATGCTATAATATATACGAAACCACATGACCACCTTTTAGGATAACACACCCCAAACCTAATCATGATGGGTAATAATAAATCACATACAATTTTCCTAGTTCTATATAGAAAAAGAATGTGCTAATGTAAGGTGACCCCTTAAGCTCTTCAAAAATATTTCTGAAACTGTTATTTCCATTGAAATGGAACATTAGTACTCATGAAATCTATCATTGGTGAATAAAATCATGATAAATAAAGAAAAAATTCTCATAATACCTAGCTAGACAGAGGAATATCTATTTCTCAGAATCATTATTTGTTGGTTGCCATGAAATAAAAACATCTATCTTTTCCGGATCAACTCAAACACCCTTTTCAGAAAAAAATGGCAACAAATAAAATTCTTGTATCCAAAGTCAAACATTGAAAATTTGACATACAACCAGTGATATCTCAATATCCCTTACACTATAGATAAGTTCTACTCATGCTCCACCCTTGTCTTGGAATACACAAATATACCATCATCAAATACCACTACAATAGAATCTAGATATCCCTAGAATATACAATTCATCAATTCAAGGAATAGCACTGGTGCATTTGTAAGTGAATGGGGCATAAAAATATTCATAATTTCCATATATACTTCTAACAGATATTTTCAGAATATCATTCCTTATCACTACCAATTGATGATATCATGATTGCAATTTAATCTTGGAAAACCACTATGCTCCCCTCAACTGATCAAACAAATCATAAATGTGTGGTAGTGGATATAAGTTCATTATCATAACTTGATTAATCCAAAGACAATTAACAAACATATGAAGAGTTCCATCCACCTTTTTAATAAAAAACATTGGTACTACCCATAGAGACATGATAGGCCGGATGAACCCTTTGTTTTCTAACGCCTCAAACTACATTTTCAATTCCCAAAACCATCCCAAACTCTCCTAAACATTACACAAACCCATTAACCACATTAATATGCCTGAAAAGGGTTAGATAACTCAAACTGGGGGTACAAAATCCCATAACACTTTAAGTTTATAATAGTTTTTCTTATGTTATTTTTTCATATTCATCCTAACCCTATCCCAAAAAAGCTAAATTTCACTCTAATACCAAGTGAGGAGATAAGAGAATTTTCAACATAAATATAACATCATTTAAGATGAATATTCATTGCATAAAATAATTATACACGCCCTTAAACAATAAATAAATAGTGTCTTTGGATGATTGATAATAATAAAACAATTATAAGAATGATGTTTAATATCTCCCAATAAATTCCGCACAAAATGTACACTTATTTAAAATTTCTTACCTAAAATAATTCTTCATAACCCAATGAAATTGATATATAAAGAAGGGGGCATAAATTATTAGTATAGGTAAGTAAGGGACAGATCAATAAAATTTCATAAGCGAGCATAATATAACAATAAGTTCTCTATATCTTGATCATAATAGACAAAATTTATATGTAATTAGTCTTAAATCATATATCATGATTCATGGAATACAAAATTTTCATAAAAAAATTC
The DNA here is from genome assembly GCA_963277665.1 of Viscum album. Taxonomy (NCBI): domain Eukaryota; kingdom Viridiplantae; phylum Streptophyta; class Magnoliopsida; order Santalales; family Viscaceae; genus Viscum; species Viscum album. Next base: position 600,899,331 of record OY728127.1, read on the forward strand.
ATTATCCATAAGCATGTGGAATCATAAAAAATTAATCATGAGCCATTATAGTATATCATAAAAATTGGATCTTTTCATAGGAATGTACCTCAAATAATAAGAATATAAAATCATTTCATTAATCAAGGCTCATTTCCAATAAAATCCAATAATAGTGAATAGATTCCTATTGTGGATTGGGTTCTCTCCCCTCTCCCTTTTAATTCATGTTTAATAGAGTAACATATTAGATTAAATCAAAATCATTTATTTATATTTATTAAAAGATAGTGCCTAAAAACAACATTGAATAATAATAACAAAAAAATGTAGGAAGCCATGGAGGCAGGAAGAGGTGAAGTCTGAGTGCAACCCCTCTTAAAATATTCTTCCCTTCTATAGTGTAGAAATGCAAGTCTGAGAGAATAATTATACTAAGACCCTACAAAGTGAAAGAGGCAAGGATATCAACAATATTATTTTCCTCCCTCCAAGTGTGCATAATTTCTATTCCATCACTTATATGAGCCCTTCGCCTTCTCAAAATATACGATATAGACTAGATAATATTATAAATTCAATGATTTCCATGCATGGAATCGTGGGTGATGATAGAGTCTGTTTCAACCAAAGTGAGACCAATATTATGATGCTTGAAAATCTATAGACCCATGAGAATTTCCAAAGCCTCTTCCAAGAGGGATTGTACTCTACTAAAGTGAGCATAAAAAGAAAAGATAACACATCCATGGAGTCCCAAACCACAACAAAACCTTTAATTTCATTCATAGAGCATGAACCATCAATATTAAGCTTGAAGCCAAGGGGATGAGGGAACCCTATAACCTAGTGGCCAAGAGTATTCAAAAAATTGTCAAAGGCTCCCACCTATAACATTTTGAGATAGGACACTACATGACATTAAATCCAGTGAAGAACCATATCAAGAAGGATGAATGTAGTTATTTGACCAAATACATTACCGAACATTGAATCCCATCATGTATGGCCTTGTTCCTTTCCATAAAAATGCACCAACACCCTACTGTAAGGATAGTGGCGTGAGCCTTCCTCTTCGAACCAGTATTCCCAACACCATAAAATAATGGTCGAAGAAGGAAGAATTCAATAAATGCAATGTAGAGATACCTATTAAGTCACAAATGGCTCACCACATATGACATACCCATTCTCTTTTCATTCATGGTGGATAGAGTCCCATATTAAATTGGGTTCACTCCCAATTCAATTAAATATTATGTTAGGAGATATCAGTTTTTACCCAATTCAATGGAGGAATATATAATCTTGGGACCAACTATTAGATAGTGAAATCCATACATAAGTATTCAATATGATCATACAAAATTCATCATTTTATCATAGATTAATTGAACCATGGGAAAGAAATGGGTTTCATGAAAATATCCTAAAATAATCATCATCATAATACATAAAGGGAAATAAAGTGGATTGTATTATTAGAGAATATCCCTATTGAATCATTATATTCTTTAATGTATATTTATATAGATAAAAAATATTTTTATAATATCATTTAAAATGTTCACCAAATAAAAAATAAAAACATCATTTTCTTTTAGTACATTTTGATAACTAAATATTCTGCAAAACAATTTCATAATAATTTGTTTATAAAACCCTAGAATATTTTACACAAATTTTAATGATTAATAAAGGATATAATCATGGTAAAATCCATTCATGCTATATATATTATAAAGAAAATATTCATTTCTAATTTTTGTAAAAAGTCAAAAGTATACCACAAAAAATGTAATTCAAATATTTTTTATGATTATTAAATAAAATCAAAATTATTATAATATAACTCTAAAAAATTTATTTAATATAATAACACCCATAAAACAATTTTTAATAATATGGAAATGGGGAAAATAATTATGACCTTACAAATGTGATATGGCCATATTTTCATAAAATAATTATTTTAGTCTTATTGAGTAACCAAGATATGAAAATAATAGTAATACTTAAAAACCCAATAACTAAACGTTGTATAATAAAATAGTTACGTTTCAAGTGATATAAAACATATAATTTCTGACAATGGTAATTGAAACATAAACAATCCAGATAAAAATGTGATTTTATCATAAACACAAACCTTATGTTCTAAAGTGATTCATATGATTATTAACATCATTTATAATAAATTTAAATTTATTATATATGTATATTAGAAATATATTCTTTATTATATCACCATATATTGTTCATTCATAATTCCCAATCACCCATTTGTTAATATTTCTTCACTAAGGTAAATATTAAGTGTGTTAGGTGTTTTGTTATTCATACTACTTCCATTTTGGATATTCTTATCATTGATCATTGGTCATTATTTCATCATATCCAAAAAAACATAATAATGTCACAAATTTCACATTTATTCTTTATATTTCCCCTTTAAATATAATTATATCAAATTATTTTTACTGTATTCATACATTAATATCTATTTTATTATAATTTTCCTTCTTTGATCAACCTATTTGAATATAAATCTCATCAAGTATTTCATTGAGTTTAGGTTAAAGGTCAGCCACTTATTTGATATCATCATGGAAATATTTATTGACCTTTTTTTTGTTATCAGTCATGATGATCAAATATTTATCTTTATAATTTTCAAATTTCAAAATTTCAAACCGTTCCAAATATTTTTCTTCTTGATAGATTAATGTTATCTACTAAGATTTATTTTTATTTAAGCTTCTAACATGATTCACATTTTTAATGGATATACACGGGTATTCTTCATCCTCTTATTCTATATTTAATTTTCATACAAACATGTCGATGATATGTTATAAAAATAAAAAAAAAATTTAGGTTTCCCTATGAAAATAATTTTCATTATTATGAGATTTATGGAATGTAATTTCCATACCACATCAAATTTATCTTCGAAATCATATTCAACAACTTATTATTTCATGAACATAAATTAAATCTCTATATTCTTAATATTAATAGGATTATCATCATTCATCGACATTTTATATGAAATGAGTATTCATAAAATATATTTTACAGAAACTATTTCCAGATCTAGTCATTAAATAAATAATAATTCTAAAAGTATGTGGATTGTATTTACAATAATTAATTTAGAATACTCAAATATTTAATGAATTTATAAATTTATCATATATATATATATATATCCAAATAGGTTAATCACTTAATTTAATAAGATGAAAAAATAATATTGACAATTTCCTTAAATATTTAATATTATTTCATAAAACCTAGAATTTTTATCCAAATGAACCAAGGGAAACCCTTGATTTAGGTTCCAAAGATGGAAGATGACAGGAATTTATGTGATTTCCCAATCACCTTAGTCTTTGAAAAGCCTCAATATATAAAATAAAAATATGTGAACACAATTTCAAATAATTAAAGTCAATTTAACATGTAGTTTTATTCTAATAAGAATATCAAATGAAGTGCTCAGACGTTAAATTTTCATAAATAAAAAATAGGTAACATTTAAAATAAATTAGAAAAATATGGAATCCTATAATGAAAAACCCATATTAAATAAAAATATTATTATTGAAACAAGTTAAATGATGAAATAAAAAACTTTATTTGGATAATATAACTATGACTTGAAATAAAAGAAGAATAATCCACAAGATATCCTTATGACTATAAGTTACCATCCATCCTCAACAACAACATGACCTATCAACAAGTTATCCCAAGGAAAAAGATCAAACAAATGATTTTTAATCTATGTCTACAGACACTGAGTAGTTTAAATAGGTTGTAAAAATAAACCACTAAGTATGATTTCATCAAAGATTCGACTCATTTCATTTTTCAAAACATTTAAGAAAAACTTTTTGGAAATAAAATTATTCCAAAAACAAGATTATTCATTATTTTATGAAAGTTAACTCACAGTAATCTTCCAAAATATATTTTAATTTCTAAAAGATCCCATATAATTTAGGTACATTCTTTAAACTATTCATTTAAAACTTACTTTTTGAAATACAAATATTTAAATAATGTCTATAAATTCTCATATAAATGATTGGGAAATTGAACACATAAAGAAATAACTACATAATTGAAAAAAGAATTAAAATTTTGGATAAGAAAATTAATATTCCATATAATTAAATTATTATTGAACCTAGTAATCAAAAGTGATAGATACCCGAAAAAATTATAGATGAATTATAATATAAAGAGAAAGTAGAGTTGAAACAACAACATAGAGAAGGTAATGTAGTAGAGTATATATAATCAATATAAACACCTAAAAATATAGTGAGATGATCCTTGATGTGATTGGGTGTAATCACCTATCAGTCTGCCAATTTATGCCATGTCTATATCCAAATGTCTACTCTGACCTGGCATCCTTAGTGGCACTCTCTCGTGGCCTTTAGTAGCATTTGTTATCTAATATGTGTAATCATGATAAGACAGTAACTATGTGTCAATATCTCAAAGGAAAACCTAGGATCCCTATGATATTAACAATATAGGTTTAAGAAGGATGTGGGCTAGATAGGGCGCACAACAATTATACAATTCATGGAAACTGTTCCCAAGTGAAACCTCAATCCACCCTCTCACACACACCTCCCTAAATCCCCCATTCCAAATTATATTGTGATTATGAAAACATCCATTTATATCATAAGAAATTGAAAATATTGATCTATGGGGATTTAGTATAGGGTTTCTAACATTTTTAAAGGAAATCCATTTACAAAAAAGTGCCATCTAGACAAAATTTTATAAAACTGATAAGTGTTTTTTACAAATAACATTGAGATTACATTTCTAAAAAATTAACATTCGAATTCTCTATTCTATTTTCTAAAATCTCATTTTGTTTCCATAACTATAGTTATCTGTCTGGATAGGTTGGTATGTTTTAATGTGTGTATATATATATGTAATTACATAGTAATACATATATGAATACAATATAAAAAAATAACCACTATTTAAAATCATGAGAATTTTGGAATCACATGTGACACAAATGAAAAAACCATCTTCAAGTCGAAATAATTTTTTTGGGAACCATAAATAAATAATGAATAACTTCATTAAATAATTACATAATCATAAAAAAGTTTTAAAATCAATAAATAATATTAGTAAAATTTAAAAAAAATAATATAAGTCTATTTAAACATAATTCCCATTAGAAACCCCTTATGCGCCCTGAAAATACTTCCGTAATTGAATGGATTTATTTTTAAATAATAACCCCCTTTGAAGAAAAATATTAGGAATTAAATTAAACACATTTCATATATAATTTCATGAAAAATGAATTGAAAAACATAATAATAATAAAAATTTACAATGAAAATTTAATATCATGGAAACACGAACCTAGGACAAGCACAATTAAAGATAATCCATCAAAAATGAAGAGAGGAGGTATTGAAGATTAATCCAAAAACACTAAGAACTAAGGAAAGAAAATTAGAAAGAAAAAAACCTATGGTTTTTTCCAGACCAACAGAATACAGGAGAGGAAGAATTAAATAAGGTGAAAGTGGACGTTGAAGAGAAAAGAGGATCAGATTTTGAGAAACATACCAAAAATAAAAGAAAAAACCTCAAAATCATATGAGAGAAGATTAAAGTGGCCACACTAAGTGTTCTATTACTAAAATAATTTGTCCTGTATGAGAGGGAGAGTTTTGGAAATTAAAATGGTGGAGGCATAGAATAATAATTTCAATTTTTAGAATTTCTATGTTGGCCACATTTCTTGGTCATACAATTGACAAAATCATGCCCTAACTGTGTGCCCTTGACTGAACATACATGGGGAGATACAAGGTTAAGATAAATTGTTTTATAAACTATGACCATACTATGAAGATGGTTCTACTGATTGTTTTTACATATATGGTAACCACACTATTTGAAATAATTGTGACCCAACCATTCACCCCAAATCAAAAAACTAAAACCCAAAATATCATTGATATTTTAACATAAAACTTATTTATGATCATGATTTTAGTTAAATATTCAATATAATATGTAAATTAATTTCTTATTTTTTACAATTTTTCTTCATTTTTTTAATTATGCTCATAGGTTTTAAAAATATGTTCCTATACATATTTTGAGGTTTTTATGAACAATTAATTTTGTACATTATGTTAGATAATGGAATCTATAGAGTATTCAACCATTTGGTGTCCAGTTATATATCCTACTAGAATTTATCATTGATATATCTACCTTTAATGTCTATAATATTGATTTATGCATTTAAACAATATAAACATCTATTCACAGAGTTCAATTTTTTTTCATCCAATTATTGATAATTAAAAATATTTCATGTCAAATATTGGAAAAATGTTATGATTTATTTTAGTTGATGTGATATATAATTTGAGATTAAAATATAAAAAATGTTACTTAATCCCCTAACACTATTAATTAATACAATTAGGGGATATACCATATGAGGTGGCAGTGAATTATGTTATTGAATTTAAATAGTTTTCTCACTTTTTTCATTATAATTTTTTTCTTAAAACCTTTGGGAAATTTTAAGCCTTTCTTGAAAACTCATATCACCTAAAATTAATTATAAGGAATTAATAAAATGATTATTTACATGGTTTCATATTATGGAGAGGCTAAATTAAATATTGTCAGAACACATCATTATTTTTTAACCCAAATCACTATAATCAACACAAAATTTCCAATGGACTTGAGTGTAATTAGTGTAACTTAAGGATAAAATCCCTCACAAAGAATCAAATCACTTATACTGCAAAATACCTCTTAAAACATTGTAAATATTATAAATTTTTTAAGGTAAAACAATAAACATTATGTTTTTTGAATCTAGGATTATATAATTTTTTTTATATATGTCAAATGAATTCATACTAAAAGAGAATATCCACAAATTATTCACACTTTGGGAACTCCCTATATCTTGTTACTCTCCCTTTCTATGTATCCTCCTATTGATTTGGGTTCTATATCTCTACTAATAGAGATGATAACATCATAACATCGATCTATAATTTTTCTAATTGTATTCTTATGATAAAACTTTGTCAAATTGACCTTAATTTTATTAATAAAATTTAGTGGAATGATCCCATAATATTAACCAACCAAGAATTAGGAAATAGAAAATTTGGAGACATGATTTGTAATATTTTATTATTATCTATATTATTAGGTTTTACGTATTTCACCAATGGTTGTGTCTAGAATATTTATGATTTTCCTATATTTAATTATTTAAATCTATCTTGGGTTTTAAATATATATTTCCATTTAGTGTAGATATTATTTAATATAATATCACTAATTTTTGGCTTCATAAAAATTTTCAACTAAATGAAAATGTTTTAGTGTGAATGAGATTTGTTTAATTCACGAAATATAAAAAATACATGCTCACCATCAGTGAAAAATCTATTGAAATATAAATCCTATTTCAGTTCACTATATTAAATTCATAAAATTTCAATTCAGATTTGATTGGCCGATGGAATAGGGATGGTCTTATTGTGTAGATAGTGGAAGAAAGATCTCTACTATAGGAAAATAGTGCCATCATTAATTCTATTATCCAATGAATTTATGATGAGTTGAATAAGGTCTTAATGTTTAATGATGTAAAGGGATGGCAATTTAGAATTCCATCTATGGTAGTAGTGTTTGAATGGAAAATATTTTAGTGTAGAATGTTTATCTTTTTTACTAATTTACCATTACTATAAAAGTGGTTTGGGCATTAAATACAATTTTTATAATTATTATAATAAGTGATTAAGGAATCAAGATGAAGAGGCACATTAATTGTGATGAGATAAGTGATTTTCATGATTAATATTATTTTTCAATCTGTTCATAATCTCATGAATAATATAGTAAATACAAAAATATTAGTAGTGTTCCACACGTGCATGTATGTCTCATTGATAGAATATGTCTAATATATGATCTCATTTCTTTTTTATGTACTTTTATTTATTATATTTTTATTTTTATTGAATGTGTTTGCGTTTTTCGTGATTGTGGAAGTTATCCACTTGTTTCTATGGGTAGGGTGCGATGTATTACTAATTTTAGTACACATATTATAGGGGGGTGGGAATTCATGGGGATAGAATTCCACTAAACAAAACCTCGAGTGTATGAAATTATGGGAGAGGAAAATTTTTTCCTTTCATTAATTAATTATTATTTACCTCCCAATAAATGGTATTAGAGTGTGTTTTCATTATAGTTCATCAGTGATCCTTAAAAATATTGAATTTACCATAGTTTTGACTCTCTATAGCTTTAAAATATTTCATTTTTTAGTTTGAGTTCACTAAAAATGGAATTTATTCCTTCATATTATGAAGAGTTATGGGTGGAAAATTTTTATATAATAGATTTTGGGTAATGTAAAATGAATATAGAGGACCATTTGATTTTGAAGGACCTGGATTCTCATCATAATGGGGTATATTTGAAGAATATGTAAATGAATGAATTTGAGTAATTATATAAGAAGACACTGATACTGGTGAGTATGCAACTGATTAATTGAGTTTTTGAGTTGAACTTTTCCCTTATGCTCTCTATATCACCACTCCCTTGTGGAAGAAAGAGTGGGGTTTCAAATTCCCTAATTTCCATATGATGATATTTTATATTTAAGGCTTGTGAATTTTTATCCAAATTAATTTTTATTCCTTTTACATTATCTTTAGATTTGATTGAATAGTCTATTCAAAAGATCATATTGATTTTTACTAAAAACAATAGTTTATAGTTTTCTTGATGGAATAAATTAGGTCATCCAAGGGGAGTGATATCCTAGATAAGGATGAAGGTGGAATATATTTCTAGACCTCAAGACTATCTATTTTTTGTTATTATGTATTCTTCTAGATGGTATTAAGGGAACTATAATAATTAAAATTCTGATGGTTGTTTACTAAAAACCAGTTTTTCATCCTAATGAATTTTTTTATATTTAGAATAGAGAGGGATGTTTGAATATTGATTAAATTTTTTATAAGAAAAAATTACCAAATAATTACACAATTTACAAAGGGAACATATATTTTTTAATGAGATTAAAATTCATCTTGAATGATAAGAAAGAATGGTTGTTATCTATTTTAGTGTGTCACTTAGGTATCTCTAATTCACAATATGAATAATATAGATGATATTATTTTTACATAAATCGATTATCGTAACCTAATCTAGGTTCCTATAATAATAAATACCCCATACATTAGAATAATGGCCTCATTAATCTATTTAATAAAGTGATATGTTATCTAAAATTTACCCAAGGTCGAGATATCACCTGTTGTAGTTTAAAGAGTCTAAGTCTTTTAACATTTAATTACGGAATATATATGTACATTATTAATTTTCGGTGATGCACAATGGGCATAAAAATTATCCTACGGGTTTCAAGATACTATTGAACCATAACATCTATAAGTACCTCAACACTATCATCAATATATTTTGGGACAATATTTCATATATTCCGTGTCTTGAAAATTAAATAATGAACTTGTTTGGTATGGTCTCAATGTCTTTAGATGTACATTTAATTTTTGTGAAATTATATAAATTCTTATTATATATTAATAAATTCAATTTCTTTGGTCACTTTGCTTGTGAGAAGGGAATATTAGTGTATCCTAAAGAGATTGATGCTATGATATATTGGGATAATAGAAATATTTTTTAAATATAAGTGTTTTTTTGGATTTGGAGGGTATTATGATTGAATAATTTAAGATTTATAAGAGATGTAATCTCTCTTAACACCTTTTTAAAGGGAGTATTTTTTTAAAATATCGTGTAATTTTTTAAATATTTTGATTAATTGAATACAAGAGTAAATTAAAGTTCTATATTAATTATTCCCAAAATAGGTGATGGTTATTCTATATTTTTTAATAACTCAATTTTTATTTTGGATTTAATTATTATGAAACCTAACTGTGTGGTAGTATATGGATATTTTAAATTACTAAAAAAATAAAAATAATTGTCCATCCCATGACATAGAGCTAGCTAATATGAATTTTTTCCTTCAATTTTTAATGATATTATATATTTAGGATAATGTTCATTAATTATTCCAATCATAGAATTAATATATTTTTTTTCAGAATTTAATGAATATCATAGAGATATTACACAAATAATTCTAATTAAAGTTTGGAATTGATATGGATCATAACATATGTAAAGGAAACAACATTATTTATTCTCTTAGTAGAAAGTTACTAGTGTGTCTTGTGATGGAATATCAAGATGAATTAAAATTTATGGTAATTTTCATACTTATTTCACACCTATTGATTCTTTATTTTATGTAACCATACTGAATATATATCATCCTAATCCCTCATACATTATTGAATAAAAATTAACTTTGTGGTGAAAACTATTTAAATTATTATATATAAGAATTTATATTGGATATAAATTATCTATAATGTTTATATTAATAGATGAATGAAAATTATATCAATGGGAATTAGTATTTTAAATATATTTTATGGGATTAATGGAATCTAGTTGTCAGATCAATTATTATGGTTTTATAAGAACAGGAAATTGAATCCCCTATGAATAGCTAGGGAGATAATAAAAACATTTTTATTATGGAGGTACTCTCATTTCTACTGGTATTATTTTAATTTTTTTTTAAAAAATAATTTTAAAACTAAAATTAAAGAGGTAACCGAGTTAAAGCTTATGAAAGGAAAAAAAATGATTAAAATGCATAAAAACTCAAATAAAAGTTTATGAAGAAAGGTGTTACTCCTTCTATTATTAACATTAAGTTCCTTCACTATCACATATAGATTAACTTATATTAACTTAATGATCATGATCTATCATATATTTGATCATCCCTTACTGTATAATTTATGTTGTTAATTATGAACTTCTAGAAGTACTGTGGAGAATACTTCACATCGACATCCTTTTTTGAGATGGAAATAAAAAATTCCCCCACTGGGAGAATATATTAATTACCCTCCCATGATTATATCACACTCATTGGGTATAAAAATAACACATTCCACTGTATAATAGTAGAGTATAAGGAGGATATGATGAAATGATGATATAGCTATAAAAATTGGTATAAATCATGAAAAGAATACATTATGACCTATATACCATCCCTAAAACTACCTAACTCCTTAGATTTTGGATTGGATTTAGAATTTAAAATCATAAAGAATAATTGAAATCATAGAACATCCCTCTAGATAAACCCCTTGGGCTATCCCTCAATGATCATGGAGGTTTTATATTATAATCATGGTGAAAGAAACATAATATTCTATTGTAAATTTAATCAAAAAATATAAAAAATAATGATAAAATTCCCTATAGGGAACACTAGAATACCCTATATTTATACAATGTTTCCAATTATTTGGGATTCCTTACTTCATTATTAAGGGTTTTCATGAGTTTTATCAACATTACATCTCTTGGATCTGCCTATATAGGGACTGTTAGTTAATGTTTTCCCAAATTTCATTTGAGATGTTTTCATGATGGTTTTTTCCAACCTAGTGTTATTTGAAGTGATATATTAATATCACTAACTTTATATATGGCAATAATTCCATTAAAAATTCCCAATGGATTTGTTAATTTTTCAAAAGAGAAAATCCATATATGGGAATGTATTAGGGAAAATCCTTAGAAGAGTAATTCAATTTTTTTCTAGGTTCCATCATTCTTATGAATGTTGAGTTTAATATTACATGTCTATTGGATTACATAATTAATTTTACATAAATGGTATGATTATGGAATTATTATCCAATTTTCCAACTTACTCATATATATGAATTTAGGATTTTATTAATCCTTATATAGCTGGAGTATGCCTTAAAATTTTATAATAATATTAAATTCTATCCAGTACTACCTTATCCCTAATTATTCTTGTGAAACATTTGATTTATCTAAAATTACATACACATAAACCAATTATCATTTATTTTTATATATCCAAACAAAATAGTAAGTTAATATTAGGTGTTTGGGCTAGTATTCTCATGCATAATATAAAAAAATAAATCAATATGTTACCGTAATTTTTTTGATAATATTCTAAATAAAATATTAAAAAAATTTAGGCCATATTTTAAAAAAATCTAAATTATAATAATATAATGAAAACATTACTATTACCTATATTTTTTGAGATTAGTTGAGATATAAAAATTGAATAATAAAATAAAAATATAAAAATATATTCTTTTTTACTCCCTCAGAAATATATTTTTCTCCCCTAGAAAAAATCTACAGCACATAGAAATAAAATTATCAAAATCAAGAGGGGAAATATAATTCTTATATAATGAATTAATTAATCATTCAAGTTATATGATTTATCCATCATTCTATTTTTCTCATTTTCATTCATTTCAATATCATATTACACTCTTGAATTTTTCACACCTACCTTCCCAAAATTGATAACTCAAAATGTATTTTAAGAATATTTATTCTCATTTTAAACTCATACAATGGTCACAAAAGGATTGCAATATCTCATATATTCCTTCTTAGTGATTGAATCAGTTATATTAATCATAAAGGCATATCTAGATGTTATGTTATTAAAGGTTGATAGCTGATTATGTTTAAAATTTATAAGTGGATGGAGGAGGATCAACTCTATTCAATAAAAAAAATACCTGAATCCTAGATTATAATAATTAATGGTATCCCCATTCAACACCCTTTATATTTATTAACCTAACAAAAATTCTAACATTTATGATATATTACAACATTATATATTTCGAGAAATAATATATGTTTCTTATCTCTTATTTAAGAAATTTTCTTGATATTTCAGAAAACTTTAATCTTAATTGTGTCTTGAATATATATTGGAATTAATATATTTCAATTATTAGTGTGATCTCCCTTTACAATTTAATGTAAATTTCTTTTACCATCTTTACAAACATGGTATTTATGTCTTTTCCCGTCATGTATCCATTATAATTTGAATTTTGATAATATAACCTTTCTTTCCCCCATAATGTAGTTCAATTAGGATCAGAAATTTTACTTTCAACATTAAGTGGAATGGTTTTTTTACACGTAATGTGGTGCCAAATTTTTTTCATAGAATCTAGGTTTTTAAAAAATGGTAAGATTTCAAAGGGTTTTTCAATATAGGTTTATATTAAGAAAGTAACCTAAGAAATTACCTCCATAATTTATAAAACTAATTCTCCAATGATAATATATTTTTATAGATATTTAAAAATAAATTATGGTTGTTAAATAACGGTATTTTTTTGAATAACCGAGTTTATGGGAAAAAGTATAACAAAAAAGTCAAGTGAACTCTTAGTAATGCTTTTTTATTTTTGACAATGACAGAAAATATTGGATTTAAATGTGACTAAATTTACTTATATAATTAATTATTAATTATAAAATTAAATCACTTAAGAAATCATATGATCAAAAAAATAAGAATAAATTTTAATACCATAAATTACCCAAGTATAAAAATGTATATGGAATCCAATTAATCTTAAATCTCATAGAAAAATGAATGATTATATAGAGAAACAAAATCCTAATCTACCCAGTAGGATAGATTCTCCCCCATAATTACATTATGAAGTGTCTTGATTTAAATAAATTGATGAGTTTTCATATTCCATTTAGATTGAATTATATAATAGAAAAGGTAAATCAGGAAGTGATACCATCATAAAAATTACATTTGATAGCTTCTCACATTCTCTAGTTGATGTTAAATGAATAAATAATTTCTTCCCTCATTAAAACCATATAATAAATTATATTAAAATTTTAATAAATTGAAATAATGAAAAGTAATGATAAGTAATAAAATTTTGGTTGACCACCCAATGTGTATGGTATTGGTTACTATTTATAAATGGATGGTTCTTGTGGTTATCTCTCTTATAAAGGTTGATGAGGATCATGTGGTTGGAACCATTACCTTTCCATTATTCCAATAATTGTCACATGGAACTGGATATGAAGAACACCTTGTAAAGAGTTCATTATATCCCACTATGATAAATTAAATTATTTTTGGTGTTGTTGAGGTGATTACATAATTTTAGAGTGATCGATTTCATATTCAACATGAGGAGTGCTGGCAGAGGTTAATTGATTTTGCACTAAATTTTTTGCTTATATTCTGGATCTCCTTTAGTAATTTATTTTGTTGTCATATAAAATTCATTTACGACATTGTGATTTTTTATATGTATGAGACATAAAACTCCTCTATCATTTCCTCTAATTTGGGCAACTCCCCAGTGGGATCATCATCTTTATCTACCCCCTCCATAAGCATAAAAATTTATGTTTAATTTAAAAAAAATTAATTGGTAGTATTAGTAGAATGTTGGTGTTAAATAAAATTTAATAAAATTGAATTCAAAATAGAATTACACCTTTATTAATATATTTTTAATCACTGGGTCCTTCTTGATTTACATTAGAAGGTAAATAGAATTTGAAATGGGATTAATTCATGTATAAATAGTGTATTACAATTACGATAATAAATACATAAAAGGAACAAACACACAATAAAAAATTGAGCATTCATATGACAACCAAAACACCACAAACTACCAAAGTTACCTACTTCTTCTCTATATAATAATATTTATAGTGTGTTGGTAAGAGATCTTAACTATCAACACGGATCCTACCATAATTTCGTGGGTCTCTCCCTCAAAAATCCATAAGTAATTTAGTGAAAAAACTACCGGGAATCCCCTATGAATCATGTCATACATAGAAATCCAAAAGGCATTGAGTATATGTAACCTTACCAGAGTACCAAGGAATCGAGTAAGACTTTGAGATCCATAAGGAATTACGCATATACATCTAATTGGTAATCCACTAGGAATAGAGTACATGAAATGTTATAGGGATATCATGCAACATCTTCGACATCATCACTACTCTATGTATGTACCCTTTAAGGAGTAATTGTACCTCAATGGTCACCTATCATGGATACATAGACCAATCCATGAAAGGGACAAATGAAAAGTAGTTTCAGGGTTAAAATGAAAAAATACATCATAAAAAATATAGAGCCTCCATATACATCCACATGTGAATTGAACACCATCATGGAATTTGGATATCATATGAATGTCATATAATTAAATAATCCCATATCAGGGGACAAACACCGACCCATCTATGATAACAATTAAATCATGAATATAAATATTACAACACATAAATTATAACATGCCATCATATGGAAACAAGAGATCAGGGGGTAAGGAAGTTACTACATAATGTGAAACAATGTTATGATGGTAGTGGTAACTAAATTGTCTAATCGCACCAAAAAATTCCAAGAATCAATCCAATTTATATATGATTTAGAATATTCACCATCAATTTTATTTAAAAAATGAAAAAATAATAATTAAATTAATTATAAATAATTTACCTCATTTCATTTGAGAAAAATATTTATTTAAATTATACATGTTGATAATAACCTGATAGTACTGATAGTGAATTAATCTAATTAGTGTCATAGGAGGCATCGTAGGGAAAATTTTATAATAATTTAAAAAAACAATAAAACTAATAAAGAGTGACAGAGGGTGATACATGATAGAGAGAATAATTGTGTGGGGATAGGAATTCCCATACCTCCATAGGTTCCTCCCCATTCATCCATTTAATATATATATATATAATTACAAAATTAATATTTTTCAATATATTTATTCAATACCCATAAGAAACTTTAAATCCCTCCTTCAATCCATGTGTACTAACCCCATGTCCACTCCCTTCAATTATTTATTTATAATTATTTTTTAATGATAATAATTTTAAAACTGAATTTCAATGTGGGTAGGGGGGAGGGATGAGTAGAATGATCATTTAATAAAAAAAATGATGAGAATTTAAAAAAATAAAAAACATTAAAAGGAATTGTATTAATCCTAATATTTAGGAAAACTAGAGAATAATTAACACATATGTTACATAATTTTAATAATATGTCTTATAAATATTCCCATGATCTCAAAGAGCTAAAATTTCAACGTGTTTGGATATTATCTACCTAAAAAAATTAATGGGGATTATTTTTTCAATATATCTATATTAAAATTACTTTTACTCATATTCCTGTACAATTTTACAAGGGAAGTTCAAAACAAAAAAAGTGATTAAAAAATACCTAGTAAGGTAATTTTTATCAACAAGTCACAAAGGGTTATATCATATGAATGTGAGAAAGCATAAACATGGAGAATAATTTTATTAAAAGGATTATGGAATAATCAGAGTTTTTAATGAGTCATGAAAGAAATTTATAACCTCAAAAGATAAAATATATATCATGTCATAGGAATATGAAGATAGAATACAATAATCATGGGTTGTGGAGCACAATATAAAAATGTTACATAACCTTGAAATATGGAACATACATAATCATAAGACGTATATCATTAATCAAGGTTAACAACCAATTCCTTTATAACAAAGTTGATCATTCAGCACAACCTATTTCCCATAGTGGATCAAGTATCATATAATGTTTACAATAATTATCTAATGAGATATTAAATGTTTTACCTAATGTAATGAAGGAATATATATGGTACACCTATCACATAATTATATACCATATATATGTGTGAAAATTTAATTTTGAAACATTTATCATTCTCTCATAGCTTAATTAACCCGTGGAAAAGAAATTAGTGTCATGAAAACATCCTTAAATGATCATCATAATCGAACCAGAGAGAGAGACGGTGGATGGTATCATTAAAAAAATCTATAATGAATCATAATAGTCATTAATTTTTTTTGAAATAGATTAAAATATTTTATAAAATCATCATAAATAATATTTGAAAAACAATACGAAATATCACTTTCTTTTGGAAAATAAAAAAATTACAAATTCCCCGAACAAAGGGAAGACATTTTTATTTGAAAAAATCAAAAATATTTGGAATCAAATATTTATAAAAAATAACATACAAAATTATGAGAAATTTTATTTCAACAAATACACATAAAAATGTTTATTTTCACACCATTATAAAAAATGTAAAAAATAACACATATAAAAAAGAATTAAAAAGATTCAATTTTCAACCTCTTTGATGAAATTAAATTATAAAGGAAAATGATCATAAAAATAATTTAAAAATGGAGGTTTTAATTTTTTATATATTATAATGAATATAAATTTAAAGTAATTATTTTTCCTTAAATAATTCAAAACATTTAAAGAAATGATTTAAAATAATTAACATCCGAAATTTTAAAAACAAAACCCCCATGAAAGAATCACGTTTGGGAGGAGAATAAAATATCACAAATATAAGCAGGTTCATGATATTATTTTTGAAATAATATATATATATATATAAACTAAAAAAATGAACAAAGGTGAATAATATGAATCATGTCAAAATAAGAGAAATCTATATAGAAAACCCTTACCATGGACTTATGCAAAGTCAAACGTGCTCTAAATCCCCAATACAATAAATTTATCATTATTATAGCATTGGGAATTAAAATAACTAATATTTTTTATACCATCCATTTAAAATTCCACATTACCCATAAATATTAATTTTTTTAAAAATACCATTCGAGTGTTCACTATCACATTTCCCTTATAAGATACAGTTTGTTAGTTTCAATTAATGAGTCTTTATCATGGATTCATCACAAAAATAAGTTTCATTATACATTTAAACATATTTTTATATATTTATGGAAATATCATGGAACATATACTGATGATTTTCTTAGAACTCATAAAAATTACCCTTTCCTCTGATTGTGGAATTATCTGAAGAATTGAATTTATTGGTAAATATTATATTAAATATTAACATACTAGAATTACAAAAACATGTTTGACTAATAAATATTAGATATTATTACAATTATTTATATAATATTATTCATTAATGACATAAAAATTATAACAATGTTCATGCATGTGGTAAAAGAGGAAAAAATAAAAATACATAATAATAATTTAATGAATAATAAAATGATATTTGATAGTGATAAAAGAAATTTTAATTAAATTTAATGTTTAAAATTTTATTAATTTGTTAAATTAAATTCACTAAGAGGTGGATGAAAGAGATATAGAAGAATAATCAAGAAGAATATATCGTGTATTTTGAGAGCATGAATATCCAATTGAAGAACCTCTTAGAAATGAGAAGTTTTGGATTTATTTGTGGCAATAGATTATTAATATTGTGCTAAATGATAATTATTTAAGTAAATATGGAAAACTAATTAAATATATTTTAATTTTTGGTGAAACTTTGATGGAGTGGAGGAAAAAATCTATTATATGTGGGAAGAGTGATATTTTTGTAAAATTAATTTATGAATATAAAAAGGGAATTAATATTCCTAGAAATTTGGTAAATGTTAGGAAAAATTGAAACATAATATATATAATGTTGAAAATTCCCTCGTACAATTAATTATAGATAATGGGTTTTATATTTTTTGCCTTATATCTTAATTTAACTCATTCCAAACCTTTTTAATCAATACACTATCAACTATCTTTTACCATAGATACCTTTGTTTTTATGAATAAAAATGAAATAATATTTATTACATTGTTTTAATGTTCGTATTAAAAAAATATGAAAATCATTTTTCATGATTTATTTCCTAGAGGTGATAAAATTAATTTTAATATAATTAATATTAATGCAACAAATACAAATTTTAAAATATGTAAGTTTTGATAAAAAATGATCTTAAAACAAAATCTTATATATTTATAATTTTAATGATATTTATATGTGTATTATTAAAAAAGGGTCTTGTGACATTAAAATAAATAAAAAAATTAATGGATAATTGTGAATAATTTAAACAAATGAATATTACCTAAACAATTTTTTATTTGAATAAAATATAATATATGTTTGAAGAAGTCAACAATAGATTTATATATTCATCATATTAATTTTCAATGAATTATTATACTTCTTAATTTTTTTATTTATCTAAATATAATATATATTCTTATGTCACAATAATATTATAACGATGTCATATAGGTTATAGTATTTTTAAAAACTATAGTTTCATAAATCACTTAAATATAGTTTCTTTAGATAAATACCAGAAATTTCATGAAAATGTTATCTTGAATATATTATTCCTAAAATAATGTTCATTTTAACATAATGAAGTTATTATTTTTATATTTTTATCTTTTAAATAAAAAATATATAATATAAAATTAAAATAATGTTATAAGGAAGAAATTTTTTTGATAAACCCTGAATAATTTAATTAATATTCCTCATAAAGGCATAGTCAATTATTAAATATTTTTAATTAATAACCCCATAAATATAATTAATAATTTTTTTTGATATCATTCTCTAAATGAAATAACTTTAACAAAAATTCATATTTTATGAAAATTCCAAATAAAACTATATATAATTTTGAAAACATATAATATTTATTATGATAAAAATTACATGTACATAAAAAACTATTTTATAATTAAAAAACCCTTGTGACCTCCACATAATATATAAGGGTATGATATGAAATACTAGTCTTCATGGGTAGTTTTTCCACTAGAATGAATCTCATAGTGATTTTCGTGAGCTTGAACTTCTCGAGTAGGAAATTTCGTTAATGGAATACATTATGAAGTATGTGTTGGACTAGGCCTAGGGAAACAACTAATTTAACCAAATGTTTTCCTATATTATAGAAATGATCCTCATAATGAATATTGGTGCTTCAAAGTTCTAATATTTTTTATATCATAACGTTGCAACTTCTATTTATACCCACTAATTTAATGGATATATTATAAAAGACATATTTGAAACCTATAAAATGTATTGTGATTTTGTTTTATATTGGTGTAGAATTCCAAATAAACTACGATAAAATATTAAAATAAGGATAAGTATATAAAAAATTATTATTTGGTAACATTCAATCCCCATAAAAAAAATTTATCCTTGAAATTATACTACATGGATAAAAATAAGTGGGGGCCCTTTTATATCATTACATCACCAGGTTCACATATAGCTTCAATATAGTTATTATTTTTCAAAAAATCATTAACTACGTGTATAGTGACCTTCTATTTTTATACATTAAAATTAAAAATGTTTCATGGCATATATAAAACATTAAACAAATAGGCTCCCAAATACAGTAAAAGTTTAGTGACTTTGGAACCATTGAATCATAAAAAATTGTACAAAAATGAGCTTCATTATGTCCCAATAGTTTCTTCTTGACTAGAACCCTTATTAGACACGTGAAACTCAATCCATATCTTCATAACTTGAGGATGTAAACACAAAAATGGGTGATATAAAATGATCAATAAGGGTAAACAAGTGAGACATATAATCACGAATAGGATCATAGGGTTACAAAAACATGATCATGAAATAGAACATCATACCATATATATCAATGATCATAAAAAGGAATCATGGAATAAATATTGGATGTTCATAAGACATGAATCATAAGGAACTAAAGAACATAAAGCATGAAGTCATAACATATGAATAAAAATGGAATTTTGGAATGCACATAAACATATATAACTATTTCCATAGTAGTAAAAGGATTGATACCAATTCTATATTAGTCAAAAAATTACTTTAATGAAATGGGTTCACACATTATTCCAGCCCTGTATTACTGAATCGAGATCACTCCTCATTCCATCCTGAAATTAATAAACCGAGTTCATTTCTTTTTTCATCGCTATAATACTAATCCAAGATGATTTCTCATCCAAACAATGAAATATAGATTCAAGTTCATTTCTCATTCTATCCATGTCTATATAATGAGATATTAATATTTACCCAATGCATTGGAGGGAGATATAGGTCCCACCCATCTCATAATGATGTCATACATATATGTTCCACAAGACCATAAATAATCATATCATATCCCATGAAATGAAATGGGTATTATAAAAATGTAATCACATCATATGAAATGGAAAAATATAGGATTGATAAACTTTTAATCATAAATATAACCCAAGAAATGAAGTGGGTATTAGAAGAATATAACCCGTGAAAGGGAAACAAGTTTCCAAAAAATAATTCCATCAAAACATAATACATTTAGAGAAAGAATAGAAATGAAAAAATTGAATACATTCTCTTGAATGTAATTAGTAACACCAAAATATTTTTATCTTATATGTTTAATGATATTTTAAAAATATTTCTTGATTAAAATATTCTTTTTTCTTTGAAAAATTCATTTTAGAACATAAAACCTATTGAAATGTTTTTTCATGGAATATATTTTTGAAAACTTATAAATTATGCTTTAGAAACAATAATAAAATTTCAAAATCCTTTGTTCCTTTAAAATTATCTTCATGTATCATTTGAAAATAGTTTCTATTTTTTTTTAGAAAACATGGATTTTGGAATAAAACTGATTTACGACTGAAGAGAGAAATATGTTCTATTTTTTTTAATTTTTTTTATTAATTATCTTTGGTACCAAAGAATATAAAAATGATACTAAAAATGGATATATCGTGAACAGAAAGAGGATAATGAAACGTTTGAGTGTTCTTTAGAAATGGATCGTAGGATTTCATCAAGGAACCATAATCATTAACCGTCTCGAAAAGCAATGAGATTTTTTCAATAAAATGTTACCACTTGGTAACTTGAGATCATACTCCCCATGTAAGAACCTAAAATTAAATGAAGCATAATGTATCATGGAAATAAATAAATTCACGATATAATATTTTAAAATTTATGTACATACATCTTGAAAAATAATTTATGTCCATGAAAAATCTTGAGTGTCAAAGTAGGAAAATACAGACAAAACATTTTTATAGATTTGGTATCATTTGAAACTTATATTCCATTAATGAATTATCATTAAAGAGAAATGTAAATAAACATAATATTATGTGTAATAATAATTTTTTAAATCCATGTGATGTATACACACCACACAACATTAATGGGTGGTGAATAACCCTTGAATCTCATAGAAATAAACATTTATATGAAATCCCCTTAACTTCTGTCTCGACTCTATTTGTAATCAAACAAGATTCCTGTATAATAAATATATTTTTATTATAAATCTATTATAGAGTCAAATAATTATATCTAATATCATAATTTTTTTTGTTATTACATTGTATTTTCAGCCAATTAACAATATTTTGTTAAGGTTTCACTTCAGATAATATTCACTTTGTTCTTCTAATGTGTCTTAATTTTTTATATCTTTGGATTATACATATATAATGATTTAAATAATGTAAAATATGATGTAAATATCATTTATCTTCATTATATTAGTAATAAAATAATATATATAAGCATGGAATAGAATACACTGTCCATCGAGATTGTAGATCATACATATGCATGAACGTTGTTTCTATTTTTATTGTCGAATTGAAAAGAGAGTGTAAATGAAATATATGTATATCTATGTATATATATATAATTATTATAGTTTCATTTTCATATCATAAATATAAATTAAGTTTTCTAAACCCATCCTTAATACATTCCATTTTGTGTGTGAACAAATCACATTTCTATGAGGGGGCGGTAGTCCATATATCCTCAAACCAAATTATCACATTTAAAAAAATAGAAGGTATAAATATTTCTGTTTAAATTTTTTATATAATATAAAATAAATAATAAATATAATATATAACATATATAAATATAGTTTCCGTCAAAATGTCCACCATGAGTTGTGGTAATGAAAAAATTACAATCATCATTTTGTGATGTGGTAGTTCATTTTACACGTAAAAGTATGTTTATTACCCATTAGATGAATGTGTGTCTAAGTATAGTTCAAAAAAAAACAGAATAAAAAGATACTAGTATATTGATAGTGCTAATTTTTTTTATACAATCATGGAATAAGAAGAGTTGTGGGGCTGGAGAATAAAAAATAAAATAAATGATAATGATATAAGATGTTACTTCTTAATCGGGTAACATCTTTTGGTTTGTTCCAAAAGGCTTCCTTGGATTTCTGCCTTATAATAGGGAGAGTTATAGGGTAAGGGATATACTTTTAAGACTATTTGGGAATATTTTGGAATAAAAAAAGTGGCTTTAGAGGTGT
The DNA here is from genome assembly GCA_963277665.1 of Viscum album. NCBI lineage: Eukaryota > Viridiplantae > Streptophyta > Magnoliopsida > Santalales > Viscaceae > Viscum > Viscum album. Next base: position 600,922,593 of record OY728127.1, read on the forward strand.
GAGGAAGGGTGAGATTTCTTTTCTTTTTAAAGTGGAATAGGAGTGGAACTCTTGTAAATTCAAAAATGAATTAAATAATGTGAGGAATAACAAGAATAATATTCTTAAAAAATGGAAAAATTATCTATTAAATAAGAAATTTTTTGAGAAGGAAATCTACCACACAAAATATGTTCATTATATAAATTTGGATCCTTAACTTCTATGTTTCCCCAATTTTATCATTTTAGATATGTGTCAAAACACTACTTTTATAACCTAAGTAGATTAAATATAAAAAATAAATTAAATTGGGATTATTATGAATATATAGATCCACATAATTATAAATAATTCACCTAATTTACGAAATAATAATTTAATTTGATTTGGAAATTAATTGTAAAACAATTGCATGTTACACAAAAAATGCTACATAAACCAAGACCGTAATAAAAATGATTTTAAAATATATGGGTTAATATATTAATGATAAATAGTTAATTGGTCTAATAATTTCCAATTGTTAATATTTATTGACACTTAAAAATAACTTTTTAGGATAATATTTTAATTAAATTGATATCAATTAATAAAATATTTTTTACTGAAATTTTACATAAATGTCAATTTTAACATAATTTCTTTAATTTTAATATTAAATTATAACAAGGTATTAAAATTTAAATTTACTAACTATAAAACTCTGTTACATGATATATTATTCAAAAAAAAATAATTAGAGACAATAATTCAATCAATTTTCTCCACTTTGAATATTTATTGTATCATTTATTTTTAATAATTGTTAACTAAATTGTCACTATGTTGGTTCTTGTTATGAATTTGATGTAACTAAGTCATATCTATAAATTATTGATAAGAATTATGATAAACAAAACTCTTTAGTTTTTCAAAATGATACGTGTAACCAAAAATATGTTTCCATATCCCATTGTTGATAAATGTTAAATGTGAGGAAAGTCACATTTTTTATTTTCCTTACTTATCCTTTTATATAGGTCACATCCATTTATTAATATACCAATAACCTATAAAATTATATCCGAGAGGGGATATGATCAATTTATTTGTATCCATAGAATTTTGGGAAGGTTTGCTAGTCATATTGGTCATTAAGATTAAGGTTTAGTTCATAATTACGCTTAATCATACATTAATATCAATGATTAATTTTAATCAATTTCAGTAATATTTTTGGTGGAAAATATATTTTATATTATTATAGTAATAATATCATACTAATTACATCCATTTATGTTTATTTTTTAATATTAAAATAAAAAAGTGATAAAATTATGTTTAATGATAATCTCACATACGTGGCGAGAAAGCTGGTTTTTAAAGTAAAACGTTAAAAGATCCACAAGTGTTTATAACTAATTTCAATGTAAAATTATTACAATAACCTAAATTGGATTAATATATGTATAATTGATCTATGTTTACTATATAAACCTATTTAAAATATAATTTAACATAACAATTATTATAATGAAGAGTCCATTTTTAATAAAAATACAATATTTTTAATATTCATCAAAAAATGAAGTTTCATAAAAATATCACAAAACATAACCTTAATGTAATTTATAAATTATAAATCAAAAAATTATGTTTATATTTAGACAAAAAATTCCTAAAAGTGTCAAAATTTAGTTTTAAAAATAGGTGCGCTATTAAAAGTAAGTAATACATGGTCTTGCGTGTACTATAAGCTAATATAAATGTTGTGTGTAGACCAAACTTTTCATGGGGTTGCATATAAATAAACACAAACAAAATGAATTGATTAATTAATACAAATGAATTTTTTTTCCAAAATATGAAATTAATTCAAGAGAAAAATTAATAGAATCTTGAGCTGTAACATTCTACCGCCCTTAAAATGAATTTCACCATCAAAATTCATCTCGATTATAAAACGTTTAATAATTAAATGTTACTTTAAAAGGAAATAATTTCTTAAAGATGAAAACTAAATATTCCTTTTAGAAAATAATTTTTAATCCATAACAGTTACCCATAGTTACATGTTGATGGGTTTCTACATATGAGAACATAAGTATAAAGTGAAAACATAGACATGAATGAGAAATCAAACTATGATGTTCTAGATGAGTTTAATAGAGAAATTGGTTAGGAGAATTTTAACACTCAAAAATCCATAAATCTATGATTATCTGAGGGACCATTTGATTCATTGGAAAAGAAGGTTCTTTGAAAACCTTTTTGGTTTCAAGACCCTTTCCCTAAGGTTGTTTTATTTTCATGAGAAGATATACTAACATGATTTTAGGAAAAACATACCCTTTTTTACACCTTGATCAACTTCCACTTCTAATCAGATTACATGAAATGAAGGTGAATCTCTCATTCTTAATGGATTAAAAGATCAAGATATCTATGATAAGTCATCCCATATCTATTTAGTTACAAATAACCTAAAATTTCTAGATGATGTTATCCATTATCAAAAAATCCTCATATGTTGAGATACTACATTATTCTCAAAAACATAATCCAAATTTTTACTATGACATTCCATACATCGATAATCTTATAACTATTCAGAAAGAATGAAATCTAATGCTATAGAAATAATGGCACAAAATAATTTTAACATTGACCACAATTTATCACAAAGTACCATTTGTTTGTCACATTCCAAATATATGAATACCCGCATCATATATTCCCTTGAAACATGGTAATAACATAAATTACCATAAATTCATTTAGAAACCATTCATGTTTCCATATTCCAAATATTACTAGAAATATTATTTAAATCCAAGAAATTGTAAACATCATCCTTGATAACATAGACCACATTTTCAATTACCTGTTCTAGTGTAATATGCATAATCCAGTTTACTTATACATATCCAACATTTATTTATCAAAAGATCAATATCTAAACGTCAATCATTAATTAAGGGTTACCTTAACTTAATCAAAATATCACCATTCAATGGAATCACAATTCAATATATCATTTTAATTCCTAAATGAAAATTTTTATTGTAAATTCATACATATTTCATGACTCTTATAACATAATATTTGAATTAAAAAAATTAACACCTTATTCAACCAACATTATTCTCAAACCATTACTCTATCATCATCAACTTATTCCTTAATACCTATTTATTATATTATGAAATGTGAATCTTGTCTTGTGGTTCCTTAACCTCAATATAATCATTCTTTTTATGTTTTGTGTAAACTATACTCTAAGAACATCACATAACATTGACATGTCAATTGTGGTCTCATTATGTTCAGAAGTATATCCAATAGTCATACAACCTTCCTGATTCTCTTTAAGAGCTTTCAACTTGGGAAGTTGATTTTCTTAATTTTAATATATTCCACATCCAAAAAATTTAATGAAAACAATGATATTCCTTGTTCTCTCCATTTATTAATACTTTAAGGTATGGTGTGATAAAAATTTATGATATTTAGATACCATATAATAATAAAAAATTACTTATAGGGTCACTGATTCTTGGCAGCTACTTCTTTAATCCATGAGACCTTAGGATTACCCTAGGTAATTCATAGTCATTATCTATTTTAATCCATCATGACTGTTCTTAATGAGAATTTTAAATTCCGAAGCACATCCCTAGGGAGCATCAAACTAGGAGTTCAACAAGGATCATTATTGTGTACAAGATTTCGTAGATCTAGTCTCGGAAAATCTTATAAGAGTTGTTATAACGACCCATACATTACATACATTGTTATTACATAAAATTTAATCATACTTATTACAACATATAACAAAACCATGAAAGGACCGTATAGGTATAGTGTCTTTAGAAACTGGGAAACATAAACAACTAGTTCATAAAGCGTCTACACTATCTAACATTTATTTCATCATATCTATAGCCCCTTTTGGAATATCTTACTTAATAAGATTCTTCCACACCTGGGGAAAGAAAACATAAAAAAGGGTGAGCTCAAATTCTCAGTAAGGGTAAACAAAAGAAATATCAATCACATCATATTCATAAGAACATAACATTTTGGAAATCATAACCTGCAAAAGAGAGCATAATTTCATAACATGGTATAAATCATTGTAGTGAAATGAAATCCCAATAATCATAAATTAAAACATGAAACCTTGTTGCATACACACATAATCATAGATAATCATTTCTTATTATTCAAGACTCATTTCGAAGACTATCCCAGTGGACAAAGTCCATTTCTGAACCGATTTCACTCCTCGTTTCAGTCCTGTTTCACTGAACCGGTTTAACCTGCCGTTCGAGCCATGCCTTTCTCATGAGATATAAAATCTTTCCCCAATGCATTGTAGGGATATATAGGTCCCACCAATCTCATAATGATACCATTCTTATGTGTGCCACAAAAAAATAAACCGTACATCATCGCATAACCCATGTAATAAAAATGGGAATCTTAAACTACATGACATCGTAATACAATTCATATAAGATAAAGGAATTCATAAAAATTCTTCCATCACAACATAATCAAACCAATGTAATAATAGGGATAGAAACAGAACCCTATATTATCTTAGATGGAAAATAATTTTGATAAAGCACTTGAACTCCATTCTTGAGGAAAATATCCTTTCTACTTCAAAAACATTTTCCTTTCTTTAACATGTCATACAATTTTAAACTAAAAGAAGTTGATTAAAAATAAACTTGAAAACTTTTAAAGTAATATTCTTGGAAATAATGTTTTAAAAATACATTCATGCCGTATAAGTTAAAAAAACATTCTTCTCGTATTTTTGTCGGAAAAGTCAAAAAGTACCTCGTACGAAAAACGACAAAAGATTCCTTTCATATCATTTACTAAAAACTCACTAAAGTGTAAAATTGGATTTAAAAAATTGTAGGTGGGTGGAACAATATTACTTATTGAGGAAACATGGATGTGGATGATAAAATACACCCCAGTAAATTCTAAAGTAGAAACAATCTCAAATAAAAATTGAGATTGTGAGATATTCCCTTACCTTAGGTCCGATTTGCTTCATAAGTGTCCGAAACTCCTGTATAATGATTTAAATAATGTTATTGACTTATTCCATAATCATAATTATTGTTATGATATCATATATGGTCATATTTTAGCTTATTATTAGTAATATTTCATTACTACTTGTTATTCGGGTGTTTATTACTTTTTGTTCTTATGCGTGTTTGTCGAATAAATTATTATTCTAATATTTAGGTTATAGATACCTCACTTCCAGAATGGTATTAGTGTAATATATATCATATTCATTCATTCAATCCATTTATATAATCATTATGCAATGAAGATCATGTAGAACGAATCGCATCACATCGTGGAGAAGGGGTTCCATACGTACGCACGAGCGATGATATCATTCCCATGATCATGGAATTGTATTGGAGTGTATGTATACTATTTCACAATCAATACCACTTTAAAATAAAAATATATATTCATTACTTTCACCCTTATACACATCCAAGTAAGGTGGTGGTGGAAAATAGATTACACCACGGCATGGGGACGGTATTCCGTACGTACGCACGCGCGGTGATTTCGTTTTCCGTAGGATGGATAAGAGGTGAAATAGGGATGTTTAATATTTATAATAATATATCAGTATATGAGTGATACTGATGTTATTACCTCATAATTAAACAACTAAAGAAGAGGGAGTAGAAGAAGAATGTAACTTGAAGTAAACGGTAGAAGGTATTACATTTTTCTCGATGTGCCTCCTTTAAACTTTCTCTTTAGGCACTAGAGTTGGTCTTTTGATAAGACCAGTACCTCTAGTAGGTTTCTAAGGAAGTGGGGAAGTGAAATGGGTAGGGGTTGGCCGATCATGAAGTCTCAAATTGGTGTGAGGAAGAGAGGGAGGAGGTTCCCTTTTATAAGGGAGGAGATGGTCACCTTTGGAAATATAAGAAATATTAGTCTATATTAAATCTCAAACACACTTAAAAACTTACAAAATAACTCATATCCAAATCTTAGATGATATAGGGTTGTAATCTGATCAACCAATAAAATTTAGACATGTTAGGAATTTATTTTAAACATTATCAACTTGATTTATCCTAATTTATCAATTTAATTTTATTTGTGGTAATAATATTCTAAATTTTAAATTATTATAAATAATTACATATGTGTTGTGAATTTTCCATAATTTTAAACTTTATGAAATTTTAGACCATATAAATTTTAATTTATAATTTTTAAATGTTTTTTTGATTTTTAATCAATTTTATAATATGTTATTTTTATAAAATAACAATAGTGTCAATTTTGAAAAAATTAATTTATTTGAATTTAAATAAAATATATACATAATATATGTTTTATCTAAAAAATTTAATAGATTCATAAAATGTCATATGTATCTAGAAAATTAGTGTAGAACATTAAATAGGTCATATAATATTTATTTTAATATTTTTAAAACAATTTATTTGATATTTTAATTAATAAAATAATTTCAACATCACTATTGTGTCATAATTAATGATAATTATTTAATCCCTAAAAATTCTAAATAAATTCCTATGATGTACATAATTGTATTATCTTTCTGGAGACTATTCATGTTCAAAGTTTGATTAATTTTATCACCAAATTAAAATTATTATACTTATAAGATTTAAGAAAGTGACATGGTGTCACATTCTTTGGTTTTAATAATAATTAAATTATTTTCATGGACAAAAGTCCATTAAATTAATATAATCCGACACTTAGGTGATATGGGTCGACTTGTAGTCATCCAATTGGATTTCGGAAGGTGTTAGTGTAATTTTATAATCTTATATTTACCCTTAATTACGCAATTTACCTTTAACGAAGGTAAATAAAATTTACCATAGTTACTATTGATAATGCCCAAAAATAAAAAGTAGCCTATTAACATAATTTGTACCCAATGATTCTGAATACGGAATCCATTTTTCAAAATTCAAAACATATAAGTTGCAGTAATTAATTTAAAATAAATCCCATTGTTAAGAAAAAGGGTTTTAGAAGTTAAAACATTGCCAAAGATTGAAATGTTTTTACCTATGAATTCAATGTGAAATTAATGATAATGACATACATTATATTAAATGGTAAAAATATATTCTATTTATAATTTAAAACCATTCAATATTATAATTTATCCATATAAATTATCTCAATGAAAAAAGTTGTTTTTAATTAAAAATTAGCGTATTTTTACTATTCATCAAAATATGAAAGTTATCAGAAAAATATCAAAAATTTATCCAAATTAAATTTTTATACCCTGAATCAAAAGAAGAATTTTATTTTTTCAAATTGAACTTATAAACATCTCAAAAACTAGATTTAATGTGGGTGCGCCATCAAAAGGCGACAAAACTGTATTTTTTGAAAAATATTTCTTTTATAAAAAAAACTGATTTTTCTTTTATACCTCATTCTATAAAATGTATAAGTTGAATTAAATTGCTATAAAATTAAAAATTCAGTTAGTACTATTCATAACAGCTAGTTTTAATAATATTTTAATAGCATATCGTTGTTTAGTGAAACTCGGTATTGCGTATGATGCAAGCTATCGAGGAAGGCCGCGGTTGCGTGTAAAGCAAGCCAAGATAGTGTTGTGTGTAGTGAAAGATTCCTTTGATGATTTATATAACATAAAAACAAAATATTTCTCATAAAAGTCTCGGGTGTTACATTCTACCCCCCTTAAAATGAATTTCTCCCTAAAAATTCATCACATTGTAACAAACAGATGAGGATACTTCTCCCTCATAATGTCCTCAAGCTCCCATGTAGCTTCTTCTAATTAGTGGTTCTTCCATAAAACATTAACCAATCGAGTGGTATTGTTTCATAGGACTTTTTCACTACGATCCAGAATCTCAATTGGCTGTTCTTCATAAGAAAGATCTTGCTCCAGCGGTACAACTTCTGAGCTGAGTACATGCGAAAGATTAGGTATGTACTTTCTGAGAAGAGATACATGGAACACATCATGTACTTGAGAGAGATTCGGTGGAAGCACCAATCAGTAAGCTACCTTCCCAACACGATCCAGTATTTCGAAAGGACCGATATTTCTAGGGCTCAACTTACCCTTCTTTCCAAGTCTCATGACCCTCTTCTAGGGAGATATTCGTAAGAACACTTTATCACCCACTTCAAACTCTAGGTCTTTTCGACGGTTGTCGGCATAACTTTTCTATCGACTCTGAACTTCTCTTATGTGTTGTTGAATTGATCTTACCTTTTCTGCCATTTCATTATCAAGATCAGGTCCTAATAGCTTTATTTACCCAACTTCATCCCAGCAAGTTGGAGTCCTGCATTTCTTTCCATAGAGAGCTTCATAAGGAGCCATCTAAATACTGAAGTGAAATATATTATTATAAGAAAATTCCACCAAAGGTAGGTGTTGATCCCAACCACCTTTGAAATCCATAGAGAAATCTCTCAACATATCTTCTAGAGTTTGAATTGTTCACTCAGACTGACCGTCTATCTGAGGATGATAAGCAGTGCTGAAACTCAACTCTATTTGCAGAGTATGCTAAAGACTTCTCCAGAACTTCGAGGTAAATCTCGGATCCCGATCAGATATAATAGAAATTGGTACTCCATGCAATCTTACCACTTCCTTTATATATATCCTGGTAAGCTGATCCAGAGAGAAATCCTCTATAATAGCGATGAAGTGTGCAAAATTTGTATGATGATCAACTATGACTTAGATCGCATTATTTTCTTTGGATTTTTTAGGAAGTCCCGTGACAATGTCCATAGTGATGTTTTCCCATTTCCATTCGGGTATGGGAAATGGTTGTAACATCCCCTTAGACTTTTGACTCTCTACATTAACTTGCTGACAAACAAAGCATCGAGAGACATATTCAGCAACATCTGTTTTCATGCGATCCCACCAGAAGTAATCTTTCAGGTCCCTATACATCTTTGTGCTTCCAGGATTAATAGAGAATGAAGAACTTAGAGCCTCATCCATCAGATCCTTCTTTAATTTGGGGATGGGAGTAACACAAAACCGATTCATGATCTTTATTATCCCATCATAATCAAGGTTGAATTCCGGAACATTTATCACCTTCTTTTGTAACTCTACATCTTCTTTCTGTGCCTCTTTAATCTTCACATGTATATATGGTTGAACATTCATTTGAGAAAGATACGATTTTCCCCCTTCCATTATAATTCCAAGATCCATCCTTTATAAATCCATAAATATTGGATCTTTTGTGATCCACATCATGGATGAACTGGCATGGTCTTGTCGACTTAATGCATCCGCCACCTTGTTTGCTTTCCCAGGGTGGTAATGAATTGAGCAGTCGTAATACTTAATCAGCTCCAACCATCTTCTTTGATGCATATTCAGCTCCATTTGTGTGAAAATATACTTTAAACTTTTATGATCAGTATAAATATCACACCTTTCACCATAAAGGTAATGCCTCCAAATATTTAATGCAAAGATTACCGAAGCTAACTCCAAATCATGAGTTGGGTAATTTTGCTCATGTATTTTCAACTGTAGTGACACATAAGCTATCACCATATAATTTTGCATGAGAACACATCCCAGTCCCTTCTTGGATGCATCACTGTAGATAACAAACCTTTCTCCACTATAAGGAAGTGTGAGTACAAGTTCACTGGATAACCTTCTTTTCAACTCCTTGAAATTATCTTCACATTCGTCCGTCCACACGAACTTAACTCCTTTTTGAGTCAACCTGTTGAGTGGATTAGATAATTGTGAAAAATATTTCACAAAATGTTGATAATATCCAGCCAAACCAAGAAAACTTCGGATCTCAGTTACTGTTGTTGGTCTCGACCAACTTTAGATAACCTCTGTTTTTGCTGGATCCATAGATATCCCCTCTTTTGAGATTATGTGACCCAAAAATGCAACTTTTTGAAGCCAAAATTCACACTTGGTAAATTTGGCATAAAGCTTCTCCTTTCTCAGGGTCTTCAATATAATTCCCAAGTGATCTTCATGTTCTTCCTTGCTCTTTGAATAGTCAAGAATACCGTCTATAAAGACTACCACAAATTGATCAACGTAGTCTCTAAAGAATCTATTCATCAGATCCATGAAGATAGCAGGGGCATTATTAAGACCAAATGGCATCACTATAAATTCATAGTGTCCATACCTTGTACGAAAAGACGTATTTGGTATATCCTCCCTTTTGAACCTTAATTGATGATACCCTGAATGAAGATCAATCTTGGAAAAGTATTGAGCTCCGCGTAGTTGGTCAAATAGGTCATCAATGAGTGGGAGAGGATATTTGTTCATGATAGTGATCTTGTTAAGTTCTCGATAATCAATGCAGAGTCTCATTGATCCATATTTCTTCTTAACAAACAAAACAGGTGCTCCCCAAGGTGACACACTAGGGAGAATGAATCCCTTATCAAGATTCTCTTTGAGTTTCTTCTTCAATTCATGCAACTCAATTGGGTCCATTCTATAAGGTGTCTTTGAAATAGGCAAAGCACCGGGTACGAGTTCTATTGAAAACTCAACTTCACGATTTGGTGGAAGACCTAGCAATTCTTCCGAAAAGACATCATAAAACTCCCGTACAATGGGAATATTCTTAATTGTGAGTTTCTCACCAACCATTTGAGATATATAACCTTCATTAAGTGGAATCAATACCCATAAGATGGAAGAAATTTCCACTGGAAGGTTATGTTCATCCTTGCATCGATAGACGATCATAGATTGATCTGGAATATGAAATGTGACTTCCCTTATTTGGAAATTGATAAGAGCTCCATATAGGGAAAGGAAATCCATGCCAAGAATCACATCAAATTACACTATAGGAAGGATCACAAGGTTTTCCGGATGCAATTTCCCACAAACTTCAATCGGGGAAGAATTATAAACTTTTGATGCGACTATTGTGCCATTAGGTGTTATCATAGCTAAATCAACATCTAATTTTTGGGGTAATACGGTGATACCCTTAGAAAAATCTTCAGAAATAAAAGAGTGGGTGGATCCAGAATCAAATAAAACATTTGCTACTTTAGAGTGGACGGTAAGTGTACCTTTCACCACATCATTATCTTACTCCACATCGCTGATAGAAATTGCATGTGACTTTCCTTTGCCTTTAGCCTTAAGATTTTGTTTATGTTGATCATCGTCAACAACCCTTGTATTAGGGCATTTATTGGCATAATGCCACATCTCCTTGCACATGAAACATTGAAGTGTAATAGGTTCATTCTGTGTTTCCCTTCCTTTGTTTGCATCATTAGACATCTTCTTCCCATCATTGCGGCATTCAAATGCCCGATGACCTTCCGTTCCACATTTGAAACATTTACATGTCCCTTTAAGACAACTCCCTTCGTGTTTCTTTCCACACTTTGAGCATAAGGGAAATCTCATATTCTTTTCAGTGTGCTCTTTAGATTTTCCTTTGAATTCCATTTTCCTCTTCTTATCAAACCCATATGAATGATGGGTTACTCCAATCTCCATCTCGACATTGAGAGCACATCGAACAATTTCTTCGTACCTATTGAAGTCCCTTATGGCTAACGCCCTTAGAAGACTTGGTTTTTAGCCACTAAAGAATCGATCGGTCTTACTCTTAGGTTGGATAATAATAACAGAAGTGTACCTTGCAAGTATTGTAAAATTTTCTTTATAGTTACCAAAAGATTGATTATCCTTTTTCTTCAGTTCAAGAAACTCGTTCTCCATATTTTTTTGGAGAATATGAGGGAAGTACTTATTGAAAAATAAGTTCATGAACTCTTCCCATTCCATGGACTCAATTTCATCCCTTTGCCTCGTATTCTTAATAATATTCCACCATTGATCAGCATCTCATTCCAAACGATACACTGCTAGGATGAATTTATCATGTTCAGAACATTGAAGAACTGAAAATATCTTTTCAGTAGTACTAATCCATTGTTCAGCAACTAATGGATCAGTAGACCCGCTAAAAGTAGGTGGACGCTACCTCATGAAGGATTCAACAAAATGTTGCTCCTTCCTTTTCTCATTAGGAAGTCCTAAATGATTCATAGCTTGAGAAAGTTGTGTGAGCATGGCTACAAGATTTTTCATTCCAACTCCCATAATGATTGGTTGCTCAGGGGGACAATCATTGCATTGCCCGTCGCATTCCACATTAACACGGTTCCTTCGGGTTGCAACCATTGACTAAAACCAAGAAGAATAGTGTGAGCAACACTAATTATAATAGCAAAACCACATAATAAAGAATAAAATTTCACACTTAAGGTCTTATCCTAGGTTATTCATGGTCATTTCTAAAATTGTAAGATTGTGTTTTATGCTTAGACTTTTCCTTAGGGTTCTTACTAAGGCTTTCACATCCTAGTTTCCAAAGGTTGACTATACCTTTCCTCTGATACCAACTATAACGACCCATACTTTACTTACATTGTTATTACATAAAAATTGAAACATACTTATTACAATATATAACAAAACCATGAAAGGATCGTATAGGTATATTATCTTTTGAAACTGGGAAACATAAACAACTGGTTCATAAAGCGTCTACACTGTCTCCCATTTATTTCATCATATCTATAGTCCCTTTTGGCATATCTTACTAAATAAGATTCTTCCTGACCTGGGGATAGAAAACATACAAAAGGGTGAGCTCAAATTCTCAGTAAGGGTAAACAAAAGAAATATCAATCACAACATATTCATAAGAACATAACATTTTGGAAATCATAACCTGAAAAAGAGAGCATAATTTCATAACATGGGATAAATCATAGTAGTGAAATGAAATCCCAATAATCATAACATAAAACATGAAACATTGTGGAATACACACATAATCATAGAGAATCATTTCTTATTAGTCAAGACTCATTGCGAAGACTATCATAGTGGCCAAAGTCCATTTATGAACCGAGTTCACTCCTCATTTCAGTCCTGGTTCACTGAACCGGTTTAACCTGCCGTTCCAGCCATGTCTATCTCATGAGATATAAAATCTTTACCCAATTAATTGGAGGGAGATATAGTTCCCACCCATCTCATAATGATACCATTCTTATGTAAAAATCATAAACCGTACATCACAACATAACCCATGTAATAAAAATGGAAATCTTAAACTACATGACATCATAAAACAATTCATATAAGATAAAGGAATTCATAAAAATAATTCCATCACAACATAATCAAATCAATGTAATAATAGGGATAGAAACAGAACCCTATATTATCTTAGATGGAAAATAATTTTGATAAAGCACTAGAACTCCATTCTTGAGGAAAATACCATTTCTACATAAAAAACATTTTCTTTTCTTTAACATGTCATATAATTTTAAACTAAAAAAACATGATTAAAAATAAACATGAAAACTTGTCAAGGAAGCTTCTTGGAAATAATGTTTTAAAAATACATTAATGTCTTATAAGTTAAAAAAACATTCTTCTCATACTTTTTTCAGAAAAGTCAAAAAGTACCTCGTACAAAAAATGACAAAAGATTCCATTCATATCATTTACTAAAAAATCACCGAAGGGTAAAATTGGATTTAATCAATTGTAGGTGGATGGAACAATATTACATATTGAGGAAACATGGATGTGGATGATAAAATACACCCTAGTAAATTCTGAAGTATAAACAATCTCGGATAAAAATTGAGATTGCGAGATTTTCCCTTACCTTAGATACGATTTGCTTTGTAAGTATCTGAACCTACTGTATAATGATTTAAATAATGTTATTGACTTATTCCAGAATCATACTTGTTGTTATGATATCATATATGGTCATATTATTAGCTTATTATTAGTAATATTTCATTACTACTTGTTATTCAGGTGTTTATTACTTTTTGTTCTTATGCGTGTTTGTCAAATAAATTCTTATTCTTATCTTTAGGTTATTAATACCTCATTTCCAGAATGGTATTAGTGTAATATATATCATATTCATTCATTCCATTCATTTACATAATCATTATTCAATGAAGATCATGTATAACGAATCACATCACATCGTGGAGACGGTATTCTGTACGTACGCACGGGCGATGATATCGTTCCCAGGATCGTGGAATTGTATTGGAGTGTATGTATACTATTTCAGAATCAACACCACTTTACAATAATCATATATATTCATTACTTTCACCCTTATATCCATCCAAGTAAGGTGGTGGTGGAAAATAGTTTACACCACGGCGTGGAGACGAACTTCCGTACGTACGCACGTACGGTGATTTCGTTTTCCATAGGATGGATAAGAGGAGAAATAGGGTTGTTTTATATTTATAATAACATATCCATATATGTGTGATACTGATGTTATTACCTCATAATGAAACAAATAAAGAAGAGGGAGTAGAAGAATAATGGAACTTGAAGAAAACGGTAGAAGGTGTTACCTCTTTCTTGAAGTGCCTCCTTTAAACTTTCTCTTAAGGCACTAGAGATGGTATTTTTATAAGACCAGCACCTCTAGTAGGTTTCTAAGGATGTTGGGAAGTGAAATGGGCAGGGGTTGGCCGAGCTTGAAGGCTCAAATTGGTGTCACGAAGAGAGGGAGGAGGTGCCCATTTATAAAGGAGGAGAGGGGCACCTTTTGAAATATAAGAAATATTTGTTTATATTAAATCCCAACCCCACTTAAAAACTTCCAAAATGACTCATATCAAAAGATTAGATGAGATAGGGTTGTAATCGCATCAACCAATAAAATTTAGACATGTTAGGAATTTATTTTAAACATTATCAACTTGATTTATCCTTATTTATCAATTTAATTTTATTTGTGGTAATAATATTCTAAATTTGAAATTATTATAAATAATTACATATGTGTTGTGAATATTCCATAATTTGACACATTATGACATTTTAGACCATATAAATTTTAATTTATAATTTTTAAATATTTTTGTGATTTTTAAACAATTTTATAATATGTTATTTTTATAAAATAACAATAGTGTCAATTTTGACACTATTCATTTATTTGAATTTAAATAAAATATATACAGAAGATATGTTCGAACTAAAAGCTTTAATAGATTCATAAAATGTCTTATGTATCTAGAAAAATAGTGTAGCACATTAAATAGTTCATATAATATTTATTTTAATATTTTTAAAATAATTTATTTGATATTTTAATTAATAAAATAATTTCAACATCACTATTGTGTCATAATTAATGATAATTATTTAATCTCCAAGAATTCTAAATAAATTCCTATGATCTAGATAAATGAATTATCTTTCTGGAGACTATTCATGTTCGATGTTTCATTAAGTTTGTCACCAAATTAAAATTATTATACTTATAAGATTTAAGAAAGTGACATGTTGTCACATTCATTGGTTTTAATAATAATTAAATTATTTTAATGTAAAAAAGTCCATTTAATGAATCTAATCTGACCCTTAGGTTATATGGGTCGACTTTTATTCATCCAATAGGATTTTGAAAGGTGTTAGGGTAATTTTATAATCTTATATTTACCCTTAATTACCCGATTTACCTTTAACTATGGTAAATAAAA
This sequence comes from Viscum album, assembly GCA_963277665.1. Classification (NCBI taxonomy): domain Eukaryota; kingdom Viridiplantae; phylum Streptophyta; class Magnoliopsida; order Santalales; family Viscaceae; genus Viscum; species Viscum album. Next base: position 600,938,202 of record OY728127.1, read on the forward strand.
TTTACCGTAGTTACTATTCATAATGCACAAAAATAAAAAGTAGCCTATTAACATAATTTGGAACCACTGATTCGGAATATGGAATCCATTTTTCAAAATTAAAAACATATAAGTTGCAGTAATTAATTTAAAATAAATCCCATTGTTAAGAAAACGGGATTTAGAAGTTAAAACATTGCCAAAGATTGAAATGTTTTTACCTATGAATTCAATGTGAAATTAATGCCAATGACATAAATTTTATTAAATGGTAAAAATATATTCTATTTATACTTTAAAACCATTCAATATTATAATTTATCCATATAAATTATCTCAATGAGAAAAGTTGTTTTTAATTAAAAATTAGCGTATTTTTACTATTCATCAAAATATGAAAGTTATCAGAAAAATATCAAAAATTTATCCAAAGTAAACTTTTATACCCTGATTCAAAATAAGAATTTTATTTTGTCAAATTGAACAAATAAACATGTCAAAAAATAGATTTAATGTGGGTGCGCCATCAAAAGGTGACAAAACTGTATTTTTTGAAAAATATTTCTTTTATCCAAAAAAACTAATTCTGCTTTTATAACTCATTCTAGAAAATGTATAAGTTGAATTAAAATGTTATAAAATTAAAAATTCAGTTATTACGATTCATAATGGCTAGTTTTAATAATATTTTAATATCATATCGTTGTTTAGTGAAACTCGGTATTGCGTACGATGCAAGCTATCGAGGAAGGCTGCAGTTGCATGTAAAGTAAGCGAAGCTAGTGTTGTGTGTAGTGAAAGATTCCTTTTATGATTTATATAACATAAAAACAAAATATTTCTCATAAAAGTCTCTAGTTTTACAGTTGTTACACCTAGGTACATCTATTCTAGAGCAACATCCACTTACAATATCATAACATGTATGTATTTATAGGAAACCACTCACTCCATCCTTTACGCAAATTCCCGGTCATGTTACTATATGTTAAATCATCCTTATACTTATCCTTAGAGAAATTCCTAGACTTCTCCATAGAAATATACTTTGGGATCTCTGTAAAGTTTTCTTATCCTATATTCTAAAGGTTAACTAAACCTTTTCTCTGATACTAACTATAGAAACCTTCACTTTTTATAAATTAACATTACATAACTTTTATATAATACTTAAAACATTAAATAAATAGATTCCTAAATACCAAAATATTCGACTACCTTTAGAAACATAGAAACCTAAAAACTAGTACATAAATGAGCTAAATTATCTCCCACTAGGTTATTATTCACAATCTCCCTCTTAAAAACGTCAAATTTAGTACATATATTCATAACATGGTGAAGGAAACACAAAAAGGGGTGGGATCATATGATCAGTAAGTGTAAAAAGGGATACATGTAACTATAAACATGAGAGTAGGGGAATTTGAACATGATCATTAAAATAGATAACCATGGCATGAATATAAAATATCATAAACATGAATCAGCACATAAATCTTGGTAGTTAATAAGAAATGTATCATAAGGAAGTAATGAACATAAGCCGTGATGGAATAACATAGGAATAATAAATGGAACTATGGAAGAAACATAAAATTATATAATGATTTACATAGTAGTCAAGCCATTGCTGCTGAGACTGTCTTAGTGAAACAATTATTTTTCTGAACTAGATTCACTCCCCATTCTAGTCCTGTATCATTGAACCAAGTCCAATCCTCTTTCCATACCTGTATTATTACATTGAGTTCATTTCTAATTCCAGACCTATAACACGAAACCAAGTTCATTTCTTATTTCATCCATGTAATACTGAACCAAGATCATTTCTTATTCCAGCCATATCTATCTCATTAGATATAAATCATTACCCAATTCATTGGAGGGAGATATAGGCACCATCCATATCATAATTAAATATTTAAAACATGTTCAAAAATATCATAAAAAATCATATCATAAACCATGAAATTAAAAGGGTATTATAGACATTTAATTATGTCATAACCTGTGACAAAATATTTTTTTCATAATAACTTCATCACAAACATAACCAATGAAAAGAATTGGTTTTAAAAACTATATAAACTGTGAAAGAGAAACGAGTTTCATAAACATCATGACATAAAAAAAATCGATTTATAGAATAAATATGAATGGAATTATTGAATAATATCCCTAGGAAGGGAAGTGTGAAACCAACAGTTGTCATCTTATATGGGAAATAATTTTTAATGTTCTTTTAAGAACATTTCTTGAGTGAAATATAGTTTATAATTTGTAGATTAATTTTTAAAACTTGAAAACGTTTAAAAACCATTTCCATTGAATATTGATTTGAAAACATATAAAGGGTGATTTAATAACAATAAAACATTACTAAAATATTTTTTTCATTATAAACTAACTTCAATGGTCATTTTAAAACATTTATGAAATTTTTTTTGAAGACATTGTTTTTGAATTAAATCCAGTTTCTGAATGTAGAGAGAAATACATTCATATTTTCTTAATGTTTTTTAATTATATTAGTTAAAAATGAATGGAAAATTGTATTAATATAGAAATATATATTCTATAAATAGTTGATAAGGAAACTCACGAGTTTTCTTGAGATATGGATAATAATATTTCATTATTGAAGCATAATAAATAACAATCTCGAAAATTGATGACATTGTTTCAATAATCTCTTACCACATGGTTACTTGGGATCATACTCTTAATGTAATACAATTAAATTACATGAATCATAAAATATCATGAAAATAATTAGATGTAAGACCCTATACTTAAACATTATATAATATTTAGTTATGTTTATAATTATACATTGGGGACCTTTTTAGGTTTAGTGTTTTTGAGAATTTGGCCACAACTCTTATATTACATCTCAAAAATGACTAAGTAGACACATTTACTAGATTTTTTTTTCACAAAAATAAAAGACCATAAATAAAGAATGAATTATTTTCATGATAAAAATATTTCTGAAATATTCCTTTCACTTTTCCTTCCTTATACCCCAGTGAAAAACATTTTAAAAACTTTGGATGTGCATAAAAATATCAATAAGAGAAATAAAATAAGCGAAGAAAACATTAGTCCAAGAATACATAAAAATCAATCAAATCATTCCTTTCAATCATAAAACAAAAAATCATTAAAATACCTCATGAAATCATAATATTTATGAATAACACATATAAATAATAAATCATAAATGTCAATTGTGGCATCCCTAACATAGTGGCATTATAGATTTCATAGCTACGTAGGGAGTTATGTTTGGAATACCCATCACAATATATTCCCTAAATATCATATAAGAAACATTAAATTTTACCATCATCACGTTACTCAATTAATTGGAGAGATATTTAGGGCTCATCCTTCCATGTATTATCACATAACCACCCATATACATTAACATTTCCCAAGAACCATAAAATATTCATAACACATAAAACAAGCATAAAGGAAAGAAAACATTTCAATATTGTAATCACAATATATCATTTAAAGATATTGACATAATTAATGATTTCTAAAAAAACATTTTCAATACCAAAAAAATGTAAAAATGGTATATGGTATTTACTTTCATTTTATAAATGTGACGACTTGTTTTTGATGCCAAATATCAAATAATGCTCACGGTGGTGGAAGGGTCATTATCACCACATACGTTAAAAAGAAACATTCCATTTTTCATTTAATGAAACAATTAGTAAAAAAATATACCTTTTTAAAATCTCTGAATTAAATTAATATAATATAGTATAATTATACATTGTATAAAATAAGGTCCTGTATAAACCAAAATATGCCTCAATGAAAGGAGACAGAGATGAAGTTGCTTACATTGAGTCTGAATTGTCACACATATGATCCTTGTTCATACTGAATAATAAAAATAAGTTAGTTTTACTTACTTCATGACGTTTTTAAATTTAATTATCCCTTTTATATCACTTATTACAAAATTATAAACAATACATAATTATTAAATTTAATATTTGTTGTTTTGTCAATATTTAGTACTTGAGTCAAAAATGAACTTGTTATAATTAAAAAATTTCCATGTGGTCAAAAAACCATTATCTCCAGAATGATATTCATGAGTGAAATATCATATATATCAAGTATATATATTTATTTATAATAGTATATAATATTTTGATAGAAGAAATGAAATGCACCGTTCATGGAGATGGTAAGCCGTACGTATGCATGAATGATAATTTAATTTCTTTTAATAGTTAAATGAATAAAAAATAAATAATACATAAGTATATTATAATTAAAATATAATATTATATTTTATAAATGTTACATAATTTCATTAACGCCAACCTTTATACGTTCGATGTATGGCATGAACGAGTCATATCACTTGGAGAGGGCGGTAGTCCGCATTTCCCAAATAAAATTATCATATTTACACATTACGTAAAGAATAAAGGTATGATTTAAATAAAAAACAAAATCATAGAGTCAACATAAATTTAATATATATCATATATAAATATTGTTCCATCATATTGGCGCCCATGAGATGTGGTAGGTAAAAATTGAACAATAATCATTTTGTGAGGTTATAGTTTGTCTTACACCGAAACGGTATATTAATATCCATTAGATAGAGGTGTGTGTAAGTGTAGTTATAATCCTTATCATAAATAAAATCCAAGTATATTTTGGATACATTTTTGTTATGTAATTAAATAATAATAATATAATAGTTAGAGGAGAAGTAAAATAATGGAAAGCAACTTTAGAGAATACATTACCTCTTAAAACGTGTAACTCCATTTGATTTGCACCAAAAGGCTTTCTTGAATTGCCTTATGCCTAAGTTATGGATTTTAATAGATATATAGGGATGTTGGGATATTATTTGAGTACATTCTAGATGATCCAAGGCACATTAAATGTGTGATTAAATGGGTAGGGGTGATTCCCTTTTATAAGAGAGAGGAGGGGCTCTTTACGAATGTTTGAAAGTATTATTTTATTATTAAAATATATTATATTTCAAAGTTTCTAAAGCCATATATTTCAAAGATAAGATCTTTTTTGGTTGAAAACCTCTCAACCAATAGGTTTTGGATATTTTTAGGACCCAAATTTAACTTATCTTTTAGCTTTAACCCTTTGTTAACTAATTTAACTCTTACTATGTCTTCTAGTATATTAATACTATACAGTTAATATTGTTACTATAAAATTCCAATAGAACCTACAGTGGGTAATTAATGACATTATAATCATTTTATAAGTCATTTTTTAGAATATTATATATTTAGGACTATTAAATATTTTAATAAAATAGTATTTATTTTAACAACTCATTTATGTCAATTTTTATACTATTCATATCATGAATTTTTAAAAATCCATAAAAACATGGTTATTTCAAAAAAAAAAACAACCTTAATTTAAATATAAATGTCATAATAATCGATAAAATTTCTGGATGACATTAAAAGTTTCAATATAAATTTATTTTAATATTTATAATCTCAATTATTTTAATCATTTATTAATAAGTTAATCATTACATCATCATTTTGTTATAAATATACTTATTTATATGATTTCTAAAAATTATAAATAAAATACCATGATGTAGGAAATCATTTAATCTTTAAAATATTTATTTTTATTTGAATATATCACTTATATTACCCCATATAAAAATTGTTTCAATAAAAGATACATGTTTATATTATATTTTCCATTAAATTAAGTTAATTCTTATAAAATGTCATTTTTATATCAAAGTGGATCCATGGAGTTCCAAAATTAAACCAAGGATTTCCATGGTCAGGAATATTTCATAAAATAGGATTATCAAATATGTTACCGTTGCATTATATTATTGTTATAATATTTGTTTACCCTTATTTACCAAACATACCCTTTAACCATGGAAAATAAAATAATTACTGTAGTTACTATTCATAATGCCCAAAAAATAAAAGGTAGCAATTTAAAAAATATGGAAATTATGATTCCAAATATGGAACCTTTTTTACAAATTCAAAACACATAAGTTTTAGTAATTAATATAAAAATAATTCTTATTGTCAAAACCAAAAAGCAGGTTTTTAAGAAGTAATAACTATCAAAAGATTGGCATGCATTTATGTCAAATTAAATTGAAAAATTACATCCAATAACCTTAATTGGATTAAATGATAAAAATATAACCCAATTAAACTTTGAAACCAATTAAATGTATAATATTACTATACTAATAAATTAGGTGTAAAGAATGTTTTGACTTACTATTCATTAAAAATGAACTATATCAGAAAATTACCAGAAATTTATACAAAGTAAAATTTTATGTCTTGATTATATATAAGAAGTTTATTTTGTATAATAGAACATATAAAATTGGAAAAAACTATATTTAAAAGGGGTTCCCCTTCAAGAGGCGGTAAAACGACCTTTAAAAAAATATTTGAGCATTTCATGCCTAAAATCAGATTCATTCTTATTATATTTCTCTAAAATTATAGTATAAATGTAGAGACATTAAATAAAAATGAATAATCATATTTTATATTTTTTGGTTCATTTCCACCAATACAATATCTCGGTGCTAACTACCATTTAAAATATTAATATTAATATATTATTTTTCTGTATAACTCAATGTTGTGTGCAATGTAAGATTTCAAAGAACCCTATTGTTTCATGTTGAGTATGCTATCAGAAAAAGTTTCCTATTTAACATAAAAATAATATCTTATTCATAAATATTAATATATATGAAAAAAATTTATTCTATAAATACCTAGGTTGTTACAACCTTTCCCCATTCTGGAAATTGCATCCCCGCAATTTTTAAATTAGCCTCTGAATCTTCATTGAAGGTTCCACACTAAAAAAAGAGTCAATAAAAATATCACTTTTAAAATAAATAAAGATAACTATAATGATCACACTAGATAACAGATTCTAGGATTCCATGTGTGAAAACAAGAATATGGAAGATAATTTAAGTGTCAACTTCTGATGGAGAGTGATAGAAAACATGACCAGGAGAAAGTTAACTACCAAAAAACTATAAACTTGTGATAGGTTAACCAGTATCAGATTATGCTATAGAAAAAGTAAACAGAAAAATTTTTTGTTTTAATTTTCATTACATAAATTTGAGGAATTTATTTTTGAAATTGGCTAAGAACATAATGAAATAAACTTACCTTTCAATTAGATTTTTATCCTTTAATAAATTTTTACCTCAAAGTCATCTTTTCTCCAAACGATGAATATTCAAGATAACTTTCTCACATTTGAAGTGTTAAAATAAAATTCTTGAGAATCACATAATCCAAAAAAGATGTACTATATATTTTCCATGTCATTAGACATAAACCAAAACCAAAAAGGTTAGTACTAGATCAGAGAATCCCCAAAAAGTATAATCCTTTATTGAAATAAATAATACTCATAATTTCGAAAAAGAATCAACCAAAACCCAATGTTTTTAAAAGACCATTTGATAAAAAAATTTCCTTCAAATTCTTCAAAATAATCCAAATTATGTTTGAATCCCACAATTCAGAAGGATTTGATCACATATTATTCTACAAAAATCTTAACATTTACCTCCAAGTAACATCAACTACTCGTAAAGTCTCATATTGAAAAGTAATTAACCTAATCAAATATTCTATATGATAGGTTAACCATTTCCATAAATAACCCGAATCTCTATATTCCCAAAATAAAAACAAAGACTCTTCCAAAATAAAATACAACCATTACTCCCCAAATAAAATCCACTAGTAATCTATTTTCCTTAGGTATATAGTGTTACCAAAAGAGTGAACGTATTCCAAAATAACATTATTACTAAATTGGAAAATCATTTTCATATACTAAGGATATCAATTCGATAAAACATAAGTTCCCAAAATAAACTTATTCTTGATATATAAAATTATTTAGCATAAAATAATATGTCATACTAACTGGAGACTTCCCATAGGCCAGTGGAAGATAATAAATCCCAGTCACACTTTGGTTGTGGGATCGATTCCCATAGCATTGTCCATTGCAACAGCCTGTCACATGGTCTACATGATTTCCTTTTTCCACAACTATATAATTTTATTACCTTCCAAAAAATGATATAAATTCCTCAAAAATAACCATAACATATTTTAACCTCAAATGTTATCTCATACCTCACATTTGCAACACAAAAAGTAATAACCCGTAATTGCCTCAAATTCATGTATCATATAAACCCTAATTGTTCTTTATAACTATATCCTAAAAATAAAAGATAATTCTACCTTGATTAACCTTTTTAGATAAAAAACATAAGGGTTAAAAATACTAAAAGTCTTCCAATGTATTCCTATTAGTAAAACATTTTAAACATATAACCATCCATAGATCCAATATAATTCTACAATTACTAAAAAGTAGACATATTAATCATAAATCCTTATTCATGATCCTTTATCCCCATTTTTCCATCTTACTATTTTATAATTCGTTCCAAAAAACTAAATCATGCATAATTTCTTAAGATTCAATAATGTAAAAACATGAGCTAAGAAATAATTCAAACCCTTCATAGGTCATTTTCAGTTTCCTCATCTTCAATTAGAATGGAATTAGGTATTTATAAAAATATATTTGTACGGTCTTGATGATCCCATTCCCATTTCTTACTTGTATGACATTTATTTGTGTAATTACCATACTCACAACATTTACAACATTCAATTGATCCCTCAAAATGAACTTCATTCCCTTTCCTGGAGTCAACTAGATGCTTCCTTTTTTTCATGAGAGTTTATTGCTTTATGACCTTAATTACCACGTCTATAAAATCTCCCTGTCCCTTTGAATAATTTTCAAAGTTTTTTCTTCCCACATCATTTACAAATATGTATTTGAATATATGATCTTTTAGTATTATTACATGATCATTCATAGGGGTTTGTTTCTCGCATATATTATACCTTAGAAAAATCACCAAGGTTCATGTGGTGAATCATGAATCCAGATATTTAGTTAATAATATGAAAAAGTGTTCTCATTTCAGCTATGATTTCATTCGGTAGCTTATTCTGAAAACCATCATAGTTTCAATCACATATATTGTAACTTTGGTGCCCGCAAGGTCCAACAATTTACTAAAAAAAGGTCTGTGTTTGTATTTCAGTAAAATCATCATATAATTTCTTATAAGGAGGGTAAACACCAAGGTATAATTATTCATGTTATCAGAAACTCATTCAATTTTCTCAACATAACTATAACTCTTTCTAATATTATGACCACTATAGTTATATAAAACATATCATTTATTCTTAAATAACACCCTAACCGCTAATGTTATCTCAAGTAACCCTTGATACCCACTGTAAGGAAACTGCCATAAAAATTACATAATCTTGAGTTATGTTAAGAATTTGACATTGGGGATCTTTGGAGTTTTATAGTATTAGATAATTAGGCCATAATTCTTATATTACATCTGAAAAATTAAAATGTATACACCTGTACTCCATCAAATTTTTTCATAATAATAAAACCCCTTAAATAAAACAGGAATTATTTTGTTGATAAAAATATTCTTTAATTCATCCTTTCTTTTATCATTCCTTATACCATGTGAAAAATATTTCAAAAACATGGTATGAGAATAAAAAGCTCATCATGGGATATAAAATAAAAAAGATAACATTAGTCTCAGAATACATACAAATTAAATAATTCATACTTTTCAATCATAAATCAAAATATACATTAGGAAATGATTTGTTTTATTAATACAACATAGAAAAAAAATCATAAAGGTCACTTGTGGCATCCATGACATCCTTACGATTTAGATTTCACAGATACGTAGGGAGTTATGTTTGGAATACCCATTAGAGAATATTCCCTAAATCTAGTAGAAGAAACATTAATTTTTACCTCCATCACATAACCCAATTCATTGGAGAGTTATCTCAAGCTCAACCACCCCTGGTTTATCACAGAACCTCCCATATACATAAAAAACTCCCAAGAACCATTCCATATTTATAACACATGAAACATGTATAAAGGAAATATAACATTTTAGCATTACGATCAAAATATATCATTTCATGATATTGACACAATCAATGCCTTTTTAAAACTATTTTAAATACCAAAATATGTAAAATGTTATATGGTAATAATTTTCCTTTTAAAATTGTTATGGCTTGTTAAGGAAGCCAAATATAAAATAATGCTCACAACGGTGGAAATGTTATTGTCACCATATATATTAAAAAGAAACATTCCATTAGTTATTTCCAAAAAATCATTGTAAACCAATATATTACTTATAAAAAAATTTGAAGCAGTAGTTCCCCATAAATGTGAATAGTTAGTTCATAATATATTAGAAGGATTTTTGTATCTGTAGGTATTAAAATTATAATAATAACTTAATATTATATTGGGGACACTCGGGTTTTTCATACAAGCATCAAATAATAATAGTTTAGGGGGTATAGAATTAAAATAAAAGAAAGGAGAATGAGAGAAGACAATACCACTTAATCGGGTAACTCTGTTTGGTTTGTGCTAATGGTCTCCCTTTTATTGATTTATTAAAACATTTATGATTGAATGTGTAAGGTAGAGGTTTTGGGAGACTATTTGGGAAGAGTTTTTAAAAGTAATATGGGATTCAGAGGTGTGACGAAGGCGGAGAGTGCTTACCTTTTTATAGTGGAAGGGGTTGGTGCTCTTGTAAATACCAAAAGGTTTTCATTAATTGGAGTTATAAATTACCAAATGTTCCTAAAAAATTTAAACATAATATATTAATGTGGAATTTTTTTCTATAGAAACCTTCACCCAAAAAATCTACATTTTGAAAAATTGATTCATAAACTTCTATGTTTCCCCAATTGTATCTTTTTGGTTGTTATTAAAAACACTATTTTTATAACCTATGTAGTTTAACCATTAAGGATAAATTAAATTTATATTCTTTTGAATATATAGATAAACATAATTTTGAATATTTTACTGAATTTACAAAATCAAGATTTCTTGTTTTTTGGATGTTAATTTTTTCAACAAGCACATGTGGCGTGAAAAAACACTTCTTAAACATGGGCTATGCTAAAGATGTGTTTATAATCAACGGGCCAATATGTAAATAATGAAGATTAATGGGTTGATTAATAGTTAATATTTAATATTTATTGTCACTTAGAAATAAATTTCCAGAATATAATATTTTTTTTAAATTTAAATCATATAATAAAATATTATTTATTTTAAAATAACATTAATGTCATTTTGACGTAATTAATTTAATTTTAATTTTAGAATATAAAAAATATTGAAATTTAAATATATTAAAATTACTAATTTTTAACATGATATATTCATCTAAAAATAATTAGAGACAATAATTCAATCAATTTACATCACTTTTAATATTTACAATTTCATATATTTTAGTAAATTCTTAACAAAAGAATCATTATGCAGGAATTTCATATGCATTTTATGTAACTAAATCATCTCTAAAAATTATTGATAAGTATTTATGATAAATAAAACTCATTTATTTTTTAAATGGATTTTTGTAACAAAAAATATGTTGTTTTTTCCATATCCTAATATTTTATAAATGTTAAAGTTGAGGAAAGTTCCATTTTTGTCCATTTCCATAAATAATATTTGTTATAGGGAACATATTTTTAAATATATAAAAATAAATATTATAATATGAACCAATAGGGGATATGGTCTAATTATTGGATGCTAGTGGATTTTTATATGTTTCTATATAATTTTGGACCTCAATATTAAGGTTTATTTCATAATTAATCTTAATCTTAACTTATTCATTGTGAATAATTTTATTCAATTTCACTAATATTTTTGGTAAAAAATTAAGATGATCATATTAGAATGAATATATAATACTAATTAGAACACTGTATATATATTTTTAAAAAATAAAATCACCGATGTGGAATAATTATGTTTTACACTAATCACATTGACATGGGGTGAAAATGGGGTTTTAGAGTAAAATGTTCAAATATACAACAAGTGTTTTTGTCTAATTTATATATAGAAATGATTAAAATGACCTCCACTAAGTTAAATTATTTATTTTTAATAAATTTTGAATATATAAATTCATTTAAATTATAATATATCATTAATACTTATTTAATTGAATAGTTGGTTTTTAACTAAAATACTGTATTTCTCAACCAGTCTCCCCCCAGATGGAGGATAGAATGGAGAGTGTCATGGGGAAACCCTCTTTTCGCTATACTGGTCAAGCAATTTTCACCCACACTTGAAGCATGAATCTCTTCACTTATCAATCCCTATACTGCAATTTGGAGTAGAATCAGGTAATCTTCCCAAAGACGCTGAATCGTGAAGCACAATCAAATGATTCCTCTTCGATTGGAATCCCTACGGGTTCCTTTGTCTTCCCGGAGAATCTTATATCGCAACGCATCATTCGAAAAGGGTCTACAACGCATGTTTCCTCCGCGAATGGAGCAATTCTAGAATGATTGGAGCTTTGTAAGAACTCCTTTACCTATAGGATTTCATATTCTAAAGGTATGAAACCCTGGAAGATGTCTGATCTTATTGTCCGATTATCTGAAATTTTGGGATTTCCTGAATTCAAATGTGTCTCGTTAGGAAGAGGTTTTTTTCATATCTTGTTTTCTTCTGCTGATTACAAGAGCCGTGTGTGGGACATTGGTTTTGGGAATCTGAAGCCAGGTACACTCCATATTTACGAATAGACACTAAATTTCAGTTTACATGACTTAAAAGACTCTTTTGCGCAAGTATGGGTTAGAATTTATGGTTTAAACTGGGTTTTTTGGCATTTAGAAATCCTATATGATATCTCATCATCCATTGGTATACCTATTAGAATGGATCAAGCTATAGTGAAAACCACTTTTGGTCACTTTGCTAGAATTTTGGTTGATGTGGATTTAGGTTCAACACTCATAGATATGTTTGAGCTTTCTGCACCTCAAGATGAAATTAACCTGAGAATTGTTTATGAATGAACTCCATTATACTGTGATGTTTTCTGTATCATTGGGCACGACAAATCCAATTGTCGTGATAATCTGTTTTGTGCTAATTACAAGATGAAAGGCCTTGAAGAAGCATCTTGCAGGAGAAAGGAGTGGTAGAGTCATCATTAGGAGACTGCCCTCAAACCCCTGATGCAAGAGAGTAAAGATCTGTATGATGGAAATATTTCCAAGAAACCTCTTGTCCAAGAGAATCAAAAGAATGAGGAATTTCTAAAGTTTTCTAAACAGAAAACCATGTCATACATCATCTAGTCCAGCTTGGTTAATGATGAAAACACTAAGGAGATGCAACCTTCATTCAAAGAGGTTCTAAATATAAGTACTGATGATCATAATTACAATTCAGATTCAGAGGATATCCAAATGGAGAAAGAATTTTCTTCCCGATAGGTGAATGATGATAGATTTAGAATTGATAATCCTGTTACAAGATGCAGAAATGGGAAAAGGCTAATGGAAGTTGTTTCCTCAAACAAAGGATTGTGTTAGAATTTACACAGGAATGAGCCTGCAATTGTTGAGTAGTGTGCAGTGAAGGAAAACAAAGGAGTCCTGATTTTTTCTCATCAAGAACAAGAGAGATTACCTACACCTCTGAAGGATACAGGTATGAAACATCCAAATGTTCAAGATCATGCTGTTTTAAGGAATGATAAGCAGCGGGTTCAAGAACAAGCTTATGGGGGAGAAAATATGTATAGGGAAGATGTTGCACTGCCTTGAGGCGACATTGACATGATTCAGTATAGATCTGAAACACCTGGAACAAGGCAGATCACTCATACTCAGAGTCTGGACAATCTCATAACTGAGAAGAGATCCCAAAATCTCATCCCAGAGGTGAGTATTCCAATACATTTCTCTCCAACTCCTTCAAGTAAATTGGACCAACCTGCTAAGGAGATGAGAGATCAGGTAAGTACATGAAACTCTTTTGCACCGCTTGCATATTCAAATGATGATGAGGATCATAACAATGATCATACACTAGAAACTAGTGAGATGCAGGGAAATGTTTCTACCAAATTTCCAGATGATAGAGGTGGCCCATAGACACATGTGAATGCTAGAATAAGGGGACGACCCGCTCGTGGTATGAGTGGAAGCTCCTCTTGTCACAGCATGCACACTCGATCTCAGGGTACCTGATTTTTTCTGCTACTATTGTCCTTTAAGGTTTTTCGTATGATGTTATTCCTCTTGTACTTTCATTTCGATTTAAATAATAAAAGTCCTTGTGCCTCCACCTATTTTAAAAAAAACTATAATATTGTATTTCTAAATATTCATAAAAGAGGGCGTTTCTTATTAAAATCCCAAAAATTAATCTAATGATTATTTTTTCATTATGAATAAAAAAAGACGTTTATGTTTACAAATAAAATTCATAAAAGTGTCAAAATTTCATTTTAATAATATTGAACCATTAAAATATGCTAAAACTCAGACTTAGGTGGACCAATTGATAATATAAGTGTTGCGTGTAACAAAAGATTAACATTTTTTTGTGTATAATTCAAGCTAGACAAATCATATATTATAAAGAAAATTAAAGAAGAAAATATAAAAAATATTAAATTAAATTTATTTTTTTTCACAAAATCTATGCGTTTTTCATGGTGGATGTTATTATTCCACAACACTTTATTCATTTAATATACAATATCTATTAATTTTTCATCATAGTAGGTGTCATGTTCCAATTGCACAACTCAGATTTTAGTACATGTGAATGAATTGGTACATACTTCCTAAAACATTATACGTTGAAAACATTATTTACTCTTGAGATATTTTGAGGGAGTGATATGTGATAAGATAGAACCTCGATATGATCAATTATCTCAAAAGGACTGATGTAACTAGGGCCCAACATTCCCTTTTCCACAAATATAACAACCCACTTCTAAGGAGATATCTAAAAGAATATATTTTAACCAATCTCATACTCCACACCATGTAGATGATTATAATCATATATTTGTTTTATAAAAATGTGCTTATCTCATACTTCACTAAATGGTTTAAAACTTATGGATAATTTCATATAAAACATCATGTCCTAAAATCATCTATTCCCCAAATTTATCCAAGTATGTCGTAGTTATATATCATTTTCACATAGAGCCTTATGTGATTCAATTTGGATGAATGAGTTTAAAATGTTTTTATTTCAAATATGAACATGAGGAATGTGTTGATCCCAATTTTATTAAAGAGCCATTGAGAAGGATATATTTATATTCTCTAATGGCTAACTAGCCCTTTAGATTTACCATTAATTTTTTGGTTGATAGGTCTTGCTAAATATTTTCTCTATAACCAATGCCATTTATAGACTCATATAATATTTATATGTGAACCTTGGATGTCAATCATATAAAATTGAAAATGGTTCACCATATAGTTTTTCCACATATATTATATACAAAACAGAAATTTGATTGGGTGGGAAATCCTCTCTAAAATGAATAAAGTGTTCCATGTTTTTGAATCTTTGTATCTCTAATGAAATTTTATTTTAATATATTGAAGTCTCTGGGAGCCCAATGAAAAAAATACATAGTGATGTTCTCCACTATCCACGAATGTTTAGTAAATTGTGGTATCAACTCCATTGATTTCTTACATTCGAGCATTTCTTATTAACATATCAAGAATTGGTATACATAATCTTAATTCTCCCAGTTTATATTATCCCACCATATGTGTATATTTATATATCTTTAAATATTCATGCTTCTTATATGAATATAGAAGGATGAGTTATTTATAATGAGCCTATATTTTCATACATAGATATCACATCTTTTTAGATGAATATTCAACACATTTCAAATTCACACACCCGAGGACTATAGTGGTTTAGTGAATTCAGAGAAAATATAGAAAATATTATTCTTCAATGAAATATTGTATACATATTTAATTAATATGTTACCCTTTTTAACCTTTAAAAAATATCCTACATCTGACATTTCTTCATGACATGGGAAAATGAAACATAAGAAAGAGTGGGATCAGATTCACAGTAAGGGTAAACATGGGAGATAATTCTATGATCATATGAAATATTTAGATAACCACAAGGAAATGATATCATGAATATAAAATTAAAATTTCATACCCACCCTATCATTGATCATGACCATGAGTCATGGAATAAATAATGATCATTAAAAAACACATGATTCATAAAAGTGTGAAACCATCTACTTTAGGAACCACAAGCTTATATATTAAAAGTGTGTAACAAAAAAACGTATATAAACCATTTGAATTTCATGTTTTACTACCAAGGACATCAACCATATTAGATTATAACTCATCACCTATTTCCTATTGCTGATCAATCCTAGTGGTTTGATTCCCATTGTAGATTAAGCCTGTGGAAATGGTTCCCACCACTATCCCATGACATATAAAGAATTACCCAATTAAATTGAAGAATATATTAATACCATCCATCACATAATGAAAATAAGACAAATGTGTTCCGAAATATCATAAGACATTCATCATTTAAGAACCCATGAAGAAATTGGTTTTATAAATATGTCATCATATTATAACACATATAAAATGATCATGATTCATAATTTTTTTATTCAGAATTATATTTCATTTGATGAAAGAATAAAAATGTTATATTTGGATTATATCCCATGTAAATCGTAAGTAACACCAATGGTTTTATTCTTATCTGATAAATGATTTAGAAATATCACATTTCACATTTATTGAGAAAAGTAGACTTTCCACTTTAAAAATAACATTGAAAACTAAAAATTCATAAAAATATTTAAATATTATTTTATTTGAAAATAAAATTTGAAACATATAACAAAGTAATAATGTCATTTATCGGTCATGATGGTGGAAAATTCAATTTATCGCATACAGAAATACATACAATGATTCCTTTAACATTTTTACTAACATGTAAAAAAATACCTCATTCAGAAAAAGATTAGAATATTCCTTTTAAAGAATTATTTTAAAATATAGACATTGGAAAAAATTAATTTAAAAAATAATTATATAATAATAAAAATTCTCTTTAAGTCAATTTTATAAAGTAGAGGGCATGGACGAAAAAACATTTATGGCCGAAGAGGGGAACAAAGTGCATTTTAGAAATATAATTTTGATTTAGGGAGTACATAAAGAGAGTAGATTGAAAAGGAAACATTTATTCTAAAGAAATAAACATATGATAATAGAATTGATGATTTTATTTTTGGAAATATCAGAAAATATCATCACCTTAAACATAATTATAAATTGTCTCAAAAATCAATGAGATGGAAACATAAAATAACTACCGCTTTATTAAAATTTGAATCATAATACCCATGAATGAATAGAATTTAAAACATTATATATAATGAAAACAAATAAATTCAAGATATAACATGTCAATGGGGCAGCATATTCCTATCATATAATAATATTGGTTCATAACAGGACTAATGTCCTAATTAAGTCAATTTAAGACAAAAATCAATTACCACAAGTCTTAACATGATAAAACACATCCATACCTCCTATATAATAAATGAAAGTATATTATATATCTATTATAGAACCATAATGATATATATTATACCATATATTATTTAATTATAAAATTTTATCACATTTTTATAAAAAATGATTTTTTAAAATCAATGTTTCAGGTATTTATTTCTTAGTTTTCTCATGTATGTTATAGTTTATTAATTTCAATACTCTTCATTTGGTCATGATTACATTCTATAATTATTTTTAGCACCATATAAATATAACAAAAATTCATTATATAACTATTTAGATTAATTTATGAAATTTAAAAATAGATAATGAATTACACCATTCATGGAGACAATAAGCTGTACAAACACATTAATGATGTTTCAATTTTCATAACATATGTAAACACAGAAAAATAAAAATTAATTCAAAATTATATAAAATATTTATATGATAGATACCATATATATTAATTAAATATATCCTTATTACCATCCGTGACTAAATTAAATGAGAAAATATCACGTTACATTGTGGAGACAGTGGTCAAAACGTATGCATGATCAATGTTATCAATTTACAAAGGATTTGATGGTAAAAAGGTTTATATGATATTATAATTTTAGAATCAAAATTATTTCTCAAATATAATATAAATATTTTCAATAAACCAATATCTTTATTCTTTAGTGGTGGTTATAGAAAAAAAATTACATTGATTCATATGGCAGTAGTCTACCACACACACAATGAACAACTTCGTTTCCCATTTGATAGGGGGGGAGGAGAAGGATATATGATATGAAATTAATTTAATATAATATATGTATATGGGGAATTTTTTTCTCATTATAATAGAAAAATATTTTATTAATTTATAAAAATAATAAAAAGAAAACCCATGACTTAGGACTATACCTCTTCTTCAGAGAGACCCTTTAGGTTTACACGTAACCCTTATTAGGAAGGTTTTTTAATTGAACATAGCCACATAGTAATTGGTTATAAAATTAAACAATAATTTTGGTATTGTATTTTCTAAATGAAATTGGTCTAGGAGTGTGGAGATAAGTGAAGAAGAGATGTCCTTTTATTAGTGGGGAATGACTCCTTTTTGGAAACTGTGTGGAAATTTCCCAAAACAATCCAAAATGATAAAGTCATTTCCAAGAATATGATGAAAAATGAACGCATATAATTAATTAATATATGATAGGGTTGAAATATGTCCATAAAAAAGGATTTAGAAAAGTTTTATTGAAAAAATTTCCATTATATTTTAGTTTAACAAACGGTGAACCCATTTTAACTTTAACATTAATATTAAATTTTGTATTAATATTTTCACTATTAAATTTGAAAGACATTATGTTAAAATTATTAATAATATTAATTATATTTATTAAAATATGTAATCTATTTTTCCATATTCCATTATCATTAGTATAAAATTTTAATTTAAAATTAATCTCACAAATGAGACTAAAAATTGGGTTTCCAAAGAAAACATTTCCCAAGTGTAGAGAGTTTTAATATAAATAGTTAAAATAAATTTTAAACAAATGACCTAAATTGGTTTTAAAAATATCATAATTTTAAAAATTTTAAATTTATAACTTTTTTAAACAAGATTTATATTTGTAAATACAGTTAATGAAAACGATGTTTTTAATAAAAAAGTGTTTTTACTATTCATAGAAAAAGAATTTTTTAATAAATATCAAAACAATTAATCCAAAGATACATAGGAAATATTGATTTTAAAAAATATGTTTATTTTTCAAATAAATTATATTGAATTTTGAAAATTTTATTTAATTATTTTATCTCAAAAAGAAATAATAATGAGTTTTTAGAAAAAAATTATTTTCACAACTTAAATGACTTTACTAAAAATTAAGTGCTTAGTTATAAATATTTTACATTATCTTAAAACATTATAATTCATTTTTAAAATATGTGTAATCCTCTTCATAATTATATTTTTAATTCCATGGTTATAATGGACATATTTAAATGATAATATTAATAGTATTTTTCGTTTCATTAAATCATGGTGTGGTGAGGAATGTTGGATATCAATGAAATTAAATTTATTTGAAAATATATTTTACAAAATCTTATGTTTTTATATTCAATCCTACTTAAAATTAATTTATTATTTTGAAATTACATCACTTGGGTATAAAACACTAATGGTACTTTTACCTCATTACATCCTTAAGTTCTCACATATAATCCTTAGGCTCGTGGTTTCACCACAAAACATTGACCAGGTGTGTAGTCATATTTCATTGCACTTACCTTATATAATATAGAAACACCATTCAGTTTTCCTCATAAAAATAATCATTATTAAGTGGTAATTAAACTATGATATGAACATTTGGGGGACCAGTTATGCACTTCCTTAAAATACATATATGAAACACAACATGGAATTAAGAGAGGATCAACGCAATCACCAATCAATAAGATACCTTCCTAGTATGATCAATTATTTCAAAGTGACTAATATATATATGGTTTAGTTTTCTTTTATTTCTGAATCTCATTATCTTCTCCCCTAGATATATTCTTAAAAAATATTTTCAAGATACTTCAAATTCTAGATCACAGTGATGATAATCACCATAACATTTCTATTGACTTCCTGATAACCTTTTGTGTTACTGAATGTTTCTAAAATTATCTAAAATTTATTTAGCTTGATCAAGTACCAATATATTTATTTCTCTTACTTTATCATAGAATGTTGTATTTCAATTCATATTTCAATAGATAGATTCATGAGAATCTATTTGAATGCTCAAGTTAAAGCTGTTTTTTATGAAAACATAACTAGAGGAATGTGTTGATCCCAATCACCTTTGATAACCATATATATATTTATATTAACAAATTCCCTAGGGTCTGAATTGTTCTCTCATACTAAACATATTTTTAAATATGATATAAATTAATGAA
This sequence comes from Viscum album, assembly GCA_963277665.1. Classification (NCBI taxonomy): domain Eukaryota; kingdom Viridiplantae; phylum Streptophyta; class Magnoliopsida; order Santalales; family Viscaceae; genus Viscum; species Viscum album. Next base: position 600,958,784 of record OY728127.1, read on the forward strand.
ATACAATTCTATATCGAGGCCTTTTTGATGACTTCACCAAAACATCGAAGGAATCCTTGGAACCGGATGAGACACAATTGAATGTGGTACTCTATGCATACATACTAGTTCCTTTGTGAAAATTCTAACCAGATAATCCAGAGGGAAACCACTTTTAATAGTGATGAAGTCTTCTGAAATTATAAGTTGATCGACTACAACCCATGTAGAATTATCCCCTTAATATTTTTTCAGGATTCCTATAACAAAATCCATGTTGTTGTATTCCTGTTTTCATTATAGTATGGGTAATTACTATAAAATTACTTTATATTTTTGTCTCTCATACATAACATTATGAACGACCAAGAACCAGGTGGAAAATTATTCAATATCACTCTTCATGTCATCCCATAATAAATACTCTTTGAAATATCTAATAAACATTCTAATTATATGATGAATAGTGAATGTATAACTATGAGCTTCCTCTAACAGGTCCTTTAAATCTAGTATACCTAGTGAACATAAATGGTTCCGAACCCTATCATTCCAACAAAAAAAGGTTAAACTAATGACCATTTATCACCTTTATTTTTAGTTCCATATCTACTTTCTATGAATCATTAATATTCAGTTGGATTGACGGTTAAACACACATTTGAGAAACATAAAATTTCTCTCCTTCCTTCAAGATTTCACGTTTAATACTTTTCAAATCAATAAATATATCATATTGTTTCATTATAATCATGATTAATCTAGCACGATCCTTTCAAATCAATTCATCATCCACCTTGTTTTCTTTCCCTAGATGGTAATTTATGGAGCAGTCACAATATCTAATCAGTTAGAACCAACTTCTCTGGCTCAATGTTTCCTTATTATTGTAAATATATACTGAAAAAATTTATGGTTAGTATATATATCAGACATTTCACCATAAAGATAATTCCTACTCAAATTTAATTCAATAATTACAATAGAAAACTCTAAATCATGATTTGGTTATCTTTTCTCATGGAATATCATTTTTCATGAGGCATAAGTTATAACCATATCATTATAAATGAGAAAACATCCTAATAACTTCTTCAATGCGTCACTATAGATTACATACCCATGTCTATTATAGGATAATGTATGAAAAATATCACTTAACAACCTTCTGATGTTCCAAAAGATCAAATAACAATTGAGAAGGGGGGTGGGGTGGGGGTAGAAGTTGTTCAGTTTTTATAAGTTTCAAAACTTTTAGAAATTTAACCACTACAACATATTATGATTTATTTACTTATAAAAATTTATTAAATACTCATGCATGGAAAATTAGGAATGAAATTAATGAACACACTATTTATATGGTTCAACCTCAGTTTGAGAACCTACATCCATTCCATAGCCACTCCCATGGGTCTTTGGAAATCCAATCTTATGAAGAAGTGAATAAAACGTATGAAAACTCCCATTATAAACCATCTATATCCCTATAGGAATAATTATACTAAATACCTTCATTTTATAAACTTTTCTCATACAGATGATCCAAATAATTTAATAATGAGTCTTTTGAAATTGATTTTCAATTGATCAGTATGAATCCTCAGTCTAATTTGGATGGATCTAATTTTATCAATCCTATGAGATTGGATCTTATTATTTCAATAAAATGAATCTAGATCCAATTCTCTAAATAAAGTGAGTCTGCATATTCTTCACTAAATAAGATGAGTATGTATCTGAATCTCTCAATATTGTGGACTCAAAATGATGAACCCATTCTCAATTGGGAAACTCAATCTCTACTGAAATGATCAGAATAGTAATCAAAAATTCAGGTATATGAACCTCCACACAGGATCCCAAGGTGGAATTGACTTTGAATTGATTAATTTAGTGTTATTAATTTTCTTCTTGTGTGATAATTAAAAAATTAATTATTGTTAAGAGAAATTATTTATTAGTGACATAGAAAAGAAAGAGTGACAAACCTGACAACTTTCCCCATTTCCTCATATTTGAATACTCCGCAAATCACTCACATATAAACATCAACTTTAACTTCTAAAATAATTCTAATATTTCTTTGAGATTTAAAAAAATTTAATTTAAAGTTTATCCTATTCAATTATTTATATAACCTCCATATTTTTTGAGTCATCTTTGTAATCGAATCATTTAAAATTATGTATCCTTATCATTGAATATGAATTCTTTATCCTTCTTAGTGATTATGAATTTTGTATCCTTCTTAGTGATTATGAATTCTGATTCCATCTTAGCTCATTATGTATTCTATTTCCTTCAACGTGATTACAAATTATATATCCCTCTCGATGATTTCAAATTCTATATCCTTCATAGTGATTAATATTAGTGTTTCCTTCTCTTATCATTATGGATTTTTCCCTTCCCATGTCATTCTAATGGAATTATCATTACAATGGAATTCCCATTATGATGGAATATCCATATTGAAACATTGAAATTCTTCAAACATACCCACCATTTCTTTAAAAACCTACGTCATGAGAGTTTTCCTAATTTTTTAGAACATTATTATCAATAATGAATAATATAAATTAGTTTATAATGTATGATAAATTTCTAACTCCTAACATCACTTTCCTAAAGAAACCTCTTCAACATAAACCCGACTTCATCAGACAACAAAATATTTCTTTATCTAATTAAGGATAAGGAATAATTCTAGAAAATAACAATTTATTCACCAAATTCCCCTGGATCTGATGATCTGAATTCGATTCTGATGGATACAATAATATGAATATAATAATGGTCAGTCTAAATGTAAATCCCATTGTGCTGAATTGTGTTTCATTCATGGAAAAAAATCTTTTATAAAGAGGTTAGGTTTCAAAAAATACAAAACATTCTTAAAACAATGCTTCAAAAATGTATTTAATCAACCCCTTTTGATTTTATGAAAAACGTCATTTAACACATTTCCAACTCTCAATTTTTTTTCAAAAAAATAATTTTGTAAACAAATCATGTATTTTAATTTTATAAAAACATATCCTTTCTCAAAATAGTGGGTCTTAACAACTTTCTACTAGATTAAGTAATGTTTTTTAAAATTTTCCATCCCCCAATGATAAGAAATTTTCTCATCCACATAAAGATAACTCCCCCACTTTTCTTTTTTAGACAATTTTCATTTTATCTCCCCCATTATATGATGACCACAAAGATATATAAATATGATAAAGGTATGAAATGATATGATAGAAATTATAAATTTGTAACTTTATCTCCCCCATTTTCCACATAAGCCAATGCACTGTGGCTCTTTCTTCATTTTGGGGTTTAGGAAGACAATGGAGGTTTCTGAAAATGATGTTTCAGTCTGAATTCAAAAAAAATTATTTCAGAATTTATTTTTTAATGATATCATAAATTTTATACTTTGTACAAATGTATTCCAGGAAAATATATCTAGAAGAAAATTTCTTTTTTAAAATGTTAAACTTTATATCATTGTGTTTTGATCATGAGTGTTGGACATGATTCTTAAAAAGATAAAATTAACTCTCATTATCGAAAATAATCTTCATTGATTTAGAAACATTTACTTTCAAATATTCTAGCAGAATTTTCATCCACAAAAAAATGAGTAAAATATTGAGTAGCTTCAACATATTCTGATTCACTTATATTTAATGTTACTGAACATTGTTTCTTACTATCCTAACTCAAACCATATTCACCCAAGTAAAATGTTCCTCCCGACGTTTATGTTATATCATTAAAATCTCATACCCAATTGGTATAAGTATAAACAAGAAACATCATCTCAAAATTTCATTTTTACTATAATCATTATGAAGTTATTCTTTTGAATGATCTCAAAATTATCTTTGCTCCCAACAGTTGTGATTCTTTCAGATTACTTTGATACTTTCCACAATATTGTAAATCATAAATAATATCAATCCTTGATGATATAAGATAAATAAAACTTCATATTAGTTTTTTGAAAGTATTTATGATGAACACATATACCAGATTCATCTTTACTAAACATTACGATCACTGAAATAGGAGTAGAAACTTATTTGGATTCCTCAATCCCAAGCTTATTTGAAAATTACCAAGCATAATTTTCTTTAGATAATAAAATGTAATTTTCTTTTTTTTTTGATCTTGTAATCCATGGATTAATGTTTATTTTCTCAAAATTTAAATTTCAAATTTTTTATTCATTTCCACAGAAAAATCATTGAAATTTATACCTTCCTTAGTAGAAAATATATTATCATCCGCATAACAAATTATAATAAGAGTTCCAAATTCAACGTAGATAATATATATATTGTTATCATCTTTTCCTCTATAAATTTTAATTATTATCAAACAATTATCGAGATTATTATACCATGCATGCACATCTTATTTCAACCAATAAAAATATTAATTCGATTTAAAAACATTGTTTTCATCCTCATCAAGTGGAACCCCACAAGGATGTTCAATATAAACTTCTTCCTAAATATCACCATTTTATAAAGTAGAATTTACATCTATCTTATAATCCTTATAATTCCAATGACCATCCACTGAAAGAAATATTTGAATATTTTTATGTCTTATAATAATGGAAATGGTTTCATCAAATAACACACCTTTAACCTATGAATATCCTTAAAAAACAAGTCTTTATTTTTTTCAATGAAAATTCTACACGATCATTCAAATTTTTTCTATAAACCCACTTTGTTCCAATAAAATGAATATTTGTTGGTAGAGGAACTAGTTCCCATGTTTCATTCTTCTCAGTCTGATATAACTCTTTATTCATAAAATCCACCAATTATTTGTGTTAAATAAACCCCAAAACTAATTCTGGTTCAACTTTTGAGATAAGTGATGTCTGATTTTATAATCTGAACTTATTTATCGTCTAAACCAGATCCTTATGATTCCCAAAAGTGTTTTTGGATTCAACACGTCATTGTAAGGTAGGCAATTTCAATGTTACATTTTTATATGAAATTTACTCATCACACGAGTCTTATGAATCACTATAAGGATGTTTTAAATCACTTTCACTATTTTTGGAATTATCCAGTTTATCCTCCTCAAAATAATCATAATTGTTTTTAATGAAACACTACTTTTCAATTTCATTCACATCATATGAGTACACCAATTTTATTAAATGTTTGTTCCAATAATTGTATAATCTTCCATTTGGTTAATAACCCACACAACTTCATTCCTAATCATTCTCATTAAACATTCCTTAATCGAGATTTTTTATTTTGAGAAAAAATGGACTTACAATATATTTGATGTATTTAAATTTTGTTTTTTATAAAACCATTGATAAGGAGACTAGATAGCTTATGGTCTCAATAATCATATATTTAGAGCATGTACATCAGTACTAATAGATTTTGTCCAATAGATGCTTGAAAGTTTTTATTCTACTAACATACTTCTTCCAATTTCCACCAAACCTCTATTATTTATTTCCACTAAATCATTTTTGTGTGGAGTATATGGAGAACTATATTGATGATTGATACCATGATTTCACATATCGTTTTCAAAAGAATTTATTATGAATTCACTAACATTATCAGTTATCTTCTATTTTATAGAAACCCCCATTTTTTTCACAACAAATTTTCTAATGAATTTGAACATTTCTATAGCCTCTGAACTGTGATTCATAAACATGATGTTTTTCATCCAATTGAAATCATAAATAAAGGTGATAAAGTATAAATATATTTTTGTTTATTGATGTCTCATCAACCCCCATAAATTGGAATAAATAAGATCAAGTGGTACGGTAGTTTTAATGCTAACTCATTTATGAATTTTATTAATTAGACAAGTTACATAAGAATAGTATTATAATATTTTCAATTATCGAAATTTCAACCAAATTTAAATTAATAAATATTTTTCATTCATTTTTGTCCATGGTACATGAGCCTCCAGAACCATAATTTGTATTCATCTTTAGCACTCAAGTAAAAAGAGTTATTTAATTCACCAATTTAGAGGATATTCCCACTGGTTCATTGACCTTCTATAATAAATTTATTTATCTTTCACACTTTCGATGATACAAAAATATTTTCTGAAAAAATTATTTTCCATCATCACTATGTTTACATACACTATGTAAGTTATTTTTTATCCCCTCAATAAATAATAATTCCTTACATTTCAACTTTTCCACTAAAATCATAGCCATTAAGATTCCTCTAATTTTATGGAACTATCATTTCAAAAGGTATATAATCTTCCATATTGAATTTAAATGTGTTTCAAGATTTTTATATCTCCTATAATATGTGAATAAATAAAAATATCACGTATCCTTGTTTTGTTCCTTTTACATTATTTGAAACCAATCTCAACAACAAAATATCTTTCCTCAACTTTCTTATTTCAGTTTACTTTTATTTTATATTCATAGAAACTTGTTCTAGAAAGACTGTCATACATATTTTGGAATGATGACTAGCCTGATCACATATTAAAAAAATATCTTCAAATTTTTCAAAATTATATTCTTTGGAATGTTTCTAACTACTTTAGAACGCACTGTTCCAGTTTCTTGTATGTAAGGAAAGTTACTCATTCTATCTTCACTGTTTCTTTTACTTTGCTTAAAAATTCTTCTAGGAAGAGATATGTTATGCCCAAACTTATAATATGTATTCCCATAAATTCCAAAACACCAAAAATATACATCAAATATTTATTTTTCTATTAAATAATTACCATTCTATATAGAAACTTTGTTCGGGTTGTTAAATTATTTTATCTCTAACATTCTCTAGATGTGGACGATATTTTATTTTGAGTGAGTTTTTTAAATTTGTAGATTTGAAAGGGTTTTCACATCCTTTCTCTACCCAATATTTCCCCACACTTTTCCAAAGACCAAAAAAGTTAAAATAATCTAGTGAAACATTAATTTTGGTGAGTGAATATTTCACCTCATTCTCATATTGAGAATTCTCAGAAACATTAGAAGACACCATTGTTACATCGGAATCTTTGTTTAAATTTTAATTTATCTTCCTCAAGGTAATTTTGGACTCCATATGTTTTTATAGAAACATATTGACTTCTTCTTCATTAGCTTCTTTCATATTATTATAATATTTTACCATCATTCCATGTTCAGCAATTCGATGTTTATAGCTTAATATCCCCTTGATGTATTCTTCCACCAGCATGATGAAATATTTTATTACATCCAAAATTTCTTCCAAATATTTATTCATTAACATAATTTCATTCTTGAGAGTGTTGTTTTTCTAGAGACAAGAAACATATTCTATTTTGAGATGATATTCTCTATAAGATTCATCACCACCTTCTTCACTCATTGAGGAATCATTTTTTATAATCTTATCCATTGAAGGTTCTTAATTTTTATAAACATTTATCTTCATAAGAATTATTGTTCATTGAGCCCAATTCAAAATTCATACTCAACATACTTATTAGGTGTCTAGTTAAATTATTCTTGTATTTTTTGGAATGAATTTGTTGTATTTATTTTTTATTCCACTTCTTCCATAAAGGTTTTAGATCGAAGTCATCTCGATAATCTCTATATTTCTGCTTGGGGATATTAATAGAAAAGTTTCTGATTCCACCACACTAAAAAAATATTATTGAAAGTTTAACTAAATATTTTCCTCTTCCTATTCAACAGTTTTTAGAGATAAGAGACATAATATTATTATTCAATTCATCATATTCCTTGTATTTTGACTCACAGGGTTTAACTTCTTCAACTTCTTGATTTTAATCTTTCTCACAGATTCAAACAATATTTAATCATTAATATTATTTTTAATCATTGGAAGGATACTCATTTCATAAGAAATATAAATATTATAAAATTCATTAAGATATAAATCATCATTATTTTAAAAAGATTAAATTTTAGAATCAAACTTCTTCAGAAATCTTCTCATAAGTTTATTCACAATTATTGAATATTCCAGGTAATCTATGAATCCTCTATTATTTCAAAAAATTTAAATTAATATAGTGAAGTATTCCTCAATAATTTCTTCATATCCCATTCTTATATCTTCATACAAACTATGTCAAATTTATAGATTTTATTTCATCACTAGTATTCCCTTAAAAAATACTTTCCTACTTATCCAACATACTTTCAGATGTATTTAGACCCATCACCTTCTGATAAAAATTCATAGATAAGGAGGTTTGTATTGTGTTTATAGCCTTTATATCAACTTATTTATTTCTATTATCACCAAATTTTAAATTTATATATTTCTAAATAGGTCGATAACTAAGAGTAGTAGCATCAACAACTTCCAGTCCAGAATATAAGAGATATGGAATCATCTTATTATTCTGTCCATAATAATTGTTTCCAAACTATTTAGGAAATATTCTACTATTAAAAGAATTGATATTATCCCAGCTAAGAATTTAACAAGGGAACATTCCCTATAATACCAGTTGATGTTATAAAGGATTTAATAATAACTTAAATGGGGGGGGGGGTTTCTGTCCACATTTTATATGTTTCAAAACATTTTGGAACATAACCCTTGAAACTTATTATGATTTATTTCCATATAAAATTTTAGTAAATACTCATGAAATAGAAATTAGGAAATAAATTAAAGCACACAATATTTACAAGGTTCATCCTTTTTGTGAGAACCTATATCATTTCTATAGCCACTCCTGTGGTTGTATAAAAATTAATTACTATGAAGAAGTTAATAAAACTTGTGTCATATCCCATTAAACACCTTTTATCACGTAGTAGAAAATATTATACCGACTCTGATTAATTTACAGTGTTTTCATATTAAAAAATCATCTATAAAATTAATAAATACATAGGTGAAACTTTTTCACAATTGCTCAGTCTGAATCCTCAGTTTGATTTGGCTAGATTTTATTTTCTCAATATTGTAAGCCTAGATTGGATTATCTCAATACAATGTATATGGATCTGATTATCTAAATACAATGAGTTTGGATATGATACTCTAAATATGATTAGTCTATATATGATTCTCACAATACGATGAGTCTGGACCAAATTCTCTCAATTTGATTCACTCAATACGATTAACCCATTCTCAATATACAAAAATCAGAATCTTATCAAATGTTCATATAAGTAAAAATATTAATTTGTCTGATCCTCCCAACAAGATATCAATTCAAAATTGAATTTCACTAGATTTATGTAGCATGATGTGTTTTTTCAGTTTCATAAAAAGTCACGAATGAATGAATGATCTAAGGATGTATTTATATGAGAGTTAGAAAATTAAAAGAGGGAAACTTGAAAACATTCCCCACTACTTCATATTTTAGAAATCCTAAAAATATATCACATTTAAACATCTACATTGAATTCTTCAATCCTTCTTATATTTTTTGGGGATTTACAAAATATTTAATTTCGTGTTTGTCCTCATCAATTCTTCTTATAACATTTGGAAATTTCATTTTGAGTATTCTTTTTTAATCAGCACATTCTGAATATTGTAACCTTCTCGATGATTATGAATTATATATCCTTAGAAGGGATTAAAAATTTTGTACCCTTATCAGTATTGAAAAATTATATTTCCTTCTCAGATCATTAATAGTTTTGTTTCCTTCTTAGTGATTACAAATTCTGTATCCTTCTCAATGATTACAAATTCTATATCCTAATTTGTGATTATGAATTCTATTTCCTTCTCACCATAATATGAATCCATTATCATTTATTATTATTATGAATTCTATTTCATTCACATCTTATTATGAGTTTTGTCTCCTTCTCAACGCATATTTATCTAAATATCATTATGATATAATTCCTATTATTATTGAATCTCTGTACTAAAACATTGAAATTCATCAAACCCCACCACCATTTCATTAAATGATTTTATCATGACAGTTTTAATGATTTGTGATAACTTGATGATCAATAAATCATTATCTGAATTTTTAGAAGGTTTTAGAACATTCCAACTCCCAACATCACCTTATTCAAAAATCCTCTACAACATAATTACGACTTCACCACTCATTGACTTATTTATTTATATGATTCTAGAATATTAAATCATGCCATAATCAATAATTTAAACCACCAATTAATTTTAATCTAATGATCTGAATATGATGTATATGGATATGATATTCTGAATCTAATGATAGTCTGTCTAATTATAAATCCATTTATAATGAAGTAGGTCTGATTCCTGAAAAACAAAAACAATATTTTACAAAGAGGTTGTTTGTTAACAAATGAAAATAATCTGTTAAAATAATTTACCACAAATAATCTTCAACATTTTTTAGTTCCTTGAAATTTTATTCACATTAAATTATAAAAAGTAACTTGTCTTAATTTTGAGATAACTTGGGTAGTAGATTAGACATGCAAGATAAATGTTCCACGAACCATAGCAACATCTACCCAGACATGTAAAATGGTGGATATTTTTCACAATGGTTGGTCTGGGACAAAATTAAATTACTTTTGTATTTTATGGATCCAATAATATACCATCACATGATATTATAAAAACCAAAAATGCATCTTTTTTTTATCTAAAATTCACAGTTTATAAATTTTTTATATAACTTCTCTTTCCTTAGGATCTTCAATAAAATTCCTATGTGATCTTTATGCTCTTTATGTATCTTTAAATATATAATAATTTCATCAATAATGTCTACCAAAAACCAATTAAGGTAACCTCTAAGGACTCTACTCAATAAATCCATAAATATATAATGGGCATTTGTAAGTTCAAATTGAATCATTATATACTCCTAGATTCTATACCTTGTACTAAATGTTGTCTTGGTTATATCATCTATCATGACCCAAAATTGATGATATCCATAGTGAAGGTAAATGATGAGAAATTATTGAATTCTATGAAGTTGTTCTAAATGTTCATCAATATAAGGTATCTCACACTTTTTTCTTGGTAGTTATCTTTTTTATGTTCATGATATTTATTGAAAATTCTCATTGAACTATCATTCTTATTAACAAAGAGAGCAGTTTCACCCTATAGTGACCCACTAGGGAATGTAAATCCTTTTTTAGTCGTCTATTATAGATTATTATTAAATTAATGCAACTCAATCGGGACCATTCAATATATTTTCATTGTATTGGTTGCAACACCAGTTAAGTGCTCTATTGAGAACACAAATTCACATTTTTTAGGAAGATAAAGTGAATAATATATAAATACATTAAAAACATCCAAAAAATAGGAATATAATTAATATTGAGTTTCTACATATCCATATTAGATAAGCACCCCTTATGAATGAGAATTAGGACCCATAAAATGGTTGTGATCACTATTAGAGTTTCATACTTATTGTCGCAATGATAAAAGCACATTGGTTCGTTTTTAAGGTAAAACATGACTTCTAATCCTAGGAAATTGATGTGATAATTATGTTGAGAAATAGAATCCATAACTAAGATAACATCAAATTTAACTAGAGTTAGAATATCATGTTTTATAGGAAGAACATTCCCACAAACTAAAACCATAGGGGAATCATACATCTATGATGTAATCATCAAACCATTAATGGTTTTCACTGCCAATTAAATATCTAATTGCTTGGGATAAGAATTAATATTCCACAATAATTAAAATTATATATGGTAATTCATATTACCTATCAAAAAATAATATACTCCAATATTTGAGAATACCTTTCACCTCCCAAACGTCATCATTTTATCTTCATTACCATATTGAAACAAAAATGGTTTTCACAACGATTAGATATATTTTATTAGAGCAATCAATATTGAAAAATACCTCATAGGATGTCTAAATGAAGATAATTTTTTTAAATATATGACCCCTCTGTTTTATCCTCGGTTATTTATGGTCTTCATCTTTTCCATTCATTTATGATGGTTCATAATGAGTTTCAGAATTTCCAAAGAATACCCATATGGAGTGTCAAACAATCTGGGTATCAAGGACCATTATCATGAACTTGGTGATGATAATTTCCATATCAATGTGAAATTTTAGAGTTATTACCCTTAGGTACAACTATTCCAGGGAAACATCAACTTTTTTTATCTATAAAATGATTTTATTTATAGAAAAAACAACAATTCATTTTTCTATAAATTTTGATGGTTTGTTATAATTTATATTATACAAAGAAATATTACTAAAGTTATATAATACTTGTTTATAATGGTGAAAAGAATATTTATATGATAGAAACTATAATGACTGTGAATTTATATACATATATATCACCTCTTTTTAGATGAATATTAAATACATTTCAAAAATACCGGATTGTGGACCATGATAGTTTAGTGTATTTGGAGACAAGGTACACAATAATCATATTTAATGAAATATCTTCCACATATACCATGAAGATCATTCCCTTTTACACACTTCATAAAAATACCCAACATAAAGCCATTCAGAATAATCAGGGAAAAGGAAACAAAAGAAAAGGTGAGATTAGATGTTGAATAAGGGTAAAAATGGGAGATATCATTATATGATGATATTAAATAATATGATAAGAAAAATGGTATAATTTCATGAATATGACATAAAAATTACATTAAAAACCTATCATATATTATAGTTTTGATTTGGGGAAAAAATAATTATCATTAAAAAGGAAATGATTCATAACATTGAGAAATATTTATAATTCATCATCCATAAGCTCATGTCATGAGATTGTTGAACTATAAAAGGTATAGAAACCATTTCATTTTCCAAGTATAAATACGAAGACCATCAAACATAGTGGATCAGGCCTCATTACCTATTTCACATTGTTGTTCACGCCCAATGGCCTATATCCCATTTTGGCTCAAGCGGGTTAAATAATTTCCTAGTGTTATCTCCTGAGATATAAATCATTAGCCAAATCCTGGAAGATAGATATAGTTCCCATTTATAAAATAATTAAAATCATACATATTTGTTCTATAAGATCCTAAAATATTCACTATATTAGAACCCAATGACAAAAATAGGGATTATAAAGATTTCATCATATCATAATTTGAGGAAAAGGAATGAGTTTCATAAAATTTTAATCTTTATAATAATAAAAAATAATAAAAAATAATATGAATTATATCCAAGGATCATATACCCAGAAAAAAATATGTAATAGTGAAGGATGTCATCCATTATGGAAAATAATTTTCAAAGATCACATAGACTATTTCATGAGGAAAATAAATTTCCCAATTAAAAAAATCACATTTTAAAACAAAAATATAAAAAATAGATTTTTATTTCTGAAAAAATCATTGAAAATTATAAATGAATCATTAAATAAATTATTATTCATCATGGTGGAAAATTCTATTCATTTTGTACAAGGTAAGAAATAGTTATTCCATTTATATGTTTGTTAAGAATTAAAGAGAACATCGTTTAGAAATCAACAAGAGAATTCCGTTTAGACTATTTTTAGAATGTTCATACATTATAAAAATAACTTTAAATAATAATTGGATATAATTGAAAAATTTCTTTAAAAATTTTTTATAGAAAATTAACATGGAATAAAAAACATTTTCAACCAAGGAAGGAAATAAAGTAAATTTAAAATAAAAACATATTTTAGATATCTTGAGTGATTTAATTGAGGAAAATAAAAGGGAAAAAATTATTTGAAATAAATAAGAAAAATATAATAGAATCCATGAGTTATTGAGTGATATTTGATTAATATATCATCATATAAAACATAATCATAAATAATCTGGTTAAAAATGATATTGTAAGATAAAATTACTACCACTTTGGGAACATATGAATCGTTTTCCCCATGAAATAATAACATATAAAACACATTATATATCATGAAAAAAAATAATTCAAGGTATCTAATATCATAGGGGGTTTATATACTTGTAATAAAATAATATAGGTGCATAATATAACTTATGTCCCAAAGATGGTAATTTGTTAGAAATTATATTACCTCAAGCCTCGAATCACTTTGTACATGTTCAAACCTCATGTATAATAAATATAGTTTTATTATAAATATATTACAGAACTGTAATAATAAATATATCATACCAAATATGTTTTAATTATAACCTTTTATCACCCTTTTATTTTCATTTATTTGTTAAATTCACTATTTCATGTAATAACGGCTTTTTTTTTCTCATGTATGTTATCCATTGGTATTTTAGGTGCCTTTATGTTGTTCATGGTTATATATTCTCCATAATTTTAATGATTATATAGATATAATATATTTTTATTTATATTAATCCAAGATATCTATAGATAGAGAATGAATTACAACGTTCATAGATATGGTAAGCCGTATGAATGCTTGAACACTATTTCCATTTTCTCAACGTATAGAACCAAAGAATGGAAAAAATTAATTCACCTTTATAGAACCATTTTTATATTATATATATCATATATATTAATTAAATATACCAATATTACTATCCATTTCAAAATAAAATGAAAAATATATCACATCACTTTAAGGAGGCAGTAGTCCACATGTACACACAAGTGACATTGTCATTTTCAAATTTATTAGAAGGTAAGAAGGAATATACAAAAAAAATTATAAATGAATAAAAATTTATTTGATAAATTATTTTAAACAAGATAACAAGTTACCTTTCATTGCATAGAAAAACTAGTATTTTTTACTGCATGTGTTACACACAAGACCACGTTTTACCAAACGATGATATATTATTAAAATATTGTTATTTAATGTAATAGTAATAACATAGAAATTAAATTATAGGGTATTATTTAGATTAAATAACTTATTAAAATATATATTTCACCCATGTTTATTAGTTATATATTGATTAATAATAAAATAATTATTATTTAAATGAAAAAGATATTTTTTTTGAAAAAGTGTATTTTTCTAAAATATGGAATTTTCAAACATTTTGCACATAATTGGAAATTAATTATTAAAAATTCTATAAACATTATATATATAAATAAAAATATTTTCTAAAATATAAATATCAGAATTATATTAGGGTTAATATTTTTTATTGTTATTAAAAGTTTCATTTTCTAATGAAAAATGAAAAAAATGCAAAGGTGTAGATAAGAGGCCGTTAAGAGAGTTATAGAGGTTCATTGAGTCCACTTACACTATAGACAAGTTGATATGAATTGTGTGGACTAAATTATAGATGAGAATCATGGATTTACCTTCCATCCTCAGAGAGTCACCCATCCCATAGAAAGCACTAAAGGGAAATTTTACAAAATATGTGGAGTCACAAACAACTCCTCCCCTCACATGAATCCATAGAATAAAGATACATAAACATTTAGATTGTGTCCCTAGTGGGGGAGGAGTCCATCATACCTAGTATACCAGTGATAATTTTCTTGAAAAATTGGAGTTGTTACCTCTGGCTATATAACTTACGAGGGAGGGCACATCAAACTAGTTAATCATAAGCTATATGAGGTCTATGGTAAGGCACCTTTCCCGAACCAACAATGCACGACCCAATATAAAGGGTACATTATGGAAATATTGGTTCTATTCCTACCAAATAAACTATAACACATCTACCATAGGAAACAATCAACACCTTTATTCATGTTTTTTTATTGCGAACACCACTGAACTATCGCTGGAGGAAATCCTCAACCGACTCCACCTCCAATGATAGACTAGAAACCTCTCTCAGCTTATTCCACCACATATCTTCCCACTCACATTGATAAAATAGATTCAATTGGGTTTCATTCTTATTCACCAACAAGAAATAATATTTAGATCCAATTTAACTCCCTTAAATTTAATGTCCATATCAGTATGAAGCGCCTGATTCCAAATTCTCTAAATTAGAAAATTATGTTTACCTGGAATTTATTTCCAATCGATAAGGCCTCCACACTTATCTTTGGTTTTGGATGAACTCATCACCCTTTTTTATATATTAACTGAGAAGGTATATGCCACATAGCTCATGAACATGCAAACATCAGGGACATCATCCATTCTGATTCTATTGAAAACATTTTTCTGGGAGGGACTCAGAATCACATGATTTAATGAAAGGTGAATGATGGTATATTTGAAGGTAAAATAAAGATTTGGTTATAATAGATTGGAAAATACCTAAAAATCCCAATTTTAGTTCCAAAAAATTGATTTCCCGTGTCTAATAACCCACAAGGAGTGATGTTGAAGTATAAGTATGTAGTAGTAGAGAGATTTACAGAGAGGGGAGGCGTTTCTATTCAATGTACACCAAAAATTTCAATACATTCTATAGTTTACCCTGATATATAGTGTCTACCCTTCAATAACTTCCCACATTAATTTTTCTTTGATATTGTACAAATCCTTCGCCATATTTGTCACATTAATTCTCTAAAAACCAAGGAATGTCATAAATGGATATTAAACTAAATTTTCAAAATAATTAATACATGACACAAATAGATCCCCAAAGACTGTATTAGTTTAGTTACTTTGCAAACATGGACCATAATATTCTATCTTTGTGAATGATATTCAATATCTCCTATAAAGATCTCCCCCTTTTGTTTTCCTTCCTAAAAAATTTATTTGTATCTTGGGGTAATGAAAACATAAAAATGGCGATATGAAATTCTCATTAATGATAAAATTTTAGAACATAATGAAACCCATAAAAAGATGAATGTAAAAACATGGAAATAATGTTTAAATATCAAAATATTGGGTCATGAAATAAATAATGGCAGTGCATAAGGCACAGATCATAATGGAACATTAACCATGATAAAATCGCATAGGTGTAAATCATGGAATTCTGGAAAAAAAATTAGAAAATAATATTATTTCTATAGAATTCGAGGAATTTATTCCAAGACTATCATAGTGGACAAAGTCGTTCACCAAACCAGGTTTACATTCCGTTCAATCCATGCATTACTAAACTGTATTTAGTTTATATTCCAACCCTTTACTATCGATCTTGATTTATAGAGAGTTCTATTTATATTTATCTCATGAGATATAAATATTTACCAAATGAATTGTAGAGAGATATAGATCCCACTATTCTCAAAATGAAATCATTATTACATGTTCCAAAAAAACATAAATCATTCATCATAGCATAACCGATGATATAAAATGTGTTTCTTAAACACCATTCCATCATAACATAATCTTTATAAAATATCATTACCTATTTAGCACACTAAAATAATAGTAATACTAATAGGTATAGAAACAAAACCCTATTTAAATATAATCATCTTAGTTGGAAAATAATTTTCATAAAACACATGAACTTATTTTTTAAGGAAAATATCTATTCTTCTTCAAAAATGATTTCTTTACTCAAAATTTAATGATATTTTAAAATAAAATAATTGAATTGAAAATAAAATATAAATATTTTAAAGTAATATTCATGGAAATATGTAATTATGAAAGATTAAAAATCCATTCATTCCATATAAGATAAAAAACATTATCCTCGTACTTTTTTCGGAGAAGAAAAAAGGTAAATCGTATGGTAAACTAAATAAAGATTCTTTCCAAAACATGTAATAAAAGTAAAAAATGCGTAAAAATGACTTTAAAATACATATAATATATTTATACATTTTATGAATAAATTTTTAAAAAACATGGTCATGGATGATAAATATACCCTAGTAAATACTTACGAATAAACAATATCAGATAAAAACAATATTTTCAAATTTATCCCATACCAATTTATAATTAGTAAATCATTTTCCTCATAAAATAAATAAATTTATATTCTTATATATTTTTCATGAACATAATAATAATAATAATAATAATAACCATAATGGGTAACAAAAACACTACACAAAAGAATTAGATGGTGTATAAGGCATATGTTGTGAGACAAAATTATCTATTACCATAGGTCCCATATGCTTAGTTTATATATGAACCTCCTGTATAATGATTTAAATAATGTTATTGACTTCTTACTAAGGCATATACATTTTTATTATAACATATATGATCATATTATAATCCTTTGTTAGTATCACTTCATTGTTACTCGTTATTCGAGTGTTAACGACCTTATGTTCTTATGCATGTTTTGTTGAATAAGTTTTGGTTACCATTCATAGGTCATATTTATACAGTTATAAATTGATATTAACATAATATATACCATATTTATTAATTATTTAAATTTATATAATCATTCTTTAATGAAGATCTTAAAGAATAAATCACATCGCATCGTGGAGATTATAGGCCGTACGTACGCATGAGTGACGGTATCATTCGAATAGTTGTTGAATGGTTTTAATTGGATGGTGAATAAAATATCATAATCAATATCATGGTATAATAATAATAAATAGTTATTACGTCCATAATTATACCCATCCATGTTAGGTGGTGGTGAAAAACTGAGTGCACCACGACGTAGAGACATTAAGACGTATAAATGCACACGTGGTGATTTCATTTTTCATAGGATGGATAGAATGTGGAATGTAGTTGTTTAATTATTATAATAAAATCTCAGTATATAAATTATATAAGATTTATTTCTATATAATGAAACAACTAAGGAAGTGGAAGCAGAAGAAGAAAAAAATATTGGTAGAATCGGTAGAGGAGATTACCTCTTCTTTGATGTGATCCCTTTAGATCTCCTATTGATGGAACTAGTGTTGGAATTTCGAGAATACCATAACCAATAAATTTTAACTAAGGAGGTTTAAAAGATAAATTGGAAAGGTATAGACTATAATTAAGGCTTAATTAATTGTGAAGAAATGTGGGAGGATGTGTCCTTTTATAATTGGGGTGAGGGAGACTTGGAATTTTTTAAACTATTACTTTATAATTATTTAAAAATAAATCCAAATACCTCTAAAATGAGATATATTCCAAGATAAGATATTATAAGATTTAAATATCTTAAAATAATAAAATTTGGACAAGTTTTGATGTTAATTTAAATAATATCATTTTAATTAATGTTTTAGATATTGAATTAAATTTTAATTAAGATAACAAATGCATCAATATTAAATGGGTAAATTATTTACTTATTTGATTTAAATTATACCATAAATTAATGATATAAAAAATTTAGGAAAAAATAATAATAATTCTATATTTTTAAAATTGTTTTAGCATTTTTAAATTATTTTATAAAACATTATTTTAACAAAATATCAATTTTGTCAAATTTGAAACTATTAATTTCATGGATTTTGGGAAATATCAAGATAACATGTTATACTTGAACCAAATATTTTATTATATGAATAAATGGTCAATTTATTCAATAAAAATAATTGGAAAAATTAATTAACCCAAATTATATTTATTTTAATATTATTAATAACATTTATTTGATATCTCCACTATTAAAATAATCACTACATTAATATTGTGTAATTATTTAATATAATTATTTGTAGAATTAAAATTTCAAAAAAAAACAAATATGATGATGATATATTTACTAGATTTCATAAGAATAAATTTAGTCTAATTTTTATTTAGTAAAATCTAACAATAAAAACATTATAATTATTAAAGTATGAATGTGACAAATTTAACATCACTATAAATAAAATAAAATAAATGCCATAATCTCTTCTATAAAGCATAAAATAGTCAACTTCTAGGAAAATAGATGATTATTTGTGATATATACATGACCAATATTAATTGGTAATGTTTTTAGGCCTTTTTATGCTTATTAGTTCTTTAATAAAAATTATTTTATGAATTTATCATTAATTAATTAATCTGTAAATCATCAATGTATATGTATTTAAAGAAATTATAAATTTCCAAAAATTTAAAAATAAATTACCATTATGTATATAATTATTTTATCTTTTAATGGAGAATTTATGTTATAAGATATCAGCTGCTCATCTCTATATTAAAATTATTATAATTATAATAAATGTGAGTTTGTCCTTTTGTCACTTTCATTGGTTTTATTAATATCTATGTCATTTTAATTGTCAAGTTGGCCATAAATGACTAAATTTAGAAAATACTATGTTGATGGTAGAATTTAATTCATCCAATTGGATTTTGGTAGGTTTTAGCATAATTTTATTCTCCTTATCCTATTATTTGTTACACTAATTTACCCGATTTAACTTTAACCGTGTTAAATAAAAATTACCATTGTTACTATTAATAATATTTAAAAAATAAAAGTAACTTATTAAAATAATTTTTACCCAATAATTCCAAATATAGAATCAATATTTCATTATACAAAACATACAATTTGAAAAGATTAATTTAAATTTAATACCTATAGTCAATAAAATGTGGGTATTAAATAAGTAAATTTATCAAAAGATTGTCATGTGTTTAAGTCAAATTTAAATTTCAAATTACATAAAATGAAAAAAATTGGATTAATTGATAAAAAAATAATGTTTTTACAATTTAAAACCAATTAAAAATATAATCTAACTATATCAATAAATTAAATGAAAATGTAGTTTTGAATTAAAAGCCTGTATTTTTCACTATTCATTAAAATATGAATTTTATCAGAAAATACCAAAAAATCAATAAAAGTAAAATTTTTATGTCCCTCAACCAAATAAGACATTTATTTTGTAAAGTTTTACATATAAATGTGTTAAAACTGGATTTAAAATGGATGCTCCATCAAAATATACAAATCATCATTTTTTGAAAAATATTTATTTTATCAAAAAATTGAATTTGTTCTTATATAATGTCTATTAAATACATAAGATGAATTTTAATGTTTATAAAATTAAAAATGTGGTTAATAATATTCATAATGGCAAGTTTATATCACATTAAATAATAATAATTTAATAATATATCATTTTTGACGGAAAATCATTATGGCATACAATGAAAGATATCGAGGAAGGTCAATCTTACATGTAACACAGGCAAAAAATTGTGTTTCATATAAAAAATTCTACTACGGTGTTGCATATTGTGATAGAGAATATTGTTTTAGCATAAAACAGAAGATATTAATGAAATTAAAAAGAATATATCTCATATAATCTTGGGGTGTTACAGATTCCTCCATTATCCCCTGGTATGGATGGCATACACCAGGAGGCCTAGTGATATATTCCCTGCCCTTGGGTTTACCAAATAATAGAGAATAATATGTTTTATATATCTTTAAAAATATTATTAGGAACCTTTATAATTGATAAAAGTTTCATGGAAATAGACGACATCCCGAAATTGATGCGGATGATTTTCTTACCAAATAACATAAACAGATGTATCCAATTCGGTATTAGGTTATTGATCTTAGTAACCAACCCATAAAATAAACGACATCAAGAAATTGATGCGGATGATTCTCTTACCGAATAACATAAATTGAGGTATCCAATTGGGTATTAGGTTATTGATCTTGTTAACCAACCCATAAAAATGCCCAATCTTACCATACCATGAACCAAATATTCTCATAGATAGTCCACAGGGATGTTCATTTTTTTCCATGCATAGAATGGATTCAATGCTGTTCCTTCTTTTATCTATACACAAGGGTGGAAAAAAATTCATTTCCCTAATTAATATATTTCCAACTCTATTTTAAGTATACTTACATAATGTTGTTGAATCCCCTTACATAATCACTTATTCCATTAATGAAAAAGACCATATCATCTAAAAATATGAGGTGAGACATTAAACCCAAATGAGCTCTAAAATGGTTATAGGTGATCATTCCATGATCCATATAGGATTATACTTATCTACCGAGGGAATCCAAGAACATAATAAAAAATATCAAAGATGTAGGATCTCTAGGTCTCAATACCCTTATAGATTTTAGGAACCCATAATGAATCCCTATGAAAAGAATATTTAATCATGGTGAGCTATAGTAGTGGAGAAACAAGTACAACACCCTCTAAAATAACCCCATGCACCTCATTACCCGTTGAATAAAATTCTATTCAAGATGATCATAGGAATTATCAATTTCCTCTTTAATAATAATATTGGATATAATGAAATTATTTTTAATTTCATCAATTTTCTATTGATAAATGCACATCACTCTTTAATGGAACATACATTTATAGAATCATTCTCCTCATTCAATACCTAGTCAAGGATAAATTGAAAAGTCTCACATTGATGATAAAGGATAATACTTTGTATGAAAAGTTACACATGATTATTAGTATAAATTTAATGACATAAATATGATATCTTGATTTTAGAATCCATACCATAATAATGGAAGATGGATCATGGGGAGGGGAACTACTATGGAAGAATTCTTGAATAAATTCAACCAGGACATTCATAATGATTATCCATGAGAAAACATATAATGACCAATGGAAAAACATCCATCCTAAGAGTGATCTTGTAATTAAGAGGTTGTATTGTCTCTCACACCTCTTTATCATCCCATAAATTTTCTTTGAAACCATGGGTAGAAAAGAGACCACTAATGAAAATAAACTGATTAAATTTGATAGAGCAAAAAGAATGGTGAATTTGAGAAAAATTAATTACTACAATTAAGTTAAAAATGGGCTTAATGAGTGCTAAACTAATTGATAATATTGAAAATGACCTAAAATTTCATCTTAATTTATGTTAATGGTTTTATTCTTATCTTTTAATAAAATTATCTAAAATATTTCAATTACATTCTGCATAAATTTTAGTTTGGCCCATATATTATGTTATGTAATGAAAAATAAAAAATAAAAAATGCTAATTTCTTTACTTTTAATTTCTATAAAGATTTAGTGTAGGGAAAAACAACATATTTTTTTCTTTAAGTATTATTTTTTAATATAAATGTGTTTTTGTATCATGATAATTTATTTAATTTTTTTTGGATATTAAATAGTAACCTAAATTCTTAAGAAACACCAAAAACATAATTATTTAATTAACAATAAAATAATATAATGGATACTAATAATATTAAAAGTTATGAAAATTGAATAAATTATTAAATTCTATTTTTTATTTGAATATATTGTATTACACACGTTGTAAAATAATATACACTAATTCAATCATTTTCATAGTATTTTTTAATTAAATTTAATTGAATAATATCAATATTTGAATTAATGTTATTTTGTGGTAAATTATATTTTATTAAATGATATATAATTAATAAAATTCCAAACATTATTTCATGTTATTTTTAAATTAAAATAAGTATAATGAATTTTCAATTTATGGAATAATTAATAATTAATAATGAATATATTGACCCTTAAGTGGTATAAGCACTGTTAGTGTAACTAAGGATAAAGAAGTGTTTTTTCACGTTACATGCGGTTGTGTTAAAATTTATTTTCAACACATATATGATTTATATTTATTAATTTATATATAATATTTAATATTGTTGGGTCTAATTATTTAATAAGGATCATTTTATTTTAGGTTTAATTTATAAATTACCTTTCTTATAAAACTAGCTACCTTAGTGAAAACCCAAAATGATAAATGTAGAGACAATTAGATTTTAAAGAATCAAATATTTTAAAAAAACTATTATTGTATAGTGGAGGTATTTATATACCATATCATACCCACACCACTTTATTTAAAAATTTTGGATACACATTAGTAAATATTGACACCTAATTGTGAACACTTTTGAGTATTCCGAAGAAGGCCACTCCTCCTCAACTATAAAAAAGAACTCTATCCCCTCACTAATTCAAACCTTAAATACTATTTGGTTCCACCAATTACTACAAAAATTACTTCCCAAATTCCCTAAAATAATTATATAATCCACATTTTTGGATTAAATTCCACCCTATAGAGATTTATTGGAAACATAATGAGGATTCAAGAAGAAGATTTAATGTTCTTCAATGTGTGTCATTATTACACTTTATTTACCACTTCATCAAATTTTGGTAAACCATGATTATATAATATCCACAGTATAATCCATATAAATGTATTTTTTTCTAATAATTTCATTTCCTAAAACCATCTCCACTTCCACCAAATCGGTTATGAAATCATCATTCATGTTTTAGAGAACTACCGCCTTTCGAACTGGTATTATTTTTTCCCATTTATACTTATCTAGGTTTCATATGATGATGAATATAATGTATATATAGTATATTTAAAACAAATTTTTTCCGATGGATTAAATATATAATATATCTATCTATAACATCCCGACCAAGCTCACCTCAAAGATGGTGGTTGGACCAGCGGGTCACATGACCTCAAGCGTATCTCCAAGAATACTAAAGGCTACCGATTTGCAGCTTGGTCCTAAGGTGTGTCTGTTGGGAGACTTTTACATTATATATATAAGTTTGAAGAATGATTAAGAGTATATAATAGATAGAAAAATGAAAAAAATTAGTAGTATAGACAGAAATAAATAATTCAAAAAAGAAGCTGAAGACAATATTTAACAATTTAATAGATGTGGCCAATGCCATATTATACAAAAAATGAATGAATGTCATGGTTATGATACATAATCGAAAGTAGTAAATAATACAACATGCCTCTCAATACAGATCAAGAATAAATAAAAGACACAATATCCCCAAGGGAAATATCCATGAGCATCCTGAGCTCCAGCTCAGTCTTTTTCCCCTAACTTATTTGTAAAATATCATATAAAAGGCAATAAAAAATATCCCATAGTACTGCGAATAGGAATGGTATACTAGGGTACCCCAGTGCAATAGTTTCTTGTGTAGGTTGTAAGATATAAATCCTAGTAGGCTGTCCTCACTAGTGTTTAGCCCTATCCATTCAATGCATTTTAAATTAAGAAGCATGACATATTAAATAAAGGGTGAGTTATAAAAAGTGTGTAATAGAAACTTGGTCCGGGTTCCCAAATTGACACCCTTTCTATACCACCTACATATTCTTATACCACAATTTAGAAGAAGGTATATATGTGGGAATAATATGTGTACCAGTTCGAAAAGTAACAAGGAAAATCAAAAAGGTAAACCCCCATGCTTGTGCTTAGGCTTGGGGTCTAATTCGCATGTCATAACATAAGTGTGATAATAATAAATAGAGAATTGTAACATGTTAATTCACTCATATAAATAGAATAAATAAGTATATCATAAGAAATTTAAGCAATATAGTCATTCAATTCTATTCAATCGAATCTAGATTTTGATTCCAAGCCTGTACTAAAGGTATCACTATGGTACATCCTTCAATTTATCCAATACCACCAATATCATCCATTAAAATATTCTGAAATAAAAAGTATCTCTAAAGGTATGGTGACTCTGAGTCTATCAAGGCCATCTCAGTAGAGCACTGAATATCAACCAAGGCATGGAATAGCCATCATTCCAATGGGTCCATCCATTGTTTCTCACCAAGGGAACTAGTATCCCTCATGAGTATATTAAACAACATGGGAAGCACTCCCCTAGAAATCCAAAACATTATCTTCGATGTGTCGTGGAATAACCACCCGAGCATGGGAGTTTATCCATGAGTCCTTAATACAAAACCCATGTTCGCACCCATTCCACATCAAGTGAACCATAATATCCAAAACACATTACAAGGTATGACTCAATACGTATATCACATGGTAAGCATATATATAAATCATGCAATCAAACAAGCACCATGATCCACAAGCTATTAAATCTATCAATTATAGCAATTCTATACATCAAAATGGCATATGGTGTTTAGCATTAAACTAAATCCAGGCTCTAAGTAAGAATACTAGGCAATAAGAAATAATGACAAGTGAGGATCAAGTAATGGTAAAAACTAAATGGAATAATCACTTACAATGAAATAAAACTAGGGACAAAACATTTTGAACAAACCAACATACATACAAAAACACATTAATAGGGTCTAGTGAACTATGGAATTTAGTACATTTATTTGGATTTAGAAAAGTAGTGAGAAATTTTTTTAACATGAAGCTAAGGAATACAACTAACTTGAAATAGAATTTTCATATGTGGAATTCAACTAAGTTTTGAAGTTTTTCATAAGTGATAATGGTAACCCTCCTAAATAATCATTATATTTAATTAAATTAATACCACAAGGAATTTAATAAAATATAATCACACAAGTGTTGATCTATCATTTATGGAATGGGAATTGTAGTCCATTTAGGATAGCAAACCCAAAGGGGTGTCCATGAGGTCAGTAGAACACCCAAAATATGTTGTTCCATAAGCGAGGGTCACATAAAACATGATAGAACACAACAAAAAATTTAATTTATGATAAAAATGCATCGTTGGAAGGTTTTAGTGAGAGGCACAATGGATCAACCTGACACAAGTGATAGGTAAGGGGATGAGGGTAGACACCATAATCTGGTAATTTTAATCAAAAGTTGAATCACAGACTTAGGAGGTGTCTTGGAACTTCTATCATTTATTATGGATGAAATTCCATTTTGAAATAACCAAGATGGGTCATGTACCAGAATTCCATTTAACATTCCTAATCTAAATCATAAGAGACACTGATACATTAAGGAATAAATGGTTAAAAGTATAACACTAAATTTTTTATTGAAGGTAGTGCACCTCAACAAAGGTGTTTTATTATGAAACCATGTATTTTTTATTAAATAATTATCCATTTTCCTCTTTGGAAATTTATTCAAGAAATATAATTAAATATAATCAATAAGAATTAATAATAAGCCAATTAAAATTTAATTATTTTTTTAATGAGCTTAGGAGAGAGACCCTACCTGAAGAATACCAATCCAATGCTTGGAATTCAGCTCTTTTTTACTCAAGATGTAGTCTTCTTGTGCACATGCACTTCCACTGTAACGTCCCAACCCCAGTGACCTAGAGTCGGTGCATTATTACATAACATTGGAATGATCACAAAAGATCATGTCTCAAAAGGCTGACTAGTTTATTAGCCTTGGAAACACTAGATACATTCATAAAGTTTACATTACATCATAAAATGAAAACTACAAAAACATAGTCTCCATAGTCCACACTCATATCCCCTCATATTATCCCTGTAGTTCATTCATAAAATACTTCTTCACATCCTGTAAAAAATAAAACATCAAAAGGGGTGATCTCAGATGCCCAGTAAGGATAACAATATAGCGGAAACTTCCATAAATAAGCAAAAACATTTAAGGAAATTTATAACTAAAACAAAAGACTTTTAAACATGAACTTCCACATAATATGGAAGAAATAAAATGAAATAATTCCATTTACATATTCACATGGATATTATACTAATAAAATAATCACATGCAATATCAATAACCACTTACATAATGATGGAATTCATAATGCTAGACTATCATAACCACGTAGCCAAGGCCTCGTGCCAAGACTGCAAATAATATTTTTTCAAGGCCTCGTGCCAAGACACAAGCTTGTCTCATGAGACCTACCGATGAATCGATGAGCTATAGAAGGCTCCACCCATCACTTATTAAGTCCAATGCATTCCTCATATGAACATGTTTAAACATAAGATAAACATTCTTATTAAAACTAGCATACAAAATGTCAATACATTCTCCATAAACCATGAATGGTGTAAAAATAACACATCCATAGTCAAACATATCACAAAACCTTCAATACAATTTCAAAGTTTTGTATCATAACAAATCAACTTCAAATAATCTTAAAATCCATCAAAGGATGTTGACATAGATGAAATCAAAACTATTTGAGAAAAATATCTATTTTTTGGAAATCATTTAAAAGTCACAGAATTATAAAATAAAGAATTTACTTTTAAAATATTTTTATAATATTTTAAGGGAAGATTCGAATATTTCACAATGGTGGAAAATAGCCGCACCTGCCATATAAGTTAAAAAAAAGACATTCTTAACTTAATTTGTTGAAAAGGTTAAAAAGGTCCTTGTTTTGAAAATGACGTAAATATTCCTTTATAAACTTCTTATAAAAAGTAAAACAAGGGTATAAATGTCTTTAACCCATATTTTGTAAAATATTAAGAATGTTTTGAAATATATTTTTACGAAACATGGATGTGGATGATAAAGAGGTCCCAGTAGATAATTATGTATAAACAACCTCAGATAATGAAGAGATTGTGAAATAAACCCTTACCTTGAACTTTTCCTTGATAGAGTGTAAGTTAACCTTCTGTATAATAGTTAAATAATTATTATTAATTTATATAATAATCATATACATAAATCTGATATCATATATGATCTTTTAATATTTCTTTGTTAATAATATTTTAGTATTATCGTCCTTTCGGGTGTTAACTAATTTGTTTTCCTCTATATGATTCATTACATAAGCCGTGTTTGTTATGGATAGGTTGTATCGTACTCATATCCATAATGATATCAAGTCCTTAAACATTAATTTTAATCATCAAATGAGAATTAGTCTTGAATAGATATGACGGGGAAATGAATCTCATCGTGTTCTTGGAGATAGTAATCCGTACGTATGCACAAACGCTACTTCCATTTTATTTTTCATTTTTAAAGGAATCAAAACCAAATTATAAATAGGTATATTATTATTCCAGTATAATATAACAGATTATATGTGTTACTTATGTTCATTAACACCATCCTTTATACGTTCCATGTATGGTATGAACGAGTCATATCACTCTGAGGGGGCGGTAGTCCGCACTTCCTCAAATGAAATTATCGTATATATATACAACATGAAACAAATAATGGTATGTTATAAAATGGAATTATAGAAGCTTATATACAAAATAAATATATTTAATTATAGTACCATCATAATGGACACCATGAGAGGTGGTAGAAGATAATTGAACAAACATCGTTTCGTGAGGTGTTTTGTTTCCAACCACAAAAACATTATGTTATTCACCCCTTAGATGGAGGTGTGTTTAAGAGTAGTTAGAATACTTCTCATAAAAATATCCTAGTATATTGATTATACTGTTTTTCTTACAAAATAAAATAATAAGAAGAGTTTAGGGGTTAGAGACTTAAAATAAAATAAAAGAAGTTAAGAGAAATCATTACCTTTAATTTGGGTAACTCCCTTTTGTTTGAACCAAAAAGGACTCTTGCAGTGCCTTCTGCCTAAGGTAAGGCTTCTATGAGGAGTATAGCTATGTAGGGAGATTAATTGGGATGCTTTTGGACGTTCCAAAAGGCTTTAGAGGTGTGAGGAATTGGTTAGAAGTAGTGTCCTTTTATAAGGGGGAGGAGGGCCTCTTTAGAAAAAAAATAAAGTATTAATTTATAATAAATTAATATTAGGTTTATAATGGATCCAAAGTAGATTATTAAAAGTATAAGGTGGGGTGATTCGAAAACAACTCAACCAATTTATTTTAGACAGTTTTTGGTCACTATAATAACCTTATCTTTTAGATTTAACTCTTAGTAAAATAGTTTGACATTTACCATGTCTCTTTTTATTTTTATATTATATAGTTAATAAACATACTATATACTTCCAAGAGACTTCCAAGTGGTCTATTAATGATACACCTATCATTATATAAGTCCTTTGTCAAAACCGTATATTTTTAGGAATATAATATCTATTAATAATATAATATTTGTTTTAAAAACTCTTTTATGTCTATTTTCACACTATTTGGTATATTGTTTTTGATAAATTCATAAAAGCATTATAACTTCGAATAAAATTCATATAACCAATAATAATATGTCATATTAACATAGAAAATTATTTTAATTCATAAAAAGTCTCAAATTATATTTATTTGGGTATTTATAACATCAATTATTTTAATATTTTACTAATAAGGTAATTACTGCATCACCATTGTGTCATAAATAAATTATATTATTTAATGCATAAAAATTATAAATAAAAATAAATAATGTAGGAAATATTTTTATCTTTATAATTAATATTTATAATCGAATTTATCTTATGTATAACCCTATATTAAAATGTTTTAGTTATTAAACATTGATTTTAACTCTTTTAACTCTTCTTTGAATTAAATAATAAGAAATGTCTTAATCTAATCCAAGTGGGAAAAAGAAGTTAATATTTTATTCCTAAGGTATTTTTGGTCGAATTATACTTATCCAATAGAATTATCACATGTGTTAGGGTAATTATAATATCAATTTAACCCTTAATTACCCGATTTACTTTTTACCGTGGTAAATAAAAGTAAAAACTTACTATTCGCCAAAAATTATTTTTATCTTATTGAACCACATTTTACTTCTTGATATTAACTGTCTCTTAGATTTTCTAAATTCCACTCATAGAAGCGGTAAAATTATTTTTCATGTGAATATTTTAATTCTCCTAGGAGATGGGTAATAGACTGAGAAAAGTTCAATAAATTTTTTATCTCTAAAATTATTATAAATTGACTCCAATGAATTAAATTGAACATATATAGGTATTATGTTTCTATTTAGACCTAAAATAAATTTTAAAAAAATAAATAATTATTTAAATAAAAAGTCGGTTTTAACCAATAACTTAGTGTTTTTCACTATTCATCAAAAATCGAATGTTTTCGGAAAAATACCAAAAATTCACTCTAGGATAATTTCGATATTCCGAATCCAAAAATGAAGTCAAATTTGAAAGATAAAATTTATAAAATTTGAAAAAGTGGGTATTAATATTCATAACGGTTAGTTTGATTGGTTGTGGTGTGTGTTATAACTCGAAGTTGCATACAACACATGCTACTACATTATTCAAAGGGAAGCATACTCTGAAAGCTTGGGTTGTCACATTCTCCCCTCCTTCAAATAATTTCATCCTCAAAATTTCTAGAATACTACCACATGAAAAGACTCGGGTGGTTCTTCATCATAATTTCCTTGGGATCCCACGTTGCCTCTTATATCCTATAGTTTCTCCACAGATCTTTTACCAGACGAGTTGTCTGGTTTCTCAGCACTTGTTCTCTTGTATCAAGAATCCTGATGCGCTCTTCGCAATAAGACAGATCGGGTTCCAATTCTAATTTCTTGTAAGTGAGTACTTTTTTTGGGTCATGCATGTATTTTATCAACAATGATACGTCGAACACATTGTGAAATTTGGAGAGACTTGGAGGCATTGGCAAACGGTAAGCTATAGCCCCCATTCGTTCTAGAATTTTGAATGGTCTGATGTACCTAGGACTCAGTTTACATTTCTTACCGAAACTTATAACTCCCTTCCATGGAGATACCTTCAAGAAAACATGATCTCCCACCTGATATTCCAAATCCTTCCTTCGGTTGTCAGCATAGCTCTTCTACCTACTTTGAGCTACTTTGATGTGGTTTTGGATTACCTTCACCTTTTCCATCGTTTCCTCCACCAGTTATGGGCCTACGAGTTTTCTTTCACCAACATTATCCCAACATGTTGTTGTACGACATCTCTTTCCATATAACACTTAATATGGTGCCATCAAAATACTTGAATGGAAGATATTGTTATAAGAAAAATCTACCAGAGGTAAAAATTGATCCCACATACCCTAAATTTCAAGTGAGAATGCTCTCAACATGTCTTCTACAGTTTTAATAGTCCGTTATGATTGTCCATACATTTGAGGGTGGTAGGAAGTGCTCAAATGATGTTCATTATCCAAGGCCATCTAAAGACTCTTCCATAATCTTGAAGTAAAATGGGGATCACGATCAGAAACAATCGACAAGGGTACTCCATAAAGTCTCACAACTTCATTAATATATAGTCTTTATAAATGTTCAAGTGGTAAATCTTCCCTTATATCAAGAAAATGTGCTGACTTGGTAAGATGATCAACAATGACCCATATTGCATGATTCCTTCTAGGAGTCTCTAGAAGTCCCATGAAAAAGTCCATCGTGATATTATCCCATTTCCACTCAGGTATGTGAAGAGGTTACAAGACTCCTCCAGGTTGTTGCCTTCTAGCATTCACTTGTTGACAAACCATATATCTTGACACAAAATCAGAAATCTCCCTCTTCTTGTTGTCCCACCAAAAATTCCTCTTCAAATGTCTATTCATTTTGGTGCTCCCAGGGTGTATAGAGAAATTGGAACTATGAGCATCATCCAACAATTCCCTTTTCAGATCATGTATATCGCGGAGACAAAGTTTCTTCCCAAATTTCAAAATTCCATCTTCATACAAAAAGTCACTCAATCCCCCATCATCAATGCTTTAATCTTCTTTTGAAATTATTCATCATCGGTCTGAGAACTCTTTATCCTTTCTATTAAAGATGGTTTGGAAACCATTTGAAAAAGTATTTATGTTCCACCATCCATGGTAATTCCCCTATCCATCTTCACTAGATCCATGAAAATAGGATCCCTTTCAATTCTCATCACATTCAAAACTCCATGATCCTTTCTACTCAAAGCATCTGCCACTTTATTTGCCTTCCCCGGGTGGTAGTGTATCGTGCAATCATAATCCTTGAGTAGTTCAGCCCATCTCCTTTGCCTTAGGTTGAGTTATTTCTGTGAGAAAATATACATCAAACTCTTGTGATCGGTATATATCTCACATTTTTCACCATAGAGATAATGTCTCCATAACTTCAAAGAAATGATTATAGTAGCTAACTCAATATCATGAGTAGGATAGCTTTTATTATGAATTTTTATCTGTCATGATGCATAGGAAATAAACTTATCATTCTGTATAAGGACACAACCAAGTCCTTTCTTCGATGCATCACTATAAATAACGAACCCATCATTCCCCAATGGAAGTGTCAATATAGGATAATTGACTAATCTTCTCATCAGTTATTCAAAAAATTATTCACACTCTTTTGTCCAAACAAATTTTACCCCTTTACGCGTGAGCTTTATTAATGGGTTAGCCAATCAAGCAAAATTCTGGATGAAACGTCGATAATAACCTGCTAAACCAATAAAACTGCGTACCTCAGTTATAGTCATCGATGGTGTCCATTCATGGATTTCTTTGGTCTTAGAAGTATCAACATAGATTCCATATTTAGAGATAATATGGCCCAGAAAAGAAATCTCCGGATGCCAGAATTCACACTTGGTAAACTTCCGATATAATTCATGTCTTCTCAGAGTCTTCAGGATAAAGCGCAAGTGATTTTCATGATCTTCATATCTTTTTTATTATACCAAGATATCATCAATAAATAAAACCATAAAGTCATCGACATATTCCTTGAAAACTCTGTTCATTAGATCCATGAAAACTGAGGGTGCATTAGTCAGCCCAAAAGGCATTACTATAAACTCGTAATGCCCGTACCTGGTTCGAAATGCTGTCTTCGGAATATCTTACTTTTTCACACACAATTGATGGTATCCAGATCGAAGGACAATTTTTGAATATTATTGATCTCCATGCAGTTGGTCGAATAAATCATCAGTGTGAGGTAGGGGATACTTGTTCTTTATTGTTATAGCATTGATCTCCCTGTAGTCGATACATAACCTCATAGATCCATATTTATTTTTAACAAAAAGGATAGGGTCTCCCCACGAAGAAACACTAGGGAGAATAAATCCCTTATTACTCAATTCCTCTAGTTGTTTCTTTAGTTCAACTAATTCCACAGTGGCCATTCTATAAGTTGTCTTCGATATAGTCCTTTATCAAGGAATTAAATCAATGGAAAACTCAACTTCTCATTCTGGAGGATGTCTAGGTAAATCTTCTGGAAACACATATACATATTCTTTCAAAATAGGTACATCCTCTATATGAACATTCATTTCCTCACCCATAGTCATTTCATTCTCTTCCTCCCCAATAATTGAATTTAGTTGAGCTAATGGGGGTGGATCTAGATAAAAATTAGGTGGTGAGGATTCTGCTATAAAGATAAGGTGTTTCTTGTCATCATCATAAAAAAATCGTAACCTCATTCTTTTTACAATAAATCTTCACATCGTGGTCTGAAAGCCAATCTATACCGAGGATTATATCAAACTCAATCATAGGTATGACGATGAGATCTGTGGATAATGAATATTTATGTCCTCTAATGGGGACTGATTCACAAAACCTTTTTACAATGATACTTCCCTTAGGAGTTTTAACTGACAACACCCTTGTTAAATAAAATTGGAGATATCAAATTTTGTTAGAAAACTGGGAAGATACAAAACAATTCAATGATCTAGAATCAAACAATACATTTGCTAAACTTGGGGAAACCATTAAATTACCTACAACCACATCTTTCGGAGCTTCTACCTTAGCAGTAGTGATAACATAATCTTGTCCATGATCCCTTGGCCTATTCTGAGGTAAGTTCCCATGATTCTTAGGAAATTAATTTTCATAATGTCCCATATTTCTACAATTATAGCATTCCACATTAATAGAAACTCTCTTTCCCTTGCAATCATGATCTTGGTGGCCTTTTTCACCACACTTTTGAACAGACTCCCATTCCATTCAAGCAAGTACTAGGGTGTTTCTTCCCACATTTACTACAGGATGGATAATCAAGATTTCCTTCTTTCCTTTATTTCCATTTCTAGAGAGGTCATCAGATCTATTCTTCTCTTGATTTTCCTTAAATTCATAAAACTTCAAGAATTCATTTTCTGTCTTGATAGCACATGAGACAATATCTTCGTACAACGAGAAAGATTATGTGACTAATTTTCAACAGAGAAATGGTTTTAAAAAATCAAATAAATGATCAATCATACTTCTTGGGTTACATATATAATTTTCTACATGCCTCGCTAACCTTGTAAAGTTAGCCTCATACTTTGCGACTTTCTCATCCTCCTTTTTCCTCACATTTAGAAATTGCATTTCTATATATGCTCGATGGTCACGAGGAAAGTATTTTTCTAATAAAATCTCTTTGAACTCCATCCATTCGATATTTGATACTTTATCATCCTTCTTTGTGATTTGTATTAATGACCACTATTGGTCAGCATATCCAGTGAGGTGATAATCTACCATGACAACTTATTCCCTTTCACTATTCCCCAAAGCCTGAAATATTATCTCAAGGGATCTTATCCATTGCTCATCTACTAATGGATTTTTACTCCGATTAAATGTTGGTGGTTGTTTCCTCATGAAGTGGTCTAACATTGATCCTCCACGCAGTGGATCAGGGTGCTCCATACGGGTAAGGTTATTATTCATAACCTGTGTGAGTTGTCACAGTATGGTGATTAGCTGATCATCAACAGTTGCATCACAGGCTCCACTATAATTATTTTGACAAGGAGGGAAATCCCTACATGGAGTGTGTGCATTGATACAGTTTCCATTTCTTCCACTAGGCTCCATTTCTAAAGAATGGCATACACTAGATTAGTTTATGAATCACAATACATAAATCCAAACTTGTAAAACAATTATAATAAATTGAACTATTTATGGATTTAATCCAGAATCATAAAAAGGTTTTCTTTGAGGAAGTATATACTCATAAACCCATTATAATGATTTGAAAAAAAAATGAGAAATATCCTAAGCAAATCGACGGGCGTGTTGTAACCAAGAGTGCATCAAGGCCCGTTTTCGTGCACCAGTTCCCGTTCGAGTGTAGATCAAAGCAGTGTTTTCGGGTTTTACCCCAATATATATCTTTGCCAGAGCCACTTCTACCTGATCATATCCAGACATGGATGTATTGCTCGGAAAACTCACAAAATCTCTACAATTCCCAAATTCTAGGAAGTTCTTCTATACTAATCCTCAAAGTCCATCTTAGATCTATGTGCTCTAATCAGAGTTTATCTAAATCTATGTTCCAAGGCTTGTACTAAAATTATTTGATACCAACTGTAACGCCCCAACCCTAGTTTCCCAGAGTTGGTGCATTATTACATAACATTGGCATGATAAAAAAAGGTCATGTCTAGAAAGGCCGAATAGTTTTGTAGCCTTGGAAACACTAGATACATCCATAAAGTTTACATTATATCATAAAATGAAAACTACAACAACATAGTCTCCATTTTCCGCACTCATATCCCCTCATACTATCTCTGTAGGTCATTCATAAAATACTTATTCACATCCTCGGAAAGATAATACATAGAAATGGGTGAGCTCAGATGCCCAGTAAGGATAACAATATAGCAGAAACTTTCATAAATAAGAATAAAAATTTAAGGAAATGTATTACTAAAAAAATCCTTTTAAACGTGAACTTTAGCATAATACGGTAGAAATAAAATTAAATAATTCCATTTACTTAATCACAAGGATATTCTACTAATCGAATAATCACATGCAATATCAATAACCACTTTCATAATGATGGAATGCCTAATGCCAGACTATCATAACCACATTGTCAAGGCCTCGTGCCAAGACTACAAATAATATTTTTTAAAGGCCTCATGCCAAGACACTAGTTTGTCTCATGATACATACTGATTCATTGAAGAGCTATAGTGGGCTCCACCCGTCACTTATTAAGTCTAATGCATTCCTCATATGAACAAGTTTAAACATAACATAAACATTAGTATTAAAACTACCATAAAAAATGTCAATACTTTCTCTATAAACCATGAATTGTGTAAAAATAACACATCATCATTCAAACATATCAGAAAACATTCAATACAATATCGAAGATTTTTATCAAAATAAATCAACTTCAAATAAGATGAAAATCCATCAATAGATGTTGACATAGATGAAATCAAAACTATTTTAAAGAAATATCTCTTTTTTTTAAATCATTTAAAAGTCACACAATTATAAAATAAAACATTTACTTTTAAAATACTCTTATAAGCTTTTAAGGGAATCTTCAAAGATTTTTCAATGGTGGAAAATTTCCGCACCC
Organism: Viscum album; assembly: GCA_963277665.1. Lineage (NCBI taxonomy): Eukaryota > Viridiplantae > Streptophyta > Magnoliopsida > Santalales > Viscaceae > Viscum > Viscum album. The sequence goes on from OY728127.1 coordinate 600,995,571, forward strand.
GCCGTACAAGTTTAAGAAAATACATTCTTACCATAATTTGTCGAAAAGGTTAAAAAGGTCCTTGTTTGGAAAATGACGTAAAGATTCCTTTATAAAATCCTTATAAAATGTAAAACATGGGTATAAATTAAATTAACCCATATTCTGTAAAATAGTAAGAATGTTTTGAAATACAGTTTTATGAAACATGGATGTGGATGATAACGAGGTCCCAGTAGATAATTATGTATAAACAACCTCGCATAATGAAGAGACTTTGAAATAAACCCTTACCGTGTACTTTTACTTGATAGAGTGTAGGTTAAACTCTTGTATAATAGTTACTTAATTGTTATTAAATTATACAATAATCATATACATAAATCAGATATCATATATTATCTTTTAATAATTCTTTGTTAATAATATTTTAGTATTATCGTCATTTCAGGTGTTAACTGATTCGTTTTCCTTTATATGCTTCGTTATGTAACCCATGTTTGTTATGGATAGGTTGTATATTATTCATATACAGAATGATATCAAGTACTTAAACACTACATTTAGTCATCAAATGAGAATTATTCTTTAATGGATATGATGGGGAAATGAATCTCATTGCGTTCGTGGAGACGATAATCCATACGTACGCACGAATGCTACTTCCATTTCATTTTTCAGTTGAAAAGGAATAAAAAACAAATGATTAATAGGTATATTATTATTCCAGTATAATATAATATCTTATATGTGTTAATTATTATCATTAAAACTATCCTTTATATGTTCCATTTATGGTATAAATGAGTCATATCACTTTGAAGGGGCGGTAGTCCACACTTGTTCAAATAAAATTATCGTATATATAAACAACCTGAAACGAATAATGGTATGATTTAAAATGGAATTTTAGATTCTTGTATATAAAATAAATATATTTAATTGTAGTTCCATTATAATTTCCACCATGAGAGGTGGTAGGAGATAATTGAACAATCATCGTTTCGTGAGGAGTTTGGTTGCTATCCACATAAACATTATGTTCTTCATACATTAGATGGAGGTGTGTGTAAGTGTAGTTAAAATAAATCCCATAAAAATATACTAGAATATTGAGGATACTGTTGTTTTTACAAAAGAAAATAATAATAAGAGTTTAGGGGTTGTAGAAGTTAAATAAAACAAAAGAAGCTAAGAGAAATCATCACCTTTAATTTGAGTAACTCCCATTTATTTGAACCAAAAATGACTCTTGAAGTTCCTTCTACCTAAGTTAAGGCTTCTAGGATGAGGATAGGGATGTAGGTATCTTATTTAGGAAGACTTTGGATGAGCCAAAGTGCTTTAAAGGTGTGAGGAATTGGTTAGAAGTGGTGTCCTTTTATAAGTGGGAGGAGGGGCTCTTTAGGAAAAACTAAATGAATTAATTTATAATAAATTCATATTCGGTTTATAATGGCTCCAAAGTGTATTATTAAAAGTATAAGGTTGGTATGGGTCTCTAAACACTAAACTAATAGATTTTAGACATTTTTGGGTCACTATAGTAACCTTATCTTTTATATTTACCTCATAGTTAAATAGTTTTTCATTTACAATGTCTCTTTGTATTTTTATATTATATAGTTCATAAACATACTATATACTTCCAGGAGACCCCCAAGTGGTCCATTAATGATAAAAATATCATTATATAAGTCCTTTGACTGATCCTTAGATTTTTAGGAATACAATATCAATTAATAATATAATATTTCTTTTAAAAACTCTTTTATGTCAATTTTGACACTATTGTGTATTTTGTTTTTGATAAATTCATAACAACATTATAACATCGAATAAAATACATATAACCAATAAAAATATGTCATATTAAACTATAATATTATTTTAATTCATTAAAAGTCTGAAATTATATTTATTTGGGTGTTTATAATATCAATTATTTTAATATTTCACTAATAAGGTAATTACTGCATCACCATTGTGTCATAAATAAATTAAATTATATAATGTATTATGATTATAAATAAAATATCATTATGTATGAAATCTTTTTATATTTCTAATTATTATTTATAATCAAATTTATCTAATTTATAACCCTATATTAAAATGTTTTAATTATTAAACATTGATTTTAACTCTTTTAACTCTTCTTTGAATTAAATAATAATAAATGTCTTAATCGAATCCAAGTGGACCAAAGAGGTTCATATTTTATTCCTAAGGTTGTTTTTGGTCAAATTATACATATCCAATATAATTATGACATGTTTTAGGGTAATAATAATATAATTTTTACCCTTAATTACCCTATTTACTTTTTACAGTGGTAAATAAAAGTAAAAAGTTACTATTCAAAAAAATTAATTTTAACTTATTGAACCACATTTTACTTCTTGATATTAACCGTTTCTCTAGAATTTTATAAATTCCACTCAAAAAAGTAGTAAAATTATGTTTTATGTGAATTTGGAAATTCTCCTAGGAGATGGGTAAAAGACAGTGAAAAGTTCAATAAACTTTTTATATGCCTTAAATTATTATAAACAGACTCCAATGAATTAAATTGAACATATATAGATATTAAATATATATTTTGACCTAAAATAAATTTAAATAAAATAAATAATTATTTAAATAAAAATTCGGTTTTAACCAATTTGTCAATGTTTTTCACTATTCATCAAAAATTGAAAGTTTTCCGAAAAATTCCAAAAATTCACCCTAGGCTAATTTTGATATTCCAAATCCAAAAATGAAGTCAATTTTGAAAGATAAAATTTATAAAATTTAAAAAAGTCGGTATTAAAATTTATAACGGTTAGTTTGAATGGTTGTGGTGTGTGTTAGAACTCGAAGTTGCGTACAACACGTGCTACTGTATTATTCAAAGGGAGGCGTACTATGGAAGCTTGGGGTGTTACATCCTCATTAATGGGTGCACACACACAGAAATGATTACATCACGCTAATAATAATTGGCACCAAAAAATTAGTGCGATAAGGATTATCCCTAATCCAATTAAATACAAGAGATTCATATAAACCAAGAGAACCTAGATTAAAGGTTGATAAATAATATAACTAGTGTATAAGATTACCCAAATTTTATGATGGGGAACCGATCTAAGACAAACCACTTCACCTTTGGTGGGGGTCATCAGAACATGGACCAATAGGTCCTGAGACATCATTCTCATACCCTATTGAAGTAATAACATCAAATATTGGATGTCCCAATTAGCTAGGGTTTCAGATGAATTCAACCACTGTGCCAAAATAGATTCAAATTGCCACAGAGATAAAGGATAAAGGGTAGAATGACCATAACTCGACAAATTGTTGGATCAACACGATAATTAGAATAATACTCATAGGATAATGGAGATATAGAGAAGGGGACATACACCATCGGCTGGTGCGCACCTATTCAAAAATGAGAACTGAAAGGAGTCACATCTGAGAGTAGTACATCTATGGAGAGTGAAAATCAGAGGGATGAGGTCGCGCTACCTTGGAGAGAGATCTAGAGCTATCAATCATTGAATGGGGAAGAAGCACCTCCTTTGTGTATTGTTTGAGAGGGAAGGATACCCCTTTGGCCTTCTTAATAAAACCCTAATAAGATGAAGCTAATAATAATAATAATAATAGATGATAATAATTATACTAATAATTGTAATCAAAATTAGAATAATAGTAATCATAATAAAAATTCAAATATTATTATGATTAAAATAATTATTAGTATTTTACCATTTAATTGAAAATTAATTTATTTTCTGTTTCAACTTTATGTTAATTGATTTAGTTTATTTAATTTAAAACACGTGTCACAATGTCAAATCTCATAGAGAAAAAGGTTCTAACGCTCAATTTAAAACCCGTCTTCCTAGCTAATGAAAAAAAAACTAAATTCCTTCACTTTTTCATCTGGTTGATAGTGAGGGATGTTACAACATTCCCACCATATAACATATCATCCCCGATAATCCTTAGAGAACAATTTAAACTTTAATCGATCTATAAGGTTTATGAATACTTACACAAATGGTCATGTGGAATCTCCAAACACCCAATACACATTCAAACATCGGTTAGGCAAGTGGCACATAGGCCATTAATATTTTAGCCAATGATCATTTTGTAAATGAAATATTAAGACAGAACATAAATGAAATTCTTTAGCTATAGAAGATCACATAGTCATCTCTTTAAATATCTGACCAAAGGTACTACCCACATTAGGATTTAATGTTAGAAAGAGGAAAATTATGAGCCATTGCACCTTCCACTATCGGAATTCCCTGCAAGAAATTCACTTAATCATTCTAGTGATTCTTCTTGGTAGATTTTCGAAACAGTTAAAATGGTTGATTCCATATCAACCACAATGATCATTTAAAGCCATATTTTCATGAAATCCCTGGGTGACAAAGACATCAATTGTCTTTCCGAACGACAAGCTATAATTTTTTTTTCACCGATCACTCCACTGAACAAGAGAGACAACTAGTTGAGCCACCCCAACCAACCATTTAGGAAGATGATCATCTTAGTGGTCTAGAATTTTGTGATCTGGACTGTTATGTATTCTTCTAAGGTATAATTATTTTACCACATACATGCCCACCAAAGTCCACACCTGACATTCAATGATGTTTTTTAATTTATGTACCATTGAGCCTGAAAAAAAGTAATGGATAATCTCATATTGGAATGAATGGAGTGAGTGGAACTAATTCAAGGTAGTCCATACTCCATGTTTACGAGTGATATGATGGTACAATGAAAAGATTACCACATCACAACATTGCAGAAGCCCAATGTGGAATCGGGTTTGAGATCATGTCTAATGAAATGGCTAGTGTCCAAGTGTTTTCCATTGTCATTTCTACACAGAAACCCCAATATCACTTAAACCAACCAAGTCTCATGAAGAAACTCACATTTAGCAGGCATCACTGAAAGAACCAATCGAACATTACCAACAGATTTAAAACATTAGTGTGATGTAGCACTGGTTTTCTATTAGTATAACTAGAAAATTTAAATATAGGGTAGATTCTCGTCACTAAGAAAGATGAAAAAAGTGGATTTAAAAGAAATCTACTCAAACATAACCAAGTGTTGGAAAGAAGAATAGTGGAACCACAACTGGTAGACTTCGAATAAGAATATCAGCTTCACCTACCAATGTACCATCATTAACTAATCACCAAGCCTTTACCACCAGAATCATCCCATGATCGATCAATATTAACCACCGTATTCCACCCATGACCAATGAAATTACTCAAAGGATTCATACACCACAAACCACACCAACATCAGGTTGCTGAGAAAGCACTAACACAATTTAAAATCCAAAAGACTCCTGAAATTTAAGTCATCCAAAACAGTCTCTAATGAGAATATTTGGATGTGTTCCTTCTACCAGAAAGGACATGTATTTAACATACTTGAAATGGTACTTCCCACCTTAGGAGTTTCCTAACCGTCATAAAGAAGAGATACACTAGAGTCTCAAAAGCGTTCCAGGTCAGAACTTCCATAAATGAAACTTTTTAAAAAATTGGCATAAAAACCAAACCAAACTGACCGGTGTTTCAAAAAACCCAAGTCTCTAGATGTCTTTCGGAGCATTGGGAATAACTTGATTCCATTATCACACAAGTCACTCTAATATGGAGATGACTCGAATGATATTTAATAGAACTGGGCTTAACTATTACACTGAAATATTCTTGTTCATAAAGACATTAAGGAATCTATGGGAACCATGTACACGAATGGTTACTACACCAAGGTGATACAGAATCTGGATGAATTTTAACGCAGATGAAGAGGTACTGAGTCATCGATCACTGTGGAAAAGAGTTGGTCAAATGACCAACAAAGCAGATGACCATGCTCGATGAATATCTAACCTATAAGAAATGAGAATTACATAATTCCTATTCCCAAAACAAAACTCAAAAAATACAATGTCCACCCATCTGAAAAATGGTGTTATTTTGAAATAAAAAAAATACTATGAGGTTGAATGGTACATGAACAACACCTAAAAGTTGGAGAACACAATTATTTAGAAAGGATTTTATGTTCTATGGGTGAAAACAACACAATATATCCCCATACAAAGAAAAATCATTGAACCTATCACAAGGTCACACTAGAAGAAGTAACTAGGTACAAAATTATATCAACTATGTCATTGCTAATTGAAAGAGGGCCTACATAACATGCTCATGCTTCCATTACAAGGAAACATAAATGAGTATTATCAACCCCTACACGAGGGTTTTAAATAGAAGACACCTCTACAATTTCCAAAACCTATCCATTTTAAACAACATCATACTACAACATGACTATGTTGAAAAATCTAGTCATATGGGAGGCCATCAACAGAACCATAAATCACACATACACATTTTAGGTGGCATTTTGTTCCCATTGAATTTCATCCAATCTAATTAGACCATGAAATCAACTACCTCCAATCAAAACTAGCATGTCATCAAAAGCATCTAACAAAGGGAATAAATGCAACATTCATAGAATAATGGAATAGTAACACCTAACCAAGTTATACAAATAGTCATGCTAATAAACACAACAACATGGCATGACATTCAAGGAACTCAATCATATCAGCCCAAAACCTATGAATACAACTACATGACATGGAATATGTATGAAATGTGAATCCTTGTGTGCCTATTTATATGAATGTTATGATTCATTCTTTCCAAATAAGGCCAAGGTAAAATATCCATAAATTTCATAAATTATATAAAGAAGAAATTAGACCAATAAATCGACGTGAAATCATATCAACTCTAATATTAAAATCATGAAGATAGATTCCAAACAGTATCCACTTGGTTATTTACCATAAGCAGGGTGATTAGTCCAATGCATGTCTATTTCTATCCACTAACACCTTCCTAGTCTCCTAACTACCAACCAAATGTAGTAAGACAACTAAAAAGAACTTCCCTTTGATACAAATTAGTAATGTACCGACCCGGATCACCTCTATGATGGTGGCCTAACCGGTGGGTCACGTGACATCAAGAGCATATCCTCGAACGTTAGACCATGCTGACTAGTAGTGAGTAGAAAGAGTGTGTTTGTGGGGATACTATTTCCTCATATAATAGAGTATGTACAGTTATTAATAAATCATTATAGATAGTGGAAGCATAAAAAAACAAATAACTGTTGAAACATAAATAAATATCTGAAAATGTGGTCGGACACAATATTTAACAATTTAATATATACTTCCAATGAAATATTATATGAAAAATGAATTAATGTGCTGGTTATGATACATAACTAAAAAAATTAAATAATAAAACATGCCTTATAATACATATAAGGAATAATGAAAAGGCAAAAATTCCCCATGGGAGATGTCCATGAGAAACCTGAGCTTCAGCTCAGTCCTTTGCTCCTAACATTCAAGTAGAAACTACACAACATAAGAAATCAATCATGGTCCATGGTCCTATGAACAAGAAATTTATACTCAAGTATCCCATTGTAATAGAAGCCCAATTAGGATGTGATATATAAATCATAGTAAGATAGAATGACTAGTGTCTAACCCAATCTAATCAATTAAATATAAATTAAGAAGTGTGACATATAAAATAAATTTTGAGTGTTAATAAGTTTGTAATAAGAACTTGGTATGGGTTCTTAATTGGACAACCTTTCCATACCACCTTCTTTGGAATAAGTCAGAATTTAGAATAAGGTACCTGTGTAAGAATTATATGCGTACCAGTACAAAAATTCAAATGGAAATCAAAAAGGTTCCCCCCAAGAGTATGCTTTAGATTGGGGCCTAATTCACATGTCATCACATAGTTGTGTTAAGAATCAAGGGAGAATAGTCACAAGTTCATTGTCTAATATAAATAGAAACATTAAGTATAAAACAATAAATTTTTACCAATGAAGTCATTCAATTCAATTCAATAAAATCTAGAGAATGAGTATGATCCCATCCCAAAAGTATCGTTATGGTACATCATTCAGTTTATCCAATACAACTGATCCCTTACATGTGAAATTTCCAAAGGACCAAGTATCACTCAAGGAAGGTTACTCTAAGCCCTTACCAGGTATCTCACTAGAGGATAGAGTATCACCCGTGGCATGGAATAGCCATATTTTCAAATGGTTCCATTGATGGTTTCTCCCATAGGGAACCAATATCACTTAGGAATATATTAAATTTTCAAGAATCCATTTCCTAGAAAGACAAATCATCACCCCAATGCGTCGTTGTATTACCTAACAAGTATGGAAGTTCATCCATGATCCCTTATTAAGGAACCCATGTTCTCACCAGACCCGTATCATGTGAACCATAATAGCCAAAACAAATTTCAGGGAAAACATCAATACACATATCACATGGTAAGCATATATAATTGTCCTATCAATCAAGCACCATGAGACACAATAAATTAAATCTCCCAAGTAAAATAATAAAAGCCATCAACAAGGCATATGGTTTTTAGCATAAATGTATCCCTTGGCATTAAGCCTAAACAATAAGCAATAAGCAGTACACATAAGAATGTTTCAAGAAATGGGCTTAGAAACAAGTTGTAATATCTAATAATGATATGTAACATGGGAAAAACAACTTTAGACGAACCAATATACATACAAAAACATGTGAACATGGTCCAAGGAACAATGGAATTCAATATAATCCCATGAATTTGGAAAAGAGGTGAGGAACATTTTGGGAATTTACGGAGAAGAATACAACCATCTTGAAAGGAATTTGAACACATGGAATTTAACTGAGTTTTGAAGTGAGGCACTGGGAATAATGCTCACTCTCCTAAATAATCATTATATTTAATTTAATTAACGACATAAGGAATTTAATCAAAAGAATCACACAAGTGGTGATATATCATCTAAATAATGGGAATTTAGGTCCATTTATGATTGTACACCAAAAGGGGTGGCCAAGAGGCTATCCAAACACCCCAAAAGAGGTTTTCCATTAGAAAATTTCATAATGGAAATGATATTACATACCAAAAAATTTAATATAAGATAAAAAGAAAACAATTGAAGGTTTTAGTGAGTAGCACAGTAGAATGAAATGACATAAGAGATAAGTAACAGGAAGAGGGTGGACATCATACATTAGGAATTATAATCAAATTTTAAACCCCACACATAGGAGGTTTCATGGGTAATCTATCATTTCTTATGGAAGCAATGTCATTTAGAAATAACCAGGAAGGGTCACGTACAAGAATTCCATTTATCAATCATAATATCAAGAATAAGAGACATCGATACATTGAGGAAGGAAAAGATAAAAGTATAACACTATATTAGTTGATTGAAGGAAGAACACCTCAAAAACTGTGTTTTATTATGAAACCATGTATTTATTTATCAAACAATTCCTATTTTCCTCCTTAAAAATTTCATTCTAAAAATTTAATTAAATATAAATAAGAAGAATTAGTATGTATCTAATTGAATATTAAATAATTATTTAATTAAAGAGGATATGAGAGGAACCCTACCTGAAGAAGTCCAATACAACGCATAGAATTCAGCTCTTTCTAACTTTAGAAGTTTCCCTTTTGTGGACAAGAACTTCCTCATTAATGCGCTCACACACTTGGAAAAGATCTCAACACCCTAAAAATAACTGGCACTAAAAAATAAGCAAGAAAAGGATCATCACACATATAATTAAATAATAGGGCTCATATAAATCTGTGAACCTAGATTAAATGGTGTGAAATAAAATAATAGCTGTATACCCTTACCTGAATTTGATGGGGGTGAACCGAGTCAAGATGAACCACTTCACCTTTGGTGGTGGTCATCAAAACATTGACCAACGGGTCTCAAGCAATCATTTTCATACCCTATCGAAGGAAGAACATAAAAATTTTGATTACCCCATTAGATAGTGTTTCAGAAGAATTCCAACAGGGTTCCCAAAGAGAATAAAATCGCCAAATTAATAAAGGATAAATGGTATAAGGACCATACCTCTACGAATCATTATAAAAAAAAGAATGAATCAGAAGAAAACACAAAGGATGATTGAGATATAGTGAAGGGGTCACACACCCTCAGGTTATGCACGTCTACTGTAAAATATAACTATGAAGGAGTCACATTCAAGAGGAGTGCATCCATATAGAGGGAAATTTGGAGGGAGGAGGTCGCACTACCATGAAGAGAGATCCACATCTACTGCACATCGAAGGGGGGAGAAGGCCCTCCTATGTGTCATGTGTGAGAGGGGAGGACACCCCTTTGGTCTTCTAAAAAAGAAAACCATAATTATATAATGCTAATAATAATAATAATAATAAATGATAATAATCACACTAATAATAGTAATAAAAATACTAATAATAGTAATAATAATAATAATTCAATTATAATTATGATTATAACCATTATTAGTATTTTCCCATTTAATTGAAATTCAATTTATTTTCCATTTCAAATTTAAGTTAATTAATTTATTCTATTTAATTAAAAACACACATCACAGTGTCAACTCTCAAAGAGAAAAAGTTTCTGATGCTCATTTTTATAATCGGCCTTCCTAGACGACGATAAAAATTAAATTCCTCCACTTTTTCATCTAGTTGAAAATGTAGGATATTACATCCTTACCATATTTGAAATTCTCATCCCTGAGAAGCCTTATAGAACAATGAAAATGTCACTCGATATCCAAGAGTTATGAAAACTTGCACAAATGGTCATGTTTCATCTCTAGATGCCCAACACACGTTCAAGCATTTGTGAGGCAGGCGGATCATAAGCCATTAAGATCTAATCCAATGATCATTTTGAAAATGAAACACTATGAAAACACTTACTTGAACATATTTATGTAGATAAGATCACATCTTCATCTCATTAAAAATCATTCCAAACTTACATCCCACCATAGACTTTAATGTTAGAAAGGGTAAAATTCTGAGCCATAGCACATTACACTATTGGGATTTCCTACAAGAAATGCAGTTATTCATTCTAGAGATGCTTCTTGTATGACTTACAAAACAGTTAAAATTTTTGATTCCCCATCATCCTCAAAGTTCACATCGAGATAGCTTTTCCTGAAAAACCCTGGCTGACATCGGCATCACTCGTCTCACCTGACGATGTGCCAGAAATGGTCTTTCACTGATCACTCCATTGTAAAAGATAGACGACTAGTCGATCCACTCCAGCCGACCATTCAAGAAGATGCTCAGCTTATTTGGCCATCTATATGTGATCTGGACTATAATGTATTATTATATGGTATAATGCATTCACCACAAAAAGCCCACCAAAGTCCATACCTAACCTTCAGTGATGTTCCTTAAATTATGCATCACGAAGCCCAAAAACAAGTTTGGTATAATCATAGATTGGTATAAATAGATTGAATGTATATATTGGAAGGTTGTACATAATCTATGTTTATGAGTGATATAATGGAACAAAGAAAAGATAAACACAACATAACATTGAACCATCCTAGAGCGGCATTGGTTTGGTGGTCAAGCTGGATGAAGAGGATGGTGTTCTAGAGTTTGTCCTTGGGATTTCTTCCCAGAAACCACAATGTCACTTAGAACAGAAAAGCCCCAATAAGTACCTCACATTTAGCATAAAACACCAAAAGAACCAACCAAACATTCCCAATAGATTTTGAGAAATAGAGTTATGTAAGAATTATGATCTCTTTTTATAACAAGAATATGTAAATATAGGGGACATGATCCTCTCTAAGAAGGTTACACTAAGTTGATTTAAAAAAAATTCTAGTCAAACATACCCATGTGCTGGAAAGAAGAACAGTAGAATCACAGATGTTAGACTTCGAAGAAGCAACTCAGATTCACTTACCGATGTACCGTCATTAACTGATCTCTGAGCCTTTACTTCTCGAGGCAACCCATGATCATTCAAGATTTACCACCGTAGTCCACCCATGACCTAAGAAGTTACTCAAATTATTCATACATCACTAGCCACACAAACATCATGTTTTCGAGAAAGCACCAACACAATTACAAATTCCCAATCCTCAAGACATTTAATCCATCCAAAACATTCCCAAATGATCGTATTTGGTTGTGTCCCTTCTACCAAGAAAGATATGTATTTAATATAATCAATATGGTACTTCCCACCATAGAAGTTTCCTAATCGTCAAAAAGAATAGATAGAATCGCTGCTCAAAATAAAGCAAGTCTAGAACCACAAAAAATGAAAATGTCTACCCAATTGGCATAAAAACAAAACCAAACATACTGGTGTTTCAATACACTCGAGTCTCTATATGGATTCCCATGAATTGGGACAAACATGATTCCTTTAACTCACATATCACTCAATTACAGAGATGACCCCAAATGTATTTACTAGCACAAGGCTTAATGATTAGACTTAAATAGTCCTATTTATAACATCATTAAGAACTGGATGGGAACCCTGAACATGAATTCATACCATATTGAGTTGATACAGAAGCTGAATGAATTTTAACTCAGATGAAGAGGTATTGAGTCATCCATCACTTTGGATAATAGAGGGTTGAATGACCTACGAAGTAGTTGATCACGCTTGAGGCATTTCTAAACAACTAAAAATGTTCATTACCCAATGCTCAATCCATAAACAAAAGTTAACGATACGATGACCACCCATCTGAACATGGGGTTCTTTTAGAAAGAAAAAGTCCTACTAGGTACAATGGTACGTGAATAACACCAAAAAGGCAGAAAACTCACTGCATTAGCAAGGATTTGATGTTTAAAGGGTGCAACCTACAAAAGCATTCCCCTTGCGAAGAATAAACTTCAACCCTAACAGATTTTCATGCCATAAGAAGTCACTAGGTTCAAAATTATATCATCTACGTCAATGCTAAAAGAAAGTGGGCCTACAGAACATGCTCACGCTTCCATTCCAAGGCTACTCAAATGAGTTTTATCTACCCCTGCATGGGGTTTTCAAACTGAGGATATAACTACCATTTCCAATCCCATTCAATTTTAAAAAACTTCATACTACAACATTAATAGGTTCAACAATCCGGTCATATGGGAGGCCATCTACATATCTATAAGGCGCTCATACATTTTACTGGTGGCATTTGGAACCTATTTTATTCCAACCAATCTAATTAGACTATGAAATCAATTAACTTAAAACAAAACTAGAATGTTATCACTAGAATCTAACACAAGGAAGACATGTTATAGGAATAGAAGCATGGAATATTAACTCATAACCTGGTTATAAAAACATGAATGCTAATAAACACAACAACATGACATGACATTCAAGGAACTCAATAATATCAACAAGAAACATATGAATGCAACTACATGTCATGTAATATTCATGAAATCTGAATCCTTATGAGCCTATAATTATGTATTTTCTGTTTTATTCTCATCAAAAAAGGCCAAGGGTAAATTTCCATAAATTTCATAAATCATAATAAGTGAAAATTACACAAATCAAACGATGTGAAACAATATAAAATCTAATATTAAAATGCATGAAAATCAATTCCCAACACTATCCATTTGGTTATTTCCCATACATGGGGTGACCAGTCCCATACATGTCTATTACCAAGAACTGACACCTTACTAGTCTCATATCTACCAACCAAAAATATTTATAAAAATGAAAATAAATTCCCTTTGATACCAATTCGTAATATCCCAACCCAGATCACATCTGAGATTGTAATGTACTGACCCCAGTTACCTAGAGTTGGGGGTTTATTACATAAAATTGGCATGATAAAAGGAATCATGTCCCGGAAAACAGATCAGTTTAGTATTATTGGAAACAAGATACATACCTAAGTTCAACATTACATCATGAAAAGAAATAGAACCCTAATTTATTCCGTTAGAAAATCCAAGACTGTTATATTATGCCTGAAGGTCACTCGTAACTAACTTCTTCATATCTTGGTAAAATGAAACATAAGAAAGGGGTGAGCTCAAATGATTAGTAAGGGCTTGAAATACATTAGAAGATAACATAAAAAATAGGTATGATGAATAATTAAAAATAAATTCCTTTTCAAATAATAAACATGAAAATATTATGGCCGGAATATGAGTTGAGTTAGTAATTTTATAATAAAACATAGTCATGGGTATTCTTATCATCCAATAACAATATGAACCATCAATATTATTTTCATAATGAGGGAATGTATAATGCCAGACATTTTGAAACATTTTGTCAAGGCCTCGACCTAGACGTCTAAATATGATTAAGGCCTCGGCCAAAACCATATATCAAATTGGGAAAGGCATTGACCAATTCCACATCTAATTGTCTCATGAGACCTACTGATGCACTGAGGAGCTATAGCGAGCTCAACTTTTCACATAATAAGTCCCATACATTTCTCATTTAAAATGTTGAAACATAACATAAGTATTCATATGAAAACTAGAATATGAATTTTCAATACATTAACCGTAATCCATGAATGGTATAAAAAACAACACATCCACAAACAAACATTTCACAAAACCTTCAATACAATATGGAATATTTGTATCATAATAAATCAACTTCAATCAAGTTTAAAATACATCAATGGATGTTGACATAGATGAAATGAAAACAATATGAAAGAAATAACTCTTTCTATTTTGAAACCATTTAAGAGTCACATAATAATAAATGCAAACATTTATTTTGAAAATATTCTTATAATGGTGTAATGGAATCTTCTATGACATTATAACGACAGAAATTAACCTCCCCTGCCATATAAGTGAAAAAACATTATTACCTTAATTTTGTCGAAACGGTCATAAAGTACCTCGTTTGGAAAATGAAAGAAAGATTCCTTTAAAAAAATATAAGTCCAAATAAGGGTATAAATGAAATTAACCCATAGTCTATTAAATATTAAAAATTATTGGAAATAATTTTTTTTTGAAAACATGGATGTGGATGATAAAGATGTCCCAGTAGATACTTACATAAAAACTACCTCTGATAATAATGAGATTGAGAAATTAACCCTTACCTTGTGCGTTTCCTTGGTCGAAGGTACGTCAAACTCCTATTTAATTGTGAAGTCAATGTTATTATATTATAAAATAACTATATACATATATATGATATCATATATGATCCTTTAATATTTCTTTGTTAATAATATTTCAGTAGTATCATCATTTCAGGTGTTAACTAATTTGTCTTCCTTTATATGATTGGTTACATAAGCCAAGTTTGTTATGAAGAGTATGTATTTGATTCAAATACTGCATGATATTATGTTCATAAAAATTATTTTGAATCATAAAAGGAAAATTATTTTGGAATGATTATGACGGGGAAATGAATCTCATTGCATTCGGGAAGATGATAATCCATACATACACATGAGAAACAATATCATCATATTGCTGGTGATATCATATTTAATTGGATGGTATATCATATATACAGATTAATTAAAATTTTATATTTATTATTTAAATCAATTATACTCATTTTTATACACATCCAAATGGTGAATTGTTGAATGAAAAACTACACGATGACGTGGAGACAATAAGCCATACGTACACACATATAGTGACATTGTCATTTATAGGATGGATCGAATAACGAATATGGTTGTACTATATTTATAATTACATCATAGTATATAGAAAATACTGGATATATTATTTTATAATGGATAAAACAAAGGAATAAAAAGTGTAAGATGAAAATAACTTGAAAGAGGTGATGAAATATTTACCTCCCCTTCGAGTTCTTCCTTTGGATTTGATCTAAAGGGATCCTTACGTTGGATTTATGACCAAAGGGAGGCCTCTAGGATTAATTGAGGGAAATTGGGAGGATATTTCGGTAGGGTTTTTCCAAACCAAAATTCTATTGAGGTGTGAAATTAAGAGAAGGGAAAGTACCCTTTTATAAGAGAGGTGTGGGTCACTTTAGGAAATGACTGAAATATTATTTTATAATAATATCATTTTAGGTATATAATAACTCCAAAAATAATTATTTCTAGAACCCCAGGTGGTTCATTATTAATATATATAACCTTATCTATGTCCTTTGGTAGAACCATAGATTTTGGGGAATAATATATCAATTAATAATGTAGTATTTGTTTTAAAAACTCTTTTATGTCAATTTTGACACTATTTGGTATTTGTTTTTGATAAAGTCATAACAGCACGATTACTTCAAAAATAATTCATTAAATCAACCCTAACATGTCATATTAACATATAAAATATTGGGAATTCATCAAAAGTGTCATATTACCTTTATTTGGATATTTATAATATCAACTATTTTATTCTTTCATTAATAAGGTAATTACAACATCATCATTGTGTCAAAAATAAATTTAATTATTTATTGTCTAAAAATTGTAAGTAAAATTACATTATAAAGGAAATTTTTTTAATCTTTATAAGGATGATTTATCGATGAAATTATCTTTGGTATGACCATATATTAAATATGTTTTATTTATGAAAACTTGAATTTAACACATTTAACAATTCATTGAATTAAATAATAATAAATGTCTTAATCTAATCCAAGTGGACATAAAGGATCATATTTTATTACCAAGGATTCTTTTGGTTGAATAAAACTTATCTAATAGAATTAAGACACGTGTTAGGATAATTATAATATCATTTTTAGCTTTAATTACCCTATTTACTTTTAACTGTTGTAAATAAAAGTTAAAAGGTACCATTCACGAAAAATTATTTTTATCTTATTGAACAACATTTTACATACTGATATCAACTGTGCCTATTAGATTTTTGAAATTCCATTCACATAAGTGGTATAATTACGGTTTATGTAAATTTGTAAATTCTCATAGGAGGTCGGTAAAAGACGTTAAAAAAGTTCAATTAAATTTTAATATATCTATACTTATTATAAAATGACTTCAATGAATTACATTGAACTTATATTGGTATTATATATATATTTTGACCTAAAATTAATTTAAATAAAATAAATACTTATTTAAATATAATGTCTGTTTTAATCATTTACGCAATGCTTTTCACTATTCATAAAAAATAAAATGTTTTCAGAAAAATACCAAAAATTCACCATATGCTAATCTTGATATTACAATTTCAAAAATTAAGTCCATTTTGAATAATAAAATTTCTAAAATTTCTAAAAGTTGGTATTATTATTCACAACGGCTAGTTTGATTCGTCATTGTGTGTTAAAACTCCATGTTGCGTACAATGCAAGCTACTACATTATTCAAAGTGAAATGTACCATAAAATCATGGGGTGTAACATTCTTCCCACATTCGAATAATTTTGTTCTCAAAATTTCTAGAATATTACTGCATAAAAATATTCGGATGGTTCTTCATCATAAGATTCTCTGGATCCCACGTATCCTCTTCCATCTTATGGTTTATCCATAGATCTTTTATCAGACGAGTCGTCCGATTTCTCAGCAGTTGTTCTCTGGTATCCAGAATCTCGACAAGCTCTTCACAATAAGACAAATTGGGTTCTAGTTATATTTCATTATAAGTGAATACATGTATTGATTCATGCATGTATTTTCTCTATAGTGATATGCGGAACACATCATGAACTTTGGAGATACATGGAGGCATTTCCAAATGGCATGTTATAACACCAATTCATTCTAGAATTTCAAAAGGCTTGATGTACCTGGGACATAATTTACCCTTCATAACGAATCATATAACTCCCTTCCATGTAGATACCTTCAAGAAAACATGACCTCCTACTTGAAATTCCAAATCATTCATTCGATTATCGTCATAGCTCTTTTTCATACATTGAGCTACTTTGATGTGGGTTTGGATAACCATCACCTTTTCAATCATTTCCTCAACACGTTCAGGGCCTACGAGTTTTCTTCCACCAACCTCCTCCCAACATGTTGTTGTGCGAAATCTATTTCTATATAAAACTTCTTATGGTGCCATCAGAATACTTTAATGGAAGCTATTATTAAATGAAAATTATACCAATGGTAAATATTTATCCCACATACGTTGAAAGTCATGTTAGCAAGATCTCGACATGTCTTCTATGGTTTGAATAGTTCATTTTGATTGTCCATCAGTTTGAGGGTGGTAGCCAGTGCTCAAATAAAGTTCAGTATCTAGGGATTTTAGAGGAATTTTTCAAAATCTTGATGTAAAAGAGGGATCACGATCAAAACAACCGATTGGGGTACTCCATGATTTCTTATAAATTCATTAATATATACACTTGCTAAAGGTTCAAGTGTTAAATCTTCTCTTATAGACAGAAAAAGTGATGACATGGTAAGACGATCAACAATGACCAATATTGCATCATTTCTCCTATGAGCCTTTGTTAGCCCCAGGAAAAAGTCGATCATAATATCATCCCATTTCCACTCATTTATGGTAAGAGGTTCCATGAATCCCCAAAGATGTTGTCTTCCATCTTTCACTTGTTGAAAAACTATACATCTAGATAAAAAATAATCAATATCTCTCTTCATGTTGTCCAACCAGAAAATTTCCTTCAAATATATATTCATCTTGGTGGTACCAGGGTGAATAGAGAAATTGGAGATCTGAGCATCATCCAACAATTCCCTTTTTAGATAAGGTATACCAGGAAAAAAAATTCTGTTCCCAAATTTTAAAATTCCAACTTCATATGTGAAGTCACTCAATCTTCGATCATTCACAGCTTTAATATACTTTTGAAACTCCTCATCATCAGCTTTAGAACTCTTTATCCTTTCTAGTAATGATGGTTAGTGGGAAGTGCCTCTGTGTGACGCGGCAGACCCACTATACTCGATAGAAGAGGGGTTCTCTAGCATCCAATGTGTTCGACAATGTGGTAAAAGATGTTACTTGTTTCTACCCCTGGAAAAAATTCTAGTATGATCTAAGATTGTATCATTGTGTTTTCCTCAGGTTTGAGATGGATTAATTGATAACTTAGGTATATGTATGGGCATATAACTAAGTAGGATTATCTGTTGATTTCATAATTTGTGGTTTATCCTGGGTTGATTTTTGAGATCATTAGGGTCTCAGGGTCCCTACTAAGTATCATTATAATCACCCCTACATGAGTTATGCCTGCACCTTGTTGTGTTGGGTGGAGACGATGGATAACACTGACTGAGGTTGAGAGTACCAGGACTCGACGATACTCGGAGGTAGACCATATGACGTGTCTGTACACAGAGGAGACAGGTGGATGTGGAGTGCTGAAGAGGCGATCTGTACCTACCCTTCAGGTAGTAACCTCAGAGTAAGATCCAGTAGTTTTATTTTCTCTTTCTTTAGTTGTTTTCTATTTCAAGTGTACTTGTACCTTTACTCTTGGGCTTGTATTCCAGCCCCTTTACTTTCAAAAATGTTTGGGTTATATATTTTGTTTGAGTTAATATCATACTCTGTGCTTAATTATGTGAGGACATAGGTTATAAAGGCAATGCCTTCCCATTTTTAGGGAAAACGCCGTTCGGTGCGAGTTACCAGGCCCTGGCCTATGGACGACGGCCCTGGGGTAGTCACGAAATGGGCCCCTAGGGACGGGTCATGACAAATTTGTATCAAAGCAGTCAGTCTTACCGAAAAACGAGGAATATGATATTTCCAATGAAGCAATAGTGTTAAGGGTAATGATTTAGGTTTTCAGTTCAGGGAGTCCAATGTTTGTTCGGAGGATGAAATATCCATAAACCAGTACGATGACTTATAATATCCGACATAGTGCATGAAAACACTAATTGATTGTGTTTTTCGAGGGGCTTTCCTTGTTTTCATTGATTCAGCTCACCAGGTATAACTTATTAACCATGGAACACCTATTTTTTTTCAGGATGCCACCATGCAGATAGGTAGCTATGGTTCTGAGAGTTGTATACACTGATATCCCACTGAGTGACAAGGCCTCGGTGTAGGGACCTTTTCCAGTAGAGGTACCAGTAGAGGCACCAACGGTACCATTACCCATTGGGCCACAGATTCCACTAGCCCCAACAGCAGAGAGTGCACGCCACTTGAGCGATTCCATGAGTTCTAGTGCCAGAGGACACCCAGGTCAAGGGGAGTGACAGACCCATAGGTGGCTGAGGATTGGTTGGAGGATGTGTTGAGAGTCATCCCACTCGTAAGGACACCATCCGATATCATGGAGATCCTTTTCATCAGCATTCTATAGGAAGCATTGGGCAGATGTTTAAGCATGATGCTCTAGGTTCATGCTGAGGTGACGCTCCACTGGGAAGACTTCGGGAGCCTATTTTAGGTAGATTTTTTCCCATAAAATCTTTGGGCAATGCATATAAATGACCTTCTTCATCTGCAGTAGGGCAGCATGACTGTTGCTCAGTACACTACGAGGTTCACTGACCTCTCATGCTACTCAATGGATATGGTACATGACCCATTCTTCAGGGGAAGAACCATTGATCAGGGGCTGTGGTGGGATATCTGGGCTTCGATGATGTCACCCAGCATCCCGAAACATGTTAGGGTGTTAGAGAGAGCCCTCTTAGTGGAGAGTTTCCTTGTTGAGAAGTCACCAACAGTGAGACCCACCACCAGTCATCACGTAGCGGAGTCTTCTACAGATGGAAGCATACAGACGTCATAGAGGTCCAAGAGGACCATACCTACAGGTGGATGACTGCATGACTCATGCTCGGTTGTGCGGGGCACCCGAGGCCGAACCTATCAGGTAAGGATCATGCAATATTACTCAGGCGGCGAGTAGGGCCACATGGATCGTGATAGTCTGACCCATCATATGGATGATCAGTAGATAGTCGAGGGACTTCCCGAGAAGATACAAAGGTTCGATCGAGGTGTTCCACAGGGAGAAGGTAGACGTGGCAGAGGAACTCATCATGTAGCTGGCGGTGGGTGATGATTCGAGATGTTTCAACCACCACCACAAGGAGGTCCACACTGACCGTGGGGAGCAAGTGGATAGGGGAGAGCTTATATTCAGACAGCTAAGGCTTATGATCATGGGATTTTAGAGATGATGCAAGGTACGATCTGGGTATACTACCCCATATCTATAGTACATATAGTCACAGGTTCAAGTAATTCATTTATTACCACTGCCCCCGTTCAGATCTCAGAAATTCTGATGGAGTCGTTGGCTCGATCCTTAAAGATAGAGACTCTTACGGGAGAAGATTTGATGATTCTGCACTGGTTACATCAGTGTGAGTTTACTCTAGGAGGTGAGAGATTTGGTTTTTATATCCTTGTAGCAACGTCGAGGCCTTATAATGCAATCATGTGTATGGACAGGTTAGCGAATGTCCATGATCAGATAGACTATATTAGGAGAATAGTGCGGTGTGTCCGCATAGATGGGAACCGATTTACCTTCACCGGCAAGAAGGGAGCCTTTGCAGAGCAGGATGGACTTACCCAGAGGAGAGTGCATCCGATCACTCATCATTTGTCAAGCCTTACCCTCAAATCTGTTGATGTGGAGAGTCCGAGCTATCCTATAGTGATGGACCAGTACACAGATGTTTTCTCTGATGATGTTTTGGGTCTACCTCCTCGTAGAGAGGTGGACTTTTACATTGAGTTATACCCCAGTACGACACCGATATCTACACCAGTATATAGGATGGCTCCTGCAAAGCATCGTGAGCTGTGGGTATAGCTGGAGGACATGTAGGGGAAGGGATACATTCAGACCAGTGTTTCTCATTGGGCAGCCCCAATTTTGTTTTCCATGAAGGCGGATAGGAGTTTGAGGATTTGTGTTTACTATAGGCTCCTAAACCAGGTGACCATGAAGAATAACTACCCACTCTCGAGGATTGAATACCTCTTTTATCAACTTAAGGGAGCACAATGGTTCTTGAAGATAGACCTCAGATCTGGTTATCACCATCTTAGAGTGTGATACGACGATGTGCAAAAGATGGCCTTCTGATGTCGGTATGGCCATTATGAGTTCTTGGTTATTCCATTAGGTGTGATAAGTGCTCCAACAATATTCATGGGACTCATGAACATGATCTTTCATCCATACATTGATTTCTTTATAGTAGTCTTCATCGATGACATTCTGATATCCTCAGCTACGGAGGAAGATCATGCCTATCATTTGCAGGTAGTATTGGACACACTCTAAGACCACAAGATTTATGGTAATATCTTGAAGTTCTAGTTTTGTAACTGATAGGTTCTCTTTCTAGGAATTGTAATATCGGAGGTTGGAGTTGTAGTGGATCTTGTGAAGATTGGGGAGGTACATTCTTGGGAGCCACCGAGGAGTGTGACGGAGGTACGAAGATTCCTAGGTTTGGATGGATATTACTAGAGGTTGTGCTAGACTTCTCCAAAGTTGTAGAACAATTATCAACATTGAAAAAGAAAGGGAAGCCCTTCGCTTGGTCTACGAAATGCTAGCGGAGTTTACAGGTGCTGAGGAAAAGGATGACTAGTGCCCCCATATTGAGGCTTCCAGAGGAGGGCATAGGGTACGTAGTTTACTACGACACATCAGGGACTAGAATCAGATGTGTCCTGATGGAGGAGTGAGCAGGGATTGATTATGGTTCTCGACAGCTGAGACAACATGAGTAGAACTATGCTACCCCAGACCTGGAGTTACCAACAGTGGTCTTGGCCTTGATGATTTGGTTACACTATCTGATGGGAGAGCGCATTACAGTGTACTATGATCACAAGAGTCTCATGTATATCTTCTCTCAGAGAGACTTGAACATGAGACAGTGATGTTGGCTTGAGTTCCTCCAGCACAATGACATCGAGATAGTCAATACTCCTGGGAAGGGGAACGTTGCTGCAGATGCACTTAGCAGAAGATCTGGTATATAGCTTCTAGGCGAGGCGATAGAGAATCTGGATGTTTTGAATATATCCCTTGTGGATAGAGGTGGATGATTTTTTCTTCAGTCTATTACAGTCACCCCCCTCTCCTTCTGTGAGTTAGAGAGGCGCAGCGTGGGGACGCTGGCTGCGAGACATGACGTTCTCAAATATCCACATGACAGGCACCTAATGGATTTTTTGAAGGTGGGGAGAATATCATCCTCTCTTGAGGAAATACCATGGTACTAGTGTCACTTCAGGAGGATACGTGGAGGGAGTTCCACACATCCCCACTAGCTGTACATCCAGGAGTGGTGAAGATGTACCAGGATCACTGACGACAACACTGGTGGACGGGAATAAAGAATTTAGTACCATAGTTTGTTTCTCGATGCCTCACTTGTCAGCAAGTGAAGGCAGCGCATCAGGTACCAACAGACTTGGCTCAACCTTTGGAGGTCTCAGAGTGGAAGTGAGATGGGATAACCAAGGAGTTCATGACAAGACTTCCACGTACATCCATGGGTCATGAACCAATTTGGGCGATTATCAACCGACTCACCAAGTCGGCCCACTACATACAAAATAGAGAGAAAAGTTTTGTAGAGATCATGGGATGCCTCTATTTGCAAGAGATTGTACGGCTACATGGAGTACACTCGATGATTGTCTCCAATCATGATGCGCACTTTACATCCCGGCTATAGAAGGGGTTTCATGAAGCTTTTGGGATATTGCTTCATTTGAGCACCACCTTCCATCCTCAGATGGACGGCCAGACTAAGCAGACCATTCAGACCCTCAAGGATATGATGCGTGCTTGTGTCCTCGACTTCGGTCACAGTTGGGAGGATCACTTGCCTTTGGTGGAGTTTTCATACAATATCATTTATCACTCCACCATTGGGATGACACCTTTTGATGCATTGTCCGGGAAACCTTGCAGAAAACCATTGTGCTAGACTAACCCAAGGGAGTTCACACTCGTAGGACCAGAGATGGTACGAGCTACCACATAGAAGGTGCAGGTCATCCTGGAGCAGATGAAGACCACATAGAGTAGGTAGAAGTCATATGCCGACAGGAGAGAAAGACCTCTAGAGTTCGAGGATGGTGACCACGTTTTCTATGGGTCTCATCTCGACAAGGTTTGTGGATATTTTTCCTAGGCATAATGTTATCTCAGAGATTCATCGGACCGTTTTAGGTCCTCATAAGAGTTGGCGAGATGGCATACCACTTAGCTATTCCACATCAAATGCACTAGGTACATGATGTCTCCCATGTATCCCAGCTGGGGAGATATGTGAACAACCCTTCTCACATCATCGGCCATGAAGAGATGGATGTTTACAATGGGGCGACTTTTACGGAGGCTCCAATAGAGATTGACGATCAACAGGAGAGGGTCCTTCATGGATGGTTGATACCTCTCGTGTTCATTCGCTGACAACATGAGAACCTATAAGAGAGCACATGGGAGTGGGAGGCTCAGATGTGTTCTCAGTAACCCCACATGTTCCCTTAGTTTTATTTTTGGCTTATGGGGACGTATAGAACTGAGGTGGGATGAATGTAAAAACCAGGAATTTCCATGTAAATTTTTTAAAATATATGTAAATATTACGAGTCTGCGAAAATTGAAGGCGATTTATTCCGAGGGCCGGAGTGCTCAGAATGAATTTTTGAATATTTGTTTGGGTACGTTCAATAAATGTGCGCGAGGGGTTTTCTGACATTTGAATTGGTGATCAGAACTAATATCTGAGGGTACCATTGAACTCGCAACAATGGTATTCGCTTAAGAAAACTTTCACCTCAATGACAGTTTGTAGATGGTGAAAGTTAATTTTTGGGTTTTTTTGTGGATATAATAAAATAAAATAATCACACTTTTTATTTTATTTTTTGTAACCACCCATGTGGATATTTCACAGGTGGGGACCACCTGAACTAAAACCTCTCATGAGAGGGTATGGAGGTGGGGACCAACGATCCTAACCTCCCCTGAGAGGTTATGGTGGTGGGGACCACCCGAGTATTGAAACCTCTTGAACTACCTATTAATTTGGGAGAAACCACTTGATCTCCCCACCTAATTATACCAACCCTCACTCTAATTTATTATGCCACCTAGTAATTAATTAATTAAACCATTTCGTAATTGTGCCAACATTATTTTATTTGATAACCTAAATTAAGAAGTTGGCTATATTTTCATTTTGGTGGAATTGGGGAAAATGGTTGGAAAAGGGGACAGAATTTGAGAATTGGGGGAAAGCTCTCCAACGAAGAATGCCGACACATGACTTCGACTTTCTTCCTTGGGAAATCCTCTAGCATGGGACGTCTTCAATCGATGATCATCTTTCACCCCCCCACCAATGGTGTCGTCTCCTTCCTCATGATCTCCATCAATGAAAAATCAAATGTAGGGGACTAATGGGTTTATGATTATATTCCCTTGTTCCCCCCTTTTTAAAACAAAGAACCTGGATGATATCTTTTGCGGGTTTGGAAAAATAATTGGGTGAGGATTGGATTTGACATTCAATGTTCATGTTCTTGATGAGTCGCTTTCTACCACTGTAACATAGAGGGCATGGGACAAAAAAACAGAGAATGACCCCTCTATAGTTCTTCTTATATGTTGTACCCATCGTGAAGGAAGAAGACAACCTTGGTGATGGCAACCGAAGTGGGATTTTGGGAATAGAGGAGGCACGAGAATGGCAGCCGGCAACATCGCCATCCGTGATGAAGGTGACGACACAAAGGCACTGCTCCGTGACAGGGCCGCCGCTCCGCAGCTGAACCGCCCCACGACCGAACTGCTTCCCTGAAGCTGAACCCAGTAGTCGAGCCACGCCACCCCTTCCCTTCAAGCCGCCCCGTGGCACTTTGTCGTGCCGCTCTGGATGAGACGCCCCGCGGTCGTCCTTCTTGGGTCGAGCCACCCAGCGACACTGAGCTACTTCGGCCAAACTACACAGTGGCTGAGCAGCACCAGACGAGCCACACCAGACGAGCCACACTCGCGGCCCTGTGCTGATTTGGCCGAGCCGCCCCTCGGACTTCGGCCATCCACCTGAGCCACCCTGACCGAGTCGCCCTATAGCCTCCCGCCATCCATGGACGAACCCCCACGGCCCATCGCGGCCTATAGGACTGCCCAATGGGCTGGGGAAACCATCACGAGTGAGGCTAGAATCAGCGGGTCAGGCCAAACCTAATGGGCTGGGATGCACTACCAGCTGGGCCGGACCCAGCGGGTCGGGCTAGGTCAACCCGAACCGGGTTGGATTGGACTCGGGCCCACTATGAACAATATACATTCTTTTAGACATATATTTGGAACCATACGTTTATTTGACGAACTGTCAGTGGCATTGGAAATGTTTTAAAGACGCATTATCTTAGAGTATACCCCACTGATGTTTTGGATTAAGATGCAGAATAGATAGGTTGGATCAAGAATGAATCCAACTGGGCCCCCAGGACTAAAAGGATAATAACTCGCAGATCGGGCGTCCAATTGACGTACGGTCTATTGCGTTAATACCCCTATGATGTGGATGAACATTGAGATACTACCTTATGGGGCGTCGTGGAAGTTGGAGTATCGAAGAAGAGCTCATGTAGATGATTCTACAAGAGAGAAGTTGGCTTAGTGCGGGAACCCAGTAGCAGGTTGAGACTCGACGACTGCTTACCTTTTCGACTCGGAGTGACATGAAGGGCCCTGTGAGGAGCGCCTCGGTGTCACGCAGCAGTCCCATGGTGTGGAGTGCCTCTATGTGACACGGTAGACCCACGGTACCTGACTGGAGAGGTACCTTAGGAGTCCACGGTAGGGAGCATCTCTGTGTGACACGGCAGACCCATGGTACTCGACATGAGGAGTATCTCATCAAGCCAATAGGGGGAGTGCCTATATGTGACACAGAAGACCCATGGTGGGGAGCACCTCTGTGTGATGTGGCATACCCATGACAATCAACTAGAGGGGTTCCTCTGTAATAACCTAGGTTTTCGGAACAGGTCAAAATACCGACCCTAATTGAATTTTGAATCACTTCTGAGAAAACTAGAGAAGTTGCACAATTCTGGAATAAACTTTTGAATTTGGGGAGGTTGTGCAGGTTCACATGGTTAGCGCACGGTCTATACAAACCATGCAGAAAAACCGTGAGAAGTCTCTAGGTGAGACAATGGCTAATCACGAGCGACGTACGATTTTCCAAACCGTGCGGGTTGGCCATGCGAAGTTCCTAGGTGAGGCAGCGGCAACCTCAAGGTTGGCGCATATTTTTCTAAACGCCGAGGGTTAACCATATGTCCACATAAAATTATAGTTTTCAAGTTCTAGGCCACCCGAGAATTCCCATTCTCCTCTTTTTCCTCCTTCCACACAGGGCTTACGTGGGGAGAGCCGACCTGACCTTCAAATCCCTCCCAGATCATCGTCTGAACTCCATTTTGATCACTGTTTGATCCAATGGAACCCCCATGGTAGGGCCATGATTCCTCTAAATCCGTTCTTCATGATTTCTATACTAGAATGAGTTGTTCTGGTTTGAGGGGTTTTGTTTCTTTTGTAGATATACCACATTTTAGACCTAATTAGTGGCTGATATCGAAGGAGTATCATTGTACAAGTATGAGGTAGGTGGTTCATACCTTCTTTCTTGTATTCGTGGATATTTGTGTGGCATGTCTTATGGAGTGCTTTAGGGTATTTTGAGAGAGACCCTTATTTATATCTTATTGCATCTTATGTTTTTTATTACACCTATGGGACACCTTTGGGTATGCCCTTTGTCATGTCTTGATTGAGCAGGGTCAGGCGAGAGGTTGTTGATCGCATGGGGATTTTTGGATGGGGGTGCCAATATGATAATACGTGAAATGTATTGGTTTAAACTATTAGGTTTAGTTATTTAAACCTTGATATGAATTGTTGGAGACCGTAGAAACTTTAATGCTGGTATGGTGTGACACTTGCATAGTGAAATTCATCTATTTAGATGGTTTTCCTGTTATTTTCTCTATTAAAATGAGATTATATATGAGATGTGTGATTTTCCATATACTGGAACCTTCGGGTTGTGATGGGCATGACCCGAGTTACTTGGGTGGTTTTGACCACAGGATTGGGCATCATGGATGTCGGCTTGAGGTAGTATAATTGTCATGTTGGGCCTATCCCGGGGTTACATTGGTTGGTTTTAACCATGGGATTGGGTGTCATAGACGTTTTCTTGAGGTAAGATTTTTATCAGGTTGGACATGGCCCGAGTTACATGGATGGCAAGGCCATCAGACATGAGTGGCATGGTCGTAAGGACACGAGGTGTCAAATGTGTGGTCGCTTAGGTACTATGTTAGTGATTACCGCTCATCTGGAACTTCAGTAGTGTCCACACAGAGATACTCTGTGAGGAGGTGGTTTTGACCACTCACGTGGGTAGAGGAACCCGTAGATGTGGCTAAGGTATTTTGGTTGGGGGTGCTAGCTGTAGAAAGCCACATGGGAGGTGAGGACCCTCAAAGGGATAGCTTTGGGGCTATCGAGTTGGGATCTCTGGCTCGCTGTGTTTTGAGGGAAAATATCTCCATCCCTCCGGTTACTTTATTTGAGGGAAGACATCGTTGTCCCTCCGGTTATTTATTTGCAGGTAGGCATCAATGTTCCACCGGGTTACCTCTTGGGCATACCCTCGAGATTTCAATACTTGAGGCACGAGGTGTTAGGAGGAACTAGTTCCCAGGTTACTATTCTTGGGCATTCTTTCGAAACGTCAGTACTTGAGACATGTGGTGTTATGGGGCACATGGTGCCGGGTTACATGACAGAGATTCTGGCGTTGGCCGAAGTAGGTGACACTCCATGGTGGCTGTTGAGCACTAGTGGAGTTTGTGTTAATTTGTGCATCGTACTGTTTATTGTTTTCCTTATAAATGTATTTATTCTTAAAAAAATATATTAGGTATGCACCATTGGGTAGTATCCTACTGAGATTTGTCTCACACCCTGCACAAGCCTTTTGGGAAGCGTACCAAATTTATGGATTTACATGCAAGAATGAGGCCAGCTTCAGGAGCTGGGCTGCGTTAGTTGTTTCATAGAGATGGTATGTACCTTGAGGTCTATCCTAGCTAGATTTTATCTTGTTTTGTATCCCTTACTATATTAGCAGGCTTACTTGTTGTAGCTACTATGGGTTGTCCATCAGCGTCCTTTTTATATTCAGGTATGTTTGACCTACTTTGGATGCATGTTTTATTCCTCGGTGGTTGTTACATGTGTTCATCTTGCTGTTGTATTTATTTTCACTGTTGTTGTTATATTTATTTCTTCCACTGTTTATCTATATTGATTATGCTTCCATTCTGTGGGTCTGGTACAAGTCTTCTGAGTGTTTTATTCCGCTGCATCTTTACTGTTGTACTCGGACTAGTACCGTTATTATTATCCTCTGAGAGGGTATATCCTCTCCACTATACCTATCAGACCCTCGATGCTAGTTGGCAGACATTGGAATTATTGTAGGTGTGCCTAAGGTTGTAACACCCAACAAGTTTAGCACTATTAGGGTGGCTGTTTGGGTATGGGATGTTACAAAGTGGTAACAAAGGAGTTCCTGACAGGGATTTAGGAGTAGTGGCTTGCTGACTACTAATGAGTTTGAGTCTTCTCTTTTTATTTATGCTGGTTTTTCTATTTAGTTTATGGTAGATTGGAGATAGGTTATTACTGTAACTGGGTTTCTAGCTTGTTCTTGGGTGCCTGCCGCCCCAGGTATGAGGGATGGACCTAGTTTCCATGGGTGGGAATTGCTGTTTTTTTGCTCAGATTACAGTTTATATTATTTCTACCTTGGTGGCTCACTTGGTGTGTGATGTAATTGATTTTGATAAGTATCCCTTGTCTCGATGTGGTAAGGGAGAATTGGACCTTAGCACGGTTGGTCGAGGCTTGTTTTCATGGTTTTTGATGGGCTCATTTTAGGCTATTTCAATTTCATAATTGCAATTATTTTTGTGATGTGATAATACAATGTGAATAAAAATCAATTTCCATGCTTTGTATATTTGTATAATTTCATGTGGTAGGGAATTTGGGTATGTATCTTATGTGAGCAAGAAGGTACTACCGGTTGAGGTGATTTTGATCACTTGGATTTGGCGACTTGGTCGTTGGTTTGAGGAAATGTTGGTTATCGGGACGGGCAAGGCCCGAGGTACTTTTGATACTTGGCCCTGATAGGGGAGGGTAAAGAGGCCATGAGGTTGGGATGTCGTGGAGTATGGGTTGCAGTGGGGGAGAGTAAGGGTAGTAGTTATGCACTTCCTTTTACTGCATTCCTAATTTTCATAGGATATATATTATTATATATATGTATATGGGTTGTATGACCATTTATGGTATTCAATGGGTTCCTCCTACACATCTTGATGGAGCGTCAAGAAAGTGAGGATACAATTCCAAAGGTGCAAGATCAAGTTCAGGATTTGGAATAGAAAGAGCAAGAGCTGCAGGTACAGGCTCAGGGACAGGATCAGGTTCAGGATCTAGTGCAGGAAGGACAACAGTCGGGTTTGGCAGCGTTCGGGCCATGGCTCGACGAGCAGCTCCAATTTATCCTGGTAAATGTATTGCAGGGGATCGACATAGGCACACATGGTACAAAGCCATATATGGCATATCTAATGCGGGAGTTCCATTCGCAGCACCCGCCTCATTTTCAGGGTTACGGTGGTCCGTAGGTGGCTTAGAATTGGAAAGAGAGCGTACAAATGATCTTTGAGCAGCTCGAGATGCCTCCAGGGTGGAGGGTCAAGTTGGAGATGTACATGCGGTGGGGACCGGAAAAGGGTTGTTGGGGTGTGTAGGTTCAGGCTTACAGGCTTGAGGGATTGACATACAATGACTTCGAGGACATGTTATTCGAGAACTTTTAACTAGAGAAACAGAGAGCAGAGAGAGATCATGAGTTTTTGAGCCTTAAACATGTCCTTCATAGACTATATAGATACATTCATGGATCTGTATCGCTTTTCACCTGGTATGGTAAGCGATGACGTGTCTAGGGTGAGGTGCTTCGAGGATGGCTTACGACACACTATTCTTTTCCAGGGTAATATCTTCAGGCTTGGTTCTTTCTCAGAGGCAATGAACCAGGCACTCATAGCAGAGGGAAACCGGAGGGGTAGGCCCCAGGTTAGCCAGGCGACAGCTTCCGGTGATGGTTTGGACAGCAGGAAGATAGGACAAGATGAGTTCTAGCAGGGCAGTCAGGCAAAGGAATCAGCTAGGCCACCTCGTAGAAGATCTACAGTGGATTGCTTCCAGTGTGGATATTCAGGGAATGATCGGACTCAGTGTGATATGCATCCAAAGGAGTGCCGGACATGTGGATAGGTCGGGCATCTCGAGAGGTTTTGCAGGTAGCCTTTCCAGACAGTTAGTAGACAGGGACTGTGACAGACGGTGGAATCCAGAGTTGGTTTAGTTTCGGTACTAGGATAGGGTATCCGAGGTTCAATTTCACATGGTGGACGTGACATAGACAGTGGGATCCAGCTGAGGGGTTAGTGGCTGATGGCTGGAGTAGCATTGTAGGGAGGTTAGGCATCAGGTAGTTGTACTTCAGGCTAGGTGCACACCGTGGAGCTGCCAGAGGCCGAACAGGATGGTGATCTGATGAAAGTTAGAGGTACACCATGGGTGTGGCCATGATTCCCTTATTCTCTTTTGGCATGACCTGTAGAGGTATGTCTGTTTTGGGTGCACATGATGCACATGATCTATGTGGATTGACTAGATGTTGTTTAGTGGTTTTGGCTCCATATCAGGTGCGTGATATTTTTATATATGTATATGTATGAGGTTCCATGGGCATAGAGGCATCGAGGATGCTGGTTACTTGAGGTTCCATGATCATTAGGGCATCAAGGATGCAGGTTACTTGAGGTTCCATGGGCATCGGGGCATCAAGGATGCAGGTTACTTGAGGGGGTATGCACCAGGTTCGTTTTGAGCTTTCATGGGATGCAGGACCTCATGGAGGTGGACACCGATGTAGAGCGGGATAATTTTGGTTGTCGGAAACGACACTTGAGCTCTAATGAGGAGAAAGTGTGAGTATTTGTCATGGGATGACCTTGGGTCCAGAACACAGGTTTGCGAACCATTGCTTATTCTGATCTTTACTGGGTTCAGACTGAGTTAGGCGATTCCTAATGTGGGGAGCCCCTTGATGAAATTAGCTAGAACCTTGTGAACAAGGAATTCTAGGTTTCTTTTATCAGGGTGGTATGTTCGGTTTCATCCCCGGATTTCGTTTGATAGCTTGGGGATGAGATATGTTAAGGTGGGGAGATTGTCAGAACCCGAGTCTTTGGAACATGTCAAAATCCTGACCCCATTTCAATTTTTACATGCAACTGAGAAAACTAGAGAAGTTGGACAATTCTTGGTTAAACTTTTGAATTTGGGGAGGTTTTGTAGGTGATCACAGTCAGGGCACAGTCTGTACAAACCGTGATAAGTCTCTAGGTGACAAAATGGGCTCTATATGGGTGACTTATGGTTTTCCAAACCGTACAGGTTAGCCATGCGAAGTTCATGGGTGAGGCAGTGGAAACTGCATGGTTGGTGCACAGATTTCTAAACCCTGTGGGTTAACCGTGCAGCTACATAAAATTTGGGTTTCATAAGTTTTGGGCCACCTTTGAATTCCCATTCTCCGCTTTTTCATCCTTCAACTCAGGGCTTACTCATGGAGGGCCATACAGACCTTCAAATCCCTCCTAGATATTCATCTGAACTCCGTTTCGAGCACCATTTGATCCATTGGAACCCCCTCAGTAAGGCCTTGATTCCACTTGAGCCGTTCTTCTTGATTTCTATCCTATAATGAGTTGTTGTGGTTTGAGCGGTTTTGGTTCTTTTGTATATGTACCACATTTTAGACCTAATTAGAGGCTGATATCGAAGGAGTATCATCGTTCTAGTACGAGGTATGTGGTGCATACCTTCTATCGTGTTTTCATGGAAATTTGTGTAGTGCATCTTATGGCGCACTTTAGGGTATTTTGGGAGAGACCCTAATTTATCTTCTATTTCATCATAATTTTTTTATTACAGCTATGGGAATCATTTGGGTATGCCCTATGTCCCGTCTTGATTGAGCAGGGCTGGGCGGGAGGCCGTTTCTCACATGGGGCATTTTGGCCGGTGGTGGAAAAATGATAATACTTGAAATTTATTGGTTTAAACTGTTAGGTTTAGTTATTTAAACCTTTATACGAATTGTTGGAGACCTTATAATCATTAGTGCTGGTATGGGGCGACACATGCATAGTGCAATTCATATATTTAATGGTTTTTCCTATTATGTGTTCTGTTATAATGTGATTATATATTTTATTTGTGATTTTCCATATGCTTGAACCTTCGGGTTGTGATGGGCATGGCCCGAGTTACTTGGGTGGTTTTGACCACGGGATTGGGCGTCATGGGTGTCGGCTTGAGGAAGTATGAATGTCAGGCTGGGATTGGCCCGAGGAGACTTTGGGTGGTTTTAACCACGGGATTGGGCATTATGGAAGTCGGAATGAGGCAGGATGACGGTCAGGTTGGGAATGGAACATGTTGCTTGGATGGAAAGGCCATCAGACTTGAGTGGCATGGTCATAGGGACACAAGGTGTAAGATGTGTGGTGGCTTAGGTACTATTTTGGTTATTACTACTCACCCGGAACTTGAGTAGTGTGCACACAGATATACTCTGTGATGATGTGGTATTGACCACTAGTGTGTGTAGAGGCCCCCGTACATGCGTTTTATGTATTTTGGATGGGGTTGCTTGGCGTAGAATGCTATGTGGGAGGCGAGGACCCTACAAGGGATAGCTTTGAGGCATTCAAGTTGGGAACTGAGGCTTGCCATGATATGAAGGTGGATATCGCCATCCATCGAGTTACATTATTTTAGGAAAGACATCACTGTACCTCTGGTTATTTTTTTGAGGGCAGGCATCGCTGTTCCTTCGGGTTACTTCTTGGGCGTGCCCTCGGGACGTCGGTACTTGAGGCACGGGGTGTTAGGAGGCACTAGGTTCCAGGTTACTATACTTGGGCGTGCCTTCAGGATGTCGGTACTTGAAACAGACGGTGTTAGGGGCACATGATCCTAGGTTACACGACGGATATTCTCGAATTGGATGAAATAGGTGACACTCCATGGTGGCTGTTGAGCACCAATGGAGTTTGTGTTTATTTTTCCATCGTACTGTTTATTATTTTCTTTATAAATTCATGTTTACTTAAACACATATATTACGTTGGTCAGTCGTTTCATCGAAAGTATGTTATCGGTTCCCCAAATTAATATTTCCCACTCTTAAACTTAGTATAGTGCAAGTGCGGGGTCGATCCACAGGGAACATTGGCAGTGCATTGGTTCAGTTGAGTTTATAATTAATATAGAAAAACATGCAAAATTTAGAGTGGATTTTCTTGGTTTGGATTGAGTGAAACTGTCTTGTTTACTTTAATAAAATTATTAACAATTTAAAGGAAACAACAAGTGATATAAATATGTTTTAACAGAAAGAGTAGTGTATTGGGGATGTGGTGGTTATGGAGTTTTTATGCAGATTGCTTAAATGGTTGTGTTGTTCATGATAATTCATCATTCTGGATTCCATTTTATCACAAGATTTCCTTGGTTCGGTTCCTCTTGTTTGGAATTGAAGAAATTGACTCATTGGTCTGGTAGTCAGTGATTATCAATTCTTAATTTGGTTCAGTCCATTTATGAATCAGTTAACCCTTTTCAATGGCCATGAAGGCTTTCACTGTTAATCTTCTTTTATATCACTGATAATTCTTCCCTTGGTCCAGCTCAGAATTCTCAGTAATATTTAACAATGATTTAAGAGGAGTAAGAAGAATTAAAAATAACGAACACAACTATCTAGATTAATACTACATAATACAATACTTCATCTCCCATATCCCCAACATAAGGGGTTTAGTTAGACATGGAATACATAATAGGAACAATACACTTGATTCCTAATGAATTAATTGTGTAAGCATCGATGAGTGGTGTTGGTAGGTGAAATGGTGGAACTATGGCTCCACTGTGGCTTGGGAATGGTAGAAGCATAACTTCTCTCCTCCTTCCAATGGTTTTGAACTCCCCGAACTCCCAAAATCCGAAGGCCAAGGCCTCTATTTATAGAAAAATTAAGTACACGAAGTGTATAGAAATTACACGTTGTGTACTTCCGTCAACGCGCTTTGGCGCCATTTTTTCTACGGGTAGGCGGTCTAACACACCATCTTTGACTTTGAACACGGCGCTGCCTATAGGTGAGTGTACATAGCGTGTAGCACTGCCATAAATGGCGTGTAATTCCAAAATGTGGCCACCAACAACTTCTATAATAGCAGACTCATCGTGTAAAAATGGAACATGTCGTGTCTCATTCAATTGGCCACATGGGCGTGTAGACTCTTCTCAGAAACAACCGCTTATAGAATATAGTACACGACATGTAATTCTGCCCCACATGGCATGTAGTTTCTTGCTGGTGACATGGGCGTGTACTCCCTCCTTTGGTCCGTCTCCCGGTCTAGATGTACATGATGTGTATAAAAAGTACACACCGTTTCGTTTTAAAATTTCCATATACTTCCCTTGATTTGTGTATTTTATCCAGAAAGCTCTTGAGAGTTAACAGAATAACAAAAATCAATGAATATGTTCATGAAACAACAGATATTTTCTAATAATGTGTTTTTATTTTCAATAATATATATGAAAATGTATACAAAAATCGGGTGCATCATACCCCCCCACACGTAGTTGTTTGCTTGTCCTCAAGAAAATCTCAAAACCCAATTAAAAGAGCCTATACATTTAAAATAAAGGAATTTAGTTAATCAAAAGTATAAATGATAAAGTTATTGAGCAATATTATTAAAGGCACAAACAAATTCAATTCACAAGATATTAAAATCATGCCTCATATATAATTCACTTAACTACTATCATCCTCTTTCAACACATTTTTCAACCATTCAGAAATAAGCATGCCACATGATGATCTACCTTACCAGTCAATATCACACTCCACACTCAAGATGTTTTTATCTAGAGTTATTCTCAATCTATGGTATATACACTCTATCTATAGGTTTCCCAGATTCCTTGTTCTCTACTTCACGAAAAATTGAATTACAACAATCATGAGGGCTTTATCAATATGGTTCAGATGTCTCTGTGGCTAAGGGTTGGTAGGTTGAGATGAAAAATAAATTTTGAGGCTTGAAAAAGGAAGGCTAATTCCATTAAACAACATTGCATGATATTCATAGCAATGTTCAATGAAAATGTTTCCTTCTAACACTCATTCGAATGCTGTTGTAATCACCATCTTTTCCCTTAGTGAAGTAGGGTTCTGAATTCAAATGATCACAAGGTTCCCTTCTTATTCTATTTTTTTTTGTTTTTTTGTTTTTTAAGTGGAACTCAAGGGAAACACCTATGAATACCACGAATAAATGTTTGGAACCCTTTCTTCCCCAAATAGTCAAGAGGCACTCCCCACAACTTTATTTCATGATTGTGCACAAAATATTTTCCATGTATTTCTAACTCCCCCTTTAATGCTCGAAAATGAATAATCATGCAATGTTAAAAAAATAGCGTTGGAAGGGAAAAAGGCTTGTAACGTGGCTTCCTATAAAATATTTTCATGGCTTCTGTGGGCTTAAAGAAAATTAAATGTAGGCTAGGTCTCAAGATAAAGGGGTTAAAACAATCTACTGCCTAAATCATTTAAAAGTAATTAAAAAATTCATTCTGTTTTGAAAGGAAAACATAAAAATTCTGTTAGTGATGCATATCTTAAGAATCTCCAAAGAAAGAGGTTATTTAGAAATGGAATACGAAAAAGGGTTTAGAATACCTCCCAGGAGTGGAAAAATAATAAAGGGACAGCCAGGTCATGAAATGCATATAAATTATTAGCCTAATCAATGTAATTAATCAAGGATTAAAAGTTTTCAATTGAAA
Source organism: Viscum album (assembly GCA_963277665.1). Taxonomy (NCBI): domain Eukaryota; kingdom Viridiplantae; phylum Streptophyta; class Magnoliopsida; order Santalales; family Viscaceae; genus Viscum; species Viscum album. The sequence goes on from OY728127.1 coordinate 601,032,573, forward strand.
CTATATCAACAATCATTTAAAAATACTTAAGATTCAGAATAAGTTTGCAACCCTAAAAAATTTCCTACTAATAACTTGAGCATTGATAAATATGACTAACCAAAAACTGCCTCAATTTTACAATTATATAATCTAATAATGATGTCTCCTAGATTAGTTTAAGGGAAAAGACTAAGGTGAAATAGAGAGAAACTCCCCCACACTGAAAATCACACGTGGTCCACCAAGTGCCCAATAAATAACAAGGTAATGTGGGACACAAAAAGTGGACCAGACTGAGGAAAAGTAATGAACGTAGAAAAATAAGGAAAGAAAAGAAAATCAAATGAAAAAGAATACTCCCCTCATGTCCATGCGAAGAAAAATGGTAGGTGAAGTAAAATCGCAGCACGAAATGTTTCTTGAGTACCTGTGATTGTAGAAAAATAAAGATGACAAGCAAGCATAACAAACACAGGAATAAGAGATCGCAAATAGATATACAATGAAAACCATATGTCCTAAAACCAGTCATGGGGTCGCCTCATAGGAGGCACCATTTAGGACATGATCAGCTGGAAAAAATGGCGCAGGAGGCATGGAAGATGAAGGCGTGGACTCGGCGGCGGGATGGGAAGATGGAGAATTAGGAGTCGCATGCATGAGATCTGGAAAATGAGGCGCAACCGCACTCCCGGGACTGGCAGCTGTGGTGGAGGCAAGAGAAGTATCCGTAGGGCCAGGAGTTGAGGCAGAGGCAGGTGGAGAAGGCAACAGAAGACCGAGATGCAGAGCAATATGTGCATATAGCATCTCCATGCGGTCCTGGCGGCTGTCGAGATGAATCAATTGTCATGCAATGGTGTCCTGACAGCCGATGATACGAACCAACTGCAACGCCATCTGATCATGTCGGCTGTCGAAATAACCCAAGACCTTTTCCATCATGCCTAGGTGGTTGGAAAGGTCATGATCGACTGAGGGTGCGGTGGTAGGTGGTATGGGTGATGGGACAGAAGAAGGAAGGCCAGAAAAAGTGGGGTCAGTAGGAGGTGGGTGATGTGGAGAAGCTGGAGGGGGTGGGGAAGGAGGAGCAGGGTAATCAGCTGGGGCATGAGGTTCAGCGGGTGGCTGGGGGAGAGCCTAGGCAAGGATGTAGGCACCCCCTGCTTCTGTACCATTCCCATGCGAATGAGCATGAGAATGTCCATCCGTTGGGGTGAACCTAATAGGTCATGAGGCAAAGAGGGCTCGAATACCCCAATGTGGTGGATGAGACGGGTATATTAAAACCCACCGTTCAGGTAGACATGATGGCCAGTAAACATGGAGTGGAAATTGGAGGTGGCTAGATAGGGGAGGTCTGGGTAATCGTGCCAGATGACATAGGTAAGTAGCTTCATGTCACGGCCGGTCACGACCACCATATCCTCATGGCGGGGGAAAAGGAATGCACTAAAGTACCGGTGGGCGAAGTGGATGATGGGATAAACAATAAGAGTGCTCTTCTAGGATGTTTGGTAGTACCAGTGATCAGGACCAACGATCTCCCGCCACATATCGAAGAGCTCAGAGCGCTCAGGACGAGATAGGGTTGAAAGAAGAGGTGGGGTGATGGGATGGGGGTAGAAGCCACACCCTCAACCAAACTCGGTCATGGCAAGGGAGAACCGTCGGCCACCTAGCCGGAACCTTACCATGGGCACCGCATCACCTGGTGTCTCCTGGTACTCCACTCCATAAAACTCAAACGAGGCCGCAAACTCCAAAAATAAATCACGAAAAACAGGAGTGTTGACCTGGAAATTATCTAGGAATGGGGTGTGCCCAAGAAGCTCCCCCAAGTCCTCCATAATACCTAGCTTCTATGGAATGCTACTATCGATGTATCGGCCACTCAACGGTATCAGCCGATGAGATAAGCGTCGGACCCTATCATATGCGAGATCAATGACTGGGAATACCATGCAAGGATAGGGAGAACCTGCAGGTCCCGGCCTAGGTGCAGGTGCAGCAGCAGGGGCTGGCTCTGTGGGAGGATCTGCTGAAGTAGAGGGGGGCATGGTGGATGTGGAGATCGATGAGAGACCAGCTGATGATGAAGATGGCATAGGTAGAGTGGTAGATGGTGGAGCAGAAATGGTGGTGCTCGGAAGATCGGTTCCGGAAGGTGGAGGTGTAATAGAAGTAGGCCTGACCTCCGCTGAGGGAGTGAGTGGTGGAAGAATGGCCAATGTAGGGAGCTCGAAGACAGGAGCATCTGGGTCTGGATGCATCGGTGGTCCGAGCCGGATCCGACGAAAGATGTACCCCTCGCCCTCAGTGGCGGTGGCTGGCCGCTTCCCACGAGAAGGATCGTGATCTGCCATAATATGAAAAAGAAATAAAAACAAAAACAAAAACAAAAATAAAAGAGAAGAAAACAAAACAAAACAAAGAAAATTCAAGAAAATAGGAAAATAAAAGTACATAGCCTGTACTCCAGATTAAATGGTGTGTGGTTGAAAATGTAGAGTAGCCTGTGTTCTCTAGATACACACCAGGGGGGAAATAGACCATGTAAAAGTACACAGCGTGTACCGAACATACACTTCGTGTTCACTCAATGTGTATGTGGTCATGTGTTCATAATGGCAACGACCATGTTTGTGAAAAGTATAAAAATAAAGGACACACCGTTTATATGTAAGAAACAACATGTTCTTTACTAGAAGAACATGGTTGTGTGGAGGGTGAAACATGGGACGACCAAAGGAAATGGTATACATGGCGTGTACCGAACACACACGTCGTGTATAGGAACATGGGGTAAGAGGCCGTGTTAGGTGCCACACACGGAGGTGCCAAAGGAAACGGTATACACGACGTGTACCAAACACACATGCCGTGTACGTGAAAATGGTGTGCAAGGCCGTGTGCAAAGGTGTACTCGGGTACAATGAAAAAAGACACGGTGTGTATCAAACATACACACCATGTATATTCAAATTCGATGTATTTTGTGTGTGGATGTGTACAGAAGTACACGAAATGTGTTCTTCATTTCATGGCCATGTACTGGCGAAGGCCGAATGGTCAGACGATCCGAAAATCACCCTAAACGAGTCTAAACATTTCAAATAGAGGGTGTAGAATGACATACCTTGACTGAGGATCACAATGTAATAGAAATCAGAGCTATAAACGCACCAAATCGACAGATTTGAGAAGTGGGGGTGTGGGTGTCGTTCGAGAAAAGAAACAGGAAGAAGGGGGAGAAATGGGGAGGCTTGCGACACAGGAACAATCCGGGTGGCCTGCGTCTTAGATAGTCGGGTTACACAGCGTGTATGTTTGGACTACACGCCGTGTATTCCCCGTTTTTTTTAGAAAAATTAAATATACTATATAATAATTAATATTATTTAATTAAAAATATTAGTAAATAGTTATATATATGTATATATAAAATTAAATGAAAATCAAATTATACACGTAATGTAGTGGGAAAATACACGCCATGTGTTTAAAAATTGGAAAAGGAGAAGTACAACCTTTGGTCCGGTGGTCGGGGCGAGGTTCGAACCGGCGATCGATCGTTCGGAATGAAATCCATCATCCACTGGAGTGAAGGTTTTACTACTACCCATTTTTTTCATTTATATATATTTTTTATATACGCCTTGTTCCCACAGGAAGAAAGAAAAGAACGACGTGTCGTTTTTATTTTGGAAAGGATGTGGATGAAGTGGGGAGATTAGCGTGATTCGAAACCGAGACTTTTGAACCTGGTGATAAGACTTTTCCAATACGCCAACTTCAGTCTCATGTAATTTATTATTTTAAAAATATCTTTAACTTATATTGAAAAATTATGGAGCACACGGCGTATATCGGAGTGCACATCGTGTGGTTTTATTAAAAGAACAAATGATGGAAATGAGACAGTTGTCTGGATTCGAACCTGGGTCTTTTGGAATCGGATTACGATTCTAGCAAACCGGTCCATCCCCATCATGGGTTTTATTATATTTAAATCACATTTATATAAATATATGAAAAAATAGCGCACATGTCATGTAAATAAAAGGATGAACCCCGTGCTGAAGGTAGGTCGAGATGATTTGAACCGGGGACGACTTGAATAAACTCTAATGACTTTACCATCGGCACTAACATCATCCCTAGTTATTTATTTCTTATTATATAGATTTATACTATTATGATTATAAATTAAAAAGATAATTACATGTTGTGTATATAAGTGGGACATGGCGTGTAACCTCTGGGTTGCCTCCCAAGTAGCGCCTTTATTTTAGGTCATTGGTTCGACCTTCTTACCTTGGATTACTTAAGCTGTATGGTGGAAAACATTCCTATCGTGTTGTCTGTAGGATGATAAGCATTCAACCACTGCTCGTTTACCTTGAATGGTTGACCATCATCTCTAGAAATTTCTACTACTCGATGATGGAATACGCATACAACATGGAATGGTCCCGACCATCGTGACTTTAACATCCCTGTGAATAAGTGAAGACAAGAATTAAAGAGAAGTAACTGATCACCGGGATGGAATGAGTTTCATGAAATCATCCGGTCGTGAATGGATCTTGTCTTCTCCCTGTACAGTTTGCCATTTTCGTATGCCTTTAATCTGATTTCATCTAGTTCCGACATTTGGAACTTCAGTTTATCTTCATCTGCCTTTAGATCAAAATATAGGGCTTTGATGGCCCAGTAGGCTTTGTGTTCCAATTCCATTAGCAGATGGCAGGGCTTGCCATAGACAAGGCGGAATGGGGACATTCCAAGTGGTGTTTGGAAAGCTACCTGATATATCCATAAGGCATCATCTATCTTCTTGGAGCAGTCCTTCTGTGAAGTGGTCACTGTTTTCTCCAGGATCTGCTTGATCTCACGGTTGGAGAGCTCTACCTGTCCACTTGACTGGGGATGATATGGTGTCCCCATCTAATGCTTTACTCCATACTTCGACAGTATTCCTCTCATCAGTGTCTTGTCGAAGTGGGTCCCTCTTTCACTGATCAGTACTCATGGAACCCCAAACCTGCTAAAAATATTTTTCAATAAAAAATTTATGTCTTCCTTGGTTGTGTCGTGTGCTGTAGCACTGGCTTACACCCACTTGGAGACGCAGTCAACGCAGACCAGGATGTAAGTGTTCCCAAAAGATGGGGGAAAGGGACCCATGAAATCTATGCCCCAAACGTAGAAAATGTCGACCTCTAGGATGGGGTGCTGGGGCATCTCGGATCTACGTCCCACATTACCGGTCCTCCACCACCGATCGCAACAGGAAACAAAGTCTCGGGCATCTCTATGCATGGTGGGCCAAAAAAATCCATAATGCATGATCTTAGCTATGGTATGGTCTGGCCCATGATGTCCTCCTACTGGTGAGGCATGACAGAACTCCTGGACATAGTGAACTTCATTCTCCGGGATGCAATGGCGGATCACTCGATCTAGACAGGATCGGAATAGAGGAGGATCCTCCCAGAAGAACCATTTCACATCCGACAAAAATATTTTCCTTTGCTGGAAGGAGAGGTTGGGGTGAACGAAACCTATAACTAGAGAATTAGAGATATCAACATACCATGATCTAGGATTTTTGTTGATCAAAAAGAGGTCCTCATCAGGAAAATCCTCCTTGATCTCCCAATCTTCTTCTTTCTGCAAATGAGACAGCCCGAGGCGGGAGAGATGGTCCAAAATGAAGTTCTCACTCCCTTTCTTATCTCGGATCTCAAGATAAAATTTTTGTAGGAGGAGCACCCATCAGATCAATTGGGGCTTTGCATATTTCTTGTTTAGTACGTAATTTAGTGATGTATGGTCAGTATAAAAAATAACTTTATATTGTACTAAGTAAGAACGAAACCTATAAAATGAAAAAACCACTGCAAGAATCTCCTTTTTTGTGGTGGTGTAGTTGATCTTTGCCTCATTGAGCATCCTAATAGCATAATAGATAGGTCATAAAATCCAGTCATGTCGCTGGACCAAGACTGTTCCCACTGCATAGTCGCTCGCATCGCACATCACCTCAAATTGTTCCTCCCAGTTGGGAGAAATCATAACTGGTGCTTCCACCAGGCACTTCTTTAGATGCTCAAAATCTCTGACACATGTCTCATCGAACTAAAATATGGAATCCTTGGTTAGAATATTGGTGAGGGGATGGGATATTTTGGAGAAGTCATGGAAAAACCACCTGTAAAAACATGCATTCCCCAGGAAACTGCAGATGGCTTAGAAGGAAGTCGGTATAGGTAGTTGTGAAATGACTTCAATCTTCTCCGGGTCTAACTCTATCCCCATTGCTGAAATTCTATGGCCAAGGACTATGAAAATTTGCACTATGAAATTACAATTTTCCAATTTCAAGACTAGGTTTGTGTGCTCACATCGTTCCAAAACATACGCCAGGTGCCATAAACATATGGTGAATAATTTTCCGTAAATAGAAAAATCATCCATGAATACCTCCAGGATAGGTTCTGCCATGTTGTGGAAGATTTCCAGCATATAGGGCTGGAAGGTGGCAAGGGCATTAAACATGTCGAAAGACATCCTTCCATAAGAAAATGTGCCATAGGGGAAAGTGAATGTGCTCTTTTCCTGATCCTCTGGAGAAATGGAGATTTGGTTGTAGCCAGAAAAAACGTCGAGGAAACAATAGAAGTTGTGCCCTGCTAGTCTCTCTTGCATTTGATCCATGAATGACAAGGGGAAATGATCCTTTCTTATGGAATTGTTTAGCTTATGGTAATCCACACAGACTCACCAGCCGATGATAGTGCGTGTAGGGATGAGCTCGTTCTTTTCATTTTAAATCACAGTGATACCCCCCTTTTTGGGTACCACTTGGAGGGGACTCACCCTAAGACTATCGGAGATGGGATAGACGATGCCTGGATCTAATAATTTGATCACCTATTTTTTTACAACATCCTTCATGGGAGGATTCAAGCGCCGTTGTGGTTGCTGATATTGCTTGGCACCATCTTCAAGTATCACCTTGTGAGTGAAAATGGTTGGGATGATGCCCTTCAGATCAGCGACTCTCCACCCAATAGTGTGCTTACACTGTTTGAGAACCTACAGAAGTCCATCGTCCTACTTCGGTGACAGTTTTTCATTATGTATAACATGAAAAGTTTTATTGGGTCCGAAATACCCATATATGAGAGATGATGGAAGATGCTTCAGTTCGAGTTCAGGTGCCATTAAAATCGAAGGCACAAGTTGTTGCACCTTGTCCCGTTCCAAACTATCAGTGACAACTGCACACTGCCAATAGTGGCCTCCCTGGACTTCTATGAATTTCAAGTCTTCTGGTTCTTCGTCTAATATAATATCTGAAATAGATAAAATATATGAAGTAAAATAACATTCCAGATCATCCCCTTTTTTTCTAAAATGGTTAACCATGGTGGAAATTGCATAAAAATCATCATGCTCTGACAGGGAAGCATGTTTGATAGCCTTGAGGATGTTGTAGGAAACTCTTTCATCCCCTACATGAAAAATAAGCTCTCCTTGGTGCACATTGATCAGTACCTTCCCAATTGCCAATAAAGGACTTCCAAGTATAATAAGTGCTTCCTGGTCATCCCCCGTGTTGAGGATGATGAAATCAGCAGGGAGGATCAGCCTACCACCTTGAAAAGTACGTCCTCCAGTAGTCCCTTCGTAGGTTTGATGGATCGATCAGCATATTGAAGGGCCACACGAGTAGGCTTGGGCTCGTTAAGTCCCAGCTTCTTGAAAACTCCAAGGGGCATGAGGTTCACGCTGACCCCTAAGTTGCAGAGGGCCTTCCCAAACTCACAGGATCCAATAGTACAAGGAATGGTGAAACTACCTTGATCTTGGAGTTTGGGAAGAATTCAATGTAGGACCACTGCAAAACACTCCTTGTTCAGTGTAAGAACGCCCAGATCCTCCATCTTCTGCTTATGGTAAAGGATTTCCTTCATGAATTTGGCTTATGTAGGCATTTGAGTTAGGGCCTCCGTAAATGGTATGTTGATGTGGATATTTCTGAACACCTCCATGAATTTACCAAATTGGTGGTCCAACTTCTCTTATTCATTATCTCTGGAAAAGGTAATGCATGCTTGAATGGTTGGACTACCTCCTTTCCATTATTCTGCAAAGCCTCCTTCTATGAGATTTTGGATGAGGATGGGTCAGTATTGGTACGCTCTTCATCATCAGGGGGTGTGGTTACACCTGGCTATGCTGGTTGGTTCTGTTGGATCTCTTTGCCACTCCGGAGCATGATAGCATGGGCATCCTCCCACGGATTCATCTCGGTGTTTCCCAGTATTGTATTGGGCTGCCTCCCTAGTAGCTGTTTTTCAATCTGGCAAATTTGATTCTTGAGGCTTCGAACGGAAGCCTCCTGGTTCTGGAATTTAGTTTCAGCAGTTGAGATAAATTTATTCATCAGGTCCTATAACCTTGATGTGTTCTCTTACTAAGATGGCTGGGCAGGCGGTGGAGGTGGTTGCAGGCATTGTTGCTACGGGAAAGGGTTCTGGTACCCTTGCTACTCATAGGAACCCTACATGAACTTCTGTCTCAGAAACTGAGTCTGGTACTGAGGCTGATTGTAGCCTGGTGGTCGCTGTGGCGGAGGGTTTTTCTTCTGTTAGCCCAATCCTTGGTTCTGATTATCTCTCCACGACGGGGTTTGGTAATATTGAAATTGAATCGACCCTTGATTTTGAGCAACAAAGCTCACCTCACATGTCGAAGGGTCAGATGGATGTCCTGAGAATTCTCCCAGATTGTGGTTGTTACCACAGTCGCCGCATGCTGGATGGTTCGCCGCATGAACATGAGATTCCCTTTTGAGATTCAATGCATCAATTTTATTGGACACAGTGTCCAACTGAGCAGCTAACATAGTGTTAGCGTTAATACTGTGCATACCTCTCTTTTGAGTCCCCCTCTTGTAGTGCCACTAGAACCTGTTGGTAGAAATATATTCTAGTAGTTCAAAAAGTCTTTCGGGAGACTTCCTCATCACCGTATCTCCAACAGCAGCATCTACCACAGACTTGGTATTTGTTGTATGTCCTCCATATAAGGTCTGTACTTGCATCCAGAGTGGGAGTCTGTGGTGTGGGAATTTTCGTAGCATCTCTTTAAAACGTTCCCAGGACTCGTATAACAACTCAGAGTCGTGCTGCTGGAAGTTGTGGATTTCGTTCCGTAGCATCACTGTCTTTAATGGTGGGATGTATTTGGACAAGAATGCTTGGGCTAGCTCCTACCAAGTGAGGATAGTTCATTGTGGTAGCCCCTTGATCCAGTCTTTCGCCTTGTTCCGTAGAGAAAAGGGAAATAGGAAAAGATAGATGGTGTCCTCAGACATGCCATGGTAACTAAATGTGTCGCAGATCTCCCGAAATTTGGAGATATGAGCGTTCGGGTCTCTACTGGGAAGTCCTCCAAATTGGATAGTGTTCTGGATCAGCTGCATGACTGCATGCTTAATCTCGAAGTGCTGGTCCTTGACCGGAGGACGGATGATGCCAGTATCAGCTCTGTGGATCGAATGAAGACTGTACCGCATAAGGGTACGACGTGGAGGTGGCTATTGAGGGGGTGGAGGTTGCAGATACTGCTGCTCCTGAGGGGTTAAATAGGGTCGTGGGAAGAGTTTTTGTGGTTGTTGCAGTTGGTCATACATCGGAGGAGGTTGCTGCAGCGACAGTTGGTAATCCCTCAGGAGGAATTCCATGAAGCCTCCAGGAGCCTGCTCTGGTAGACCAACAGCGGGAGGCTGCTGATCCTGGTACTGATGCTCTGTCGTAGCGTCCTCAACTGGTGCTCCCTCTTCTGTGTTTTCCTAGGTAAAAGGTTTTTGTTGGTGTGTTTCCTTCAGTGCATGTTGACGATGAAGAAGGGTCCATTCGATTTCCGGATCAAGTGGAACAAGTTCCGATGACTCGGAGCTTTGGGATCAAGTGGGGCGTCTATTCATGCACCTAAGGTCCAGCACATCCATAACAAAAATACCAGGCGTAAATGGGAAAATGAAAGAGAAAATTGAAATGGTATTAGAACAAAAAAAATTTAGAATTTTTTATTTTTATTTTCACTTAATCAATTATTAATAGAACTTAAATTGTAGCACTGATAAAAAAAGTCCCCAGAAACGACACCAAAATTTGGTCGGTCGTTTCACCGAAAGTATGTTATTGGTGCCCCAAATTAATATTACCAACTCTTAAACTTAGTATAGTGCATGTGTGGGGTCGATCCATAGGGAACATTGGTAGTGTGTTGGTTTAGTTGAGTTTTTAATTAATATAGTGAAACATGCATAATTTAGAGTGGATTTTCTTGGTTCAGATTGAGTGAAACTCTCTTGTTTACTTTAAGAAAGTGATTAACAATTTAAAGGAAACAACAAGTGATTTAAAGATGTTTTAACAAAAAGATAAGTGTATTGGGGATGTGGTGGTTATGGATTTTTTATTCAGATTGCGTAAATGGTTGTGTTTTTCATGATAATTCATCATTCTGGATTCCCTTTTATCACACGATTTCCTTGGTCTGGTTCCTCTTGTTTGGAATTTAAAAAATTGAGTCATTGGTCTGTTTGTTAGTGTTTCTCAATTCTTAATTTGGTTCAGTCCATTTGTGAATCAGTGAAACCATTTCAATGGTCATGAAAGCTTTCACTGTTACTCTTCTTTTGTATCACTGAGAAGTATTCCCTTGGTCCAACTCAGAATTCTCAGAAATATTTAACAATGATTTAAGAGGAGTAATAAGAATTAAGAAAAAGAACACAACTATTTAGATTAATACGACGTAATACAATCCTTCATCACCCACAACCCCAACACAAGGGGTTTAGTTTCACATGGAAAACATAATAGGAACAATAAACTTGATACCGGATGAATTAATTGTGTATGCTTCATGGAGTGGTTTCGGTAGGTTAAATGGTGGAACTACGGATCCACAGTGTCTTGGGAATGGTAGCAATAGAACTTCTTTACTCCTTCCAATGGTTTTGAGCACCCTGAACTCCCAAAATCCAAAGGCCAAGGACTCTATTTATAGAAAAATAAAGTACACAACGTGTATAGATGTTATCATGTGGCATGCTTATTTTTGAATGGTAGATCATCAAGTGGATTTTTAAGGTAGATCATCAAGTGGAGTGTGATATTTACTCTTAAGTTTGATCATCAAGTGGAATGGTTATTTTTGAATGGTTGAAAAATGTGTTAAAAGAGGATGAGAGTAGGTAAGTGAATTATATATGAGGCATGATTTTAATATCTTATGAATTGAAATTGATTGTGCATTTTAGAATTTCCCTCAATAACTTTATCATTTATACTTTTGATTAATTAAATGCCTTTCTTTTATAAGTATAGGCTCTTTTAATTAGATGTTGAGATTTAATTGAGGACAAGCAAACAACTATGTGTGGGGGTGTTTGATGCCCCCAATTTGTGTATAAATTTTCATATATATTATTGAAAATATATACACAAATTGGGTGCATCATAGGTACACACCATTGGGTGGTATCCTACTGAGATTTGTCTCACACCCTGCACGGCCCCTTCGGGATGCGTGCATACTTTATGGATTTACGTGTATGAAAGAGGCGGGTTTCAGGGGCTGGGTTGCATTAGTTGTTGCATGGAGATGGTATGGACCTTGAGATCTTACCTAGATGGAGTTTATCTTTTTTTGTTTCCCTTCCTGTATTAGCATGCTTAATTGATGTAGCTACTTTTGGTTAGTCATTAGCGCCCTTTTTTTTATTCAGATATGTCTGACCTGCTTTGGATGCATGTTTTATTGTTCAGTGGTAGTTACATGTGTTCATCATGGTATTGTATTTATTTCCACTATTTCTGTTATATTTATTGTTTCTGCTGTTATCTATATTGATTATGCATCCGCTCTGTGAGTCTGGTTCGAGTCTGCTGAGTCTTTTATTCTACAGCATCTTTACTGTTATACTCAGACCAATACTGTTATTATTATTCTCCAAGAGGGAGTAACCTCCCCACTATACCTATCAGACCCTCTCTGCTAGTCGGTAGCCTTTGGTGTTTGGGGAGGTTCACCTAAGGTAGTAACACCCGACCCGTTTAGCACTGTTCAGGTGGTTGTCTGGGTCTGGGAATTTACAACCTTAGTAGTCCAAGATTAGTTGGAAGCGCCTCTCTGTGACACGGCAGGCCCACTATACTCGATAGTGGAGGGGTTCTCTAGATGCTGAGGTGTTCGATGATGTGGCTGGAGATGTTACTTGTTTCTACCCCTAGAATAAATCCTTGTGTGAGCTGAGTCATTATCTCTTTGTTTTCCTCATGTTTGAGATGGATTACATGATAACATAGGTATATGTATGGTCATATACCTATGTAGGGTTATTTATTGATTTTATAATTTTTGGTTCATCTTTGGTGGATTTTTGTGACCTTGAGGGTCTCGGGGTCCCTACTTAGTATCATTATACTCACAACTGCATGTGATATGCCTGCACCTTGTTGTGTTGGGTGCAGATGACGGACAATGCTGAATGAGGCTGAGAGTACCTGGACTGGATGGTACAGGGAGGTGGACCATATGGTGTGACGGTACGCAGAGGAAAGGGTGGATGTGGAGTGCTGAGGAGGTGATCTGTACCTACCCTTCAGGTATGAACCTTCGAGGATGATCCATTACCTGTATTTTCTCTTTCTTCAGTTGTTTTTTATTTCAATTGAACATGTACCTTTATGATTGAGATTGTATTCCGACCTCTTTTTTCTGCAGTCTTTTGGTTATAAAGTTTTCTTGGGTTCGTATCATACTGTGTGACTCGTTATGTGAGGTTATAGGTTATAAAGTCAATTCCTTCCTAGTTTTAGGGATGCCTTTCCGTGAAAGTCGCCATCCCCTGGAATATGGATAGTGGGCCTGGGGTATTCACGACATGGGCCCGGAGGGACGAGTCATGACATTATGGTAGGATTTAATCCTATCCATTATGATTTACATATCCATCCTCTTAGTATATATAAATAATAGGTTCCATTCAACTCTCATCAATGATAGGGTTGGGCGTTTTTTTCTATTTACAGAATATGAAACCTTATATGCCTTTCTCAGATAGTAATCTATTGAGAAATCATAATATTTGATCAATTAATGTAATATACATACGTTTATGCTCAAATAATTATTTGTAATTTATGATCTTTTTAACTTCATATAAATCACTCTTTTCACCAAGAAAATAATTCCCCCAAATATATAATGAAAAGATACTTTTCACTATCTCTAAATCATGAATCAAGTAAATTTTCTCATGGGTATTTAAAAGATATGATGTATAACATTTTACTTTATCATTTTTTTGGATGATTCATCCTAATAAATTCTTAGTAGAATCAGTATATGTTAATACCCTTCCAAACTATAGTGTAATTTAAGTACATGTGTATTGATCAAATTCTTCTTAAGGAACTCGATGATTTATTCACATTACCTTATAAAATTGATTATTTATACCTTCCTCACTAACATGGTTAATAGATAATATTTCCATGGTAAAATTATCATAATGTGTTCATAATATCTATCAAACAATAGAAAACTATAGATCACTGTTATATTGGTTGCTTTGGGCCGTTGTTCAATTATATCATTCTTTGGAAGGTCTATATGTATATCCAATCTTGTGATCACATTAACAAAGAATGATATTTCTTAAATCAAACTTTTTACTTCCTATATTTATCAAAAATTTTATAATTTCTATAGATCTTCAACATAGTTGGAAAATGGTCTTGATTCCCTTCCTTGATGTAGGAATATAATATAATAACATCTATACAGACTACCAAAAATTGATCAAAGTAGTTTCAAAAGATCATATTCATCTAATCTATGAATATTTTAGGAATATTTTTATGATTAAAAGGTAAAAAATTAAAATAATAGTGTTAAAAACTTATGTATAATGTATTATTTGGATGATACTTCCTTTTAAACCATAATTGATGATATCTAGATCAAAGATAAACTTTTGAGAAATAATGATCCCCAATGAGGTGATCGAATAAGTCCTCAATATTGGGTAGCTTATTTTTTTATGGAATATGATTTTCATAAAATCATGGTAATCAATAAAAAAATAAATCAAACATACCATCATGAATAATTGGGAATTCAAAGATCACATTAAAGAAATAGGTCTTATAAAAACCTTATATAGATTATCTATATGTTTCATATTAAATTATTCAGATTTTGTGGGCACTATTAGATATAGAATCTTCAATATTAGCATATAGCCGAGAATGAGTTCCATTGAAAACTCAATATCACATTCTCAGGTAAGAATAAGCAGTTTAATAGTGAAACATCAATACAACAATGTAAAATATTCCTTTCCTAAATTCTGAGCTCTTTCATAACCTTTTGAGAAAGGTGTCCCTAATTATTGGGTATCATGACTCATTTTGTAGAATTTAGTTCTAAATGAATTTTATAATCATCTCTCTATTGATATATAATAATGGGATGAATTTCAATGTAAAATTTAACTTCCTTATATAGAAAATTTTTATGATCTCTATATACTGAGAACCAACACATTCCAAATATCACATTATATTTGACGGAGGGAATAAGTACTAGACCTTTAGAATTGATCTTCCCTCAAACATTAATTGGAGAACTATTGTATAATTTGACTGAAATCAATGAAGAAGTAAGTGTTTTCAATGATGATTAAATATCCATTCAATGAATTGGTGAATCAACCTTCTTAGAAAACATATATGATATAAAAAATTATTATAATTAAATAATATATTTACTGGTATGGAGTGGAGAGTATGCGCACCTTTTATCGCTTAATTATAATGATCAACTTCAGTAGTAGTAATTTCATAGACTCTAATTTATTTCTATACTCTATAAAGACAATTCAATATATTATCCCTATTTTCAATTGGAATGGGGAATTTATTTTCATAATTCCCAAACTCCATGAATTTGATTAAATGAATTGTTGGTGGTGTATTTTATAGGTAATTTTTTCGTTCATTTAATTCAAAAGAATATTCATCCACTTTTGAAACTACTCATCTTAATGGTTAACCATTCCAAATATAAATAACCTTTTTGATCCCTTTATATAAATTTCATTGGATATTCTAACTACTTTTCCATATAAGATTTTTATTTTTATTATTTAGATTTGAATTTTCATTGGGGGTTCTATGAAGCTTCATCTTTCTTTTCATATCATAAGATCCATGAGAATAAGAAGAGTAATTTTTTTTCTTTCCACCTTAGTTGCACATAAAAAATTTCTTCATAGCTATCAAATTATCTTATATATAATTAATTTTTATGGATTCGTTTTATAATAATAATGAATAAATTGATATTTTGTTCATAGTTATTAATAAAACAGAAGTTGTACACTGTGTGTCTCATGAATTTTTGTTTATAATGTTCAATGGATTCCTCATGATTTTATTTTATCCCAAGTAATTATCAATATATTTTTATATGATTATTTTTAGGAAAATATTTCTTGAATAATATTTTCTTAATCACCCTCAATTCTACAGATTCAACTTTTTCCATTTGTGACATATTCTTAATGAGGGTCCACCAATAGTAAGTCTCGCCTTCTAGGTGATAGATATAAAAAATCAACATCTTATGGTCTATAAACTATATAATATAAAATATATTATCAATTGTATTAATATATTGATAATAAAATATTTGTTTGAAATAATCACTAAAGGATGCTTTACATTATCCTATGAAGCACTCTATGTCATGTTTATCCTTGTTGGATTTATGATTCCATCATTATTTGTGTAATTTTTATATCGCTTAAGATAATATTGTTTGAATATAAATTGGTTTTTTTACTCTATATACCAACAAATTTTATTTATCATTTGTATAATGAATATATTTTATTTTAATCTCACACTTAACATAGTTTCTCTTGCTTACAACCAATTAATAAAATTAAAATAAGACAAATTGTGTAATAATTATTTATTTATTAATGAAATAAAATTTACATTCACCAGATACTCTTTAATTAATATTATTATTTGATTCATTTTGTTTATTCATCTAGGTGTTACCATGTTCTAGAGGATTGGTTTCATTTCCTATATTTTTTAATGGTTTGTTGTTATCACATGGTCGTAGTGCATAATTAATCAAATTCTAATGTCAACCCATGTATAGTGATTTTTTAGATCCTTTCATAGAAAGAACATGATTTCTTCTAACCATGTTTCCCACCAAAATTTTAAAATATTTCATTTAATTAATTTAAAATAGAATTGTGATTTTAAGGATACCTGACCACATTTAGTTTATAAAATGTGACTGTAATGTTTAATTTTATCAATTTTTTTAATGGAAATGTGTTTGTGTTATGAAATGTATTTAAGAATAATTATCAATGAAAGGTATTTAAAATGTTCATTTGTAAATGTGTTTTGTGAATTAGTTTCAACAGATTAGTTTTAAATAATTTTTTTAAATGAAATTTCATATGATAAGAAGTATATTGCTATACAATCTTTAAATATTTATAACAGTTCATTTGGAACTTTTAAAGTTGATTTTTTGGTGTAGATATGATACACACATAATTCCATTTTGTTTATCATGTATGATATGGATTATAGTATGAGAGGAATATTTTATTATGATATGGGTTATATGTTATTGGGTTTTTTTATTATGAGAGGGGGTGGTGAGATAAGAGATACTTGTTCTGTATTGTTGATTCTTATCCTTTACCACCTCATATTATTTGACAGAGATGGGTATCATATGAATCATATAATGGGATGAGAGAAAGTTACTATTTAAACTCAATTAGACTGACTATATCTGCTATACTGTCAGATTATGTAAGAGAGTGACATTAATGGGACTAGTTTTGAGTAGTTAGTTGGTTATAGATAATGAAATTCATTAATAATACTAGATATGGTTCTTCTTGAAAACATTTAGTGTCTCCTCAGGGGATATTTAAGAGTTTCCCATGATACTAATATATTCTCTTTGGGAAAATTTACTTTTTTCACTATATTTATTGGCATGTGTGGAATGATGATTTTATTACTAATTCTGTAAAAATATTTTCTAAGGATGTGGTACCTTGGTGTTTCAATTTTTATTCATGGGATTAGGATAATTTAATAAAAGTAACTCAAAAAATGTTTTTAAATGTTTATCACTAAAATGGTTTCAAAATGGGGCTTCTAAATGGGTGTTATGATAAAAGAAGTTAGATTAAATAAATGTTTTCTGTGTGATTATTTTTATTTAAAAGAGATATAAAAAGAAGTTTTTAGTTGTTAATTTATTTATTATTTTATTTTATATATTTATATATGAATAACATAATTTCTAAATTATATTTCAATTCAGTACAAATGAAGTTTCTTTTTAAATGAATAACACTCACACAAACATTGGTGAAATATGAATAATTTTTATTTTTCATACACCATACAAATTCCATTCAGTATATGCAGTTATAATAGTTTTATATGTTACTTATATTTTTTATTCTTCTTATGAGTGTTTAGGATGCGTAGTATGGTATGATTGAGTAGAAGAGAGTGACCAGTCATTATAGAGAGTTTAATGGAAACAGTTTGGTTTGTATTTTACATTATTTATTCTTAAGATACAAATGTATATATCTTCATTGGTTGATTGAATATATTTTGATTATGTATGGTTATATTTATATTAGTTTTTATTATGTATAGGGTATTTCTCTTTATTTTCAGTACTTACAACGATGAGATGTTTTATTATCAGACTAGTTTCTGTTCATAAAGGGAGAAAATCTTCCCTCTTATTATATTCAAAGACCTTGTTACCATTTTCTAGACTAGGGTGATTGAGAATACCCCTCATGCATGTGACAATATAGATCAACATCCTAGTTTAGGAATGGTCAGATTAGGTTCATTAAGAAATGGTAGCATAGATTCTATATTTCTATTTGGGGTGTGTTGGGGTAGTTTGTAGACTAGGATCGTTGTCATAACATGAGCTCTAGGCATGGAAGAGTGTCATGAGCTCTTTCATTCAATAATCCAAAAGCTTCCATGAGTGTTTGTGATTTGAGTATGTATTTTTAATTAATTTTTTTGTATCATGGATGAATTGTGATATGTTAAGATGGAATTTTGTTTCTCAATTTGTACATTGTCAATTTTGGGGGATGGTTTTAGTTTCAAAGGTGATGAAAACAATCAATGATGCATGATTAGCCCAAATGTTTCAATAAACCATATGGAGATCATGTATAATTTCTATACAACCACTACATGTACTATTTCATGGTTGGATCATGGATTTAGATCCAGTTCATCGAAACCATGAAAATTGTTGTTTCTTGTCAAGGAATGTTATTTTGTTTCAATTAAATTTTTGATTTGATGCCAATGGTGTTTACCATTGGTGTCAATAAAATTAATTTATTTTAATAATGGATTGATAATATAAAATATTTTTTTGATTTATATTTATTCTTTGATATTTTTGGGTCAAAATCGGTTTTTTAATTTTGTTATTTTTTGTATTATTTTAACGGAATTTTATTTCGGTGAAAAATACGTTTTAGTTTAAAAAATGGAATTTATTATTGATTTAATATAAAAAATTTATATTTGAATTGGTTGTTTATTGTGTTTCAATGACAATGAATTTTAATATGAAAATATGAAGGTATTTCAAAATGAAATTGAACATAATACATGAAGTTCATTTTCATTATATAACTAGATGTTGTGTTTTTCATTTGGGGAAGATTTTAACATCATTTAATTATTTATAAAAAAATTATCTTTTGAAAATGGTTAAAACAAACAGGACCTATAATTTAAAAGGGGGAGTGTCTTGGAAAGTGGTATAGTCTTATGTAAGGTTTTTTATGATTAAAATTCATAAAATTATTTTTTTTTAAAAAAATTGAAAATATTAGAATAAAAATGTTATGATGTACCCAAAATAAGTTGTTTGTTTTACGGAATATGGGTTTCATTAAAAATAAATTTTTAATGTATATTTTTTGTTAATGAGGGATCTTGTTTTTTCACATCATTTATACGAACATTTGATTTCATTATGGAGTATGAGATGTTTAGTTTATTTTTCATGTCAATTTATCTATCCCATATGAAAGATATTAGTGTAATATATATTGATTCTCTTTATTCTTATTTGTATTTATCCTAGTAGTCATCTATTACTAGAATTATAATAGAGTTTTAAGGATGGAATATCTATTCCAATGAACTATATTTAGGATTTCTTAAGCCAATTTCATTCAATTTTTCAGGTTTAGGACCACATAGGGTAGTGAAGTTATTATAGAGAAATCCAATAGATTTTAAGGGATTTATTTGGTATAATTTCTGGGATTCCCATAAATAGTTTTACATGTTTAGTCATCTAAGAAAAAATATCAGCTGTATTTGATTTCTTTAGAGCTCATTTTTTTCATCAGGGTTTGATCAGGTGTGTTATCTAGGAAAATTTATTTGGATTATTTCATAGACATACAAGAAGTTCCCTAATATATAGAAATGAATCATGGATTAGTGTGTTTTCTATACATATTTTGGGGATGATATTATTTTTTTTTATTTTTTCCTGATTCATAATTTTGGGCTTCCATATCTTGGGGGTTTTGTTGTTTTATTATGCTCTAGTCAGTCAATGATAAGTTTCCTATTAGGTAGATGTGTGGTTTTGTGATCATATTGTATGTTTTTATGTTAATTCCTCAAGGATATGGTTAATATGTGGTGGTGTATGGTATAAATTATGGTTTTTTTCTTGGGAAACTATTATTATCTTTTTTAGGAAGTTGGGGACTTGTTATCTCTAGTTTCATGTGGTTTTTTTTCTCCATGGGATACTATTGTGATTTGAGGCCCTAGTTTATGCATTGGAGTAATATGGAATAGATTCTAGAGCCCATGAAATTTGATTCTAAAGTATGGTTGTGAATAATTCCTCATGATTATAATTTTTGAGGTTTATGTTGATATTGGGGATATTTTTATTTTAGTTGATGTTGATTTCTCTTTGGGTTATATGTTTATTCGGGGTTTAGAATTGGTACATTTATTTTGATTTGATCTTGTAAGGTGTGTGAAATCTTTGGTAACTATTTAAGAGGAATTTTTATGTTTATTATTTTGGTTTTTCATGTTTTATGTTATTTCCACACAATATACATGATTTATAAATAGTGGGGATACCAATTCTGTCTCAATTACTCATTAGTTTTTTCTTGGAGATCACAATTGATTCATACTTTAGATATGTCTATTGATTTTTATTTATTTAGAATTGTAGATTATTGTTTAATTTTTTATTAGTTCCATTAGGTCCTATTTGGTTGTTTCCCTAACTACCCACCTCTTGAAATGGGGTGTTGATGTTGCATTATTTTTTTACACCTACTTGTACCAAATACTTTCGGGGGGAAGAAATTGTTATCATGGGGAGAATTTTTGTACCATGATCTTTAATTTATTTTAGAAATTGATTTATTTTGTTTATTAATTAGGTGTGTTATCTTGTTATTGAATTCTTGGTTCAAAATGTATAATTTTTAATTGGGTTTGTGGGCCCCAAAGTTATAGTGAACAATTTTTCAAATATAGTGGGAAGCTTGGGCACAATGTTGCTTCACTTCCTAGAGCCTTTCATTATTTGTACATGGTTTCTCCAAAAATTGAATCTAATATATCGGTGTGGGGAATTATTTTCCCGTGAAAACCAAAAAAATCTATTTATTGTATTAATCCATGCATCTAAACTATGCGAGTTTCCCAAGAGTATAAATTGTTTATTTAAAATGCCATTAAACAATTTTAAGGGGTTTCAACCCCTTTATTATTCCTCCATTGTTTAAGTTTCCAGGGTGGAACCCAAATGGAGGTATCACTCCCTCTACATTGATTATTGATCTTCTTCAATGTCTTTCATAGGGGATTTATATAAGGAAGTTATTTCCTCATATCAATTCATCCTTCCTTCATCTTACTACCCATATTTCATTGATTTTTATTTATCAAATGAATAATAAGAGGGATATTGGACCAATATTAGTTATTTTTTGTGACATAATCAAATTTATATTATGGTTAAGGATTTATTAGTGTTCCTTGAGGAATTAATGAGAATATTTAACATATTAAATGATTTATTCCTTGATTTATATTGAATTATGGTATGGGTTTTTATAAATTTCCTAAATTTAGAATTTCAATTTTTCTTGATATTTAAAAATGTATAATTCAATAAATTTTAACCATATATGATTTTAAATGATTTGGATTGGTTTTCACATTGAATTATAGGTGATTTCATGTGGGGTTTTTAGGAAATCATATTTGGATTAAAAAAAATTGTAATATGGATCTAAATATATGTTATAAATTGAAATTGTAATTTAATTCAATTTGAGACAATTTGGGTAATAAATTGAGAAAAATATGGATTATATTTGTTATTTTTAATATAATGTGGGTTTTAATTTAAAATAAAATTGAGAATAATTCTCAATGAGGTGTTTATTTAAAAAATAATGGTTTGGAAATGATAATTGTGATTTTTTCATAGTATTAGATTTGAAGAATCATTTGAAATTTCATTCCAAATGATGATTAATATCTTGGAACACACAGACGGATTTTTAGTAAATTTCAATTTTGAAAATTTTAAATTTATTGTGTGGGGTGTGTATGATACCCTCTTAAAGCCCCTTGAATATAATCATTAATATGAATTATAGACCCATGGGAATACTTTATTATGATGTTGATCATATATGAAATGGATTATTTCTTCTGAGAGTGTTGTAGGTGAGATGAGGTTTATTACATATTTTTTTATGCTTATAATTTCTAAACTCCTATTGTTTGAAATTATTTCAGACCCCATGTATATTATCATATGATGATATATGGGTAATGAATAACAGTATTTTTAAAAAATAGATTCACTATGGTGTTAGAGGATATGGGGAAGTTCCACCAGTGAAAGTATATTAGAGAATCCAGTTGGTCAAAGGAATAAGAATACATTGATAGAAATGAATATGTGAATGTTTATTATTTCGTCATGTGATGTTTCAGAATTACCCATGATACTATTTGGTTCTTCATGGGGAACGTTTATTTTTTGTTTTATAGAATGATTGGAATGTATAACATCATTAATATATTTTACTAGTTTTTCTTATTTATTTTATTACGATGCGGTGACATTGTGTTTAATTTTGTTATTCATGTGAATTATATTGTTTAATAAAATGGATCACCAACATTTAATGAAAATTTTATCCCAAAAATGGTATCAAAAGGTGGATATTAAATTTTTGTTTCATTGAAATATGATTGGTATAATTATTATTTTTCTATACGATTGATTTCATTTAAAAAATGTAAAAGGAATGTTTCAATAAATGATTTTTGTGTTATATGAATGAATGTAAAAAACATATCTTATAAATTATATTTAATATATATTGTAAACGAAGTATCATTTAATGTTCATAGGTAAAATTTTTTGTTAAATAATATCGGGCTCCATTTTTCTCAAATTATCCATAAATAATTCAATGTATGCATCTCTCATTTAGTTATTTTAGATTCCTTGGTTTTTTCTTATACTCTTTTCTATTCTTGTTGTTCAATATGGTTGTCTTGGGATTTGGATATTAATATTAGTCATTCTTTTTGTTTCTTGTTGGGATTTATATGTTTTAGATTTTATGAATAAAATCAATTTTTTTATATATTGGGATGATAATTTTTTTCATTTACTTTATTGTATGTCTCTATATTTTCCTTATTTCTCTAATTCTATGATCTATTGTTGGGATAATTACTTTTTATTAATAGAAAAACCATTCAATTTAGTTATATTTTTTTACACCAAAACTAGTTTCTATCATGAGGAGATCAGGAACACACTATATAAATTTGAATTTTCCATATAATACACCTTACTCATAAGATAATAAACTTTTTTATCACGTTTAATTCATCATTGGTTGCTATATGTTTTCCCCATGTACTTATTAACACGAACCCCAAAATAACAAAACCTATATTTTATACCAATTTATACAACCCGACCATAATCTACACCTAAATTACATCATTTTTAAAACACATACCAATAATTTTTAATCTATCCTAGAGAAGCAATGGTTTATTTTCTTTTGAGATTGAAAATATAAACATATCATTTCACATTATTTTCTAAACAACCCCCCAAAAATACCCCTACAAAAATCTTTATTATTTTCAAAATGACATATATAATTTCCTAAGGAAGTGAAATGAAATGGTGTGAGATAAAATGAGAAGTAACTGAATTATTATAAATGATTAATAGAGAGGTTGATCATAATCATTTGATAAAACATGAATTTGTAAGAAATATTCTATTAAAAAAACATATAATCATAAGGGTTGTTCGTAAGTAATGAACAAATACATATAACCTCAATTCTCTAAATATATATCTTTAAATGGGAATACAAATACAAGTGATAAAAATAATGAGAAATAGAGACTAAATTAGGAATCTATAATAACAATGAAATGTGACACAAATATAAGATTATAAAACCATATCATAAGTCAATGATAACTACCATGACCATTATACCATAGTGGACCTGACATCACTACTTATTCTCTATAGTGTATTAAGTATCAAAAACTAGTTTCCCATAATTATCTCATGAGATATATAAAAACATAACGAATGAATTAGAGGGATATATACATCCCACCCATCACATAAATATATACAAAACAAACTTGTTCCGAGTAAATGTTGAAACATTCAACATTCATCGAGAGCTTAATTGACCCATGGAAAAGAAACTTGTTTCATCAAAACATCCCAAGAAGATCATAATAAGACATTCAGAGTAATATTTTTTATGGTATCATTATATAATATTTTAATTAAAAATTTATAATCATAAAAATATTTTGACATAGGTAATTTTTTTATAATGTCATGAAATATATTTTTTGAAAAACTATAACAATTATCCTTTATTTTTGATAATTATTAAAAAATAAAAAAGTCATAGAACAAAGATAAAATTATTTTCATTTAAAAGTAATAGAAACATGGAAAATAATATTAATAATATTGAACAGAAATAATTTAGAGAAAATGAGATCAGTTGGTAAATGTAGAAAAAAATATTCTATTAACAGAATTTTTAAAAACATAAAAAACAAACCATAAAAAATATTATAAATAATTCCTTTTAAATAATTTTAAGGAAAGATTTTTTTAGAAATGAACTTAAATAATAATTTAGAAAATATTAAAATTATTGAAAATTATAAATAATATATATAGAAGAAACTGATTAGGGTAAAAGACATTAAATATTTTAAAGTAATGATTTAAAAGTAACCCAATTAGGACTTTTAAAATTACAACCCCCTAGAAAAAAATAAATTTAAAAGGAACTTAAAATAACATTAGTATTAATTGGTTCATGACATAATTGGTAAAATCTATATTATATATACATTTTAGTTAATATATTTTCAAGATATGAAATATTTCAAAATGAAGTGAAATTTAGATAAAAACCCATTACTTTTAACTTCCCCTTACTCAGATGCACTTTTTCATCGCCATATAATAAAATTAGGATTATTATTCATATGAATAATAAAATTATTAATTTTTATTTTATTTAATATACTCAATTGATAATTCCTAATAACCTATATATATTAATTTCTTATCTATGAAATTAATATTTTTGTGTTAACCATTCTAATATCCTTATATGCACTAGTTTTTCAGTTTCATTACATGATTCTTGTTCATGGATTAAATAATTTTAAAAGGTTCGTGATAAGTTAATTTTTTTCAATATAGTTATGGTTTCCCAAATCCATTTCATATAACTCATGTTTTTGTTTTAAATGAAACAATTAAAAATTACCTTTTGAGTGATTATTTAATTATATATAGAAATGAATTTATCGGTAAATATAGTTTAGTATATACCAATATAAAATTATGGAAACTCATTATATGAATTTTAATTACATTTTTTACCATTATTTATGTTTTATTAGTGGTTTAGGCGATAAAAATTATAAAAATATTAATTTTGGACAAAAAACCAACCAAAAAAGAACAAATTATTATTATAGAATGGTTAAGTACATGATATTTTACAATGGTAATAACAGTTTAAAAAAATATTAATGGTTAATAAACATTTTTGGGATCATAAATATCATTTCATATGTTTTAGTTGAATTATATATAATAATAATCAATAATAAGATATTATGATGGGGACTTGAATATCCTCTTGAAAAATCTCTTCAAAATGATATGGTCAAGACTATTTCTTTAGTATGTAATATTAAGAAAATGGTATAGGAATACTGGGAAAGATGATATATTAATTAGAGGGATTAAAATTGTTTTCATGGATTTTAGGTGTTGGAGGATTCCTTCTTTATAAGTGAAACCAATGACATTTTTTGGAATATTAATTATTTTATATAAAAGGGAAGTCATTTTTAGGGAAAGAAAATAAAAATTTAGAAAATTCCAATAATAATTGAGTTTAGTTTGATGATAAAATCATAAAATAAATTATAATTAATATTATTTTGATATTTGTTTTATTATATCTTAATTTAACACCATTTTAACAATTTATACCTATACCTTGGGGAATAACATTTACAATGGTATCCTATTTTTTAATGACTAAAAATGTATTGGTACATATTAAATATTTAGAATATTTTGGCTGAAAATATGATAAAAAATTTATATATTAAATCATTATAGTTGGTATAGATTAATTTTTAGTTAAATTATTCTTAATGAATGAAAAACACTCTTCAGAAAACTTCTCCTTTTAAGATTCAAAATGAATTTAACCCAAAATAAGTTATAATATTGATTCTAATGAAAAATACCTACTTGAGATTAAAATAATAATTTTTACTATTAGAATTTATATAAAATGTAATGGTTATTTTTAAATACATTAATTAAAGGAAACTGATTGAAATAAATTTTTTTTCTAAAGGGAAATTTAACTTTGTTTCAAAAATTTCAAGCATGAATTTCTAAATTTAATATATTAATTTTAATTGAAATATTTTAATGATTATATTAAATTTTTTTAGAAAAAAATTAATATATTTTATTTAATTTTTATATCATGAAAATTTCAAAAAATTTAATGTATTTTTATAATCTAAACATTAAAAATTCACATAAAATCAACATATTTTAGAAAAATTCCTACAATATTTGCCATTTTTTGAAATGAAGAATCATAAAATGGTGTAAATTTTATAAAACTAAAATTTTAAAATTTATAATTTCATATTTTGGATAAAATATAAAAAATAAAAAATTGAAATATTATTTTCAAATAGAATATTATTTATCCATGAATAGTTAAATTAAAATTCCTTGTAGTTGATTAATTATTTATCAGATGTTATTAATTTATCATATAATAAATTATATCAAAAAAATTTATTCAGATTAGGCTGAAAATGTAATAAATTTAATAAAAATTCACAAGTTATAAACATTTTAAATAAAACTAATCAAATAATGAAAAAATATTAAATTTAAATGACTAATAATTACATGTTTATATAATCCTAATTTCTAATTACAAAACCCCTCATGACCTCTTAATATGATATAATGGTAATTTTGGAATTAGGGTAAACCCCATGTGGTGGTTGATCTTTAATGGATTTTGTAATGACTTCCATGAGTTAGAACTTCCCTTGCTAGAAATTTCTCTAGAGTCGTATTTATTGAAGATCAGATTGAGATTACTATTGGTAAAACCCTATTGACACCACCTTATTTCCATAAATGATATAATGAGCCTCATATGGAATACTAATACAACCTGGTTCAATTACTATATATTTCATAATTTGTTAAATTATATTCATATATAAAAATTAAAAAACAATATTATAACATTCATATTTAATTCTTATAAAATGTGTCAATGTTTTGTTTTACTTACATGTTTCATATGGAACATGATATTTTATAATATATATTTAAGGTGAAATATATAATGAAATCATAGGTTCTTATAAGATTATTTTTAATGAGATCCTTCACTCCCACACACTCATCCTCATGTAATGATCAAACACAAATCATGTACATAATCATCCCTTATTATTCTACTATTTTTTTCAATTCCCATCATACCCAAGGACCATTGATTATACTACACATCCACCCCATTAATGTTATGAAAATTGAAACATTAGTACAATTTGATAAAATCCTACATACTCCCCTAGTATGAAACCATACACATTCAACACTAGACCCACTAGTTCCACCATAAACCTAGATGTTGAATGGAGGATGGAAAGAAATTTTATGAATTGAGAGAGAACAAAGATACAAAATTATAATGAGAGAAAATTTAATAAATATCCAAATATAAAAACATTATTAATTCCTAGGTTTTGGATTGGATAAAAATTTTAAAAGAAATAAAATCAGGAAACTCATAACACCACACTTAGTAGAGACAGTCTAGATATCTTTCCATGTTTGTTGAAAATTGAGATTATAATGACAAAGGGAGGGGAAAATTATTAATTGAGATAAAAATAAAATATCAAAAATAATCCCAAATGGTAAATCATTTCATAGTGTAATAATTCTATATTTATTCACAATTTTTCATATTACCAAATTCCATCATTTATTAAACATTTTAAAGGGTTTCAAAACTATTTTCTCTCGGTGATTATCCTCTATGTGGTTGGTAAATTTAATTTCATACATATTTAGTATGAAATGATTATATAAATATTGTTTTTACTCAACAATTATTTGCATGTAAGTCACATGAATCACTACCTTCATATATTGGTAGGATCCATTTGTAAATCACAACTAATTTGATAGTGATTATCCATGTGAAAGAACTTTTTTGTACATGTATAGGAAAAATTACATTGGTTTTAAATTGAAAAACATTATGTAAATTAAATTACACTTATAAAGGTTCAGTTTTATCTTACACGACATTTGATTTCCCCAAATTAATGTTAAATTTTTGGTTGGTGGTAAATATTATTCTTTTATGGGTCTCATTAATTATATATAACTCATTTTAATGTTAATTTAATATTATATAAAAGTACGACACCATGAATTTCAGTAACCAAAGATCAACCATTATCTATATTTTCATAATCTTGAGTTATTATTATTTAGTTTATTAATTTTCCAAACATCATTTTGCAAAAATTATGATTCCTCATTTATTATTATGTATGGTAGAAAAATGTTGAATTTATATTATCTAGTTTGGATCCTCTTCACATATAAAATGAAAAATAAAAAATCAAGGAATAAAATAATATTTTTTAGTGAAATATAATAAAAATATTTAAATAAATTTTCTCCAGTATATACTATCTATTAAAATGTACAAAAATATAATAAAGATTTGGTAATTATAAATATAATATATGGCCATTATGTATATTGAAATTAAATAATATAATTTAAATATGAAAATGTTTTCTCATTAGGAAATCTTTTTCTATATCAGTAATTCTAATGCTATATTGGGGTAGAATGTGGGTCATTAGGGGGAATTTGAAACCCATGTTAAAATGGTATTACAAATTTTATTTTTTACTTATTAACTTCACTTTTATGGGGATTTATAGAAAAATTATAAATTATATAAAATTATTGTTTATTATTCATGGATGGAGGGATCATTCAATGTGACCATATAGGGTGTAAAATTTTAACCAATGGGAAATTCATGATCAAGTGAATAGTCTAATGGATAATGCGGTTTGCATGTGATGTTTTTATAAAGTATTGATATTTGGAAGATCATTTAATATTATCCTATAATATTCATAATTCAATAGAATAGGTCATCCATTCCTATAGTCCTTGATATATTCCATTATTAGTAGATTCTATGGGGTTTATTGAGATTCTTGGTGGGAATAAATGGTTTGGGCTACTTTACTCTTCTTCTCCACCTCCCCTATCGTGTTTGTGAACTCTCATTCCCCAACTGTCCATGGTGTCCAAATTAATGGTTATGGGTTATATAAATTTTAGTTATTTTTATGTCTAGTGAATACATAGTATTCCTCTAGCCCTTAAATTCCGTTACATAATGTAATCATGCAATTTAAATTGATCATCGTGTATGATTTTATAATTTTCAATTTATTAAAATTATTTTTAAATGATTATTATTTTAGACTAATTTAGGATTTTATACGTTTTTTACAATAAACAAATTATCATGTTATAGTTATAATCTATTTTTGATATATACTGGTGTTTGAATCGTTTTAGGATCATGATAAGTATAATTTAAGTTATAAAAAATTTATTGAATTAATTAATGTTTTTATAGTGGACTATACAGATTTATAAAGATTTAATGGGACATCCCAGACCGGTTTCACTGAAAAGTAATTGAACTAATTTAGCCACATAACCTCAAGTGAATCTCCCAGCACACTCGAGGCTACTAACTCAAACTGAGGGTCCCGGGTTAAGTAACGGGGAGACCATACCCTCGTGATAAGTGTGTAGAACAATGATATATTTATATCAATAAAAAATAGAACCATCATGATAAACGAACATTTGAAGAGTAAGTATCCATCATATAAATGATCATGTAAGAAATTACATTAAATTCATATAGAAAAATTATTATCATGGAATTCAATTGTAAAGGGGAATATAGGAGGATTAGGGGAACATTCATATACAAAATTTTATATAGAAATTTACATATGAAACTATGCTATCTCTAGTAGCATCTCGAGCATTGGATTTGTCCTCTTCCCCTGTACACTATCCTAGAAAGGTAGTCAAGTTTACATGGATGGTAAATTTTCCTTTTCTATACTTATATCCATGAATTCAATCCTAGTACACAATGAAGGCCAGAAAAGGGTGCGAGATATACTCATTAAGACACCACTAATAGTGTCTAATGCCATCCAATCAGCGAATCTGTAATATTAGTGTGTAGGTAACAGTAAAACCTATAAATTAAATCTAGTAAATAAATATCTCACATAGGTTTGGGTTCCCATGGAACACCTATCCACAACTACCTCCTTTGGCCTAAGATGAAATTTCTTGGAATATATAATCAGTCATGATTTACTTTATAATAATGACTCTAGACCTAGTTCTTATCCCAAGTATCCTCTATGAATCATATATGATAAATACATATATAATTAGGCCATCATAAAAATTCATAGCCTTGAAAAAATATAATATTTTTATTTGGATTTAATGTTTATCTTGTAATTGATTCATTATAATTGAAAATAGCATGTTCCCATCCTTTCCATCCAAAAATTTCAACCCAAGTATCACTACATGCATAACATGAACCCATAACCATAAAATACCATCATACGAATTATTCATAAGAACATTGGTATCAATCTAGCTATGGTATAAAATCCCCACCCGTTGAATCTATTCTTGAAAATCCCCATAGGGATCCCAAGTGGCACTCATGACATATATAATGATCTTACCTTGGATTTTATCCTTTGTACTCTACATAGAAAGTAATTGTATCACTCCAACATATATAATCTAATTGGAAAGTGATTCCATCCATGTAACTTACAAGAGAACTCATGTGTCACCAAGTATAATGATAAAATCATAAACAATTCATTTATTAAATAATACTGATGAGTCTATTAATGAATTTAAGAGTAGGAACCCATGTTTTACACTCATGATGAAAATATAAATGGTCATGATCTCAAAGAATAAAAATAACATTTAATTTGAAATTGAAGTCATTTAGCAATGAAATTTAAATATGAAATTAATTCACCTAATATGGTTTCTCAAATTATTTCATACACTTCAAAAACCATGCATCCCATGAATTCTATAA
This sequence comes from Viscum album, assembly GCA_963277665.1. Taxonomy (NCBI): domain Eukaryota; kingdom Viridiplantae; phylum Streptophyta; class Magnoliopsida; order Santalales; family Viscaceae; genus Viscum; species Viscum album. The sequence continues at coordinate 601,063,630 of OY728127.1, forward strand.
TTCCTATTAATTGGGGATTTCAAATTTAATGAACATCTGAAGGCTAAAATAGAATGTGAAATGGAAAAATTTGTAGTTAAATTTACATCCCTTAACTATATCATTCAATTCAATTTAGACATTAATCATTTCATTTTACATCCTAAAATAATGGGGTAAAATAATAAACCCTATGTGGTGGATAAATTTCATTGGCCACCCATGGTGGCCTATTATATTAAAAAACACACCTACAGGGTGGTTCATTTCTGGGTCCTTAACCTCGAATGATATATAAACAAGTTTGGTGAGTTATATAGGTCATTACAAATCTTTTAATATGTGGAAACATAAATTTAATATGAGACACTTGTAAAATATGGTATGTGGTACAACAAAATAATACATAAACACCGAGAATTTGAGTTAATAGAATGAAAAAATGTACCTTATGTTTCTAGTCAACTCACCATCTGTTATTTTCATATAATCCATTATAGAATTAATGAAACTAAGTAAATAGAAAACTTACATGAAAATATGACATATTATATCCCACTAAAATAACTCAATAAATAATGATATAAACTAAAATTTCATAAGATGAATGGAGACTTTTCCGATATGAATCAGATGAGACCAAATGAAAACTATTCGGAGTCTGTATGGGTTGAGTTACCTCAATGCATTGGATTATACCAGAGGGAATCTGAAAAGGGAGGAGGGCCTATTGTGAATGGAGGAATAAATAAACGAGGGGAGGAGTTTAATAGAATACAGGGAAAAATAATCATTTCCCCTTTCCAGAGGGTTTTCTAGTTTGCCCACATGGTTGTCCAACCCGTGTCCTAGCCATCTAACAACCACTATCCAATGATACCCCTCACATGAGCTAGACACAAGGTTTGACTAACCATACATATCCCGTGAAGAACACCTCTATAAATAGGTATGAAACACATTCACAACCGCGAGGCCTAGGTGGCATTGGCAGAAAAAACCATGAGTCCCCAAATAGTGAAATATTCCACCCACCATGGTTTAATGAAATCATGCAGACTGGGTATAGAGTTTCTACTAACCATTCAACACACCTGTTTCCTCTAAATCCCAATCCATAGGATCTAAAAAAGACATGGACACCCTTTTAACTCTCTCAACCTCATTAGTCATTTCCATTAAGATAAAATTGAAAAATTAAAAATAAAATAAAATGTCCCACACATTAATGAAAATCTCGGTTCTTACATATAATGAGAATATATAATTTATTATACGAATCATTAATTATTTTTAAAGGTTGAATTCATAGTTTTAGACTATTTTATGCATTATGTTTTTTTTGGAAATAAAATAATTGATACTTTTATTTTTTAAACCCATTTCTGTATTATATATTTTTGATATTTTTTAAAAATATTATGTTTATGGATATAGAAGGTTTTTATACTAGTGTATAAGTGATGTTTCTATAGTGGGTGTATGAGTGAGGAAATTTATAATTTTATAAATATTTTATTCTTGTTTAATTCTTTGATTTTTTGAACATAATGAGTTTATTTTAGTTTTATGTAAGTGTTTATAGAATTATGTTATAATAGTGATATTTTTCATTTCTGAAATCCCTATATATGATTTTTCACCCTTTAATGGGATACCCCCTGATGTGTAAATGTGAGGGTAAGTCATTTGTGTGTTGATATGATTATATAATAATATGAATTTTGTAATTCAATTATATTTAGGCCCAAGAGTATATCAAAAATCCATAGGTAGTGATCCATTTAGGATTTATGCCTGATTATTATTTGTTGTAATTATTATTTTTTTATCATTTATGGATATTTTTTGATCCACATTGGTATAAATTATCTTTATTTCCAATATAATAATAAAATATTACTTATTTCCTTATATATCCTTATATAAATAAAAAATAATTTCAAATTTTTAATAATTATAAACTATATATATATATATATTATCAAATAAAGAAAAATGTATTGAATTAATGGAGGAATTCCACTAAGATTTTTTATCACTCCCAAGAAATATACTATATTGTTTATGAAGACAATATTACCCATGATGCAAGTAAAGGGAACATTCTTCATTATATATATTGTTTCCAATAGTTACATAGATAGCGTAGTGGGGTTTGTGATATATAAAAGATGAAAATGAGTTACATGGAGAAAAAGTTTCCATGTTTACGTTTTTCATATTTGTGGAATAATCATTCAGAGTAAGTTGTAATTATTCTCATTAAATATTAATTTCCTTTTTATTACTTTTATATTTTGTATATCTTTTAGAAATTTTCTAAATTTTGTATGTAATTAAAATTTTAGATGTTTCATATCATGTATAATTTTATTATTGAGATTAATTTTATTGTTAAAGATTATTCCTCATTTTTTGATTAATATTGAAACCATTTTTTTGTTTATCATGGAAAAGACCAACACATGTATAATTCAATATGAATTTACTGTAAAAATAAATTTTCTATGTTTTTGGTGTTATAAAAGTGAAATAATTTTCAAAATACGATAGCAGATACCCTCAAAACTTATGTTATCCTATGGAGATTGGTAACAAACTTTATGGATTTTGGGATATCTGATCTGGTATCATGATTGGAAATTCTAATTGGTATATTACAACGAAAATGTCACCTTATTAGAAAATATAAAAAATACGATGTCTTTTTAAGAAATAATAAATATATTGGAAGAAATAAATGAATATGATGAAAAATTATATGAGACGACAATATTCCCATCATTTAATATAAAATTAATAATGGAAAAAATTCAAAAAAATAATAGTTTTCAATCATTCATTATGTGATGGTTGGATATCTCAAGGAGGAGTTCTTATATAAATTACATTTTGAGGAAGATTAAGAGGAGGATCAAGTAGGTTGAATTTTTTAAATGAATCTGATCATTTTTCATAAAAAAATTTGATTCCTAAAACAAAGATAAAATTATTACTATTTACTATTGATATGAAAATGAGAATTCTTATATACTACTATAAGTAAATAAATTTTTTTAAATGATAATTAAGAATATAAAAAATATAAATATGGTGTTTTTGGATTAAAATTTTCACTAGAATTTACCTTGGATGTGATTTATTCCCCAGGAAATCAGATTAAAAAGGACATTATCATTATCCAACATTTAATGAAATATATAAAAAAATACATGAGATTTATGGATTAAAGGTATAAATTTATTAACTTAAATATGGAAAATATAATGATCAATATATTTTAATTGAAATTAAAATCATAGTGGAGGAAGAATAAATGATTTATGGTTTCACTACTATTATAAATGATAATTGAAAAAAATCGATCAAATTTGTGGTGGTTAAATCTCATAGAAATATTATGGATCACTTAGATTTCTTTATCATTGTCTCTAAAACATATATCTATATTTTAATGTTTGTAATTTTTTATATACATGATATAAAATCAATGTAAAATGTATATAAATCATTAAGGAATCTTGAGGACTACTTGGGAAAATATAAACCCACACATAAAAGGTAAAAAGGAATATTGTATAATTAAAATCATGAGAAGATGGATCCTTAAGTGAGAAAATAAACTGTAATAACTAAGAATAAGGTTAATATTGTAAATTTAAAAAGGGGTTTTGTGTAAGAAAATAGTATATAAAAGAACCCATCCAATATGAGCACCTCATATTTTAAGAATTTAGACCACCTACTGATTTTTTTCAATAATATCAAACATATAAGACACAAAAAATACAGAAAAATAAAATCTGAAATTTTAAAATGTATTTAATTTTCAATAATAAAAATATATTTCTATAAGTTTTTTGTATAGGGAATTTCCATAAAAAAATGTATTTCTTATCAAGAATACCGACATATTAATAAATATAATATAGTGTCCCATATCCATTGTTGTTTTCTCATGGAGGATCAAATCATTAATGTGATTTAAAAAATTGATATTAACTTTATAGGAGTATGATCATTTGTCCACTGAATATATAGATAAATAATGAATATTTCTAACAAAAAATTAATATAAATCAGCAGATAGTAGAAATATTTTGAGTATTTTTTTATTTTTATCTCATAGAAAGTAATCATATAAAGTATTTTGTTAACAATGTGTGTGTTGTTATCATACTATTAAGACTATGAATTTACTAAAAAACATCAAGAATAAGAAATATGTAACTGTGTATTTTAAAAATGATAGAGAACTCAAAAAAATGGATTTTAAAAGGGGAACATTAGTGGAAATGACACAAAAATTGATGATGTGAAAGTCATATAAGTAATAATATATAATATACTATGTGTGAGTCGACTATTCTACACTAGTCTTGTAATAAATTTCACATAATATATTTTTATATTAAATTAATAATATAATAATTTACTAATAAATATTAAATGTTAAAACCTAGAGAAAATCATTAAATAATTACATAATTTATTAAAAATATGGTATTATTTATATACCAAAAACCAGTTAGGTTTTCATTTTTTAGTGAATTTTTAAAAATAACCTTATATAACAAACCCATTATTTACACCAAATGAAAATAGATTCCACTAAATAAAACTATTCAAATGATATACTATCTTTCTTCATGGATAAATCCATATAAGAAAGAAAAATTGAATTAACAATTTATCAAACCCATCGTTAATCCCTCTAAACTCAATTAAAAATTTTTGGTGAGAAAATAAATCTTCTTAAATAGTATAAAATATTGAAAATTCATTACATATTTGAAAAATATAGGAACCCATGGAAAATTTAACAAACAAAAAATTAAAACCATTAATCTTATAAAATAAAAAAATATTTTTAAACATGAAATGAACCTATTTTCTTTATAAATAAATCCATTTCCTAATAAAGGATAATGGAAAAAAAATCTTGATGTTTAGTTGGAACATCATATTTAAATCCCACATAGTGACCTATAATATAATAACTTAAAATTAGTTAATTACCACTTCATTTTTCTAGAGAATAATTTTATAGGTCATAGGTAATTATGAAAAATGGTCATCGGTGAGTGGGGGAATAAACCAGATGAAAAATAAAAATAGATTGATTAATTATAAAAGTTAACTAATAGATTTAATTTGAAAATAAAAATTAATGAATGAAAATATGAAATATTTAAAATATATTTGTCTAAAGTGGATCTTCTCTACTCTTATATCTCTCTACATAATTGGATATTCATTTTTACTACCTTATTTTTTTGGTATTAATAAAACGATACATGATTTACCATTTCTAGTTGAGGTATATACAGAAATACAAATTTAATTTTTATGGGGATTAATAACAATTAAAATATTTTTGGGGAATATCTAACATATATGGATTATGAAAATATATGATTCAAAACATAAATGAATTGAATTTTGAATCCGTGATTCACAACCTAAAGAGAAATAATTGATTTTTATGGGTAAGTAAAACACCAATGATACAACAAAGATTAGAAGATAGAATGAATTAGAACATATAATATTATAGTCTTAAAGAAAAAAGGGAATGTTAATGAAAATCATTGACCCATAGCTTGAAGATCTTGAGTATTTATTTATTCCAATTCCTCTTGGAATTTGAAAGAAGTTTTTGGTTATTTTTTTCATCACTTGAGAGATCATCCAATAAATGAATATTGTTTGTATTGGTATAATTTCACATAACTTCATAGTATAAGACCACATGACATTTTTTATAACATCAATTAAGAATGTGAAGTTTCATCTAAAAGGATTACTGTATCAACATATATTTTAAAATAATAATGAAAAGATAAAAGTCAATATATAAGATAAAAAATCAATATTGAATATCCATTATGTAGATTAATAAAATTAAGAATAATCATTACGTAATTTTTAGAGAGGGAGTGTAACGACCCAATGTTTTTCAATGGAAAATTACCCTCTTATATTTATGTCATAAAAACACAAAAATAATGAACTACTAAGTGATAAGTGATATTTAAACATAATTTTATCACCCCTATTTTTGGAATTTTGAAAATTCGACATACATGGTTGTGTTCAAGATAATTTATGGAGTCTAATGAAACAAAAATAATTTTTGGTGAATAGTAACCTACCCTTATGAATAGTAATATGGCCCATATGAATTTTAAATAAGAGTAACATTACCTATGAATAATAAAATAAAATGTAGACATCTTAGAAAGTGACAATTTAACCTGGGTAAACGTTTTGGTATTTTATAAGTCATAAATAATTAATTATAATTAATTAATTAATTTAAAATAATATTTATATCCCTGTAATGTATTCATAAATTATTTAATCAATGTCTAATAGTTTTTAGATAATTTTATAAGACCCTTTGTAATTTTTGAAAGCACCATAAAATCCGTTTTAATCTTAAAAAATTTTTTTAAGTAAATTATGATTTTAATTAAATAATAAATTAATAATATTTAGAAAATTATTTTTGAAAAATGGACTTCAATTTTGTATTCTACACATCGAAAAATGGTTGGGGTAAATTTTTGTGATTTTTCTGAGATACTTCAATTTTTTATGAATGGTAGAATCTGATAATTCACAATAAAAGCTAAATATTTTATTAATTGAGTCATCAATGATGTTCTGATGATGTAAGCCCACTTAGTTCGGGATTACATAATAAAATTACTAATCTTGGTCATTAATGACTCACTATTCCTTGTCTTAGGTGAAATTAATAAACTAATCAATTTTATATTAAGGAAACCCCTCTCCTCTCCACTATAAAAGCCACCCTTCACTCCCTCTTTTCCTCACACCTATCAAGCTTTAAGCATTTTCTAAGCTCTGCCGAAAATTATTCCTTATCCCCTACCCCACGTCAAAAAGCTTCTGGTATCATCAAAAGACCAATCCTATATTCCTTAAAGAGGATCTCAAGAGGAAGATTCTAGAGGTAATTTTCCCCCCTTTTCTCCTTTAATTTTCTTTCAAGTTCATGTTCCTTTCTTGATCTCTCCCCACCTATATTCATCCAAATTGTTTTTTAACTCTAGTATTATACATACACTGTATTTTTATGATTCTTAGGAGATATTATATCACCCCAACCCCTTTCCCTATTCATTTTATTTTATTAAAGAGAACGTTGTTCATGAGGTGTTAATTTATCACCTTCAAAAACGACATGCCCTCTTCTTCCATTTCTACCTTCAGATCTGGTCATGACACCATTTTTATTGTTGAACCAGAATATTTTATATGTATTATTTTCTATTTTATGTTCTTTAAATAACCTATGTCCATATTACTAAGTGAAAAGTTAAAACAAGTTCGTTGCGATCCAAAAACTGCTCAAATTAACCCAAATAACCACTATTAAATTCTTATCTAATGATTCATCCGCATGGATCTAATATAATTCATTATAAAATCATTAAAGATCCTGTAATATCATTAATAAAATGTAATATCATTTATGGATGTTTACCCATGATCTACCCAAACATCAATTTAAGAATACAAGTGAACCACTCAAGAAAACCATGAAAACGAACATCCCCAAACAATGTTTTTAAACTCTATAAGTCATCCAAAGGAACATAATAAGAAGTAATAAAACAAAAATGAACCCTATTAATTTATCTTGGTTATGAAATATCTAATTAATGAATATAATGTCATTATGAAGGACATTAAAGAGAAGAAGTCATTCAAGTACAAGGTAAGGGGAAATTCTCGAACCCAACTTTCATCCTTCGGGTTTTACCTCTTTCACTCCATTTTTGATATGGTCACTCCTTAAAGATCATTTTTTTCATCTTTGTATTTACTTTTCTGGGATATACATGTTATATACTGATGTTTATGTCAATCCAAGTGTTTTCCGAAAGAACTCTTCTCTTAAGAACTCAGCTTTTACCTCTCATTCAAGGTTGATGATTCTTGTATCAAGTATGTTGTTCCCTCTTTATTTTGGGAACCCAAAGTTTATGAATGTGTTATTATGATATGAAACCCATTATTTTTCATGGGTTAGTTATGTTCATTTATGTTATATGTTTATTGTGGCATGCATGATAATTGGTAATGTTATGATGTGGCAGGTGCGCCCAGAATTATATAGTGCAATATGAATGTTTAAATGTTACTGGTACGCCCGGAATTATATAGTGCTCCAATTCATTGGGTAAAGTGATTAATCTCATGAGTAAATGTTAAATTATGTGTGAACAAGATGCTAGCTTGGTTCACAAATATGTGTGGTAGTTAACCACTAAGTCATGATGTTTCATTTTTATGCATTCCCACATTTCAAGTATTTTATTTATGCTCCTCTCATGTTCACGATCTTTTTCCCATTTCATGATTATGCTCACCCCATGCTATATTATTCTCATCTATAATCTTACTGGGCTTCTAGATCACCTCCTTTGATGTATATCCTCAGGTGGATATATTTAATAAGGAGAGGACAGGTGTCACTAAGAAGCTTGTGAAGAAGAAATTAAAACAATGTTTATGGTTGATGTTGTATTTGTTATGTGTGGTCCTAGGTTTCCCAAGACACTAATCCTTTGGATCCTCTATGTGTAATACTATTATGTTGTTTATTGTTGAAATTATGTAATAGTAATGAAATAAAAGGCCGGGTTGCTGTAGTTGTTATCAGAGGAAAGGTTCAGTTAATTTGGGAATTAGGATTAGTGAACCCTAAAGAAAACCTCTAGCATGAGAGTAAGTACAAAAATGAACACATGAATATTTACCTAGGGATCCCATATGTTATTTTTCTGGTATAATTGTTTAAATTAATAAGTCATTTATGTCTTGTTTTCTTATGTTTTTTTTCTAACCTTCTCTATTTTATAAAATGGTTGGAACCAGGAGAAATCAGGCCAACAACTCTTGCGTGGGCCAATGCAACGATTGCCCGAACAACATCCCTAATGATTTGGGAGGTGGAGTTCAAAACATCATGGAAATGATTACCCAATTATCTCAGGTTATGAATAATAACCATAATAATGGGGAATTTCCTCCATCCACGAAGAGGGAGGAACTAGAAATCGAATGTTTTATGCCACAACGACAACTGACGTTTAGTGGATCTTCCGATCGACTAGTTGTGGAATAGTGGGTCAAATCCATGGAGAAGAACTTTTCTATTCTTCGCTGTATTGAGATGGAGCAGGTGACCCTAGATGTTTATCATCTAGATGGAGAAGCCGATCAATGGTGGTCTTTTATTAAGAACACCACACCAAGGGAAGAAATTGAAGAGATTGAATGAGAAGACTTTAAGATAATGATTCTTAATAAGTACTTCTCACGAAATCTTCGCATGAAGATGGAGAGAGAATTCATAGAGATCATGCAAAAATAAGGAGAATCTGTCACAACCTATGAAGAAAATTTTACAAGGCTCACAAGGTATGCTTCGAGTTTTGTTATCAACAATAATAGAAAAATTGATAGATTTTTTAGTGGATTAAAACCACATATTCTAAAGGATCTTGCAATTCAAGACTTTGGGAGTTATGAAGAAGTTGTTCACTGTGCTCTCAAAGTGGAGATGGAGTTTGGATAACAGTCCCATGGATTTGGTGATAAGAAAAGAAAGATGGAGTTTCAAGCCAGAGGATCTAGTGACAAAGATGGGAAGAAAAATCAACGACCCACATGCCAAAAATGTGGGAAGTTTCACTATGGGAACTCCCTCAATGGGACGGGGAAATGCTTCATGTGTGGGAAAGAAGGAAACCATGCTCAAGAGTGTCGAAAAGACATGAAAATTAAGGATAATGTAGCCGATGAAAGGATAGAACCACTCATGATTCAATGCTAGAACTGTAGGGAGGAAGGGAACTATGAAAACCAGTGCACAAAACCTCGAGCTCTCGAGGTTAATCAGCATCTGCAGCCACCAAAGCCAAAGGAACAAGGGATGGCTTATGCCATCACTACTGTAAAGGTGGAGCATGATAATGAAGTCGTAAAAGGTACACTTCCTATTCACTCAAGAATGGAAAAAGTCTTATTTGATTCTATTTCTACGCATTCATTTATATCTTGCAAGTTTGATAGAACTATAGAATCGAAGCCTCGAAACCTTGAAGAAGAGATATCTATAAAAACACCAAGCGGTGAAATCATTGCAACCCAAGTGTTTGACTCTTCTCCTGTTGTCGTTTGTGGGATGATTCTTCCGGAAAATCTCGTAATACTTCCCTTGGTGGAATTCGACACTATAATGGGAATGGATTGGCTCTCGTTACATAGAGTACATATCAACTGTCGGGAAAAAGAAATATCTTTTCATATTCTGAACCATCCCATGCTCCTCTACAAATGAAAGGAAGAACATGAATCTCCTTTGAAAAATCATTCAATGGTGTGGGTGTTGATTCCCTATGAAGAAGAATATGTCGCCCAAATGGTTGAGTCTAATGAATGTTCCAACCTTGAGGAAATTCCTATCGTGAGGGAACACATCGATGTATTTCCCGAAGAGTTACCCAGAATTCCCCCAGATCGTGAGGTAGATTTCTCAATTTAACTCATACCTAGAGCTAATCCTATCTCGAAATGTCCCTATAGGATGGATCCTATCGAACTAGAGGAGATAAAGAAGCAGGTGCATGATCATCTGGACAAAGGGTTCATATGACCTAGTGCATCGCCTTGGGGTGCGCCAGTGCTCTTTCTGAAGAAGAAGGATGGAACAATGTGACTATGTATCAATTATCGAGAACTCAACAAGATCACTATAAAGAAAAAGCAACCTCTCCCAAGGATTTTTGATTTGTTCGATCAGTTAAGAGGAGATCAATACTTCTCAAAGGTGGATATTCGTTCTGGATATCATCAAGTAAAGGTGAAGAAGGAAGATATTCAGAAGACTACCTTCCGTACAAGGTATGGGCACTATGAGTTTTTGGTGATTCCCTTTGGACTTACTAATACCCCTGCAATCTTCAGGGATTTGATGAATAGAGTCTTTAGACATTACCACGACATATTTGTGGTAGTGTGTATCAATGATATTCTCATCTACTCCAAGAGAAAGGAGGAACATGAAGAATATATAAGACTTGTGTTGGTGACATTGAGAAAGGAGAAGTTGTACGCCATGTTCAGCAAGTGTGACTTTTGGATGAATCAAGTCATGTTCCTGGGACATGTGATCACAAGTGAGGGGATTTCTGTGGATCTTTCTTAGACAAAGGTGATTGAGGAATGGCCGAGGCCCTCTTGTGTCACAAAAATTAGTAGTTTTCTTGGATTAGCTGGGTACTACCTGCGTTTTGTGAGTTACTTCTCACGATTGTTAGGCCCACTAAATATGTTAACAAGGAAAGGGGTAAAGTCTGTCTGGATGGAATAATGTGAGGGAAGATTCGGGAGCTAAAGGGAAGGATAATCACTGCACCTATACTCGCACTACCGAAAAGTGGCGAACGTTTTGTGATATATAGTGATGCTTCAAAGAATGTCTTGGGTTCTGTACTCATGCAGAATGATTATGTGATAGCCTATGCCTCACGACAGTTAAATATCCATGAGCAGAACTACCCGACGCATGATATAGAGCTGAAAGCCGTGATTTTTTCCTTGAAAATCTGGCGGCACTACCTTTATGGTGAGAAGTGTTACATATATACCAACCACAAGAGCCTAATGTACATATTCACACAAAAGGAGCTAAACATGCGTCAAAGGATATGTTTAGAGCTAATCATGGATTATGATTGCTCTATTCACTATCATCCTGGAAAGGCGAATAAGGTAGCTGATGCTCTAAGCAGAAAAGAACCTTCTACTCTATCCATGTTACGGATTGAGACAGACCCTATCTTCTTGGATATGAAAAGGATGGATTTGGAAATCATAATGGCAGGGGATACATCCTACCTTACCCAAATGATTGCGCAACCATCCATCCAAGAGAAGATTAAGGAAGCCCAAAGGGATGATGTGGAGATACAAAAGAGGGTGAATTCAGTAAAGGAAGGTAAGATGAAAGAGTTTCATATCGACGATGATGGTGTGATTTGGGTTGGAATGTGGCTTTGTGTGCCTTCATCACCCGGGATAAAGAAGGAGTTATTAGATAACGCACATAGCTCAACTTTCTCTATCCATCTTCAAAGTACCAAGATGTATCGTGATCTCGGAGAACACTTACAGTGGGATAACATGAAGAAGGAGATTTTAGAATATATATCATGGTGCTTGGTATGTCAGAATATTAAAGCTGAGTGAAAAAAGTCCAAAGGTATGATGCAGCCATTGCCTATACCCATGTGGAAATGGGAGAATGTTAATGTGGAATTTGTCACAGGCCTCCCGAAGATGTCAAAAGGAAATAATTCGATATGGGTTGTGGTTGACCGACTCACCAAGACTGCCCATTTTATCTCTAATTGGGAAGACCTCTCGCTTGAAAAACTTGCAAGGATATATGTGATGGATCTGGTGAGACTGCATGGTGTTCCACTCTCAATTGTCTCTGACCATGATCCAAGGTTCACATCTAAATTCTGGAGGAGCCTTTCAACATTCATTGAGTACTGAATTAAATTTCAGCATGACCTATCACCCCCAAACCGATGGCCAATCTGAATGGACTATTCAGACACATGATGATATGCTAAGAGCATGATCTCTTGAATTCAATGGTGGTTGGGATTAGCATATCCCATTGGTTGAGTTCTCATACAACAATAACTTCCACTCGAGTATTCATATGGCTCCGTATGAAGTTCTTTATGGGAAGCGATGTAGAACTCCATCTTGTTTGGATGATGTTGGAGAAAGAAAGCTGATTGGACAAGATATTGTTAAAGAAATGACGGATAAGGTTCAAGTCATCAAGAAACACATCAAAGCTGCTCAAAGTCAGAAAAAGAGCTATGCTGACAACCGTCGAAGGGACTTGGAGTTTGACGTATGAGATAAAGTCTTCCTTCGAATATCTCCATGGAAGAGAGTCATATGATTCGGGATGAAAGGGAAGTTAAGCCCAAGGTACATAGGCCCCTTTGAGTTCTTTGACCGCATTGGATCCGTGGCCTATCGTGTAGCACTTCCACCGAATATGGCTCAAGTTCATGATGTGTTTCACGTATCATTATTGAGGAAGTACATACCAGACCCCTCTAATGTACTAAACTCAGAGGTGGTGCAACTGAAGACGAGATCTCCTATAAGGAGAAGAAAGTAAATATTCTAGACCAAAGTGATATGGTTCTACGCAACAAGACAACCCATCTTGTCAAAGTGTTGTGGAAGAACCATATGTTTGAGGAAGCAACTTGGGAACCAGAAGAGGCAATGAAAGAGAAGTACCGTCACATGTTTCTGTAATGTGAAATTTCGGGGGTGAAATTTCTTAAGGGGGGAAGAATGTAACAACCCAAATTTTTTCAATGGAAAATTAACTTCTTATATTTATGTCATAAAACCAAAAAAAAAAGAACTACGAAGTGATAAGTGACCTATAAACATAATTTTGTCACCCCTATGTTTGGAATTTTGAAAATGCGACATACACGGTTCTGTTCAAGATAGTTTTTGGAGTCTAATGAAACAAAAATAATTTTTTGGTGAATAGTAACCTACCCTTATGAATAGTAATATGACCCTTATGAATAGTAAATAATAGTAACATTAACTATGAATAATAAAATAAAATTTAGACATCTTAGAAAGTGTCAATTTGACCTTGGTAACCATTTTGGTATTTTATAAGTCATAAATAAATAATTATAATTAATTAATCAATTTAAAAGAATATATATATCCCTGAAATGTATTCATAAATTATTGAATCAATGTCTAATAGTTTTTAGATAATTTCATAAGACCCTTTGTAATTTTTGAAAGCACCATGAAATCAGTTTTAATCTTAAAAACGGTTTTTAAGTAAATTAATAATATTTAGAAAATTAATTTTGAAAAATGGACTTAATTTTTGGATTATACACGTCGAAAAATGGTTAGGGTAATTTTTTGGGATTTTTCTGAGATACTTGAATTTTCGATGAATAGTAGAATCTGATAATTCACAATAAAAGCTAAATAATGTATTAATTGAGTCATCAATGATGTTATGCTGATGTAAGCCCATTTGGATCGGGATTAAATTATAAAATCACTATTCTTGGTCGTTCAAGACTCACTATTCCTTGTCTTAGGTGAAATTAATAAACTAATCAATTTTATATTAAGGAAACCCCTCTCCCCTCCACTATAAAAGCCACACTTCCCTCCCTCTTTTCCCCACACCTCTCAAGCTTCAAGAATTGTCTAAGTTCTTTGAAAAAATCTTCCCTAGCCCCTCCCCCATGTCCAAAAGCTTCTGGTCTAATCAAAAGACCAACCCTATTTTCCTTAAAGAGGATCTCAAGAGGAATATTCTAGAGGTAATTTCCCTCCCTCTTCTCCTTTAATTTCCTTTTATGTTCAAGTTCCTTTCTTGATCTCTCCTGACCTATATTCATCCAAATTGTTTTTTAATTCCAGTATTATACATATACTATATTTTTATTATTCTATGGGGATAGTATATCACCCCACCCCCTTTCCCTCCTAGTTTTCTTTATTAAGGAGAACGTTGTTCATGAGGTGTTAATTTATCACCTTCAAAAACGACATGCACTCTTCTTCCATTTCTACATTTAGATCTGGTCATGAAACCATTTTTATGGTTGAAATACAATATTTTATATGTATTATATTCTATTTTATGTTCTGTAAATAACCTATGACCATATTACTAAGTGAAAAGTTAAAACAAGTTCGTTGTGATCCAAAAACCGCTCAAATTATCCCAAATAACCAACATTAAATTCTTATCTAATGATTCGTCCACATGGATATAATATAATTCATTATAAAATAATTAAAGATACTGTAATATCATTAATAACATGTAATATTAGTTCTGTATGTTTACCCATGATCTACCCAAACATCAATTTAAGAATACATGTGAACCACTCAAGAAAACCATGAAAACGAACATCCCCGAACAATGTTTTTAAACTCTATAAGTCATACAAAGGAACATAATAAGAAATAATGAAACCATAATGAGCCCTATTAATTTTTAAAGGTTATGGAAGTTCTAATTAATTAATGTGATGTCATTATACATGACATTAAAGAGAAGGAGGAATTCGAGTACAAGGTAAGGGGAAATTCTCGAACCCAACTTTCATCCTTCGGGTTCTACCTCTTTCACTCCACTTTTGATATGGTCACTACTTAGAGATCATTTGTTCATATTAGTCTTTCCTTTTCTGGGATATAAATGTTTTATACTGAATTTTATGTCAATACAAGTGTTTTTTGAAAGAACTCTTCTCTTAAGAACTCATCTTTTACCTCTCATTCAAGGTTGATGATTCTTGTATCAAGTATGTTGTTCCCTCTTTATTTTTGGAACCTAGAGTTTATGAATGTGTCATTATGATATGAATGAAATTCCTATTCATGGGATAGTTATGTTCATTTATGTTATATGTTCACTGTTTTATGCATGATAAATGATAATGTTATGATGTGACGGGCACGCCTGGAATTATATAGTGAAATATGAATGTTTAAATGTGACGGGTGCGCCCAGAATTATATAGAGCTCTAATGCATTGGGTAAAGTGATGAATCTTATGAGTAAATGTGAAATAATGTGTGAACAAGATGCTATCTTGGTTCACAAATATGTGTGGTAGTTAACCACTAAGGCATGATGTTTCATTTTTATGCATTGCCACATTTCAAGTCTTTTATTTATGCTCCTCTCATGTTCATGATCTTTTTCCTATGTCATGATTATGATCCCTCATGATATATTGTTCTTATTTATCCTCTTACTGGGCTTCTATCTCACCCCTTTTGATGTATATCCTCAGGTGGCTACATGTACTAAGGAGAGGACAAGTTCCACTAAGAATCTTGTGAAGAAGAAATTAAATAAATGTTTATGGTTGATGTTGTATTTGTTATGTGTTGTCATAGTTTACCCAAGACAGTAAACATTTGGATCCTCTATGTGTAATACTATTATGTTGTTTATCATTTAAATGATGTAATAGTAATGAAAGAAAAGGCCAGGTCGCTATAGAGATAGAGTTTTTCATTATATGATCATCACTCAATAGTCTAACGCTAAATAATAATTCAAACATAACTGAGATCATCCCTAAAGAGTTAAAATAATCTCCATAATAATAATTCAATGAGAAAAATAATTCAATATAGTTACCCTAAAAATAAAAAATTCTATGATAAACCATTTTATAATACTCTCTCATATGCATAAAAATGACAATTAATAAATGATACATTAAAATATATAAAATATGTTTGAATATTTTTTTACTCCTTAAAATGTTTTTGAAATAATAATGTCAAGAAAAACAACCAAAATAAAAAATATTCAACTTTTTTGAATCATCTACTTCATTTTCATTAAGAAAACTATTAATAGAATTAAAAATTATTTAAATATTTTTTTGATAGTATAAATAGTTATAACAATGATTTTAAAATATTAATATGAGTAAACATAATAAAAAATCAACTAAAATTATTTACCTATTTATTCTGTAATTCAAATCAAGAAAATAAAAGAGAAACATTGAATGTTAAAAAAGAGTTTCAAAATTGACATTTTCATGATGATAGTTTTTCCATAATGGTATGTAGTACGTTAAAAACATGGGTGAATGCATGTTTTTCACGGTACAATGAATTGTTTATGTATGTGCATAAATGTAATGAAAAAATTCAATCAGATAAATAAGGGTATGTAGATAATTACTTAAATATTAGTGAAATTTTATATAGGCTATGTAAATGTAAACATGAACATATTCAGGTAATAATGTCGAGATTTCTTAAGGGTAACAATTCTGTGAAAATTCAAGGTAAAAATCAATTTATATAGTATGAATATGTGAAAAATTCAATACCAATATATGGATCACTATTTTATTGCTGTGTAAAATAAATAATAATGTCACATTAGGGTAAAGATAATATTTTATGTGCTATGTGAGGGTAATAATATAGTTAAAGAATGAAAAAATAAGTTTTTAGACTATTTTAAGGTACTACCATTCTCTCCTATGGTAGCAAATGGTTTTCAAAACATGAGTAAGGGTAATTAATATTTAATACTTCTTATGTAAGGTTGCAAAAAAAAATATAGAAATGAAGAATAATCTTTCTACATAATCGATAAGGGTAAATAAAAACAGAGAAAAAGTAAAACATAAAATATATTTCATATGAAATAAAATCAGGGAAAATTTAATATGAATAAATAATAATATTAATTAAATAATAATTTATAATTAATTAAAATATATGATTATTAATTTGTTTTAGAACTAATAAATGACAAAATAAATAAATTATTAATTTCTACATGCAATTTAATCATAAAATTAAATAAAAAACTATTTATATATAATTATTAATATTTAGAAAAACAACATATAAAAAATACTAGAGAAATTAATAAACTAACAACACTAACAAAGACCACCTCATGGAAAATTACAAAACCAAAAAATGATTTTACAAAACTCTCCCATTTTTTATTTTTTTTAAAAATTAATTGAAATAAAAGATCATTTAAAACTATAGTTAATTAATATTAATTAAATTATATAAATTATATTAAAAAATATAATTAAATTCCAATCTTACTAATATCAAATATTAATCACTAAATTTAGAAAAATCCAATATTTCATTCAAATAATAGTAAGTTAGTTTTCAGTTGAAACAAATTCATGAAAAATAGATCAAATATTAATATTATCTC
The DNA here is from genome assembly GCA_963277665.1 of Viscum album. Taxonomy (NCBI): domain Eukaryota; kingdom Viridiplantae; phylum Streptophyta; class Magnoliopsida; order Santalales; family Viscaceae; genus Viscum; species Viscum album. Next base: position 601,081,478 of record OY728127.1, read on the forward strand.
AATAAAAATAAAATTGTATATGAATATATATTATTCTATAATTTTTAAAGGTTTTTTATAAAATTGAATTCGTAGAAAAATTCTCATAATAAATTGGAATATTTTAAAATTTTAAACCATTTTACAGTTATTTTGTTTAATCCATAATGTAGAAGAATAACATGAAGTATTAAAGATATATTAAATTTCATTATTAGATCAATAAACCTAATTTTTTCCATTAAATACATGACACTATAGTTTAAAAAATTGCATGATTTACATTTTCTATCTAGTTTTCATCCTCTAAAATCAGAATCAGAATAACTAATAAAACAACAAAATTATTTTTAGAATATTATAATAATAAATTGGTTATTCATTTAACATTCTAAAAAATATCTTAAAATATTAAAAATGTTATTCCTTAGGAAGAAATTGAAATATCACCCATAAGAAAACAACAAACAAAATATCGGGTCTAGAAGCAGTCAAATATTTAATATTATTAGTCATGACACTTATTATTTTAGAACATATATAATTACAATAATTAAATAAATATTATATAAAATTATCTAACATAGATGTTTTAATAATTTTAAAGGAATCTTAACCTAAACAATTATATAAATCTTTAAAAACTTTAAACTCATTCAAAAATATATCATCAATTCTTTGATTAATCTGAACACCTAACCAAAATTTACATTCACCCAATAGACAGATATAAAATTCACTATCCATAAAAATATGTAAATTATTTACAATTAAATTCAATTAAATATCCATGATAAATATCATAAATATAATATTTCATAATTAGAATATCACTTGAAATTATTTTAATAAAAAATTAGGGTATAATTTACCATTATTTATTTCATTTCCAATAAAAAACATAATTTTTTTACCATGAATGGGGTGCTTTTGTAAGATCATATAAATCATATATATCTTTAAAACGTGATTTTTTAAATTAAAATTTCAAAACCAATTGGTTGAGAAACATAAACATCTTATGATATAAAAAACATTCATAATACATATTTAAGATACATTTGAAATAAATTAAAACCTAAATAAGATGAGAAATAAAACAAAATTCTAAAAAAAATCATTTTTGGTAAGTGGTTTAAATGATTCGTCAAAATATATACCTTCTTCTTGTTAAGAATCTTGAGCTATAATTCAACCATTAGTCTTAATAATTTGACCAGATTCATCAATTTAATATATAAAAATACAATAGGTTCCAATAACATGGGTGTCTATAGGGTTTCAACTAATGTAAAAAATTTGTTTTATGAAAACTAATAAAGATCACCTTGAATATTAATAATCTAATTGGAATCACGAAAAAAATAAAAAACGTAATTATGCCAAAAATAAGAAACCAAAATTGAAATTTCATAATAATTCAAAATAGAATTTCAAGTCTTAACATCAGAATCAATAATAGTATTAAAATTACCACCATTGTGATCATTATAAATATTAGAATACTATTGAATCGATTGGGAATGAGTAGGTTCCCCATAAAAAGTTACATCACCTTGACTGTTTTCTTCACCAAAATTATTATAATTAGATTCTTCTTGAAAATATTCTAAATTAGAATTCTTTATCAAAATATATTCAATAAATTCAATATGAATTTTTGTGTTACAACCATATTTATTTTTTAATAAAAATGATAATATTTACTTTTATTAGAATAATATTGAATAATTCTTTTAATACTTTTAGAATCAAAATATTTAAGTTATATATAGTATTTAAAATAAAAATATTACACCCAAAAACATTAAAATAACAAACATTAGGATTCTTGCTTCTATAGAAATTTTAAGATACAATCTTTTAAAATGGAATAATTAGAACACTATTTAAAATACAACATGATTTATTAAAAAATACATACCAAAAATATTTAGGAAAACTATATAAATTTTACATAGTTCAAGACATTTTAATTGTAGTTTTCTTTTAAAATAATATTAAATAATGTTAATCAGGAGTATTTAGAGTTTAAAAATTATGATAATAAAAAATATCTTAGGAAAATATTTAAATTTATAAATTTATAATATAAAATAAATTATAAATTATAAAAGAAACAATTAAATAGCCTTATTGATTTGTCACCAGCTTACAAAAATAAATAAATCTAGACAATGTTATGAATTTTTGAGACATAAAGTAAGTCTATGTAAATATAAAAAATCATAAAAAATATTAAATTTTTATATGTCCTAAACAAGAAATATAAATAGAAATAAAAATAATGTAAATGAATATGTTATAAAGTTATAGTAGTTCTAGAATCATTAAGAGTTAAAATGTTAAACTTATGATGTTTACCTATCATACAAAAATCAAAAGTAAAATTATTAGTAATATTCTAATCATGTAGCTTCTGTAAATGTAATTTCATTGATATTGTATGAGTCAACTAAAATATTGCAAGGGAAATCCTCCAATTAAATAAGACACCATATCTTTTAATTTAATTAAGACACATGAAATTCTATTCAATTAATTAAAAAATATAAATTGAATATATATTCTCTTTCCTCTTAAAATAAAATCAAACATTTTAATTCATAATAAATAAAACATTATTGAAATCAAATTTGATACTCATTCCATCATCACATAATTGTGAAATACTAATTAAGTTATTTATTAATCCTTAAAAAATAAAAAATAATAAATTAAATAAATATATGAAATACAGACATCACCAAATCCCATAACCATTACTTTTGAGTTGTTACTAAATGTCACAAAGCTTCCATTACATTTATTATCTAATAAAAAATGATTTATCTCCATTAATATCTCATGAGAAGACACTGTCCATGTACCATGTATTTTTGACACTCCTGAATCATGTTTCTTGAAAATATTAATTAACTAGAAAACCCTTTTAGTACCCATGATATTTTGAATCCAATTTGTTTTTTATAATAATTATTTGGTATTCATGTAGATGTTAAAAAATATTAACATATAATCATTAAGATAAATCCATTGAAATAAAAGACATTGTATAACAAATAGATTAAGGAAACCATAATGATCACTCATTAGAATAATTTCCTTTCATTATATATTTATAGAACATAAAATTTTATATACTTCTGTTAACAAATAAAGTCATATATATGTTAGTTAGTTTTTTATTATATCAAAATACACTATTCATTAATATCTTTTCATCATTGAAATAATTTTATCAAACTCTTTTTCTGTTAGAAAAAACTAGATAAATATTATTTTATACCATCAATTTGAATATTTAAAATTTTATTCACTTTTTTCTAAAAACTAAAAATAATAATTTTTTTTAATTTGAAAGAAGTAATATTTTTAAATAATCCATTTCATGAGTAAATTTTTTATTTTTAAGAAAGTCACTTTAAATGTTTTCATAATTTTTTTTTAAAATAGATTATTTGTAATTGTTTTGATTTTTTTTTATTTTCCCAATCAAATATTCTTTATTAGGTGTTGAAATTTAAAATTTTGGTTAATTAGTAACCTCATTAGTATTATGATCAGTCAATCAAAGGATAAATATTTTCTTTTCTATTTTGGTTTCATTATATGAATTTGATTCTTTTGTATAACTCTACCCATAAGTCAATGGTATTTTATCCCTTTTCATACTTTTTGTATCTTGATTCAAATTCTATAAATTCATACATTTTGGATTTCTTTTTTTCTTATTTAGAAACACAAAACATGTGGGCTCAAAAATATCATTATAGTCTATTTTAATATTCTTATTCTGATCAAATTTATTATTATCCTTCTTAAATAATTTGAATCCTTTTGTTTCCTCATAATTTTCTTCTAATATTATTTATATTTTTTATAACTTCCTTAAATTACAATAAATCATAATAAAAAAAGATAGTGGAAATAGTTATATTTGATTTATTTGTAACACATTTCTTCTTCTAATTTTCATAATTTGAGATTTCATTCAACTCCATTGCATTTGAGGTATGGAATTGTTGAGGTTTTCTATGTTGTATTATTTAATGTTTTTTCTATCATCAATATATACCAACTTCACATTCCTCTTATTGGGTATTCCTCTTATTAATTTTTCAACAAGTATAGGGTTTTATATCTTTTATTTATGGTAATTATTTCCATTCATGAGGATTTTGAATTGGTCAAACATTTGGTGGATGATTTTATCTTCATCCATCTAGAAAATTTTGTTAAAGGAATAGTGATTTCCATTTTTTATTTTATTTTTCTTAATGAATCCAACGTGAGTAACTTTTAGAATAATCCAGATCTCATGATATTTATTACCTATACACGCATTGAGGAATATAGTTTTATTATTAGTGAATTATAAAATATTTACTACATTATCATTTGTAACAAATTTAGATTCATCATTTCTTGTAAGTTTACCCAAGTAAGTTTCATGATGTTTTTATCATTTTAATATGATTGACCGGTGTTATATATTTTAATACATGAGGTTTTCCTATTTTTTCATTTTTGGAGAGAATATATATTACGATGAATGTGAGATGGATTTTGATGAATTCATGGACAATTTATGCTCATTCTAATCTTGTAATGATATTTTTCAATATATGGTTTGATATAGGATAATAATGTTAGAAAAATAAAATATAATCAATGGACTCTATGTCGAAGAATAATTAGTTCTTGATACGTTTTGTTTGATATCATGAAATGAAACATTATAGATAATATATACCCGACAAGGACAAACCATTGAAACATAGTGTTATATTATTTGTTAGACAAGCTAACTGATCTATCATTATAATTTCATCCTTTGATACTACTTGTTATGGTATCAATAATATAATGTATAAAATCTATCATTAAAATCGTAACATATGATACCTATTGTTAGTCTCAAAATTAGGTTGACAGATGGTCAAGACAGGGTGGGGTAATAGACCAATTTATTTCTTTAAATAAATGGATGAGTTATAAATGTTAATTAATAGAGTTAATCAAAAACACAAAATAAAAAAATGAAGAAAAAAATATTTGGAGTTGTTTTTTCCAATATTTACATGCTCTACTATTACACCTCTAAACTCTACGAGAGATGTGTTATCAGTAGCATATTTTTTTAGGGGAATCATAACCTGATATAATGAATAAATTTACTACTAGATGTATAACAAACAAGATACCCAATATATTTAGGTTGATTCACATCCATTAAAACAATTAAAGGATGTAATTACCTATCATTAATTTTAAAATCTGGGATTCAAATCCTAAATAACCTATCTTTACAATCCCAGAGTCCCCTAAAATAGAGAGAATGATTTTTTATGGGAAATGAATAATCCAAAGATAAATCATAAAGTAGAGGATATAAATAATTTTTATTTTGACAATTATAGACTCAAATAACTATTAAAAACAAGATGAAGGAAGTCTATGAGATACATGTGGATGTTGATAAGTGATTCAGAACAATTCATCAAGTAAGTAGTGATAATTCATATAATATTTGGTTATACATTTGATTGATCTTCCAATAAATGATTATTTTTTATACAGGAAAAGTTTCACAAAAATTCATTGTATCTCACTGCATCACATTATTTACCGTATCACTTGAGATGGTAGAAGCACACATTGAAAGAAAATTGTAATTGTATATCTATAAAAACATCATAGAATAATAAAAAACTCATTAAATAAGATAAAAATAGACACTTTCAAGTCATTGATTATATTATTCAAATTCAAAATAATAGTTAAAAAAATTATTAGAGAGAGAGATAGTGATACATTATCATTACATTAAAGTCACTAAATATTTAAACCCTAAAAAATAATTCAAATTGACCTTAAATGAAGACTTATGAGTATAAATATTCTTTATAATAAATAGCTAATGAGATCAAAAAGTCCAATAAAATAGTTTTGTTAAAAAAAATTAAATTTTTTTAGAATAAATCTATATATATGTTTAAATCCAAAATTCAAAAATAATACATTAAAATATATTAAAAATATATGAATCCATTTTTCTTCCTTAATTTTTTTTTTGAAAATGTAAAATCAATCAATTAAATAAAAAAAATTAGATTATAAATTTTGAAAATTTCTACTATATGTTCAAATGAATAATGAAAAATATTGTTGATATTTATTTAAATATGTTTATAATAATATTAAAAAACATCCCATATATTTTATATGATTTATATGATTTTATTGAATTAAAAAATCAACAAAAATAATTTCCATATGCATGGAAAAATTTATATCATTAAAATAAGATATAAATAAAGTTATTTTTTAAAAATATATTCTGAATATTAATTTGTGTGAAAGTAACTTTTATGTAAAGGTTAGCAGTACGTTTAACACTATATGAAAGGTATGTTTTTCATGCTATATAGTAATAGTTATGTATGTGTGTAAATATAAAGGAAAAAATTTAATAAGATGTATAAGGGTATACAGATGATCAAATAAAGGCAAAAGAAATTTTATATAGGCTGTGTAAAATAAACATGAAGACGTATGGATAAGAAATAAAAAATCGCATAAGGGCAAAAATTCTAAACTGTGTCAATGTAATGTTTATTCATTTTGTGAGAGTTGTAGTAACATTATATACCTGTTTAAGGTTCATTCATTTAACACTACATAAAAGTAAAATAATGATATTTAAAGGTAATAATAAAGCCACATAATGGTAAATAGAAAATTTTAAGAGCTAAATGAGGGTAATAAAAAAAATTTTTGATGGTAAAATACATTTTTTAAACTATTTAAGCATTCTCTCACTATCACATATGGGTGAAAATTTGTCTTCAAAATAGTAATAATGGTAAATAATAGTTAATAGGTGTAACATAATGGTATAATAATAATATATAGAAAGGTAAACACGTTTTTGAAAAAAAATATAAGGGTAAATAAAAAATATAGAAAAGTTAAAATATAAAATCTATTTCATAAATGATAAAATCAAATATATTAATATTGATAAATAATACTAATAATTATTGAATAAATAATAATTATTGAAATTTTGATTAATATTTAATATAATAAATAATTAAATCATAAGAAATAATATCAAAAATTTCTATATTTAATGAAAGATTCATATAAAATAATAAAAACAATTTATCTTATTTCAAATATTTAGAAACATAACAAATAAACCACATTAGATATCACCAAAAACTTTTAAAATTAACATAGATCATTACCCAATTCATTAGAGAAGTATATCCTTGGACCACCCATCATCATATATAATTTTGATGAATCATAAAATTAATAAAACATGTAGTAACTTTAATTTTATTATAGCATAAATAAAACTAAACAAAAAAAGTAATTTTTAATCTATGTTTAGAATCCCTTTTAGTTTACCCATAAAAAATGTGATTATTTCAGGAAATGGCATAAGAAAATTCCAATTAAGAGGAAAATAAAAAAATATCTATAAATATCAATAATAACATGAGAAATAAAGTTACGATATATCATTAGAAAGAGATATAGAGAGTCAATATTAGGTCTATAAAATATTTAATATAATTGTATAAAATAAAATAGATTATATTTTCTAAAATACTTTTTTTGTTGAAACGAAATTATAGAAAAATGAGAATTAAAATTACATTGGAAAACATGAAAAATTAAATTGGAATATTTATTATGAAAATTGGAGAAGAGGGTTGAAAAAGTGACTATGTAAAAAACATTAAAAAATATTCTTTTCACATTTTTCCAATAAACATCAAAGTCAATAGAAAATGACCTTAAGAAATAATAGTAGTATAGAGAAGTAAATACATAAAATAAAGAATAAATAAATAATAGAGAATAAAGCATATTTTATTTTAGATAAAAATATCAACTAATTTTCCATGAGTGAAATTTAGTCATAAATAGTCCTGATTATTAATTCAGATTGGGAATGGAACCCTTACAATGATCATAACATGCGAGCTTAAAAGTCTTCTAGGAAGAGATTATGTGATAGAAATGAAAATAATAATAATATAGAAGAATTACCATATTAATTCTTCAAATTAAAAAGTATACAGTATCATTGACCAACATATTCAAATTAGAGGGGATAAACCTCTATGAAATTTATTTTAGTAAAAATCCCCTACCTCGAGTCTCAACAAGCCTCATAAAACAATAATATAAAAAGTAATAAAGGTATATTAATTATTATTTTTATTTAAACCCATTTTCAATTAATTATATCATAATTATTTCATTAAATTCAATTATTATCATAATTTATTCACTTACTAAATTTGTATTAATCATGTTGTTCTTTTTGAGGTCATTCAGTGCACAATATCTAAAACCGATACATTATAAATTTAATGATAAAATTCAATTTTAATAATTATATAACATTGACAAGTTACATGGTAGTATTTCCAAATAATTAAAGAAGAAAATCAGTCTAATAGGTCAATAAATAGTCACCATTCAGTTAATCTTCATCTATTAACTAGTTTTTTATAATTAAAATCAACTATATTAGTTTACATTTAATATTATTGTTACTATGGTTATTTTATCATTGTGAAATTATACTCATTATATTAACTTAATATTAATGTTATGTTAAATCATGGAATAAATATTAAATTATATCCATGAAATATATATCTTTATCAAAACATTAATGTTTGGGAAGGTAGCATAAATCATTAATAATAAGAGAATATTTTTAAATGATATTTAAAGAAAGAGATTCTAAAAAATATTTTATTTTTATAAAAACATATTTTAAAATTTAAAAGATAATTTATATTTAATTTTAATGAATAATTTACTTTTGAACACAGTTAGAGGAGAGTTGAAATCAAAAGACAATGTCTTGAAAAAATAATATTTTTTTTGTAGTAATGACCTTTGAAACGTAGTTCAGTTAGAGGTAATGGGCAATCAATTATCCTTGATGGATCAATTTTTTTTTATAATTTGGTAATAGGGTTATAGTAATAAAATTATTGAATATTGAAATTTTTTTTAAGGAAAATAATGATAAATGAAAAATGGGAAAGTGGTTTAGAAACCCTTACCCTTCTCCTTAAACAACCTCATTCAGAGTGAGACTATTTCCATTATTGAATGGACTTATGGAACGAAAGATCCTTATGAACATGTAATGATAATTTTAGAGAGGTATTTAGATAGAACTAAGGGAGGAAATTAATCATGAGCTCTGTTTTGGAATGGTTAGAATGTGTAACCTTTAATAGGAAAAAAATAAATTTCATTTCTAGAAATAATAATTCATTATAGGTCAAGAATGTAATTTTGAAATTTAATGTAGCCCATAAATTGGTGTTAAATGATATTATAGACCATTTAACATTCCCAATTGAAAAAATATAATATTACATGTTTTTATTAAATGATTAGTAATTTTAAGTATTAAATATAGTTACATATCATTTTACGGAGTTTCTTATAATTTGACATTATAAATTTCCTGATAACCATGGAATTGAAATTTAAATATGAAAAAAATTTCCTTCTAATATCGATTTTCTTTTTTTTTTGAAATATTATAATTCACTTAAATCATTTAATTTTAAATTTTTATTAACCAATTTATGTTCCCATTCCTCTTGCCTGCACATGTGTTGCATCGATGCTGCATATGAATTTTGGATAATTATACTATTTTTAAATGTTTTAAAAGTTACTAACATAAAAATAATTTATTATTCATCATCATTTTTATATATAATAATTAATAAGACAATTTAATTCCATTTATTTCTGGGTAAAATTTTTGGGATATGAATTTCGACTAATTTTAAACTTCTAGAAATTATAGTTATATAAATAGTTATAGACAATTAGTAATGCTCTATAAATTATTACTATCTCTTTTAACACATGATATAAAAATGTTGTATTTTTGTAAATTAGAAAATGCCTATACCAATGGTTTTTGAAAACCATTTTGATACTGTTTTTGAACTAAACTTGCTGATGGATCCTATGAATCATTGGTAAAGATGACATACACCAATGGTTCTAATAAACAATTCTTATTGAATTATCCACTTGGCAGAACATCTCTCCCAGCATGAACCCCTAAAAAACCTCTAGATTGGGTAGAAAAACACCAAAAACAGATATACAATAGATCTAAATAAAAATTCAAAAAATGTCAGATTACATATTATATTGTCAACCATTAAAAAAATTAACAACAAAATGAAAACACATATACAATTATTTTTTGTTATAAAATTTTAATAAAATGGTTCTAAATTTCCTAAATATGAATTCCTAAATATATAGGATTCATATATGACTCCACGAAACCTATATTAGAATCATTATCATAATCAGGGTTGTCACTAACATCATAGTCATCTAGAAACATAGTAGAATATCCATTGTCCTAAACAAATTCATAACCATTGGGACTTAAAAGGTTATTACACTGATCACTACAAGGACCATCAACACCACCACCTAGAGAGTCATAAAATGAAAAAATACATGGTTTTTTATAAAAAAAATAGTATAATATGTTGAAAATGATATACAAATGACCATAATTTATTTAATGAGCATATTGGTGAGTTTTCCCCCTTTCACATTCAGTTTCTGCTAATTTTAATTGTTTAGTACATTTTCATTGGCCTCTTGTAAATACTTCTCATTACTAAATGAGGGTTTTAAATTAAATAAAGTGTTCCAATACCTAGTGGATATGATATACTTACATGGGCCATAGTGGGACCTCCACTAGAGAAAAACCAAATACATTCCATAAATGTTCATTTGGGCTAAAATTTTGAACTTATTTATGTAGAAGATCCTATAGGAAAAACTTACTAGATTATAAAATAGAAAAATATTTTGAAAATAGAGGATAAATTTTTAAATCCTACAGTAAATGTTATCATATTTTTCTATATATTACAATTAATATAAATTCAAAATTTCTACTTTCATCTCAAGAATAACCATTTTGGTCATGGTACACACTATTCAATGATGATCACATATATATATTAAAGTATATTCCTTTATAAAATACTTTTCAAAAATTTTATTAATATTAAATGATTAAAAGTTCAAAAAATCAACTACAATAAATTGTTTCTTATTTTTTTAATCCCAAACGATGTAAATATTCTTAGTCGTACTTGAAAAATACACATATTCTATAACGTTCTAGCATGTTCATTCATCACAATGTGTGCGTAAATATAATAAAACTCATTAATTTTCATATGAATCTAATATGAAAATATTACAGGATTATGAATAAAATAGTAAATAGAAACCATTACCAATTTATACCAAAATAATCAAATTATGAAATTAGAAAAAAAAAATACTCCGTTAATAATTAATCACCTCCAGATACTATATAACCAGAAAATAATTGAGGTATAGTACACCATTTAGATATACCAAACCAGAAAAAGCCCATCTCGTATATAAATCATGCATATAGGATCTCCATAGCTCACCTAATTCCATATTCCCTATATCCCACATAACATTATAAAACGTAAAATTAGAGTAAAACTACCACTAAAATATAAATTCATATAATACAATAATAACATACTATTTAATATATTATAATTTCTTACCCTTATTGGATCCCATTAATTATTCTCAATTTCATGTATATTTTGTCTCTAGGAGACTGGTTATATGGTAACGATTATACTATATTGGGTATCTGGTTCTATAAAACCCCAAATTCTCTCACTCCTTTACCAATCATTTGATTTTCTTCACTCTACCTAACCACTACCTATGATTTTCGGTTCCATATTTCATGAATTTGATTAATCCCATGACACCTAATAGTCATAGATTTGATTAATAAATAATAAAATAAATATATTAAATTAATATTGTGACACCCTTATGAAAGAGATACGTAAATTAAAACCAATATTAACCACATCAACCTGGTGCATGTTTATGTTTAGAATATTACCGAAGTAATGGTTCACAGTTAATTGATATTTTTAGGGAGTAGTGAAATCATCGGAAATCTCCTTGGATTTCTTCTATGGTGTGAGTGAGTGAGGAAGGAATACACTTAAAGAAAATGTGTTGGAATATGGAAATAATCATTATTCTACAAAATAAACCTAATGGGTAATAACCTATAGTGTTCTAGGAAGGAAACCAATGTATTATAGGATGCCAAAGGAGTCAATTTAATAGGTTCAAGGCCCAATATGGTTGAATATTGAAAATGTTATCATTAGAAATAACCAAAATGAAGTGCAGTGTCACTATCATTGTTTGAGGTGTGGAGTGGTTCAACAATGAGTGGTTAGTACTCTAAATGTGGGAGGGTATAATTCCCATATAAAAGTGAGACATAAATTAATAAATATTACAACCTATGTCAACAAGAAGCACATTTATTTAATAGATCCTTACAGATTAAAACATTACAGTTAAAAGTGATTATCTAGGAGTAATGTTAAGATGGGTTGAACCTTTTGAATTCTCATAGCATGTGTGTGAGTGGGGAGAAAGAAAATTGAATGAATATTTACAGACTAATGAGGATAATAATTAGTTTGATCAGTGACCTAGGTGGCTAGTAACCTATGGTATGTTTGGATGGAGACCAAGGTATTACATGATATCCAGAGGTCATATGACTAGGTTCATGACATTGGAAGGACAAATCATAAAAAACATATTAAATTTAAAATAAAACATGCTAATAAAATCTATGTGTTTTAAATATCTGTTTGAGGAAGTATATTAAGTAACCACTTACATATCCCCAAGATGTAAATAATTTGTAACCTATATTGTCCTATTGGGATCTAATTTATTACCATAATGATCAGAATTATTTCAATAAATATAAATCACTCAAGCCAAAGATAAATGATTATGAAAATAAATTCATGAAGAGATTAAGGGAGTAGAAAAATGAGGCAGTATAGATGTCAATTGATAATGATAAAAGGGATGATGAGGAGGATTCAACAATAGATAATGAAACCTTTGTTGAGAAATAATAGAAAATGAAAATAATGTAAAAACTAGGATGTTTGAATATACCTGATGACTGTAAGGGATCCATGGGATGAGAAATTGTTTAGATGGTATATTTGGTGAAGGGTATAGGTGTGATCACATAGGACATGTACTGTTAGTCTCTCAAGTAATAACCCTTTGAACAGTCAGGATAGTCACCAATTTTACTATTATGGACATAGAATAGTTTTCTCAGTATTTGTGGTTCATAATTTAAATTTAGAATTATTATCATGAGAAATTATACATTATTAAATTAGTAGATATATCTTAAATCCTATACTAACTATTGATAATAGAATAGGAATATCCATTTCAATCATTCATTAATCATTGATATACAATATCTTCCTTTATAATTTTCATTTACTAAAATGTAAAATAAATATATATTTCATTATTAAATTATTACTAATTGGTATTCTGAACAAGGTATAATAGGTGAAATGGAGTAATTAGGGTACAAAAATTATTAATAATAAAGGGATATGAAGTGACATAAAATAATCATGTCTTATATATTCTCATGAAAAAGGAAACATAACAGTTGAGGAATAACATAACAAACACATAGAAATTTAGACAATAAACATCGGTAAGATAACTTTTTCTTTTTTTTAGGTTCAAATTAGTCCAATTAAAATTACATATGGTTTCTTAAATTTTGATTTTTTGTTCTCTCATTCATTTAAATTATTCATGATTTTATCTGGGATCGTCTTGGATAAGTTTTTAGACAAATTGCTTTAGTTTATTTTAGTCTATGTCAGTTGGATTTACATTTATTTTATTCATGTTTATTTGGTTTATGTTTGGTTTTCCCATGTACTTTTAGTTTGAGGATAACAATGTTGTTTTTCATTACCTTAAATGTACGATGAATAATTTTAACATCTTTCCACTTCAACAATAATCGATTTTACTATTTAATTAATAAAAATTTGACCTGAATGTTGAGTATCTCCTTGCCTTTGTTTTTATTTATATGTTGATAATTTTTTATCCCTATCCACACTACCATTATTCATTATTTACTTATTCTGTGTTTATTAAATGTATTTTTTTGAATATTGAATACCTTATGTATCATTTTATTTATTTTTCTTCAAAAATATTTTTTTTATATATATTTTTCTTTGATTATATCATATATATTTTTATTTGTTTTTATGTGTTTTAAAACGTTTTTGTTTTTATATAGTTTGAAAATATCCTTACATTTTATTTTTTTTTAATATGTTTTCTTTACATATTGACTCATTTTAGCCTTGATTTTGATATTTATGTTTATTTTTATTTGAATATTTGTTCTTTTTTTTCATTATGTTTTTTTCTTTTATCTTTATCTTCTACATTATTGTATTTTATTATTTATTTTATTTTATATTTTTCTTTTTATCACTTTCTTTATGTATTTATTTTTTCATTTTTGTGTATTCAGAATTTTTATTTGTCCTTTGTTATTTTAAAATATTATATATATATATATATTGATTTTTTTATTTTTCCTTATATTTTTTATTTTTTATTTATAGATATTCTCATTTTTTATTTTTCTATTTGGTATTCATTTTTTATGTATTTTTTCTCTTTATACATGCATATATCTTTTTTCTTTATGAATTTATTTATATTCTTTCTTTCTCATTCTTTTTTATTTTGAGGATTAATTTTATTTCATTTTATATATTTTTGGTTTCATTATATATCCTTAAATTTTCATTATGAATTCTGATTACCTTATTTATTAGTTTTTTTGCATTATTTAACTTTTATTATATCTTTTTTTATATATCATATATTTATATTTCTGCATGTATTTTTATTCATTGGGTTTATTTATTCATTGTGTATTTTTTTCATTGGGAATATTTTTTTAACTATGTCTTTCAAATTATGTTTCACTTTTTACCGAATACTATGAGTATAAATTTGTTCATTATTATTTAGTTAATTATTATCGTTGAGATTTTTCTTGGTATATTTTTTATTTTTCTTGATTTTTTAAATATTTTTACATTTATTGTTTTCTATTCATGATTAATGTATGGTTGACACTATGTTTAAATTTTTATTTGTATTGTTTTGTTTCACATTGATTATATCATCTAATGGGTTCCTTAGGGTATTTTCTTATTTTACCTTTTTTTTCTTGTTTTTTGCTTCGTATAATATTTTTTTGGTTTATTAGTTGTTTTTATAGTACATTGACCTTGAATTGTTTTTATTAGAACATTTTAACAATATATAATAATGTAATATTTATCATTGATAAATTTCCAACATCCTTTATTTTGTTCACTCACAATAACCGAACATGACAGACAACTAACCACATGTTCGGCTCCCTATATGCCAGAGGCTTCCAACCAGTAATGGGGGTCTATGATGATATGGTGGTGGGGTGTGTGTGTGTTGGGGGGGAGGGGTTATACCCTCATACTATAGTATATCACAACATTATATACAAAATATGTGGAAAAAATATAATAAAACAATAACAGAACTACATCGATAATAATAAAAACAACAGGATTACATCATATTGAAATTAACCAATGGGAATAAAAAAGGAAAGAGAAATATCCAAAACCATATAAAAAATTATGATCATGTAATGTTATTACAATTGGTTATATAAGGAACAATTCATCATTTATATAAAACACGTTATTAATAAAAAATACAAATAGTTTTCTCCAATTGTATCAAGAGAATATGCTCAATCCTCTACCCCCGTACTCCATCATAATACAAAAAATAAGGCATCCAAATTGGGGTGATTCTCTTTGACCATATAGGCATCCATGAAGTATATTAGGGTACCAATCAGTAGCTCAAACGAGGTTTCAAATATACTCATATGGCCACCTCAAATAGATTCTATTACAAATCCAATAAATTTATTAGTAATAGTAGTGTGAAGTTACCACTGAAGTAAATGTTTAATGATAAAGAGATGTAATCCAATCTATAGCTACATGAAATTTCATAAAATTTATAATTTATGAAAAACAATATAATAGATTAAAGTATCAACTATGATATGTGGTGGGTTTATCAATTAGTAGAACAATGAGGGATATGACCCAAGGCCCCTAAAAAATACATACTCTTTGAGTTCAATTATATCATCGATCGAGAGCTCTGTATAATGTTGACCAACAAGCGCTAGGAAAGAAGGCCATTGTCTAGGGATACCTTTTCGAGTCCATAGATCTCATGGATTAAAAAACAATATATACATGGGAGGAACCTATGGAGTAAATCCAATGGGGGTGAATAAATCCAAATCAAAGGTAATAATCCCTAACATCCAATGTAAATGAAATGTCAGTTCCAAACCATGATTTTGGTTCTACATTGATGTATCCATCATTAAACATATTATATTAAGCAACATATTTCCATGTTAGTACCGATTTACTAATAAATTTAATTCATCACACCCATTTCACTAATGAATTTGTTCCCAAGTGATAAATTTTGGAAATTTTAACGTCTATTCCACCATACCAACCATTTACATTTACATTCAGTAGCAAAGAGATTATCAATTTTAGTTTCATTTTCCATTACAATTTTAAATAAACAAATTTCAAGAGGTATTCATCCTTTAAAATTCTAATTAAATTATTTTATGGATTCCACTCAGTGTTGAAAAGATCATCACACCCAAAGTGGGGTAATTTTCATGGAAATTATACAAACACACCTCAATGGGTGGTAGACCTTGAGGTAAATGACCTATAACCATGTCATATGGGAAATAAAATTGATGAAGATATTTTAAAAAATTAATTCAAGGTATTACTCATTTTAGAATAAACCCACATAGGTTCTGATTTGAAACACTATGGTGTGAGTTATAAACAAAAATACCATAAGGGATAATGTATATACCACCTACCTTTAATAGAGATTAGACTCCTCATCCATTATTGAATGATAATCCTTGATAGAATGTGAGAGATCTTGGAAATAAATGAATACCAAAAAATAGGTTATATTAGATTTCTAGGATTTTTCATTCCATAAGGAACGATAAATTATGAAAATAAGGAATATGATTGAAGATCATACAAAGACAGATCTAATGTGAAGAATGAGAAGTGAATCAATTACTGGATGGATAAGGTAGATCAATGCCTAGGTTGGATTTGAAATAAAAGTTCCAACATGAGGTAGGGATTCCATGCATAATGTGGAAAGTGAAAAGGAATAATGGATTTTAATTGAATGAGTGGAAAATAATCATTTCAAACCTTTTTATAGGGAACATGGTTTGACTACATGATGGAACAAACTATGCTCTATCCCCATGCCATCATTGTCTAGGGTGTTACACCACTAATGTTGATAGGTTCATGGTTTGAAATGCAACATGCATTTACTATGAATTTTCACTATATAAGAACTCCAAATATCACATAGATAGGGGTACTGTTAAAAAAATCATGTTTTAACCATGTATTAAAATGTTTCAACACACCATAACAATTTCAATCACACAAGTGACCTACCACATTAGGGTTTTGAAATTATTCACCTCAATATATGGGTTGATTTTTTAAGAAGTATGGTTAATTCAAACCATGTTCCAACCATGTTCATCATTCTGTTTTCCCAAAACATGTGTTATAGGCTGCAAAGAAGACCCAAATTATCTCAATACCATCCTTATATATTTAAGAACATTAATTTGGATAAAAAGAGAGGTTCAAAAAAATAAACAATACATTACCTAATGAAGACATAGGATTTTGAAACCTCCCCTACTAGGTGAAATTAGTTCCCATGTTACCCTATTGATGGTTGTATAACATCTTCTGAAAAAATCACCGGCTTTTGAGAGTGTACATTGTTCTATTTCTCCCAGGTCTTTTCATATACAATTCAATTAAAGTATAACACCCAAAATAGTGGAACTGAATAGCTTCATAGATCCTCTATTCTATGATAAACGATACACGCTAGATACTCTTCAAATAAATAATATACTACTTCAAACATATCAAGATGAAATACATGATATGGTTCTAATTTATAATAACAAATCTACAAAAATGGAAAATATCATGAATGTACTTATACCTAAAAGTTAACTTCACCCAATAGGCTATAAGACCAACTCTTTGTATTATCTCAAAGGTTATAATGAACCATTGACTCATCCTACCTTGTTTTCAAACTCCTCGATTCCCTGGTGCAGTTGAAACACATAAGAATACATGATCCATGACCTTGAGAAGTAGTGGTTATCTATGTAAATTGGTATAATTCTTATTCATAGACATATTGAGTACTATTCACTTCTTGATAATCAATACATGATCCAATGTATCCTAACTGATATGAGGGCCTAGTAGCACTACCTCCCAATCCTTTTATAATCATATGGGTGAACAGAACAACCTATCATATATGGAATCATAAAGATCCATTTGTATAGTCACTGAGAAGTTGTTATGATACGAAAAATCAATGAGTGGTTTGTGTTTCTCCCAAGAACATACAAAATCAACGATTCATGCCAAAATAATGTCCTCTAAACCCTGTATTCTATTATCAGACTATATGTCGATCTACGGTTGATAGGATTTAAATAGAAGTACCTATAACTTAGTTCCTTATGCAACCAATACCATAAGTATGATGGGATTATAAAAACCATTTCCTATATATTGTTATGTGGAAGTCCATGAAAGTGAATGATCTCCTTGACATGTATCCTCTCTAGAACATACATTAATATGTCTATTATAGATGTAATAAGCATGTGGTTCTTTTTAACCTATCTATGATCACACATTCCATGTCACTTCCTAAAGTGGATCAGGGTTGAACCATCACAAATTCTATAGGGGTTCCATTCTATTTCCACTCAAAAAAGGGAAACAATCTCAAAATCCAGCCTGGTCACTCATGCTTGACCTTTAAACAGTAAAAGGTGGAAGATCAATTAACTAAAAAAATTATCCCCTACTTTATCCCCGACCACAAATATTTACATTGTATGCCACAAATCATATTTGAAAGACCAAGATTCACTACCTAATAATATAAATGATAATATAGTATCAAATCATCTCACACAACGGTAGGAACCTTGAGAAATCTAGGACTCCACAATATCTCATCCGCATCAACTATCCAACCCAGTAGTGTTTCCTCATCTTTATCACTTTCCCTTTGGAGAATTCCCCCAAGATTTGAAATCTACCATATCATCACTCTTTCCATACGTGAATAGGTAACTAATAATGATTCTAGTAAAGGATTCCCCAAATGGTAATGCACATCCAAGTGAATCTCATAAGACAATGCCACCAACATTCATTCACCACTGGCCACTTGAACAACTTGATTCTGAGTATTCTTTCTTAGATCATGAGCCACTACATTTTAATTCCTAGTCATTAAATAAAGATCAAAATCAAGTGTCAATAGGTATCAAATCCATCTTCGTTGAATGAGATTGATTTTATTCTTGGTAGTATTTGAGGATCACTTGATTCATTTATATAATAAACCACTCCCATAATAAGTGATGCCTTCAAAAATAGAAGTCCAAAACCATAGATGATGACTTGAGTTTATTAGTCTAGTAATTATTCTTATGAGGTATCAACTAATGTGATCTATATTTTATGAATCAATCCCCAAGAAAATAAAACAGCTCTTAGATCGATGCTGGATTCATCACAACAAACCATATAGCTGTATATTGATTTGGGATGATTCAAGAATATGATTGATGTATGTCATTCAATGATCTTATAAAATGATTTCTTTCACAATTAAAACCATGTAAAATTGAAAGCCTTTTATGTTTTATCCATTAATATGTTCTACGAGATGTGAGAAATATTATATAAAACACATGAAATATGCATATATCAAAATGAAATTTCACATTTCAATGTTTTTCTTTGATGAAATATGGAGAATATATCTATCACCTTTTATGGGACCGCTGAATGTATTTATTCCAAGATAATGTTGTCTCAGAAGTGACCCATTTTGATCCAAAGGTGAAATTTTGGAATCTTATCATATAACATGTTCTCTCTTAGTGCACCAATAAATTTATCAAAATGTTTTTCATTTTTTGGTAATGTATATGAGTACACTAATATGTAAACCACAAAGGCCACAAAAAATGAATCCATGTTTGGGTGGAATACCTGATTCAGAAGATCCAAGAAAACTTCTACCTCATTCAGGATTTAGAACGACATGAAAAATACTAAACCATTCCACATATACAATTGAATTCTATACATGGTATATATGATTGTATTACACATTCCTGATGAAAACATAAATGAAAATAAATCATGGAGAAAACTCTAGGTCATCAATGTTGGTAAAATATTCCATATACATGACATAATGTATAATATTTTTTCTTGGTAAACTAATTTAGTTTTTGGTAATAAACAAACAACCAAAGGGTTCCCCCTATTTAAAAAACATAAGGGAACCACGAGGTGAAGTTATAGTTCATATGAAACCCATAACATCCATTTATTTTAGCTAACTATTATGTTCCAAAAACATGGTAGTATACATTATGAATAAAGGAATAGATACTCGTGCTACTCCTAGAACTAGGTCAACAGTTAACACAACCTCTCTCTTAAGAGGTATTCCAAAAAATCATTTGGGAAAATATCACTGGAATGATCTAGTACAAGATAGAAATATGTACATCATATTCCATGATCATGAAAATTTATCCAGTTATTATGGGATATCACCCTACCGAGCCCATGATGGTTGGTTTTGGATTCAGTTTCCTAGATATCCCACTTAACCATTTGAATATAAATACCACGCATAGTTGATTTAAAAGACAGCCTCAACTAATAGAAATCAACATGACTAGATAGGGAAAAAACCAACAATTTCGGAGTATTATATTAAATCTAAACACTTCATGTATAAAAAATTTCCAAAGAAAATTTTAGCTTCCTATATAAATGGGGAATTCCTTCCATTGGAGTACACAATTTTATCAGATCCGGAATGTTGTATCAAAAAGTATCACCCCCACAAAAGTATTGAATCTTGAACACATGAATCTGAAAAATTTCAATATATATATTGTTTTTGGATGATATTAGGTCATATAAAATAGACAATAACATAGAGGATACAAAACTCATACCAAAAACTCTAGAGGCTATTACACTCTCATCCTCAGATATTGGATATTTTGTGCATATTTTCCCAATCCATGGCCCTGATATATATCATAAAATCACCAAGAAGGATAAATTTAATGTAATTTTAAATTTTGTTTCCAACACCCTTATTAATTAACACCTCCTTGTCCTAAATGATCAGATGTTTCTAGCTATTTTCAATAGGAAAGCTACTAATCCAACTCGTAAAGGAGGGTCTCATGGGGATTCTCTTACACTAGAAATAGGTGTAATGATTTGACAAAAACTATGAGGATAACCCATTATTCCATATTCTATTCATTAAAAAGGGGATCCATCATAGTGGGTCCTCATATAACCCTTCTTACAATACTTATTATGGATGAAATTGAAATCTGGACAGACACTTTGGCTACTTTATCCCCTTAAGAGAGTTCACGATAATGATTCCATCCAATAGATGAAATACTATTCTATTGAGGTACTAAAAATTCATAGTACAAACATCTATATTCTATATGGTTAATTTTTATTATGAGATGATTTCTATTTATTTCACTAATTGTAGTAAAAAACATGTTCACCTAAGACTGGATGATTTACAAGATCTTGTACTAAAAACGTCCAACTCTGGACAACTTCTAAGAAAGTAGAGGAGGATAAAAAAGGAAAATCCCTCTGAAACAATATGGATAATCCATTTATGAAATACTCACCTACTCTATATTTAAATATATTTCAAAGACCATCCATCTGATATAGTCCAAGGAGAGATGTAATCGTAGACAGTTATCTAGAAATCCATCTTACCCATGACCAGAACATGGTCAGCCTGGGAAACAAAATCCCACCATATACTGGATGAACTCTAAGTGTATACACAAGAAGACTGATCCTCCATTATGTAGGAAATTAAATGTGATCAATTATATATTTCATGGATTCTAAGTAATAAACCACATCCTCGGGGACCACCACCCCAGAAAATCTAGGTGGAAGATGCTCCTAAAACCCCCCATTACTCTTCAATCCTAGTGGTTATTGTAACACCCCAAGATTTCATAGTGTGTTATATCTTCAAAATAATTCAATAACATTCACTACACGCAACACTGAGTTCAATCACACCATGACTTACAAAAAAAAAAAGCCATTAAAAGAGGTCATGAATAGTATTAACTAAATTTTAAACTTTATATAATCCTTATAATTTTAGAATCCATATTATGAGTTTCTTAGTCATAATGCAAGAACAGATTCATTTTCAGTATTGCACTTTTATCAACTTTTAATAGTAAAACCTTTTTAAATACAATATTTTAAACTTTTTGACTAAATGGGGACATCAAAAAAATTTAAAATGAAACATCCCAAGCTTCCACGGTACGCTTTCCTTTGAATAAAACAGTAGCGTGTGTTGTACGCAACTTCGTGTTTTAACACACACCACAACCGATCAAACTAGCTGTTATGAATAGTAATACCTACTTTTTGAAATTATATATATTTTATATTTTAAAATGGACTTCATTTTTTGGATTCAGAATATCAAATTTAGCCTAAGGTGAAATTTTGGTACTTTTCTGATAACTTTCATATTTTGATGAATAGTGAAAATTACTAAATTTTAATTAAAAACAACTTTTTTAATCAAAATAATTAATAGTGATAAATTATGAATTTGAGTGGTTTTAAAGTATATTTAGAATATATTTTTACTATTTAATATAATGTTGGTCATTGGACATAATTTTACAATTAAACCGATCATAAACAAGTGTCAATCTTTTGATAGTTATTATCTCTTAAAAACACGCTTTTTGTTTTGACAGCGGGAATTAATTTTAAATTAATTTCTGCCACTTCTGTGTTTTGAATTTAGAAAAATGTATTCCATATTTGGAATCAGGATGTTCAAATTGTGTAAATAGGTAACTTTTATTTTTAGACATTTTGAATAGTTACTGTGGTAAATATTTTATTTACCATGGTTAAAGGGTAAATTCGGTAAATAAGGGTTAAAAAAATAATATTATAATAATACTAAATTACCCTAAAACGTGTATTAACCCTATTGGTTGATACATGGTCGACCATGGGAATCTTTGGGTCTATTTTGGGACCCCATGGATCCACTTGTAAGTGATAATGACACATTATATTAATAAAGTTAAAATAAAAATAAAAATGGCATAAGCTTACATCTTTTAGAAGAAAAATTTTTACATAGGGTTATACTTGTTGGATTTTCGATTATAAATATTCATTAGAAAGATAAAAAGATTTCCTACATAATGATATTTTATTTATAATTTTTAGACATTAAATAATTTATGTTATTTATGGCACAATGATGATGCAGTAATTACTAAAATAGTGAAAAATTAAAATAATTGATATTATAAATACCCAAATAAATATAATATGAAACTTTTAATGAATTAAACTAATTTTCTAGGCTAATATGATATATTAGGATTGATTTAATGGACTTTGTTCGAAGTAATCAATCTGTTATGAGTTTCACAAAAATCAACTATTGAATAGTGTCAAAATTGACATAAAAGAGTTCTTAAAACAAATATTATATTATTAATTGATATTAAATTCCTAAAAATCTAAGGTTCGGCCAAGAGACTTATATTATGATAGGTTAATCATTAATGGACCACTTGGGGGTCGCTTGGATGTATATAGTAAGTTTATTAACCATATTAGATAAAAATACAAAGAGACATTGTAAAAGTGAAACTAATTAACTTAGAGTTAATACTTAAAGATAAGGTTAATATAAGTACCCAAACCTGTCTAAATTCTATTGGTTGAGTGGTTTTCAACCTATCCCCACCTTAACCTTTGAATAGTCAACTTTGGAGCCATTAGAAACCGAATATGAATTTATTATAAATTAATATTTCTAGCTTTTCCAAAGGTGCCCCTCACCCCTCTTATAAAAGGGCACTCCTACTTCTCATTTCTTCACACCTCTCAAGCCACTTGGCTCGTCCAAACTCTGCCCAACTAAGCTCCCCACATCCCTCTCCTCCTCCTTGAAGCTTCCCCTTAGGCAGAAAGCATTTCAAGAAGTCCTTTGGTTCCAACCAAAGTGAGTTACCTAAATTAAAGGTAACGATTTCTCTTAAATTATTTTCATTTATTTTGCTTCTCCAACCCCCAAACTCTTTTTATTTCCCTTCTTTTGTAACAACACCAGTATCCTCAATATACTAGGATGTTGTTATAATAAGTATTCAAACTACACATACACACAACTCCATCTAATGGATGATGAACATAATGTTTCTGTGGATGGGAAATTAACGCCTCACGAAACGATGATTGTTCAAATACATCTTACCGCCTCTCATGGTGGCCATTATGATGGCACTGTAATTAAATATGATATTAATGATATATATTTTATATATAAGCTTCTGTAATTCCATTTTATTTCATTCCATTATTCGTTTCATGTTGTATATACATACGATAATTTCATTTGAGGAAGTGCGGACTACCGCCCCCTTAAAATGATATGACTCGTTCATACCACACATGGAACGTATAAAGGATGGTGTTAATGAACTTAAGTAACATATATAAAATATTATATTATACTGGAATAGTAATATACCTATGTATCATTTGGATTTGATTCTTTTAAAATGAAAATCAAATGGAAGTAGCGTTCGTGCGTACGTACGGACTACCGTCTCCACGAACGCGATAAGATTCATTCTCCATCATATCCATTCAAGTATTATTCTCATTTTAGGGTTAAAAATAATTTTAATGTCATTATTATTATGAATAAGATATAATCTATCCATTACAAACATGTCTTACGTAACCAAACATTTAAGAAGAACGAATCGATTATCACCCGAAACGACGATAATACTAAGATATTATTAATAAAGCAATGTTAAAAGATCATATATGATATCATATTAATGTATATGATTCTTGTATAATTTAATAACAATTATTTCACCATTATACAGGAGGTTAACCTACCCCAACAAAGGAAAAGTACAAGGTAAGGGTTATTTCACAATCTCTTCATTATCCGAGGTTGTTTATATGTAAAAATCTACTGGGATCTCTTTATCATCCACATCCATGTTTCTTAAAAATGTATTTCAAAACATTTTTACTATTTACAAGAATATGGGTTAAAGTCATTTATACCTTTTTTTGACTTTTTTAAAGAGGTTTATAAAGGAATCTTTCCGTCGTTTTCAAAACAAGGTCCTTTTTAACCTTTTCGACAGAATTGAGGTAAGAATGTTTTTTTTAACTTATACGGCGGGTGCGGTTATTTTACGCCGTTATAAAATCTTAAAAGCTTTCCTTAAAAGATTATAAGAATATTTTCAAAGAAAATGTTTTATTTTATATGGATCTTAAATGATTTCAAAATAAAAGGAGATACTTCTTTAAAAAGAATTTTGATTTCATCTATGTCAACATCCTTTGATGGATTTTAAGATTATTTGAAGTTGATTTATTATGATACAAAACTTCTATATTGTATTGAAGGTTTTGTGATATGTTTGACTGTGGATGTGCTATTTTTATACCATTCATAGTTTATGGTGAAATTATTGACATTTCGTATGCTAGTTTTAATACGAATGTTTATGTTATGTTTAAACCTTTTCATATGGGAATGCATTGGACTTAATAAGTGACGGGTGGAGCCCGCTATAGCTCCTCGATGCATCGGTAGGTCTCATGAGACAAACTAGTGTCTTGGCACAAGGCCTTGACAAAATCTTATTTGTAGTCTTGGCACGAGGCCTTGGCTATGTGGTTATGATAGTCTGGCATTATGCATTCCAACATTATGAAAGTGGTTATTTATTTTTGCATGTGATTATTCGATTAGTGGAATATCCATGTGAATAAGTAAATGGCATTATTTCATTTTATTTATGCCATACCATGTTGAAAGTTCATGTTTAAAAGGCTTTTGTTTTAGTTATACATTGCCTTAAATGTTTATTCTTATTGATGAAAGTTTCCGCTATATTGTTATCCTTACTGGGCATTTGAGCTCACCCCTTTTGTATGTTTTATTTTTCCCAGGAAGTGAAGATGTAAGTTATGAATGACCTGCAGGGATATTATGAGGGGATTGTAGTGTGGACTGTGGAAACATTATGTTGTTGTAGTAGTTTTTGATTTTATGATGTAATGTAAAACTTATGAATATATCTAGTGTTTCCAAGGCTACTAAACTAATCGGTCTTTCGGGATTTGATCTTTCTTGTGATCATGCCAATGTTACGAAGTAATGCACCGACTCTGGGTAGCTGGGGTCGGGGCGTTACAGTTGGTATCAGAGGAAGTTTAGTACAAACCTTGGAAGCTAGATTTAGATAAACTCTGATTAGAGCACGTAGACCTAAGCTGAACTTTGAGGATTAGTATAGAAGAACTTCCTAGAATTTTGGTATTGTAGAGATTTTGTGAGTTTTCCGAGCAATACATCCCTGTCTGGATACGAGCAGGTAGAGGCGGCTCTGGCACAGATGTACCTAGGGGTAAAACCCGAAAACACCGCTTTGAGCTAGACTCGAACGGGAACTGGTGCACGACAACGGGCCTTGCTGCACTCTTGGTTACGACACTCCCGGGGGATATGCTTAGGATAACTCTCATTTTCTTTACAAATCATTATGAAGGGTTTATGAGTATATACTTCCTCAAAGAAAACATTTTTATGATTATGGATTATATCCATAAATAGTTCAATTTATGTTAAGTGTTTTATAAGTATGGGATTATGTATTTTGATTCATAAACTAATCTAGTGTATTCCATTGTTTAGAAATGGCGCCCTGTAGAAGGAATGAGACCTCCAGAAATGCACATGATCCAAAGAGAAGGAAGGATCATATCTTTCCTGGTCTTAAGCTAGAATTTGTAAGAGAAATAGTCTCCCATGTATTATCATCATATGAAGAAATAATATCATGTGTTGATAAGATAAGTAAAGAGTATACTGAGTCCTATGGATTTGAAGGGAAGCAAGAGAAGAAAAGGATAGAAGAGAGAAAGATGGATAAAGGGAAGAGGGAAAAGAAGAATTTTCCCATATGTGGTAACTGTGGAAAGAAACACCCTGGAACTTGCCTGAAAGGAATGGGAGTTTGTTATAAGTGTGGAGGAAAAGGGCACAAAGTACGTGACTGCCAGGGTAAGAAAATGGTTTTAAATGTACAATGCTTCATTTGCAAGGAGTTTGGACACTACGCGAACCTATGTCCCAGTCATCAGACTATGACGCAAATGATGCTATTGGATAATAATCAAGTTATGATACTACCACAGATGAAGAGGAATGATTAGAGTTCTTATGTTGATTATGTCAATTGAGTGTTGTATCAACAATGTACTTGTTATAATAATTATGGAGTATATAAGGATTGTACTGCAGTACTATTTCATTAAGGACTTGAGATTGTGTGGAACAAAGAAAAGTTACTCAATAGCAGGATAAATTCTTGGAAAATATATGGTTGAGAGAATGATAAACCATAATATAGTTCTGATACCGAGGTAGTGATTTTGGAATAATATGTGATTGTTTTGGATAAATTATATTGGATATTCTTGACTACCTTGAAGCTGATTAATGATTAGTATATTCCATCATTGTTGGGGTTTAAAACATTTTTGGATTAATGAAGTATACCCAGCATTCTATATGGAATAAGGGAACATGAATGTAATCAATAAGGAATATGGTAATACATGATGAAGGTATTCATATGCTATTATGGGGTAAAAAGGATCTATATTATGTTTACCTTCCTTATAAATGTTGGACTGTGAGTTTGGATAGAATTATTTTGGATAGTTCTAGTTTGGATTATTTTGGATTTCCATAAAAGGACAACCCGGAGGTCGGGCGGCAACCCGTCGCGTCCGGCAAGGCTGCGATACTTGAACCCGCAACCGAAGGGTGACAAGGGTGTATCACCTACCACTGTCCCACGAGATGTCCTGAATTAAATAATGTAGTTTTTTTAAAAAAGATCTGGTAGATGAATTATAAATTCATTTATTTTGGAACCCTGTACGAATAGTATAAATAGAAAAAAAAATTTACGTTCTATTATCTTTTAGAGTGAAAGATGAGTTTGTGGTAGAAATTTATTAATGGGTAAAATTCTAATTATAAAGTAAGTATATCTCCTTATTATCTTAGCCAATCTCATAAATAAATTCCTCAACATTAATAATAGAAACTTAGAACAAAAATGTTGTCCTAGATGGTACCTTAAATCATCACAAATTTATGGCTTTGGGATTTTTGGCCTTTTCATAGCCATGTTCTCTACCCCTCTCCATCAGATAATTGATTGTTATATTTCTCTTCCATATCCATATTTTCCTACATGGAACCCTAGTATGTGTTATTTTTGGTAATCTTCATACTTTCCACTCTTTATTTTAAATAGAGGCCTCATTAATTCATTTTTCGATGTGGGATTTCAACTAAGATATTTTGAAACGTCAAAAATGTGTTATCCTAATACCCTATGTTTTGTTGAACCGATGGTATTTCAAATCATCATAGATTGATGAATTTAAGGACCTCAATTATACACTTGTTTGTGATTGATGAACTCAATCACTACCTATAAATATTTACGTTTTTCCTCCGATTATATGTCTCTAATTGCCACCAATGTTCTCCTAATCAAGATCATAATTTGGTGGTGACCCTTTCATTTCTCTTTTCCTCATATTAAGACTAAATTTTAGTAACCCAATTTCCGATGTGGGTTTTCCCACAAATATATTATCTATTTTCAACCTTTTACTTTCGAAGAACAATTTCAAATTGCGAGGACGCAATTTATTGAAGGAGGGGAGAATGTAACACCCCAAGATTTCATAGTGTGTTATATCTTCAAAATAATTCAATAACTTTCACTACACGCAACACTGAGTTCAATCACACCATGACTTACAAAAAAAAAAGCCATTAAAAGAGGTCATGAATAGTATTAACTAAATTTTAAACTTTATATAATCCTTATAATTTTAGAATCCATATTATGAGTTTCTTAGTCATAATGCAAGAACAGATTCATTTTCAGTATTGCACTTTTATCAACTTTTAATAGTAAAACCTTTTTAAATACAATATTTTAAACTTTTTGACTAAATGGGGACATCAAAAAAATTTAAAATGAAACATCCCAAGCTTCCACGGTACGCTTTCCTTTGAATAAAACAGTAGCGTGTGTTGTACGCAACTTCGTGTTTTAACACACACCACAACCGATCAAACTAGCTGTGATGAATAGTAATACCTACTTTTTGAAATTATATATATTTTATATTTTAAAATGGACTTCATTTTTGGATTCAGAATATCAAATTTAGCCTAAGGTGAAATTTTGGTACTTTTCTGATAACTTTCATATTTTGATGAATAGTGAAAATTACTAAATTTTAATTAAAAACAACTTTTTTAATCAAAATAATTAATAGTGATAAATTATGAATTTGAGTGGTTTTAAAGTATATTTAGAATATATTTTTACTATTTAATATAATGTTGGTCATTGGACATAATTTTACAATTAAACCGAACATAAACAAGTGTCAATCTTTTGATAGTTATTATCTCTTAAAAACACGCTTTTTGTTTTGACAGCGGGAATTAATTTTAAATTAATTTCTGCCACTTCTGTGTTTTGAATTTAGAAAAATGGATTCCATATTTGGAATCAGGATGTTCAAATTGTGTAAATAGGTAACTTTTATTTTTAGACATTTTGAATAGTTACTGTGGTAAATATTTTATTTACCATGGTTAAAGGGTAAATCCGGTAAATAAGGGTTAAAAAAATAATATTATAATAATACTAAATTACCCTAAAACGTGTCTTAACCCTATTGGTTGATACATGGTCGACCATGGGAATCTTTGGGTCTATTTTGGGACCCCATGGATCCACTTGTAAGTGATAATGACACATTATATTAATAAAGTTAAAATAAAAATAAAAATGGCATAAGCTTACATCTTTTAGAAGAACAATTTTTACATAGGGTTATACTTGTTGGATTTTCGATTATAAATATTCATTAGAAAGATAAAACGATTTCCTACATAATGATATTTTATTTATAATTTTTAGACATTAAATAATTTATTTTATTTATGGAACAATGATGATGCAGTAATTACTAAAATAGTGAAAAATTAAAATAATTGATATTATAAATACCCAAATAAATATAATATGAAACTTTTAATGAATTAAACTAATTTTCTAGGCTAATATGATATATTAGGATTGATTTAATGGACTTTGTTCTAAGTAATCAATCTGTTATGAGTTTCACAAAAATCAACTATTGAATAGTGTCAAAATTGACATAAAAGAGTTCTTAAAACAAATATTATATTATTAATTGATATTAAATTCCTAAAAATCTAAGGTTCGGCCAAGAGACTTATATTATGATAGGTTAATCATTAATGGACCACTTGGGGGTCTCTTGGATGTATATAGTAAGTTTATTAACCATATTAGATAAAAATACAAAGAGACATTGTAAAAGTGAAACTAATTAACTTAGAGTTAATACTTAAAGATAAGGTTAATATAAGTACCCAAACCTGTCTAAATTCTATTGGTTGAGTGGTTTTCAACCTATCCCCACCTTAACCTTTGAATAGTCAACTTTGGAGCCATTAGAAACCGAATATGAATTTATTATAAATTAATATTTCTAGCTTTTCCAAAGGTGCCCCTCACCCCTCTTATAAAAGGGCACTCCTACTTCTCATTTCTTCACACCTCTCAAGCCACTTGGCTCGTCCAAACTCTGCCCAACTAAGCTCCCCACATCCCTCTCCTCCTCCTTGAAGCTTCCCCTTAGGCAGAAAGCATTTCAAGAAGTCCTTTGGTTCCAACCAAAGTGAGTTACCTAAATTAAAGGTAACGATTTCTCTTAAATTATTTTCATTTATTTTGCTTCTCCAACCCCCAAACTCTTTTTATTTCCCTTCTTTTGTAACAACACCAGTATCCTCAATATACTAGGATGTTGTTATAAGAAGTATTCAAACTACACATACACACAACTCCATCTAATGGATGATGAACATAATGTTTCTGTGGATGGCAAATTAACGCCTCACGAAACGATGATTGTTCAAATACATCTTACCGCCTCTCATGGTGGCCATTATGATGGCACTGTAATTAAATATGATATTAATGATATATATTTTATATATAAGCTTCTGTAATTCCATTTTATTTCATTCCATTATTCGTTTCATGTTGTATATACATACGATAATTTCATTTGAGGAAGTGCGGACTACCGCCCCCTTAAAATGATATGACTCGTTCATACCACACATGGAACGTATAAAGGATGGTGTTAATGAACTTAAGTAACATATATAAAATATTATATTATACTGGAATAGTAATATACCTATGTATCATTTGGATTTGATTCTTTTAAAATGAAAATCAAATGGAAGTAGCGTTCGTGCGTACGTACGGACTACCGTCTCCACGAACGCGATAAGATTCATTCTCCATCATATCCATTCAAGTATTATTCTCATTTTAGGGTTAAAAATAATGTTAATGTCATTCTGATTATGAATAAGATATAATCTATCCATTACAAACATGTCTTACGTAACCAAACATTTAAGAAGAACGAATCGATTATCACCCGAAACGACGATAATACTAAGATATTATTAATAAAGCAATGTTAAAAGATCATATATGATATCATATTAATGTATATGATTCTTGTATAATTTAATAACAATTATTTCACCATTATACAGGAGGTTAACCTACCCCAACAAAGGAAAAGTACAAGGTAAGGGTTATTTCACAATCTCTTCATTATCCGAGGTTGTTTATATGTAAAAATCTACTGAGATCTCTTTATCATCCACATCCATGTTTCTTAAAAATGTATTTCAAAACATTTTTACTATTTACAAGAATATGGGTTAAAGTCATTTATACCTTTTTTTGACTTTTTTAAAGAGGTTTATAAAGGAATCTTTCCGTCGTTTTCAAAACAAGGTCCTTTTTAACCTTTTCGACAGAATTGAGGTAAGAATGTTTTTTTTAACTTATACGGCGGGTGCGGTTATTTTACGCCGTTATAAAATCTTCAAAGCTTTCCTTAAAAGATTATAAGAATATTTTCAAAGAAAATGTTTTATTTTATATGGATCTTAAATGATTTCAAAATAAAAGGAGATACTTCTTTAAAAAGAATTTTGATTTCATCTATGTCAACATCCTTTGATGGATTTTAAGATTATTTGAAGTTGATTTATTATGATACAAAACTTCTATATTGTAATGAAGGTTTTGTGATATGTTTGACTGTAGATGTGCTATTTTTATACCATTCATAGTTTATGGTGAAATTATTGACATTTCGTATGCTAGTTTTAATACGAATGTTTATGTTATGTTTAAACCTTTTCATATGGGAATGCATTGGACTTAATAAGTGACGGGTGGAGCCCGCTATAGCTCCTCGATGCATCGGTAGGTCTCATGAGACAAACTAGTGTCTTGGCACAAGGCCTTGACAAAATCTTATTTGTAGTCTTGGCACGAGGCCTTGGCTATGTGGTTATGATAGTCTGGCATTATGCATTCCAACATTATGAAAGTGGTTATTTATTTTTGCATGTGATTATTCGATTAGTGGAATATCCATGTGAATAAGTAAATGGCATTATTTCATTTTATTTATGCCATACCATGTTGAAAGTTCATGTTTAAAAGGCTTTTGTTTTAGTTATACATTGCCTTAAATGTTTATTCTTATTGATGAAAGTTTCCGCTATATTGTTATCCTTACTGGGCATTTGAGCTCACCCCTTTTGTATGTTTTATTTTTCCCAGGAAGTGAAGATGTAAGTTATGAATGACCTGCAGGGATATTATGAGGGGATTGTAGTGTGGACTGTGGAAACATTAGGTTGTTGTAGTAGTTTTTGATTTTATGATGTAATGTAAAACTTATGAATATATCTAGTGTTTCCAAGGCTACTAAACTAATCGGTCTTTCGGGATTTGATCTTTCTTGTGATCATGCCAATGTTACGAAGTAATGCACCGACTCTGGGTAGCTGGGGTCGGGGCGTTACAGTTATTCATGGGGATCTCGACCTAGACTTCATGACACATAATAATCCATCTCAAAACCAAGAATCACATTCTTGTTCAAGAATAAAAATTGGTTCCACTAGTGTAACTATATGAGGTAATACTAGTGGATCAGGTCCCACCGCCTCTAGAGCATGGTGAACCCCACCCTCCTATTGCACAACTCAAGGTCGTTATAGAGGTATATATCTATAATTACAAGAATATTAATCAATACTTGATTTTATATAAAAAATCATTGGTAAATTAATAGGATAGGTACATGTCATACTAATTAAAATTAAAACACCTTTTACTTCTATTATTGCTAGGTCTAGGTGACACAAAAGACCATATATGAAAAAACAAGAGATGCTCCCAACAACCCACTACTATGTGTAGGTCTAATGTAAATTATTTGTTTCAACTCAAGGTTTATGTTATATAGAGTTATTGGTGAATGTTATAAATGAAAAAACCCTTAAATTTCAATATTAATCCCCTTTTAATCATAACCATTCCACTACAATAATCTCAATTTCATAATACATACATATATATATATATATTTATATCACATTCCAAATTAATGAGATACCATTTCCATGTTATAAAGGCCAAAATATTGTAAGATGATATTGGTATGTCATTTCACTGAAAATATTCTTTTATAGTGGCTTTATTATATGTATCAATTTTCAGAATTTTTATACAAACAACCTCTCTTTAAATTAAAATGGAATCCAATTAGTTGATAAATTTATAGCTTCATCCCATGTGACCAACGATCCAATTTATAAAATATATGATAATTGTAAAATTAAATTTTCATGGTCAAGAAATATGGGAAAAACAATTTGGGATGATAGAGAAATTTAAATCTACCAATAACTTTTCTACTTCATCACGAATTAATGTTATTAAAATAATATAAATCAATGTTAATTCACTACACCATTCTAAATGGAATTCACACTTTGAAATAAAGATTGACTAGAATGTGCATGGATTATGAAGCCTTTGGTTCCTAGAATGATTTATGGGGGTAGAAGTACCATTATACACCAAACCGGGGTAAAATAAATTATATAGTAATAATGAAATCACCAAAAATCACATGTGTCACCAAATGGAATAATACAGTCAACTAATACGGGAAAACCATAAAATAAAGTCCTATCCCAGGAAATATATATTTTACCTATATATGGGTTAGATTCTCATTGGAATAGGATCCTTAAAAATTTTCAACACATTAGTAGTATCTTTTCTACAAAAAATTTAAGACAAAAAAGAAAAAGTACCTATGATACCACTTATAGAATCACTAGTATAGTTCACTGACATGTATCCAAACATGAGATCCACATAACGTCAAGAATCCCCCCATATGACAGCTATTTCTAATTAGAAGTGAGGGTCTATTATGATAAAATGTGGGAACTATACCTTCATATAATATTGGATAATAGTTATAGATATGGAATATGTTTAACTTAATTAATAAAAAAGAAGGACAATAACATCCAAAATTGTAATAGGCAACACAATACCAACACATAAGAGTAAAAAAACTAACATAAAAAATGGCAGAACCATATCCAATATCATATAATTTTTTCGATCATTTATTTCTATTTAAAATTGGAAGACCTAGAATAGTGTACCAGGAATATAAAATATACTATACAAAAATATAAAAAGAAAATAAAAAGAAATCTATAAAAAATCATCAACATAGCCTTATTCATATGCTCCAGTACTCCATCCAATTATGAAAAATTTGGAATAAATTTCTTATATCTTTCCTTTGATCTTACCTATATCCATGATATTTTTCTGATTACCCATCAGTAACCCAAATAAAGAATGAGATACACTAATTAGGCCACCATGAATGGTTCCCATGACAAATCAAATCATTGAATAATTTAAAGTAGTATCTAAGTATAACTGATGTAAAGTTGTGTTGAGAAAATGATGCAATCCATTATATAAGTACACGATATTTCAAGTTGTATATAAATTATAAAAATATATATGGATGAGTAAATCATCAGGTATAACATATTCTTGGTGTAACATGTATCGGACATATGGGGGCCGGGAACATAGGTCAGTTACCATAGTGACCTCTTTGAGTCCATGGAGCTCATCCATAGAAAACATAGTATAATATAAACCTATATGATCCTATATCAAAATCCATTGACCATGGATTCCTTATTGAGTCCATAAAGATAATCATTATAAATTGTGGTGCTTACATTGGATTATCCCATGGGGAAAATCCATGATGATCTAAGTATGTCATATCCACGTTAATGAAAGGAATCCAATGTAAATAAAACATTAGTTCCATATTGATATATCTTTTCCACTCCCATGTATCCATAATTATACAATTTATATAAAGGATCAAGGGGTCATGTTAGGGTCCAATCTCTTATAAATATAATTCAACACATCAATTTTAGTAATAAATTCATTCAAAAGTGACAAAAGAGGAACCATGTTAGTGTCCATTACACCTTACTAACCATTTAAATTAATATTCATTATCGAAGAGATTATCTTTATCATTTACAATATCAATTTCACATGTAAATAAAAACATGATAAGAGGTACTTTACCTTTAATATCCCAATTAAATGATTATATGAATTCCACTCATGGGTGGAAAGCTCATTAGACACAATATACATGTATATTCATATGCATTCAATGAACCCACCTCAAGGGGTGGTTAGGTTTAGGTTGGGTACCTCCAAACATGTAGAAGAAGAAATATAACATCAAGAAATGTATTAAAATATTTAATTTAATGTATTAATCATATTTTTAATTATCACCCAGATGGTCTATCATGCAAAAAAATAGTGTATGATAAAAAAATCAAGACCTTATGGGAAAATCTATAGACTAACTTCCATAGAAAAGTGGTAGAACCTTTGTATGTTATTTTCAATAATATATGATAGAATGTGTGAACTTTTTGATAAAGATGAATTCCCATCAAATATGGTATATTATCTATCTTTTATTTAGATTTTCATATTGAAATATAAAAAATGAAAATAAGGAAGATGACAGAATTTAATACCAAGGTGGATCCAATGTGATTAATAACATGAAATTTAGATTCCTAATGAAGGAGGAATTTCAATTATTATGATGACTACCAATGGAGATCTCCAACATGTGGGAGGGATACTATGCATGATGTGTTTCAATAAAAGGAAGTTGAATATTTAATTGAAGGATGGAAAAAATAGACATTTCAATTCTTTTTAAATTCCTTATATTAAGAGTGAATAGTTCACCAAACTGCATGCCAAATATGCGCCAACACAGTCTAGGCCATCACCCCTTGTATGACAATGTCCATGGTTAGAAAAACTATTCGTGGATGAAAAATTTACATTGTCTAAGGAATCCACCACCTCTCTTGGCAAGGCACATGTATCGAAAAAACTTTTCACAAACAATTCCTTAAGATATACAATACAAATACTAAAATTTTCATGGAAATGAGGCCTCTATTGGAAATTTTTTCAAATGTTCCCCCTTTATATATGGGTCACATAGGTAAGGATCATAGTTAATACGAACCATGTTCCAAACATTCACCAAAAACTCTTTAACGAAAATTGAGATCTCTTGTCTTAGAATAAGCCCCTAATACTCATAAACCTTTCCTCAAAACATTACGAAATACTTTTGATAAAAATATAAGTTCAAACCAAAATTTAATAGACCCTTACCTTTTTGGAAA
Source organism: Viscum album (assembly GCA_963277665.1). Lineage (NCBI taxonomy): Eukaryota > Viridiplantae > Streptophyta > Magnoliopsida > Santalales > Viscaceae > Viscum > Viscum album. The sequence continues at coordinate 601,118,666 of OY728127.1, forward strand.
GCGAATATATTACATGTTTTATAAATTTCAAACTTTTCATACCTTGCAAAATTCATGTAGATTACATTCAAGAAGATAATTAAAAAACATTACTATATTATGGCAACCATTGTCAAGAAGATATATTTTTTAAATATAAAAGATTGAATACATGAAAAACTAAAAATAATCAAATTCCCTAATCATTATAAGGAAAAATAAATTTTTTTATCTAGAAAATATAATGCATACAATGTAAAAAAACAATGTTTGAAGGCATACATTAAAATGGAATGGAAAATACAATTACAAGGAAATATATTAATTTTACTTGGATATGATACAAGGGAAAATGTAAGAACATACCCGATAAATAGATTATGATATTTTTATGTGATGTGTACTTTTTTAATAACTTGAGACGTAAATAATAAAATTTAGGATTTTGATTGAGTTATAAATATAAGAATATTTATAATTTTTTTTTCAAATATAATGAATGAAAATTATTCTATATAGAGGATCCAATACAGAATTGAAAATACTAATTTAAAGTAGTCACATTATTTCAAAACTACTGTTTTACATTCTTTTTTAATTCATGATTTTGATGTTATATATAGTCATAAATAACAAAATTTAGTAATTATTTCTATATGGTAAGGGTAAAAAAATATAAAAAACAATCAACCTTACAAAAAGTTTTTTTACACATTATATATTACAAATTCAACATGATATGACAATCGTTATTGAGTCGAAATTGATTTTTTCAACATCGGATTACTTTAATTAATTGATTAATGATATAATTATAACTTTTATAATTGAGTGAGTCATATAGCATTGGAATGTTATCGAAAATATCTATAAATCATTCAAAGACTATCAATTTAGTTTTGAATGTACAATTAGTAATAATTTGACCAGATATCACTTAAGAAAAATATTTGAATGAAAATGGAGAGTTGATGTCACAAACTATAGATTCTATTTATTACCCATAAAAAAATTCAGTTACAAAACCATGTCTAAGAATTGAAGGATTTAAGTATTAATGTAAAACATATTTTTCATGAAAAATGGGGAAAGTTATACTGTCAATTTTATCACTAAAATAATCAAATATATATCATAGGATATATTTAGTAAAGAAAATGAATTTATATTTTAGAGGATATTTCAAATAAATAACTTATTTTTATATTTTTTCTAGAATTTATGTATTATATGTTTATAGTAAGTGAATTAAGTGAATAACTAAAAATCCATAGTCATTAGTAAATGTTCCCTAAAATTTCATTGAATCAAACCAGCTTTATTTCATCAAAGTTACTTCATCATTTGATTAATAATACAATATAATTATTTTCTTAATAATACACTAAACCTTTTTATATTGATTTCATCTATCTGATTCATGAAAATAATTTTCTATCATAGGATTGAATATAATTCCATTTTGTTTTGTTCTTCGTTTCATTACTCAACATGTTATAACAAATTTTCTTCCATTTATCACCAGTGATTTTTATTCATGAACTAAATTTTTCAGACTAGAATCCCAAATTAGAATTTCATAAGTGAAAATTTCAATAACTAAACTAAATACCTAATATAAATGATAATATTAAAAAATTAATATTTTTTATTTATTTTATAAAATCAATGGTCATACCTTATATTTTAACAACTTTGGAAACTCATTTCTCAGAAAAGTCTATCTTCTCCTCAAATGTTTTAAGAAATGATTTCAAAATATAAATGTTTTATATTCCATGCATAATTTTTTTTGTAAAGTTTTATGATATATGTACATTTATATAGAATGGGATTTTATATACATTTTTATATTACTTAACTAATGTACTCATTGAACATTTCATAGTTAAATTGACCATATCATTTTCTATATCCTTATCTTTAATTATTAGTGTATCACATGTATATGATTTTGGAATTACACATATTATGGGATATTATAGGATTGTGGGATCAATTTTTTCATACATATTGACATTATTTATCATAAAACAGTTACATCTCAGGCTCACATCAACCTTACACACGGAATATAAATTGATTCATTCTTGAAAAAAACATTTGTTCATAATGGAACCTTTAGGATGATCCCTATTCTTGAAAAAACAGTCTATTGATTAAACATTTATTTTGACAGTATATATCCATTTAAAATAAAGATTCCCCATAAGTTGTATTTTTGTTGAAATATGGATTTTTAGACAAATATTCAAGGTAAAAATGTTTGAGGGAAAATTTTCTATCATCGGCACATGATTAATAACCCCTCATACAACATTTTTTTTCAGGAAATCATAGAAAACATTGTATTATAATGATATATATAATCATGTAATAATAGAATGAATAATATAGTTACATTATTGGATATTAAAGGAAAAATTAACATTGTAATCAACTCATGAATAAGGATGTGGTAGCCATGTGTTTTTAGAGATTTTAGATTTCCATATATTCTATTAACCCATTTCAACATGTTTCTTAATGAATTATCAAAAACCTTGATAAAGTATATTAAATAAATAAAATTATTATTTTCATATGTCTTCATCCCATTATAAGAACATGGATCATTCAAGTTATTTTGATCGATATCGTAATGATGCAGCTCATGTATGATACCCCAATCAACCATGTCACACTATGATTATAAAGTATATTTACTCATCCGATTTAAATTTAAAATATTAAAATAAGTATTTCCCATATATATATATATATATTTTTTTTTCAATGTCCTTTATATCGAAATAATAATTAAAAAATTATTTGAACCATACAAAAAATCAAAGAGGATAATTTTCTTCATCCAATTTTACGTAGATTTAGTGGAATAATCATACATATATTTAGATTTAAAATTAGATATCCCAAATAAAAAATATTATCTTGCAGTCATTAATCCCAATACATTTATATAAACTTTGAGATTGTTTTTTGTGTCATTTTAATTTTCAAACAATCGATGTTTGTTCTTATATAGGTGATGTATTGGAAATAATTAGTAATATCCCATTAAATTTACAATAAATTGATAATTAAGCATTATGGATTGTGTATTCTTTATTAATGTTTTATAATATATTTTACCATTTTATCTCCATTCATACATCATTTCATATGTAGGAAATAAATTTATCATCTACATAATTGTAATACACATAAAAATAACCCTTTTAAAGATTCATCACATGTTCATAAACCCATATTAAAAATATGATTCAAATCATTTATTAAAAGTTCAAAGTAAAATTAAATATCATTTCTAGGATAATAAGTTCTATATATCAGTGTAATAAATATTGTAAATGGGGTTTTATTATAAATACATAAGGGAATTTTTTAAATGTGAATCAAAATTGGCCACATTCTTTATGATATATGAAAATTACCAAAAACATTAAAACATGATCATGATAGAACCATCCTAAAACTAAACGCATTAGTTGACAAATAATGATATTAATCCACAAATGTATAAAATTATAATAGAACTATAGGATTTAAACAACACATTATTATCCTTAATTATCGCAACATCATGACATTGCATATTTGTCTAAAGATATTCTAGAATGAAAATATTTTTGTATAGACCCAGAAATTACGTGGATTTTTTTTAAATTCATGGGAATTTTAGGAGTCCGTGAAAATTTAAAGCGCTTGATTCTGATGCCTGGTGTGCCCATAATCAATTCGTGAAGTTTTTTTTGGGTACGTTTAATATACGTATGAGCAGAATTTAATATCTTTTAAACCGGTGCTCGGAATTGAATTCTAAGCGCACCGTTGAACTTGTAGCGTCAGTGATTTCATAGTGATACCTTCACCGCAGTTTCATTCTAACGAGAATGGAAGTTAGATTTTGGGGGGTTTTAATTATGTTATATTAAAAAAAGAGTTAGCATATTTTTATTTCTTGGTGGTTAAAACCTCCTAGAGGAGGTAAGTGGTGGGGCCCACCTATACATAAGCTCCCTTCAGATGATATTATTGGTGGGGCCCACACCGGCTTTAGACCCCCTCTAACCCCCCATTTATGTGGGATGGAACTCTTCACCATTCCCCTTTAATTTAATATTCCAACCCTCACTATTAATTAAATAACTTTTTCTTTTTATTAATTGGAACCCTTTTGAATCCATATGAATTCATGTGTACCATTATAATAAAAGATATGCTATTATTTTTTTTTGTCATAATCTTTTGGGTGGAGCTTGGGGAAGGAGGAGAACTCTCCAACAAAGAACGCGAAGAATACTGTCTTTGACTTCATCACCTCCGGACACATTCTAACGCATGAGCATGAGAATTAGGAGTGCGTGAAGAACACGACGAATGAAGAATCGATGTCATCCCATTTTCTGACATCTTCAATGAATGACAAATTTTAGGTAGTGTATTAGACGATTGAATTTATTTCCTTTGTTCAACATCATTCAACTTTGGGTATTTGTTTCACCAAACAATATTAACGTAATGCGGAGGGATCAGATAGCATGAACATGACCCGACCCTCCCCCATTGATTGATCACGTTTGTTGAAGACGATGGAAGCGCAACGGAAACGCCGGAAGGAAGAACCGTGGCGATGAAACGCGACTGTAAACGAGCCGACCACGGAACAAGCCGGTGGCGCAAGGGCCATCGGGCCACTGGAGAGTTGTGGCATCATTGCGCCGTGTAGAAAACCGAGCTGCGGACAGGTGGGCCACGGGGGTGCCGGAGGGGCATGGTTCCGTCACACCACGCCGAAGGAGAACCATGGCCACACATTCTACGGTGGTCAGAGGGGGCGCGGTGCCGTCATGCCACACGCAGGGCAGCAGTAGGCCGCAGTGGAGGTTTTTGACGTCGTTGCGCCGCGCTAGTGGGGCGAGCGGCGGGCCACTCGGCCAGCTTGGAGGAGCAAGATCCCATAGGGTCCCACGTGTGCTGGACCAGAAACACCGATCACAGGTTTCAGCTCACAACCGAATGTACGAGCTGTTCGGGAGGCAGGGGGCTTACTGATTTCCCCATGGGTGCGGCTAGGCAGACCAGTAAGCCACCGGGCCGCCAGCCGGTCGGGCCGACCATCCGATCCGGGCTGCTGAGCCAGGTCGGGGCACCCACTCGAGTCGGGCTAGGCCACCTCCTCGGGATGGGCCACCTCCTTGGGCCGTGCCAGTCCATTGGAATGGGTCAAACATGCGAATCGGGTCAGGCCGGGTCGGCCCGCATGTGTCGGACCGGACCTAGACCTGTTTGGTCAGTTTACACATTTTCGTCCGTATCATGGACTACAGGTGTCCAATCGACGAAATATGGAGATGGAAATCATATAAAAAGATGATAATTTTTTCATACCCTAATTGAGGTTTGGACAGAGTTGGGGTACAGGCAGGTTGGTTTGAACCTAAAAAGAAATCGATCCCCAGGAACAAAAATGCTAATAACTCACAGATCGGGCGTCTGATTGACGCACCGTCTGTCGCATTAGGTTCCTTATGAAGAGACAGAACTATGGGACACATAAACTCGAGACTTTATAATAGTTATTGTATCTACAATTGGATCAAGGAGTGGACCCTCCCTGAATCGAATGTGTTGGGTGCGGGAACCATTATGGATGGCTTCGACAGAGATGACATGATCCTACGTAGACCTAATACTATAACAGGATCCCCCATGGGTTCGACAACGATGATACTATACCAGGATCCTCCGTGGGTTCGATTGCAACGGTACTGGACCAGGATCCTCCTTGGATTCAATAGTGATGACTTCTGTATTGGGATCCTCCATGGGTTCAACAGTGCTGATACTGTTCTACGATCCTACATGGGTTCGACAGAGGAGATGATTTAGTGGATACATCTAATCATCTCAATCCCTAGACATGAATTGTATACATGTGTGAGAAGTGTCTTGACATTCAGTTGCTATCATCGAGATGATTGACTTTAATTCCTTTTTGGAAAGGGTTGTTCATGGATCGGGTGTTGGAGCCTGCCAGTTAATGATAAATTAGGTATATGTATAATCATATACCTATGTAGGGATGGTTGATGCTTCGTGATTATATCTTACTTATGTAGTTTATCCTTAGTGGATTCTGGGAGACCTTAAGGGGTCTGATATTCCCTTACTAAGTATTGTTATACTCACCCCTACTCGGGCTTCGCCCGCACCTTGTTGTGTTTTTGGCAAATGACATTTAGCAGTGATCGAGGCTGAGGGTGATGGATGGGAGGCTGCTCAAAGCTGTAATAGATGGGACATACCTCAGGGACAATTTTTTCAAGATCTGTAACTACCCTTCATGTATAATTCCCTAGTGGATGATCGAGGAGTTGTTTTCCCTTTTTACTTGTACTTGTTGTTCTGTTGGGTTTTTATACTGGCCCCCTTACTTTCAGCACACCTTTCTTTTTTATATTAATACTTGTTACTTATAGTGCTTGTGTTTAGTCTATTTGTGTTATAGGTTTAAAGGCAATGCCTTCCCATTTTATCAGGGATTCACCTTTGGTTGTAGTTGCCAGCCCCTGGCCTATGGAAGGCGAGTTTGGGGTAGTCATGACACGGGCCCTGAGGACGGGTCATGACAAATTGGTATCAGAGGAGTCGGTTCTATCATAAAACATGGAATCTGATTCATTTAATGGCAATACTTTTATGTGTTTTGGGTGTGGTTATCAGTTTAGGGAAATCGATGTTGGTTTGGTGGTCGATGTATCAATACACTAGGACTCTAACTTCTGATTTCTGACTCAGTGAATGATAACATTGATTGCGTTTGTGTTTTTTTTGAAACGTTTGCATCATGATTACATTGTGTTACCTCACCAGGTACATTTTTTTCACCATGGCACACCTTTTTCTTTTTCGGATGACCCCACGTAGGTAAACAGCCAGGGTTTTGAGCTTTGTACGAGATGGAAGCCAAACGAGCGATGATGCCTCGTTGTAGGGCCCCATAATAGTGGAGGTACCTGCGGTACCACTACCCACTGGGCCACTGATACCACATGATCTAACATAATAGAGTGCTCACCTTTTGAGTGTGTTTCCTGAGTTTCAGTGCCAGAGGCCTCCCAGTTTCAAGGGAGAGACAGACCCACAGGCAGCTGAGGATTGGCTGGAGGCTGTTCTGAGAGTTTTTAGATTGGTAGGGACACCAGCCAACCTCATGGAGATCCTTGCCATGAGTCTCCTTCAGACAATATCAGGTAGATGGTGGAGCCTGATGCTCTAGGTGCTTGATGAGGCATCACTACTCTGGGCAGACATCAAGAGTCTCTTCTGGTCAAAGATTGTTCTAGCCACCCTTCGTGTGGTGTGGATTCAGGAGTTGCTTCATCTGCAAAAGCACAGTATGCCGGTGGGACAGTACTCAGTGCAGTTCACCGACATCTCGCGCTACTCCACATATATGGTGTGTGACCCGTTCTTCAAGGCATGGACCTTCTAGGTGGGAATCCAGCATGACATTAGGGCTTCGATGATATCCCTCAGTATTGAGACACAGGTGGGGGTATTCGGGAAAGCCATTCTTGTGGAGAGTTTTCTTTCTGAGTAGTCACCAGTAGAGAGACCCACCACAGGGCGACACATAGCAGAGTCTTCTATAGCCGGTATTAGAAAGATGTCACAAAGGTCCAAGGGGACCAGGCCGTCAGGTGGGTGACCCCAGGATACCAGTTCAGTTGTGCAGGTCACACGAGACAGATCCAACCATTTGAGGAGCAGGCAATGCTATGCATGCGGCGGTCAGGGTCACATGGATTGTGACTGCCCGGCCCACCATGTAGATGAGTAGCAGACAACAGAAATACCTCTCAGACAGAGGTAGAGGTTCGACCATGGAGGTCCATCGGGATTAGGAGAACGTGGAAGAGGAGCTGGCTGAGTAGCAGGTGGTGGATGACGTTTTGAGGTTCTACCACCACCACCACCAAGAGATCCACCCCAAACATATGGAGCTGGTAGACAGGGGCGGGATTTTCTCCAGGCAGTCAAGGCCTACGACCATAGTAAACCTGAGATGATTCAAGGTACTATATGTGTCTACACCACCCATACTGCAGTACTTATAGACAGAAGTGTGAGTCATTGATTTATAGTCGCTGTCCTCGTTCAGAGCTCCAATATTCCAACGGAGCCGTTGGCTTGGTCCTTACAGATAGAGACTCTTACGGGAGAAGACTCAATGATTACGCACTGGTTCCTGTAGTGTGAGCTTACTCTAGGAGGTGAGAGCTTCGGCTGGGATCTTCTAATATTGGCGTCGAGGCCTTACGACATCATCTTGGGTATGGACTGGTTATCCACAGTTCATGATTTGATTGACTGCATTATGCGGGAAGTGCGTTGTGTCCGGGAGGATGGGATGAGGTTTTCTTTCACCGGTAAGAAGGTATCCTTTCCAGTGCATGATGGAATTACCCGGAGGAGGGGGTAGCTGATCGCTCATTAGTTTCCTAACCACATTTTCAGAGCGGTTGATGTGTGGAGTCTGACTGTTCCAGTTGTTGTGGATAAGTACCTGGATATCTTCCCTGATGACGTTCCAAGACTACCTCGTCGTAGAGAGGTAGACTTTTACATCGACTTATACCCTAAGACAACACCGATATCCACTCCAGCATATCAGATGGATCCCGTGGAGCTTCATGAGCTTTGGGTACAATTGAAGGACTTGCAGTGGAAGGGATTTATCCGACCCAGTGTTTCACCCTGGGCATCCCCGATTTTGTTTTCCAAGAAATAGGATGGGAGCTTGTGTCTGTGTGTTGATTATCGGCACCTGAACCAGGTGAATATGAAGAACAAGTACCCACTCTAAAGGATTGATGACCTCTTTGATCATCTGAAGGGAGTGTATTGGTTCTCAAAGAGAGATCGTCAATCGGGATATCACCAACTCAGAGTACGTGATGAGGATGTGAAGAAGATGACCTTCATATGTCGGTATGGCCACTATGAGTTCTTGGTTTTTCCATTTGGTGTAACCAACACACTAGCACTATTCATGGGACTCATGAACATGATCTTTCAGCCATACCTTGATCGCATTGTGGTAGTATTCATAGATGACATTTTGATCTACTCGGCTATCGAGGAGGAGCACACCTACCATTTACGGGTAGTACAGGAAACACTCCGTGAGCACAATATTTATGGTTTGCTCTCAAAGTGCATGTTCTGGATTTGAGAGGTTCACTTAATGGGACATGCTATCTCAGAGGTTAGTGTAGTAGTGGATCTAGTGAAGATTGAGGCAGTACATTCTTGGGAGCCACCCAGGAGTGTGACAGAGGTACGAAGTTTCTTGGGCTTGGCCGGATACTATCAGAGATTCGTCCTAGAATTCTATAGAGATGCAGCACCCCTAAATTCCTGGACGAAGAATGGGAAACCCTTCGCGTGGTTGGAGAGATGCCAGCAGAGCTTTCAGGAGAAGAGGAAGAGGCTGAATAGTGACCCCATTATGAGGCTTCTAAAGGAGGGCGTAGGGTACATAAATTAGTGCGAGAATCAGGGATAGGACCTGGGTGTGTCTTGATGCAGGAGGGAGAAGTGATCACTTATGGTTCTTGGCAGTTGAGACACCACGAGCAGAACTACGCAACCCATGAACTAGAGTTAGTAGGAGTGGTATTCACCATGAATGTGTGGCATCACTATCTGATGGGTGAATGTTTTACAATCTACTCTGACCACCATAGTCTTAGGTACAACTAATCACAGAAAGACCTGAACCTGAGACAACGGTGTTGGCTTGAGTTCCTCCAAGACTGTGACTTTGAGATATTCTATACTATAGGGAAGGGGAACATTGTAGTAGATGCTCTCAGTAAGAGATACGACATTCAACTACTTGGTGAGGCGACAGAGCAGCCATCCACGTTGCAGATATCCTTTGTGGATCAGGATGAAGCAACCTTTCTGCAGTCTCTTACAGTCACACCTCTAATTCTTCAGAGAGTCAGGGAGGCTTAGAGTGTGGATTTTGATAGCGAGGCTCGACGTGCAAAGATATACAGAGGGTAGGAACCTAATGTATTTTCTGTAGTTGGGGATTACGTCATTCTCTTTAGAGGACGTACAATGGTACCAGTTGCACTTTTGGAGGAAGTGTTGAGGGAGTTCCACACTTACCCTCTAGCGGTACACCCATGCGTGGAAAAGATGTACCAGGACCTTCGACAGTAGCCCTGGTGGCCAGGTATGTTGAAGGCATTAGAAGAATTTGTCTCACAGTTCCTCACTCATAAGTAAGTGAAGGAAGAGCACCAGGTACCAGTAGGCTTGGTTCATCCCTTAGCCCTCATTTAGCAGAGGATATTTGGAGAGAAATGAAAGGAAATGAAGCACTGATTTCCATTTCACCTGTTTGGCTGCGTTAGATTGAAGCGAGAGAAATGTATAGCGGAGAAACAGAGGGAAATGTATTTCTCTCGCACTGTAGGTTTCAAATCAGACCAAAATTGGGGTGAGTTGGAAGGAAATGAAACCAGGTATGATGTTTTTTAAAAATTCACTATATTATCATCCTGTGTATATTTTTTTTATTTAATGTTTTATTAAATTAATATTTAGATAAATGGTATCTTTGTGATTCTTAATAATAACCATATTTTCATATGCATATAAATATTTTGTTAAACACAATTTATAAATAATTATTTTTTCAACTTCAACATAATTATAAGTAATAATAATAAATAATAATAAATAATTATGTTTATGTGTATAAATAATTATAAATAATTTATAAATAATATTTATTATAGATAATTTTGATTATGAATAATTTTGATTATCTTGAATTAATTATTTATATATATAATTTATATACATAATTTATAAATAATTTTAAATAATAATTAATTGTCTATATAAATATTAATAAATAACTTATAAATAATTTTGATTTTTGATAATTTTGGTTATAAATAATTATGATTATCTTGAATTTATTGTTTATATAAATAATTTATAAATAATTTTGAATTAATAAATATTCCGAATTAATAATTTTGAATTAATAAATGTTTTGAATTCGTAATTATTTTGAATTAATAATTATTTTGAAATAATAATTGTGAATTTAAATGTTTGATTACCTTCAACCCAGTGTGTGTGTTATTTTTTAAGAAAGTTTATTTGTGTCATTTGCACAAAAATAGTTTCTTTTAATTTCTTTCAAAAAATGACACCAAACATGAGAGAGAGAAATCCAAATCATTTCTTTTTCTTTTAATAAGTTATTGATCTAAACACAAGGAGAGAAATCACAATTATTTATTTTTATTTCTTTTCTTTTATAAATTATCAAATCATTTCTTTTATTTTACTAAAATTTTACCAAATAGAGTGTTAGAGGTCCTAGAGTGGAAGTGGGATGTGATATCCATGGACTTCATGATGGGTCTTCCACATACATCCAGAGGTCGTGACTCTATATGGGAGATCGTTGTCCGACTCACCAAGACTACCCACTTCATACCGATCAGAGAGCAGAGTTCAGTAGAGAGCTTAGTTCTCCTCTATTTAGGTGAGATCATACGGAATCATGGTGTACAATCAACTATTGTCTCTGTTTGAGATGCCCATTTCACTTCCCGGCTGTGGAAGGGGTTGTAAGAGGCTTTCGGAATGCAGCTTCGCTTGTTCACCACCTTCCATCCTCAGATGGATGGTCAGATTTGAGTGGACCATTCAGACTCTTGAGGACACGCTTTGTGCATGCGTCCTCGACTTTGGTCGCAGCTGGGAGGATCACATACCCTTGGTAGAGTTTACGTACAACAACAGCTACCACTCCACCATCAGGATGACACCTTTCGAAGCATTATACGTCCGACCTTTAAGATCGCCTCTGTGCTGGATAGACCCAGGATAGTCAGCACTAGTGGGACCAGAGATGGTATGGGCTACCACTGAGAAGGTGTAGATCATCCAGGAGGAGATGAAGACTGTACAGAGCAGAAAAAAGTCCAATTCCGAAAGGAGATGGTGGCCTCTGGAATGCGAGGATGGTGACCATGTCTTCCTTTGGGTCTCACCTCGATGAGTTCTACAGATATATGGCCGAGGTGAAAATTTATCTCTAGGATTTATCGAACCTTTATAGGTCCTCAGCAGAGTAGGAGAGGTGTCTTACTTCTTAGCTCTTCCACCTCAATTGCACCGAGAGAACAACGTCTTCCACGTATCTCAGCTGTAGAGATACATGCATGACCCTTCTAACATCATTGACCATGGGGAGATATCCATCGATGACGGCACGAAAATGACAGAGGTTCCAGTGGAGATTGACGATTGACAGGAGTGGGTCCTTCGTGGACAGTCGATACCTATGGTGCACATTCGTTGGCAGCATGAGAACCTCCAGAAGATCACATGGGAGCGCGAGGCTAAGATGTTTTCTCATTACCCCCATTTGTTCCCTTAGTTCAATTTGTAGCTTACGAGGATGTAAATCCTAGAGGTGGGGAGAATTTAAAGACCTAAGAATTCCATGTAATTTTTTTTTCTGAAATTCATGGTATTTTTACGGGTCTGTGAAAATTTACGGTGCTTGATTCTGAGGCACGATGTGCCTAGAATAAATTTCTGCTATTATGTTCGGATACGTTCAATAAACGTATGAGTGAGATTTTATATCATTTAAAAAGGTTCATGGAACTGAAATCTGAAGGCACCATTGAACTCACAGAGTCAGTGATTGCTTACTGAGACCTTCAGCGTAGTTGCATTCTAATGAGAATGGAAGTTAGTTTTTGGGGGTTTTTAATTATGTTAAATAAAAATAAGAGTTAGCTTATTTTTATTTCTTGGTGGCTAAAATCCCCAAAAAGAGGTTAGTGATGGTGCCCACCCACACATAACCACCATTGGGAGGATATTATTGGTGGGGACCACAAGGGCTTAAAACCCCTTCTAACCCCCATTTATGTGGGAAGGAACTCTTCACCATTCCCATTTAATTTAATGTTCCAAACCTAAACATTAATTAATTAAACATTTTCTTTTAATTAATTGGAACCCTTTTGAATACATTTGAATTCATGCCAACCATTATAATAAAGGATATGCTGTTATTTTATTTTGGTTGGAAAAATCGTTTGGGTGGATCTTGTGGAAGGAGGAGAACTCTCCAACAAAGAACGCGAAGAACGCCATTTTCGACTTTATCCCCTCTGAAAACATTCCAACACTTGAGCGTGAGAATTGGGAGTGCGTGATGAACACAGCGAAAGACGAATTGACATCCTCCCTTTTTCCAACATCGTCAACGAACGACAAATTTGAGGTAGGGGATTTTATGTTTAAATTTATTTCCTTCATTCAATGACGTTCAACCCTGGGTATTTGTTTCACCAAATTTCATCAATGTAATTTGGAGGGATCACACCACACGAAAATGGAACGATCCTCACACTTTGATTGATCACGTTTGTTTATGATGATGGCGGTGCAACGACGCCACCGGAAGGAATAACCGCGATGGGGAAACGCAACCGGCAACGAGCCGGCTACGGATGAAGCCGACGGCACAAGGGCCGTCGGGCTACTCAAGAGGATTGGCACCGTCGCGACGTGGAGAAAACCGATCCGTGACCAGGCAGGCGGCGATAGTGCCGGAGGGGCGCGGTGCGACGGCACCGCGCCAGAGGAGAACAACCGCCACGATTTCCGTGTCGGTCAGAGGGGGCGCAGTGCCCTCGGGCCATGCACAGGGTAGCAGGAGGCCACAACCAGGTCGGGTTACGGTGGAGGGGTGCGACATCGTCATGTCGTGTCGGTGGTGCATGCGGCCGACCGCTCGGCTAGTCGGGAGGAGCGGGACCCTATTGGGTCCCCCTTGTGCTGGACCGGTGCCAACTGGCACCGGTTTCAAATCACACCCTAACAGACGAGCCATTCGAGAGGCAAGGGGCGCGCAGCATTCCCCCCTGGGTGCGGCTAGGCACAACCGCAAGCCGTATGGCCACAAGCCGACCGGGCCGCCACCCAGCCAGGCCGCCCATCCGAGCCGGGCCAACGGGCCGGGCTGCCCTCTGGCTGGGCCGCCCATTGGAATCGGTCCTAGCCACCTCCTCATGCCGGACCGCTCCCTTGAATTGGGTCAGACCCACGGACCAGTTAAGGTCGTCTTGGTCCGACTGGGTCGGACCAGACCCGAACCCGTTTGGTCATTTTACATATTTTTGTATATTTCATGGACTACATGTGTCCGATCGATGCACCGTTTGCGGAGACATAATTCTTATAACAAGATGGTAATTTTGGAATACCCTACTTGAGGTTTGGATAGAGTTTGGGTACAGTAAAGTTGGTTTGATACTATAAACCAACTAGGCCCCTGGAAAGGAAATGACAATAACTCACAGACCGGGTGTCTGATTGACATTTCATCTATCGCGTTGGGCTCCATATGATGAGAAAATACTATGGGATACATAAAGTCGAGACTTCATGGAAGTTGATTTATTGACACATGGCTCGAGGAGCGGACTCTCCTGGAATCGAACCAACTGAGATGATATGATCCTACGTGGAACCTTATGGCTGGCTGTGACTGAGATGATATGATCCTACGTGGATCTACTACAGTACCAGGATCCTCTGTGGGTTCGAGAGTGATGATACTGTACCAGGATCCTCCATGGGTTAAACATCAATGATACTGGACCGGGATCCTCCTTGGGTTTGGGAGTGATGACTTATGTACTGGGATCCTCTGTGGGTTCGACAACGCTAATATTGTTCTAGGATCCTACATGGGTTTGACAGAGGAGATGATTCAGTGGATAAATCTAATCATCTCTACCCATCTACATGAGTTTTATACCTGTGTGAGCTAAGTCTTGACTTTCAGTTGTTATCATCGAGATGATTTACATTACTTCCTTAATGGAATGGGCTGTGCTTGGATCGAGTGTTGGAGCCGGACAGTGAATGGTAACTGTGGTATATGTATAAGCATATACCTAAGTAGGGATGGTTGATACTTTGTGATTATATCTTAATTCTGTAGATTATCCTTAGTGGATTCTGGGAGTCCTTCAGGGGTCTTGGGTTCCCTTAATGAGTATTGTTATTCTCACCCCTGCTCGGGCTTCGCCCGCACCTTGTTGTATTTTGTGAAAACGATGGTCATCAATGATCGAGGCTGAGGGTGATGGATGGGAGGCTGCTCAGAGATGGAATAGACGAGATGTACCTCAGTGATGATTTGTTCGATATCTATACCTACCCTTCATGTAGGATTCCCCGGTGGATGATCCAGGAGCTGTTTTCCCTTTTTACTTGTACTTGTTGTTCAGTTGGGTTTGTATACTGGCCCACTTACTTTCAACACTCCTTTCTTTTATATATTAGTACTAGTTTCTTATACTTCTTGTGTTCAGTCTATGTGTGTTATAGGATTAAAGTAAATGCATTCCTTTTTTATCAAGGATTTTCCTTTGGTGCTAGTCACCATCCCCTGGCCTATGGAAGGCGAGCTTGGGGTAGTCACTGCATGGGCCCCAAGGACGGGTCATGATAATTTTGGATACTAATAATCAATTGAAATCACCATATTATATTTTTTTGAAAACAAAATAGTCTTCCATATGAATATGTATTACATAAATATGTACTAAATTCTTTATAATAATTTAGGCCACCATTTTTCCCCATAAATAAGCTACATTATTTAATGAAATCTTGAATTTTATTAGTTGAACATTAATACTGATCAATTAACTTTTTAAAATACCATGTGTATTGTTGATGAGAATGGGTTTTTTTTAATAATATATAATAATGAATTAAATTCATTATGTGATGAAGTAGTATATGATTAGTTAATAATAATTGATATATAAATATGAAAATCATTTGATAAATATTTATGTAGATGAGGTGATTATTCTTATGGAATTATTATTGATTCCAAAAATTGAATATGATGTAATACATGATAAATTATCATTTATAATTTATGCACTAGTATAAATGTTTAAATAATTTGACATAGAAGGTCATCCATTTCTAAATTTCGAATATAATTGATGTTATATCTAGTGATGACATTGGAATACTGATAAACTTATGTGGATTAAGAGAAGTTGAGCATATTTTGAACCCCATAGAAAATATAATTACATTTTTTTAATTATAAATTATGTTGTTGTAATATATATGGGTGGTATTTATAGTGATAAATTGCTTTCAATTGTATTATATATCTACTAGTAAAATAATTATTTCATTAACAATGATATAGACAATCCATAAGCCAACAAAGTACTACCTCCACAAATTTTGGATCATAGGTGGATAATTATATAGAAGTCATCATAGATAACTCATTCTCGTATTTGTATGATATTGGACACACATAATTCCTATATGGGTGCATACATGTATGTGTGTTCAGGAAAAACACACAATGGTACCGATATGGACTACAAAAGGTTGTGGTGTGGCTCAGTATAGGTATCTGTTTGATGGGTTTTTAGGCGATGAACCCTAGTTTTGGATCAGGGGGATTGGGGAGAAGGGTGAAAAAATAGTTAGATTTATTATGTGGTTCTACACAAATGTGACATTCTATATGGGATCCCATAAATAGTGGTACATCCATATTATTAAAAATGTGACACTTTAAAAGAGGATCATCCAATGTGATCCACTAGATGCATATGATGAGTATTGTTATTGTCTTAACACTCTATCAACCATTATCTAGGTTGTTTCTTATATAACATACTATTACATAGTGGAAAACATAACATTTCACATGATTTCCATGTGTTCTTTAGATAATTGAAGACGCCCATCTATGGTGATTAAACTGAGATTGTTGTTGTGATGGAGACAATTACATAAGATTTACATGTTATCTAGATCTATTAACTGAAGAAAATGATGTGTTAAGTTATCAAAAAATGTTATGATGAAAATGAAGTGTAATGGTTTATTTATTTTCATGAATTACATCAAAGATATATGCTATAATTGCTGAGTTTTGGAGGGTAATATCAACTATTAATTGAGAATCTGTTCGTCATCGCATAAATGTGATACATTATCCTGAAGCCAATACTAAATAATGTTTTGGTATAATAATAATTTTAAGAATGTATGGGAGTATGAGATTCATGTGAGGTACATCACATGAACATTACATCATTTAAGAAAAACAATTACTTTGACATCATGTAGAGTTGAGTAATATAAGGAAATCTATGTGGAAGTTTTGTAAAATATTAAAATATATTCAAAAATTAAATGATAAATAATATTAAATTAAATATAAATTCATTGAAAGAACATACATTAGGTATTTTTAATCTATTATTGAATCCATATAATATTAGGAGGAGAGGAATTGGAACTATTATTATAAATATTGATAATTTCACACTGAGTGGATACTAATTTTTGAAGAGGCATCTCATTTTTTTAAATAGAGAACCACAAAAAATTTGTATCATAAATTCAAAACCCATAAATGAAATAATCAAAAAATTAGGATATCATTTTGACACCCTATAATACATGATGGCTACAGATTCTATTTCAACTTTACCTATTTTAATATCACTAATTATTACATGATAACAAGGAGATTCCATATATCATTACAGTTTTAAAAAATAAGAAATAAAAAACAGAAGATAATCCCTTGTTGATGTTTATTAAAGGATTTCAGCCTTATTTGAAGGTTCTTAACATTAAACAAGGGTTATTAACCTTAAAAAAATCTGTTTTAAACAATCATCTCCATTATGTGATGGTATTGAGAAACTACTAACTCATAAATTAATATAGTGGGATTGGAAGGATATATTGGGTGTCTAATATTTCATGAAGGAATAATGTTTTTGAATTAAGGATAAGATAGAGAACCCATGATAGTAATACAAGATAATAATATAAATAAATTAAATGTTATATGGTTTACAATATAAAACATGAATTACCCCATTCGTTAAATAAGTTCGATTATTGTTATTGAATTGAAAAATAAAGAATAGAATAATAAGAGCTGTATAATATTATTATTTCATAAAATAAAATTTGATGAAATTATATGCATATTCTGCACATATCCCATTAAGGGTCTAAATATAATTAATATATTGAGTATCTACCTGAGTATTTGACAATTGACAAATAATTAAATGTTAATTACTATACATTTAATAAGGAGTGATTACTCTAACTGTGAGTTGGTATAGAAGGACCGTAAGAAATGAAATGACCATAGAATTACATTTTATATAACCAATATATTATTTAGAGAAGAATTTAATATTCAAAGTGATGTAGTGTCATCCTTGAGATGACAAATTTATCTTTTTCAAAAATTGGTGGGAAGGAAACTGTGAGGAAATCAAGGCACCATTATAAAACAATTCATTAATTTACTTGTGGTACAAGTATAAATAATTCCACTCATCCATTTCAAGAATATAATTTAACATATCTAATTATTTTCAATTTTTAATGAACTTTTAATTTCATTAATCATAGTGATTATAAAATTTATGAAACAACCATAGGTTTATTAGAGAAATGAGTAGAATTTAACATTGAATCCAAACCATATAAAATCTCAGTGTCTTATTTTTATAGTATATACATTACATGTATTTGTGATTGTTGATAATTAATATGCAATACATTCCTTTTTACCAAGGTATTGGTTTGAGTATAACATGGGTTAATTAAAAAAATATTTAAAATATATAAAATTTAGGTATAATAATTTATCCCTGACACCTTGATGTCCTTGCTCGATCCATATGATTTAAAAAAGAGGCATCATAGTGTTTTTTTAGATATGACTGGATCAATTTTTTTAGGTGAATTCATATATAAGGTTTATATAAATCAAATATTTTATGATGATTCTACTATTACTTAGGTGAAAAAATTATCCTCAACTCTTGTTAACGATGATATGAAGGTCTCCATAATGAATCTGAAAAAATATGATGAATAGGGAAGAAAAGATATTGGGTAAAATCTCAATTAAATAAAATAAAGATAAAACAAAATATTGAAGTAGATAAAGGATACATATTTTCTTATATCAAATATGTTAAAAATGATCCTTTTCAAGAGACATGATCAATATATAGATTGTATGAGGAATATGAGTCAATAAAAATAGTTGAAGAGTTATAATCTCAATTCAAAAAAGATATTATGAATTTTCCTAATGAAGTGTTTACATGTATGTATTGTTTCTTAAAAGATATTCTTAATGAAAAATTATATCCTGAAGATGAAATTTATAAGATAGATGATGTGGTAGTTACTAACTTCAAAATTAGAAATTCTCTCAAAGATATTATTAAAGTAAAGGAGGAATATATTACAATTATTAATTAAATCGATTCATTAAAAAACTTATTTTCAATGGAATTTTAATGGGGACATCGTATATAGAAATGTTTTTGGTGAAGAAATCCATACAGATAAAATAATAAAAAAGATTTCCACGAATGTTAGAGATGATAATCCTGATGAAAACATGTATTTTCAAAGGGATTGATATTTTAGTTGAGTAAAATGAAATGTTCAATGAAGAGTAAATTAATATGGACAATGTCTTTTATGAATCACACAAATCCACTATCAGTGTCCAGGAATCAAAACAAGAAGTTAAAGGCAAAAGAATCATATGCCTTGATAACTACATTAATGAAGGTAGTATACAACATTATGATTGAATTATTAAAATAAAATGTGAATTGAAAACATGTCTACAATTATTTGAAAATTAGATGTTTTACCTCAGCTAGAAATTTCATGAAATAATGGTTATATTGTCAAATTTAAATGTGGTACATTTTGAAACTTCCTAAACAGATGAGACAAATCCTTTCACCCAAACATATGAAGAAAATTAATTTCAAATAATGTATGTTTATGTAGAAGCATTTGATGATAGTCAAGGGGATCATATTTCTGATAAGAAAAACTCAAAATAATCTCTCGGTCAGCCTTCAACATGATTATGGATGAAGGAATGTCAGAACCCAATAAATTTATTTATTATTAAGGTATTATAATATGCTAGTAAAATTTACAATCCAATAGATGGGTAAATGTGGGAAGATATAGAAATAGATAATCCCACTAATCATAAAACGATGGATATAAGAAATAACAATAAAAACAATTCCCAAAATGACACATTAATGAATTAAAGTAAAATATATGAATAAAGAGGAACTAAATCTAATTTGACTTGTACAAATACCAATATTATGATATTTATTGGGTAAATTTGCTTCTATTGGAAGTTTGGATATTAGGATATTGTTTATTGGTATAACATACTATTCTATGAGAAATAAATATTGGATTAAATTTTGTGGTTTAAAGGTGAATATAAGAATAAAAATTCAAAAATAGAAATAAACTACACAAAATAAAATGAATTTGTACACTATAAAAAAACTTAATTGCCCAAATGATTTTTGGGTGTACTAAAATATAAGTTGTCAAATCGATGAAAATTTCTATTATGCACTATCCAAGTAAAAAATCCAGTTACAATATGAATAGAGGAAATCAACACATATATAATTAGGTTAGATATAATGAATAAAAATATTACTTTAGAGATAAACAGATGAATGAAGGTTTTTAACAGTTGAAAAGAACTAAAGAGACCATTCTAAAAGATATTGGTAACATAGAATCCAAGAATTTAATGTCAATCAGGAAAACATGCATACAATTTGGAAATATATTTCATAAAATGGACAACTATAAACATGTTATGGAAATTAAAATGAATATAAAGAAGTTTAATTTAATAATAGAATCTGTATACTATAAAAATAAGAAGATATGTTTGATTGAAGGCATTCATGAAGAATATTTTCTTATGTTAACACGGAAATGAAACAAAAAAAATTAAGAATAACTATTGATGATAGAAATAATAATATGATATAAAGGAATGTAAACTTATTTATCTTGAGGAAGTGAATGCTTATAAATAAATGAAAGTGGTTGAGAAGGAATAACCTTATAAAGAAAAGTTTAATAAAAAATAGGATTTATTATATAAATAAGAACTCTAATATCACGAGAGGTTTTCAAAAAATGATTATAGAATAGTTTCACAAAATATTTATTGAATGTGTAAGGAGGTTTTATATAATTTAATAAACTGTATGGTTTTTCTACAAGCTCATAAATAGATATCGCTGATAGAAAAACAAGCACTAGGGTGAGATACTATAATATTGGTATATTTGAGTATAAATTATAATCTAATAATTAATATGAATGAATGTAAATAGTCCATGACTATACTGAAGTATAAGAATATAAAAGTAGACACAAGAACAGAGAGTAGCATTCACATTATAAATAAATAGAAATGAGTCTCTGGGTTGAGTGAAAATATCCATCCTTATTGTACTTATTATGTATCTTATATATGTTACACCACATTATTTTACTTCTTATGAAATATTTTATTGATTAATTTATATGAAATAGAATGTGGAGCTTAATTTGAATAGGATAACTGAATGAACAATGTGGAACACAAAAATTTGGAATTATTATTCATGATCTACAAAACACATGAATTATTGTAAAATGATGAATCATTAATATGAAAATATTGAAGAATATCTGAAGAAACTATTGACCAGGTAAAAGGAAAAAATTTCAACCCGCAAGGGGGATAAAACATAAATGAGATAATAGTAATGAACATTTCATGAATACATGTAATTTTAATTCATCTTAATAGATTATTAAAATGGAGGTAAACCAGTTATATTTATTCCCCTTATATTGATTGTATCATATAGGCATATAAAGGGGTTATGTTAGTTGATGTGTAAGATCAGAGTTGGGGGGGGGGGTTAAATTATCACATTCTCTTTAAATTTATGATTTAATTTTATAGATAAGTGAAGGGTGTAAATTGATTGAGGGAATTTTTTTTTGTAATATTCCATGTATGCAAAATTCTAAAATTTAAACCCATAATACATCATTTAATTGTAAAAATTGATGTCTTGGTGAAATCACAATTAATTTTACACTTATATATCCCACGTATAATTAGATCTAACTAGCTAAATAATTATTTCCTAGAGTGGAATAGGATTCTCATATACATACATCACATCATTTTTGATGAATATTCATCTCATTACACTAAAACATTCAAATTGATGTTAAATCTAGAGTATAATTGGAGACTAGATAGAAAATCTTCTTATTTCATGAAAAATATTCAACACCTCCCATAAATATATTTCCATTTCATATTATTATAAAAATCATGTAGTTTAAAAATTTACTCTAATCCTATAGAAAGGAAACATAATAAAGGGTGAGATAAAATTTTGAATAAGGGAAAACCATGGAGATATCGACATATCAAGAGAATGAGTCCTTGAGAACAAGAGAATAACATTTTAAAACCATACCATGTGTATTATAGATCCTAAAATTTATTTAGGGAATAAATCATGGAATTTCATAATATATGAATAAAAATGGATTCAATGAACATGAACAATGAGAATATAACATTTGTATAAGGCCTAGAGTTTTTCCATAAACATAGGAATTGAATATCATTTCCTTAATATTTCCAAAACCATTTCCAAGAATATCATTGTGGAATAGATTAAGTCCCCGAACCATAATAGTATTCAAGTGTAGCTCTCAAAACTATCATAGTGTAAAAATATCATTACTAAACCGCGATTACTCTATTATACTCTTGTTTATCTCATGAGATATAAATAATTACCTAATGCATTGGAGGGAGATATCAGTCCCATATATTTTGGTTGTAATATAACCAATATCCTTTTCTATAACATATCAATTGAACATGGTTATAGTATAACCACCATCTCATAATGAAAACGAAAAATGCGTGTTATATAATATCTATAAAAATGAATCATACTAGAATCCATGAAAACACCAGGGTTTTAAAAAATTTTCATCATAACATAACCTATGTAAAATATACATGTCTCATAATCATTTCATCAATGAAAAACCCATATATAAAGAAGAAGGTTTCAGAATAATTTAACAATGTTAAAACACGGGGAAGAAAAATGGGATTCATTAACATCAAATCATCATAATCATAACCCATATAGAGAAATAAATATTACGTTATCCTTGGATCATATTCCTAGTAAATCATATGTAACATCCAGGGAGGTCATATTAGATGGAAATTTATTTCAGAAGATCACTATGATTGTTTTTTTAGAAAAATATCCTTTCAAATTTGGAAAATACATTTTTAAAAATAATCATAAAAATAAATTTCATTAAAAATAACCATGTAATCTTTAAATAGATGCATTAAAATAATTTAAAAATTTATTGAGGAATATAACATTTTCATTTCAAGAATCACTTTTTTAAAATACAAATTCATAAAAATATTTACAATAATTTTTTTTAAAATAATATTTGAAACTAATAAATGTGGTTTAAATAAATTAAATTTTCATAACTATAGAAAATTCAACCCATGTTGTACAAGATAAACCAAAGGTTTGTTTAATATTTTGATAAAATTAAAACATAAATTGTTGGGAAAATAACATACATATTATTTTAAAAAAATATAAAAATTAAAAAATGTGCAAGAATTGATTTTATAATTTATTTATAGAATTTAAAAAATATATTCAAATTTTTCTAGAAAACGTGGTTTTTGAATAAAAGGTGTTTTGATCAATAAGAGAAATAAAGATGATTTTTTTAAATTTAATTATTTAGAACTATTAACTGCATAATGTGTGGAAAATTAATAGAAAACATGCATTATCATTAAAAAAAATTAGAAGATAACTGATGAGTTTCTTGAGAGTAAATTCATTATATGTCATCATTAAAAGCCTAAAATTGAACAATACTAATAAGCTATGATATTGTATTATTAAACCCATACCACTTTTGAAATATTGAATTATAATCCCTAATTAAATAATATAATTAAATTAAACTTAAAAATACCATCAGAATAAATAAATTCAGGATAATAATTATCAATTGGGATGTATATAATCCTCATAAATTATATAGGTGCATAATATAACATATGTCTCAATGATAGAAAATTGAGACAAAAATCCCATAATGCTCTCGTAACTTTTGAATTATAAATCCCATGATAACAATATCTTAAAATGGATATGTAAATACCAATAATATTTAGTTTAGTAATCAAAAAATAAATTAATTATAATTATATACAGCACGTAAAATAAATACATGGTGAATATGGCTTGTCTCTCACAGAAGTAATAAATCAATATTGAAATACCTTACTGCTTTTGTAGTATTTTTTATTATAATACCCAAAAAAGGATGAAAAACATAAATTGTAAATATATTTATAATAAAAAGATTCAAGATATAATGTATCAAAGGGACCATATATACACCATAGAAAATAAATATGTGGTGAATTTTCATATGACTCCGAGATACAAAAGTTAGACTAGAGATTTCATTCATTTAGTCCTAAATTATTTCATACCAATTTGAACCTTCTGTATAATAAAGATATGTTTATTATATATATAAATTATAAAAACATATTGAAATATATTATACCATGTATTATTTAATAATTACATTTTTACCAATTAATTAATAACTTCTGGTTAAAATTATGGTTTAGGTAATAACTGCTTCATTTTTCCACATGTGGTTTGGAATGGTATTTTTAATAATCTTAAATTGATAATAGTTCGATAAAATAAAGAAATTTTTTCAAGAGAGATATATAGAGTATAAATTGATTATATATATATATATATATATCAGTTAATTCATAATTCTTAGTTATAAAAAATGAAAAACATTGTTCATGGAGACGGTTGGACATACATACACATTAATAATGTTTCTATTTTATCAATGGAATAAAATAAAAAGGGTAAATAATATATATCACTTTCAAAATAATTTTTATTTCACATATATGACATATTATTAATTAAACATGTCTTTATTACCATCAATGTAAATCATACAAGGAAAATGAATCCCATCACTTTATGAGGTTGTTGTCCGTAAAACACATGGATGTCATTATTATTTTTCAACCAGTAGGGAGGTAATTAGGTAGATCTGGAATAATAATTACAAATGAATAATAATATAACAAAAATTAAATATAATTTTTAAACCAATCTTTATATCCATTCGTGAGAGGTGGTGATGAAAAATGAATAACAACGGTTCGTGAGGTGGTAGTTTATTGTACACACAAATGATGATTTCATATCTCAGATAATTGATGATGATATGGTTATAGATAATGAATTTAAAATAACAACATATTTTTATATTTAAGATATAGAGAATAATATATAATCATGTTTTAAAAATACTTCAAGGAGGGGGAGGAAGAAATAAAATAAAAATATCGGTTTTTTGTGTTACATATGCTTTAGATAAATTCTGTTGGTTTTCACCAAAATGATTCTAAGGATGGATTTATGGCAGAAATATGTAATCTTGGATTGTATTAGGTTATTAAGGAATTTTTTTGATGGTATTGGACAAACTAAAATGTTTTTGTAAATGAGAAGGGGAGAAGAGAAGAGGTGTCTATTTATAAGTGACGTGAGTGTCATGGTTTTATGTTTTGAAATGTAAAAGGTGTATACATGTTTTTCAGATGAAATAATAATATTATATGGGAAATTATATAAAATATAATACATAATTCCTAAATATGGGAAAGTAATTTATTTTTCATAAGTTTTTTATTTTTTTATTATCATTTTACTATATCCCCATCGTAAACAGATGTTTACATTAACTACAAAAAATAATTTTTATTTATTTATTATGATAAAAAATTATATTTAGATTATTATATAATATAAATTATGATTCTTAAAAAGATGGAATCTATTTTCCAAATTACATTCATGTAAGTGAAAAAATTTAATTTAAAATTGATATCATATTTGAGATAAGAAAGTGGTTTTCCAAAGGGAAAATAAACCAATGTTTAAAAATATTTTATATCAAATTTCATAATGAAATTGACACCAATGTTATATAATGGAAAAATAGATATATAAATGAAATAATTTCACCTTTAAACCCATGTTTAATCTATTTTATCATATTTTTTGAATAATTTAAAATAATTAAAATTTCTTAATAAAATATAGAAAATTTATGTAATCACCGAACAATTTATATTCTCAGAATTTTTTATAGAAATTCACAATAATATAATTCTAAAATCATTATTTCAAAAATTATGTTAATTTTTGTAAATAAATTTTATAGAAAGGGGAAAATTCAATTTTACAATAAGATTTCATAATTTGGCAAAATAGTTTTTTGAATAATAGAGTTCAAAATGAAATATTGAATTTATTCATATATGTTTTATATAATACACGTATGATGATTGTTTAAAAAAATTATTTAATATAAAATATATTAATTCCCTGAAAAAAAATCCACCAAAGTATATTTATTTAATTCTTTATCATGAATCCTATTTATATTTATAAAAATAGATTTTTGAGAAAAATATATCCTCTAGTTTGAAATATATTTCATATTTACTTACAATAATTGTCTACTGAATATTTCATTATATATTTTCACAATGAAGATAATACTATTAAAACCAACCCTTAAAATTTCATGATGATAAAAAATTATATTAAATAAAAATATTTTAATATTATGTTATATCTTGTTTAAACATTATGTTCCTTGTAATGTAAGATAAACCTAGTGATACGTGTAAAATAATATATTGAAAAGATTAAAATTATTTGAAAAAAACATTTCAAAAAATATATTGGTGTAATATTTGACTGCCTTAAATATATTTAAACCACTAAAAATTAACATGAACTCAGTAAAAAAGGGTTTATCAATTCAAAATCCCTTTGTGGGAAACCCACATCATAAATGTGTTAATAAATATTCACATTTAAAGGAGAGTAAGAGATGTGTATATTTCCATTAAAATGACACATAATAGTTTTCAAAATATGAAAACATAGGTGGGAGGTGAAAACATGGACATATAAGGGAGAAATAACACCCAAATATTTATAGAGAGTGATAAAAGACATGGTCAGAAGAAAGTCAATGACCAAAAAGCCATAAATCCATGACATGTGAAAAGACCATTCATCCATCATAAATGATGGAAATTTTTTAACATTTTGTTTCAAATTTATCTTATTAGTGTTAATAAATTTTCATGAGAAGACATACTTTCTATTATTTCTTTACATTGATAGCAACAATCTCATCATTTGGTTTTAACATGATCAATTTACACATTATATCTTATACTAAGAGACAAAATTGTTTATGCATGAATGAGTTATGGATAATAAAATACATAAAACAATGATAATACATTCCATATTTATATATTTATTTTAAAAATTTTCATTTTAAAAAAAATTTACCAGTAACTTTCAAATTTCAAATTAATCAATTTCAGGAATTGTTATCCTTAAGGATCCTCCATGATTGAGCAAAATTGAAATTCAATAACTTAAGAAGAAGTTAACTAATTTTTCCAAGATAAACTAAACATTAATTCTTCAAATATAAGTATGTTTGTATTAATTTCAACATTATGAATATGTCAATACCTTTGTCATATATTCCCTTGAGGATCAGTAGTAACCAAAATTACCATAAAACCTGAACGAAAACATGAATCATTCCTCATTACATGAGTAAAACAATATAATAATGAATATATTCTATAGATCCAAAAATCATGTAATCTCGGTCAATGATAGAATAAACCTCTTTGTAAGAAAATAATTTATCATTTCTAAGGTATTCCTTAATATTCAATTAAGTATATCCATACAAATCGTATCCTTACCCAATCTAAGAAACTCATTTTCCTTTTAATAAAAATATTAAGTGATTCATTTCAAAAATAATTTTTTCCATATAATAAATCCTTGAAATTAACTCACTTTTCCATTCAATCAGTATCATTCAACATATTATAAAATATCTTTAAAAAATATACCAATCAATTCTTATATGTTTTTTAATTATTTAATTCCAATACATAAAATCTTCAATCATTATACATAATTCTTAAATAATTTAACATGATTTCTCATCTTATTTATTACAAATTCTTTCCTCTCATATGTTATTCATGGTCTCTTTATCATATGTTGTTTAACCATTAGTGATACCACCTTTTTGATTATCTTAATGATCGTTCCCCCTCAGACATCTATGCTTATCATTCCCACAGATTACACATTTACAACATTTTACTATTGATGATTCCTTATGAAAACCATTATTCTCATCCCTTTTTGAAACATGAATTTTTATTTTTCATTAGTAGTATATGAATATTCTCCATTCATCTGCAAACATAAAAAATTTTCCCAGTATTTTGAGACATTACTTGGATTGATTCATCCGAAAAACCAAACATATAGGAAAATAAATCTTGTTTCCTCTATGGTCTCAACCATATGAAATATCAATTCAATATATCCTTCTATTTATTGTTGAGTATGATGGTTGGTTAAAGTGTATGTTGATAATCACATAACAATATAATTGATTAGGCATAATGAAAATATAATTTACTCTAATCATTATCCAATTTGGTTTATCATCTACACATTTCTATCACAATCAATGTTAATATAGTTCCCTATGGTTCATGCCATTGACTGAACATAAAAAGTATAGTGGGAGAAGAAAAAATCATATTGAGAAACCAAATATTCATGGAAGGCACTTATAGAATTTCTAATCAATAATACATTCTTTATAATATATGACTCTTTAGGTTCATCCACGGTCATACAATGTCATTATTGAAATTGTTCTTCATGGTTCATAAATACATTGTGAGTTACAAAAAAATATCCTCTAAGAGTGTTAAAACTAGTGTGTAACATGGTCTCTTGTCATGCACTATTTGACAATCGATTGCATCTCAATGTTCCCATTTTAATTTTATTACCTATAGGTACATATATTCCACATCCA
The DNA here is from genome assembly GCA_963277665.1 of Viscum album. NCBI lineage: Eukaryota > Viridiplantae > Streptophyta > Magnoliopsida > Santalales > Viscaceae > Viscum > Viscum album. The sequence goes on from OY728127.1 coordinate 601,147,745, forward strand.
CATCCAATTTAAGTATCTATATTATGATACGATTTTTTCAAAACCAATTTCTCAATCATTGACCATATTACTATTAAATTTTACTATACTTTGACACATACCTTGAATTATCCTTAGACACATCCGTAAACATATCCATAGACATGTACCACAATATTTCAGAAATGTTTTATCATAGTAGTTTCAATCAGATAAAAAACCTATCCTTTGATAACAACTATATCATCATAGGCTTCACATACTAAGATATTATGTATTTTTAAATGAATAATCCTGACAATTACAAACACAGTTGTCTTGATCATTAAGGTATTGTTCCATTGGTGTCATGAAACACAATATTTTTATTTCATGAAATACATTCAACATATCCCATAATTATCCTATAACATTGTACTCTTTTTAGAAATGCCACACGTAAAGATGTTCTTCATAACATAGGGAAAATAAGTATAATAGAGGGTGAGATCTGATTCATTGTAAATAATATAAAGGAGATATAAACATTTCATGAGCATATGTGTATGAATGAAGATGATAAAATTGTAAATCCATACAATATATTTAATTGATAAAAAACATGAGTAATGGATTAATTCAGGGCGGTTCATTAGAGATAAATCCTAATGGATTCACCGAACATAAACCATGAGAATAGAACATTGGAAAAAGGAATAGATTTCTGGAATAAAAATATTAATATAAAATCATCTAATTAGTAGTTCAAGGATCTTTTCCAAGTCTATCATATTGGAATAGGCTCACTCCCAACACTATAATATTAGTTATGGTTCTCTCCCAAGACTATAATAGTATACAAATTACCATATTGAACTTGGATTAATTCACATTCCAGTCATGTTTATCTCATGAGATTTGAATATTTACCTAAGGAATTAAAGGGGGATATAGGTCTCAATTTTGTTTTTTATAACATAACCATTTCCATTTGTTATAATTTAACCACAATCCTTTGTTAAATCATAACAAATTACTTATAAAGAAAATTGTAGATATGAATTCCACAAGTTTATAAAAGATTAATCATATCGAAACCCATTAAATGACATGGGTTTTATAAATATTTCATCATAACATATACTGTGGAAAAAAATGGGATTAATAATAATTTAATCAATGTATAACCCATGAAAAATGATGCGTAATTCATAATATTTTATCATCGTATAACCCATGGATTTGAAATGACATTCATAAATATATTATTATTAAAAAAAACCATATAGAGAAATAATAAGAACTGTATCAGTTGGCCATATTCCCCATTAAGCATAAGTAACATCCAATGTCGACATTTTTTATGAAAAATTAATTTTAAAGATCCCATGGAACATTTTTAGATGAAAATAAAATTCCACCACGATGAACAAATTTTAAAACCTAAAGAAAATTCAATGCTATTATCTTTAATGATAACATTGGAAAATAATTTAGGAATATTTTCAAATCACTTAAAAAATATGATGAGGAAAATATCCTTTTCATTTGGAATGTTACTTTTTAAAAATAAAAATTCATAAATCATTTTTGAAATACTTTTTATTTTAAACTAAAAAATGAAACTTATAATGGAAATTTAAAAAAAATGATTTGACAGTGATTGAGTTAGTTACCTTTCATGTTGTACACATTAAAACAACGATTCCTTTCAAATTTTATTTAAATATAAAATTGAAATTGTTTGGAAAATTGAAAGAAGATTCATTACATAATATTATATAAAAAGTATTTAATGGGAAACAATGAATTAAATAAATAATTTTAAGAATGATAAAAAATAACTTTTTTTAGAAAACATGGTTTGTGATGAAATAGGGTTTTCAATTGAAGAGATAAATAGGGATTTTATATCATAATAAAATTATTTTGAACTCAAGATATCATAAAAATAAGAAGATTAAAAGGAAACTTATATTCTAGAAAATAAATTGTGGATAATTAAATTACTATGTTTCATGTTTTATAATTCATAATATTTTATCATTATATTGATTAACATTAATAATTTTAATAAACAATGTGATTGTATAATACAACACTTATAACATTAGTAATAATAAATCCTAAAACCCAATAAAATAATAAAATTAAATTAGACGTAAAATATCATGATAAAAAATAAATTCTCGATTTTACAGGTTAATGGGAAAATAAGTACTACTCATAAAAGAGTATCATATCATAACATAACGTATGACTTGTGGAAGGGAAATTAAGACAAACCCCCCTTACCTCTTTGGTAAAATTTGAACCATAAACCCCCTAAAATAGAGATCCTAAAACGGATATGTAAACAAAAAAAATTAGGTCGTTATTCAGAAAAGAAATTCATGGGAGTTATAAATACCAAATAAATGATATATGTGGATATTATGTAATTTTTCTCAAAGAAGGGAAAATTCGTGAAAAAATTCATTAATGCATTTGAAATATTTTGAAGTATAAACCCTGGAAAAATAATAAAATAAAATTTATGTTTAAATATAATAAAAATATGATGATTCGTGATATAAAATTTCAATATAGTAGTATATACACCACAAAAAAACACAGAAAATTTTAATTTACATATGTTGCCCTGGAATACAAGAGAGACAACAAATCCATAACCTTATGTATCAAATTCATTCATATATATTCAATCATCTAGTATAATAAATACATGTTTATAAAAAATATATTAATCAAAATATAATTATATATATGATACCATATGTGATTAAATTATTATCGTTTTTACCCATTTTTTAACAATTCTTTGTAAAAATTATTTTTCTACAAAAAAAGATTCCCTTTTTCTCCTATATTTTTGTTTTGTTTTTTTGTAATCTTACATTGATCATGGTTCTGTAATATCAATAATTTTGACCATGATTTATATATCATATATAATCATCATATTTGTATTTTTAGTAATCCATGAAATTATGAGATATAAAATGAAAAAAAAATTCATGGAGATGGTGGACTCTACTTAAAAATTACCATTCTTTCTATTTTCTCAATAGAAAGAAAAAATAAAAGAAAATAATATATTGCCATTACAGAATCATTTTTATTTAATATATATCACATATATTTATTTAATCCTATTCTTATTTTTATTACCCTAGATTGATAAAGGGTTAAATGGATAAATGTTACTACCTATGATGACAAGATGAATCAATATTTTTGAAAGCCTCCTATATTAGAATTATACAATAATGTATTTATTGATTGGAGTAGTGATCATGATGGGTTGCCTATAATGAATTTTCTCTAGGTGTGTATCAAAGAAAAATAGCATAATATAAAGAACATTTATTAGAATATGGGGAAGGTCATTAGTCTAAGGACCTGTTCAGGAATGTGGGTGGGTCCCAAGTAGGGGACAACATGTGTGTGGGGATTCTGGTGGTTCCTGGTGGGACAAGACCCAATGAGATTGTTATGGAAGGGTATATATGCTATTAGTAAGGCCTAGTTGTTACATTGGTATCAGAGGTGGAACCCATCCAGAAGTGTACAAGATCATCCAGGGTTGAGATATCGGGTCTACATAGAGGTTGTTTTCCCTTAAATGGAGATGGGGTGAATTTAACACCAATGAATGTTAAATTTTTGAAAGGTTAAATTTTAATAACAATTTAAATAAGGTGAAAAAATAATTTATGGAGCATACCGAATTATAAATCAACAGTTAATAATGCATAGATTAGAGTAGTGATCAGGATAAGTGACCTCTTGGGAAGTATCTCATAGTGTTGGTGATTGAGGATAAAGAACACTATAACCATAATGTGTTGTCTTATAGAGAGTGTCATTTGTCCGCTGATCTGTTCGGACACATGGGTGGGCCCCATATAGGGGACCACATCCCTATGGGGAAACTGATGTTATGTAGTGGTCCATGAAATGAATTCCAGGTTAAGGTGGGATGCCTGTGAAATTAATAAGGACCATTTTTTACATTATTACATTCCATGTAATGTACATGTGATAAATTATTCACATATCTTGATGATGTTGTTGTCTTCTATACACACAAATGATGTTAATATTTTCCCAGTGGTTGGGATACAAATATTTAGATGTGGAATTATATTTCTAGTGTATATTATTGTCATAATAACATGAATAATCATAGAATCCAAAATTATATCTATATTTAATAGGTGGTGATGGAAAACAAAAAACATCACTTCATGAGGTAGTAGTCCACTGTACACATAAATGATAGTAATATATACTATTTGATGAAAGAGGAGTTGGTTATAGGGAATAAAATAACATGAAAACATCTCAGTATATGGAATATTATTATTTTTTATATCATCATGTTGAAATAATAATTTAGTAAGGTTTAGGAAGAAATAAAATAAAATTATCAGTTAGAGGTGTTACATCTTATTCAGACAACTTACTTATAATATTTTTTCACCAAAAGGATCAGTATGTCGGATTTATATGTAGAATAAGGCCTATAGGATGGGGGTTGTATGTAATAATGTTATTTCGGTAGGGATTTTCTGAACTGAAGTGTTCTTATTTGTGAAGTGGATAGGAGATAGGGTGTCCTTTTAAAAGGGACGTGAGTGATATACTTTTAATTTTAGAAGAGAAAAATGTGTACCCATGTTTTTAAAAGGACACTAGTCTCATATATGGTAAATCATACATCCAATAAGATATAAGGTAAAAATATGTCTACAAAATTAGTGATTTATATAGTTTTGGTCATTTGTAACACTTATCATTTTAGCTCAACCCCGAGTAAACCCATTCTTACCATGACCACGGTATATAATTTTTACTATTTTTACTATCCATTATGGTAAAAAATTTTGTTTAACCTTTTAGATAATATAAATTATATTTATTATTGCTATGGAATAATTTTTCAAAAACAATATTCATTGAAGTGTAATGTTTAATTTTAAAATAAATCATAAAGTTTTTACAAGAAAGAAATCTTCAAATGATAATGTGTTCAAATGATTTAAAATATTTTATAAGAAAGATTATTTCGAAATGGATAAGAGTAACCTAAATTTGATTAACAGATATATAATTAAACAAATTTTATCTTAAAAAATATATAAAAAAATGGATTTTCTTCAATTTTTTTAAAGAAATTATAATTCTTAATTAAAACCAACACTTTTCATTATTCATTGAAAAAATTATCTTCTCATAAAATGATAAAAAATAACTCATAAGTTATTTTTTAAATTCATATTTATAAAAGAAGATCATTTCATCAAATGAATTTTTATAAATTGATAAAAACTTAATTTTGAAATATGTTCGCATAATTTCAAAAAACTACCTTTTAAAAAGTACAGTTTTAAGTGAAAAATTAGATTTATCGTTTTCTATGGTCAAGAAAACACACAATATAAATGTAAATTTATATTTAATGAATATATAATACATTAGTTTCTTTAAAAAATTCACCAAAATTGGTTTAATTTATTTATTGATAGAATCCATGTTTGGGTGTATAAAAATGTTTATTCTAAAAAAGCAGTCATTTGTTTTCAAATGGTTTTATTTTAATTTTTCAATAATTTGTCACCAAATAATTAATAATCTTTTTTCATTATTTTGATAATAATATTCATACACACCATTCTAATAGCTATGTTATAAATATCATATTAACTAATAATAATTTGATTGTGTTTCACCTTTTGTTTGAAATCGATGTTGCCTACAACCCAAGCTAAACTAGTGTTTTAAGGAACGTAATATATAAAAAATATTAAATTTATTTTAAAAACACATTTCGAAAAATCATATGGAGTTAATTTTCCATAAAAACACGTGGGGTCATCCTCCTCATTACATGTTTACCAAATGGACCATTTTTATTTATTATTAATATGAGGTAAAAGAGGAAATGACTCAATTTAAATAATTTTTATTAACTAAAAATCTAATCGGGGAAATTGGAAATCCCACATAGACGTTTGATGAGTATGGATTTATTTTATATCATTATATAATATGGAATAAATGTTAATGAATAATGTAGTCCTTATTAAGTAGAAAGTATTCATGGAAAGAGAAATATACAATGAATTTGAGAATTAATAAATATAATAAGTTATTATTCAGGGAGAATTGTTTTGGATTATTGAGATAGAATTGGATATCATGCCTAAAACTTATCTCTGTAAATTTTGAGTATTTAGGAACTGTTCCACATGTTTTAAGAAGATATGTTAGTAGGTAGAATCATTCCATGAAAAAAGTGAATATGATCAATGTTCCATCCGATGATGATCTTTGAAGGATGATATAAATATTTGAATGAAAACTAGATTAAAGTGTTTTGATATAAATGTAATATATACATATATTTATTCATGTAGAATTATTGTGAACCAATTTATGTGTTTTGGAATTTATAGTGAAAAATAGCATTCAAATCTATTATTTACTTAGAAACAATCAATGTATTATATTAAATAACTTGGCCAACCATAAGCTAATTGATGACCTAATCAATCACATGTGGTGCCTAGGATGTCATCTATGTGGGGTGAAGTAAACCAAGCCATCCGATAGCTAAAAATGTGCCTGACTAGGTTGGTGTAGGGTGTGCTAGGGCGAAGAAATGTATTAATCCACGTGGTGTGTGAATGGAGGTTCCCAGTTCTACTATTCATCAGTATGGAATGAATAGGTGTTGTAAGGTTTCTAAAAGGTGTTTCAGGTGTCTAACCCCAGTTTTGGAGTGGGAAGAAGAACAAATAATAAGAATTTATATGTGGTGTTCGACAGAAGTGATATATTATGTGGGATCCTACTAGAACAAGTACCACATGTCTGTTAAAAATGTTATGCATAAGTGGTGGATACTATGATAGGATGGACCAGAGATGTCCAATCTAGGATAAGATTACATTCAACCCTAAAAAAGCTATATGAAATTGTAATCTAATGAAAATATCCAAATTTAGTGGAAGAAATACCATTATTCCTGATCTGTAAGAGAACATTAGAAAACAAAAAACCTCTATCTAAGGTGATTGAAATGAGCTCGTATATGTGATAAAGATGATCAAATGAGATCAATACATGATTTATATTCATAAAATAAATCTAGTGATTTGTTTTTTAAAATATTTTTAATATAAAATGATTTCTGTAGGTTTTTATCATGCTGAAACATCTTTCTTCGAGATAATCGTAAAAGGATGAGTTTATTAAGATGATGTCATTCATTAAAATATCATGAATTTATCACCTCATGCATGTGAGGTATAATCACAAAACCAATACTAAATTATGTTATGGAATAATAATATTTCATATGATTTATTGGAGTATTAGATGCATGTGATGTCCTTCACATTCAAAAGCCATCTATCCATGAAGATGAAATTATTTTCTATATAATTAGGAACCAGTTAATAGAAGGAATCCAATATGAAAATATTCCTAATTTTTTTGATATTTTTGGGTACTCATTATTGTCGAATATTTATTGAATTAAAAAGTAATTGAAAAGGAATATTGTTTATGGTTTTAAATTAATCCCTGACTCATCATAATATGAGGTTTTGAAGAGGCAGAACTACACAAATATATACCAATCTATTAGGATTGATAGTTATCAAAATTTTTAAAGAGTGATATCATATTATAGAAACAATGCTCATGGAAATTTTTTCATGTATAAGAATAACATGCACAGAACAGTGACATAATGATGATATCCTTCTTAAACACTATTTTACATGAAGTCTGGTATTTTTTTGTGATCTTAAATAGTTTAAAGAACACTCAAAAGTTAAACTATGACCTAAAGATTCTTTGATGCACACCAGTTTTCATGAAGAACTCACACACATAATATCATCAATTATGTGAAGTGAAATGAAGGTTATCAACATTACGTGACGTTCCATAACCTTAAATTAATGTTATTACCCTTAAAGATAATGGATGGATACAATTATTATGATAATGCATTGAAACACCTATTACTCTTATGGAAATGCAGTGAGCTTGGATAGATATATCAAGCGTCCTCTAATATGAAGAGAAGGAGTCTGAACGAAACAAAGAGAAGATAAATCCCCCATGAAATGAACCTAAAACAATTATATATATAAACAATGTTTTATAGGGTTTAAAATATATGATATGAATAAAATTATGCATGCATGAAGTAAGATTTTCTTAGATTGAATTTAGAATTTAATAAGAGAATAATTTCAGTTTTCCATTTTTATTATTTTATAAAAAAATACACTATAAAATTGTGTTAATATCTTTTAATGGACACATTAGGGCCATTGACTTTATTAATTAAAGGAAAATTTACCCAAGAATATTATAAGTAAGGAATAATGTATCATATATTATTTTACATTTAATAATTTTTTATTATTGTAAGAGTGATTAGATATAGAATACCCTACAATCATGAAATACCATTGACATTACTTTGGCTATCATTATTTTTAGTGCGAGAAAAAATATATTACTCAATTTTATACAATAAAATAAATAGGTTGATTAAGATATCATGTTCATAATTTGGTTGGAAGGAATCATTGAGGAATTGATGATGTCATTATAAAAAACTCAACTATTGAACTGGATGTACCAATGAAAATAATGTCATTCATACATTATAGTAAGTGGATGTTACCTATTTAATATTATCTGGAAATTGTTTTTATGCTTTTATTTACTAAAAAATAGCTATTAGGAAATCTATGAAATAACCATAGTTTGATAACGATATGGAATTTTTTTTCTCATTGAGGTCTAACCTTGTAAAATCATGGTGTGTTAATCATTAGTTTGTTTTAAAAATTAAATGTTTACATTATTATTGGGAGTATATATATGATCAATTCCTATTAAAATACTCATATGTTTGAGTGGAAGAGTGGTTAATAAAATTAAATTATATACTAGATAAAAATTAGGTACAATGATTTATCCCCCCTCTTAGTGTCCCAACCGATCCATATGGGATTTAAAACATCCTTCCCATATAATGATTTAAGGGAATATCAATATCATATGGAATTGATTCCTTGAAAAATGTAAGAAGTTAACACTTTATATTATTATAATGTGTATAAATAATTTTCTTATTAGGAAATCATGTTAGAAAATATGTATTTTTAATGTTACCACATGACTGATATACATAATTCCTTGAATCATCCATTATTTTTTTCACTCCCTAGAAATAATCATTTTCATTATAATAATAATAAATACTCATACTAATGAATTCATTCATCATAAAAATTTCTTTCTCATGATAGTGAAAAAATATAAGAAGATTAATTATCAAATTATACATTATTTTCATTTCATTTCGATCATTAATGGTCTGAGATTTCTTTTTCTCTCCATTATGAAACCAGAATAATACATTTTTTAAAAGCATATTTCTTTATATATTAGTTGACTACTTTCGGAATTTACCATGGACATATACAAAAATTATAACAAGGTAAATCTATAAGTCATTTATCTAAAAGATTTTAAAATTCGCGATCTAAAATTGTCAATATTTTTTTGAAAATTAATATGGGATTCTATCAGTATCTGACATATATCTTCTATTAATTTTGGTTAAAAAATATATTTTTATTAAAATATTCTCCATAGACTATAATTATAAAATTGAAGAGAACAATTAATTCTTTGAGTATATATCAGGATAAAATTATTCAACAACTAAATAAAAACATTTTAATCATGTAAATCATGTATATAAAAGAAAAACTTTCTACAAAACATAAAAATAATTTTATTTAATAAAATTTTTTTATTTGAGGGAAAATTCATAATAACAATATAACAAAATTCAATATCACATTTCTAAGAAATATATATAATAATATAATCCATAGACCAAATATATTATATAATTGATTATTTAATACTAGTTATAATAAAATCAATTAGATATGAAGTATTCTATATTTGTGGAATAATAGTGATTACACAATCAAAGTGTAAAATATTGAATAAGAAACAAATAATGGATACCAAAAAAGGCCAACAAAATTAGAATTCGCATATTAATAAAAAATCATATTTTAATAAAAATATTAAAATTTCCTTATCCAAATAAATTTTCAATTTTTTAATAAAAAATAATATAAAGAATATAATTGTAAAATATATAGTGTACATTGGAAAAACGATTTTTTACACATTGAACCATTTCAACATAATAAATGATTTATTAATCCAAAATATGGTAACCAAATAATACATACCAAAAAATGCAACTATGGGAATGAATGGATGTTGAGACAATCTATTTATTTAATTTATTTTTAGTGATCCTATCTTTTTTTGGTGGGTTAAGATAATTTGATGATTCTTGGATAGTTGTTTTCGATTCAACATTGGAATTAGATGTTATTATTGTGTAACTATCCTATTAAATTAGGATAATTATTAAATTGGTCTTATGATCAAAGTCATGTGTAAATGATGTAAAAAAATTATCATGCTATTAAAAAAATTGAAGGATAGTACCAAAGGAGATCAATAGTGGATGAAATTATAAAGCAGTATAATGCTTCATTATTGTGATTAAAGAGTATAAACACCCGTGTTTACTTTGGTAACACAATGTCTGGTGGTATAAATATAATCATGTATGACTCAAGAGTGAGATATATAATTTAGAATCTTGTAACACTATGTGATGTAGTATGAATATCCTTCTGTGTGGAAGAAAATGTTAGAATACAGTGAGCATCTGTATATTCTGTTGAAATTGTCGAAATGATTATAGTAGAGAATCAATGATGGAGGGTCTAACCAATATGGAAAGTAGTAGGTCCTTTTACCAAACCATATAAACATTGGGTGTCATTCTATATATTATTATTTTTTAGTATGATTTGATACTAGTAATATCACATAGTTGATTGATAACAGTAAAAATTTTATGAGGTTGAATTCAAAAGAACGAATTTATTAAATGTAAACCATTGAAACACACCCCTCATAGTGGTAAATATGACATAGTGATCTAAAAATGAAATTAGAATAAGGATCAATATAAAGTTCCAAGTGAGCTATTATGATGTATAGAATTTATGAAATATGAATGCTACTTTATAAGAAGAAAAAAATTTATATCTAAGGATAAAAACTAATAACTTTCATCCAAAACACAGAAGAACATGGAAAATAGACATATAAGGAATCTAATGAATTATATTATAGTTTTAGAGAGACACCGCCAAATGAATGTAATATGAATTGTATAATTTTATATAATTAAACAGATTATAATTCTTTTAATTAATCATACTCAAGTTGCGATAATGAATTATCACATAGAGATATTCAATTGGAATACAAATAACATCTGAAGAAACATCCCCAAGAAGTGTTAGATTGTATTAAGGTAACACTAAGGGTGTTCATGAATTAAAATTATATCAAGATGAATATGCAAATTCAATGGATGAATAATTGGTAAAAATTATTGTGTATTGAACACCATAAATAATTATTCATATAAATGGTTAAAAAAATAATTCCCAAAAATGAATGATATGATGAAGTTATAATTTTTTTAAATAATGGTTGTGAGAAATATTTATTTGAGATATCTTATGATGAAAATTTTGATTCTCTTTGAAAATTTCACAATGTTTTTTTGGCAGTCAAAGATTATCAATTAGATGATAAATAAATTAGGTGAACAGAGATTAATAATTATTTATATGAATCAATAAAAATTCATTAATATAGAATAAATAAGATTAAATATGACTGGGAAGATAATCTATGATCAGATGAGGATGAGAATAACATCCTTTACATGAATTTTTTAGATTTGATGTTGAGATTGAAGAATCAGGAATCACTAAAAGATAAATTTATCCAAATTTATAGGGAAAAAAGATATAAAGAAACACATGTTTAAATTAATGATCATGAATCAAATATAAGAATAAAATCATCCTCTAACCAAATGGAAATATTTTCCCTGAGGACGGTATCCCATTACCCAAAAATGTCTTCTATTCAAATATTTTTTCAATTTCTCATAATGGTTTTCAACGAATCTCTAGGAAAGTATGGGTGGTTAAAAATAATAATAAACCCACCACATCAATGATGGATGAGAAAATATATTTGCATGGTTTTCATTAAGATGATTTCAAAAGGGTTGGGGTCCAAGTCAATAACACCAGGGAACAAATCCTATGAAATCCTAACAAAATACATCAAAAAATAGGGGAATACGATTCATAGGATAATATTAGTGTTGCTAGATGATTGTAAAAATTGCATTTGAGTGTTGGTATAATAAAAATATTCATGAAAATAAAAAATGTACATAATAAATAGGGAAAATATAATTAAATTATAATGTGAAATAAAACAATGAATATGTCACATATTTTATTAAGGTTAAAGGTGAAGCTTCAAATTTTGGTAAAATATAGGGCCTAAACAGAAAAATCTAGATACACACCAAATTTTTCTTAAAGGGAACAATTATTTCTAATAGTATAGGTGAGAAAAATAAATCTAAACCAGTTTTCATCAAGAAGAGGAGTGAATAATTCTTTACTATTTAAAACAGAGAGCTCAATATGGTAATAAAATCAATGAAACTTTGGAAAAAGTATGATTAGTTGGTATATATACAACCAAAACAAGTCTCTATATAGAATATATATCAAGGTAGAAGATCAATGTTTTTTTGTTTCTGTTGTTGTTGTGAAATGTAAGGGTACAAATCCTAGTTTTACTATTATAGAATGTAATTTCCAATAAATATGTAAGAATAAAGGGTGATTAATGCTGTATATATGAGAAAATGTTCTCAAAAAAATTAATAATATGATCATAAATTTATGTAAACTATCATTTTAAAACATATAAAAATGATCTAAATAAGTTTATTGAAAATACTCACAAGAGGGTCACACAACTGAGAGATAATTTAGTAGAATGAGAGACGATATTAACTATATTGTGAATGTGAATATGTGTCAATATAAATATAGTGGTAATTCATGTAATGATTTTAACAAGATATATAATTCTAGTGAATAATACTTAGTTTTTTAGAGAAATCAATTGGAATTTGACAAATAATTAGAGGCCTCTTAAAAATATTCTAAAGCCAAAGGTACGAAAGTTGATTCAGCATATAATGTGAGAAATATTATGATGGTATACATAAATAGTATCTTGTTGACCTAGAATATAGAGTGGAAAAAATATATTCCATAAAAGGAATAAGATTAAGGATATAAACAAGATGATAAAATAGATGATGCTCAAAATGGTTAGAATTTTCCAAATTATTCTTCCCACACTATGATGGGACGAAGTTTATAGCATAGGCTTAGAGGAAAAACATATCTAGATTTATGCATCTATGGTTAGAATAGGTCCCTTCTTAATCCATGGTATATTTTCCTTTATACTATCATTTTTTGAATTGATGTATATAGATTCATAACATGAGGGTTTGCATTAATGATTAAAATATCCACCACATAGTGAATGTGAAATTTCTAAATAGTTTTGAAAAATTGGAAGATGATACATCATGATCATTCCCTTATCCAATATTTGAATTATTTTATAATTATCAACAATGGGGAGTTTATATTGAGATAAGGGGGGGGGGGAATAAATTGTTTTCTTGCAACTGAAGTTTTTGATGTGCTTGTTTATGTTCATCAAATATTTTTCATTTCATCGATAAATATAATTATTTTCCACTATTTAAATAATAATTGAAATTTTTTATCATGTTTCCACATGCATTTTAATTTTTAATAAACATTAACAAACTTGGTTATATATCCCCTATTTTCTACACAAGTTTATCACACATAGATTTATAATTGACGAAATAATGGTGCATTTCTAAAAAAGCAATGTGATATAATCCCTCTCCCAAAAATATTCAAGAAATAGTTAGTTAAAATAGGAGATCATGTTTTGTGAAAATTAAGTAGATAAAAATACGCCCACATATCTTTTTTATTTTATTGTAAATAATAAGAAAAAAATGTAACACTAAAAATTTAAATTAGTTAAATAATGTGATATTAGAAATTAATATGAAGGAGGATATTATTGATCGCAAGTAAGTGTTTTACTTTTTTAAATAATCCTATATGTGTTTAGTGATTTGAGAAGGGATAATGATCATAATATAATTATTATGTATTCAAAAAGAGGAATTGTATGTAATCCTTGATAAATTAATCATGTCAGATAAGGTGATTTGTTTTCTATGTTTATGTTTAAATATATGTTTTAATTATATTGATGTTTTGAAACATTTTTTGAAATACTGAAGGTGAGTGAATAATAATAAGAAAAGAACATTAAGATATTTATTTTCTTGATGAGTTGATAATGACATGGTTTTAATTTCTAAATATTTTTATGTGACTATTTGTATAAAATCACCCAACAATAAGACAACCATGGACCCACATCAACCACATATGGATCACTAGGGTCATCTTTGTCGAAGGTACATTAACCTATCCTACACATCAAATAATAAGGCTTTATAACATGAAAATGGAGTTAATGAGTGAAGGTTCTGGAAGGAATTCATGCACAATGAGAACATATCATACAAAAGACTATGTATAGGTATCATGCGGGGAGAATGTGGTGTCAAACTCCACATATGTGGGTGTACATTGTTTCTAGGTTCTAACATCAATGTCGAATAAAGTGATAGGTTAAGTGATGAATATTATTATGTGGCTCTCGAACTACTGATGGTTAAATTTGGAAGGGGATACATGTAGTTACTATTCATTCAGTAATAATGTTGTTCATATAATACTGGTTTCCTGATCAAATTTGTCTATGTTTTATGACTAAAACCAACTATTATCATAATCTTCACAATACTTTAAGTGAATATATTCTCTAGAAAATTTTCACACCACCATTTCCATCTTTTATCCTTGCTTGAATGGGTGAGATTGGGTATAAATGTGTCTTTGAACCTCTACGAATGCAATCTACATTCTGAATGCATGATTTGTTTTGAAGAAAGTGCAATAAACTTTTGATGATACAATTTTATATTGAGGTGTTAACATATCTGAATGCATGGGGTTTATTCATATGATTCCATATCACATGAACGTGATTTTTCATTGAGAATATGTTGTCGATCTCAAGAAGATGATGCACTATCTTTTTTGGAATCCTATGATTCTAAAAAAATAAGTAATACAGAGTTTAATTGTTTTACTGCCAAGATATTTTATGTTTTATAAAAAACCGTGGATCTGAAGCATTATAAGAGATTTTATAATTGTTCTTTTTCTTGAAATGAAAGTATAAAGAGAGGAGATGAACATATCACAAATAAATATAAAATATCAGAGGTAAAGAATGATATTATGATTCATAATTTTGAAGAGATCTTTTTCTAGAGATAAATGGAGCACAAAAAAACTCTTAATTAATGATGTTGAGAAAAAGAACACTTCATATGACTTTTCGGATGGAAAATAGATCATATGCCCTATTGCTTATGATCCTCACACTCAGTAGTTTCGCATAAAAACATTGACCCCACAGTCCTTCTATTATTCTACACACATTCATATAGCTTCATTTATAATATAATAGGATTATCATACATGTGAAAGAGATAACCTTTTCTTATCAATTATGATAGGTATACTTGAGATATAATGATACAAGGAGTTTGATGGTGAATTCATGCATGAAGAAGATCAAGCAACACATATGAACAATTTTTGATAGGGAACCCCATTTATATCAATGAATTTTGATGTGAGATAATAAAATAAATTTATGAGGAACATAAAATTAAAAAGTGATAAATAATATGTGCCAGGGTTTTATCAATAAATGTACAGTAATAATATTTTATGAATATTTTAGTATTACACTATTTTGAGGAATCATGAATAAGTTGGTTCATATTGAGAAAGATATTTCATGAATAAAATAGTAATAATGAAATTATATACAATAATTGAATAAATTTAATTGAAGGATAAATTGACTAACAAAAGAAGAATATCTAATCGAGAAATATTTCACTGAGGAAACTGATCATACATTGGTGATCAAAAATATGAAAGCATGACTAAAGAGATGAAAAGGTATATATGTATTTACAAAAGTGGAGTAAATACACTATCTTAATAGAGAAATAAATCTCTAAATAATTTGGATGGAATTTTACTACGAGATCAATAGTAAAAGAATGTGTGAAGATGTATGAAGATCCTCTTGTGATTCATAATTGTGTGAAGGAAAATTTGGACTCTAGAAAAAATATGAGAAGCCATATAATGATATTCCAATGTGACATAAGAGTGTAACAGATAACATGTATTTGGATAACACTTTGTGATGTAGTCTAATGAATGACCTATGTGGAATTAGGAGTTAGAATATAGTGTGACTTTTTATTAGAAACTTTATTTATGACATTATTATAGTGTAGAATCCATATGCGGGGTCAAAAACACATGGAAAAGAGTGGGTATTAATACTAAACCATGTAAATATAATGTCTTGTGATATCTCTTATTGTTTTTGTATACGAGGTGAGGTTGTGCGTAATCATGCAGTTGATTGAGATCATGAACTAGTTCAAGTGGTTGAATTAAAAAAAAAATAAAACTTAAAACCTTGATTCACCCTGTCTCTTTATGGTTAATATTACCTAGTGATCCACAATATAGAAGTTTTATTTAATTCTAAAAAAATTAAACCCCAATAGGAAGTGATTTAAAAAACCATAGTTTAAAAAATTGACATTTTTTAAGAACTGGGATAGTCATTAACACATTACTAATTGTTGTAAAACAATTTTTTCTTCAATCTTTAGTTTTTCATAAAAATATATAAAAAATTTCATAAAAAATAAAACATGTTCTTTTAAAATGTATCTTTTTATCCAAAACCAATTTTATACTAAAAATATTTTCAATGAAAATGAAAATAAAATAAATATAGTCAGTTTTTATATTATAACCAAAATTCATTCTTATAAAATTTATTATTTGTGGGTTACCATTTATGAAACATATTAACATCATTTCCTAATGTAAAACCAAAATAATGAAACATGATTTATGATTTATCTGAGTAAAAAAGTGGAATATCCAGAGATAGGGGAAATAAAATCCATTCTCTGTATAACATGACCACACAAAATAGTATTTAATAATAATATTTATGACATAATTCAATATCCAATGTATGGAAAAAATATCTAATAAGTTAATCCAAATAATTTTTTTTCTATGAATGTCACCAAATAAAACTAATTTAATCCCAAACTAGGCATAAAAAATTACATATGATATAATAAAAGAATACTAATTGTGACCAAATGAATGAATTTTTCATGGAATTGGGAAAAAATAACACATACTAGTAGAACCAATGTCAAAGATAAAGTCTATGATTATATAAAAATAATAAAATTCTAATATACAAAATGTATGCTCCTCATAAAAATCTAATTTCAATATTTTAAGAAAATTGTTATGAAATTTTTATTATAAATAGAAAGTATCTGAGTAAGAACAATTTACACATTAAACCATTTAAATATAATAACTCTTTCATTTAGAAAAAAATATTTACAGCTTATAACCTCTGATTGACCCATGTGTGCGTTAGAATGGTTAAATGTGATTAAATTCATAAAATAATAAAAACATCTAGAGGATATGTTTTCAAAAAACAATAGATTGTTAAATTTCAGTCATGTTTAAGAACTAACTGATTCTTAAATTACAAAATCCCGTGATATAAATTAAAAAAAATAATAATTTTACAATATAACTCATTTATGCATTATTTGGAAACAACAACATTTATTCAAAATTTAATTAATACCCCATATACATTAAAAAATAACAACATCCTTTTGAAAACATATATATGTAAAAATCTATTTTATACAAGAACTCCTATAAAACCCTATAGGTATAAAAAAAATATAACTTGTTTAAACAATCATTTTCAAACCACCATGTTAATGTTACATATAAAAATTAACAGTTTTTTACCTAATAAAACCAAGATTCACTTATAACATTATTTTAATGAAAAAAAACGTAATTTTATGTCATTATTCCTATAAAAATAGCTGAAAATTTATCCATACATGTAAAATATTTAACATATAAAACATATTACATAATACCTCTTCCACATACTTAGTTTTCCATTTAGTCAAATTTAATTAAAAATATCATTGAAAGTACAAAAAAATATAATCATAATGCTTATGAAAAGGTCATTATATTCAATCAATATTTAAAAAATCTTAAAAAACTTATTTCGTAATATAAGAAATTATCAAATAAAATCTTTGCAACTACCAACATGATTATTTAATAATTTCTCAAAACATTAAATTCAAATTAATTATACCATTATTTTTATGATTATTTGATTTAAAATAAAAATGTTAAATTAATAAGTTTTGTAATCAAAAATATATTTTAAAAAATATATACTAAAATGTATCATTACCTTGTCCCCTAATATATATTACACAAAATTTTTAATACATTAGATTTATGTATATATCTAATGTAAATAAAGTTGAAAAAAATAAATCATCTAATATAAATTTTTATACAAAACACTATAAAAAATATAAAATTAATAAACCCCAATTTTGTGACATAGGTTGAATAATGACCTAACATGATAAAAAGTGTTGTTTGATACAAATATAATAATACAATTTATTCTCAGTAGAATATACAATAGAAAAAAACTAACTAATTTAATGTTGACAAGTACAAAAAAATATGAAGATGAAAAAGGTAGATTTACCAAATGATAATTATGGTAGGATGTTGGGGTAAGGGGTATAAATTATGTATTGTGGTGGAGGGGAGTTCACAACTTTCATTTGTTGGGACTATATATCATCATTTAAAAAAAACATTGGTATAACCTATCTTATACCAACGGTTTTTTAAAACAATTGGTATAGGTTATTATTTTGGATTATATAATTTATTTATCTAAATATTTTTTATAAGGACCTATCTACGCATGGTTACCCTAAATCATTACTATAGAGGCACAGGTATAGTCTAAATTTGTAGTAGTATGACAATGAAAAAGTGCAATGTATGAATTTGGATTATGGACTAGTTGTTTAATTTTAGAACTCCTAAATATATATAAAAATAATTTAATTGTTTCCATATTTATAATTCATGTTTATAATATACTTTTCCCGTTATAAATATTATCCCAATGACTCCAATTTTTTACTTTTCTAATGTTTTTCATGAACATTGGAATCACCAATAAATATTTTTATATTTATCTTGAAAGTAACCAATTAGAGTATTGTATCATTGAGAGGAATATGTGGTGAATAAATGGTCCTATTTATCATTTATGTTACTTTTAAATTTAAATAACCATTGCCCCTAATTATGGATTTCAATTCCCTACTGAGAAAAAAATCAACACACATCCAAATGAACAAAATGATATTCAGGGTTAACTATTCAATAATAATAGCAACTTCCTTGGTATGGTTTGGAAATGATCCAATACCATACAATCCACTATGAAAACAATATTAGGATTTCAATGAGTATGAAGTACCCTTACAATCTTGTAGAACTATGAAACAAAAAAACTATTGATTGTGCATCCTCTTAGAACAACAAGGTAATGCAGTTGTTTCATAAAAACTCATGTCACCTATGCTTCTTTTCAGTTGAAGAAATGTATTCAAATTTTAATAAAATTCATCAATTCCTTACCTAGAAGAAAGGTAAGAACAACCAGGACCTTGTTATGAAACACTAAGCATGACTCCTCCAAATCCGATTCTTGAAAAACTATTTTCCCTGTCTGATTATTTCAAATCAAATCTCTTAGTCCAATTTTCAAAACAAATCTCCCAATTAAATTTTTTGACAGAAAACAATATAGAAGAATCAACACCACTTCAATATCATCCCAATTAATTAATCATAATATCAAATGAAGTTGTATACAATACCAGTCGAAATGTATTAAATACCAAACAAAACGGTATAACTTTCTCACACTGAAAACACAGATCTTATCTATCTTACGTGGTTAACTATACACAACACTACAAAGTAGAATGTACCTGATACCCTTTTATTGGTGATCAAAAAACAGATTACATGGGAATCCAAAACACATTCCTTCTCACTTAAATTCACCCAAATCTGAATTTGTCCTGAAATATCTGGGAAATTATGACTTCTTAAATGCTTCCTAAATCTTCTCGAATCTCCAAAAATCTTCATCTCTTCTTTTTTAGACTCCCATTTCAAATGACAGTATGATTAAAAATGATGAGCAATACATGGGTCTAAATTCGATTTTTTCAGGGTTATTTCTTCAAAACAATGCATGATACCATACCAATTGAACGTGTTTGGAGAAATGCACTTATCTAATGGAGATACAATCACTCGTTTAAATAAAATGCTCCCCCATGGGAATTCATTCAAAAATATCCAAATTCAATTCTTTTCTCTTGACCCACTTGAGAAAACAAATCATCACATTAATAACAAAGGGCTTTTATCTTTACTACCTTCATGACTTTGAAATCATTGATGATTGGCTTTAGTATCGTATGAAATAAATTATAAGGTATTGTATCCTTCCATTCATTCATGCTTCTTTATTTTTCATGTCAACCCAAGAATGATCTTTTTTGAATACAAGTGATCTAGATAAGATCATCCTGAATACAATCATTTTGGAAATGGTCATTTTTAGTTACGATCATTCTGGTTACGATTGCTGGTTGAGAATATTATGGTTATGATAGCTCATAACGATCATTCTAGTTACAATTGTTGGGTATAATCATTGTAGTTACGAATACTGTGTATGATCATTATGGTTATGATTGCTGGGTATGATCATTCTGGTTATGATCATTTTGGTTACAATTGAAGGTTATGATCATTCTGGTTATAATTGCTGCATACGTTCAAAAACAATCTGAAAAAGATGATCTGCCCAAATACAATACCATATGAAAACTATGATCTACACAGATATGATACAATGAATTCTGAGTACAATTCCTTTCTGAATGGTATCACTATTTCCATTGAACCCAGATCCAATCAATTAGAATATTTATATGATACATTCTCAATCAACACCATCTGATTCCATTTGATCTAGTGAAAAACAACATTTTTAAAAAAAAACATGGACTCATCTTCTAATGGCATCACCTCTTCTATTGGCACCACTTCGGTCAACCCCACTCTCTATCAGCACCACCTTTCCCATAAGCACCACCTTCATCGGCACCACTATTCCATCAGTACCACATTAATCAGCACCACCATTCCATTGATACCACTTCGATTTTATTGAAACAAAATCAGTACTCATTCATCACGAGATACAATTGTTGTGAGAAACAATCAGCACCGCCTCTTCAATATGGATATGATTGTTCTGAAAAACAGTTGGTACCACATCATTCTATCAGGATTTTATAACAGGTTCTCAATACAAATTGTGATTTATATGAGACACAAATTAAAAAGCTTTATCACAATTGAAACTCAAGTTTCTCATATGTTCAAGTTTAAAACTATAGAAAATTTTCTTCTAAGATGATACATTCTCTTGTGAAACAAATTCTTCCTAAAATTGATCAATTCATTTATAAAACTAAATATCGAAAAATGTGTTGCAAAAAAAGTAAATTGATTTATTTTATTCAAAAAAAACATTAACAAAAATATAAAACTCTTGCAACCTTCATCACCTTAATAATCATCTTTTCCTAATAGTCACCCCCTTTGGGTTTTGTTTTCCACCAAGTTTCATTATTCACTGAACATTGTATCCTCAAGAAATATATAATATATTAATAATTATATCCCTATGTTAGATAACTAATTATAGGAAATAAGAATCATTAATAGAAAAACCATTTTATGCAAAATGATAATGGAAACCTATTTCTCTTCTATTTATGTTCTTCATACTCCATGGAAAAAATTCAACTTATTTTCCTAAAACCACTCTAACAAATTTTTAGAATTCTTCATACACAAAAAAATGTTGATTTCACAGCTTACCCAAAATACTCTCATTTGTGCAATAGATTTATGAAATAGAAAACTTATCCCCCTTGAAAAAACAATTCAAAGGTACGATAAGGGAGAGGGAAGATACACATACCTCAGCCTTGAAGAGAAAGACGTTAGACAACCATGTTCAAGCTCATTTTTGAGAATTATTCACTCAATAATGGTTTTGTGAAAATATCATCATCTTGATCCGATGATGGAACATACTCCATCTTCCATTAATTATTCTCTTCATGATCTTTGATGAAATGATATTTTATATCAATATGTTTTGGGCAGGAATTTTGCACTGGTTTCATGGTGAGATTGATTTTACTTTGATTGTCACAACCCAAGATCAAGGGTAACATTAATTCTATAAGAAAACAATCCCATTGTTTTTTTATCCACATATGTTTAGTAGTGTCTTGAGTAGAATCAACATATTCATCTTCATCTGTACTTATAGTTACTATTTTTTTCTTCATCTGACAACTAAAATAATTTTCCCATAAATAATACACCACCAGATGTGTATCATATATCACCAACATTTCACGGCCAATCTGCATCAGAATACCCAAATAAATCCATACTATTTGAGATGAAAGCCATGATTCTGAATTCTGTTGTTCCTATTATGTGTCTGAGAATTATTTTTCTAGAAATAATATGTGATTCTCTTGGAGCACTTTGAAATCTTTCTCATAAGGTAACAACATAAAAAATGTTAGGTCTAGACGTAGTTAAAAACAAAAGCTTCCAATCAGCTTTCGATACTCTTTCTGATCCGCTTCATTTCCTTCTCCCTCTTTACTAATAATGATTACCACTAAAATAGGTGTGGGAATTGGTTTTGAGTTTTCCATGCCAAACCTCATGAGAATTCCTTTTGCATAATTTTCTTTGGAGAGGAAAATTTATTCATTCTTTTGATGGAATAGTAACCCAAGAAAGTATTTTATTTATCCTAGCATGGAAATTTAAAATACATTCCTCACTTCTTTATAAAATCTTTCACAACATCCTTCATCATTCCCAGAAATTATAATATCATCAATGTAAAAAAAATACAGAAATACTATTGATATTCTCTAATTTAATGTTTTTCTATACTCTTCCTTTGTTAAAAATCATCTTTCTTAAGAATGTATCCGATTTATAATTCCATGGCCTATAAAATTATTTTAGGACATAAAAATCCTTTCTCAATCTACACACATAACCTTCATCTTTTCCAATATCAATGACACTAGGTTTTATAATCCTCTTCTTCAAGATCACTATTTATGAATGCAGATTTAACAACCATATGAAAGATCATATTGCCCCATTGTGTGGAAATAGAAAGAAAGATTCTGATTGTTTCAATTATTTCCACTAAAGAAAAAGATTCAATGAAATAAATAGCCTCAATATATGAATACCCTCTACAAACCAATCTTCCTTTGTTTCTTATAACTTCATCTTTCTCATTCATCTTGTTACAAAAAAAACACATTTTTTTCCAAAGATGTTTTTTGTTTTTAGGAATGGATGTGAGTTCCAATTTTTAATCTTTTCAAAAAAAATCAAATTTTTCATTCATGGATTAATTCCATTCTGGATGATAAAATGTTTCATTCACATCATTTAGCTCCACTTTGAATAAAAAGTTGTATGTGTAATGGAATTTGTTGATCTTAATTTTT
This sequence comes from Viscum album, assembly GCA_963277665.1. Taxonomy (NCBI): domain Eukaryota; kingdom Viridiplantae; phylum Streptophyta; class Magnoliopsida; order Santalales; family Viscaceae; genus Viscum; species Viscum album. The sequence continues at coordinate 601,171,569 of OY728127.1, forward strand.
GATCATTCTGATTTTGATCACCAATTATATTTTGTGCTTCCACATGTTTCCTCAGCCTTGGATAATATTTTCTATTTTCTTCCTCATCTTTGGAAATAATTGAGTCTGATTCTTCCCCTTTATTCAGATTGCAATCAATTGTATCATTATCAGAATTATTTTCTTTAACTTTATCAACTTCATTGTCTGTCAGAACATATTACTATTTCTATGATAATTCAATCACTTTTACATCAACTAAATCAACAATTATTAGTATTTCATTGTTCAAGGACATGTACCCTCTTACTTCTGGAGAAAATTCGTGAATGATTATATCATCACCTTTATGCTTAAACTTACAATATTTTCCCCATTTCATGTTTAAAATACTGGGTATCCCAAAATCCCTAAAGTTCTTAAAAAATGGAGTTTTTTCATAAAAAATAATTGAGATTCCAAATTTTTTTATTCCTATAGAAACAATTGTTCTTAATATAAATAGCATTACTCGTGGCATGCCTCCAAAAGTAATGTGAAGGGACATGCTTAAGTAACATGGTTCTTCCCATTTGCACAAGGATTCTATTATTTCTTTTAGAAACCCCATTTTGATGGGAATTTTATTGAGAGATATACTCATGTTGAATTCAATGATTATCGTGATATCCTTCAAAATCATTAATTTTGTAATCAGCTCCATTATCAGTTCTCAACATCCTCAGAGAATACTCACATTCTTTCTCATCTTTTCATTGAAAACTTTTAAACATTTTCAAAGCATCTGATTTGTGTTTCATGTACATAACAAAAGTAATGAGAGTAAAATCATCAATGTATGTAATGATGTACTTAAATCCATGTTTTTATTTATTTATCATTTTCTAACATATATCAGAATGGATTATCCTAGGGGTAGTTTTCAACAAATATAACTTTCTCATGCGCCATTTTTGCAATCTTTCCATTCTGGGAAATAGTGCAACACCAACCTCTTATTTATGAAAAAATAGGAACATATTGGACACTGTCTATTTTCAATAACTTCCTCATGTTTCTATGAATCATATTTCCAAGACTTTTTTCCATAACTGATTTTCTTCAACTGTACTCATATAGAAAGAGTTTTGTGAATCACCAACCCAAAAAAAAAATTCATTTCGTACTTTGGCATCTTGTGAAAATCTTGAAATCTTCTTCACTCTTTAAAAAACTCCAACTTCCTTGAAGGTAACCTTGTTACCATCATCACAAAATTGTGAGACACTTAGCCGGTTTTTTTATCCAATCAACATACAATGTTTTCATAGATTTCATCTTTTCATTTCTCACAATGGCTTACCTGACACCTTTGATTTTCAATGTCTAATCATCACCAAATGTCATTATGCCTTCTTTATAATATTTAACATCCTTGAATAATTCCATGTCTTCTATCATGTTAGAAGAAAACAAGACATCATTTTGAGTATGTGTCTAGGTTGGTCACATCTTTCACAAATAGAATCTAGGGGTTGAAACCTATTTTCAAACTTCACTTCATTTTTTTCAAATTTATTCACGACAACCATCTCATTTTTCTTTTTTTGAGGTGATTTAATCCACCTCAATCACATCCATTAAAACCCTTAGGATAATAGTATTTTTTATGATTGAACTAACACATACTTTTGGTGTGCCTGAATCTCCCACAATACAAGCCATACCCATAGAGAGAGTATTTTCCTCTGAAAAATCCATACTAATCAGAATCGTGAAAAACTATCTCAACCATATTCTTTTCACATTCAATAGGATTATTATTTTTCATTTCAGATTTGATAGGATCTTATGTATGTGAATCTTTTCTACATATAGAGAAAAACTTTTCAGACTCATGATGTTTTTTATCTTCTGAATTATTCACTTTGACCACATACATAACATTACCACCAATCATATTTTTAGACATAGTTCCATTTTTATCACCCATTGAAGGTATATTTTAATGATCCTTATCATGTTTCTCACTAAGAGAACATTCACCAACATTCTAGATTGATTTTTGGAAACATAGACTTTTCTTTTCATCTTCAAAATGTCATTATTGGACAAGTTCCAACTCTTCTTCTTTTGCCTTTATCTTCACTCCCAAATGAACATTACAAATATTTTCATTTTCAAAAGACTTCTTCAACTCATCAGAATTATTAACAAGATTATATTTCTCACGAGTAAAACTTTCTTGGTTTCATGAGCATTAACATTCCTACATTTTTTCTTTTAACTTCTTGTGAACATTCTTAGACATTATTTCATATCTTCTTTCAAATTAATTTAATGATGAGTTTCTTCTTCTTCAAAACTACTACTTCTGAATTTTTTATGATTCACCATTTCGATGAATTTATTTTCATTACAATAATCAGATGATTTTTCAGATTCATCATCACTATCATCTTCATCATCTTCTTTTGAAAAGATTATTTTTTTATGTGATGAATTTTTTTTCATTTGTCACCCTTTTTCTTCCACGATCATCATGTCTTTATTTATTTAATATCACTATCCTCTTCTTCCATTCTTCGAGGACAATTAGCTGCAAAGTGACCAAGAAATTCAAATTTTAAACATTTAATGGGATGTTTCCCTTTTTATTTACAGGTACCATATATTATATTGTTAGAAAATAAGGATAGGATTTCATAGAGATTTTTAAATACATTTATTTCAGAGTCAAAATCAATATCACCATCATCGATAAAAATCTACTTTGACATTTTATTATTCATAGACATAAAAAAAATTTATCTCAAAACCATTGTTTTTTATTCATAGCATTATTTCTTCTAATTTCATATGTGATAAGAGTGCTATGTAAATCATCCAGAGATAATGTTTCAGGATCTCTATCTTGCAGTGAACACACATTTTCATCAAAATTTTCCAGTAGGATTATTATGTTATTTTCAACAAATATAGACTATTTCATCATTTTACTAAGACATATTATAGTAATCACAATGTTATTCACCTTGGTAAATAATTCCCCAACATATTCATGCTCACAATCATCAAATCATCATTCTTCAATATCTATATTTGTATCTTTTCCCTCTTCACTTTTTATCAACTTTGTATTTGTTTTTCATGTTATCCCATTTACCTTTAGCTAGAGAAACATATTTCACTCTCAAGAATTAACTTTAAAAAACTACTGATAATATAGCATTCTTGGCCCTTCTATCATTCTCAAGAAACTTCTTGTCAATAGGTGTAAGTGGAGCACTCTCATCAGTGAGAGGAAACCCAACTGGTGAATCTTCAAGAACATCATAACTGATTGACATTGGATATAGAAACATCATATCATTCCAGATATGAAAGTTATCTCCATCAAATACCAGAATACTTTTACTGTTCACATAGTTCACATTCTCCCTCATCAAAGAATATGAAAGGGAACCCCCTTTGATACCACATGAAAGTGTGCTGTTTGTGTGTTGTATCACTAAGAGGGTGAGGGGATGAATTAGTGGTAATATTTTCGTTTTATGTTTCATTTCATTTGAATCAACCCTGTCCTCCTGTTATGGATTTTAATTCCCTACTACGAAACAAATCAGCACACATCCAATGAAACACAATTATTTTTAAGGTTAACTATTTAATAAGAATAGCTACATCCATGGTATGGTTTAGAAATGATCAAATACCATACAATCCATTATGAAAATAAATATTGGTTTACAATGAGTAGGAAGTACACTTAAACTCATGTAGCACTATGAAACAATACAACTAGTTCATGTGCATACTCTTAGCACAATAGGGTATTGCAATTGTTTTGTAATAACTCTTGTTACCTATTCTTATTTTTAATTCATCAAATGTATTCAAATTGTAACACAATTCATCAATTACATAAGAAAGGTAATAAATACATGGAATTTGTTATAAAACATTTAATATAATTCATCCATGTTCGATTCATTCAAAACAAAGATCCCATTCCAAATTTTTAATAGACAACAATAGAGTAGAATATCCACTACTTCAATCTAATTCCGGTTAATTCTTCCTAATATCAAATGAAGTTGGATACAATCCCCGTTGAAAATGTATCAATACAAAATAAAATGGTATCATTTTCCCTAACAGAAAACTCGGAGATTCTCTATCTTATGTGGGGAACATTACACAACACTACAAAGTACGATGTACTTGATGGCCTTTTATAGGTGACCCAAAACATGTTTAGGAAGGAATCCCATAACACATTCCCACACTCTTAAATTCAACCAAATTTGAATTTATTCTAAAATATTGGGCCAATTATGTCTTATTAACCGGTTCTAGATTCATATCGAATCTTCTAAAATTGGAATATCTTCTATTCGAGACTCCCATTTAAAATGTCAATATGATTACAAATGAAGAACAATAAATTGGTCTGAATCCGATTTTCTCATGTTGATTTCTTTAAAATAATTCTTGATAATTTACCAATTGATTTTGTTTGAATAAATTCACTTCTATACTTATGATACAATCACTAATTTAAATTAAAGGATCCCCATTGACATTTTTTTCATCAATATATGCATTCATCTCTTTTCTATTAACCCACATGAGAAAACACATCATCACATTAAAGAAAGTGCTTGTATCATGACTACCTTCCTGACATTGAAATCATTTTGGATTAGATTTATCTTCATATGAATTCAATTGGAATGTATTATAACTTTCTGTTCATTCCAGCTTATTTGTTTTTCATCTCAACCAAAGAATGGTATTTTATGAATACAAATGGTCTGGACAGGATCATCCTGAATACGATCATTCTGGATATGATAATTTCGAGTTATGATCATTCCGGTTATGATTTCTAGTTACAATCATTCTAGATACGATTACAGATTACGATCATAGTCTTTATGATTTTAAGGATTATTTTGGTCAAGTATGGATTATGATCTATGGTCTAAACTGGGTATTTTGGAATTTTGAAATCTTATATGACATTGCATCTGTGATAGGTATACCAATCCGGATGGATTTGGATACTAAAGAAACTTCTTTTGGACACTTTGAAATAATCCTAGTGGAAATATATTTAGGTTCAGCTCTAATTGACTAGGTGTTTCCTTCCACTCTTCTAGATTAAATCATCCTGAGAATTGTATATGAAAAACTGCCTTTGTATTGTGATAAGTTATGCATTATTGGGCAATCCAGGTCCATCTATTGTGCAAAAATCATATGTGCTAAGTGAAAAAATTGAAGGGTCATGAGGAGACTTATTGTAGGAGGATGGAAGGATATAAAACTTCTCAAGCGACTGGACTGTATTCTTCAAAGATGGAATCAGATGATGAGCAAACAAGGGGTTGTAGTAAAAGCCTCGGGTAGGATATTACTCATGAAACACCAAATGAAGAGGACATCCCAAACTCCCTTAAACAGAATGTCAAGGAAAATTATAATTGGGCAGACATAGCAGACAAGGAAGATGCAACTGAATTACATCCTTCTTTCAAGGATGTGCTAACAAAGAACATGGATGAAGGTCATTCTAACACAGAATCAGATGACAGCCAAATGAAAAAATAATACTATGCTCAAGCAGATGCAGATGATAGATTTAGACAAGAACATCATGCAGAAAATTGCAGAAAAGAAATGAACTTGTTGGAAGCTGCAATCTCAGGGAAGAGAAGGAACAAAAACACTAATTCAGGTGAGGAAAAAAATGACCCCTGTGAATGGACATGAGAAATATTCTCTCTACCCCTCCAGAACAAAGAAGGATGCTGGTGGCCCCTCCATGGAGCTGTTGTTGACAAAAGAACAGAGTATGTCAACAATGAAAGGATCTGAATCCGAAGGTATGGATAACTTAATTATGGTTGTTTCTCCCTCTAGTCTAGTGAATTTACTGGAGAACAACCTACCTATAAAATCACAGTAGGATTCGGGTTTTCTGATCTCTAATGCTTCACACAAGCACTCTTCTCCCGTTTTAATTACTGGTAAACAGGTTATTCAATCCCAAGAGTATTGTGGATATAATCTGCATGTGGGGGAAACTATCCAGACCATTGATGAGGGTTCTAATGAAATTTTGAGCAGGGATACAAAGCCTGGTTTGAGGCAAGACTCTCTCATCCAGGTCTCGGGTGATCTGTATTCTCAATCTTCTAAGAAGAGGGCTAAGATTTCCAGCCCATGGGAATGTATGCCAAATAATTTTACCCCAACACCTATAGGAAGGGGGGCACATTGTGAAAGGGTTTTCTCATAAACCTCATGTACCTGCTCAAGCTTTCAAGGTGATAACTGAACTGAAAATAAATACAAAAAATGTGTTTTCACTGCTTGCATCTGTAGGTAGTGATGATGAGAAACAACAAAGATATTGCATGCCTAAAGCCATTGAGATGCAGAAAGATGTTGACAATGGGCCTCCAGATGAAGGAGATGAGACATGGACACCTTTAATCACTGGATAGAGGGGTTGTCATCCTTGTGGTAGGGGTGGATGCTCCTCTTTTCATAGCATGCACACTCATTCTCAAGGTTCATGGTGTCTCTTTTTTATGACCTTGTTTTTTGGGGTCTTTTAGATTGGTTTTTAAATCCTCCTTTTTACTTTTTTGTGTGTTTTTAATAATAAGGGGCCCTTGAACCTCTAGATTTTATAAAAAACTGATTACGATCATTCTAGTTACGATTTCTAGGTAAGATTATTCTAGTTAAAATTTCTGGGTATGATCATTCTAGATACAGTCATTATGGTTATGATTTATGTGTATGATCATTTTGTATAGAATCATTATAGATATATTTTCTGTTTATACTCATTCTACTTACGATTACTCTAGATACAATTGTTCGGTTCAATTAAATACCATCTAAAAACGATGATCTGTCTGGATATGTTATAATATGAAAAAAATGATCTGCCCAGATATGATAAAATGAAATCTTAATAAAATTCCTTTTTTGAATGGTATAAACACTTTTCTTTTACCCAGATCCAATTGATTACATTTTTAATACTATTCATTCTCAATTGAAACCATCTCATATATTTTATTCTACCCGAATACGATTGTTTAAAAAAAACAATGTCTCATCTCCTATCGGCATCCCCTCTTCCATTGGAATCACTTTCATTGGCACCACCATTCCATCAGTACCACCTTCATCAGCACCACATTTCCATCAATACCACATTCATTTTTTTAAAACACAATCAGTACTCTATCTTAATGTTGATACAATTATTTTGAGAAACAATCAGTGCTTCCTATTTAATATGGATATGATTGTTTTGAAAAAATATTGGTACCACATCTTTCTATTAGGCTTACATCAGATGTTCTCAATACAAATCCTGATTTTTATAAGATACATATCATAAAAGCATCATCAAAATTTAAACACTAGTTTCACATCAATTCCAGTATGAAATCAATGACAATTCACACCCAACATGATACATTCTCATGTTACACCAATTATTCCATAAATTGATCAATTCTATTATAAAACAAAACTTAAAATCAATTATTTCCAAAAAAATTGACGTGATTTCTTTTCTTCAAAAAAAAACCTTGATAACAAAATACAACTCTTGAAACATTCATCGCCTTCATCTTCAGCTTGGTTCCAATGTATATTTGCATAAAAAATAATTTTTGTTAATTAGACAATAATTTTATAATATTTTATGTATATTTTCATTTAATATGAATTATATTGGTATCAATAAATTTTTATATCATGATAGATAATAAAATATCAATAATAAATAAAATTTCACTTATATTTAATATATTATTTTAAATAGAATTAAATTTCAAATGTATCACTCAATATATAACACATAAAATTGGAACACAAACACTAAAAACCTACATTAAATAATAAAAAAATATATATCAAAATAAAAATATCTTTTACAATATTTTATAATAATTTTGAAATAAAAAATTATGAAAACACATTACATTTACTATATACTATAATATATTGATTTATTGATTTTTAGAAAAATAGCATTCACCTATTTTTGATAGAGATATTCATAATATAAAATTAATTAATATAAAATAATTCTAAATTTATAATGGTAAAATTTTTAAATAATAACTTTTAAAATGATAATAAAAACATATTTTAAAATAATAGATATTTAGGTTCAGACAAAAACACGCGCTTATTTTAAAAAGATTCCTAATTTTGTTCAAGGACTAAAATAATAATAAATAACTATAAAAATCAATTAAATTAATGAAAATATCTATTTATAAAATATCTAATGATTATATAATTATTTAATTTTTCATATTAAGAAATAATTTATTGAACTATATTTAAACATTAAATTAAAAAATTTATATCGTAATGTAAACATAACAATTTTAAATTTATAATCACTATATAATTTTATAATATTTTTTACATCAAATTAATATATATATTCGTCAATAAATGTTTTAGAAGAAATATGGTTTAATAAGTTTAATAAAATAAATATATTTATAAAAATAAATTGGATTTGAAAATAAAAAAAAATTAAAATTTGAACCAAATAAGAGGATTACAATACTCTGGTTTCTTCTTATAAGAGCCTGAAAGAGGAATGTGAAACCAATATTTTGGCCACATAAATCATCATTCAGTAGTGGATTTTATAAGGTATTATTCATAGGATAATAAACCCTTTATTAAGTGACATAATGAAAATATTTTTTTTGTGTTTTAAGATGATAAAATCACTGGAAATTATTTTAAAAAAGAATAAAAATTCAAAGAAATTATTGGAAATTCTAGCATGTTTATGTGTGTATTCTATTAAATAAAAAAAATAGTATAGAATAAAATGGAATTATATTTTTTTACTAAATAATATATCATGATAGTTATTGTCTTTTCAATATATTACAAATATTAATTTCCAAGTTAACATGAGTTATCATAGATTGAAAAAAGAGAATATTGATAAACAAAATTATCAAAATGAGATCCAATAATAAAATGAATTTATCAAATAAAAATATAGATAAATATCAAAAGGCAAATGGTATAATTCATTAGTATTCATTCATGAATAGAACACAACAAAATTATGTTATTGAAAGATAAAATTGAATAATAAATAATATAATTACTGTGATTATGATAGTAAAGGATATTTTAATATAATTAAGGGTAATTCTTACAAAAGAAAATTCTTGTATTACAAAATCTATATTTTTGAGATTAAAAAATAGAAATATATATATATATATATATATGATTTGGAAAATTGAAAAATAAAGCCTAAAATACATTTATGTGATTTGAAGTAGGAACCAAATGAAATAAAATTTAATGATAAGATTTTTAGAGTAGAGGAGATGTAGATTTATTTTTTGTATATTTATGAAAAGAAAGGGTTATCAATGCGATAATAAAAATCATTGGAAGTTGACTGAATTATAGAGTTCCATAGTTATTTAGTATGATGATGGAAAAAATTTTAACAAAAAAATATTTATTTTAATAATTATAAAATCTAAAATCGAAAATAATATAGGGTAAAAGGGTGATTATTAGGATTTTAAATCAAAAGTAATTGATGATGAGGAATTTCTTAAACTCGTAATGATTTTAAAAAACCAATATGGAAATATAAAATAGATGAATATAATATAAATTATGATGAAATGTATAAATTGATATGAGAAAAATTATTCCTAAGCAAATTATATGATATTAAAAAATTAAATTTTTAAGAATCTGTGAATGGGAGATTTTTTTTAAATCATTGAAAAATGAACATAATAAAATTTAGAAAACCAATCATAGGATATTTTTATATGGAAAATAAAAATATACCATTAAAAAATCTTGGGTTTTAAATAAGTAAATAAATGATTGAATATAGTAATATGATATATAATAATTTTGGTTTAGTATTTAATGGATATTATAAAAATAATGATTTATATATTTTTTCAACATTTACCCTTATTAGAATATTGTATCATACAAGGAAATTATTAGATATGTTTGACTCTAATATATTCTAAATTTTAAAATGTATGTGAAATGAACATTTCCCAATATAAATTTATGCAAAAATTTATATTTCAATTTACAAGATAATTTGATCCCATACATGGTGATTTTTTTTGGAAAAATGGGGAATTAAATGTAATGAAAATGAATATGAATCAAAATGGGAAGAAAAGAATAAGAAATAGTGGTGATAAATTAGGAACCCAAATATTTTTTACCATTAAAATAGTAATTATTATGATTCCATAGTTGGTGATAACTCTTTTCATAATTATTCTATGAATTTACCATTGTATACAAGATAGGAGAATAAAATGATTATAATATTTAAAACACATTTTATTATGGGTGGAGTACATCGAATATGTCAATTTACAACCAAATGGGAGATATAATTTCCAAAAACCTTTTTCTCTCAATAGTAAAATGTAGACCAATATTTTTTGAATTTCATTTCATATGTATATAAATTTTGGGTATATATATTTGATCTAAATGTTTTTCCTACACTCCCGAAATACATTCAATATTACAGCCCTGATCATGGATGCACATATCCCACTAAAAAATAATTATTATATATGTAACTAAAAATATTTAAAATTGAGGAATTTTTTATATACTAGCGGGAAATAAATTAACATAATGACTTTGTTGGATTACTTAAAGTCGATAAAGTTTCATATTTTCCATGTATCTAGATATTTTCCCAAATAAGAGTATGTCCTCTTAGAATTAGTGTATCTGTTATTTCTTTAGATCTATTAATGCACCCATCTCTCTCACGTAGTTTCCCAAAAATAGTACTTCTTGTACGTACATCATCAGAGCTATTAGACTCATGGAGTGAGTTCTCCTAGATGAGCACCTTGTGGAATCATTGAACTGAATTCTTAGCATAGGTATGTGGTCATTTTTACTTGTCAATAGATTACACATTTGGGTCTTGATTATATTTGGATGTGTTTTACTTGAAATATGTTCAATAGAACTATAATGTGTAGAGATATTTGTACCTTTACTTTGTATATAGATTGGTTGTTTTGGGGTCCTATAATGAGAATTGTTATACTAACCGTTATATGGGCTTTTCCCACACGTGTCATCCCTTGTGCAGATGAGTATAATTTTGATGGAGTTTGGGGGAAACTAGGACTGGAAAGAGCTTTCCGACTTCCTTGTTGGCCATGTTGTTCCTACTGCTATGAGCAGTAGTACCAGTGCCATTGTTTTCTACATGTAATAAATTGTAGTTTACAAACTCTTTATTTTTGTGGGCTTGTATTATCGCCTAGTTTAAATTCCACACCTTAAATTCCATTTTACATTGTTGGTTGGGTTTAGTTATATGCTTGCAGTTTATTTCTTAGTGGTTTTTATTTTAAGTGTTTTCATTTTTGGAGATGTTTTCATGTGTGTAGGTTCTTAGTAAATGATTCCCTTGTTAGTGATATTCCTACTCGTAGGTAGTTGCAATCCCATGGCCCATTGGAGGAGGTCTTGGGGACTCGAAGTGCGAAGACCACTATGATGGGTCGTGAAAGAGTGGTATCAGAGGTGGTCTATTCTAACTTTGGACCTAGAGTTTGTGATAATGGTTTGGGGAAATAATATTAAGTGTTTCGAGTTCACATTTAAGGAGAAGGACTCTAGTGATGGGGCGGGTAGCTGACGAATCCATACACCAGGACATTGATAACCTTCCTTTCGACTCAGTACATGAAATATATAATTGTAGGGAAAATAAAGGATGGAAAATTCCACATATATAAATGTGATGTGTTTTGCATGTCCCTTTTTTCAGCTATATAGATATACTATTTACCATGGTACATCTTGTCTCCTTATAGGATGGCTCTGCAAACACATACCCACTAAGATTCAGCAGCTCAATAACGAGGCTGAACCCCTCAGTGTTGAGGATTCAGTAAATGGAGCAGTTTTCTAGTAGTTATCTCTAGGTGGTGCAACTACTAGACTACCTCTGGTGGTGTATCATTTGGTAACAATAGTCCCAAAAGACAAGGAGTGCAGGAAAAGTGGGCTCCATAAGTTTCAAAGGCAGAGAACCCTCACGTTCCGAGGTGAGCCCGAACCTCAGGAGGTAGTGTACTAGCTTGAGGTAGTGACCAGAGTTTTCTCTCTAGTGAGGAAACCGATAGACCAGATGGTGATCCAATGAGAGAGACTTCTTCTGGGTTCAGTTGGATGACGCTGGAATTTTACCATGTAGGCTCAAGACAAGGAGACACTTTTGTGGATGGAGTTCGAGTGACTCTTTTTGGAGGAGTTCTATCCGATTACGCTGTGCACAGTGTGTACACATGATTTTCCTCAACTCCAGTAGGGTAGTTTGACGATGGATGACTATTCATCAAGGTTCACCAACCTTTCTAGGTTGTCAAAGGATATGGTCAAGGATCATAACATTAGAGCTCTTACCTTCAAGAGAGTTCTGTCTAGGGATATACGAGATAGAGTTGTGTCTCCATGAATCTAAACATATATTTGAGTACATGAGAGGGCCTTGGTGATCATGAGATTCTTGGAAGAGGAGAGATAACCAGTGGATGTTTGTAGCAGGTAGATAGGTTCATAAACCTTAGTAGCAGGGAGCAATGGTCCGACACATGTTTTGGGATGTTTGAGACATCTAATGAGGACCCGGGATAGGGGATCAATGGTCCACGCTCTTCGGTTGGATCAATTCTACCTATGGATAATCAATTATTGTCATAAGAGGGTATAAGTCATCTCACTAGAGACTATCCAAACTATTGATCTGCTGACATGTAGGTGGTGGATGGACCACCAAGGGAGAGGAAAAGAGTGGAGTTGGAAATGATTCTAGGCAGTGTACATGGGAGAGGATCAGGGAGAGTTGGAGGTTGTGGAAGATGATTTTTTCTACTTCCACCACCAACCCTAGGAGGTCCGCACATGGATCGGGGAGTGGGGGATAGGGGTGGGTACAACTACATGAAGTAGAGGCATACGACCTAGGGACTCCATGATTTAATTGGGGTATGATCTGGATCTTTTCTACCAACACTTATGTCTTATATACCTAGGTGTTATTCATTACTTCCTTCCCACATATTTTGGGAGAAACCTTCAGAATCTAGTAGATTCATTGGCTCGACACACACTCTTGGAGGCATGTACGAGAGGGGAATTGATGATCATGCATCTTTCCAAGATGTGGGATCTTTCCCTTAGTGGAAAGTGTTTTAGTTGGAACCTCTTAGTGGTATCATCAAGGCCTTATGTTTTCATTCTCCGTATGGAGTGTCTATATTCATTCCATGACCATATTGAATGATTTAAGAGAAGAGTGTCGTGTGTCCATAGTGATGGATTGGGGTTTTTCATTTATTGGAGAAAAGGAATCCCAAGAAGTATAAAATGGTCTCATTCATTGGAGGCTTCATCCAATGACTCATGAGATGGCTAAATTTACCCTTAGAGTAGTAGATGTCGTGAGATTTCAATTTCCTATAGTAATTCTAGTGTATGAGAAATTCATTCAAGAATATTCTCTAGGATTACCTCCATTCTAAAATATTGACATCTGTGTCTACTTACACCCAAGGACGGCACCGATATACTCACCAGTGCTTTAGATGACTCTCGTAGAGATTTTTGAGATGAGGGTGTAGTTTGAGGATTTTCAGAGTAAGGGATTCGTAAGACCCTGTGTTTCACCATGGGTGGCCAAATTTAGTTTTTACAAGATAAGGGAATGAAGTTTGAGTTTGTGCTTGGATTAATGGTTCCTGAATCAGATAACATTGAAAAAAAGTATCCACTTCTTGAGGATCGATGACCTAATCAATCAGTTGAGAGGGGAGAAATGGTTCACAATGGTTGACCTTCGATAAGGTCACCACCAGTTACGAGTATGTGATGCAGATATACCGAATATGTAGTTCAAATTCCATTACGGTCAGTACGAGTACTTAATGACACCTTTTGGCATGAAAAACACCGCCACCATGTTCACGGGACTTATTAACTGGATTATCCACCTGTACTCAGACCGGTTAACTCTAGTCCTCATAGAAGACATCTTTGTGTAATCGGAATCGGAGAAGGAGCATGAGAGACAACTGTAGATGAATCTAGGCGTTCACCAAGAGCAAAATATTTATTGGAAGCACTCAATGTGCCAGTTATGGATACAATAGGTCCACATTCTAGGATATGTTTTCTCAACAGATGATGTAGCAGTGGACTTAGCCACGTTCGAGGCCGTGCTAGCATGTGAGACACCCCAAAGCATGACAGAGGTATGTAGCTTCCTTGGTCTAGTAGTATATTACAAAATATTTATCCCTGAATTTTCCCAGATATCAGCACCTACGATAGCCTTGACCTGAAAGGTATATATTTTTGTTTGAACAGAGATGTGCAATTAGGCCTTCCAGTAGTTGAGGTAGAGTTTGACGAGCACACCGATATTGATATTTCCAAAAGAAGGTGTCTAGTATTTAGTTTTTTATGATTCATTAGGTAATTTGGTTGATAGAATCCTAATAAAGAGAAAATCAGGGATTGGTTATGGTTTTCACTAGACAACGACACAAGAGAAGAACTATGTGTCCCATGATCATGACTGGTAAGTGGTAGTATTCACACCACTTTGAGCCTTCAAGCTCGTCCAAACCCTTCCAATTTCTCCTGTCCACTTCCCTAGAAACAACCTATAGGTCCTGGTCTTCTTCCAAGACCAATTTTGTTTCCCTAAGAGGAGGTCTCAAAGAGGCACTTCAAATAAGAGGTAATGTCCGTTAACAATTCTTTCAACTTTATTTCTTCTTCAACTTATTCTTATTTAGTTGTTTCAATATGAAGTAATAAAATCAGTATCACTCATATAATGATATTTTATTATAAGTATTAAACAACCCCATTTCACCATCTATCCATCCTACGGAAAACGAAATCACCGCGCATGCGTACGTACGGAACACCGTCTCCATGCCGTGGTGTAATCTATTTTCCACCACCACATTACTTGTATGGGTATAATGGTGTAAATAATGACTATATATGATTATTTTAAAGTGATATTTATTCTGAAATAGTATACATACACTCCAATACAATCCCACGATCAAGGGAACGATATCATCGCTCGTGCGTATGTAAGGAATACCATCTCCACGATGTGATGAGACTCGTTCTACAAGATATTCATTGAATAATGATTATATAAATGAATTGAATGAATGAATATGATATATATTACAATAATACCATTCTGGAAATGAGGTATCTGTAACCGAAAAAAGAAAAATAAGAATTTATTCGACAAAACACGCATAAGAACAAAAAGTAATAAACACCTGAATAACAAGTAGTAATGAAATATTACTAATAAGAAGCTACAAATATGACCATATATGAAATCATAACAATGTGTATGATTCTGGAATAAGTCAGTGACATTGTTTAAATCATTATACAGGAGGTTCAGACACTTACGAAGCAAATCATACCAAAGGTAAGGGAAATATCACAATCTCATTTTTATTCGAGATTGTTTATACTTTGGAATTTACTAGGGAGTATTTTATCATCCACATCCATGTTTCCGAAATATGTAATATTATTTACATCCACCTAAAATTGTTTAAATCCAATTTTACCCTTTTGTTAGTTTTTAGTAAAATATATGATTGGAATATTTTGTCGTTTTTCATACGAGGTACTTTTTGACTTTTCCGACAAAAGTACTAGAATAATGTTTTTTTAACTTATACGACATGAATGGATTTTTAAAACATTATTTCCAAGAATCATCCTTTACAAGTTTTCAAGTTTATTTTTAATCAACTTCTTTTAGTTTAAAATTTTATGACATGTTATGAAAATAAAAATGTTTTTGAAGCAGAATGGATATTTTCCTCAAGAATAGAGTTCAAGTGTTTTATCAAAATTATTTTCCATCTAAGATAATATATTATTCTGTTTCTATCCCTATTTTTATATTGATTTTATTATGTTATGATGGAATTATTTTTATGATTTCCTTTTATCTTATATGGATTATGTTATGATGGCATGATGTTTAAGATTCCCATTTTTATTACATGGGTTATGCAATGATATAGGATTTTTGATTTTGTGGCACACATAAGAATGGTATCATTATGAGATGGGTGGGACCTATATCTCCCTCCAATGCATTGGGTAAATATTTTATATCTCATGATATATACATGGATGGAACGGTAGGTTAAACCGGTTCAGTGAAATAGGACTGAAACGAGGAGTGAACTCGTTTCAGAAATGAAATTTGTCCACTAAGATAGTCTTGTAAATGAGTCTTGACTAATAAGAAATGATTCTCTATGATTATGTGTGCATGACACAAAGTTTCATGTATTATTTTAGGATTATTGGGTTTACATTTTACTACTATGATTTATCCCATGTTATGAAATTATGATCTCTTTTGCAGGTTAAGATTTCCAAAAGTTATGTTCTTATGTATATGATGTGATTGATATTTATTTTGATTACCCTTACTGAGAATTTGAGCTCTTATTTCCCCAGGTCAGGAAGAAGGTTATTAAGTAAGGCATTCTAAAAGGTACTATAGATATGATGAAATAAATGGGAGGCAAACTAGATGCATTATGAACTAGTTGTTTATGTTTCCCAGTTTCTAAAGACTCTATACCTATATGGTCCTTTCCTGGTTTTGTTTTATGTTGTAATAAGTGTGCTTCAATTCTGAAGTAATAACAATGTATGTAAAGTATGGGTCGCTATAAATTTTATGGATATGATTGTGTGACAATTGTACTTTTATACCTTGAGTTAATCATGGATTCAACGTAGAAGGCAATGGATATGCTCAAGGGGTTAAATATGATTAAGCAATGGGTGAATTATATATCCAATTGAGGGATGCAATGAAAATTCTCATGGAGGTTGTGCTTATGCCATGGGATACTTATAGAAATAATTGAGGGATCAATGGATGATCTCAATGATTAAAAATGATTAATCCTTGATTTAATAATGGTTCAAATTTAGGTATTCCAAGGATGGGATCAAGGGTAAAATATTCTTATATATTGACTGAATGATGAACCTATTGAGGGATGCCCTAGAAAATCTCACATGGAATTGAATATATGTCATGAGTGAAAATTGGGGATTCCTTAAATAATTTCCTAGTATGACCCCACTTGACATGGACTAATACCATAGCTAGAGTGATACAGGGTTCCTGAGAGGACCACCTAGGATGGGATTGAAGGCTATTTGCGGAAATTTCACCATGAATAATACGTGAATTCCTAGTGAAGAATGTCAAGGCAGTTCTTCAGTTATAAAGTTAATATCGAAATTAAGTGACTTATCACACATGTACATGACAAAGAACAAGATTGGCTTCAGTCCAAACTTAAATGGTACAGATGGACTTCTGAGGAATTTGGTGTTCTACCAGTTATACAGGGAATACCGGGTGTGAGCTATGTCTAGAGACTTATTAATTAAATAAATTGAAGTGTTTAACATTTGATTAACTAAATTGGATTTTAAATGAGTAACTAAATACAAAGGACATTTAATTTTGATAACATAATTAATTGGGATATATCTTCTTGCACTGCTAGGTTTTCATAGCATAGGTTAGATTCAGCTTGACATAGTTGGTGCCTTCCTACGGAGATTTTTATATCACATCTTTATCGAGTAGCATTAATTCCCAATATGACCAACATATTATTAGGTTTATGGACCACTCCTGAGATGTATTTCTTGTATCTGGAAGATGTAAAAAAATGATCAAGATGGAGCACAAGATGCTTATAGAGATCTCCCATGGGGCTTTTCTGACTTTAATTATCTCTATATTGAAATTCAATGAATGATACTTGTTACAATTTTATATTATGTATCATTATATATCATACAAGATTTTTATAATCTATCATTATAATTATTCTATATTTAGTTCATACTGTATCTTCCATCCTCTGTTTGATTATTACTTTATACTACATCTAAACATATATGAGTTTTACATGCTATTTATTGTTGTGCACTCTCAAATTGTGGGTATAGTCATTATAAGAAACAAACTTTACACACTCTCTACTAGTTGGTAGCCACTAGACTATGTGGAGATGCACTAGAGGCAATGTGGTGACCAGTCCGGCTACCAGTTTTGTGGTAAGTCGGTCTGTGATTCTACAAAGAGGAATCATAGGATTTTTTTTCTTTGTGTTACTATTTTTGTTTAGAAGACATAACACTTGGAATGCAGAATTTCTTAGTAGATATCCATATATGTGGATGACAAACCAATTTACGGGAAAGGAACAAGTGTCTAGGGAAAGGAATTGTTGCTTATTCTATTTGATATTACACATGATGTGATTTCACCATTGCTAAATGGTCTATTTGTTTTGTGGATTACAGATTTATTTAAATTGATTGTATTTTTTACTTAGCCTAGAATTAAATGGAATTAATAAGACATGAATCATTATAGACACTTATAAACTCACATTCCATACATATTATATTCCATGTATCTTCATTAGTAGGTTTCTTGTTAAGTATTATTGTGTGCCTTGAGTGATTCCAGGCATTGTATTGTACCTATTGATGTAATCTTTAAGCTTTTCTGTTTATTTAGCATATTTTTATTTTGGTGTAAATGTTTTAGAAGATATATTCCATTCTTTTTTCATGTTATTACATGCTAATATTGATTTATGAAAATGGATTCATATGGTGAAATTTTTGGTGGTTGTGGTTTAGGTGGGAGCCAGATTTCCGTTATAAGGTGTTTTGTGCCTTCAGATTTGGAGAAGGGTAACCCATATACTCAAAGCATATATATACCATTATATATGTTTAAATAACTAGTTTAAATTGAAATGTCTGTGAAAGTAAACTGTTACGGTGGAATGATTGCAATTAATGGGTGCCAAATGGAAATTGTATGGTGTGTGGGCTACTTATGGAATGGAAGATGGCCACTCATGTGACTGTGCCTTTATATAACCCTAGTTTATTTCAGAATGGTTATAATTATGTATTTATTTATGTTTTTAACTTGACTGGAATGATATATTTTAAAATACTGAACTGGACCCATGTAGGTCAGTTGGGGAATGTTTTATATGGAAACCATGCTCTTTATTACACACATAAACAAGATTTATTACATAATCATCACTTGAAAAAACATAGAATATTTAGTGGTATCATGTTTTTGGGGTTTAGGATCATTACATGACAACTTATAACATGAAATACATCAACGTTATTGAAAAATTCCTTTACATTAACACTACATTTCCTCGTACTTAGCATTGCATGGGATAACCTGAGGACACGCATAAGAAAAGGGTGAGCTATAAAGCCCGGTAAGGGAATAAAATGGAATAACATGAGGAAAAACAATACATGTCAGAAAATAGGCATATCAATATAGAAAAAGAGAAACATGAACATAAAGGCATGATAAATAAATATAATCATAACATAGAGATAAGGAAACAACCTTTAACATGGAATTAGCATGAGAAAAGGCTCATTGCACATGGAACATTAGTAAACCCTCATTGCACATGAAGAAAGAGTAAACCCAAATTTCACATGAATTAGCATGAGTCAACACCCATTGAACATGATGTATCATGACACTATACATTATCCAATGCATTGGATCGCTATCAGGTCACACCCTTCTTAAACATTTCATTTCATGCATTATTGTGCCCCATTGATCATGAAACATGGATTCATTAAACATTATCATTTATTCCATGATAAATTAATATGGAATTAATACATGAATATATATAATCAACAAGTAAATGTGCATAAATGAGAATACCCTTGATAGGGAAATGGGCATCGTATTCATTGAACAATGACTTTGGCTGGGAAAAAGGTGGTGCAATTTAGGCAGTATAACAACGTGACATAAGAATTCATAAAAATAGGTTATTAGAGAGAAAGGTGTGTCTAATAATATGTACATGAAATGGACATAAAGGGGGTTCATATAGATACATGTCCAAAAAAATTTAATGGAATTTAGATTAATGATACAAAAAAATTTCATAAATGTAAATGAGGAGAGAGAAATTCCATTTGGAATTTCGACATAGTAACTAGTGGACATCAGAGGAATTTTGTGAGAGAGAAAAGGGTATCCCATCATTCATACATAAAGAGGTCATTATGAGGGAGGTGTTAAACCATACCCCAAAATCTACAATTGAAATTAAAATGGCATAACAACTTAAAGAAAATTGGACCAAAATGATAAAGGAGGAAAACCCTTACTTGGAAGTGTGCTTCCAAAGGCTTGAGAGAGGCATGATAGACGCTTCTTGGGAGACTGGGAAACCTTGGTCATTCCCACACCAAATATGATTGTCATTCCCACACTAAATATGATTTAATATAGAACCATCTCATGTGTCAGGTGAATCAGCCTATATAATATCCCAAACTCAATTCACACAAAATTAACTAATCATGGTTGGCCACATAACCTCATGTCTGACTCCCAATATGCTAAAGGCATTTGACTAGATATTATAGTCTATATTGGTGTGGTATATAGGTTATTCACTCAAAATAATAGTTTATAATAGAGGTATACAATAACTATTTTTTTCATGAATGGTATAATAAAATTTTTACAAAACAATAAGTCATTTAGATATAATAAACAGGTAGAATAAACATACAATATTATATACAAAATTATTTCGTACCTGTATGTTATATTGTATGGGAGTACAAGGAATAAAAACAATAGTAATACTCATTGTGAAATAACAAATTGAACAAAAAAATCTCTAAAACAGAATTATTATCCTAAGATTTATCCTCTTCTATTATACTCCATTATAGTGTAGAAACTCAATCATCCAAAGATAGACCTGTACCATTAGTCCTACATGCATTTATGAATTATTTTAAGAAACTAATTGGTGTCAGGAATATGGTGTGAGATAAACTTAGTAGTGCGCCATTAATTTTGTTTATAACTATAATTTTTTTAATAAACTTTGTATTGTGTATATGTAACAATAAGAGTAATGAATTATATAAAATAATGCACATTGGTCTAGGTTCCTCAGGGGACACCCAGTTGTCACTAACTACTTAATACTATGTTAGAATGTCTTTAATAACTTATCATTTTAAATTTTTATCTATAAAACCTGGACACAAGGTGTACGACCATAATTTATATCTAATAATAATAGTCACACGAGGTTCCATAATTCTCATACAACTCAAGATTATGAAGGAAGAACTACTAGGCCATTATGTATGCAAATCAAAGAATGAATCCTTGTATGTTAGATGACAAGGAGGACACTTCAGTCAATTTAACAAATTTTTATCCTAAGCCAATCCCAGGTGTTCTATAATGGGAAATAAAGAATCACTCCCAGAGTACTATGAAACCATTATCTTATGAGAAAGCCCGTGGTTTTCCTTGTGGGAACCCATGTATCTCCCAAAGCATAGTTAAATGTAATTTCCCTAAGATTCCATCTTTGGAATTCTAGGTATGGGACCAATGTGTCACTCATGTATCAATATAATGAAATTCCAAATGTTCCCATCCTTTTAATGCCACATATGGAACCGAAGAATAAATCATGGAATAATATAAAGTCATCCTCCCGACGAGGTCGTACATGGTATTCAATATAAGAACTCATGTATCACTACTGACATGTAATAAAACAATTATAAATTTACTAAATATTTTTATCCAAGATCCCATCCATGGTATTCCCAATATTATCCCATGAAACTCCCTTATAATTACATATAGGAATAAAGGGCCAATATTTATCCAATACTATTAAAAAATCCACTTAATTCATTTTGAACAACTAATTCCAATGTATAATAAAATATATAGTTACGAAGAAGAAAAGGCCTATGAAGATGTCCGACAATTATAAACTATTTTAGATAAAATATTATTTTATTCCTAAAGTCTATCTCATTAGATCTTAAAAGTTTGTTCTATTTCATTTCAAAGAATAAATCTCATGGGCCAATAAATTTTACACAGAGAATGGGGTGTGCTATTTCAAGAAAGGATTCCTTTGATGATGAAAAAACGATGTTTGGACTACATTAAGAATGGAATTAATCATACATTAAATTAATTATACATTTAGATGTCTTCAAATAAACTGTTTGATCTGTTTCATGAAAATGATTAATATAAACATTGATACATTAAATGGACAATAAAAATACCACCTACGTTAGCATGGTATATGAATCATCATCTGATATAATTTTTGAATTAGACATAAAATAGAAGAAATCAATGAAATATACCATAACCCAAAATATATGTTATATTCAATCACATGGATTTATCCTTCCATTTGGAAAGATAAAATAATAAATAAAAGAATTAGAATGAATAGATTACTGATACCTATCTGAAATGATGAATGGGGAAAAATTCTGACATCATATGAGGGTGGAGACTGAATGCCTATAAAAAGGGGAAGAGTGAGCTTCAACGTGTGGTGGATAATGGAAATGAATAGTGGATAAAAGGAAATTATAATGTAGGGGACATATTGAGAATAGTATATTTATCCATTTTATGTGGTGCATAGTTTTTCCAAATGCATTGTTAAAATAAGCACCATCCATGTCATAAAACATTACCACTGAACACACACCCTTCACAGTTTGTGAATCATTAAAGAAAAACATGAATATTATATGTGTGTAGACTCTAAAACAAATATTTTAAAATTCACATGAACATTTAGACTAGTCTTAATAGTTTAAAAACATGAAGCACCCTCCAGTTCCATCACAATAAATGGGAATAGTTAGCATTAATTATGTTCCACGCATGGTTATCCCAAAAAATCATAGTAATGGGATATTAATAATAACCAAACACTACGAAATACTTCTATAAACTATTAATAACATATAATTGTTTGTATATAAATCTTATTACTAAATTATAAATGATTGAAGCCTTATCAAAATGATTGGGGTGTGAAAACATCCCCTCCTTAAAACAACTCAACCCTGAGTTTCCCTGAGTGTGGTTGATCATCATCAGATAATATTTATGACAATGGATCACATTTATTGACCTATAACTCTTAGGTATCCTACTCTACATGAATGTTCTACCATAACACTCATGCAAGAGGTATGGTTCTGACTCATAGAGACTTTGTTCTATAATCAGTGATACACACATGATACTCTTCAGAAGAAGCATTGACAACCAACTAGATTTCCCTAGGATAAAAAGAATGATATTGACTAGAATGATAGTGGTTATGTTTAGATACATGGAAGAAATTATCCTTCCTATATAGTTTTGTGGATATTCTCTTTGACAATCCACTTATCCATCCCTATAAAAAACCTCATAATGTTCAAAAAATATTGGTAAAGTCTTACTCTGACTTTGAATCTATCTTTGCCACAATCTAGATGAAACACATAGGAAGAATCGAACCCTGACCTTGAAATCCATAGGTCATCGATGATGAATGAAATAATTTTACTTCCAAGACTCACCTATAGCCATATGCTTCTGGATAAGTTATAATTTCATCAATGTTTCTTAAAGAAGATGATGCCCCATTAGTGTTGCCTCTCATGTCTATAAATAGTGTAGGGGTGATAAACACAACCTACTATATAGGGTCTCATAGGTATCCATATATATAGTACAATGAAATATTTTATGATGCATTTATTTAGCAAGAGGTAATTTTTTCTCTAAATAACTGCCATAATCAAGGACACATGCTGAAAGCATGTTATCAAAACACATTTATTTCACACTCGGATTTCTTATCAGTCTATGGGTAATATGTCGTTCTCATAATCCCTTATATACTAGGATCCGTCTAAAACCCCTTCCTTAACCATGACAATAAATGATAATCCTTGTCCATCATAATGATATATGGAACTCCATGAATGTTTATGACCTCAACGACATATAGAATTTCTAAATTGTCCATAGATATGATATCCCTGATAGAATATAACTTGGAGACCATCGTCATCCTATTAATGATAACCCATACTACGTCACTACATCAAGGGGAAGCAGATAATTCCATACAAAATACACGTGGTTGTCATCCCATTTCAAGTGAAGAATGGGTAACTATTGAAAATTCAAACCGAGGTGTTTGTTCTATTCCATCATATGGTTATAGGTGGACCATTGAGAAAAAAACCAAATATAACTACTTTCATAATGAGCCACAAATTCATGAGGTGTATATCATGGTACATTTTTTCAAGATTGAGATTTTCTGCACAATATATGGAATGATATTATCACTTGAAATCCTATCACATGTCTCTGTGAACCCAAACACATCCATGAATACAAAAGATATCATCCTTATCAATGACCTTAATAGGTGGTAAATAATTGTTTAAAATGATCACATATATGGGAAAGAACTCAGGATAAAAAAGAATCCTTATCTTCACCCTATATATAAGTGAAGAGTTCATAGAAAAAATTGAACGTATAGGCTTCCCATAATGGAATTTCACCTCTACACGAATCTCAAAAAACAAGACCATTACGTTCCACTCACTACTATCCTCATTAACATATAATGTCTGTGACTTCGTTTTTAGAGAAAATGGCACTACATTTCTTTTTCTAGGTGTATAATAAAGATAAAAATCAAATGAATCTAGTAATTTGATAGATCAAAATTTATATGATTTGAATAAGGATGGTTATATATGTCTTTAGGGATCTTTTTGTCTTTATATGACAAAAATAGCTCCCCTAAAATGTAATTCATCATATAACACATGGAATTTCACCAAACATCCAACAGAAGATCATGTGTTGGATAATTAATCTTGTGAGGCCTTACCTTGAAATAATAGTACACCAAATATTTATTTACCTGCATCATAACTACTCCTTGGATGATTCTTGATGCATCTGAATGAACCATATAACATATACCCATGTTTAGAAGAATTGATTTTATTTCTTATTTCTACCATCCTTTTAACTCCAGAAATTTGTTCTCATTTACATTAGACCATTGGAACTTGAAAATTTTCTTAGTGAATCATTTTAATGGAATTTAATGATGAACGAATCACTTAATAAAGTTCCCATAATAACCAGGCTACCCAATAAACTCCATATTCCAATGTCCATATTGGACTACTACATGGAAACTGCATCTCTCACCTTTTATAGGTCCACATACTTTCCAAATTCTAATATTATGATAACCAATAAGTGATTTTTTCTCTAGAAGAGGTTCCTGGTGAGTTTGGCATTCAACCAATGCTCTCTCAGTATACCCAAAATGATATCATGGTTTTTAAAATGATTGTATCTACCATTTGAGTAAACCAATATGTATTCCAAAAAATACTATAAAGGAGTTGAAATATGGTTTCAAAACAAAATTCATCAAAGTCCTGTAAATATCCCATGTTTTTCTAATAGAAAACTAAATTACTAAACACTCCTAAAATCGATATCTAATAAGAACCGATATACATGGTATGATTGAAGCTCTAACATTTACTTGATGATATACCAACCAAAATCATTATTAGATAAGACCCTTTCTCCATAAATCTATTTAAATAGGTAATCCAAACGATGTAAATGATACTCGTTCTTCATAGAAAGATGATTAATTTTTGATAATCAACAGAAATCTTAAGGGTTTCATCTAAATTTTTTGAAAAAAAACATGGTTGAACCCCCAGGTGATATTTTGAGTCATATAAATAACATCACCACAATGTTACCGACCTTTCTCTTAATGTATTTCATCTAATTCGTATCCATCCTATAAAGAGGAATGGATACTAGTGCTACTCCTGGAAATATATAAATTTTAAACTCAACACCTCTCATTGGAGGAATCCAAGAAAAGTTATCAAGGTTTATTTCCCAAAAATTAGTCAAATTAGGTGGGAAGTGTTTATGTAAAATTCCTAAAACATCTATATAAAGGATATTAATATTGGATGTCCCTACACCCATCCCATGATGCTCACGTCTATCTCAACATTCTTGAATATCCCACTCAACCTTGTGAATATAATTACTACCCTTGAGTGATGTAAAATACAACCTCTAATGATAAAAATCATTTTGAGGAAGATAGGGAAACTTCCAATCCATTATGAGTATGATATCAAAGTCAAAAATTTCTAGGGAAAAATTTTTTTATTGAAAAATTTATAAACATTTCTTATGGGATAACTACTAGAATTTGGTTAAACTATCTAATTGAATTCTGATTCACGTATTAAGTATTATATCCCCAGAAATACTGAATTTTGAGCCCATGGGTTACTATAATTTCCCATGATATAAAATAAAGCAAGTTTCCTTTTACAAAAAATCAAAAACATAATTTGAGGTGATTATGAGCACACCTCATGCTATAGAATTACCAAAAACTATAACCATATGGTACCTGATGTACTACATGTAGTTTTCTAAACATAGAGATCTGAGCTAGAAACTCATCTCCCTCATTAGAGCCAATTTACTAGGGCTGCATCTTATATGATATGCTTTTATGACTATGTCACCTATTTACCCAGATTGGAAATTAGTTGTGTAGCTCTATTTCTTCCATGGAGTTGCAGATCATTCTCTCAAATATTGAATTGATTCACATCCATTATTAATTGGAACTGAAATAATTGTTCTCCAAATATACTGAATATGTCTCATGTTTCTTCAAGCATGACACTCAATTTGGTCCTTGGTACACTATGGAATCTTATGTAATGACCTAATTCACAGGTCTCATAAATCATAACTACCAGTGGGTTGTGTTTAACATCAACTACATGGTTTAGTAGATTCAAGGATATGTTTCCCTTAGTAAAAAACTAATTACTTATCCCATTGATGAACTTACCTAGAGCACAATGTCATCTTCCCTCAAGTTCTACTCAGTAATAAAGAACTATTTCTCTCTTTTAATAATGAAATGTAACCATGAAACATACTCCAGGGATCTGATGGAATATAAAACCCCATCATTCAACCTTCTCTTTTTCATCAATTCATAACTAGAATGATTCTATTCAAAGAGCTGATGCTTTGTTAAAAATAATGGATAACCCATACCTAATATTTCACCTTCTAGTAGGTGAATAATCTCTCATTCATGGAAAAAATATTATCATTAATGGAAAAATAACCATAAAATACCGTCGATAAGTCCCTCTAGACTTAATCCTAATGAAAACATTCTTCATTAATAACTTACCACCAACTCTTGGTAGAATTGAAAAGCATATAGTTTTCCATCTTCAACGTTCCCTCTAAAGAAATCTATAAATTTTTTATGATAGATAAAATAGACTCTATTAAATATTAAACATCATGAAGAACACTTTAACCTGAAATGGTAGGAGGGTGATGTGGTTGGAAATCACATGAAAAAATTTTTATATTAAGAACTGGTCATAGACTTTCCTTTATTGAATGCACAAGTCATGTGGACCCTCTTGGAACTGAGTATCATTATCAAAATCAGGAACAAAATGACATTAACAGGAGGAACAAAAATAAGGTAATATTTGTAGATGAAGGCTTACCACATCCAGATAATTGGAATCTGTACCTTTCTAGCATAAAACATAAGTAATTCCTTGTGGTATATTTCTATAATTCCAAACATTAATCATAGAACTAAATCTATGAAAGAACATATTTGAAAATAAAATATTGACATAGGTACATAGCCTTTATATAAAATATAAAACACTCTCTTCCTACTCCCAAATATAGGACTAGGTGACATTAAATACCAGAAGGGGTCATAAGAGACATTACCTACTAACAAATACTACAGAATGGTTAGGCTCAATAATTCACATCACACAAAAAAGGTCTGTACATATGGAGTTTTAATATCATTATATTCGGGATAACACCATTTCACATTGTAATTGGAATCCAAATTTAATGGTAACCATTTTTATTAATTTAAATTTAATCAAATTCATGTTCATTTATATGTATAATTATCACAGTCTAGTATTATGAGTCTCCATTCACAACATATAAGGTCATATGCCATAAAAGATATAATTGGAATATCATGTAACTGAAACTTAACCTTACATCCGGTTTTATTATATAACTAATCATATAAAATGATGTTATTAAAAAATCACCATTGATAATATATATTTGTACATGATTTATAAATTAAAATTGGCATATATGTAATTGAAATCAACTAACGTTTTATACCTAGTAACTGCAAGTTCATGGCTAAAATATGTAATAATTGGTTAGTAATGGTACTATTGTCAATATATATAAAAAACAGAGTTCATGTTTTTGTAGAATCATTAATTATTAGAATTATTCTATACCTCTAAGAAACATTAGCACATTAATGAATATAATGGTCAATACCTTAGTAACATGAACTAGGAAACTTATGCACTAATATAAATGTTTCATGGAATATACATGATAGGTAAATACATAGGTGTCTATAATGATTCATGATCAATGCCCCATTTTCCTATTGGGTCAAGTGAAAAATAAAATTCTCAATAGTAATAAATGACAAAAATAATGTGCTTCAACTGTTAGTAAAACCATTACAACTATAATAGGAATAATTGAAAATATCCAATCTCATCCTAGGAAATTTAGATTTTTCTGGTATGTGGGTAATGTAATCCTAGATAAAAGCTTTTTACCTTATCTAATAAATTCCCACTGTCCTTTATAATAAACAAAATAGTAATTCAAAATAAAAAAACATTTATACCAAAATTTTACATCCCTAACCCAGTTCACTCATTTATAACCAAACCCTATGGACTATATGGCCTCAATCAAACCACCTTGAACATTAAAGGATATGAACTAGAAGCATGTGTCTATGATGGTACACTAGGGAGACTATACCATAATAATTATAGTTAATTTTAATGTTATAAAATAAAACAAAATACTGGAAGTGGAATAATTATATAACTATAAAATAATAAGTCATCAAGATTTAATAAATTTTCATAAGAAGTAATCAATGTCATATGGAAAAATTTTCCATGTCTTTATTCTGTACAAAATGGGAATACAAAAAATCAATGCAACATGCATATAGAACATACTACATAAAAATTAAAAAATATTAAATATCTCTCCAATATTTTCATGGTCCTACCATTTATATTATTCTCACATTCTCCATCATATTGTATAAACTCAGACATCCAAAGCTAGAACCTTCATTTTGTACTTACCTTAATGCAAGAAGTCTTTCCAGGAAGTAAATGATAGACCAAACCGATGGTGAGACAAACTTATCACACCACCAATAATGAAATATAGCTCTATCAAGTCTATGTATTTACTATGAAAAGTTTTTAGGTAATAATAAATTTAAATGAGTAAATAAAATAAACCACATCAATCAGGGTTCCTCATGGGACACCTAACCGATATTACTTTCTTCAAACTATGTCAGAACACCTTTGAGTATAGAACATTTTATGTTTATATCTATAATTCTGGTACACATGGTATAAGACCAAGGCATCTGTTTAATAATAATATTCAAATGATGTTCCATATTTCTCATGGAATTTTGGTTTATGAAGGTAGTAAAACTAGGTTGTCAAGTATGTAAATCATAGACTTAATCAAAGTGTTTTCATTGACGTTCCATAAAAGAAAATTAATTTAATTTATTTTCAAACTGAGACCATCATATGTTCTCAAAAAAGGGAACCCATGTATCACTCTAAGAATAATATGAACCCATAACCCTATGATCTCATCCATAGAATTCCTTGTGGGATCCAAAGTATCTCCGAAGTCATATTGTTGTGGATTTTTCATCCGAGTTCATACATACAATAAAATGATGGGAACAAATATATAACTCAAGGAATTATATAATGAACCACCCTATAATCCTATAATTATTATTACACTTAGGGAACCCAAGAATCCCGCATGGAATAATTTATGGGGATCCACACAGTGGGGCTGTCCATTGTATTCTTTATTAGAATTCTTGTATCACACCTGTTATTTTATAATTAATATATAATTCTTTAAATTATTATGCCCATTGATCCAATCCATGAAATTATATATTAGAAAAATTCAATAATTCTTGTCCTGAAATTCAGGATGTTCAAGTCTATCATTTAACAGATATTAACAATAAATTCATTTAATTCGTTTAGTCCGACTAATTCATAATGATAACTCAAGCAATAAACCAGAAGAAGTGATGGCCTATGTAAATGGAATTCCATTCTCAATTTGATTAATTAAAATGAAATATCCCTCATAAATTCTAACTCAAGAAACATTTTGTGTTTGTTTTGTTTCATTTCAACGTATATAGATAATGTTTCTTTAAATGTGACACACCCAAATGGGTGGAACACCTCAAGATTGACATCCTTCATTGATGAAATTATGTTTCTATAAATACAATATAAAAGGAATTATTTACACATTTAATTAATTTTACATTTAGTAGGCATCGTATGGATGGTCTTAACAATAAAAAAATTATTCTTTATGGGAAATAATATTAACAATCTACTTTATCTTAGTAGATAACTCCTCATATAGTAACCTCATCAGATTCAAGCTATAATGGAATGAATAAAAGAACTAGTATAATACCCTAAAATTAGGTAATATTAACATGTATGGATTTAAAATTATATTTAGAGAAATTAAATAATAAAGGAAGGAAGAGGAATGAAGAGCATAATGAATCTGATTCAGTTTGATAATTGATGAGGGAATTCAACATCATATGAGGTAGGAGGCTCAAATCCAAGAATATAAATAAGGAGGAGATCCAAAAAGTGGGTAATACTGAAAATGCAGAAGGGAGAAAGAGAAATTAAAATTTATGTGGAATGATTGATAAAGGTAAATTCACCATCTGTTTAAGGGGCCCTTGGTTTGGCTGTGTGGTCGTCCAAACCATGTGCCAACATTTTCCCATGGCACACACCCCTTGCACTATTTTATAATGGTTATAATAATCATGCACAACCAATAAATATTGCCTCTAGAACCCATATACACCATTTATTATATTCCTATGTCATAGGGTGTATGTTTGGACATACCTTGTGACAACCTCTAGGGACCGCATGATTGAGGTACACTATTAGAACAAAGAGTGTAACCACTATATGCCACAACTATTAATCACAAAAATTGATGATCTAGGATCTAAACATGCCCCAAATGATCCCAACACATTCCATAAAACATTTATAATATTCTTTTGATTTAAAAGTATGATCAAAACTAAAATTGAAATGATTAATACCACATCAAAAATCCAATGAGTTAGAAACTCATCATCGAGAAGTATGAGATTAGTGAAGTAATGAAATAGATAACTAAGACCATCTCCAGACTTCGGAAAAAATAATGCTTACAATTAAAAATTGATAATAAATATATCAATTATAAAAAATTTACAACCAAGTAAATATATTTATTATAATACCCATAAATAATAATTAACATTGATATCGAATATAGAAAATTAATAAATATCAAAAAATTAAAATTACATATAAATATATACAAGAATATGATATCCTTACCTATTAATAATTTCTAATAATGATATAAAATAAAAAAGTTAATTAAAATCATGAAATATATAATAATATTAACAATAAATAATTGTTAATAGATATATAAAATTGAAAAAATAATACCATCAATAAAGGAACATAATAGTTCATTTGGACTATCCCTAGCCACATGAAAAAAAATTAATTCATGTAAATAATTGTTAATACATATATAAAATACAATAAAATAAAAAATGAATTAATATAAAAAACTAATCATCATCTTCATCCACATATTAATCAATGAATATGAAATAATCTTCCACATTAGCATCATTAAATTCAATAAGACTATAAGTTTCACCATCCCTTATTATATCATCTACATTATCAACATACTTATCCCTAAAATGGGGTATTCTTCATTGGTATATATATCTCACAGAGTAAGAGATGTATTATTCAATGTTTATTGAAAAATTTCAGTATATTTAAATTTCAAAAAATGAAATCATTTTCAAGAAAGCAGAAAATATGAGATTTCATTTTTATTACACCCCACTATTCATTTAAATATCTGAAAACAACATTGTAATTGTAGAATAAATATTTGGTTGCTTTTCGGACAACATTAATGGTTCATTTGAGTCCATAATTCTTTTATATATATGTTGAATGACTCCATGTTTAGGTTTAAACCAAAATCCCCAGTCATAATGAAACAGATGAAATTTAAGCAACGTTACATAATATAGTCTTAGAAAGCATAACTCAATTATTAAATCCAACATTCAATAATAGAAAACATCACATTCATTAAGATGTGATCCATTAAAACAAACACCAAAACTAATTAGATAATTTTATTCACTATATATATGTGTATAATATCGATATCCATTAACTACATACACATTATATAATTTTAAAAAATTTGATGGTGGGGTTTTCACCACATATAATCGACCATCAATTTATCATTAACAATGAGTTTAACTAATAAAAAAATATAATATATATGATAACAAAATTCCTTTAATTTTCCTTCAAAAACTACACAACGTACCTATCTTTAAACAAATATGAAAAAGTCTTTTTTTATGTTATTTTAGTGAAAAAAGTGTAAGTTGTATAAATTTGTTTTTTGATTTGGACATCAACAAGTGTATAACGAAATGTTGAAAACAAAATGATCCCTTAATGATTTTACAATAAATACTATTAATAGTGCTTATTGAAAAAAATAATATAATTTTATTACATTTGAGCAGAATATATATATGATCTCTATAAAGTTAATTATTTGAAATATAATGTTCATGATAACCACAAAGTCCAATATCTAGCATGTTAAAATATCAAATATAATGGTCCATTAAATCAATAACATTTTCCTCATTGTTACCCAAGAAATTGTAATAGTATACATTTGATATTTTTATATTGAAAATAATAAGAGTATAAATTTGAAGATTTATCCTATATGTACACATCTATATTTCAACATTCAAATGATAATTTCTTACGTACTTTCTTCTATATTTTTTTCTTAAAAATCTCAAATGGTTAAATCCATTATTATATATATTTCCATCCATATTTATCATCATATAAAAAATGAAAAATGAAATGTTCCATAGATTAAAAGAAGTATGTTAGGTATATTGTCAACAATTTATATAAAATTAAAACAAAACTATTTTATATAATTCTCAATAAATCATAATATGATGTTCTTATACAAATATCTTGGATGAAATATAATAGTTTATTCCACACATCCGAGATTAAATAACACAATTTACATCTATGACGAAAAGGCAGTAGTATTTTCATCATGAAAAGAAATTCATGACTTTTTAGCCTTTCCATATGTTCATTTAAAACACAATAAGAAAAATTAAATTGATAAACATGGGGATCCTAAAAACATTGATCCATTGAATGAATAATAAATGATTTTCTTTATAAAGTCTGTACACCTTTTTTGGCTTCATTTAATTTCATTAGCATTCATTATCAAATAAATTATGTTTAGGACACCTATAAATTTTGGAAATATCTAACCATGATATTAAATTATAATTGGTCATACTAGTTGTTCCCAACATAATATTAAATATTTTATTAAAAAAAATACTCATTACACATTACATCTAACATGGGATGAACGAACAAATCAATCCAATATGGAAGGTCCCAAAAAATACACTTCTTTGTCCAATTATCATATCTTCAAAAAACATATATATATTTTTCATATACTGTTTGTCCAAAATTAAGAGTAAGTAGTGAAGGGACAATATATTTTACTTGAATAACATAGGGAACTATATGAGGTTCATGTATTTCAATTCCATCTTTTGTAAAATTATTTCTAATCCTTCGAAATGGGTGATGCATAGGAATAAATATCATACGAGAGTCAAAATAACTAATCTTTGTTCCATAGATAAGAATAAATTCTCCATTATGAGCCATTTATTATAGGAATGATTTTAAACCATATCTACTCCATCAAAATAACATACAAAAATCTAGAAAGTCACTGATTGTCTATATTAATGAAAAAATCAGTGTAAAATTGTAATATTAAATAATATTATATACAGTTACACCTTTATTCCATAATGAAATTAACCAATCAGTTAGTAGAATAAAATAAAATTTGATATTTTTCATCGAATGTCCATTAATTAATAGCATTGAATATATAAATGGTTCATTCATTAGTATCCAAGGTGATATGTTTTATTGAGTTATGAATATAGACCAAAAATAATATTAACAACTAATAAAACTGAATGAAAAAAATGAATTTGTAGAAATACTAAAAATGATGTTATAAGGCACCGACACAGATAATGGTTTCATCAGATTGATGTTTTTCCATAAATAACAATCACATGGATGATTTTTGGAAATTATTTATGTAAATATCTATATATGTCATATAATCAATGTAGTTGTGTTGAGA
Source organism: Viscum album (assembly GCA_963277665.1). Classification (NCBI taxonomy): domain Eukaryota; kingdom Viridiplantae; phylum Streptophyta; class Magnoliopsida; order Santalales; family Viscaceae; genus Viscum; species Viscum album. The sequence goes on from OY728127.1 coordinate 601,206,214, forward strand.
AACATAAAAAACTCTATAAAACTGATGTAATTAGAAAATACCTCAACTATTTCATAGGAAATATTGACATTACTTTTTACGCCACTTTATACCTCAATTATCTACATGATAGAAAATTAAAAAATGATTTTTAATCAACGTATTATAGAATGAATTCATTGTAATAGTCATATGTCTTCTGATATATTAGACCCATTTTATTGGAAAACTTATTAGCTTCTTAGAAACATGTAGGTAATGTCCAGACATAATGATCGTGTGAAAGAAAATATTAGATCAAAAAAACTTTTTGACATTATAAAATATGATATAATAACCATAAAATTTGAAACAACATCATATTTATTTATTTGGAATCCTAGATAAAAGTCAACCTCATAATATTTCAAAAAATAGTAAATTTTAGATAGTTTTGGTTTATGATTTGGAATATAATTGATGTGGCTATTTCTTAAAGAGGAAACTCAATAGAAACATGTACTAAATTGTGAAATGATAGATCTGGGACCAAAAAAATTATATTTTCAACTCAATTTAGTTCAGTATATTGAGATGAAAAAATATAATCTTTTCGAACACCAAAACTATGTATAAAAAGTACATCATTGTCAAAATATTATAATATAATAACATCACATTTCATACATAGACAATTATTTATTTCCAGATGAAAAAAATTATGAATTTGACAATGGAAATGACTTGAATGTTTCAAAATCCTCAATATATACATCATTTATACTTGATTTATTAGGATTTTTCATTGATTTATCAAATCATGATCTCATAAAAAATTGGTTTATACTTCATCAGTCTATTTTAATATAATAAAAAACATTACAATGAATAATTATTACTCATTATGTCTAATTTTAAATTATTATTAAATTTAAATTATGACTATTGTTCAATAATTCTTCAATTTTTTATATATTATTGCTAATACATATAAATTTTTACAAATTATCACAAATATTTATTATTAACAATTATTTAAGGATTATTACTAATTATTTTAATTACCTACATATTTTTTATAATTATGGATTTTTATAGTTGTTAGTATTTTTGTATAATTTTTGCGAGCTATTAATTTTTAAAAATTGATACAAAATTTATTAAGTAATAGTTCTTATATAAATGTTATAACTAAAATATTAAAATATAATTCACATTCATAATAATTATTTGTATTTCTTATATATAAATATATTTTTAATTTATTAAAAATTGTTATAATTTACTCAAATTTTAAAATTATTAACAAAATGTAGTAATTATAATAATGATAAATAATTATTATTAATATTGAGAAATTATTTATTTCTTATTAAAAATTATGTAAGGATTGTTAATAATTATTTTAATAATTATTTCATTCTTAAAAATTATCTTGAATTTTTAATAGTATCTAGAATTTTATATATTTTCAATAAGGTATTAATTGTTTTTAATAATTATAAAACACATTTATTAGTATTTACTAATTTATAAGAATATTTTTTTTAAAATACTAGTAATTTATTAATTTGAATTGATTTTTTAATAAATTTTATTAATTTTTTATAAATAATAATATTTCATATACCTTCATACATTTTATTACTTATTATTATAATTTACTCATCTTTATAAATTTGTGATATATTTCGTTATTAATCCTAGGTTATAATAATTATAACTAATGTCAACTAATTACTTTTTGTTGTCAAATTATTTAATGATTATTACAAATTTTTTAAATTACCACTTTATTTTTCTAACTATTTTAAATTCTTAATAAATATAAGTATTTGTTTAGTTTTTTACATTTTATAAAATGTTTATACTAATTATAAAGAAAATTTAAAAAAAATAACTTATTGAAATAATTATTTATTAAATAATAAAAATTTGTTTTTAATTGTGACTATATTATTAAAAAAATTTAGTCTTTTTAATAATTATTAGTATACGATTTTTTTAATGAATTTATTAAAAAATATTGTAATTTACTCTTATTGAGAAATTATGTATTATATTTTGTAAATAATATTAACACTTACTAATTATTACTAATATTGAGGAATTTATTTTTAATTATTTCAAATTATATATTGACTATTACTAATAATTTTTATTTTTATTTATTTTTTTACTACTTGTTGAGAATTTTTAATAATTATTAGTATCATCGTATTTTTTTTACTAGGTATTATATTTTTAATAATTCTTAATATATATGTTTTTAATATAAATTATTTATTTTTAATATTTATTAGTATAATATATATATATAAAATATTACAAATTATCATAATTTAAATATATTTTCTAATTATTAAAAATACTACTTAATTATTTATAAATTATTACTGCATTATTAATGCTTATTATGAATTTTTAACAAGAAAATATGTCAATCACTCATACGAGTCATGAAATTGAAATGAAATTATCGTTAATATGTTATTCAATTTGGCTACAAATATATCCAAGATCAAATATGCAATAGTAACACGATTCTTTAACAAACATGTACATGATGCTAAGGAATCATAGAAAAAAATTAAAATAAGAAAATTGTTTATGTTTCATCTTGAAAATCTGGGAAAATACCATTAAAATAGTTTTCAAACAAATCATTGATTGAAAATGAATATTAGAATAAAAATAAATAAATTCCAACAATTAAATAGGAAAATCGATTAAATCATAAGATTAAAAATTGGAAAAACATTCTCAAATCAAGTTGAATCTACCCATATAGAGCAGAAACACATCCTCAAAAATATTGGATTCCCAAATTAGGAAGAATAATTATTCAATAAAACTAAACACTGAATAACGATTAAATATCAGGATTTAATTTAAATATGGTTTATCCTAACTAATTATTACGATAGGGAAGGGGATTTCATAAATATAAGGAAGGGTGAGAGATATGGAGTCTGTACCATGGGGATTCAAACCTAAATTTTCAAGAAATCAGTTGTGACATACAATTTATGTGGCCCATTAAATGGTTTCATGATATTAACCAACTGCTTGAAGGGGGAAGAAATCAGGGGTGTATGGGTGGAAAAAATGGTTCATGTGTTTTTTAGTTTTTTTATTTAAAATGGGTTAAGAGAAATAAATTTTCAATTGAAAAAAATATTATAGTGAGGTCCATTTTCAAAGAACAATTATATTTTTCATTATTAACATTTCTGTGATGGATAATAGTGACGAATAATATATATTATAACTATTAGCAATAAAAAATAATTATTTTTTATAATGTAAAAAAATATGCCTCAATAATATACTATTTATTGATTATTTGCGACAGAAATATATATGTCTTAAATGACCCAGCATGAACAATTACATTTCTAGAAGTGTTTCATGATTTCTCACGAAACTAACTTGGTCATTATTATTTTACATTATGTTTTAGAACATGGTTTCTAGTAAATATTTTTATAATAAATTTGAAATCATGATTAATTAAATAATTATTTGAGATTATATTTTTCTTGTAAAATTGTTATCTTCGTTATGTATTGTCTTGTTTTTAAAATTGACTAACAATTTTATTTTTTTATCCCTTACTCATCTTTTTTCACATAAAAAATTTTGAAATGTTTTTCATAAGGCATAATGATGTGTAAAAGTTTTATAATGGTAACTGGTAACACATCATGAATGAAGACTTTTTGTCTGGAATAAAATAGGTTTTGTTAACATTTGAACCAATTTGTTTAGAGAAGACATATACAGTGTGGGAGTTCCTAAAATTTTACTTGGCTAGAATCCTAAATACCTTAATTATAATTAATTTTATTGACACTTCCTTTTTGAATTTGGTTTAAGGATAACCATACATAACTCGATGGTCTATTTAATATTGACCAATACGTAGCCATTGATCTTCCAAATACCATGGACCCAACAAAAAACCTACTCAGCTATTGCATAATATTTTTTCTCCAAAGCATACAAATTATATGGTTACTTAGTAAGAAATCCTCATATAGGACTTCATGGGAAATCCTGTCGATGTAAAATTCATACCCTCTCATTATCCTAATATGATTATAATTTTTAGAGGATTCCTCCTTCTCTGACCTCATAATGGACAACAAAGGGGTATCTGGCCCTTATGTTTTCATCTTTTTTTCGTTCTTCCATCACATATTAAGTTGATTTTTACTATCAATACCATTGGTATTAACAACCCGACTCAAAAATAGATCAACCACATAATCCCATTTTCTTCTTGGTTGTCGAAGCCTCATGATCTCTTCAATCGATATCAACTCCCAAAGATCACTTCCACCATATCTATTACCAGAGCTGACCATTTTTACTTCCACTGACCATGACGTTTCATGACATCGACTCCAAAAACTACCTCTTGAAACCCATCACAACCACTTTATGAATAAACTACACTTAATAAACTAACATCCCCAAAAAATAGTGTGCTTCTAGGATATGAACCTGGGTTTAGATGTAGGATTATGGGATTCTGTTACAATTTAGATGGATCCCAAACACTAAGTGAGTAATTTTTATGTAATGGTTTTTATATTTTTCTAAAACAGTACGTCTAGAAGATCCTAAAAATATATAAATGTGAAACCCTAGTTATAAAATATATTATTATTAAGTGTTTATGTTTTTGGATTCTATATTTTTTATCATAGAATGGTTTTAGAAATCTTTAGTTGTAAGGGTGTTTTTATCAAAAGGAACTCAAAAGATGTCAATCTACTTATAATATTAATATTAGAAAAAAATTATATGGTTTCCATTTATATTAATCTAATGTATTTCTATTTTATAATTGTATTTTTTTGAATAAATAGGGTGAATGAGGGTGGGAGGGAAACATAGGACAATATCCATCAAAACCATTAACCTGTAATAGTTGGAATTGGAACTGAATAGTTTATGGCTATTTTAGATGAATTAATAGAAGCTATAAATGTGGGGACACATTCATGATATAAACTAAATTATCGGTCGAGGAACATGTCTATGCAAGTTAATTTCATGAAGAAAACCTTCTAGACTTTGGTGGAACCTCATACCCATTGGTAGTTGAAGGATGGATTAATTATTTTGGAGATGATATTAGGGGATTAAGTATTTTTATAGTGTGAAAATTTAACTATCACTATTCATCATTTTGAATGTAAAACTGATAATTAGTGGACACTAATTATGAATTATATAGAAAAGGGTGAGATTGATACCATAGAGTGAATATCTTTTAAGGAACTTTTCCTAGATAATTGATTTTATAATGTTTTATAATTAGAATGGAATGGAAATTCCATATGTTGATCTAAAAAGTGTATGATTTAGTTGTCACGCATGATGAAAATTCTAATAGAATGTCTAAGAATGGACCAAATATAACTCCAGAAAAATTGTAAGATCCCCCCTTTTTCCAGGTAAATCTCTCTCTAATGATTTTGATAAACATAAATCAATTGAGATTTTGATAATCTGTAAACATTGGTGGTTGTTTTTTCATCATGGTAGAGTATTGTTTTTAAATATACATGGTCTTAGTTTGTGATAAAATGAGTGAAATCTGATAAGGGTCCATGTGTAGAGCCTTTTTATGGGAAAATTACATAACGTCAACACACACACACACACCCAGATATATATATATATAGATACTTTCTTTTTTGAATTAATGGATCCCAGTTATAAATGGTTCAAGTTTTACCAAGGGATATTGGTATGTTTAGAATATTTAAACGGGGATCAGGTTGTTTTATAAGGACAATGTGTTTAAAACCAAGCTATATGACATTTACATGTTGTGTATAATTATTACACATTATTTATTTTTTGGGATAATTTTTTTATTCGAATGAGGTGATGGGATTTTCAGTATATCCCATTAAAAATAATTACGAGACCTGTAACTATATTATACCTTATTGTATTCCCGGACCTGTTGTCCTAATGTATGTTGTGAGGTTGAATTTTATTTCTATCTCACTAAATCCCTCTCCTCTGTACCATTGGAAACATTGTAGGTGATTTTCTTGTGCCGAACTCCTTTACAGACTTCTTGATAATGTACCTGATCCCTGGTAAGTGGTTTTGGTTAGATATCTATTTCTCATCCATGGTTCTATAATCGTTGTGGGGGTGATACGATGATCATGTGAATTTTTTTTATCATGCTAAATTTTTATCCAGGTTCATTCTTATGATCATCAGCATATTCTTCCTTGTTAGTGTTTACTACTGAAAGCATTGTTTGATCCCCCGTTAATGGTATGGGTCTAAACCTTAACCCTATGGTTTTATGATGGTCGTGTATATGAAATATTTAAAATATTCCAACATATAATGTGTTGGGTAAATTAAATGATGAATTTAATTATTCATTAGAGTCATACGGGAGAGAATTGGTTATTAACCTAGATTATGGCTACCATTCGAGTGAGAGAACTATTGAATATAAATGAATTAATTAATGGTTTAAAATGTGTTTATCATGACATGGATTTTGGGTATGGTCTCTTTAGATTCACCTTGGCTTGGATGGTTTGTTGAGGTAACTAACATCTTATTAGTTATGAACAATTGATATATGAAATGTGTAATTTGATGACAAATGATAATTTACATAATTAACCATGGATCCATTTGATGTGATACTGTGATATCCTTGTTATTATGACTTGTGTTATGATTAAATGAAGAAATGGTTTTATAGGGAATTGACCAATTCATACATGATGAAATTATTATATAGTGATCTAGGCCTAGTGATACATACTGAAATGATGGTATAGAGGTCTTGGGCTAGATAAGATGCTAAAATGCTTATATATAGGGATATTCCCCACAAAACATGATGAAATGATTATATAGTGAGATTGAACGGGATTACATACTCTAATGATAATATAAAATCCTTGAATCATATTACTATGATTTATACATTGGTTATAAGGTTATGGATTTTATGGTTGTAATACATTCTATGAGACATTCGCACATGGTGTCGATCTAGGTTATAATTTTCCTTTTGTAGAATGTTATGGTTGGCATTGTTTTGATACATGCTCAAAGACATTCTAGCATGGTGCCAAAGCAGAATGGAGTTGTATTATGTTAAATTTTTAACTTAATTAATACCCTTTTTATTGAATTACTACATAAAATTTTTATTAGGCTTGTAATATTTAGAGATGCTGGTTTCAAGATACTAATTTATACTCAAACCTAATATGGGCTGATTTTAGTACCCACATAGATTACATGCATGTAGGTTTGGACAAGGTAAAATTACTTTTTTAATTATTTTATTTATTTTATGGCATGATGTTTAAAGATGGGACCAACATGGGATTCAAGACTAGGGGATGTTGAGCCATTATTTGAGTTTTATAGTCTTTTACCTATATTACCTATTAAATGACATTTATTTACATTCTATCATGTCATTACATTGTTCAATTATAATTTATTTGATTATTCAATTCTCTTATATTGATTTGTTTCCTATTATGTTATATTGTTCCATTATTTTTTCACAAAAATATATATTTACTTTGTCAATTTTAACTGTGATGTAATATCTAAATCCATTGGTATAGTCTCCAAACTATACATATCAGACTCTCACTTCTTGTTAGTAGCCTCGGTCGTACATGGAGGCATGTTTGAGGCCTTATAACCAATCCTTTTTAGTAGTGAGACAATGTGTCGAATTGGGGTACATTACAAAGATGTATCAGAGTTGTGTTTCATTACTATTTTGTGAAGGTATAAATTAGACTAGTATTTTTCAATAATTGGTAATTAGCATCTCAATGGGAGAAACTAACCCATGTATGGGGTAAAATCAGAGTACCCAGGGATGGGATTGTAGTCTGTACTTTGTGATTGTTATATTTAATGATATTTTAAATTGTGAAATTCACATTTTGTGTGAGGATATTACTCAATGATATTATTGGTTATTCAGATTTACTCAAGGCCCTATATGATGTGAGATATGTATGCAAGAATCCTAATAAGAAGATATGAATATATTGACCTGCATTATTTTTAACATGGATATATTTATTTTTCAGGTGATATAAACATTTTTTTTGAATCATGGTATGATATATTTTTTGAATATAATAAATTAAATGAACTATTATATTCTAATAAATCAAATTTAAGAAAATTATATAGAGACTAGGAGTCAGTGATTATGTATATCATTCCCCAATTGAGGTAGAACTTCTAATAGAAATAATTATAAGGATTGTATTTTTCTTGGAGTTAAAATGACCCATCATCAACATTGAGTGGGGATTCAAGAAAGGGTAAATCATCATAATTATAAAACATCTGAACCATATATTCATGTAGTTCATGGTGATTATATAGAATTTCATCTTAAAAAAACCTTCTTGAGAGTCATGAGATCCATGGAAAGAGACTCTTTGCACCATTCCAACGTTGTCTGATCTGATAATAGATTTTTAGCTACATAAACTTCCTTCATTAAATGGGGTGAGAGCCCACTATGTTGCTTTTTTCAGGATTGATTCAGTCTAGGTGATCATTATGCATCTAGATACACCCACAGATAGGTTAGTAAAGCCTACTGTGTATATTATTCATTGACCAGCTAAGCATTTTTTGGAAATTATAGAGCAGAGAAGGGAGCATGAGGAGTTATCTAGGAAAAATACCGAGTTAATATACCTAAGAATTTCCATCATGATATGTTGAGGGATGAGAAGGACCATGCGTTTATATAGACGACACATGAGGTAATGTATGTACTAGACTATGATGAACATTTCAACAAACCTAGAGTGTTTTTTTTCATCCTTGGAAGATGACTTGATATGTAGGTTAATACATGTTTAGGATGGTCTTCACTATGATATCAGGTCATTGGTGAAATTATTCTATATGAGTTTTATTTCATACTTAATTAATCAAGAACTCATCATGGATGGATAAAAGACAGAGCCCTAGGGCATCAAATATGTTATTACAACATGGAAATCTTTGATATCTTGTTCTAGTTTAAATAAGTGTTTCCATATAATTTTTATCTAGAAAAACCACAGGTAGGGAAGTAATGGAATTGGGAAGCTATCATAGGGCCGTATTCAATTGATGTTTAATAAATGTGGAATAATGAGTCGAAAATGAAATCAGTGCACATTCCCTGCTTTGGAGTTTTAGTCTAGAAAAATATTAGGCCACCTAAGGTTTTTAAAGGCATTAGAAAATAATATAGTTGTAAGGGAACATGTTAGGTGCCTATGTTTGCGAAGGAATCAACTATGCTTTATAAAATATGTAGTTGTATTTCAATGGGATGTTATGGTAATGGTAGTGGACGTGGTACCCCCATCTATTAATGGAATTATTAAGAAGATGGTATAGATTTTGGGAGTTAGATTGTATCATATGGAAGAGGTTCTAGTCAGTTTTATTTTATGAAGACTACTCTATATAGAATAGATCCAGGACCAATTAAAGTTAGGGGTAATAAGCTTTTATTGTCTACCCTTTATTTTGTTTTGTGTAATAATTAGAATCACATTCCATTTGATCCATTGTTTTGGTAAATCATTTCATCTTGGATGTGGAAATATTGGAGGATGATTTGACCATCAAAAAAAACTCAGAGTGCAATTTAGGAATATCAAATATTTCAAGGTCTGTTCTCCAGAGATTGGTTGTTAACATTTCATTTGGGATGCATTTTTTAATAGAAATTAGAGGCTTAAATTTTGATTTTTATGGATTATTTCGTTATATAATAGTGTCATAGAAAATATAACTTTAGGAGAGTTTCCTTTCTATTATCGGAAAGGGGTAGTTATTCCCCACTGAGGGCATGGTATATTTAGGCTGGTCATGTAGGATGAATTCATTGCAGATTGGATTGTATCACTACTCGAATATTTAGTCTTTCCTTAGATGATGGTGGATTATACCATAAATCTTATCCTATAATGTTATAACATATTTAGGATGTCAATCTTGATGGGTTCCATGGATTACTTCATGATATATAATTTTAGTTTATGATCAAGTTTGTGCCTAGAGTAGAGTCATTTTCTATCTTTCCTAATATAATGGAAACAAAGAGCTTCGAGAGTTGAAATTAATGTTGAATAATTTTGAAATTAAAGGTTTAATATGGACTAGTTTGTCAAAATTAGGTTCTTTAGTTATCTTTACTTAGAATGATGATGTGTATTGATAGTAATGTGTGTATTATCAGAGATTGAACTAGAAGACAGTTAATAATAGCTATTGTATTCCATGAATCAATTTTCCATTTGATTATATGAGTGTTGATAAGATATTTTAGAAGATATATTTGAGATTAGGATACCATCAATTTTGGGTTGGACCATCAAACATACCATAGACTACTTCTAGGTTCATTCATGGAATGTTTGAGTTAGTAGTGATGTTGTATGGCATGACCAATGCACCGATGGTATTCTTAGATCTGATGAATTGGATCATTAATCATTTTATAGAGTATATTTATGTGGTTTTATGGATGAAATCTTAGGGTACCCCAGGTTATAAAATGATATATCCAAACATATAGATATCATTATAAGTACATTTAGAGAGAATTGTCTTTATGTCAAGATAAAAAAATGATGTTTTGGGATTAATAAAGTGATATTATTTTCCCATGTCAACTGAGAGATAAGAGTTTCAATGGACCAACATAATTTTTATTTATGGTATATTTGGAGAAGCCTAATAATTTACCCATTATTTGGAGTTTCCTCAGTTTAATAGGTTATTATTGATTCTTCATCCCAACCCTTTCATGTTTGGTTGTATTGATGTCAGGGTTGACCAAGAAGGGGGGTTGTTTTTTGGTTCTGATTTTATGAGATATTTTTAGCGTATGAAAGGTAAGATAAACTCAATACATATCATCAAATTACATGTTATTAGTTATAAAAATATAGTTTTCATTGACACATCCGATGTTGGAATTTGAGTATCACTGATATAGGGAAATCAAGTGGTTTCTTTATATCTCACAAAAATTGAGGCCAAATGAAAGGTATTACCCAACTCAGGACATGGAGATAAAAGTAGAGGTACATTAAATTCAATTATGGATTTGTTATCTCATTGGTGATAATTTTATGGTATACATAGACAACAAGAGACTTAGGTAGATCCTTTCATAGCGAGGCCTAAACCTTCTACCATAGGTGCTGGATCTTGTATTTACAGTCATCTGACTTCTTGTTGGATAATAAACATGGAAATGGAAATTTTGTTGTTGATTCAATGAGATAAAATAAATATGTAGATTTTGTATGAGTGTTTTATGATGAGTGTTAGAAAATATATCTCTTTGTGGACATGCATCTAGAAGTCTATGTTTCTGATGGATGATAAACTCTGACCTTGACATCTGTTATACTGATGAATTCAGACTGAGATAATATAGCTCAATTATTTTATCAAGAGGGTCTTGTTATGAGAGACATCTTATATTGTGGGGAGACACCATCAGTGTGATCTATTATAAGTGGGAATTCTATTATTTTAAATTGCAGAGTGTGGGATCTTATGGGATTGCATGGGAGATGATAAAAGAGTTTCATACTTATAGATAATAGTTTCATCTTAGTTAGGAAATGATGTATCATGATCTATAAATATAGTACATGTTATCAGGAATGAAAAATTATGTTTTTGTATTTGGGGAAGTATGCATCAGTTTTTATTAGGGGAAAGCTTGGCATCAGAGGCCAGCTTTGATTTTCTAGACTTTTATCCATTACTGAGTAGAAATGGGTTATTGTAACTAAAGATTTTTTATTAAAATATAACATAGGAAAATCCATAATAATGAATTCGTATGGGTGATTTTGGATCAAATAAAAATGGTATCCCAATTTTATCCAATCAGGGAAACCTATATTGTTCATGATTTGGGTAGCATTTACATGCTCAAGGTAGTTCAGATTAATGGTGTACTAAGGAGTATCATTTTAGATAGTGATCCTTGTTTTAAATCACCTTTTGAGGTTTTTCTTAAGAAGGTTATCGGATCACATGTTCATCTATGTATGGATTATCATCCATAGACTAATGGTTAATATGAGAGGATTGTGCATGTTCTAGAGAAAATTTTACTAGCCTATGTTTTAGAGTTAGGTGGTTCATGGTAGAAGAATATAGAACTCAAGGAGTTTTCATATAATAACATAGTCTATGAATCAATCCATATGGAGCCTTTGGATGATTTTTATTGATGGACATTCCATTTTCTACTTTTATGGTTGGACGCAGATGAGTCCACACTTGTTGGGCCTAGTCTCATATATGATAAATTTGAGAACGTTCAATTGGTCATTCATTGGTTGGTGACCATGTATAGAAAGAAGAAATATTATGTTGGCCTCCTAAGATGACCTATTGGGTTTGTGGTTAGTTAATCATGTGTTACTTCAATTGTATCATTGTTTGGGTTAACACTATATTATTAAATAAGGAAATCATGCACCCATGTTTCATAAGCCACTTGAGATAGTGGATTGGGTTGGATGAGTGACATACCATTTATCCCCTCCATATCATAATAGTTCCACGAGTGAAATGTATCACCTGTGAAAATGTTCAAGGTATTATCCAAACCCTTATAAAGTGACACAAAATGTAGAGCTAAATATCATTACTAATGCATCATTTTAGGAACATCCAATAATGTTTTGGGATAGTAATAAGATGTACCTATGTTATGGGACTATATAGTTTTATTGGTTATAGTAGAAACATTAGAGTGTTCAAGGGGATACCTATGAGAGGGTGTTGGGTAATTTATCACAATGAACAATGTTGTTTTCTAAGACCCCACATTGTTGTTTAGAGAAACTCAATGACGAGTTGTTATATAATAGGGATGTTATAAGATCCAATCATTTTTATGTATTTAAAATTTTTGGTTAAAATTATCTCATTTGAGTTTTGAATCATCTATAAACCTTGGTGGTTGTTTTTTCACCATGGTTGACAATTTTATTTTGAGAAAACACAGTCTTAAGTTGTGTGGAAAATTCTAAAAAAATCCACAGGCCCCAAGTGGAGGGCCTTTTTTGGAAAATGACTTATTGTTATGATGTGTTTTCTTTTTGAATTAAGGGAGTCTAGGTATAAATGGTTCATGTGTTACCATGTGTTCATTGTATGTTGAGAAGCTTTAAAGGGGTATCAGGTTGTTTTATACAGAAAATCGGTTGAAAACCCATATCTATAATATTTAAAAACCATGTAATTATATAAAAAATTAGGAAATATTTCATAAAATTTAATATTCAACAGATCCCACAATATTTTAGAGTATCCCATTAAAAATAATTCAAAACCTTTAACTATATTATATGATGTGTAATTCACCAAATTTATATATTAATGTTTTATGCATGGTTTTATTTTAATTCAATGTCATTACATTGAACTCCTATGAACCAATGGAACCCCTTGAGGTGATATTTTAGTTCCAAACTCCCTTCTGGATATTATGATAATGTAGGAGACCCCGGGAAAGCAGTTTCTAGGATTTCCATTATCATCATTGGTTCTCTAAACATTATAGTGTAATCCATTGATATTGTGGGTTGTTGGTTTTGATGTATTCTATGTTTATCTAGGACCCTTATTGTCATCATCTATACCTTCTTTCTCCTTATAATTTTCCATTGTATGCATTGTTTGATCATCATTTTAAGGATGGTGTTCTAAAACATAACCCCATGGTTTGATAATTTTCAAGTATGTGAAATATTGATATTTTTCAAAAATATTTCATGATGAATAAATTAATTGATGAATTGGATTATTCCTTAGGATCCCTATTGATCTATTGCTCATTGAAGTAGCATGTGGATTCCATTTGGGTGACAGAAACATTGACTATAAATGAACTATTTAATGGATTATTGTGTGATTAACATTACATGGATTTTGGCTATTTTCTTGATATAAATTCAATATGGAATGGAAAATTAATTAAAGAAACTTTCATATTGTTGGTTATGTCAAATTGATATATAAAATTTTAAATTTGAAATTAAATAGTAATTTCCATGATTTACCATTGAGGATTTTGGCGTGATACTGTGATACCATTGATTTTATGACATGTGTTACGATAAAATGCTGAAATTCATATATTGGGTGTTCGACCATACAAACATGATAAAATGATTATAAAGTGGTCTAGACATTGTGATACTTACTGAAATGTGGATATAAAGATCTTGGACATTTTGACATACTGAAATGATTGTTTAGTGGCTAGGACCAGTGACACATAATGAAATGATGATACAACAGGCTCGGCCCAGATTAAATGATAAAATTATTATATAGCTATTTTCAAATAGATTAAATTGATTTAAACATTATTTATATGGTTATAGTATGTGTGGGCATAATACATGCTCATTGACCTTCCAATATTACACTAAAGAAGGTTATGATTTTCATTGGGTATATGGATATGTTTGGAATGGTTGTAAGTAAAGAATAGAGACTTTCTAGTATAATGTCAATTTTGGTTGATGTGGTATTAAGTAAATTGTATAAATAATCCATACCCTCGATTACATCTTTATTGCTAATAATTTTTATGAGTCTGGATAAATTAAGACATAGTGGTTTTGACCTATAATGTTATAGTCAAACTGTATTTGGGATACAACTTTGTACTTGAGTATATTACTTTGATTAATTTTTGGCAAAGGGAAAAAGGAATTTCTTTAGATTGCCTTTTTCTAGTTGGGCTGGAGTTATGAGATGAGACTGACACGGGGTTCGGGATTGGGGGATCTTTAGTCAACATTTAAGTATTATAGACTTCTACATTTATTACATCAAGCATGACATTTAGTTACATTCAATAATGTGATTACATTATTATTATTTTAGTTATTGTATTATTCAGTTTGAATTTATAGATTGGTTTTCTGCTATATTATATTGTTTATATTATTTCATCACTATGATAAATAATTACATTGATATTGTCCATGTTCATACAAACTCTGAATTTATGGGGAATTGTCACCCCAATATATATATCACACTCTCATTACTTGTCGGAAGCCTGTCAAAAAAGTGGAGTAATGCTTAATTTTTTGTAAGAAACCCATTATTACCATATGAGAGAGTTTCAGATTGGGGGATGTCACACAGGGATACTAAAATAAGTAGATTTTAGAGTGGATTAAAACCATGTTTATGAATGGAATTTTTTATTAATTAGTTGTTAATTTATAAGGAAATTTATAATTTTTTATCTAATAGTGAGATGGAGTTATTATATTTAATAAAAATAATGAGATGAAGGGATCTAGATGGATAGCTAATGGGAAGTATCAATCATGAAAATTTGAATGTAAGAAAACTAAAAATTCTAAATCTGATTAGCGTGTTAAAAGTGTTTCATGTTAAAGTAATATAAGACATTAAAAGTGTTAATGGAGTTGAAATTTGGGAAATATGCTTCATTAACTCAATTAAAGGTGATATGGTAATATTCAATTCAATGATGAAAACCTAGTAGTGACAGCCTTTCATTTCAATGAATTGGGACACATTTTATTTAATTGTTTGAAGAATGTTATGAAGGATGGTGATCATCATACTAAAAGGAAAAGGGTATATTAAAGTAGTTACAATCTACCATGGTAAATACTAGACTATAAAATGATTTGGTGTTAGTTACATTACTCTTTATTTAGATTATTCCATTGTATTTTTGGATTGGGGTCTAATTGATCTTATATTTCATTGTAGTTTGATTCTAAAGTTTAAATATCAACTCAAGAAATCGGTATGTTTTTTGATAAAAACATATCATTGAGGTATTAAAGTAACATAAATTTAATAAAACCATCCTATCATCCTATGTGGAATTTTTTTCCTATAATTTTTTTTAATTACACCTATTGGAGACTGAAGTTATTATGGTTATGGATAGGATTTCAGTTTATCATGGTAAGGTAGATTACAATGAAAAATAATTCATATCCAATTTTTTGAGTGAGCTTAGATTTATATATAATAATAAGTTCATTAAATAGATAACATAAAAATAATATTGTAAATTTATTAAATATGGGGTGAATGTTATCTTCCCATTATAATTAAAAAAGGAAACTATTCGGTGTAATGATGTGTCTATAGTAAATGATTTTTTGGATATATATCCTAGAGTTATAAATAGTTTTATTATTCATTAGAAGGTTGAAATAACTATTAAAATAGTACCTAATACAAATATATTTTCAAAATCACATTATCAAATATCAATAGTGGAGGAATTAGAATTGAAATGGAAATTACATGAATTAATTGATGAGTGTTTTATCCACCAATAGACATCATCTTGTGGTGTTCCTATTTTACCTATTAAATAGAAGGACGGTTCATTGTGTAATAACTATCTATCACTCTATTAATATTTTCATGTTTGAAAACAATCATATTTGTAAATAATTGTGCCATTTATGTTAATCTTAGTTATGGCGATGGAACACTTTGTCACAGTTTTAAGGAAAAAAGTTATGAATTATAATTGTTTCATATTTAAATCTCAGTTCCATAGGTTATCTTTTTGGTAAAATGTTTATTCATGGATACACCTATATAATATAATTTTAAGATAAGTGGGAATTCCATGATAACTTAGCCTTTGAACTTATTATAGAATCCATAAACACACTCCCTTTTAGACTTATCCAGAAATAATTTAATCAGTTATATATTCATAAAACTACCCATGAAATATGAAAATGGCTATAAATCACCCAAAATACAAAAATAAATTTAAAACCACAAGATTGGATATGTTTAGACAAATCCTTGAATGATTTACCATGAGTTAAAATGAATCTATTACTGATATGGTTACATGTTTTATTGACTTTTAAAATAGAAAAAAGTATCTTGATGATATATTTTATATAGAAACATTATTGAAGAATATTGTTCGAGGATTGAAATTATGTTTTGAACCCAAGTTGATGGTTAATAAAGGAGAAAAATACATAAAAAATATAGTTCTTTGACATAAAAAATAACCATTAAGGGACAAGATGATAGAGAAGATAAAAACTAAAATAGTTCCCAAGAATCCAAAAGAAATATTAAATTTAATGAAATTGATAATGATATATACAATGAGAATTATATTGATATTTAATGTTTGGATAATATTTTAAAAAATAATTAATGAAAAATAAAATCATTAAACCATTCAAGAAAGAAATATCAAAATAAGGAGATGGTTGTGACATTTTATAATGGAACCAAAATGTACATAACTTTCCAAAATTCTCTATTTATGAAAATAACATGATATACATTAATAATGGTATGAAATATCCTAATGACTAATCCTAGAGTGAAATCAACGAATTTATAGACTCAACATTCTCAATCTCATTAGGGAAATGAAGACCTAACTGCCTCATGACACATATCAAGGTTGATGATGAGGTTAGTATATCAATTTCACATTTTACTTTCATTCTATCTACTTCATACCATTCACACTCTTCTTCTATCGCTTATATTCAAAAAAATTAACCTGAGAATTTCATTAATGAACTAATTTATATTTATAAAAATCTATTGATAAATGGAAAAAAAAATTCAATAACATTAACCAAATTTTTAAATAAAATGATGTTTCGGTTTTTAAATTACGTAAACAGCCAATAATTGAGAAGTTAGAATATAAAATTAATGATTTCAAAAATAATCTTTCAAAATTCAATCAATTTGAATAATTATTTAATAAAATTTACATTCTCAATCAAAATTAAAAATAACTTTCTATTTTGGTTTTTATAAGAATTAAATTCCTTAAAAATATTTTATTTGTAAATAGTAATTCATAAAATAATTAGTGTAATTATATTTATAAAGCTATAAATTTAAATTAGGAGTGTAATTTTAAAAATGATAGAATTGGGATTCCTAGGAATAATCATCATTATTCACGTATATTTAAAAGAAAATATTGTATTAAATCAGTTTTATGTAGATAAATATGACATAACTAACATTTTAGAACCCATATTCAGCATTCTGAAAGGGTATCTCATTTTAGGTTTTGTAGAGATATACTATTGGACCTTGTTAATATATATTAACTTCTCTAATCAATGAAAAATTACTATCCAACTATAATGTGATGATATATCAATTGCAAATGAGTTTCCTTTATATTTTTTGAATTGATTTATGTTAATTAATACTAATAGTTTTATTTAGTGATAAATAATTTATGGTTAGATTACCTCTTGTTCCACATCTTTAATTATTATGTTTTCATTTTATTTTATTCCCAGAATGAGGAAAAAGAATTTGTTTTTTTATATTTTTTCGACTATTTAATTATTTATCTTATAAAAAATGTCTTACTTCATGTAATGATTTAAAAAACATAACACCATGTTGTATTTTATCTAATTCTTTCATGACTCACAATTTTAATGAACATAGTGATGAAATTCAAAAAATTTGGAGGATCATTCTGAATTTTTTTTATTTATTAATTGATTTATTAATTGATGTGATTTGATAATGTAAAAATTTACAATGATCTATTGAATTCATTTATGATATATTGATGTTCCTCATTTGAAGATAAAACCTTTAGGAAGCACCGACTAGTCGGTGAAAAACCAACGACCAACTAGTGGTGAAAAAAAATTCATTTATAGAAAGACTTCACTATATAGTCGATGGAGGACCACTAACTTGTTATTGGAAGTAACAAGTTAAAGGATCTCTCCATAAAATATACTAGCAAGATGGATGGATCATGTGGCTAGCCAATATCTTTGATCCATTACGGTCAAAACAAAAATTTTGGTAGACCCCAAGTCATAAATTATTATTTTCAATGGCCTGATCACCTAAAATTATTAAATAATTTTCTTAACTCCTTTGGATTTTATAAATTGGGGACCTTTAAGATTTATATAATAATAAATATGACTATAAATGAAAATGGATTTAACGATCAAATCAGGTGGAAAGCTACTAACTTTATCCCGCCATCTCCAAGATCATTATCAATAACCAATTTATTTTTGAAAATATTTTCAACTTTATTATACATATGCCTTTATATATATCTTTGTTAATTTTCCATATTTTAATAGATTGTAGACCATATTTATAATAGTTTTTCATCCAGAAAATGATTTTATTCTCACTTAATTTCTATAAAGGGTTTCATAATAAAATGATAAAAAAGAAATGGATAATGTTGAGTACTAACATATATGTAAATGATTATGGGTTTATATATAAAACTAAAAGAAATAAATTGATTACATGTTTCGTTATCTCCATTAAAATCATGGGAATAATACTACCTCTCATCTTGCAGGGAGGATACATAAGGGATCACAAAAAGATATTTTCTAACTCCTTTATCAAACTGTGTTCTCTATCTATATCTCTTTCAGTTTAATATTTTCAACATAAAAATAAAATAAAAAAAATTTCATAATGTTTATATTACCATTTATTCTATTCCTAGTAACTTAATTAATATTGAATTTAAATTTATAATGCATATCAAAACTATCACTTTAACAATTCACCATATCCAAATATTTTTTTCTTTAAATTTTCCTTTGTATTTAATGTTCTAATTTTTATAATGAGATTCACCCACACCTTCCATATTACCCTTATGATCATTATTTGGTTTTGAATTTTATATATAGAACATAAAAACATTAATGCTGAAAAAAGTATATGTTTCATCATATTAATGGCTTTTATAATCTGCTCCAATTTGTTCAGAATTTTTCAAAATATTAATGACATTTTTTGGTATCATCATCTAGATATAAGGGGAAATAAATTATAATGACATCATATATTACTTGAAATGACCATTTTTTATTTTGTGTTTCCCACTACGGGACAAAAATCACCAAATTTATTTATGGATATAATAAGTATTATTTTCCATTATTTTTATGATAAATTTATTTTTGTTTTTTCTATTTTGTATTGTTTTATTATAATATTCATGAGGATCAGGAGAAATATATAAGGTTTTCTCTATATAAATTAAAATAAAATCATTTTAATTTAAAATTATAAAATTGTGAATTTTGGTTACATAATATTTTAGTCCTTATAAATATTTTAACTAAATAAATAATATCTGTTGATGATGAAAAAACATAATTGGTGGTGGAATAGCCAAGTACATATATTATCAATGATAATAAATATTTTTGTAATCATGGGTTACTTTTGAAAATTTGTTCAATACCTTTCCCAATTATCTATATAACTAATGAAGTGAACCCGAAACTTAGTTTAATTCACATAGGAAAAATAGTATGATGAATGTTTTAGGGAATTAAAAATAATAATGCATAATTATCCACTATAATATTCAACATTACTAAATATGGATATTTTTTTAATTATTCTTCATAGAAGGGTGTTGGAATTTTTTTTTTCAATATGACCATGAAATTTTTTATTCTTCCCTCCAATTAAAAATTATTGAACATAATTAACCTACAGATAATAAAAATCTTGTAGTGGTTTTTTATTATTATTTGGTGGAACCCTCTATATGTGTACAGATTTGAAATATATACTGATAATAAATTTTTATATATTTATTTACCTAAATATAATTGAGCATATAATAAAGAAGATAAACAAAATATAAAGAATTATGATTTCATAATTCACTATAATGCGAGTAATCCAATATGGATTCAAATTCTCTGAGTAAAAAATTATAATTCACCACTAAACATGCACCATTTGGAATATGATATAATATTCAATTATTTGGAAAGAAATTTTGTCAAGAAAAATTCACAGCCCATTTGGAAGAAATTAATTGAAAAATATATTTTTAATAAACAATTAATAAGGCACATAAATGGAATTTTTGTTTGTAATGATATGTGGATATTTTTAAGGAAATAATTTATTCCAAATTATAACATTTTAAAATTATTTATTAATTGATTTAAAAATATATTATGTGTATAGATATATTTTTAGTCATAAAATGAATTGTTGATTAAAGCTCATAATACACCATCTTCCATTTCTACAGATATCATTATGATGTATATGGTCCTTTGAGAATTTTATTGATGGGAAGGACTTATGGAAGTAATTATATATAATTTTCCTGATTTTTTTTATTTTTAAAATTGTTAAATGTATAAAATAGCTACTGATGGAGATATTTAAAACATTTATAGTTCCTAAATAGATGTAAGATAATTTATCTATGGACCTCGAGTGGTGGGGGGTTACTAATCACAACTTGGGGTCATATTGATATTTGGGTTAATATTAATTTTTCGAATAAATCTATGAATTTTCTATCCATTCAATATACTAGGAATTTATATCAGCTGTTTATAACCTATATTAAAGGTACATTCATGTTACATGGAGTCTCTCTCTCTCTATTATCAAATCGCTAAGCCCTATTTAAATCAAATTTTTTGAAATGTCTTCATAAGTAATTGGGAACTGAGTTATGTTTCAATACACATTTTCACCCTAAACATGATATAAATAAATAGTATAAAATATATACTTTATAGGATACACAATGGTCTTTATCATTTTATTATTAGGGAAGTTTGGGTTATAATCATTCTTTAGTATTATTTTTTATCAATAATATTTTTCATTCAAATATATAAATGTATCCATTTAATGAATCACAAAAATGGAAGTATCAGACACAAACATGTTGGGATGAACTATTGGAGAGATTTCATTAGGATCAATATTAGTTGTATAGATGGTTAAAATGGTAGGGACTATTTATTTCCACTATATCCATGTTCTTTTAAATTTTTGAATAATATTAATATATATAAATTAAATTGTTTTTAATATAATTTTAACTATGTTTTGCATTGTTTAAAATGTTTTTAAAAAGAAACATTTTTAATATTATCCATAGTGATAACATTGAACATTCATTATAAATATGTAATAGAATATTTTGTTAAAATTTACCTCCTAAAAAAATTTCCTTCCTTCAATGAAATTATTCATCATCATAGTTCCTCATAAATTTTCATTTTATTTATGAAGAAAATATTATTCACATTTCTCTAGAATTTTTTTCTTTTAGTTTTTTTCAAAAGTAATGGATAATTATTTTCTTTTTATGAGATAAATGAATGTACATATTATTTTGGGCTCCAATGACTTTTTTTAGTTTTATGATTTAGGTAAAGGATTCAATGAGAATCAATCATGATATGTTAACATAAATGTTTACATAATGATAGTTAGTTCCAATATAACACTCTAATCTATTGGATAAAAATATGTTCTCTATAGGAGATACTATATAATTAATCATTATGGTTATTCCTTTATATAGCTGAATACAGTGAAAATATATCAAGATTCATACAAGTGGTTTGTATGATTTTGATGTGTTTTATTAGAGGTATTTTTATTACATGAGGAATTAAACTGTAAGGATTATTAATGGATAGTTTAATGATATTCTATGTGTGATTTTGTTTCAATGGAATTTTTTCTTGAGTTCTCATTATTTCTCAAGAAAATATCATTGTTATTAATTTTAATTTGTAATTTAATCAAAATATTTTATGAAAATCATTGGAAAGTAATTTTTATTATACTTGTAATTATGTTATTATTTGAGATCAATGTTAACTTTTTAAATAGAAAAAAATCCTCGTGTATTTTCTTATTTTTAATACAGAATAAGTAATTTACTTAATTTTTTACCCCTTACTGAGAGTTGTTTCTCATCCAAAATTTTGATTTTTTAAAATAATTGTGGATTTATAGTAACTATAAAAAGGTCAATGGTAACACCTTTTGTGTGAAATAAATTTTTTCTGAATAAAACATGAGTGTAAACCATTGATGAATTATTTTTTGAAAATCATTATATACTCTATGAATGATTCCATTTTTATATTTTATGGGATTCCCAATTTCCTAAAACTATAATCCTAAATGATCCTATAATTATAATAACGTGAAACACTTATTATTGTACCCATAATTATTGGTTTTTTATCTCACTTGTTATTATATATAATCATTTAATAAGTAAATCAACCAAATATTATTCCAATCAATCAAAGATTCGTATTATAATATCCTACCCATTAGTGATCAAAATCCAATTTATCAATAAGATTTGGGTTATAATTAAAATTTCTCACATTTTATAGTTTTTTATGTAGACCATAATGATAGTAATATCACAAAATACTCTTTAATAGTTTTTTGGAAAACATGTTACAATAATATGTCACTGTAGATTTATATTTTGTTCAATTTAATGTTTTTTTGGTTATTTTTTATTCAGAAATTTTTTATAATTGTAATTTTAAATTTTATACCTGTTATTGGTGTCTCATGATTATCCTACATCGTTATGAGTAACCATGAAACAACTATGTGTTAGGATTTTAAAAATGATAGTGTTGTTTTTAACAATTCCAAATTGTTATTACAATAATGTGACACCCTCCAAGGAACCGAGTTATATAACTATGGTTTTGTAGTATCCTCAGTATGGTCAATGGATGGTTTACTAAAATGTATTTCCAAACTACATGGACCTACTAAGTTTTTTATTTTATAAAATTATATATCCCCTCAATTATTATAAGACCCATTTATTCATACCACCTCACATTGAATAAATCCCATTCACATTCCCCTCTGTGTTTCTTCTTCCCCATCGAAATAAACATTCCCCATGTTTATTATATGTGGTTTCAATATTATTCATGGTCGTATCTCCATGGTAGGGATTCGTATTCACTGGTTTATTCCTCATCTTTTGGTTTCTATCCACCCTTCACAAATACAACTCTTTCACAAACCGTAGTGTAAGTGTATTATTAGTCAATGTTATTTCCCTGTTTATATGGAGTTTTTTTCCATTTTTCAAAATCATTTTAATTAGTATTCAAATTTCTAGACCAATCAACCTCACTATAAGGTAGGTTTTCACTTATTATAAAATAATATATTAGAACCATTGATTACATTAGTTTTCAATTATTTTTTTATTTTATAATTTTATTATATAATTCCATTAAGAATTATTTTAAAGTAAAGACTTTTTATACATATTTCAATTCCATATAAAGTTCTTCTAAAAACAATAGAGTCTTAAAAAGGAATTATAACAAATCTTTCATGCTAATTATATAATTTTAAAAGGTGATTTTTTCATAAAGTTGAATTATAAATTATTTCTAGAGTTTATTAATCTGTTGATGGGAGAGGTTTTATATAAAGAGGTTTTTTTTCTAATTTTTTTAAAGGGTGGTTTTAAAAGAAATGAGTTCTTTATTTTTAAATTTATGCACATTACAATATTTTAAAAGAGGATTCAAATCTTGAGAAGTTTTAAAGAATGAATTATTAGAACCATTAATTGGTTTTAAATATTATCAAGTGTCTATGAAACCCTATTTATTCCCCTTATGATATTCTCCCTTTATGAGATGTGATTGATGTATGTGGTGATCATCTGATGGATGAAAATGGGATACTTATTATGGGAGAATAAAAGTTGTGGGAATGTTATTACTATATTTTGTGATGTATGTATTGATCACTGATTTATTATTTTCTTATAGTCACTTTGTTTGGTCCTATGAACCTGGGTAGAAAAATGGTATGTATATAATTATATGGTACTAGATTTTTTTACACTATTATTGTTCAATATAGTGGGATTTAGTTCTAGATCAGGTAGGACTCTGATAATGGTTGCATGAAGTAGATTCAGATTTTTTTAAATGGAACAATTCATAGGCTCTCATGTTTGTTTGAATACAATATGATATGTTATTTCATAACATTAGGGAAAATGGTAGATCCTATGAAGCCATTTCCATGGTTGGTGGCTTTTAGTATATTTCTATGAATTATTAATGTATTTTTTTATTTATTTACTTTCATATCCATTTTTTTTGACTTATTTGTTTTCATGATGTTCTTTTTTTGTTATTTAGTTCCACATATCGATCTTTTTATTTATACATGAAATATTGGATTTATAAGTGTTATGTAAAATGGATTTTAAGAATAAACTTATAAAAAAGGGGTTCTTTTTGGTATGTCTATGTTTTTAAAAATAATATATTCATAGTTATTATTTTATTTTAAGAATAAAAAATAAAATAAAGGTTTCTAAATCTACCATGAAGTGTTATTAGCATTGGTAAACTAAAAGAAGAGAAGTATTATTTTTATATTGTATTTAAAATATGATTTATTTGGGGTTATAGTTAATGTTTGGGATTGTGATAAGGATGGATGTGATTTATTGAGCATGTGTATGCAACCATATATTATATTTTAGTTAAATGTTTGGTAGTCAACTCTTGTTCTTCCATAGGGTGTGTTCGGAGTTGGGATTGGATGGTCATATGGAGTTTAGTTTTTTAATTTTTATCATTTAGTCTTATTTTTCGAATATGCTATATTTTCAAATAATAGTTTGTGATATTTTTTTATATTTCATTTCCATAGAGGGTGAAACAAAATATATGATGATTTATGGACATTAAATTAAAGGCTTTGTTTTGTTTAAATAGTTGGTGGTGAGTTATTGGATATATTTTTCACTATATTTATAATTTTTTTATATTGTTCATTATATTAATATTTTTCTCAGAATAGACATCCAAATTATTTGTGGTTCATTCTATAATTTCTAGAAAATTGAAATATTTATTTATCTATTTTTTTGGATTATAAATATAGAATCCATAAAATATGTTTTTAGGCTTGGAGTTTTCTGGAGGTCTCTTAGAGTCTTTTTTATATATAAATATGAATTATTTATAATGTAGTTGGAAAAAAACTATTTGAATAGAAGTTTATTATTTCAGTTAATTTAATTAACCTATGGTTGGTTGTTTTCCATGTGGTCGAACTTCTACCGAAGTGATAACATTTTATTTCACGTGGTCAATTAGTTAATCTTACAATTGACACGTTCCTTTAAACTGTCAGCCATTCCATCACATGGATGATTAATTTCATCAGGTGGTCAGTAATCTACCCTTGTAGTCACTTGTTCCATTATGTGTTTGGTTAATTTATTGTTAAGGTGAGTTGAATCATTTTGTTCATTGTCATTCCTTCATATTATTTGTTTTTTTCATTATATTGTTATTCATTTGTTTACAAAATCTATTGATTCCATGACATAGCCATAAATTCATTCATATAGTTGATTATTTATTTCATGTATTAGGGCACCATAGCAACAACATGGTGGATTTTCCATGTAGTCATTCAGGTATATTGTTATATCATTTATTCTATAAAATTATTTTTCCTATATTTTTTCCATTAAAATAATACTCCTTTTTAAAATGAATAATTTAAATAAAGGATTAAATAAAGAAATTTTGAATATGTTTTGTGAGTATTTAATGAATATATGAGTCCCATTTATATTGTATAGATTAATGTATTTATTCATATGAAATTATATTAAAACAAAATTAACAAGGAATTAATTAGATATTTTTATTGTGTGTCTTCATGACCCACTATTATTTCTAAAAAATGAGAGATATTTCCCCTAGATCATTTGCCTTTCCACTCTAAAAATTAGATGATTTGAAGACATTATATTAGATTCTTATGATACTTACAACCATGGATCAAGTACTTTATACATGTTCTACATCATCACATATCACTCAATCCCTTTTGTTTTTAGTGCGTCACATTTTGGATTTATTTTACATGCATTGGATCAAATATCCCACTTTCATTCTAAAAATCTACAAGATTAAAACATTTATGTTTTCCTTTAGGTGGATATTAATAATTTAATAATAATTATAATCAAACAGTTAATTTTAATTGAATACAATGGGTGTATTGACCTGTGATTTATTAGATTCCCTATGTTATTTTAACTAATGATTATCACTTGAACTTAGATGTGATTTTATTATTCTTCTTGTAATTACTATAATTTTGAACACTTGAAATGATTGGTTTCTCAAATTCAACTTTCATAAAATAGGAAGCATGTAATTACGTACAAGGACCGACTATATGATATTTTTTATACTGAATTAAAATACCCATATGAGAGATAATGAAATATTTTGAAGGCCACATTTAAAGGAATTATTGTAAAATTTGATAAATTAGAAGCATAATAGTATCTACTTCTCTGTGTTCTTATGTTATTTTTGGGTGTTTGTTTGGTTTTATGTTTTTTATGGTGTATTGTTGTGATTATTTTAGTAGGGGAAATAAATTAATAAAAAGTGGATAAAAATTAAATGATCCATAATTAATAAATTAAATGTATACTAACGACCAAGATGCATTTAAATGTTAATGAATGTGGATGATAATTAGTGTGTTTCATAATAAACTATGATATTACTTTGATTCATAAATATCTATAGGTTATTAATATACTGAACCTATAAATGGTTAAATGGATGATTAATGAAGGGAATTATGGGATGTGTGTGGACTGACTATATGGTGAGTCTCATTTTAGTACATATAGACATTGATAGTGGAAGTCATTGTGTATTGTGGTTGTGTTAGGGGTGATTCATGTATGGTTGAATATGAAACGTTAGGCCTATAATTATGTGTTTCCTCCAATCCTATTAATTTCATGATATTTTTCTATATACCCACTTGTATTGTGTACCATGTACCAACACCCAAATGTAGTGGGGTCTATAACATATAGTTTTATGAGGTAATTGATGGAATATTATTCCTCTTCCATACACTTACATCAATCATGGTATGTTAAATAGTGATTTAGTTAGTGATTATTCCTATTGATAAATGGAAGAGACATGTAATGGGGGTCATGTGTGCTTGGACAAGGGATTGAGGTTAATGTAATTCATATTCATGATACCATAATAACACTATTATGAGGTTGATAAAGAATTTTCTTAATTATAACACAAGATTTTAGGCCTTATGGGATAATAAAGAAGGTATGTTAGAAACCATTACCATGTCAGATATAGAGGAATGGATCTTAGGACATAACATATTTTAATACTATATATTGGACCTTGTGATGGTGGGGTAGTTATGGACGATTACTAATCCACATCACTATTAAAAATAATGTTATATAAGTGATGAAAGTACACTATTATTGATGATAGGAGTGAGAGAAAAAACCTCATTGGGGGAGTGGATACATGGTGACTTATTGTATATTCTTTTGATACTATTATTCCTTCCCTCTAAGACTTATTTGTCCAGTGATATTTGGTGAGGTTGGGATGGATAGTTGAACTATTTAGGTTGCTTTTAATTATTCTATAAATTCATTGAGGTATTAGTATTATCATAGTACATTTATTTTAGAGTCCATGTGTAAGATCCTACTGAGTATAAATTTTATACTTACTCTAACTATATGATCACATTATTATGTTTTCAGGAGGTATTTTGGGAGTGATCTTGTAATTACGTGCTTATAGGTTAGAGAACCTATGTAATTTTTTCCTTAGTATTTTATTTTTTTATTTGATTTCAAATTATTTATATTTATTGATAATAAATATAGATTTTATTTCCATGGGATTGTAGTTAATTATTAATATATAATGGTTTTTATTGGTGTTTTCATCATTTTTTTTGCTTCTATTATATTATGAAGGAAATGGCTCCAATTTTATGTTTTTTCCCATAGTGCAAGACACTAACTTGTAGTACTATTAAAAGTGAGATTTGGGGTTTACTAATTCTCTTAACTATTGTCCTAGGAGGGGTACCATTTGAGGGGATGGGGTATTCATAATATTGTGGTATCAAAAGGATTGGTTGTGAGGAAAAATGGAGTTTGGAGTTAGGTACTAGAGAGGAATCCCATGTATGAGTGGGGAAATACTATTTATCCAACATATTTTCTACTATAGCAAGGTATACTAGAATAGAAACATCTGATTAGGCCCCATATGATATGATACATAGACCATAAATGTTATTTAACACAATGAACAAGATAGTTATACTATTATGTTGATAACTATGAGAGTTATATGTATCATATTTTTTTGGTGATTTGGTTTTAATGATGGGTTTTTTTGGAAATTTAAATGATATTTAAACAAACTTAATGTTGATAAATTAAATTATACTAGGATAAAGTCTTTCACTAGTGCTTCTAGAGATATATATTGGACATTCACTACATTATGTTTGGGGAGTAGTGGGTCAACATTCGGATCTAGTATATCATTAAAGGATCGATCAAATAGAGGGGTATGAGATGTGTAATAGGGAATTAATTTCATTCAAATGTTAGTGTGTGTAAAAGTATGGGTGGATATTTTTTTTTCTTCATATGGGGAACTAGTTGGAGGAACATGGGATTTCATTCATTGTAATTCAGAATTAAGTTTTCTATTCGGTTCTATTGGTAGACATTCAACTGTGGAGAGAGGCATGTTAGTGGAAGATGCTTAGTGATGAAGATGTTCCATGGACTAGTTTCTTTAATTATTTTCTTTTACATTTACAATCAAAATTTATTTATTAAATTAATAGGATAGAGTTGATCTCCCTCCAGTAGATGAGACTCAGTATTTGGGAAATCAAAATCTAGTTCATGTACCTTCTATGGTTTGATCATGATCATTTACCTAATAAGGAGTTGCATCCATCAATCAGATATATGGACACTTGATGTAAAATACCATTACATTTACTAGAGAAGATAAAGGTTGAAGTGATCGAGTTGATGTATTCATAGGGGGTATTTTCTCAAGAAGGAGTTGATGATATCTTTTTGGGGAGTAATTCTTTAAGTGGGGGATCATGGATGCTAGTGATTTCTAGGTTCCAACCAGAGGGTAAATAAACTCATTTTCCTATTTAAATATTTTTTTTTATGAAAATTATGTAGAAACTATTTTGGTTTTTCAAATTGTGTTTTTTACTTGAAGTGGTCAAGATCACCATTAATTTTATTGCATAACTACTCACGTTGGTCAGTTTTGCATGGGTGGTTAGGCCCTTTATCAGAAGTATAAACAATTTCCCTTGAGGTTGTATTAGACTTAGTGGAATCTAGCAGGGTTTTAATACGATAATAATTAGTTGGGGGTAGATGGATTGGGTAAAATTCAATACTATAATTTCCAACATCCTCAAGTATTCATACATATTCATGAACATGGAGGTCATCAATATTGAGGCACACTATTTAGCAATAGATTGGTGCATGGTTGGGAAGTTACTGCTCTAAATGGGATAACTATTACTCAATGTAAGATAAATTTATCCCCAACCATATTCTTATACATGATTATTTATATCTATTCTCACTCCTTTTTTTCTCCCCCTTTAGTTTTTGTATCAGGATTGATGGTGGAGAGGCTTACAGGGACCCTATAATTTCCACAGCAGTTGATGTTCATGAATGATTGTTTGGTATGCTATAATGGTGTAAAATGAGGGTATGGAAACATTAGTCAATATGTAATTTCTTATTATTATATATTATTTCACCATCAATATGGATTGTTTTTATTATGTGAATTCATTTAAAATTTCCTTCAAGATGAGAGTCATGTTTTCTTTCTAGAAAGGACAATGAGTTGTATATATTGGTGGGTGGAGTTTTTAGATGGGTTGTATGCATAAAGAGAATATTATATTTTATTTATTGATGTAATTTGTGTAATATAATGTGGAGGAGGTTCCTAGGGTTATTGAGGTGTTTCTGTATGTCTTCCAAGAAGAGGTTCCATCACAACCTGCATGATGAGATGTCAGGTTTTGGATAGAGTGGTAACATGTTTAAACATTGATTTTGATTGATAGATATTAAATAAAAACAATAAACATGAATTAGTTTAGACTCTAGATCAATGATTTTAGTACATGTGATTCATTGGACATAGTGTATATCCTTTGGATTCTCCAATGTTATTCTTTAGGATGAAAAAGAGTAGATAGAGACTGTCTGTGGACTATAGCTCATTGAATTAGGTGATGTTTAACAACCATTACCCAATTTAAAGGATTAATTATATATTTGACCATTTTAAATAATCTATTTGGTTTTCAATGATCAGTTCATGGGCAGGATACCTTCATATGAAGGTAAAAGATGAGGATATACAAGGATTTTGTTTAGGCACCGATATGTGAACTTTGAGTTCATTTCCATATTATTCACTATCAAAAATGCACCATATTTGTCCATGGGTCTCATAAAAACTATATTATATGATTTCCTATATTATTAAATGGTTTCCTTCATAAATTTTATTTTAATTTACTAATGTCATTAGATGATCATGTAGAGCATCATAGAGTTATAATATATATTTCCTCACACCATAATCTCTATGTTATGTTGTAAAAGTGTATGTATTGGATGTGGTGAGTGAATTAAATTTGGAATATGGTGTCTCATTATGGATATTCCATGTAATAATGAAATATTGAGGAATTATTCACTTTGAAATCGCCCAAGGATGTGGCAAATGTTGGAAGCTTCATTAATTTTGTAGAATACTATAGGATGTTCCTGTATTATTTCTGTTTTATTACATCTCTAATAATTAAATTGGATATTAATGACTAATGAATTATCAACAATGATATGTTTTCATAATAAATTTAATTCCTAAAGGAGATACTGATCAGTGC
Organism: Viscum album; assembly: GCA_963277665.1. Lineage (NCBI taxonomy): Eukaryota > Viridiplantae > Streptophyta > Magnoliopsida > Santalales > Viscaceae > Viscum > Viscum album. The sequence continues at coordinate 601,237,951 of OY728127.1, forward strand.
CTAAATACATCAGGTAAATATAAAAGGGTGATGTTCATGGAATATTTTGATGCATGACAAAATGATTTGAGACTTATCTTATTAAAAAGGTAAAGTTAATTTTTATTGTTATATAAATTTACATACACATTAGTCTAACTATTCCCCCAATTATATGGAGTTTTTGGTAGTGGTGTTTTCACAATTATGTGCAATATTTACCTCATCTACGAGTTATTTTTGGTCTGCACAGACCACAAAATTATTAGGTTTGTTATCTCTTATTGGGATCTAAATATATGGAATTTTAGTTTTATTGAATTTATATTAGATAAAAATTTTGAGATCTCAAATACCCTAAAAAAGAGGATTGTTCTTGCAAACACACTGACCAAGAAGACATGAGGTGGATCTTTTCAAGAATTTTAGGACAATTGGAAAGGGGAGGAAGGGCAAGTATAGAAGTATCCTGACATAGATAAATTCATCAAAAGAGGGTTTTTTACATATAGTATAATCATATATGATATTTTGGGTAGAGTAGTTTTATTTGGGAGACTCATATGTGGAGGTGATGTGAGACAATGTTGGTCATGATGAATCTCCAATGGGGTTGTCAGAGGATGGTAAAAATCAAATTCTATTTAGTGGGAATTAGGTTGTTTTTGTGGATATGCTTGAAGTAGTTCTCTATGAGCCTCACATATCAACAACAACATTACATTAGGGTGTGTAACATTGCATTAGCATCACATATCATTTATTGAGTAGTTCTATTAGATGTATCATTTATTAAGGAGGTTTCTTTGGTGTCCTGAGATAAAGTGGATAGAATAAATGTTAAAAAAATATGGTTTTGTCATTAATTCGGTGAAATCCAACAATCATTTCCTGAGAGGGTTATTATATCCCTTTATTTTCCCTGAGTGGAAGTTGTAGGAAATATTAATGGATTTTCTCACCGAGATACCCCAGGCATAGGCAGGATTTAAAAATATTTGTGTGTTCTTAGATTAACTGATGAATTCATATTATTTTTTAGTGATTTGGGAATTGGTTTTCCTTGATGTTACGGAATGGAGATATATAGATAATGTTGTGATACTCCATGGGTGTGTATATGATCATCAATTCTTTATATTAATCCTTGGTTTACATTATGAATCTAGTGAGGGTTGCAATGTGACATTGAATCCAATCTACACCTTATAACTAAATTCCCACCCCAAACATATTAGAGAACAAAAAATACAATCCAAAAAATTTATGACACATTCCAGGATATTCCATTAATTTTTATGGATTGTGGGTTATAAACCTATCCTTAAATGAGTTTAACTTTAAAAAATATACCACACAACCATCAGTATGGATTATTTAAAGGTTTTATATATGAATTCATAATGTTCTACATGGTATTGGATTGTGGGTGAGGTGTCATGATTAATTGGTTTTCATGTTGTAATGAACACAGTAGAGATGATTCAGATTGTTTTAGAGTTATTGATGATAGTGAATGGATATTGGAATTATTACACTGACTATATTTGATGGAAACTGTATTTGGAGGTTGTAGACCAAGTCTTCATGTCAGATTCCTATAATGAAGGGAAGAATATGTTATTTAATTGGAGTATATTATCCCCCATGTTTTCAAATATAATAGATGTGTTTGTGTAAATTTGATGGTGGCGTATCAATTTTCTCACACTCTTCAATTATACATTATCCAATACATCTTCCAGAAATTACATCTTCATCGATATGTTTAGGATGTATAACATGTAATTGATTAGGGAGTTCAAGATATCGAGGATAATGTGACATTGATGGAGAGAATATTTGAGATATAAGACCACAATGGCATGTTCTTATATGTGTTATTTTTCAACATTGTTTTTTTACGAGTCATTATGGCATGGAGAAGAGTATGTTAGAGAATGAGTTATAGATGCATGTACAGTATAATGATTTGTTTTGACCATTATATTTATAACATATTTTATTCAATGATGGTCAACAATTTATGAAATTTGTTTATAAATATTATTTATTTTGTGTGGTTAGTGGTTTTTCTATTTATATAGAGAGATACCTAAGAGGTATCTCATGAACTGGTTGTTTGGACCACATTGTTTTTATCTTTGTATTTGTTTTATATTTTTTGGATGAATATTATATGAAAGGTATCTAATTTTAGGGTTTTGATTTATGAAGCCCTATGTTTTATCTTTGGGTTGTAGGTGTACGGAGCGTTCCTAAAAAAGTTTCCATGGAAATATGTTTTTCTTCTCATAGATTGTCAAATGACTATATTGCGGATATTTTTTAACACACATCCCATCAGCATATCATGTGGTCAATAGTTTTTATAGATTCTATCATCTGACCATGTAGTCACTTGTTCCTTCAAGAGGATGATTAGTTTTTCTTCTTCTAATCAATAAGTTCGTTTGTTTGGTCGGTCATTCAATGATGTAGTAAATTAATTCCATTTTGTGTTTGGCTATTTTATCATGAATTTCATTATTCCTTTATGTATTAATTTTTTTGATATGTTATATAATTCTATCGAATATTCCTACATATATTTGGTCTATTTAATTGTGTGGTTTGTCATTCCATCATGTTCTTAGTTGATTTATTAATTCAATTATCCAATCCTTAATGTGAAAAATAAATTTATTCATGTAGTAAATATATTTCCACTGTCGTTATTTGGGTGGGTAGTCATCCCCTTTTTGATGAAAAACTATCAAGTTTTAATAGATTTTTTAGTTTTAAATTAAACTCCATTTATAAGAAAAATGGAAATAATTTATTAAATAAATGGTTTATAAATATATTATGCATGGATTTAATGTATTATTGACATTCCTAGATAGTAGTATTTTTTTATGATTATTTTAGAGGAAATAAATTGCAAGTGGAAGTAATGAGGAATTAATTGAACATCTGTACAATGCATATATGGAAATATCTACTATTTATAAAAAACAAAAGATCATTATACTTAAACAGTTTTCACTAATCTCTTGAAACTAAATAATTTAAACCCTTATTATTAATGTTTTTTAAACCCTCCTTACACCTACATCATATAAGTTCTACGTATTCATTTCTCAACTCATGTCTTCCATTTTCTTATTAAAACATGTTTTGGATTTCTTTTATAGTTTGGGGTTCCAAGACTTCTGTTTTTTTTTTTGAATTTATAGGATTATCATATTTATATTTTTTAAATGGTCTCATGAAATTAAATTATTAATGAAAATAATTAATTAGTTAAATTGAATTAAATTTTATGGATGTATTTGATGTGATTTAACAAATTCTATGTGGTATTATTATTTTTTATTCTCTCGTGAACATTGAAAATATTTTATTATACATGTTTTAATGACTATAATTAATAACCCTTATCATGTTTTGTTTCATTAACAATGTCTTCATCAATGGTTAGGTCCTTCATTGTGTCTAATAATTTTCTTTTGGTTATCTCTAGAAACTATGTGAAAATAACCATAAATTAGATAAGGAATATTATGAAAACTCTCTTTAAATGAATTGTGTAAAAACTATGTTTGCATGAAACCAACTATAATATAATGATATATGTGTTTATGGTATTTACTTTATACCATGTGTTGATATTTATGTTTTGGGGTTTGTGAGGTTATGGTTTTGGATGTCGATGAGAAGTAATGAATGTAGGTTCAAAATTAAATGTGTTGTAATTTATTAAAGAATTGAATAATAATGACTAGGTTGGATTTAAAAGGGAATGAATATATGTGTGGGTTATAGTGGTTCTTTAATTAATTTTTAAATTAATATTCCTTACAAATAACACTCAGTTAATAATATACTGAATCTACATATGCTAAAATTCATGATTAATAATGAAAAAATTGGATGTGTGTTGATAGTTCAGGTGGTGAGTTTAATAATAGTGAAGGAAATAGTTGGTGTTGGAAGGAATTTTGTATTGTGGTAGTATTAGGATCAATAATAGTGTATTTGAATGAGAAACCTTGGGATGAGTATAGTTTGCTATATTTTATCCTTTTATTTTCATGTCATTTTTATATGCTACCCACCTAGATTGAATACTATATAACAATAACCAATTTGTTTTTATATATGTGTGTGAAGTGGGGGGATGATCCCTCACATCCAAGTTAGTGATGGAATGTATGGATGATTAAATCAACTTCCAAAATCATATTTTAATATTAATATTTTGTGATGATACTTAGTTGGTGATGATTCCCAGTAATGAGAGGGTTACACTTGTAGTGGGAGACATGTGTGGTAGGAAGAGGTCATGATGTTGATTTATGTGATGTTCATGATACCATTCTACAATGATTTTTTGGTCTACAGTGAATTTTCCTAATATAAACACATGATACATGACCTTACATGGGGTGAGTTGGGTAGGGTTGTGATGTGATATAAATCACACATAGATTATTAGATATATTTATTTAATTAGAGATAACATTATATGTTGGACCTTGTGAGGGTTGGGATGGAATGGGAGAGTCTAAAATGACATCAATCTCAATTCAGAATCTAATAGAAGGGATAAAATCAATTTATTGATGAAATTGGGGTGTAAGATTGGAATCTTAGATGGGAAGTGTGTATGCGGAATCTTATTATACATTATTTCAATATTATTTTTACTACCTTGGATGCATTATTCAATGAGTGATATTTTTTGATCATAGGATGGATAACTGACTTGTTAATTTCATTATTCCTTTAGTCGATTATTAACTATGAAATTGGTGTGTTCTTTTAACATTTTCACGAGATTCCTTGGGTATGATTCTACTGTATAAAAATTATATTCTCACCCAAATATATTATTATTTTTGGGTTTTAGGAGGTATTTAGAGACTAATATACGCATTACAATTTTGGAGATCAAAGATATTGTAGAGATTCTACATTAATATTTTCTTTAGTATTATTTTGGAGAATTTTATTTGTATTTCATGACATGTATTAAATGTTTTATTTATATTTATTATATTTATTTTATATATAACAGGGTTTTGATTGATTATTTCATCTTATTTCTTGTAATATTATTATATTTTGAGGTTAAATCCTTGAATTTTTTGTTCAATAAACCTAGTGGTAGTAAACAAATTAGGTATAATTATAGTAAGGATTCAGGGTTGAGGTTTTCTCTTCATTACCACCCTTAGATGGGTAACCAGAGAGTTGGGTGGGGGGGGTGTTATAGTTTTTCTCATGCATGAAATTATTGACAAGGGTTTTCCTTATATGACAATTAAATTTTTCCCATCCCTTGGGGGTTGAGAAATCCATTTAGGCTAGTGGAATACCTGTTTAAGATCTAGTTTTGGTGGATTCTTAATCTGATTCATATTAAAACCTCTTTCCCAAATATTTCTCAGGGATCATTACAAATCTCATCATATAGTGTCCTAAAATTTAATATTTCTCTATTTTGAATAACACACATCTCATTTTAAGATATGGTTACCAACCACTTATGTTATCCACGACCACAATGATATATAAAAGAAAAACCATGGGCCCAAGATTTTGGATGAACCAGCCCATTTATAAAATCAATTTCTTAACATTTCCTCTCTTTGGAAGGAATATTACTATTATTTTTTCAAAGAGGGTTTGATATCTCATGATTTTATCTCATCCTTTTCCTTTATGTATGGATGATTCTAAAGATTTTGGTTTTATACCTTATTAAAAGAATCAAATTAATATGTTTTTAAAATATTAATGTATAATGGCTTATACATATCATGATTTGTGTTTCTTAACCATAAATAAAAATTTATTACATTAAAAATTATAAATCCATCCAATGAATATTATTTATTAAACCCTTTTAAACAATAGTTCCAAATAATATGAAACTAAAACCACAAAAGGAGAAATTATAAAGTAATAATTAGCACTCCCCCACTTTTTTAGAGAGAACCTAAGTCCCTAGGGCTGTGAGAATTCATATCCAATGTCTAAGTACCCACAATAAAATAATCAAGATAATCCCGAATTCAAATATAATCATTACACCTATTATATATTTAAAAAATAAAAAAAACATTAATTTTTTGTTTACTACGTACAAAAAAATCATTGTTTAGATTGAAAGTGAATAAATCTATTATCATACATAACATGTAAAAACCATTTTTCATTATATAAGATGTATATGTAGTTAATTTTTTTTTGAAATTATACAACCATTCAAAACAAAATAAATTATATTCATGAATTGAATAATCTAGGGAATAATCTAAATAAATGAAAAATTCATAAATCAAGACATGAGATAAAAATTGATGAATAATTTATTAATAAATAATTACATACACTTTTTAATTAAAAAATAATAATAGAAATCACCTAAATAAACAAAAAACATGGATATTTCCCATTTATATTTATTTTACCTCATTAATATTCTCATTTTATATATTACTAAATATGTACTCTTTCGTATTCCAAATATGAGATATTTTAAAATTATAATCCATTATATTTTCCATATAATAATTTAATATTTTTTTTAAACATTTTAAATAAATTAAATATATAATATATTTTTTATATAAATATAATCCAAAAAAATGTATGGTTTAAATTTTTCTTTTATTTTTTTAATATGATCACTTCATATTTCCATTTATGAAAATTTCCTATATAAAAACAATCTATTTTATGATTAGTGTTATTCTGTTTTTATAAGCACAATATATATTAATAACAAAGTATATACAATTTAATGATATATTAAATCCTTTAAATTTACATAATATTATAAACTGAATTTATCTTTAATAAGACATAAAACCCTAAAATGTTTTTCTATAATCCACATTGTGGTTATTACTTCATGAAAATTATTTCTAAATGAACCACATTGTTATTTCTTGAAAAATATATTCCAGACATAGACATAAAAATTCAAAATGTTAAAATCATGATGTGATTATTATATTCTATGCTATTGTTTTTTAATTGAAAACACATTCCCATTCAAACTATGGCTCTTTTTAAATATAATTTCATTTAAAAAATCTTTTCATATGATGGTTTTTTTAATATTTTTTCATATTATTTTTTTCTTAATCCATATTGAGATTTTATAATTTAAATTAAAGTGGAAATATTTTATTATATTAATAACATAGTTATGAAACTATAAATGACCCATTAACATTTGAAAAAAATAACTGGATTTGGAAAAACACCCATTTTAACAGCTTTCGTTTTTATAAATAAAATAATCCAATATGATATTGATAGGGATTATGAAGTTTCCATGTTAGTTGGAATACATCTAACCGAGGGATGAATATTTTTAATATGATTTTATAAATTATTTTTAATTAAAAAAATATAACTAAGGAATTTCATGAACTTTTAATCATAAATTTCAGCTCACCTTGATTGTAGTTGTAAAACAATTCACGCATGACACCCAACAATTTTTCATGGTTCGTCATCAATAAGAGTACCTAAACCATTATTGGTTTAATTAATATTTTTGAAAGCTATATTTCCACTAATATAGCCAATATAACACGATATGAGTACATTACATCCATTACTCTCGCTAAACTATCTAAATCATGTAAAAAGTAAGTGATGAATTTATTTATATAGGTGGAAAGTGAAAAAAATAATGTTTTGGTTTTTTTTCCTGGTATAACCATCATTCATACTATCTCAACACCTTCGGATATGAGCATTCTCTTTAGTACAAATTTAGAATCTTTCATATGAGAAATATTATATTCTTCTGATGTAACTATTACTACCAAGAAAATAATAATGATAATTAACATTCCATCATATATCTTCAATTCTTTACAATAATAATTTCATGCACAATAACACACATGGATTGAATAATCATCATCATCCATAATAGTATGTTCTTATATAAATGAATATACAATCCATTTTCGATTAAATCATTATAATTTTTAGATAGAATATAGGTTATTTTCAATAGATATTTTCATTCCTCGATACAAATATTTTTTTGAGTAGAGAAATACAATCATCTTCTGTCAATATATAAGGACATTTACATTATTCAATTCTAACTTTTATATTCACATCAATTATGAAATAATTTTTCTATACTGATTTTAGGTAATCTCTAATAATTATATATTCCAGAAATTTTCCATGAGGAATTGTATGTGGTGACCTTGATAAATGATTTCATATATTTAAATTTGTAATTTAATGGAAATCTTCTTCAATCCATCGCATTTATTCTGTAATGAAATTTCATTTAAACAATATTGTATTATATATTTATTAATTTATGGAATAATAATCCAATAATATTTATGTATTCTGTAAAATAAGTATCATCTTATATCATTCCCATTTTTTAAATTTTTTGTAATGTAATGAACTATATTCCACGAAAAATTCTTATTTATAATGTAATTTTTTTTCAATTTAACAATCCTTATATAGTGAGTACTTTATCAATTTGAAGTCCAAAAATATGGGTAAATGATCCTTATAGAACCAAAAATCATCCTTATAAATCCTCAGTTCCTTTTTATAGAAACTAAAACTTATCCACATAATGATTCTTATTTTTATATCGATTGTTCCATGCCTTTGATAGCTTATTTTCAAGATTCAAAATGGATCATACATTATGTATCATACATTTCCAAATTACCAGAATTACTTCCATAATTATAGATTTCATTAAATATTTAGATAAAATTATAAATCTATATCCATAAATCCTTAAAAATATAAAAAAACAATATAAGAATGTCAAAATTCCATTCTCATTGATGGAAATAAAGAAAAATTCACCATAAATTCTGGGATATCATCAATATACACATTTAAATTAGATTCCTTCCTCTTGAAACTCATTCATAAGATTCAATATATCCTCCAAGAGAGACAAAATACCAATCATTTTCAATTTTAAAACATCTTGAACACGGATAACACATTAAATTAGTGATTTTTAGATAACTCCGTCCCTTCAGTGATTGGTAAAATTTTGACCAACTGAGGAGATTGTCCCCCAAAAAATATATACAGTCAAAGATTCAATATTTGAACCATTTCAGAATAAACTAATCTAAAAAAATTATAAATCAATAATTATTAAATGAATCCATCCACCATTGACATGACATGTATTCACCATTGTAATTAAAAAATGAATCTTCAATAAAAATAGTTGTGCATTTTCACATTCCATTTTCAAAATGTAATCCATCACAAATTATAGGTCACTATAATATATTTTAGATCATGTGGGGTGGTCTCAAAATTTAGGCCCAACCTTAATGTCTCAAAATTTTCACTACATCCATGGTAAAAATATCTTTAAAATGGAATATGATATGAATAAATTATAGCTTGATTCATCTATTAGGAACCATATCATTAATTAAATAAAATTATATATCAATATGATCAGACCATGTGTGTATCAATGTATTTCTTGAAATTTCTATAATAAACTGATTATCAAATAAACTTATAAGATTTTCCCATTTTCAACCTCAAAACATCTAATCACCCGTTCATACAAATAATTTATGTATATGCACTTGTGGAATATATATAATCATCCCCTGTAGTTATCAATGCCATTAAATTATACTTTTTATAATCCCTCCCCACACATCACTCTGTTAAGAGTATAATTCATCCTAAAGTGGAGCTTATATAATAAGAATCTTCATCCCAGAAAGTGTTAGTGAAACTGGATAGGTGTATATTCTTTCTCTTCATCGACCGTAGCCCATAAATCTCAATACATTTTATATATTTATATACCCTTTAAATATATAATAAAGGATTCTTTTGGATCATTGTTATATATACAACATAAACATGGAACATAATAAATATCTGATTGAGATGTAGTGAAGTATGGGAATTTTCAAAAAAAAATTGAATAATATTTGATTATAACACTCACCCATAGCATTCTTTGACAACTTCATCCTACATTGAATTGGTGAAGACATGGGTTTTTATCTCTCTAAATATAACATATATAAAAATAATTTTGCATAATTCTCTTGGGATATGAATATATACTTTTCATTATGTATCAATCTTAATCCCAATATGTGTCTCAACTCTCCTAGTATAGTTATCTAATAGCAATTTTTCATTTTCATGGTAAATTAAATTCATGAACACCTTTTATATATTGTAAAAATTATTTAATAAACAAACAATTTCAATAAGAGTACCTCATTTTAACTTTTTTAGGTATATTTTATTTTACAGTTCTCCATTTTACAATTTCATGTCTTTAAAAAATATCCAACATTAAATTCTAAGACCATGGGTCAATTTAAAAAATATACTAAAATGTTTTTAGTTTAAACTGACTATAACCATCATTACATAGATCAAAAACTTTAGGTACCTCCACATGTACCTATTCATCAAGATCAATATTTATGAATGCATATTTGAAATCCATTAGTTAGATTTTATAATACAAATAATTTGGTATCATAAGGAAAATTTGATGGATTTCATCCTTACAATTAGAGTAATGGTATCACTAAATTCAACCCCTTCAATTTCAGATCGACGTTAGTAAGTTTTTTGTCTTTGATCCATCTTATTTCACCTTTAAAATTCATTTTTTAACCACCACATAGTTGCAATATCATTTTTATTTGGTATGTGAAGAAGTCCCTTGTATAAACCTTCTCAATTTTTTTTCTAGTTACTCATTGATATCCCCAATACATTCTACATGCATGATAATGTTAGAAAAATAATGTGTGCCATCATGAGATATTCGTTTTTTTATCGTCACATCTCAGTAAAATTATAGTTGTAATATGATCACTATAATTTCTAAAAATAATTTTTGTCTCCACATGTTTCATCACATTCGAATAATTATTTTTTTACTTTTATCATTATCCTCATAATCAGTATTACAATAAAATTTTACATTCACTTCCTCTATTTCAATATTAATTTTTTATTCCCTAATTTATCATAAACTATTTAATCCAGACCAATGATTGTCAGTTTGTTTTCAATTATTTTAACATCAAAATAGACCACCATATTATGCATCCTTTTATTACATCATCTTTACCCCTTTCCACTATATTAATATCCCATTTAGATAACATAATCAACATTCTCAAAAAAGGTACCATTCATTACCCTATTAATAATTACATTTTGTGGAATAAAAAAAATTGTAAGGTAGTCCATTTGGTATAACAACATTGGTTTATCATACATTACCATTAAATAATATTTTTGATAAAAAACATAAAATAATTACATTTCTTGGATCCAAAGTTTTAGTATCATTGTAAAATGAGGACCATACACAACTCTATCCAAATAAAAGATAATATTTAATTAATTCATATTTCTATAGATTCTTAGTGGTCCTCACAATATCCTTCGTACAAGTAATCACCTGAGAATAACATAAAAAAGATGTGATATGAAAGCCTAGTGAGAGGATATATAATAACATTAAATAACATAAAATGGGTTGATCATAATAATTATCATCATTACATAAGAATATGATCATAATCCTGAGAGGAATCAATAATAAAAGGCTTTGAACATGGTAATTCATAAAAATGAAACATCATGTCTGTAACGCCCTGAGATTTTATGAGAAATATTATTTTTAATTTATAGGATGCCTTGTGTTATACACTTCACTATGACTAGCTAGAGATATACACAACACCGTACTTGCTTTTGTATACGCAACAGTATTCTTGGTTTGTGATGCACACAATTTCAAGTTCTTTCTAATAAAATTCATTTTATAGAACACCATGTATAGATTTTTATCAATGCAGAACTGAACTATATTTTGAGTATGATATACGAAACACCAAAGGAAGCTTTCACTACATGCAACCCTGACTTGGCTTGCATTAAACCCTTGAACGACCTTCCTCAATAGCGTGTGTTGTATGCAATACTGAGCATCAATAAATAATGATATATTGTTATAATATTATTATGAACTATCCATTATGAATAGTATTAACCAAATTTTAAATTTTATAAAACTATAATTCATCTTACACATTTTCTAGAATGAGGTATGAGAACAAAATAATATTTTCGGATAAAAGAAGTATTTTTCAAAAAAAAAGTTTTGCCGCCTTTTGATGGTGCACCCATTTTAAATATAATTTTTGACAAGTTTATAAGTTAAATTTTACAAAATAGACATCTAATTTTGAACTAGTATATAAAAATTTACATTGTATAATGTTTTATTATTTTTCTGACAAAGTTATTATTTTAATGAATAGTAAAAACACGCTAAATTTTACTTAAAAACAACTTTTTCCAAAGAGATAATTTATATGGTTAAATTATAATATTAAATTGATTTACATATAAATAGAATATATTTTAACCGTTTAATAGAATTTGTGTCATTAGCATTAATTTTACATTGAATTTGTAGGTAAAATCAATTTAATCTTTTGCAATCATTTAAACAAAAACACATTTTTTTCAACAAGGAGATTAATTATTAATTAATTACTGAAACTTATGTATTTTGATTTTGAAAAAATGGGTTCCATATACGGAATCCTTAGGTACAAATTATGATAAATGGCTAATTTTTTTTGGGCATTATGAATAGTAACTACGGTAAATTTAATTTACCACAGTTAATGGTAAATTAGGAAATTAAAGGAAAAAATAATATTATAAATTATCCTCACACGTGTCTTAATATAACTGGATGATTATATTTTTTCCTAAAATATACTTGGGTAGAAATGGTATCTATTATAACCAACTTGTATGTGATTAAGACCTTCAATTTATTTTATTTAAATGAAAGTGAAAATATGTCTCACTCAAACCTTAATAATTTAATTATTTTTAATATAAGGTTATACATAATATAAATTAGGTTATAAATACTCATTTGAAAGAAAAAATGGGTTTCTTTATCATGATAATTTATCTGTAATTTTTAAGAAATATATAATTACCTTAATAGCTTATTGATTAATGATGCAGAAATTATTTATTTAGAGAAAAATCAATAATATAGTTTTTATTAAACTAATAATACCCATTAAAGGCCAAAAAAACCTGACCAAAACTTATTTTTCAACTACATATAAACCATAAGAATCCAAATGTCGAATCTTTGACCATTGGGAGCCATATAAAAGTGATTATGATACATGTATAATTTTATTTTAAACGATTTCAAAGGTGTGACCTTCATAATTTAATATAATAATTTTTTAAAAGTAGGGTGGTTTAGAATATAAATTCTACTAAAAGTATTATTATGAAATATATTAGATTTATATTCATCATAGTATTTTATTTTTAATTATTATGCAAAAAAAAGTATATTAAAAATTATACAAAAAAGATTAATAATTATTTTAATAAGAGAAATATCAAACATGTTGTATTAAAAATATTAAAATAATTATTATATGAATTAATTAATATTCCCCATGAATTTTCTCGAATAATATGACATGTTAGGAACCTATTAAATATTTTGGTTCGAATATATTCTCTACGTGTATTTTTTTAAATTCAAATAAATGAATAGTGTCAAAATTTACAGTATTGGTAGTTTATAAAAATAACATATAATTAAATAATTTAAAAATCATAAAAATATTTAAAAATTAAAAATTAAAAATTATATTGTCTAAATAGTTTTAAATTATCGAATTATGGGATATTGGACACATATAAGTATGTATTTATTAAAATTTAAAATTTAGAATATTATTACGACAAATAAAATTATATAGATTAAATAATGAAAAATCAAAATGATAAGGATTAAAATAAACTTAAAACATGTATAAATGTTATTTTTGATGAGATTAAAACCCTATCTCATATCATCTTTTAATTGAGTCGTTTTTTGATGTTTTTCGGTGGGTTTTGAATTTATTATAAAATAATATTTTTTTGCTTTCCAAAGGTGCCCCTCTCCTCCCTTTTAAAAAGGCACCTCCTTCCTCTCCTCTTAACACCATTTTTAGCATTAGAATTCGTCCATACCCTAACCATTTTACTTCTACACTTCCCTATAAACCTACTAGAGGTCCTAGTATTCTTCAAAGACTAACTTTAGTGCCCTATGAGGAGGTTAAGAGGAGGCGTGCCGAATAAGAGGTAATATCCTTTACCGATTCTTTCAATTTTATTTCTTTTCCCAATCCTTATATAGGAGTTGTTTCATAATTATGTAATAACTAGAGTATAAATTTTATACTAATATGTTATTATGAATGTGAAAAAACCATATTATATCTTCTTTCCATCATATAAAAAAATAAAATCACCACAGGTGCGTACATACGGCTTACCGTCTCCACGCCGTGGTGTAATCTTTTATTTCATCACTAACAACATGGATGGGTATAATAATGGAAGAAATAACTATATATGATAATTATAAAGTGATATTAATTCTGAAATATTATTCTATATACACATGAATACAATTCCACAATCATGGGAATGATATCATCGCTCGTGCGTACTTATGACCTACCGTCTCCATGATGTAATGCGACTCGTTCTACATGATCTTCATTGAATAATGATTATATAAATGAAATGAATGAATTTAATGAATAAATATGATACATATTAAAGTAATACCATTCTTTAAATGATGTATCTATTACCTAAAAATATGAATAAGAATTTATTCGACAAAACACGCATAAGAACATCAAGCAATAAACACCCGGATAATAAGTAGAAATGAAATTTCACTAATAAGTAGATATTAATATGACCATATATGATATCATAACAATAAATATGATTCAGGAATTTTTCAATGACATTATTCAAATCATTATACTAGATTTTTGGATACGTACAAGGCATATCAGATCTATGGTAAGGGATAATTTTTCAATCACATTTTTATCAGGGAGTTCTTGTACATAAGTGTTTACTGGGGTTATATTTTTCATCCATGTCCATAAAAATGTTTTCATAAAGTTTTTAATATTCTTCCATGTATGATTAAATTCATGTTTACCACTTTTTGACATTTACATTTTTTATGGAAGGAATATTTCTTTTGTTTACCATAAGAGGAACTTTTTGACTTTTCTGATAAAAGTATGAGGAGAATGTTTTTTTATATTATAGAACATGAATGGATTTGTACAGTTTCATAACGCCTTTTCTTCATGAAGATTAATCTACAAGATTTCATGATTATTTTCAATTAAAATCATTTCCATTTAAAATTTCATGGTATTTTGTGAAATGAAAATGATTTTGAAGAATAAAGGATACTTTACTCAAGAATTCATTTCAAGTGTTTTGTAAAAACTATTTTCCATATAAGATGAAATTATTTATCATGTTTATGTTTCATGTATAATGACTCTATTATTTAAATGGTTTGATTTTAATTGTGATGAAATGGTATCCATTTGTTTTATATGGATTATTCCATGATAAGATGATGATTATGAAATCCATTTTAGACTTTGGGTTATGATGGCTGATTTATGATTGTTTTGTGGAACATGTAAGAATCATTTCAATATTAGAGGGGTAAGACCTATATCTCTCTCCAATGAATTGGGTAATGATTTATATCTCATGAGATATATATGGATTGAACAAAAAGTAAAATCTTGTTCAATAATATTTGGTTAGAAAGACATGTAATCCTGGTTCAGTAACGGACTTCGTCCATAATGATGCACTTGGCAGCAATTGCTAGCCTACTAGGGAAATCATAACATGTGTTTAATGGTTTTCAACAATTCCATGTTTTATTACAATGATTTTTTTTCATGATTAATGTTCCTTTATGCTCTATGCCTTATGTACTGAAAATATTTATTTCATTTCTCATGATTTTGATGTTTTATGTTCCTATTAATACTTTCAAATGTTTATGGATTGTTTTTAAGTTCTCCATGTTTACCCTTTCTAAGCATTTGAGCTCACCCTTTTTTTTACACATCCCCATGATATAAAGAAAGGTTTTCGGTAAGAAAACAAAAGGGGATGATCTTTATGGGAGATGTTGAAGATCTTTCATCATGATTAGACGATTATGTTATGAGTTTGCAAAGACACTAAACTAATATAGCCTTTGGGATTCTATTTTTGTCATGTATTATGACTTCCAAAAAAGTAATGTAATTTCCATGTACGTCAAGCTTTGGGTCTCTGGAGTTGTTATCATAGATAAGTTTTAGTTAACCTTTGTAACCTAGGATGTAGAAACCTTATTTAGATCCCTAGAGATATTTCTACGGTATGTATTGGGATGTCCGTAATGTATAGTATAAATATTAGTTACAGTCCTAGAATAATGTTGACGATATTGAATAACCTAGGGTGAACCTAAAGTGTCATGTTTTATAGAATGTGTGATTTATTAAAAATCCCATAAGTGACTAATTATGATTATGTGTTTTCTCATTATTGTATTTGTTTCTTACAAAATGGTTTCTCGTTTTATATAATAGAGGGAACTAGAAGGAATTGAGTTAACATAGAATCTGATGGACCAATTGGTGACTCTGAGTAGCGAAATTTTGTAATTCCTAAAGAGAAAGTTATTGTGATTATTCCAAATCAGTCATCACAATATATGATTAACAAGGTGAAAATTAGTGGTATTTCTAAATCATCAAATACGAGTAAGATAGAATTTTATGCATGTTATCATGGAGGAGAACATAGAGGATGGATGATGAAGCTTTCTACTTATCAAGAAGAAGGGAACAAGAACCTTGAGGAATACCTCAAATGGAGGGGAAGATGTTATCTGTGTGTGGAAAAGGTTCATAGAGTGATAGACTATTATGGAGTTCAATGTCTTATCTGTGGAGAACTTGGGCATTACCCAACTCAATGCCCCGACCTAAGAGGTTACTTCTATATCAACGAATGACTTATTCCATGACAATCATTGAATAAGATGGATTGATGTCTTTATGTATTGTTATTCGAGAATAATGTTGTAGAGGTACTTTTATGTTATATTGGAATATCTATATATTGGTCCATTGTGGTTTTCCAAAAGAATATGGTACTGGTAACCATGAAAAGTGATTGAAATATTTTTGGAAAGTAGATGATATGCACATAATGAAGGGATAAGGAGAAAATAATATGGTTGATAGTATTAATGACATCATAACTGATATAAGGACAAAGTGATATCATAGTTTGAGTATATAGATGTTTTGGGATTTTCATATATGGAAGGAGTTAAATTTTGACAGCATTTTGGTTTTCACTAAGGTTCAATTGGTATTCATTTTTTCAAGAGAATGCATGAATAAGGTATTCATATGTTTGGAATGTGACCAAAAAGATATATCATATGATATATGGGGGATACATGATGGTATTCACATGCTCGATAGATGAAATTTCTAATAATAATTTACTTTATACTATGAGATATGATAGAAGTATTTTTGATAAGCCTAATGATTTGAATGGATTATGTTGGACATCAGATACAGTTGTTTAAGGCTAGATCCTTTTTTTCGATATTATTTTTAGATTGTTATAATGGTAAAGTTTTTGAAAAAGGACAACCAGCTGGAGAGACGACAACCTATCGCGTCGGGCAAGGCTATAGGAATCAAACCCACAACCGAAGTGAGATAGGATGGTAACTACTTCCAAAGGCCTACAGGAAGTCTCTAGTTAGTAGAAAATAATTTTATTTTATTAACTATTATGATAGATGAAGTATAATTCCATTATTGGAACCATATACGATTAATCTCACCATAAATTGACTTATGTATTTTTAATAACTTTATCTAACCATATGTTTGAGATAGATGGAATGACTTATGATTCCGTCACATGATATTATAATACTTCAAGAATGAAAAATTCAACTTCACTTCATTAAATAAAAGATGAAGTGGAAGTTGTTCATGGAATTACCAACGATGTTTTTACACTGAAATCAACTAATTATTTCTAATTATGTGAAAATTCATCAACGTTAGGGAAATGATATTCAAAACTAAAAATGTCGTCCTAGTACTCTCATATCCGATGAATCAGATAGTAACTTAGATCATCACAAATATATGGCTTTTTGATTGTTGGATTTTTTATAGCAATGTTATCTACCACTCTCCATCAGAACATGATGGTTAGATTTCTCTTCCATATCCATATTTTATCCTATATTATCCTATATGGAAACCCAGTGATGAGTTACTTTGGGTATATGTTAGATTTCTAACGTCCCTTTTTTAAAATAATGTTTTCATTTTCGTTTTTACGATGTGTGTTTCTATGAAAGAAACTTATAATTAGAAAACAATTTATAACCTGGATGAATTTCGAGGTAGAAATTCATTTTAAGGGGGGAAGAATGTAACGCCCTGAGATTTTATGAGAAATATCCTTTATAATTTATTTGATGTCTTGTGTTTTACACTTCACCCAGATTATCTTGCACTATATGCAACACCTTATTAGCTTATAGTATACGCAACATTATTTTTGGCTTGTGATGCACACAATTTCATGTTCTTTCGAAGAAAATTGATTTTACAAAAAACCATGTATAGATTTTGATCAATTTATAACTATATTATATTTTGATTATGGTATACACAACACCAAAGGAATATTTCCCTAGACGCAACCCTGATATGGCTTGCATTAAACGCAAGAGCGACCTTCCTCAAAAGCGTGTGTTGTATGCAATATCGAGTTTCACTAAAAAATGATATATTGTTATTCTATTATTATGAACTAGAGGTTATGAATATTAGTAATCTCAATTTGAATTTTATAATAATATAATTTATCTTACACATTTTATAGAATGAGTTATGAGAACAAAATCAATTTTTCGAATAAAAGAAGTATTTTTAAAAAAATACACTTTTTCCACCATTTGATGAAGCACCCATTTTAAATCTATTTTTTTGACAAGTTTATAAGTTCAATTTTACGAAATAAACATCTTCTTTTGAATCAGGATATAAAATTTTACATTGGATAAATTTTTGATATTTTTCTTAAAAAAGTATTATTTTGATGAATAGAAAAACATGCTAAATTTTACTTAAAAACAACTTTTTTCATTGAGATAATTTGTATGGATAAATTATAATATTAAAATATTTTATGTATAAATAGAATATATTTTTTATTTTTAATATAATTTGTGTCATTATCATTAATTTTACATTGAATTAGTAGGTAAAATCAATTCAATCTTTTGCAATGTTTTAAACAAAAACACGTTTTTTCAAAAATGGGATTAATTATAAATTAATTACTGAAACTTCTGTATTTTGAATTTGAAAAAATGGATTCCATTTTTGGAATAATTATGTCCAAATTATGTTAATAGGCTACTCTTTATTTTTTTGGCATTATGAATAGTAAGAAAGGAAAATTTTATTTACCACTATTAAAGGTCAATTAGGTAATTAAGGGTAAAAATAATATTATAAAATTATCTTAACACTTGTCATAATATAATTGGATGATTATATTTCATCCTAAAACATACGTGGGTCTAAATGGAATCTATTATAACCAACTTGTATGTGATTAAGGACATTATTTTATTTTATTTAAATGAAAGTAAAATATGTCTCACTCAAACATTAATAATTAAATTATTTTTAATATAAGGTTTGATAGAATATAAATTCGGTTATAAAACCTCATTTTAAATAAAAAATGTTCTTCTTTGTCATAGTAACTTATTTTTAATTTTTAAGAAATATATAATTTCATTAATAGCTTATACATTAATGAGGCCTAAATTATTTATTTAGTGGAAAACCAATAATATAGGTTTTATAAAAATAATAATACCCATTAATGGACCAAACACCTGACGAAAACTTATTGGTCGTGTAAATATAAACTATAAGCATCCATATGTTGGATGTTTTATCATTTGGAGTCTTATAAAAGCCATTATAACACTTATATTATTTTATTTTAAATGATGTCAAAGTTGTCACCTTAATAATTTAATAAACATAACATTTTAAAAGTTGGGTGTTTTAGAATATAAATTTGACAATAATTATTATTATGAAATATATTATAATATATTTCATCGTAGTATTTTTTTATAGAACATATAATTTTATTAAATAATTATAAACCAATGTTTTAATAATTATTTTAGTAAGAGAAATATCAAATAGATGGTTGTAAAAATATTAAAATAAATATTATATGAACTAATTAAAATGCTCAACAAATTTTCTAGAAGAATATGACATTTTATGAACCTATTAAATATTTTGTTTCGAATATATTCCCTGTGTGAATTTTATTTCAATTCAAATAAATTAATAGTGTCTAAATTTACACTATTGGTGTATTATAAAAATAAAATATTATTAAATTATTTAAAATTCAAAATAATATTTAAAAATTAAAAATTGAAATTTATATGGTATAAATTTCTATAATGTATCCAATTATGGGAAATTGACAACATATAAGTATGTATTTATTACAATTTAAAATTTAGAATATTATTACCACAAATAAAATAAAATAGATTAAATAAGGATAAATCAAAATGATAAGGTTTAAAATAATCATAAAACATTTATAAATGTTATTGGATGATGAGATTTCAACCCTATCGCATCTCATCTTCATGTTGATATATTTTTGAAGGTTTTTATGTGGGGTTAGAAATTATTAAAAATTAATAATTTTTAGGTTTCCAAAGGTGCCCCTCTCCTCCCTTATAAAAGGACACCTCCTCCCTCTCCACCTAACACCATTTTTTAGCATTCAAATTCATCCAAACCCTTCCCATTTCACTTATAAACTTCCCTAGAAACCTACTCGAGGTATTGGTCTTATTCAAAGTCCTTCTTCAGTTCCCTAAGAGGAGGTTAAGAGGAGGCGTGTCGAAGAAGAGGTAATATCCTTAACCAATTTTTTCAAACTTATTTCTTCTCCTACTTCCTCTATAAGATTTTTTTCATTATTAAGTAATAAATACAGTATAAATTGTATAATTATATGTTATTATGATTATGAAACAACCATATTCTATCTTCAATCCATCCTATAAAAAATTGAAATCACCATGTGTGGGTACGTACGTCTTACTGTCTCCACGCCATGGTGTAATCTTTTATTTCCTCACTACATAATTGTATGGGTATAACAATAGAAAAATAACTATATATGATTATTGTAGAGTGATATTTATTATGAAATATTATACATGATACATTTCAATACAATTCCACAATCCTGGGTATGATATCATCGCTCGTGCATACGTATGGCCTACCATCTCCATGATGTGATTCGACTCATTCTACATGATATTCATTTAATAATGATTATATAAATGAATTTAATGAATAAATATGATATATATTACACTAATAACATTCTTTATATTATTTATCTATAACCTAAAAAGAGGAATAAGAATTTATTCGACAAAACATGCTTAAGAACATAAATCAATGAACACCCGAATAACAAGTAGCAATGAAATATTACTAATAAGAAGATAATAATATGACCATATATTATATAATAACAATGTATATGATTCTAGAATAATTCAATGTCATTATTTAAATCATTATACCGGAGGTTCGGATACGTACAAATCATATCGGACCTATGGTAAAGGATAATTTTGCAATCTCGTTTTTATCCGGGATTACTTATATATAAGTATTTACAAGTGTTATATTTGTCATCCATGTCCATAAATTTTTTTCATAAAGTGTTTAACATTAATAGATGTATTTTTAAATCCATTTTTATCCCTTTTTTACTTTTACATTGTGTTATCGAAGGAATCTTTCTTTTGCTTACCACACGACGTACATTTTGACTTTTTCAGGAAAAGTTCAAGAAGAATGTTTTTAATCTCATACGACATGAATGAATTTTTACGGTTTCATAACACATTTTCATCATGAATATTACTCTATAATATTTAATGATTATTTTCAATAAAATCATTTTATTTTAAAATTGTGTGGCATTTTCTGAAAAGAAAATTATATTGAAGATGAAAGGATATTTTCATCTAGAAATCATTTCAAGTGTTTTACCAAAACTATTTTCCATATAAGATTAAATTATTTAGCAAGTTTATGTTTAATGTATAATGTATCAATTATTTAAATGGTTTTATTTGTAATATTATGAAATGATATCCATTTGGTATTTATGGATTATGTTCCGATGAGATGATGCATATGAAACCCATTTTATTCCTTGGGTTATAATTAATGATTTATGATTGTTTTTTGGCGCAAGTAAGAATGATTTCAATATTAGATTGGTGGTACCTATATCTCCCTCCAATTAGTTGGGTAAATATTTATATCTAATGAGATATACATGGTTAGAATGGCAAGTAAAATCTGGTACAGTAATACAGGGCTAGAACAGCAAGTAAACCTGGTTCAGTAATAGACTTTATCCACTATGATGGTCTTGGAAGAAATGCCTTGGCTAATTGGGAAATCATAACAGGTTCTTAAGGTATTTTCAAAATTAAATTTTTCATTTCCATTCTATTTTATCATGATTAATGTTCTTTTATTATCTATTCCATATGTACTACCATGATTTATGTCATTACTCAAGTTTATGATGTTTTATATTCATGTTTTTACGTTTAAATGTTTATGGATTGTTTTTAAGTTCTCCCCGTATAACCTTACTGAGCATTTGAGCTCACCCATTTTATGTTTTCTTTTCCCAAGGATATAAAAAAAGGTTTAATGTGAGAAAACAAAATGGTATGACCATTATGGGAAATGTTGATGATCATTCACCATTATTGGAAGATTATGTTCTAAGTATCCAAAGACAATAAAATAATACTGTCTTTGGGCAACTGTTTTTTTCATGTATTACATTTTCCACAAAAGTAATGTAATGTCCATGTAGGTCATGATTTGGGTCTCTAGAATGTATTTATAATCAACTACCCATGTTATTAAAAATATAGCATCATGTTCACACAAAATTTGAATTTATCATGGGATAAATCATATTAACCAATTCATTAGAAAATTATATAATTCTGGGTGAAGCCTTCACATCATAACATTAACATAGCTCTATATAATTTCGGGCACAATAGTCAAATCATAACATTTAAATTATCAGGAATGAAACATAGAATGTATATCAATATTGTAAATAAAATAAACCATAGAAAGGAATGGTATTTATTTCATAAAAAATTCATTCATAACCTGGTTTCCCAAATAAAATAGGGAATAATATATGTGATATAAGAATAATCAACCTTGAGTGAAGAGGAATCTATCTCATTTAGTAAAAGCTGTATTTTTGGAAGAATTGTTCTTTTGGAAAATGATGTGTTTGTAATAAACTCAAGTATAAAAAATTCATATCCAATAAAAGGTAAGATAATAAGGAATAAATTAGATTTATGGAATATCCATACTGGAAATGTGGTGATGAAGGGACACGCAAAGAAAGAGAGTTGGGTTTGATAATTCCATATAACTTGTGTCCAAAGGCATTATTCTATTTAATTTTCTATATAATCCCATTGGATTCATTATTAACGAATTCATTAAAATTTTATATATTAATTTGATTCATTTTGTTTTTTATTATGTTAATTTATCTCCATTTATATTAGACATTGAGTTTAATTTCATCATTTTCATGAATTTATTTTCATGGTTTAGATGATTGGTTTTCTTATATATAAGTATGGAATTCATGTAATATGTGGAAAATATCTAGAATTGTTATTTTATTTTATGAAATATATTCCATATGTTTTATTGATATTATAAATAATTTTTTTATATGGAATGAGGACGAATCTTTAGATAAAATTTAATGATGACTATTTTAGGTTAATTTGGGAGGGTTTTCGATTAAAAATGAATCATTTCATCTTATTATTTATTTTAATGATTATAAGTTTGTTCTAATACATTTAAAGGTTTTTAAAATAAAAACTCAAATAATTTTTCATTAATTTAATGTTTTCATTGTCATCCATTAAGGTGTTAAAGGTAAATGAAAGTGCATCATCCATGATGTCAGTAAATTGACATATCTTGTGTGATGATTTTGTTTTTAGAAATAAAAGTGAGAGATGAAGGTGCTTTATGATTGTTATTACATTAACATGAAAAAATTATTTTACATAAATAAAGGAGATATCATGCCTTTTGTATAAGAGAACATTTGGATAGGATTATAAATGAAATTAATAGAAAAATGAAATTGATTATACCTCTTAAATATCTCATCCTTGATAACCTCTATATTGAATTTTTTTGTTCCTCTAATGAGAAAAAGTGATCCGAGAGATGAGAGACGGGATAGGGGAGAATTTTGGGATGAATGTTGATAAGGATCAATGGTTGGGTGGTGTGAGGAGAAAAGGTGGTGAGGGGTGGTATTTATTCTCGAGGAGAGGGTGTTTTCTAATTATATAATTCACTAGATTATTATTGTGATCAAGAAAAGTAGTAGTTTTTATTCTTGATAGTAAATACTATAATTTTATCATGTTATTTCGAACCAATGGATCTTATATAATCCAAGACTTAATAAATAATGTATTAAATTTAAAATTAATTTATACCATAAATTATCATATTTTACTATTTAGAAAAATTATTGTTTTCAGAAAAATAATAAAGATTTACCGGATCCATTTTTTTACTTGCGGAATTAAAAATTATTTCCATTTTATGAAAATATTTTTTTATATTTGATTAATTTATTTAATTAATTAAAATATCCATATTATCATAAAATTTATTAAGGTCTCCTAAAATTATCATAAAACCATAATAAATAAAAATATTTATTTAGGGAATGATTTTATAAAAATAGATTTTCTTTTAAATAATTACTTAAATCATAAAATTTTAATTAAATATTTATATCTTAAAGAATACCATAGAAAATTGATAGTTATAATAATATTTATTTACTTATACTATGATATAATTAAATCATATTGACACTTATAAGATCCATAAAATTTATTCTTACTTTCATTAGTGAGGTTACGATTCTAATTTTCGGTTTACTACTCATAATTATAACATTAATATTCCATAGGTTATGTTTCTATTTAATCAATATAAGTCCCTTACCTTCTAAAAATACATTTTTTTTATTTCATTGATCATTTATATTGTTTATACTATGTTATTAATATGATTTTATGTGATTATACTATATAGAATAATTATAAGAGTGGAATTTCATTGACAAAATATTTGGGTCATTATATTCCATCCCCTTTTGAAATTTCACACTCAAAATTTAATTTTACATAAACATGTGAGGGTAAATATACTTCATCACCTCCTACAGTGTCACACCCAAGCTTCTGAATACCTGGAGCTTGTGTCATACAGAGGATCAAATTCCATTTGGGCTATGAGAAAACAGCTACATCTGAAATGTTTCTTCTAATAAAAGATGATACCTGAATTTTTTTGCAAAAACATAGGATGAGAATATGAATACCTAGTAAGGGGTTTTAATATTACATACCATACAAAAATATATCTGTTGAAAATATTATTTAAAACATTTCATAAAACATTTCTTTTTAATAAAAGCAATAACACATGTAACAAATTATAAATGTGCTCAATTATAAACATGATAACAGAATTATAAGGATACATGATTCAACTATAGTCATGATAATATGGAGTAATATATATGACATGTTCTAATCATGTATGGAATATGCATATGAGAGCACAAAATAATCAGCTAAGAGTAATGAATAATCAGAGTTGCATGTAAAGGGAATAACTTCAATTTCATACATTGAATACTAATTCACTGAGTGCATATGTTATGGCATAAGACTTTTCTTTTATGATAGTTATAGTTACTGGATCTCAACCATGGTTATTATACTAGTCTAATATCCATTTGGTTAATTCAATATCATACACATAATGAGGGAATGTATAATTTTGGACATTAATTTATGTGTCAAGGCCTCATGCCAAGACCTAGAGGGTAACTGTAGCCCGAACCCAACTTGGAGAGCATATGTAATCGGACTCAATCCCAGAGAGCCACTGGAACTGGAATCCAACCCAGAGAGCCACTACAATCAGACTCCGACCTGAAGGGTCTGCTGTAACTAGACCCCAACCCAGAGGTCTCACTTTTACCGGTCCCCAACCTGGAACATACTAGTCTAATACATTTCCTATATGTTTAGTAAGGTCATGTATCCAAAGTATCCCATACCAATTTGAATACATACTTACAAGTATTTTATTTTTGGTGTCTCGTACCACTCTAAATAATTAAATTCTAAATTCATTATCATATGTGAAAAATAATAAATAGAATTATTTATCACGTAAATTAAAAACTTTAAAACATATTTAATAAATAGTCATTTCTCTAAATTCCATGTTTATTACATTAGAGAGAAATTATTCATGCTCAATTCATGCGCTGATAAATGGAAATGATAATGGGCTAAATCATAATATGTCAGTTCTTATTTAAATAATAATTTTCACAATGACATGTGCAAACTAGTAAACATTCTATGCACATGTGATATTAATTTAAAACTTCAAAATAATTAATGGATGGGGTTACCACATAATATGATAGTCCCTTAATTTTCAAAATCCTTGATTCATGGAAATGAATATTTTTAGTTTTAAATTTCTAATATCATATTAAGAAAGATTTCATTTGTACACAAGCATGTGCGGATAAATGGTCATGGCTTAATAAATGGTCATACCTAGTGTTGCCTTTGTCAACTAACTTACAGTGAAACATTTGTTCTATGTAATGCATTCATTCATGAGAATTTAATTAAGCATATCAAAAACATACATTAACCACCAAAATTTGTTTTAGTCCAACCTATTTCAGATTATTGTTCAAACTTATAGGTTCATACAAAAAATCATATGTATATATATACACACATAAAATATGTACATGTCACACCATTACTTTATTTATTCTGTAAAATAAAATTATAGATATATATATGTATATTAATATCTTACAGGGAATATAGTATGTTTAATAATAACAAACCATTAGCATCATTAAGGTAAATCAAATTTTAAGCAAATGAACTTCCATACGAGAACCAAAAATAGAGATTGTATAAAGTAATAAATAAATTTTCCTTACATTTTAAAAACAGCATTGAAAATCCACACTTCATATAATTAAAATTTGGTGGATTAAAATTATATGAGTGTATTTGTAATTAATATACCAATCAATTTGAACCCAAAACTATATTCACATTCAAGTCTTTATATAATGATTGTAAATCATATTTAATAACATAAAATGCAAATATATTGAATTATGTGTGTATGTCCAATTATACACTAAGTCTATAACATAAAATAATTATAAATTAAAATGGCCCTCAACTTATGTCCACATAAAATAATAAGATATATGTGTACATATATATATATTTACACAAATATAACAACTGTAATTTGATCAAATTACACCCTCACAAACCATAAGATTTATATATAAATACATAAAATTTAAAACCAATTTCATTTTAAAAATTTCATGTTATATATATATATAGACACGTATAACATTTTATAACTACATGGTTTAAGAAAAACAATTAAAACACTTTCAACACATTGATTTTAAAATCCTAACACAGTTCTGAAAATAATATGTTATAATGAAATATATATATTCATATAAACATTTATAAAAAAAATATATGTTTATAACATTGTAAAAAAATAGACAAAAAAATTTATCAAATTAATTAAACCCTTACAAAATATACATTTTATGAAAAATATTTAAACACTACCCTTCTATCCATTATATCACCGGAACCCAAAAACCTGAAGACCTAGGTTCATCCCAGAAGAACATTAAACTGCAGAAAAGTTATAAACCTACCATTATGATCATAAATTAATATATAATCTCAATGAAAAAAGACATGGGAAATTTAAAACCCTTATCAGTATTCAAGGAGGAGGAAGGGGTGAGAAAAATTTTCAGAAGCACTCGTGGGAATGAAAACCTGAAAATATTGCGTGCAAAACCAATATATATATATATTGTATAAATAAACAATGTATATTTTCTAAAACTAAAGGAACATAAGAAAACATATGTTAAACATTGACTCTAGTAGAGACTCATGCATAGGGAAACACATACTCTAATCAAAGAAAAAAATATAAATAATTCAGATTGAAAGAAAACATGAAGTTGAATCCATGCTTTATGTCACGAGATGTTTTTTTAAATATAATCATATCATTGTAGTGGAAAGAGGGAATAAGTTAAATATATCCAACCAAATAGGATCAAAAATAAATAATTGATCCGTAGTATACAAGTGGGTAAAATATTTTATAGAGAAAGGGGGTACACCACATATCAAAACCAACCCTACGTAGATCAAAGTCAGTTGAACAACATGATTTTCTTGGATACTACAGATCATAATATAGATCTCAACCACAATAGTGATTGTGACCGAATCTCAATCTAGACACCGACCGACGCACAGTCTCAGCCCCAGCTCCTCCGGTCTGAAATGTTGCATCCTGACAGTGCGACGTGGGAACTATGACCTGACTCTTCTCCATGAATGCCACCAAACCTCCTTGAAGGAACCACTATGCACGACTCACCATTACTGCAGCCTCGTAAAACCCTAAACCTGCCGCAAAAACACCTCGAACTCGAGACCTGTAACCGAAGCATGACACATCCTACACTCCCATGGTGTGGTCCCCCTTCATTACGTTTCTTATGGGATTCTCAAATCCCTTCATGGGATGTCCCCCATTTTCCATCAATCAGTCTATTTTATTATTATATTGTTGTTTCCAATATTTATATTTTATCTTTATTATATTATGATATATTATTAATAACTTCAATGAAGTAAAACGTTATTTATCTATTACACTTATTTTATCAATATTTTCAAAAATTAAATGTTATTATTACTAATTTATTTTATAAAACATATATTTTTATATATCACATTATAAACTTATAATGTTAGAAATTAAAATGATAATTGAAAATGTATTATGAAAATAATAATTATCATAATTTCTACAAAATATTAGTAATTTTGAATGTTTTAAAAAAAATGTTAATAAAATATGATTCATATAATTTTTGTTAAAATTTCACATGCCTCATTTTAATCATTCTATTAATATATTTTTAATTTTATTAAAAAAAATACAAAATGTTAATTTATAATATAACAATTATTAATTTATATATATACTTGTGTATATATCATTACTCTTATAATTGATCAAAAAATTGTCTGCATGATTAAAACAGTGAACTTTACAAGATAATATCATTAAAACAAGTTAAAACATAATATTTCAATATTATTTATAAACTCAATATAAAATTATAATTTCATAATGTAATTGGTTTTATATCATAACTCAATATAATTCAAGTATGGTATATATTTATATATGTATATATACATATCATATTTTGGAACTAAATAAATTAGATATATTTATATATAATTATTATTATGTTAAATAATTATTTGTTAAGAATAAATTATGTTAATAAAAATAGTTATAATTCTTTAAACAAATTGATATAATATTTCCTTCGAAACCCAGACTGATTAGTATGATAATTAAAAAATAAATTTGTTATTATTACACGTGAAAAGGTTTTGGGTGGTTTTATAATTATTCAATCCATAACTAATTTATTTGGAAAACTGAATCAAACTCATAGGTTTTCAATTATTTCTACAAAAATTCCAACAAATATATTTATAGCCATTATAATTCCATGATATCTCAAGGAAACAGAAATGTTAGTGTCATATAAAACTAATCCATAGGGTGTCCTGAAACTCAAGAAAAAATAGATGATGGTTCATGTCATACCATTGATTCTTAGTGTGTCCGCAGTGTCCTTGACCATTTTCATATTCATTATGACTGATTCTAAGGACCCATATAATCATCTAGGGATTATTGTTGTTTTGAGTGGTCTCGCTATAATTATGATAGGGTTTTTAATAAGTTTATTTGTGTAAAACTATTTCTTGTGATCTTGGTACAATGTAAACACTGTAGTTTTCCCGTTTAATTGAAAATCCGTGTGTCCATTTGTGTGTTTTACATAGTTGCATTCTAATATATATTAAAAACGTATTTTTTACATTTTCATGAGAAACATGTTTTGTTCGGTTATTATGAAACAAAATGAGAACATAAACTTATCAATACACGAGGTTCGAGTTGTGGGGTGTTACATTATTCCCCCCTTTGAGGAATTGTGTCCTCTAAATACATTCTACATATGCATAAGATAAATACTTCCACAACAACATTATGAAAACCTCCAAAATTGAGTGTCCTCTGGTGATTCCAGGTGAATTCCCAAGTTGATGTTCAACTCTCCTGCTTCCCTAGCCCAGATACATTTTGATCAGAAATGGTTAAACCATTTCATATTGCATTCGAGCTTCTAGAGAGAGGATCAAATGGTGGAGTGTTCAGAGATGTTCAAATGGACCAACTCTCAAAGAATTCACTAGAGTGAATCTTTATTGAGAGCATCTAATTTGTAGGCATAGTCATATAAGCTGAAACCAAGGAGTTGGTACATATAGGATGCACCGTGATTTCCCTCAAAATTGTCCTATTCAAATATTTCTCTAGATGTGACGTTCATTCCTAGAGTAAAGCATAGAAAAATCCATTCTTGGTCTTTTATTCTTCACCTATACTCACCCAATTGTACTATGGCTATTCTGTGGTATATGTATGCATTTTCATGATAGAAACTAAGAATGTTCATACTATTTTACAATTTGGAATGTTTATTGCATGTTTTTAACAAATTTGTGAATGTTAGGTACTCTTCTTCACAGGGTTTTACCAAGATGGTCTCTAGTATCTCAGTAGGAAGTGACAAGATGTGTGTCCATACTTCCATCTAATTTTTTTTATTAATGTTAAATTGATGAAACCCATTGAAAAGTATAAACAATGTAAGGCTAGAAGATATATGAGGTAACTAAATTTATTCTCAAATAAACACTTGTACATATAAAGGAAGGGCTAGTGGTTTCCTCATTTACCTAATACATGAATCCCCAAAATTAATTCAAATCATTCAATCTAACAAAACCATATGCAACTGAAGCAATATGGTTCAATATCGTGGGTGCACTTGTGTTATCTCTAGAGTCTTGCATGTGGGGTATATAGATGAGAGACATCAGTATGCACTTGATGTATGTACACCGAACGAGTGGCTTCATATTCAAGGGTATCAAAGTCCATTACTTGACCTTAATGACAATAAGACATGACTAGACACATATACACTACGCGGAGGTCTCCTGCTCCTGTAGCTTCTTGGAAGGATGTTATGGATGAGATTTATTCCCCAGCAGTGAAGCATCTATAATATGACAACCCTCCTATTTATTACAACTTAAGCATGCTTTATTACATAAAAATTCACTTGATACAACAAAGAAGATCGAGAGGTTTAGTGTCTTTGGGGCTTAGGATCATTACATAAAAACATTAAACCTGAATTAGAACATCTTTATTGAATACTTCCTTTACATGACCACTACATTCCTTCGTACTTAGCATTGTATGGGATAACCTGAGGACATGCATAAGAAAAGGGTGAGCTATAAAGCCCAGTAAGGGAGTACACAATGAATAACATGAGGAGTACAATACATGTTAGGCAATAGGCATATCAATAGAGCATAAGAGAAACATGATCATAAAGGCATGATAAAGCATGATAATCATAACATGGAAATGTGGCAACAACACTTAACATTGAATTAGAATGAGCCAAGGCTCATTGCACATGGAGCATGAGTAAAACCTCATTGCACTTGAAGCACGAGTAAACCCTCGTTGCACTTGAATTAGCATGAGTAAAAACTCATTGCACATGATGTATCATGACAATATACTTTACCCAATGCATTGGAGCGCTATAAAGGGTGCACCCTTATTAAACATTTCATTTCATGCATAAGTGTGCCACATGGATCATAAAACACGGATTCATAAAACATAGTCATTTCTTCCACGATAAAGGAATGTGGAATTCATACATGAAACTTTATAATCAATATGTAAATGTGCATAAAGGTGAATACCCTTGATGGGGAAATGGGCATGGTATTCACTACACAAAGACATTGGCTTAGAAAATCGGTGTGATTTCGGCAGCATAACGGCGTGACAAAAGAATTCTTAAAAAAGGTTTATGAGAGAGAAAGGGGTTTCTCATCATATTTACATGTAATGGACAGTAAGGATATCATATATATACATGTACCAACAATAGAAATGGAATTTAGATTCATGATACAAAAGTATTGCTTGAATGTAAAAGAAGAGAGAGAAGTTCCTTTCGGAATTTCGGTATAGTAACGGGTGTACATGGGAGGCATTTAATGAGAGAGAAAGGGTTCTCCCATCATTCAAACAATAATAGGGAAGTATGGGGGAGGTTCGAAACCATACCCCAACATTCATTATTGAAATAAAAAGGGGAATACAACTTAAAGAAAATTGACAAAAAATGAGAAAGGAAGAAAACATGTTACTTGGAAGTGTGCTTCCAAAGGCTAGAGAGAGGCTTGTGAGAGGCTTCTTGGGAGCTTGGGGCACCTTGGGAGGATTCTAGAGAGAGTAGGGCAGAGGTTGGACGAACTCCAAGGGATTTTAGTGAGGAGTAAGTGGGAGCTTGGGTGGGTTTATATAGGAAAGGTGAAGGAATTATTTATTATTTAGGTTTGGGACCCCTTATATTAAAATAATCCAAACCACAAACCATCCCATGGTATTTGCCCATGGTTTCTGGAAAAGGAAAGAGGAAAACAATATTTTACAAGGCCAAGGTCTGAACTTATTAAAAAATTAGGGTTGCTTATGTGGAGGTGAGTCACACTCCCATAGAAATTAATTTAAAAAGGCAAAGTGTTGAATAAGTCTTGAGGGCTCCATTAATGCTTTGAAAAGTAAGTCAAACAAACCCAAAACCTCATTATTTTAATGATAAAACACATATTGGCCGAACATAAGGATTATGGTATTTTATTACATCACCATTGGGTCATTATGATGTCATAAAACACATTATATATTTAAATGGTATTTAATTTTTATCCAAAAATTTGACTGTCTTAGAAAATTATGAAAAATTCACCATTGGATAATTTCGACGTCCTGATTCCAAAAATATTTTTTATTTTATATAAATAATTTTCTAAATATGTGAATTTTCACTTTTGAAATAAAAACCGACATTTATAAAAAAAATTCACGGGTTTTGACAGAAATGGCTTTCAAACCTTAATAAAAATTTTAATTGCATTCATAAAATTATAAGATCATTTATATTTAATAAAAATTAATTTAATATTAATAATAATATTTTATTAAAATATTATTTAATTCAATAATCCTTTCATTTAATAAAATATAATTTTTAATTAAATAATAACTAAAAACACCATTTGTACCTTAAAAACTAATTACAATGTATAAAAAATGACTAGAAATTATATTCATTATTATATGCAAAAATAATGTACATGAACATTATGCTACTTATTTGTAACATAACCCCTTAAAATAGCCGCATAAGACCTAAGGGTAAGGTGCGCGATGGTGACAGACTATTGGGGCGTCTTGGATAACATCGCTCGAGTGGTAATTTCAATCAACTTCCACTTTTCCCGTAGACGATCACGTTCGAGCTTGACTTCATGAAGCTCAGCTTGGGCTTGGTCAAGGGAAAAGCCCAAAGACGCCACCTCTTTTCTGAGCTCTAACAAATGGGCTTCGTAAGGGGCAATTCTACTGGATGAGGCCATCTCTTCCTTTGTCTGAGTAGAAATGGGTTCGTTAAAGCCTTATATTTATACTACTCAGATGATCACTGCTCAATGGCTAAAAAGTAACGGTCACAAATCTTAATGTAAAACTAAAGAAGTTGACATCTTATAAATTTTTTTTTCATAAATAAACATTTAACTTGATCAAGAGGGATTTTCCATTAATGAAACATTGGGTCATTACAACATTCCCCCCTTAAGAAATTTCACCCTCGTAATTTTCCTTCTCCCACACTAAAACAAATGTTGGTAACTTAGCTTCATCATATCATCCGACTCCCAAGTTGCTTCTTCAAACTTGTGGTTTCTCCACAACACCTTGACGAGGGGCATTGTCTTATTTCGTAGAACTTTTTCTTTAGGATCTATGATCTTCACAGGTTGCTCCTCATAAGAAAGATC
The DNA here is from genome assembly GCA_963277665.1 of Viscum album. NCBI lineage: Eukaryota > Viridiplantae > Streptophyta > Magnoliopsida > Santalales > Viscaceae > Viscum > Viscum album. The sequence continues at coordinate 601,272,329 of OY728127.1, forward strand.
GTCTTCTAATTGTACCACCTCGGAAGAGAGTACATGTGAAGGGTCTGGTATGTACTTCCTTAAGAGGGATACATGGAAGACATCATGCACCTTGGCCATAGTAGGTGGAAGATCTAGTCGACAGGCCACATCCCCGACACGATCAAGAATCTCAAAGGGGCCGATGTACCTTGGACTTAACTTCCCTTTCTTTCCAAACCTCATGACCTTATTCCCTGGAGATATGCGTAAAAACACCATGTATCTGACTTTAAACTCAAGGTCTCGTCGAAGATTATCTGCATAACTCTTCTGTCGACTCTGGGCTGCCTTGATATGATGCTGAATGGTTTTCACCTTCTCCACCATTTCTTCGACCATTTCTGGTCCAAGCAGCTTACGTTCATCGACCTCATCCCAACATGCCGGTGTTCTACACCTTTTCCCATACAGGGCTTCATATGGTGCCATTTGGATGCTCGAGTGGAAACTATTATTATAACAGAACTCAACTAGAGGAAGATGTTGATCCCATCCTCCTTTAAAGTCCATTGAGCACGCTCTCAACATATCCTCAAGTGTTTGGATAGTCCGCTCGGATTGGCCATCAGTTTGAGGATGATTGGCCATACTGAAGTTCAGTTCAGTATTCAGAGCATGTTGAAGACTCTTCCAAAACGTAGAGGTAAATCTTGGATCTCAGTCAGACACAATAGATAGTGGTACTCCATGAAACCGTACCACTTCCCTGATATATATCTGTGCCAGTTGATCCAAAGAGAAATCCTCTCGAATAGAAATGAAGTGTGCAGTCTTTGTAAGACGATCCACAGTAACCCAGATTGCATTGTTGCTTTTGGATGTCCTTGGAAGTCCAGTGACGAAGTCCATGGTGATGTTCTCCCATTTCCATTCTGGTATGGGCAATGGTTACATCATCCCCTTAGAATTCTGCCTCTCTGCCTTCACTTGCTGACACACCAGGCACTTTGATGTATATTCAGCGATCTCCTTCTTCATATTATCTCACCAAAAGTTTTCTCGGAGATCTCGATACATCTTTGTGCTCCCTGGGTGAATAGATAAATTTGAACTATGTGAATCATCCAAAAGGTCATTCTTCAGCTCCAAACTTGATGGAACACATATTCTTTTCCCAAACCGCACAATTCCTTCTTCATTAACATTAATCTCTGAGGATTTTCCCTTTTTGATTGCTTCCACTTTTTCTTGGATTCTTGCATCATCCTTTTGAGCATCCTTTATCCTTTCCAAAAGAGATGGTTGAGCAATAATTTGTGAAAGGATTGATGATTTTCCCTTCTTTATGATTCCCACATCCATCTTCATCAAGTCTAAGAAGATTGGATCCTTCTCAATTCTCATCATTGATAGAATAACTGTATCCTTTCTACTTAGGGCATCCGCCACCTTGTTCGCTTTCCTAGGGTGGTAATGTATTGAACAACCATAATCCTTGATGAGCTCTATCCATCTTCTCTTGCACATATTAAGCTCTTTCTGTGTGAATATATATTTAAGACTCTTGTGGTCAGTATATATCTCACATTTCTCTCCATAGAGATAATGCCGCCAGATTTTCAAGGCAAAGATCACCACCGCCAACTCCAGATCATGCGTTGGATAGTTTCACTAATGTATTTTCAACTTCCTTGAGGCATAGGATATCACTTTATCATTCTGCATCAGCACACATCCTAAGCCATTCTTCAAAGAATCACTGAATACCACAAAAAGCTCCCCACTTGTGGGTAAAGTGAGCACGGGTGCAGTGATAAGCCTCCTTTTCAACTCCTTGAAGCTTTCTTCGCATTCATCACTCCAAGCAAACTTTACTCCCTTTCGAGTTAGCTTGGTAAGAGGGTTGGACAATCGTGAGAAATTTCTCACAAATCATCGGTAATATCCAGCTAACCCCAAGAAGCTACGGATATCAGTTACTGATGTTGGCCTCGGCCATCCCTCAATTGCATCTGTTTTGGAGGGGTCCACAGATATCCCATTGCTTGTGATGATATGGCCCAAGAATGAGACTTCTTTCAACCAAAACTCACACTTGTTGTACATTTCATAGAGCTTCTCCTTGCGCAAAGTCTCTAGTACAGTTTTTAAATGCTCCTCATGGTACTCCTTGGTTTTGGAGTATATTAGAATATCATCTATAAAGACTACCAAAAATTTGTCAAGGTAATCTCTAAAGACTCTATTTATTAAGTCCATGAATATTGCTGGAGCATTGGTGAGTCCGAAAGGCATTACTATGATTTCATAGTGCCCGTACCTTGTACGAAAAGCAGTCTTGGGGATATCTTCCTTCTTCACCCTTACTTGATAATATCCCGACCGCAAGTCGACCTTGGAGAAGTATTGTGCTCCACGCAGCTGATCAAACAATTCATCGATTTTTGGGAGAGGATACTTGTTCTTTATCGTGATTTTGTTATGTTCATGATAATCGATGCAAAGCCGCATTGACCCATCCTTATTCTTGACAAAGAGGACTAATGCACCCCATGGTGATGCACATGGGCGTATAAACCCTTTATCCAGATTCTCCTGTATTTGTTTCTTCATCTCTTCAAGCTCAACAACAGCCATTCTATATGGAGTCTTGGATATTGGTAGCGCCCCAGGTATATGTTCAATTGAGAACTCAACATCTCTTCTTGGAGGAAGACCAGGAAGTTCCTCGGGAAATATTTCAGTGAATTCCCTCACAATAGGAATTTATTCAAGGGTGGTTTCTTCCTTGGACTCAATCATCTGAGCCAGATATGCGTGATCATAAGGCAGTAATATCCATGCTTGAGATGATGGAGTTAAAGGAGATTCATCTTCTTCCTGACAATTGTAAAGAATCGGGGTTCAATTCTCCATATGGAGTGTGATTTCCCTCTCCCGACAATTTATGTTGGCTCTATATAAGGAAATCCAATCCATGCCAAGAATTGCATCAAATTCCACCAAAGGGAGTATGAAGAGGTTCACCGAGAAATTCAATCCACATATTATAACAGGGGAGGACTTATACTCATGGGATGCAATGATTGCCCCATTTGTCGTACTAACCAACATCTTTACTTCTAGGATTTGTGGTGGTGTTGTGATTGTTCTACTAAACATTCGAGATATAAAAGAATGCGTAGAACCCGAATCAAAAAGTACGTTCGCTATTCTTGAATGAATAACTAGCGTACCTATCACCACTTCGTTGTCGGGGTTCACTTCGGCAGAAGTGATGGAAAAAGTTCTTCCTTGCTGTCTTGGAGGTTGCTGGTTGCCTCCGATAACCCTTGGATTAGGGCACTGATTTGAAAAATGACCCGGTTCTTTGCATTTGTAGCATTGAACAACGCGTTGAGGTTAGAACCGAGTGTTCCTCTCCTCTGTCGTAGCCGCGGGTCTTTCTTGTTGACAGTTAACAGCTAGGTGCCCTTCTCTTCCACACTTGAAGCATTTTCTTGTCCCCCTAAGGCAATTTCCAGGATGCTTTTTTCCGCACTTTTGGCAAGTGGGGTGGTGGAACTTCTTAGCACCGTTGGATTTATCCATCGGACCACCAGCATTGAAGTCCACCATCCGCTTCTTGTCCCCATGATACCCCTGTGATTCTCCGATCTCCATTTCATCCTTGAGGGCACATCGGACAATTTCCTCATAGCTGTCGAAGTCACGGATCTCTAATGCTTTCCGCAAGCTAGGCCTTAGCCCACCAAAGAAGCGGTCAACCTTGCATTTGGGGGTAACGACAAAGCCGGAAGCGTATCGTGCAAGCCTTGTGAAGTTTTCCTCGTACGCTCCCACAGATTCTTCATCTTTCTGTTTGAGGGAAAGGAAGTCACATTCCATCTTAAGACAGAGGGTGCGTGGAAAATATTTATCGAAAAACGTCTTCCGGAATTCCTTCCATTCCAAAGCCTCAATCTCCTCCTCAGGCTTCATATTTTTTATCAACGTCCACCATTGATCAGATTCACCCTCCATACGATAAGCCGCCAGGAGAACCTTCTCTTTTTCAGAGCATTAGAGGATGGAGAATATCTTTTCAATGGAGTTGATCCATTGTTCAGCGATCGTGGGATCGGATGATCCACTAGAAGTAGGAGGCCTTTTTCTCATGAAGCTTTCAATAGAGACTTGTTCTTTCTTAGGGGGGGTTGAACGTTCCTCTTGACCAGTGTTTCTATTCAAAACATGAGTTAGCTGAGAGAGAAGTGTGACAAAGTTCGCGATTCTCGCTCCCATTGGATTGGGCATATCATAAGTACAATCATCACATTGATCTTCACAATGGTTGTTAGCCCGAGTTCTCCTATTACCGGCCATTGGCTGGAATAAAAGGAAAGTTAGGGGTAACACATAAAGGGTAATCCAAAGACAAAAGTTGATGACTTATAAATAAAGTTTAATCTCTTTAACTAATGAGTCTATAGGATTCAATCCAGGCTTTTCATGATCTTCCTTCTAACATATATTCTTAGGGTCATTTTTTCCTTTAATAAGGGTTCATACTAAGATTGTGAATTTATCAAAACATATCCCCCGGGAGTGTCGTAACCAAGAGTGCAGCAAAGCCCGTTGTCGTGCACCAGTTCCCATTCAAGTCTAGCTCAAAGTGGTGTTTTCGGGTTTTACCCCTAGGATACATCTGTGCCAGAGCCGCCTCTACCTGCTCGTATCCAGACAGGGATGTATTTGTTTGATAAACCACTTACTTAGTATTTACCAAAACATAGGGATGTTTTTATTATGCTTAGTCTTGTATCTAAGGCTTTACTAGGGTTTCCTAATCCCAAAAATAACTAAACCTATCCTCTTATACCAACTATGTCAACCCTTCTTTTTATTACATCTTAAGCATGCTTTATTACATAAAACTTCACTTGATACAACAAAGAAGATAGAGAGGTTTAGTGTCTTTGGGGCTTAGGATCATTACATAAAAACATTAAACTTTAATTAAAACATCTTTATTGAAAACATCCTTTACATGACCACTACATTCCTCCGTACTTAGCATTGCATGGGATAACCTGAGGACATGCATAAGAAAACGGTGAGCTATAAAGCCCAGTAAGGGCGTACACAATGAATAACATGAGGAGTACAATACATGTTAGGCAATAGGCATATCAATAGAGCATAAGAGAAACATGAACATAAAGGCATGATAAAGCATGATAATCATAACATGGAAATGTGGCAACAACACTTAACATTGAATTAGCATGAGCCAAGGCTCATTGCACATGGAGCATGAGTAAACCCTCATTGCACTTGAAGCACGAGTAAACACTCATTTCACTTGAATTATCATGAGTAAAAACTCAGTTCACATGATGTATCATGATACTATACATTACCCAATGCATTGGAGCGCTATAAAGGGCGCACCCTTCTTAAACATTTCATTTCATGCATAAGTGTGCCACGTGGATCATAAATCATGGATTCATAAAACATAATCATTTATTACACGATAAAGGAATGTGGAATTCATACATGAAACTTTATAATCAATATGTAAATGTTCATAAAGGTGAATACCCTTGATGGAGAAATAGGCATGGTATTCAGTACACAAAGACATTGGCTTAGAAAATCGGTGCGATTTCGGCAGCGTAACGGCGTGACATAAGAATTCATAAAAAGGTTGATGAGATATAAAGGGGTTCCTCATCATATTTACATGTAATGTACAGTAATGAGATCATATATATACATGTCCCAACAATAGAAATGGAATTTATATTCATGATACAAAAGTATTGCTTGAATGTAAAAGAAGAGAGAGAAGTTCCTTTCAGAATTTCGGCATAGTAACAGGTGTACATGGGAGGCATTTAATGAGAGAGAAGGGGTTCTCCCATCATTAAAACGATAAGAGGGAAGTATGGGGGAGGTGAGAAACCATACCCCAACATTCGTAATTGAAATAAAAAGGGCAATACAACTTAATGAAAATTGACAAAAAATGAGAAAGGAAGAAAACCCCTTACTTGGAAGTGTGCTTCCAAAGGCTAGAGAGAGGATTGTGAGAGGCTTCATGGGAGCTTGGGGCCCCTTAGGAGGATTCTAGAGAAATTAGGGAAGAGGTTGGACGAACTCCAAGGGATTTTAGTGAGGAGGAAGTGGGAGCTTGGGTGGGTTTATATAGGGAAGGTGAGGGAATTATTTATTATTTAGGTTTGGGACCCCTTATATTAAAATAATCCAAACCACAAACCATCCCATGGTATTTACCCATGGTTTCTGGTAAAGGAAAGAGGAAAACAATATTTTACAAGGCCAAGGTCCGAACTTATTAAAAAATTAGGGTTGCTTATGGGGAGGTGAGTCACACTCCCAAGGAAATTAATTTAAAAAGGAAAAGTGTTGAATAAGTCTTGAGGGCTCCATTAATGCTTTGAAAAGTAAGTCAAACAAACCCAAAACCTCATTATTTTAATGATAAAACACATATTGGCCGAACATAAGGATTATGGTATTTTATTACATCACCATTGGGTCATTATGATGTCATCAAACACATTATATATTTAAATGGTATTTAATTTTTACCCAAAATTTTGACTGTCTCAGAAAATTATGAAAAATTTACCGTTGGATAATTTAGACATCCTGATTCCAAAAATAATATTTATTTTATCTAAATAATTTTCTAAATATGTGAATTTTCACTTTTAAAATAAAAACCGACATTTATAAAAAAATTCACGGGTTTTGACAGAAATGGCTTTCAAACCTTAATAAAAATTTTAATTGCATTCATAAAATTATAAGATCATTTATATTTAATAAAAATTAATGTAATATTAATAATAATATTTTATTAAAATATTATTTAATTCAAAAATCCTTTAATTTAATAAAATATAATTCTTAATTAAATAATAACTAAAAACACCATTTGTAAATTAAAAACTAATTACAATGTATCAAAAATGACTAGAAATTATATTCATTATTATATACAAAAATAATGTACATGAACATGGTGCTACTTATTTGTTACATAACCCCTTAAAATAGTCACATAAGACCTAAGGGTAAGGTGCGTGATGGTGATATTATTCATGATCAATTCATGCGCTGATAAATGGAAATGACATTGGACTAAATCATAATACATAATTTATGATTTAAATAAAAAAATTTATTGACTTGGGCAAACTAGTAAAAATTCTATGAGCATGTGATGTTAATTTAAAATACATGTTATTGAAAAGGATGTGCAACTTATATGGTTACACCATATGGTTTTTGGAACGTGGTGGAGCATGATCTTGAGATGATGGTCGTCTAACCCTAATGGGGTCAACGGCTCTCCCCCCTCCGCTGTAAGCCGGAGGGGGTGGATGAGAAGGAGGTCCCACGACGAAATAGTGTAACCTGATTTTCTGACCGTGATTTGTATCCACCTTTCCGTGATATTCAGATCGGTCCGAATGTTCATGGCTTTCAGAATGGAGACCCGGTGGTCCCTCTTTCGGTTATGGAGATCTCAGATGTTGAGAGTATCCTTGATCTGACCATGATTCCACGATTCAGGATGTTTCGACTTTAATTGGACGATTTCGACAGATGGTCCTATGATGTTCTTATGAACCACGACTCCCCTCTCATTCCGGTCTAGATTAGCTTGCCCCTGTTTCCCCTTTCCTTTCAAAACCCAGCAATCATGCATGTGTTGGGGAACATGGTTGGCCGATTTTTGTGTGTTGATTCTCGTACAGCCTCGGTTAGCCACCTAATTAATCCAAGGATGTCCGTGGAGGTTGATACCTTGAGAGTGATTATGGAGATGATTTGTATTGATGCTGCTGAGGAGATCCGAAGCAAGGAGCCGCAGATCTTTGATAATTGGATGGATTTTTGTTCGATTTTCTGTAGACTGGGACACACCATGGCTTGCTTCCGATGCGATGGGCACCAAAAAGATGATGTTGTGAAGGCCAGAGGTGTTTCAAAAGGCAGCAATGGAGGAGATCACGAGCCTAGAGGAAATGGGTTCAGTATTGCGGAGCACTCCTCACCTGCTTCAATGCAGGGTGAAAACCCCTCAGTGTGTAGTGTTTTTAGCTTGCACATGGATGATATCAGGGTTGAAGCCTTAAATACTCATGTTGGTAGGGAGGAAATGGAGCCCTCCATTCAAATTCAAGATAATGATAATAGTGGTGGACATCAATTAATGGGACGTGGTCTTGACCATTTAAAAAATGCAGGTGATGCTGAGCAGTCCCTCTTGATCAGCACTAAATTGGTCAGTGTTGATCCATGCTCCTTGAACCGGATCTCATCTCTGGAGGAGGATGAGAATGAGGAGTTTAATGCAGGTGAAAAGGATGGGAATATTGTTACCTCCATAGGTGACCACCCTCATAATTTGAAAGATTTGGTGACCACTCCAGACTCCCCCTTCAACCGGCTGAAGGCAGATCTCGCGGGGCCTCTTAGCGGTAGGATGCAGGATGGAGAAGGTAAATCCGAGAATATGTAGGTCTATGTAGAACGTGAGTCGGATGGGGGCCAGTCCTTGGACCGCTCATCTGGAAGTGATGAAGTGGAGTTACGTGGTTTGGATACTGAGAAAGAATGGAAGGGCGGGGCAGATGTCAGTAATAGGAGGAAAGGGTCTGATTGGGATGCACCTATTATAACCAGAAGTGAGAAGATGGGGTATTTGTGTGCGTCTCAGTTGACGGTTCCCTTGTGTAACAGGTTCAAAGGTCTCCCAAAGGCCAATTTCAGTTCTGAATCCATTCCTCCAGGAGAGGATGTTAGGGACAATGGGATGGCTACCGAATTTCATGAGCCTATTCACTCGGTAGATGAGGACTCAAGCCTAAGATGTGATAGGGACTATATGAGATGGTAGGGGAGGAAAGACTACTCCTCTCTACCCCTCCTCCTGAGACCCGCTCTGCAAAAAAAATGATCAAGATAAAGATGGGAACGGAGGCTCTGAGACATCAGAAGCTTGAGGTTCGTGAGGATCATACCATGGTCTTGTTGTTAAGCTCTGAACACCATGTGATATAACAACATTTATTGCTCAATTCAACGAAGGAGGAGGAAGATAAAATAATGGGGAGGTCTCTTGAGGTGTCTCTCAATGAGGATCAATATACATGGATTGAAAAAAATATTCAATTTTGGTTGGAGGATTAAATCAAGGCATGATCAGTGTAGAGGAGTATATTCAGTCTTGGAACCAGCTGGTTTTTGAGTTTGAGAAGCGGATATTGAAAGGAGATGATTTTCAGTTGGCATCCTTAGCATGGAATGTATTTAGGGAAATCGATTTGGGTAACATCATGTTTATTTTTAAAACATATTTTTTAGTAATTAGTCTCGAGTGGATTGCTTGAGGGTATTGGTTTTGTGAGGGGATCCCTAGTTGCTCGGATTGGCTGAATGGTTGTTCTCATTCCCCACATTCAGCCCGGACCTGATTGAGATGAGGATTAGATTAAGAAGTCTCCATCGAGGCAGACCATCAGATTGGGATGCTGAGAGGGTATGGCTTTTCCATCGGTTCTCTGCCTATGAATCTGCACGGGACTGTCTACTGAGGGTCTGCATTGATGGATGTTTTTCATCATGACACAATTGCTTGGGTGGGGCAGGACTGGTTGATTTTTTATCGATGTTTTTTATTTTTATGTTCTCTTTAGTGGTTTCTCACTTACTCCTTAAAAGTGTCTTATCAATAATAAAAAAGTAATTTTCAGTCATATTAATTTAAAACACGCACATAATAAATGGATGGGGTTACCACGTAAAATGATAGTTCCTTAATTTTTAAAATCGTTAATTTATGGAAATGAATATTTAGAGATTAAAATGAAAAAATTTAAATTATGACAGATATAATTTGTACACAAACATTCGTCGATAAATGGTCATGTCTTAAAATCTGTTCATAACCTGTATTGCTATGGTCAACTGATTTGTAGTGAAACAGTTGTTATATGTAATGCATACATTCATGAGAATTTAATGAAGCAAATAAAAAACATACTTTAACCACCAAATTTTTTTATGCCATCTTAATTTAGATTATATTTCAAAATTATTGGTGCATACATATAACCATATATATAATAAAATACATAAAATATGTATATGTCACACCCTTAATTTATATAATTTGAAAATTAAAATTACCTATATATATATATGTATGTATATTAACAACTTACAAGGAATGTAATTTGTTTAATAAAAACAAACCCTTATAATCGTAAAGGTAATTCCAATTTTATGAATATGAACATCCTTACAAAAACCAGAAAATAGTGATTGTATAATGTAATAAATAAATTTTCCTTTTATTTTAAAAACATCACTGCCAATAAACACTTGATAGAATTAAAATTGGGTTGATTAAAATTATATGACTGTATGTGAAGTAAATATACCAATCCATTTGAACCCAAATCTATTTTCACATCCATGTCTTTATTTAAAGATAGTAAATCATCTTTAATAACACAAAATAGATATATATTGAATTATTTGTGTAAGTTCGATTATACAGTCATTGTATAGCTGAAAATAATTATAAATTAAAATAGCCCTCAAATTATGTACACATAAAATAATAAGTTATATGTGTATATATATATATATATATTTACCCACATATAACAACTGTAATTTGATCAAATTACACACTCCCAAACCATAAGATTTAGAGATAAATACATAAAATTTAAAACCAATATCATTTTAAAAATTCCAGGGTATATATATATATATATATATAGAAATAGATAACATTTTATAACAAAATGATTTAAGAAAAAAAATTAAAACCCATTCAACACATAGATTTTAAAATCATAACCCAGTTCGGAAAATAATATATTATAATGAAATATATAGATTCATATAAACATTTATACAGAAGTATATATGTGTATACCTTTGTAAAACAATTGTCAATAAAATTGATCAAATTAATTAAACCCTTATAAAATATACATTTAATGAAAAATATTAAAACATAAGCATTACATCCATTATATCACCTGAACATGAAAACCCGAAGACCAAGGTTCAGCACAAAAGAACTTTTAATCTACCAAAAAGTTATTAACATAAAATTAGAACCATATATAAATATATAAAATAAATGAAACAAGACAAGGATAAATTAAAACCCTTACCAATATTCAAGGAGGAGGTAGGGGTGGGGAAAATTTGGAGAATCACCTAAGGGAAAGAAAACCCTAAATGTTTATGTGCAAAAATATTAAATATATACTATGTATATTTTATAAAACTCATGGAATGGACACAAAAAATGATAAAAAATTACTCCATAAGAGACTCATTCTGAGGGATAAAGTACTCTAATAAAAGAAAAAATATAAATAATTCACATTGATAGAAAACATGAAGTGGAATCTAGGATTTAAGTAACGAGTTGTGTTTGTAAAAAGAAATATATATATATATAATCTTCTCATTGAAGTGGAATGTGTACATAAGAGGACTAAATACATCCAAATTGGATTAGCAATAAATAATTGATCTCTAGCTTACAATTGGGAAGATGATTCGATATATAAAGTAGGTACACCACAAATCATAACCTACCTCGCATAGACTGAAGACCGCAAAACAATGTGATTTGCTCAGATACTACAGATCCAAATATAGATCACAACCACAATAGTGACTACGACAGACTCCTGAGCTTGACACCGACCAGCGTGCAACCTCGACCCTGGCTCCTCTGGTCCGAAACGGTGCATCCCGACAATCCGACATGGGGACTATGATGCCACTCATCTCTGCGAACACCGCCAGACCTCCTTGAAGAATCCCCCATGCATGAAGCATCCTTACCACATCCTCTTAAAACCTAAACTGGCCTCGACAACACCACAGACTCATGACATATACCCGATGTGTGATGCACCCCCCACTCCTGAGGCGCGATCCCCCGTTTATTACGGTTTATACTGGATTCTCAAATACCATCATGGGATTTCACCCTTTTTTTTCCACCAATCAATATATTTTATTATTATAATATTGAATCTATTATTTATATTATATCTTTTTTCAATTATCATATATCATTAATAATTTTAAAAAAGGAAAAATTTATTTAACTATTACACTAATTTTATCAACAGTTTTTAAATGTAAATGTTATTATTACTAAATAATTTTACAAAACATATATTTTTATATATCTCATAATATACTTATAATGTAGAAATTAAATTTATAATAGAAAATTTATTATCAAAATAATATTTATCATAATTTTTACAAAATATTTGTAATTTTTAATGTTTTAAAATCAAATTATAATAGTATATGATTCAAATAATTTTATTCAAAAGTTCAGATGGGAAATTTTAATCATTCTATTAATATATTTGTAATTTTATTAAACAAAATTCAATATCATAATTTATAATCTATCAATTATTAAATTATATCCATACTTGTGGATATATCATAACTCATATAATAGATCAAATAATTGTCCACATAATTTAAATAGTGAACTTTACAAGATAATATCGTTAAAATAAATTAAAACAATAATTTTCAATATTATTTATAACCTCAATATAAAATTGTAATTTCATAATGGTATTGATTTTATATCATAACTCCATATAATTCATGTATGGTATATATTTATATATATATATATACATATCATATTTTGGAACTAAATAAATTAGCCATATTTATATATTATTATTATTATATTAAATAATTATTTCTTACGAATAAATTATGTAGATAGAAATAGTTATTTTTCATTAAACCATGTGAGATAATATTTCATTTGAAAACAATACTGGTTAGTATGAAAATTAAAACAAAAAATTGTTATTATGACACAAGAATATGTTTGGGATGGTTTTATAATTTTTCAATCCATAACGTAATTTATTTTGAAAATTGAAACACAATCATATATTTTCAATTAATTCTTTAACAAGGACAATGACTACATTTATAGCCATAAGAGTTCCACGGTCTCCCAAGGAAACAGTCACATTAGTGTCTTATAAAACCAAGCCTTATGGTGTCCCAAAACTCCAGACAAATAAGATTGTGGTTCACATCAAACCATTGGTGCTTGTGTGGCCTTAGTAGATTTGGCCATTATTATGTTCATTATTATGGATTCCAAGGACCCATATTTTCTTCTTAGGTTCTTGTTGTTTTGAGTGGTCTCCCTGTAATTCTTATTGTGTTTTTAATATGTTTATTCGTGTATAATTGTTTCTCGTGATCTTGGTATATTGTAGACACTACAGTGAACTTATTTAAATGAAATCCTTGTGTCCATTTTTGTGTTTCACTCAGTTTCATTCTAATATAAATTAAACCATACTTTTATTTTTTTATGAGAATCATATCTTGTTCAGTTATTATGAAACAAAATGAGAACATAATCTTATCAATACATAAGGTTTGAGTTTTGGGGTGTTACATGTTGTTCCCATGTTTCTAATTAAAAATTATGGTTCCTCCATAAAACATTGAAATGGTGGGTCTTATATTTGTGTAAAAACATATCTCTCATGTCTAGAATCTTTACTGGCCACTCCTTGTAAGAGAGATCATGTTCCTATTGTACCACCTTTGAGTTCATAAAATGTGAGGGTTCTAGTACATACATACTCATGAGTGATAAATGGAACAAATCATTAACATAATACATATTCGGTGGTTTTGCAATACATTAGTCCTTGACTCCAAGTGATGAAGGATCTAAAAGGGGAAAATGTACATTTGGATTAGTTTTCATTTCATTCCACACAACATGACTATCTTACATGGTGATATTCAAAGGAAGAATTTATCTCCAATATAGAACTCCATGTCCCTTCAATATTTGTCAACATAGATATTTTACAATCTCTATGAGGCTTCAATATGTTTTTGGACTGAAAAAACATTGTATGTCATCTCTTGTACAATATTAGGTCCATGTATATTTTTTAGCCAACATCATCCCACTAGGATGCAATTCTACATCCCTTTCCGTAGAAAGTTTCATATGGAGCCAAATGGATATTCGAGTGAAAGCTATTGTTTTATGGTATCTCAACCAACGTGCGAATTTGATCACATTAAACATTGAATCCTAAAGAGACTAAAATTATAATATCTTCAGTTTTCTAAATAGTTCTCTCAGATTAGAAATCAGTTTTTGGGTGATATGTTGTGTTGAAATTTAAAACCATGCTCAAAACATGTTGAAGAATCTTCTGGAATTAAGATGTGATCCTGCTATCACTCTCAGAGACAATCAAGAGTGGATCCCCATATTGTCTAAAAATTCCTTCACATATATTTTTTCACGTTGTTCAAGAGAGGGAATTTCCAGAATTGTAATAACAAGGGTAGTATAGGTGATTCATTCCACCACAACCCATATCACATTATTTCATTTATATTTCATTATAAGACCCATGAAAAATTATAAAGTGAAATTATACCATTTCCACATGGATATAAGCAATGGTCGAATCATCCATTTTTACACATGTTACTCGACTTTAAATTGCTAACATATCATGAACCATGATATATAATCTATCATATCGGTCACCATGTTTTCCCACAAAAAGCGTTCTCAGAGAACATAGTATATCTTGGTAACCCTATGACAGATATAAAATGTTGAGCTCTATGAATTATCCAATAGATCATTCTTTATCCCATGTGATGATGTCACAAAAATCCTTGTTCCAAACCAAATAACACCATCATAATTTAAAAGGAACACTTTCAGTTTCCCTTACTTTAATAAACTCACCTTCTATTGTAACTCTGGGTCATCCCTTCGTGCCCCCATAATTATCTCTTTTATAGATGGGTTTGAAATAATTTTCATAATGTTGGGATTTATTCAAAAAATTTATTATTAAAGAATATATCCTTTTCATATCCTTGATGATATGATTTTCTCAATCCATAATGTGGATAATGTATCTAATTATTTTCTACTAAGAGCATGAACTATCTTATTTCCCTTTCCATGATGATAGTGAATAGGGAAATAACAATGTTTGAATATCTCCAAACATATCCTTTGATTCATGTTAATCTAATTTTGTGTTAATATACACTTTTGGATCTTCTGATCATTATATATGCCACACTTCTCACCATAGAGGAAGTGCTGACATATTTTCAATGCAAAAATCATGGATGCTAATTCCAGATCATGAGTCGGGTAGTTTTCTCAAGGATATTAAATTTATATGAGGCATATGCAATCAAATTATCATTTTAAGGATTACACAACCCATCCTTTCCTTGAATATTCACTATATTTCACAAAACATTCTCCACTTTTTGTTAATGTGAGTACATGTGAAGTGATAATCATTTTCATTAGGTCTACAAATCCTTCCTCACATTCTATCATCTATTAAAATTGTCACCATTTCCTCATTAAATTATTTAATGGGCTTGATAATCATAATAATTTTCTCGAAAAATGTATATAGTACCTTGAAAAACTGAGAAAACAACATGTTTTTTTGACGCATTTGGGTTAGGGAAATTCCATAATCATGTTTTTAAGGGTTCATAGAAATTCCCTCACCTTTTATCAAATTAACCATGAATGTTACATACTATATCATGAAGTCACACATTCTGAACATGGAATTGAAATTCCCCATCCTTAATATCTCCAACCCATTCCTTAGTTTTTCTTCATGTCCCACCTTAGTATTGGAGTAGATGCGATTATCATTGATAAACACTACAAAAAAATTTCAAGTTAATTTTTAAAGACTCTATACCTAAATTACTTGATTATTTTCGGGGAAATAGTTAGTCTGAAGGGAATTACCATAAATTAAAAGTTCCCATACCATGTGTGAAACATAGACTTCTGATTATATTACTTCTTCACCATTAGATGATGATATATAGAATAAAGAGTCACCTTTAATATGTACTGATCTCCTAGTAACTAATCGAACAATTCATAAAACCTTGGATGAGTATACTTGTTATTTATGGTAATATTTTTTATTTTCTGATAAGTGATACACCTCAACACTGATCCATCCTTCTTTTTGAGTAAGATTATCAGAACACCCCATGGTGATTCACTAGGGAATGCATACCCTTTTTCAAAAAAAATTGTTGTAGCTACATCAACACATCATGTTTTATATGATCCATCTATTAGGGAATCATCGAGATAGGAGTATCTATGGGTATGATATATATTTATAACTCTACCTCACGATCCGAGAAATGTCTTGGTAACATATTAAGAAATAATTCAATATATTCCCTCATGATGGGAGTTTCCCTTAAGTTCATAAATTCCATTTAATCAACCATTTGAGAAAGGTACTATTATTTATAGAGAATCAACACCCACGCCTTGGAATGATTTTGAAATGGTGATTTATTTTCTTCATTGCATTTTAGGAGTATAATTGGATGGTTTAGAATATTAAATGATGTTTCATATTCCCAATATTTGATTTGTGCTCTATATAATGAGGTCTAATCCATCACTTGTATAGTGTCGATTTCCAAAAAGGGATGTATTATGATATTTTTGGAAGAATGTTCCCACCAATTCAAATAGGATAAAAGTAAAAAATAGGTTTAAATGATTTCACAACTAGGTGTTTTTTAGTATATCCCTTCTTTATGGTTTCTGGGAATCTATTCAATAGTTATAGAAACGTTTAAAGATATAATGGAATGTGTTGAACTAGACACAAATAATATATTTTCCATTCTTGAGTGATTAGGACATTCACCTCATATGACATCACATTCTTGCTCTACTTTAGTAGTAGTGATGGAATAAACCTTACATTCTGCCATTGGTTTTCGTGGATGATTACATTGATTACCCTTAAAGACTCGAGGTTTAGTGCACTGGATTTCATAGTTACATTTATCCTATCATTTTTTGATTTGGACCATGGGTGGTGCTCTGCTATCCCCCAACACATTATCCATCTTCATCATGTCTTTTCAGCATTCGTGGGTTTGATTGATATCTCTCCCAAACTTGAATCATTTACTCATACCTTTGAGGCACTTACAATGATGCTTCATCCCATATTGTTGACATGTGGGTGATTAATTTTTCTTTCCACCCCTATCATTAGATCCTCCACCTTGAATCCCCATATTTTTTTTATCACCATAGCCACGGGACCATTCTCCAAACTACATCTCCACATTGAGAGAATATCGAACAACTACATAATAACTCAAAAATTATTGAATTCCTTGAGACATTAAAAGGTGTGGCTATAAACCAAACAAGATTATATAATTGTTTCTATCATTGTGGTTAAAAAACCTAAATATTACTTTTTAACCCTTGTATAATTTTCATTATAGGACATGAAATATTCTCCCTTTATTTATTCATCAATATGAATTTTTTCTCCATATTTGTATGAAGTGTTCGATGATGTTACATATTGAGAAACATTTTCTCAATGTCATACCACGCCATCTCTTAAATTTTGTTTTTTTCCTGCTGTTAATAATCATAAACCACCATTGAACGGCCTCTCAATCACAATTGTAATGTGTTGGAGTCCCCTACTCCATCTCCAAATATTAAAACACCAGAAATATATTTCCATTGAGTTGAAACACTATTACATGACTAGTTTATCAAAAGACCCACTAAATGTTTATGATCGTTGCCAAAAAACAAGAGACAACCAATTTTTGCCTCTTAGGTGAAGTTGGATGTTCAACATTATTCAGTTTGTGGTTCATAACATGAGATAGGTTATGAATCACTAGGATATTTTGAAATCTGCATCCCAAGGAATTGGGGAAGTCATTTGGTAAATGATTGCATTTTCCCTCACATGGGTTATTGTCCTAGTTTCTTTTCGATCTAACAATTTTATAAAATGGAAATGTTAAGAAGAAAATATAAGTCAATGAGTCATGAATAAATAATTTATTCAATTTTCCAAATAATCCAAAATGAATATCTTATAGGATCCATATGTTTATTAATTTATAAATTAAATCTTATTGATTTATTAAATATAGTTAGTCTCATACTAAGGGTTTCCACTGTGGTTCTATAATCATAATTTTAAAATTAACTAAAACATGCTCTGATAACAACTATAGAGACCACATTATTTCATTAAATACTATTACAAAATTTTCAATATAAATGACATAAAATCATTGAATAACTAGGATTAAAAAATTTAGTGCCTCAAAAAAATTAGTACCATACAAAAATTTTACAAAATAAAAAAAACACTTATTTAATTTCTTCTTCTCTAGTTTCATAGGGTACTTTAGAATCCCCTTATACAAGTAATAACCTAAATATATTCATCAAAAATTGGTGAGATAAAATCCTAGTAAGATGATAGATAAGAACATCAACCAATATAACATGGTAGGATCATAATAATTATCATAATTATAATTAATTGGATAAAAAACAAGAGATGAATCATTTAGAAATGTCATGGAATGTGGAAATGCATAAAAATTAATCGTCATGTCTAAATGTTCGACAACCAAACATGGTTTTGAACAAATATAGCATCATGTACACACATATTTATCTTTAATCATGAGATAAATCGCATTATAGAATGAATTGGAGCACTATATAATATTGGGTGTAGCCATCACATCATACAATTTATATTGCATTATATAATTCTACGTGTACCCATCACATCATTACATTTACATTATCATGCATGCCCCATAAAATATATATCAACCATGGAAATAATATAACCCTTGCAAAGGAATGTGTATCATTTCATAAATAACACATTCATTAAATTAGTTGCTAAAATTAAGGATGTAAAAACATACATGAAAAAAGAATCATCAAACTTGTGTGAAGATGAAACAATCTTTAGAAGTAAAATGTGTGTATATTGGAAGAAGAGTTCTTTTAAAATATATATTTTCTTTCAGAAACTCAATTAGAAAAAAATTATAACCTAGAAAAGGTAATATAATTATTAATGGAAGATATTTATGTAGTATCAATACAAAAAAATAGAGTGAATGTGGTAAAAATAAAAGAAATGGAGTTTAGTTTTAGAATTCCCCTTACCCCTTGTTTGAATAATAAATTCACAATTATATCATGTATAATCACATTATATTAAATAATTAACAATAGGAAAACATTTTATAGCTTAATTTCATTCGTAATTGTTTTATAATGTTAATTTATATAATTTTAGATGTGTTTTATAGTTTAATTTCATCATTCTGGAGCATTTTTTTCATAGTTTTCTGGAATGGTTTTCTTGTATACAATAATAAATGTTTGTGAGAATGTGGATAAATATAATGATTTGTTATTATATGTTATTAATGATATCACATATGTTTTTATGATCTTATAAATAATTAGGATATATGGAATGAGGTTGAATCATCAGATAGATGCTAATAATGATATATTTAGGTAAATTTTTGTGCTGTTTCAATCACAAATAAGTCATTTTTCTGATCATTTAGTATTTTGTATAAAATTTAGTTATAAAAGATAAAAAGGGTTATAAAATTAAAATTAAAATATATTTTAAATGATTTAATTATGTTATTATCAGTGCATAAGGAGTTAATAGAAAATGAAAGTGTATCAACCATTATGTAAGTAGAATTGACATTTTAAGAGTGAAGATTTCATTTCTATTTCAAATAAATGGAGGATTATATTTATGTATATTCAATTAAAATGATATAATTTAATTATATCTAAAATAATGGAATTAAATTTTCTTTTTGATAATATATGGTGAGGAGAAGAGAAGAAAGCAAATGAATTTTAAAATAAATGAAATGATAAAGGAAGAGGACGTTTCCCCTTAAAACTCTCCCCCTTGAGAACCTCCTTATACAAAAGGTTTTGGTAAAATGATGAGACCCAGAGCTTGTAGATGAGGGATAAGGGCTTGGGGAGAGTTTTTGGAAGAATTTTGACAATCCCACATGCTTGAGTGGTTTTAGGGGAAAAGGGGGTGAGGGTGGTATTTATAATGGGGAGGGGTGTTTTCTCACTATTTATTTCACTGGTTTATTATTTAGAACAATACAAGAAATAGTGATGATTATTCATTCTAAAGATAATAATTTAGTAATTTTATTTCTATACAGTGGTTCTTACATTATCCATGTATCATGGAATATTTTATTTAATTTATAATGCATTTATAATATAAATTATCAAATTTTACTCTCGAACAAAAATTCATGTATTTCAAAAAAATCCAAAAAATTCACCCAATTTTTTTCAATGAATAGAACTAAAAATTGATGTCCAATTTTTCAAAATAATCATCTAAATATGAGTAATTTAATGTTCAATTATAATCAGCATTTAATCAGAAAATACATATTAGAATATTATGGATGGTTTTATAATTCATTGAATAATTACTAAAAGTCTCATAAAATTATCTTAACATCTCTAGAGAACAAAATATTAATTGATGCATACATTTTAAGATAATATATTTATTTTATGATTTTAAATTAATCATCAAATTTTTATTTAAATATATATAACATACACAAATTTCAACACTTAATTAATATTTATTAAAATATTTATTTACTTATTCTAAGATATAATTATATGTTATTTTAATTTATAAGATCCGTAAATTTTTTTATACTCCCATTGGTGAGGTTACTATTGAATTGTTCATTTTTCTATTTACAAGGGTCACATAATTATTCCAATGGTCATGTAATTATTTAATTGTTATAGGTTCCCGGATGCATCTCCGGTCACCTCGTTGTTCCAGTCATGTTACAGGAATTCAATGAGGCTTCGGCGCTGCATTCTAATGCCCTAATTGCAAGGTTTGTGAGAAGGCGTCATTTGTTAGAGGATTTCGATAAGTTTGTGAATGAAAAATGGGGGCTCAAGAATTTTGCGCGTGTTGGAATTCTTGGACCGCGACAAATCCTCATCCTGTTTGCGGATGATGAGGATTTGGGAAAGGCTTGGTCCCGATGTAAGATGGATTTTAGTTTCCATCTCCTTCGGTGGACCTTTGAAAATTATTTGAATCGTGATTCTCCAAACTCAGCAATCTGGTTGACGTTGCCGGGTCTTCCCATCCCTTTTCAAAATCCAGGACTTCTACGCTCAATAGGTAATTCCATTGGAAGTTTTATTTGCTGTGATCAAAGAACTGCTTCTTTTTCAAATCCTGCCACTACGAGACTCTGTGTTGAAATGGATCTCTCGATAGTTCCGCCAGAGGTTGTATGGATCATCGTGGAAGGAGAATATAGGTACGCTCAAAATTTTTTTTATGAAACATGGATTCCGTTTTGTTCCAACTGTTGCAAGCAGGGTCATGAAACAGTTAAATGCCGAAGGAAGAGTCCAGCATCCCACTCAGGTGTGCCTAATAATACTGGAAATGATTCTATGGTTCAGACTCAAGCAGCTCTGAATCCAGCGGCATCTGAAACTGGATTGGTCCCAGCGGTGGATGATATGGTTCAGCATCAAACAGGTCTGAATCCAGGGGTTTCTGAAATTAGATTGGCCCCAGTGGTAGGTGATTTGATAAATAACCAGGTCCTTGTTGAGGTTTCTTCAGAAATGTGTGTGGGGAAGGAGACCCATTCAAGAGAATTTCCAAATGAAAATAACATAGGTATGGAAGATTCAATGCCGGAAAAGGAGAGCTTCATGAATATGGCTAGTAGAAAGGGGAAAGAAGTAATGGAACAATTTGATAAAGGGGAGATGAAGGATGGTGAGTCTGACTTACAGTATATGGGCAGGGGATGCGCTGTGAGTCTGGACAGCTCTAAGCCTGTGGATTTGGTGTCTGAACAGAAGAATACAATTGATGTCCTGGTGCAGGTTAATTCTCATGAACTGTTTAATTGTTCTACAAATAAATTTGCAGTGTTGGCTGATGCTGGATTAAATGAGGAAAAAGAGATGGAAGTGGTAGAGGAAATTTTAGAGAAAGAAGGCAATGCTGGCCTGGACAGTTTGAGTGGTAAAGGTAAAAGTCCCTGCACGGATGACACAATCAAGATATCATACAAAGATGCTGTGAAGAATGGAATTCATGATACCCCAAGCAAGGAACTGAAAGAAAAAACTCAAAGCAGGAGGAAGCCAAGGAGAGACTATATGGATCTACCTAAACCAATGGTGACAAGGTCTGTACACAAGATTGTAGGGTCACACGAAAATGTCATTGCAAATGGGTACAGTGGCAAGCGAAGGGGAGGGTCCCCAAAGAGGGACAACGGATTCAGTGGGAAACAGACGGACAAGGAGAAGTTATCTGAGGAAATGCTTCGGAAGAAAAATATGTACCTTGAGATGATGCGCAAATATGAATCTTCTGAATGGGAGTCAGCTGATCCTGGTGATGAGTTATCTGATTATGGGGAGAAGGATGCATACGGTTTTTATGTAATGTAGTGATTGTATTTTCTACTGACTTTACTTGCACTTTTCCTTTAATAAATTTGCGGGACCAGGCTTACGCCTGGTTCGGAATTTCCTGGTAAATCTACTTTGAATATGGATAATTATACAAATTCCTTACCTCTAATAAAACATTGAGAGATTTTTCTATGTCAATACAGTCTGTCTAATTTATACCAATCAAATATTCTTAATATCTACTAATATTTTTTTGGTATTAAAAGAGAGAGATATTAATGTTTATTACTATTATATTCAAATGTTCCACTAGTAAGGTTCTTCTCAATGTCATAATTGAGTTTTTTGATACTCATCCCAAATTCATTCTTCACCATTCCTCTAATTTTTTTTTGAACATATCCAATGCATTTAATTTAGGTTATGTAGACATCCCATCAGTAATTATGGTATAATAATATATAAATTTTATTAAAACATAATATCTTAACTATAATTGTGTCTCAAAAATATGAATATATCAAATCAAGAGGTTTTGTGGGGTAAATTTACATGATTTAACGATGACATAGAGTGATTTTGACCATCTAAAATGACTCAAATATTTATTCCCTTTATATTTAAATTTGAATAATGTTTCTAACCACATATCCCTTCAATATTTTTATCAGAATTCATTGAAAAATATTTCCCAACCTCTTATGATTCGATTTATTATCATCGTTTTAGCTTAATTAGCATGAATTCATTAAATTTATAGTATGAAATAATCTACCACTGATAATTAATATTATATAAATTATCATTCCATCTATTATAAATTATATGTTTCATGTGTTCCTTATAAATATAACCTCAAGACCATCATTAAATAGTTCTCTCACACTAAAAAACTATGATTGATCCAATTATCAAATAAAAGAACCATTTATTTTAGTTTTTTGAGTTTAATCATAGTCGTTACAATTCCATTAATATCAAGAGTTATTTAATTCTTAAATTTTACTATAAAAAATAATTCTATCTATCAACATTCATAAATTTGTTTAATCATATCTTATGTTATGAGAAATCACTGCCAATAATTTTTATCTTGATCCATTTTGGTTGTTTGAGGGCCACATAAGAAGTATGTGACTTCTAAACTGTGGTATTCCATTGAATATTATTTACCTTATAAATCTATTTTTATTGACCTTGGATAATGTTCATGCACTCCTCTTCAGTGTGAAATGTTGAGTCACGTATTCCAGAAATCTCATCAAGGGAATCAAATCTATATTGTGTTGGAATCTTATTTGAGTCTTCCTCCACTCTCTATCTTCCCATATGATTGTTATTTTTATTTTCCAGAAAACAATTCATAAATTAGTGTCTTACATAAATTAAATTTCGATACATATTATACAATAAATTTTATCTTTCATTGCTATAAAAACCACACTACTAGCCTTAACCGATGAAACTGGTTCATTCATGAAAATAGTGAGTATTTTTTGAAAATATGTCTCATGCCTTAGTATAACATCAGTATCAATATTAATAGGTTCATAATAACCATTCCTATTTTTACCATTATAAACATACATAACTTAATTACTTATCTTATAAATGGTTTTCATTAAAACCATTTTTGCTATATTAAAATTTTGATCCCACACTATTAGTTAAAATGGATTCAACATTTTCAAACATAGAATGGTGAAAATTTACCTATGTTAAGGAGAAATATATACAACAGTTGATGAATAATATTTCATTAAAATATCGTTTCCATGGACAATATTCATCTTATCATAGGTCTTCATAGACTAATTAAAACATGATTAATATTAGTTATTTTTTTCCCATAATTTGGTATTTTCATTTCAAATTATTTTATGACTATCTAATGCTTATCCACTTTCACTTTCTAATGATTTATCCCTATAATATGTTCCCATTTTATAATAAAAATAATTATTATATCATTCATTATCCTTATAACATCTTTCTTATTATATATTAATTCTTCCACCAATTAATTATTTACTTCATTAAAAACATTATTTTTTGTTATCAACATGTGAACCATATAATCCTTATATATATTAGATTCTTCTTCACTACATGTGTTGTATCTTATTTCTAAAAATTATTTCCAAAATCATAATTTAATGTTGGAAAATAATTTTCAAAACCATTTATTAAGGAATATGATTCATTATCGTCCTTACTCTTAATAATCCTTTCCATTCTTCTCTAAATACCCATCATCCCATCATATGAAATCTTATATTCCAGGAAAGATATTTATTTTTACCTCCTTTGAGTTTTATCTTCATCCTCTTCCATATTATATTACAAAATATTATTTCATCTATACAAATATGAAAAATGCAATATTCCCCCACACTTATTGAATTTATGTTAGTTGTTTCCTTTGTAATATACTTTACATAATATATGATTTTTTGTGAGAAATGGAAAAACCATTCTGTCAATTTTTCACTCTCATTATCTTGATATATTTAATTTTTCTCCAATAGATCTAGATTTTTTTTTATTATGAAATTACCCTTATACATATTTTCTATTTTATCACACATGTGTTTTTCTTTTAGTGTCCCCCTTATTTTTCGGGGTAGTTTTTATAATTAAGAAGATATAACTATATTATTTTGCTTTCCATATCCATACGAATTCATGTTATCAGAAATTTTAATTTTTGAAATAATCCCATTACGTAGTAAATCAATAGTATGAATATCACTATACTAAAATAATTATTAATTTTGGAAAGAAAAAATAAGGTTCTTCAATATATGAAATTATATCCAATGAAACATTGTGACATCACTACTATTAACTGGATTAATACTATCTGTTCTATATGATTTTAGGAAATTGTAGGTCCCATAATACCACATGAAGTGACCAGTTCCATTAGAATACCAATAATTATATGGTGAAGATTTGGTATATGTTTTTTAATGTGATAAATTATTTAAAAACTATAAATTTCTAATCCCATATAAATAACCCTTTATTATTTTAATTAAATATTCATTTAAATATAATTAAAAATCTTTTGTATATAAGAATGAATGATGTATTCTTTAATAGGTATATGATATTTATGAATTTATTTATAGGGATGTTATATGACATCATTCCTAGTTTTTATACATTTTTTAAATGTAATCACATTCAGATAACCCTAAAATCGTCCTTGATATGTCCTATTTTTTATAATTAATGATCCTCATATAGTCAACCCATGATCGATCTGAAGTCTTTCATAAGGATAATTGAAACTAACAGAACCTAAAATTATCCATAAATAGACTCAATGCCTTTTTCAAAAACTTATTTTGAATCACGAAATAACCCCTATGCTCATAGATACTACTCTACGATATTTTAAATTTCAGTTGACAAGTCAAAATGATTCTCACAAATATTTTGTGACTTTCCTAAAATTATATCCTCATTCTCCATCCTAGGGTAATCCATAAGTTTTATGAATTTCTAAACGATTATGGTAGTTTATCTATTATCCATAATATTATATAACTATAATAAAGAAAAAAAGATAATAATATCTTTATATTTCACACATTTTACAAAAAAAAATAGAACACATATAACCAGTGTACATGGATTAACCCATTTTCTATCAACATCAAGGTCAAACATTACTCCCCCCAAATATCTCAAATCCATTTTAATTAATTAAATTGGTTTCAAATTTTTATAACTTTTTATAACTCATTTTTAAATTATTATATAAATGCTTTTATATTTATTTAATAATTAGGTATATTTGAAAATCAAGAAAGATTACCCCATGAATATTTTAATGATATATGATAGCATAAAATGAAGCAATGATCAGGTCATGTATTATATTAAAACATTTGAAATTTCATACACTATAACATGATATATAAACATTATTAAGATGTGATTCACTCTATAAAATACCATGAAATACTTAATATATATACAATTTGTTTCCACTTTAGTATATATTTATCAACTCAATCTTTTTTCCTAGAAATAATTGTTTCTGTTACACCCACGGTTGTGTAGCACTGCCCAAGGATTCCAAAAAAGGAGTAACTACCCTAATTCTAGGTGAGATATTATAGAATAAAATGAGTCTCACAAACTAAGAGGGGTTGTTTCTGATGTAATTAGTAATTTAGGTTCAATTACCCCTAGAAATGAGTCATTCTTCCTTATTTGTTATTGGTCCTAGAAAACAATCCATTATAGTTATCACACAATTAAGAAAATATAATGTGAAGAAAATCTATCGGGAAAACCTAACCCATAATTATCTATTATAGGAGTAATGGTAGCTTCGATTCCTTGAGATAGTGTTGAGGGGGTATTTTTTCATCCTTAGTTTTTCAATAATTCAATCATATTATCAATAATGACTAATAGCCCTCATTTAAAGTGGAATGCACTAGAAATACAGGAGTCCCATATAAAGTGAGATGGATTTTTTGATGCCATTAATAACAAAATTCCTATCAACATTTGAAATAAAGTATTTTATCTGTGGTTTGTTGGACAACGAAAATTATTTTTATGTGGGATATCATCTATAGATAACAACAACAAGGGAATAATATTTTTTGGGGTGATCAATGATTTCCAAATCTTCATGAGATCTAGATATTACAATTTACAATTATATTGGAATATAATATAGTCCATATGCGGTGGAATTTCATATGGCATTGTATTTGGTTTACTATACAATAATTAGTATACTATAGGAGAAAGAGTAATTAAATCTAACAGTGCAATGTGAAGTGATCTTATAATGTTAAAATATTGGGGTAATTTTTATCATGTTTCTAGTAAAAAAATTTCATTTGAGGATTTAAAGAAGTAATAATGTCAAAAGGGGAGAATATGATGTTTTCAATCATGTTGAAGATGTTCATAACAACATATGTAAATTTTCATATCCACATACATGAATTTTATATAGGGAAATATACATATCCCTATTCACAACATTCTATATAAACATCCATATAATAATTTCTCTAAAAATTAAAATTTGTATAATTTTTTGGTTTACAAAGGAGAATATATGGACGTGATTGTTTCCATATGTATGACAATTGGCCATGAAGGCCAATTGGTCCCATGGGATAATTGGTTACATACGACAATGAAAAACATAGGAATGTGGATCACATATATTATTTTGTTACTACATATCATTATAAGATATGTATATGAATTTCAACCGAAATGAGAAAGATAAAAAATGGTATTTGGATATGTAAAAGAGAATATATAAATGTAAGAAATTAGATCTTGAAATATTTTATTCATCTCTGGGATTTCCTCATGTAAAATATCATGCATCAAATGTATTCCATTTATATTAAAAACATATATATAATTACAAAAATATTTGTAATATTTTTGTTTTTTGGAGTTCATTTTGATGAAGGTATTGTAGAATGATATAAATGGAAGTGTGTATAATTTGTGTTTATATCTGGAATGATTAAAAATTAAGGTATATGAATCTTTGAGGGTTTTAATATATTAAATACCTGAAATAGACGAGTGTGGAAGTTGTGAAAAATTTCATGTCTCCATTTTTTTAAGATGACACAATAATATAGGATTATGTGTTCTCTAAATTACAAAAAATTATAGTAATTCAAAATGATTGATTTAAAAAGTATTGTTATTATTGATCATAGGGAAGAGGATGACGGTGACTAGTGATATATGTTATAAAATTGTAGTTATTACAGATCACATGATGTATTTTTATGTGAGAAATATAGAGTAATAAAATTATGAACTAATTAGAGAATAGATGAATAACATTAGTGTTTCTTCATCACCTATCTATAATAAATCATAGAAAAATAAGAGTTGACTTACAAAAGTACACGTGTGAAGAATAGATGATTCCAAATAATGATATGTTTGGGAATTTTGATGAAGGTACATTACATTGTTTCAAAATATATATTATCTTATGAATCATGAAATAGGAACATTAAATATCAATGGAATATAGTGCATTAGATTTTATGGATATACATTTTATACTGTAACCCCATGGATTGTTTTATAGTAAAATATTTTATTAGAAATTGTTTCCATATCATACAAGAGAAGCTACTTTTTGATAGTAGTTAAACAAGTATTTTTTGTTTTCCTATGGTTGTTATTGTTTTTTTGTAGTTCAATATATAAATATATCTCTTACATAAGACAATATATATTTTAAAATTGAATGCATAAAATATAGACATGTAATTCAATGTCAATTAGTGGTGACAAAGATCATGACCGGTGTTTACAATGGGAATATGAACATGGTACCATCATTAACTCTATATTATTTAAATATCGAATAATATTAATAATTCCATGGATGTTACTAATTCATTTAATATTAATGGGATTTCTATCTTACTTGGGATTACCTGTCATATCTAGAAGGATGCATTTATACCCTAAATTTTACCTAATGGATATAAGGAATATGTAAGATATAACTAATGGTTTCACTTCTCATGTTGAGTGTTCTCCCATAATTGATACAATTATTTTGATTCTAGATAATGATGGGTGAGATAAAAGTAGTATTTTATTTATCTCGATTCGAATGTGAATTCCTATGGGTTAGTGGAATTGGAATACATAAAGGAATCTTGTATAAAATAAATAATATTTTTAATGGAAATAAAAAAGTTAAGAATGATAAATTGAAAAATTATATATTGTGTTAATTCATTTTGAAATTTGGTTGATGGAGATTGTTTGGAAAAGATATTCTCAATGATTAATGAAATTGAATGAACTAAAATAAGGTTAAGAGAAATATTGGATCGTTAAATAGTTGTTAAAAAGATATTGAGAATTGTACCTACTATATTTAATGAATAAGTATCATCATTAGAATATATATATATCCAAAAAACTATATATATTGACGATTTCTACTGTAGTGTCATTCCTTATGAGATAATAATATAGAATTATATCATGTGGAAGGGAAATAGTTATATTGAAATCTTGTACACCGACACTATGTAAGAAACATAAAATAATTATTTTATTAAGAAAAACTTAAATTATTATAATTAATAAGATTATGTGTGAAATAATTTTAATGAATTATTGTATTTATATTAAAAAACTGTGATTATATCCCATGGAATTATGAAGGAATGTTACCAATGAAGTTCATTATCTATGGTTCTATTGGACATTCTAAACAAAATTTTCCTCGAATAAAAAAATATGTTGATAATTATGATGGGTATGGATGGACAAGAAAACAAACAAAAACGAATCCCAAAAAATGAATTTCAATTTTTATGGGAAGAATAAAAAATTTTATTAATAAGAAAAGAGAATTTTTTTATTAATATGTGGATGACTATGGTAGTGTAGAACAAGTAGTGTTTGAAAATTATAGGGATGTAGGTAGTGGGATATTTATTATTTAAAATATTACTTATAAGATTTACTAGTGATGAATATAACAAAACTAAAGAATAATAATAGGGAAATAATATTTAATTTATTATAAAAATTGAATACATTGAATGTTTTCAAAAAAATTCAAGGTTATGGAAAGAGGACAAGTAGATATGTAACAGTGATCAAACTATTAAAAATCAAGAAACATGGATTCAAATAAAAAACATAATTGTTAAATGAGATTTACTACATTATTATGTTACTTGATATAGATAAAGTACTCAATATGATGTTTTATGAAATTATGACGGAGAAGGATAAATAATATGACCATGTATGGTAGATCTAGTTGTAGAAATATAAGAAATATGTTAACTTCAAAAATTAGATTTTTGATTTCGATGAAAAATTTGTGTGTGAATCCTAGAAAAACTATTAAATACTCTTCTCAATGGTAATAAATAAGGAGGAAAATGTTAAGAAATATTTTGAGATGAATTATCAATTCATAATGATTATTTATGAATGTATTGAATGAAAAGCCTAGTATTGTGGAATATAAGAGAGATAAAACATTGATGAAAGATATACAACAACTAGAGACCCTAATATGGGTGATAAGATGTCTAATTTGAATTAAAATATGTTCGGAGTATTCCAAAAAAAAATCTCAAAAAGGATATATGAATGACGCTGAGAATGATTTTTGAAAACAAATATAGAGTTATGAAAATCATGAAAGTTTCAATGGAAAATATGATATCATGGATATTGTTAGTGCGAGGGGGTTTTACAGTAAAAACCAATGCATGGTTCAATAGTTAATACTAAATATATAATGGTGATATTGGAGGCATTATTTTCAGGGAGATCAAGCCACACAAAGAATATAATTAAAAAAAAAATGGAAAACTCTACTTTTATGCTCGATAATAGACCTCAAATTAATGAAACTCTCTCTGAGAAATAAAATAAGACAATACATATTAAAAACTTATGTCTTGGTACATCTCATGATATGAATGTTTTTGATGAAAAACAAAAAAAAACATTTGGATAAGAACGAAAACAGAAAATAGAAGGCAGTTGTTATTTAATCTACACTCAAGTATATAAAAGGAGAACGAACATGAATCAAGGAAATTGTGTCCTATTAACACATTATGAGATATTTTATGTTTCTGAATAATTTAAAAGACTACAAAAAAGTAATAGTTATTCATGAAATAAGAAATATCATATAATTAAAGGCATTGGATTTTCTATTATATGAAAGGAAAAAATTAAATTCAAAAGTGCTTCATTAGTCGATGGACTAAAAAACAACTTATGGAGTTTTGTATTGAATTATGATAATCTAAATTAAGGTATAATCTTAATATACATATTTTCTATAAAAATTATTAAATATGGGGTTGTTTTGAAAAATGGAAAATGATCAGATGGAAACCAGTTCTCCGTGGGAGACGCACATAATTCAAACTATCATTATATTAAAAAAGAAAATAATTTATTTCATAAAATGATTTGAACTATTTTATAATGAAGTATGAACAATTTAAATAATATAGGATTTGATCATGACTCTGTGTTATGAAAAGAACGAAATATTTGTGTATTTCTATATGCCTAAAAGGTAAATTTTTGAATTCTCTACAGAATATGGTTGAGATACATATATATCATCCCATGAATCATAATATATCTGAAATATTTTGTCCCGTGAGTAATAAATCAATATTTTGTGATATATATTTTATTAACCTTATTAAAGGTATAACTATTCTTACATGAATTATATATCATCCCATGAATCATAATATATCTGAAATATTTTGTCTCGTGAGTAATAAATCAATATTTTGTGATATATATTTTATTAACCTTATTAAAGGTATAACTATTCTTACATGAATTTTGTTTTTATAACATAAATCGATGGCTCTCATGATGTTTTCAAAAGTTAGAAGATTTTTTGAAAGGAATTAACGAATATATAAATATGTTACAAATAGTTGATGATTCCAAATTAAAAAATTGAATAATTAGTGGTAACATTTAGAAACATTATATTCATCATGGGTTAGTGCACTATATAGAAAACAAAAAAAATATTTGGATAAAATAATAAGTGATAGATTAGTTGGGATGGGTTGAATAATATTGACTAAAAATGAAACTTCACAGTTCTTTTAGAGATAAAATATTAGTGAATAAATCTATATGGAAAATCACTTCATCGAAAAATAAATTTCATAAATTTCTATCTATGACATGTATAAAAAAGAAACCTCAATGTTTGAAGTACTTAACTATATTAGGAATCCCCTTAATTATCAAAATAAATGGTGAAAATATTAGGTTGTTTGATCAATGTGGTTTTAATAGTAACGATCCTGGCTAATAAATAAATGGTATAGGATTCAAAAACTATATTAAAGAAACAAGGATATTTATTTTTTATTTTCTATTAATGTATTTGAATATTAAAAAACCATTCACATAGTTAGTTTAAAATATAATATAATGCTATGGTGCAATTGTTTCTTCTAAAATGATGGTTATTCTAATAGAAGTGAAGACGTAGAATCTGTACAAAATGAAAATTCTTATTTTTATATTTTATGTGATGAGGGAAAATTTCATTTATCTTACCATGGATGGGTGGAAATTGGTTGTTAAAAATATTATTAGATATTCTAGAATATTTTATCAAACTTCAAAAATAATGTGGATACCTGTATATACCTCTTTTTTAGTAGGTTTTGGAATGAGATATTGAAGAAGCATTGGATAATTGACAGTTTTTAGATTCCATGAATAAAGAATTTGACCAGATTAAGAAAATTTTGATGTAGTAGAATTCACAAAAACATTTTGATAAAAAAATATTTAGAAAACATTTGGGTTTTCTATAACAAGTTGAAATGAAGGTGGAAAATTAGTAAGAAAAAAGAAAGGTTTGGTTTGTGAGGGATGATAATAAAAAGAAGGTATTTATTTTGATGAATGAATTTATCCTATTCTATGTCTTTAAAATTGTAAAATAATTATTTCCGTTGATTTTGAAATGAAAAATAATATTTCTAAATATATTTTAGGTAGTAATTTCTTAACGAAGAGATTTATTAATAAGTATATATTATGGAGTTAAGTTTTTTCATTCTCCTATAATAAAAAACTGTGTATATAATATAAAGATGGATTTATATGGGACAAATAACTCCCCAATGTAATTTTATTCCACATTCTATTCTTGATTAAGACAATAATTTTTCTAAAAATATTATCGAATAAAAAACCTATACATAAATTAAAATCAAGAGGTTTCCCATTTTTGATTGTGTATATGGATGATATAATAATTTCTAATATAATAATAACAAATATAAATGGAATTCCAAAGAGATGTACAAGTTTTTTTCAAAATTTCATTACTAAGAGAAATTTAGAACATTATTGGATTATAAATCTATATATAGAATGATCAGATTTACCTGTCACATGAAAAATACACCATGAAACTAATTGTAATATATGTCGTATAAGGTCAACATTTTTTACCACATATATATTTTCAAAATTTTATTTAACACTAAATTTAGTAGCTATATAAATCATATATAATTTTGGAAATTTATTTCAAGCCTAATATATTTAATTTTTTTAGTAGACATGATTTATACATAACCCTTTGTTCTAAATTTCAATGTGCAAACAAATATCGTATTTTTTGGGGGTAAATTTTATAAATATGTTAAGGGATATTTATATTATCATATAATGTGTGAAAATAAAAAAAATGAATCTTTTCAGCAATACAAATGCATGAATGGTAGTATGTGTCGATGATTGGTGGTCCATATAAGTTGGAGAGATTTTTGGGGAGAAATAAGTGTGAGTTATCATAAAGAGAAGAACGTTTCAGTAACTATTACTAAAAAGTAGATGAATATGTTACTTATACTCATGTTATAACACAATTAATGTGGTTGAATACATAGTTGGAAAAAATTTGTTTTGGAGATACACCTTTTCTTTGGTTGTGATAATCAAAGTGTGATTAATCATATGAAGTATATAGTCCAACATTGATAATTAAGGAATATTTATATTAAATAAAACATAATCAATGATCTTTTGGGATGAAATGAACTAAAAATGATTTTTTTACCTTTAGAGGAATAGGTGGCCCATATTATCACTAAATCATTATTAAATTATTCTTTTTTGAAACTGATGTTGATAATGCATAGTCAACCTCACAATCTTCTAGGCCATGTAGTTTATTTTTCATCCACTCTCACATCTCATCATTCAATATTATTCATGAATGTGGAGAAATAAGAAATCATAAATTTATTCATTGGTTTTTGATTTACCAATTTTGGGAAATCATATATTTATGGGGAGTTTTTAAAAGGGATGATAAGTATTATAATTATGTGTAATCTGGGTAAACCATTTTTATACTTCTTTGATGTTGGTATAAGAAATATTTCTTATAGGATGAGGATATTTTCCATTGTAAAGATGTCACAATGAGTAATTTAGTAGTGAATGAGGTTTATAATTATTTGAGATCACTGATTTATAGACAACATGAAATAATTCTTCAATGGTTCTTGTTTCATACATTGAATAAGTTCATGTTGGAATTGAATTGTAGGATATAGGTCTAATGATTGAGTTTTAGATCCTTAGTTTTTTATGATCATTTTTTTCCAAAAAAATAAAAAGGGGCTGATTATTAAGAACAAGATGTTTTAGGTTGATGTTGGATTATTGAAGAACACAGTAAACATGAATTAGGTTATCAAATACCATTGTATTTTATTGTCAACACCCAAATATGTATCTTATATTATAAAGCCTACATAAATTTTATGATTTAATGTAAAGTGTTCCCCTATGGATAAAATATCATAGTATTGGTTACCATCATTATCAAAATAATTTTTCGGATAATGTTTTACCAATTTTTTATGTTAAAAAAGTAGAGAAGATGACATTTGAGAACAAGTTTCAGAAGTTATGATCATTGCAGATGAATTTTCATATCCTTTTACGATTTCTATAATTATGAAAATGTTTATATCCAATGAAACTACATCATATACAAAGATCCATAGAAATAGATCTCTATGAATGAAATTTTGGATATGTGATTGGTTACATAAGAGAATCAATAGACATAAATCTTATTCTTTTATTTGAATTGGTTGTGTGAGAAAACTAGACATGTATGTGAATTGGTAACATAGACGAATAAACCACATTGTAAAATGGATAATATATATCTTTTTTATGTTGATGATATTTAGACTTATTTTTTTATTTTATAATATATATTAATGTGTTATGAATATTATATGGAAACATTAGAGAGAAAATTTTTCTATATAAAATTATATATTAGTGTATTAAATTAAACTACAGGTTGTACATCATGAATCCTGTAATTCATGACCTTAACCGTGAATATGAAACATTTATATGTGGATATATAGACTGATTTAAGATGTGATATTAATGGATCTACTGGCTATGTATGTTATATGTAATGATCTAAATAAGTGTGTATATTATTTCTCCATATATCATTATATACTAAAAATTAAGGGCATGTGATTATTTCATGATTTTCTAAAATATAAATTATTGGAAATTGATGATGGTGGATTTTTTAGGATTTCTTTTTCTATAGTTTTAAATGGTCTGTGAATATTTAGTGATTTATATTTCATCAAGTTACTAAACATCTTGGTAATTTAAAATGATTGATTTATGTAGTATTATTAATATTAGGGATATAGGGGAAGAGAAAGGTAACCGATGTTGGATTATGTATATATAAATAATCATTAGATAGAGTGTTGTGATTATATATAAGAAATATAGAATTATCAATATATGAAATAAAATTATAGATAGTGAAATATATATGGTTTAACTTTCTACTAATATGAAATAAATCAATGAATAAGAAGAATTTATTACTTATATAAGCACATTTGTAATAAATCCAAGTAGCATAGTGACTACTCAAGGAAGCCTATTGCTGAAGTCCTATTCCATTATTTCAAAATCTATATTATCATATCATCTATTTGAGATGAACGATGTCAATCGAAGAACAATATTGTATTACAAGTGATTGATATACCCTTATTTTTAAAACAATTGGGATTTTTCTATTGTGGATAGTGAGATATATAACTCCTTTGATATAATGCTAATGAGTCATCACTCATTTTTAGGAGTACACTATTGAAATTATTATATTATTATGGGTGTTCTTGTGTGTTGTGGTTTAATAAAAATCAGTTCTGTCTAACCATAGGTGACCGTTGTTTTTGAATGGAAATACATAAAAATTATTTACCATTGATTCACCCCTATTAGTGACATTTATTCTGATTTGTTCTTATTGTGTTCTACCTGATCTTTTAGATAATATAATAAGGGGATACACTTAATTATAAGTATATATATCTAATCAATTTTGAATTAATTATTTTTATCAAATACACGGGTAATAGAAATAGAAATAAATTACCCATAGAGATATGATAAAAGATATATATTTTTATTATAATCTACCCAAACATCTTGAGCTAATGAGTATGGAATCGTTCCGATTTTTTACTTTCCATTATTTTTTCAATATTATATTTTTTTCATAAACCAAATATATTTTATCCTCTAATTGTATGAATTCAAAAAATATGTATATATCAATATGGAAAAATAAATTTACCATAATTCTGATATGAGAGTTTATATCATTTTTTGAATGAGAATATTTAAATCAATAAATTTTAATGAAATCAAATATTTCCCTGAGATATATAGATATCAAGAATGAGAATCTATATCATTATTTTAACAAGTTCTATCTCTAATTTTATAAATTTTATTTCAATTATTCAAATTTCATAAAATAATGAGTTTTCTAAATATTAAAATGAAATATCATATATCTAAAGACATAATGAAATATAGTTCATAATAGATGAAAATATTATATCTAGAATTTTTTTTTCTAATTTAAAATAAAATGATAAATATAGATAATATATAGAATAAAAAATACGAGAATTCCAATTATGTATCTCAGATACCACTTGGGGAAATACTATACAAGGTGTGATATTTGATGAATTAATAGGTAAAAAAATGATTAATTTTTTTTATAATAAATGATAATAAGTTAAGATGAATGAAAGTTTATCACATAATATTCCATGTAAAACTTTCCTCTAAAAAAATTATAATGGCTCTAGAATTGATGATTAACCCATTTATAGATTTACATCGAAGTAAGATAAGAATACGAAAATAAAATAATAATAATTATTAAAAATATAAAAACAACGACACTATGAGGAAAGTGTAATAAAGGTTCTTATTTATATACAAATTGATGAAAAAAATTTCAAGAACAAATATATATCATGGTTTAAATGCTAAAATAATAAAACATTCATTAAAAAATTGTATATCATAAGAAGATAAATTTTCCATTTTGTGGGAATTTTTAAACTACTAATGACTTCTAATATTACAACCTTGAATTAAGAGACTATAATCCCACCTAAATTTTCATTTCAGACAAGAATTTCACTATATTTGATTTTGGGGGAACATTTATACAAGTGGGATTGAAATTCGTATGAACACCTATATTTTAAATTAATTGATTTTGGAATTTAATAGTAGTTATTATGTGATAATTCTATCTTTACAATCATGTATATTGGGAAACCTCTTATAAATATTTCATTATGCCTTATAATGAATCTTTTATCAACCATAATCCTTTCACATGTCATTCGTATACTAATTCCATACATGAGTCTAATGAATTAGTCGTAATTGGTTTGTTGAACCTCATATCACATGTTAAACCCTCAATTCTTCTTACCATAAAAGACATGTTCTCCATCACCTATTGGATATAAGCATACTAGTTTTTTAATCTTCCTATATAACATAATTAATGAATTATATAGGTTAAAGAGTGAATTAATGGAAAAATATTCTTAGATTCATTTATTTTTAAAGAAGTTGATATTAAATACTAGAGGATTGTTGTTTTTCATTCACTTATAGAAAATAGGATTATAAACAATAGACATTATATTTTGTATATAATCTATAAAAAGGATTTTCCCCTTCTTAAAAATTTGGCTCATGCCAATATAAAACTTAAAATTCCTATATAATTTTTTTGAAATGACTTTTTAAAAGGGTTAAGACTCTTTTAAACAAAACCTTTAGCATCACCATCAAGGAAATAACATCCTTTTACAAAATAATTTATTATAAATTTGACCATTTATTTTCTAGAAAAAATAATTTAGATAGATAACTCTATTATCCAACTGAAACATCCATTGATTATATTGATATATAATGATATATACCTAAAAATTATTCCCAAAAATATTTGGGTAATGGAGGGTGGTTTTCGTTATATTATAAATCAATTCATCCAAAATATTTATGGTAGTTTTGATCCACATTTCTTCATTATGGAAACCACATATTTTTTAAAATGCTGGGCGGACAATATTTATGGTCACAAATTCAATCATCTTTTTCTGGGTAACTTATAATATTGCGTACTTCTCTTATAATGGTAAAATATACTAGGAAATATGAACCTATGATCAAATAATCTTTTACATAGGATTTATATAGTTTTAAAAATAAATTAAAGGATTTTCCCATTGGTTATAAACTCTTTCATCCATTAAAAAATTTAATGGTCCAATTGGTGATATTGGGGTGTTGAGGGTTAATCGTATTTATCTTTTATAGAATGGAACCACATATAGGTTTTTCCCATAACAGATTGGGTTTTTAATTTACATAGCAATCCCTATGGGGCTCTTATTATTTAATATAGCGTTTTAGTTCTCTAAGGTGATAGAATATTAGAGAAAAAAGATTGAGGTAGTTTATTTTATTTCATTTATACATTCATATGCAATAGTATAATGCGATATGTCTCCTTTTAAGGTCTAGGATGCATGTATATGGAGGAATTTCTATTAAAATGAGTGTTTTTGTAATTATTTCATTTAATCCATTAAATAATTATTTCTCCATAGTATATTATTTTAATGAAACATCTTATTTTCCAGAATAATTTAAAAGTATTTTCCATTTAATGGGTTTGTTAAGGGGTGTGTATAGTTTTACGATCACTCAATATCTTTATACTAATCATGATCTACCATACATTCTTGGAATAGTATGTTGGCTCTCTATAAGTAATTGTTTTAATTTTTTATATGATGACCCATCTATTACCACAATAACCTGAAATTACTAATAATGGTTTTCATAAGGGGGTGCTATATTTTTATATTTTTCCGTCTATTTTGGAATATAACTATTATGTTTTATAACTTCTATATTTTATATAATAAATATATTTGAAAAAATAGATATCTTGTAACGAAGAGTAGTGAGGAGCAATAAATGGTGCTTGTTAGGTTAAAAAACATTTTTGGTCGTTAAATAAATGAATGTTTCATGGATTTTTTGAGGTCTTGAAAATTAAATTAGAATTTCCTTTCAATGATGAACTTATCTTTTTTACATGGAAAAAATGTTATGAAAAATTTATTTAATAATTTTATAAAATAAATTCCATGCAAGTATTAAATCAATTCTATAGAGGGTTGTAATTCATTATCTAAAATTTTTTAATGAGGATGAATATTAAAAATAATAAAGGTTAAATGTTACTAAATATTTTATATTATAGATAAAAAATTGGAAACTTAATATATTTTAAAAAAAAATTAGTTATTGTGTATTGATATTTACCAGAAAAAATGTTACAATATGACCCAAAAATGTTATTTATAAAAATTAATTGATGAATTATATTTATCAAATGTATAAAAAATTAAATACTTTATTTCAAGAGAAAACATGTGGGAGAGTTAATTTTTATTACCAATATTAGATATAATGATCAGTTAATCATTGAAGACAATGTTCATAGGTTATTTAAATCATTGAATGAAATAAATTTCATATATTATCAAGAACATGTATTTTTTATCTGTTATAAAAGAAAAGGCTGTGTACTAATCTACAAAATATAATTTTAACTAGATGATTAAGATAAAACGATTATTAATGGTCATTGATGATGAAAATTTAACACCTCTATATTTTTATAAATATTTTTATATTAATAATTGATATAATATACTACAAAAATAGTTCCTAAAACAATTAAAAATTATTTATTCTATATAAAATTGAAATGTGGAATTTTAATGATAGAGTTCCAAAAAAATATTTTTTAAGTGGATGATGTGATAAATAATAATCCCCCAAGTGTTTTTTATTAAATAAGTATACTAGAATTTTAGTTTGTATCACTCTATCCATTTAATGTAATATATAAAACAATTATTTCCCAAATATAATTTATAGTCCAAATTGTATTGAGATGCGTAGCTAATTCTCTAGGTACAAGACATCTAATTTAATATATGGTTATTTTTCAAAAGATAGGAATGTGGATAATAATTTCCATAGGGGAGAATATATTTTACACATTTTGGTTTAATGAATGATTAAATCAAGCGACATCGAGGAGTAAGGGTTATTTTTAGGTTTTTTGGTTTGATTTTTCTAAGAAGGTAACAACATGAATAATATAATAAATTCCAATATGTAGTAATAAAAAAGAGTTCTAGAAGTATTCTATTGAAATGAATTTATTTATAATTGTTTTGTAAAATGATTTTAAATTACATGGGGTTATAGTGAATAAAATTTATATCTTTTAAATTTATATAAAAATTTATTTTTTTAATAAAATATTTGAGTTCCTATATTAGTTTTATGTGGCAAACAAGGTTATCATTGGAAAAATGAAAAATGAAATATTTTATGACTAAATTAGAGTTTATTTTATTAATTTTCTTTATACTAGTGGTTTATAATGAATATCCACATGGGAATCTAGTGGGGGAGGGAATCATGGTGTAATCCAAAAGAAATATTTTTCATTTATAAAACTCACCTATCATTAGATCTGTAATGTTACTTGAAGGGAAAACATTCAATATTATATCACACTCATAACCACACACACAAAATTAAATTTCAAATATATAAATTTAAAGTACACGAGAAATTGTAATTTTATTTGGGTCACTCAATGTAGTATACATGAAAAAAGTATATATATGGTGATATGATACTATACCAAAAACAAATGTGAAATTCCAATTTAGTGGCGATGATTTTTTCATTGTCACAACCTTCCTAAACACACAACAATTATAATTATTTTTGGATATAATAATATCTCCCTAGTGCATCACCCTTACTCTCTATATATATAACTTTAGGAATGTTTTCAATAGTTTATATATTTGATAGTATCCCAATTATTAGAATTTAAAATTGATTTTAATTTTATCAGCATGTATCAATATGACATTCCATTTATAATTAATTTCATATGGTCCTTCTCATTCATGTCCTTAGTGACTGATCAAATGGATTTTTATTCACATTAAAATAATAGTAGTGTTAACTACATAAGATATTGCATAATTATACTCTAAAATTATCCATTATTTCATTATATTTCTCCGTAAATAATAATATATATCAATGAGACCCCATCAACAATGTTCCTTCCTCAAAAACTAGTTGTTCAACATAATTATCTATCAATTGGTCATTATGTCTTCTTATATTCTCTCTAGAACTAGATATCTAAATTAAGATAACATTCCCCATGCTGTATATTTTGCGTAAATGTTTTTAAAAAATATGTATATTTTTCTAACCCATTGTGTAACATACCAATATTTTGAAAATAAAATTAATATTG
The DNA here is from genome assembly GCA_963277665.1 of Viscum album. Lineage (NCBI taxonomy): Eukaryota > Viridiplantae > Streptophyta > Magnoliopsida > Santalales > Viscaceae > Viscum > Viscum album. The sequence continues at coordinate 601,314,106 of OY728127.1, forward strand.
ATTTGATAAGACACGAAGCCTCTAAAGAGACCACTTTTTTAAACTATCAAATAAACATAATTTTTCTTCCTCTATGATCTTAATTTCAAAAAAACAATAAACACGGTCTTGGTTCAGTAAGATATTTTTAGTTTAATATAATCAATGTAGTTTTTGATGAATAAAAACATACACTTATGAATTATAATTAATAGTAAATCAAATAAAAAAATATAAACTTCTCCCGTGAATGTATAAATACAATTTAAACGTTTTATATGTAAAGAAACTATCATAGGATAAGTATTGGTATTTTTGAATGTCATAAATATTCTACCAACAATTTTATGGTCAATTTCATTACTTAAAATGAATATTTACTATCCTAATATGTCATCATAATTTGTTATTATATTTTATTATGTTTGTAAAATAATTTTGTGGAACCTACATTAGTTATTAAAGGTGTTACAAAATGAGTTATAGTAATATATTTTTCTTGGAATAAATTATGATTTTATTTAAAAAAAATATTAAAAATATTTAAAAAATAATTTAAAAAAAATTGTTTTCATTTCAATTCTACATGCTGAGAAATGGTTGGGTTAAATTTTTGAGATTTTTCTAAAATACATTAATTTAAGGTGATTGGTAAAATATGGTAATTTATGATAATTATAAAATATATCATTTATTGAGGCATTGGGTATGTAAGGCTGATGTAAGAACACGTGGTTCGAACACAAATGCACATATTACTATTAATTATCAACAGAATCAATATTATAGGATGTATTTGGAAAAATGATAAATTAATGAGTAAAATAATAGGAAAACCCACCTCTCCTACACTATAAAAACACCCATAAAAACAACATCTATTAACTCATCCCAAGACTTATTAATTGTATAAATTATACTCTAATATCCTCCTAATCTCCTCCACCACTTCCAAATACCCTTTTTCTCATAAAATGTCCAATAACTCTCCCCTAAAGATTCTCTCAAGGAAGATAACATCAAGAGGTAAATTCCAGTTTTCATTTTTTTCTTTTTTAAGTTCATTTTTTTCCTTTCCTCAACTCCTATCATAGAAATGTTATGATAACTCTGGTACCTTACATGTAGTATAACATTGTTATGATATTAGAATAATTCGTAATCATCTCCCTTTTCCACTTATTCTATACTAGAAATGATAACACCATCAATGATGTGTTAATTTATCACATTCCAGGACGATGAGTTTTCAATTTCTAATAACATCAACAATTATAGTCGCAAAACATATTTTTGGTAGAACCATTCTATAATATGTGTATTATAACATTTTTAATGTTCCGTAATACTTTTTACAGATGATATTAACTTATATATCAAAATGAGTTCGTTGTGATCAAGAACCTCCCATCAACCCAAACAATTGTCATTAATATTTTATATAATGATTTATTTTCACTCTTAATAACCAAATGAATTTTATATCCATGTAACCATATAGTTTTTCACTATTAACATTCAAATTCTATTATGGAAAACCATTCTCATTGTGCTTGTTTATCCGTACGTGAATATAAGTAAACAGATCAAAAAAACCCTAGAAGAAAACACTCCCTAATAATGAGACTGAATCTATGAACCCATAAAAAAAACATGAATGAACCTTAATAAGGTTATAATAAGTAAATTAAATGTATAGGATATTCTGTAATCCTTAATTTATGAACCTATATTTTACTATTTTGGTTATTATGGCCATGTGAGTAACACATTTGAACATACGGTAAGGGTTTTACACGCAACCCGCCATTTTTCATTCAGGTTACTCTTATTATCCACATACATCAATTAAATTTTTATTTTTCATAATTACCCCTCATATGATTTTTTATTAATGATTTATATATTTCTACAAAATATAATCCTACTTTTATTTAGGTGGAGTTATATCATTTAAAAATAACTTTCATAAGAATTCCCGAAATACAAGCCCAATTCAAAGGAATTTCTCATCTTTTTACCTATTTTGAAGATATATCTATATTATTTTTTCAACAAGCATTATTTCACTAAAATAAATCATTTTATCTTGATAATTAAATATAAATTCACATTAGGTTTTATAAAAATAATTTTCCCAAAGAACACTTATTTCCAAAGTAAAGAGTGTTTTTATGAAGAATTACTCAATGACTTAATAAGAGTATCTTAATCTGTTTCCACAAACCTGTTGATTATTATATATTATTGGGATTAATATTTTATGATATAATATACCATATTTAATTGAATGGTTTATGATTATTTTGAGTGTGGATGTTCTATCTTAAAACCATTCACGAATTTATTTAGAATGGTTAGTGTGTATGCACACTGTCTGGGGAACATTATTTGAATTTCATTAGTTAGTTTCAATATGAATGTTTTTTTTTAATTTTTATCCCCATTCATATGAGGAATTAATTGGATTTAGTAAGTGATGGGTGGATCCCACTATATCCCCTCTATACATTGGTATGTCTCATGAGACAAACTATGGTCATTGAACAAGGCCTTGACAAAATGATTATTATAGAATTGGCACGAGGCCTTGATGGTATGGTTTTGATATTCAAAATAATTAATTCACTCATTATGCAACTTGTAATTTATTTTTCAGGAGGTTATGAGACTTGTAGAATAGACTTGATTATGATTTTTGGAATTATTTATTAACCTATTATTCATGCCATAATGGGTTCCAAATCATTTTTAAATGCATGTGTTTTTAGTTATTAACTATACCTAAAGTTTATGTTTATGATATTTTTTCTATTTTTATAACACTTACATAGAATTTATTCGCACCCCTTTATTTTGTTTCATTTTCATATGACATGAATATGTTTATTTTTAATGACCCATAGGAAAAAACATAGAGTTATGGATGTTCCCAATAAAACTTATATGATGTATTTAATTTCCTATTCTAATTATGAACTTATGTATGTATCTTGTTTCCAATGATACTGAACTACTCAGTCCTTCAGGATGCTTATTACAAATTTATATGAAAATTTAATATAATAAGGCCCCAGCTCTAAGCAATCGGGGTTGGGTCCTAACAATTGTTATTAAAAGAAGTTTTGTTGAAACCATGGAATCTAGATTTATAAATTGTAGATTATGGAAAAACCCCTTAAGAACATCTTTGAGGATAAGTATACAATAACATATTTGAATTATGGTCAGAAATATATTATGTGGATATTATAGTAAAATACATCCATGTTTGGATACTACAAGTAGACGTGGATCTGGAAAAAATGTACATATCAGAGAAAACTCTAACAAGGAGTTTCGGTCATGAACCAGGGTATCCTGGTACATGACAACGAGACTCACTAAGCACCATGTTTCACACGACCATGGGAAATTCTTAGGATAATTCACATTTTAATTACAATAAATTGGATGGATTTAAATGTAAAATTTTCCTAAAAGAAACCACGTTTACGATTATGCGATTATCCATGTATATAATTTAATTTTATGCTATGTATTTTTTTACAGAGAGTTTATACATTATGATTCAATCATGAATTTAGTGTATGCCATTATCTAGAAATGGTGCCTTGTGTATGGAATGGAAAAATCATGAACATGCGCGTCCCATGTAGGTATTTACCTCCAATTCTAGATAATGTTGTTGGTTAAGGTACATTGACTGGTGTTGGGAAACTTATAACTATACTAGGACAGCTAACTAAGGTTATGAATAATATCCTAACCTACAAGGGGAAACTGGATCCACAATTTGGGGGATCTATATTGGACCGCAGTACAGGACATCAAAATCCCTAATTTAATGGGACTACAAATCCATTCAGATTGGAGTGGAGGATAAGTTCATTAGAGAAGATATCACTCACTTTGCGATGTAACTAAAGGGAAAAGGTTGTCATGGTAGTTATTTGACTATTGGGAGATATGTATTAGTGATGGTCATTAATCCAAAACACAATGGTGGAGGATGAAATAGAAGAAATATATTGGTGGTATATTATGGAGATATTCTTACAAAAATACTTCCCTCATGAACAATGAGTAGATATGGAAAACCAATTACTGAATCTGAGGAAAAAAGATAATGATAATATTACAAACTATGAATCTAACTTCACAAGGCTAGGAAGACATGATACATGACACCTAAATAATCTAAGGAGCATGATTGATCGATTCATTAAGGGTTTAAAACCATTCCTACCAAGGGCTCTATTCTCTCAATGTTTCTTATCATGTGAAGATATAGTCTGAAGTGATATCAAAAAGGAAAAGAAAATCTCCATGTGTTATGATTTTAAGGGAAAGAAAGAGAATAAGTGGGCATCTGGAAACAATCTAAAAAAATAAGGAAATGGGGAACAAGGGAAGAGTTTACCATTAACCCTATGATTATTAGGGGAAGAGGAAAAATTGTACTTGGTTGAATAATATGGGTGTTTTTTACAAGTGAGGAGAAAAATGACTCCTATCCTGAGATTTTAAGGGGAAGAAAGAATATACCAATGTTTAATGCTACAATTATTGGGAGATGGTACATTATGAAAATTAATGTCATAGGATTCAAGGAAACTCCCCCAAAAGAAGGTCAAGGGAGTATTTCTAAGCTTATACAGTCATAACTGAAGAGGTTGTACTTCCTAATGATGTTGTCACAAGTACTTCAATGATTTCCTTGAACAACGATAATACTTTTTTTGATTCTGAATCATCAAATTCATTCATATCTTCCAATTTTTCAATGACAATTAGATATAGAATTAGTATATGAGTACAGTTATTTAATATAATTGATTAGTGATAAAAATAATATTAGTAATGTTAATAAATAACAAAAGTAAATAAAAATGGTGAAGGAGTGATATGTGTAATGAAGAAAATGTGAAACTATATATTTGATCGAATTATTTTGATAAAAAATGTTCTATTATCTATTTTTGATCCCCAAAATGTCATGAGAGAACAATTATTTATAAGTAATGATTGATATGTATTTGATAAATTTCATCATGAACAAAGAGTTTGGTAGATTGAGTCAGAATTTTTTTCTCACGATCGAAATAGTACAAACATTTCATGTGAAATACATACATATATATATTGAAGACAGTTTTCTTTGTATAATTTTTCAAATAATCATAATGGATATATTGGACTAAAAAATCAATTTCTACAACAACATAAATAAATAAATAAAATATATTCATTAGGAAAACAGTTTATGACAACTCAGAACTCATGAAAAATAATCCAATGGTACTCTAAATAGTGGTATGTTTCCCTGATCTTGTGGTCAGTCACCATTACAGTATGTCATTATATTAAGACTTATAGAAGTGGAAATAATTTTAGTTAGTGAAAAACTCCATCATATAACATCATTATCATTTATTAAGTCTATATGTAGTCGATTGTAATAACTTGCATTCAAAGAAAGGCTTTAATTAATTTATACTTAAGTCGATAGACCAAAAAAATATATTACCAATACTTTATGGTGTCTATATTTTCTTCATACAGTCTTCTTATTACATAAAAATATTTTAACTCTATCTATAATATTCACCTATATTTCTTCTTGTTGTATATATTATACCAGACAATAGATCATCAGTAACATGCCATTGATCCATCATTGAAATTATTTTATTCATTGATAGTCAAAATCCTTCATGTGTTCATTCATTGAGAACACCTTTCAACTAAATTTGATTTAAGACATTGAAATGTTTTCCCATGTGGTTAATCCGTTGGCCAAGTGGATGATCTAGTGAAATGGAAAATCGGCCAACTATGACATATGGTTTATCAAACACTTAAATTTTTTTTATTAAAAACCATTTAATATTGAAAAACATAGAAATCATCAGATTAATAAAAAAATAATTGGGATTTTTAAAATAGGGAATTGACTGAATAATCAAGTAATATACCCCTTTTTTAATATTAAAATCATTTTGGAAAATTTTCAAAATTATAACGAATTGTGATCATTACTTAAATGAAAGCATAAATAACATTACACGATTCTAGATAACAAGATGATTTATAGTCTCCCTTTTAGGATTATAATAAAAAAGTAAAAATGGGTAATGAAAAATGAGAGTTTCTTTTGAAATGAATAAGAAAAACATATAATAAGAATGTAATATAATGTTAAAAAAATTAAAAAATAAATAATTGAAGATATAACTATTAGATTATATTTATTTACATTTTTAGAAATAGTTAAAAAACACTAAGAGGATATACCATGAACTTGAATATGAATTATAGTAATATTATTTCATGGATTTTTAATCAATATATTATTTTCTCCATTGGTTGAGAAATTAGAAGAGTAGACATGTGATGAAGATCATAACATTTCACAAATATAATACTCCTTTAAATATATTACGCGATTAAATTTTAGTATAAATGAAAAATAATCATGATTTCTTTCTTATCACACAACATCTAGCTTTAAGAAAATTAAAATATATTATATATATTAAATGTTTTTAATGTGTCATTTATAACCATGAAATATTACTAGTGGCATGAACAAGAATACAAAATTATTTAAAAGACGTATGCAGGTTTATTATATTTAAAATGAATAAATTATTTAATGTTTTAGTTATATTCATTTAAATGTACCATCTTGTGTATAATTTTATCTTATAGTAATAGAATATTCATTCAAATATATATATTGTAATTATTTATGTAGTAATAACCATTACAATTGTTTTCATTTATAAGTTCTCTTTATGGTATAAAAAATCATTATCCTAAAATTGTCTTCCTTTGAATTTTATGAATTTAAAATAAAATTTATTTCATCCATTTATAGATATTGTATCATAAAAAATATATTAGTTATTTATAATTACGATGTTCAAATTTGGAAAATATGTCTCTATTATTTTTCTTCATTGTGGATAGTAACCATATTAAATAGTTGTCACCTTACAAAGGATAAAACTGGTCAAACAAGGATAATACAATAGGATAAGACATAAAAATAATCATATAATTTATGTTTAATTTATAGAATTTTGGGGGTTCCACTATCCTATAAAAATAATCTATGTTAAGGAATTGTTTTAAATTTTACTAGAATAATAACTTATATATTTTTATAATTAAAGAATAATATAAAATTTCACTGTACTGATTGTAATTTTTCTAATAAAAATTCATAAGGAATAAATAAATATTTTTTCAATTATAAATTTTTATTAAAAATAGTTATAAATATGATTTAACATGGTAATTTATATCCAATTTTTAGTAATGAAATAATTAACTTAAATGTGTACACAATGCCAACAATTTTTTTGTTTATGTAATATAAAAATAAAATTAATTTCTTAAAAAATATCATAAGTAATACAATTTCGATGATATATTTTGTTCCAGGAATTTTTTAGAAATATATATCACAATTTTTCCATTATAATTGTTTTTACTGAAATTCCATTTTAATCATGCTGTCATTAAAGTCATACTATGTGAATAGTTCTAAAAATAACATTAATAGTGGACAATATACTATTAAATAAATGAAAATCCATAAAAATATTATATCTATCTATGTTAATATGATATTCTATATAATATAAATCATTTTAAATTTAATAAATTTTCATTTTGTAGTGACATTCATGACTCTTAATGTGCACAAAACATCGATATCATGGTAATTGTCTAATGGATTGGAGAAAAACTAATAGATTCGGGTAAAAACATCACATTAAAGATATATAAATTATTGGATTGGATTATTTCACCCTATAAACATCTTTTCTTCTAAATATATAAATTTAGAGACACCTTATCTAGAAAAAAATCTATATCAACTTAATACGTTATTAAATTCTAAGGGTGCCCCTCCCATCAAATATATAGGGTAACCTTCTTCGCACCATTATTCATAATGTATAAGAGAACTATCTCATCCATGATTCACCCAAATTCAAGCCAAGATTCAACCCACTCATAATATAGATTTTTTAGTTTGAATCTACAGTCCTTTTAATGATTATGGTGTAATCCAATTGAGGATTCTCAATGAAGAGTTATAACTAATAACTAAGTAATTTCAATTTTATTTCTTACTAAAGTATAAATTAAATATGATATGCATTATAATATAATGAATTAATAATATTAAATATAATATATTTTTTTATTATGATATAAAAATCATTACCCACCACATTTTCATCATATGGAAAATGAAAACATTACATATTTCTTTATGTAAACTATCTCCTCCACAAAGTGATGCATTATGGTATTATTTTCCACATATCATTGATGGATAAAATAATTTGATTAATAAATATATATTATATTTATGATATTTTTCTAGTTATTTACTGGTTATTTATAATTTATCGTTCATTCGATCAACCAATCTAAAATTGGAAATATCACTTGTGCATACGCACATACTACTGTCACCATGAATTTTAGTAATTCATTTTTTTATAAACATTTTGAATGAGTAGTAAATAAAGTGAATATCATGACAAAATATTATACCCAATAAATTATTATATTTATTTTGAATATAGAACCATTATTATATTATATGTATAGGAACATTCAAACTCAAACATTGAGGAGAAATAGAATAGTTATCAGAAAAAACAACAATTTTAATAAAAAAGATATTAAATGGGGGATTATATGTCATAAGTAAATATTATTTGTTATTATATATATTAATATTGTATTTAATATATTTATAATAAATATATACTTATTTTTTGTAATGAATAAATTCACGATGAGACTTGGGTTAAGGGTTTTATATATCCCTTTTTTTAAGAGACATATTCCATATTTACCACTTGTATACATTGTGTGGTTTATTTAGTTACCCTAAATATATTTGAAACTTATTCTCATTATTATTATGTGTATTTACAAATTTTTCAATAATTTTCCATTTTATGACGTTTTTATTTAGATGTTACGAACTATAATGTTTTTATCATCTCAAATTGTCCTCTTTGGGTCATATATTATTTTTGGAAGATACCTTATTTTTTGATGCATAAATAATGGAACATTGACTTGTTTTTTAATGAATATAAATATGTTATTTATATTTAATGTTTCATATAATTAATTCTTTTATGAATTCTTATTATTTAAAAGATACCATTTGTGTTAGGGATTTACGTTTCAATATCTTATTAATATTGAATAATTATTCTTGAATTTGCATTAATGGAAATTATAATATACATATCTGATGAAACAATTTCATTTTATTCTACTTTTTTACAAATATAATTTTATATTAATGGATCTATTTTCATCTCATCATTAACAAAAATGATTAGGAAATTGGTTTTAAAAAACATACAATATTTAAAATTTAGTAAGAAAAATTTCTCATACTTGTCCATGTTTTTTATAATGTTTTTAAGAATTTTTTAAGGTGATATTATGATTTTTAATTTTAATTTTAACCTTGTTTAATTTTCATCAAAAAACTATCAAAGGATGTTGTTGTCTGAATAAGGTAAATTTTTCTTCTCAAGAAAATGTGGAAGGAATAATTTTTTAATGTACCTAGTAAAAATATAACTTCCCACCATCATGTCATCTCATGAATTGAGACATACATTACAATATTATATTTTTATTTCCAAAGAAATGATTTTATTAATATATTTTAAATTAATATAATTGAGATAACTCATTTTAAAATGGAAAATTTTTTTTCTCAGGAAATATTAATGTAATATTTTAAAATAATATCTTTATCTATGATATGATTCATTGATGTATGATTTGAGTTATAATTAATATAATAGAATTGTAGCATCCATATTTTATCTCTGGGTGTTTTATTACAAGGATGTTGAATTGTTTATGAAACCTATTTATTTTTCATGATTTATTATATGATGATGTGATGAAATGTTTATAAAACATTATTATTTAAATGGTCTATGATATGATAATATGATTAATGTTTTATGATATTAGGTAACTCATAAGTATTATTTTAAATACGTTATTGGTGTTACCATAATTATATAACCCTACAATGAATAGGATACTCATAGGAAAATCTTGAGATAAATACGTTTTGCATAATTCTAAATTGATGTTAATTATTATATGTGTGGACTAGGATTTAACATTTATATGTTTATCTATGAACCTAGATTTCGTGCCAGAAATATTATATGTGGACCTCATTTTGTGGTCATATGTTAATTTGGGGACCTAATTTCATTTACATAAATTTATCAGTGAAACTGTTCTATTAATTCAAATTCAGATTCATAAAATCCAATACCCAAGACATATTCCATTGGTATTATCTCATGGATAATATTGAATATTACTGATTAAAAAATAATATGGATAGTATATTTTTATTTAAAATTCTTTATTTCATGATTCATGATTAAATAAATTTCAAATTTGTGTTAAAATTTATTAAATTATGATCATGTCCTCATAGCGGTATTCTGATGCCCACTTAGGATCATTATATGAAATCGAATATGAATTCCATAAATATTAATATGAGATCAATTTTTTTATGTTTCTTGTATACTAATAAATGAATAAAACATTTATGTATGATAAATCTATGTTGGATGATATTATTGAATAACAAAGTGGGAGAAAAAATAAATCAATTATTAATCTATTGGTATTGAATCAATGTTTCCAAGGATACTCATCCTTTATGGTTTTGGTGTGGATCATAATGATATATAATGATTATTAATCTATTAAGTTGTAATATATGTGTATTAATTATATGTGGGTCTATAATATGTTTTAGAGCAATGTTTAGTAATTTTTATTTACTGGAATGAGGAAACCATACTTATTGCCCTTAGGATAAACCAATGTATAGTACTATATAAAATGTTTTTGAAATGAAATAATTTTTCCTTTAATTAAACATACATCATTCTTACGATAATATATTGCTGATTTTGTTAGAGAAGAAGTGAACCTTGGGGTAATAATGTTTAATGGGGAGGATTTTTTATTTACTTGATCATCATCAGAGAATGATGAGTGGGCCTAATTATACATACAAATATAAACACTCCTTGGAGATATTCATGTGTAAATTCACATTTTATTTATAATGTTTTTGATGGATTTGATATAGAATGGCCATAAATGACCACTGTTAAACCTATTATGTCAATAATCAAAAAGAATATTCCATAATTTAGGGAATATGAAGAATTATTTTAATAAATTTTTTATTTGTCTCTATAATTTTAAATGTTTAATTCATAAACTATCTTTTCGACATTATTTAAAGTATGTCAACTAAAGGAATCATGTGTTAAATGATTGTGATTTCCAAGTAAATGACTATCCTCAAGGGAACCCAAATGGATAATGAGTGGGGTTTTTTATATCTTTTTACTATTCTCAATCAATTCTCTAATGTTATGAGTGGAAAAAATAATAATTTTAGAGTTATGAATGCACAAAAGGGGGATAATCATATTAGTGAATCTTTTATATAATTATAACAACCCAATTTATGTGGGTCATTTTATCAAATAATATATGAGAAATGGATAATCATGGTATATTATATATTTTATTCTATTTGGGGCTCACTTAGGATAGTTTTTTCATAGCCATTTATCTCCTTGATGGTTTATTTAATTGACATTATAATTATAGCATGGATAATAGTCATAAAGAATAAATAAAATTCATGTAATTAAAAGATTATTAATAAGTTAATCCTCAATAATTAATTTCCATAAACATTCCATATTAAAATGGATATGGTCTTTCTATAGTTTGATAATAAGTATTATGAGTGAATTAGTATATTTGAAGAACATTTTAAAGGATTTTCAAGGTATACGTTTGGATTTATTATACATCCAAAAAATAAAATTGAAAGATTCTTTAGTGGGTTGAATTTATGTATTTTAACATTATTATACACAATGGACTTTGGAATATTTGTTGAAATAATTTAATTTTCACTGGATGTGTAAATGTAATTTACATTGGTATTTCACATGGCTGGAAGAATAATTTCTAACCTTATAAAATAAAAATCATGGGATGGATCACTGAGGTGAATGTATAAATGAAATAAGATGAAGTTTTAAGTTTAGGATGCATAGAAATTTAGAAAAAGAATATTTAAGTTATTTGAAGAGTTGAATTAATGAAATAAATGGAAGAAAATTTTATATTAATACATGAACCACTCATCAGTTATATTTAACTAAGGAGAATTGGAATTATGCAAGTCAAAACACATTTTTGGGATCTAATGATGATAACAAACCACAAAAACCTCTACTGTCTATAGACAAATGGAATTTTTTTAGTCACAAAAATTTAATTGAATCATGAAAATTAGTGGACGTATCTCCTCCACAACAAATCTAGGTATTCCATGTAGATGTTTGTAAGAGTGTTCCCTATAATAATTTTATTATTCATCCTTTGTTGGAATTTTATTTGTTTCTGAGAATTGAATAACTCTATGTACAAATATTATATATATTTTTCTCAAATAATAAAATTAAATGTGATATTATAAATCATCATATAATCATATAGTAGTTCAAGGATGTACTAAACCATTTGATGGTATTTTTGTGTCTAATCTTGGAGTTTATTTAAGGAGTAAAGGGTGAATTATATTTTGGATGAATATTTGAAATTAATGTGACATCATTTTTTTATTATATTCTTATATCTTGTGGAATATATGATCAAGGAATATTGATTTTAGGTATGAGTATTTTTTAATAATTAATATTATTTCTAGATAATTATTATATTACTCATAGAAATATATAAGATAAAATGATTCTAATAATTGGGATTAAATATTTTTATTAAAATAATTATACTATTCTTATGTTAAAACTATTTATATAATGGATTAAGTGGAAAGTGGGTTTTAATATTATGGTCATAAAGATTAATGTGCTAAATTTATCCATATTGGATTACTTGTGTGAATAATTTTGGTTGCCTTAAATATTTTGAGGTAGAAGGATTGGGTAGTAATTTTTTATTAATCCAAATATTCAATAAAAGTTAATTTATATATTTCCCTTTGGAAAAAAATCATCTTGAATTTTAATTTCAGGGAGTAAGAGATCAATGGAAATTAATCAATGAATGTCGAGAGAATAAAAATAATCATTTGATATGGAAGGAGGTCAAGTTTGTATATTTTATTGTGTTCCTTATATTGATAGTAAAATAATCCCACGACATTAATAAAAGGATCATGAAAAAACAATTTCACTCATTTACCATCATTTCTGATGAATTGATTTTCCTTTAAACGTTCAATAATTTTTGGGTTTTTAGTCATTAATTTTTTTCAATGTTCATTATCAAACTCTATTAATTTCGGATGAATATTTTTCTCATTGATGTCAATATTTTGACTTCATGCTAATGTTTTTCTAATCAAAGAACATAATTTTGTGTCATTTATGGCAACCTTTATGTTTCCCACTCATCTTTTTTGTTTGAATTTTTATATTCCCATTATATAATGTGGTTAATTAAAAAAGATATTTTCAAATTTTGAATCGTTAATGAGTGAGTTAAAATTAAATGATAGAAATTAAATTAAGGGGGGATGTAACTCCCATAAAATTATGCATAAAGTGATATTAATCTTGAATGAATTATTAATACACAACATTAATCATTATGAAAATTATGATACACTATATAAATATTTATTGTTTTATTCGTGATTGTTATAACATAGCCATTAAATTGGATTTATACACCAGAATAGAAATATTATAGAAATTATGTATATGTGTTTCATATAATAGAAATGTGTTCACTAATTCAGAATAAATAAATACAACATTTTCTATAAGCTCATATTATTCTTCATAAATGAGTTTTTTTTTATTTTTTTGAGTGAATATTATAAATATTTTGAGCCAGTTTTATGAAATAAAATTATAAAAAGTATATGATTTTTATATTAAGAATTTTTTCTCCCTAGAGTGATTTTTTGTGAATTTTCTAAAGAGATTTACTTTTCCTTGAATAGTTATAAATGAATTTTTTTTTAAAATATTGATTTATAATCATTTAAAAGTACCATAATGTTTTCAATTTTTTCTTTAATTTACATAAGTCTGGTTGAATTAAAAATATTCAAATAAATTAAATTATAATAAACACTAAAATTTAATTTGATAAAATTTCTCTTTATGCATAACAATCCATTTCCCTAAATAAATTTTTAAATTCATTTTATCAATTTAAATTACATTTTATTTATACAGATTTCATTAATTCAATCTTAAAAATTGGATTTAATATTTTGAATCATGTTGTTTTAAAATTTTAAATTCGTCAGTTTTGTTTTTTTAATTATGAATAGTAATGATAGTAAATATCAATCACCACTATAAGTGAAATATGAGTAAAAATGTGTTAAAACAATACGTTATGTATTTAAAATGAAAGTAAAAAAATTCATTAATATATTTCAGGGGGGGACTTAATATCGACATCCAATAGTTGATGTCACATAAAATTATTTCCATTTTTAATTTATTTATAATTTTATATTACATTATGAATATAAAAATAAAAAACATCACTCCATTGAATTTAATATCAATACTATATTATCAAAAGTATAAAAAGATGTTATATGTAGGTAAAAATTTTAAATTTTAATATTCCATGATTATTTTTACTAAAGTACCTTTTTTAGATTTTCTATTTAAATAAATTTCTTAAATGATTGCATAATACATACATATTATTTGTTAATGCAATAATATGGTGGTTTTATAAATAATTTAATTAATTAAAATTTGATGATTTATTATGTTTGATTATTTTTTATTAAATTTAATATAATTTTGATTTTTTTAAATCCTTTATTTGAATTCTAATTCAATCGTGTCGTCCACAATGGACAACTATGTGAATAGTAATAAAAATTAAGATAATAGTATCTAATTATAAAAATTATGTTATAAAATTATTTCCATGTTATAAAAAATATTATCATCAACAACATGAATTGAATATGGTCATGTATATAATAATGTTTGTGACCATTAAAGGGTATGAAACTCTGATATTGTGGTAATTATAAAAACGATTAATGGTTGATTAAAACAAATAGATAAGGGATAAAACATCATATAAACATGAGTAAATATTATATCATGAGAGTATTTTTAGTTATTATCATGTTAGATAAAACATATATCAACATAGAACCACTTATATATTAAAAAAATTATATCAGTATAATAGTTTATGTAATTGCATGGATGAATATCCCATAACATATAAAAGGGAACCTCCTATACACCCTTATTCAGAATTATTCATAACATTAGATATGAAAATACCTACTCTTATTCAATCATATATCCCTTTCCAAAACCCATGATCTTCTTTTATTTCAAATAATCACTACTTTCAGGGCATAATTTGTAAGACAAAAGAGATTTCTCAATGAAGATGTATAATTCTAAAACAAGTAATTTAAATTTTATTTCATCATAAAGCCATATAAATATAGGTTATCCCTTAAAAATAATGAATTTAGTATCTGAAATATATTTAAATTTTTTAGTATTATAGAACAACCATTATGCACCTCCATTTAATCCTAATTGAAAATTAAAGAACACTAATGTGTATACTTGGATTACCACCTCCATGAAGAGACGTGTTTCATTCTTTCATCACCACATCACTTTTATGAAAATAATGGTGGAATTACTAAATATATATTATATTTATGAAATTATTATTGTTTTTAAATGTGAATTATTATTTAACTTTATTCAGTTCCATCAATCGAATAGTAGTTACATCACTTGGGCCTATATTCAGACTACCAACTCCAGGAAGTGATGTAACTAGTTTTTCATCCAATCTTTATATGAATATCTAAAAAAATTTATGTAATGATTCAATATGATAATAAATTGGATGAAGATGTTATGTGGGTTGTAGGGTGTGTTGATATCAATAATTGGAAATATAACTAGAATCATGGGGTGATATTTTTTCATGGGTGTCAAGTCCCAACCCACATGTTCAATGAGGCTGGCCACTACCTAGGTTTCATCATTTATATTCTAGATCAAAAAAAATGAATTTTTATAATATATAAACGTACAGTAATGTTAACATTTTATTTTTTTCAATATCCCACACTGGGTACTTCAATATTTAGGATTTTCAAGACACAATGCATGATAATTATTAGTAGGATGTATGGTCCACAAAGATATGGTGCATAGATTATCCAATTAATAGGACATTTTTGGTGTGTCATCGTGGAAACCATTCACCATCCACTAATGATAGCGTTTAGTAGGTGTGTTTTCCCCTTGAATCTATATGGAGAGATCTCACACTTCCAAGCACAAAAACTGCTATTCACATCTTCTTTAGAAGAGACTGGGTGATCGATATACAGAGATTCATGGGCCATGTTCTAGGGAGTACATCGGGTGATGAATAAGTCACACAATTCATAAATTAATTTTTCTAGGGATCATATCAACATGGGGTTTTGACTAAGATTCATAGTCATTTTTCATAAGGATATGTTAGATAAATTGGGATGGGATGAATAGAGTGAGGGAAGGGGGAATGTTCTCATTCAAATTATTTAAGGATCTTGTAATGTAGCTTGTTGTTGAGAAAGGGTGACATATCCACAGTGTGTGTTCATCCATCTTTCTTTGAAAAATGATTCTGAGATGTTTCATTGAAATGGGAGAAATGGATCATTAAAATATTGGAAGATGGATTAAAAGGAAGCATCTATCCATGGGGTTAAAAATGAAAATGGGTGATGCTTGTGATTCTAGGGAATGAGAGGGGAGTTCATGATATGGATCACATCAGATCTGTGATCCTGGGTTTCTATGACTTCAATGGTTATGGTGCATTATTGGGTGATTAGGTAAAAATAATGAAAACTGAAACGTCTTTATTTAGAATATATAACATTAGTATTGCGGAGGTGGAGTCCGATTCTATCATTCATGTTGGGATTTTTGAATTTTAAGGAAAAAATCCCATGAGGCCTGATTTATTATATTAATAGTTTCACCATCTATATAAATATCAGTTTCAGAAAAATTTATGTGATGGAAACTATGTAGTTATTTTTTTTAGAAAATGTTACCCAAGAGAATGTAACATTTTATACTATTTTACTAGTTTAAAAACATATGATTTCTATCACATTTCAAGGGATGACACTCTTAGTTTGCATCAATTTTTCCCCTATAATCTGGGGCCACTTTTCCCCATTATTTATAATGAAAATGTATTTTTTTGTGATTATATATGATAATAATAATATTTTTAACAATCTGTAGATTATAGAACAACTATTATTGTATAATGACTAGAATTTCTGAAACAAAAACTGAGGAAACAATTATCACATGAAATTGAAATTTTTGTAAAGAATTATTGACAAATATATTATTATTATTTATAAGTATATAATATATTGTATGATATGTTTGAATATTTTTATGGAATATATTTATAATATATATATATATTTAACATAAAGTAATTTTTATTTTATTCAAAGAAGGATGAGACTTGAGGAAAGGGTTTCCCTTCTTTGTTTTATTTCTACATGACATATTCGATATTCAGCACTTGTTTTATTTGAGTTTATCATATATTAACAAAGAATGAAATTTTTTGTGACTCCCATGAAATTTATGGGCTTTTATTAATCCATATAAGGTTCTCTCTTGGATGTGGGTTTGATTCAGAAATTACCAAATTAGTAACAGTTAATCATCATCAATTTTCATCTTTTGGACTTGTTATGTAATTAATCTATATTAATTTATTTAGGTTAATTAATTCCCCATTTACAAGTTTTATTTTCAATTCTGATACATTAATTATATTTATATTTCAAATTAATGTAATTTTTTTATTGGGATTTCAATAATATTTTTTTTAAAAGTTGTACATGTTTTATGATTCAGTCTAATTTAAATCTCGGTTATTTTTTATTGATTTTACATTAAGGGAAATTATATGATCCTTTCCATAAAACATATATTTTTAATTCTCATATGTTTATTCATGAAATTTTCATTTAATAGTACCATTTTCACTATTTTGTACATAAAATGTTCATATAAATGTTTTTATTGAAAAATAGACTTTATTCACACCACGTTCTGAAATCATTTTTATCCATGTCAATTTTTCATTAAAATGTTCTTAAAATGATATTTTTATTGATAAATTATTTATGATGTTGTTTTTATAGATTTCTGACATTCTATAATTTTTTTTAATGAATCTTCTTCTTGTATTCATACAAGTTTCTTTTTAATTATTATTGAATACAAGTGACAAGAATATTTTTTAACAATCATGACATGAAAAGAATCTCCTTCCACTATGAATACATTATTTCATACAAATTTGATTACTATTTTCTATGAGTCTTTTATTTAAATTTACCTCCATACTATTTATGAAATTTTTAGATTTTAAATAAATTATTTCCAAATAAAAAGGGTATTGTCAACAATAAATATTCTAGTGATCTTTTAAAGGGATATTTTATTAAAAATAACATATTTTGATGTTAATTACTCTTTAATAGGGACGTGATCCAATGATAAGATCCTTATTATTCATCTTGTTGGATTAATACTATGATTATTACATATTTATTTAACCCAATTATTTTGAAATAGGATACCCAAAGAAAAAATTATGAAATGTTTATGAAACTCATTTCAATTACATGTGTTCTGATATGATGATATGTTGATAGTTTTATTATCCTATATAAAATGATATATATGATTTTAATTATGGGATGGGTCATCCTAGATTTATACAACCCTCTGATGCATTGGATAAATACTTAAAACTAATGAGATTACTTTGTTATACCTGAACCTAATTTCATGTTCAGAACATAATACGTGGAATTAGTTTTCATAACAACATGTTCATATATGCACATGGTTTAATGTCTATACGAGTATTCCTGGACATTGATTCATTACCATAAGTAAATATAAGGAATGTATTTCACGTCATTAACTTATTGAGAAAATCTATTACTATTTATACATTTTTGAAAAGTTAAAATCATATGCTTGTTCTATATTGATGATTCCACACTATTATTAATTTTTGTGTTTATTAAAAATCATTATTCCATGGTTCATGATTAAATATATTTGATATATTTTGTATTATTTTCATAAGTTATTGTCTTTTTCTCATAAAATTAAACTTATTCTCCCTCATGATTATTGTTTTATATATCCTATGGTCACAATTACAGATCATTTAGCCTGAACATTATTATGTTAAATATTACAAAATAGATGAATAATGTTTTTCTATATGATCTGTCGAATAAGGATGGAGTAAGTAAATAACATTTTATGAGATCACATATATCTTTTATGTTCCATATAGTTTCATATCTACATTTTAAATGAAAATAATCTTTTATAGTTATAGAATAGATAATAATGTTTGTAATGATTATTAAAATAATAATATGTAATATTTTTGTATGAAAATTATTGATTTCTACACAATAGGTCTGATGTGATACGTTCTCTAATTAGGTGAATAGAAAAATTATTATAATTATGGTATTGAACTAGAAGGTTCTGAAGAAATTAACCATAAAGGCTATCAAGGAGGTCTAATACGAATTCCAAATGGAATCAATAGTAAAATATTGGTAATATAAGTAATGGTTTTCATATACTTACTGATGAACCCTAAATCACAATAACTACTCTCCATCACATTCAAAAACTAACACATTTCAATTATAATGATCTCCAATAAAGGGGAAAGTCCATTAAGCTTATCAATATGAGTCTTAAAGTATTGAGTTAGTGGAGGAAATTAAATATCACTACCCAAATTATATAATATTTATTTCATGTTACCCTACCTAAATTTTCGTTTAAATATGTACTTAATGACTTTAGTTATGATTTTTAACTTTTACAATAATTTTAACTTTATCCAAGACAGAAAATGGAATCTTATCAGTCGAGGTTGTATATAATTATTTCATGAAATGATAGGGTTCAGAAAAATAAAAATATACTCCATGTCACACCTTATAATTTTCTTGACACAGTATACAGTAATAGATGTAAGTGGAGGAGCTAATGATTCTTAGGTTCGTTTAGGTTGGGCCATGTATCACCCTTATATTCAAGTATGTAGCAATTTATTTTTAATTTTTTGTATCTAATGTATTTTGGTGATGTTTGGGAGTGTTTAATAGAATTTTGGAATGTTTAGGGGGTTTTTATAATGTTCTATGGTTTTATCATTGTTAGTGGAATCCATGAAACATGTAGATTAAACCATATACAGTGACTCATGGGTTAATGGGACGGGACATGGTTAAGGAACATTATTCAGCCAAACAGTGTAGCCACCCATGTGTAACCATGGAATGTGGGATAAAAGGATTTTTCATGGATGGAACATATTTTTTCTATTTATCTGCGCCAACTTTGTGGTGTTCTCCTTGAGGCATTGTTTAATCCTGTTTAGTGAACAATATTCTTAACCATCAGACTAACCATGAACTATTTAAATGTGATATCCTAAAAAATTGATATCACTTCCTTTAACCCATAAACCCCTTATATTCAAGAATTTGATCACTAAATGATGATTTATTCCTCCCAAAGACTATGTTGCCTATCCCAATCATTCCAAATGTGACCAGGAATAAAATCATGGTGTGTTAGAACTATATTCCCATTATAAGTCTTCATTTTACTTCAGTTTTGGTAGATTCCATAGATCGAATCATCTTCTATATCTCATTTTTTATTTATAATTCAATATGGTCAGATGTATGGGTATTCATTCTAATATTGATTTGATATTGTTGTTTTTATGTTAGAGAATGAGATATAAGGTAGGTTTTTGGATATTTAGCTCACTTTTTATTGTGTTTTCATTATGAACTACATTTTCATAATAATTTCCAAGGTAGGTGGTTTCCCTCTCAACTCGTCTTATTTGAACCAGAAGGATTTGTTATAATTTTTTAAAATTTATCGAATATTCATGAGTATGTTAGTATACAAAGAATGGTATAAACCATATTTAGTGATTGTTTTTATATTTCTGGATGTATGAAAATTGGTTGTTCAAAGTGCTCTATTTTCATTATTATAAAATATTGATTTTAAAATATGTTTTTCAAAATTTATGAGACAGGTTTTTTTAATGTTATTCATTAAAATAAATTTTGTAATGAAATGGATTGAAATGGTTTATTTGAATTTTTTTTCAAACAAGGGTTTCTGTCTGTTAACATTTTTAACCTGGACTTGAATAAGGGTTTTTTAATATGGGGGTAAAAAGGATGTGACCCTGGATAAGTTGAATTGCGTCATTGGAACATAAGGAGATTGGCCACATAATTATGACTTTGGGGATGGACAAAAAACTTCTAATTCGTATGAATCTTTCACTTCGATATTCTTGTGTGGGTGTGTCTGCGAATCAAAAAATAGGTATACATAAAATTAATGTGAAATGGTTTTATTATTTATTAAGTAACATTCCATGGGAAATTTTTTGTGTTTGGAAGAACCATTTTGGTGTGAATATTCATGGATTTGTTATGAATTATGAATCAATTTTAATGTGTTTTATATAAATTGTTTTAAATAATTATGCTAACTTGTTCATTCCTAGTATCTAGATTAGGGAAGTCATTTATGGAAAACCTAATTTATATCATTACTCAACCTCCATTGTTTATTTGGGGCTATTGTAGATATTTTTTATCAATAAATAGGTAAAGGTAGTGACGAATCACACTTCTTTTGTGGTGCTTCGTGATACTTGGACTTGGAGTTGGAATTAGAGCATGGAGTTATGTCATAGAGTCTTTGAGATTTTACATTTTTGTCTTCTTCTTTGTACTTTGATTTTGATATTTTTCCACTATAGTGCATTTATTGTAGATGGGTTTGATATTCAGTTGTTATATATTGATTTTTCAACATTGTTATCATGTATCATTAAGTGGTATTTTTGTGTGTGTTGTGATTGGTTGGGTTGTTTTATTTTCAATCCAAAATTCATTCCCTATCTTGGTTATGCCCTTAGAATTTATTTCTATCCTTTTTCACCATGGGGATATTTCATAAGGCAATGTAGAAATTCCCACTCGACTAAATAATATGAAGAGTGGTGGGATATTACATGTGTTATTAGCTTTTTGGACCTTGGCTTAATGTAGTATGAGTTTGATCGATCCCTGGTCATAAATTGTTTCAGTCTTTGAGTTGATGATTCATTATATTTTAATCCAATCGTTGGGTTGGTATAAAATATTCGGATTTTTGGGACTCAAAATGTAGAGAATAAATATATATATCTATCCATTTTTTGATGAGAATCAAGTTACTGTAGAGTTGGATACATAATTTTTTTAGAGACACATATAAGAATTTTAGTCTCTTTATTAGGGGATTAGATAATGTGATGATCATGATATGAATTTTATAAGTTCCCTCCAAATAGTAGATAAGATTTTACTTTGAGAAATGATATATGGTTGGTGAAAATTGATGATCTTTTTAAAAGTGTTGAATATTGTTCTAATGTGTGATTTTGAAAAATGGAATGATATGGAAATTTTGAAAGTGTTTTGCTTTTCAAAATCATTGTTGAATTTTCAAAATTGGACGAATGTAGAAAATGTTGAATATTATAAAGAGATTTTCTGATAGTAATGATTTTGTAGAATTTTGAATTGTTTATCCTTCTATTTTGAGAGAGTGAGACATATGGTGTTTGTTGTTGTTATAAAAATATAGACCCAATATGAATCTTAGAATCCAAATGGAAGTGGTTTATGAGAGTATAGTTTTATCTGAGCATCATGTGAACAAAAATATGGTACACAGTATAGTCCAATCCTTTCCGGATGTGGATGAGGGGACATTAGGGATGAACAACAGAAATTGTATTATTTTGTTCATTTCCAAAGTTATAATATAAACATCATTTTAGTTGGTTATGAACTATAAATAGGATAGGTGTGGTGTAATAGGATGAACCAAATCTTC
This sequence comes from Viscum album, assembly GCA_963277665.1. Classification (NCBI taxonomy): domain Eukaryota; kingdom Viridiplantae; phylum Streptophyta; class Magnoliopsida; order Santalales; family Viscaceae; genus Viscum; species Viscum album. The sequence continues at coordinate 601,337,265 of OY728127.1, forward strand.
AATTTCATAGGCACACCAGTGGATTAGAAAGTCATGTCAAAAACATAAAATATGTATGACCTTGAATTCTATTAATAAGAGTTTTTAGTTAAGGATAAATTAGATGAAGGAATTTCTTGGGAGGATTTTAAATAATTATTCAATAAAAAATCATATCATCGTACATTTACTATTTTTATAATGATATATTTGTTTAACATGATGGTCGAAATCCTTATAGTATAGAGTATGGAACTATATTTATGAATTTAATCCGAATTTCTTCCGGAATATTCTTCTAGTGAATTAATCGAGGAAAACATTTTTGACTTAAGGGTGAGGCAACTGACTTTATCAAATATTTCCTTTATTTGAAAAATAGATTAAACATTGATGGTCATTAGAGTGACAGTGATAGAAAGTTACATATCAACAGATACCGGTGGTGGGAGTATATTGATACCTATGGTAAAATTTGGGAACCTTTATTTTGTGATCAAGATGAAGAGGGTAAACTGTTTAGAAGGTGGGACTATGTCTTAGAATTAGATAGCTAGATCAGTGAATGTTCCTCCATGAACCAAGATAAAAGATGAGTATTTATAACTTAGTTAATTTGAAAACATTAAGAGAGCATGTACAAAAACACTAATATCATGTCACAATTGCAATGATATGGGGGAAACTGTAGTGCTATTGTCATAGAATTTTGAGGTCAGAAGTACGGGAAGACTCTCATCTTTCACAAGATTATTATTCTTCAATGGGATGAGGGAATAAGAATCAATCTCATCACAAGATCATAGGTAGTCAGGGTGATTCTAGGAATACCAGGACTCTCCAAGTAGATCAATATCAATATGAAAATAATGAATAATTTGAATCAATTGTTAAATTATATGGAGATGATAAAGTAATCATGGATGATAAATTAGTACCATCAATGGTGAGGGGTATGATTATTTTAAATTATACCCTTATACAAGCCTTGTTTTATATGGGTGCATCCCAATTTTTCTATTTCTTCTCATACTTTTTATTTTCAATGATTACATGTTGCGATGATTTATTATTAATGAAAACATAAGAAAACTCTTTTTCAAAGAGAATACCAATCCTTTTTACATAGAAAAATTTATATAACTATTTATAGAGTTGAGTTGAAATGGTATTTTTATGTCTTCGAATGGAATGTTTATGAAATAAAATAGGGTATGGATATGATGAAAATTTCAAGGCTCAAATAAATTATAAGACCCAAAAGGTTAGTTTCATGATAGTTAAAAGAAACAAGAATATCATTAATGGTGACCAGAATGTGGAGGCGGGTGTAATGGGCATGTCAACAATAGAATTTGGAATGATCTAATACTAGTTCATAGCTTTGACTTTTGAATCAATTGACATGATTGAAGATACCCATTTCTCAAAGTTTATTGTTATGTTTACAGATTACCTTCCAAAAAATTAATCATGGTATCTACCCTCATGGAATGTTGAGTTTATGATTTATCTCATTCTAGGAACCAAAACTGTATCAATTCCATATTTTCATATGGAACTAAAAGAATTAACGGAACTGAAAGTGATATTGAATGATATGGATTGAAACTTGTTTATTAGTCCATGTAAGTCTCTATGGGTAGAAATAATATTGTTCCTCAAAAAAAAGGATGAAACATATTGACTGTGTTTTGATTATCATAAGCTTAACCATGTTAAGATAAGGAATTGGTATCCACTTCTACAAAATATTGATCTTTTCGACCATTTTAGGGGATATGAATCATTCTCCAAAATTTTCTTGCAATTAGGATATCACAAAATTATTCTTCAAAAGGATTATATTTCAAAAAAAACATTATAGGTAGATATGACCATTAAGTATATACAATGATACCTTTCGGTATTATAAATGCACCAAAATTATTTACGGAATTGATGAATAAGATATTTCAATGGTATCTATACTCTTTTTTTGTCTTCTCTATAGATGAAATAATAGTTTTTTCAAGGACAACTGATAAGCATGATCAACACTTAGTAACTGTGATTGAAATTCTATGGGTTCATTGTTTGTACTAAAAATTATCAAATTGAGATTTTTTTATACAAGATTTTTTTTCTTGGCCTTTTAATCTCTAAAATAGTAATTTATATGGATCATGAAACTATAGTGGTTTTTATCTCTTGGAAGCTACCAACGTATCCCTTCATGAGACACAATTTCAATGGCCTTGGAGGTTATTGCCAATATTTTTTCGGGATTTCTTCTAAATACCTTTTCCAATAATAGAATTGACATGGGAAAATATTCCATTCCATTAGAATAATGAACGTGAAATATCCATTAAAGAGATAAATGTTTTCCTTACGTCATCAGAAATCATGATATTTCAAGAATTAAGATAAGGGTACATGGTCTATTCTGATGCATAAGGATCTAGGTAGATATGTATTCTCATGAAGGTATTTCATGTTGTTTCATATTGATCATGATATTTATAGTTTCAAGATAATAATGACCCAACATAATATTTTGAGTAATTTTTCATAGCCCATGATTTGAAAAAACGATGTCATTACCTATTTGGTGATACATTTACTGTTCTTATGGTTCATATGATCATGAATAAAATTTATTCATAAAGGGATTTTACCCAAATAAATACAATATGGATGTTGTATATTTAAATGTTTGACTTTGAATTTATTTATACACCGAGAAAATGAAATATGGTGGAATATGTATTATGTAAAATTTCATATACCCAGATGGAAGAAGAGGCATAAGATAAGTGGATGTTGATGTCAGTGATAGCATACCTGAACATAGAATACAATGAATGTGGTAGTGTTGCAATTTTCATTATAGCCTCATTCATTCTGAATTCAGTGGACATGGATAAATAGGTGTAGAGGTTATACATTGAATTTTTTGAGATGAGGTCAAAACTCAGTGGTGGGGAGACCATTGAGGGATTGAAATTGTATGGGAGTCCATTTTTGTGGTTTCGAGATTTTATGGTCATACCAATGGATTTTCATGAACAACTTCTTCATTATTACCACCATTAGAGATGGGTTGTTCATCATGGAATACAAAATATGCATTAGGAGTTGAAAGAATAGTTTTGGTGGGACATTATCAAATGGAATGTTGTTGAGTTTTTTTGAGATGAATATCATTTCCAAAGATTAAGGAAGAGCATTATCGACCAAAAAGTATGTTGCAGTCTTTATCAATCATTATTTGTAAATGGGAGAAGATAGCCCTAATTTTTTTAATTGGTCTCCCAAGAATGAATAAGAAGCACAATTCCATATGGGTTATCGTGGATCGAATCACAAATTCCTCCAATTTCATCCCAATATTGTGAATCTAAAATTGTGGAGGACATGTCTAAAATATATATTCAAGATGTAGTAAAGAGGAATGACATACCAGTTTCGATAGTTTTTTATAAAGACCGAAGGTTAACATATCATTTATGAAAATATATACAAAATTACCTTAGGACTCAGTTGACTATGATTATAGTGTTTTATCGTCAGATATATGGGAAATCCAAAAGGATGATACTAATATTTGATGACTTTCTGTAGGTTTGTGTAATTGATTTTGGTGCCTCCTGGAAGGAGCATATACAATTAGTGGAGTCATGGTAGAAAAAGTTTTTATGCCTCGATTCATATGGATCCTTTTGAATAATTGTATGAACTTATGTATCTTTATCCACAATTTTTTGGTGGAAATATGTGACACATCATTGGTTTAGTCTAGCCCTATCCACGAGACAATGATGAAGATTCAGTTGATGAAGAAGATGATTGAGATAAATTAGAGTGTCCAATAATTGTATGAAGATCATCGTTTACATCACTTATCATTCAAGGTGATTTATCATGTGTTCTTTAGGATATATAGAAGGATTGGGCATCATCATTTGGGAATGTTGGTAAAGTTATATTTTACATATATAAAGACTTTTGAGATATGGGTATAGGTTGGTGATGTATCCTATTGGTTGACATTTCCCCCACAGTTTGGCGCTATGAATAATGTGTTTCATGTATAACCATTGAAAAAGTATCATCTTAATATTGACCATGTTATTCATTGGGATCATGTTAAACTAAATCCAAATGCATCATTCATGTACATGGAAAGTGTGTATTATGTATAAGAAGGAGAATGTCATTCTTGAAAAAATAATCACTCTAGTGTGGTTTTTTTGGAATCATGGACAGATTCAGGAAGATACTTGAGAAAGAGAATTGGAATTTGTCGACAAATGACCTTATATCTTTCAGGATAATATCGTTTTTCTAATTTTTGTGGATATAAAAGACAATATTGGGAAGAATACAACACCCTCAATTCCATGAATGTAAGCTGATATTTATGTTTTTTGTATGTATGGTATTTATGTGTTGTTTTAGAGTTTTTTAAATACTTTTATAATGTTATTAGGGATTCACTAAAGTATTGTGGTTTGTTATTGGTTAGTGGGAACCTTGAAACACCAACATGAAACCATGTACCTTGAGACATGGGATAATTGGAAGGTTCACTATTAAGATGCATGGTTTGGAAAAATTGTATGACCACCCAATAGTAACAATTTAAATAGGGACAAAAGGATTTTTATGGTAGTTGAATGGTTTTTCAAACCATATGATCCAACCCAATGGGGATCTTCTTGAGACAAGGTTTGGATTATGGTTTGCACATAGTTAGCATAACTGTGCGAATAACCTAGCATAATTTAAGATTCAGATCCTAGAATAATATATCTCACTCATTTTCACACCTAAACCCGATATTTTCATTGATATCATCCCTAACATAATATCTACAATTCGCAGAAGATGTGGAGTCTTTCCCCATTGATTTAGAAGTAATCAGTTGTAAACTTTTGGTTCTTTGGAGCACGATTCCCGTCGAAAGACGACATTTTCTACTCTTTTAGAAGTTTCCTTAGATATTTTGGACTTCAATCTGTCAGATTCTTATATATAGTATTTTGGGCATTGATCAAGTATTTTTAATTCCAATATTAATAATATATTCTTGTTTTGATGTTTTTCAATGAGATATAATTGGGTTTTTTTTATATTCAACCAGGTCTTGTTGGTGTTTTCATTTCGTTCATTATTTTCATCATAATTTTTGAGGTATTTGTCTCGACTACCATATACACTTTTTTGAACATGAGTTATTACATTATAATGTCTTAAAATTTAATTAATTTTATTGTGATATTGGTATGAAAATAATCCTACTAACCTTATTTAGTTATGTTTGTTAGAGTTATGGATTTTTGGAAATTGATTTTGCAATGTAACTTGTTCATTTTTTGTTTTCAAATTTTTTTATTTAATATATGGATTTTCATATCAATGAAAACTATTTTTTAATTTTTTTCAATAAAAGATTTATTTTATTGAAATGTCTTGGAATGTATTAATTGAAATGGTTTTGGAATACTTTGGTTAGTGTGAGTACTTGATTTTGACATGACCCAAAATAGGAGGAGTGTACCATCTGGGTACAAAGTGATGTGACCTTGGATAAAGGGAGTGTTTCATGAAGACCAAAGGAGATTGGACTCCTAGTGATGACTTGGTGGATGGGTGATAAACCGATCTTGAGTATGAAACTATCACATTGGAATGAATGTGTGGGGTTGTTTATAAATCACGGAATGGGTATTCCAAAATAGAATGTTAAATAGATTTATGCTTTATTATTTTTATTTCCACTTGAAAACTGTAATGGTTAGAAAAAACATTTTTGTTTGAAACTTCATGGATTTGATATAAATTTTGAAACTGTTTTAAAGTGATTTATATAATTTTTTTAATTAGTATATATTTTTCTATCATAGTGGTATGAGTGGGGAATTAATTTGGGGAAAACATACTGAGTTTCAATACTCACCTGTATATTGTCGCTTTGATGATATTGAAATAATTTTTTATCAGGAAAAAGTTAAATGTAATGAATTAAACATTTTGTGATTATAGGTGATACATGGGAATGGAGTTGGAGATTTAGCATGGATTTATATCATGTATTCTTTGAGTTTTTGTCCATTTTTTCTTTTTCCGTGTACTTTTGTGTTCTTAGTCTTCCACTACGGTACTGTGACTGTTGTTGGAATTGATATTAAATCATTATATGTTGAGTTTTATACATTGTAATCATGATTAATTTAGGGGTTATTTTCATATGTTCTTTTAGTTTGGTTGTTTTATTTTTAAAGGTCATGTCGTCCCTCAACCATTTTTAAGCACCCAATATTTATTTTCAGCTTTTGTTGCCTTGCAGATATCACTTAAGGAAAATTAAAAATTATACCTCCAATAAATACACTGAGGAGGGGAAGGATGAAATAGACCATTTCATTTTATAGTTTTTGGGAACTAGATTATATTATATTTTTATATAATTTGGGATCTTCTTGATCAAATCATCTATTAATGTCACTTATCGTCTTCTAGACAAGACTATCTACTTATGATAGTGAAGGACTGTAATTCCTTAATGGTTTGGTAAAACTAAATCCTTACTCATTTTCTGAATAATGATTACCATGGAAGGTTATGATACCCTTCATTCATAATTGATATTATAAATACTTAATATTATTGAAGTGTTTTGGAACCCTGTATTCTGTAAGAAATTATAATGGATAAAAATCCATGATAAGTTTTAAAACACTTCATCCTTAATGAGATTTAGACTAACATATAGTGTCATAGTTTTTGGAATTTCAGTTCCAATTGTATTACTAGAATATGGGGGGTTGAAATCATGTGTTTGAAATCATTAACCATTGAATATGGAATTATACAAACATGAAATGTATGATCAATAAAATATATATGGTGGTGATTTTTAGAGGTGATTTTGGGGATCGTGAACACCAGAGGTCGATTATTGTATGAATATACAACTCTAGTGGATGGTCCAATGGAACATATGCATTATCACATCTAGAATTCATGCATGGTTAAGAAAGGGGCCCCCTTCTCGAATCCATGGGCCGTAAAATATTGGTGAAGATTCAAATTTTTGGATGATGAAGTGGGATACGAGGAAAATATCAATACAATAAGGGTTATATCACACCTAGGATGTTTATCTAATGATTGGTATTCTCAGGACCAACACAATGTGGTTTCAGGTCAGGTGGTTTGGTCTATCAAAATGTTGGGGAATGGAAAACCGCATTCATATATTAAGAAAGGGTACAATACTTGGTGATGTAATGTCAAGGATGTTAATTTTTTTTGAATATTCTGGTTTTTGTGATTTTAAATAATGATACAGGAATAATAGATTTGACAACAAATATAGTCTAGTGGGTACAGGTCATCCATTATTAATGGAAGAAACTAGTATGAGACATATATAGGAGAATAACACATTTATGGGGGACCCTTCTTTCATGAAAAAAATAACCCCTTGGCATATTATCATAGGAATTTTTTTATTTATCAACAAATAATAGAGGGGACACTTTTGAGTACTCAAACCCCATTTACAATAATCTTTTAGGGGAAAAAAGAGAAATGGATCGAGGATATGGGTTTCTAGGAGAAGTATATAAAATCCAGGAATTTTTGAGTGGATTCTCATTATTAAATACAATAGGCTGATTAGTGCAAGATATAATATTCAAGAATATTTCATGAATACTAAAAGTTGTGTCAATGCATATTTAATACTACATAATGGTGAGGTGATTTGAAATAGAATTAATTAAACTGTTCACATGATGGGATGGATATGGAGAGAATGAGTCAATTATTAATATGTCTACATGATGTAAACATTTATATTTATTCCTTTTTTAAATATGGTTTAATTATTTCCAAAACTCTATAGTTGATGATTTTATAAAGTAGATATGTGAAGTTTTCTTGGGACCCACTTTTCTAAAATTTTTCATGAATATTTTTAGGATTCTATAATTATATATTTAGGGTATTGTGATTTGGACCTTCAATGGATAATTTTTATGGCCTTACAAATTAAACCAATGTCCATACTGTTTGTGGTCTTAGAGTATGTGGACCTCGTATCAGAATAGTTTTTCACAATAGACTAGTTATGGTTCATATGGATAGAAGAACATCAAAACTATTCCAAAAGGATTATGATAATATTGTATCTAATGAGAAAATATATCAATACCATGAATAATGATATAGAAAAATAATACTATGAATGATCACAAATCACCATATGATATAGTGATCCATTGAAATGATATCCCGTCTCAAAAAGGCCTGAATATGTCTATTCAATGGGGGTACACATTTGGTCAATAGACAAAAGCTCATATATTGAATCTGGGTATAGAAATAAATACTAAAAAATATCATTTATGTTAGGTGTCCTTTACCAAGGTCCATTGATGGTTTACCAAAATTCAGGAGACTCAAGACAGGAAGTGTTGTATACACATTAAAGTGCTCAAAATGATTACAGAATCAACCCACAAATTTGTTGAAAAGGCTCATGATCCTATGGTGATATGGGAAGGAGTGATGATTGATGATTATATATATAGTTTAGTTTCATTTTTTTTGGATTCACATACCATGAATTTATCCATGATATGAAATAGATGTATTCCTTGAACATTAACATCATATGGTAACGATGTGTGAAATGACAAAAAATTGTGAATGATATCTGTAATTAAACATTTTACTAGTCATGGCTATCTATATGAAATATTCATATTTTATCCTTTTCCAAGATTAATGGTCTAGGGATATATGAATAATTATTTCATATAAATAACTATATCATTCCAAATAAGCCATATGTAGTTATGACCAGTACATAGGAAAACTAAATCTGTTTTAGTAAAACCTTTTTAGAAAGAGGAATATTAGATTTTTAAAATCGGGAATCCATGGGATTCCTTATGTATATTTTAAGTGAATGAAACATTACGTAGTAATCTCTTTTATAGGAATCCCACTTTTTATATTTTACTGATTTGTAGGATAAAAAGTGATGTTTTTTATTCCCTTACATAGTCTTGACATCATTACCAGCTAAATGGTCCTCTATAGAGATCAGGTTAACATCAATGGATTTCGAATATAGATATCTCATTTAAGTATATAGGTGAAAAATTCATCCCTAACATATAATAATTGATAGGATAGCCTTATATAAGAAATTTTAGGTCTTTTAGGATGGACCATATATCTTGTGATGTATGTAATGTGAAAATGATGTTGTGAGGTAGTTTAACATCATTGTAGTAGGTCGTATTGTAGAGAGAAGTATGTGACATAGGGATATTGTGTCTCCATAGAGGACGCGCAAACCATGATTAACTGGAACACGAATACAATACTATAATCATTCTTCGAAAATGTGTAGGACGAGTAGTTGAGTGACAGAAAGGGTATATCAATCATCATGAATACCTAGCTTATCAATGTACGAATCATGGTCCAAGAATATATAATTTAAATAGAATTTTAAAATGATGGATACATGTGAACCATTTATAATTATAAAAGACCATATTTCATCCAATGAACATAACAACACTATAGTTTACATGGGGCCTCTCATGTAAGACCAAAACACCCATTACCCACAACCATTGGGGAATTTCATTATACACTGTTGAATCCTTGCGTTATCTATTTAGATTAACCAATACATGTTTTAATTTTACTAATGGATAGATCTAGGAGTAGGGGAGAAAAAATTCCTTGGTGTTCTAATAGAAGAATATAAAATTGATGAATTGGTTGGAATCAACGTAGGTATTGATGAAATGAAGTTGGTTCAATGGTAACGTAAGATTTATGATGGATTTGGGAACCCTATTGGCTACGACAGTGCGTATTGTACACATTTTGAAGAGAAACGATAACACATGTCATTATAGAGTAAAAATTTATCAGAGTGGATGATCTGTTCGACATGTAGAACTCATTGAATTTTGTTCAACATCATATGATAGGGATGTTTCCAAGCTATTTAACGTCATGAAAATTGAATTTTCTTTCTCTATATTTTGATAGAACACACTTCAATCTTGTTGGTCAGAGTAACTTTTTAGGTTCAGTATAATAACATTATTCATGAAAGGTGTGAGAAAAAAGAGAAAAATGGATATTCAATTGAGTCTTGTGAGGTTTCATGATAGGGAATTTGTGTGGATATTCTCATTTTTCACAAGAGGGAGTCTCCAAAATAATTTGGTTTTTCCCAAAGGGAATAGATGTGAGTGTTAATAACTCATGACTAGTCCTAAAATTGAATTTACATACATAAATACATATACCATAGTATTTTAATCAAGACACATATACTTATTAGAAAGAATGATTCTACATAGAATAGGATTTTTTAAGGGAAGGGGAGGTTAACTATTAAATTGTTATTAGAATCCGAATTGAATAACAAGGCATCACTATGTATCTTGTCATTATAGTAATCAATTCAAATGTAGTTTGGATATGAATGATGGGTAGTCTAGTGTCTGGCCTCCAAGACATGAATTATGAACTCATAAACCACAGATCCTTTCTTTATCCTTCTTAAATTTTGAAGAAATAAAGAAAATTCCACATGTATTTAGGTGTAAAAAGGGTAACAAAAGGAATTTCCATGATAAAGGAATACCGGTCATAAATTCCCCTAAATGAATAGGTTGTAATAATGTTTCTTCATAATTATTCATTAAAAATGTTTATGATGAACAAATGAATACCATTAGGGGAATTTGAATCATAGCGAATAATTGGATTAAGGGATGTATAAATCATAGAACCTGAATACCTATGTAATATAGAGGTTCAAAATGTTGGGTACAATTCAACCATTGATAAAGAATAAATCCCCAATTCAACACAATTAGGGAAATTACTATTTTGTTGATGGAGGGCCTCTACTATAGGAAAAAAATACCTATTAGGTTTATTATCTATGGAATTCCATTATTCACCATTGAATACAAGAGGTGTCCCTTTGGATTAACCATTCCTTATTATTGGTTTAATATTGGGGAGATTTTGGAGGAGGGGAGCCAAATATCTATGGGGATCCAATAAAAGAATATCATCTTGAGGAAGTTGTTAGTATAAAATTATGTATTCAATAAATGACGTTTCTTTATGGAGAACAGAAGTGATAAGAAGGGTTCCACCACCATATTGGTTATGAATGTAATTATTGAAATCATTTCAATGGGAATATTTAAGACATGAAATTATTGAATAAATAGTCATCAGGTGGATGATTTTTTTAATTGAAAACCTTTTTTATTGTTTAATATCATGATATTAGGACACTAGTATACATTTTTAAAACAAAAGACTGGCATGTATTCAAGTAGATTAGCTTTATTAGACGAGGAATCTTTTTTCCTCTTTAATGTCAAGATACTAGCACATTTTTTTGTATCCATAACACATCTTTGTTGTGTTAGTCAAAGAGACTGTCTAGGTTCACAAATAACACCCATGTCAATCATTGTTTGAGAAACATTGGATAAATGGATAGTCAATTATTTTTTTAAAATATTAGATAGTGAATATGTAGTGGTTTAAATAATTTAATATTTAATAGATCCAGTACATGGATCTGAATATAATTGATGTTTATAATTTGGATTGATGGATTCTCATGGATAGTCCTATAAATTATGTTCTAGGTGTCACGACATATATTTTTATGGAAGGAATAATATATACATATTTTATAGAAATAATGTTCTCTACATATTACTGACCTATGCATAGGGAGGAAGAATTGATTCATTAATATTGAAAAAGACCCAATTCTGTAGATGTGAACATCACTGAAAATCATGTGTAAACAATATTAAATTGTCATGTAGTTTTTTAATGAAAATTTTTTTAGTAGAAAAATACCCGATACCAACGGTTTGAAACCATTGGTATAGGTCTCCAAATCAAAAGTATAGACTATACCAATGGTTTGGAGGACCATTGGTTGGTTTTTCATTGGGATATGTCTATTCTAACGGTTCTGGAAAAACCATTGTTATAGGACTATGTTGACAGTTTTTTCAAAGTGTTGGTATAGGTCATGGGGAAAACCTATACAAATGATTTCATCAATCCATTGGTATTGGTAATTAAAAAAACCCCATATTGGTTTTGTTCCTAGCGCCTCCGGTTTATAATCCAACAACCTACCCACTAACATAACATGTCCTTTGGGAATATAACTTCATATATATATAAATATTTTCGTAAATGTTTTAAATTTATGATTTACTTAAGGATATATGACAAAATAATCCATAAAAAATATCCTAACCTATTCAAACGGTTCTCCAACCTGTCGTTATTGACCTATACCAACGGTTTTTAGAACCCTTGGTATAGGTTCATTGATTTTTTGAGCTATTCCAATAGTTTTGGGGAAATCGTTGGGACATGGTGGACCTATACAAACGGATTGGCTAAAAATGTGGCACTACGGTAACTATATTGGACCCATGACCTATACCAATGGTTATGTCCAATCTATTGTTATCGGTCTTAATTAGTGACCTATTCCAACGGTTTTGTCCAAACCATTGGTATAGGCCCTATTTATACTACTGATGTATAACCCATACAAAGGGTGGGTCGGCATATTTATATTTCATATGGAACCATGATTAAATATCGATGCATAACAACATAACATATGGTATTATATATCAATCAACGTATAGTTCATGATGTGGTAACTTCTATACGCATGTATGACCCATATGAAAAGAGGGGATATTCAATCCATTAATAATGTATATATAACAAGTATTATAGATCTAAAGTGTTACTACATTTCCTATTTTCATAGTAATCATGTCACACATAGTTCTCGAATAGAAAATTCACTGTGAGGATTTGAATCACACATATGGATGAGATTAATTCATTTTTATTTTGTACAGATCGTTCAAATGTGAAATGAATATTTCAGGAAGTAACATCATCTATGATATTTAACATTATACTGTAAGTATGTATCAAATGAATTTTAAGGTCATATAGTATGGATATCTTCTGCATGTTTTATCATCATGTGGTAAGCACATCATTGATAGAGTTTAACATCATGTCGTAAGGACATCATCCATGCAATTTAACACCATGCAATAAGGTCACCTTCCTTGTACTTTAACATCATGAGATAAGTCTGAATTCTATGAATATTATTTTCATACAGTAAGGAAATATTCTATGTTGTTTTAATTCATTTGGTAAGGACATATTCCATTTAGTTTAATGTCATTTGGTAAAGACATTTAATTTTACAATGTTTAAATTCATTCCTCAAGGAAATGAAATTTATGATGGATGATATGAAATGTAATTCCTGAGAATCCTCACATTGTTAGGGAGGTAGAACATGTTCCAATTCTATTATGTACAATGACTATGCATCATTGGTGTTGATATTATCTATGATGTATGTCCCTTCCTCCATCTGTTCCCTTTTTGGATGTTTTTTTCACGTAACATTTGGGTTCTAATAAATAATACCAGTTATACTTGATAGAATAACCAAATGTGAACATTTTTATAAAAGGCTCATATAATATGATTTTGATGATTTTTTTAGTTTTACAGTGGATGTAACAATTTCTCAATGAGTAATTCCAACTCATCTTAAACTGAATTATTATATGTCTTCTAATAGTTTGACATTGAAATCTATTCAGATTATGTCAACTGAATAAATATGTGAAATTTTAACATAAACCCATAAATCAATTAATTTGTGGTCGCCTATATAGCTAGGAATGTGGTTGGATTACAGGCCCATATATCCTAAAAGATCTTATCCAACATCTAATTATTGACCGTATTCAACATCTTCTAGATTAAATTTAATATCGTGTTTTTAATGTCTAATTTCTATCCATTGTCCTTAAACTATATTTCTATAATTTTGTGATATGGTCCCATATATTCTCATCACAATATAATTAATGTAAATAAATTCATATATATATATATATATATTATAGGGTTTTATGGGTGTTTTTTGATGATTTACGAATGCATGACTTTTCTAATTGAATTCTACATTGTTATGCTTCATTATTATCTAGTAGTAACCAATAATCTTAATTTGGGAGGTCTCCCTTCTTTTAAAATTATGTTTATTTTAGGATTCTACAAGAATGTTTTCTATGGAGACATATATCTACCAGTCTATAATTAATTATAGGAGGAATCCATTGATGCATCATTTATACAGTTCTTTATTCTCATTTGGTACATCATTAAGGGTGATGTTTACTACTCATCAGTAAGTTTGTTCCTATTTGGATTGATCACATAAGAGGGTTTCATTATAGGGTTTTCTACTATGGGATCAATCAATACATGGGTGAACATTTACTCATCATCCTATGGGTTAGTGTTTATATTAATGATTTCCTCCATGTCACAAATGATGACTGATGAGAAAAGCCTTCACTTCATGATATAGAAAAAGTGTCTTCCTCATCATGATCAGTTAGAACTGTGGCTGAATTATCATGTATGATGGAATAATATTTTTCTACAAAGGAACATGATGAAATTTTGTTTTGAAGGGTAATTTTGAAATCAACCCTTTTATGTATCCGATGATATGGGCTAATTCTTCATTCGGGATAACATACTCTCCATTGGCCAATTTGATAACTTGATTTAAGTACCCTTTGATATTTATGTAGTCTATCTACATCTATATTGATATCTCTATTTAAACAATTATGAATTTTTTTATTCATAATTAGTACAACCATGGGATAGTGAAAATGAGTAAGGAAAATTTTATTTGTCCATGGAAAGAAATAAAATCCCTATACAAACAATGTTAAACTATATGACCTCCATCTTTATTCTAATATGAATCTTATAGGCATAGTTGGAATACATCTCCCCCAATTGGGGAGTTTCATGGGAATAAAAAAATTATGTGTCTTGAAGTTTTGTACCCTATGACATGATTTTGGAGGGTAGGATGTTTTCTAATAAAATCAACTTAGGCATTCTCTTTTGCTATCTTCTAGGAAAAAAAATTAACTTCTTAACATTAATGAATAACCACTAATCATGAAAAAAACCTAATAAACATAAGGAGTCAATGGATGTACTTGAAAAAGTAAATATGGTAGAATAATTAGACTTTGTGGTTCTCTATGTAATTTCTCCTCTTTTCACAAAAAATATTTGTGCAATGAAATCCTTTTTGATATCAGAAGACTTGGTCTTAGTAACTCGCATTATTCAAATGAGATAGAACCGACATTTTTCATTCCCATAATCATTTTTATATAAATGGAATCAACCAATAGATCATTCCATAGTGGAAACATATTTGGTAAGTATTTTTTCTTCTATTAGTGGAATCATGATCTATGGATAAAGTTGGTAATACTTGAGAATCTCAAAATCTTCCTGTTATTCCTTATCCTATAAGAAGGAGACTCCCTTCTTATATAGCATAGTGACGTGGATTGATTTTATATCTAGGTTGGCCATTAAATTATGAATATAACAATGTTTCCCCAAGATCCACATTAGTGCATACAGATTCTAATGGGGTGAAATTAATAGTATTTCACTACTATTTTATGTATAGACTATTATTACATTGTGGAAAACCAAAAATTCATGGAATTCAACTTATTTTACTATAAATGCACACTAAATAGGATTCTCCTTAAAAATATTCTACTATAATTTGCTGTAGTTCATTTAATGGTCTATGATATGATGGCACTATTGTTGAGATTTAACCACTAGGTACTCGATGTAGCATTCCATGATTTTTAAAATAAATTGAATAAATATATGTTGTATGATAAATTGGTTTTTAGTGATAATTTACTTTAAACCAAAAGGTATGATCGAGTACTAGATGATCCCTTAAGGTTTTCTAAAGGTAGTGGCTTCCAAATATTGAGAGGCCATATATATCTAAATATAACCTAAATGCCCATCTAGGGATGAATTATTATAGAATCTAATAGTTACATCGATCAAATGTTATATGTTTGGTAATGGGAAATCATCCTTCACGGAATGTCAATTAAGGAATCTGGAGTCGATATAAACCATAATCTTCCCATTCTTTTTTATGGGTAGGATTTTAGCTAGCCATTATTGGAACCTAACCTCATGGAATAATATGAATTTCATCATTTTTACAACATTTTATTCCATGTTAGTTTCATGATATGGGTTTGTTCTCTTAGATTCTTGTTTGAAACCTTGATGGTCATTGAGCAATCCATGGTGTTGAGTAGCCACATAGATGTTTATCCTCAGAATCTTTGTATAATTTTAAGAGAACATTTATGAATACTGATTTAGAAATGAAATATACATGTCCTCTTAATTGAGAGACATGAATTTACAAATCAACATATGCCATGGGACTTTTTCTGTTCCACGATTCACCTACCTGAGCTCATCAATGGAGGTAAAGATGAATTCATCAATAGCAAGACGATAGTTTCTAATTTCATCCACTTATTCTTATATATATGTTTCCTTATAATATTTTTCATACATAGTACATAATCTAGGGGAATCATTATCCCTATTAGGATGATATAATACATCAAAAGGTACAGTGGAATTATAAATATCCATAGTTATCCTAGAAGGATTTGAGGGATATTTTTCTTCTTTTATATTTTCAATGGGGAATGATATGTATGGAAATTTTGTGTTTTAGGTAATTTCAGGTAGAGTCTTTTATAATTTCTAATGTCAAAAGGGAATTATATGATATATATAAAGAACTATCCTGATTTTACATTGATAAATCCACTTTAGTTCTCATGATTTTACTAACACGGACATGAGCTAATGAAGTCTTTGGTTCACAATATATTTAAGAGATAGAATCTACTACCTCAGTCATGTTTATGGGATACACATAATCACATTGATCTAGTGAATTTTAGGGGTGGCCTCAAATCCATTGGGAGATTCATTCATCATATAAACATCCACCCATTGTCTATTTTCCTTCCCACTATTAGAAACAATACACATTTTATATGGATCTTCAAGACTCAAAAGGGAAGATTCACAATGTTGTATGTCAAACATTATTTTGATTGGTCATTTTAATGATTGATGTAATGTTTAAGGTACCTCCACATGAATATGAAGCCAGGGTCTTAAAATAATGACATTATATGATGTTCCTAGGAAGCTAATGAGAAACTCAACATTAGATGTGAGATCCTAAAATTGAACCTAGATTATGATCTTCCAGAGGGGTGTTTCCTAATTCTAATCCTATTATTGAAGGGTCTGATTCATTGGAGATAATAACCCCTATCAATATCCAAAATTTTGGATTTATCGTATCTATATGAAGATTATTCTAATATCATTTTCTACCAGATCTCTTTATATTTCAGCCTTATTTATATTTCTTAGAACATACATCAGTCATATATGTCATCGGGAGACCACTTACAATTCATGTTCTATGAATGAGATGGTGATATAACATTATCATTCCATATTTTCCACCTAGTAAACCACGACTATAGTGAGATCAATATCAAACTCATGTGGGATATCAAAGTCATCGATGAGTGACGCTTTGAGTTCTTCTGAGTAATGGAAGGAATCCATGGTTGATTGTTTGGTTCGGAAAAATTCCATTTGTTTAAGAATGTTGTATTTATTGGATCTAGGTATGGGAATTCTAGGGTGGTGTTATGACCTATTATGTGTCTGATTAGGATATGAGTTTGAGGATTATTGGTATGGTTCTTGAGTAGAAGATGATGGAATATCTTCTGCAAGTTACACAATTTTAACCAGACTTCCACTTCATCTGGGCTAGTCAGACAATTTCACCACTTTTAGATGGTCCTATAAAATGAATAGTAATTAATGACCATTGAAGAGATCTAGTAAATTTCCATATTTTTTGGTGTTTATGTATGGTTATCCCATTTTTCTAAGTCATTTATAAGTCTCTTGGGGGGATGTAATCAAAAAATTATGTTTGGGCATTCCCACATCATCTCAAATATTGTAGTCATCCACATCCTCAAAATCCAAATCCATAGTTTGGTATGGGGAACTCACGCTCAATTTTGTATTCATCATTAGAGAATGATTCTATAAATTGAATAATATTAAAAAAATAAATATGATCACTTTATCCATGGAGTTTTCCATTTGGTAGGGTTGTGTCCATTCTTCAGATGTTAAGGGAATGAAATCTACAATAGTTAGAGTATGTATGATAATTAGACATGACTATTGCTATTTAATATTTTCTTATATATATTAAATAAATATAACTCGTAAATTCATATTAAATGATTCCAATGTAGGTATGGATAATTTTACTTCTTTGGGAAGAAATGATCTCAATGTGGCATGGGATCAATCAACTGTCACTAAATTCATCATGTTATGGATCATTATTCCATTCCATTTTGAATCTTATATCAAATAAACCCCTTCATTGCGTTGGGTGATGATTACACAAGTCACCTATTTTTGGGCCTTCTACAGTATCACCTACCCATAATAAACCATGATCTAGAGGATTTATATTATGACAAAATTATATTGAACGGTGTGGCTCACACTTCTATGGAAAGGGAAGTAGTCAAGACAAATAACGAGTGTGACCTAATTGTGTATCTAATGTTCTTGTAGTTTGATTTGTTTATTTTCTATAGATTATAGGATATAACAATGAATTTTAACCTTTTAGAATGTGTAATTTTTTTTTTCCATTCCTCAAATAATGTGTGACTCATATATATTTTTTCTTTTAGATATGGGACATTTGTTTACCCCTACCATTCAACAGCAGGTTCCAGATGATTCTAGGATGACCTAGGTTCTCAAATGGGAAAAACAAATTGTTTGAGAGTAATATAAGATATATATGACAAAAAATGTGTTTTCCCATATGCCAAGGGTATGATATTCGTTTTATCTAGGGTTCCCTAAATATAATCTTATTTTTGTGGTTATATATAATGGAACTCATGGAATATTCCTACATAACTCATCAAGATAAAAGGCTTTTATGTCACACCTAGAATAGTCTATGAATAAATATTCAGTAATGTATCTTCTAAAAGGGGTATACTAATTGAATAGGTCAATGTATCCCATATGAAGATGGAGCCATAAATGGACTCATTTTAAAATTGTTTTCTATTTTTGAGCTTAGTTATCATCACATTCCATTACATGGAACTGAACTGATAAAGGAAATGATGATGGAGGTATTCAAAAATCATAAACAATCATACTATTAGGCTCTTGTTCATAATAATTTTTGGAACTACCAGAGTCCATATGAATGATCTCTATTTAGTAACTGATTATTGATCTAGAGTACCCATTATTGGGATAAATTAGGAAACATTGTGGGTGATATTTCGTTCTACATATAATACACAATCAATGGTGGTAAAATTTAATTATCGATATTGTGTACGGGAAAAGTGACACCCACCCATTCAGGAAATGGATTATTTTCCGATTTTCATATGGGTGAGCTACCCTTACATGGTTTCCATTCTAAAAGGAATGCATTAAATATAATTGAGGAGTTTTGGAGGTAATTTTGTCTATACCACCTTCTATCTAGATTGAGTGGGTGGGGATTGAGGATGTGGCACATTTTCACATACGAGTGATTCCCAATTCAATCAAGGATTGGGTGGTCACCTTAATGGGGGAGAGGTTTTCATCATAATGTAGAAAATCAAGACCATCCTAAACATCCTCTTTTATGTACATTAATTTCCTAGACCCCAATCTGGTATGATTCTCAAATTATAATCTCTCTTGTGGATTAGATATCTCCAGATGTTTTGGGAGGAGGGATATTCATTTGTGTTGGGAGAATATACCTAGTTTGAATTCTTCACCTGATAGGTTCCTCATGATTTGTGTGATACATTTTATCTTATTCTCATACCTTGATATCCATTCCTTTATAGAGGGGTTTCATGTCATTTAGGATATATGGACTAAAAAATTACAATATTATTATTAATATAAAATTTATTTTATAATGAAATTTTTTATGAGAAGATTGAAATATAATTAAATTTTATAAAAAAGTTTACACATAATAGGTTGAGATGAACTTATACAACTAGGAATAGTTTAATAATAAAAGACACATACAGGTAAACCAACAACACATTATTATTTTATTTAAGAATAGTAAAACCAATCTATAAAAATTCATATTCTCAATCCAATTATTATATTTGAATGACAAAGTGAGAATAAATGAAGTAAAATTCTAAAATTTGGGTCACAAAAAACACATAGAATCATCTAACCCACATACAGGGTTATATTAAGGAACATATAGTTAGTAGTATAATATTAATACTTGAACTGATATTGAAACTTCACTAGAATTGATGTTAATGATGAAAATTATGTATGATGGTGTATTTATTGGGAAATATTATCACTATCATTTATGTTTTTCATATAATATAGCTTGTAGATATTATGATCCTAACTCAATAAAATGATGGTCAGTATAGTTGTTTGATACATTGACACATTTTAATGATCATTAGGTTTATTTAATGAAATAAAAAAATTGTACTATTTTGGGAGATAATGAAAATATTCAATAAAAATGTGTTTAATTATAAGAAAATATTTTTTTGATAAAATTTACATCCCTATAATAATCTTAAAAAAATAACTTTTACATTATAATATATTTTGATGAAGTCCTATGTAATTGTTTTAGTTGTTTGAATGTTTATTTTTCGATGGAAATTGTATATTTCAATACAATGATATATATTTTAAATTTTAAATGTTAATATATTGATACTAATATTTATAGAATTATCTAAATTTCTGTGATTATCATGTCAAAATTATCATAGGGTATTTGTTTTGATAATTTTCAAAAAAAAATGATGATTTATAGGTTAAAAAGTGAAAATAATGTTTTTCTGAAATACCGTAACTCTTATATATTAATTATTATATGGTAATGAATTAAAATTTATTAACACTCAATTGTTAATGAAATATATTTATGTAATGATAAAATATATAATTTTTTATAATTATAATTACATTATTATCAATTTTGATGACCAAGATTTTAGCCTTTAAAAAAATGGATACTATGATTTATACATGTGACATAATCTGAATTTATACTTATACAAAAATATAAATTGAATCACGTAAAATAAATTTTATATTTGGAACCAGGTGATTAAATTTAATTTATAAGGTCACTTTAAATTTTATTCAAAAAAAATTGTTTTTGTAAAAAATAATTACTCGTATATGTACAATAATATAGTAGGATACAATAAAAAGGAAAGAGGTGAAAATACATAAAAAATTGATGTCTGATCTGCCTATTGATGGTAAAAATAATTTAAGACAATAAATATTGACCAATTTATATTTTATTAATTCCACACAAAATCGGCCTTCATTAAATATAAAGTATTCATTATTTAATCAATTAAAATCACCCCTCCTCAAGTATAAATACCACTCCATAACACACCCTTTATCATAAAAAGTCTCAATGGTATTAAAATATTTTCCCAAATTCTTCCTTCCAACTCTACCAATTTCAATGATCAAATTTTATCACCAATATACCAATCCCATTGTTCTCAAGGGGTCATTCAATGTGGTGATGTTCAACTGTTAACATTCTCAAACAAGATATCTTAATTTGAATTCTTATTGTACCTTCTCAACACCTAATAAATCCATAATATATTTATAAATAAAGTATAATGAATAAATGAAAAATTTAAATTTATAATGTAATATCATATATCTATTCAATTTCTTTTATTATACTATTCAAATAAACAAAACCATTTTCCATATAATGGATGTTAACCATCTCGGTAAATAATAATTTTGTTCATATTCCGTTATCTCTTTCAAGGATGGTCATAAAATTATTATTATATTTAAATATGATTTTAGAAGTTATATTATAATCTATTTCATATTTTGTAAAAAATATATATACATAATACTAAAAAACAAATCGATTTTGTGATGGTAATAAAAACAAATAAATAAACTAATCATTTATCCTTCACGTTTCATAAAATATATCATCCTCATTTCCAGAGGAAAAAATATTTATTAGAACAATTGAAAATATAGAATTAAATGAATTCCATTTCATTTATCTTCTGTAGTTTTAGTTCCATTTTATATGAACAACCATAATTATACAAAGGTGAACTGATCACGAACCCATGAACCGAACACAGTCAAAAAAAATAGATACAATGAAATATCATCAATGAGTGGGTGGTAATATGTAATAAATGGATCATATAGTGTAAAATAAACATGACTATATTTATTTTAAATAAATTAGTAAAATTATTTATAACATTATATATGAGGATGAATTATATAAATCTAAATAGATACATTTATTAAAGGATTTATTATCCGAATTTCCACTCATTGGGTTAAACTTCTACTTCATTGATAATGACATGATATGATTATATGACGAATGAATTTTGATTGTATAATGATTTTATTTAAACAATTTTATGTGTATTTATAGTGAATAAAAAATATATATTATTTTCATGAACACTTAATATAATCATATGATCATTGTATGGGACTTTGTCTCAAATTTTTTTAATTGAGTTATATTTGGATTTTTTCCTATATATTCATATATGTGGGGTTTATAATTCCCCTTTTACAATATATATCATGAAAATTTTTATTTGGATTAAATTTTAGGTTTAGTGAAATTTTATTATTTTATGGGGCATTTGATTCAACTGGTTATGGGTTGGTGAGGGTTTATTTCAAAATGACATCATTATCCAGGATTTTTTATGATTAATTATCCAATAGAGAATATTTAAATTCAATATCAATGTTCAAAAAAATTTAATTTAAAAATTGATATTATTATTATCATATTGTTTTTAATGTCTTTTTTAATCAATATTCACTTATTACCAAACAGTTTTGAAAGGAATCAATCTGTAATTTTCCAAATGAGGTATTTTTTGAATTTTCAAAAAAAGGGAATAATGATTATTATCATATATTTATGAGAATGTTTTATGAACTTTACGGTTCCCTAATAATTTTAATATTAATTTTGAATATTATAAGTTTATTTTCAATGTATTTTTTCTTTTTATAATTGCACAATTTTTTCATAAATATGAGATTTTAATGAAAAAAATGATATTTTCCTAAAAAAAATTGCAACTGTCCCAAGAATTTAATTTCGTCTATGTCTATATAAATTTATGAGTATTATTCCAAATTTAGGATACTATATTATTTTATCATCTACCATATATTATTTAACATTTTTTGGTTAGTTTTATTAGGAATTTAATATTTAGATACCATTTTCTGTATTACCTGGGATTGTTTGTGAATATGTTTACTGATTAGGTAATGTAATTTAAATTTCAAATAATTGATTAAACCAGAAATTTATATGGTAATTTTGTATCAAACCTTTCATATGTGTAATTAATTAGACATACTATGTGATTGATGGGGTCCTCTATATCCCATCGATGCGTCATAATGTCTCATGAGACGAACTAGATTGGGTATCAGCTCATGTCTTACCTGTTTATTTAGTGTCCAGGATACATCATTTTTGGTATGTTAATGATATCTAAAATTATGAATTCCCTAATTATGAAATTATATATTGATTTCAATGTGAAAATTAGATTAATATAATACACATGGATAATTTTTAATTCTCATGAGATTATGAAATTATTTGGTCATATTTTATTCCTTCCATATTATAGTTAGCTTATTTAATAAACGGAGTGATTTTTATTTATTTACCTTGAAATATTATATTATTATTATTCATGATAGAATATACTATATCTATTTCCTTAAAGAGTAGTCCAAATCCTCCCTTTATTATGTTTTACATTCCCCCAATTCACCATGATGTTTATTATAATTGATATGTTAGTTTAATCTATGACAATGATGGTCTTATCAATGGATTGATAATGATTTATTATGTATTTTAAATAGTAACATAAAATTCAATAATGTATCTAGTTTTATAAAATTATGAAACCCATCTCTTTTTTAGGATGTGATTCCATGTAAATTTGGAAAATTTAATAATGTAACCAGTTAATCATAGATACTATGTTCTTTCTCTTTAATATAGGTTTCAATATAAGTAGAGTAAATTTATTGGGAACTTGATTTATGAAAAAGTAGATTATGGAACACAAATATGTGAGTGAATTTGAGGATAAGTCTATCTATAGGATAATATTCTCTTTATGTGGTAATGATAACTGGTAACAAAGTTAAATCCTAAGGATTCATACACTACAAAGGTGTCACGATTTAGACATTATATAAATAATTCTTTATGATTATGTGATTAACCACTATGTTTGTATTTCTAACAGTATGGTTATTGGTTTTAGTTAATGGATAGAACCAAAAAGAACTACGTTAATTATGAATTCATTAGAAAATGTATTTCCAGGAATCTAAAAGATATGATTAAAAGTGTGAGGATTATTATGATTATCCCTAACCAGTTATCACGATTTATAATTAACAACTACCACCTCAACTAAATTATATATCCACCAAATAAGTGATCGATTGAGATAAATGAGGGATTGAGTGGTGGATACCCTTGAAAAATGAATATTATTTTTCCAATATGTCAATAATGTGTATAGAGGATTCCAAGTGAATTCCTTAGAGGAACATGAAAATGTTTTGTGTGTGGAGAAGGACATAAAATTAAAAATTTCTAATTAATGAAATGAAATTTTGGTTAATAAAATAGATGAGAATAATGTTATACCTATGGAGTCAACAACAAATGATTTTTTTTAATGTGTGAAGTATTGGAATTATAAAAATAAATGTCCTAAGGTAAAATCTTGTGATATTTATATGATTAATGGTATTTTTACTAATGATGTAGAGACTACAAAAGGCATAGAAAAATAACTATGTGTTACAAAATTAGCAGATGGTAAATAATAAGGGTTTAAAAAGTTTGTTGGATACATTATCAATATTGAATTGTATTTTATTTAAGACATTCATTAATATTTTATAGATTTTAAATCAGTACAATTTCTTAAAATATTTTCAACCATCTTTTAATTGTACAAATAAAACATACTCAATTCTAAGTAGAAATTCATTGAAAATAATGATTGGTGGAAATATAACCCTTAATAAGTGATAAATGTTTACATAACAATAATGAGATGACTATATGAAATTGGTTATTTATTTGGTGGTTTATTTTTTATTTTATAGAATTTACTCTATGTTTGTATTTAAGGAATATAAAAAAATATGTGTTTCATTTAATAAATAAGAACTAATTTAAGTTTTTTTATGGTTTTATGGTGATTCAAGTAATTAACCTTTTTTTTATAAAATGTGTTCATGTTATTTAATTTTTAAAATAATAGATACATTATGGGGGATTAATTTTATGTTGATTTAGTGACCCTGTTCATAATTTGTTTTTTGGGATTTTGAATATTGTATAAAATGATCATGAAGAGCCTTAAAATTTACAAATTGTAGAATATATTATGTCAAACAATTGATATTATTTTTTTCAATTAATGTATGATTTATCTTATTGGATATCATATGATAACCATTTGGTTTTAGTGAATATTTTTAGGTCCATGGATTGACATGGGGATCTTATTATTCATTCAAAGTGATTTTGGCATGACAAATTCATCTTGAATATCCATATCCTTGTGTAAGAAAAAAGTAGCTATATATTAAGGCTTGACCAAATGATGATTTTATGATTATGAAATAGAATAAAATCCAGTATTATTATTTCATTGAGTGGTTTATCTAGATAATTAAATAATTCATCAATTATCAAAATGGAATTTCAGAACAAAATAGATATCCGGTAAATTTTCATAATAAGAAATAAATGGTACTTTAATCGACCACAAATTTATATTTTTGTGATGGGTAAATATTTTTTGGTCATATTTTCTATCACCCTCAACCATTAAATTATAGTTATATGTTTGTTACATTTCTATATTTTCCCTTCCCACTAAAGATCTCCACATTATTTTACAAATTTTGTGGTGGTCTTATAATTTTCCTTTACACCATTTTTATATGTAGTTTTAATAAAAAATATCTTAATGTGGGTTTACTAAGAATGGATTTAAAAATATCAATCTTGGACTTCTAAAATGACATTTCAAATTCTTAGGATGCAATTTCTCTAAGGGGGAATAATATGACCTCAAAAAATTCTTTTGTTTTTATTAATTGATATTTTATTTAATTTAGATTTTTTTTAGCACAAATAAATAATTTTACATTTCATAGTAAATTTTTTAAATCATCTATTGATAGGAACTTATAACACCAGGAATAGGAAAATGATAGAAGATAGTTATGAGGAAACTATCAATAATTTATTCATTTATTTAAAAATATTGCATTTAGTTGATAAAAAATCACATTATTGATATAAATATAATAATGGGAAGTCTAATATAGAATAAACAAACTAATATATAAAAATTTGGGTAAGCTTAATCACTTATAATCACCCCAGCTAGGAAAATCATTATAGAAAAAAATCATACAGTTCGTAATAAATATTCATTTTAAAAACGATATTTACCCATTATTCGAATAGGTGTGAATCATAAAGAGTATGAAGGATGGTGTATTTATGGGGATATATTATTATTATAATTTATGTTTTTCATAAAATATGGTTGATCAATATTATAACCATTATTCAATAAAACAATTACTCATTATATTTTTTGGATACGTTAACATATTTAAATTATTGTGAATATTGTTTACTGATATAATAAAAATTCAATTATTTTGGAAGAACATGAACATATTATATTAAAAATGTGTTTTATGGTAATTTTTTAGTTTTTGAAAATATTAAAATTCATTAAATTATCTTACAAACCAATTTTCACCTAATAATATATATTAAAAATTTGCAATGTTTTTGTTATATTGGTTAGAATGTTTATTTTTTGTTGAAATTTCCAAATTTCCATAAATAAGGATATTTATTAAAATGGTTAAATAATAATATTAAGGGAGTTATTTTTTAATTTTAAATTCATTTTTTCACTCATCATGTGGAAATAATATTTGGGTAATTTTTTGTTAAATTTTCTAAAAAAACGTAATATTTGGGGTCAGAAGTGAAAATAATATTTTTACATAAAAACAATAACACATATGAAATAATTATTAAAAGATTATGACATAATATTTAGTGAAAAAAATTAATAATAAATTTTTATATAAGGAATGAATTTATATTTATATAGTTACATTTATATACTCAACCCTACCGATTTTTAAAATTATAATTTAAACCATTAAAACATGTTTTTATAAGTTATACATGTAACATATTTGGAATTTATTTTTATAAATTTTATAAAAAAAAATTTGTATAATTAATTCATATTAGGAATCAGATGGTAAAAATTATTTTATATTGTAATTTTCTTTTTAATCCAAAAAAATTTACCATGGAAATAAATGATTTAACGTTGTATATGTAAAATTTTGTAGATGGTTGATGTTAAAAGGTAAAAGATTAAGATAGCTAAATATATAAAATTAAATTTGTTTTTCATGTGTTTCTAGAACGTAAAATTCCTTTTAAACATTTTTTTTCAACTAAATTCATTATTATTAACACCACACAAATTTTGATAGATTTAAATAAAAAATAATGATGTTTTAATAAGTTAAAATGTCCCCTTATGTTTAAATATCACCTCTTAGCACCCCATTTCTACACAAAAGTCTTCAATCTAGTCAAATATCTACAGATACATCTCCTCCCCACTCTACCAACATCATAGTCATGATAGTATCAAAAAAATACCAATCCCATGTTATTTCTTTGTTTTTTTATCAATGAGATCATATTCAATATGTATCTTTCTCAACAAACCTCTCTTAATTTCCATAATTGTACAACCTTCTCGCCACCATATTTATTTAAAAATTCATAATAAATGATCTATAATTCATATATTGTACCTTTATACTGCTAATTTAATATCTTATATATATCCATTTACATTTCTTCTCTAATTGAAGGGAACAAAATCATTGTCATAATTATAGTGGTTAACAACCTCTCTCAATAATGAATTTTTTCATTTTCCATTACTACCTTTAAGGATGGTCATATAATTATTATTCTTTTTAAATTTAATTTTAATAAATATATTATAGCATGTTTAATATTCTAAAACTAATATTTAAAAATAATATTAAATAAAAGGAATCTATTTTTTGATCATTAGAAAACTCGCACAAATGAATCTAAATATTTATCATTACCATTTTATCAATGGAATTATTTGCATCATATGAAGAATAAAATGATATATGGGACCATTTTAAGTTCTATAATAACATTAATAACATATCTTTTTACTAATATATTTTTAATTCCACTTGATAAAAAAATCAATAGTTATACATAAGTGAACAGACCATGAAATAATGAAATAAACATACCCGAAACAATGGAAATAATGAAATTTTATAAATGATTGGGTTGTAAAATGTTATATAATGTTAATATATTGTATTATAATAAGGAATATAATACTACAATAAATTTATATGAATATTTAACCCATTTTACATGCCTTTTAATTTCCCAATAATAACAGGAAATGTGAGGTATGCGAATTATTAACTGAGTTTCCATTGATCTTGTTGTACTTATACATCATTTAATATGACATGACAAGATTATTTGTGGAGTAAAATTATATTATATTTTTATTTCATTTCCATTTTTTGTATATTTATTGTGAATAAACATAATAAATTAATTTTAGTAATGCTCATTTCTATAATTTGATCTCTGTAAGGGACTTCATCATAATTTCCCTTCATTGAGGAATGTTTTATATCAGGTCCCTATAATTTTCTATGAGGTATATATAACACCCCTTTTACATGTTATATCATGAATTTATTTATTAACATGATATTTTTTTACAAGTTAAATGTTATTATTTCATTGGGCAGACGATTAGATTGATTATTTTCATGGTAAGGGTTTATTTCACAATATCATCATTATTTGGTATTGTTTATGCTTAAGAAAATACTATGGAATATTTCAATTACATATATAATTTTTTTGTTATATTTTCAATATTTGATATTAATATTTCCATTTATTTCTTTTCATCCTTAATCATGTTTTACGTATTACAAAATTTTCTGAATGTAATATTTTTGTCATTTTCTAAATGAGGTACTTTGTGAAATTTTAGAAAAAAGTACACAATGATTATTTTTTATCTTTTACAAAAAGAGGAAACATTCACCCCTTGATGACACCTTAATTATTTAAATCTTCCTTTCAAATTATAGATGTTTATTTTCATTGATAATATTTTTCATTCAAAATTACACAATTTTTTAAAAATATATATGGATTTCAAGGTAAAAAAAGATGTTTTCCTAAAGAATTTTTCAATGATGAGAATATATTATTTTCAACTATGCCGAAATATTTTTTTAATTTTATGATTCATTTATTATAATATATTAGGATATCGTTTACAATTTTTTATTAAAAGGCTTATGAATAGAATGATGAGGAATGTAATATATATACCTTAAATTTCATTACTCTTAATGGTTTGTGATTTTGTTTAATGATTGGGTAATGTTCTTTAAATTATGTATCATAGTTTCATTAAATATTTATATGTTGATTGGATTCCACTACATTCATTTTATGAATTTATTATACTTAGTATCTGATGGCAGGGGCATACTATAGCCCCTCGATTCATCAGTAGGAATCGTTAGAGAAACATGTTTTGGTATTGGTGGATGGATTTCCCACTTATGTATGGTGTATTGATTGATGAATTAACTATATTTTGATTATTCCAATCATTATAAATTACCTCATTTTGAGATTAGTTATTAATTTCTATAATAATATTCTATTAGGGTAATATATATGGTTATGTTCTAAGTCCCATGTGATTATGACATTATTTTATCATATTTTATCCCTACCATATTATGCTCAAATTATTGATTAAATTTAATGATAATTAGTAAATAAAATTGATATAATTTTTATACCAGTTTATGATAGCTTCTGTTGTATGCATAACATTAATAAAAATTCAATATCACCGCTTTCTTTGGTTTCATTATACAAATGATTCCAGGAAGAATTTTATGAATGATATGAAGTGTAAATCTAGGAATATTTTTGTGTTCTCATAGGGTAATTATTTTTTATTCTATAATTTTAATTACAATGTTCGGTTTATGCATGTTTCATGTTTTTGAATATTATTATGCTTTTCGGTCTATCATGAAGTGATTCCTTGTATAATATTCCAATGTAATAAGGTAACCACAAACTATGGGATACTAGGGTTAGGGTATTTACATAGGTAGTGAGTGGTATGTATCTACACCATTCCCTTTATCCATTGTATTACTCCACTAAGGAGGGGGAAATTCATTATTCATATGTGAATGTTTCTGGATCATTCATTGATTCTGCATACATGTAGCCTCAGTTTGTGCATCCAGATTACATACCTCTCAAGGTATGGTATCTATGTGACCATCAAATGATTCTATGTCTTGTTCTACATAATTGTTTATTGATATTTGTGAAATCAACTAATGTGAATCGGTAAATAATATCCATCCACTAAAACTCCAAATAACAGGGGACTTCTTCCCCACATACTCCTTCATTGATGGTTGGATTAGGGTAATTTCAATAACCACCGATCATATTGTACCATTTAATATTATGAATCTTATGGGGTTTTACCACCTTTTATGAACATTTCTAGTGTCTAAAATGAGGATCAGTTACCTTAAATAATTTCATATCCATACATAATAAGTAGTTCCCAAATAAAATAGATGTGTCTCATTATAGAAGCAATGACTAGGATACTGACAATCGATATTTACCACCCAACCTAAAGGAAACTGATTACATTTATGGGGATGATACTGATAAAAATTCAACCATTCTTGTGGTATGGGGATGATATGAAGCCTTTTTTTTAATATATTTTTTCACTATTTATAATATAACTATTCTAGTCATGGATAAGATGGCCCCTATGATGGTAAACAAGATATTAATGACCAGGCCATGTAGGATGGGGTTGATGTTGAAGAACCACTCGTATATCAAAGTCCCTTTAGGGGTGATATGAATTGGGGGGGTGATTGATATAACAATTATCCCACACCTATGTTCGAGGGATGTATCATAGCTATCACTGATATTTTTGGGACCCTCGAGGAGTTTTATGACCATAAGGTTGGAGCTGCGTATAAAAATTCCCACATCCATATGGGAAGTAATTTCTCATGGATGACTATAATGGAGACTTGAATTGCAATCCATATGATTTGAAAAAATTGAAATCATGAATGGTGTAGATGAAATGAATTCATATGATGCAAGTCACTTCTTACAGGAATATTTCATGTAGTCCATAATTTATTCTCTCACGTGTCAGATGTGTTCGAAATTAGTTGGCAGGTCTGCCTTTAATTCATATGGGTATCCCTCTATCTATATTTGGGAAATATTTTCCTCTACAAATGATAGGAGAATTGACGTATTGACCAATTTTCTTGTAAATTTCATTATCCACTTTTCCCCCCCATGGCTATAACAATTTCTGATTCCATATTCAGGGAGAGTAATTATTGTATGGATGAAATAAAGTTCAAAACCAAAAACTCTCCCCATATTTAGAGATGGATTTATAATTTTTCATCGAAAAAAATATTTCTTAATATTTGGGTGATATGGTGGAATTATTTCTGCAAAATATCATTATGACTTTATGGTCTCAGGTCTAGAAACATATATATAGTACCGATGTAAATTTTAAAATATATTATGTTTATATACAAAAGGAGACCCGACTATCCTAGATAGAGGATTTTTCTAGCATTTATCATCACTTTATTAATACGAATAATCTAGAATAATTAATACATGAACTCCTTTAGCGCATGTAGGATCTCAGAGTTAGGAGGGAGAAGGTCTAGCAAATGATAAGAAGGTTTTTTACATATAAATTGCTCTGTATATCTATGTAAACATATTTAGTATCAATGTAATGTCCCTCCTCATAATTAGACCACTGTGATTTCTTCATTAATATTCCTTTTGATCATGGTAATGAGTTGCTGATAGATGAAAGGGAAGATCATGCTATAGACCATTGTGTTTCATGCACCACTCTATGAAATGGTTTCTTTGTTTCGATCACTTTTTTTTATGAAGTTGTCTAGGCAAGGGGATGATTTCCTTTTCTGGGAGAGATGTTTCAGTGGAAAGTTTTTCCATGATTCATATTAGGATTGGAGTCACTACGACTCATATCCACTATAATATGAAGTGTAATATCGAGTTATTTATCATCTTCTTCTTTTATTTAAGATTTATCCAACCTTGAAGTGTTGTAAATATGTGTCCTATACAGTCAGGGACACTCGTATTGATCAGGTCATGGATATGAGACTATTATTTTTTCTATGATGAAATATGTTGAACTACCATTTGTGTTGAGTAGGGATATAATCATGATGTATAGAGGGTTTAAGAAGATGTTAATAATTTCTAGGTTTTATGGGGGTACGAAACCACTTTTCAGAGGAATCATGAGGGTGTCGGTGAGATTTTATATCTTTAGAAATAATATGATCATTCTTGGGAGTGGTTTCTGTGTTCTGTAGATCAGTCCTATCTAAATTGTTGGCATTATCTTACTACCAATATTTTTTACCCTTTAGAATATTCCAATGGACCTATATAATGGGTAAAATGATATGTTACTCCTACTATATATCCTCTAAAATATTCTATCAAATTATTTATTTGGTGGATTTAGGAATATGATCGTAGATTCTGCATGCTATGAGAATATTCCACATATCTTCTACCTCATTAGTGGGGATATAAACTTTACCAAATGAGTTTTTCATATGATATAGAAAAAAATGTTTTGTGTAGGAATATGAGCACAATTATGTACCTTTGGAGTATATTGATGGGTTTCATCGATTTGAATGTTCTCCATTATTGAGTAATTTTCTATATTATGATAGTGAGTCCCAATATTAATTGGTATATTATCCTGATCTTATTCCTTTTACTTTAACATAATATGTTAATAATGCTCCTAGAGGAGAGAAGGAATGTGCTCTTATTCTTGAGTAGCCACTTGTTTGTACATGTCATT
Organism: Viscum album; assembly: GCA_963277665.1. NCBI lineage: Eukaryota > Viridiplantae > Streptophyta > Magnoliopsida > Santalales > Viscaceae > Viscum > Viscum album. Next base: position 601,370,627 of record OY728127.1, read on the forward strand.
GAAATATGTTTCTCTAGAGATTAGGAATGAATGTAGTACTACACATTCTCATTCTTAATATATAATGGATGATGTGTTTTATTGAAAAGATGATATAATCCATGTCTTTCACTCTATTTTCCATTGGGATATGCCTATTTTCTTCATGCATGGGGGTAGGGACATGTGCCTCCCCCATGCTTGATATAAGAATATTCTAGAAGACCTGTTGAGAATTCGAAGAGATATGAGCCTAAATATTTTCCACCACTAGAACATGTATTATGGCTTCATCAATGGAATAAGGGATATAATACCACTTCCATTTATCCACATCTTTATAGGCTCAATGAGACCTCATTTGAACCCATGTAAGAGTGTCTAGGTTGGTAATCTCTCAGGTGGTACCCTTAATAGAGGACTATGTGGCACTAGTGGGATGACACTACTAACAATGGCTGATAGGATCCCTCATTGAAAGCTCTCTAATAGGGATCAATACATAGTTGACTCATTGGTCTTCATTCCTATGGGAAGGTATATGATGATTTCCACATATCAGTGATAATCATTCAAAACAATTCATGTTTTTGATACCTATTACAGGATTCACTACCACATTTTTTGAATGATATAGAATTTATTGTATAATTTTATGTTTACCTATAATGTTTTCTTAATGTTCGTGATAATCCATATTTAGTGGAATTATGGGACCATCCCATTCTCCACATGAAGCGGAAGGAATGAGGTAGAAGACATTGTTTTGTAGAATGTAGATATTACAACTCTAGATGATATTACAAAACATTTTGATGAAGAATATATGATATTATGATAAGGTATTGTTTGTGAGAGTATTGTATGTTGTTACAATGACAACAATGAACATCGTCACTAATAAGTGAATTATAACAAGTGTAAAACATAAATAATTAGCTATACATAAGTAACAAAGTTATTCATTCATGATGTATGTTCGACAATTTTGATGGAATTTCCTAAACCGGGATGGACTGTCTCATGGGAATAATGCTATATATTTATGTGATGTCATTATGAGAAAAAGATTAATTTTTATGTAGGTAATACAAAAAAATTTCTTGATACAAGATCAACTGAAATTTTCTATCATTTTTGATATTCACATCATCATTACCATTTTTTTCCATTTAGGATGAAGTGATATAATGGCTCAATGTAAACATGGAAATCAATCCTTCCTAAAATGTGAAATAAATGACATAGTAGAATTGTTTCATGTCAGGTCATTATTTCCAAATTCCCATAATGTTCACCATCTTTTATTCTATGAAAAACAGAGGTAGAAATTTATTGTGTGTGTGTGGGGGGTGTTATTATAGTTTCAAATTCAATTACAATATTATTACCATTTTAATCCCTCATGGAATCACTGATTATTTCCCATGTCATTAACAAGACATGGTCATTCTTTATAAAGGAAATTGATTTCATTTTATTGAAAATCTAATTATACATTAGAAATCACATTGGGTGAGTGGATGGGAGGTCGATATCAAAGCACAATTTTGGTTGGGGATTATTTTATACTCGGAGGTTCTCTTATAGATTTAAGATATTTTCTTGAATCCATTTCAAATTCTAATACAAGATTTGATACCCTAAAAAATGATCATGTGCTCGATCCTCCTACATATAAGGGGTTCTATTAAAAAGACCATCCTTTTGTATTAGAGAATTCCCACATTATTCCCATTATTACCTATAATGGGTAGCTTGTTGTTTTTGGAATCGTCATAACCATGAACCATGTAGTCTACCACTATCTAGGAAGGGGACTAGTGTCTTGAGGATGGAATTGAACCTCCATGAGGGTTCCTATATATCTTATGATATCATGAATCAAAACCTCAATGTTCATCTAAGTCATATCTATATTGTTTTATATCATTTTAAAGGGTTTATATGAGAGAGCATAGGAATCATGTATGAAGATCGAACCATATGATGGAATCTTTTATTTCATACTTATATTAGGGATTATAGTGTAACAATCCGAGATTTTATATGATACATTGTTTTTAATTTGATTCATATCTTCTATTTTATGACACACCAAGATTATCTTGCGCTATATGCAACACTGTATTAGCTTGCATTATACGCAACACTTTTCTTGGCTCTTGTTACACACAATTTCAAGTTCGTTTGATAGAAGTTATTCTACGCAACATTGAGTGTATATATATATATATATATATTAAATGTATAAATAAAATATGGTTGGATTTTGTTATACGCAACAACAAAGGAGATGTGCACTACACGCAACCCTGACTTGGCTTGCATTACACGCAATCGCGACCTTCCTCGATAGCGTGTGTTGTACGCAATACCGGGTTTTACTAAACAACGATATATTATTATAATATTGTTATGAACTAGCCGTTATGAATAGTGTTAACTAAATTTTGAATTTTATAACATTATTATTCATCTTACACATTTTTAGAACATGGTATAAGAACAAAATAATTTTTTCGGGTAAAATAAGTATTTTTAAAAAAATGCAGTTTTTCTGCCTTTTGATGGCGCACCCACTTTAAATCTATTTTTTACATGTTTATAAGTTCAATTTGACAAAATAAAATTATTCTTTTTAATCAGGATATAAAAATTTACATTAGATAATGTTTTGATATTTTTCCGATAACTTTCATATTTTAATGAATAGTAAAAACACACTATATTTTAATTAAAAACAAATTTTTTCATCGTAATATCTTATGTAGTTAAATTATAATATTGAATGGTTTTAAAGTATAAATAGTATATATTTTTACCATTTAATATAATTTATGTCATTAGCATTGATTCTACCTTGAATTTGGAGGATAAATCAATTCAATCTTTTGAAATGTTTTAAAGGAAAACCCGTTTTCTTTCGACAACGGGATTAATTTTAATTTAATTTCTGCATATTTTGTGTATTGAATTTGGAAAAATGTATTCCATATTTGGAATCAGTGGGTCCAAATTATGTTAATAAGCTACTTTTTATTTTTGGGCATAGTGAATAGTAACTACGGTAAATTTTATTTACTATAGTTAAAGGTAAATCGGGTAATTAAGGGTAAATATAAGATTATAAAATTACCTTAACACTTGGAAGAATCCTATTGGATGGCTAATAGTATACCCATATAACATAAGGGTCGGATTAGATTCATTTTATGGACATTTTTTCCATAAAAATAATTTAATTATTATTAAAACCAAATAATGTGACAACATGTCACTTTCTTAAATCTTGTAAGTATAATAATTTTAATTTAGTGATAAACTTCATGAACCTTCGAACATTAATATTATACAGAAAGCTAATACAATTATCTACATTATACGAATTTATTTAGAATTTTTATGGATTAAATAATTATCATTTATTATGACACAATGATGATGCAGTAATTGTCTTATTAATGAAATATTGACATAATTGATGTTATAAATGCCCAAATAAATGTAATATGAAACGTTTTATGATTTTCACTAATTTTATAGGTTAATATGACATATTAGGATTTATTTAATTAACTTTCTTTGAACTTATCATTCTGTTATGATTTTCACAAAAATCAATTACTAAATAGTGTCAAAATTGACAAAAAATAGTTTTTAAAACAAATATTATATTATTAATTGTTATTTTATTCCTAAAAATCTAAGGTTCGGAAAAATGACTTAGATAAGGTTATATATATTAATAATATACAACTTGGGGTTCTTTTGGCTTGATATAGTAAGTTTATTAACCTTGTAGTATAAGAACACAAGAAGACACGGTAAAAGTAAAATTATTTAACTAAATGTTAAATCTACATGATAAGGTTAAAATAGGAACCTTAACTTGTATAAATTCAATTTTATGAGAGGATTACGACCCATCCCCACCGTAGACTCTAAATAAATCAATTTGGAGCTATTTAAAACTGAACTTGACTTTATAATAAAATAATATTTTTAGTTATTCCAAATGTTCCCCTCTCCTTCCTTATAAAAGGGCACCTCCTCCCTCTCTTCCTCACACCAACTTGATCCTTCATGCTCGGCCAAACCCTGCCAAAATCTCTTCTCCACTTCCCTAGTATCATACTAGAGGTCATGGACTTCTTCAAAGACTATACTTAGTTCATTAAGTGGAGGAGAAGTGAAGGCGCGTCAAAAAGAGGTAATATCCATTACCGATCTTTTTCAATTTCTTTCTTCTTCAAATTCTTCTTATTTAGTTGTTTCATGATAAATTAATAACATCAGTATTTATTATATACTGATATGTTATTATAAATATGAAACAACTCTAATTAACATTCTATCCATCCTACGGAAAAAGGAAATCACCGCGCGTGCGTACGTACGGAATACCGTCTCCACGCCGTAGTGTAATCTATTTTCCGCCACCACCTTAATGGGATTGGTATAATGGTGTAATGAGTAACTATATGTGATTATTATAATGTTATATTTATACTGAAATTGTATACATACACTTCAACACAATTCCACGACCATGGGAACGATATCATCGCTCGTGCGTACGTATGGACTACCGTCTCCACGACGCGATGAGATTCATTATCCATGTTAACCATTCCAGAATGATTATAAAGTATATATAATGAATAATAATGAAATATATGACATGTTAAATCTACTGGAGTTATGTATATATATATTTATGTCATCTACTTAATTCCACTCAATTCAATAAGGAAACAAAAACAACGTTCACGCGTACGTACGACCTACCGTCTCAATGAACGGAGTATTTCTTTCCATTTAACGATCCATTATATATGTGTATATTCTGAATATATATTATTATATATAAATCATGTTTTATATTCTGGAATTAAGTAATGATGATATTAGTAATCATATGAATAATTACAAGTTAAAACACGAATGACAAATGAGACGATTTTACCCAAAACGCTACTTTAACATGAATTTACAAAAGAACAGGTAATATAAAGTCATAAGTGAACCATATATGATATAATAACAATTAATATGATTCTGAAATAAGTCAATAACATTTTTTAAATCATTATACAGGAGATTCGGACACTTACGAAGAAAATCAGACCTAAGGTAAGGGATAATTTTGCAAATCTCATTTTTATCCAAGATTGCTTATTCGTAAGTATTTACTGGGGTTATTTCTATCATCCATGTCCATGTTTTATAAAAGTGATTTCATGTATGTTTAAAGTCCTTTTTACCCATTTTTGACTTTTACTACATGGTATGTAAGGAATCTTTCTTTTGTTTACGTTACGAGGTACTTTTTAACTTTTTCGGCAAAAGTACGAAAAGAATGTTTTTCTTTTAACTTATATGGCACGAACAGATTTTTACGGTTTTTTAAAGCCTTATTTTTATGAATATTCCTCCAAAATATTTCATGACTATTTTCAACAAAATCTATTTCTTTTAAAATTGCATGACGTTTTGTGAAAAGAAATTGATTTTGAATAAAAAATGATATTTTCCTCAAGAATTCATTACAAGTGTTTTTATCAAAACCATTTTCCATCTAAGATGAAATTATTTCATATGTGTATGTTTCAAGTGTAATTTATCTATGATTGAAATTGTTTATACTTTCTTATTATGAAATGATATCCATTTCTTTTATATGGATTATGTGATGATGGGATGATGTTTATGAAACCCATTTTATTCGTTTGGTTATTATGAATGATATATGTTTTTGTGTGTGGCACAAGTAATAATGATTTCATTATGAGATGGGTGGGACCTATATCTCCCTCCAATGCATTGGGTAAAAATTTTATATCTCATGAGATAGACATGGCTGGAATGGTAGGTTATACCGGTTCAGTGAAACAGGACTGAAATGAGGGTGAATCGGTTCAGAAATGGACTTTGTCCACTAAGATAGTCTTGGAAACGAGTCTTGACTAATAAGAAATGATTCTCTATGATTATGTGTGTATGAAAAAAAGTTTCATGTTTTATGTTATGATTATTGGGAATACATTTCACTACTACGATTTATCCCATGTTATGATATTATGATCTGTTTTGCAGGTTAAGATTTCCATAATGTTATGTTCTTATGAATATGATGTGATTGATATTTCTTTGGTTTACCCTTACTGATCATTTGAGCTCACCCTTTTATGTTTTCTTTTCCCCAGGATATAACGAAAGGTTTTAGGTAAGAAAAAAAGGGACGATCTTTATGGTAGATGTTGAAGATATTTCACCACGATTAGAAGATTATATTCCGAGTTTCCAAAGACACTAAACTATTACGGTCCTTGTGTGTGTGTTTTTGTAATGTAATAAGTATTCCGCAAAAGTAATGTAATGTCCAAGTACGTCAGGCTTCGGTTCTCTACAGTTGCTATCAGAGGAAAAGTTTAGTCAACCATTGGAAACTAGGATGCGAAAACGTTAGTGAGATCCATAGAGATATTTATAAGGTATGTCTAGGGATGTCCCTAAGGATAAGTATGCGTATAGGATACAGTCCTAGAACTATGGTAACGATATTAGATTAAACCAAAGATGTTAGATATGGATGTTACTCCCCCTTTATTATTATTTTTTCCTCTCACACTATTCTTTTTGGGTTTTAGAAAATGGCTGGAAACAAGATGATTCACGATAATAGAGGATATGATGGACAATGGAATGATATTCTTCATGAGAAACCAAATGAAATGGGATTTGGAAGTCCAAACATCATTATTATGCCGAATTAGCAATCTCATAATATGATCAATAATGTAAAATTGGTATGTTTCCTGACTCAGCTAATAAAAGAATGATGGAGTTTCATGCTGATCATAGAGGAAAGAAAGTTCAATTTCCCCTATGTGAATCATGTGGGAAGAGGCATCAAGGAGAATGTTTCAAAGGAACTAGAAGATGCTTTGGGTGTGGAAAAGAAGGACACAATGCCAGTAAGTTCAAAGGAAAAGGTTCAGTTAACACCATGGATGAAGATAATGGTATTGCTATGACATCAACAATCGTTAAATGTTTTAAATGTGGAATGTACGGGCATTATGCAAACCAATTCCCTAAGGAAAAGTCTCATGAATAAAATCAGTACGGTCGTATGAGTAGTATTTATATTGATGATGATGAAGAGACTACAAATGATATGCGAGTTGAATGAATTGTTGAATCTCGGTCAATGGTTTAAGAATGTAGTGGAATGATTACATGTTTATCATGTGTAATGTTGTATAAGTAGTCTCATGGTACTATGGAATAAAGAGACATATAAGGATTGTTACACTATTGTCTTTCCTTGATTTTTGAAAGTGTATGATTAATGGTACCAGTATCCATTAAAGGTTATTCAGATATTTTTGGAATATAGATGATATGCGCATAATGAAGGGATAAGGAGAAAATGAAATGTTTGACAGTATTCATGAGCTCATGATTGATATAAGGACTAAGTGATATCATGGTTTGAGTATATAGAATTTTGAGGATTTTGGTATGTGGAAAGTGTTAACTTTTAACTGCATTCATGTTTTCACTAAGGTTCAATGGGTATTCAAGAGAATACATGATTAAGGCCTTTGAATGTTTGGAATGTGACCAACAAGACATATCTTATGATATATGGGGATCAACGATGGTATTAAATCTCTGGTAATAATTTTCACTATATTATGAGAGTGGACTGCAGTATTATGAATAAGCCTAAAGATTGCAAGGGATTATGTTGGATATGAGTTAGTATTTTTTAAGGACAGAAGTTTTTAGATATTATTGATAGGATGTTATAGTAATATAGATTTAGAAAAAGGAAAACCTGCAGGACATGCGACAACCCATTGCGTTGGACAAGGATGAGGGAATCGAACCCACAACTGAAGTGCAACTGGCCTTTATCACCTACCACTAGCCTATCGGAAGTCCCTGTTTAGTAGAAACTAGTTTTATTAAGCAGTATGATATATGAAGTATAAGTACATTTTAGGAACCATATATGATTAATCTCACTATAGATGGACTTATGTATTTTTTGATAACTTTTCTAAACTTTTGTTTGAGACAGATGGAATGACCCATCATTCTATCACATGAACTGCTAACACATCATGAATGACAAATTCAACTTCATTTCATTAAGATATGAAGTGGAAATTGTCCAAATAACGACCAACGGTGAAACTATACCAAAATCACGAAAGTATTTCTTCTAATTCCAATTTCATCAACTTTAGGGAAACAATCTTGAAAACCAAAAATGTTGTCCTAGTGCTCTAATATCTGATGAATCAGATGGTACCTTATATCGTCACAAATTTATGGTTTTGTGATTGCTGTCTTTTCCATAGCCATGTTCTCTACCACTCTCCATCAGAACATGATGATTAGATTTCTCTTCCATATCCATATTTTCACCTATGTGGAAACCCAGTGATTATTTTATTTGGGTAACCGTTATGTTTCATACTTTTGTTTTTAAAGATTGGTTTTGGTATTCCTTTTTACGATGTGGGTTTCTATTAAAGAAACTTTTGAATAGTAAACCATTTATAACCCCGATGAATTTCGAGGGAGAAATTCATTTTAAGGGGGGTAGAATTAACAACCCGAGATTTTATAAGATACATTCTTTTTAATTTCATTCATATCTTCTATTTTACGACACACCAAGATTATCTTGCACTATACGCAATACTGTATTATCTTGCAGTATACGCAACACTTTTCTTGGCTCCTGTTACACACAATTTCATGTTCGTTTGATAGAAGTTATTCTATGCAACATTGATTATATATATATATATATATTCAATTTATAAATAAAATATGGTTGGATTCTGTTATACGCAACAACAAAGGAGTTGTGCACTACACGCAACCCTGACTTGGCTTGCATTACACGCAATCACGACCTTCCTCGATAGCGTGTGTTGTACGCAATACCAGGTTTTACTAATCAACGATATATTATTATAATATTGTTATGAACTACCCATTATGAATAGTGTTAAATAAATTTTTAATTTTATAACATTATTATTCATCTTACACATTTCTAGAACATGGTACAAGAACAAAATAATTTTTTCGGGTAAAATAAGTATTTTTCAAAAAATACAGTTTTGCCGCCTTTTGATGGCGCACCCACTTTAAATCTAATTTTTGACATGTTTATAAGTTAAATTTGACAAAATAAAATTCTTCTTTTTAATCAGGATATAAAAATTTACATTAGATAATGTTTTGATATTTTTCCGATAAGTTTCATATTTTAATGAATAGTAAAAACACGCTATATTTTAATTAAAAACAACTTTTTTCATCATAATATCTTATGTAGTTAAATTATAATATTGAATGGTTTTAAAGTATAAATAGAATATATTTTTTCCATTTAATATAATGTATGTCATTAGCATTGATTATACCTTGAATTCGTAGGATAAATCAATTCAATCTTTTGCAATGTTTTAAAGAAAAACCTGTTTTCTTTCGACAACATTATTACTTTTAATTTAATTTCTGCATCTTTTGTGTATTGAATTTGGAAAAAGGTATTCCATATTTTTAATCAGTGGGTCCAAATTATGTTAATAAGCTACTTTTTATTTTTGGGCATTGTAAATAGTAACTACGGTAAATTTTATTTACGATAGTTAAAGGTAAAGTGGGTAATTAAGGGTAAATATAAGATTATAAAATTACCCTAAAATTTGTAAAAATACTATTTTATGGCTACAAGTAGACCCATATAACATAAGGGTCGGATTAGATTCATTTTATGGACTTTTTCCCATGAAAATAATTTAATTATTATTAAAACCAAAGAATGTGACAACATGTCACCTTCTTAAATCTTATAAGTATAATAATTTTAATTTAGTGATAAACTTCATTAACCTTATAACATGAATATTCTCTAGAAATCTAATACAATTATCTACATTATAGGAATTTATTTAGAATTTTTAGGGATTAAATAATTATCATTTAATATGACACAAATATGATGTAGTAATTGTCTTATTAATGAAATATTGACATAATTGATGTTATAAATGCCCAAATAAATGTAATTTGAGACTTTTTATGATTTCCACTAATTTTATAGGTTAATATGACATGTTTGTATCGATTTAATTAACTTTTTTAGAACTTATCAATCTGTTATGAATTTAACAAAAATCAATTACTAAATAGTGTCAAAATTGACATAAAATAGTTTTTAAAACAAATATTATACTATTAATTTTTATTTTATTCGTAAAAATCTAAGGTTAGGCCAAATGACTTAGATAAAGTTATATATATTACTAATAAACAACATGGGGTTCGTTTGACTTGATATAGTATGTTTATTAACCTTATAGTATAAGAACAGAAGAAGACACGGTAAAAGTAAAATTATTTAACTTAATGTTAAATCTACATGATAAGGTTAAAATAGGAACCTTAACTTGTCTAAATTCTATTGGATGAGAGGATTGTGACCCATCCCCACCTTAGCCTCTAAATAAATCAATTTTGAGCTATTTAAAACCTAACTTTACTTTATAATAAAATAATATTTTTAGTTATTCCAAAGGTGCCCCTCTCCTCCCTTATAAAAGGGCACCTCCTCCCTCTCCTACTCACACCAATTTGAGCCTTCAAACTCGTCCAAACCATGACAAAATCTCTTCTACACTTCCCTAGTATCATCCTAGAGGTCCTGGTCTTCTTCAAAGACCATCTTTAGTTCTTTAAGTGGAGGTTAAGTGAAGGCGTGTCAAAAAGAGTTATTATCCATTACCGATATTTTTCAATTTCTTTCTTCTTCAAATTATTCTTATTTAGTTGTTTCATGATAATGTAATAACATCAGTATTTCTGATATAATGATATGTTATTATAAATATTAAACAACTCTAATTAACCTTCTATCCATCCTACATAAAAAGGAAATCACCGCGCGTGCGTATGTACGGAATACCATCTCCACGCCGTGGTGTAATCTATTTTCCGCCACCACCTTAATTGGATGGGTATAATGGTGTAATGAGTAACTATATGTGATTATTATAAATTTATATTGATACTGAAATAGTATACATACACTTCAACACAATTCCACGACCGTGGGAACGATATCATCGCTCGTGCGTACGTACGGACTACCGTCTCCACGACGTGATGAGATTCATTATCCATGTTAACCATTCCAGAATGATTATAAAGTATATATAATGAATAATAATGAAATATATGACCTGGTAAATCTAATGGATTTATGTATATATACATATTTATGTCATCTACTTAATTCTACTCAATTCAATAAGGAAACGAAAACAGCATTCATGCGTACGTACGACCTACCGTCTCCATGAACAGTGTATTTCTTTCCATTTGTCGATCCATTATATATATGTATATTATGAATATATATTATTATATATAAATCATGTTTTATATTCTGGAATTATGTATTCATGATCTAAGTAATAATATTAATAATTACAAGTTAAAACACGAACGACAAATGAGACGATTTTACCCAAAACGCGAATTTAACATGAATTTACAAAAGAACAGGTAATATAAAGTCATAAGTGAACCATATATGATATAATAACAATGAATATGATTCTGAAATAATTCAATGACATTATTTAAATCATTATACAGGAGATTCGGACACTTACGAAGAAAATTACACCTAAGGTAAGGGATAATTTTGCAAATCTCATTTTTATCTGAGATTGCTTATTCGTAAGTATTTACTGGGGTTATTTCTATCATCCATGTCCATGTTTTATAAAAGTGTTTTCATGTTTGTTTAAAGTCATTTTTACCCATTTTTGACTTTTACTATATGGTATGTAAGGAATCTTTCTTTTTTTTACGTTACGAGGTACTTTTTAACTTTTCTAGAAAAAGTACGAAAAGAATTTTTTTCCTTTAACTTATACTGCACGAACGGATTTTTACAGTTTTATAAAGCCTTATTTTCATGAATATTCCTCCAAAAGATTTCATGACTATTTTCAACAAAATCAATTTCTATTAATATTGCATGACGTTTTGTGAAAAGAAATTGATTTTGAAGAAGAAATGATATTTTCCTCAATAATTCATTAAAAATGTTTTATCAAAACCATTTTCCATCTATGATGAATTTATTACATATGTGTATGTTTCAAGCGTAATGTCTCTATGATTGACATGGTTTCACTTTTCTTTTTATGAAATGATATCCATTTCTTTTATATGGATTATGTGATGATGGGATGATGTTTATGAAACCCATTTTATTCGTTGGGTTATTATGAATGATGTATGTTTTTTTGTGTGGCACAAGTAAGAATGATTTCATTATGAGATGGGTGGGACCTATATCTCCCTCCAATGCATTGGGTAAAGATTTTATATCTCATGAGATAGACATGGCTGGAATGGTAGGTTATATCGGTTCAGTGAAACATGACTGAAACGAGGGTGACTCGGTTCAGAAATGGACTTTTTCCACTAAGATAGTCTTGGAAATGAGTCTTGACTAATAAGAAATGATTCTCTATGATTATGTGTGTATGACACAAAGATTCATGTTTTAAGTTATGATTATTGGGAATACATTTTACTACTATGATTTATCCCATGTTATGATATTATGATCTGTTTTGTAGGTTAAGATTTCCAAAATGTTATGTTCTTATAAATATGATGTGATTGATATTTCTTTTGTTTACCCTTACTGAGCATTTGAGCTCACCCTTTTATGTTTTCTTTTCCCCAGGATATAAAGAAAGGTTTTAGGTAAGAAATAAAAGGGGAAGATCTTTATGGGAGTTGTTGAAGATCTTTCACCACGATTAGAAGATTATATTCCGAGTTTCCAAAGAGACTAAACTATTACGGTCCTTGTGTGTGTGTTTTTATAATATACTAAGTATTCCGCAAAAGTAATGTAATGTCCTTGTACGTCAGGCTTCGGGTCTCTACATATAGTCTTTATTGTTTTGTCCATACTGAACTCACTGACGTGCATAGACAAATTATTAGCATATGTGTGAGTTATATCACTATAATTTACTATTTTTACTATTCCTTTTGTACTTACACCAACATGGATTCCCATGTATGTTGGAATTTTCATATTGTTATCGAAAGAGTCTTACATAATAATATTTCCCTAATTAATCGAATTTTATGATTTTAGTGATATGATATTTGAAAATACCAGATCCCACATGAACCATTATTAATGTGGGAAACAAGTGATATAATGTTATTTGACTCACTAAATCTGAACACAGGACATATGTACTATGGTGGACCTGATGGAGTGTCTGATATATATTATGATCCTTTGGAACACATCTTACATATCTTTCTTGACACGAACCATCCCAGGTACCCCCGTAACCTAATAATCTAGTCAAAAAGAACATAGCCAGAAGGGTATTCTCGATCCCCATTGGTCGAAAAATAGAAGCTGGAATAATACAAAATACACAGGGGAATTATTTTTCCATATTAATTTGGAAGAAAAAGAAAATAAGAAGCATTCATAATAGAAGAAACTACAATGGGAATGATGTACCAGAATACAACATGGTATAAAAACATAAAGTACTACAACGCAAGTACAAAAATATGGAATCAAAACCCATGTCCCTAAGGACATGACTCACCAAGAATGATGGTCAATAGATGGATCCACCACCAAGTGATCCTTTCCCCTTCCTCAAAGATGGAAAACAAATTATAAAAACACCCAAAGGAAAAATTAGGGTGTGAGCTAAAAATTGCAGTAGGGTATCACATATGATTCCATAATAAATTACGGTAATATATTAACCATGAATGTGATTTCTGTTTTAGAGATAAACATGTTTTTAAATATAAATATTCTTTAAATAAATAATTAAATACATTACAAATTATGGAAATAAATATTTTATGAAATGAATTAAAAAATAATGGAATATTTCTAATGTAATGGATTAAATAAAAATACTAACATAAAACAGTTTCTGTAAATTTAGAAGGCATGTAATATAGTTTTAAACATTGGAAAACATTTATAACTCAAATATAAATAACAATCAAGAAACATGGTATTATACCAAATAGGTATGATAGTATTTCTACAAATATGAATCCGCACTCTCTATGTAAACATAGAAAAATGTGTATAGACATGTCCTGATGCCATTGGCCAAAGGAGACTCATCACCAACCCATTTGGGATATGACCTTCTACATTATGTATTAGAACATTGTAATAGCATAGATTTTGTCCATATAACTCACCAACTACCTATGCAATCCATATTATCATATATAATAAATTATGGAAAGTTTATCGTAAAAATACATAAAAATAAATTCTAATCTTATTCATTAATTTCCAAGACAATTTTCCATTTGAAACTTAAATTGGTTTTAATAAAGAAACATGCCACCTTTTCAAGATAAAACCAATGGGTTTTTATCAAATCATTTTAATACATGATCATAAGTTTTTAATCTATTCAAAACCAACTCCATCATTTCACGATTCATTCACATAGTTAAATCTAACAAATTTATTGAAATCTTTTCCATCAAAACTCCAATTTAAATTCAACCATTTAATTTATCAATTGAAATAAATAAAAAAAATTAAGGTTAATCAATTTTTTGTCTAATCAGGATGGAACCACCTATCTCATGGTCATTTATGTTAGACACATTGATAAACTATCCTATGTGGTTCAATACACCTCCTCACGACCTTATTATTGTAAGTGTCCACACACAATAGTTTGACAATTGTTAAGGGTTCCTAAAACCAAGACATTTATTTCATTTCAAAATAAATTAAAATATTACATATGATATCATTTTATCTCTCATGGATAATATATGGATTATCATTTTATATTAACCCATGCATTTTAAATTATCCTTTAAAAGGTAATGAAATTACATGTTGATAATTTAATATTTTTAAAAATTATCCTATCATCCAAAGTAATTATGTGAAAATATATATATCTCTTTTGATAATCATAATAATTTTCATCTTTTAGTTAAAATAATTTCCTGAAATCGTCTGATGATAAATATTAATAATAATCCTTTAGTAATTCTGTAAAAAAATTCATTGGATAATTTTAATAATTATCCATCGATAATTCATAGAAAAAGTCATCATGAAAAACTACTCATTGATAAAAACATGCATTTATCACTATATAATTTTTAATAGATAAATTATCTTTTAATAAATTATAGAAATTATCTTTTAATTTCATTAACTATTATCATATGAGAATCCATAATAAAAATCATCGATAATCTCATGAAATCATACATTGATAATTATTAATTGAATTCCTCTTTATTATTTTGTTTCTATCAACTTGTAAATCAATATATTGATAATTAATTTTGAGTAATTTGGGGAATTTATAATTTGATAATTTCTTTAATAACTAACCCTAATAAATATAGGTTTTTTCATTTATTTTAAATTCAACCCTGGTTTCTTTATTTTGAGATGTAATTAAAAAATTAAAAATAAAAAATAATTAAAAAGATAACTCACGCATCTTCTTCAAACTCACGATAGGAAAGGGTAATAAAATCCAAGAAAACCAATTATAAAGAATAGTGTGTTGAATGGTTATGAAAGAGGTTGTTTTGTGATTATCAGAGGACAAAAAGAGCGACCAATAATAACAATCAATACCTACTGTGATTTTAGAACCATATAAACATATCACCCTCAACGCAATTTTTACACACAAGATTCCAAATAGTAGTCAACTCAAAAAATAACGTAGATACATTAATTTCACTTAATAAATGAGTTTCAAAAGAAACAAGTGGAAACCAATGTTTTTGAAATCGATGATGACCAGCTATGGTCATTTTCATGTGGTAATGAAGTTGAGAAAGTATTGTTTTATTAAATTTGGATTAATTATTAATTTAATAAAATTAGTTATTTAACATAAAAATGAAACAACACCAAATTACTAGTTCACATAAATGTTATACCCTTCATAGAGTAAACTCCACCTTCCAAACCCAATAGTGATCTCATATTTCTCACATGAAAAACCATTTTGGAGATATTAATGATTTATTGTTTACAAATCAGAATAAATAATAATTAATAAATAGTGTTTTTTAGGTGCGTGGCATCCAAACTCTAGAAGCTTACTCATGTTATACCCTACCTAGGGTAAACCCCTCAATTCAAACCAATCGGTGGTATCATATACCCCGTAAGACTCACCATTGGGGAGACATTTAATAATTTTAAATAAATAGAACATTCCTAAAATAATAAAATCAATATTATTATCCAGTGTTTGCTGAGGCTCTATGAGCCTTAGAATATCAAACTAACTCTGTGTCAAACTGAAAGAACATTCAATTGAACATTTCAAGATGTTAAATGATGTTTAGTCTATTTAATTGATTAATAAATTTGTTTATGATAAACATTTTTTTCCAACCTTAAGATAATAAAATAACATAATGGGGATTTCGAATACCTGAAAAAGGACCGATTTGTTACAACCTCCCAACTAGAGGAACTTTTTTCCCCATAAATCCTACGATGAAGCTTCCACACCAAAATAATGTGGCCACATCTCCCAAATTAGTTTATCTCATTCCAACATCACATGAGAATCTGAACCATGATTCCATAATACACGGACCAGAGGTATCTTCTTCCAATGAAGTACCTTGGTCTCAAAATCAACAAACCTAACTTTTCATTCAGTTACAGATAAATCTAGTTCAATCTCATGATCACTCTAGTACAAAATGTGAGATGGATCATAGAGATACTTTACCAACTACGAAACATGGAACATGTTATGTATTAATTTCATCTATGGTGGTAGTGACAAATAGTATGAAATATTCCCTATCTATTCAAAAACCTCGAAAGGTCCCACAAAGAGAGGAGGATGCTTCCACTGCCTCTGAAGACTTTGACAAACTAATTGGAGTGAAACCATAATGAACACATGGTCACCAACTGATAACTCCAACGGTATATAGTGATGATCTTCAAAAGACATGTACCAGCTCAGTGCTATCCAAATTCTCCAAAAAATTAACAAGAACATAGCTGCTATCTCTTAGGCCAAACTCATTCTAACCAAGTAACATTTACAAATCTATGACAAACTAAAATGATATTTTGAAAGACGACCATACAGTGCCTCAAAATGATCCATTTTGATTGCAGACTGATAGCTCTAGTTATGAGAGAAATAAATCATCCCCAAATGATCATCTCTAGTCCCACCAATGTTGAGAAAACATGCACGGAGAACATTCTCAATGATCTGTATAGATCTCTCTATCTGGACATCTGACTACTGATGGTAGGTCTTGCTCAAATGGAACTGAGATCCTAATTCTTCTTGAAGGCCATTCCAAATGTTAGAAGTAAATTAAGGATCCCTATGTGGGACAATAAAAGATGTAATTATTTACAAATGAAAAATTTTCATCACATAGTTATTTCCCAACTCCTAAATATTGGTTATATCTTGAATGGTTAAAAAGTTATCAAACATGGTTAGCATGTAGCTCACAACCCATATCACATATTTCTTACATTGGGTTAGAGGATACCCAACCATAAATTTCATAGAGATATCATCCCACATAAATATAGGTACTAGAAGTCGTTGAAGAAATCATGAAGCCTTCGAGGGCTCATCATTCACTTAATAACATGTATAGTAATGGGATACAAACTCATAAAAGCCCCATATCATTCCTCGACACTAGAAATGTCACCACCAATCATATGAATTCTTTATGGTTCCTTGGTGCACAACCCACCAGGGGTTATGGAAATCCCCCATCATAGCCTTCCTTTACACTAATGGCACAAGGTAATGTTTTCGATAACACAAAACACCCTCTTTTGAGAATGACCACTAGCAGTCGGTCGCCCCACAATAAAGTGATTCCTAGATTCTGGGGAATTCATCATCTTGCTATGGTTCTTGGAGAGTCATATAGAGAAGATAATATGTCTAATGAACACTAGCTAATGAAAATTCATCCCTCTTCCAAAAAACTCCAATATGAAACTATGAAAAAAGAGTCAAAAAACCCCACTCCTCCAGAGATTATTTTACAGCCTATATTGAATGTTTCTTGGTTTACACATCTGAAATGAAATTCAATTTCCTTAGTGTATAAGCAATTTCAATGTCGAAAGATTCCATGTACACCACCCAATCCCTTTGGAGGAGATCCAAATATTTTTAGAGTAGATATAACTCAAGATCTTATTTCCTGAATACATAATAATCATTTCTCATTAAATGTAATTCCACCAAAAATAAAGTGCATGAATTATAGACACAAGTTAAGGTTTGGGGGTATTATATTTCTTATAAAGATGCTTAATCTAATGAGATACATAGGCAACAACTTGATTACCTTGTGTAAGGACACATCCCAAACCTGAAGGAGATGCATTAAAAATACCACATAGACATTTCAAATCTCAGGAAGAGTTAACATCATCAACGTAGTCAAAATTCACTACATCTAAAAAATAACTCTAATATTTATCATTCCAAGAAAACTTCACTCCCTTTCAAGACAGAATAGTATTCAAGGAAGCTAACATTGTTAATTATTTAAAAAACCGGAGCTAATATTCTTCTTAGCCCAAGACTCTCTGATTCATGAAAAAATTTCATGGTACCGACCAAGTCATAGCAGCCTTCACCGTCTTAGGATCAACAGGTATTCCTCGTCCTCACACCACATGCACAATTAATTCCACTTCCCAAAACCAAAAATCACACTTTGAAAGCTTCGAATAAAGTCATTGATTCTTTAGTAGACTCAAATTTGTTCTCAAATGATGCATATGATGATCCTCAAACATGGAGTAGATAATATTGTCATAAAAAAAACTAGAAAAAATATATCTAGATATTCATAGAAAATCTTGTTCATCAAAATCATGAAAACTGTATGAGATTTTGTTAGGCCAATGGGAATAACAAGGTACTCATAATAGACATACCTACTACGAAAAGAGGTTTTTTGAATGTCAGATTGTTTTTTACTCAACTTATAGTAACCAGATTGAGATCAATCTTTGAAAAAAACTTCTCCATTATCAACTCATCAATTCATGGTAGCAGATATTTTTTCATTATTGTAACTCAGTTGGGCTTTGGATAATCAACACATAAGTGTAGGGAACCATCAACCTTCATGGTGATGAGAACCAACAATGCCCAAGGTGACACACTCAGGTGTATAAATCCTTTCTCAAGAAGATGTTATAAATGTGGAAGTAGTTCTTTAATCACATATGAATCCATTCTATAAGAGGTAATAGAAAACAGTTGAGTACCAAGAATTAGGTCAATTTAAAACTCAACCTTACATAATGATAAAAAATTGAGAAGTCAAAAGAAAATATGTTAGGAAAAACATCAACTATTAAAGGAATATATCTAATCATTTAATTCCAATATAGAAAAAATAAAATATTGATATCCGTTTCTCCAACTCAAGATAAGTTGGTATGGCTCTGCTCGAACTTCTGTCCAATTCTTCTAGAAAGACTAGGGGCACACCACTCGGTGTAGTATGGTAGACACTTCAATGAGAAAATTTATTTGGGGTTTATTTTCAATGATCCAATAAATCCCAAATATTATATCAATATATTTCATGTCAAAAATAAAAAACCCCCAACCAAGCTTGACATATGATAAAGAGAAAAAACAAGTAGGACTACAAAGAACCTTTTTTTTACCAAGGGGTGTAGTAATATCCAATTAACCAAATAAATGATCTATAGGTAGATTAATAAGATTAAAAATACGTGTTGAAATAAATTAGTGAGATTCACTATCATCAAATAGAGAAGTCACTAAATATGAAGCTATAGTAATGGTACCTCTCACAGTCGCTGGACTTGTGTCTGATTCCTTTGGAGACTCATCCATTGCGTGAAGAATCTTCATTCCTAATTCATCTGGTTGGAACCCCTTTTTACATGATTCATTCTATTTCTCTATAGCTTATATAGGTACTAATTATATTATTAGACTATGGGGATTAGAGAAGTGATGGAATAATCAATATAAGAACCCTGAATGTTCCCATGAGCTACCATTATTGGATGCCTTAGTTAAAACCATCATAGAATGTCCAATCATTCCACTCTGATAGCTAGTCAAAGAACACCTACATCGTGCTAATGTAGGTCTAGAATGACTCTATCGTCGAGATCTCCAATGAGAATCATCATGCTTCTGTTTTCCATTAAAGGAACCAACACTTAAACTTGGAGGATATATAACTCCCTTCAACCAAGACCTTCCAGCCATGCCCATATCAACCTTCATCTCCCTATCCAACAGATCAACATAAGTGGGAAAATTTATCAAGAATACATGAGAACTGGTATCTAATCCAAGATCCACATTGAATCATTTAGCCTTCATATTCTCATTAGATACAATCTCAGGAGAAAACTACACCAATTCAGAAATGATACTTCAGTACTCTATCACAGTTTTTATGGCCCACTGAAGATTAAAAAACTCTACATCCTTAGCCACAGAATTGATTCCAGATATAACTAGTTATTGAAAAGTTCCATAATGTCATTCCATACTAAACCCTCATGTTTCTATGCCATCTCAATCATGTACCACCATCTCCTACTCGGTCCCTTCAGCCCGATGGTGGAACACTTCACTTCGATCTCATCATGTGTCTCCACGAACCCGAAAAAATGTACAATATTGCTCAGCCATTCCCCAACATCTTTAGGGTCAGTTGATCCATTGAAAACTAGTGTCATCTAGTGTAGGAACTATTTACAACTATTTTATAGAACATACCTATGAGGATCCACATTTGGATCCATAACAGGAACAGGAGATGGTGCTTGTCCTAGAGCGTATACAGTGTGATCTATCACCTCATCCAGACTCAGATCCAAATAGGACTCACTTGCTGATATTCAGCATCAACCTATTTCAGGATAAGATTCTCATGTCTTCCCAAAGGCATGATTCTACACAATATTAGATCATAAAAGGATACAATTGATGAACAATCAAACTGATTAATAAGGAAAGCTATTCTTATTAGAAGGGATAAACAAGATTTGTATTCCACTCTTTCCAAATCACAAAAAGGAAAAAAATTAAACCAATCACCATGTTACCTTTCCCAAACCAGCACTGGTGATTTGTTGTATATTTTGGTGAGAGCTATCCTGACACTCAATCGTAACTACCTCCTAAGACCCGACATGTTTTCACAATTTCATATTGACTTTAAGATAATGGTTGGAACCTCCCTCTTATACCACATTGTCATGAACCATCCGAAGTACCATCAAAACCTGATAATATAGTCGCCCCTAACATCGCACGAAGGGTGTTCCCAATCCCCATGGATCAAATACTACAAGCTGGGGTCATTCAACATACAAGTGGGAATGATTTTTCCACAAGAATGTGGATGAAAAAAAGCAAGGCAGTATGCATAACAAAAGAAACAACTTAGGGAGTGATGTACCAGAAAAAATAGGGCATAAAAAGCCTAAAATACTACAACCCAACAACAAAAACATGAAAACACAACCATAGTCCCCAAGGACACAAATCACCAAGATCGACGGTCTACTGCTGGATGCACCTCTAAGTGATCCTTTCCCCTTACTCAAACCTAGAAGTAGGAAGTATACAAAAACCGGAAGGCAAAAGTATGGAGGGTGAAAAAATATCCCAATAGGGCCTCACCATGTATTTGATAATAGATTCCAATAATAGATTAACAAAGAAA